>CM070641.1:9489351-12288702 GCA_036346575.1 Dendrocalamus sinicus | reverse complement strand
TAAATACTCAAATTCAACATAGGCTATATCAATGCAAGACAAGAAATAATCAACAACGCTCTTTGCGCTTCCCAAATCCATAACTTCCACATACTTAGGATGGTTAACAGCTATCATGGTATAGAGTATCATAATTTTCAATTCCCATATCGACATATATGCATACCACACCAGTTATAGAATCTATAAAAAATTTCCTACAACTTTCTGAGTTGGTCAAGTGTCAGATTAAATCATCTAGTCACTGTTTTTAACCAGAAAACCGATTTGTCATCTTACTGGACAACTTGAGATTTAATAATTTCATATCTTTTAATCTACACAAGTAAATAGAGTAAATCATAATATTTTCAGAACCTACAAGAATTACCTACCACTTCTAGATATTCTGAAAAATTAATTCTGCCATCAAATTGTTCAAATTAGTATTTTTCCCCAGACTGCATCCAGCAACAACCGGTGCTGGACTTGCATCCCAAAATGATAACTTATATTATACTTATCTAAAAATTATGTTCTTGTACTCTCTAAAAACCTTAGAAATTACCTACAATGTTCATGTAGGCCAAATACATATTTGTTCATTTACAATTTTAATTAGTAGATTAATATATGCTGTAAGAAGCGACAAATTTACTAGATTGCAGAATTACAAAATTCATATCTCATAAATTACTCTCGATCGTTGTGAATAAAAATTATACAAAAGTCATCAAAATTCTCTACAACATTTTAGTAGACAAAATTCCGATATTATGCCTATACACTATCCATAAAAACAGTAAAAAACAACAACTAAACCAACCTATTAATTGAACTCCCGATGAAACCTTGCCAGCTCTTTAATCCGTGACTCTAATCTCTAATTAAATATGAAAGCAAAAAGAAAACTGGGTCGTTACCATATAGTGAAAACTAGTCACAATCTCTTCCCACAATTCTTCTCTTTTGCCATCTAAAATTCTCTAGCTGCTCTTCTATTCCTTTCAGTCCTCTTTCCTCCCGGTTGGCCCGCCGAAATCAGGCGCTATGCACGAGGCAACTAGTGCAGCTGTGCAATGGCGCTCCTACGTGAACTTCTGTTCGCGTGGCGTCGGGTGCCACGTCCGCACGCAACGCGTGGCGCAAAACAACTGGGCAAGCGACGGCTAGCGCATGAGGGCAATGGTGGGCGGCACGCGTGAGCAGGCCACACAATCGAGCGACGTGTGGTTTTGCGACCCAGGCGCTTAGCGGCTGCCAGCTGGGCGTGCGTGACACCAAGAGTGAAAGAAATGGCGGTGCGAGGTGTTTGCTTGCGCCTGCTAAAGAGAAACACGGCGCTAGAAAACAGAAGGGAGACACGAGTTGTGCGTTCCCCTCCTCCTGTGAATTCTTTTTATAAGGTTTGAGATCTAATCCTTGTCCACTCTTCCCGATGTCTCAGTCTAGAAATCCACCCTCTTCCTAAGAATCCAACATATTCCGTTTACCATATCCCCTTCTTTTACACATAAGTCCTCAGTATTTTTGAAATATTACGCTAGTAGGAAATAGCATACTACTGGTCACTAGCCATGTATCTACTCTAAGACACCATCAAATTTAATATATATCTCTCAAGGGACGATTAATTGAAATCAACAATGCACCATGTTATCTACACACATAGCCTCCCACAAACCTTGACTCTTTATTCCTATGATTACAACATCTCAAAGCATCGAAAAGACATCACAATAGAGTTCAAATTATCTTCATAAAGGGGCATTTAACATCAACCACTCAAAATATTCAAAAAGACCCATAGTTTTAAATCTTTCTTATGATAATGAACTTAAAAGATATTTTCTATTATCCACAACATCAAGAAAATAAACAAATCATATTCCTCAATAAAATGGCAAAATTCCTATAAAAGGATGACCTTACAACTTAACAACTTTCATGAGCAGCAAGAATAGCTCAAATTTTGGAAAAAACAACATTTCCTTCACAAGACCAAATGGGAATGAAAGCCTATCTTGAACATCATAAATGACCAACCAATGGAAACTCATGGAAAGAACAATAACTCACCCAAAGCAGCGATCATAGAAATGCATCGTCACATTTTGTAACTAAGGTTATCAAGCACTACTAGATTTTAGGCTAATGCCACGAAAGAAATTACCGCGCCACCAATTTGGTTGTAATGGTAGGACTTATTACAGCGTTTTCCAAAACGGTGGCAATAGGGTGGACTTTATTGCCACTATTATATTGCATTGCGATGTTAAGTAAATGTCGTTGCAATAGGTAGGTGTTATCGCGGCCGTTTTGAAAACGATGTTGCAATAGGTTGGATATATTGCCCGACACTCTTTTGTTGCGTTAGTGTTGATTTCGTTACAATTATTTGCTACTATTGCAACCATATATAATTTAGTATTGGGTGATATTATTGCCACGGTGTTTTCGTTGGGATAATCTTCTGGCGTTGCAATAGGTAGGTGTGTATTGCAGCGAAAAACTAAATCGATGCAATAATATATTTATATTGCGTGTAAATTTTGCTGCTAAGTAGTGTTTCGTTTCAATATGGTATTCTATTGCAACTCTTTTTGTTTAAGTGGGCTTTTGTTTAGCTATCAGGTCATGCAGCAAAAAATTATGAAAATTGAAAAAATGGGAAGCCACCTAGGAATCGAACTAGGGACCTCTTGATTGGCCAACGTTCATACCACTGAGACACGAACACATTATAATTAGGGCACCTGTAATGGCTTGGTTCAGCTTCTCTAGGACACTAGAACTTTTAGAGACTATTCCCAAGAAAATTGCTCATGCAAGAAAGTAAAATTCCTTTTCTTTCCTTTGAACATCATGTAGGCTGCCATACACTTATTGCGCGCCTTCGTCTAGTTTAATATGTGCTGCATGTTGTCTCGCGCGTTGGATGGAGTCAAGTATTGTTCAGCGTTGTGATTTTCTCCGTTTTATTTTTGTTATTCTTAGTCGGTCTGGACATTCTGATTCTTTAGTAGAGCCAACTTTAAAATACACATTGGATCGTGAGTTAGGGACAGACCACCACAAACAAAAATAGATCTATTATCTAGTTATGTATGCAAAGTTGATGTTTTCATGCATGGCATCGTATCTGCGAGTTGTATCTGACTCGCGTAGGAGTTGACGTGTGTGTTAGTTGGTTTGGAGTGCCATAAAAATCGGCCACCCGTCAATGCAAAGGATGCGGGGTTTTGATCTAAAAGAGAAGGTGCGTGATTGGCGAACAATAGGAAAAGAGATTCATTGCATGCATGATGGCTATGTCTTTGATAGATATTTAGTTCTCGTGAGAATGCATGTGTTGATAGTTTTTCCTGAGACTATTGATTGGAGCAAGAGCCGCGTCTTTTTGTGTTCGGATACGTGGTAGCGGCGTTTTCTTTCTTCTCTTCGGGCGTTAGCGGAGTCTCAAATTCGGTGGCGCATCGAAGCTTTGGTCAACGCTTCGTGTGCTGATGCGTGAACTCGTAGCGTCGTCGTGGCGTTCTCGGTCGGCGAAAAAAGGCGCATCTAAAAATACGCATTCAGCAAGTAGTGCTCAAAGCCATCACGTGATAGTAGCACAAGGTATTTAAGTTTCTAGTATTATTTATTTTGTTGACTAATTCCCTTACAGTTTGCTTAGTTGCATAATTAGGACTTAATTTTCTCGACACTTTCTGCATCAGCAATCTTATTTATTTTATATCTCAAGTTCTAGACCTCGATTAGCGTATTTGCAGTTGGGTTAATTCAATAACTTTCTCTAGTTTATTCTGACAAAGATTGAGGTTGTCGAATTCTGGTTTTTATAGAGATCAGTTTTACTAAGGATACAGTGTTCTGTCAGAACTTTAAACAAAGGCTTAAATAGGTTTTGTGTTAAAGGGAGTTTTAAAATTTTTATAGCTTCAGTAATCATTCACCCCCTCGATTGCCTATCTTAGTGTTGTGATAATTTCATCCCGCTTTTATGCAGTGGCAGATGCCTCCATCAAAACCTCGCCACCATGCATCTTGGCCATGCATGTTTGGTGACCTAAGCCTATGATCTTGCTTGTGCCGTTCTTTGTGCAGTCTCGCACAGTAAAGTTCTTCTTAGATCAGAACTCTTCCCCCATCTGCGTCTTATGCTGTAGTGATATGTATAATTCTAATAAAATTTTGGTTTATGTTTGATGTTGTGAAACATGCAGGATGTTTCTGGACAGCACTGGTTCTAGTTTGATTGTTAAACTTTATTTGGAAGCATAATATCACATGATGATAGGAGAGTGGATGCGCATGGATAGGACTAAAGTTAGTGGCAGCAGAGAAATTCCAGAAATTTATTGAAACCACATTTGCTAGCGTCGAAGGAAAGCTTTGTGTGTCCATGTGCTAGATGTCGATGCATATATCTGACATAATCTGAGGTTAGAGTCATTTGCTTGTTAAAGGGTTGGATGAAGTTTCATCAAGGGGCCAGTACAAGGAAAGTTAGGTGATGATGATATCACGATGTAGGATTAGACAATGATGACACTCCATTGATATACGCCGCCAAAAATATTTACTCACTAATCGGGGGTGCAATACATGGAACATTAGTACTAATAATGAAGAGCCAAATGAAAGTGCAAAGAAATTCTATAAATTATTAGAGGAGGCACAAAGGCATTGTATCCGAGGTTGCAAGGAGGCAACTAGGTTTCTTTTTATTGTGCGCTCTTTGATTAAGTGCATGCATGAGATTTGTCTTGTTTAGTTTGGTTCAAAACATAGTATCATTGATCTTCATAAGGCAAATTGGCCCTCCTAAGTATTGCTCCTACCTCGCTTGGTACATTGCTATATCGCAACATCGATCGATGGCGGATCTACAGTAGGATGGGTGTTCAAAATTATGGAAATATTGTTCGATGAATAACATAAAGGTCCACGCTTCAATAGCAATAGTTAAAAATATAATTTTTATATTAGAGATAACATCTCAAATAATATAAAGTTACAAAATAATACCTTAGAATGACTAAAAGCTCACGGAGTACGATGAAGCTGAAAAGAGGAGTTCCAATATCTTGAGTTCAAGGGCATGAAGAAGCTGTAGAACTATTACAAAGTGGTTTTCAATAACTTTGCATGCATGTATCAAGTGTTAAATGATCAGCAATGCTCGCATCAAAAGCAATAATGATGCTCAAGTTAAACAAATGATAAGTGCCGCAAGGCTCATAATATAGACCAGTCATAACAAATTTTTTTGGATCATGGGCACATCAAGATAGCAAATAAATACTCATTGAAATAAAATGAACAACAAATCTAGCTAATCTAACAATTGCTAGGATCAATATATGCAATAGATAGAGACGGAAATCCAGCCCAATGTATAAGTTCTTCCAACTATTTTTCTACCAATAGCATAAAACAACCAAAAATTAGTGTTCTTCGTTCTGAATCCAGCATCCGGAGATACAGAAGTCAACAAAATAAACAGACTAGTCTAGATTAGTGGTTCTCCTTCACTTGACACTTGATCAGTATTTTCTATATTTCTCAACAGACAGTGGCCCATCCACTGCGAACTACATTAACTAAATCCAAGCGGACATGGACATCTCAGAAACAACTTACAAAATACCTACAACTTCCTGTACTTATACTCAAATCACCCACGAACACACATCATCCATCCTTGTCCATGAGGGCTCTTGGATCCTTGATGACGTTGTGGTAGTCATAGAGCCAAGGCGCTCGACCTCCTTTGGGCATTGAACCAAATATACGCTGTCCTTCTTGACTTCATCCGGATCTGGTTGCTGCCCTCCGCACTCGGCGCGAGGGTTTCGCGGAGGAGGAGGGCCCTTCGGCTGGATTGTCACGGATCTGAGTCCTCCAGCGTTGAGGCCACGCTTGTGCCGGCCATCTTCTCCCATGCTGCCGTGCGCGCGGTGGAGGAGCAGGAGGATTGCAGGCGGAGGAGGAGAAGCAGGGATGGGATCACGGAATTTGGGGATTGAGATGCATCGGATATTACATACAAATATTTGCATGTGGAAACAAAAAGAGGCGATAACCGGATGGTATGCGCTATAGCTTCTAGCTGTGAGGTTGAAGGTTCGATCCTTTACGAGCTAGAATTTAATTTTTGTTTTCCTATTTTTGCTCCCCACAAATTAATTCTGATATTTTCCTCCCCAAAATTAATTACATGAGTTGCGCTTAGTTACTTATTATTTTCTACTAGTATTTTATCCCACTATATCGAACAACCAGTAAAACACCATACTTAAGCAAGTATTTTCTTTTAAAACAATGAAAGCCGTCTTTTATTCACTAAACTGAACCTATCTCTGTAACATCACAAATTACTCTATTGTCATACCATATTGATCATAAACCCATATATTGTAAATATATGTAGTCACATTCATTGAGGCATGAACGCCTTCTTCTAGAGCGGTTAAAGTATGAATACTCATAAGGTTGGTTCAATGCGCCTCACCAAAACTTGTCTTGCAAGTTTCTAGCGAAATTGATGAAGATGATATAATCAAGACTTACATGTCCCTTAAGCGTAGGTCACACAAGTATTGGCATAGGAACTTCGCCAAGCTTGCAACTAAGTCGATACCCTTTGCGGCGAAGAAACAAAGAAGCGCGATTGGTACTATACTTTAGAGGAGCGATATAGTTGCGATCAGTATCTTGTAAGAAATGGTTCAATACATTTAGTTGATTCTCAACCGTTCATTAAAGCTCATCAATGGTTATCATGACTTTGACACCTCCGATGTTTATGAGTGGTGCAGAGAGATGGTGTTAGCGAAATGGGTAAAGAGTAATTTCACGTGCTCACTTGTCTTAAAACTATCCCTTACGCATCACTTTCCTCCCTCACGCCAGCGACGAGAGAGAGTTTCGGGGAGTCGGGAGCGGCGGCGATCTCCTCAGCGACTTTGCCGTCGGCGATGGTAGCGGCGATGAACACCTCGCGAGGCGGAGGAGGCGCGTCGTCCGTCCTCCCCACAGGCGCCGGCGATGGCGAGTGGGCCAGCGAATTGAATGGTAATTTTGAATAAAAACTTAAAACTCAATGGCACATCGATGAGTACGGATAGGAGTCTAACGTGAAAATTTTAGCTCATTCGGAGACTTTGCTCGCTTGTATAGGTTGATACAACCAAGCGGTTATGCAATCTTGCCTTATGCGATTTCTCATGTCAGATATGAAATGAACTTTGGCGGCAAATTCTAATGGCATGTCAGCGAATGCGGATGGGAGTCTAACGTGAAATTCTGACTCATTCGAAGAACATTGATTGCGCTTGTATGAGTTGATACAACCAAGCGGTGTATGTCTTGCCTTATGCGATTTCTCATGTGCGATATGAAATGAACTTTGGCGGAGAATTCTAATGGCACGTCAGCGATGCAGATGGGAGTCTAACGTGAAATTTTCAGCCATTGAAGAGCATTGTTATTGTATAAGTTGATACAACCAAGCGGTGTCACGTCTGCCTTATGCGATTTCTCATGTGCGGTATGAAATGAACTTTGGCGGTGAATTCTAATGGCACATCAGCGTGCGAGATGGAGTCTAACATGAAATGTTCAGCTCATTCGGAGAACATTGCTCGCTTGTATAGGTTGATACAACCAAGCGATGTACGTCTTGCCTTCTCGATTTCTCATATGCGATGCGAAATGAACTTTGGTGGCGAATTCTAATGGCACGTCGTGGTATAGATGGGAGTCTAATATGAAATTTTCAGCTCATTCGAAGAGCATTGTTAGCTTATATGCATTACCCGGCTCGAGATGGCTTGTATTTGCATCTGTTCTAGCCGCACATGTGGCTCTAGCCTAGTCTAGGATAGTGATTCCTTTTGTAATTGCCGAATGTTTCGGTGGAGATTGTAACCAGGGTGGGTCGTACGTCGGACGCGAGGGCGGCGAAGGATTCGGCGTTCTTGGGTGTTCATCTACGCGGATGGCCTCAACGTGGTGATCGATTCGGTGAGCGCGCGCGCGGGTAACTACATGTATTATCTGATTAACCGTTCGATTAAATGTGGAAAACTAAAAATACAATTCTGCCTTTACCAATTGAGCCGCCAGATGTGGTGGACAAAATAGAATCCGCCAATATTCTCTAAACAAAGTCACAATCGCGTCTTCTTTACGCAAAAATCACAAAAAAAAGCAGAAGCGTCAAAACCCCCGCCTAGACCCGTTTTGCCGCCCCCGCCTTCGGCGCCCAAATTAATCTCCTAATCTAATGCGGAGGAGAGAAAGAAGCCGCGCGCGAGATAGTGTCTCGCTCACAGCAGATGGCGTGCACGAGGACTCGGCGGAGGAGCACTGCGACCGCGGGGGAGGAAGGTGGGTTACTGGCGGTCGACGGCGGTCACCTAAATCAACCGGCGGCGGCGGCGGCGACCTCACACGCCACGGCGCGGACCACCGAACCGCGTCGTCATGCCTCTCTGCGCGTTGTTGATTTATCGCGTTTTGAATCTCCAAGCGCCCCGGTATGCACCCACCACGATGATCCTGCGTTTAGAAGGAATCACATAGTATAGTCATAATATTTTTCGGCATCTAGGGTTCCACGGGGATTATGAATATGTATGCTTGTTTTGTTTGTTGTCTTTGATCTGAGAGGCGGTGGTTGCTTGTGTTCTGTTCTTCAAAGGGTAGATGTTTAGTGTTGGGCATTAGCTTTCTTCGTGATAGTTGAGGTTAGTGTTGGTATTTGAACTTTAATTGTAAGCTGGTTGTCTCCCTTTGTCTAATGATTGCCTAAGTTCAAAGTCAACGAGAGAACTATTTTACCACAACAATTTAATAAGAAAGCTAAAAGATGTAAAAGTATCGTATGTAAATTAATAGTATCTTAAGTGCTTGATAAGCTATGAAAACAAGGACTATGAATTGGGTAAAATGTTACATCTAGAAGATTGAAAGAAGCAGATTAATTCTTTTCAAAAATAAAGAAGCTGGATTAATATAACCATCAAATTACTGACTTGAAATAATATCTCCAAAAATGGGGTAACATCAGACAACATTGTTAAGCGTTTCGAAATAGTGAAAAAAGCAATTATCACAGAGGAATGAATGAATGTAAACATACAAATAAAGGAATCAATTTGTACATTGTTGTGAGTTCTGAGACCAAATAGAGAGAGATGGTAGTGGGAGTGGGAAGTGTTCTCCTTCCTCCCATAGCCTTTCTTGATATATATATGCTTATGGGATGTGCTTTTCTGATTATGCCCTTACATCAGTTTATCCCCACTAGGAGTATTTGAGTCATTACATATGTTCTACTCTGGTCTTTATAGTCTTCTAACAAGCCCATTGCAGGGTTTAGGTGGGAGCCACCCCTACAATAGGAGCCTCTCACGGTGAAGGGCTTCGAAATTTGAAGCCATGTTGCAGAGTCCTTTGGCCCCCTCCGTCCTGCGGACTGTGAGCGTCCACGGTTTTGCGTAATCTTAACGTGCTTGGGCATCATGTGCGAAGCTCGGTTGATGTCGAAGTGGTCATGCGCGCTCCATCCCTTACCCTTGGTACGCACCCTTGAGGTGGTGTGCGTGGTGGCGCCCAAGCGAAGAAGCGCGCGCTCGTCCCCTACCCTTGAGCGGGTGGCGTGAAATGGCGCCCAGTAGGCGCGCGCGCTCCGTCCCTGCTTGAGCGAGGTGGCGGTGGCGGCACCCAAGCAGCTAAGCGTAGCGTGCTCGTCCCCTACCCTTGAGCGGGTGGCGACGGCGCTTTTAAGCAATAAGCGCGCGCGCTGCTATGCTGCCGTTTGGGGCTATCGTGACCATGTGGATGGGTAGTGCGCTTTTAATGGCGGTGGAGTGCGTGGCGCTTTGTCTTGGCGAGTCATAATGCGATGCGGCATGCGTTGTGGGACAGCGGCGACTCGTAGTCGCGCGTCGTGGGATGTGGCGATTGCATGGCTGCGACCGCCCGCCTCTTTCGAGGAAATGGGGCGCGTGTTGAGCGTGGTGGCATGCGTGCGCTGCTTGGCCACCTCAAGGCACACCCCTCTGAGCCCCAGCGATCCTTCTTTCGAGATCATGGGTAGTCGAACGTTGTATGCTTGAGTGCATCTGCGTTTCAAACCACGGGGAGGCGGCGGGCTTTATAAAGTGCCTTGTTGAGATGGGGCGCCCTGCTCTCGCGCCTTATACGCCTTTTCGTCTTTGTCGTGTGGCAGGCTGCTTCTTTCTTTGCCGCGCGGCCCGGCAAGCAATGGCGGTCATGGCGGCGCCTCAGCGTCGTGGCGATTCCTTACTGGCGGGGCGAGGTCCCATCCGCTTTGAGTGCTGCGTTGGTGCTGCGGGTGAGCTCACGCGCCAGCGGTGGTGGGATGCCATGGAGCACTCGGAGGCGCTGCTCCCGTGTACTAGGGAGGAGCCGTGTAACGAAGAGGTGCTTGCGGCGACTTGGCGGAAGGAAGGAAGATCCAAGATCGTAATGGGGCTCGCCTACCTCGCCGTGGCGAGATGGGCAAGCCCGAGCGATGGAAGCGATTGTTTTAACGTCGCGTTCTTCGACCGCGGCTGCGATTCCCTCCACATTGTTTGTGGCGAAGTCCTCTGGGCCTACGGGTTGGAGATAGCCCAGCTGACGCGCAAGCGCCATAATCCGCTTTGGCTGTTTATGCGTGGGCGTCGCGGACGAAGCGGCGGCCCGGTGCAAGCTTGTTCGCCACTACTGCACGGCCCTCGGTGCAGTGCGAGAAAGTTGAGGCGGTGTCCACAGGCAGCGTGGACTTAGTGCTCGGCGTCATGTTGGCAATTCACTGCTGACCTCCACGGGAAATGGGAGTCCGGCTGGGCGCGGCGGTGGTTCTACTATCTTGTGGCCGAACAAGAGCGGCTGCAATGCGAGGTGTAGGCGATCGCGTTCAATAGCTCGCGAGCACGAAGGCGGAGGTTGACAATACGCAAAGGCTACAAAGCCTTGTCGGTGTCGCCCGTCGGATGAACATCGTGACTGGTGAGGAGTTCACCATGTATGGGGTGGCGCCACTCTCCAAGTGGAAGTATCTTTGGGCGAGGCGGCGGCCGTGAGGGCAGGTCGAGCCCGGCCGTGTCCATACTTCAGCCCTCCGCTCCTATGGCCGCAGGGTGCATGCATATATCGCCCTTAAACCTGCGTGGTTCTGCTTGATTGTCTTGGTATCCCCTGCGCGGTGACTCGGCGGAGGCGCGGAGCATGCGGTTGCGGTGCTCTCGGCCGTCCACGCTGAAAGAACACAGTCCCGAGGCGCGATCCTGCGGCTAAGCAAGGGCGGGTAAACGCACTGCGAGTTTCGGGCATTGCGGTGCACTGAGCGCGCGACCCGGCGGAGAGCTTCGCGGATGCTTTCGAAGCCATCCGCGGTGGTGGCGATCGGCGAGGGCGCCGTCTTTATGGTGGCGGACTCGTTCGCGGCCACCATATGCGACCCTCCGAACGCGTCGGCGGCGGCGCCGGCTCGAGAACCGCGCCGCCTCGACTCCTGCAGTAGCCCTTACGATGATGCGGCGGACTGCGCGGCGGCCATCGTTGGAGCTAGAAACCGCCAATCCGGGGACCGTCGTCGCGGTGAGGGCTATGGATAGTGGTTTCTTTGCCGCCCTACTGGCCGGCCAAACGCGCCTCTGCAGCGGATATTGCGGGCTCCCACGCTTGCGCCCGGAGCACAGCGGAAGAGTCGCTGGTGCCCAGGCGCGCCCTCGGACCGATCCCATCGCCCCGAAGAGGTTGATCTGGCGTCGCGGGCTCTGCCTCGGGATAGCGCGCTGGGGCGGACAAAGGGCCTTCACGCCGAAACGAGGCGGCCGCACTAACTGCGGCCGGGCCGGCGGTGCCTCTGCGCGGCGAGGCGCGCGAAGGTAGGTGCGACTCCCCTTCGCCGCTGCGACCGCAAAACTCTCTCCGATCTGCTCGCTCATTCCATCGACCTCGGGAGAGACAAGGTCTCCCGGCGTGAAGGATCGAGCAGCGGGTGTGTGCTGCGAAATCCAAACTCTGCGCAGAATGCCCCTCGGTGCTTGTTGCCGCTGAGAGGCGCCGGCGTCGGCGACCTCCCAGCGGTGGGGCCGAACCCATTCTCTCGGACTTCCTCCGCGCAGAGATGCGCCGGCGTCCTTACGGCGGCGCGGGCGCGAACAACGGCCCTTGGCCGACGGGCGCGTCTCGTGCGGGAGACCACCTGCTTTTCGCCGCTGCGAGCAGAAATAAGGGTAATTATCGCGCGCTTGGCTGCTAGGGTACCTTTGGCATTTCTGAGATCGTTGTTCTGTCGGACACTTGCTATCGGCCGGCGCAGCGAGTCGCGTTCGGAGGCGAAAAGCTGAAGCTTGACCTTGAGCGCGGGCGGCGCTTGCGCGGCGAAGGGCGAAGCCCCGCGCTGGAGAATGCCGTGTGGGCCGTGCAGCTGGAGGCGAGGAAGCGCGACTAGAGACGCGGAAGTCAAGCGTGCCACAGGCTGCTGACGCGACTCCTTTCTGCAGCGGTCGCCCGTCCTAGAGGAAAAAGACCCAGCGGCTGATGCATTGCAGCGGCGGCGCCTTAGACATCGCGTCGTCGCATGGTGGGCCATGGAGGCTCTGAACCAGGCCCTCAGAGATTTGTGCGTTAATGTGCGGACACTCGCGCGATCAGGAGAGGCTTGCGAGAGGCAGCGGCTGATCCAGAAGGAAGCGGCGTTGCTCTCGCGGATGCTAGAACCTTTGGCGAACAACTGCGGCTATGTTGGCGGCGTGCCTTGCCCCATGCCATGCTTCATACTCATGGGTGCGGCACACCCATGCGGCTGGTGAATCGCGGCTAGATCTTCGGGCCGGCGGAGGTGATGGTGGGCGGCTGTGCGCTTCGCCGGGCTAGCTGCCAGAACTTCCATCGGCGGATGCAGGATCGCTTTGGGAGGGCAGCGAAAGGCTGCCGTGTGGCGACGCTGCATGGAGAAGAGGACCCTCTCCGCGGCAGTGATCTTAGAGGCCACGATGGCGGTACAAGCTCACGGGACGCGCGCGGGTTGACGATCGGTCGGGGAAGTCGGGAATGTGTTGTTGCCCATGTTTGTAATCATGGAACCTTATTTTTCAATGAATCAAAGCAACAACGTGTTGTTAGCTTATACTTGAGAATCGTGGGATCGACATCACGTCTTGTTTATACTCAGAAAAATGCGCCGCGAAGCAAGCGTCGCGTGTGCGAGATTACGTGTCTTGTTTATACTACGTAGAGTGCGCGGAAAACATCCGCGTCTTAGTGCGCGGCGGGCGTCCCCGCTGCGTCTTATTTCCAGTCGTAGGCGGCGCGTGCGGAGAGAACCTCGGCCTTCGACTTCCTTTATAGTCAGGAGACTCTCGGCGTGCGGAGGTGAACCTCGGCCTATGTCTTATTTAAGTCCGTGGGCGGCGGCGTGCGGAGGCAAACCTCGATGCTCACGACTTCCTTTATAGTCGGAGACTCTGCGTCGTGAGGTGAACCTCGTCACTCGTCTTATTTAAGTCAAGTGGTAGGCGCGTGCGGAGCGAACCTCACGCTCGACTTTCTTTATAGTCAGGAGACTCTGCGGCGCGCGGTGAACCTCGGCGCTCGTCTTATTTAGAGTCAGTGGTGGCGCGTGCGGGCGAACCTCAGCGCTCACGACTTTCTTTATAGTGCAGAGACTCTCGCGTGCGGTGAACCTCGGCGCTTCGTCTTATTTAGAAGTCCGTGGTGGCGTGTGCGGGCCGAACCTCAGCGCTATGACTTTCTTTATAGTCACGAGACTCTGCGCGGTGAACCTCGCGCGCTCGTCTTATTTAGACTCCGTGGGCCCGGCGCGTGCGGAGCGAACCTCGATGCTACAACTTCATTTAGAGTGCGTGGGCCGAGTGCGCGAGGCGTCCCCGTTGCGTCTTCTTTATACTCCGTATAGTGCGTGCGGAGGCGGACCTCGGCGCCCACGTCTTATTTAGAGTCCGTGGGTGGCGCGTGCGGGCGAACCTCAGCGCTCGACTTTCTTTATAGTCGGGAGACTCTCGCGTGCGGAGAGTGAACCTCGATGCTACGTCTTATTTAGAGTCAGTGGGTGGCGGCGTGCGGACGAAGAACCTCGCGCTTCGACTTTCTTCATAGTCAGGAGACTCTCGCGTGCGAAGGTGAACCTCGGCGCTCGTCTTATTTAGAGTCAGTGGTGGCGCGTGCGGAGCGAACCTCAGCGCTCGACTTTGTTTATAGTCAGAGACTCTCGCGTGTGCGGTGAACCTCGGCGCTACATCTTGTTAAGTCCGTGGGTGGCGCGTGCGGAGCAAACCTCAGCGCTACGACTTTCTTTATAGTCGGAGACTCTCGCGTGCGGAGGTGAACCTCGGCGCACGTCTTATTTAGAGTGCGTGGTGGAGAGTAACAACTTCAGGCGGCAAGCTTTATTGAACTCCCGTTTGCGCGGGTGAGCATCGTGCAACAAGCGGCCCGGCGCCGCTACACTTGCCGTGTATTTGCTGCTGGCGTAATATCACCGCAACCTATCGGCGTTCCATGTGTGACGGAGAGTCTGTCCCTCGGCGTGGCAAGGCGGTATGCCCTCTTACATGCGCTTCTGGGGCGATGAAGGACCCTCCCGCCAGGACTCCGCTTGCCACGATCTCCGCGTGTAGTGCCATTACGAGGACGAGGTCCCGGGCTTGAGCGTTCGTGGATATCTGAGCGGTCCGAGTACGCCTGTGTTGTCTTGCGTACTTCTCGGCATGTTGGGTCGCACTTCGCCGCACCCGTCAAGAATCAGGACACCGGCGCTCTTCATCCGGTGGAGATGAGACCCTCGCGAGCGACCTTGATTTCTTGAGCGTCAACGCCCGTCGCGAAGAAGAGCTTAAAGCGTGAACCCGTCGGCGCATTGCCGTTGTGCGGAGGACGAGAGGCCTTTGTGGCTTCGCTCGGCGCTTGCCCTGGCAGCCCAGCAGGCGCTTCTTTATGGCGGTGAGATAGCGTATTCGCCCTCTCCACCGCTCCGTTGGGTAGGGTGCCCCAGGCGAAGCGGCAGGCGTGATGCCCATACCATCGCAATACTCTTTAAGCGAGGTTGGTGTGGAGCTGGCAGGCGTTGTCGGCGGTGAGTTCCACAGGCATGCAGGCGGCATATGATGTTCTGCGGAGGCGTTGCATGGCGGCGAGGTTATTTTGGCGGGGCTACCGCCTCCGACCATCGGGAAAAATACTCGGTCGACTACCACAAATCGCGAGTCCCACTGGAGCTCGGGAAGCGGTCCTACTATGTCGATGCCCTAGCCAGCCCTGCTGCAGGGGATAGGATTGAGGTGCGTCGGGGCTGCGGATGATGCGGCCCATCCATTGGCACCCCGACACCGGCGTACGAGTCTGGGCGTCGGTGGCGGCGATCGGCTAGTAAAGCCTTGCACGAATGCCTTGCAGGCCGAGACCTTGGCGCGGTGAGATCGCATGCACTGCGTGGATGTCGCAGGAGGTTCCTACCTTCTTGGCCGAGAGGCGGCGCAAGCAGTGAGTGGTGCGCAAACCCCCTTTTATAGAGTGTCTCTTGAATACAGGAAGGACCTAGTGCGGTGCTGCGAGGCCGCGTAACTTCGGCGAGGATCCTACGGTTGGCGATGCCTGCAGAAAGTGAAGATGGGCTCCGCGATCATGCAATGGGATGATGTGGTGTACACAGCGGCCGTGTCGGTTATCTTGCGCGATGGCGCGTGCGGCGACGCCGTAAACGCCCCTATCGAAGTGCGATTCCGGCTGGCGCCTTGCGGCGCGTCGGCTGCTCATTCTGCTCGAGGATGGCCTTGGCCGTGATACCGGAAGTGCCGTTCCCTTGCTCTAACAGCTGGTAGGTACTTGGCGGCTCACGGGTCGCTTGGCCGATAAGACATGCGACGCGACCGCCACGGACGGCAGTCGTGCGGACAAGCACTCGCCTCGCCCGATCGCCTTGAGCTTTGTCGAGCCGGCGATGCCTCATATTGTTTGTATTGTTGGTGGCGGAAAAGCAAAGCCGCGCGAATACCATAAGCGTTGCCTGGGCGTGACAATTACAGCGCCTACGCCCGCGCTGCGGCGCCGTGAAACTCCGTCGATGGTGGCGTCGAGACGGTCGTCATTCTTACGAATGAGAGGCGACGAGTCCATGCGGAAGTCGGCGAGAACTTGGGATTTGATCGCTGCGCGCGAGTAGGTCGGGAGAGCAGGGCAAGCTCGGCATGCCATTTGCCGTCGCGCCGTGGACTCTTGTTGTGTAACATCTCTACCGGGGAAAGGAGGAAGGCACCATGATTGGATGGGCGAGAAAATAGTGCGGAGTTTTGGAGCCATGATCAGCGTGTAAGTGAGCTTCTCGAGCTCTGTGTACCTCGTCTTGGCGCCTTGGAGGCCGGAGATGAAGTATACGGAGCCCTTGCGTGGCGCCTTCTTCTAAAACGGGGCGGCGCCCGACGCCGTGGCCCGCGTGACCGAGTAGCGGGAGGAGCCTGCATGCTTTGGGCGACCAGTGGGAGACTTGCGAGATGTTTCTTGAGCTCGCTGAAAGCCTCAGCGCTGTCGTTGTCCCAATAAATCCATCACATCCGGGAGTGTCTTGAAGAACAGCAAGCCCGCTCGCTGCCCTAGGCAGAGAAGCGACTTAGGGCTACCATGCGGCCCTGACCTCTGGACCTCCCTCATCGTCTTGGGTGGCTCCATACCCAAAATGGCGTCGATCTTGTCGGGATTCGCTGGATACCGGCGGATCGAGGAACGAGGAGTTGCCGCACTCGCGAAGAAGGCGCATTTGTCGGGGTTGAGCTTGATGCGGCCTTTCTTAGGTTCTCGAAGGTCTCACAGAGGAGTCCGGCCGTGCTGCGTGAGTGGTGAGTCTTGACTACCACGCGTCATCGGCGTGAGCCTCCACGTTCCTCCGAGCTGGGCGGCCAAGGCGGCGCGAGACGAGGTGAAGGTAGCGCTGCGTTCTTCAAGCCAGGGCATCTGCCGAAGGCGAGAAAGTCCGATCGGCGTGATGAAGCTGGTCTTCTCCTCGTCATCTTCAGCCATAGACACGATGGTAACACTGAATAGGCGTCCGGGAAACTCATTAGTCGCACCGGGTGGCATCGGCGAGTTGATCGATGCGCGGCAAGGGGGGTATCCTTTGACCGCGCCTTGTTGAGTGCCGAAGAAAGTCGATGCACATCACGAGCGAGCCGTGGCCTTCTTGACTATCTTGGGTTGCGAGCCACTCTGGATGGTGGACTTGCGAATGACCCGGCTGGGCTTCTCCACCTCTACCTTGGCACTGCTCTTTGCGATCCACACGTACTGCTGCATGCCATGGCCGGCTGGCGTCAGGCGAACCGCCAAGTGGTGTTTGATTACCGCTCGATTGCGCCCTTGAGGTCTTGAGAGACCATGCGAAGATGTCGGCGTTGTTTTGAAGCACTTGGGCAGAGATCTCGTTCGACCTCAGAGAGCCCTCGCCGATGGACACAAATTGCCCCTCCTCGTGGGCGGCATCTTCTTGACTCCGCCCTCGGGCGAGAGCTTGGCGTCCACCGGGAGCGGAGGGCCCCTCACCGAGGCGCCGGAGGGCATGTGCGAGGCGATCACGGGACTTTCGGCTCTGGCCTCCGTCGCTGTCCAGTCTGAGTCACGAAAACGATGATGACGCCCTCCGGACGGGAGCTTCATACACAAAAGGCGGTGCGTAATTGCCTCGAAAGAGTTGATGGCGAGTCGCCCCAATATGGCGTTATGCGAATGCGGGATGTCCACGGCGTCGAAGATGATATGCTCGGTCGGATATTGCCCTTGTTACCCTCACGGCGGAGCGTGGCCGGGAGGACACACCTACAATAATGCTGCGGTTGGCCAAAGCCTTGAAGGGAGCTCTGGCTGCTCTGGCCGTGCGAGGATTCCCATGCGGTCCGAGGCCCTGCGATCGAGCGTTCACGGGCTTCCGTCAACAGGCCGCGCCTAACATCGTGGCGTGCTATGTGGGCTGGATGACGAGAGGGTCTTGGTGAGGTACTCCACTCCTCTAGCGTCATTGGTCGAAGGTGATGTTCTGAGGCGGCATCCACAAGTGCGGCGCCCCAAAGGGGCGGCGAGGACCCTCCGGTGATAGCGCTTACGGCGGCGGCCTGCGTGTGTCCTCTCGGAGCGCTTCGCGAGAGGTTGCTCATGGATAATTATCTCGTGAGCCGGCAAGGCTGGAGAAGTGCGAGACACCTGGATTGGCCGTCGTCGTCGCGATTCAGGGCTGCGGCGCCGCGCCTCCGTCGCGGTGATCGCTATGTCGTGCACCTCGCACCCTGCCCAGTAGTCCAAAGCTATTGTTCGCAGGCGCCTCGTCGGACCCAGTCGGCTTCCGTCCTCGGCCCCCTCCCGCGGATGAGGGCGATCCTCGAGGCGCTCGATGCGAGGCCATGATGGGCCCTTTGCTGCGCCTCTGGCCGGTGGCGGCGGGGCTTGTGCTTGCCCTTGGCGAACCTTCTGCTCTCGGTGCCGCCGCTCCGGAGTGTCCTCCCTAGGTTGTTGACCACGGGCCGCTCAGAGGCGCCGGCTTCCTCGGCGGCGGGCCGGCGGCGGAGTCGGTCGTGGTGAAGTCTCTGCATCTCGCGCTTCTTCCTCGGTCCACAGCGTGTCCGTACATTCGTCGAAGAGCTCCTCGATTGCCGCCTCACTCGCGTGGCTCGCCAGAGTCCGTCTCGCCTTTATGCAGCTCGATGATCTTGGGTAACGAAGTCTTTGAGCCCTCCCCAGCTGTAGTCTGCTGGCGGCGGAGACTCGAATCGGCCCGCCCGGCGTAAGCGGCGTGATGTGGGCGCGCCACGGTATCTGCCCTTCTTGGGGTGGACTCAGCGCGACCGCCGCGTGGCTTGCGGCTCCGAGCCTCTTGCATATTCGGACAGGCTCGCGAAGTCCCCTAGCTCCCAGGTGCGCGGAGGTTGCAGGGCGCCTTCCATCGCGAGATCGCGTCGGGGCCGTCGGCGCGCCAAGCGGATGGGTCGGCACGGGGGTGGTCGCCTCGCGAGATCCACCCGTCGGTTGCCGTCGCGACTTCACGCCATCGGCCGATCCGCCTGCCTGGGTGGCGTCGCGGCGAGTGGCGGGTGAGTAAATCGTCAGCGTTGGTGGGTCGGTTATGTGTCGTCCGCGGTGGCGGGGTCGGTTCGCGCGTCGCCATGCGACAGCCGGCCGCTCGCGCCGCGGCGGCCGCGCGAGGCCACGATGTTCCGCGCGTCGCTCAAACCCGGCCGTCTTCCTTCCCTTGCCGCGCCGTCGATAAAGCTTTTTAATTGCCGTCTTCTTCTTGATCTTGAGTTTGTCCTCGTCCTCCCCACGGACGGCGCCAAGCTATTGTGAATTCTGAGACCAAGCAGAGAGATGGTAGTGGGGAGTGGGAAGTGTTCTCCTTCCTCCCATAGCCTTTCTGATATATATATATAAGTATGGGATGTGCTTTTCTGATTATGCCCTTACCCATCGGTTTATCCCCACTAGAAGTATTTGAGTCATTACATATGTTCTACTCTGGTCTTTATAGTCTTCTAACGAGGCCCATTTGGGTTTAGGTGGGGCCACCTACAACATACATACATGGTGTATTTACATAGTAATGAATGGATTTTTATTATAACTAAATGTATTCCTCTGTCTTACATAGATAAAGTCATAAAGATACCATGTAAATAAGAAAATACTTAATGGAACTCCTTGTTTACTACAAAGAAAATCATCACAATAATACTCTTTTTGAGCAGATAATGCCACGTTGATTCACAAAATCATGATTTTGTTCACGGAGCGATGGTACGCAAATTCAAAACCCTATGGAAGTAGGGAGTTGTCTAAAATGAAATTTGGTGCTCTATACTAAGCTGTTCAAATGCAAAATATCATCGGATGCTTCACTGAAAAAGCTTCTTTCCATGGTAATCCTTTGCAAGACAAAGCCTCAACCAAATCCATCAGAATAGTGTCACGACTTGAGAATTCCATCCCTACTAAATCCATGTATGCAGTATGTTTATATTATCCAAATCGATATACGTTAAACAAGTCAATAGCGATAAATAAACTAGGACCAGAGTATCAAGGCTGTAGGCGGAGGTTCTTAAAATCTATAACAAAAATGTAGAAGAGCTTCTCTCTCTGAGAACCGGCCATGGAACCTTCACCCTTTCTTCCAAATAGTGAATAAGCAAATTAACTAGAACATCTATAAAAGAAAAAGTCTAATTACAAGCTGCAAGAAATAAGGACTCTAAGAGAAATTTAGTCTCTGTAACTGACCAAAGAAATTTCTTTGCCAATCCAGAACCTTTTTCAAGCAGCCAACACTAAACTATTGCCTATTATGCGAGAATCAATTTGAATATTGCCCTATAAAAGGAAGAGAACACTAATCCTTGAGTAACTAAAGTGCTTTCCAACACTAAAGCTAAGGTCGGTGTTGGTATTTGAACTTTATTTATGTTTCTTGTATGTTATGCTCAATTTGTTCCCTTTTCATCCTTTTAGGCTATTACGGTCACAACATTAGTTGTAGTATATCATCATATTCCCTTAGCTCAAATTGATTACGCATAATAGGGCAATGTTCATCATATATCTAATTAGTCAAGTATGTCATCCAAGTATCAATTGTATGGTGTGGCGGGACCAAGAACACATGGAATTTATATTTTCATTGCAAGGGGACAAGCACGGGAGATGAATTTGTTAACTTTCGAATCGAAGGCCGAACATCACATTTGGTAACTTAGTAACAATGAAATCACAACCAGGGTACTCTGGGGAGGGACTATTTGTACTATAAGAAGCGATGCGGTAGGGCTGCGGCAACTCTAGAGGATCTCGATTATGAGGTTGATGCGGTTCAATGATAGTAAATAATGAGGGGGGACAAAAAAATCAGATTAGTATTGTCAAGGGAGGAAGAAAGAGAGCGACATGTGAACATAACACCCATGAAACTACCGAACTCTACCCCAACTTTTGCGAAGAGTGTCTGAGAGAACCAATTGATGAATACAAGGATTGGCTTGCGAATCTACATCGGGAGGAAGTGGGCGCGGGTAAGTTAAGTTGCGCTCGTCTCAATTCTTTATATTGTAATAGCATAGCGACCATTGCACTAAAATAAACATGATTGCAGAATTTCAGGATAACTGAAGATGAGACAATAGCAACATACGAGTGAATGGCTAAAGGCTGCAAAGGCGATCTTGATGATATTGTAAGTTAATATGACTTCGCCGTGTATGTAAAACAAATATGAGTTCTTAGGAATCGTTTGTAACTTACACATGCTTCTATTTTCTGCGAGAATCATATTTGCAAAACCGTAGCACAGGTACTCGAGAGGCTGGAGAGGATGAAAGTCAAGGCGACAACCCAACACCATTGTTAGCGACCTTCTCATGCTCGGCGTCGAAACAACGAGGAAATGGTAAGGCTTGGATTGCTTAAATTTTTGTATATGTGGTTCAATTACATTTTCCCTATCTGAATGAGTATATTGAATTTATGCTATTGTATATCGTTTAGTTCGAGGGGCGCCAAAAGAGGCGTGAGCGGCACTCTTAAAGGTTTAGCGATGATGTGCAAGAGAATTAAGCAAGGTGATCGAAACTAAAATTGAATTCTCATCTAGGCGAAGAGGACATGTGGTGAAACATGCATACGTTTGTGGATGAAGTTGTAATGTTTACAAGAAAAAGGCTCCCCTCATTGGGTGAGAAGTTGGAAAGATGTGAAACAAGTTGTCAAAAATTCAATAGCAAATGATATAATGGTAAGTTACAAATTCTTTTTGCCTACACATTTTAATTCTAACATAATTCAAAACCACCTACTCTTTGTATTTTCTTTTAACGAATAGGTGGGACATTGAGAATTCGAGGATACAAAGCTAAAAGATATGGGCCATCGCTAAGGAGCGATACAAAGGATGGCGATCAACATTTCGTTCTCGTACAAGGCATAGGACTTATGATGAGAGAATGCAAAATAAGCACGAGGATCTAGACATTGTTGAATGGCACTATACGGTGTTATACTTTAGCCTTTGAACAATTCAAGGTTCGATGGAATTTACTTTAATTTTCTACTAGTTTAGCTTCAAAAATGCTTTCTTTTAGAACTTTAACATGAACTCATGCGAGAAGATAAGCGACGAGAATTCTCAGCAGACATCTACACAGGACCAAGCATCTCATGGGCTCAAAACCTTTTTCAGTGTAGCTATGAGCAGTAATGACATGAAAGAACATGTACTTGTTTTGTTCAATGATGAAATATTCATCTTAGATTCTTCCCAACTTAGAGACCGGAAGCGGAGAAGAGCCAAATGATTTGAGTCTTTGGATGACAACGCACACAAAGCATGGGCAATGGTCAAGCGATTGCATCTAAGGCTATCTATGTGAGTATATAATAATTTGTAATGAATTTATTGGCTGTGATAAACACGCTACTTGGGCTATGGCTGCGGCAGTGCGGTATACATTTGAGCAATTTCTGCTACTACTCGTGACTTGTATGTGTGCAGTGCAGCAACATTTACGACCCAAAGCTCTGACCGATAGGCCAACTAAGTCATTCATAATATTGGCCTACACTTCCAATCTCAATTGACACCTACAAATATGTTGCATGCGTTAGGATCATAGCGACAAAATAACAGAGAAGGAATTAGAGTCACAAGATAACTTCATTTCATCACAAGAGAAAACTTTGTTTTCCAGTCATCATATAAAGAAGCACTAGGTGCAAATCATCGAAAACTCATGGTAATGGATACTTGGCGTACTATCAACACGAGGCAGCTATACAATGAAAATTTGCAGATGCAAGCCCGACGTGCGGAATCCCATAGGACAAGGTTAGAGGCTGCATGTGCGAGGTTCAAATGTTAAAAGAACAACTTGCAAACCAAGTTGCGGAAAGAACACGAAAAGGAAGAAGCGGGCGTCGGATAGAAGAATTGTTGAATTCGAGGAGACAATTAAAGAAGAACTCGGCAGAGTTTATGTCCATGCTAGGAACACAAAGACAAAGGAGCCTTCAGGAGGTAATAATTTTGAAACAAATTTAACTTACGATTAATAGCAATTGTGTTAAAATCGTGAGGTTTCCATAAATTTCTGTAATAGTGCGTGGAGTTGTTTTTCATCAAATCTGTTTCCACAAGTAATCATTGCATGCTCCCTTTTATTTTATATTTATCTAAATGCGCAAATAAACAGCCCACTGGCTATTTCTCATATATATACACACTAACGAGGGCAAAAACGTGGACTCAAAGTGGGCCTTAATTGTTCTCTTTTTTAAATTTCGCTTCTTGAGGCCGTGTCTAATGTTTTGCTTGTCAAATTACATATATGTTGGCAAAATTTACAGTCGTGTGCTTCTGTCCTTTGTGTTTTTAGTTGCTGCAAAACTAAATATACACTATGCCCAAACACAGGAACTTTTGTCAGAAAGTACAAATATACACTATGCGATAAGTCACCTCATCGGATTAGTCAAACAAATTTAATGATCTAAGTCAAGCCCAATACACATTGTTGTGAGGACTTAATATCTAACGAGAGAAATGAAGATGAAACTTACAATCTAAGTCCATGAAGCCCTAGCGGTTAAATTTAGTAAATCAATGTGTGGAAGCCTATAATCTCAACTGCACATTATCTCATTAAATCTTTTAACCTAATCATTTGTCAATTGTGATGACTTAATCCATATGTCCTTTATAAAAAAACTGACCTATTTTATCTGAAATCAGGTTCATCATTGTTGCTCATCCACCATTTAGATTCAAAACACGCTTGCAGCGTAGTTGCAAGGTTTCTATCAGTAAACCTTTTAGTAGTGCTAGCTTGTCCTTGATTGTTTGAACAAGTAGCTTCTTTTTAATAAAGAAGGTAAAGGGTGTTACATAATGTTTTTATGTGACATTATTGGATGGTTTCTTCATGTTTCACGAGACACTATGGAGTCTTTAAACACAATTGTAGTGCACAATTTTTTCCTTCATGGTTTGGTCATTATATGAGAACTAACTATTTGAAAACTAAATTTTAAATGCGAGGCTAACCAAGCTGCCAGCGAAACAATACATGTTCTCTGCTGCCCCAGACGAAATGACCACGACTCACGGGTGAAAAAAACAATGCGCGAGATGTATAGTGCAACATGTTTACGAGCAACATGGATCACTACAACTTGTATGAGCCACGAAATGTTTTCTTGAATTTTTGATAAGCGGACTAACCGAGATAGCAACTGGAAACACAACATGAAGCTAGGCGACTGCGGAACCATACTCACACACCTAGAAGTTGTGTTCTTAACAGAACTCTTCCCAAAACAAAAAGAGGCAGAATCGTCGGTGAATTATATTACTACAAAATCACTAAAGGCTCTTTGTTGCTACTAAGCGTGCACGCAAGAGTCAACGGTATGCATTAGAGAGGATTTTTATAGCTGTAATGCCTATCTACTACAACATTGCAAATTGTTAATCGGTTGCAAGTTTTTCTTTGTTGTATGGTATGCTTTGAATGACAAAATTCTGTGGAGAATGTCTCTTGTTAGTGCACTTCACATCATTTTGCGATGGAAAGCTATGAGATCCCATGACATACTTTTGCATATGAAAAGTGTACTGCGAATCTGGATTGATTTTCTCCTTGAGTTCACTATATTAACTCTGTTTTGATTGCTTGGCTCCTTTCTCCGTTATGTCACCAATGATGTTAATTGGAATCTAACACTGCTCATCATCTACCTTTACGGTGGTTCTTGAGCTCTACATATTTTGACAATCATGTCTATATCTCTAAGCGGTTGCATTGATGCGATAATGAACATATGTATTCATGTTATGAAAATTTATTCCATTTACAATGTGTTTCTTTGTCGTGATGAGCTGAACAAGCGATGCATATGCCATTTTGAATGATTTTATTCGGGAGGAAGGAACAAATTGAGTGCGGTGCTCGAGGCCATGGGAAGCTAAGGTCAATTCAAGCTATTCGGCGAGTCAAGCCAAGCTTCAATGCGGTGATAGCTAGGGACATTTTAGTGATGCTTGTAATACAACTTCAAATTTTGTCACAATTAAAGTTGGTTTCATTTCAGATATGTGTAGTAACAAATTCTATTTTGATATAATGATTTTACTACATCGGTTGATTCTGTTGTGACAAACATTAATGGTGTTGCAATAATTCTTGTTGCTACTAAAGCAATGCGTTGCAATATACACTATTCCCTTCAACTTTTGGCGTGGCAATATATGCTATAGCAACAAAAAAACAGCGTACCAAAAGAGTCTATAGCAACAAAAGATCAAGCGTGGCATTAGAAGCTATGGCAGAAAGTAGCAAGCGTGGCAATAGTTTGCTGTTGCAACAAAAGTATGTCGTGGCAATTGAATCTATTACCAGAATTCTAACATGTGGCCAATATCACTATGTCCTATTACCACGAATTCTTTGTGTGGCCATTGAATCTATTACCACGAATTCTTTGTGTGACAATATAGTCTATTGCTAACACCAGTTTTCGTTGCAATTTAACTTATAACCACGAAATCGGTATGTTGCAAATGCTATCTACAAGCAACGCCTCATTGCGTGGCAATAGTTGTTTTTACCACGCAATACATTGTTGCATAAACTATGTATTGCAATGCTTTATTGCGTTGTAATAGGTACGGGACCCGGATTTCGAACCGGACCCTACGTGTATTACAGCACTAGTCCCGGATCAAAGCTAGTGCACACAGATCAAAGCAGAATGGAAAACATCACCATCAACGATTTATTACAATAAATAAAAGTATCGACCACCGGTCTCATTATTACAAGGAGGTTTAAGACCTCGCACAATCAAACACAGCGAAGCAATTAAAACTGAGGGCGACCCATCAATTCGCCACGGGCAATTGGTAGGGAAGCGCGACCTAGTCCTCCGGAAGAATCCATCACCGCCACAAGCGAAGCGAAGAGTCGTAGTCACCTTCTTGAGCTTCAACTTCCTCACGAGATTTTATTTTTAAATGTAGCATGTGAGTACATAAAGTACTCCGCAAGTCTTGGGAAAAATGCATAGATGCAAGGCTTAACAAAGGAAGGCCATATGGTTCTTTTGCACAAAGCAATATTTAAAATCTCCATTACTACTAATTATTTTCGAAGGCATCACTTTAATGAAGTAAATGTTTTAACAGAATTAACTTTCTAGTGAAGGTTCCAACTACCAACACTAGCTAACCAATTACCATTGGTCAAGTTTTAAATCATGGTTCCATCCACCCTCTCTGCTCCATCCGCCAGATTCCTTCCGAGAGTTCCCTCCACCCTCGAATACAAAACTTTGATTTTAAAACAAAACCAGAAATCTACCATGTGAATGCATTCCTTGCTCGCCCTTGACCAGTGGGCACGGCTATTCGAATAGTTTTACACTCTGCAGAGGTTGTACAACTTTACCCACAAGAGATAAATTATCTTAATAGTCAACATGCTTCCTTTGGCATGAGACCCGGATAAAATATCACAAAGCCTTTCACCTACTCCAAGATAGCTAGAGACCACCCACGAGGTTTCACCGCAAGGGTTAAATCCGCCCAATCAAGCCCCTCTTGCGCCATATGAGTACAAAGAACCTGTCCCTCACTATGAGTAACCATGACGCCCGGCACTCAATACACCACTCGTGATATCTAAACTACACCTTTATAGGTTAGTTAGCTAGGTCGCACCCATATAGACTTGTGGTTGTACGGTTAATGCTCGGTTTGGACAAACACAAGCGTCGGTCCTTAATTGACTAGGTGGAACATACACTTATCAAGTTCTCGTGCTTCTTGCACCAACCCAAACACCATCCACCCTAATCTAAACCAACTTTCACATTTTTATTTTATTTTAAAATCACAAAGTGACAACTCCAATTGCCACTTCACTTTCAAACACAAGGATTTAATAATAAATCATAATTTCCCATTTTCAAGATTTTCCAAGGTTATTAGATAGCATGACTAAGCATTATCCTACCATACTACATCAACAAGTAATTATAATATTCTCATTAAGGAGACAAAGGAAATTCTATGGTGACAAGGGTACATGACAATCAATTCCAATGGAGGGCATAACAAGGTTGGATTAACTACTACCTTAAGATTTGAATTATCATTTTATGTAAATAGCAATGCATAACATTTAAAATACTTTAAAAACATTTCAAAGCATAGGCTCAAGATGATCAAAGGAGACTTGCCTTCTTGCAGGTTTCGGTCTTCTTGTCTGTGTGAAGAGGATCGTCGACAACGTTGGAATCTACGCGAGGAAAGACGAAGCAACAAAACAAATAAATACAAAAGAAAATTCAAATAAAATCCAAAAATTCAACAGAGGCCATAATTGAATAGATTATGATTTTAGATGAATTTAGAAATTTGAATGGCTGGAATTGGAGTTAAAATGAGAAAGTTATGCTCATTTGAAAATCTCAGATTTGAATAAATCGAGAAATTCGGAAATTTCTGATGTGGGACCCACTAGAGAATTAAATTTTAATCTTTTATTTTAATTCTGAGAGCGACAGGTGGGGCCCATCAACAAGAACCATCGGCGGTCATCGACATGTGGGACCCATCGACAGTGAGCCCAATGAGTCAACCTCGACACGTGGGACCCACCGGTCTTGGGCCACTTGTCGAGTCCGCCACGAGGGTGGGACCCGGCGGCGTGGCAGGCGAGGCCGGCGGCCGACGACGAGTGGGACCCACTTGTCGGCCGGAAATTAAACGAAAAACTCAACCTCGCGCGCGGAACCGAGGCTCGAACGCAGCCGAGGAGTTACGAGTGAGCGCCGCAGCTGTGGAGCGGGAGGCGTTGCCTACCCAATAAGGGTAGGTAACCTCTGAGGGGTACCTCGCGCGTCCCGGCAGAGATGATCGGAGGCGACGGCCGGCGCGGCGAGGCCGGAGGTGCGGGTGACGCGTAGAATGTAATCTGGCGCGGAGGGGGTTCGGTTGGAAGGGTCGGCGGCTTGGGACGAACGGAGGCGGCGGACGAGGTGGCGGCGACGACGGCTCGGGAGCTCCGTCGACGGCGCTCCGTGACGAGGAGGCGCCGAGGGGTCGGGAGGACCGTCCGGCGTGAGAAGCTCGGGAGGCGACGACGGGCTCCGGGGATGACCGAGCGGCGAGGAAAGCTCGCGAGTTGGGCGGAGCTCGAGGAGGAGTGGCACGGTGATCGGGCTCTAGAGGCTCGGGAGCCGCGGTGGAGTCGCTGGGATGCGGTGCGGGAGAAGGCGGCCGATGGGGCATTTATAGGGGCCGAGGGGAGCGGGCGAGGCAATTGCTCGCCGGGGTGGTCAGCCGGAAAAAGGAAGGGGAGGCGAGGGAAAGGAAAGAGGGAGGCGGAAGGAAGGAGGCGCGGGCGTTGGGATTTGCTTCCAGCGGGGCTCGGGATTCCAAACCGGGAGGCGGAAGGCAAGGCGGATCCGCGCGGTCTCGGTCGGCGGCGAAAAAGGAAAGAGGGGAAGAGAAAGGAAGGCGATTCGCGGGAGACGGATCCGACAGAGGCGGCCGGGTGGCAGCGAGCGGGGCGCGTGGCGGCCGACGAGCGGGGTCCGCGGGTTAGCGAGGCGAGAAAAGGTGGAGCGGGCGGTGGATGGCCACCACGGGACTCGCTCATCCGAGCCGTCCACGCGTCGAGCGCGGAGGAGGAGAAGGCGGGCCGGTAGGGCCAGCCGCGGCGAGGAGAGGAGTGCGGCTGGATTAGGCCGAGCGGCGGCGTGGCGGTCTGGGCCGTCCACGCGTCAGGCGGAGGAGAGGGGAGATTTTTATTTTTTCAGAATTTGATTTCTAATTTGAAAAGGCTAGAAAATTATTTAGGCCTCGAGAAAAATATGAAAATACCTCCAAAAATTCCAGAAAAATTCACGAAGCTCTGGACATATTTTGGACTAAATAAAATTATTTCCAACTACTGTTGATATTTAATTTTCATATTTTGAATTACTTTTAAGCTCTAAAATAGTTTTAAATTCGAGAAAATCCAGAAAGGCAAATAAAAGCCAAGTAAAATCCAATTAACTTAAAATAATTTATTTGAATTTAAATTTTCAAAAAGCCAAATTTTTGGGATGTGACAAACCTACCCCCTTAGAAAGAATCTCACCAGAGATTCGGATGGAGCGGGGAAAAGGTCGGGAACTCTTCTTTTAGATCCTCTTCACGCTCCCAAGTTGCTTCGATTCTGAATGGTTACTCCACCGCACTTTACGAACTTGATAACCTTGCTTTGCGTGCGGCGCTCTGCTTCCTCAATACCTTGACCGATACTCTGGATAGGTGAGGTCCTCCTTCACGTTTATTTCATCTAGAGGCATCACTCTTACGGAACTCGAGACACTTTCTTAGCCGAGACACATGGAAGGCGTCATGCACCTTTGATACCGAGGTGGAAGCTCCAAGCGGTAAGCCACTTCTCGTTTCGCCACAACAGAAAAGGTCAGATGAATCGGGAGCTAGCTTTCCATCGACTCCAAAACGTCTCATTCCTTTGAGAGGTGACACCTTCAAATAAACATGATCCCAGTGCAATTCTAAGCTTCTCGTCGATTGTCCGCATAACTTTTCATGCGGTTTGTGCTTGTTTTTAATCATCTGGATTAGGCGAACTTGTTCTTCTCGCTTGCTTCAGCACATCTGGTCCAAACACTTGTCCTTCTCCTGTTTCCTTCCAATACAATGGAGTCCTACACTTCTGCCGTATAGGGCTTGAAGGGAGACATTTGCAAACCGGATTGATAACTATTGTTGTAGGAGAACTCGCATAGGGCAAACTCGATCCCAATTACTCTTGTTTGCCATGCACAAGCTCTCAACATGTCTTCGGATTTGATTTACTCTTTCTGTTTGACCATCATGCGTGGATGATAAGTCGCATCTTGAAGTTTAAGTTTGTGCCCAAAAGTTCATGTAGTTTTGCCAAAATCTCAAGTGAACTTGGTTCCTCGATCGACACAATCTTCTTTGGGATCCCATGCAAGCACACAATTCTTGACATGTACAACTCTGCAAGTCTATCCCGGAGTATGTGGTCTTTCTTTGGAATGAAATGGGCGACTTTTGTCAAGCGATCCACTATAACCCAAATTGAATCGTGCCTGTTTTGGTTCTTGGTAATCCAGTTATAAAATCCATACCAATTTCTTCCCATTTCCACTCGTGGATGCGCAATGGCTGCAGAAGTCCCGCAGTCTCTCGTGTTCGGCTTTAATCCGTTGGCATACATCGCACAAGGCTACACGATTCTGCAATTTCGTTTCATACTTGACCACCAATACCTTCCCTTGAGATCTTGGTACATCTTGGTGCTCCTGTGATGAATTGAATATCCAGATTCATGGGCTTCCTTCAATATTAACTCCTTTACCTCTTTCTTTTCAGGTACAATAATTCTTTTCCCAAACCAAAGGGTACCTTTTTCATCCTCTGAAAATCCCGAAGCTTTTCCTTTCTTCATATTATCCTTGATCTCCTGGACATACTTGTCCTCCTTTTGAGCTGCTCTGATTTGATCTTCTAAGGTTGGTTGAACTTCCAAAGTGGCTAGAAATCCTTCCTCCACTACTTCTAGGTTGAGCCGTTGGAACTCTTCTTGAAGGGCAGGCATACTGTCCTTAATCCACAGCTTGGCACAATAACTCTTTCTGCTCAAGGCATCTGCTACCACATTAGCCTTTCCTGGGTGATAATGTATTCCAATATCATAATCCTTTATTAACTCAAGCCATCTCCTTTGCCTCATGTTGAGATCGGGTTGAGTGAATATATATTTCAAACTCTTGTGATCCGTGTAAATTTCACAACGGTTGCCAATCAAGTAATGCCTCCATATTTTCAGTGCATGCACTACGGCAGCGAGCTCTAAATCATGAGTTGGGTAATTTCTTCATGGGGTCGCAAATGCCTTGAGGCATATGCTACTACCTTTCTTTCCCGCATCAAGACAGCCCTAGTCCTTGCCTTGACGATCGCAGAAGACTTCAAAATCCTTCCTAATGTCCTAAGCGCCAACACCGTGCGAGTTAACCTTTTCTTCAACTCTTGAAACTATCCTCACATGGTTTACTCCATTCAAACTTCTTTTCCTTCTTCAAAGAATCGGGTGAGAGGTCTTGCGAGCTTGGAGAAACCTTCAATAAATCGACGATAGTATCCACCAATCCAAGAAAACTCCCGATCTCTGATATCGACTTTGGTTGTGTCCAATTGAGCACATCATTAACTTTTTCCGGTCTACGGATACTCCTCCGCCGAAATCACATGGCCCAAGAAAGCTACTTTCTTCAACCAAAACTCACACTTATCGAACTTGGCGTACAACTGATTTTCTGAGCTTTTCCAAAACTATCCTCAAATGTTCGGCATGTTCTTCCTCATTCTTGGAATATATCAAAATATCATCTATGAATACAACCACAAACTTATCCAAATATTCCATGAACACCTTATTCATCGATTCATGAAGTATGTTTGGGGCATTGGTTAGACCGAAAGACATCATCAGTATACTCATACAATCCATAACGGGTGGCAAATGCGGTCTTGGGTATGTCCTCTGGTCTTAACTTCAATTGGTGATATCCTCGATCGAAGGTCAATCTTAGAGAATACACATGATCCTTTCAAGCGATCAAGCAGATCATCTATTCAGGTAAAGGGTACTTGTTCTTAATAGTCACATCATTCAATGATCGATAGTCCACACACATGCGAAGACTACCATCTTTCTTCTTTACTAGCGATCGTGGTGCTCCCCAAGGTGACGAGCTTGGCCTTACAAATCCTTTATCCTGCAGCTCTTCAATTTGTTTCTTAACTTCCGCCAAATCATTTGCGACATCCGATAAGGTCTCTTGGAAATTGGAGCTGCCTGTACTAGGTTGATGACAAACTCTACTTCACTGTCGCGGCATTAGGGCAAATCTTCGGGAATACATCCGGGTACTCACTCACTATAGGTACTTTTTCCGAGTCACTCCTTTACACTGCTCAAACTACACCGCTCTGGGTAGGGAGTTTGACTTATACCTACTTGAATCCCATCGAGTTAGTGATTGTAACACTGATCAAGACAATCTATCGCCCTTTATACTTGGTTAACCAATCCATTCCAAGTATTACATCTAAACCCTTGGAGTCTATTATAATAAGATTTGCTAAGAACTTAACTCCATTTATATTCACGATTCGTCAAGGCAAACGTGTTAGTCCTCATTTCCTTTCCAGGACTTGGACTAGCATGGGGTTCGTAGTTTACTCACATCCCAATTATACCTTTCAACCACATCTTTTGACACAAAAGAATGCGAAGCTCCGTAATCAAATAATGCCGATGCAATTAATGAGTTGACAAGAAACTTACCCGAACTACGTCGGGTGCATCCCGGTCGCTCGGTCACATGGTTGAGATGCCCTCTGCTCACCACTTGTGGAGTCCTTGGGGTTTGTGGTGCCCCACGGCCTTGACTGCGATCGGAGCTCTTGCTGGTGTAGTCCCAGTTGAAACGAATCGAGTCATTCTTTGGCGTTTAGGGCTTGATTCTTTGGCATAGTGCCCCATGTTCTTGCGATTAAAGCACCGCACTCCTGCTGCTTGAAGTCTTGTTCTGCGGGGTTGGCCACCATTGTTTGCCCGGGAGTTTGTGGATTTGGGCGGGTCCTGAAAAGGGAGTCCTCGCACGCTTGACTCGAGCTTGTGAAAGTGAGCGCGTTGGGGCGGAATCGAGCTGCTTGCTCCTGCTTTGGGCTTGAAACTTCCTCTTCCGATTTTAAAGAGTACCGCGCTGAGCATCTTCTTGGACAAAAGCCTTGTTCACTAGGTGCTGGAAGGTTGGGAAGTCATTGGACACCAGCTGCACCTTGAGGTTGGGGTCAAGTCCCTGCGTGAACCTCCAAATCTTGGTCGCCTCTGAGGTGACCTCTTGATGCATACCGACAGTTGGGTGAACTTGTTCAGTACTGAAAACCGAGGTTTCCTGCAGCGATTGGTAGAATTCTCTCTTCTTCATTTCCATTATCCCAGTAGGGATATGGGCAGTGCGGAAAGCTTCGACAAACTCCTCCCAAGTGATGGCTTGTGCATTTTGATGGGCGGCGCGGTAGTTTTCCCACCAGTTGGCAGCCATTCCCTTGAGCTGATGAGCAGCGTACAACACCTTTTCATTATCGTTGCACTGAGCTAGGACCAATTTTCTTTCCACATCCTTGATCCAATCATCTGCCTCCAAGGGATCCATCGATCCAAAGAAAAGTGGGAGGCCTTGTCTCATGAATTCCCAATCTAGACTGGGTGCTGGTTGGGTGCTGTGCTGGGTTGGCGCACTTGGTTCTGGGCGAGCTTGAAGTAGCTCGCAGCCGCATAGCCATCATTTGCTCCAAGTTGGGGGCCGAGCGGGAGGTGGTGGAATGTTGTCCTCCGGCTGGTTGTTGGCGTCACGGTGCTGCTGTGGTTGCTCGTGTTCACCATCCGAGCGGTTTAGGTTAGCGTATGGTAAGAGGGAAATAGCAAAGGTAAGAGATTAGGGAACTAAACCACATCCCAAGCCAACACACAAGAAAGAACTAGCAACCACTTAGGGAAAAACTTTTATTAAAATCAAGATAACTCCAAGGATGGCTGTACCACAAGTGCACATAGGCACATGCATACCCATCTAGCACACCAAAACATAACAATAAGCGTTCTAAGGACGCGGACATTTTATTTGGGTACTACGGACTCAAAAGACTACTAATCCTCTCCAAAGATGCGCCTCGTGGTCTTCTTCCGGGTCCTCTTCGATCCTCCTCCGGTCTTCTGGCGCTCTCTCACGTGATGACGTGAGCAATCACACTCGGCCGAGGTACGGTTCGACCGAGGCAATCGACCGAGAACGGAAGGAGAAGGCTTGCGCTTCTTGAGAGTAATGACAGTGGCGGATCGGGCGCCGCACCTTCTTGCGTCCGTCATCCCGATCGCGGAGTCCCGAGTCGAGCCGTGCCGGGTTGTTGGGGATGACGGCCGGTATCGAGAAGATGGCGTGTAGTCAACTACGGGTGAAGACGGCGCAGTAGTTAGCTGCGCCCGAGACGCCCCAGCCAAACTCAGCCGCTCGCTCGAGAAGCTGCGCGCGAAGCGTGTCCGAATCTTTGGTAGGCGGAGGTGAGAAGCATCCGGTTGTCCAATCTCCTCTGAGCTCTAGCATAAGTGATCGCCATCGCTGGGTGAGCGCACTGATGTGACAATCGAGGATCGTCACCGGAATATCAAAGGATCTGGATACCTCGCCCCGGCGAGGTTGATGAAGAAGCAAAAAGGGCGATGTACAGCATCTTTGTGCAGTGGCACAACTCGTCAATGGCGAGGCGTCTGCGCCCCGGACAACATCAAACAATGGGACCGAGGGTGCTTGATGGGGTAGGTGTGGGACTTGAATTCCTCTTCCGTGCATACAGAATACCTCCATCGTCCAAGAGTCTCGATCCAGATTCGCGTCTTCCGACCCACGAAGATGGGCGGTGACGGTACTCAGACATCTTGCATCACCGCCGAGAAGGCTAGCGAATGCTCCAAAGATCCTCTCCATGTGAGTAGTAGTCCCACGGGCAGCGGAGGATGAACCACCATCTACAAAGTTGAGTGAAAGAAAAGATTAGTAAAAGTTTTAACAAATGGAGTTGGAGACAAGAACGAGATTCTAAGTAGGAAGAGAGTAGAAGCAAAGAAGCTTACACATTTTTAATATACTCTTTTATAAATATAAGTCCTTATGGTTTGCCATTCCTAATCTAGGTCACGCCCTACCAAATTGGCTCGATACCATCTCTGTGGGACCCCGGATTTCGAACCCGACCCTCCGTGTATTGCAAAGACTAGTCCCGGATCAAAGCTAGTGCACACAACAAACAGTAATGGAAAACATCACCATCAACGATTTATTACAATAAATAAGAGTACTCGACCACCGGTCTCATTATTACAAGGAGGTTTAAGACCTCGCACAATCAAACACAATGAAGCAATTAAAACTCGAGGATCGACCCATCAATTCGCCACGTGCAATTGATCGGGAAGCGCGACCTAGTCCTCCGGAAGAATCCATCACCGCCACAAGCGAAGCGATGAGTCGTAGTCACCTTCTTGAGCTTCAACTTCCTCTGAGATTTTATTTTTAAATGTAGCATGTGAGTACATAAAGTACTCATAAGTCTTGGGAAAATGCATAGATGCAAGGCTTAACAAAGGAAGGCCATATGGTTCTTTTGCACAAAGCAATATTTAAAATCTCCATTACTACTAATTATTTTCAAGGCATCACTTTAATGAAGTAAATGTTTTAACAGATTAACTTTCTAGTGAAGGTTCCAACTACCAACACTAGCTAACCAATTACCATTGGTCAAGTTTTAAATCATGGGTTCCATCCACCCTCTCTGCTCCATCCGCCAGATTCCCTTCGAGAGTTCCTCCACCCTCGGAATACAAAACTTTTGATTTTAAAACAAAACCAGAAATCTACCATGTGAATGCATTCCTTGCCCGCCCTTGACCGTGGGCACGGCTATTCGAATAGTTTTACACTCTGCAGAGGTTGTACAACTTTACCCACAAGAGATAAATTATCTTAATAGTCAACATGCTTCCTTTGGCATGAGACCCGGATAAAATATCACAAAGCCTTTCACCTACTCGGTATAGCTAGAGACCACCCACTGAGGTTTCACCAGAGAAGGGTTAAATCCGCCCAATCTGAAGCCCCTCTTGCGCCATATGAGTACAGAAACCTGTCCTCACTATGAGTAACCAAGACATACGGCACTCAATACACCATCGGTGATATCTAAACTACACCTTTATAGGTTAGTTAGCTAGGTCGTACCCATATAGACTTGTGGTTGTACGGTTAATGCTCGGTTTGGACAAACACAAGCGTCGGTCCTTAATTGACTAGGGTGGAACATACACTTATCAAGTTCTCGTGCTTCTCGCACCAACCCAAACAGCCATCCACCTAATCTAAACCAACTTTCACATTTTTATTTTATTTTAAAATCACAGTGACAACTCAATTGCCACTTCACTTTCAAACACAAGGATTTAATAATAAATCATAATTTCCCATTTTCAAGATTTTCCAAGGTTATTAGATAGCATGACTAAGCATTATCCTACCATACTACATCAACAAGTAATTATAATATTCTCATTAAGGAGACAAAGGAAATTCTATGGTGACAAGGGTACATGACAATCAATTCCAATGGAGGGCATAACAAGGTTGGATTAACTACTACCTTAAGATTTGAATTATCATTTTATGTAAATAGCAATGCATAACATTTAAAATACTTTAAAAACATTTCGAAAGCATAGGCTCAAGATGATCAAAGGAGACTTGCCTTCTTGCAGGGTTTCTAGGTCTTCTTGCTGCTGTGAAGAGGGATCGTCGACAACGTTGGAATCTACGCGAGGAAAGACGAAGCAACAAAACAAATAAATACAAAAGAAAATTCAAATAAAATCCAAAAATTCAACAGAGGCCATAATTGAATAGATTATGATTTTAGATGAATTTAGAAATTTGAATGGCTGGAATTGGAGTTAAAATGAGAAAGTTATGCTCATTTGAAAATCTCAGATTTGAATAAATCGAGAAATTCGGAAATTTCTGATGTGGGACCCACTAGAGAATTAAATTTTAATCTTTTATTTTAATTCGACAGATCGACAGTGGGGCCCATGAACAGTAACCATCGGCGGTCAGCGACATGTGGGACCCATCGGACGATGAGCCCAATGAGTCAACCTCGACACGTGGGACCCATCGGTCTTGGGCCCACTTGTCGAGTCCAAAGACAGAGGGGTGGGACCCAGCGGCGATGGCAGCGCAGGCGCGGCCACGACGAGTGGGACCCACTTGTCGGCCGAAATTAAACGAAAAACTCAACCTCCGCGCGAACCGAGGCTCGAAGCGCAGAGGAGTTACGAGTGAGCGCCGCTAGCTGTGGAGCGGGAGGCGTTGCCTACCCAATAAGGGTAGCTAACCCTCTTGAGGGGTACCTTCGCGTCCCGGCAGATGATCGGAGGCGGCGCGCGCGCGGCGAGGGAGGCCGGAGGTGCGGTGACGCGTAGAATGTAATCTGGCGCGGAGGGGTTCGGTTGGAAGGGTCGGCGGCTTGGGACGAACGAGACGGCGGCGACGAGGTGGCGGCGGCGACGGCTCGGGAGCTCCGTCGCGACGCGCTCCGGTGACGGGAGGCGCGCCGAGGGGTCGGGAGGACCGTCCGGCGTGAGGAAGCTCGGGAGGCGACAGCGGGCTCCGGGGATGACCGAGGCGGCGAGGAAAGCTCGCGGAGTTGGGCGGAGCTCGAGGAGGAGTGGCACGGTGATCGGGCTCTAGAGGGCTCGGGAGCTGCGGTGGAGTCTTGGGGATGCGGTGCGGGAGAAGGCGGCCGATGGGGGCATTTATAGAGTGAGGGGAGCAGGGCGAGGCAATTGCTCGCCGGGGTGGTCGGCCGGAAAAAAGGAAGGGAGGCGAGGAAAGGAAAGAGGAGGCGAGAAGGAAGGAGGCGCGGCGTTGGGGATTTGCTTCCGCGGCTCGGGGATTCCAAAACCGGGAGAGGCGGGAAGGCAAGGCGGATCCGCGCGGTCTCGGCGGCCGGCGAAAAGGAAAGAGGGAAAGAGAAAGGAAGGGGCGATTCGCGGGGAGACGGATCCGGCAGCGGGCCGGGGTGGCGGAGAGCGGGGCGCGTGCGATCGACAGGCGAGGTCCGCGGTCGCGGCGAGAAAAGGTGGGAGCGGGCGGTGGATGGCCAGCACGGGGACTCGGCTCATCCGGCCGTCCACGCGCGTCGAGCGCGGAGGAGGAAGGCGGGCCGGTGGCCGGGCCCACCGCGGCGAGGAGAGGGAGGTGCGGCTGGATTAGGCCGAGCGGCGGCGTGGCGGTCTGGGCCGTCCACGCGTCGGCCGGAGGAGAGGAGATTTTTATTTTTTCAGAATTTGATTTCTAATTTGAAAAGGCTAGAAAATTATTTAGGCCTCGAAAAAATATGAAAATACCTCCAAAATTCCAGAAAAATTCACGAAGCTCTGGACATATTTTGGACTAAATAAAATTATTTCCAACTACTGTTGATATTTAATTTTCATATTTTGAATTACTTTTTAAGCTCTAAAAATAGTTTTTAAATTCCAGAAAATCCAGAAAGGCAAATAAAAGCCAAGTAAAATCCAATTAACTTAAAATAATTTATTTGAATTTAAATTTTTCAAAAAGCCAAATTTTTGGGATGTGACATGGTGCAACTTACTCCGAACACCGTGGCCCGGCTCGCGGTATACAGCTGGGCCTTGCGCTCGGGGGCGTGTTGGCCCAGCGCCTCGTTGTTCGCCTACCTTCACGAGGCACGGTGCCAGCCCAAGGACCGAAAGGACGGGACGCTGTCGGGCTTCGGTAGCGTCACCTTTATTCTTCATCCGTCGTGTAAGAAGCTCTTCCCTGCGAACTCAACTCGCGGAAGTGGAGTCTTATCGATGAAGCGGTGGTTCTACCACCGTGGAGAGCGGAGCGCCTTGAGTGCACAGGCCGACTGATCGCGTTCAAGCCCTCGCCCGGCCGGACGCTCGATGATGAGGACAGGCGGAGGGCCCAGCGGCTCGTAGGCGTGGCCGCCCGCTTCAACATGCGCGACCTCGCCGAAGAGTACGTGATGTACGGCCTGGCACCGCTTGCCCGCGACTGGCGTCTCGCCGCCGAGAAGCATCGAGACGACAATGTTTCGCCATCGATCTGCTTGCTGCCAGCGCCCTCCAGTCTTCGTAAGCCTCGTCCGTGTCTCTCCTTTGCTCACGCGAAATGCGTTATATGCTGATGCTATCTCCTTTGCCTCAGGGATTTCCGTGGAGGAGGCGGAGCAAGCCGTGCGCGTATTCCTAGGGCCGTACACCGGTAGGGAGCACGAGCAGCGCGCGTCTGCTATCGCCGAGGCGGGGCTGGGGCGAATAAACCGCGTGTGCAAGGCCCTGGGCCTTGCCGTGCCGGACCGTATCGCTCCGCATTTACTGCAGCAAGAAGAAGAAGAAGAAGAAGAAGAAGAAGAAGCGCCGTCTCGGAAGAGGGGCGCAGCGGGCGCCGCGCGCTTGTGCGGCGGCCGCCGCCGCTAGTGCTCCCGAGGGCGCAGCGGACGCGAGTCGGACTTCGGCGAGGTATGCCGATTCAGGCTTGGGTGGCGCAGACGCCGGCGAGGTATCTTCGCGGCGCCGCGACGGCGGGTTTGCCGCGAGCAGGCCGGAGAAGTCTCGCCGCCACCGGCCGTCGAGGCGGAACCGCGCGGACCGGCGATGCTTGAGGTGGAGCCTTCGCCGTGGCGGCTGTGATGCCGGGCGCCCTCCGGGCGCGGAGCCATCGCCGCCTTTACCGACAGCGGCAGAAACCGAGGTGCCCCCTGCAACAATTGCCACCGCGGAACCTTCGCCCTCGGTGCTGCAACCGCGGGGGCTTCCCCAGCCGCGACTGCGGGGGCGGTATCGCTGCTGGCTGCCCCGGCTAAACGGCCATGTGTGCGGCCGGAGCTCCACCGGACACCGCGGGGATTCGTCGTGGCCACGGGCGTCAGAAGCTTGTGGGACTCCAGTGCAAGTGCCGGAGACCCTGCGGCATATGCGCCTTCCGCCCCCACGCCGCCGCCGCGCGCGCGAGGACGTATCGCCGCCCGAACGCGGAGGCTTCTGCCCGCGGCGGAACCATTCTTTCTGCGGGGGCTTACGCCACCGCCGCCCCGCCCGGGTATGAGGGGGTGAGTCCCCGAGACCCTCCTTCTGCTACCGAAGGTAGGGTGGCTTAGCTTACTCTGGTGTATTCTTTCATGGCTTGCGGTGCTCACCTGTAGCCCTGTTTGCAGCGTTGCTCGTTCCGGAGGGGGAGCACTTGGCGGAACACGAGACCTCCATGCGCGCAGGCCCCGCGGACTTCGTGCCGCCCCCGGAGACTCTGAGGGCGTGGCGCGGGATTGTGAATGACGCGGCCACCAGCGTCGACCCGCAAGTGCTGCAGGCCTACGGGCGGGCGCCTCAAGACGCCGAGGTGTGCAGGGTGAGGGTAAGTACTCATGCGACAACGCCGGGCCGTGAGCTTGCTAAGTCTTTTCTTCGCAGACACTTGTCTTTGGGCAGGCCTTGCAAGCGGCCTATACTCGTGGCCGAAAGGCGCTCGAGGATAGGCTGCGGGCCGCCGAGGAGGAGCTACGCGAAGCCTCTGGAGCCCACTCGGCCCAGGACGCCCGCATCCGCCAGCTGGAAGCGGAATGCGCCGGCGAGGGCACACGCCGAGGACTTGTTGCGTCGGCACGGAGTCGACCGCGAAGCCGCCAGCGAGTTTGCGGCGGAGCGGGGCGGGCTCTCGAATGCAGTCGCCTCGCTAGAGAAGGAAAAAGGCGAGCTTGCCTTGACTCTAGCGGAGCGTAACCAGATTCTTGGTGACGCCTCGGTGGTTGCGTGGGACGCCCTGCAAATGCTGGAAGTCCACCTCCAAAGACTTGTGGCTGGAGTGCCGGACCACGCCTTCGGCCCGGAGGAGTTGCTGCGGGCCCTTCGCTGCATCCATGACGCCGCCGACGTTGCGCGCGGGGCTGCGACGAACTTTGGTGACCACTGTGCCTATGTGGCGTCGTGCCTGGTGTGCGCCCTCCTTTGGCACCGTGGTTGCACGCACATCGCCGAGCCGAGAACCTCGGTGGAGATGCGGCGGGCGAGTGATGTCCGGTGAAGTCCGTGCCGTTCGCCACCCTGTCAATTCTTCTACGAGCGGATCTGGGACTACACCGGGATAGCCGCCACGCAGGTCGAGCTTTGGAAGTCCCTTCGTGGTGGGGGGAGCCTCGGTCAATTTCCGGACGAAGTCCCGCGGCGCGACGAGGGTGGCGCCGAGGCCTCGAAGATGCCGAAGGCTCACAGTGCGCGCCAACGTGGCTAGGTGTGGCGTGCGTTGTGGCGTCGCCCCTTAATTGAATGAATAAAGTGCGTGTTTGCTTCACGAATCGATTACTTGCCTTCATCCCGACGACTTCCTTGCTAGGGTGATCGCTCGCGTCGCCTTGCGACCCGGCGGCGCCTTCGACGCAAAAAGGGCCGAGGAGTCGTTGAACTTTGGGCGGGCGACCTTTTTGGCGAGGCCCGGCTTTAGCGCGTGTTAAGGACGAGCCCGGGATAGCGGCTTAGAACGGCAAGGATCTTGCGGACCTTTGTACTTGTGTGATTTTTCCGATATGCAGATTTTACGTCATCTTTAGGATATGCGCGTGTGTTGATGCCGCCGGGTTCACCGGTACGCCACATGCTGCGCGGGGACAAGATCTCCGCGCTCGGCGCGCGCGCTGGCGAAGTGGTCGCGCAAGGGTTCCTTAGAACGGCGCTTGCGGCGATCCTGGCGCCTCACCTTTTACGATCGCGGCGGGCGTGTGCGGCGAACCTCGGCGCCGCTTTTTATAGTTCGTAGATCGGCATGTGCGGGCGGACCTCGGCGCCGCCTTTTATAGTCCATGGCGGCGTGTGCGGGCGGACCTCAACGCCGCCTTTTATAGTCCGTGGATCGGCGTGTGCGAGGCGGACCTCGACGCCGCCTTTTATAGTCTCAGATCGGCGTGTGCGGAGGCGGACCTCGCGCCGCCTTTAATAGTCCGTAGATCGGCGTATGCGAGGCGGACCTCGGCGCCGCCTTTTTATAGTCCGTAGACTAGCGTGTGCGGAGGCGGACCTCGACGCTTCGCCTTTTTATAGTCCGTAGACTGGCGCGGGCGAGGGTGGAAGTGCGCGCACGTTCCGTTCCTCTTGCTCCTCATGACGGGGTAGCCTGCGCGCGCTGTCTTGCAACGCGCGCTGCGCCACCTCCCGCAGACGCGAGGGTGAGCCTCGCTCCGCTGCGATTAATACTCGCGTCCTCCGCCCGCGTTGCGAAACGCGTGGGGGGCCTCCGTAGTTTTATTTATACTCCGCAGAGTGCGTGGGGCCAACATCCACGTCCTATTTATACTCCGCAGAGTATGCACAGGGACGAGGTCCCGGCATGCGCGAGTTCGCGTCTTGTTTAGACTCGTAGAGTGCACAGGTGGACATCCGCGTCTTATTTATACTCCGCGAGTGCGTGGGGTCAACATCCACGTCCTATTTATACTCCGCGAGTATGCACAGGATGAGGTCCACGGCATGCGCGAGTTCGCGTCTTGTTTAGACTCAGAGAGTGCGCGGGAGAACATCCGCGTCTTATTTATACTCCGCGGAGTGCGTGGGGTCAACATCCACGTCCTATTTATACTCCGCAGAGTATGCACAGGGACGAGGTCCCTGGCATGCGCGGAGTTCGCGTCTTGTTTAGACTCCGTAGAGTGCGCAGGGAGAACATCCGCGTCTTATTTATACTCCGTGGAGTGCGTGGGGTCAACATCCACGTCCTATTTATACTCGCGAGTATGCGGGGGGACGAGGTCCCTGGCATGCGCGGAGTTCGCGTCTTGTTTAGACCCCATAGAGTGCGCAGGGAGAACATCCGCGTCTTATTTGTACTCCGTGGAGTGCGTGCGAGGGCGTCCCCTCACGCATCTTTTGTTTATACTCAGGCCCGTCACCTTTGGCTACGGCGAGTGCACACGCGAACGTGCGACTTCGATTTATACTCGATCCGTACCCACCTCGGCGAGTGCACACGCGAACGTCGCGCTTTGTTTATACTCGAGCCCGTCACCTTTGGCTACGGCGAGTGCACATCTGAACGTCGCGACTTCGATTTATACTCAGATCCGTACCCACAGATACGGCGAGTGCACACGCGAACGTGTGTCTTTGTTTATACTCGAGCCGCCACCCTTGGCTACGGCGAGTGCACACGGGACGTCGACTTGATTATACTCGATCCGTACCCACAGCTCGGCGAGTGCACACGCGAACGTCGTCTTTGTTTATACTCGGGCCGTCACCTTTGGCTACGGCGAGTGCACACACGAACGTCGACTTGATTTATACTCACCCCGCACCCACAGCTCGGCGAGTGCACACGAACGCAGCGTCTTTGTTTATACTCAGGCCCATCACCTTTGGCTACGGCGAGTGCACACGTAAACGTGCGACTTCGATTTATACTATGGGAACGCGCGCGCTGGCCAAGCCTGCGCGCGCCTCTGCCGCGTACTTGCGCATGATGAAGAAAGATTGGTGACAAATGGCGATCTTCATTACGTCCCCGTTTGCGCGGGTAAGCAATTATAGGGGGTGGATATACTAACCGTTTGTCCTTGGCGCGGCTGAAGCCTCTAGTCGCTAGACATCTGCAGGGCCCGCCAAGGCGCCTCTGAATGGCCCCGCGGACCCCCGCGCTGTGACGCCAGCTCTAAGAGCGCCGTTGGGCTTCGCGACGCGGATACCGGGTACCTGGCTCGATGTGCCGGGCCATATCCTGGTCTCCTCGAACGGTGATGATGGTCCGGGGACCCGGGATCTTCATGCATAGATAGCCGTGATGTGGTACCGCGCCGAAGGAGTTGAGGATTGGGCGCCCTAATATGGCATTGTAGGGGTACGGGAGGTTGACCACGTCGAAGGTGGCATCTTCGGCCCGCACATTGTCATCTTGGCCGAAGGAGACTTGAAGACCTATTTGGCCCAGCGCGCAGGCTGTCCCCAAGCCTGCAGTGGGATTCCTGAGGGCCCTAGGCGGCTTCGAGGGATCCCCATCTGGTCGAAGGCCGCCGCAAACAATACGTTCGCGGAGCTACCGCCGTCCACCAAGGCACGCCCCACGTCGCATCCGGCGATAGTGACCCGGATGACCAGGGGGTCCTGATGAGGGAAGTCCACGCCTTGGGCGTTGTCGGGTGTGAATGTAACCTCGTGCTGCGCCCAGTCCGGTGGTGCTTGCGCTGGGTATGTCGCCACGTGATGTAGTCTTCGCGCATAGGCCTTCTGCTGCCGCGCTGAGGCGAATTCCAGCGTAGAGCCTCCGAATATGACGTTAATGACCCTGCGGTGGGTTGCCTCGGGGCTGCAGCGGCGGAGGCCCTCCCGAGGCTGCATGACGTGAGCTTGGATCCGTAAGGGCCTTCACGGGTTGCATCCCTTGTGCCTGCACCGCATGGGGCCTTGTACGGGGTGGGCGTGGGCCACCGCGGCGAATCGTCTCGGTTCGTCCCTAACGACGCTTCTCGCGAGCGCCGCGATGGAGGTGCGTGCGCGGTATCGTGATTGCCGCGGCCGTGGACTACGCACCACAGTCCCTGGTGCTGGTCGTCGTAATCTCCACGACTTTTATCGTCGCGGCCCCGGCCACAGCCGCGCCCTCGGCCACGGCGCCCCCAACCGCCTCGGCCCGCGGGAGTGCCTTCGTCGGAACCGCCTTCAATGTCGAGGACGTCATCGCCTCGCCTCGACTCTGCGGCGCTTGGGCGATCGGACGACTCCTTGTGCGAGGCGTCCCTGCGGTCGGGCGTATCCTTGGACGACTCCTGCTTACGTTTCCCCTTCGAAGAACCGTCCTTCAGCGAATCTTCGGCTTTTGCCGAGGCTCTGGCCTGGTTGGTGTCGGAGTCGTCACCTTGCCTTCGCCGCGCGTCTTCTTCCGCCCTGGCGTATTCCTCTATTTTGTCGAAGAGCTTCGCCACCATCTTGATTGGTTTTCGCGCATTATACTCGGCCATCGGGCCCGGACGAAGGCCCTGTATGGCTGCATTAACGACGGTGGTTTCATTAACGTCTTTCACTTGGCATCGAATATTGGCGAAGCGCTTGAAGTAGTCCCGGAGCTTCTCGAGGGTTTTGCTTCACAGCGAAGAGTTGGTCGCGTCGACTCGCTCGACATAGTTTCCTGGAAGTTGTTGTGAAGGCGGTCGCGAGCTGCTCCCACGCGTAGATGGAGCCGGCTCTATGGTAAAGAACCAAGAGAGCGCCACTCCTTGCAGCGCGAGGGGAGTCCTTCGCCGTGGTGTCGTCGCCGCGCGCCGATCGCGGTGTCGTACACGCCGCACGAACTCGCGGGGTCCGTGTCGCCTTTATGCGGGTCGATGGCGCTAGGAAACTTGAAGTCTTCGGGCCATGCCGCTGCTGCAGCCCGCCAAAGCGGGACTGCGGATCTACGCGCGCAGCGCACACGGCTAGGCGTGGGGCTTTCGCGATCGCCCTCTCTCCGTGTGCTCGGCGCGACATCGGCGCGGCTGCTGGCTCGAGCCTCTTGCATATCTCGGACGGCTCGCGAAGGTCCCCTAGTTCCCGCCGAAACGCGTTGAGGGCTGCTAGTATGGCACTTTCCACCGCAGTCTTTGCCGGGCCGCCGGAACACCCGGCGGGCGGTGCGTGCGAGGACCATCGCCTCACGATCTCGAGATCCGCGGATGCTTCATTGCGACTACCCCGCCGCTCGATCGCGCGCCGCGCGAGGGTGGCGGGTGTCGTTGCGATGCGCCGACGGGTTGGATGTCGTTATGTAGCGGCGGCGGGGTTCGCCGCTGCGGTGCCAACGACGGATTGGATGTCGTTATAGCGCGCGGCGGGTCGGTCGCTGTAGTGCCAGCGGCGATTGGTCGTCGCGGTGCGGGTAGCGGGGTTGGTCGTCGCCGCGAACGCCGGCGTCTTCGCCACCGCGCGCTGTGTCGCCACCGCGCTCGCGCTGCCGATGCCGGCCACGTACTCATCGACGCCCGCCCGCCACCTTCTTTCCCGCCGCCGCCGACGAAGCTTTTTCGTGCCATCTTTTTCGAGTTTGGGCTTACTCGGTCCTCCCCACGGACGGCGCCAATCATGTGACTACAGGCCAAACAGAGAAAGATGGTAGCGGAGAGTGATGGAGATGAGTAAAAATGGCTTGCCCTCTCCCCATGGCCTGTATTCATATATATATGCATATGAGGAGTGCTTTTACAGTTATACCCTTACATCTGGTTATCCCCTCTGGGGCAGTTATGTCATTACACATGGCCTACTCTGGGCCTTATAACCTCCTACCAGGCCTGCTAGGTTTAGGTGGGGGCCACCCCTACAACAATGACAAATTTGGATAGATCATGATTTTACATGAATTTAAAATTTTGAATAGGCTCAATCAGTGATAGGATGAAGGAGAACACACTCCTGGAAGTTTTAATTCTAAAGAAATGAATTAAAATGAGTTTTTGGAGTTAGTTTTCTAAATTAAAAGGGAATTATGATGTCAGCAAGGGATATATATTTTTGACTAAATTAAAATTCTAAAGAACATTTAGAGTTCTTACGTCATGTTGACATCAGCAAGAATTTGAATTTTCAGGCTGAGGCTGACATGCGGGCTCAGGTCTGATGGACTGGGTCCACGAACCTTGTGCAGCTGAGGCATGTATGGATGGCATGGTGTTTGCATGGCATTTGTGCGCTAATACGACAAACACTTGGCTGCCACGTCGACTGCCATGTCACTCTAGAGCTGATGTGGCTCATCGGTGGGAGGTGGTGCATGGGGTCCGAGGTGTGCTGGCGCTCTAGCTCGTGGTGATGGCCAGTGATGCATGCAAAAATGAGAGAGAGATGAGGAGAGGTGGCTCACCTTGATGCCGTGCACAAGAGGTCTTGCGAAGGCCGGCGACGAGGAGGGAGCGGTGACGACTTTGGGACTCCAGCGCGATGGCGCTCTGGTACGTCCTTGCTTGGCAGAGGGGTGGGTGAGGATCGTGCGACCATGGGGAGGTTGAGGGTGATGACGGCGTGGCTTGAAGAAGCTTGAGGCGGCCGGAATTACTCGCCGGAGATGTTCATCGACGCTTGGAGAGAAGGAGCACGACGTGGGAGAAAGAGGAGACAAGGACGGGGTGGGATGTGAAGAGGGGGTGCCATGGAGGGGTTTAAATATGGCTGAGGGGGAAACACCAGGCAGCAACCACTCACCAAAGTTCATGGTGGCTGGCTGCGGTTGTGGTGGATAATGATGGGGCTGGCATGGAGAGATGGGGACAAGCGGGGGCGAGACGTGTGGGAGGGGAGAGAGGCGTGGAGGCAGCTGTGTGCAAAAAAGGGAGACAGGTGGGGAAGTCGGCGGGGGTTGCTATGGCGTTGGGGAGGAGAGAGAAGGGGGGAGTTGGCGGGAGGAGGATAAAAGGGTGGGTAGGGCCTGTCGTCAGTGGGAGAGGGATGAGGATGGAGAGAGGGCATCCGGAGCGGTCGAATGGTGGACACGTTGTGGCTCTGGAGAATCCAAGGAGAGGAGGGGGAGGGGGTGTGGGAGATGGCGCCGCGTGGTGCAAGGGGAGAATTTAGGCCATCCACGTGTCAGCCCAGGAGAGGAGGATGTAGGGTCAAGGATAACCGACTAGAGAGGGGGTGAATAGGAGGTTCTAAAAGTTCACTCGCTAAGTATAACAATTTTAAGCAATGCACAATGTGAGAGCAAATTTAAATGGCACCACTAAATATATCTCTACTAAATATAATTCTTGGCTACACAAGATAACAATTCAATTTACTTCAAGCTAATAATATAAATGCAAAAGAGTAGAGACAAAGAAATAACCAATATGGAGACACATAATGTTTTTCCATGGTATTGAAAACTTGCCGGTCTTCACTAGTCCACGTTGAGGAAAGTCCAAATGGATTAAACTAGCTCCACAAACTAAGCCTCAAATTCACTAAGGTTGTTCATCCTCTGCTCCGGAGATGGTGAATATCGAGCCACTCACAAACAACGCCGGGCCTCTGCACAATTTTCTTGAAGGGATCACCACATAAATCTCCTTCAAGCTATCTAGGTGTTGGCAAACACCAAGAATAATAAATCATGGGCTTCGCTTGAAGGAATTCAAGTGCCAAGGATCAACTAGATGAATGAATGCACTTGAATGGCTCTCAACCACCTCAAATGTATGCAATGGGAGTAAATGAGATGCGGAGAGAGCAAAACTAGCTCAAATATATTCAATGAAGTGTCTTCTACTTGTCCAAGAGCTGGTGAGGGGTTATTTATACCCGTCACCCTTAAATTTGACCTTTTGAGGACAAAGTGCTAAACAATTAGCAAATGTGGTAGTACCACCATGTATCGGCCGGTACTACTGTACCTGGGGTTCAATGACTATTTTGTGCATAATAAATGCTTCTAAACTAGCCGTTAACTGTTGGTGCGGTACTACCGCCCTCATAGGGCTTGGTACTACCGACATACAGTAGTATCGTTTCCTAAAAGCGGAACTACCATTTCTCGGGAAGCAAAAGTACTTCAAAATGCACCTCTATAAAAATAACGTACAGCAAACTAATTTTCGATCATACCGAGGTGAGGTACTGCTGTAATTTCCTTGCGGTCATACCGTAGGGCGGTAGTACCATCCCTGAACTATGGTCATAACATTTTCTTAAGAATGCATAGTTGACTTTAGAATCTAAATTCAAATACATGCATGACCTCTAATTGATCTAAATGGCATAAGAAAGTAACTTTCAAGCTACTAGCCATGATCCCTCTTTATAGTACGACGTTTAGCCTAAAATCCAGTCTTCCACCCAATCTCCAAAGACTAGAAAAATGAAAAAAAGCATAATATGTTATTATACCTTTACAAGACATCAATCTTGAGCCATGTCAATATTCTTGTCATTCATAGCATGCATCTCCAGGTTGTCAAACGAATTCCAGGACTAAACCTTTCAATCACTTGACATACATGTTAGTCCATTTTTTGCAAACACTTTTCATTAATTGCCAAAATATTTTTAGGGGTCTAGATGCTTTCAATCTCCCCCTTTTGGTAATTGATGACAACCCAAATAATATAAATGAATTGAAACAGTTTAAATATACTACTCGTTGTAGGACGAGTTGTATATTCTTATTGCGACTTTGAGAAATAAGTAATTCTTGAAATGAGCTTTAAAGGAATTAAGAATTAGTTGCTTTGACGTCGATCAAAGAAAGCTCTCCCTTAACATGTGCATGTGGATTCAAGAGGTGATTTGCAAGCACATATATAGATTTTAGAAAATTTTGGCAGAGTTTCTTTTATTTGTTGAACTTAAGGAAGCAGAATAAATTGAGTTAAGCATGAAGATAATTCATATGAGAGCATAACAATAGAAAATTATAGCGATTAAAAATTCATCATGCAAACTTAACCATAGTGATTACAAGTTCATCACACATCCAAACAAGGGTTCACAAGAGTAAATAGTTCATTCAACAAGTACCACAAGAGAAAGAACACCACTTAGCATAAATAGTTGTAGCAGCCCAGCTGTTTATTTTAAAATCTTCAAAAAAAATTAATTTAAACTAAAAATAAGTGGTCTTTGGTTGCCCAAATTTTGGAGATTTTATTTGCCTGTTTTCATATTTTAAAAAGGCTTTTCCTAAAAGTAATTTAACTAAAAACATAAAAATATTATTAAGTAAAAGATATTTTGGATTTCTATAAAAATACTATTCAAAATTAATTATTTTAAAAGTATTTGTCTTTTATTTGGATTTTTATGCTTTTCTGGATTTTAAAAATCAATTTCAAAATTAAAAGTATTTTTGTAAAAATTTAAAACCAACTTTAAGTTGGAAATATTTGTCCTAAGTCTAAAACATCTCCAGGAATTTTAGTGATTTTTTGAATTTTTAAGTTTTATTTGTTATTTTTTAAGAGTTTTTGAAGCTTCTTAGTATTTCTGAAAATTAAAAATGTAATTTAAACTCTCCCTTTCTCCTCAGTCGACATGTGTCTAGCCCTGATTCAATTCACCCCACCTGATCTAATTTCAGCCGCTCGATCCCACTTACCCCTTCGCTCTTCATCCTACGATCGAGATCTCTTCTTGAGGCTGTGTGGTACCTATCCGACTACCCGCTCCTCCTCTCTCTCCTCTCTCGCCGACATGCAGGACCCGGGTCAGCTCTTTCTTTCTCCCCTCCATCATCGCCCATCCACCACCATTACCGCACGCGCCCGAGCTCCATTACTCCACTCTCCGCCTATTACTCCTTGACATTAATAGCCATTGAGTGCCCTCATCACTCCCTCTTTCAAATCCACCTGTTTCCCTCTCCTTTACACCCCACTCCTATGCCATTTGCGCCACCTCCGGCCACCTCGGTCTGCCTTGTGCCACATCGCCGCTGTCTTCACCTTCACCGGGCTCGTGCGGACATCCACAACCCCTCTGTTTGGCTCCTCCGTCACCAAGGCGCTGCCGCATCGGGAGTCGCCCGTTGTCACCGCTTCATGTTCGTCGCCAGCCACCTCCGCTCATCGCCGAGCCCCACGCAGCCTCCTCTCCTTTCTCCGCCCCTCGTTGGCCGCTGCCGTGACGTCGCTCACCGGCAACCCTAGGGCTCTGTGTGCCACCTCTGGCCGGCGCCGCCATGTCAGCTCCCGAGCACGCGTGGCAGCCCAATGGCAGCCACATCGGCTCTGGTTACCCAGTCAGCCGAAACCCCCACCTCGTCAGCAAAATCAACCCAGTCAGCCACCATGTCACTATCACGCCACCCTCCTTGCCACCTGAGCTCCCCTTTGGTCTGTGGACTTGGTCCATGATAGACCGGGCCCACGTGTCAGCCTCTATTCCAAAAATTTCAAATCAGGGCAAACATCAGCATGATGTTATAAACCTGATTTTCCTTTAGAAAATTAATTCAGCCAAAAATCAAAAATCCATGTTGATGTCATAATCCAATTTTTCAGTACAAAAATAATTTGAGAAAATCTAATTTATTCTTTTTCTCTCTTTTCAAACTTCCAGTAGCCCATTCTCCTTCATTCTAGCTCCGATTCGACCCGTTGAAAATTTTAAATTCCTCTAAAATTCTAATCTACCCATTTCTAGACTATTTGTGAATATTTGGAGTTTATTTTAATTTTTTTTGAGTTTGGTGGGTTATTTTCATGTGTAGACTACGACGATTCAGAGAAATTCTTCAACAACAATTCTCACCAATTCGCGGAGCAAGGCAAGTTACACTCCTTGATCATGTTGATCCTAGTTTATAATAAAATTGTATTGTTTTAAATTATTCTGCATACATATTTTTATTCAACGTATTTCAATTCAGTTTTAAACTTAGTTATTGCCTACTTGTTAATACCTCCTTTGACATTGTTTCCCAAATACTTTGTCACCTTAGAGAATAAGACTCTGATTGGTACACTAGTATGGATTAGAGAATTTTGTATCAAATGCTTAGATCTGTTTAGACATAATTTTTGTTTTGGGGTAACCTTTTCATATAAAATGATAAGTTTTTCAAATGTACTCTTGACTTTGGTGAGTCAAGAAGGATTATGAAATGTTTCTAAACAAAATATAAGAACTTGGTTTTGACTTAGGCAAATGGTTAGGTGGTGAGTGCTTGCTGGCATGCATTGTTGTTCGGTGACACAATATTGATTGCCAAGGGGTATGTGGTTTGAGCCTAAGTCAAATTAAGGACCAATCTGTGAGCTACTGCTACAAAGCCTTTTCGTACTACCACAAGGCTAGTATGGGAAGGTTCTGGCTGATTAATTTACAGGTTCCAACCTAAGTCTCGCTGTAGGTTGAAAGTGAGCGTGGTGTAGGCCATGAGAACTTTCACACGGCTCAAGAGGGGGTCCCAATCTGGTGGATTCCTTACTGGGGTGAAACCTTAGTGTTGGCTTGATCAGATTGAAAACTTTGCATTATAAAGTCCTTGTCATGGTCTCTCCGTTGCACACCTAAGGAAGTGTGTTAATCGTGTGGCAATATGAGATGATCATGTCTTGTGGGTAAAGCTGTACAACCTCTACAGAGTGTATAATCTGTCCTGGATAGCCGTGCCACGGTCATGGGCAAGCTAAGTAAAATTTTTCATAGATTAGACTTTATTTTCAAAATGGTTTATGAAAAACTTATGGATGGATGGAATCCATGAGAGATTAAAAACCGTATGGATAGATGGAATCCATATGAGTTCTTTTTGGGAAAGATGGTCCGGGTGGGATGCCCGTGGATAGGTTGGTGTGGGAAATGGACCTGCTCTAACATAATGGTATCTATTTTGATTACAATGTTGCTTTTACCTACTATATTAAATTCAGCAATTTCCATCTATTTACTGTATTTCTTAAATGCTATTTTATGCTCAAATAACCCTATGTGCCTTCACTTGTTAGCCTTGTATTATTGTGCATTTTTCCGTATAACTTGCGGAGTACATTTTATGTGCTCACCTTGCTTAATTATGTTGCCAGAGGACGACTTCAACTTTGGTGAGGATCAGAACGAATAGGCCGTGTCTTACTGTCATTTGCCTGTGGGTAGGCTTAGTGGGCTTCTTCTGCTTTAGTTTTTCCTTCTGTTGTTTATATTTTATTTTGTCTTATATGTCGTGGATGTAAACTTTGGCCATCAGGCCCATATTCAGTTAAATAAAGTTTGTAATTGTGCTTGATACGTATCCCTGTTATAACTGTGTGCACTAGTTGATTCTGGAGTAATGCAATTTACACAGAGGGTTTCGGAGTTGTTGCTCTGGGATCCAACAATAGTTCTCTTTCTATATATATATTAGATAAGAGATAAGCTTCTTTTCATCATTTCTTGCCGTCCTACATGCGCCTTCCTCCACAATTCTCCCCTTTTGGCATCAAAATACCAAAAAGAGTCACTCCTGAGGGGAAGGTCATGATGGCAACGATGGCCATAGCAAATGGGAGATGGAGGTGTCACCACGATATGCTCAATAGAACTCTCTCTGTCAGAGAGAGAAGCTAGCTCTACGTTCGTCTCGAACCGATTATCACAATATGGAGGATGACAGAGTAAATCTAAGAAAGAGAGATGACATATGCACCTGGGTCTTGAAAAGCTTGGACTTCTTCTTCTTGGGCATGTGGAGGAGCATCGAGGGGAGAGGAGACCTTCTCTAGGCTTGCAGGGCTTATGCACTCCACTCCTTCCACCACGGTAGCCGGTCTTCCTCATAATGAGGGCCATTATATAAGGTGCATAGTAAATCCTTTTGACCTAGTCATTCCTGGCGTTGGCTATTTCTCGAATGATTAGATCCACCACATCAAATTTCCACCCATCTTGGTAATGAGGCTTGGAAGAGGATGCAAACTTGCAAGCTTGCCTAGAATGAATCTCACATTGGGATCATAGTACTATGTCCATGCTAGGATCCTAAGTGGAGGCCTAGAGTAAATCTTCTCAAATCTTCCTGACTCGATTCTTAAGGCTAGCTCAAACTCAATCTTATTTGACTCAAGCCTGTCCTGCCCAGTCATCCAAGTTAAGTAAGTGAAGTTAGGAGGTACAAAAGACTATAGCATAAAACTAGCAAATGACATCCTCGTTGTAGTTATACTTGAGAGAAATAATGTCGTGTAGACTGGCTGAGTAAAATAGCTGATACACATTAGTGTATCAGTCAAGAGAATCAAGGTGTGCCCAATCCACATACTTGTGGTCGGCAAACTGACAGTGAGGACTGTACATTTGGAAGAAAATGTCCTACTGGAATTTGGTGTGGAATCGAGGATCAGTGGAGGATATTGGCTTTAGTAATTGGTTGGGGTGGCGAAGAATTGCATATTCATTACTTGTGATGGATTTTAAATCCACAACTTATTCCTCAACTTCTCTCATTTCCTCATCACTCTCTTCTTCTGCATGAGAGTAGCTCTCATTGTTGTCACTTTTTGTGCCCTCTTCTGACTCTGTGGCTTGTCTTAAAGACTTCCCTTTGTCCCTTGCCTCCATGTCCCTAAGAAATGACTCGGTCTTCGAGTCGCTGTCAGTGTTGGGGATTGGTGCTTGGACTAAGGCTGCTTTTCTTGAGGCTGCCTTATGGACAGATGGACCTGCTTGAGATGGGATAGACTGCCACGAACGTTCTATCCTTGAGTTGCTTGATTTTGAGTCCAAGGAAGTAACTAAGTTCTCTGATTATGGACATCTCAAATTCCCTGTACATCATATCACCAAATTCTTTATAAGAATCTTGATCAGTAGATCTGAAAATAATATCATCAACATATATTTGACAAATAAAGAATTCAACATCAATAATTTTGCAAATAATGTTGTATCAACTTTTCTAATTTTAAATCCTTTAGAGAGTAGAAAATCTCAAAGGCAAATCTCAAAGGCGCTCATACCATACTCTAGGAGCTTGCTAGGAGGTTGTTCAACATATACAAGTTCGGTTATTTTTCCATTCAAGAGAGCACTTTTAACATCCATTTGAAATAATTTAATATCAAAATATGATGCAAAGGCTAGGAGTATGCGAATGGACTCAAGGCTAGCTATGGGAGCAAATGTTTCATCATAACCTAAACCTTTGACTTGAGTATAACCTTGAGCGACTAACCTTTCCTTATTTCTTACCACAATTCTCCTCTCATCTTGTTTATTGCAGAAGACCCATTTTATGCCAATTACATTATGCTCCTTGGATCTTTTGTCGAGACTCGAATTTGCAAATCCGGACTCTCTTGTGTATTCTGCACCAGTCCAGGATCACGCTAGTGCACACAGTACAAATAAAGATGAAATATCGACCATATCACGATTCACTAAGAAAAGACTCAAATATTATTAATCATCAGAGTTGCGACCTTATGGCCAAGCTTACAGACAATAGACTGAAAGGCTAAGAAACTTGCAGCGAAAAATAAAAATAAGCGTAGTAGCCATTCAACAAGCCCATAGGCAATCGACTCGGAAGCAAAGTTCTAATCCGTGAAGTCATCGAAGTATCCTCCTTCTAATAGCTCCTGCTGATCTGGTCCTTCTTCCTCAATTGAGCAAATATGGATGAAGCCGTGAGTACTAGAGTACTTAGTAAGTCGTTTGTAACAAAAATGCAATATAGTATGCAAGGCTCACCAATGGATGGCTGAAAGGTTAATTTTGCAGAAATCAACAATTTAAAGTAAATACAATAAATAGATTGAAAAGCAAACTTTGAAAATAATAATAAATAAGTAATCAAAGGAATTGAGATGAACAAAAAATGAACTGACCATTCACTCCAATGAATCGCCCATGAACCAAGATTCACGTAATGAAGTACCAGTGAACTAATCATTTACTTCCCAACTTAACCCAACCAGGTTTTTATGAAAACTCTACCCCGCGTGCGAAATTACCGAGCATTGTCCATAACCGAGGACACGGCTATTCGAATAGTTTTACACTCTATAGAGGTTGTACAACTTTACCCACAAGATATGATCATATCATATTGCCACTAGATTAACACAGTTCCTTTGGTGTGTGACGGAGAGATCATGACAAGGCTTTTATAATGTTCCATCTCAACACAGTTCCGCCTCGCTAAGGTTTTGTCTCACACCCCATCTTGCGCCAATGTGGATCCATGGCTACCACCACACCACACTCATCCCAACGACGGAGCCGAAATTAAAACATCCCAAATTAATCAGCCAGGTCCATCCCATACTGGACATATGGTTGCACGATAAGGCTCAGATCAATGGCACACAAAGTTAATTTCTTAGATTTACCTAGGCGAAACATTCACATCCCAATGTGCAATTTGCACCCCTTTACTGCATAATCATTCGCCCAAGTGAAAACTATTTTTTGTATAACCAATACCAATGACACCCCAATGTCATGGCACACAAATTTTATCATTGTGGCTACAACTACGATTCAATATCTCATTAAGTCAAAATTAATTATTTGATCACATGTGATGATAAACCCAACGTGACTATAAGTGTGGCTAACCACATTAAACGTACAACCCATGTGACAACTAATATTGCATCACTAGATAATTATCCATCCTAAGCTGACAATGGAATCATGGCATTCAATTTATCATGGAGGGAATTGCTCAATTTGGACAACAACCAAATACAAGGGTTTATAATAAAATAGCGATGCATGATAACATTAAACAAAATAATACATAATAGATTTGAAAACTAAGTTCAACATGATCAAGGAACATGACTTGCCTTGGCATTGCTCAGTTAGGAATTCTTGATATTCAAATCTTACTTCAGCTTCTTCGAAGGCGTGATCTAACGAGAGAGGAAATGAAATAAAACACAAAATAAATTCAAATAAAATTCAAATGAACTCTATAAAATACAAAACCAAAATCAAAAGATAGAGCTCAATTTTAGATGAATTTAGGAAAAAAGAATCGGGTCAATCGGAGCTAGGACGGAGGAGAACAGACTCTCGGAAAATCTAATCTGGAGAAAAAGGCTGAAAATTAGAAAAACCTACTGTGCTGTAGACTCGGCTCATAGAAAAGCTGGTCTACGGTGAACCTGGCGCATGAAATAGTGCACAGTGACTGGCTTGCTGACGTAGCGGTTGGTTGGGCATCTAGGGCTGGTGTGGCATCCGACGTGGCTGCTGACTCGGCTCAACAGCTCACGGGTCTACGGAATAGTAGGCCTGACTTGTGGGCCTGGGATGTCAGCAGCACGGTGCACAAAGGATGGGGTCTACCAAGGAGACGAAGAGGCGCGTGGCACGTGGGTGCGGTTCGGCTCAGCGCTGATGCGTGCGGGCACGGGGCGTGAGGCGGAAGGTGCGTAAACCGAGGGGGCGTGCGGCGAGCGTGGTGACTGGGTAGCGACGGGGTTGACCGACGGGCAACTGTGATGGCGGCGAAGCATGCCAATGACGGGACGGGGCAGCGGGACGCGGCGGAGTGCTCACCTGCGACGGCAAACAGCGGTGGACGACGGCGGAGGACAACGATGAGGTGTGGCTTGCCGGAGATGGAGATGAAGGCTCAGACGACGGCGAAGACTTGGTGGCTCGGCAGCTCACTGGTGAAGACGACGGTGGAGAAAAGGACAATGGTGAGGACTCAGCAACCGGAGATGAGAACGAAGCCGGCAACAGCGGGTGGAGCGGGCTGGAGGGAGAAGGTGGGCTGGGCTTTAGCCCACTAGGCCTTGTAGGGATTTTTTAGGGATTTACTTTTTTCAGAAATTCAAATAAATCCTTTTGTGCTCTAGAAAATAGCAAATAAACCTGGAAAAATATAAGAAAATTCCAAAAATTCCTTGATACTCAAGGAACTCAAATAAAATATTTTTGACAAATGTTAATATTTAATTTAATCATATTAAATCATTTTAATTAATAAAAATTCCAATTAAGCTTTAATTAATTCTAGAAAAAACAAATGGTTAATTTTATTTTAAAAGCTTCAAAAAGGCTCTGAAAATTAGGATGTTACATCTTTCCACTGGATTCACCTAATCCAAGTCATTTAGAGCATCATCTATATGCTTGGGTTCAAGAGAAGAAATAAAAGAGTAGTATTCATAAAAAGAAGCTACACAAGATCAAGTTTGAACACTAGTTTGAACACTCTTACTCATGTCATCCAATATTTGATCTATTGGATGATCTTTTGCAATTGCATTGTGAATTTCTGAGGTAGCGTTGATGGTTGTTCTTCTGCTTCCTTTTCTTTTACATCTATTACTTGAATGTTGCTTGTTATAGAAGAGGTATGAGGTTTAACTTATTTTGATGATAGTGACTCATTTGTATCTTCTTTTGGTTTCATATCACCAATTTGCATATTCTTCATTGCTTGCCTCAATTCTTCATCACCTACATCATCCCAAATTTTTCACTCTTCTTGAGAGCTGTTAGGCTCGTCAAATTGAACATACAAGTTTCTTCAACTAAACCAGAGTTTTTGTTAAAAATGTGATATGCTTTACTATTTCATGAGTAACCTAATAAAAAACCAACATCGCAACGACTTTGAAATTTTGAAAGCCAAACCCATTTTCTTAAGATGTAACATTTGCAACAAAAAAACACAAAAATAAGAGATGTTCAATTTTCTTCCAATGAGAAGCTCGTAGGAAGTCTTTTCAAAAGGCAATGCAAATAAAGATGATTTATGGCATGACAAACGGTATTGATAGCTTTCGCCCAAAAGTGATCAGAAGTATTATATTCATCAAGTATTGGCCTTGCCATTTCAATCAATGTTCGAATTTTCTGTTCTACTACTTTATTTTATTTTGTAGTGTAGGTGGTAGAAAGTTCATGCTTTATCCCCAGTTTATCACAAAATTTTCAATTTTAGTGTTCTTGAACTCAAAACTATTGTCACTATGGACTTTCTTTATTTTGAAATCAAATTTATTTTGGGCCCTTCTTGCAAAGCTTTTGAAAAAGCTAAAGGCTTCAGTTTTGTCATGTAAAAATAAAACCCAAGTATATCTTAGTAATCATCTATAATGACTAAACAATAGCTATTTCTCTCGATGCTCTTATAGGTTATTGGCCCAAAAAAAATCTATATGTAAGAGCTCTAATGGCCTACATGTTGATATGATACTTTTGGAAGGATGAGAATTTGCAACTTGCTTTTCAGCTTGACAGCATTACATAATTTATTTCTTTCAAACTTCACGTGCTTCAAGCCAACCACTAAGTCATGTTTGAAAAGCATTTCGAGTTGAATCATACGTAAATGACCTATTCTTGTATGCCATAACCAATCCAAACAGGTTTTTGCAATTAAACAAGTTTTTAAATATGAACTACTAAAGGGAAATCAACCAAATAAAGATTTTTAAATCTAAAATTTTGAAAACTAATTCATTTCATTTTTCTTTTGAAATGGTAACGCTATCACTAGAGAATGTGCAAATTAGTCCAAGATCTCATAATTGAGCAACAGATAACAAATTAAAAATTAATTTTTTTTCTACTAGCAATACATTTGAAATTGAAAGGTCATTTGAGATAGTGATTTTATGCAAACCACATACCTTTCCTTGGCTATTGTCCCCAAATGTGATCTTTTTATTGCTACCATTTTCAAAGGTGGTGAACATCTTCTGGTTTGTGATCATGTGTTGAATGAAACAGCTATCAAGTACTCAATGCCTTTCACCGGTCTTGTAGTTCACTTACAAAGGAAATCAAATTCTTTTAGGTACCTAAATTTGTTAGGGTCATAGGAGGTTATTGACCAAGGCTTTAGGTACCCAAATAGCATTATTTTTAATGCCTAAAATTGAAGTTTCAACAAATATTGCAATGACCTTACCATCCTTACTTTTCCTAAGCATATAGCATGAATCATATAATTCTACGGATGGAGTCTTACTAATGGGACATGCTTGTTGCATATGACCCAATTCCTGGCACTTATGGCAATATTTGCAATTTTGTTTTACAAACCTTGCGAGCTTGTATGTCGACTTCTTACCTTTCGTGGTACAAAGCCAAGTCCTTCTTTATTGAATGAGCACTTTTTCTCACTAAATAGCTTGTTAAGGGTAGCTTTTCCCTTGAAGCATCTCTCTAAGCTTTTGTTTAGCATGGTCACTTACTCTTTTAACTAATTATTTTCAACAATAAAATTTGGATCACAAATCTTACCATTACCATGATTGGAATAAACAATAGAGCAACACGGCATAGCTAATAAATCATCGCATGAAATAAAAGAGCTAGGCTTAGCAATTTTGACACTATGCATTTCATCAATAATGTCATAAGTAATTCCAATGTTAGTGTCAGACTTACTTGAATTTCCTTGGATGGGCAAGTCATGAGTTTCCTTTAGCTCCTCATAAGAGTCTTTGAGAGATTTATTCTTTCTTCAAGACCTTGAATTTTGATTTCTCTTTTCTAAGATATTTATTTAATTTTTCTAACATATTCATTAACTCATCATAAGAGGGTTCATCATCATCAAGAAATTTTACCTTATCTCCTTTTGCCATGAGGCATGTAGAAGACAAGAAGAGTGATGGAGCCTCCTTGATGGCAAGCCCACAAGTCCCTTTTTCTTGTGGGACTCGTCATCATCAGAGTCAGAGTTAATGTATTCCTCATTGGAGTTCCACTCTCTAATGTGGGCTTCATTTTGCCATCTTTTTGAAGCCTTTTGAAAATCTTCTTGTCGTTGAAGTCCTTCTTGGATGACTTGCATTTATCATCCTTGTTCATGGAGCAATGTGAGGCAATGTGCCCCTTTTCATCGTACTTATAGTAACAGATATTGATATAGCACTTGTTGTCATTGTAGGAATGCCCCTTCTTGCTTTTTTCATAGCTAGTGCTTCGGTATGAGTGCCTTCTCATGAACTTCTTCATTTTTCTCACAAGAAGAGCCAATTTCTCCTTTGAGTTATCCTCTTCATCTTCTGACTCATCACTTGATACCACTTTAGTTTTAAAAGCGGTGACTTTCTTGCCTTTGGAGGATTACTCTAAAAGCTCCTCCTTGTCCTTCTTGTAAAACTCATTGGTTATGAGGTTGTCAAAAGTTGTGTTGGCATCATCTTTGGCAACTCGGGAGAGTTGAGAAAGAGAGTCACCAATGTCTCATATTTCTCTAGCAAAACCCTAAGCATTTCTCTCATAATATCAATATCCGTTAGTGAAGTGCCTAGGCTCTTGAGTTCATTTACGATGTTGTTGAGACGTGAAAATATTTCGTTGATGTCTTCATGAGGTAACATGATAATGAAATTTGGCCTCTTTGATAGGATGCTCCCTCATGAAATTCCGAGAGGGTGGTCCATATCTTGTGAGCATTTTCCAAATTGCATACTCGATTGAACTCACCTGCGTTCAAAGCTCCAAAAAGAGCGTTCATCGCTTGAGCATTTAAATGAGCATTGCGCTTCTCAATTTTCGTGGGGTGGTTCGAATCAAGAGGCATAACGCAACCCTTATTTACGATTCTCCATATACTCAGGCTCATGGCCTTTAAATAAATTGAAATTCTAATTTTTCCAATATGCATAATTTAAACCATCAAATAGAGGTGTCTTTCCTGTAGCAATACTCTCACTAGCCATCTATTTCTCTCTTAGACAATTAAGTCTAAATCAATGAGAGACCAAGTTCTAATATCACTTGTAGGATCAATGATAATCGACTAGAGGGAGAAGGGTGAATAGGAGGTTCTAAAAATTCGCTTGCTAAGTATAACAATTTTAAGCACAATGAATTATATGAGAACCTTAGCACAACATGGGAGCAGATTTCTATGGCGCCACTAAATATATCTCTACCAAATATAATTCTTAGCTACACAAGATATCAATTCAATTTACTTCAAGATAAGAATATAAATGTGGAAGAGTAGAGACAAAGAAATAGCCGATATGGAGACACATGATGATTTTGCCATGGTATTGAAAACTTGCCAGTCTTCACTAGTCCACATTAAGAAAAATCCAAACAGATTGAACTTGCTCCACAAATTAAGCCTCAAATCGACTAAGGTTGTTATTCCTCCGCTTTGGAGATGGTGAACATCGAGCCACTCACAAACAACGCAGGCCTCTTCACAATATTCTTGAATATGTCACTGCGCAAACCTTCTCGAGCCATCTAGTTGTCGGCATACACCAAGAGTATCAAATCACAGGCTTTGCTTGAAGGAATTCGAGTGCCAAGGACCAACCAGATGAATGAATGCACTTGAATAGCTCTCAACCACTTCAAATGTATGCAATGGGAGTAAATGAGGTATAAAGAGAGCGCAACTAGCTCAAATGTATTCAATGAAATGTCTTCTACTTGTCCAAGAGCTGGTGAGGGGTTATTTACATCCCTCACCCTAAAATTTAACTGTTTGAGGAAAAGTATTAAAATACCAGCAAATGCAGTAGTACCGCCATGTATTGACTGATACTACCACACCTGGGGTCCAATGGCTATTTTGTGCATAATAAATGCTTCTGAACTAGTTGTGACTATTGGTGCGGTCCTATCACTCTCACAGGGCCTGGTACTACTGACATGCAATAGTACCATTTCCTAAAAGTGGTACTACCATTTTCCTAACGTGCAAAAGTGCTCCAAAATGCACCTATCTAGAAATAACAAACCGCCAACTAATTTTCGGTCATACCGGGCTGAGGTACTACCGCAATTTTCTTGCGATCATACCGCAGGGCAGTAGTACCACCCTTGCACTGCGGTCATACCGTTTTTCCTAAGAATACATAGTTAGCTTTAGAATCTAAATTCAAATGCATACATGACCTCTAATTGATCCAAATGGCACAATAAAATAACATTCAAGCTATTGGCCATCATTCCTCTTAATAGTACGGTGTCTAGCCTAAAATCCGGTCTTTCACCCAATCTCAAAAAATTGGTAAAAATGAAAAAAAAAAGATCCTATGCTACTTGTAACTTTACAAGATGTCAGTCTTCTTGTCATTCATAGAATGCATCTCCATGTTGTCAAACGAATTTTGGGACTAAACCTTTCAATCACTTGACATACATGTTAGTCCCTTTTTTCAAACACTTATCATTAATTATCAAAACATTTTTAAAGGCCTAGATGATTTTAGAGGGGAGTTTTTAACTTGATTTAGGATTTTTAGAAAAACTTGAGAACTTCAAATAAGCTTAGAAAATAGCAGAAAAATCCCAAAAATTCCAGAAAACTTCTCAAAAAATCTACAAGTCACAAGAAACTCATCAAAATAAAATCAACTTATTTTAACTAAAATGAACACAATTCATTAGATCTCTCTCTATGCTCAAATAAAAAGGAAGGAAAGAAAATCCAAAAAATTCCAATTAAACTAATTAAACTAATTCTAAAATTTTGGGATGTCACAAACCTCCCCCTTAAGAGAAATCTCGACCTCGAGATTTGGACTGGCTAGCAAAGAGATGAGGATGGTTGGCCTTCAAATCATCGTCTTGTTCCTGGTGGCTTCATCCACTGAATGGTTGCTCTATTGCGCCTTGCAAAAACGGATGGTCTTCCTCTTGGTATGATGCTCTGGTGTCTCAAGGATCTTGATTGGCTACTCTCTGTAGGTGAGGTCTTCTTGAAGAGTGAGGGTCTCGAGTGCTGCCTGCTAAGTGGGTACTCGAAGACACTTCTTTAATTATGATACATAGAAGACGTCATGTACTCCAGTCATGGTTGGTGGTAACTCCAACTGGTATGTGACTTCGCCTCTGTGGCTCAAGTTCACTAGGTTCGACCACACTATGTTAGTTACGATCACAATGAGAAGTTCCTACATAGTCATAGCCCTTATGAGTGGTCGGAAGCCATTTACGATCACATCATCCTTGGTCGGAATCTGGTAGATGCGTTTTTGAGTGGTCGGAAGGCTTTACGAGCACGTTGGTCATGGTCGGAAGCTGTGCTCACTATTTACGATCACGTTGTGGGGTTTACTGTAGGACTACGGGCAGGCTACACTAGCGCAAATTAAAAAAATTTCTACCCATAAACCAAGATCACTGCAGTTATAGATCACGGTCTTACCACTAGACGCGCAGGTGCGGAACTGATGCAGCACGTCGGGGCAGAGTAGTCGTACTAAGTCGATGCAAAGACGTCGGAGCGAGTAGTCGTACTACTTCCTCGCCCACGCCGCGGCGTCCCACGTACAACTCCTCTCTTGCGGTTCGTCCAAACGCTACGGATGCAGCGCCGCCATAAGTATCCACACGTGCGGAGGAGCGACGCCGCGCCGGATTACTAGATCCGCGCGAGCAACCAGGGCGTGGGAGGGGTGGCAGCCAGGGTTTGAGGAGGTTACGGAATTCTATCCTCAACCATGTGCGCCCTTGCCCTCCTTTTATAGACGTCCTTACAATAGGCTTCTACGAATGGAGGCCCATTAGGACTCAATACCCAGTCTAACCCGGATCCAATCCGAATTAGGCTTCAGCCCTTAAGGGTGTGACCCTATAGGTTCACGTATGTTTAGACATGACGCGAGTATACCTACTCGGTCAATAGTTGGTAGCGGCCTCTAGCAAGACGTGCCAACTCCTAAACATACACAAAGATCATATCGGACGAACCATCACAACTTTATGTACATGCCAATCCCTTTGCCTCACGATATTTGGTCGAGCTTCAAGCTGACCACTCTTTCTCGATCCGTGATCCGAATCCCTTACTAGGTTAACTCTTAACCTTAAGTAGCATGGCCATGCATTTCGGATCCGATCACTCGAGGCCCAGAGATATCTCTCTCGTAGAGAGGGCAAATCCCATCTCGATGACCATGCCTCGCAAAGATGCTTCATGACAAACCCGAAAGCTATCTTTATAACTACCCGATTCTGAGTAGCCTTTGATAGCCCCTAAGTAGGTCGATTCACATCTTAAGTACATGCGACAATCTCAGGTCTAAGGACAAGGCGTACACATTGTGTAGAGAGAGAACCATAAGTATAATTGTTATGTCTCATGTTGGGTCGGTCCAACCCCATGTTCTAAACATGTGTCCACATTATTGGTTTGACATCTCCATGTCTATGACCTGTGAAACATGGTCATCAACCGATACATGTGCTAATCCATTATTCACGTGTGTCCACACATGAACTTCGACTAGGGACAACTTTAGAATAACCATATAAGTAAAGAGTTTCACAAACAAGTCACATACTTGTTAATCAACACAAAGGCAATATTCAAGGAACATTTATTAAATCACGGATACAACGAAATATCATCATCTCTATGATTGCCTCTAGGGCATATTTCCAACATTTACGACCACTCTGGCCATGGTCGAAGGCCACCAGGAAAGTTTATGACCACTCTGTCACTAGTCAGAAGCCAACTAGACCATTTACAACCACGTTACTGGGAGTCAGAAGCCGGAAAACGAGTGTACGACCACTTTGTTGGAAGTCGAAGGCCGGCTACACTGTTTACGACCACGTTGTAGCATCTACGACCACTTTGGCCGTGGTCGAAGGTCATCAGGAAGGTTTACGGCCACATTGGGCGTGGTCGGAGGGCACCAGAAGGGTTTACGACTGGTTACAACCACGTTGGTCGTGGTCGAACGTTGCTACGACCACGTTGGCCATGGTCGGAAGCTCTTACGACCACTTTGGCCGTGGTCAAACTCTGTTAAAACCACGTTGGCCGTAGTCAAAGGCAGCTACGATCATGTTGGCCATGGTTGAACGCATTTACGACCACTTTGACCGTGGTCGAAGGCAGCTACAACCACGTTGGCCATGGTCGAACACACTTACGACCACGTTGGCCATGGTCGGAAGTCGTAAGTCGAAGCCATGACCACTGTGGTCGAAGTAGTCAGTAGTTTACAACCATGTTATCGAGGGCTGCGGTCGGAAGTCGAGGTTTCGACCGCTACGGTCGATAGTCAGCAGACTTCGACCACGACCACATGGGAAGTCGACAGACTCGGACGTGGTTGTTTGTGGTTGACTGCGATCGGATGAAGTCTGAGCGCTGTCGGAAGTGGTCGTAGCACAGTCGGCTGCGATCGGATGGGGTCGAACGTGGTCGGACGTGCTCGCACGCAGTTGGAAGCAATTGGACTTGGTCGAAACGCACTCGGTTGCGGTCGGACGCGGTCGGACAGGCTTGGGACGTGGTCAGAAGCACTTGCACACGGTCAGTCGTGGTCTGTAGCGGTCGTAGCTCAGCCGGTAGTGGTCGTAACACCTGAGAACCGATCGTATGTCCTCCTGGAGTGGTCGTAGCCCTCTGGGATGAGGTCGTAGGCTTTGAGCATTGCTTGTCTTGTGACTTCGACCAGTTGTAAGTTGGTACGACCTGGTTGGGTAAATCATAGCAAGCTACGTGGTGGTTGTAGTGTTGTTATGTGCGGTCGTAGGCTGCAGGAACGCTCTGATGGGCTCGAGTGTCTCTGGTTGGTGCAACAGAGTGGTCGTATTGTGTCTAGACTTTGAGCGATAAAGTCGTAGCGATGTTGTGTGTGGACTTAGCAAGCTAGCAATGGTCGTAGCTTGTGTCTTTGTGGTCGTAGCAGCCTAGCGTGTGGTCATAGGCTGTTGACACTTCATGAATTGTTCATTCGACCGGTCGTAGGGGGTTTACGACCAGGGTTTGTGCTATGTTTGTGCACTAGAAAACTTGTTGGTTATACCGATTGTTGGTCTGATTGTTTCGTGCGGTGCTATGTGATGGTTTACTTGTCTGTGTGGTTGCAGGACTTTGGAGCTATTTCATGAGGCGTGGGAGGACCAAGACTAGGCACAGGAGGTGTTGAGGTCCCAACGGTCGGAGATGCCGAAGATGATCGAGACTGGTGAGGTGGTTGCAAGCCGAGAGACGAGGAACCGAAGCAGGAGCTGCCAGAGGAGGACATGACGGGCAACGGTGAGGTGGACCGGGACTAGGCTCAGGGAGGAGCTGAGGTCCAGACGGTCAGGAGGCCGGGTGCGGTCGTGCGCAGCGGAACGGACCGAGACTAGGCTCTGGAGGAGTCGGAGGTTCGATCGATCGGAGGCAGGCGCGGTCGTGCGCAGCAGAACGGACTAGGACTAGGCTCTGGAGGAGTCGGAGGTCCGATCGGTCGGAGGCAGGCACGGACGTGCGGAGAGCAGGAAGCTTCTGGAAAGGTACTTGAGGGGCAATTCGGGGAATTGACTCAAGGCCTGCAAAGGGGAGCTGATCTGTTAAAGCAGCATTGTCTGGTCGGCTTAACGGGTTGTGCAAGCGTGCGCAGGTGTAAAACCCGATGTTAGGTGGGGTTTACGGGTTATCCCCAGTGTGGACTAATGGGTGGATCCATTAGGTCAAGGTTCGCGTGTGAGCCTATAAAAGGGATAGGGGCGGCAAGTGTAAGACTGGAGTTGGCTGGCTGAGCCTTGCACGCAGCCGCCTCTCCCTCCCATGGGAGTCTATCTGTGTGAGCAGGGGCGGATTTGGGCCCCCGGCAAGGTGGGCTTCAACCCGGGGCGTGAGAAAATTTGTAGTGTATAGCCCAGGTCAGCCCAGGGTATTTTTTTAGTATTCAGCCCAGGTACCATATATATTTCAGCCCAGGCGGCCCACCATTCCCCTGTCTCCGCGCGGCCCAACATTCCTCACGCAGCCCACCGCTTTCTTCCTGTCTCCGCGCGGCCCACGCCCACGGTCTTCACGCGGCCTTCACGCGATGCTGGCTGCGGCACCGCTCGCTCAGCCCTGAGGAAACCCTCGCCTCGCTCGCCACTCGCCTCAGCGCTGCGCAAGGCCGATCCAGCGCCGGCGCTCGGCTGCGCCGCCGCACCGCAAACGCTCGTCTCCTCCGCCTCGCAACTGGCCTCTGCCTCACAACCGGCCTCCACCTCGTCGCCTCCGCCTCGCAACCGGCCTCCGCCTCGTCGCCTCCGGGCTCCGGCCCTCCACCTCGCAACCGGCCTCCGCCTCGTCGCCTCCGCATCATCGCCTCCGGCCCTCCGCCGTCTCAGATCTGCGCGACTACGCCGATCCAGCGCCTCCCTGCCTCCCGGCGCTGCATCGGGCATCGGCTGACCGGCGACCGCTGATTCAGACATTCAGTGATTTGGGATTTGGGATTTGCTGTCGATTTGGGATTTGGGAATATCTGAGGTATAGTTTGCTATACAGCCTAATATTGCTAGATATGAATTGAAATTGAAATGTGAAATTCTGAGGTAGTGAGGTACAGTTTGCTATAGAGTCTAATATTGCTAGATATGAATTGAAATCCTGAGGTGATTTGTGAAATACTAAAATGTGTTTCACTGTTTGTGTTGAATTGAAATGTCAAGATTTGCACTTTAGCAATGAATTGAAATGTGAAATCCCGAGGTACAGTAGCTGGTCTTGTATTAAAATGTGACGCATGATTAGCACTTTAGCAGGATTGTGTTAATGTTGAATTGAATTATTGAAATGTCCTGATGTCCATTGTCCAGTCAGTAGCTGTTTTTGTATTAAAATGTGATTTCACTGTGACAGGATACGTCCATTTCAGTCAGTCAATGTGATGTCCATTGTCCAGTCAGTCAGTCTTATAAATATAGACTTCGTGTTGTTCATATTTATTCATACGCATGTTTGATTTACTCTCATATGTTGTCTTCACAGGTTCTGGTTCATGTCCAACTATCAATGAAGAAATGACAGGATAGGAAGAGAGCAATTCATCGTAATTTAGGTACTCAAATTGTATCTCTATTATGTTACATTTTTGTACTTTGAGATCATGCCATGTTCTTCGTATTATGCTTTATGTTTGCTTGTTTAGTATTGAACTCAAGTTTCATGTCAGTAATACAATTAGCTAATTATGATATACTTTTGTTATATCGTGGTATAGGTACAAATTGGCGTTAGTTTTAGGTGGTTAGAGTTCAGCCCGGGGCGTAGCCAAATCCTGGTTCCGCCACTGTGTGTGAGTGTATCTCTAGGGTTAGAGCGTGTCCTCCCGAGGGGAGTGGCTGTTGGGAATGTGTGTGAAACTTTCATGTATGCAATCATTCATCTCTCTGCCTCAATTTGAGTTGTGTTGTCTGCTTATGGATTGAATGATTTGTTTGAGCTTTCTCTGTTCCTTCTCTTTTCTGTGTTCTTGGCTGTCTCTTATTCTTGGACTGCTCTTGTTGATTGATCTGAATTGTAGTGACATGTGGGTAGTACTCCAAGCCATCTTGGCTTCTCTAGTCCCACGAGCGGTTCTAATCAACAACTCTGGTTCTTCTTGCTTTGAGTTGTGTTCTTGGTTTGAGTAGGCTTGGTTTTGGTTTGCTCAGAACAGGGAATCTGTCTCAAGGCTATTTGGCCAATTCATTCCCGAGAGCAAGAGTCGAATCGGAGAAGTGTTTGCGTCTCACGATCGTGTGTCTCAAGTTCCTCTATTTCTTGTTCGACCGTGGCTCTCGATTCGACCGTCATAAAGAGTTCTTATTTTCTTGGTAAATTCACTTTTAGAGATCATGCTCTTGCTAGGATTCAAGTTTCATGAGCTTTGGATCTTTGTGCCAAAAGTTCTCTAAAGTCTTAGTCCAGCGGTCGTGCGCCTCAACTTTACTCTGTTCTGAGTTTGACTAAGCTGTTCTTTTCGGCAGCTTCTCTTTTCGTCCGATCAAGACTTAGATCGCTTGCTTTCTTTTGCGCTGGTTTTCGAGTGCTTGATGGTCGTAGATCTCATGGTCGTGTGCCCCCACGGTCTCATGAGGTGTCTACGACCGTAATCCGCTACAGGCGCTAGTTGGTCTTCGACCACGTTAATCGTACGACCATGCTATTGGCTTACGACTACGTCGGTTCCGACCGTACTCATCTTTCGATCTTGTCAGTCTTGATTTGGTGGTTATCGACTACAATGAATTCTGTTTGATCGTTGATTTCTTACCAAGTTGCTTTTCAGTCAAGTGGTCGAAGTTATGACCACTGCGCAGGCTATCGACCAAGTTGCTAGTTTTGACCATGGTGTCGGTTTCGACCACGGTATCGGTCTCGATCACGTTGTCTGTCCAACTACGTCGTCTGTTACCGACCGTCCACGTCTCTGCTGAGTGGTTGTATTCGACCACGTTGAGCTTCTGTCAAGTGGTCATAATTCGACCACACACATTGCTTTGATCTAGTCGTTAGGTAGTCTGAGTTCCTCTGTTTTCTAGTAGATCTCATGTCCTAAATCTTCATAGCTTTGTAGCTATTGGAGAAAAAGGAATATGTGAATATTTGGAAGAAAAATCTTTGGGCATCATTCACCCCCCTGTTGCCTCATCCGGTCCTACAAGATCGTTATGAACTTATCCAGGTACTCCACAAATACCTTATTCATCATACTTATGAAGTAGACTAGTGCATTTGTCAGTCCGAAGGATATGACGTGAAATCATACTGGCCGTAACGAGTGGTGAAGGTGGTCTTGGGTATATCCTCTTCTCTGATTTTTAGCTGATGGTATCTTGACCTCAAATCTATCTTGGAGAAGACACTTACCCCTTTCAACTGATCAAAGATATCATCGATCCTAGGCAATGGATACTTGTTCTTGATGGTGGCATCATTAAGTGCTCTGTAATCCACACACATTCTCATACTGCCATCTTTCTTCTTGACAAAGAGAACAGGTGCACCCCAAGGTGATGAACTCGGTTGGAGATAGCATTTGTCCTCCAGTTCTTGGATTTGCTTCTTTAGCTTGGCTAACTCGTTAGCTAGCATATGGTACGATCACTTTGAAATAGGAGCTGTACCAAGGACTAAATCAATCATGAACTCAATGTCCCTGTCTGATGGTATTCCAGGGTAAGTCTTTTGGAAACACATCTGGGTATTCCTGTATAATTGGTACTTCTTCTAGGATTGGAGGTAATTAAGGATACACTCTTCCATTGTAGAGATTCTTGGTGGAAAGATCATTTCCAATCCCTGACCATTGGTGAGAGTGATGGATTGGGTGGCATAGTCTATTTCACCTCTATTTTTGGACAACTAATTCATGCCAAGAATGACATCCAACCCTTGAGAGTCTAGGACTATCAACTCGGCTAGAAATAGTACTACTTCAATGAGTAACTCCACTTTTGGACACAAAGTCCCTACTCTCATTTCAACTCTAGGGGAATGAATTGGCATAGGATTGCTAAGGGGAACTGAACCCAACCCATTTTTGACCATAAAAGCTTTGGAAATGAATGAATAGGAAGATCTAGAATCAAATAAAACTGATGATGGTACTGAGTTCACTAGAAAATTACCCTGCACGATGTCTAGCATAACTGGGCTTCCTTTGCGGTGACATGGTTCACACGTCCCTAGATGAATTTCTAGGGCTTCTTGAAGGCTTGCCCAGTAGTCTGTCCTCCTGATGATCTTGCATTGGCTACAGCTAGAAGTTTCTTGCGGTGGTATTTCGCAAAGTGTCATGTCTCCTTGTAGTAGAAGCATGTCACTTCATCTGATAGGGAGGGGTTCTTCGGCACTAGCCCACTAGCAGGGAGGGTGCGGATCACCTGAGGAGTGGAGCAATTAGTTTGGAAAGGTGGGCAGTTGGCTACTGGCCTGAAGCTGTCGGATGGTGGTAGGATTCTATGAGGATTAGGGAAACCGCTTGGGTTGACCTTCTGAGTGGCCATCCTTTTCTTATGGTTCTCCATCTCGACATGCTTGCCCTCTTGGTGAATGGCCGTACTAACAAGCTGGTGGAAGTCATAGTAGTCATTGGAGAGTAGCTGAACAGAAATGTTATCTTTGAGGCCTTCGAAGAACCTCTTCTACTTCGTCTTATCTATGGCAACATCTTCTGGTGAATAATGCGCTAGTTGGTTGAACTTATGAAGGTATTCATTCACTTTACACCCTCCTTGTCATAGAGCTCTAAACTCTTTCTTCTTTAGGGTGATGATGCCAGCAGGAATGTGAGCCTTGTGAAAGTGCTACACAAACTCAGCCCAAGTGATGGCCTATGTGTTGGGGTGAGTTGTGGTGAAGGTATCCCACCACTTTGAAGCAGATCCGTGCAACTGATCGGAGGCAAAGAGAACCTGCTCCCAATCACTGCACTGAAGAATATCGAGCTCCTTCCCACTAGCTCGAAGCCAATCATCTATCTATTGGCTCAGTGCTGCTGGAAAAAGTCAGAGGACGCATCCTCAAGAACTCTGGCAATCTAGATTGGGGAGCCGAAGCTGGTGGTGGATGATGGGTGAATGGAGCAGGGTTGTTGATGGTCTGGACTAGTAGCTGGATGAGGTGGTTCTGATTGGCCATCATCTGGGCCCAATCTGGTCCATTGGTAGGTGGTGGCGGAGGAATGAAAGTAGTTTGACCTCCATGAGCTCTGTTATGGTTGTTGTTGCTATTGCCATTATTGTTGCCATTGCTCCTAGTGTTCACCATTTGCTTGGTACTTCCAAGGGTTAGAGAGAAAGAGAGAGAGAGAGAGAGATAGAAGGAATAAGAGGGGTTTTTAAGTCCATGCCACAAGCGAAACACAAGAAAACAACCAAATAAAAGAACAATTTAGCACAAAGCAAATTTTAATAAAGCGAAAGAAACTTTATCATTTATTTTATTATAATAATATTGTGACTATTAACAAAGGAATAATAGCTCACAAGCATGCTCTTTATTAACCTAACATTTAGGTCTTGAAAGACATCCTAATGGGCTGGTTTGAACTAGGCTAGGTCTTGAAAGACTGCTTCTTCGTCATCTCCTGCGTGAAGCTCTGCTATCTCCTTTGCTCAACGGAGCTGGTAGGTGGCGAAGCTAAGCCCATCTAAGGTGGACTAATACAGATAGTCTTGGGACTTGGTGAGCTGCACCTGCTAAACCAGTCTGGGGTCGTCCTCATCCTCTATGCTCATGAACAAACTCCTAGAGCTAGTAGGGTACTTGCTGGGGTAGTACCAAAAAGCGGTGTCTCACAACTCCACCTCGTAGATGTTCCAGAGCTTGCGGATGGACTCTCGAGCTACGTCCTGGATACCGATGAGGAAGGTATCCTAGGGCTATGGAGCATCAAAGGTGTGGAAAGTAGCTTCATCTCCTATGTTGGCGAAGATCAGCACCTCCACTATCTAGCGTTTTTGGTTGCCATAGGGCTGTAGATAGCCTTGGTAAATTGGTCGATCCTTGAACCTCAATTGCTGAAGGAGTTCCCAAAGACAGGTGGATAGACAACCGGTTGGACTCCATGGGAAATCTTGGTGGGGTCTCGGCCATCTAAAACATTTGAAAAGAGAAAGGAATTAGGAAACAATTTTTTTTGTAAGGGAGTGTAGTTGAGTAAGAGAATGGAGACAAGTCTTTATGAAGGTTTTTGAAATTATATTTTATAATAAAATAAGTCCTTAGGGTGAACCAGTTGTATTCTATCTACAGTCACTTCTTAGAGTTATCATGGCTCTGATACCATCTCTGGCGGGCTCTGAAGCAACACCTTTGGAATCATCTGTGTTAATTGCACTAGTCTAGCATCAGCTAGTGCATACAGTGGTAACAAAGATACATATCACACACAATAACAGCCTTTATTAAATAAGTAGTATGACCTTATGGCCAAGGTTTACATCAACTACTTGTTGGCTAAATTAATAAAGGAAATAACAGTAGAAACAAGTAAATAAAGTGGTGAAGCCAAATGCCTGCCCATAGGCAAAAGATAGTAAGATGCTGCCTATTCATCCTAATCCTCACCATAGTCAAAATCGTCCTCCTCTGAGCAATAGAATTAGCAATGGTGAACACACATAATATACTCCGCAAGTTACACAGAAAATGCATTATTAATGTAAGGCTGATAAGTGAAGGCATATATGGTTTTTTGAGTGTAAAGTAACGTTTAAAGAAATACAGTATATAGATAGAAAATTACATAATTTAATACAATAAGTAAAGAAATTTAAACAAATTAATACCGTTAGCGCAGACACTAACCTGACACTAACCTAGCCACATGCATCTCGCCCATACCATCTTTCTCCAAAAAGATTCCAACAGTTTCACTTAAACCAGTTTTTGAAAAATAAAGTCTAATCCATGAAAAATTTTATTCAGCGTCCCCATGACCGTGTGTACAGCTATCTAGGATAGTTTATACACTTTACAGAGGTAGTACAATATTACACACAAGATACAATTAACTCATGATGTCAGCCACCATATGCTTTTGTAGGTGTGCGACTGAGTAATCATAACAAGACCTTTACAATGCAAAGCCATCAGCTTGGCCACACTTCCACTAAGGTCTCACCCCAATAAGAAATCCACCAGATTGGGGCCCCCTCTTGTGCATTGTAAGACTTCTTGTAGCCTACGCCACGCTCACATTCAATCTATAGTGAAACTCAGGTTAGGACCCACAAATTATTTAGTCAGGACTGTCCCATACTAGCCTTATGGTAGTACAAAAGGGCCTCATAGCAGTGATCGTGCAAAAATAGCACACCCGTAAGTGCACGGGTTGCCATTGAAATAGCGGCGAGTGTCGTGTTCTCCACAGGGACTAGACTAAGGCTACCGGTGCTCAGCTAAAGCTAAGTCAATCGAAACGGGGGAGAAAACTAAACTACCGAACGAACTCTAACTCACACGGACAAAACGACGAACAAACTAAACAGACGAAAGACGACGGAACGAACGACCGTACGAACGACAACGACTACTGATCGACGACCTAACTAACTACCGACCATGAGATAGAATGAGGAAGTCTACAAGCACGAAGGGAGTCGAGAGAGAATGAGAGAGGAAACGATCGATAGCTAACTAGACGACGACAGCAGGACAACACAAGCACAGAACTACGAACGACTGCACGGCTTAACTAACGACCAACCACGAAAAGAAGAAAAGGGGGAGATCGAGAAGCACAAGGGAGGATCTAGAAGCACTAGGTGGGTCGAGATAGCAAGGGGAGGGAGACGGTCACCGACTAGCTAATCCGCGCACACAAACATCACAGAAACTAACACCCACACAAGCACAGGACACGAACACTAAACATAGACAGACACTAACCACTGACACCAGAACAATTAACAGATTAACATCTAATCACAATTAGCAATGCTAAGCAGAGGCTACTGCTAAAAGACTTTCTTATGGACAACTAACGAAATAATGAGACAGCAGATTATCACACCAAGAACAAATCACAGATACTACTAAATCTAAACATTGCAGATCAACAGACTGGCATATAGCAATTTAGCATCCACAATTAACCATCAAATGCACTTGCACAATGCACAAATTAATCCACATTCAATTAAAACATTTAGAGTCAGAAAATAAAGAGGAATGAGAAGAGTCAACCGAGGAAGAAAAGGTAGCAGGTGGCGGCCGAGGTGAAGTTGAGGCAGAAGAAGTCGCCGTCGGTTTGGCCGCAGTGGAGTGGAGCCGAGGAGGGAGGTGGTGAAGAAGTCATCGCCGTCGAGGTCGGTGCTGCGGGTGGAGAAGTGCACAAGGGAGGAGAAGCGGCTGGAGTTGATGGAGAAGGTGACGGCGCGGTGGATGGCGGCGCTTGGTGGCGTGCCGGAGGGAGAGCAAGGCGGCGGCAGTAGAGGAAGGTGGAGAGATGGCGAGAGACGGAGGAGCGGCGGTGGAAGAAGGTGGAGAAGGGAGGCGCACGGGTGGAGAAGGGGTGGCCGGAGCTGAAGAAGAGAAGAGGGAGAGCAAGGCGGCGGCTGTAGAGGAAGGCGGAGAGAGCAAGGAGGCGGCCGAGAGCGGTGGTGGATACGGAGATGGAGCAACGAGGGCGCACCGGAAGTGACGGAGGAGCGGCCGGGCTAATGGAGATGGGGGAATGGCGGACGCTTGGTGGCGCGGTGGCGATGCGACCTGGCCTCGCCGCCGGCCGGAGCTAGAGAAGGGAAGAGAGGAAGCAAATGGGTTAGGGAAGAAGAAGAAGTGCCAGGCTCAAGCTCTTCCACAGGCGAAGGTGGATCCTTTTGATGAATTGGGAGATTTTGGTATTTTGCAGATTAGGCCTCAGAGGATCTAGGGTTTTCAATTAGGTCCTTCTCCCATTTATGTTTTCTTCTGTTTTGGCCCTTCGAAACTCTGATTTCTTCGCGAAAAGATCCTACACATTCGTGTCGACGCGTACATCTGTACGGAGCAGTCCCGAAATGCCAAATTTGTCGTTTACGCGCCTCGATCACGCCGGCCTGCGGAAAAGTACAAAAAATGTAAAATGGTCCATTTCAAGCAATTAAATATGGAAAACATGTAAATGATGATAAATGGTCACAAAATATGAAAAATATGAGGGTAAAATGATGGCAAAATATATGTAAAAATGACGCATGTCAAGCAGTAACTCACAGACTAATCCTTAATTGACTTAGGTAGACTTTCTGCATACCCTCGTGCCCAGCACCCACGTTGAGCCACCGAGCATCAACGTATGCTAGAAAGCACCTACCACCTAGCTATTTGTCTAAGTCTAAACTGGGTTTTATATTTTATTTTCAAACATCTCATAGACCATCTTGACTCACCGAAACCAAGAATGCATTTTTAAAACTCATCATTTCATGTGAAAAATTATCCCAAGCCTAAAATTATTTCTAAGCATGTTTGAGCACTTGTTACAAAATTCTAGTCCATACTAGTGTACTAATTAGAGCTTTTATTCTAGGTTGATAAGGTACACGTATTCAAAATGTCAAAGGTGTCATAACATATAGGCATTAACTAAGCTAAAATTGGAATTAAAATACAGTGAATAAAATTAAGCATGCAACATAATTTAAATAATATAATTTTATTTACAAATTAGGTTCAATATGGTCAAGGAGTGTAACTTGCCTTGCTCTGCAAATTGGGGTGAATCGTCGTAGGAAAATTCTTTAGAATCATTGCAGTCTACACGTGAAAATAACCAAGCAAACTCAAATAAAATTCAACTAAATTTAAATAAAATCCAAAAATGTGCAAACATGGTAGATTTGGGTAGATCATGATTTTAGATGAATTTACAAATTTGAATAAACTCAATTGGAGCTTAGATGAAGGAGAACGGGCTCCTGGAAGTTTTAATTCGAAAGAAATGAATTAAAATGAGTTTCTAGAATTATTTCTTTAAAGGAAAAAAGGAATTGTGCTATCAAGGATTTATATTTTTGGGTGAATTAAAATTCTAAAGAAAATTCGGAGTTCTTGCGTCATGCTAATGTTAGCAAGAATTTGAATTTTCAGGCTGAGGCTGACATGTGGGCCTGGGTCCCATGGACTGGGTCCATGAACCTTGCGCGGCTAAGGTGGCATGCGTGGATGCCGTGGCATCTGCATGGCCTTCGCATTCTAATATGGCACACACATGGCTGCCATGGCCTGCCACGTCACTCCCGCGCTGACATGGCTCACTGGCGGGAGGTGGCACACAGGGTGCAAGGTGTGTAGGCGCTCTAGCACGTGGCGGTGGCAAGTGATGCGCACAAGAGAGAGAGATAAGGAGAGGCGGTCTCACCTTGGTGTGGTGCACGGGGAGGTCTTGCGGTGGCTGACGACGTGGAGGGAGCAGTGGTGGCTTCGGGACTCTAGAGCAACGACGCTCCGACGAGTCCTTGCTTGGCAGAAGGGCAGGTGAGGGTCGCGTGTGTATGGGGAGGTTAAGGGTGATGACGGCGAGGCTCAAAGAAGCTCGAGGTGGTTGGAATTGCTTGTCGGAGATGTTCGCCAACATTTGGAGAGAAGGAGCATGGTGCGGGCAAGGTACGGGGCTCGGGAGAGAAAGAGGAGATGAGGGTGGGGTTGGGTGTGAAGAGGGGGTGCTAAGGAGGGGTTTAAATAGGGTGAAGGGGGAAATGCTGGGCGGCAATGACTCTTTGAAGTTCGTGGTGACCAGCGGTGTTTAAGGATGGGGGCTGGCGCAAAGAGATAGGGATAAGCGGGCGCAAGACATGCAGGAGGGGAGATAGGGGCGGAGGCAGCCGCCCGTAGAAAGATGGGGGCTGGCGCAGAGAGATAGGGATTAGCGGGCGCAAGACGTGCAGGAGGGGAGATAGGAGCGGAGGCAGCCGCCCATAGAAAAAAGGGAGTCGGCGCGGAAGTCAACAGCGACTGCTGTGGCATTGGGGAGGAGAGAGAAGAGCGGAGTTGGAGGGAGGAGGAAAAAGTGTGGGTGGGGCTACCGTCAGTGGAAGAGGGAGGAGGGAGAGAGAGGGGGGACCGAAGAGGTCGGATGGCGGACGCGTGGCGGCTTGGGAGAATCCGAGTCATTGCATAGAAAGGAGATGGCGCCGCGTGGAGCAAGGGGAGAATCCGGGCCGACCACGTGTCAGCCTAGGAGAGGAGGAGAGTTTTTAAATTGATTTAGGATTTTTAGAAAAAGTTGAGGACTTCAAATAAGCTTAGAAAATAGCAGAAAAATCCTAAAAATTCTCAAGAATTCTACAACTCTACAACTTACAAGTAATTTAGCAAGAATAAAATTAACTTAATTTAACTGCAAATGGACACAAGTTTCATTAGACCTCTCTGTAGGCTAAACTAAAATAAAAAGGAAGGAGAGAAGTCTAGAAAAATCAATTAAATCAAATTAAATTATTTCTAAAATTTTAGGATATCACAGGAGTATTCCACAAGGGAGGCCACCGTGACAACAGAGCGTCATTGCTGGCCATCATGCGCACCCGACAGCTACCTGTGCTCCCCGACACACAGGAAGGCCTCAAGCCCTGTCACGGCATGCCAACTGAAATCATTGCCATCACCACCTTCACCATCCACCCACAAAATCAATTCAAATCATGAAATTAAAATCAAACAAACTCATAATGAGGAGAAGTAAAGGGAGGTGATAGAAATAGGAGGATTGGAGGGGGAAGAGGCACTGGAGGAGTCAGCAGTGGGAGGCACAGGTCCTGGAGGAGCTAGAGACGGCGCATAGAGGCCTGGGGCAAGCCCAAGTGCTGCAGGCAGGGCGGACCGAGCCGAGGGCCAATAGTCTGGCAAGTAGGGGAGGGCGGCTAACCCAGGGAAGGAGACTAGCGGTGCAGAGCGGGTTGAGAGGCCTGGCACTGGTAGTTGGGCAAGCAAAGGGAGGCCAAGGGTAGGCGGGGGCCAGAGCATCGAGTGAAGCTAGGAACCAAAGAAATGGAGAGAGAGGACAAGAAGGGAGAGGAAGAAAAGAAAAGAGGAGATGAGCAAAGGGATAAGGAGGAAGAGCCAGCTAGTGAATGGCCACTAGCCATTTGGCTAAATAGGAAAACGGAGGGGAGGAGAGAGAGGTAGGGGAAGAGAGAGAAGCATGCGTAAATCAATTTTCTTTGTGAATTAATACCAAGTATTCCACTACATGTTTAGATTACACAATAAAATTTTATTAGTCATATTAAATTGTAAAATTCCACAAGCAAATATTCATGATTATAAAAAGAAATTAGGTGTCATCAGTATATTAAAACTTGTATGCATACAGATTAAATTCGTGTACTCTCGTCTAGATCGCTCTATTGCATATTTAAATACCCAGATAATTTTCGGTTAGCTGCATTTAAATTGTAGAACCCACTAATAATTATTCATGATAATTACAATAAATTAATTCCTGTCAGGAGAATAAAAATTTTACACGACAAATTAAAACTTGTACACGGTGATTTCAAATTATAGGTGGCGATTTAAATAACATTTAAGCCTTAAAATCTGCAACTGATTAAAATAAAATTCAGGGATCTCATAGAGAAACCTTAGTATAATTTATTTAATTATTTATCAGTGTATTTATTTTCTTCTGTATCTGTAAATTAAATCATTGTGTGCATACTAATTGCAGGAAAAGAATCGCTACTGGAAGGGGAATTTTATCCAAGTAACACGGGAACCCAGAATTTCAAATCGTACTCAAGCAAGCATCCTTTTGAATATATGATCGAGCATCCCTTTGGAGTATCTTCAGTAAAACAAGTATTTACCTATTAAATTATTATCAGTCTACATAAAAATAAAAATCATATTTAAATCAGATGAATGCTATGAAAAAGAATGGAAAGAGATATCATGGTCTCAACTGCTGGAGTAATTGACCCGCAGGTTAAGAAAAGGATAGGCAATTTGGAAAACCACTACCGTACCAATATATAAGAGGTGTGTGGAGGGTCTCTAGAGTCAGGAAAAAAAGAAGAAAAAGAGGTGGGTATGGGTCATTCTACATATGGACATTATATAAGGAAATAGAAATTTCACTTGTTAATAGACCATATAATTCATATCAACCATTGTTCTATCTAAAGGCCGGTAAAATTAGTAACTCTATCAAGGTTATTATACACTTCACATGGGTAAAGTCCATATGATTGTGAGGTGTGTAAGGGCAGGGAGGGCAAAACCTAAGGTGCACATATTAGTGTGGTGGAGTGTCGGGTGAAGGTGATTTTTGTTCTGACCAACGACTGTCTTATAATTGCGAGGGCGCCAAGTGAGGGTAGTAAATCACCTCGTGCCCACAATTATAAGTCGAGTGGAGGTATAATATACTGAGATAGCAGTAAAAATTATGTGCTTTGATTTAGGCATCACATCTAAGGAAATACGAAGATCCATTGCTACAAGAATCAGGGTGACTATTGTAAAAGTGTTACAAGCTGCACAGTACTATATAAATCATGAATTCATATATGTCTCCTGGACTGGAGGCTAGGGAATCGATGGGGGTTTTTATCCACTATATGAGTGTTCAGTAGATTTCTAAATTAATAATATGAAATTCTTTCACAACCTAAAAACTTCTATTTTCTAAAATAGAATGAGAATGAAAATGGATAATCCAAGAAATGTTAGATTACGATCATAGAATGCATTTTTGTTATAACGCTTGTTGAGTACTTTTATACTCACCCTTACTACTATCTTCCCTTGTTTAGAATTAGGTCTGTCCAGAGATTTACTAGGATCTGGTGAAGTTTACATGGATGACAAATGGACAGAATGTTGTGGACCTAGAGTACGACGCCTACGAGTCGGACGTCCCGTGTGGAGGTTGGGATTGAGGAGGCAGCGGTCAGGAGTTGTTTTCAGTGAACCCGAGTACAGTATAATATAGTTATATTTTAGTCTTTGTCTTTTTATAATTATTACTTAGAATCATTTTCTTTCTAAATATTGTAGTATTCAAGCCCTTGTGATTTTGTAAAGCCATATGTGGCTATGTGTATGTAATACTATGTTCTGTCTCTAATTATTGTTCTGCCGCAACATTCTGATGGACTTATTATTTATTAGAGCGGTATTTTACTGAACAAATGAATAATAATTCATTAACTAGTGTTATTATCCCTCGCTAAAAACACTGATGGTCACAAGGATGTAGGGGTGGTTCCCGCGGTTACCTCGGCACACCCCAAAATATGATTGGCGTGGGGGGTGATGTATGGGGTTGGGGGAGATTGTCAAGGTGGGACCAATTGATTGAATCAGCTCACTAGGTTACTTGCAGTTGCTCGTTTGCTGCTCCTAAGAGCAACTCCAGCAGGGCCCCTACTTGAGCCCTCATCCTACTTTTGAGGGCCGAGGGGCAAAAAACTCACTCCAGCAGGGCCCCTACTCTGGCCCTCAAAAGTAGGAGGCCCTCAAATCTCCCACTCGAGCCCTCATTCCTGGGGGGTCTGGAGGGAGCCCCTACTTTTTCTGTTTTGACGGTTTTCGCTCGCGCAGCTTTTTTCCGCCCGCGCCGCTGACCTTCTCGCACCGCGCCCGCCGCCCGATTCCTCTTCCTCCAACGGCCGCCCCGCCCGATCTCGCCATCGCCGGCAGCCCGCCCCTGCCCGGCCGCTCGTCTTTCGGCGCGGAAGCATCCAGGCGAGGCCACTCCCGGCGATTTTCCCCTCGGCGAGACTCCTCCGTCCCCAGCGAGGTGTCTCCCTACATATCACTCCCCGGCGGCCCTCGCGACTCCCTCCCTGCGGCTCCTCGACGCCTCGCGACGCGCTCCCCGCTCCTCCATCGAGAGGCCAGCGACTCCCCTCCTCCGTCGAGCGCCCCTCCCTCAGCGAGCCCCTCCCTCGCGGCACCCGCTCGGCGGCTCTCCTCTTCCGTTGCTGATACATGGCCGAGTTCCTCAATAGGGAAGAAGATAAGAAAGAGGATGACGGGTGGATCCTATGTTAAGAATGAATTTGAGGGCCCTGTTTTGAGAGCTCCTGCTGGAGTGCAACCCAGAAAACAGAGCCCTCAAAAGTAGGGGGAGCCCTCAAATAAAAAGTAAGGGTCCTGTTTTGAGGGCTACTGCTGGAGTTGCTCTAATAGATTAGAGCAACTCCAGCATGGCCCCTACTTGAGCCCTCATCCTACTTTTGAGGGCCGAGGGGCAAAAAACTCACTCCAGCACGGTCCCTACTTAAGCCCTCAAAAGTAGGGTGCCCTCAAATCTCCCCCTCAAGCCCTCATTCCTGGGGGGTCTGGAGGGAGCTCCTACTTTTGAGGGCTCAAGTAGGGACCCTGCTGGAGTGAGTTTTTTGCTCCTCAGCCCTCAAAAGTAGGATGAGGATGAGGGTGGGTCCTATGTGTCATCCCCTCTAAGAATGAATTTGAGGGTCCTGTTTTGAGGGCTCCTGCTAGAGTGTAGCCCAAAAAATAGAGCCCTCAAAAGTAGGAAGAGCCCTCAAATAAAAAGTAGAGGCCCTGTTTTGAGTGCTACTGCTGGAGTTGCTCTTAGAATTTCTGATCATTGTACCTATAGTCACATTTACTGTGACGACGACAGTAATGATGATGTAACCAGTCTTTTTCCATAGCATGATAACCGTGTCAAGTGATAATGTGACGTCCCTTAAATATCTTGCAATCACTTTGCAGTATTTATGTGGAAAAAACGTGCCTCGTATTGTTTGTAATTTCGTATGGACTTATGTGCTATCCTACCGTATCGTATGGATTTTTGATCTCATGTATGCGCCCCAAAGTGTAATTCCTGATCCGCCCCTGCTTTGCCCGAAAAAATGGGTTGGTTGAAGAGCCTTCTAAGCTGAAGCTCTTTATAAATTGATCTTTTTTTTAAAAAAAAAAGGTAAACCATAGATTGACCTATTTGATAAGTTTAATTTACCATAGAATGCTAGACTGGCGTTCTTAAGCATGCTTTACACTGATTTTTTTTCAGAGAGATTACAGGGAAGCAACTACTCCAGTAGCTATTGACCGCCCCAATAAGAGCCAGAGAAGCCTTCGCACGATGGAACGAATACAAAAATGGGAGCGAGGTCGTCCTGGGTCATGCGATACACATTAGCTTATTATCAGTGATATATAACGTGCTTTACCTGGAAGAAACAAGGTGACTACACGTAGAAACCTACACCACACGGGAAGAGTGGATAGCAATCTAAAGCTTGGTTTCCAACAAAAATGGGTAAAATTTATCACATCACTGGAACGACTCAATGATCTAAGCCAACAAAAGTGAACCATCAGTTCCTTTTCAATTTCGAATATACAAGTTTACAATATCGATGTCCCATTAACACTAGCTTGTTACACTCGAAACACAATGGTACATCACTAATGCATTCCGGAAAGTTCAGAGGACTAGTTATGATCTCTATTGCAGGGTTACAGTACACTCAACCTCAAGGTTTACTTCAATTATGTACTTGATTGAGCCCCTGAGGAATAGCCAAATTATTTGCAGCACTTGTCAATACAAAAATTTGACCGGTCAATGCCTCCCTATCAATGTCAAGTTGGTTTCATGTCTTGCTGAACTTCCCTGATGGTAGCATGAGGCCTTTCCCGTAGGCCGCTAAGAGAAGAGCCTCTGCTCGCCCTGCATGTGTGTGTCAAAACCTCAGTTGAACTATAACATGTATCATCATGTACTCTCAGTGAGTCATTTAGTTAAATGGATCAAGCTAACTATGCTAACCATAAACCTATTTAACTCGTCTGTGTGGGTGCGCGAATTCACACAGTACATAACCTCCCAATTTGCTGCAAAGTACAAGCTAATGAGCAGTTGTGCACGCTGCAAAGCAGAACAGGTGTGATTTAGTTTTGCTTTGCCAGTGCACACCTTGCAAGACAGAAAATACAAAGAAATGGCATCATGTATACCACCTGTTTACTCGTGCATATGTCCGTGCCTCCAAAGAAGCAGAAAAGAAACAAGCTAATGATCTGAGACATATATTGTTGCAACTTGTGACAAAATAATTCATTTATATTAAGAAGTGTGCTCAGTAGGCAAAACTACTCGACTATAAGCATTTACTGTTGCACTATAGTAAGATGCTTACCATGATGTTTCTTCTTATTCAGGGACAGAGTCTTATCCGGGAACAAGATTGTAGCAGCTTGTCTGCTATCATCCTATCAGAAATTATATAGAAGGAACATTACAGAACTACTATGTGGTACTAATTTGAGCTTAGAATTCAACACTAACATTGAAGTCAAGTCAGATACAGAATTAGTAGAACAGCATAAGATCAAAAGCTAGCAACAAATATCTACTTGAGATCTGGAGAGGGAAATGTTTTCAGATGAAATGAAATTCAAATTTCTTTTTGCAGTATCTGTCATCTATGTATTACCACTACAGCAACAATGGATTGAACTCAAATTTGATTTATCACTGCATTTTGGTAATGACATCTAAAACCTATTCCGACCTAAAATTTTCCACCATAAACCATTCGGAATCAATTAAACCCGTTCATTTGTGACCCAGATTTTCCCAGATTAGTTATCCCATAACCAGGCTTACTCATACTTACTCGTACTTACCATCTATTTTTTAACTAGACATTTTACTAAGCAACTTTACTGACATCAATCAAAATAGCAACAGAATGGTATCTTGTTGAAGTGCCAGCATTAATCCTAAGTTCTTATTAACAAACAACTAAACTTTCTACTATAGTTTGTAAATGAGGGGCATAAAGCAACTGTATGTTTTGTATAACAAGAGTAAAAAACCTTAGGTGATCCACTTCGAGTTAGCCCAAAGTAAGCCTTCCATGTCTGTGATGCAACTGGAACAACAAAAAACCCGGATGCCACTAGAGAAGCAATCCACAAGCCATACGAAAAACCTGTACTCCACCATCCCTATATCAAAAAAAAATCACTAACAAAACAAAGATGAGTTCCCATATTTATTGACAAAACTTACACTATAACACACCGTGCACATGAAATTTGAACATTCACACATTGTGAACTAGATTCCATTTTACTCATATTCAAATTACGAACTAAATTTGAACTAGATCTCATTGTCGAGTGTGTAACTCTAGCTTCAACTTGTGTGCAAAACATTCTCAGAAGCATGATATCTCAAAACGACCATCACAAATTTAACTCTATTACTAGCAGTCTATTGCACAATGTATATACATCAGGACAGTAATAAGACGCAAGAGAGCAGTGTAATCCTTAACTACTGTTACAGGCGGTATCCAATAATCTTGATGCAAGACCTTCTAGTAATTGGCTAAATGCTATCTGGGGGGAAGATAGAAACAGACCAGCTTTCCATCAGTTGGAAATGGACTTGACTTCTCAATGTATGCCGGAGTTCCTGCAAGATAACAAAGACAAACGATAATATCATGGTCAGAAACCATCTTTGGTCCACATAAACATATCGACAAGAAGAATGTGATCACCACGAGACCACGAGTGACCATAATGGCTTTGTGCTTAACACACATATGAAACACAAAGCATCAAACCCGCATCACCCCGGAAAAGAGTGCAGCGAGTAGTACAATTACACGCATCTTCCCGTACCAGGAGGCACATCGAGGCCACGGAGCAGCTGGATGATGGACTTGGTGTCGAGGCGCTTCCGGATGACCTCCGACACTACTATGTGCACGCACGGGTTATCGAACACCTACAGGATGTGAATGCCTCGCTCAAGCACACTTGTACACACAAAATGCGAGCCTGAAACACCGAATCAAGCAGCGCGCGCGAACCTGAGAGGAGCCGTCGGGCGAGAGGACGGAGATGGCGCCGGACGTGTCCGGATCGACCCCAATCGCCCACCCGGTGGGGGTGGCGGCGGCCGGGGCGCTGTCGTCGGCCGGGAGCAGAGAGAGGGAGGCCAGCCATGGGTCCCTGGGCTCGGCGTCCGCCAGGAGCTTCGCCCGTGCCCTGGCGCGGGCGCGGGACTTCACGGGCAGCGCCGCGGCCGGCGGGGGCACGCGGCAGCGGCAGCGGCGGGAGCGGAAGGGCGGGGCGAAGAAGGAGGCGGCGGCGTCCCAGTGCAGGGTGGAGCGGCGGAGGGCGGTGGAGCAGAGGGCGTTCATGGGGTCCTGGCGGTCGGCGCGGCGGGTGGCGGCGGCAGCCGATGCAGCTGCGGCAGCGGCAGCTCCCATAATTTTAGAAAATCGGAGGAGGAGTGGGAGGGAGGGAGGGGAGGGTTTGTTTTGTTTCACCCGGGGATAAGGCGTCAGGCGTTGCCGCTTGCTGCTCTCAAAATTCTCCCTGTTTTTCCTTTCCCAATTGCTGGGTTTCTTTTTTATTCAAATTAGACTTGTGTTGACAAACATTAAAAATTCATACCTCGATCCCCACGTTAGATCCTGTTTGGAACGGATGAATTTTATAGGTATTTAAAAAATATTTTAATTCCCACATGGTGGGGGAAAAAAGAAAGCAGCAAAATTCCAGTGACAAAATAAATCAAAAATGTTCCTTTTGTTTATACTTTTCGCCTCATCTACTGCTAATCTTCAAGTGAGAGAAAATATACGGGTTTTCGCTAGTGATGGAAAGCTCCTCTTTTCCAACGAAGATTTACCACCATGATGTTTTGTGCCAGTGATGGAAGGGATCAACGTCACGCTCATTTCGCTTTAAACTTCTGATTTCTGATTTATTTTTTATTATTTTTAAATTTTATTTTTTTTTTGAGCTTTTTTGCCGGTTTTTTCCCATATTTGTTTATATTGTTCATAATTGGCTAACTTGTTTTTTTTCTATTTTTGAATTTTTTTAAATTTAATTACTTCAGATAAGCTACCATTAGTTACAATATAATTTCAACCAGCTACAATACAATTTCAGCCATAAACCACTTTTTTCAGCCGAAATGACGGGCTGAAAGTCTCTCTTTCTTATTTTTCAACAACGATTTACCACCACGATGTCTTGCTCGACCGAAGAAGCCTCCAGGATTGCAGACCAAAAATCTCTTAGGGTTGATTCTTTTAGGTTTATAGTTTATAGCTTAAATATTTGAATTCTGACTATTCGCAAGAGATAGTATACATAGAAAAATAGTTGTATGTGATTTTAGACGGTACAACTGAACTCAATACACTTTTAATACAATCTTTCTATTGATCTTGTACTAAAAATCGTATTATTTAAAAACTAGCTATTGTAGGTAGTATGGGTATAAGTTGACTTTAAACCAAACGGAGCCCACCGTTGTCCGTTGCCGAGTGCATCGTCGGATACTTGCTTCCGTCACAGATCCTCGGACCATTGCCTCAATCTCCGTTCTAGACTTCTTGGAGGCCCTCTCCCCCAGACCGACCATACCGGGCATTGATGGCAAGGGAAACACCACAGCAGGACATTAAGGACTTGGTTGTAATTTTTACTTCTCTTGGAGTCCTCCGTTTATGTTTCAGGGGCCTTTTGTAATGTTTTGTTTCTTTCAGGGCCCTTTCTGTAAACTGTATGGTCGTTGTACGAACCTCTTGCTATTAGTCCAGATTTAAGGCCTTTCGGGTCTTATTTCCTTCAAAATAAGTTTCTCTTTCTTCTTTGAAAGGTCGAGAAACTTCTTGTAGCTAAATGTAGTATGTAACATGTCCACCCCTTTTCCTTGGACAACATGGATAGCAACATAAAACAAATGAAGTGGAAAATACGACAAAACTAGCGGGAACTCTGATTCGTGTGTGTGTGTCCATGATGGAACTGATTCCGAGTTGCAAATTGCTAAAGAATTTTACACTATGATTGCAATTGTTTATATATCACCAGTCCTACAAGCTGAATTTGGAATAGTATAGTGTCTGTCAGGTGGAAGAAATCTACGTATTGACATGATCACACTAACCGCGGCAAATGTTTGCTGACTTCCTAAGCTGTCAACTAGGAAGAATCATGTTGAACTTCAAATCATGGTAGCAACAAGTGAACAAACCAAGTGAGCTCCATTAGTCCACCGATCTGTTGTCCAATGCACGGCAAAGTGATTGTATATCTTGGGATATAATCAGATCTGCCCGTAATGTTTTCCGGTAAAGTTACAATAAGTTAGCTCAACGAGACTGAGCTTCAAGTAGGATGTTCGTGGCAACATTGATGTCATTTCTGGCTCGCATGAGCGCCTGTCTTGCAGCATTGCCGTCAAAACCCATCGAAACCAGCATAGCAATGGAGGACTCCGGGGGCTCCACAACAGGAGCAAATCCAGTAGATGACTGATTCTGTTTGAAAGAGCAACAAGATCAATGATACACACAGAATACCCAACTTAAACAACATCTAGTCATTTGTTTTCTTTTGTGAAAGTGCCTAGAAATTCAATGTTGATAAAGAATTTTCATATCTTGTAATCCAAAAGATAAATGAGTAGGGGCAGTAGAGCAATTGCAGAACAATGGTACAAAATTACAAAATCATCAAAATGAAACCTAGTAACCTATTAGATATGAACTAAAAATAGTGGGATCCCAGCATAAAGTCAAATCATACAGAGGCAATTTGGTGTTCTCAGTTGGGCACTTCTTAATCTTGATGCTATATAATTTCATATCATTTGAGTATTTGACCGATCCAAATTATCTTCAGTGGCTATGGAACTTCACTACATATGACAGAGCAACACCACAGAAATTATTAATCTATCACCGACAGTTATGGTTAAAACGTGCTTAAGTGGGCAGTGTACTTCATGTAAACAGACAGCTATGTCAAAAATAGGAACCACCAAACAATCACCGGCAGGTTCTCTAGAATGACAAAAGATATCTTGATCCAAGGATCAATGCATTCAGAAATCAAATTTCAGAATGAACTTTTCAGAAACTACCTGAACAGCACGGCCTGCATGAGATGACATGTTTCCAACAAGACTCCTGGAGGGCCGAGATGAACTTCCTGAAGAAGGTGCAAAAAATCTTGCGAAAAATGATGTAATAATCTGCGGCAGCTGTATAAGGGGGCAGGAACTTCATAAGGAGACCAAACAGGGAAGTTATTGCATCTACAGGGGGTGCACAACGAAAATAATAGCAAGAGACACAGATGATAGTAATAAATTTAAGACAAAACAATAAACAACTAAAAGCCCATATCCCAACCCCCATAACTTGAAAAGAACTGACAGTGATACCGACAACAGTAATCACTGAGGTAAAACGCACAAACCAGGTATGAGGAGTCTATTTAAGGTCATAAAGAGCATGATCAAGACAACAGATGATAGTAATAAATAATCTGCGGTAGTTGTATAAGGGAGCAAGAACTTAATAAGGAGACCAAACAGGGAAGTTATTGCATCTACAGGGGGTGCACAACGAAAATAATAGAAGAAACACAGATGATAGTGATAAATTTAAGACAAAACAATAAACTAAAAGCCCATATCCCAACCCCCATAACTTGAAAAGAACTGATAGTGATACCGACAACTGTAATCACTGAGGTAAAACGCACAAACCAGGCATGAGGAGTCTATTTAAGGCCATAAAGAGCATGATCAAGACGACAGACAAACCTATCTGAAACAGAATACCCAAGTGGTAGCTGCATGTAGACCTTCTCATGCAAAACATCAGAAAGACATTTTAAACATCCAGCTGAGAGATAGACTACCGGCGAACAGAAGCCACCACAACAAGAGTGCAAACAGTGGTCATATGAGCAACAGGGGGCAAAAGTTTCATCGTAGTCGCAATCGTACTCCTACTAGAAGCCACGAGCCACAAGACGAGTCTTGTAGCGCTCGATAGTGCAATCAAACCGAGTCTTAATCTTGTACACCTATTTGCACGTGATAAGGTAAGCATGCACAGGTGTCAGTACAATATCCCAAATCGTCGTACACTGAAGAGCATCAAGCTTCTCTGCCATAACGAGCTGCAACTCAGAATGAGGAGCAGCCTCACGATAAGAACTAGGCAATGGACAAATACTCTCCCCTAGAATTGGAACGAAAAGTACAAATGGCAGAAGAAAACTGAGTGTGAATCATCCTAGCAAAAGACTAATATACAGACAACAATTGAGAGCGATGCCTCATGAGGTAGATCCAAGTGTAACAAGAATGATCATCAATAAAAATTACATAGCACTTGTGATCACCTTTAGATACAAAAGGAGCAAGTCCCCAGACATAGGAGTGGACCAAATCAAAACGATGACTAGATCTAGAATCACTAGAGGGAAATGGGAGTTGTAACTGTTTGCCAAGTTTACAACCAGTATATTCATAACTAGTATTAATAGGAACATGACCTAGGACACCCTGATGAACTAAAGTAGACAAACGTGACCCACATAGATGACCTAAACGATGATGCCATTGAGGAAAAGTAGCAATGGAAGCCGATGCCAAAGCAGATGATGATGGCAAAACGATGGACAATGTAGATGGAGAAAGACTCAGACGATCCAGAATGTAGAGTCCTCAAGAATCTTTATGGCGATGGCCAGTACCAACGAGAGCTAGGGTCTGACGACCCTACACAAAGCACGAAAAATCATCAAAACCAACAAAGAGATGCATATCAGTGAGTTGACCAACAGACAATAGATTCATAGAGAGTTGAGGCACGAGACTCTTCTGGAACAAGTTGTGAACTGTGAAGTGGAAAGAGTGCCTTGATGGGTAATAGAGCAGGTAGTGCCATCAGCTGTTTGAACCTGAGTACCATCTGTGACAGGTTTGCATGATGCTAACTGAGAGCTATCAGCAGTCATATGAAAGGAGGCCCAAGTCCAATATCCACCTGATTGAGGTTGAGGCTCAGCAGTAATGAGCCCTATGAGCTGGCAGAAGAAGCAATAGTACCTGTGTTAGTAGAGGAAGCACTAGCTGTTGTGCTACGACGAGATGAATCACGCTTGGCCCTCAACTCAGCTAATAACTCAGTATGAAGCTTAAAGCAGTGTTGAATGTTATGACCAGACCTCTTGCAATGAGAACAAATGAGCTCTTTAGAAAAAGAAACCATGGTAATACCAGTCTGCTAAGGGGCCACCAAGACAGTATGAGGTACAGACATCGGAGAGATAGCAAGTGATCGAAGACGAGTCTCCTTGGCAATCAGAATACAGAAAGCTTCAACCATAGTAGGTAATGCAGAAACAAGAACAAGTTGAGCCCGAATGGGCTCAAACTCTGAACGAAGCCTCATCCCAAAGTAAAGCATGAGATTCTGCTGACCATACTTTTCCTTGGTAGCACAAGCCCTGCATCCAGAGTGAGCCAGGGGCACCATAGAGTCTAGCTGACTCAAAAGACGTGTGAAAGAACTGTAAAACTCTTCTACAGTCATGTCTTGCTGTTGTTGGAGATTTTGAAGGCTCTGGCGAAGAGAAGCGAAGAGCTTCACTGCTCTGCCGGTAGAGCTGCAAGAGATACTCCCACATTTTCCGAGCTGATGAGAGATCAATGAAGCTCATCCGAATGGATATTTCTGCACTCATGCACAGGATGCCCATCACACAATCATCAGCAATCCTCCAGGCTTGAGCAGCTGATGGATCTACCGCATGAGGATCAAGGGATTCCTCAGTGAGGTGTCAAGCAAGCCCGATTGATCTGAGAAGCATACGAACAAACGATGCCTACTCACGATAGTTCTAACCATTAAGCTTGATATCTAAGGCTAAAAGAGCACCACCGCCAAGGAATGGATCAATTGTAGTCATGATGTGAAAAAGAGATGTCTAAGCAGTGGCAAGCAAAACTGCAAATAAAAATAGGATGGTGAGATGGCAGTGAGGAGAGGTAGCAGCCTTCTCCACAATAAGTGCCCCCAAGACAGCAAGGTTAGGTCCTCTCCACAAGCACACCGACGCAAAGAACCTCGTAAGCCACACCGTGGCGTAGAACCGTCACACCACAAACCACTGAGACCGCCGCTACGCGCACGACTACAGCATGCAGAAGCCTCGCCACGTGCGGTCCAGAGGAAGCTGGCCAGGAAAGTGGCGATCTATGTTTGAGGAAGAGAAGGCACCTTATGTGGACATCTTCATGTCCAACTTCAGGAGAAGGCACCTTATATGGACATCTTCATGTCCAAATTCAGGCAAGAGAACCAAGCGCAGCACCCTAATAATAAATGTCACCACCATGAGCAAAGCTGCAGGGGAGAAGTGATACCACGGGGGAGTAGCAGATTGGCGGCCGGTTCTAGACAGAGCTTGGCGAAGGTGGCCGGAGTTGACGAGGATCCAGCAGGGATGGCTCGACCACGGGAGCAGGCGGCCCGGCAGTCCTGGTGACAAGAGGCAGCGGCTAGGATGGCTCGGCCATGAGAGAGGGTGGTAACCCAGTGGTCCTGGTAGCAAGAAGCGGCGACCACACACCGATCTGAGCCACTCACCGAAGACCAAAGCCAGCGCAAGCTCACTGATGGGAGATAGATGGAGAGGGTGGCCCGACGATCCTAGCAGCAAAAGGTGGTGGCCGGGACGGCTCGACCACGGGAAAGCGCGGCGACCCAACGGTCCTGGCAGCAAGAAGTGGCGGCCACATGTTGATCTAAGCCACTCGCTGGAGACCAGAGCTAGCAGCAAGATCACTGGTGGGAGGTCGACGGCAGCGCAAGAGCAAAAGCTCTGATACCATGTTAAAGCTCAGAATAATCACCATTGCTTTATTATTCAATTAATATATATACACATACAAACCCTAACATGTTGGGCCAATATGGCCAGATAAAAGTTGGGCTATGGGCTATATACATTTAGCATACACTTAACACCTATGACATGTGCTATGTTTTTTCCTCTTTTGTACTAAGCAATGCACTAATGATGCCTTTTATACCTTGGTTAGCAAGTAAAAGGCTGGCGTTAAGGAGGGACAATCATGCTTATTTCATGAGCTGGAAATATCATTTTATGATGAATCTATGTGATGTCAGCTTGGACTGTTCATGTATTGAGAATCTATGGATGTTTTGTCTAGATTTGTTGTCAAATGAATGAGTCATTTAGTATTGTTATATATTGACACTAATATTCAACCATGACAAATGGGCGGACCCATATATCAACCTATGTTGTACGTACACACAATATTCAGCCATAACAAATGGGCTGACCCATACGACCCACTGGGTCATGGGGCCAGGCCAGCTTTCGCAAATGGGCCAACCTGGAACTTGCGCTGAAAGGCTCTGGGCCGCATGGGGTAGGTCCGGTTCGGAACAGACCGGGCCAGTTGCATCGCTACATTCTAAGCATGGGTACCAGAACAAGAAGACTGATAAAGAATGCCCTGCTCAGAAAGAAATCGTCTAAAAACGCCAGAATAGTACTCGCCAGTAGAATCATAGCACAAAGTATGAATGGAAGAATCAAACTGAGTACTAACCATCGTTGCAAGGCTATGGTAGATCACAAGAAACTGACCACAATTAGACATAGGGAAAAGCTATGTAAAACGGGAATAATCATCAATGATAATCACAAAAAAATTATGCCCGCATTTAGAGATAATAGACGCAGGTCCCTATACATCTGAACGAACTAAATCAAAAGCACGAGAAGACAGCTTACAACCCTGACAAAACATAGTCATGTCAATAGTAACACATCCAAGAACATTCTGACGAACTAATGAAGAAAGACTAAACCCACAAGTATAAACGGTGATGTCATTGCGCAAAAGCTCCAGAGGTGGTGGCAATAGTGGCGGTAGAGGTAAATGTAGATGCGGTGGAGGTAGACGTAGAAGTATCGTCCCTGTCTGTCGATCTTAGACGAAACGGGAGTGAGAGTCAAAACCAACCCTACAACCAAGATTAGTGAGCTCTCACCGAGAGGAGCTGCATGGTTAGGAAAAATGAGAAATAGCATGAACGGAGAAGTCAGTGGACAAAAGAGTGTCCTGACAGCTAACAGCTAGAGGAGTATTGACAATTGTCTGAATAGAGATGGGAAAAACAGGAGGTCCTATTGAATTGAGAGATGTGAATCCAGTGTCATGTGGAAACAGATACCAGTCTAGAACCCAAGGGATACCTAGAGGAGACGTTTGAGCTAGAACAGTAGAACTTGCTGAGTTGTGAGACAGCTGCTGAAGTAGAGCTTGGTAGAACTGCTGAAGAAAGTAACTTCACTGAGAACCTGACATGTTGATCAATCCTCCTGTAGAGGAAGGGCCTCCCTGCCCCCTAGATCGTCCACCCCCACGCGCCTTGTTCCGGCTTTTTCGCACAGCATAACTTTGGTAGTCGTGCCCGAAATTCTTGCAATACTTGCACTGAACCTCGGTGCAAAAATAGAAGCGAAAATAGGGCATGGGTTGTAGTCGAAGTAGCGTAGTCGAAGAAGAGGCAGCAAACACAGCCGGAACAGACAGTGCTGCTAACCCGAGGTGAAGCTCCCCAGTACGAAGCGACGAAAGGGCCTCGATGACGATCAGTCAAAGCAAGCTACTCGACAGTTGAGCCCTGACAGGCTCAAAGTCTACGCAAAGACGGCAAACGAAGTCATAAAGTTGAAGGCAGTCACGGTCCACCTTCTGTACCTTATGACTCTCTTGGCAAAGCAAAGGGAACAACTCGTCAAGTTGGCGCCAGAGATTGGCCAGAGCTCAGTAGAAGTCATTGACAGAGAAGTCCTCCGGGCAAAGCGTCTCTAGCTCACACTAAAGCGAAAAGAATTGAGCATTGTTGCTCTGCTGGTATCACTCACACAAGTACTCCCAGATCTAACAAGTGGAACGTAGACCAACAATGTCTAGCTGGATGGAGTTATCAACACTGATCACCAACATTGCTCGAACACGAGCCTCGTCAGCACACCAGTGCTCGAAAGCGTCAATGGCATCCTAAAAAGTTTCATCAGCAGCATCAGTAGCAGTAGCAACAACCTCTGTCTCCTCCTTGGCGGTCACATCTTTTGTAAGTGCAGAAGTAGGCTACATGGAAGGAGGCTGAACTGGTGATGGTGGACAAAATCGTGCACCAGTGACATGTCACTAGAGGCAAAGACCATCGAGTGTGATCTCCATAAAGGAAGACCACAACTTGCAGTTCATCCCATGGAGCTGTTTTCTCGAGAATGGAAGCCATCAGTAGACGGCGCGACAGCTAGACCAACATGAAGTTTTTTTTTTTTGAAATCGAAGCTGCTTCTATAAGAAACCGATATGGTTTCTATTTGGCATCGGTCTCGGCGGGGGGGCGATCAACGGCGATGGCGGCCGGTGGCGATGGATGTGGTGGCGACGGCGGTTGGTGGCGACAGATGTGGTGGTGACGACGACGGCGGTGGTAGCGGCTGGTGGCGACACGAGCCTTGGGCGAAGGCAACCAGATCCGAATCGACAAAGGTGAGGGCGGATTGGCGTGCGAAAGAGCTCGGCAAGCACGAGGCCGGCGAGATCCGAGCAACGGCAACCTCAGCTAGGCGGCAACGGCCTTGCGACGGCCGAAGGTTAATGACGACGACCGGCGGTGATAGCAACCGATGGCATTTACGGCCGCGCGCGAAGAGGCGCGATCCACGGCCGGGGGACAGCGGTGATGGCATTGACCCGATCGGGGCAGCAGCGTCCTCGGGCTACGGCAGTGGTCCGACAGCGGCAATGGTGGTAGGATGGCAACGGAAGTTGCTAGGTTAGTGGCCTAGTTTCGATACTATGTTATGAATAGTGCGTGTATATTCATGAGGCCCAATGGGCAAAATATATAGAGTACAAGGGACTATGGGACTGTTCTTTTTTAGCTTCAGCTTTTGGCTTTTCGCTGTAGCTTATGTCTTTTGGGCTGTTCGTGAGATAAGTACGAAGTAACATAAACTTGCATGCGGTTTTGGCCGATATAAATGAGGTCGCTACAGTATATACTGAAATCAACTTGTAGACTCTGCTTTGAAAAGACACTCCATATAGAAATTAGTTACAATAGAAGCTGAAAAGCAGCTTTTAGAAGCTGAAAAGAAGAGACCTTATATGTAAAGACCACTCTATATATATAAGTAAATACAAAAAGAATATGCCTACTCTAACATGCTACACCTGTTTATACTACTCCATACAGCCTCCATGTGAAAAGCTCCTGCGGTTACAAACGTAAATGGCCAAACACTGCAGTCTTTAAATTACGTTCCATCAAAACAATGACCAGCTGCTTTCTGCTTTTATTCAGAGGACACATCGTTTTCATGCTACCCGAAGATATGCAGGGCGTATTTAGTTAGTAACTACAAACCAAAATATAGCAATCGGTTGCATGTTTGATGTGTCACATTTCATGGAGATGTAGTCCTCACACCTCAAAATGACGGTTGTAACAAAGAAATACAGATAAGCAATCACAAGCAAATTGGTAAACCTCTAACAAATAAAAGGAAACAGTGGAGCAGGCAATGACCAACACCTGCTTGGTTCGGTTGATTCCATATCTAATATTGCACGGACAGCCAAGGGGTACTAGTTTCTTGAGATGAAAAAACTTGTCGATGCCATGACTCATGAGTTAGGAGTACTATAGTCTACAGTGCAAATATGATATGTACCAGGCAAACCAGATTATTTAACAGCAAAACCAATCTGATAAAAATGACAACATGCAAAACAAATGCCAATAGAAGTCCATCACACAAATAAAGGATGTAACAAGACAATATTCAAGTATGAAATGAAAAGTAGTGCTCTTACAACCTTCATCCTGCGAATGCCGAGCACATTGAGACGATAGAGAGAACCGGCAATCAGACCACAAATACCAGGAATAAGGGAACGCTTCCAAAAAGATAGAAGAAGCTGCCAAGAGAAATAAGAAAGACGTGATAATGTAATATATAAATATAAAACAGAGAAAAGGTTCAGTTCTGACGAGCAACTAACCTGCAGGCCAGCTAGGTATATGAATGATTTGTCGCTGAAATTAAGGCCAAAAATACGAAATTGTGATGTGACAGGAATGTCAAGAAAAAATGCAATAAATGAGGCAAAAATAAGGCCATAAGGTCCAGATGCAAGAACACTGATGTAGTTTGTATCTGCAAAGAAAAGAAAAAAAGGAATATCAAAAGAAGCTCAAAAATGAAAAATAGTAAACTCAACAAGTAGTAGGTTCATAATTATGCCAATAATTGACATATAAGATAAACTTTCAAAACCTCAAGAAAAAAGCAATGCTCGTAATTACACAACTAATTGGCATATCAGATAATTATTTAAAACATCAAGAAAAACAATGCGACAAATAGCAGATAGCAGGATTAAACTAACATTACTGTCGAGCTTAATGTTTAGAACAATGTGAAATGTTGCCACTCTAAAATGCTGAAGAATAAGAATTATGTCCTATAGCAGAAAGTCTGAAACAATGTTTCAGAACAAATGAATAGAGTCTCACTGTGTGATGACATACAACCAATATCTCTAGATAAAGGTTCACTATAACCTGAATTCATGGATACTGCAGCACAGCGCAGCCAAACAAAGCCTAAATCTCATATGTACCAAAAAATCACACACTTTATGGGAAATAACGTCTTGCCAAGATACATGTACTTGGTTGCAATCAGTACCAAATGATGCTTTTGTTGCTAATCTATCTACTGGCATCTTATCAAAAATTAGCTTATCATGTGCGCTGGGATCTCAGCTAAATTGTATTACAATAGGTTGGTGTTTTGATATTTCCTTTTCTAAGCGACTACAACCTGCCATTCCCAGAATATCCTACTTATAACAATTGCAGAAAGCAGGAGATTGGAAGCTATGTTAGGGAAGTAAGCAGAGCTCAAAACCATCAACTATGTTCTCTTAAAAAAAACTACTTGTCTGAAGGGTCACCAGATGATGCTAGTCAGCAATTTGTCACATTAGCATACCTTTCAGAAGAACCAAAGATAGGATCTCGAGAAGTAATGACACTGTAATAGTGAATAAACTAAAAACCTGCACAGTAGATGAAAACATAAGCAATCATATCGTAATTCTCTTATTTGTAAGTCTAAACAACTATTTCATCTTATTTCAATGGAATTTATAGAAAAACTGAAGTCACTTCTCGCACAGATTGCAATGTATGGCCCTAAATTAGCATGAGTCTTCACTTAGGCTCATGAACTTGAGAACTAACATTAAGTCCTTACACTTGCAAAAATGTTTCACTTAAGTCCACTAGGTGCAATGCAAATTTGATGTACCTTATACAAAATAGTATTGAACCACTTTAAAAGTTCACGGACCTAGATTTTAAGTTCTCAAGTTCAGCCATGCAAGGTTAAGGGACTTATTGTGCAATTTACTCATGCAGTCATGCTTTCACCATATTTAACACTTGAGAGAATTGCAACAAGTGAAGTACCTACCGAGTTGAGAGAATTGCAAAAAGTGAAGTACCTACCGAGTATTTGTTAGAGCCTATCTGTCTCTCAAATACACGGAAGTAATACAGAAGGAACAGACCAAACATTAACTCCGGTGTTGACTGAAAGACAAATACAGATCCAAATATCCTCCATAGGCGGAAGTTTTTGACAATGTCCTGCAATAATAATAGAGATAATTGTTCAAACTTTATATGTATAAAGATCAAACAGAGCAGTTAATGAATATCCAAGTAATTGAACATATGCAGCCGACCACATATTTTGCATTTAAGCAGCTATCGCTCAAGGAAAAATAACCTGAACGTAATTTAACAGCGCTGATAGCTATGGGCTTGGGTGCACACAAAACAAATACATGTTGCCACTTCGGTGCTTACTATCAAAAGATAACATTTCAGCCCTGGTTTGACAGAAAAGACTTGCAACATTTAATATCACTAAAACTGTAACGTGACGTGCAGCATATGGTGAAACATACAAAAGTGGCATTGTGCACCCCAAATGTCATATTGGACAACCTGTCAACATAAACTCATGTCATAACCATTATAAATAAGATTAGTTACCATATAAGCTCATATGCTGAGTAAAATTTGAACTTGAAGCGCTTCTATCCAAATTTAGAAGACATGTCCAGAAAAACAAAAGTTCCACCTTTCTCATGGTAGTCAATTGATACAACTGGTTCAACAAACTTCCTTACATAGCTCAATTAATGCACTTCCATGAAACTCTTAACAGGTGTTACATGTGAGCTGGGATGTCTCTAGCATTACGGGCCAGGTGGTTTGAAGCAGTAACTGCACATGGATCTCCAATTGTGGTGGTTGTCGCAGATTTTAGTGTTTCGATTGACAATACTAAAGCACTTTGCATTACTGTAAAGTGTAAACAGATGAGTGACCCCTTTCATCTGTTTCTACAACAATCATTTACCCCATCTTTTGAATTACAACATGATCCCATTTTTTCCCTGGACGATCAGCGCCACTAAGAAACAGACATGGGAAAGGAAAAGAAAGGAACGCATGAATTAGTACAAACTATCTTTCCTAGCTCCCACAGCCTTTTTTTAGCAGAAACGGTTTGTCTACAGATTTGACTCCATCAGGACTGCTGAGTCCCAATTTGAGCTATCCATATTGCTTCTGCTCTACTTCCAAGTTCCAAAGCCGCATATCCTCCATAGCCGTTGCCCCAAACAGCATAATCCATGTCCTCCCACAGTCACCCACCACCAGTAAGTACCAGCCACTCCTCCTCACAGTTCCAGAACAAACCAGAATCTGAAACCCTAACATCAATCCGAACAACATCCCAGCACTGTACCGACAATTCCCCAACGCCGCAGATTAAACTAAGCACCACAGGCACCTCAACACTTACAATTCCGACGACTAGACCCCGCCGACCCATCTACTCAAATCATCACATCGATTCACTCACTCCCCGACGGCACCAAATCGCGCTGTCGGGAGCTAGTCGAGATTTGGCGGCCGGCTGAGACTACTGACCTGGTAGGAGAGGCCGAGAGCGCGGGCGCGGCGCTGCGCTCTGAAGACGAAGGAGAGGAGGCCGCTGGCGAGGACGACGGCCCGCGTCACCGGCGCGTTCTCTGCAACCAACCAACCCAAACGGCGGCGCCGTCTCGATCAGGCACGCAGAAACCCACAAAATCGAAACGGAAAGGCACGAAAATTCGGCGAATTCGGGGGGCGCGGGACGCTTACGGAATCCGGAGACGCCGCCCTGCATCGTCCCTTCTTCCGATGGGAAACCAACCGCCGGATTGGGCGCGGACGGGCCGTTCGCTCGACGAGGCGAGGAGGGCTTGGGCGCCCCTCTCCGCAGCCGCCGCCGCTATTCTCCTCGGGTTTTTTGTTGAGAGGTTGGGATGTTTCGGTGGCTTTCCGGAGACGACGGAGAGGGTCGAATGATTGTATAGGAGTAGCAGCAGTAGTGGTAGAACTAGTTTTCCTTGGGCGGGCGGGCAGGCTGGCAGGCAGAGAGACGGAGCGGAGCCCAAGAGGAGATAGATCACCGTGGGCGCCAGTGGAACACGTTGACGATGGAGAGCTGTTGACACACACTGTACGAGTGATGTGGGGACCTCTCCGACTTCGAGTATTGGTTGCCCCTTGAAATCTGCTCTTTTTCCATCTTAGAGCATAAAGATCTCTAACAGTATGAGCTACTTACTAACTCTAAGATAACTTCTCCAATAATACTAACTTTTAGCACATAGTTCATAACATAAATAATCTCACATAACACTCTCACATAATCTTGGAATGTGTGTATAAGCCTAACTCTTGATCAAGAGCTAGCTTTTCTCTCTCTTCTATTAAAATATGAAATAATATGCTCTCTCTTCTATTAAAATATGAAATAATATGCTTAGAGCTAGCTCATAAGTCACTATGTGAGAGTGTCATGTGAGGCTATTTATGTTATGAGCTATGTGCTAAAAGTTAGTACTATTGGAGAAGTTGTCTTAGAGCTAGTAACTAGCTCATACTGTTGGAGATGCTCTAATAGTGACTTATGAGCTAGTTCTAAGCATATTATTTTATATTTTAATAGAAAAGAGAGAAAAACTATCTCTTGATCAAAAGCTAGTCTCATACACACATTCCAAGATTATGTGAGAATATCATGTGAAGCTATTTATGTTATGAGCTATGTGCTAAAAGTTAGTACTATTGTAGATGTTGTCTTAGAGCTAGTAACTAGCTCATACTGTTGGAGATGCTCTTAGAATTTCATGCGGCCAATTAATCTCACTTGTAGCTCTTTCCGCGTAGCAATTTCAGTTTTGGGCTCAGGTGCCTGGGAACCGAGCCAGCAAGCTCGTGTGGCTGGGAGCATGCGAGGTTGGCTGGTACACCTCAGGACCAACCGCGCCAGCAACCTCGTGTGGCTGGGAGCTTACGAGGTGGCCTGGTGCAGCTCAGGATGGCGCCAGCAACGGTCTGTTTGGCTGCGGCTTATAATTTTTAGCTGAAATTTTTAAATTTTGACTGTTTACGGTACATATTACGGAGAGAGAGATACTTGCGATTTTGGTTGGAACAGATGTTGGGCTTTTAACGTGTACATCGTTTAACTTGTAGACCCCGTCTTGAGAAAATACTCCGTTTAAAAGTTAGGTACTGTAGCAAAAACAAAAAGCCACCAGTTTTGGAGCAAAAAAACAGGCCTACATTTGCTACACTGTTTGCGTACTGTAGCAAATTTTCAGAAAAAATTATTTAGATGGACACTTTATAAAATTTTTAAATATAGTAAATGAGTTTAAAAAATAATATTTTTATATAGCTTCCCAACATAATATACTTGCTTGTGTAATTTTTCCATAATTTTGACTGCTTTGAATTTTTCACGAAAATTGCATTTATTATAGTAGTAAGTGCAATTTTCGGGAAAAAATCAGAGTGGTAAAAATTATAAAAAAAATTATACAAGCAAGTACATTATGTCAGAAGGCTCCAGAAAAAATTACTATTTTTTAAGCTCATTTGCCATATTTAAAATTTTGTACAAAGTGTCCATTTAAATAGTTTTCCCTGGAAATTTGCTATAGTGTGTAAACATTGTAGCAAGTGTACCTAGGCGGTCCCCGGGCGCACCAGGCCACCTCGCGTGCTTTTCGGCCATACGAGGTTGCTAGTGCGGTTCTCGGGCGTACAAGGAGCCCAAAACCGATATTACTACATAGAGAGAGCTACAATTAGGATTAATTTGCCACATGGAGCCAGATTGGTCTTAGGGTCTCCATCTTATCGTGCCTTGCATCACATCAAATATTGTAGATGTCATGACAGCCAATCAATTCCCCTTCGTTGGTAAAGAGAAATTTTATGGTATCACAGTTGTACATACTGACTTATGTAACAACCCAATAAAATAGAGACATGTGTAAAGTAAAGGCCCACCACTCCCACCAGGATCAGTGGTGGATCCAGGAAAAAAAATCTAGGTAGGGCGAAGTCCAGTGACGGACCCAGGAAAAAAACTAGGTAGGCTGAAGTGGAAAGCGTAAAATAAACAGTAATACCCAAAAGCAAAACAATCTATCTGCCTATCAGAAGTCCACAAGGTGAGGTTGTCGCGGAGAAGTTGCCTGATCAGGGTGCTATCCTTGTAGGAATCTTCCCCAAGGGAATCCAGTTCAGCAATGGCTGCATCGAAGGCCTAGAAACATAACGGAGTATGATCACATACCAAAACACAACATGGGCTAGCTATTATCGGCTAATTATTTGCAGCAAAGTTTTATAGGACTGTAGGTGTTGTGGACGCTTTTGTTGGCAAGGTTTATACACGCCGCAACAAGAAACCAGCGTCCACAACAGATGGCTAAAAAGATTAGTTAGGACAGCAGATGGGTTGTTAGGACAAGTTGTTAGGCTTGCAGGAGATTAGTTAAAAAGGGATAGAGTATTGGGTGGAGATGAGCTGGCCTATTGGCTATATATTTGTAAGCACTTGGTGGAGAAAGGAATCAGACAAGAAAGATAGTTATCCCCTCTTAAGTCTCAGTTACCACAACATCTTTGGTATCAGAGCCCTCCCACCTCTGCCTTCGTCGCCTTTCTTTTTCTCTCATCCCTCTGCCCCGCCGCAGGAACCCATCTCCAATCGTCCTCCTGCGACCATTTCATGGGTTCCCCTCTCTCTGCCGCAAACTTCAAAACAGCCATGGACAAGCTCTTCGGTGAGATTCAATCCGTCAAGGATGATCTCGCGACGCAGACGAACGACCAGAGCTGCCTCTGGGTTGCCGTCAATCGGCTGCAGACCAACCAGCACGAGATCATCGACATCTCCGACAAGGGCAAGGCGAAGCTTGAGACCGAGGTACCGCCGCCGCCGCCTCCTCCTTACCAGTCCTCCCACAAGCTGCGCTTTCCGCGCTACGACGGCGCCACCGATCCCGTCATCTGGCTGCATAAGGCGGAGCAGTTCTTCCGCGCCCATCGCACGCCGGAGGAGGAGAAGGTCTGGCTCGCCTCCTTCTACATGGAGGGCGCGGCCCAGGATTGGTACTAGCGCCTGGAGCAAAACCGCGGCGTACCAACCTGGCCTCAGCTCTTCGACAGGATGCAGCGCCGATTCGGGCCGCCCGTTCGGAGCAACGCGCTCGGCGCCCTCATGAAGCTCCGCCACACGGGTACGGTCGAGGAGTACCAGGAACGCTTCCTCCCCCTTCTGGCTGCTGCAGGAATGTCACAGAGCAACAACAGATCGACATCTTCACCGCGGGCCTACGGAATCCTCTCCAGACCGACGTTGAGCTCTAGAGCCCAGAGACCCTCGTCGAAGCGTAGCGACTTGAATCCTGATTCTGGATTGTTGTAAGAGCGAGGGTGAGCACAAACCACCATGCTCCACGAACCAATACACATGATGCAATTAGATAATATGCATGGCTTATCAAGGAAAGGCGCGAATTATTTTATTTGCCATAAATTGCTTTCGAAATAGGATACATAGAATGTCCTGAGACCTAGTAGTTTAAACTAAAATATAACTTGTGAAAGAATGCAATAGTAATAGCGATCCAGATTCCATCCACTGTTACATGGCCTCTGCACCATATGCTTAATCCTTCAGCGTCATAACCGCTTAACTTATCACTGGGGCGACACCCAGGGCAACACAAATAAGGGCCTTTCTCTGCCCTCTACTTTACCAATTCCCCCCACAAAGTTTTTGAAATAGAACTATATCTAGTTGAGTTCCCATGTCTGCCCTTGACCGTGGGCACGGCTATTCGAATAGTTTTAGAGTCTACAGAGTTTGCACACTTTACCCACAAGGGATAATTCTGCTCGTTGCCCCACATGATTCCTTAGCCATGCGGTTGAGTAGACTATCACAGGATTGTTACAATGCATAGTCCTACTGTGGTTACGCCCGCTAAGGACTATCTTCCGTAGATGCGCACATCCCTCGGGAAGGGTCCCTTGTGAGCCATCACGGGCAAAGGCGGGGATGAGACCATCCATCCCTTTGCTCGTGGTCATACCTTCACGTAACCACCTTAGAGCCACACAAATTAGTAAACCCTGCCTACACTTTGCCAGCTTGTGGTTGTATTGTTGTACACTAGGAGGCCATCACGAGATTTAGTCCTTAGGATTATCTGGGCGGTTCTACCGCTATCCCCTTTGTGCCTCCACTGCACCACTCACACACACCCTCGAACCATCCGCCCAGATATTCAAGCAAGTAGGGTTTTGGGGAACATAAAATAATCATACCAACATATACCAGTCATCACCATCATGCTTTCCCAAACCAGTTTCTCATAGTTGTAAGTGATGTTTTAGGGCATTTGTGGTGCCCCCGGTTATCTAAGCACTACTAAGCATGGCATATAATTATGGACTTATTTTTGAAAGGTTACAATTATAATTTTTGCTAGGGTGCCAAGGCTCAGATATTCAACTGTTTCCAAAGGAGGTATAATACTAGCAAGTTGATTAATTGGTATATAACTAGAATCTTCAAACAAACATATATTTGCATAAGAAATAACAGCATGCAATTTCATAATTTAAACAAAAGCAAATTTGCGGGAAATGTAGGTTCAACATGATCAAAGTATTGACTTGCCTTGCGTGGTTTACCGCGGTCTTGAGCTCACTCGAAGCTGTCTCATGCGATAGACATTTAGTCCCTGGCCTTCGTCTTTACTTCGATCTTGCTCTCGCTTAGCCCTTAGAATCTTCAGGACTCCAGTTTCTAATTACGCACTAAACGACTGAATGCAAATAAAAGCAAATAACTCAAAAGACCCAAATAAATCCAATTAAATTTAATTTAGCTTGATATGAGTTAATGGGCGATTTGAGGGAAGGTTGATTGGGTGCAGAGGACTCACGAGGTCACACAGGGTTGAGACGAAGTGATGATTGGTAGAAGGAAATTCGACGAAGCAGAGGCTAAGGAGGGTTCGTGATACAGGAATATTGACGACGTTATTCTTACTTTGGATTCGAGGATGGCATCGAATACCACGGGTTAACCCATTTTATTTAATAACTTCTTTTTTATTATTTTTATATTTATCAAGGGCATCGAATACAACAGGTTAACCCATTTTATTTAATAACTTCTTTTTATTATTTTTATATTTATCAAGGAAGTTCCATGAGCCACGTTAGACCTATGGGTAGATGTAAGACTGTAGTGGGATGTAGGGTATTGCCTTGTCCAATATTAGCTTTTAAGAGTTAGGGCATGAGTTATATACACGATGTATATGATTTCTGGTTTGTCGAATTAATCTTATAGCTTATATTTTTAGCAATTCGAGATGTATTATTTTAGGTCGTGCTAATAGTACCTTGTTCACTAAAATACGAGGTGGTAAGATTATTTTAATTACCGATTATGTAGGGATTTTTGTAGGTACGCCAACATGACTTTTAATTAAAGAGGCTCTTCGGATTAGGTATCGTAGATATTCTACGTATATTTTAATTATTATTACAGTGTTGACGTTATTATTATTGTTATTTAAATTTATTTATCTAGGACCGAGCATGCTATACTAGGTTATACTTTACTATCAATATTCTACCGAATCTACGGTTGAGATTTATTTGTCGATGACACGTTTATGATGACTACTATTCACACCGCTACATTAGGTAGATTACTTTTAACATCTGATGACCTAGGGGTTACTTTATTATACATGCCACACATATATAGACATTTCTACTTAAAACCCTTTTGATTAAAGGTTGTTACCAATTTATGTACCTTTTAAAGATATAGGAATGACAACCATATTTTAGTCGATTACATTTTATATTAATCAGAGGTACCACTAGAATTAAATTAGTAAATCTAGATTTGACGTATAAAAATCCCAGGCTGCATCTCTATTTTGCATGAATCTTAATGCTAAGGTTTTAACTTAATCTATCCCTACATATTTTATTTGTGTTTTAATTTGCATTCCAATTAATTATTTAACTTTTACCTAACTATTTCCCTTAATCACTTAATTGTACATATGCTCATAATTCTATATTTGAGGTACAGGTAAATTTTATTTGAACTTAAATCAGTTATCTTATCTTCCTGAGATTATTATGCATCATTGAAAATGGCTAAAGAAAATGAAATAACAAGAAAAAGGAAAAAGAAAAAGTGCAATGAGGGGATTCGAACCTGGGACCTCACGGTGAGAATGGTAAGCATCAGGCGCGGGTGACCAACTGGGCTACGCCCACTTAGTGATATGGGGGTGGGATCACATTATAAGAAGTGAGGGATTGATGTAGCCAAGTAGAGGAAGAACAGAGGAGGCTCGGGCGGAGCTTGGCCGATGGTGTCGCCGGCGGGTGGCGGCCGGGATCTCGGTGGCGACTGCCAAAACGGGTACCCGTGGGGGAGACGAAGCCTTTGGAGGTGGCGGCAACGGCCAGGAGGTGTTGTGGCAGGCCGGCGGCGAGCACGGGCGACGGCGCAATGGAGGTCACCGCGGCTGGAGAGCTCGGGCGGCGAGAAGCTGCGGCCGAGGGTTGGGATAGCTTCGGCATTGTCCGGTGTCACTCTCACCGTGGGGAATTGGCTCGGCGTCGACCGTGGGGAAGACGGCGGTGAGAATGGCAGCGGCGGCCGGTGTTGGGGAGGACGGGCGGCGCGTGAGCTCCGGTGAACGGGTTTCCAATTGGGTGGAAGGGGAGGGAGAGGAGAAGCAGGGACGCGAGTTGACGCGGTAAAATTGGTCGTAGCCTCGCCGGAGCAGCTGGGGCGGCAGTAGTGCGCGGCGGCCGGCGCACGGGTCGAAGAGAATAGGGAGGTAGGGGAGGAAGGGAGTGGCGCGGGGAAGCAAGGCATGGCTGGGGCTAATTATAGCCGGCGGAGAGGAGGGGGCCGTAGAGGTCCTGTTGTCGGAGACCGCAGCACAGGCGACGGCATGGTGCGCGGGCGCACCAAGGCACAGCAGGACATGGGCGGAAGCGCGATGTTGACGGGGCGGTGCGGTGGCATGGGCACGGTCAGTCGGGCGTGCGAGGCGACGGGAGCGGGTCAACGCAAAGGGAGGCAAGTGCGGCGGCAGGCAGGATACGCGGTGGCAGGCGTGATGCTCGCACAGTAGTTGCCGACGCGGAGCGAGCTCAACCGGGAGAAAGAATGAAGGAAGGAGAAGAAAAGAAAAGGGAGGGAGGACGAGAGACTGGGAGCTGGGCCCACGCGCAAGGAAAAGATGGGAAGGTCCAGTGGCAGTGAAGGAAAAAGGAAAGAGATAGGAGGAGTGAGGGAAAAGAAAAGGGCTGGGGTCCACATGTAATAGAGAGAAAAGAGTAAAAGAAAGGGAGGAAAAAGGCTTAAGAATAATTTTTGCAATTTGAATGCTTTTGGATTTTACATTTCTTTTTCGTATTTAATATTATTGATTTCAATTTTGACTTTTATCTCGAGTTTTGGTTCAAGTATCCAGATACAAAATTTGATAGTCATCTATTTTCAATTTTATTTAAATCGGCCCTTGGATATTGATTTGGACACTATTTTGTTATGAATTGTATATATATATATATAAATTTTCAATATTCAGCCTTGGATTTTGGTTTACTAATTGAATTAAAAGAAGAGATTTTTGATTTAGCTATTAATGGTTATGTTCTAGTATTCTTTATGGATTCATTTTATTGACCTGAATTTAAATTCAAGATGTTGGTATTTTGAATTCATGATCTGTAATGACATTTTCCATTTTTATAATTTACAAGACTATTATTTGCATTTGGGAGTATTCTTGATTATTAATTTGTATGCCACAAAACTCAAAAAGATTTCAAATAAACATTCAGAAGGAATTTGAGTGCTAGCAAAATGCAAGAAAAAAATTTAAAAACTCCACATTTCTTAATATCCAAAATTTGGGATGTTACACGGTGGCAGCTCCTTCATGGCTATGTCCTAGAGAAAGGATGCCCGCAAGATTCAACCTTTTTTAGTCAAATCGCTCTCCAGAGGTGAAAAGAAGAAGAAAGAAAAAGATGCGAATGTTCGTGGGGTAGTGGGGGAAGACTCCTCCGCCTGGGCGGCCTGGTCGCGCCGTCCTCCGACTCCTCCGCCTGGACGCCGCCACCGCGCCGTCCTCCGACTCCTCCGCCCGGGGGTGCTTCCACCGGGGGCGGCGCCGAGGGGGTCCGGCTGGCGAGGGGAGCTCGGGCGGCCGCCCGGGCTCGCCCGAAGGGCAGGTCCGCCCCTGACCAGGATCCTACATGACCGTTCCCGCCACTGCTTCTCTTACCTTTTGCCAGCAGCCCGCCAACTCCTAGTAGCTGCTCATCCATATTCTCTTCTTAGCCCAGCAACTCATCCGCCACTCCCTCTTCTCATCTAGCAACCCACCAAACCAACTCCCAGCAGCTGCTCATCTAGATCTCCTTCTCAGCAGCCCATTCTCTTCTTTGTGGGGAGAAAGCATGGATGAAATGGGAGATGAGTTAGGAGATAGAGCATGGAGTACAGAAGGGGTCAAAAACACTGAATTCAGGTAAAGGTCATCTCTTTCTTGTTCTTACATGCTTTGCAAGAATTTTTGAAAATAATTTGTTCAGAAAGAAAATAATTCTTGCTATTTTCGTGAATGAACAAAACATGCTAATCCAGTCTATCAATTTAGGCCTACAGAACCATTCGAATTGCATCAATCAGATGATCATCATGCAAGCGAGGGATCATTCCCATCTATTTTGGACTTGGAACTTAAGATTGGAACAAAAGTAGCATCAGAAGAAGAGGCCTATGAGCTATACATCCGATATGCTATTAATATGGGTTTCAGTATTAGAAAAGAAAATAAACGATTTGTGAATGGAGTTATCCGGCAATGAGAATTTCTTTGTTCAAAAGAAGGAGAGAAGAATTCTAACAAGAATGCTCCTGCACAGCGGAATCATTTGTCAACAAGAACCAATTGCATGGCCAGAATTCGATTTACAATTGCATATAACATTTGGGAGATTACTCATATCAATGACATGCATAATCATGAGTTTGCAACATAGGAAGAAAAACACAATTTGAGATCTGGGAGGAAAGTGTTGGACTCTAATGCTGCTATCATGACATCCATGTATTGTGTTGGCATAAAACCAAATCAGTCATTCAACTACTTAGCAAGACAAGTTGGAGGTGTGAATAATGTTGGCTTCACAAAGAGGGATTGCTACAATTTCTTACAAACAATAAAGGAAAATATGATTGGAGCAGGGGATGGACAAAGTGTTTATGAACACTTCAAGCAGAAACAGATAGAGGATCAATTATTTTTCTATTCAGTCCAAGTGAACCAACATGGTCAGATGAACAATTTCTTTTAGAGAGATGGAAGATCTAAGGTGGACTATGATTTCTTTGGAGATGTAATAGTGTTCGATACAACTTATAGAATAAATTGGTATAACTTGATTTGTGCACCCTTTGTTGGAATTAATCACCATTGGAAGAATATGCTATTTGGGTGTGCTTTTCTATCAGATGAAACAACTGAATCCTTCATTTGGCTATTCCAAACATTTCTTGATACTATGGGAGGTCATCAACCAAAGTGTATTTTTACATATCAAGATCAAGCAATGGCTAATGCAATTCAGATTGTGCTCCCAGAGTCATGTCATCGACTATGCTTATGGCATCTCACTGTAAATGCCAAGAAGCATCTTGCTAGACTATCTGGAAATCCCTCATTCAAGGCCATGTTTCACAGATGCCTTTCAGGGTGCTATAGTGTTGATGAATTCCAATCAACTTGGGAAGACATGATTACAACATACAACCTAGGGAGTAACAAGTGGCTCACAAGATTGTATGATGCTCATGAAAGATGGTCAACGACATTTAGTGTTGATATCTTTTCGGCAAGGATGAAGTCCACCCAAAGAAGTGAAAGCACAAACAATGTATTCCATCAAATTTTGGGCTTATGCTTACCTCGGGTAGAAGTGATTGAACACTATGAAGAGAAAGCTAAAGACATGTGCCAAGTAAAGCAAGATGATGATTTTCACTGCAAAAATGGTAGCCTTACAGATTTTGTGGCCAAGGGAGGAATTTTGGGGTATGCTGCTAATGTATACACAGTAAAATTATTTATGATGTTTAAGGATGAGTTATTTGAGAGTTTGGGTCTGAATTATCTGGAAACTGGGAATGATGGCCAAGTTGTGACATACATGCTAAATAAAGATGGCAAGAGGTACTTCTCAGTTAAACTTGACCGCCTTGATCTCAAAATATCCTGCAACTGCAAGCTATTTGAAATTTTGGGTTTGTTGTGTTGCCATTGTTTGAGGGTACTTCTCATGAACACTATACATATCGTACCAGATTGGTATATATTGCCGAGATGGACAAAATGTGCTAAAGAAAGGGCTATTGTTTCCTCTCTTGAACCATCAAATGACTAGACTTCTACTTGCACATTGCGTGCAAGTGAGTTGAATCACATAGGACATATTATTTTCAACAAGGCTTCATTAACATCCAGAGGGACTCAGATTGTGAAAGATAAATTAAAGGAGGCACCAATCTTGGTGGAGAATGAACTAGAGTGCAATGTTATCAACTCTATTGTCAACAATGCTAGCAGCACAACTGACTACTCAAATGAAGGGGTTGACGTGTGTGATCCACCACATATCAGGTTGAAAGGGTTAACTAATGCTAGAATCAGGTGTCAGTTTGAAAACAGGAAGAAAAGAAAAAATATTTCACAAGCCACACATGTTTCATCAATGAAAGAAAATATGTAGCCTATCATTTCTCAAATTGGTGTTGAAAAGAAGCAAAACGTTGCTGCTCGAGGTAAAAAAAACAAAAATATAATGAAGCTACACAACCATCTCAAAATCAAGTATCACAAATAAGATGATGTCGTTGGTTACAGTAAGTGAAATTTCAAGTTTTTCTTCTATGTTCTAGACTGCATTACCTTTATTCCCATTGTGATGTCTTATTGCTTCATTCTGTAGGTATTGTTAGTTGAATAGAAAGAGAGATACTTTCTTTTGGCTTTAGGAATCAAGATTGCGTGTCAAGGACAATACTTTTGTTGGTTTAAGGATAAGATATGCCAAGTTGTTTTGGGGTTTCAAGACAATACTCATATGAATGAAGCTACCATGTCTTTCGGTTGCAAATCAATGTCATGAACAAAACTGGGGGGAGGGGGGTCCTAAATTCAGTTACGCTTCTTCAATAGAACGACAAGTGCTATATCAATTTAGCAATAGTCATCTAATCTTAGGACCAACAAAACTTCAATTCCACACAAGTATCATTCAAAACCTATAACATGTAAACAACCGATCGGAAGCAAAATCTAAAGGTCAAAGTCAACCCTTCTTACTGACGGCAACTGGAGCTCGACGAGGCCGCTGGCAACCATCACCTCCATCGGCTCGACCAGGCCCACGACCCTCATGCTCGGGCCGAACCCCACTGCGCCATCGCTAGCAATGATGTCGAGGTCGTCCATGGTCCACCTCCCCCATGTGCGGCACGAGGGTGGGGGGCACCTCCACTCCACGTCCTCGTCGAAAAGCCGCGCCAAAGCCACCAACGAGCTCGCCCAGGTGCAGAACTCGTAGCGCTGCACCGCACCAACCCACACGGCATCGCCATTGAGCGGCCAGACCCAGACCTCAACATCGGGGTCCCAATCATTGGGGAAGTGGTGAGGAGAGCGAGCAAGGTGGAGCGGAGTTTGAGGGGGCAGCGGTGAGGCGGAGCTGCATGGGGCAGAAGAGATCGAGGCGGAACGGCAAGGTGGAGTTTGAGGGGCAGCAGCGAGGCAGAGTTTGAGGGGTAGCCGCGGTGATGGCCAGTGGGAGGCGAGGAGGAAGAAGAAAGGAGAAATGCAGAGTAGAAGCAGAGAGGATGGACCTACCCATGGGGGCGAAAGAGATCGAGGCAGAGTAGCATGGGGCAAAGAGATCGAGGCAGAGTGGCGAGGTAGAGTTTGAGGGGGCAGCGGCGAGGCGGAGTTTGAGGGGTAGTGGCGGCGGCCAGTGAGAGGCGAGGAGGAAGAGGAAGAAGAAAGAAGAAGTGCAGAGTAGAAGTAGAGAGGATGGACCTACTCATGGGGCGGAAGAGATCGAGGTGAAGCGGCATGGGGTAGAAGAGATCGAGGCGGAGCGGTGAGGTGAGGTGGAGCTTGAGGGGTAGTGGTGAGGCAGAGTTTGAGGGGTAGCAGCGGCAGCGGCGGCCAGTGGGAGGCGAGGAGGAAGAGGAAGAAGAAATAAGAAATACAAAGCAGAAGCAGAGAGGATGGACCTACACATGGGGGTGGAAGAGATCGAGGCGAAGCGGCATAGGGCGGAAGAGATCGAGGTAGAGCGGCGAGGTGGAGCTTGAGGGGCAGTGGCGAGGCAGAGTTTGAGAGGATGAACCTGCCTATGGGGGCAGAAGGATCTGGATGCCTCGAGGCTTCCTTCGGCGTGTCTCAGTTTTACTTTATATGTGTCTCTATTTTATTGGGTTGTTATATAAATCAGTATGTACAACGATGATACGATATAATTTATCATTGGCAAGAGAGGAGACATCCTAGCATTGCCATTTTGCTGCAGCGTCATGCGACAATGACGATGAGCTATGTTAAGGTTCTAATACTTGAAGCTTTTGGTATTGTAGCTATTTTTTTTCAAATTTGTCCTGAACATCTGTTTTTATTAAAATAGCCTTGTCCTCGAACTCGATAGACGCAGAAGGTGACACCTATCACCTGCTATGCCACTACAGCTTGGCAGGGCATAGCGTACGTGGCAAGCAAGGCAACAATGGCCCGCAATGACGCATGTGTGGGAGCTGTCAGGGCCCACAGCCTGCCAAGTTCCCTAGCCTTGGCAATAGCCTACCAAGCTAGGCAGGCTCTGTAGCGCCCTACTGAGCTCTGGGAGAGCTCGGTAGGTGGCATGGCACACGGCAGAGCCGAGGGTACTTGTTTCCTAGCTTGGCAAGCACTACATAGCTTATTTTTCTTAAACTTCACATCTTTCAAGCCTATAACTAAGTCATGTTTAAAAAGTTTTTTTGAGTTGAATCAACCCTATATGAGATAACCTTATATGCCAAAACCAACCCAGAGAGATTTTTCAATTAAATAAGTTTTTAAACAAGACTCATTTAAAGATAAATTTACCAAATAAATATTTCCCAAGCAAAAACATTTAAAAACTAACTCACGTTCTTTTTCTTTTAAATTCACAACACCTTCTTTAGAAAAAGTGCAAGTGAGGAAAAAATAACATAATTGGGCAACCAATAGCAAGTTAAAATTTAATATTTCGATAAGAGATACATTTGAAGTGAAAATGTCATTTGAGATAGCAATTTTACCCAATTCAATTACTTTTCCCTTGCTATTGCCATCAAAAATGATCTTGTCATTTCCTCTACTCCTAATTTCAAATGTGATGAACAACTTTTAGTCTTAGTCATGTGTTGAGTGCGTCTACTGTCAAACACCCAATGCCTTCTACCAGACATAGGCGCATAGCAATGGAGCAACTGGATTGATCATCCCAGACGAGACCAGACTTGGTTATATCTGATCCTAAACGTATGTTTTGTGTTTTGGGGATCCCTGAAATTGAAATCAGAACCAACACTCGCAGGCAGGCTGTACCCTCCTCTTTTCGTGCAGGCCATCAGTTGGCGCTCAACTCCAACACTAGTGTGCTTATTCAAGGCGTCCATCCCCAACCGCACGTCTCTTTTCCTCGCACATGCCACCATCGCCGGCGCCGCGCCATCCCCCTGCTCCACCCGACCGCCACATGACACAGCCTCCCCAGTGACCCACCGCGACGACCGCCGAGACCGCCTTCCTCGGCGCCACGTCCATACCCAACCCGCGGCCCGCACCGACCACCCTGCTCCCGGGCATCCCGCCTTTCCTGCACTTGTCTACCCCGCCGCCCCCGCCGCCGTCGCAGCAGCAGCAGTAGCAGGCAAAGCACCACCGGTCGCGCCTCATCCGGTCTGTGCGCGCCGTGTTCCGGTCGTTCCCGATTGTCAGCGGAACCACGTCTCCAACGGCTAAGCGTCTCCGGGTCTTCAGTGCATGCAACGTCCAGCGCTCTCCGCGCACCCGTCGCGCCCACGATCGCGCACCCGTCGCGCCCACGATCCACATAGCGCGCTCGTCCGCACTCGCCTGTACAGGCGTGGCCAAAGGCCACCGATGTAATCTATATATGTGTAACACTTGAGATCAATAGAGAATGTCGGTTGATCTATTCCCTTCTACATGGTATCAGAGCCCACGGTTCTTCTTTAGAATCCCTTCGCCACCTCTTCCGCACCAATGGCGCCTTCTTCCATCCACTCTGACTCCTCCGACGACGGCGTTCCCGTCGATCCAGCTTCCGCCACTGTCCTCCAGGCGGTTTCCATCCGGTCCCATGTTCCCGTCACCCTCGACATCGACGACGGGAACTACGGCCAGTGGCGCTGTTTCTTCGACTCGGCGCTCGGCAAGTTCGGTCTTGAGGGCCACGTTCGCTCGCCCACCCCGTCCGAGGAGCGCGATGGTGAGTGGCGTATGGTTGAGTCATGCGTTGTCAACTGGATACTCACCACCGTCTCCACGGGCGTCTTCGACATTGTTCGCCGGGAACGGAACACCGCCTTCTCCCTGTGGCACGCCATCGAGGGATTGTTTCTCGACAACGAGCTGCAGCGCGCGGTGTACCTGGAAGCTGAACTGCGCTCCACGCAGCAAGGCGACATGTCGATAAACAACTACTGCACCAAGTTGAAGCGTCTCGCCGATCAGCTCCGCGACATCGGCCACCCCGTCTCCGAGCCCAGCCAGGTGCTCAATCTCCTCCGCGGCCTCAGTCCCCGCTATCGCTACGTCAAGCCGGTAATCACCTCCAAGTTCCCGCCGCACACCTTCATGAGTGCTCGCTCCTTCCTCATCCTGGAGGAACTCAGCGTCTAGAACGACGCCAACGCCGAGGCAGGGCAGGCCCTCGCCGCGACTCATGGTGAGCGATCCAGCGGCTCCTCTGGATCTGCCTCCCCGACCACCAACGACGGTTCCTCGGCCTCCAGCGGTTCCGCGTCCTGCTCCAACAATCGCTCCAACGCCGGCGGCAACAACCGCTCAAACCGGCGGCGCGGCCGGGGCAACGGCGGCGCGCCCCCACGATCCAACAACCAGAACGCACCGTGGGCCGCGGGGTACAATCCATGGCAAGGCATGGTGCAGGCCTGGCCCATGCCTTTCCGCGCCCCTGGTGCCGGCGTTCTGGGGCCCCGACCACCGTTCCAGCCCCAGCAGGCGATGGCGGCCACACATCTCCCGCCTGTCTCACCGAGCGGCTCCTCCAACTCCTTCGACACCGGGGCTCTCTATGCTGCACTCCAGTCCGCCGGCGTTCCGCACCAACCGCCCAGTGCGTCTGAATGGTACCTCGACACCGGCGCGACGTCGCACATGTCTTCTTCCCCTGGTAACTTCATTCCCTCCACCCTTCGACCATCCTCTTCTATCATCACAGTAGGCAATGGTGCACGTATGCCGGTCACGCATCAAGCACACACTTTTATTCCTACTGACACCTCTCCGCTTCAGCTCAACGGTGTTCTTGTTTCGCCTTCGCTCATCAAGAATTTGATTTCGGTTCGTCGTCTCACTCGTGACAACAATATTTCCATCGAATTTGACCCTTCTGGTTTTTCTATCAAGGATCTTCCTACCAGGACGGAGATGCTCCGATGTGACAGCAGTGGCGACCTCTACCCTCTCCGTCTCCCACATCATCAAGCCCTCACTGCATCCTCCGAGCTCTCCCTGTGGCATCAGCGATTGGGACACCCCGGACATCAAGTTACTTCTCAAGTTCTACAAACTTTTTCTTTTCAATGTAATAAATCTGTTGCCCATTCCTGTTCTTCTTGCCGGTTGGGCAAACATGTTCGTCTGCCATTCGGCCATTCTGCATCACAGACTTTTTTCCCCTTCCAGTTAGTTCATTCAGATGTTTGGACGTCACCTGTTCTTAGCCATTCTGGCTATAAATATTATGTTGTGTTTATTGATGATTACACTCACTATCTATGGACAATTCCTCTTCGTAATAAGTCTGATGTTCTTCCAAACATTCGAGCGTTTATTTCCTATGTTCATACACAATTCCGTCTTCCCATTCTAGCTTTTCAGACTGACAATGGTCGGGAGTATGACTCCACCGCCATGCGCCTCCTCCTCTCCACTCTCGGCATTCAGCTCCGTCTCTCCTGCCCCTACACATCGCAACAAAACGGGAAAGCTGAGCGTATTCTCCGCACTGTTAACGATTGCTTGCGTACAATGCTCATTCACAGTGCAGCACCACTGGCGTTCTGGGCTGAGGCGCTCGCCACGGCAACCTACCTGATCAACCGCCGCCCCTGCCGCGCCACTGGCTCCGCGACGCCGTACGCACTGCTCTTCGGCGTGCCGCCCTCCTACAACGAGCTTCGTGTGTTTGGGTGTCGCTGCTTCCCGAACACCATCGCCACCTCCAGCCACAAGCTCGCCGCTCGCTCAATCCCGTGCGTCTTCATCGGGTATCCGGCAGATCACCGTGGGTACCGTTGTTACAACATCGAGACGAGGCGGGTGATCACGTCGCGGCATGTCATCTTCAACGAGACGCTCTTCCCCTTCCGCGACAACAACACGCCCACCGTCGCAGTGCCGCGACCCGAGGTGTGTGATACGACACTGCCTCCCCCGACCCGTGGCGCCGTGCTCACCGCGCCTCGTCAAGTCCTCCCGGCGACATCGCCGCCCCGACTCGCCGCCCAGCTGACGCCACATCCAACGCGTGCTCGCACGGCGCGTCAGGCTCGTCTACCACAACAACTACCTGCGGCCACCGCCGCGGTCGAGCCATCTCCCACATCTGCGGCGGCGCCCGCGGTCAGTCCCGTGGCCTCGCCCACCACGACATCGACCGCCACCGACGCTGCGGGTCACCCGATGATGACTCGAGCGCACGCCGGCATCCACAAGCCCAACCCGAAGTTTGCCCTGACGGCGTCTGCGACCATCTCGCCTATCCCTCGCAGCGTCCGCGCCGCCGTCAAGGACTCCAACTGGTACGCTGCAATGAAACTAGAGTTCGATGCGTTGCAGGCCAACAAGACATGGACTCTCGCGCCCACGATCGCGCACCCGTCGCGCCCACGATCCACATAGCGCGCTCGTCCGCACTCGCCTGTACAGGCGTGGCCAAAGGCCACCGATGTAATCTATATATATGTAACACTTGAGATCAATAGAGAATGTCGGTTGATCTATTCCCTTCTACACCGATCCTCCCGGCGCCGTCCTGCCGCGGCCTGCCCTCGCTGCACCTGTGCACCACCTCCCGGGCCTCCACAGCACCAGCGTCGTCAAGAACCACTTCCACGGCTCCACGCGCACCACGGGGATGCTGTACAGCCATCGGCGCGCGTGCATCACCATCACCTTCCACGACAGCCCCGGCAGCCCACCGGGGCTGCTGCTGGAGATGGGCGCACCGACGGCCAAGTTCATCCAGGACGTGAGCGCGACGGGGATGGTGCGCGTCACGCTCGAGTGCGACAAGCAGCACCACCAGCATCAGCACGCGGGGGAGGCGCCTGCATGGCGGCGGCTGCTGCACGAGCCGGTGTGGGCGGCGGAGGTGAACGGCGAGAGCGTCGGGTACGCGGCGCGGAGGGAAGCGACGGAGGGGGACGAGCGGGTGATGCGGCTGCTGCACGCCACGTCCATGGGCGCCGGCGTGCTGCCGGCCGACCGGGCGGACGGCGAGCTCACGTACATGCGCGCGCACTTCGACCGCGTCGTGGGATCCAAGGACACCGAGACGTACTACATGCACAACCCGGAGGGCTGCGCCACCGGGCCGGAGCTCACCATCTTCTTCATTAGGACTTTATTAGTTTTTCTCTTCTTCTTTACTTAAAACCACCTTGTTCTTTGTCTTCGATATGTGCTTCTTGTCATCCCAGCATTGTCTGTTCTTTTTATGTATGTGTGTATAGATTACTACTACATATCATTGGGGTAGCCTAGATTGCTTAAGAGAAAAAAATTATAGGAATGGTCTGCTAGATAAAGTTGTCAAATGAATAGACTCCATGGTGTTTAATTTGTATTTGCATGTGTTATAAAACACACGTAGCAAATACAAAGAATCAAAGAACATGAAATACAGATTTAATGTAAAAACTCATTACGAAAAAAATTATAACGCACGAATACAGAATTCATTATACAAAGAGTGATTATAAGCATGAAAAACTTCGGCGTATCTAAATTGTGCAACTATGAATGTGGGAACCCCAGTAAAATCTAAGTCCAGGCAAAATAACCTCTTGAAACAAATGCTCAATCATCAAATGACCTAAACCAAAATATCACCTATAACACTAGATAGATAGCGAATAACTTATCTTATAGAATCTAGCATGCTTTACCTAAAACACAATACTCGACAAACAACGCTCATTAAAGAGTAGTTTGCACATGTGTGGCCATCACGTACATCAAACTGTTGGCTTTAAAGGTAACTTAATCTATGATATAATTGAAACTGCTCTTATAAAATTATCCAAATGAAAGGAACTCTTGTGCAGTTAACGGAATATAAACTACAATAGTTTTCTCATATTGAGCTACAACAATATCTATGCAAAAATCAAACTCTTTACACTTTAAATCATTCATCTCAAACTGAAATTAAAACAAAATCTTCACTTTCAAACAGTAAAACTTCAAAGAGCATCATGCTAACTACCATCAGAGTGTCATTGAATCTTTTGAAGATTAATGTCATAAAAACCTCCATAACGATCATCGCAAAAGCGATCGAATTTGCAAGATATCCAAACATTGATTTATTTTTGTTCTTTTAAAAGTCTCATCGATTAAGCATAGTACAAATTAACTCATTGTGTTGAAATATCTGCAACTCCACCTTAGACTCCTCGTGTGCGAATTTTGCCGCAATAACCCATAGAAAACAACGGGTCATCAAAGACATCACCAATGATTAATCCCGCATAGATACCACCAATAATAGGCACAACAGCCTAAATTGCAATGAACTCCACCTTCAACAAAAAACATGCAGAGATGACAAACACAACTTTTGATGGAAGATGATGGTCGACTAAGGGAGATTGTCGATAGAGGTGGCGCAGTACGGCGTTAAGGCATGGTGCTGAGCGACACTTCCAATGGTGCTAGGTCGACGTTCAGTATGGAGTCGAGTTGTAGGAGTCGAGCCAAGTCAAATCATCGAGTTGAAGATGTTGAAATCTCTTGATAAGATTACTTGTGTACCTAGCAGATGTAGGTTGCGGCAATTCCCTAAGTTTCCGAGTGCTCGAAGCGAAATCAATCTAAATAAAAAAACAATCTGATCGACAAGTGCTGGCGCTTCTTCCTATGGGCTGTTCTTTTTGGTTATCACCTATGTTATAGTAATTAGTTTTTAAATAAAGTATCTTTTTAAGATAGATCTATAAGTCAATTAAAATAAATATTGTATTAATTTTAGCTATACTGATCAAAATCATAAAAATATTTCTCTTCTTGTAATCTCTCTCATAAATAAACAAAATTAAAAAATTTTAGTCTTAAATTAAAAACCGCGGTCCAGAAAAGCAAACCCTATTTTTTCCAATTGGATGATACAGTGTGCTTAGTTGGGCTTATTTTATATGGCTTATAGCTAAATTTTCACTGTAGCTGGCTGAAATTACACTGTACCTGATGATGGATTATTTAGTATAATTAAATTTAAAAAAATTAAAAATAGAAAAAAGGGTTAGCTTAGCATGTATAATACAAACGAATACAAAAAAAACTAGTAAAAAGCTCAAAAAATAAAAAAATAATTTAAAAATAATAAACTAAAAGTTAGAAGCTCCGGCCTAAACGAACGGTGCCATAGTTGGGATGGCTGAAGCCATGCAAAGCCAATGGACTTACGTGCGGATGAAGTCGCGGAGATGCTGCCCCTTGGAATTTAGGGTGTGTTTGGTTGCTTTTGGGTAGTGGAATCGTATATCCTGGATGAGGGGAAGCTGGATGAGGAGCGCCGTATTTTGAAAAATAAGAGTGTTTGGTTCGATGTATCTGTGGATACAGGCTGAATGAGTCTGTGATTGGTAGGTCAGATATGAGGTCAGTATGAGCGGATACCGTAGGCTGAGAATGTGTTTGGTTGGCTGTATAATGGGATATAGTGACCCCCGAATATGAGAGGTGGTGTAATTACCCCCTTCACATATTTTTCATTTTTTGCACATTTTTTTATTTCTCCTACTTTATTTTACCTTTCCCCTTTTTCTTCCCTATTTTTATTTTTCTTTTCACTTCTCTCGGTTTCACCGACGCCTGAGCTCCTCCCCTTCTCGGCGATCTCTCTCCCCTTCCGATTCTCCTCACCCCGGCGCCGCCCTGGGCCTCCCGCGCCGCGCCTCACCGTTCGGCTCCCCCTTCCCCGACCTTCGCGCCGGGCCGCGCGCGCGGGAGAGCGGCCGGATCCGCCGAGGAGGAGAGAAGCCGGGAGAGAGGGCGTCGCCGCGCCGCGGGTGGCGGTAGCGAGAGCGGCGGCGCGGGGAGATCCAGCGCCACGGGTGGCGGCAGCGGAGGCAACCGCAGGAGCGACGGCGCGGGGAGAGCCGGCATGGCAGGAGCGGCGGCGACTCCACCCGTGGGAGGCGACGGCGACTCCAACCCGAAGGCCTTCGCCAGATCCGGAGGAGGGAGGAGAGCGCGCGAGAGGTAACCCTAGCCCGCCCTTCTCTGGAATCCCTCGGTCCTGGACTGCTAGCTTTGGCCGAAATGGCCTTCACTGGGGATCCCGGATGAGACCGTATGCTGGACGAGCGGATCCTGGATGCTACAGTATATTCATCCAACCAAACATCCGTTTTTTTGGCAAAATACGGTCCAGCTGGTATCAGGCCATCCATGTTCGGGTAACCAAACACACCCTTAATGCTGCAGGTCTGCCTTGGATTTCGAGATAAGCAACCTTTTGCTGTTTGCCTCTCGATTCACGTGAGGCTTCCGTGTGCAGGCGTGCAGCAGCAGCTTGAGCTTACCGAAGCAAGACAAAAATCTGAGTTCCATATGGTGAGACGACCACGGATCTATTCTTTTTAGCTGTGGTTTGTAATTTTAATTGTGTCTTATAACTTTTAGTTTATTTATATGAGAGATTATAGAGTAACAAAAACTCACGTGCGATTTTTGTAGATATAAATACAGTCAGTAAAGTATGTAATACAATCAACTAGTAGACCTTATCTTTAAAAATACTTCATTTAAGAGTTAGTTACTGTAGAAAAACCAAAAATTAGCTTTTAGAAGCTGAAAAGAATAGGGCCTACTTCTGACACGAATAAGAGATCGCTTTGGACGCGGACAGGAAAAACTCCTCTTTTCTTTTCACGAAGGCGCTAGCACAGCTTCGGATTCGACGAGTTGTTGGGACCAATGGAACTAGCATATATCCCCAGTTATGCTGCTAGATATTATAATATAATTATTTTTAATATATAATTCTATTTTTTATGATTAAAATATAATTATATTTATTATATAACTGTAATATCTATATAAAATTAATCTGCATCATATAATCTAGCTCTATCAAAATAAGTAGTGAAGATCATTCTTTTTTCTGTTAATTAATGTGACAATTTCTAAAAATTTTAGGATTATTATGATTTTTTTTGTTTTAAAACGAAGGTGTCTTAAATATCACTGATTATTTTAATTTATATAAATTAGAGACTCGTGAATAGCAACGAGAAAGACAACTCGCGAGTCGCAATGATTTGCCACATAGATGTCGTGCCTTAGGTGTCGCCCTTGGTGCGTCCCAAACGTCACATGATGATGCATGCTGCCCTTGATGCGGCCCGATGGCCGTCCTTGATGCCATGGTTGGTTGATATGCGCAGGTGCCATATTTGTGCCGCGACCGAAAGTCGAGATTCTCCTTACGGGGTAGTGGACAGGGTTTGAAATCTGTAGCTTTGATATCATTTGTTATAAAATGTGCAATAAAAAATAGATGATCGAAAAAATATGAGACATATATTTAACGTGAAAAATCTTTATGAAAAAACAACAAACGCACAAAGTTAGAATTTCTATATAAGGATAAATTACTGTTGGGCAATATGGGAATTTCCCTCATTTCCAAATTAAAGAAATCCCAGTGTGGGGCCCACCTGTAAGAGATACGGGGGAGGAGGATGTGATCGGTTGACCGATCAGCCAAGAGAAGGAGTCAGCTCATGCTCTCCTCTTCTTACGTTGTACTTGGTCCGGTGGCTTGTGCGGCGTTGTTTTCCCTCTCCTCAGATTTCGGCTCCTCCCCATTTTCTCTTTAGATCGAGCCATGGGAAAGTTTTTGGGGTAGAGCAACAGAGAGCAATCAAGAGAACATATCAAGATCTAAGAGCAAGTGCCGGCTGTCTTTCCTTATTTCCTGTGCGATTTGCTTCAGCGAACTCACTGGGGTCTCGGTGATTTCTACGCCGACGAGGCACTGCTGAATCTTTGTGATGTAGTCGGCCTTGGTTGTTGGTCGTCACCCTACGGTCGTCTAGCTGTGGTCAGTCAGTCATGGTTAACTTGTCGTAGTCGATCGGCAGTGATCGATCTGTTGTGGTCGAGTTGCTTCATCCGATTAGAGATTGCGTTGGCTTTGTGTGGCAACACTTGCATCTCAGCTTCATGATTTGGTGAGTACTGATTTGTGAAGTTGGGCATTGCATCTCGTTAACCTCTCTGGCGATATCCGGACATACGCCAATGATTGGTTTTCTGGGACATTATCCTCGTGACGAGTCTTGCCTTTACTGTCATCTCGGTGGCTTGGATTGCCACCGCCCAGTAAGTTGTTCTTTACATTCTTAATTCCTATTATGCATATGTTTACCGTGCTAGTGTGATATTTTTGTTTAACTATCTCTGAAATCCGTGATAATTACTAGCACTAGGAGTATTTTGCATAATAGGTTATGAACTTTTGAGATTGCTCGATGAGGAAACTAGTCGTATTTGATATCATAGTGAGAGTTTAGAGATATTCTGCTAGTTTGGTTTGTTGATTATACTTCGAGTTAGTGCATATTCTTTGCTGTTCTGTTCTGGTCTTAGCTTGAAATCCGTTGATTTAGCCATAGTACATTTTGTCTCTATTTTGAATATTGTCAACAATAGATTAATACTGTAGTAGTTCATTTCTGCTATATGTTTTGATTAAAACATGAAATTGATTCAGTCACTACTCTGAAGTAATGTTTAGATTGACAAACTAGCAAATTATAAAAAGATTGTCACTTACATTGTTGATATATTGACTAGAGTTGAGAAGGCCAAGTTGAGAACTTGAGTAACTCCTCTGCAGAGAGTAAATTCACACTAAATAACATGTGTGCTATGCAGACTTCATTGCCCACTGTCTTGATTGGTTAAGCATATTATTTTGATTAAATGATTTGTATACTATGTCAGTCTCAAGAGTCATTTTCTTCATATTATTTATTTCCTGTTGGTCATATGCTTTACTGTCATTGCTTATACCTAGAATTAATCTGAAAATAATGCTAAAACTGCTTAATCTCCAACAATTACAAGTGCGGAGAACTTCGGCGCATCTAAACTGCGCAATACAGAGTACATATATAGAATAAAAAATAAGAGTCTCTAACGGAGAAGGAAACCGAATCATAGTCAGATGCGCCGGTCATTGCCATGTCTGACACAGCTCGACGCATGCACTGCTAGGCGCTATGTCTAGCGCAATATCTGATATGAACATGATGACGAATTTGAATCACACTTTCATAGCATGCATAAGCATTTTGGTGCTTGTATGGTGCCTGCATGATTTGAGGTAGCAGTATGTATTGGCATGGCAAAATAAATTCCACAGTGATTCTAAACAGGCCAACCATTAGTGTTCCTTTTTCAAGAGCACACAATAGGCAAGCTATGTTTCCAAAGAAAAAAAAGATCAAGTGAAGTGGTGAAACTTTGAAACTATGTTGGTTTTAACACCAAATCAAAATGAAAAAAAAGGCAACGGCGAATCGATCAGCTAAAAATTTCTGAAAAATCAATCAAAATTCGACCCGTTCGATTCGTGTTGGGATTCTTACTCCCGATTGTCAATGGTGGCAACCGAGACGGCTCCAATGAGGTTTATAGTTTTGTCTGTTTGTAAAAGAGAGTATAGAGACATAAATAATTTAGTGTGATTTTTGCCGATATAAATGAAGTTGCTACACTACAATTAATATGTACATCTCATCTTAAACAGATATTTCGTTTAAAAGTTAGTTACTGTAGAAAAACTAAAAATTAGTTTTTAAAAGCTGAAAAGGTGTTAACCCAAAATTTGAAAGCTGGTTACTGTGGAAAAACAAAAAAAAGTTTTTAGAAGCTGAAAAGAAGATGATCCAAAATTTGACAGACTTTGTAAGAAAAGAAATCAACTAATGGCTAGACTTTTTTTTTCTGACAACACATTTCCTTCCTTCTCTTTGAAACCCAAATTCGTTTTCTCCCTGTTCATACTACCTTAAGATCTCTCAAATTGCTTATAAACCTTTCCCCAACGGGCGACCCAACCCTCACAAACACGGCCGGGTAGCCCACCGGGGCCTCAACCTCAGCCTCAAACCCGTGCACCGTCCCATCCCCCGCACCGCGCCCACGCCGGCGGTGGCCGAACTCGTTGCCGGTCCACACGTGCCTCCACGAGCCACCGTCCGACACCGGGAAGTAGGCGGTCACCGAGCTCCTGCTCTTGTCCAGGACCGGCACCACCAGCATCTCTGTCCCGACCAGGAACTGCTGGTGCGTCAGCCTCTGCACGCGCTCGTCCTCCGGGTAGTGGAGGAAGAGGTGCCGCGCCACCGGGAGACCCTTCGCTGCCGCCTCCTGCGAAGAAATCAAGCACCGGATTAGTAGCTACGGGGTACTATCGTGTAAAGACGGTGCAATGGCAGCCATGGCCGATTGGCCATTGCCAAGATGGCACAATGGCATATCATCCGCGCATGTGTTGGTGCTGGTGTACCATGTTTGTACCTGGACGAGCTGAATCCGGTAGAACTCCCAGGCTTTGTAGATCTTTGCGCAGCGCGCGAAATGCGCGAGCGTCCTGCTGTTGGAGTAGAACTGGCAGTTGGATCCGGGCTTGTTCCCCTGCAAATCAGATCGATCATGGCTGAATTAATCAGCTCGTGTTTTCATCTCGATCATCATGTGCTTGAAGTGCGTGTACTAGAATGCTTCAGCTGCACACGGCGTTACGTACCTCGTGGGTGCGGAAGACGACGGTGAAGGCGTTGACCTCCATCCAGCGCATGAGGAGCTCCTCGCTGCGGCGGTAGCGGAGGAGCGGCAGGTCGACGGTGCAGTAGCCGCCGGCGTCGCTGTGGTTGAGCGGGAAGCCCGAGAGGCCGCCGCTGAGCAGGCCGACGACGCTGCTCTTGATGCCGTCGTTGGCCTGCCAGCTCACCATCTGGTCGCCCTCCCAGAACAGCATTGCCCACCGGGAGCTCTCCCTGAACCCCGACCGCACGAAGAACACCAGCCCCTCCTCCTCCTCCTCGTCGCCGTCCTCCTCCTCCCCCGACGCCGCCGCGGCGTGATGGAGCCTGGCGCCGGACTTCCACTCGTCGGTGAACTCCCGGTTGACACGCGCCCACAGCTCCGGGTACCGGTTGTGCGCGGCGACGGGGTCCTCACCCGAGTGGAGCTGCGCGTCCAGCGGCAGCCCCTCGCCGAAGTCGGCCATCCAGCCGCTTACGCCGTCGTCCGCCATACCCCGGAGGATCTTCTTGAACCAGACGCGCGCCTCCGGGTTGGTGAAGTCCAGCATGGCGACGTCGAACGCCGTGTTGGGCATCATGTATGGCTCGCCGGACTGGTCCCTAACCAGGATCCCCAGCTTCTTGGCCTCCTCAAACAAGTGCCTCCTGGTGTTCGGCTTCTGATCCATCTGCAGAAGGGGAAAAAACCTGGAAAATTCAGAATGGCAACGCTCATGTTGATCACTAATTTGGAGCTCAAGAATGATCGGTGATCGACGTACCGGAACAAGGCAAGGATTGCAGTAAGTCATCGTCCTAATGTCGCGGCTTCGAAGATCGCGTATCAGATCCTTCCATCCACTGTAGCGCTCAGCATCAACCTCCCAGTTCCACCAGAGCTGAGACCCGATCGCTGTCTTCCTCTGGCCAACCCAATCCTGCGGCAACCATACATCCAATGTGCACTAGTTGAGACTTCAGAATTGGTTCAGAATTCAGAGTTAGCTAGGAAGGAGCTTGTCGAGAGCCGCTTCTTCATACCTGCAGCCAGAATGCAGAGACCGGGACATCGTAGTCTTGCAGCTGGCGCCACACGCTGCGGACGGCGTCCGTGCCTCCCTGCATGCCGACGACCGCGCCGGACGTGATCCACCTGGGAAGGACCGGCGGCCTTCCGGTCGACTCCGTGTAGCTTGTGATCAGTTCGGTCGGCGAATCCCCGTGTAGAATTCGTCCCTGAACTGAATTTCCGTAAATCTGCAAATAAAGCATGGCCTTGCTGAATGAGAACAACTGTACGTACCCTAAAAGGTTACTACTGTTGCTTTGTTCTTGGAGAAAGAACAATATATATAAATATATATGAACATTTGTGCACCACAAATTGAGTTGGTCTGCGCAATTCTTGATTTCGGTTAGCTAAGTTTGAACAACTCAAGATTGAATAAAAATGCGTAGGCTGGTGAAAATGGCTACCTGAATTTGTACTCTGTCGGGTTTTGTTAGGTCAAATATGGAGTAATCATATCCTTCAAGGTTTAAGGACCTCATCTTTGAGGTCATGTAAAAGGGAGAAGGAGCATATGTGGTGCTCCAGTTTCCTCCTGACCTACAAAAACCAGAAAGAACACACTAAGCTAAAGCGTCTCAAAATTAAACAAACAATTAGGACTCGTTAAAATCAAGGATCAATGCTCACATCAGCACTAAGGTATTTTGCTTAATAATTCTTCAACACATGCATACGGCTATGTCAAGAAGAGATAACTGTTGACATGATTCTCTCTCTCTCTCTCTCTCTCTCTCTCTGGAGAAGTACAGGAATTCCAAGCACACGCGCAAGGAAACTATGGCGCAAGTTGACGCCGCAGTCATTGTCGCTGTGAGTTCACACTACAAGCTCTATAATTCCTCAAATAATTCGTTTCATTCCACTCGCTGTCATTTTCCAATTAAATCCTTGTACGTTTCAAGTTCATGAATGCATGTAAGGGACGCCACGGAGATGGCAAGATAAGTTCAAATCTATGCCCAAACTCGCAGTCTAGTCCGGGTCTTATCACTTGCACAACAACGAAAGCTATCTCATGCTTATCAATGGCTTCACCAGAACTTAAAGCAACTGAGTACGTGACCGTGTGACGACAGGGAGAAATGACCCTGAAAACATCGAGGTTTGACAGGCTAAACGAAAGAGATTGTCTGAACATCAACTACACGATCTTTTGCAGCGCAAACCACGCACAAATATCCTACAGATACAAGGCGAGCCAAGTTACTAATTTTCATGGAACTATCTCAAACCAAGTATCTATGCGGTTTTATTCTAGGGAAGCGTGAAGGTCTTCTTCGCTGACGAGACCCAAAATGCAGTTTTGGTAAACTTGACGTGGTCGACCGTAATACTCGCTCTAATCACAAAAGATCGGTTTAGGTCCCATGCAAATGTTATAAACTTTACCTATTAATATATTTTTAAATATTGACAATGGGTACATAAAAATAATACACGTAGATTTGTCTTAAAAAGTATTTTTGTAGTATTATAATTTAGTAAGTTTTATAAATATATTACAATAAAAATAAGTGAAGAAAATTGCACTTTGGGAACTGCGTTGATATCACTTCTTTTGTTGCCAGAGGTAGTAAGCTAGGAGAAATTACGGAAACGATTGGGATTACCTAAACTTTACATATTAATATATTTTAAATATTTATAATGGATATATGAAAAATGATATATGTAGATTCTTCTCGAAAGTATTTTTATAATATTATAATTTTAATGGGTTTTATAAATATATTACATTAAAAATAGGTGAACAAATTTGCACTTTGAGAACTGTGTTGATGTCACTTCTTTTGTGGGTAGTAAGCTAGGAACAAATTACGGGGAAACGATTGAGATTACCTGTAACTGAGGAGATTGGCGACAAAAGTGATGGGCTGGTCTCCCCTCCCGATCCCCTGCTCCTGCACGAGGACGGGCACCCTCCTCCCCTTGAACTCCACGCGGCTGAACTGCTCGCCGAAGCCGTAGAAGCGCTCGTCGCGGTCGCTCGCGTACGTGAGGAACACGTGGTTGAACTCCTCCGGCCGCCGCGCCTCCTCCGAGGCTGCTGCTCCCTCCGGCGGCGGCTGGAGAGCCGAGAGCTCCTCCCTGCTCGGGTACCCGGAGGAGAGCTTCTTCTTCTTGCTGCTGTTGCTCCTCAGCACGCGTGCGGACAAGCGCAGGCGCAGGCTGGTCCGGTGGGATCTTGGAGTTGTCGTCGCCGGCGGCGGTGGCCTAGCCTGGTCGGCGTGGTCGCAGCTCCATTGGTAGTCGGCGATCTTGACGCTAAACGCGACCTGCGTGTCGCTCTTTTCCTCTAGGAGGACCCGGTACCGCGCCGAGAGGACAGGCCGTCCCGCGCCGGCCCTGGCGCGGCGGCCGGCGCGCAGACCGCAGCAGCACGACGGCGCCGGGTCCGTCTTCTTGGCGGACACTGTCCCGGTGATTACCAGCACCGGGAACCGCGTCCCGTCGGATTCTTGGAACACGGCGCCCGCCTCGACGTCGCTGGGGTAGAAGGCCCTGATCCTGTCCACGATCTGGCGTTCGGGGACGAGGCGCGCACGACCGTCTCGGAGCTCGAAGGATCCGCGGCACTCGTCGGCCTCTGTGGGGGCGGAGGCTGCGGAGACGAACGCGACGCCGGGCACGGTCTCCCACATCACACGGCGGCAGGCAGATGAGATGCATGACAGAGAGACCGCCCCGCCGAGGGAGGGGTCCCAGCGGAGGCCGAAGTGGGTGCCGACGGGGAAGTCGTGGGCGTGGGCGAGCTTGGAGGACGGCGCGAACGAGAGGGGCGCCGCGGCGTCGCCATGGCGGAAGGCAGTGGCCGGGACGGCGCGCGGGAAGGGGTTGTTCAGGCGCGCGTGGTACTTCTTGGTGGTCTTGGTTGGCAGCGCCGGCATGGGGGGAAGAATGGGAAGATCGGATGCTCTGCTCCGTTCGATGGAAGGGAGCAGGGGAAGCAGAGCTGAGCCGTGATTGGCTGAAATAGATTCTGCAGTGAGAGGGGGTGGGGTAGGGGGCGGTGGGCCCGGAGACACGCATTCGTTTTGACTGACATGGATGGCGCTACTCGTGATATATGTTGGTTCCTGTGCAGTGGCTTTCAGGCTCTTGGGCTGTAGGTCATATCTTTTGATTTAAATTTTTAATTTTTAGTTGTTTATAAGAAAGTATAGAGAGAAAGATATTTACATGTAATTTTGATTGATATAGTGTATACTGTAATCGACTTTTAAAACATGTTTTAAAAAATATATCATTTAAAAACTAGTTATTATAATATAAGTCAAAAAACCACAAGCCTAAGACCCCGCTCATTTCGGCTTGAGCTCCTGCTTTCACTATTCATAAATTTCGTCTTTTTCTGAACTTTTGACCTTTTGAGCTTTTTTGTTGGTTCTTTTTTTTCCCATATTCGTTTGCGTTGTTTGTGATGAGCTAACATATTTTTTTATTTTAAATTTTTTTAAATTTAATTATACTAAATAAGCCACCTTCAGTTACAGTGTAATTTAATTATACCACAACTTTTTAGTCCAACCAAACACAGCCTAAGAGCAAGTATAATAAGAGGCTGTTAGTAGGCTGTATGCTGAGGTGGAGGGGAGAGAGGAGGAGAGAGAAGAGAGGTGGGCTGTAAGTTTACAGACAGCTGAAGCACAAGAACAAAGAAACTTTGTGAGAGAAAAGGGTGGGTCATACATCCTTCAGCTGGTTGTAAACTACTATATGAATGAACTGATAAGTGTGCTGTAAGTGTCCATACAGTCAGCTGAAGGCTGTATTATTAGTCTAGTCTCAGTGGGAGTTTCATCTGCATTTAATAGGCTGCCACATAGGCATTTTTGATGATATGGCAATATTTTTAAGAAGAGAGGGAAGAAGTGAGTTTCATCTAGATGAAACTCTCTTGGCACGATTACCAACTCTATATGAGTCATGAAATTAAATGTCTATGAAACAATAGAATGAAACTATGCATTGAGGATTGATGTTTCATCCATATTTCATTTCATTTTACATGATATGGCAGTCTTGGAAACAACGCCATGAAACTCTCCACTGAGAATGGCCTTAGCCTTGCTCTAAAGCGCTCCTCTTGCCAACCACAATGAGCACAAAATACCACAGCCTTTTAAATGTTCCGTATTAACGACTCTTTCTGTAGTATATTGCATTAGGATTTAGATCATTAGATGCTTCCATGTATACATAGGTTTAGTGTGTACCTATCAAATTTTCTCGAAGAATTTGGAAATTGGTCAAACCACTTGACAAGTTGACATGTAAACGGTTCGGCTCGACCGGGTGACGTGAGTGGCTAGTTTGTCAGGGTTGCCTAAATTATCCTTTTCTTTTTGACTAACCTCCGTTTATTTCGGTTTAAACTTTTGATTTCTGGCTTATTTTTTATTATTTCTAAATTTCATCTTTTTTTAAAACTTTTTGAGCTTTTTTACCGATTTTTTTTCCATATTCATTGCATTGTCCATAATAGGCTAACCTATTTTTTCTATTTTAAATTTAATTATGCTAAATAAATAATCATTAGTTACAGTATAATCTTAATTATAAATTAACATATTTTAACCTAATCGAGCGACGCCTAAGTTGTCTCCATAAAAACGTATGGTTGCCTTTCTTACTAAAGTTTGTGGCCCCATTATGAACACTACCGTGATTTTGGGAAGGTACAGCTCGTACAAATTAAGCCGTGTACGTTCAAGTAAAACTCTGGCAACATCCGAGCGCTTGGAGTGTGGCCTCTAACTAAGTTCTATTAATGGAATGAACGTAGCTCAAGACACGTTTACGTGCCAAAATGTCCAGATGGCTGTGATGTTTCGGTTTCAGCTTCTGACTTATTTTTTATTATTTATAAATTTTATTTTTTTGAACTTTTAGTTTTTGTTGAGCTTTTTTGCCGGTTTTTTTTCTCGTATTTGTTTGTATTATATGTAATGGGCTAACATATTTTTTTAATTTGTTTTAAATTTAATTATGCTACATAAGCCTCTGTCAGTTACAGTATTTTTTTCAACCAGCTACAGTGCTTTTCAGCCATAAACAAAAAAAGCCCAAATGAGCTACAGTATTATATGGAACGGGACGTAGAACTTCCCCTACGTTCGTGGCGATCGATACGGGACGTACGGGGACGTACGATTGATGCGACTTTGGCATAAGTTTGCAGCTTGGAACTAACCTGTTTAAACAAAATTCAGCCAATTTAGACTCACGCGGTAGCTAACATTTTGAAACTCGTACCAAGTTGTAGCTCAGTTAGCAAGATCGAATACTGAAACATTGGCGTTTCTACAAAATCCCATGAGGAGCTATATATGTAGGACAAATATCTATGGAGTCTTGGTTCGGTCCATCCAAATATATAGGAGGTGCTAACACCTTCATCGTATCTGACCATTCATCCAACAGGAGTGAACTCGTAGATACTTTAATTTTTAGAAAGTGTTAGGCGATTCATGACTTAATGTTTACTCAAATCGGGCACTGCAGCTTTGTTTTCAGGCCAAAATTTTCAGAGCTTCAGTGTCCAAAACTGAGTTTCAGGCCATTAGTTTCAGAGCTTCAGTGTCCAAAACTGAGTTTCAGGCTGTAATTATCAGAGTTTTCAGAGTTTATAGCTTCCATAGACTGATAGAAGTTGGGTTATCTTAGCTTGTGAGAGTATAGAAAAAATTGTCAGTTATTGTAGCGGCCAAAATAAGCATGCAGTATTACAATTCATAGTGTCTAATGTGATGTGCAGTCCATAACTAGTTCTATTATCAACCTACTATTTAGAATTGTAGTACTACAATTTAGAATTGCAGCTTAGTAAATATTCAAAATTTTAGTTCAGAGCAAATATGTAGGTTAATACTTGGACTGAATCCTAGTTGCTTGTTGCTTTATCAGGTCCCCAGTGAACAGAAACTTGACTTTCTCTGGATGGCAGCTACAAACGTGTTGTTTCAGTGAGAATCTTGAGAAACTTTCCAAGAACGATTTTTGGGTCCGATCTCAGCTATCTTCTTGTCATTTCTGTTGTCCAACAGCCAAAGCTTTGCCTATTTTGTGCATGCTGTTTCTTGATTGACTCCAAACAGAGATCATGGATGCATGTATGTTTGTACTAGCTGAACCAAAGAATTGGATCATTTTTTTCCTGCATGTGAAGTGGAACTAAATTGATAGCTGCAAAAATTTTGTAATTGTATTTATCTTATTTATTCTTGATCTGTTTTGTATTCAGAAGCAACAAAATGGTATACAAGGATCTTATTCTTACTTAATCATGGCTGCATGTATGCATTAAACACTTTACAGCAGCTTAAATGCACACCCATTGTACAAGCTGTCTGCTCACTGTCTGCGTGTGTGAGGTGGAATGAACTTGCAGACGGCAGCCTGTCAGGTTGTACATGCCCTTAGGAGGCCATGTAACCACATGGCGGAGCTACAGGTGGTCTCTGTGGGCCGCGAGGCCATGTAACCACGTTCATACACAGTTTATTGAAGAAGAAACTCTCCATCACTCACGATCTATCAGCTCAGCGCCATCCTTGTCGACCCTCTCGTCTACGTGGATCTCCAGGATTTATCCGAAATGCGGCTATAATCTCCAGGATTTATCCTCACGTCCGGCGCGCTTGCGCTCTCCCAGTCTAACACGGCCATAATCTAGCACACAAGATAATGAGTGGTTTTTTGGGCTATACCTTATAGCTGTAGCTTTTAAATTCTGGTATATTTACAAGAGTATACGGAGGAAAATATTTGTATATAATTTTAGCCGATATAATTGAACTCGGTACAATCTGTACTATAATTTTTCTATAAACACATCTTAAAAAACACCCTAATTTAAAACTAAATACTGTCCATCCGTACATAAGAATAAACGAAACGCACAACCGAACCCAGACCAACATATCGCGCATGACACGTTGCTAAGAGTAATCTCAAGCCTCTCCGTTTAGCTCTTTTTGTGTTTGTTTGTTTAAATTTCAGGCATGGTTGGTGTGTCAGCAATCGGCCAGAGCAGTAGCTCTACTGTTGTTTTTTTAACGATTACTGTTGTTTATTTCGCTTCGCATTTTTAGTTTTATTTTATTTTCACGAGGCATTTTTATAATTTAAATGCTCTACTGAGAAGTAAATCGCACAACTCTTAAAGTTGTGCTTTTCCTTAAGACTCTGCACACCTTAAGCAGGTTTGAGTGACTTTGCTGGAATAGTGTTTGGTTTTTGCCAAGATTGTGCTTGATATATATCACATGTCACAGAAACAATTAACTGCCAAACATTGTCAAACTTTTTGTTCAGAAAGAAAAACTGTGGCTTACCACACTTGCTTAAAATTGTGGTAGAACGTGGCAAGCAACCAAACAAGTACTCACAGCAGCGATCAAAGCAGAACACCGTATTAGCTCCGGCCGGTATATACACCAGTGAGACTTGGGATTTCGGTCATTGCTGGGGACTCTCGAGTCTGGGGTAAAGTCTTAAGCCTCAATTTCTACGGGCACGTGAAGGCGATTGACATCGAGCACACACTTGGAAGCAGCGAAAGGGAAAAACGCAAGGAAACAAGCCAAGGCCGTCGGCTCGTAGAACGGGCAACGAAAAGGCCCAAGGAAATTCGACCGCCGAGTGGAAGATGCTTGCCTGATGGCGAAACCTGCCGGATTAGTGCTCTAGATGGCATGCGTCAACGCTTCATCTTTACCTGTTCTTCTATGAAGTGGCCCAAGTAAAGCAGTACCGTCGACTAGTAGTAGCTCGGAAATGCAGCTGGTCAAAAATGTGACAGGTGTGAAGAAAACGAAGTAACTCGGTTCCTCATCGACTGAATCTCTGAACCGGAGCACCACTAGAAAGTAGTGGCAGCTCCTATAGGTGTCACGAAATCAAGAGTTCCACTACAGAAATGGTAAAGCTGGCAGCGGCCCTGATCCCCTGCTCCCGGTAGCGAGATGGATTTTATCACAACTAACAGAATACAGGAGATCACAGATCTTCCATCAGATTTTATGACAGTAGACTGCAAATAGATCTTAAGAGAAAATGTAGACTTGATGGTACTATAGAAAAGTACAAAAACTTATTAGTGGCTAAATGTTTTACGCAAAAGGAAAGAGAAGACTACTTTGATACATACTCTTCTGTGGCTCATTTACCCACAATTCGGGTTCTATGGCTCATTTACCCATAATTCGGGTGCTTTTAGTACTAGCTGCCATATATAAACTTCAAGTACATCAAATGAATGCAAAGACCGCTTTCCTAAATGGAGTTGGATGAAAAGATTTATATGCAACAGCCCGATGGTTTTATAGTTGAAAGGCAGAAAAAGGAAGTATATCAATTGATTAAATCCTTGTATGGTCTAACCAAAACTGACTGTACTAGAAACTTTAGATCCTGTATAGGCAACTGGCCTTAGAATAGTGTATTGAACAACAGGACAGGAACGACCCATAATCATTTGCGAAAGGCTTGGAAAAGGATAAAACATATTGAAGAGAAGCTTAAGCAAGCTCTCAAGCAATGGCACGAGAAATTCGATAGTACAATAACACCGATCGGCTTTTGTGTAAACGAAGCTGATAAATATATCTATTATCGATTTAGTAGTGGCGAAGGTGTCATTCTATGTCTTTACGTAGATGATATATTGCGTTTTAGGACCAACATAGATTCAATCAATGGAACAAAGTCTTTCCTCTCACCGAATTTTGATATGAAAGATCTGGACAAGGTCATTATGTGGCCAAAGTCCTAACCAGATTTGTATTTATAGATTGTAAGCCAGCGGCCACACCCTATGATTCAAATGTTAAGCTACATAAAAATACTGAACATGGAAAAGACCAGCTTAAATATTCTCAAATAATTAGATCGTTAATGTATTTAACTAGTGCAACGAGACCTGACATCTCATATACTGTGAGCAGATGGAGTCGTTATACGTCCAATCCAAGAGATGATTATTCAATAGCACTGGAGAGGGTATTGTTAGATATATATTATATAGTTGTGTATTTACCCTATTGTGTAAGGAGTTTTCTGCATATATGAGATACTTGTACGTGTATATATACTAGTCCATTGGCATAAAGATGAATACAAATACTATTTATAATATGGTATCAGAGCAAACCTAAGGTTTTACCTTCATTGCGCTCGTCATCGGCAAGCCACCGCCACTGCTAGATCCTCTTCAGTCGCCACCGCTGCTTGCTTTTCCACGGCTCATCGTCGTCTTCATCATCACCAGGTGACACCTCCCACGTGCATCACGCGCTTGACTCTCTGTCGCCACAAGCTTTCTCGCTCGGTGCCATCTTGCGCATGCAATCGACGCCTCCTGCGCTCAACTCTTTGTTGCCACAAGCTCTCCCGCCCGACGTCGTCCACCCGTTAGGCCGTCATCATCCGCGCGTCAGCCGACTTCCGTTGTGTCGATATGATCTATGTCGATTCATCAGGCGACGCCGGACACCAGGGATAGGTACCACCGGGGGATTCGCACCACGGTCACCGAGGAGCCTCTATCGTACATTTTGTTGATGATGAATAATTGACATTTGGTTTTATTAAAATTTGCATTTGTGAAAGTTCCGGTCGATGCGTTTCTGTGGCTGAGTTTTCAAGATAGCAAAACGACCACGTCTGGTTTCAACCACGGATGGTAGTTCAATCGGTCTTGTGATGGCTATTCCGATCGGCTTTGTGATGGATGGTCCGATCGGTAGGTCCGAACAGTAGACTTCAACCATGGGAGACTTCGGCCATATCCGACTTCAACCACGTCTGGTTTCTACCACGGTATTTTGACTACGATAGAATGACCACAGCAGGTAATCGTAGATTTTGACCTCGAACAGTGAACCAGTTTTACCTACAGTGAACCGATCGAGGTCATAAGGTCATCTGCTACAATAATCGATTGATGGTCATAGCTACAGTACTTTTCTATGGTCTTAGCTACAGTACCTGGTCGATACTCGATAGTCATAGACTTTACTGGTCGATACTCGATACTCATAGACTTTCCTGGTCGATACTCGATACTTGTAGACTTTGTGGTCTGCCGTCTTTATCTTAGGCTTTTCGATCGGTTGTCGTAGACCTCGCGATCGGTAGTCGAAGGCTTTGCGATTGGTTATCGTAGGCTTCATGGTCGGTACTCGTAGACTTCATAGTCGGTTCGAGTGCTTCATTTCTTGCTATCTTTGAGTATTTCAAGTACTCGTGTTAGTCCATCGGTATGACTAGCTGGAGCATGGTGGTCGGTGATCGGTGAACAGTGCTCTGAGGAATGATACTCGAAAGATGGAATTAATTGGTGGTCAGATGGTTGTGGTACTCGATAGTCAGAAGGACTCGGTACTCGGTAGTTGATAGTCGGGGTTTTTGCGATCATGGTTTTAGATCGGTAGTCGTAGACTTAGTGATCTAATATTTTAGTCATAGCAATCGATACTCGGTAGTTGGTATTCGATGGTTCTATGGTCGGTAGCAATGCTTGTTATTCCCGAGTGTTCTGAGCGATGGTATTTCTCAAGTACTTGTGTTTGAGTACTTGATGAGCTAGCGATTGGTCTTGCATAGCGGTTGTAACCGATTGTGATGAGTGATCTGAAGTTGGTGATTTCTAGAGAGCATGAAAATTGGGGTTGTGGATGACCTGGTTGGTATTCGTCGATGGTTTGGTTCTTGTCTAATGATAGACGAGGGTGTGTTATACGTGTGTGCGCTGATGATGGTTAAGTTGTGAAAAACTTGTGCTGAGGAGAAATTTCCTTGGTCCTTGATGTGCAAGTAGACGTGGAGACGATCATAGTTGGTGACAAGGACCAGGACTAAGATGGGGATGTCTGAGGTCCAGATGGTCAAAGATGTAACACAAAGTGATTGGGCTCATGCTGGAGCACGCAAAGATTAAAGGAGGTGATTCATGGAGAAGCTACGTGCGGTGCAGTCCAGGAGGCTTCGACACAGAAGGTGATGGTGCGTGATAATGATACAGTAGGTGTTGTCCTGGAGACTTTGTCACGTATTGAGTTGTCCACGGTATGGCATCAGATTGACTCTTGGGGGCTAGCTGTTTGCCACACCTGTCAATGTTGTCAGCGTCAGCAATCTCACCTGGAGTTTCGCCACATCTACAACTTCTTGACACATCTTCGGGCTGAGTTTGAGCAGACTCATGCTTAGTTGCTGGCTCGCCACCCTCATGTCTCTTTTGGAGGCCCTTGCAGTTGTTCATTCTAAAGAGATTCGTCTACGTGGTGCAGGTCTACTGTCGTCATCGTTGTTTCCTTCGGTTTTCACAGCTCCTCTAGCTTCTACACCTGTTGCGTCTCCTTCATCAGTTGCGCCTTTGTAAGATCGAGGAGGCCGACTAGAGGGGGGGTGAATAGGCGGTTTTTAAAATTTTTGTCTAATTGTAATTAGCAATTTTAAACTAGATGGATGTACTAGAGCAAGATAACACAAACACCACTAATCAACCTAGTAAGGCTCAAACAATCACTAGCACAAGTAATCGACTAAGAGCAATATCAAATAGTAGAGATCAACAATTGCTACTCTAACTAAGCAAGCAATCAAGTAATATGAATGAAGAGTGTTGCTTGAATGGAAATGATCACAAGAGAGCAAACCACAAATGACACGATTACTTTTTACCGTGGTGATCGGAGACTTGCCGGTCTCCCCTAGTCCACGTTGAGGTAAGCCCGAACAAATCGGACCGGCTCCACGAATGAGCCTAATCACCTCGGTCACTAGCGGTAGCCCTTTCCCTCTCCGGGTAGGCGAGCTCCGAGCCTTCACAATCTTTCGGGCCTTCTCACAATCTTCTTGAGAAGATCACCGGACCTCCGCCAAGCCGTCTAGGTGCCGGCAAGCACCAAGAGAACAGATCACAGCGGCTTGATCTCACTCCAGTGCCTAATGGATCAACTAGATTGCAATGCACTTGAATTTTTGGGTCAACTACCTCAATTTGAATGTACAAGTGAGTGAATGAGGTGTGAGAGGTTGCACTAAACTCAAATGTATTCAATGTAGGTTCAACAACACATACAAGTTCGGTGGGGATGTATTTATACCCCACCAACCTCAAATAGCCGTTATAATAAACAATCTGAAAAATCAGAAATCCGAACTACCGCAGTATAACCGCGATACTTCCGATTGTCGTGACCGATCGAACGGCTATGTCGAGAGTCGGCGACCGTTGGTCAATGAGTGCGATCGCCACCGTTGAAATCGCGGTACTTCGAGTCCGGAAGTTCCGCTCCATGACCCAGTACTTCGATTTTAGCGAGTTTAAGTTTTATTCCAGCGCTCTCGAAATAAAGTTCCGCGACGGTATCCGAACTTCGCACATGCGGTAGTTCCGCAGTCAATCCGCGGTACTTCCGTTTTCCGAGAGGCTAAGTTAAAACTCGGGCGCTCTCGAAATAAAGTTCCGCTCGGTTGCCCAAGACTACGGCCATCCGGTAGTTCCGCGAGTCAACCCGCGGTACTTCCGCTTTCCGAGACTAAGTTAAAACTCCGCGCTCTCGAAATAAAGTTCCGCTTCGGTTGCATTACTACGGCCATCCGTAGTTCCACAGTCAACCCGCGGTACTTCCGCTTTCGAGAGACTAAGTCCAGTCCGGCGCTCTGAAAAAAGTTTTACCCGCGCGCCGGTACTACCGCCTGCGGTAGTTCCGCCCAATTAACACCGGAACTACGGATTTTCTCGACAAAGGTACGATTTGATTTGATTTTAATTTCTAAGTGCATGCATGATCCTAAATTGATCCATAGGGCACATTTGAACATGATCAAGCAATCACCATGATCCCTCTTAATAGTACGGCGTCTATCCTATAATCCGGTCTTCCAACCTATCTCCAAGACCGGTAAAATAAAATAGATACCTAAACTATTTACCTTGTCACCCTAGAGATCTTTGAATCTTCATGGGATATTTTGTGAGCCTCTTTCTTTGCCATTTGAACTTATCCTTCCAAACACTTAATGCACACATTAGTCCCATATTCACATAATTTCATTAATTACCAAAACCAATATTTTTAGGAGCCTAGATGCTTTCAATCTCCCCCTTTTTGGTAATTGATGACAACAAGAGCAAATTTTGAGAAGAATTTAAGATTTGGATATACTCCTAGTTTGCAAGTTGTATATCACGAGGTCTTTGAATTTTTAGCAGTTTAGAACATGGGGAATTTTTGTAAATTTGAAACTGATAAGAAAGAGCTCCCCCTAAACATGTGCATCAAATTATATAAGAATTTATATGAATTCTAAAAAATAAAATCAGGCATGAATCACATCATAGCATTACAGCACATTCACCAAAATTCAAAGATACGCAATAGACAAGTAAATAAGAATTGCATTAAGGGCATAACATAGTTCATTACAATGCATCAGAAATTAAAATACTAAACATCCACAGAGTTTAAGCAACACATTTAAGCATTACATGGTTCATTGCACCATAATTTATTACATAGCCAATAGATAGATAAAAGTCTTAAACTTCTCCTTGCTTCATTCTCCCCCTTTGGCATCGAAGTACCAAAAAGAGGAGCTAGTCCTGAGCTGCACTGGGAGAAGGAGGACCGCGGCGACGAGTGCGACGAGAATAGCGAATTGGATCCACAGCACTCTCAAGGGACGAGACGCGATCACCAAGAGAAGACACAGAAGTGATCAACATGGCAACCTGACCCGTAGTCTCAATCTGGCGCTCCTCAAGCCTGAGAATGGCGGAGTAGATCTGGGACACAGAGACATCACCCTCGCCCTGGGGAGGAGGATCAGCAGCTACCTGAGGCTGAGGCTGGGGCTGGCCACGAGGACGAGCAGGAACAGGAGGCTCTGCACGAGGCTTGTATGGCTTGTGCGGGGTGCAGAGTGCTCCTCGGTATCCGGTCTTGCGAATGATCAAAGCCATAATGAATGGTGCAAAGTTAATCCTCTTCTGCTTGTCATTCTTGTTAGCATCAATCCCCCTAATGATGAGGCCCACCACATCAAACTTCTGGCCGCGCATAATGTAATCAATCACATTCCAAGCATGGTCACGAACAGCATCATAATTTCCACTCTTAGGAAAAATGGTGTGGTTGATGATCCTGTTGACAAGGCTGGGAATAGGGAGTAGTCCAATTGTCGTCCCCCAGCGTCTTTTCAGCTGCTTGGTCATAATACTCTGAATATGCAGCAATAGGAAGAGCACGCTTGTTGTACACCTTCTCATAGGCACTGGTTTCCGTCCCAAGTGCCAACTCAAACTCGTGCCTGGTGCACTCAATAAGCTGTGTTCCAGTCATCCAACACAAGTGCTCGAAATTGGGAGAGATGTACAAGGTAGCATAAAACTGCCGAATCATATTGTCCATGTAGTTGCACTTGAATGCAACAATATGATGGATCTCGGCTTGCTGAAAAAGCTGATAAGCGCCGTTAAACTTGTCAATCTGTGACAAGTGATCCCAATCCACATACTTGTGTGCAGCAAACTTCGAACAGGACCATACATCTCTTGGTACACCTTCTCTTGAAACTTGGAATGAAACTCGGGGTTCTTAGAGTTGCGAGGGCGGACATACTGACTGCGACGACGAAGAATGGCATAGTCCTCATTGGAGATTTTTGAAAGGTCTATCTCTTCATCTGAAGTTACCTCAGTCATCTCCTCGTCCGAAGCCTCATACTCCTCGCTCTCATGCGAGGCCTCGGATCCGGTCTCATGGGAGCCTTCGGACTCACTCTCGGAGTCCACGGCGGGGCCCTTGCCCCTATCCTCATGTTCCGCTGTCGGAAGAGCGGGAGTCGAGGAGGATTGTCCCGGAGCTCCTCCATAAGTCTTGTGAGAGACATTCTTCATCCTCGGCATCTTCAAACATATTAGGATAATCAAGGTGTGAGGTAGGATAAGCGAAAAATAGGTTTGAAATTGAAGGTAATGAGTTTCTGCTGTTCCAGGAAAAATGGAAGTACCGGCGGCAAAACTGCGGAACTTCCGGGAAATCCGGTAGTTCCGGCATTAAACATGCGGAACTTCCGGGACCCCGGTAGTTCCGGCCGCTCGACCGGTAGTTCCGGTTTTTTTGGGCAATTTTAGGGCATGTTAAAAATTGAATCCTTTGAGGTATTTCTTGGATTGAATCCAATGCATGTATGAACAAACATCCTAATACCCCAAACAAACTACTTTGCCCAAAGAAACTACAGCAAAAATCACTACATTTCAAATTTGACCTAATTTCAACCTTAGGGTCCTTAGAACAAGATAAAAAGGGATTTGATCCGTTTTACCTTGTGGAGTCGAAGGAGAGGAACCCTGGGAGTGCAAGGAATCGCCCAAAAACGAAAGGCTCCCCTCGGATTCGAAGATCGGGAGAGGAGGAGGAGTTTTGGGAGAGAGAAGGTTTGAAGAGGGGAGAGGAGGAGAAGAAGGCGTCTGCGGTTTGGGAGTGGGAGAGAGAGAGAAAAGATAAGGAAAAGGAGTAACGGTCGGAGGATTTGGCAGTTTTGGAAACCGCATTAAATCCCGCAAAAAGCGGTAGTACCGCGCGTAACATGCCGGTAGTACCGTTTTCACAGAAATTCCGGAAGTTCCGCAGATTGCATTGCGGTAGTTCCGGATTTTCTGTCAGGAGCGGAAGTACCGCACAATGAACTGCGGTAGTTCCGGATTTTCTGGAACTTTTCAGGATTTGACTTTTAGAACTTGAAATTATGCAAATGATCCCTAGTTTTGCATCCAAATAAAGTCATTCAGGATCATTGTGCATCAATTGAGCTATTGCTATACTTTGAAACTAGTTTTTATGAAATTAATCGAATTTTTGACCAAAAGAGGAAAAACTCAATGAAATTCCATATAAGCACAACAAATGAGCAGAAATGGATGAAATGAGATTTCAAGCTACATTTGAGTAGTCTATGACATTTAATTCATTCCTCAATTTGCAAAAGCGGCTTTCATCTAATGGTTTGGTGAAAATGTCCGCTAGTTGATTTTCGGTTCGGATGTGGCTAATTTCAATATCTCCCTTGCTCACATGATCTCTCAAGAAATGGTGGCGTATATCTATATGCTTGGTTCTTGAGTGTTGCACGGGATTGTTCGATATTTTGATAGCACTATCATTATCACATAAAAGAGGCATTTTTCCGAATTTAATCCCATAATCCAACAATGTTTGCCTCATCCAAAGCAATTGAGCACAACAACTTCCCGCGGAAATATATTCGGCTTCGGCGTTTGAAAGTGCTACGGAATTTTGTTTCTTGGATGACCAACACACTAGTGACCTTCCTAGAAATTGGCAACTACCCGAGGTGCTTTTTCTATCCACTTTGCATCCCGCATAATCGGAATCCGAATATCCAATTAATTCAAATTTTGCACCTTTGGGATACCAAAGCCCTATGCTTGAGGAATGCTTTAAATATCTTAGAATTCTCTTCACGGCCACTAAATGGCACTCTTTTGGAGAAGCTTGAAAACGTGCACACATGCATACACTAAACATAATGTCGGGCCTAAATGCGGTAAGATAAAGCAAACTACCAATCATGGATCTATAAAGCTTTAAATCTACCGACTTACCTTCTTCGTTGAGGTCTAGATGCCCGTTTGTTGCCATGGGTGTTTTGATGGGTTTGGCTTCTTCCATTCCGAATCTCTTGAGTAGATCCTTCACATACTTTGTTTGGCTTATAAACGTCCCATCTTTAAGTTGTTTGATTTGAAGTCCAAGGAAGTAGCTTAGCTCACTAATCATCGACATCTCGAATTCCCTAGACATCATCTCACCAAATTATTTGCAAAAGTCTTGATTAGTAGAACCAAATATAGTATCATCAACACAGATTTGACATACAAAGAAATCATCTCCAATAATTTTTGTGAATAGAGTTGTATCTACTTTACCAATTTTAAAGCCTTTTGATACAAGAAAGTTACGAAGGCGCTCATACCAAGCTCTAGGAGCTTGCTTTAAACCATATAGCGCCTTTGATAATCTATACACATGATTAGAGTATTTAGCATCTTCAAATCCCGGGGGTTGTTCCACATATACTAATTCGGAAATTGTACTATTAAGAAATGCACTTCTGACATCCATTTGAAACAATTTAATGTCAAAGCATGATGCAAAAGCAAACAAGATTCTAATTGATTCAAGTCTAGCAACGGGTGCAAATGTCTCATCATAATCTAAGCCCTCGACTTGAGTATAACCTTGAGTTACTAACCTTGCTTTATTTCTAACCACAATTCCATTCTCATCTTGTTTGTTCCGGAAGACTCATTTTGTGCCAATGACATTGTGCTCCTTGGGTCTCTCCACCAAAGTCCAAACATCGTTTTGAGCAAAATTATTCAACTCTTCATGCATAGCATTTATCCAATCCAGGTCATCTAATGCTTCTTCTACACGCTTAGGTTCAAGTGAAGATACAAAGGAATAGTGTTCACAAAATGAAGCTACTCTAGAGCAAGTTTAAACACCCTTACTCACGTCACCCAATATTTGGTCAATTGGATGATCCTTGGCTATTGCATTGTGAATCTTGAAGATATTTTGCGGTTGATCCTTTTCTTCATCTTCTACAACTTGAACATCGTTTGTTGTGGAAGAGGAGGGTGGTTCTACTTGTCTTGATGAGCTTGGTGACGTTGGATCCTCCTTTGGCTTGATGTCTCCGATTTGCATGTTCTCCATTGCCTTGCGAAGACTTTCATCTCCTACATCATCCAAGTTCTCATGCTCTTCTTGAGAGCCGTTAGTTTCATCAAATTGAACATCACATGATTCTTCTACTAAACCCGAATTTTTATTAAAGACTCTATAGGCTTTACTATTTGAGGAATACCCTAAAAGGAAGCCTTCATCACATCGACTTTGAAATTTTGAGAGCCGAACACCTTTTCTTAGAATATAGCATTTATAAACAAATACTCTAAAATAAGAGATGTTCAGTCTCCTTCCAACAAGAAGCTCATAGGAAGTCTTTTTCAAGAGTCGATGTAAATAGAGGCGATTTATGGCATGACATGCGGTGCTGATAGCTTCCGCCCAAAACTTGTCGGAAGTATTATATTCATCAAGTATTGTCCTAGCCATTTCAATTAATGTTCGATTTTTCCTTTCTACAACTCCATTTTGCTCCGGAGTGTAGGTTGTGGAAAGCTCGTGCTTTATTCCAAGTTCATCACAAAAGTCTTCAACTTTTGTATTTTTGAACTCGGAACCATTATCACTTCTAATTTTCTTTATTTTAAAATCAAATTCATTTTGGGCCTTTTTTGAAAAACTTTTGAAAATCCCGGAGGTCTCACTTTTGTCATTTAGGAAGAAGACCCATGTATATCTAGAGTAATCATCCACAATGACTAAACAATAGCTATTACCTCCAATGCTCTTATAGGTTGTTGGAACAAATCCATATGTAAGAGCTCTAATGGCCTAGAAGTTGATATGATACTTTTGGAAGGATGAGAATTAACGACTTGTTTTCCGGCTTGATAAGCACTACAAAGTCGATTCTTCTCAAACTTCACATCCTTCAAGCCAACTACTAAGTCATGCTTAAAAAGCTTTTTGAGTTGAATCATTCCCACATGACCTAGCCTTCTATGCCACAACCAACCCAAAGAGGTTTTTGCAATTAAACAAGTTTTTAAACAAGACTCATTTGAAGAAAAATCTACCAAATAGAGATTCCCAAATCTAAAGCCTTTGAAGACTAGTTCATTATTATTATCTTTTGAGATTACAACATCTTCTTTTGAGAATGAGCATGTTAAGCCTAGATCACATAATTGAGCAACGGATAGCAAATTGAAATTTAATGTTTCAACTAGTGATACATTAGAAATTGAAAGGTCGTTTGAGATAGCGATTTTACCCAATCCCAATACCTTTCCTTTGCTATTATCTCCAAAGGTGATCTTGTCATTGCTTCCACTCTCAAAGGTGGTGAACATCTTCCGATCTCCGGTCATGTGTTGAGTGCAACCGCTATCCAACACTCAATGCCTTCCACCGGTTTTGTAGTTCACCTACAAAAGAAAATCAAGTTCTTTTAGGTACCCAAATTTGTTTGGGTCCTTGGAGGTTAGTGACCAAGGTCTTGGGTACCCAAATGGACTTCTTTTTAGCACCTAAAATCGAGGTGCCAATGAAATGAGCAATTACATTTCCATTCTTAGACTTTTTGAGCATATAGCAAGAATCATATAAACCAATGGAATGCATGTTATTCTTAGAGTAATCATTTTGAATATGTCCAACACACCGGTATTTTGTGCAATACTTACCATTTTCCTTTACAAACCTTGGAGGCTTGTATACCGGCTTCTTACCCTTTTGGGGAACATATCCAAGTCCCTCTTTGTTAAAGGAGCATCTTTGATCACTTAGCAACTTATCAAGGGTTTCCTTTCCCTTTTAAGCCCTCTCTAAACTTTTGTTTAATTTTAGCACTTGTTCCTTTAAATTTTTGTTTTCATTAGCAATAGCATCATCATGAACAAGATTTAAAGCATTTCTAGAATCTATACTAGATGAACAAGGTATGGCTAGTAAATCATCACAACAAGTAGATATGCTAGACTTTGAAATTTCTATACTAGATATTTCATTCAAGATATTGCAAGTAACCCCTATACTAGTACTAGATTTGTAATTTTCTTGGAGAATCAAATCATGATCTTCCTTTAGCTCCTCATAAGAGTCTTTGAGAGAGATGTGTTCTCTCTTTAAGACCTTAAACTTTGATTTTTTTTCTTTTCCAAGAAATTTATTCAAGTCAACTAACATATCCATCAAGTCATCATAAGAAGGCTCATCATCATCAAGCAATTTTACCTTTTCTCCTTTAGCCATAAGGCATGTAGGAGTGGAGAATAGCGATGGAGCCTCCTTTATGGCGATGCCCACAAGCCTCTTCTTCTTGGGAGATTCGTTCTCACTTGAGTCGGAGTCCGAATATTCCTCCTCGGAGTTCCACTCACCAATATGGGCTTCATTCTTGCCATCCTTGTGAAGCTTCTTGAAGAGCTTCTTCTTGCCGTTGTAGTTCTTCTTCTTTGATGACTTCTCCTTGTCATCCTCCTTTGTTGGACATTGAGAGGCAATGTGCCCCTTTTCATCACATTCATAGCAACGAATGTTGCTATACTTCTTTTAGGAGGAAGATTGCCCTTTCTTGGTCTTCTCATGGCTTGTGCTTCGATATGGGCGCCTTCTCATGAACTTCTTCATTCTCCTCACTAGAAGCGCAAATTCTTCTTCGGAGTTCTCCTCATCATCTTCTTCGGATTCTTCACTCATCACCGCTTTAGCCTTGAAGGCGGTGATCTTCTTATTCTTGGAAGAATATTGCTCCAAGAGCTCTTCCTTGTCTTTCTTGTAGAGCTCGTTGGTGATGAGGTTGCCCAACAATTGCGTTGGTGTCATTCTTGCCAACTCCGGTGAGTTGAGGAGGAGAGTCACCAACACTTCATATTTCTCCGGCAAGGCCCTAAGCATCTTTCGAACAATATCAAGATCGGAAAGGTTAGTTCCAAGGCCTTTGAGCTCATTTACAATGTTGTTGAGCCTTGAGTACATCTCATTGATGTCTTCATGGGGCAACATTGTGAATGTCTCATATTTGATCCTAAGCCGATGCAATTTGGCCTCTTTGACCGTGGATGTCCCTTCATGTATTTCCGAGAGGGTAGTCCAAATAGCATGAGCCGTCTCAAGATTGCTCACTCTATTGAACTCATCCACGTTCAAAGCTCCAAATAAGGCATTCATGGCTTGGGCGTCTAAATGAGCGTTACGCCCGTCTTGTTCCGTTGGGTGATCCGGATCAAGAGCCATAACATAACCCTCATTTACGACTTTCCAAACTTGAGGACTCATGGCCTTCAAATAAATAGACATCCTAATTTTCCAATAAGCATAATTTGAGCCATCAAAGAAAGGTGTCTTTCCTATTGCTATACCCTCACTAGCCATCCTTTTCTCTCTAGACGGTTAAGTCTAAAAATGAGAGACCAAGCTCTGATACCACTTGTAAGATGGAGGAGGCCGACTAGAGGGGGGTGAATAGGCGGTTTTTAAAATTTTCGTCTAATTGTAATTAGCAATTTTAAACTAGATGGATGTACTAGAGCAAGATAACACAAACACCACTAATCAACCTAGTAAGGCTCAAACAATCACTAGCACAAGTAATCGACTAAGAGCAATATCAAATAGTAGAGATCAACAATTGCTACTCTAACTAAGCAAGCAATCAAGTAATATGAATGAAGAGTGTTGCTTGAATGGAAATGATCACAAGAGAGCAAACCACAAATGACACGATTACTTTTTACCGTGGTGATCGGAGACTTGCCGGTCTCCCCTAGTCCACGTTGAGGTAAGCCCGAACAAATCGGACCGGCTCCACGAATGAGCCTAATCACCTCGGTCACTAGCGGTAGCCCTTTCCCTCTCCGGGTAGGCGAGCTCCGAGCCTTCACAATCTTTCGGGCCTTCTCACAATCTTCTTGAGAAGATCACCGGACCTCCGCCAAGCCGTCTAGGTGCCGGCAAGCACCAAGAGAACAGATCACAGCGGCTTGATCTCACTCAAGTGCCTAATGGATCAACTAGATTGCAATGCACTTAAATTTTTGGGTCAACTACCTCAATTTGAATGCACAAGTGAGTGAATGAGGTGTGAGAGGTTGCACTAAGCTCAAATGTATTCAATGTAGGTTCAACAACACATACAAGTTCTGGTGGGGATGTATTTATACCCCCACCAACCTCAAATAGCCGTTATAATAAACAATCCTGAAAAATCAGGAAATCCGGAACTACCGCAGGTATAACCGCGGTACTTCCGGATTGTCACTGACCGGTCAGAACGGCTATGTCAGAGAGTCAGAAGTGACCGTTGGTCAATGAGTGCGGTACTACCGCCGTTGAAATCGCGGTACTTCCGAGTCCGGAAGTTACGCTCCATGACCCAAGATTCGATTTCAGCGAGTTTAAGTTTTATTCCCAGCTCTCTCGGAAATAAAGTTCATGCAAGGGTATCCGAACTTCGCACATGCGGTAGTTCCGCAGTCAATCCGCGGTACTTCCGTTTCCGAGAGGCTAAGTTAAAACTCCGGCGCTCTCGAAATAAAGTTCCGCTCGGTTGCGGTACTACGCCATCCGTAGTTCCGCAGTCAACCCGCGTACTTCCGTTTTCGAGACTAAGTTAAAACTCCGGCGCTCTCGAAATAAAGTTCCGCTCGGTTGCCTGGTACTACCGGCCATCCGGTAGTTCCACAGGTCAACCCACGGTACTTCCGTTTTCCGAGAGACTAAGTCTGAGTCCGGGCGCTCTCTGGAAAAAACGTTCCGCCCGGGCGCCCGGTACTACCGGCCCTGCGGTAGTTCCGCCCAATTAACACCGGAACTACCGGATTTTCTCGACAAAGGCACGATTTGATTTGATTTTAATTTCTAAGTGCATGCATGATCCTAAATTGATCCATAGGGCACATTTGAACATGATCAAGCAATCACCATGATCCCTTTTAATAGTACGGCGTCTATCCTATACTCCGGTCTTCCAACCTATCTCCAAGACCGGTAAAATAAAATAGATACCTAAACTATTTACCTTGTCACCCTAGAGATCTTTGAATCTTCATGGGATATTTTGTGAGCCTCTTTCTTTGCCATTTGAACTTATCCTTCCAAACACTTAATGCACACATTAGTCCCATATTCACATAATTTCATTAATTACCAAAACCAATATTTTTAGGAGCCTAGATGCTTTCAGTCTCCACCAGTGATAGCTGTTGTTGGTAGGGGACTCCACTGCACCTATTGCATCAAGGATGGACATGTGGAACAATTCTGCTATAGGAAGAAGGTTTTTTGTCGTGGTGGCCATCCTCTGAGGGGCACTGGAGGCTCCTCTTAGCGGAGTCTTGGTTGCTTCTGCACCATCCAGTTTTGCTGGTTTTGCTACTCTTGGATTCTTGATTCTAGTGCTTTCTTTCATATGACATCTGATTCCACTAGTCTCACTTCTATTAGTCCTTTAATTGCTCCTATAACTATTCAAACAGCAGATGGTACCTCTCTTTCTGTCGCAGGATGAGCCACTCTTTCAAATTCATCCGTTCTTGATGTTTCTCATGTTCCAAAACTAACCATGCAGCTCATATCTGCTGGTCACCTCATTGATCATGGTTGTCGTGTTATTCTAGATTCTGATTCTTGTTGTGTTCAAGATCATCACACGAGGACTCTGGTTGGTACTGGCCCTCACCGCCATGACTCACGATGGTTCTGGGAGTTTGACTGGCTTCATCTTCCTTTCGTTGCCCCTGTTAGTCTTGTCGCCTCCACATCTGCTGCATCCTCCACCGCGTCTTTTGCTCAGTGGCATCATCGTTTAAGACATCTTTGTGGGTCGCGTATGTCTTCATTACTTTATCATGGTCTTTTAGGGCCTGTCTGGTGATGCTTCTCTAAATTTTCATGGTTGTATGCTTAGCAAACAACTTTAACTCCCTTATCCTTCCAGTGAGTCAGTATCTCAACGTCTTTTTGATCTTGTTCATTATGATGTATGGGGGCCAACTCCTTTTATTTCGAAAGGGGTCATCGATATTATATAATTTTTATTGATGATTTTTCTGAGCATACATAGATATACTTTATGTCATCTCGTAGTGAGGTTTTATCCATCTACAAGACTTTTACCACCATAGTTTGTACTTAGTTTAACTCTCCTATTCATGTCTTTTGCGCTGATTCTGCTGGAGAGTACTTGTCAGGAGTTCTTCGTGGTTTTCTTGCTGAGCAGGGCACTCTTTCTTAGTTTTCTTGTTCCGATGATCATGATCAGAATAGTGTGGCTGAACGAAAGTATTATCATCTTCTTAAGATAGCTCATGCCCTCATGCTTGCTTCTGCTGTTCCACCACATTTCTGGGCTAAGGCTATTTCTACTGCCACTTTTCTTATCAATATTCAGCCCTCTTCCACTCTTCAGGGTGGACCTCAGTTGAGCGTCTCTATGGCAAGACTCCTGATTATTCCAGTCTTTGCTTGTTTGGGTGTGTGCTATGTTCTTCTTGCACCCCGTGAGTGCACCAAGCTGACCGCTTAGTTTGTGGAGTGCATTTTCTGGGATATAGCGATGAGTACAAGGTTTATTATTGTTGGGATCCTGTTGGCCAACGAATGCGGATTTCTCGGGATGTTACTTTTGATGAGTCTCATCATTTATATCCTCATCCTTCTTTTTCCTCCACTTCAGCATCTCTTGTCGAGCCACTTTCTTTCCTTACTTTTCTTTCCACCCCATAGTCACCACTCCTCCACCACAGCCTTTGGTCTCTATGGTGCCTCTTTCTCAGTCGGCACCTTCTTCACCACTGATACCCTCTGCAGAGGTTACTTCTAACCTTGTTCCTTCTTATCCTCTCTACTATACTCATCGTCCACGAGTTGAGGGTTCTTCTTATATGCCATCTCCTTCTAATGGTTCATCACCTTCGGCCTCTCCTCAATATACTCTTCATGATCACCAGTCTATTCAACCCCTTGAGCGCTTTGGCTTTGCTGCTACTGCTCTTACTAAATCGACTTCTTATCGTGATGTTGTTATTCATCAGGAATGGCAGCATGCGATGGTAGAGATCGCTGCCCTTGAGCATACTGGCACGTGAGATCTTGTTCCTCTTCCAGTGCATATTACTCCTATAACATACAAGTAGGTCTATAAGGTTAAGATCCGCTCTGATGGTCCTCTTGAGCGCTACAAGACTCGTATTGTAGCATGTGATTTTCAGCAGGAGCACCGTCGTGAATACGATGAGACCTTTGCTCCTATCGCTCACATGACCACAGTTTGTATTCTCCTTGCTATGGCCTCTATTCAACAATGGTCTATCTCTCAGTTGGATGTCAGAATGCCTTTCTCAATGGTAAGCTGCGTGAGGAGGTCTATATGCAGCCGCCACATGGGTATTCTGTTTCTGAGGGTATGGTTTGTCACCTTCACCAATCTCTCTATGGCCTTAAGCAAGTTCCTCATGCCTGATTTGATCGTTTCTCTTTTGTTGTCACTGTAGTTGGTTTCTCTATCGGTGCTCATGATCCTGCTCTTTTTATTTATACTTTGCTTGTGGTCGAACGCTTCTCCTTTTGTATGTTGATGATATGATCATTACAAGAAAACCACAATTTTATTCTAACCATCTGGCAGTCTTGGAAGGATTCAGTGATTCTAACCGGATTAGTGACTCGAATGATATAAAGGCTACGAGTGGCTACATGTACACTCTAGCAGGTGAGGCTGTTTTGTGAAAGTCTTCTAAACAGACTATCCTTACACGGTCTACCATAGAGGCTGAGTTAGTAGCGCTTGATTTAGCTGATGTAGAGGTAGAATAGATTAGAGAACTCCTTTCTGACCTACCTGTTCTAGAAAAGCCAATACTAGCTATATTAACCTACTGCGATAACCAAACCGTTCTGGTTAAGGTGAAGAGTAAGAAGGAGAATATGAAGTCCTCAAAACATACAAAGTGGTGACATAAGTCGATAAGGCATTCTAGAGAGATGAGTGTTATTTTTGTAGAATACATCTAGTCTAAAAGGAAGCTGGCAGATCTTTTCACCAAAAAAGATTGGCATAGAAGGCCATCCTTACAACGTCAAAGGGAATGGGGCTCATACCCGTGTAAAGGCTCACATTGGTGGTAACCTATCCTAGAAGATCGAAGATCCCGTGAACTAGGCTATAGAATAACAAACTGTGTGGGATTAGCGAGCATATCTAACGAGTCCCACTAGCTATAGTGCTCTTTCTGTATGGAAGGTTGAGCAATAACTCTTAATAAATTCGATGCCTATATGGCTCTAGGAATCATCCTACAAGATTCCCTGGAGAATTCACCTACTTGAGTACGATCATGAGGTCACAATAAAAAAAGGTAAGAGTATACTTTCTTGAGTACTCATGAGCTAGATACGGGGACATGACCACAACGTCCCAACCTGAGAAGGAAAAGGCAAGCCGCCTAGTACATAATGTAACTTGGGCAAAAAATATCACACCAAGACACTGGATCAAGGCAAAGTCCTCCTTTGTCTATGCAAAGTCATAGTTCTTGTTGTTAGGTTTTGGGTTCAAACCCGAAAGTATCCATCGTCGAACGGTTGTATGTTAAACAAGACTTTTAAACATCTTTTTATCATATTGATAAATTGGTGGGGACTGTTGGACTATATGAGGACATTTTGGTAATTTCTCAATTAAAGAAAAGAATAAAATGGAAAAGGAAAAGAAATTAGTAAGGCCCATTTGTCAGTGAGAGGAGGCGAAGGGTTAAACCTAGCTCTCTCTCTCTCTCTCTCTCGCGTGTGGAAACAGTCTACTTCCGACTGTTCCAGAGGCAGGCGGCGACGTGGCGCCGAAGGCACGAGCTGGCTCGGGTCCTTCGGGGCCTACCATTTGTAGCCACCGCATCGCCTGGAGTCGTTCTCCTTAAAGGTGGCCTTCTCTTCTTCCAAAAAGAGAGTAGAGACCTGTTCCCTTTTTTATAGTTCTTCTCACACTCTTCTAGTGGGCTCGATTTATGGAGTGAATTTAGAGTTTTGAGGCTGTCGAGCTCGGTGAACTCTTGGACCTCTTGTGTGCACTTTTCTTCGGCTTCTCCTATCTCCGTATTGGGGAAATCGGATTCTTGTGCGGTCGGTGTCCATTGTGGTTGGCTTTGGACTAACCGAATGGAGAAGTCTTGATTGCTTCGTTTCTTGATGTTCTTTGGTGCACCTGGCCGATTCATGCTCGATTGGTTCTTGTGCTGTATTTCTGTGCCTCAGCTTTGCAAATTGATGTGTCTCGATTTGCAAATTTGAGCATTGTACTCCAACGACTTTGTCCATTCTAAGCGGCACAACGAGGCGATTGGTTTTCTAGGATAGCGCGATTCGCGTGTCTTGCCCAGTTTTTCTCGGTGGCTTTGATTGCCATCCGCTTTGTGAGTATCTCTGTTTATGTTCATTTGCATTACCAACATTGTGTACAATGCTTGTCAATAGTTTTCTGTAATTATTCTAGCACTGAAAGACTATGCTAATAATGCTTGTGGGCTCGGTTATTGCTCAATGATGATATTCGTCTATAACTGAGATTGAATTGATAATCTAGTTTCGATTGAGCTCTAGTATTATGGTTACTGGTGTCATTTGTCCTAAGCACCTTGTTCCTCAGCAGTCAGTAGTGCTGTTACCTTTTCAGAACTATGATCTCTAATTATTCCAGTGATCTGTAGCTTGTGTTCAATATCTTTATATGCTTCATTGCTGTCTTTAGTTTTGTTGCCATATTCTATATATGCTGATCAAAAATTTAGTCTGACAGAAGTGATGTTATTGAGATCATTCAATTAAGTTGGGAGTTCTGTTTTCTGACAACAGTCTGTTCACTTGTGTGCTGTCATATTTCTGTGAATATTCAGTGATGCATATCATAGAGCTCAATATCTAAATTCATATTATCATTTATATTATCATTTCTATTTTGTGAAGAATACCGACAAAGTATTGAGAATGCCAAGAGAATATTGAGCAACTCTACATTTCAGAGCAATTGTGATCATTAAAATCTAAGCTCTAAGCTGGTTTTAGTTGAGTTCTTACTATATTAACCTGTTTAAATGACATAAAATATTTACATGTTGTTATGTTAATTTCGTTATTTATATGCTGCTGGAAATATACTTTGATTATATTATATGCTGGAATTATATATGAATTCTTGCTAAAACTGCCAATTTTACAACAGCTCCTATAGATATCACGAAATCAAGAATTCCACTACAGAAATGGTAAAGCTGGCAGCTGCCCTGAGCCTCCGCTCCCGGTATTGGGGCGGTATTGGGTTCACCCCATGCCAAAATGGGTTACAAAATGGCCAAAAACGAACCTACCACTTGTTAGAACCAGAAGATCAGGGTATACACTGTAGTAGGGGGCACTTGGCCCCTTTCTCCGTTCTACCCTAATTTGCTACTACACTACGACCAAACATTGTTGGCAAGGAATTGATTGAAGTTTGCTAAGCTTGATTCCTGTAGGAGGGGTAATAATAGCAGAGGTGATCTTCTATATCATACACAGTGGTCAGCCTTACTTAACGCGCTCAAATGTCAAGGTGCTCTAGGTTGATCATGCTTGAAGCATTCTGGATCAGCTGCTTCCTATAATCAACCTGAAAAAAGAAGATTGATGTTAAAGTGAAACGAAGAGTACACAGAAATTTTTGATTGCTTACCCGTGTGCCCATAAGAGATGAGAACACAACATTGGCCTCAGCGGCATCTTCAACCCTTAACTGCTTCAACAGCCTCCTCTCAGGATCCATCGTTGTTTCCCATAATTGTGCAGGCATCATCTCACCCAAACCTATTTAGCAACCAGATAAAAGGATGCAAAGTAAACATCTACCATCAAAATAAAAATATACGATTTTATAAACTACATTGGTAGCGACACCGTGCACTTGGTATCCATGCATTATCTGAAGTTTCCAGGAAAATTAAGCATAAATAATAGGTCTACTCATAGAAGCAAAGGTGGGCATCCCCTGTGCAGTGCATAGCTGTACCAACCAGTTTGGTACCTGACAAGCCCTGTTTGCTAAGAATGCCAAAAGTTCAAAGTACCATTTAAAAAAGGAAAAAAAGAAAAGAAAATGAGATAGTTATCTTACAAGCACTATTTCTCACATGCACTTGACGTAAGTGCATACACACCTGGGAACAAACCAGGAGAATTGCCATGCAGCATAGTAGATGGGAAAGGTGCATCTTGTGAGTAAGATGCAGGAGAGGAACTAGGGGAGGGAGATGAGTCCCTAGACTCCCTATGGCATGTTGGAGAAAGGGGAGGTCAAGGAGTGTACTTGGACAAGAATGAGAAACTTTTCAGCAGTAACAACGTGGAGTTTGTGCAATTTTCTGGAAGTAGTTTTGCATAAAAACGCATGTGTGCATGGGATAGATGGTGGAATTAGTGTTGACTTGGTTGATACACGAGAGGAGATACAAAAGAAAATTGCAAATATTAGGAAATGTGAAAAAAAATGGATACTCATCGGGTTCACAAACCATAGATAATAGATTAGAGAATAACCACAAAGGAAACTTTGTTAGTTCATAATTGTTGTCAGCAAACTTGACTTCAATTTTAGCAAAGTGATATCATGTCCAAGGATACAAATCTCGGAACCGGAGAAGTTCCCGACCAGCAGCCGGTAACCGGAAAAAAGGGTTGAAATTCGAATATTAAAATTTGAATTTGGGATTTTTAAAACCGGTAACAAAAATGGTTACCGCACAAAAACCCAAAAAAACAGCTACAAAAACTAGAAAAACCGCTACCTAAACCGAGAAAAGCCAAAGAAACCGATTATGAGTAATTAGCAATTGGAATAATGTAAATATTAATTAGAAAATGTTTAATGAAATAACAAGCCTGATACAATAAGAAGCTTGATGTCTAGTTAGAAATTTGTAAGGAGCCTGATGTTGTACATAAAAAATCCTCCTTGCTAGCTTGACTATCGAGTAAAGCCCTCTTCTGTAAGTGATATATAAGGATCTTGATGTCTATTGAAGTATATTTTGCTCATACAATAGGTAATCTAGCACAAAAATGCCTAACCCAACCTACGAAGTAAATTATGCAGTCATAAATTTAAAATTTAAAAAATTCAAACGGTTTTTTTCCTCCCGGTTCCCACCAGTTTTTCCGATAACCACCGGTTTTTTCCCTGATCATGTCACCTAGTGAATGGTCTCTAGACAGATGGGCCTTTTATTAGATAATGAAAAGAACAAAAAAAAACTTGACAAACTATTGTCAATTGGAAGAGATCAGCACAATAGTTTCTCAATAATCTTCGCTCCCTTCTTTTCAGTTTATGATTTGGCTTTCTACAGCAATTAGATTTCAAATGGAGTGTTTTTTCTAGGCAGAATCTACAAGTCGATTGTAGTAGACATTGTCTACATCTATATTGGCCAAAATCGCATGCAAGTATCTATCTCTCCGTACTCTCTTGCGAACAGGCAGAATTCAAAAATTTAAGTCAAATGACATAAGTCACAGCTCAAAAGAACCCACCCCTTATCAAAATATGCTCAGGGGCATTAACACATAGACAAATGTATTGACAAATGACTTTGATATGCTGATAAATTTTCTTCATTGTTCATTGGTGCTTATTAGTTGGATGGGTTTAAACGTTGTACCTTTAAACCTTTGGATATGATAAGAAGCATTAGCAGGGAATGTGTTAACTAGCTCTTTAAGATCAGCATCATCATAGCAGTAGTGCACTTGTTTTCCACGCTCAACCTAACACCAAAAGATATATATCAACTAGACATTTAAGATCAACTATTCATTCAAAATTTCAAGTAAAAGTGTTGCGGTCACAACCAAACCTTGTAAAGAGGAGGGACACCAACATAGATGCAACCTTCATCGAATAGTGCTCTCTGCAAACAAAGTAGTATGGGAAAGGAAAACAAGCCTTTTATTGTTCACGTTATAAGTAGCATCTGCATCATATTATGGTATGCAAATATCATGTGGTAGTTCAAGACTTCAAAAGTTCAACTATAACATGCTTGTAAATAAAACTGGAAATGCGCCAGGGCACAAACCTAACCCCACCCCTATACTTACTGGCAAGTGGCAAATTATTATAAAAAGATAAACCCCCACCCAGTGCAACTAATCTTATGCAAACCGCAACTCACTAATGGATCTCTATGCTGAGAAGCAACCCTAGCCTTTCCAGTTTGCACGGCCAAACATTTGGGTTTGACCCATTCCTGTTCTCATTCTCACCCAAATATCAGCCCCAATCACATTCCAGAGCCCATAGTGACAGACTGCATGTGCACTTTTTGGGCCTTTGGGGATTTTCAGGTTTCAGTGCTTTACCACTTCCCGACCACCAAATTCTCAACACGATTTCAACCCCAACCCCGTCCTACCCCAGCCCATTTTTCTCTCCCATTTCAGCCCTCCCAATGCTTGTCAAATCAAACCCCATTTTTCAATACGACTGAGCCCAACCCATTACTAATTGTACGAGTGTCAAAAATGGAAACAAAAGCACAATCAGCCACCAATTCATTTGAACTCAGGACCCATAACAGATGAGCTATATCTCCAGTTTGCATATGCTTCAAGATAATAACGAGTAGAAGTACCTGATATCTAAAGAAGAAGGTAAGGAGAAGAGTCCGGATATGTGCACCATCTACATCAGCATCCGTGAGTATAACTATCTTATGATATCGAAGGGCTTCCTTCTTAAAATCCTCACCCTGAAAGAATATATTAGACAAAAGAAAAGCCAATAACAATAGGAGTTCAGCACAAAACAGTACGCACCTTCACTCCTAATCCAAGAGCAAGAATAAGATTTTGGATCTCTTCATTTTTGTACAAGGCTGCTTCATCCTTCCTTTCAATGTTGAGAATTTTTCCTCTTAAAGGCAAAATAGCCTGTCCATTTTGAAGGCATCCTTAGATATAAGTGAATGACAGGAATATGGTATGTAAGTTGCCAACACACTTGGTATAGAACAACAGATTATCAGCTCCCATCTCACATTTTATAGTAAGGGTATCTACGAAACAAACAAGTGTATAGTTCTCTAACCATTATGTTGATAATTCATGCCAGAAAACTACTAGCGTTTTACTTCGAACATTGGCAACTTAATTTATGGACGCAACTCGCAGCTGCTAGGCTTGTATAGTAAAAACCAAATAATAGTCGTAGTTTTGAATACATTGGCAACGTAATTTATGGATGCAACTTGCAGCTGCTAGGCTTGTATAGTAAAAACCAAATAATAGTCGTAGTTTTGAATGGAGATGAAAATTTCAGGAATACTGATTTTCATGAACTAACAAGAGAATGTTAATTTGCTACCAGCTGCTCAAGCTACACAAATATTACAGCTCCCAGTGCTGGTATCCATGTAGACCTTGAACCTAGAAATGGATAGCTTTCTTTCATTTTCTTTTCTTTTCTTTTCTTTTTTTTTGAGAGCTAGAAATGGATAATTATAGAGTTGAACACTTGAACTAATTATAGAGTAAATAAGCTCATGAGCCATACAATGAAGATTTGGAAATGAGTGATTGAGAACCGTTTCATAAGAGTGACTAGTGTAATGACAAAGCAATTTGGTTTTAGGCCCGGGAGGTCGATCACGGAGACAATTTTCTTGACACGACAGTTGATGGAGAGGTATAGAGAGCAAAAGAAGGATCTTCACACGATGTTTATCACTTTGGAGAAAGCCTATGACAAAGTACCGAAGTCATGTGGTGGACACTCCAAAAGAAAAAAGTCCTAACAAAGTATGTTACTCTAATCAAAGATATGTGCGAAAATATTGTGACTAACGTCAGAACATGCGATGGTGATACTAATGACTTTCCTATTAAGATAGGACTATACCAAGGGTTAACGTTGAACCCATACATTTTCGCCCTAGTGATGAACAAGATCACACAAGATATACAAGAAGATATATCTTGATGTATGCTTTTCGCTAATGATGTAATACTAGTTGATGAGGGTAAGATAGGTGTCAATAGAAATCTAGAGTTGTGGAGGAAGACCTTAGAATCAAAGGGTTTTAGATTTAGTAGAACTAAATCTGACTATATGAGGTGTGATTTCAACGGTGCCCGGGCAGATAACGAAGATGTTAGTCTAGACGGACAAGTAGTGCCTAGGAATGACACTTATATCGATGCTACAGTGGGACAGCGAGATTGATGAAGACACGAGTCACAGGATAAGAGCAGGCTGGATGAAATGGCGCCAAGCATCGGGTGTCCTGTGTGATAAAAAGTCCCTCAAAAGTTAAAGGGTAAATTCTATAGGACGGCGATCAAACCTACAATGCTATATGGAGCAGAATACTGGGCGACTAAAAAAACAACAAATATAGAAGATGCGTGTAGCGGAGATAAGGATGCTACGGTGGATCTGTAGTCACACAAAGCGGGATCAAATCCGCAATGATAATATACGTGCTAGGATGGGGGTAGCACCAACTGAAGAGAAACTTATCCAACATTGCTTGAGATGGTTTGGATCTCTAATGGATACTTCCTGAGGCACCGGTACGTAGTGAAATTTTAAGACGTATTGAAAACGCAAGAAAATGCAGAGGTCGACCAAGACTGACGTGAGAGGAAGCAATCAAGCAATTAAAAGAGACTTAAGATATTAGAATATATCCAAAGAACTAGCTTTGGATATGAGCACATGGAAGTAAGCGAGCCACGTACCAGAACCATGACATAAAAAGAAGGTTTAGGGGTAGTGTTTTAAGCTCTATCCTCAGATGGCAGGATGTAGGTTTAGAGTTTTTCCTTTGTAGATTTTATTATAAGGCTCTCGTTTATTTGACTTGGTGGTTTCATTCCTACCCTACCTAACTTGTTTGACACAAAAGATTTTGTTGTTGTTGTAACTAGAAATGGATAACTTTCTATACAAAAGAATGATATCGTTAAGGTACATGGTGCTCTTAATAGTTCAAATCTACTTTTCGGCATCAGGATGTCTGTCATTCTCACCCTTGAACTATTCTGGTAAAAAAGAAATTCATACAAGTTATGTTGACAGAAAACAAGACAAAAGATTAGCTTACAAGCAGGCCACAACCACTTGGGTAACCAGCCGAAGGAAAAGGATATATTGTCCATGACAAGGTAATTACTGCTCTTGTTAAGGTTACTTTATTTACTCTGCCACTCAACCATAACTACTTCTGAGTTCTGAACAAAATGATGAATTACTGTAACTATTTCTATCCTCGATCGTGTCCCCTTATGATCTCTTGAAAAAATTGACTTTTGACAGCAAGCGCAGCATAGGTAGTCACCTATTTTCAACAACTGCAACATCTACCTCGTATTTTGCAAAAAGCTGGAAATAAGCCACGGCCACCACAGAAACAGTGGAACGAGAATGAGTGGTTATAACAAGAAAAGGTGAATGGATGTTCATGATAAATCCATCAAGTTTGGTACTTTGGTCTGCATAGAGGACAGCAGAAAAAGTTTGGTCCTTGTTGATTAACGCATAATGCACAACTCAGTGTTGTTCCTCTGGGTAAGTGGTTTCATATGAAATATAATTTCTAATATCCACGCATGCCATATAGCTTTACAAATTGAGGAATTGCCTAACATCTTTACAGTTCAAAAGCATAAACTGACGTGTTGGAAGATTATTTTTATGAAAATAATTCATATATTCAAGGAATATCTGGAGGTTGGCTTAAAGAACACCAGTAGATAAGCAACGTTTGATATCTGCATCAGCAGTACTAGCAGCTAGCAAACAAGAATTAGTCAAATAAAACTTCCCTTATCAAAGGAGGCAAATGACGCCATATCTAGATACCTATAATAAAATATTACTCCTAAGTCCTAACTTCATTAGGAATCTTGCAATTCTTCTGGTGGTAGAACTGTGGAATATATGTCAACTCAGCATCACTAGATTGGCAAGCAAAAGTTGTACCTGAAATTTCCTATCCCGGCCTTGCTTTGCACTACCCCCAGCAGAATCACCTTCAACTATGAAGATTTCTGAATTCATTTGTGATCAGCAAAAGTCAAGGCCTAGAAATAAGATAGGATATCTAATAATTTTTAAAAAGTGTACATTGGAGCTGCAAGGCACTTCCTGTTAAGAGTGCGAACACCAGTTGCAAACCAGTCAAATTACAAGAGCCAACCAAAATAGTACTAAAAAAATTCAAATGAACTTGAACCACTGATGCGAATCTGCTATTTGAATTATATTAAATAAAGATGACGCAAGAGTTTCCTAGTACAAGTGGCAACTCACCGGATTCTTCAGGATTAGCAGATGCACAGTCAGCTAGTTTCCCAGGGAGTGAAGAAGATTTCAAGACACTCTTTGTCCTCACTAGTTCTCTAGCCCGCTTGGCTGCCAATGCAGCCTGCAACAGGAAAAATATGTCATACACTGGATCAGAACCACAATCAATGAGCTCTTGGGAAGGGCTTCTTGCTACAGGAATGAATAGGATAAGAAATGGTTTTTCCTATTCTGACAATCAGAAACTTCCCAAAATACACATGGCAGCCTGGATCTTGATTACAAAGACTATGTACCTTGAGAGCATTAAGGGACTTCGATAGAATTGAATCTAAAACATCTGGATGTAACTCCAAGTACTCAGTTAAATTTTCTTGAACAGATTGTTCAACTATTCTTCGTACTTCTGGATTTCCCAACCTCGTCTGTAAGAGATAAAAGAAACAAAATTTGATGAACCATCAGGAGCAAATAGACAAAAGAGATGTATGGCATTAATCTTCTGGCAAATTTGCCTAATCGTATCAGGAAAGGAAAGCTATTACCTTTGTCTGCCCTTCAAACTCAGGATTAGGGACCTTTACTGAAATAATGCATGTCATTCCTTCTCTTACATGCTCCCCACTCAAGCTAATATCTTTATCCTACAAAAAACATTATCTGTTTAGACCAATCCCTGCAAAAATTCACCAATCCAGATTATTCAATTTTCATTTGAAGAGATGAATAAGCATTCAAAGTGCAGATTGAATAGAAGTACAGAACTTTTTCCATATATAGCTGTTAGCTTGTTACTACAGTCTAAGTCCTTTTTAAACAAATTCCAACAAAACAGCTTTAAGTCAACAGGTTAGACATGTGAATATAAAATAGGTGGAATTTATCAGGGAGTAACAAAATAGATAGTATGTAGATTATCACCTTAATAACCTTCGACTTCTTTGCAAGGTTATTAATTGTTCTTGTCAATGAAGACTTCAGCCCATCAATGTGAGTACCACCATCAATAGTACGGATACTGTTGGCATATCCTAGCACTATATCAGAGTAGGAATCGGAGCACCTGCAAATGGTAACAATTTATTGTTTCAGAAGAAGGCACAAAATTCTTCCCTAGTTGCTATTTACTAAGATCGAAAAGGGGGGAAATAGAAGAGGAGTTCACTGATTGTACAAATGGAAAAAGAATATAACAAAGCAAAAGAAATATAACATAACCTTTGAATATTGAGCATGGACCACCATAGTTTATGAAATACACAATATCTTCTGGTATGTGCCAGGACAAATATAACTGAGTGTTAGACAGGTGTATGGCTTGGATGGGCTTTGGTTCTTTACTCCCTTTCTGTTACAGTTTGTTAGGGCTTTCCAGGTTGGCCTCAATGTTTGTTAGACCTACCCTGGATTCCCTTGGCTATATATACCACTCTCCATGTACTGCTGGTTCATATTAATACATACAAATTCCAGTGGCAACACTCTCACATGGTATCAGAGGGTCGATCCCGACCATCCGGTCGATCTCGACCGTCCACCTCCGCAAAACCCTAGATTCCTTCCTTCCGCCGCCTTTTCTCGCGCGGACACACCCAGGCCTCATGCCGGGCGATCCGCCGCCTACTTCCTCCTCTCCCCTTGCTCCCGCCGATGCCAACCCGTTGGCTCCCGAAGACGTCGCCAGGACTGGAGGAGAAGCCGCTGAGCGCGAGGCCGCCATCGCTGCCCAAGACCGCGCGCCGCGCCGTGATCGAGGCGCGCCGCGCACGCGCAGCGCCGCGAGCCGCGCCGCGCATCGGGAAGATGGCTCCGACATCGAGTCCGTCCGCGAAGCTCCTCCCCTTCACGACGCTCTTCTTCTTCATGAAGCCGCCGCCATCGCCAATCTTCATGCTCAAGCCGTTGGCGTCCAGAACATCCGGTCGCTGGTTCCTCTCGTCCTCGACCTCACCTCCGGCCACTACACACGGTGGCGCGAGCTCTTTCTCCTCGCTCTGGGAAAATACTCCCTCGAGGACCATGTGCTCAGCGACGCTCCCAACCTGGCCCTTCCCGACTGGATCCGCATGGACTGCGTCGTCAAATCCTGGATCCTCGGCACCCTCTCCACCGAACTCGTCGAGACCGTGCTGGAGCGCCGGGCCACCGCGCGCGTCACCTGGCTCGCCGTGGAGACTCAATTCCTTGGCAACCGGGAGTCGCGCGTCCTCTACCTCGACGCCGAGTTCCGCGACGCTCGTCTGTGGAGATCTCTGCTGTCGACTCATGCCGCGATTCAAGAGCATGGCCGATGCACTCACTGATCTCGGGGAGTTCGTCGCCGACCGGACCCTTGTCCTCCACGTGATTCGCGGCCTCAATGAGAAGTTCGCTGCCATCGGTCTGCATCTTCAACGGAGCAGACCTTTCCCATCCTTCCTTGAGGTTCGTGCTGATCTCCTTCTGGAAGAACTCCACATCACCAACCGCAAGCCAACCCGCCATCGCTCGCTTCTCTCTGCGTCCCGCCTGCTTCGACACCCACCCACCACTCCTCTGCTTCCAGTGGCTCCGGAGGCAGCAACAAAGGTGGAGGCGGGGGCGGGGGCGGAGGCGGTGGTCCATCCCACTCCCGTGGTCGGCGCGGCGGCGCGCAGCGCTCCGGCCGGCCGGCAAAGACGGCGGCACGAGCGAATCGATCTCGAGCGCGCCCAAACCCGGTGGCTGGCCCAGCTTCTACAACCCCTGGACAGGTACTATACAGATGTGGCTCGTCCCGTCCTCCTCTTGCCTCTTCCGCCTCTCGCGCGCCCCGCAACCCCATGCTCGCTGGCGCCCGCAATGGACTTCTTCGATTTCCACTCGATTCGTGTCATCATCGATTCGGTGGCGCAATTTGCGCGGTCGCTCCAGCGCGCGTTCTTCCTCAACCCCATGCTGTCTTGCCCTGAGGCCAAAGACCAATGGACTTCTTCTCTCTCATTTCCACTCGAGCCAGCTCGAGTTGAGTCATCATTAAAGCTCGAGCTCGGCTCGACAATGGCACTATTTTCAATAATAAGTAGTTTGACAACTCGAGCTCTCTCGAATAAGCTCGATACGTTAATTCAAATATACACTAATTTTCACCCAAGCTCGAGTTGTCCACCTCTCGCATGTCTTATTACTATTTAAGCCGAATCTACACCTCCCAAAGATCAAGCTCGAGTGGTTCGAAAGCTCGATCGAGCCTAGAACGAGCCGAACTCATTCGCTTTTTACTCTATTAACAATGTCGTATCATTCGCTCTATTAACAATGTCGTTCGCTCACTTTTGTTTCAGGCTTCTATGCCACCATCCTACTGGGTTGAGGCTTTGACCACTGCCACCTACCTCCTCAACATCCTTCCCACCAAGACACTGAATTTCTCCACACCTCACTACACACTCTTTGATTCTTCACCTTCCTATGATCATCTTCGCATCTTTGGATGCACATGCTACCCCAACCTTGCCTCCACGCCTTCCCACAAACTCGCTCCCGCTCCGCCCTATGCACCTTCCTTGGCTACTCCGCCCACCATAAGGGATACCGGTGTCTCGACATGACCTCCAATCGAGTCCACATCTCCCGTCATGTCATCTTTGATGAAACTTCCTTTCCCTTTGCCAATCTTCCTTCCACCCCCTCCACGGCAGATTATGACTTTCTGGATGATCACACTAACCACGCGCGACTCCCATTGGACCGTCGTGCATTTCTTTGCTGCGAGTTCACCTCTGCACCTCTCTGCGCGTCACGACGACGACGCGCGTCTTGGTCTTTGGTGTCTCCGCGCGCGTGCCACGCGCGGCCCCGCCCGCCACTCCACCGTGCGCGGCCGTTGACGACACTGCACCACCACCCCTGCCGCACACGCCTCTGGAGGTTGGTGCGGTGTGCCGGACACCTCCCCACCATCGCCACGCGGCGCGCGCGCATTGCCACATGCGGCACCGTCGGCCGCACCATACGTCAGGTCTACACACGACGTGCGAAGCTGACCCTTCCACCCTCCGCACCGGTGCATTCCTGTGCTCCTTCTCCGATGCGCGCCTCCCGGTGCCCCTCCTCCGGTGCGTGCGGTGCCCCGTCCTCAATCAGCACCCGATGATGACGCGTGGCAAGTCCGGTTTCCGGCTCCCTGCTCTCTACCACGTCGCCCCATTGTCACCTGTCCCTCGAACATACCGCTCCGCCCTCGCCGACCCCAATTGGCGGACTGCTATGCAAGAAGAGTATGCGGCTCTCTTGCAAAATCGCACTGGATTTGGTTCTCGACCACACAAGGCCAATGTCGATCCGGTAAATGGATCTTCAAGCACAAGCTCAAGGCAGATGGTTCTCTCGAGCGCTATAAAGCCCGTTGGGTGCTCCGTGGTTTCACTCAGCGCCCGGGAGTGGATTTCGCCGAGACTTTCAGTCCCGTCGTGAAACCGGCAACCGTGCGGGCAGTGCTGACTCTTGCTCTCTCCAGGAAGTGGCCGATCCATCAGCTTGATGTGAAGAACGCTTTCCTTCACGGGACCCTGTCTGAGACAATTTATTGTTCACAGCCGTCCGGATTCGAGGATTCTACTCATCCGAGTTTGTCCGCTCAACAAATCACTATATGGTCTCAAACAAGCTCCTCGTGCGTGGTACAGCCGGTTTGCTTCATATCTCCTATCTCTTGGATTCATTGAGGCCAAGTCTGACACCTCCCTGTTTGTTTACCGCCGCGGCACCGAGATGGTCTACCTGCTTCTTTATGTTGATGACATCGTTCTCACCGCTTCATCTGTCGAGCTCCTTCGTCGCATCATCGCTGCATTACAGCAGGAGTTCTCTATGAAGGATCTTGGTGAGCTTCATCACTTCTTGGGAATGCATGTGCAGAGGTGTCGTGATGGCCTTCTTCTCTCACAACGACAAGATATGATAGACATCCCGAGCGTGCGAGCATGATGATTGCAAGCCATGCTCCACCCTGTTGACACCAATCCAAAGGTGTCGACCTCGATCGATGACCTGTCCGTGATCCTAGCGATTTCCACGGCTTAGCCGGGCCCCGCAGATCTCACATTCACCGGTCCTGACATCTCCTATACTGATTCAGCAGTGTGCCTTCATATGCACGACCGCGAGCCCCACCTTGCGCTCTCAAACGGATTCTTCTGGTATGTTCGTGGCACTCTCCATCCGGGCCTCCTCATTCACCCATCCTCGCATGCGATCTCGTGGTTTACTCGATCTTGATCGGGTCGGTTGTTCGGACACGCGCAAGTCCACATCGGGCTATCTGCGTGTTTCTTAGCGATAACTTGGTCTCCCGGTCCTCCAAGCGTCGAACACGGTATCACGCTCGATCGCGGTGAAAGTACCGCGGTGTGGCCAATGCCGTGGCCGAGGCTTCTGTTACGACATCTTCTCTTAGAACCGCACACTCCTCTTCGACGCACTACGTTGGTATATTGCGACAACATCGCCTCGCTACATGTCCTCCAACCCACCCAAAGATCAACGCACCAAGCACATTGAGATTGACCTTCACTTCGTCCGTGAGAAAGTGGCTCTCGCGACGTTCGCGTCTTGCATGTCCCCACCACTTCGCAAAGATGTCGACATCTTCACCAAAGGCCTTCCTTCGTCGGTCTTGGCGAGTTGGTCGATCTGACGTCCGGTGCGGGCGCCCGATCGATGGGTGTTAGGCAGTGTATGGCTTGGATGGGCTTTGGTTCTTTACTCCTTCATTATGATTTGTTAGGGCTTTCAGTTGGCCTCAATGTTTGTTAGACCTACCCCGGATTCCCTTGGCTATATATGATGAATAAGTCTCTGCATCTTTGTGGTCTTTGTGGGGCCATGGTAGTTTTTGTTTTTGATCGCTTTAGGACAGCATCTGCTTTTGCTTTAGGACAAAGATCTGCTTTTAGGACAGCATCTGCTTAGGACAAAGATTCGCTTTAGGACAAGATTCGCTTAGGACAAAGATTCGCTTTAGGACAGCATATTGACCGCTTTAGGACAGCATCTAGGATAGAATCGTAGCATATGCTTGGTGGTTCTCACCTATAAATTTGTATCCCCAACCCCTCGAAGTTGGTATGGCATTTGTGTGAGAAATAAACAAGAAAACTTGCCCCATCTCCTAGTGTCATCCTCTCCATGAGAGTAAGGATCTTGCTATCACCAAGAGCAAGAGTCCAAATGACTAACAAGTGGTATCGAGCCTTAGTATCCTGTAGCTCGAGCATCTCTCGCTCATCTCCTTCTCCGCCTCAGCGGCCCGACCGAAGAGCGCAAGAGCTCGGTGTCCCCGCCACTCTCTCGAGAGGCGGCGGCTCGTCGGCGCCCTCTCTCCACGCAATGGCCCCGATGAGCGCCATGTCCGCAGGCGCCTCGGCCTTCGGTGCGCCTCGAGCATGCGGCGTCGTGACGGCCGAGCTCGTCGCGGCAGAGCAGCCAGCGAGCAGCGGCGGCAGCAGACGCGCGGCGCGAAAGGGCGCTGGCGCGGCGGCGGCGAGCGGGCAGCGCCAGCGAGAGCGGAAGCGGCGGGCGGCGATGCACGGCGCGTCGCGGCGGCAGCGAGGTCAAGGCTCTGCGCAGCGGCAGCAGCTCGGCTCTGTGATGGCAAAGCGACGAGGACCTCACCGCCGGAGAGGAGGCGCGCAAGGGCGAAGCGGCGCAATGGGCGGCCGCGCGCCCACGCGCGCGGCGCGCGGCCAGATAGCGCGGACGCGCGCCGGCGCGCTCTGAAGGCGCGCGCGCGGCGGTGGCGCCTCTGGAGGAGGCATGCACGGCGGCGGCGTGCGGGTCGACGGAGGCGCGCCCTCGCAGTAACGCGCTCTCCCCGGTTGGCATCGTGGTCACCACGAGTACCGGTATCGTCGGGGGCGTCGGCTCGGCGGCGGGTGGCCTACCTCACTAAGACCAACTACGCCGAGTGGGCGCGGTGATGAGGGTAAAGCTCCAGCGCGGCATATGTGGGATGCGATCCGTGACGGCGGCGTCGACTACGACCAGGATCGACGGCGCTGGATGCTCTCATCGCCGCAGCCCCGCCCGAGATGCGATTCGCGCTTACCAACAAGCGGATCGCCAAAGAGGCTTGGGACGCCATCGCCGCGACGCACGGCAGCGGCGGCGCGCGCGCAAGTCTACACCGCAGCACTACGCGCGGAGCGGGAGAACACGGCCTTCAAGTCGGTGAAGACATTGATGACTTTGCTCTCCGTCTCAACACTCTGCTGCGAAGTTGGTGCGGTTCGGTGGCGACACCTACGGCGAGAGAGAGCGTGGAGAAGCTCTTCCGCCGCGTCCCCCGAAGTACAAGCGGATGGCTCGCCGATCGGGTCTCTGCTGACCTCTCCACGATGACCATCGAGGAGGCGTTGGTCGCCTCAAGGTCGCCGACATCGATGAGCCACGGCGCTCCTCGGGACCCGTCACCATTGGCGGAAGCTCCTCCTCGCTCGGGAGCGGTGGGATGCCGCCAAGGCGACAAGAAGAAGGAGCCTTCTTCCACGACAGCGGCCGCAAGAGTGGCAAGCGCGCAAGCGCGCAAAGCGCCAGGCGCGATCTTTGGCAAGCAAAGCCGACGCGAGATGACTCTTGCCACAATCGCGGCAAGCTTGGTCATTGGGCCAAGGAGTGTCGGCGACCACGACGCGGCGGCCCACGTCGCGCAAGTGGAGGAGGGGCGGCCGGTCTGTTCATTGCTCATGCGAGCATCGAACTACCTCCAGCCGGCACCGGCCGCGATGGCTCTCCTCCACCTTGACGAGCCAAAGCACACGCCTCCTCGGCGACGATTCGGCAATGACAAGACCGACGGGTGGTGCCTCGACACCGCGCCACCCACCACATGACCGGCGGCGGAGTTCTTCTCGAGCTCGACTCAGCGTTCGAGGCACCGCAAGTTCGGCGACGCCCGCCGTGGAAATCAAGGGCGTCGGCTCTGTCGTCTTCGCCGCCAAGATCGGCGAGCACCGCCGCTCACGGCGTCTACTACATCCCCGACCTGCGGAACTCCATCATCGCCTTGGGACGGTGGATGAGAACGGCTCGCGTGTCGAGATCGAACATGGGTGCCGCGGTTTGGGATCTTCGACGCCGCCTCCTTGCCAAGGTAACGAGGCGCAAATCGTCTCTACACTCTTCACGTGCAGTGGCACAACCCTCTGTCTCGCGGCTCGTCGGACGACGCGGCGTGGCGATAACACGAGCGCTTTGGGCACCTTCACCGAGGCCACGGCGGCTCGGTGCCACGGAAATGGTGCGAGGCTGCCGTGCCTTGACCATGTGGAGCGGCTCTGCGGCGTCTGCGTGTTGACGGCGAGGCGACTCCCTTCCCCAGCGGCGAGTTTCCGAGCCAGGAGAGGCTCGAGCTCGTGCACGGGACTTGTGTGGCGGTGACACCGCCACACCGGGAGACGACGCTACTTCCTGCCGCTCGTCGGCGACCTATCCCGCTACATGTGGGTGATGGTCCTCGGCGGCAAGGGAGAGGCTGCGGGCGCCATCAGCGCGCGCAGTCGCCGCGAGGCGAGCGCGCCGCAGTCGCGCGTCTTTGCGCCTGACAACGGCGCGAATTCACGCGGCCGACCGCGTCGTCTCATGCGGCGATGAGGGCATTCACGCCACTACTCGCTACCGCATGGCCGCGCGAGCAGCGTCGTCGGCAGCGCAACGAGCGGTTGTGGGGATGGCTCGGGCCCTCCTCAAGCAAAGGGATGCCGGTGTCTTACGGGAGAGCGGTGGTGACCGCCGTCTACATCCTCAACCGCTTCGCCTACCAAGGCGCTCGGCAGCAGACGCCGTCGAGGCTGGCATGGGCGCAAGCCGGCGGTCTCCACTTGCGGGTCTTGGCTCCCTCACGTTCGCCAGGAGCTTGGCCACATCGGCAAGCTCGGCGGCGAGAGCACCGGGAGTGTTCATCGGCTCGCGGAGGGCTCGAAGGCCTACCGCATCCTCGACCACGTCACCGCAGGCGTCGCATCTCGCGTGACGCCGTGTTCGGCGGCGGCGGGCGTGGGACAAGGCGGTGGGCGATGGTTCGGCCTCGACTCGTGGGGACTTTGTTGTCGACTCGTCCCACTTCGAGAGCGGGAGCTAGCGGCTCGTCTTCACCGAGCTCGCCCACTCGACACCTTGCTCGCCACCGCCCGGCGAGTGCTCCGCCACCCGGCCGCACGCCACGCCCACCCTTCACCACCGGCCACCACTCTCCCACCGGCGGCCACACCACCGAATCGGCCCCAACGGCCGGTCCACGATGAGGCGCGCATGGTGGAGTTCGCTACTCGCGCCCCACGACGAGGACCGCGTCGACGCCTACCACGACGACGAGCCTCTGCGCTTATCGTACCATGGACAACATCCTCGGCGAGCTACCCGTCCTCGGATTGGCGCAGCGCGATCGCGAGGCGGTCGCGCTTGGCATGCGACGACGGCGAGCCCGCTCTTCGCCGAGGCGGAGGAGACGCGGCGTGGCGTGTCGCGATGAAGCGAGAGATGGACGCCGTCGGCGTAACCGGGCGTGGGGCCGGCGGATCTTCCCGCCGGCCACCGCGCGATCACCCTGCAAGTGGGTGTTCGGCGGCGGGATGGCCGGCGCCATCGTCAAGCACAAGGCTCGCTTGGTGGCACGAGGCTTCGTGCGGCGGAGAAGTCGACCGATGGCGCCGCACCGCGTCGCGCGGATGGAGTCCGTCGCGACTCCTCGCGCTAGCCGCCCAGAAGGTGGCGTGTTCATCACATGGATGTCAAGTCGGCATTTCTTAACGGCGACTTGAAGGAGGAGGTCACGTGCATCGTGCCGCCGGATTTGCGATCCCGGCAAGGAGGGCAGGTGCTCGCTGCGCAAGGCCCTCATGGCTTGCGACAGCACCGAGGGCGTGGAACGCTGCGGACTCCACCTCAAGCAAATGGGGTTCCAGCAGAGCGCACACGCAGGTCGCAGCTCATCGGCGGGCAAAGCGGCAACGCCTGGCGGTGGGTGTCTCGTCGGCGACTTGGTGATCATCGGCACCAAGGATGCGGAGGTGGCGGCATTCAAGGAAGAGATGAAGGCCACCTTCCGGATGAGTGACACGGGTCTCTCCTTCTACTTAGGGATCGAGGTGCACGTGATGATTCCGGATCACGCCGACGGCATCGCCACGCCAAGCGCGTCGTTGAGCTAGCCGGCTCACCGATCGCAATCCAGCTCGCTCCGTGGAGGAGAGGTCAAGCCGAGCCGCGACAAAGACGACGGAGGAGGGGGCGCTACGCAGATCTGCGCGTCTTGTGGGAGCCTTCGCTACCTCGCCACACACGGCCGGACTTGGCATTCTCCGTCGGCTCGTTAGTCGGTTCATGCAACGGCCGACGACGAGCATCGCAGTCGTGAAGAGGATCATCCGCTACGTTGCGGGGACTCTTGACCACGGCCTCCATTACCCGAGGTGTCCGTGGCACACGCCGTCGAATCGCACAAATGACGACCACCACGCGCGACATCGACACCAAGAAGAGCACAAGCGGGATTCTCTTCTTCCTCGGCATGTGTCTCGTTCATCGCGATCGATCAAGCGGCGGTGGTGGCCTGTCACCGTGAGGTCGAGTACATAGCGGCTTCCACCGCTCGACTCAGCACTCGCTCGCTCGATCGCTGGTGATCTCCTCGGCAGGGACAACGGCGAGCTGGAGCTCGGGGTGACAAGCAAGTCCGCTCTAGCCACGCAAAGAACCCCGTTTTCATGAGCGAGCAAGCACATCCGGGTGAAGTACCATTTCATCCGAGGTCGCTGGATGAAGGAAGCATCAAGGCAAGCTACATCAACACCACGGATCGCTTGCGGATCTGCTCACCAAGCCTCTTGGAAGGATCAAGTTCCTTGAGCTCGCTCCAAGATCAGTGGTTCAACCCTCCCACAAGACGACGCACAAGACTTAGGGGAGAATGATGAATAAGTCTCTGCTTCGTGGTCTTTGTGGGGCTGTGGTAGTTTTTGTTTTTGATCGCTTTAGGACAGCATCTGCTTTGCTTTAGGACAGATCTCGCTTAGGACATCATCGCTTTAGGACAGCATTCGCTTAGGACAGCATCTGCTTTAGGACAGCATATTGACCGCTTTAGGACAGCATCTAGGATAGAATCGTAGCATATGCTTGGCTGGTTCTCAGCCTATAAATTTGTATCCCCAACCCCTCAGGTTGGTATGGCATTTGTGTGAGAAATAAACAAGAAAACTTGCCCCATCTCCTAGTGTCATCCTCTCCATGAGAGTAAGGATCTTGCTATCACCAAGAGCAAGAGTCCAGCGACTAACAATATATACCACTCTCCATGTACTGCTGGTTCATATTAATACATACAAATTCCAGTGGCAACACTCTCACACTGAGGGAAAGAAAGAAAAACCCTAGGGCATTACGGCTGTTATTTCTAAAAATTACTGTGCTAAAAACTTATTTTTAGCACATTTGATCGGTTCTGAAAGATAAGTTTAGGTTACTGTGTTTGACATTCAACCAAATAAAAATCCAAAAATGGCAAAATTTCAAGCGAAGGAAAAACATTGTACCATTGAAGGGAGACATCCACCATTATTCCATCCAATTCCTTTCTGAAGGCTATTGGGTCATGAAGGGGTTTCTAGGAAAGAAAGCATACCCAAGGAATAGTGTTAGGGTTTTTGCTGGATAACAATATGCAGAACTAGACTCCAATCTGATGTCTTAGTACCAACATGCATGTTATTGCCATTACTTTGGGGTGGGCTGATGTTAGTCTCTTCAGAGGAATAACAAAGAAAGCCACTTGATAGGCAAGTATAACCACAATAAATAAAATTTTCATAAACAGAAGGCAGACATCAGTTCAGCCTATAAGCATCTGGTCTAATTCAACTTTTGACACTTTTCCAAGCAAACAAGCAAATCTAGCATACTTTTTTTGCATTTCATTTCTGAATAAGCATCAGGACAGGCCATGGCCAACATAAAATTTTAGATGGGTCCAAGGAGTAGCATGAGTAAATGATTGTCAACACTCAACAGCAGTGTTAACTAGAGCAGGTTCATGTATTGCTTTGTTAGTTACTTATCAAAAAGAAGAAAAGAAAGGAGTAAAGCTAGCGCTTAATAATTTCATCAGATACTAAAAAAAGATTAACTAGGTCAATTGAAGACTGTAGGCAGTAGCCATTTTCTATGTTTGAAAATCTTAGCCGAATTGGAACTGTATGAAACATATAGTTTCGATGTTACAGAGCAAACCTTGTCGGTATTCAACCATTTGACATACTCAACGAGGCCACCAGCATAACAGTATTCATTTTGTTGAACCTGTGCATGCTCTTCTTCCTTTGTCAATGTTATTGTCAGCTGGTATTGACAGAACAAAGTGAAATTAACCAGGGGTCAAATTTAAGCATAACAAATATTACATGCAAGTTGTGCATGCAAATCAACATTTAAAAAGGCAGTAAAATGCACACAAAAAATGATGTTGAAACAAAACTGCCCAATGGTTACCAAAAAAACCAGTCAGTACCAAGATAAAAAAAACCGGCCGGGATTACTCAAATATAAATTTAGATTTATGACTGCATGATGCACTTTCTAGGTTGGTCTAAGTGTTTGTTGTGCTAGATTACCTATTGTATGAAGTAAATACGCATCAATTATTTTTCTCCCATATTTTCTCTGCCTTTTCCGGTTCGGTTTTGCTGGTTTTTCCGATTTTTGACCGGTTACCGGAACGGTTACCGGTTTCTAACCACCCAAATTCAAATTTCAAATCACGAAATTTGTTCGGGTTTTTCTCGGGATTTCCAATAACCGGCCAGTTACCGTTACCGGTCGCCGGCTGGGATTAGCCCCGGTTCTGGGTTTTGGAACCTTGGTCCCAAGTGCTTGGCCTGGGTTTAATGCCAAGGGTCAAGCAAAGGTTAAAAAAACTCATTCAAAAAAATGAATAATCTGACAGAGCAATCATGATTCATGAATCAGCTAGGCAATAAACAAAAAAAGGAAATAATGATAATCCGGTGATATCTTCAAGAACTAGCAACATGAATAGAACAATGCAGTTTATCTAGGTGAAAGATTATCATACCTCAGGATTTAGAAAGGCAAGTTCCCGGATGCGACTAGAGATTGTATTGAAATCAAAGTCAATCGTGGTGGTAAATACTACATCAAAAACAATAATTACAGACTGAGGAACATCACTAGTACTGCTTAGACCAGAAAACTTTTTGCAAGAATAGAAGCAATGAAGCATACTATCTTTGTCAGGCCAAAATCTGATGCGTGTGCCTTGACGAGAACTTGATTCACCAGGCAGTGTGATACTAGTTAGTGTTGTGAGTGCTTTTCCACGAGAATAGCTTTGCCGGTATTCCTTTCCATCACGCCAAACAGTAACTTCTAGTACCTGACATTGTAATATCATGACAATGACAATCAATTGCATAAAACATGCAGAAGTAACATATCCAAAACATGTTATCACTGCAAAAGAGATTTTTATTTTCATATTATGTCATATGGTGGTTGAGGACCTTGAGGTCATGGGTTTAAGGCCACGTTTTCCTTAAAATTAAAGATATGTTGTTACTCCTACGTATTCTAGTTTTAGTGTCATTGTAATCGAGCAGCTATGTTCCTATGTCCTGCAATTTTTCATTTTACAGACAAGCTAATCTAAAACTACTAATAACAAAATTTCCATACACATGCTTAGTATTAATATTACAATGTAATGTATTTTTCTGTAATGATCATACGATATCACATTATAAAGCAGAGATTGCCCTGTAGCCAGGATCCCACTGAATTTTTGACACAAGAGGCACTTTTCTGTGGTAAACGAAAGTTTTGACACAAAAAAATGGCAAAGTGTGGCTATCATACATGTAGCTGATTGTAAAACAAGAAACAACAGAACATGTGTAGTTCATTACCATTTCATGTAAAATGCAAACCAAAATAAAATTAACAAGTACTTGTATCATAAATTCCACGTAACTACTACACATTATACCATGTGATTAGAGCTTACTGTTTCCTAAAAACAAGCTCCCATAAGGTCATAACGGCGTAACTCAAAGAGACATTCATTCCATCTTTCCCATCTATAAACTAAAACCACTAGAATATTAGTGCTGCTATAATTTTCTTTGCCATGCATTAATGAACATCAAGCTAAGTCAATGATAAGAAGAATTGACCAGTACGACTTCCAGTACACTCCATAACAAAAGTGTTCAAGGTCATTTTAGACGATGGCTAGATGTCACACAAAAAATTACAAATCTATTGCTAGGACTTCGGATAGCAACATGTGTTATAAAATAACGTAATTATGATGCCTAATATGAATACGGCAATGGTCTTTTTTATTAAAAAAATTATGCAATGTGTATGTTTTCCAAACCACCACGGTAACCAGGTACTCGTTATCACCATCCTTAACTAGTTAAATCGAAGTGACTTGTCCAATGGTCAGTATCATTTACAGGTGCTGCATTTTCTTTGCAGATAGTTCAAAATATTGTTACAATAGCCGTATTCTGCCATAATGTCATCCGTCCAAAGTTATCATACCCATTATTTATTAGATGTACATGTTGCTGCCTAGACCTTAGTGCATCTAGGATAGATATCAGATCTAAGTGGCCACAGAGTAGACAGAGTGCCAGTTGGAGTAGTGGAGGCAACTCTTACGTAGCCACAAATGTAGTTTTTTTTTTTTTGAAATTTGGCCAGGAGCTCTAGCATTCACTTAAAGAGGGGAGGTAGGCACCCGGATTCGAGTCCGGGTGGGTGGGGCGTTGGCCGACACACTCCACCAACCAAGCAGAAGCAGCGCTCAGTTCCTCACAAATGTAGAGGTAAAGGTCACACGTGGGATGCAGTTTCTTTTCATGACATTTTTGCATCCAAATTGACGGTAGGAGGAGAATTAGACTAAGGGCAAATGTACTAAGGATCTAATTTGCACAAAAAAAAATCGCATAGGAGGGAGTTAGAAAATGTTATGAATATTGTGCGTATTGATATGAGACCCAACGGGCCATATATATAGGAGAGTACAAGAGGATATGCCACATAGAGATAAGGTATATATGGAATAGAATACAAACTCTATATCCTAATACAACTCTATCTCCTTAACACCCCCCTCAAATGCAAGACGTATGCAATAGCATTGCATTTGAAAAAAGGAGTTAATACGAAAACAAGAAAAATCCGAAGTCCGAGTCTTGATGATGTCGTCGTTGCGTGCAGCCTTTGAATAAACTGTCAAATCAAGCCGAGTTTGTATCCGGCGACGTAGAGATAAGGCATATATGGAATAGAATACAAACTCTATATCCTAATACAACTCTATCTCCTTAACAGAAAATTCCCCTTGTCTTTGATATAAATGGCATGTTGGACTGTTGAGGTCTCACCAATCTTTGGATATTGCCAAACCATACCTAATTCATGATTTCATCACTTATATAGCAAGTTACCTACTTTCATATTCCGTCTTTGTATGTTCGGATTGAGGGGACTTGATAGTTCTCATACATAACAAATCAAAGTATATCATGAGGCGTATTATTTATTTGAATCAAATGCTAACTTTGTTTTTCATCCATCAATAAAGTCCTGAAAGAAATTTGTAAAGGGCAATATAGTATTATATCAAGTGTTTTTTGTCTGACCTTAGGAAGGTTCTTAAACTTAGTTCAGGAAATGCCAGTATTCATAGAAAAACATTATAACTACCATATTTATAGTTTTAAAACACAACAGGCCTGAGAGCAATGGTTTGACGTAGAGAGAATTTTTCTGCCACCCAATGGATCATGGTTTTACAGAGAAATTTTTTTCTTAAAAGATATTAGATTCATAGTAAATAAAGGTGAAAACAAGAACCTCTGATAAAGCATTAACAACTGACAAGCCAACACCATGTAGCCCACCAGAAACACTGTAGCCACTCTTTGAACCTCCAAATTTGCCACCAGCGTGCATTAACTGCATGGTTAAAAAGAACTTTACAAGATGGACGATAGAATTTGTTGAACATTAGGTATATCAATTGTTGGCCAGCCAAAACAGATGTTTTAGGGTTGACAAATGGAGAAACAATGCTACATATGTTAAGTCAGAAGATAGGGAAGTTAACAAGTGTACTTGTGGAGTTGTGGTCTTGTGCACATGACAGAAAACTCATCCGCACGGCTACATCTTACAAGGCCACAAAATGCACATAGCAATGAAAATGTACTTAACTGTTTCAACAAAATATGGGCATGCAAATATGGTAACAGCACAGAGTTAACAGAAACAACCATCAGGATTACGGTATTGTCTCGAGTCTCAACACCTAAATAACCAGAGGAACCGTGCTCCCTCCCCATAACATGAAATAGTGAAATAAATATATAAAGTTTACTGGGCTTGGGATCAAGATGGTTGAAAAGCAACAGACGACATTGTACAGATAATAAGATCTAAAAGGGGTAGAACAAATAAAGAATAAACAATACCGTTAAGACAGTCTCCACGCAAGATTTCTTTGTCTGGGGGTGTATATCTGTAGGGATCTGCAGTATGTGTAGATTTTAGCAGTAATTCAATAAAACAACAGACAAAATGATAACCCATAGGGAGTAATCAGTGTAGGATGTTGCATTTTGACTACTCAAACGTTTTGCTTTGCAAATTTTAACAACTTCCTAGAAGCAAACAAATGCAAAATTACAAAATTCAGGAAATGGTAACACAGCTGTTCAATCAAGTATCAACAAAACTACGTAAAATGGACTCAGACTGCATAATAATAAATATATACCCAATCCCCGCCCCAATTTCTGCCACCTCATAGCAACATTAGCTTATTATGTTATCTCTTTCCGGATCATGACTGTTCAACCAACTTTTAGGAAGCCGAGAGTCATAAAATCATCCAATCTAATCCTACGTACTATTCAGGAAAAATGATTGTTTTAGCTGGTAGAGCTTTTCTTAATAATACAAAGATACATTCAGTGCTATAAAAAATGTGCACCCAACTAGACAATCAGGCAAAGATATGTGCATAAGTGCCCCAGTAGAGTGTAACCACCTAAGAACTGCAGCTACTATAGGCAAACAACCGAAAACAGTGGTTAGAACCTCATCCATGTGTTGACTAATATTCAGCGGCCATGTAGCAGCTGACATCCAACAAACTCTTGGCAAAGAAAAGCAGACCAATCAAACCCTTCTAAATGTCCTACGTCTGCCTTGTGACCATTAATCCAATTGTTTTGATTGTGCACAAGATCTACGTGTGGTTGTGTGAAAATGTGACTAGATAGATTACTTTGTAAATGATGATGTTGTTCATTTAAATGATGACAGATATGTAGCGAAAGGAAATAACTGGTAATTCGTTGCTTGGTGCATCAGACATGTACTAACAGCATAAAATACATCTGTGATCTGTCATGTAATACGACATAAAGGCTTTATTCACATTTGTTAAGACTTTTATTTGATTTCCTGACAAGTAGGATTACTCACTATTACAGTAACTAATACAGCAGCATAAAACATCTTAATCACATGGTTCTCAAAATCTGTGAAACGCATTGGGCATACAGAAGTTATCCTTCGTAGGATTATAGGAATTGCATACCCCACGGCCATTGTCTGTTACAGTAACTGAATTGTCGTCATGAAGGACAACATCAATCTTAGTAGCATGGCCTGCTTGAGCTTCATCCACGGCATTATCCAATATTTCATAAACCTATGATACACAACCCCAACCAATGATCAGAAAAGAAACAAAATTGGAACACTTAGGGCCTGTTTGTTTCAGCTGTAGATTCTGAGAAGTAACTGGTGAGTATCCAGCTAGTCAGAATCTGGAGAAGCTGGATAACCCCAGCTTCTGGCTACTAGTTCATTTTCTGGATTCTGTAGCTTCTGGCTACTTAGAATCTGGATGAAAATCTAGACTGTTTGGGGGAGCTGCAGATTCTGGGAGTAGCTGCAGCTGCCAGAAGCTGAAACAAACAGGTCCTTAGTAACATGGAAAAGCATAAGCATAATATGTTGCATTCAATATACCAAATGGTGCAATCCACGTGGTCCTGTGCTCCCAATGTACATACCAGGCCTTGTGCGAACACCATCTAATGCTTCTAAGACCTACAAAACAACAAGACAAGCAATTTAGCATAGAATCAAAATCAAGCTCAAAAGAACAATTCATCCGTAAAACAACAATGAAGGTGACCATAGGACAAACCTAGAACAAAGCTGTCCGCGCGCGCACTATATGAAGCTTTTTTTTGTACTCCCAGAATTACATACTCCAACTTCCAATATATCACTTAAACGAACATGTTATACTTATTTATCACTTTCAGCATAATACTAATTCTAAAATACCCTTATATTGTTTGGTTGAAAATTTTTCATCTGAGTTCTTTATTTGTTTGATATATATATATATATATATATATATATATATATATATATATATATATATATATATATATATATATATATATATATATATATATATATATATATATGAGTATATATACAAATTATGCTACAAAAAGGAGGCTTTGATGAAATTTTTCATATCTTATAATCATTATTAGAGTATACTCAAAAAGATAAAGAGGTATAATAACATCATTTAAATAGTATATAACAAGTAGGAGTACGTACTCACAGGAGTATAGAATCATTTTCCTATATACACACACACATATATATATACATACTCCCAAGCTGTGTTCTTTTGAACTTCCTGCTTTTGGCTTTTTGCTACAGTAACTAGCTTTCAAACAGCGTGTCTTTTCAAGACAGGGTCTAAGAGTCGATTGTAATACGCACTGTACTGACTTCAGTTATACCGATCAAAATCGCATACGATTGTCTCTCTCTTCGTACTCTCTCGCGAACAGGCAAAACTCAAAAGTCATAAATCAAAAGCCATAAAGCACAACCCAAAAGAACCCACCTATACTCCTTTTACATATGGAAAAGGGTATATAGCAAAAATAAGGAGCTTTGATGATTTTTTTTAAAACAAAATTGCATTGGAGTATCTTAGAATTAATATTTAAGTATACCGAAAGTGATAAAAAAAATATAACACGTGTTTAAGTGGTATATTAGAAGTGGGAGTATGTACTCCCAGAAGTACGGAAAAGGTTTCCTATATATATTTACTATTTTGCGCACAGGTGTAAAATACGCGCTGGAAAGTTATTGCCGTGTGAGTAAAGTTATTGCATGGTTCTAAAACTTGGTATCCGGTACTCGCTCGGTCACCTCGCCTTGTAGTGATTATATGGAAGCCTTGTAACCGATTTCTCTATTTTAATAACGGATGTATATACGTATATTCATATAAAATCAAAACCACATTTGATGCTATTGTTTTGATGTATATAGATGGTTAAAAAAAATCAGTTCCCAACGTTGGCTGCTACTGCTAGAAGAATGAAACGAGAAATCACACATGAAGAAATGGCATTCTACTGCAAAGTACTCTTGCTGTCAAACTTGTGCAAAATAGCATTAACATATTCTCAAATGATTTTGGTGAAAATGTTTTAGTAGAGACTGAAATATTGTACTTAACTTCTTGTCACAAAAATATGTACTACTTAACAGAAAAAAAAAACACTATCTAGATAGATCTAATAAAGGAGAACTAGAAAAAGACAAATCCAGCACAATATCTACTAGTACTAGATAGGAGTAATTCGATAAACATATGAGCCAGTGTGTGGGACTCTACTGGGCTATGGACTGAATTGAGCGTGGGCTTCATTACACTGGACTGGCCACTCAGCGATTACTCGGCCTGATTGCCGATTATATCGAGTACTTACTCGGTTATACCGGTTAAACTAATTAGCTACTAGTTTTTGCCTGCTCGTACTCAGTGAGGGGATCTAATCCGAATACTCGGCTGAGTAGACCTGGTTTTAGAACCATGAGTTATTGTCAAACACATATAGAGTTACCATCAATTGTAACACTACACAACTGGCAATAACTGTACGTGTATTTGGCAGTACCTTCACTCATGCACGACAAGAACTTTTCCTAATGACGCACATGTGTGTGCAGCACAAAATAGCGTAGCTTTATATATATATATATATATATATATATATATATATATATATATATATATATATATATATATATATATATATATATATATATATATATATATATAACACATTGTTTAAGTGGTATATTGGAAATGGGAGTATGTACTCCCGGGGGTAGGAAAAAGGCTTCATCACTTTTGGTATACATATATATATCACTTCCAATATACCACTTAAACGACTATTTTATACTTCATCACTTTTGGTATATTTAAATACTAATCCTAAGATACTCCAATGCGACTTGATTGAAAATTTTTCATTAGATCCCTTTGTTTTGGCTATATACACTTTTCCATGTATAAAAGAAGTACATACACAAATTATACTATAAAAAATGAACTTTCATGAAATTTTTAATGGAACTCACTTTGAAGTATCTTACAACCATTATTAGATTATGTTCAAATAGATAAAGATGTATAACAACACCGTTAAAGGGGTATATTAGAAGTGGAAGTACATACTCCCAGTAGTATAGAACCATTTATATATAGATAGATAGATATTTCTTTGGTTTCTTTTCCTTTTTGTGAGGAATTTTTTAGATCATTAAACGTTACACTAGACTCAGTGGATAATTCCATTGACTGACAAGTGACAACATTGATAAACTAATTACATGTTGTTGGCTTCTTAACAGTTACAATACAGCACACAATAAATGTTAATATATTCTATAGTCATTTAGAAAATGAACGGCCCTGTAAAGAACGTTTGCTAAATTCTCTGACAAAAAGCAGGTAGAGCCTACTCGCAGCAAACTAAAACAGTAATAATCTTAACCCCTTCAGCTCTGCTTCATAAACCACCATGGAAGTAAGGAATCCACAATATGCACCAAAGAGGATATAACCATTTACATGACATGTAAAAATATATATACATTACGTGTATCATTTCAGGGTAAAAAACTCGTCAAGTCTAACAATCTGCATGGTTTTTTAAGTTGAATATCAACCCAGAAAAAACACCCCATAAGAAAGGTCAATGGCATAGCCGTCTTAGGGCCTATTCGTATTGATGTTTGCTGATGACTTTTGACTATGGATGATGAATAGTAGTGATTGATAGAAATAGCTGATGAATAGTGTGTTATGTAAGAAAGACGCTGCAGTGAAAGGCACTACACTAATCGGACCGCCATGAGACTTACGGAAGTGTGACATAATAAAATATAAAATGGGTTACAAGATGTGAAAGCGCAAAATAGTGGTTGATAGAAATGACTTATAGAAGCTGGGGCATTCGTAACTTCGTATTGGCTTTGGCTTTTAGAAGCAAAAGCCAGAAGCCAAACCCAATATAAACGGGTCCTTAACTAAAATTGTGCACTCCATTAATTCTGTTACAGGGAACTTATAGGCGGAGAGCGTTCCCTAACAAATGAGTGCACGGTTACCTCAAATTGATTTCTGTAACATTTGCAAGGTTACTTGCAAATGTATAGGATTAAAAATATGTATAGGATTGCAAGGTTACTTGAGGTCTGGAGCTAACTAACGGCTGCTAGATACCTACAGAATGACACACATGCTTGCACTCCCTCTCGTCTCCCCCCTCCTCATCTCTCCCCAGTACTAGGTACAGACGTTCCATTTAAAATATGAGACAAATACTCCAATTACTTGCGCCCGAACTCTAGCCAAACCCCTTAGCCACAGAAGCCGCACACGAGAAATCACCTGGACGTTTGCGGCGGTGTACTCCCCAGCCACCCGCTTCTCCTGCATCGCCTCGGACGCCGCCGTGGAGGCCATAAAAGCCCTCACCGCGACCCCATTCCGCCGCGGGACCGCCGCCGCCACAACCCTAGAGAGAGAGGAAAAAATACGCCCAAAAACACCACCAAATAAATCAGCACCCAAACCGCTCCAACGAGAGAGCCTTACCGAAAGGCGTAGAAGGAAGGAGGCGGCGGACATAGAGGGGCACCTGGGTTCGAATAGGAGGCGGGCGGAGGCGGCGGGGAGCGGGAGCAGGCGGGAGGGGGTGGCGGCGGCGGTGGAGAGGAGGCGGCGGAGGAGGAGGCGGAGGTGGGGAGGGGGAGGCAACGGCCGGAGGAGGAGCGCCATTGGCGGCGGCAGCGAGCTCGCGTCCGCCTCGCTTTTGCTTGGCTTGGGTTAGTGCTGTGGTGCTTGTGGTGGGGGATGCGAGGAGGGTTTGGGGTTTAGGCTCTACTTCAGGGGAAAATTGAACATATAGAATCAAGTTGAGTGGGATTTGATAAAATAGGATTAAGTTTGTTGTCCTTATAAATATAGAATCGAGTTGAGCACCTTCTTGCAAATATGGTATTTTTCCCATTTTAATTTCATTTTCATTTTCCAGCCCCTTTTTCTCTATGCGAAATGACTCTTTTGCCCCTTATCTCTATCCCTATCTTCCTCTTCCCACTCCCTACTGGAGGCCGAGCACTTGGTCTTTCTCTATCCCTATCTTTTCAGTGACCGGCGGTGAGGAGGCGAGGGAGCGGCGGTGCTCGCGGGGCCAGCGGCGTGGCAAGCGAGGAGCGCGGCGCGGCGCGCGGCAAAGCGAGGAGCGCGCGCGCGGCTCTCGCGGGCAGTGGCGATGCGGGGCAGCGGTGCTCGGGCGGCGAAGACTCGCGAGCCGGCGCGGCTGCGGCGCTTCGCGAGCGCGCCGCGGAGCGGCCAGCGCGGTGATCGCGTGGAGCGCCGGTGAGATCCGTGGTGCATCCTCCTTCCTTTCTCGTAATCTCTCCTCCTCCCGACGACATCGCCCGCTTCCACGCCTCCTTCCACGGCCGCCACTTCCTCGGCTTTGTCGCGCGCTCTCGCTCGCCCACGCCCGCAAGCCGCTCGACCACGCCGCCGTCCCGCCGTCACCCACCGTCAACGCGCTCCTCGACCTCATCTCCGCGCTCTCCGCCTTTGTTGAATCCACCCCGCCGCTCCCGCACAACTCCCGCTACGGCAACCCCGCCTTCCGCCTCTGGCACGAGAAGCTCACCGACTCCGCCAACGAGCTGATCGCACAGATCGCGGTCACCACCGCATCCCCCTCGGACCTCGCCGGCGCCGAGGTCGAGCTGGCGCCGTAGGGAGTGGGAAGAGGAAGATAGGGATAGAGATAAGGGGCAAAAGAGTCATTTCGCGTAGAGAAAAAGGGGCTGGAAAATGAAAATGAAATTAAAATGGGAAAAATACCATATTTACAAGAAGGTGCTCAACTCAGTCCTATATTTACAAGGACAACAAACTTGGTCCTATTTTATCAAACTACTCTCAACTTGGTCCTATATATTCAATTTTCCCTACTTCAGGTTTGCTGGGAGAAGATGGACGGGTTTTTAAGCTGTGAGCTATATTTTTTATTGGGTTTTGTTAAATATCATCCAGATATTTTTTTTCTAACTATCATCCAGATTTAGGACCGTTAGATTATAGATCTAATGGCCATGAATTCTTCTTCCTCCCTCTTGTATTCTACCCTCTCATCCTTGAAAAAAATATCATCCCTTAAAAAACATCTTTTTGATTTAAGAATTTTGAATTCTATCTTTTATAAGAGAGTTATATATTATTTTGATCAGTATAGCTAAAATTAGTATAGTATCTACTATAATCAACATGTAAACCTCATCTTAAAAAAACATATCGTTTAAAAGCTAGTTATTGTAACAAAAACCAAAAACTATAAGCAACAAGCTCAAAAGAACCTAACATATATCCAGCGTTAAATAATTCAGTTTGAAAAACTTTCGGAGCTCACCGAGATGAACTAATTTTTGAAATTTCATTCATTTCATTTAGTTGTACTGGTATATGCAGAAGAGGAATTGAGTCTTCTGCATTGCATTCATGAAAAGAGAATTTGAAAGAAAAGGCATATGCATAGAACTTAATGAAAACAAGTATGTGATAATGAGATAATGGTGATTTAAGATGAAATGTTAAAATATTACTTACCTTATTTATTATTCTATTTTATACTTGCTGAGTCGTGTACTCACCTTGTTTTATTGTTTTTAGATGATCGTCGAAGGCGATATGCATAGGAGAGAGTAGGACATGGATTATTGTACTTTATAGCTCTTCACTTCACTTAGCAATTCATCACTTTTAGTTACAAACTATTTAGTATCGTTTATTGTAATAATTGGATAATTTATGGTTTCTCTTAATTCCTTATGGTTCATAATATGGCTAGATGATGCATTTCTTAGTTTAGACTTGTTTATGAGGCCTTTGGTAATTATTTGGTTCATATTAAATTCAATTTATGGTCTATCATGTTATTGAAATATATGTTTAATTTCATGTTGAATGTTGATTCTTGAAATCTAGATGTTAGTAATGCATGCTTATTGGTTTAAATTGGTGGTGATAATGGTTGTTGGTGACATCTTGGGTTTTTGTTAAGCCGGGGTGTTACAATTGATATCAGAGCGTGCATTAGGTCTGTGGTGAATAACGTAATAACATATTTGTTTAATCAACTAAATTTGATATATAATTGGTAATATAATGAAAATAACAACCATAATAATAAAGTAACTTATAAAAAACTTAGTGGTAAAATTTGACTTAATTTAAACAAAGAAATGTAACACACTGGTGCATAGTAGGATGAGGATTGGGTCATTCATTGCATTTACACCTCCGTTAGTTTGTTAATTGGTAATGAAACTTAAGATGTTGATTAATTGAGTATGGTATGATTGATATTGATGTGCTTGAGGCGAGTTATCAGTTGTTCTTTCTGGTGATCAGTAATGGCAAGAGGTAGAGGCCGTGGACGTGGTGGAGGCTGCGGTCATGGTCATGGGCGCGGTCCGGCGGTGCCACCACCCCCAGCCGAGGAGGTCGTTGGAGAGGCAGGTGAGGAGGTTGTTTCAACTGCTCAGCCATCCGTTGGTGTCCAAGCGGTGATAGCCACCTTGTTGTGAGACATTTAGAGGGAGGTTCAAACTATTCGTTAGCAAGTGTAGGCATCTCCTTTGGCTACAGGGGCACCTTGTTGCAGACCTTGGAGATGCACGGCTGCACTAGAGGCTAGGATGAGTCTTGGTGAGTGGATGTCTCTCTGTTTAGATAGTTTCGATGGAGCGGGTACATCGGTCCAAGCAGCGGATTGGTTTCGCTCTATGAAGAGGTAGTTTGGAGTTCTAAAGATGATCTTTTAGCAGAAGGCTCTTTTTGTGGCCTTTCAGCTGAAGGGTTAGGTGAAAATTTGGTGGGAAGGGGTTCTGTTAGTTAGGACCCCTGCTCAGGGACCGATCACTTGGGAGAATTTCGTCGAGCAGGTCAGGGCAATGTTCTACCCCAGAGTCATTCCTTGAGAGGATGGAGCACTCTCTATCGACCTTTTTTCAGGGAAAAATGTCTCTTGTAGAGTACGAGGCAGGGTTTAATAACCTAGACCACTTTGTTCCAGTTATGGCTGGTGATGATTGAAAGAAGGCTAAGAGGTTCTGGAGTAGACTTAACTAGGATTATCACCATGTTGGGGGCAACAGGTCCGCATGACTTCAACACTGTGGTCGATCAGGTCAAGAGTATGGAATTCGGGAGGGTGATCACTAAGGAGAGGCAGGCTTCTAATAGTTCTACTCCTTCTGGTTGTTCTGGCTAGGGCCAAAAGAGAATCTATGGTAGCGAGAGTGGGGTCTTCTTAGTGACCCATTCCCAAGAGGGTCGAGGGGGACAACGTCCTCCATCGATTGGCCCTTTCTGCAGAGGCTGCTTTCTTTTTCAATGCCACGCCCCTCCATCAGCTTCGTAGGCGTTGCACCCCATTCCTAGCTAGGGCATGATCTACTTCAAGTGCGGTGATGAACACGGTGTTTTAGAGTGCTCCTGGTCAGGGAGCTATCTTTGTTGTGACCAAATAGGCCATAAGGCATTGGTGTGCAAGCAGAATCCCACTAGCATCATCAAGTGGGAGCCAATTCCTACGATGTCTTCGGCCACATCTTCTTAGAGCTCATTTCAGATGCTGACGGCCGCTTCAATGCTACAATATCCTCCAACTTAGGCTCCTCCTGCAATGTTTCCTTCAGCTCCTCCTGCCAGATTTTACTGGCACTCTGCACTCAAAGGAACAAATGGCACAAAATCATTATGTTCACACTGCTACACTCTCATCGGATGAACCCATAAAAGGCTATGCTATACCCAAGAAAATGCATAAAAATCATTTACCCGATATAGAATCATCTAGCAAAATAACAAAGGGAGAAGTTATCCCAGAACAGAAATATGCATTGATTTCTTGAGTGCATACTTGCGCTGATAATGGACCCTAAATTACACCGTGTGTGAGCTGAAACGTTACATGAAACATGCCAGAATTATTCAAACGACATGACAAAACCTTTCCACTTTTGCAGATCTTGTTACTAGGCCAGCGAAGTGGAACCACCCCCTTTGGGACTGCTCATATTGTTTTCTATTTGAAGAAGCCAGAAGTCAATATAAATATACATCTTCTTAAAGTGGCTTTTGCACTTCTCTTGCTCTTGGAATAAGATAGGGGGTCATGAGCGCATCATGCACCCCACTCCTCGTGTTCCTATCTCGCGCACGCATCTCCAAAGGCAGAACTAGAACGAAAAAGATCGGGGTTTACCACTTCACTATATATCTATATATAACAATATATATAGCTTGCAAATAATATTGTGCTAAATAGTAATGTGTTAGGTAATTTTTAGCATTAATATTTCAATGTAAACGATGATACCGTATGATGATAAAGAAGCAGTGATCAAAATTCTTACCAAAATAAAAAAGCATGATAACAATATTGATTAGTTGCAGGAAATTGAAGAAACTAAGGACAAAACCACAGACAAAAGTTAGTCATTACTAGTAAAATACATCATTTGATCTCAATGACCTATTAAAAAGAACAAAATTACTTAAAGTTTTCAAGTAAAAAATAGTAGAATAATCAAATATAAGTTAATACATTATCTTTTAGTATTTACGTTCTTTCAAGTTCATGAAGTGATGAACCATAACATCGTTAACAATTTTCATCAATTCTTATTTCTCCACATAGTAAATGAGTATATCATTCACGAAATTATTACCAGTTAATTGAAAAGTTAGTTAGATATTTGTATGTTCAATAGTTCAAAAACAACATGATAGAAAAATATGTCCAATGGTTTACTTACTTGACATTACGGTCAAATACTATATTTCACTTTCGATTTACAACGAGCTAGGCTGGTATTCCAAAAATCAAAATTGAAACTCTAAGTCTTAACCCTACAATTTGTCAAAAATCAATCAATAATCATCACTTTCCAGCGAGGGCATGAGGCAATAGGGACTAGACGAAGCCATGGCGAGATGGTAAGCGCGTACAGCTGGTGGCACCGATTTCTCTCATTTTTCGGCCACCGGTCATTGCCTAGCTGGGTGCGGTTGTGCGGTGGACGTGGTGCACATCTCTTGGCCAACCATGCGAGATGAACAAGCGTCGAGAGCTGTAGGTGACATGCTTCAAGATCATCAAATGGATGCCATAGCCTGTTACAATCCTCCATCTTACGCTAGCTCAAAGGCTGGCTTGACATGCGGTAGTTGCCTTATGGACTAAGAGAAGCAGAGGCTTCTCGTGGATTGTTGCTAGTTACTGAGAATTTGGGTTGCTAGTGCTCACTTTATTAGGTTTCAAGGAAAGAACCGGGTGCACTGAGTTTAACCTAGAGGGTTCACACATGGGCTGAAAAGTGCTAATCCCTACTATAATTTTTTTGGACCCGGTGTCCTGTGGCACCGGGAACTGCTTCTTAATTCCGCCCCTATGCATTTCTCTCGTACTTCCTCACCGTTTTCCTCCTCATTTAAAAAGTTGTTTCTTTCAATCACTACTACTTATTTTCAGCAGAAGAGCCATGAATCACAGCGAAAAGCCATAGACCACAGCAATATGAACACCTCAAAAACTTGAGCCAACTGGCCAGCCAGCCAAATGGAAGTGTAGGGAGAACATGACCAAATGGGTCGTGCCTAACGGGTTGGCCTAAGCCATGGTACTGTTAGCATATGGCATGGCACGACACGAGGCCATAGGCCATGTCTAGGCCGGTGCCTCGGCCCACCATGCCGGCATGGCATGGCATGAGAAGTGTCGAGCCATCCCAGCCCAACACGACACGATATGATCCATTAGGCCCATAGGCATAATATCTACAGTTTCTATAATTTAATATGCCTTCTTCTATAATTTCTATAATTTAATGTGCCTTTCTAGATTTTTTATAATTTATTATGTGTATCTATAAGTTCTACAATTTAATGTGTATTTTTTGTACTTTCTACAATTTATTATGTATTTTTGAATTCTACACATTTTTCTTAATGAATCAGTTTTTTTCCATTTTTTCGAACCGAACGGGTTACATGGACTAAATGGACACGTTATGCCGATTTGGCTCAGTAGGCTAATAGTGTCTTGGACCGATCCGACACCTAGGGCTGTGCACATCTCAACCGAACCGAAAAAACCGGACCGAACCGGTCAACTCGGTTTGACCGGTTTTTGGTATTCGGTTTTTATATTTTAGGTTATTTTGGTGTTCGGTTTTTTCGGGAAAAACAAAAAACCGAAAAAACTGAATGCCCGCAGAATGTACGAGGGGCATGCAACAGACAGACATCATGACTAGAGTGTATTCTTGGCTTTTCGTTTGGTTTGCTTTCAACCAGGCATCATGACTTGTCTTATAATCTGACATGGCGTACCTTAACTAATCCCTCACAAATGGCATCAAAGTCCATAAGAAGGCAGTTAGGGCATAATCTTCTTTCTGTATTAAGATATACATATTAAATTGATCGAAGGAATTCACAACTCAGGCCAACAAAAGGATATGCATTTGTCTCAACTTCTCGAGTTGGTGGTCTATGGGACAGCAAAGGATTAAGATTCTTAGGCCAGGTTCTTTCCATACCAGCTTCTTCTGTTTAATCTACTATGCAAAGTTCATGCCTATTTAACTTTGTTTCATCATTGCTCTTATTTGATGAATATATATACACACACACTACCTACCAGGCTACCACTGAGTCTGGTATATTTGCTGTAATGTTGTGAGTTACCTGTGAAGTAATTCATCAACTCCAATCTCTAGGAATGAGCTTTATACTTTTGTACTAGTATTACTATTTGGTCACTGCACTGTTAAAGAATCTGAGCGTTTTGATGGAGACTGTTAGTACAGTGAGTAAGTACTTATCTGTAAAAGGCTAAGGTGCATCCTAGTAAATCTACTTGTCTCGCTAGTCACTGTATCGATTGCAATTTGCGTTAACTTTGGTAAATATGGTATTTACCGATACTGCACCGAAATAAATTGGGATTTACCGATACCGAACTGTATTTTCAAAAATACTATATACTACTGAATTAACAATACCATATTTACCGTATATACCGAACTAACCGAATGCACAATCCTACCGACACCCTTCTAAGCTGTGCCATGAGCCAACATGGCATAGCCCATTTAAACTGCCGTGCCTCGTCGGGCCCAGGTCGGGTCGCCCACCACCACTGGTGCAGAGCAGAGCGTGGAGCAGGGTGCGCGTAGCAGTATTCCCTTTGGCCGGTCTTACGTTTACCCCTTCGCCGTCCGTTTCCATAAATTTTCCTCCCCGTCGCGCTCCTCCCCCTCCCCTTCCTCCACTCGCGCTTCGCCTCTCCATCTCTCTCAGATCCCCTTCGCCTCGTCGCCTTCGTCCGCGTGTTGGGGTTGCTTGAGCCATGGTGGATCAGCTCACCGACGACCAGATCGCCGAGTTCAAGGAGGCATTCAGCCTCTTCGACAAGGACGGCGACGGTCTGATCCCTCTCCCCCTCTGCCTTTTTTTTTCCTCCTGCTTGTTATCTTAATGCTCTGCACGATTCCATTCGACGCGCGCGCCGTGCTTGGTGTGATGCGGTGGAGTGGGGTCGCGGTTGGATGATGTTGGTGGCTGGTGGGAGATCTGATCGCCGTCGGTGTCTGCTGGTCCGAGCGGATCGCGGGATTGGTTCGGGATGTTGGTTTCGGTGGTTCTCGAGATGTAGATCTCGCGTCTTTTTCACATGTACTATTGATCCTGGTCAGTGCTGTTACCGTGCTGAAATTTAGGAATTGCTGTAGAGAGGATCTCAAGGGGGAAGGACGCCCGCGCCTTGTGCTTGTTGATGACTCTCCCTACCACGGGAACCGCAAAACTGCCCCTCACCTGGAGAATGGCCGATTGGTTGTTCCATGCTTCCATGAGAGTTTTTTCAGCAGAAAAATCGATAACCCTGTGGAATTCCCCATATAAAATCTAGAGCCCTCCTACCATGTGATATGGTGCTGCTGCTGCGGTTAGCATGGGCATAGACGCTTGCTGGAGCATGGTGGGTCACTAGTCACTACTCACTGGGTGTGGCGTGGCTAGGGCTGCAGTGATGAGATGCGGCGCAGTGCAGGTCTTAGGGCTACAGGGTGAGTGCATGCAGTGGTGGAGCTAGTTGTTGGGATCTTGCAAGTTGCAACACCACATGATGTTATATAGCACGGGCATTGGCTTGTTGTTGGGTTGTTGGTAAAGGGGCAAAACTACTGTTTTGGAATTTATGTAGACTTCTGGTTTCCTTTTTTAAATGGATGCTATGGACGTAAAAGGTAATGATACACCATGCTTGAGTGTTGCAGGATAGTTTCTATCTGTGAAGATAGATGGATGTAACTATGTAAGATGTTACCAGCTTACCAAAGTGTATTCTTCTTATTTTTAGAAGGCACATCAGAGTTTGTATCTAATTCCGCCTATTATGCTATTGGTGGCGCCACCAGTAAAGATTTGATGATAATGTGGAGAGTATATGCCATAGATGGAATAGTTATCGATTTTATTTTTTTATTGATTATGAGTAAGTGGGCTGTTGAGGGGACCATCATGTAGGCAGTAAGCACATTAGTTGCAGGGTTGCAGCAAAGGGAATAGCTTACAGCTGAACACGAAAACACGAAAATTAGCCTGTAATTAGTTGCTTGCTGCATGTTCCTAGATTTCTCGCCAAAGGTTACACAACGTCACATTGATTACCTTGTTTTCTTATCATCTTATATTTCGCTTCCATGGAAACACAATCAAGTTGCATTTAGGGTTGTGAAAAAATAGTTACCTAGCTGAGATCTGCAAGGAACTGGTCAGAAGCAGTAATAGTGGTCCTTGATCCTTTGAGAACCAAATGCATAACAGTTTTTTTCTAGAAGAAATGCACAACACTATTGGTATCATTAGCTTGTTGAATGTGTTTATTGGCATTTGGTTCGAGGAGTTGAGGACTGATAGGTTTCTTGTGTGACAGGCTAGAAAGGGATTTAAGTTTATGTCAGGGTTAACATTATTGTCTTTTTGGACAATGCCATCCCAGTTGGGTAGCTAAGAACTGGAGGGAACTGCAAGTTCCTAGTTTTTGTTTCATGTTTACCTCAAAATTTGAGTTTCTTCAGCCCTGTATAATACTTAATATTAAAATCTATATACTGTTAAATAGCCATGAAAGACTTCCTTACCAGGTTGCTACAGTGCTTCCAGTCCTCCCGGGGAAATCTGTCTCCTGGTGGGGAACCAGCTACCAGTATTGTCTACCCTGGTTTGGGTTTTAGCGTGCCAACATCCCCCATAGACTCTGGTCTGTTTAGTTTCATTTTTGTAATGGATTGGTGTGGCATCTGTTAGCATAGTATGTAGGTGCAAAAGTGGTTCCAAATGGTATCCCTGCTGCTGCAAATTTAGGAGCGCTGATAATTCTCTAGTGTGCATTAAACAGTATGATTCTTCTTTGTACTGTAGACATTGATTAATTTGTTTTAGTATGTCATGTTCTTCCTAATGAGAGAAGTAAGCATAGTTAAATGTTCGTTGCAACTTTAATTGTAAAGCTATGAATATGTGAAATTGTGAATCCCCCCCTAGATTCTTTTTGTAAACTCACTAATGACATTGAAAGCATGACATTTCACTTTCTAGTTTCCATATTTGTTTTCCATTATACGATGAAACCAAGATCTATCTTAAATCATGTAGTGGGTTCTCAAATATGTTTCCAAATTTGACACCATGGCATTGGTTTTGAGAAGTACTTACAAGTTATAATGTGTTTTCACCATAGTGGAGTCCATGCCTTCCCTTTTCCTTTTTGAGCATCGGTACTGATCAAGTTTAATGGCATGTTTACCTCAATATATTTTTAGCAAATTGTAACTCGAATAGTTAGGCCTTGGGTGAATATTTTCATTCCTAGAGATTTCATCATTGTCCACTAACAGTTATTCCTAGTTTAAGATTGTATGTGTGTTTGTTTCTCTTACCTTAAATGCCTTTATGCATCCGGATAAAGAAAGGGACAATGAAAGAATGGGTGTGATGAACCTAAACATTACTTCCTTTTTTCATAAGCATAGCTGAAAGTGATTTCCAAATATTTAATAAATATAAATGATTTTACTTTCATTGAAAACCTGAAAAGTTGGTATATTCCTATGCTGTAGAAGTAATTAAGCAGTTGCATGAGCTCCACCCATGAAATGCGAGAACTAATGAGCAGAGCTGGAGTTGATTGAATTTTTTTCTTTGAAACTTTAAGAAAGTTCTGGAGGAAACTGGTGTGTGCAATTGCTTTCTTGTGATCTCAGCATGGACTTCAGCATTTACCTTCTATTTTTTTGTGTTTCTTTGTTTCCTGTTGGACTGACTAACTCGGCTAGTAAAGGTTCAGTAGATTTGATTTTCCCAGCAAATGTTTAAACTTCCCTCGCTATCTAGGTCTTGCCCTGGGTTTTTCGTTTTGTTGTCAAGTTATACTTGCTACCCGTTTCCTCTTATTGTGTTACAGAATTTCTGTTGGACAGCATGGTGATTTCACTGGAGTTTGTTTTGGCATGTGTGATTTTGCTGCTTAATTGTAGAAATGTTCAACGCCTATTTACTACTGTAGTTCTGTGCACTTCAATGGGAAATACAGCTTAAGGAAAACTATGACAATGTAGTATGTACACACATACGGATATACCCATAACACCACTAGTCCAGTGATATTTTTCTGTTTTGAGGCTGGCACACAAAATAACTGCATGACAAGAATTGCTATTTACCTGTCTATTGTAATAAATTCAGTAATTCTCTATATGTTATGTGCTAAGACAACAATAAATTCAGTAATTCTCTATATGTTATGTGCTAAGACAACACCTTCAAGAAAGAGACTTTGGAAATGGCTGTTAGTTTTAATACAAATATCCTAGACACTAAAATGGAAGTTTTGGGAGATTGCATTATTTGATACTGTATCATTAATCTCTTTTGCTATTAATACTGTATTACTATTGAATTTCCCTAGTAGAGAATGGTTTAAATTGTCTATTTGTTCGGATGTTTTTCCCAATCATTTTCACAGACAATTTAAGTAATTGCACTAAGTAATGTTTGTCTCCTGGAACAGGCTGCATCACCACCAAGGAACTTGGAACTGTGATGCGCTCCTTGGGGCAGAACCCCACTGAGGCGGAGCTTCAGGATATGATCAATGAAGTGGATGCTGATGGTAACGGAACAATTGACTTTCCTGAGTTCCTCAACCTGATGGCACGTAAGATGAAGGACACAGATTCTGAGGAGGAGCTCAAGGAGGCTTTCCGCGTGTTCGATAAGGACCAGAATGGCTTCATCTCCGCGGCTGAACTCCGCCATGTCATGACCAACCTTGGTGAGAAGCTGACAGACGAGGAGGTGGATGAGATGATCCGTGAAGCTGACGTGGATGGCGATGGTCAGATCAATTACGAAGAGTTTGTGAAGGTGATGATGGCCAAGTGAGATGCCATTCTGAAGCTAGTTCCCTGAGGGTAGTAACTAGTTTAGCTTCAAAAACTGACAGCATTTGGTTATTCCCTATTCCGTCCGTGAATGAACATATTTGTTGTTTGATTTCTTTTCAGGGATGTTGGTAATTTCGTTTGGATTTGTCTGTTGTTGTATTACATTTGTGTTATCTTGGTACAATGATGCTTTTTTCCCCTTCGAAATTGAGACGGTGAATTTGTTGTAGTACATGGTATGCAGGTGCAGCAATATCTGATTTTTTGTTCGTGCTGTAACTTGGGGTGCAGGATTACCAAATGCTTTCGCTACAATGATCCAGACACTAGGACTTCATTAATGATTTTTTGTTTTAGTTTTAAAAGTTGAATGCAGGTCCCATGATTATACCTGAAATTTCTAATAATAATAATCATCATCATCATCATCATCATGTGATTACCAAAGTAAGCAACGGGCCTGTTCTTTTCGGCTGCGGCTTTTGGCTGAATTTTTTGAATTTTGGCTGTTTACGGTACAGATTACGGAGAGACAGATATCCATTTGCAATTTTTGCCGGTACAGATGTTGGGCTTTTAACGTGTAGATCGTTTAACTTGTAGACTCCGTCTTGAGAAAATACTCCGTTTGAAAGTTAGGTACTGTAGCAAAAACCAAAAGCCGCCGGCTTGTGAGGTAAAGAACAGGCCCAACGTAGGCTAAGAATTAGAGACATAGGGAGGACGGTCCTTTGTACCGCGTCCACGTCTCAAAGCTGTGCGGAACTGTGTCCGCGTTTGGTGCGCACTGTTGAGAAACCCGTGGCGATCAGTCCAATCAATTTCTAAATAAGATCAATTACAAAAGACAGGTAATAGTAGATTGAAACACACAGAGGTAGAGAAGACTCCTGGTCTTTTTTATTACTTTCTTTTTGATTTTTATATACAAAATAGCCAATAATACTTCTTATTTATAGTCTAATAGTGATGTGCTCACCATAGGTCAAAGTTTCAAGCCTAGATCCAGGTTTCCTAACACGACAAGCCCTTTGACAGTTGGTCTGGCCTGACCGACCGAACAACCTAAACCTAAAAGAACAACCCAAACCTAAAAGAACAACCCTAACGGCAGCATCTTAGATACTTTGTCGTTCTAAAGAGAGATACTTTGCCATGCAGTATAATGATTTTGATCTATACTCTCTCTCTTGCTGCTGAGGTTGTGTTGTTGGTCTTTGTTATAACCTTATCTAGTCTAGCTAGATTATTGGAGGAGTCATTTTTCTCATTAGGATAGTTCTTTCTAACATACTCGTTGGAGAAGCATTAAAGCGCAATCTACAGTACTGGATCAATGGAACGTGGAGTTAATTGTTGTATGCATTAGTTCTCAATATATCGGTTGTCGACGGAACAACATTTCGCACGCATACATACATATATACATATATATGGGGAGCATATCTAGTGCTAATGGTGTATTCAGTACTAACATGTAAACGTCAACGTGGACCATTGGATCCTTGGGAGGCCAGGATCAAGATGGGCGGAATCCCAGAGCTTACTTATGCGATTTTCCAAAAACCCTCCTGTGTGTGTATTTATGTGTATATATGTGTGTGTATATATGTATATATATGTGTGTATATCATTATTATTATAAAAGAATGAGTTGGTGGTTGTACGTCCATTCTCCTCCAACTGCTCTATTTTCTCAACTTCTCACTATCTCCACTTTCCAACCGATCAGAGTAACTCTCTTCTATAGTACGATTCCCTATACATTCAATAAGTTCCGTTGTAACGCATGAGTAAGTAACTAGTATGTATATATAGGACGCTGAAATGGGTCACTATGGTGTCTGGGCATCAAGCTTCCCTGCCTTTGGATTGCTTTTAGATGCGTGCAAGTGCAATGATGTATAATATATCAGGCAAAGCCGTTAATATTTATTAATTCGAAAAGTCATCAATGTGAAAAGGAAGTCATTGATTTAGCATGCTGAGTTAATCATAGATGGAAAGTTTTAATCACGGATGTGAAGTCTCAGTCATGAAGTCTAGGTACTATGGTGCCTCTGTTATTTATATTATATATGTATATATGTATATGGAGGTATGGATTAGTTCTACATTTTCTTAAAGCTTGAATCGCTGAATTGAATTGAAGTTTTTCGTCCGTGTTGCAGCGTTTCGCCCGGCGACACTGCACGCCACGCGCGGACGGCCACGAGCGGCAGTAGCCTTTCGAGAGCGACGGGGGACAGCGGTGAGCGGCTGCGGCGGTAGCCTTGCAGTGGGGGCCGCCAAGCAATCGGACGGGGGCCACGTGGTGAGCGTCGCCGGGCACACTGCGGCCGTGCAAAGACCAGTCAGCGTCATACTAGCCCAGATGCCACGCTAGCCTAGATTATGGAATTTTTTTGTACGGATAATCCATTTTTTATTCGAAAATACATAAATATACCCGCGACAAAATTTTTTACAAAAATAGTCTCCAGTCGCCCCCCCATTAGGCGACTTCTTCCTTTCGCCCAACCGGCAAGCGACACAATATCTGTCGCTGGTTCTTGGAGCGACTGCAAGTAGTCGCTTTACAATTGGGCGACTGACATGCAGTCGCCCAATGGATGGGCGACTTATAACTCAGTCGCCCAATGGACGGGCGACTTTACTCACTCCGTGATTTTGTAGAGTTTTGTCAATTTTGTAGTTTTAAACGGAAAAAATATGGTGTAGTTGTAATATAATGTTATGTTTATTGTATGTTGTACGTGCATTAAAAATTGTGAGAAATTTTTTAAGAACAATTGATATGAGAACGTTTGATATATACATTGGTAAGTGATATTTTTATGTTACTAAGAATTAGTGTACTGAAGAAAACTGGTATGTTAATTATTGTTACATGATTTGCTATCTGAATCATTCAATGCGAACACACGAGATAATAACCTTATGTGAATTGAAATAAACTTCATAATACTGATTGGGAGTAACATGCCGCTTACAGTTTTATTACATGCATAACATATAGCATGATATGCGACTAACCCACCCAACTGCTCGTACCACCTACTGTGTGGACCGGGGCCACTTTCCTCGCCACATTTTGTCTACTGGGTGTAGCGTGGTTGTTTCCCCTTTTTGTCGCGCCTTGAAGATGGCTCCGCTGCATCCTTCTTCCTGTCACTCTTGGACTTGAGGGCTGCCTCACGAGCTTGAAGCTCTTCCTCCTGACGCTTGATGGCTGCTTCACGCAGACTTAGCTGCTCCCGCCTCCTTTGCAGCTCATCCTCCTTGCCCTTCAGACGGATTTGGTCCACCCTCACGCGGCGCTCTTGCTCAAGCCGCATCTGTCGTTCCACCTCGCGAGCCTGAGTCATCTTGACAAAGTATTGTCCTTTGTTTTCCACCTCCACTGCCCGGTTATTTGGCCATGCCGCGACACCCGATCCACCCATTCCATGAACCCGCAAGCCTATGTGTGGCGTGGTAGATGTCATGGATCAAGTTGAAAAACGATAACGGAAAAGAAATGATTTAGTTATGGTCGTTACCACGAAGTCGTCATCCAGGTCAGGACACTTGAAGAACCTACGGCCGTATTTGGCTCGTTGTACTCGATCAGTCCAGACTCCCAACATCACCCTAAAGCCGCAATGGCACTTCGGGCGCTCATGCCACTCCGGCACTCCAAATGGGTCGGACCTCCAAGAAGACATTGTTGTGTAGTAGTATTGTGATGCCTTGAGGAGGAGATGTGGTATGGAAGACATAGGAGGAGGCCTTTATGTAGGCGGGTTATCAGTGCAGTGGGCATAGTCCATGGAGAGGATCTTTCGCTTTCCCGGATTCCAGTAGCAATAAATGGCCCTATACAGCTTTTCGAGACTATAATCTCGTAATAAATTCATAGTTTGTAGCCTTTTGAGATTGGACCATTCAAAGCCTAGAAGGCTAAAGACCTACGCCCTATATGTGTATAGGCCTACAGCCTACTCCTGGAAAGGCTAAAGACCTCGCCCTATATGTGTGCAGCCCTACAGCCTACTCTGTAAAGGCTAAAGACCTACGCCCTATATGTGTACAGGCTAAAGGCCTACTCACATCACTGCAAAGGCGGCATATGCTGCCCGTTTTCTCATGTCATCGAGCAAAGCGCCTCTTTTGTCATCTCACCGAGCAAAGCTGACCTCTTGTGTCATGTCCCCGAGCAAAGCCGGGCGTGTTGTCATGTCCCCGAGCAAAAGCCTCTTTTTGGTGGTCACCGCATTAAGCTGCCCTGGTTTGCTATAAGTAGCGTGGTTGGGGTCGCATGACATTGTGAATCGAACAAAGTATACCCTCTCTTTCATGGTGAAACATACCATGTCCAAGTCGAGGGCGGTGGGATTTGGGTCACCGAAGGACGACATTCCCTTAGAAACGAGGGATATGTTTGGTCCGCGATCGATTGATACCAAGCGGCGTGCTCAACCACCGTGGCGAAATGCGACACAATGAGTACGCGATCGTCGGATCTTGGATTCCCGAACGATGGCGGCGACGTTTCTTCCGATGCTCACGCTCGGGTACAAATTAGTAATGTTACATTTTGTATTGCTTATGGACCTCGAAGTTTACCGTCATTTTTGTGCAGATGGCCAAATGCGACTTCTCCCATCGGATCGACCCTCCTCACGAGCGGTATGTTGATCGTTATGTGGATACGTTATGGGCTCGAATATGGGACTTGGAGTACCGAATGGAGAGTCTCACCGAGGAGAACAACGACCTCCGCGAACGGATGCAACGCGAGAGGCAACGAGGAGGTCGTGAATATAGGAAGCTCTTATGATCCCACATGTTGCCGTGCGAACCCGAGCTGCATATGTGCATGCCACTACCATGACGGCCACCACGTCCGAGGCGGCCCTCAGCAATTCTCCATGTGGGTGCCACGAGGCTCGTTTGGCATGTAGGTAACGAGGTTATGCTTGTGTCGTATTTTAGTTCATGTATTTGTTCATGTGTTGGCATGTAGAATTTGTGTCGTTTGGCATGTGGCGGTAGGATTGTTGTGTTGAATTAAAATGTTGGGTGTACTACTTTTCATAAATTCTGTATGTGTAATGTATGTGTTGTTTCGTGTTATAAGTGCGTGACGCCTTCATTTTCTGTGACCTTCGTTGAAACTTCTGGTGTTAAGCATGTGATGGATTAGTTGTTATCTTCGTGGAGTTGTTATCACAAGCAATACTGAGCATGAAATACAAGGTTACAACATACATACAAGGAATAAGTCCATTACAACATACAAGGATGTAACATACAAGGTTAACAAATGGTACATTAAATTTAGCATGCATTACAACACCAACTACTGATCAGGTCATGCATTGCATCGTCTAGTCTGTGTGCCCTCCCGACCGCATCGCCCACAACGTGCACCGGATGTTCCACTTGTGATTCGTCCATGTCATTTCTAATACGTCGGCTCATGTCCGACCCTTCCCACCCTTCAAAGATGTTAATATCCGAACCCGGTCCTCGCTGAAATGTCCAAAGTGGTGAAGTTTCCCACCGCCCGAACCCCGGAGCTCCCACACCAAGCTTGCAGATTCTCTCTTTGAAAAAGTACTCGGACATGAAGTTGGAAGGATCAATGCGCACGGTTCCGCATGCAGCGAGGACATGAGAGCATGGCACGTGTAACAACTTAAGCTTGTTGCATGTGCAGCTAGGTCTGTTTGCATGATCTCCAAGGCATACCTCGTGAGTAATAAGTGAACGAGATGTCCCAAATCCGGCTCACACGGAGTATCACCTCAAACGATGCTCCTCGTTGCCCATGCAATGCATGTGTGCAATTGACCCTTCGTGCCTTCGTCTCCATGTACGCAGTAATTTTTGACGAATCTGGGGCTCGGGATTGGCGCGCATGAAGTGCGGCACTCGCGTCTGTCCACGAAGTAGCGGATTGTCTTTGTGAAGAACACCTTCCACGATGGCGACAAGGGGCTGAGAACGGAGACCCCGAGAACCCAATTGTACACCTCGGCAAGGTTACTTGTCATTATTCCGCACCTTACGCCATCCGTGTTGTGCAACAATGACCACTTCTCCAATGGTTCCCCTCGATCCACTGCGAAGCACTTGATGTTTCGCGCGCCTCCTTCTTGGACCACTTGGGTTAGACTCATCGATTGCTTGGCAAGCATTGCGGTTGTGCCGCCCGAGTGACCGGCCCCTTGCTCCTCTCGTCGACGTTCTTCTGGTGTGCTCATCCAAGCAACCCCATAAAGCATCAAATTTTCTCTGCTGGTTACGCTAGCAAGCCTCTTGAATAGCTTCATCAAAGATTGTTTGAAATTGCTTGAAAAAGTTTGCCCCTAAGTGACGCATCGCACCACCGGTTCCTCATGTCCGCCAAGGAACGCTCTCTCGGGTCTTCTTGAAGTTTTCGTATGGCCTTTATAATACCGGCGTGGCGATCATGGATTACGCACACACCAAAGTAGGGTGCCTACAACTCCGATCTTCACATGTCTTAGAAACCACGATCGGCTCTCATAATTCTCACTCTCCACAAATGCAATAGCCGCGCAATATTTGATTGTTACCGTCAACGCCTATGGCCGTTAGGAGCGCCCTTTGTATTTGCTGTCAAGAAGGTCCCATCTATCGAGATCATCGGCGGCATATGCTTGAATGCTTCAATGCTAGCACCAAATGCAAACAATGCTCTCGCAACACCGCAAATCTGGTGGACTTACGGACGGCTTCGGTACGGCGATGTACGTGTCCGGGTTCCTTTGTTGCAACACCTTAAGCATACGAGGAAGGTTGTCGTGCGCCGCCTCGAAAGTGCCAAAACGTTTTTCCAACGCCTTTTGCTTGGCACGCCACGCCTTCGCGTAACTAATCTTATACTTGAATTTATTCTCAATAGCTAGCACAATATGTGTTGCCGCAACATCTTTTTCTCCACTATCTCCCGTACATCAAATTGGCTATAACCGACGTCGGGTTTCGATGCCTCGCCAAGACGGTGTTGAGAATGCGAGTGCGGCTCCACCTTGGACACAATCCGGTGAGTGTCATACTTGGGTCTCGGCGTGCACCCTCCAAGGACAACCACTGCTCGCACTTCACGATGTCTTGCTCACGGCTTGATTTGACGACGCGAAATGTCCGTTGCATTGAAAGGGCCCAAAGCTTGATGGCATCTGCGGCGCTTCCTTGTCGGCAAAAAAAGCATGCACCGAACCTCTGTCTCATGATACTCCCATGGTGATTCATGCTCATCATATGCGAAACACCCTCGCATTAAACCGGTTCCATTCTGGGGATAGGAACTTCTTCATCATCGAATTGTCCTCCTCGTCGTCCTCTACAGCCTTGCTCTTCATCCCATGCCCTCGGTCATCGATTCCATCTGCCGCACGATATACTCATTATACTCTCCTTCATCGCCTTGCCCGCTCCCTCTCTCGGAGCTTGACGGCTCTAACTCTCCTCCATATACCGCATCGGCTTGCCCGATTCCCTCAGTATAGCTTGACGGCTGTAACTCTCCTCCATGTACCGCATTGCCTTCATCATGAGCAACTTCATCGCTCCGCCATCGTGCTGCCCGCCCAGCCGCTAGCACCTCCCGGCATAGGCGGGCGCACGAGCTTGCGCATTGCTTGTAGTGAGCACGGTTGCACAAGCAGACACACTCGTATCCACGGCGCGGCACCCTTGCACAAATCCCTTCCACGGCGGGCGCACCAATGTCTTCAACTCCCATCCGATGTGAGTGGGAGACCGGCTCCAAAGCCCTTGCACAACGACGCGCACACCTCGGGGTCCAATGAAAACTCGGGTCACCAATGCCGCACATCCGTCATTGGAGCATTCTCGTCATCCGAAGTACGAGAGTGACTTGCGGAAAATCGCTCAAATCCACACCATTCGGACCTTCACGAATCATTCCAGCACCATAATACACTCTCAATGTAGTACTGGCCATTAATGATGTACGCCTACATGTATGATTGAAATTTACGACATGTCAAATATCATCGTTCAACACTAAACTAAACTTTCTATACTAAAAAGAGTAGTACAATTTCTATACTACAAAATGTTCCATACTACAAAATGTATACTACATCTACAATTTGTACTAACACTAATATTTCATCTAAATAATAGTGTAAATACAACCTAATTAACGAAAATACCTGGATCCAAATCGATGGAATAGCTTGGACTCCTTCCTCCTTCACCTCCTCCTTCTCTTCTCCCCTCCCCTCCTTTTCTTCCCCTCCTTCTCTTCTCCTCTTCTTTTCTTCCCCTTCCTCCTCTCTTCTTCTTCTCTCTGGCTCTCTGCGCAGTATGGGGGAAATGTGGTTGTTTGGCAGAATGAGGGGTAGTGGGCGGCAGTCGGTGGACATCCATTGCAGTCGCTCTACCGTTGGGCGACTGAAATTTCAGTCATTTGTGCGGTTGAGCGATCGCAATTTCATCGCTCAACGGTAGGGCGATCGCAGTATCGCCAACGGTTCGACATTTCCTTTGTGTCGCTTGCCGGTTGGGCGAAAGGAAGAAGTCGCCCAATGGGGGGGCGACTGGAGACTATTTTTGTAAAAAATTTTGTCGCGGGTATATTTATGTATTTTCGAATAAAAAATGGATTATCCGTACAAAAAATTCCTAGATTATGGCCGTGTACTTGGATCAGCCAAGCCAGATGGGTTTGTTTGGGTGATTTGGGACTCACTACAGGTGGACGTTGTTCAATATAGGGCTTGTTGTTTTGGTTTGTGATTGATGTTTTTGTTTGTATTTTTTGAAACAGTCGTGGATAGTGAAGACGTTAACATGAATAACACATACGTTTTAGACTTAAAAAACTATCTGAAGGAGTCACCCTGTTTATTTCGACTTTTGAAGGAGCCGTACCGTGGTATAAAATACCGTTCTTCCTATGCCTCTATTTTGGAAAGGTCGAAAGTGCAATTTTGCCCTTCATTCTTTTCTTTCTTCCCTTCTTTCTTCTCTCCTTTGGAAAGGTCGATCTGTGCAATTTATTTTATTTTATCAATTAATTAGTAGAGTTCTTCTGTCCCTGTTGCAGCTTTGGAATTTTAAAAATCCATCATCCGTATTAAATTGGAAAGAAGGAAAGGCGATGCAAGAAACCACATTGGCTGTCGTGTTTTCTGAAAACAGACGCTGGAAAACGACAATCACAGATTTTTCTTCGTTCAAAAGAGGAAAATTATCAAACAAGCATTATTCAACGAGGAGTCCGTCAAATGGAGTTTTTCCTGTCTGCTGAATCTTCGGTGCAGTTCTCAGCCAATTCTTTTTTTCAACCAAATCAAAGGAACTTTTCAAGGGTCAAAGATCTCCATTCCTTTAAACTTGAACAGGCCAAAGAGATAAGGGCTTGATTATTCAAACAAGATAAGATAGATCTTCACGAAAAGGCTTCGTTCAGCACTTGATAGTGGGCATGTTCTTTTCCTCCGAAGCTAGCAGCTTTTAGCTTTTACTATAATATCTAACTTTTAAACGGAGTATTTTCTCAAAATAGGATATACAAGTTAAACGATGCACACGTTAAAAGCCCAATATCTATACCAGCCAAAATCACAAGTAAGTATCTTTCTCCGTAATCTATACCGTAAACAGTCAAAATTTAAAAATTTCAGTTATAAATCGCAGCCGCTGCCAAACAGACCCAGCATCATATTCACACCGTTGCAGTAGTATCTGCGAGTACAGTGTCATAGTACGTCATTCCTATTTCTCAATTTCATTGCTTCCGTGTTCTGCATAAGTACTAAAAAAATCAGCAGAGAGAGAGAGACGAGGAGCATCTTATCCTTCTCCCTCCGTGGAAGAAAAGGAAGAGAAAAGCACCTTAACAAAAGCAGATACCCAGTAGCAAACTTTTCTGGGCTGCCGGTGCGTCAGACGAGATTTATACTTCAGGGGCATCGTCTTCTTTTGTTCACACACACTTTTTGCTGCTACATCAGACCAAGAACTAGAACATGCAGCTTTTACACAGTGCATGCACCGTCCGTGCAGTGCAGTTGCAGCAAAAAAATGGCAATCTGGCGAAACCATAATGAAAATAGAGGATAAATACAATAAAGATACATCGCTAATGAGAAATCCATCCTAAAATGTATAAATATGCTTTCAGTAAGTAGCGATGTATCATTTGTATATTAAAATTAATAAAATTAATAATACAATACTAAATTGTAAATGATCATGAACATAAAAAAATAAATAAAACATACCGCTAAGCCACTAAGGAGCTAGCTTGAATCACAAGGTAAATTTATTCTACGAGTTTTCATAGCTTGGAAACGTCTAATGATTCTATCATCATCATTGATGCTTCTAAATATGTTGTAAAATATATTATTCATGAAATAGTTACGCAAACTGTGTTGCTCCATTATTGCAAATCTACGAAAAATTGTAAAATTCATCACTGCACAAAATATACTAGATAAGTCTAGCATACTGTCTAATTGTTTATGCAATACAACATCAACTAGAGTAAACAATAAGGATTAATCAAGACAATTAGAAAGGCATTATATACCAATGGCAATCCTCAAGACTCAAGGTGGAACTTGGCACTTTGGCAGATCCAGATCTCCTTGATGGCACGATCCCCTAACCCCTCAGTGGCTCCGCTCGGTCCCCTCCTCACCTCCTCCTCCAGATCTCCACGGTGGTCGGTAGCTCAATGTCCTAGCCACAGTGGTGCAGCCTGCAGAGCTTGGCCTCCTCCTATGACCCCTCGTCCTCTGTCCCCCCTCCCTAGCTCCCGGCGGCTTGTCGCGTCGTTGCGGACGCTGGCTACCCTAGGCTGGAGCTTCCCGCGCGGCCTTCTCCCGTTCGTCGAGCCGTGACTCCTCATGCCACCGCCCTGGTTTCCACGTGCGGGCCACCGACCTGCCGCTCGGATTTTCGGGCTCAGCCGCTTGCCTACTTGCTTCAAATGCGCACTCTCTTGATCGATTGATCCTCTTTCTGTTTGATTGCATTTGATTGGGTGGGGTGGATGTGAGGATTAGTTGCCAATTAGGCCTCGTGGATTGGTGGTTGTGTGCTGACTACCAAGAAAAGGCCTATCTTCTGATTTCTTTTTCTTCTTCCCTCGTCCATATCGGCACCGGGCGTGCGCTGGGGAAGGAGGGGGGGGGGTGGAGGCGTGTTTGACGAAGAGGTAGGCTTGAGCCTAACAAAACCCCCACCAAAGTGGGTTTGTCCCAGTTCATGTCCAAAACAAAAAACTATCTACTACTGCTCAACCCTAGATCTAATACCAGGCTTGGTTAACACGAATTCCATGAGCTACCCGTGCCCAATTTCTCAGCCCAGCAATAAATAGTAAAAAACTCGTTTGTTGAAGGGTAGGCTTGAGCCTAACGAAGCCCCCGCCCCCCCCCCCCCAAAGTGGGTTTGTCCCAGTTCATGTCCAAAACAAAAAACTATCTACTACTGCTCAACCCTCGGTCCAATACCAGGCTAGGCTAACCCGAATTCCATGAGCTACCCGTGCCCAATTTCTCAGCTTCCTATCTACTCCTAACCTGCTCTAGTTGATATCTACTAGATGCCATATATTATACTCCTACTTTGCAAGTGTTAAGATACGTTAGACTTACGTGACAGATACAGAGACAATGAAATGGATCATCAATTCATCGTCATGGGTTCTCGACAACGACATATATTGCACGAGCAAAAAGATAGTATGCAGCCCAGCAATAAACAGTTAGATTAATCTCGTACCTGCTCTGACAACAACAATGCTATTATATATGTAGCAGTAGATAATTGACACCAGTGACCCCCCGTCCTCCGTACGCCTTTCGAAGGAAACACAACACCTTGAACGGATCGGATCGAGGCGGACGAACGATCAAAAAAATCCCGAGCATTTCCTCGGGGAAATTGCGACGAAGCATCGAACGTTCACAGGATAGCATTCTCCTTGACTCTCGATCGGCCAGCTTGTCTGGGTATGATGTTCATGGTGTTCGAGCGCAATGGCAGAGGGCACGAATCCTCGAGGTCGGGTGCGCCGCCGCTCCCCTCGGACCCGGAGTGCTCAGTGCACTCGATCTTGCTCGTCCTCTCCCTCCTCTTCACGTGCAGGTGCACCCCCCATGAGACGACACGCCTGTACACCCTCTCGACCACCCTGGAGGTGTAGTAGCCCCTCCCATGGCGCCACCACCCGGAGCTCTCGAGGGCGCCGTGCAGCTCGGACACCACCTCGGGCATCGCCGGCCGGTGCTCCACGCTCTCCGACACGCACCGCGCGGCCACGGCGAGGACGCGGGCGACCGCGCTCTGTGCCTCCGCGCTGGGTGGGGCGGCCACCCTCCGGTCGAACACCTCGCGCGACAGCCCGGCGCCGATCAGCGGCACCGCCCAGGCGACGATGGACGACGGGGAGGCGTTCACGTCCATCACCTTGCGCCCGCTGACGAGCTCCAGGAGCACGACGCCGAAGCTGAACACGTCGCTCTCCGGGCCGAGGCGGCCGGGCTCCGTGTAGCACGGGTCAAGGTACCCGATCGTGCCCGCCGGCGCCGGCGCTGGCCCCGTCTTGTCGTCGGGAGCACGCGCGCCTGCGGCGACTCTGACCGCGAGGCTGAAGTCGGCGAGGCGGGCGCGGCCGTCGCGCCCCAGCAGGATATTGGCGGACTTGACGTCCCGGTGTATGACGCGGGGCTCGGCGCCGTGCAGCGCGCGCACGGCGCGCGCCACGTCGAGCGCGATCTCCACGCGGCGCGGCCACGGTGGCGGCCTCGGGCAGCGGTGCAGCAGGTCGTGCAGCGAGCCGTTGGGCATGTACTCCATGACGAGCACCCTCGGCCCCTCCGGCGCCGGCGCCGCTACGCCGACGAGGTTGACGACGCCCGGGTGGCGCGCGGCCGAGAGCACGGCGATCTCGTTGGCGAGCTTGGCTTCCCCCTGCGGGTGCGACGCCCTCTTGACAGCCACGGCGTGCCTCCTGCCAGCGCCGCCCCTGAGCCTGGCCCTGTACACGCTACCGTGGCTACCCTTCCCGACGAGGTTCTTGGCCGCGAAGCTGCCCGTCGCCCCCTCGATCTCCTCGTACGAGAACTCCTTCATGGCGTTGCTACGGTCGCGTTCTTGCCGCAATGGTGGTGTAATGCCGTGTATGAGTGGAGAAGCGTAAGGGGGTTTGGAGCAATGTAAAGCAGTAGCAACTAGGCAGGGAATAAAGGAAAAGAGAAGGCAAAGAAAGATAAAGGCATGGATCAAAGCTGGTAAAGTTGGTGATTGCAATTTTCAGAGAAAGAACTCAGAGAGAGAGAGAGAGAGAGTTTTAGAGAGAGATGTTGCTAAGTTCTTTTGGACTTATATCTAGATTTTGGTTTTCATTTCTACAGTAACTCATCGTTAAATGGTATATTTTTTAAAATGGAATCTACAAGTAAATTATAGTATAAACTGTACCGAGTTCAGTTGTATCGGCTAAAATCATATACGACTATTTTCCTCTACGTATTATCTCTCACGAATAGATTAGAAATCAAAAATCATAATCATAAGTCTAATGTTGCTTTTGATCAGTCCCCTAAAGAACGAAATTTGTCTTCTCGAGGAGAAGGGCGAGGGGCCAGAAAAACAAACTTAACAGAGCAAGAAAGCTAAGGTGGTGATCGGTTCGGCTGAAAAGCTCATGGTAAAAAAACAACTGTAGCTGACAGATGCTTATTTAGCATAATTAAATTTAAAAAAATTTAAAAATATAAAAAATATGTTAACCCATTACGTATAATACAAACAAATACGAGAAAAAAAGAACCGGCAAAAAAGCTCAATAAAAAGTCAAAAGTTCAGAAAAAGATGAAATTTATGAATAGTAAAAAATAAACCAGAAGTCAGAAGCCGAATTAATCAGGGCATGGCTTACTTGCTGACTTGCTCTCTCTTCTCTCTCATATTATTTCGAAAAGGAAAAGGTCGCACACGGTGCGTCGGGGTTTGGATCGTTGGAGTGGTTGTGCTGCCCGCAAGATCCTCGCGGCAAGCGAACAAATCGGCAACAGAGAATGTTTATTTGTCAGAGGCGAACGTGGACTGCTAGGGTTTCGTTCCGTGGCGCCCCCACCCCACCCGATTGCAATGCCATGGAGAAGAATGGACCAGCTCTACGTTAGCCTGCGGTTGCTGCGATCTGTTACCCTATAATCTAGATTTTTGACCTTCTATCCGAAAAATCATACTAATGCATTAGCATTCCACAAGTTTTTTTTTTTGCCATTTCCTCCTTGAGACGAGTAGTCCACATGTCGGTGCAAATACACCATGGTTAAAAGAGATTCTTATGGATATACTCTCTTTGTTCCTTTTTTTACCTGATGCTTTTTGACTTTTTACAGTCTTTGATATACGATTTCGACTGTTACTTTCTATAACTTTACACTAAGATATACTAATAAAATTATAATATTATAAAAATATTTTTAACGATAAATCTAATGAAATAATTTTCGTATAGCCAATCTAGATGGTTTTAAATTTAATGGTGATCAAAATTTAAAAAGTTTAATGGTATGGATTTTAGAAAATTAAGTAAAAAAGAACGATAGATCAGTGGATTACTAGTTACAACGTTCGCTCTCATCTGTAAGGGCCTTCGTTTAATTGGCATGAAGAGAATCTGGCTAAAACCAGACCGTTTTGTACGACAGCATATATGCAGAGCGTAGCCACCAGGCCCACTATGACAAGAAGCTTGTGCCGGTCGCTGAAATTTCAGTATTGTTTTTTTTCAACTCAAAGGCCTATTGTGCTAGGACTGAAAGTTCACCCCTCTAAATTCCTTGCTGCAGTACTACTCGTGTACGACATGCTTCTAAACTTCACCCCTTGAGAATTGCACATATTTTAAAGAACAGATAAAATAGATCTATTTTTTGGATTCTAAAAGCTGTTTTCAGCTTTGATATAGTGACTAGCTTTTAAATAGATTATTTTTTAAAGTAGATTCTATAAGTTGATTGTAGTATACACTATAACAACTTTATTTATATGAGTCAAAATCATATATAAGTTTCTGTTGCTCCGTATTCTCTCTCATAAATAATACGAAAGGCATACACTGAAGTCAAAAAGAGCATAGATGCTTCAAAATTTGTGCAATTTCAATTAGAGGGGTGATGCACATGACCTTCATGCATCATGTTCCTCTCTTGTTTATTCGTTTACCAAACCCCAAACCCATCTCACCTAAATCAACACATCATGGCGCCAATTGCGATAAAGACGACTGACAAAAGTCCTTTTTCCCATTGATTTTTCATCACCGGCGAAAACCCCTAGTACGCAGGAGAATAGAGTATTCACGACAGTCTTGATGTTTCGGTGGACAAGCGATGAAGAATCCGCGAGTTCACACTCACGTTGGTGAACGATGGAATCACTTGCATACGCCGAGTTGCCAGAACTAAAATACTAAATACACAATGAACGTAATTTAGCAGTAGCTGCAATGCCTGATGTGTCGCGTTACGAACAGGCTACACTAACACAAAATTAAAATTTCTATTACATAAATCAGTAAGAGATCATAAATTATTACCACTAGACATACAGTGCAGTGGAAGAAGAGTTAAAACAGGTAGGCAATCATTGGAATCCGATCATATTCTAGCAGTAGTTGATCTCCACAAGCTGATTATCTTCTTCTCGGATCGTCCTGATCAGCGTCACAGTCGCAATAACATCTCTACTAAAGTTTACACATCTAGAGATGAAATGCGTTTCGGTGGATGGTGCAATATCTCTCACTTTTCCCATGACCCAATGCCCCCTTTACATAGAGCCTCTGACCAGATCTTTATTTAATATAAGTAGAGATCATATCTCACTCGGAGAGCATCTGACCAGATCTTTATCCAATAGGAGTAGAAATCGTATCTCACTCAGAGTTTTACCATCCGGACCCTTATTGTTACAACATGTTGAGTATGTGATCCTGTAGATTCATGTGTACTTGGTTGTAACATACAAACACCTTTCCAATCATTGGTCGGTAGCGGTCCTTAACAGGATATATCGACTCTTAAATATACACAAAGATCAATTTGGATGAACCTTATGCAATATGATCTACAACTAAGTCTTAGTCACTCATGATTAGTTCATAACTCCTTACGACTAGTTCGTATCTAGCTCCGTATCCCCACACGACCAGTCCATAGACCAGTTTGTGATATATCCGACCAGTTTACGACCAATCATATACCCATATGACCGGTTCATATCTGGTCGGACTAAATGACTTTGTTTGTGTATTCTCTCTTTACCTCATGATACATGATTGAATTTCAGGTAAGAAACGTGTCATCCATAGATGGTTCAATCCTTTTCTGATCTAGTAAGGAATAACTTCACGTGGTCAACTCCTCGACTTCTTGTGGCATAGCCATGTACTTTATTTATCTGATCACATTGAGAAGTCCAGAGATATCTCTTAAATTATGTATGAGAGGCAAATCCCATATCTGACTAGTCTTATTTATCTGCATGTTTCATAGCATATCCGAAAGTTACCTTTATAACTACTCAGTTACCGAGTAACGTTTGACAACTTCTAAATACACTATTGCACATGTAGAAAACTATATTGATATTAGGTATAAAGATTATACATTATCTTGCTTGAGACGAATTGACGACACATAAAAACATCACAATCTCAATAGTGTTTTAAGGTGGATCAATCCAACACTATATTTTCTAATATGTGTCCATATTATTGATTTGATATCCCGTATACATGATCCATAAAACATGATTATCAATCAATATATATTGTGTTGATTTATAAACTATAATTGTCTCATGTAATGATATAAGTTCAGGATAATTTACAACAACATGAAAACATGAATAAAGGGTTCTACAAACAAATCACATACTTGTTGATCAATATAAAAGATATTTATTCGAGAGATAAAATAATATATTATCCAAAAATCATAAATATAAAAGTGATATGATCGTTTTTATAATTACCTCTAGTTCATATCACTAACATGGTGAATGATACAGTATTTGTCAATCTGGTTGTAGTGACGAATAGGATATCGCACCAATGGCTAGAACTTATGAAAGAAGATTGTTCTCCAGATCAAAAGAAGGCTTTTGCGCTCGACCGTGATGATGCGTGTTGTTCTTCCCGGCTGGCGTACTCCATTCCCCCAACTGACCGAGCACCTTTGTTCCTCCATTTCTTATCTGTCCATCACAGCATCACACACGTGGCGAGCATATCGGACCAAGCCAAGACCCAAACCCATCTGATTCTCTCGTTCTAAAAAGCCAATTTCGATTCTTTCAGAGAAAGGCGCATTCGTCCCGGCCGTTCGTCCACGAAGCGAAGCAAAGCAAAGCAAGCAAGCAACGGGTCGATGAGCGGCCTAGGTGGCACCCGGCACTGGGGTTAATTATCATCGCGAGAGGAAGCGTAGCAGAACGCAAAGCATGTCGCCGCTCGATTACTTAGTCGACGGGATCATGATTCTGTCTTCCCTTTCGATCCCCGGACGCTACGGGCGCATCATTGCGGCGCGCGCGGCAGCATCCGCATCGGGGTTTGGGAGGATTACCAGTAGCCTAGGCCCCGCTCGGTTGGCTGAAAAGCTGTGATTTATGGTTAAAATTGTATTGTAGTGGCTGAAGTTTTATTGTAGCTGAATATGGCTTATTTAGCGTAATTAAATTTAAAAAATTTAAAAATAAAAAATATATGGCAGCTCATTACGGACAACGTGAACAAATACGGGAAAAAAACCGACAAAAAAACTAAAAAAAGCCAAAAGTTTAAAAAAGAAATTTATAAATAGTGAAAAATAAGTCAGAAACTAGAAGCCGAAGTTAAAATGAGCGGGGCAGGTATACGGTGCTGTATTTTTTGCTTGAGCTTCTGGTTCAACTAATAAACGACAGTCAAAAGTCGTGAGATATAGAGAAAAAACGGCGCAAAAGGTTTTTACTTGCGCGTGGTGGAATGAGTGTTGGATGAATGGTTGGGACGTTGGGTGCGTGCGTGACGAGGTCAAAGAATTTCTCCTTGTCTTGGTGTTGCGCAAGTGTGCATCACTGTCGTCAAGGATATGATTAGTGGATTACGCTTGCGCATGGCAAGACGGACAAGCCAAGCAAGCAAGCGTATTGCCCTGTTCCCGTAGGCACGTTGGCTAGGTCGCACGATGGTTGGGATTAGGTATCCAATGCTCTCCGCCGTGCAGTTCAAACAGTATATAATTCGTGGATGTGAGCAAGAATGGCCTAGCTTGCACGACTTGAGAGCCTCATTAGTCGTTAGCCAACGGAAAGGTTTAAAAAACCTGATTGGGTTGAGTGTGTTTGACGTCCTAGTCTCTTAGAGTTCATCAGGCTAGTTGAAACGACCTCTACTCTTAAAGGACAAGAGTATATTTAAATTTAGAGTAAAATACACTCTAGATCTCTAAACTTGTTAAGCTAGATCACTTAGATTTTCAAACTTTTAAATAACAGATTTATGTACCTAAACTTGTTTAAGTGGGTCACTGCAGGTCCTAAGGATGATCCACTAGCTTGACCACTAACGTGTAGCCTTGATCGATGCCAGCATGGCGTAGATGACATGTGCGGCTCACGTGACCAGCCGAGTGGGAGATAAATTTAACATTAACCCCCTATAGTTGAGATCTTTTGCATTCCCCCACCTCATGTTCCTCCACGTCGATATCCCCATTGCCGCTGTCATTGGATCTGGTGAGGCCAAATCCGTGTAGAGGTTTGGGATGACTAGATAGAAGGTTGAGGGGATAATAGGCTAGAACAATAATAATTAATTGTTGGCGAGTTAAACCACCAAGTTTAATGAATTTCAGCAAATACAAAACCTTAACTAAAACTAATATGATATAACTACATGTTCATTAGATTTCATAAATCGTAAAATACGCTATGTAATGCAAAGGATGAATTAGGGCAGGAAGAGGGAATTTGAAGGACCGAAGATGGCAATAGGGGGAGGGGGTGAATGGTGTCTCAAAATTTCCCTGAAATATTCACTAATCATTCGCTTCACTACCTACAAGCTATGAAGATTAAAATAGAAAACCAACACAAAAACTATCGATCGAGACACGAAACTTTCAAGAAAAATCAGCAAAAATGGTACTATTGCCACTGTACTTGCGGTACTACCGGTTACTACAGTAACTGCGATACCACCGCTGCTACAGCAAAATCAGGATGAACAATGATTTCAGCACTATTTTACGAACGAAAAATCCATGGAACTTTTGATCCGTAGATCCAAATGAAATGAAAATTTATAGAGATCTTCTCTAGGATGACATGAACTTATTCCAATAAACAACTATGAAAATCATTACCAAATTTGAGACCTTTTTCAGATTAAAGACAGATTGCACCAAAACTGATCAAAAACTAAAACAACGAATACAATTTGCTAGTGGGTGGATAATGGCCAAGATGGCTTTAGATATATTTTCACATGTCACAGCAAGTTAGAACAGCGAAGAAATCAAGCCAAAACACTCTCAAATCAAGAAATTACTCCAAGGATAAAAAACATGCAAAAACCGAGTTTCTTGATGAAGTTGCTACCAAAGTGCCTAGTTGGGTGGAGATTGATTTCGTGAGATTATCTCCATGTTCTATACGTCTTTGGCATAGCAAAATCAAGAAGCGAAAAGCAAAAAGATGAAAACCAACAAATCAAGAGCAAATCAATGAAACAAGAGACAACCATGAAGATAATCAAAGATTGATTCTATTGTTGCTTGAGAAGAAAAATTTTACAGCCAGTCCACCTTGAAGGATAAACAGCACATCAAGCACTCAACTCTCAAAACCTAACCATAAACAAGAGAACACAAGAGAGGTAGATTGGATGGTTAACCACAAGTCTCCATCCCAACTTCTTAAATAGATGATCTTGTCAGCCATAGTTAACACTTAGTGGATACTATCTACTAAGCACAATGGTAGAAATTCGATAACCCCCACACAGGGTTTACCCACATATGTTTACTTATACATGTTTTTCAAAGCGTATAAACCCAAATCCGCTAAGTCCTTAACATTGATCTATCTTGATAAAATCAGCTTCTTCTTGACCTAATCCGCTCTTCCAAGCACTACTCATGCGCTGCGGTTTTGATCTAAGCCAAATTTTGGTATTTTGGCCAAACTACCAAAATACACTTTCTTGGCCCGGTCTTTATCTTTCATTGCAAGCAATCACCACGCTTACCATGTGTACGTGTAAGCACATATTCTCCATCCCATGTCCTAGTACCTACACGTGAGAAGAACAAGGTGTCCGAGTCTTAGATCCTGAAGTATTAGTAAACAAGTACATGAGAATCCAGTACTGAGACACATGACATCTAGAAGCAGCAGTAGAAGCAGAAACAAAATAGTAGACAAATAATCATGAGAATTCATACAAGAACCACCTAGCCCTCTCTGAATCAGCCTACCAAAAGGCTGGTACCCCTGACTAGGTTCTACTCGTGATCTACCCTGATGATGTCCAAACCCAAAACGCTGCCTAGTGCCACTAGAGGAATCAAAGAAGTCATCTACAAACCTAGACCTATGTCTAGATGGAAAAATAGGCTATCTAGCTCTAGAGACACTTATGCGTGAAGGAACTCCTCTAATGGATCTCAAAGCATACTCTCTCTTTTTTCTCTTAACTTTGGCTCTACAGAAGCAGAACTCAACTATGTGGTCATTTTTCTTACAGAAGGTGCAATGGTACTTGCATTTTGAGGGTTCTAACCTGATGAGGAAGAAGCACCTATCTTGCTAGAAGGGGTTTGAGCAAAACCTGTAGATCTAAAAATCGTCTTAGATACCTCCACAACCTTACAACCTTATATGGGTTGTTCTTAGAATGCTCTACGGAGTTGAATCCTAAGCCTCTCTTCTTCACGCTCACTTTAGATTGGTCTAGGATCATGTTAAGATTTTTTTCCCACTAGAAAATCTCTCAAGTGTCTCTTTGAGGCAATTATTTTCTTTGGCTAGGTTCTCATATTTTGCACACTCATTTGATTTGGTTACCCTAGCATGTATTTTCTTATGAACGGCCACCTCAAGTTTTAGAGTCTCACAAGATACATTGGAGGAATTCTTAATCCTAGCCAACTTCTCTTAATACTTGACCTTAAAGACCTTATGTATTTTATCTAAATCATTCTCAATCACAGCACAAAATGTGTACAAAATAGAATAAATGACTTTCTTAGATGTAGTCATGGATAATTTTTTTCAATTTTGGCTTTTTCCTAAAGAGTCTTGTTAAGAGCATCTATCTTAATTGCAGGTCTAGAATAATTTTCAAATGATGCAGTCCAAGAATGAATAACCATTTTAGACATTTCTTTTATTCTGATTTTCTTATCCTCATAATGAGAATAAGTATGATCAGGATTAAACTCATGCAATTCCTTAAGAAGACTATCCAATTTTATCTCAAGCAAAGCATAATTTGTACAAGAGGATGTAATAGCATCTACAGGAATCACATCTAAAGCAATATCATCCATGCAAGCATAATCATGACCTGATTTGAGAGAATCTAGTTTATCTAGAGCATTCTTGAGTTAACCAACAACAGAAAAATGGGTAGATTTCAGAGTTGACAACTCATCATGCAAGCAAAAGCAAGATTCACAATTATCAGGATTAATTGATTTAGTCCTAACAACCTCTAGGTTCAAGTTGTCAATCATTATGTCATGATCCTAATCATTTTAGCTTGCTTCTTTAGTTGTTGTTCTATTGCAACATGAGCACATTTTATTGCTTTGGAGGAGGGACGTACCTCGTCGGGGTCACTGTAGGGCTCATCGGAGTCGGAGGAGTCGACATCGTGGCTGTCCTTGGCTATGAAGCACATGTCGGTGAAGTTCTAGGCCTTCTTCTTATCGTGGGTGCAGTCCTCGTCGTCCTCCGTCTCCAATCCACATCACTCATGTCAATATTCTTAAGTGCTGCAAGGACCCAGTTGATGAACTTTTGACAGTTGGGCTTTTTGACCTTCACGTCTCAAGCTTGAGGACGTCTCCGAAGGTCCTTTTGCTCCTTACCCTCAGCTCAGGGCACTTGGTCTAAATGTGATTTGGCTCACCACACTCAAAGTGAGTCATTAGACTACCTCTCCTCTTGTTCCTCACCTTATTGTAGAATTTTGTGAATTTTGTGGATAGGAGGGCTAAATCTTCCTCAGGTAGCCTCTCTAGCTGCTCTTCGCTCAAGGAATGTAAGGCAGAAAAAGAAAATCCAGAAGAGCTAACATCTACAGAACCTGAAGAACTTCTCTGAGAAGGGTCTATCAGAAGTGCCTTCGACTCTGTCTTAGAAAGACGTGAGATGAAGTCAATCTCATGCGTTTTCAACCTCGAGTAGAATTTATCCATGGTAAGCTCACTCATGATAGTGTTGTTATTGATGGATGTGATTTTCATCCCAAAATTTTCACATCAAGAGTACCCAAGATTTGGCGTACATTCTTAGACTCAGTGAAGGTCAGGCCAACAACATGAAGATCACGAAGGATCTTGTTGAACCTTCCTCGCAACTCATTCAAGGATTCACCAGGATTTTCCTTAAACTTGGAGTATTTTTTCTTGAGTTGATTCTATCTCACTTTCTTGATCACGGTAGAGCCCTCATGGTAGTCGGAGAGGATCTTCTAGCTCTCATGAGCAGACCTCAAATGAGCGACTCCCTCAAACTCAAATCGATTATGCCCCTGAATCAAGAAATTATGTGCCTTACTATTTGCTTCCACATCGAGGGAAATCACATCGTCATTGGTTGGCACCACATAGGTATTTTTGACTTTGAGCCAAATTGCATGACCTTAAGCCTCGATGTAGGCATGCATGCGAGACTTTAAATAAGAAAAATCAACTCCATTGAAAACGGGTGGCTTGGTTGAATACTTTTCTGTTGCCATGGCTTCTAAGACCGGTTAAGATCTATGATAAGAGCTAAATGGGCTCTGATAGCACTTGAAGGACCAAAAATGGCAACAGAGGAGTGAATGGTTCCTTACAATTTTTTTTGCCAAGTATTCACCGATCCTTCACTTCACTAGCTATAAAGCTATGAAGATTAGGATGAAAAGCCAACACAAAGACTAGCGAATTGAGACACAAAACTTCCAAGAAAAATCAGGAAAAATAGTACTACCACCACTGTACTTGTGCTACTATCGGTTGCTAGAGTAACTACGGTACTACCGTTACTACAGTAAAATCAGGCTGAACAGTGATTTCATTACTATTTCCCGAACGAAAAATTCATGTAACTTTTGGTCCGTAGATCCAATGACATAAAAATTTATAGATATCTTCTCTAGGATAATATGAATCTATTCTAATGAATGATTGTGAAATCATTGTCAAAATTGAGAATTTTTTTATATTAAAGACAGATTGCACCAAAACCAATCAAAAATCTAAAATGGTAAATACAACTTGCTCGTGGGTGGATGATGTCCTAGATAGCTCTAGATATATTCCCGTATATCACAGCAAGTTAGAACACCGAAGTAATCAAGTCAAACACTCTTAGATAAAAAAATCACTTAAAGGATCAAAAACATGCAAAAACCAAGTTTCTTGATGAACTTGCTACCAAAGTGCTTAGATAGGTGGATATTGATTTCCTGAGATCATCTCCATCTCTTATATGTTCTTGGCACAGCAAGATGAAGAAGAGTGAAGAAAACATATCAAAACCAATCAAATCAAGAGCAAATCAATCAAAATAAGATATAGCTAGGGAGATGATCAAACATTGATTCTATTGCAACTTGAGAAGAAAAGTTTTATAGCCACTCCACCTTGGAGGATAAAGCGCACATCAAGTACTTAACTCTCAAACCGTAATCCTAAATAAGAGAGCACAAGAGAGGTAGATTGGATGGTTAACCACAAGTCTCCATCCCAACCCCCTAAATAGATAGGCTAGCCAGCCACATCTAACCCTTAGTCGATACTATCCATTAAGCACAATGGGGGAAATTTGATAACCCCCCATAGGTTTTACTCACACATATTCACTTGTTCACGCTTTTCAAAGAGCTCAAATTCGTTAAGTCCTTAGTCTTTATCCATATTGATCAAACCAGCTTCTCTTTGACCTAAACTGCTCTCGCAAGCGTTGCTCATGCTCCACGGTTTTGATCTAAGGCAGATTTTAGTATTTTTCCCAAACTACCAAAATATACTTTGTTGACCCGGCTTTATCTTTCATTACAAGCAATCGACATACTTGCCTAATGTAGATGCACCACTAGATTGCCATGCGTTGGTAAGTCTCTCTTATTTTAGTTCCACTAGACCACGCCTCATTTGGACAAATCAAGCCATATGGTACAAACCCGCCGTTCGAACTCGCCTTCAATATTTCCTATCTTTGTCATGTCGTACTTGTGCTCACCATCTCACCAGGTATGCTTGATTGTTTTGGGGCTTGGCTCCTCCATGAGCGTAGCCTCGATCCTTGTTGACCATGGTTGACTTCAAGCGTCCATGCACATCCAAAAACAAAGAAATTATTTTTGAGCACAAGTTCTTCACAACTTATCCCACGTTCGTCAAAACATGCTTTATGCAACATTAATATATTGACCTAGGTCAACCCAATTCAACCCATGACTCAATTTCCTGAAATCCTCAATTTCCTACCTAGGGCGGTATTACCGCTCCCACAGCCTGGTACTACTGCACCTTGGCACCTCGCAACTGGACCTCTCTGGAAATTAACTACCGCCAACTAGAAATTGGAGCTACCGCAATGCGGTTTGACTGCCGCACCTCTGCGGTACTATCGCTCGTTGGTATGACCACCACCATAACTGCAATAGGACCGGTTTCCCTGAAAACTCAAAAAATAATCCATACAAAATACAATCTTTGTGAAATCAAATAACTACTCCCCAAAAGTTGCAATGATTCATCACAATATTATCCTGGATTTTCACTGGTTGTTCAGAATAGAACAAGCCATGGTTGAGACCGAGGTATTCTACAAGCACCAAGGCAAGCTTACTTTTGATATCTCTGATTAGTTATATCACTTAAGAAAAACTAATTTATGTACAATATCTATTATCACCTGTTGTATTAAAATGCATTTTCAAAGAATTGATGGATAAATGAACCAGGAAAGAGATTAGATAAAGGCAGACCAGCAGAAGGAGCAGTTGAACTATAAGCTATGTATAATAGGCGGGTAGAGAGTGCCCCGGTTAGGAAGAGAAAAGGGTAGGTTTGAGGCCCCATACATCTGATTATAATATAAGGACTAAACAACTTTCACTTAGGTAGGGAGCCATATTTCTAGTGTCAACCATTTTCTCATTTTGATGAGCAGAAAAATATTGCCCTACAAAGTTCTTGTCATCTGCACGTGGGTAAGCAGTATAACTAGGTGAAGAAAATCAGAACTGGTATAGAGACCAGAAGCGGTGGATACAAAGCAGGCGGAGCCAGAATTGATATAGAGCCCGAAAATGGTGAGCCTATGCACATATATTAGCGTAGTGGAGTGTTAGGTGAGGGCTAGACTGCTCCAACCAACGACTACGACATGTCCAGGTGAGGTGTCTGTTGAGTGTAAGAAACTGCTCTGGACCACCGATTCTGAATAGTTGGGTGAAGATATAATAATAGAACTAGAAAAACAGTCTGTACTCTAACTCATCACCACATCTAAGGAAATGCAGATGACCCTGTTGCAAAGAGCTGAGTGTAGCTATGAGTAAAGTGACACAAGCCTACACAGTGCTACTAAAATCATGAATTCATACCTGTCTCCTGGATTGGAGGCTATAGAGAACAACTGTGGATTTTTTTTCTCTTTATTGGGGTGTTTAGTAGTGCTTGGAATACTAAGATATGAAGATTTCACCTTAACTTAATAAACTATTTTATGGATAAAGAAGAGATAGAATATGAGAATTGTTTACGAAGAGATGAACCATATCATTTGCATATTTGCTATTAACATTTGTTAAGTACTTTGTACTCACCCTTGCTATTAAAATTTTTTGTTACATTTCATTCTTGTCGGGGAATACCCTAAGTGTGATGTGGGGTTTGCTGGTCCAGAGGATGCTGTGTGGGATGAGGGTGATGGTGTCAAGGACCAGGGTGAGATGGATACCCTATTCGGCAGTTGGGACGAGTAGGTGACCTGTAGAGCCTCGTCCTGGAGAGATAGGGTATATAAATAATCAATATCTCCTTTTGTATCACTTATATGTACTTAAGTCCTTAGCCCTGTGTGGCTAATTGTTGAAATAATAGAAAGTCTTTAGTTATTGTTTTGTTGTGTAATTCTGGGATGACCTATTATTCTCTAATGCGTTGAACTTAGGGGATAATAATGTATTGACCAATGTTGTATTCTAAGGATAATGACATAGGACATCACATTACTTCGCCTCAAAATACCCGATCCATGTTGTGAAGACAATGCTAAGATCACATTTGGAGCATCCGACCGTGTCTTCGGCGGTCGAGGATCTAAGAGAGCTCAAGACCCTAGCTTCCCATAAAAGCAACTCCAATGTTTATCACTCACCCAAGAGCCACTCGCACATTCCCTCTGTATCCTCCCATCGCTAATTCTTCGACAGGCGGTTCATTCCATGGTTGGGACCGGTAGAACCGCTTCTGAGCATTGGCAGCCACCTCTCACTTTCCTTGGTAACCCCTCGCAGGAGCACATTGGAGATGCTCTGATTAGTCATACCAATATGTTACAAATTTAGCCTTGATTTTCTTTACTTTATTTCTCGCATATATTACTCTTACAAACTGGTTACAAGCCTCTCAATATATATGGTAATAACTCCTACTAACACACGTATTAGGACTTCAAGTTGGACACAACTTCAACTTGAATTACACATAGAGACGGACTCAACTACGATTAGGACACAACTCAATCGCATCCCACACTCCTTGAGCCTTCATGTACACCTTTATCTTGATTGCCCATGCTGCATAATTGCTCGTCGTGAGCATCGGATAATGCAGCGAGACAGCGGAACTCCTTCGCCATCATACCGGATGATGCCTCGTCACCAGTGACACCGCTTCCCAGAGTATGTGACACGATCTTTAGCACGGATCAAGAACTCGGGATACTTTGAAGTCTCTTGGACAGAGAGAAACGGAGAAAAAACTGTTGTTTTTCTTTTTCTCTTTTTTTCCTTGAACTTTGCTCTCTTGCTCTTGCTGCTGCTCTGCGTCTTGGGATCCTGTCTCTGATGCTGCGTTGTTCTTTTATTTGGGCTGCTATCAGCTCCGACTCGCACTCGGTCTTCTTTTACTCGGAGACAAGTTCGGCTCGGAGTCCTTCGATATCCATCTCGGGCTCTTTCTCCTCCCGAGTGAAACCGCACTTGTTTTGGCCACTTCTGCTCGTTTCAGCACCACTCGATCTTCTTTCTGCCGTGGCGCCTCCGCGCATCTTTCTTCCTCCTTCACGACTCCCCCAACTCCACTTCGCCTGCGCGACGGAGCCGGCTTGGCTTCTCTCGTACGCGGCTCTTCATCTTTGTCGGACGCATGCGCAAGCGCTCCTCCCACCAGGTGCCCCGCTTCGGCGTCTGGTCCTGCTACCTCCTCGTTGACTGGGTCGCCAACCTCACCCTCGGCCTCCTCCTCAACAACATGGGCAACATCGGCGGCTCCTCCTCCTCTAGGTCTAGCATCTTCCACGCCTCCGACCTCAAGCGTGGCGGTGGCAACAGCGACGGCAGCCCCATCATCTTCACCTTCTGGACGCCGTTCCTGCTGCTCCTCTTGGTTAGCCTACGCCTTTCGCTCCTCCTCGCGCTCGGCGGCGGCCTTCTCTACCGCGGTCCGTAGCTCGGCAGCGACGGGGGGTCGGCGACCCGAAGATGGCCAAGATTCGGGCACGGGCAGCAGCTGGGCGGCCCTCCGATGGGCGCGGCGGCAACCGGGCGGGTGCTGGCGCCGGTCGTAGTTGGCGAGGTGTTCGTCGGCGTCAAGTCGGCGCACTGGATCCGTGCGGGAAGCAGCCGAGGTAGTGAGCTTGGCGCCGATCTGGTGACGACGGGGGTTGGACGACCCGAGGCTGGCGGCGGTGCGCAAAGGTGGCCACCCTCAGGAGCAGAGAACCCCCCGGGGCCAGCAGCAAAAGATAATCAAGGTAGGCTCTGATACCACTTGTTACAAATTTAGCCTTGATTTTCTTTACTTTATTTCTTGCATATATTGCTCTTACAAACTGGTTACAAGCCTCTCAATATATATGCTAATAACTCCTACTAACACATGTATTAGGACTTCAAGTTGGACACAACTTCAATTTGAATTACACATGGAGACGGACTCAACTATGATTAGGACTCTAAATCAAGATTAATTTTAACACAATATGTACATCTTTTGTTGTCTGAATTAGGGGTGGAAAAAATTGTTAGTGAGACTCATTGGCTCGGTTTAAAATTGATTCAACTGCACTCGTTAATTGGTTAAACATTGAATGAGTCGATTTTGAATGAAATTAAATTTTGTTTTTTGGCTCGACTCGGCTCATTAACTCGATTCTAAAAATAATTCTAAATAATTAATAAAATAATATTAAATTAAACTATATTAATTTTTTTAAAAAAAACTTGATAAGATGAGTATCTAGCTCGATATCCATCCCTAGTAGGGATGAAAACGGTCGGAAACGGTCGGAAAACTCCTCAACCGTTTTCTACTTCTACATTTGAATACGAAAACGAAAGCGAAAGCGGTAAAGCCGGACACGAAAACGAACGCGAACTTACGAAATATCGAGAATTTCGAAAACGAACCAATTCGAGCGGAATTATGTTGAACACGGTCGGTATACGAAAATTCAATACGGAATACCGACCTGTAGGATCAAGTGCATAACAATTAACAAGTGACTAAGTACATAACAATTACCAAGTCCATGATCAAGTTCAAGTGCATATAATAATTAACAAGTGCATGACCCTTGGTCTTAAGTATTAACACAATAGCCGACACAAATACAAATACAATACAAGTCTAGAACAAGCAATTAACAGCTAGCAGAACATCTACAGTTCATTAGCATCATCTATTAGCCTAAATAATTGTACTATTGAGTCCAACAATTGTATTACTCAGTTAAGCTTTCCACGGTATTAAATGCCATGACAAAATTACTAAATTGTATGAACTAGAGCTCAGCAATTGCAAGGAAGGAAGATCCTATCATCTGCAATAACTATTGGTCATTAACATCTACAATGCGGAACGAACCATTGTATCCAACCTTATGACTGAAGTTCCATAGGGAGTCATTATCATCATGATGATCAAACGAAGGGCCCCAAGAATGCCCACCATAGGCTTTATCTCCATGCGTAGGGGAATCACCGCTCCATGGTTCTTGTACAATTTACCATGCAATAAGAAAACAGTTTGTAATAACAAACAACAAAAGGCGCCCACAAAGCACTATCCAATAGAGGGAATGCCAATTTCTCAGCAAAAACAAGTCTCATGTATGTCGGTACTCGGTAATCATTTATATGTTCCATCATGCACCAAGCATGTTTTGCCTAGCAAGTTCAGGACTTAAATCGTCCTATTCCAGTTAAATTAACAATATATGTTTTGGGGTGATCAATGCACTGGCAAGATTGAATTTATAGGAGTTGCCACTGGTCCAAATAATTTAAGATCCGGCTCAAACATGTGACCTTTACTCGCCAACAAAATTGAAACAAGAGCTTACGCTTGCTGTGTTTCAAATAGATGACATGGGAAAAGGTACATGCTTCATTTTCTAGCAAAGACAATCAGTGTATATTTCATATAAATTGCCAAAAATTCTATACCGATACTCTCGTGAGCACGTGGAGAGACGTCATTAGTTCCAGTTGCCTTTTAACAGTTCATCGGATGGCCATCCTTTGTGTTCTTTACAGACTAATCGGAGGACTTTTAGGCGACTCTACTTTCTTTGTTGGAAGGTGTCGCCAGTTCTACTGATCGCTCAGCAGCAGTTTTATCACTCTTGTAATCTTCTTTCTCTGCTGATGTAGTGTTGATGCCCCATTGGTAGACACTTTACCATCTTCAACAGTAGGATGACTCTCTTGTACAACAGAGGCTCCATCTGCGTCGTGAGTTCCTTTATTATGGAGAACCACGGAGAAAGACAAATAGGAGTAAGATAGTTCAAACTTGTAATGTCCTACAAGATCACATTCAATACGGAGATGGTCACGAGTTGAGATTCAAGTTAGCATACCGTCATCTCCAAATCTGTCCCATTCTTCATCCCATACAGACTCTCTCTTGAATTCCAGTTGCCAACCTAAAAATTAGATAGTAAAGTAAACCATTCAATATTCATTATTGTGTAAGACCAAGAAATAACAAAAGCAGAGGAACCAAGAAATAACAAAAGCAGAGGACCCCATTAACAATGAAGAGCAAATGAAGTTAGAAACAAATTTGGTTTTATGATGAATAGCACATTGCCTATCTGATGCAACAAAACTAACTAGAGCCAGTTAAGATTGCTTTGGTGATCATAAATATTATTGATACTCGGTACAATGAACTACATTTTTGGCTTAGTTCGTACTGCACAAACTGAAAAATCAGAGTACAACATTAATTTACACAAGAGATGGAAACCAGTTCAAGAAAGTTCGTTCACTAAACAAGCAAATGTTGGATAAAATTCAATAAACAAATAGGATAGTAGCAAGTACCAAAAGGAAGCTCCACTAAAGTAGTTGGCTTAGCTCTCAACCCATATCTCTTGCATTGTTCATTCAAAGATTTCACAAGCTCCTCAAGATTGGATTGTATCGATTAGCCCGCTCCTATAAACAGGGAATATGGTTAGACAACAGATGCACATCTACATCATGACACAAGAAAGATACTAGAAGAACGAAAATGCCAACTGAAGTTTTCATCATTTCCATCTCCTTTCGCAATTTAACTATAGCATTATAAATTTCCAATTTCTTCTCCTGTAAACAAAAGAAGAAATAATAAGGTCACGATCCAGATCTCGAATGATTTTACAATTTCTGGGCGGCGGATCTCGAATGATTGTTACAATGTTGATCTCGAATGATTTCAACGCAGATCTCGAATCATGGACGGTGGCGACAGCAGCTCATGGACGGCGGCGACGGCGAGCTTCTCCATGCGCCGTTGTGCCTCAAGCGGCGTAGGTCATGGCGGAGACGTCGTCGACGGGAGTCGGGGGCGCATAGGGAGGCGCCGCCACTTCCAAACCGCAATGCGGAAGTACTTGCCGATCTTAAAGCCCGGTGGGAAGCGGATGGGAACGCGGCGAGCGTCCTCCTCGCCGGAGCCGGGCGCGGTGCTCGCGGTAGTGGCGCTCCGGGCGCTCGGCGGCGGCGGGTGAGGTCGTGGGTGGGTCGGAGGGCGGGAACTCGGCGAACTGGTCGGGGTGAGGCGGAAGAGGGCGGGGTGGGATAGGATGATGGATTCGCGAAATCGTCGGGAGGCCGAGGTCACGGCGGAGGAGGTGGATGTGCTCGAGGCGGAGGCGGTGGTGCGGGGCGCGAGAGGAGGAGCTTGCGGATGCGGAGGACGGAGGCGGGCGAGAGGCCACGGCGTCGGCCTCGAGGCGGAGGCGGGCGGCGCGCGGTGAGGCGGGCGTGGAGGACGCGGCGGGAGCAGCGGGACTGCGGCCTGCGGGTGCGGGGTGCGGCGCCGCGCCGATAGGAAGGGAAGGGGAGGAGTAGGGCTGGGGCGCTGGGAGTGGGCTGGGCCAAATTCGGTTTAAACCGTATTTACAATACGGTATATTTCGAATAAGATGTAGAAAAGTAGAAAACGGTTGGAAAATGTCTAAACCGTTTCCGCTCCGTTTTCGAATTTGGTATTCCGTATTTCGAACCGAATTCGAATTTATCCGAAAATACGAATTCGATCGGATCAAATGTAGAAAACGATGCGGTTCGGTACGGGATATTTCCGTTCCGTTTTCATCCCTAATCCCTAGTCTGTATATATAGCAAGGCGGAGAATACGACCCCCACACAACGTATCATCATCCACACAGAAATGATGGTGGTAACAATCGTTTGACTTGTGAAGCCGCCTAAATTAAGCTACTACTTCCTTGTCTAGATAAGCTGTGTTCCACTTTGTCTTGGCGATTTGGCAGCAACGGACTCACTGAAGGCGACATGGGTCTTGCTCTACTTTGCTGCATCAGCGGCCAGTGAAGTCATGGTATGGTCGTTTTCGTTGCATATTGTACCGAGCTTGTGGAGCAGGTGGCATACATGTTGGATGTTTCCCGTCATCTCCCTCTTCTTCCTCTTCAAGTTGGTGTGGTGCGGCGTATATGTATGCGATGTTGATATTGCCCGATCCGAAGCGTGTCATATAGAAACAGGAGGAGATAGGGTGCTCATTTGGATTTATAAGTCTTATTTTATAGTTTATTTTGCACTATAGCTATTGAAAATATACTGTAGTTATTGATAGCTTTTTAGAGTAATTAAATTTCAAAAAATAAAAAAATAAAAAAGTTGTATCATCATGGACAATAGAAAGGAATAAATGCAAAAAAAAAAAGCCTAAAAAGCCAGAAAAAATGAAATTAAAAAGTCAGAAGTTGAAGCTCTCATGAGTAGGGCCTATGAGCACAATAAGATCAAGAAACTGTTCTTTTTTTTGCTGTGGTTAAGGGCATTTTTTTGTATTTTTTAAGACGGTAGTAGACGACGAAGACACTAATGCGAACGATGCACACACACCAGCGAGCTCGAGAAATTGTTTGGAGAAGCGAATTCGAGAAATTATTTGAAGAAGCCGTTCTATTTATTTCGGCTTCTAGAGAAGCTAAAGCTAAAGGTTAAAAAGAGCAGGACTTAAGACTTTGTTTTCTTTAGTCTATAGCCATGGAATTTTTTGTACGGATAATCCATTTTTTATTCGAAATTACAGAAATATACCCGCGGGAAAATTTTTTACAGAAATAGGCTCCAATCGCCTAATGGTTGGGCGACTGGAGCCTTCTTCTAACCATTGGGCGACTTTAATCTAGTCGCTCTACCGTTGGGCGACTGCATCCAGTCGCTCAACCATTGGGCGACTTAAATGCAGTCGCCCAACCATTGGGCGACTGCACTCAAGTCCCCTGTGAATGTTTTAAATTTTTTCAATTTTGTAGTTTTAAACTGGTAAAAAATCTGCTGGAGTTGTAATAAAAGTTTATGTTCATTGTATATTATAGGTGTGTAAAAATTTTGGGAAATTTTTTTAGGAACGATGTAACTGTAGAACGATCGGTACATACGATGGTAAGTGATATTTTAATATTATTGAGAATTCGTGTCTCTGGGCTAGGATTGGGTTGAGGAGGATAGACGGGCCCAGCGGTCGATTATCACAAACGGTTCTACATACAAACCGTCAGTAATACTCTTTATCACAAGTTTTATATACCGATGCAATATAAACAACTAGTCTGAAAAGATAAAATAGCAAAGTTGTATATGGCTTATATATACTCATTTCAAAGGTTTCGACGAGATCTACAACTTTTCAGTTGAAGCAAAATCCAAATTCGAAATGAAGACCAAGAAAAAGGGCAAAACAGAAACTAAAAACTTACGACGCAGGTTTAGGTCCAAAGATGGCCGATTTTCGGGGTCTTGGAGGGCGACTGGCGCAAGCGGGTCGTGTTTATTGGATCGGGCTCGTCGTTAGCTTTCCAACGAGTACAAGAACGTCAAAACGGACACCGTATGCAAAAGTTATGCCCGTTTTATGAAGGTGTGTCGAAACAGACGGAAACTGCTATAACTTTTGATCCTGTAGCCGAAATTGCTCAAATTTTTTTCTAGAGGCTGTTGGATGTATGGAGAACAGCTCCACCAATTTTCACTTTTTTTGGCGAAGGTTTGATGCACTTTCCAAATTCTCACTAAATCAAAATATTACTTACCATCGTATGTACCAATTGTTCTATTGTCATTTGTTCCTAAAAAAAGTTTCCCAAAATTTTTTACACTCCTACAATATACAATGAACATAAACTTTTATTACAACTTCAGCAAATTTTTTACCAGTTTAAAACTATAAAATTGACAAAATTTAAAACATTCACGGGGTCCTGAGTGCGATCGCCCAACCATTGGCGATCGCATGAAAGTCGCCAATGGTTGGGCGACTAGATGCGATCGCCAGGGTAGAGCGACTGAATTAAAGTCGCCAATGGTTGGGCGAAGGCTCGATCGCCCAACCATTAGGCGATCGAGCCTATTTTTGTAAAAAATTTTCCCGCGGGTATATTTCTGTAATTTCGAATAAAAAATGGATTATCCGTACAAAAAATTCTATAGCCATGTCGCCAAGATTGAAGGCCGAGCAAGAAATAGGCAGAATTAAGAAATCTTTACTGTTTTGGCCTCCGTGCATTTTTTTTGCAGTTTTAGCTCTATGAGCTTTTTTTGAAATCTAACCTCCTCTCGAGCACGGAATTACGCGAGATCAACACGTGGCAAATTCTGCGCTAGGGAGTGCGGAAAATAGCATGCCCGCGCGCAGTATACTGTAGCTACAGTAAAAATCCGCACGCAACATTGCGGAAATGGCATTTTGCGCTCCCTTGGCACGACTTTGCCACGTGTCGATTTTGCGTAATTCCACGCTCGGAAGGGGGAAAATGGCACAGCCGGGGGGAACAGTAAAGATTTTCAGAATTAATTGGAAGATGATGTGGACAAGTAGAGGCGGATCTGTGCCTATGGTAACATGGGCTTTAGCACAGGATATGAAAAAATTACTAGCGTATAGTTCAAGTAATTTTAGTTCAGTTCAGGGAGTAAATTTAGTCTAAAATATGGTACAATCCTAGATCTATCACTGTGGACATGTTCAACCTGGGTTTGCCCTGCAAGTTTCGTTGCGAAATCCTCTTTTATCGGGCGCAGGTAGGGTCTAATCATACATCGTAGCCAAGATGCTTGAAAGATGGGGATCCAAGGGCGCGTTTGTCAGCAGGTGTCGTTGTGTCAGGAAATCATGAAGCCGAAGTTCAGTCCATGGGTCTGACCCATGTTCTTTTAAACTGCGCTTTATAGGTTATAGTTACATTTTATTAGTCTAATTAAAAATAATTACTGAAAGTTAAAAATACACTATAATTACTGATAGTTTTTCAGCATAATTAAATTTAAAAATTAAAAAAATATATCATCACAAACAATAAAAATAAAATAAGAGGAAAAACGAAAAGGAAAAAAAAATAAAAAGTCAAAAAAAATAAAAAACTAGAAGCCAGAAGTTGAGCTCCAATGCTCATGACCAAATAGAATTTTCTCTACATTCAACACTCAGTATATAGAGGTAGACCATATACACACAATATACACTTTTGGCATATTTTGAAGCCGTATTTACAAAAATAGTCGTATGCGAGCTAGAATGACAGAAATGACACTTCTGCCTCCTGGTTATCGAGCGGCAGAATTGTGCATTTGACACGTGGCCATGGGAGCCTGGCCACCGGGTGGTCGCCCGCCTGCTGTCTGCCCACCGTGTGGTGCCATCTCTGCTGCCCTACCACCAAACGACAGGTAATTAAGCTGGCTTAAATACCTACCTTAACTATATGTACCACTTCTTGGATTTTTTTAAATATAACAGATAAGCTCAAAAAATTATAAAATTTTATATGTAGCCTCCCAACACAATGTAATTGGTTTGTAATTATTGTATAATTTTGTCCGATGTGAATGTTGCTCGAAAATTCATACAATTGTGATACTTGTAGGAGTTGTTACATATAACAAATGAGCTCTAAAAATTATGAAAATTTATGTTCGACCTTCTGACATAATCGACCTAATTGTCAAATTTTTGGAATTTTATGTGCTATGAATTTTCCATGTTATTTCATATTAATTTAATCGTAATTAGCGATATGCAATGCTCATTTAATTAGCGATTGAAATCGCCTGCCGCATCGCCACCATACAGCAGGCATATTTTGCAGTACGTGACCTCTCTCTTTCACACATATGTCGGCCCATTGCTGCTATCCCTCTTTCCCGCTGCCTCCTTCACATATTTCTCACTTTGTCTAGGCCATCCCCCCTTGCACGCTTCCTTGTCTGCAGATGTGTCATTATGTCCGTGCAGTCACCCCTCGCCAGCTCCCTCGTCTGCACATCTGTTAATCTTACCATGCCGTCCCCCTCGCCTGCAGTGCTGCTCTTCGACTAGGAGCATTAATTTGCAGGGTGAGCGCACCGGGTTCACTTTTCACTCGGCCATAAATATGAAGTTCTTGCAATTGCTCGTTGCTCATCTCAGTCGTTCATCACAAAAGCTCATTCTTTCGCTCATCTCTCAGAATTAAGAGTCATAGCTCATTCTTTTGAGAAGCCAGTGTAAATTTGTCGAGGACGTGGTACTGTTGATTGCTTCTCCCAAAAGACAGGTAATTTTTTGTCACATGCTTTAGATGTTATTCCTGTAGTTGTAGTTAATTAGTGTTATTCAGTTAGTTATAATTAATGTAGTTTGTATTATGAAGTAAGTAGGTCATAGTAATTTAGCCATAGTTTTGTACTATTTTTGTATATGTACGGTACCAATAATTTGTTATTATATGGTACCGTGTAATTAATCAGTCGTAATTATTGTAGTAACAATTAGTTAGGGTTAAGTAATGAGTTAGTTCTAAGTAATTAAGTAGAAATGACGACAGTAATGAATCACTCGTAATTAATGAATTATTCCTATGTAGTTACAACATGCAATCACTAACTTGCATGCTGCTTGTCATCAATTTTTTGTTGTAACGCTTACTGCGGATATGGTTGTTGTGGTTTCAGGTGGTCGCAGATATGGAACACTTGATAGTGTTCTACGATGATGGTCTTGTACGGCTAGGACCCAATGGGTTGGACCTATCAACATGCCAATACAAGGTGCTCTAGGCCGAGGGGCTCGGCGTGATGAATATTCACGAGCTTCGAAGCTACATCCGGAAGGAGTTCGCCATGGAGGTAATGGCGATGAAACTTGCGATCGAGGGGATCACCTGCATGAATGTCGCGTGGGAGCTCATGAAGGTGAATGGCACATAGCATGGAGGCAATACATGCAAATTGCCTTTCAACCTGAGGCGGTCATTTACGGGAGGTCGACAGTGTACCTGAGTTTCGTGCGTTGGGCGTTGAAAGACATTGATGAGCCCGGCCACTCCACACCTAGGAAACCGTAGGCCGAGTTTCAAGATGATAGCATTGAATGTGCTGTATTAGAGGAAAGACTCACCCCTGATTTCATGCGGAATGATGGGGCGGACATGTGGTGGTCAGCTTGTATTGACTACCACAAATATCTACTGGAGCAGGTGCTCGGGTTGGAGTCCACGAGAACACTGACCTAGACTCTGATGATACTGATGACGATGCACAGCAAACGGGTGGTCCACCTGAGGGAACTGTGTCATCGGAGGTGCCCTATGTGTCTTCCAAACTCGATGATACTGCGGTACGTTCCCTCGTACTACTGCAAGAAGATGGGTTACAGTGGGGGTTTCAAGCTGACATCCTCCTAGTTGGGCAGCGCTTCCCTAGCAAAGCGGCTGTGCAATATGCTATACACGGTACGCCTTGTTTATCATTGAGATCATCTATCTGTGCCTCCAACTTTATGATTTGATTCCACAATGTATCTATGTACGTTATAACCTGACGTTCATGGGGAGGATCGATCCAGCGAACAAAGTTGCATTTCCCTATCTGCTGTAAAGGATGGTTAGCATGGAAGCTCCATTAGCACTAAAAGAAAATAAACTATTGGCTAATTGTACCCCAAAGTGTGGGTAGCAAAAGAAAATTGTTTGCCATCGAAATGGTTGTCTGCAACTTGCATGACCGCGTACACCCTGTGTCCGCATTTCGGTCATATCGGTTAAGCACGCTTGTTTGGCATCAAGCGATTGTTAGGGCCAAAGTTCTCCCTCCTATCAAGGGGAGGTCTTGCGTCGGTGAGCTCGATTGGATTGGCCTTTGGCGTCTTCCATGATATGTTACTGCCACGAACGTGAGAATGAGAAGTGAACCACAGTTGAGATGAGCAATGAGCAACTACGAGACCTCCGTATTTGTAGCTAAGCAAAAAGAGAACCCGGTGCGTTGTCCCCGGGAATTACGCACTAGTTGTCGACGTGCAGCACCACAGGTGAGGGGGGACGGCACGGAGAGAGTGACAAATATGTGTGTGCGGGAGCGAACGAGTGGGACGACCTAGACATAGTGACAAATGTGCGTGCGAGGGAGTGAGCGAGGGGGACGGCACGGACAGAGTGACAAATGTGCGCGCGAGGGAGCGGGCGAGGGGGGACGACATGGATAGAGTGACAAATGTGCGCGCAAGGGGTCGGCATGGACAGAGTGACAAATATGTGCGTGAGTGACCATGCAAGGAGGACGGCATGGAGAGAGTGACAAATGTGCACGGAGGGAGCAGGCGAGAGGGACGTTACAGACAGAGTGACAAATGTGCGTACGAGGGAGCGGGCGAGGGGGCCAACACTAAACCAGATGGACTTACACACTGAGAAGACCAAACGGGGCACTTTTGTGCAGCGACATGATGGTACACTGGTCCATGAATCGTTCGACATGCCCCTACCTCGTGGATGTGAATTTGCTCAAACTGATTTGGACTAGTAAAGCGTACGCTACGTGGGGCTTAACCTATAAGTACTACCTCTTCAACACCATGTTTTCTGTACCACGGCTAAATCACCGCATCACTATCATGGAGAAGCAATGGGAGGAGATCACCTGACTGCAAGGACTACAGCAGCACGTGATGAGCAAGCAGCCCGTGCCATGAGGCCACCTCCCAAAAATGAAACCTCGTACTTCCAACCCCAACCCATACCTGAACGTTCCCACCAAGCATCCGCCGCACAACCTGCCCATGGGGGAGACTCCCCCTCTCTGCTGGTGCAAGGACGCATGGAAGTTCTTCAAGTCAAAGGACCAGTTGAGCTTGGGCGTGCGTTACTGGGGTTGTGGCAACTACGCTAGGGACTTTCCTAATCGGCGTTGTGACACAGTCCATTTCTGACAGCCAGTAAGGATGGGTTACAGTGTATTCACGTACCAGTTCTCTTGTATAGCACGTACTAACAAGATCTCCCATCTTTCCGCAGTCTTCAGATCTATTATGCACGTACCATAAATGGATCGACTGGGAGATCCACCCGCTTGACTAGTGGTAGCTAGATTGCGACGAGTGGGATGCACAGCTGACACGTGAGAGGATGGAGGAGCGACAGCACGCTAAAGATCAAAGTGAGCGTATCCGACGGGAGACGGAAGCTCACCTAGAGGCGTGTAGGAACAAGGGGCGTGAGGCGAGCATGATAGAAAGTGCAAACTAGCGGCCAAGGCTAGTATGGCCAGCGAGGACTACAATGTCGATCTCGCGTGGAAGGGCAAATGGCCGCGGTCAATGCAGTAGTTCGACCCTCTTCGTCCATATATGTACCATCCTTAGTCCCTTAGCCTGCATGCCATGTAACTCCCTTATCGAATCAACTATCATTTTGTTATCATTGTGCCATTTATCCAAAGTTCTTCTCCATGTATGAATTCCTTGTTGCATCGCAATATCACTTACCTTCGTACTTACGAATCATTGCCACCATCAGTCGAGCAAATTTTATAATGCATAAAATTCTTAAAAAATATACAATTAGGATGACTATGTTGGGAGGTTGCACACAACATTTCACAATTTTTCGAGCTCGTTTGCTATATGTAACAATTCCTACAAATATCATAATTGTATAAAATTTTGAGAAACATTCAGAGTGGATAAAGTTTTCAAAAAATTATAAAATGTAGTGCATTGTGTGGGAAGGCTGCATATAAAATTTTATAATTTTGTAGCTCATTTGATGTATGTAACAAATCCGAAAATTATCATAATTTTATGATGTTTTGAGCAACATTTAGAGTGGATAAATTGTCAAACAAATTATAAAATGAAGTATGTTGTGTCCAGAGGCTACACAAAAAAATTTGTAATTTTTTGAGCTTATTTCCTATATTTGAAAATTATAATAGTAGTATATACAAAAACTAACTTAGGCAGGTAATTAAACCAGTTAATCAGTCAGCTTAATTACTTACCGTTCGATAGTAGGGCAACAGGGAGGGCGCTGCACGGTGGCTGGGCAGCAGGCGCGCGGCCGCAGGCCCCTACCGCCTAGTGGTCGGGCTCCGATGGCCTAGGTGTCGAGGGGCAGAAGTATCATTTCTATCATTCTCACATGTATATAGATATTTTTATAAATACAACTTCAAAACATGCCAAAATGCCAAAAAAAAATTCTAGAATTCAATACGCGTGCAAAAGTTCCTCGATCGAAATGCAAAAAGAATGTAATTGAAAAAAGGGTCGGTCAGGGTACATACAACTTTAGTTACAAAACCCTCTCCAGTAATTTTTTTTCACTCTCCACTCTCTCACGAGAGACGAGTAGCGGGTGGTAGAAAAATCTATGTAAAGTATGGAGCTGGCTCTCAAGAGTTTAATCTTTTGATTGATGGTTTTAACTAAAATTATATTATAATGTTCGTTAGTTTTTCAGTCATTCAATTGAAAGAATTTTCTTAAAAAAAACTATTATATCATGAAGAACAATGCATAGGAATAAGAAAAAAAGAAAAGCCAAAAAAGTTATAAAACAAAAAAAGTCAAAATTGGATGCAGATGTATTTTAAGTAACTTCTAGTTTAAATAAGCAAAAATAAAAAACCAGAAGTTGAAGCCCTTTAGAGTGAGACCTATATAAATTACATACACATATACCATAATCATTCTTAAAAATAAAAAGAAGGGAGGTATTTAAAAAAAAATCAAAACTGATGTTGTCATAAGGGTTTACTCATCTAAGGAGATATTCGTATTGGTTTTTCACTTAGGACTTTTAATTGTTGTTTATAATTTTTAGCTAAAATTAAATAGTAATAGCTAAAAAAAGTTATTTTTAGAACCGACGAAGCATTGGTAACAGTAGCATCCAGCGACCCATCTCTCGCGTGGCCCACCCAATTAGTTGCAACCTGAGGCCCAGCGTTCACTCGGGGACATTGATATCCGTATGGGCCAAGATTCCACGAAATCTGAACAGTTTTTCTTCTTCGTTTGAGTCTCGAAATGTACCAAGGGAAGGGATCATATGCGATAGAAATTTCGAAAAACCGATAGCATCATCGAGGTGTTTAAAATTTATCCGTGGCATTTGAAGGACGTTTATTTTGGACCCCCATCTTTTTGGGGACGCATGCGAATTCACTTGGGAGAGGTTTGGGGCTCGGTACTATTACGCACCGATTGAACACTTTGGAAAAATAGCAATGCCTGTTTGGCTTAAGGCTTAAATTTTAGCAAGATTCTGTTTTCATTGGCATCTTAGCTCATCACAGTCGACGAATTTCACGACTAATGACGCTATTTTTTGCATCCGTTGGTAAGGCAAATCTTGCCACCTATGAAAGACAGCCGCCCATAATCTCCTCTCTGGTTCTTAACAAATCCATGGAAATTTCCTGGAGACAAAAAAATCCATCGAAATTGGTTTGATTTGATGTAGGCTTTGTTCACTTTTGAAAACTTTTTTGTTATATTATTTAGCTTTTAAATGGATTATCTTTTTAAGACAGAGTATACTAATTGATTATAGTATACACCGTAATAATTTATTTATATTAAGCAAAATCGTATATGAGTGTTTCTTTCTATAAGATATTGCTATTTATAAATCAAATCTAAAATTCAAACTTAAAAGCTAATATAAAGGTCCATAGTGATATAGCCATGTCCATGTGAATGTGATTTAAGAGCCTGCGTCCCCACCCGTCAGTGGCAGCAGGAAGCGGAAGCGCCGTTTCAACTTCGGATTACGGATACAAGATCGCGCCGGCCATGGCGTCCCCCTCCCTCGCCGCTGCCACGGCCAACCCCGCCTCCCCGCTAACCCTAGATCCCAGCCCCAGCGCCTCCCGCACCGCCGCCACCGCCCTGCGCAAGTCGCCCCTCCTCCTCGACTACCGCCCGCACCCCGCCACCCCGAGTCCCCGACGCCGCCGCTCTACTCCTCCGCCGCCCCAAAACACTCTCCCACGCCGCCGCGGCCGCTGCGCCTCTATCGCAGGCGCGACGTAAGAAGGCGCACTCCTCCTCTGCCCGGCCCAGATGGAAGACTGCGCTCATCGTCGCCGCCAAGAACGCCGCCCTCCTCGCCGTGCTCCTCTATCTCGGCGACCTCGCCTGGCGCTGGGCGCACCCCGCCCCTTCCCCGCCGCCCGACCAGGCCGCGCTTGCCGGCTACACCGCCCGGGTCGCCGACGTCGAGGCCTCCCTCGCCCGCGCCTTCCGGATGCTGCAGTTGCAGCTCGAGGCCGTCGACCGCAAGATCGACGGCGAGGTCGGGGCCGCGTGGGGCGAGTTCGCGGCGCTGCTTAAGGAGAAGAGGCTAGCCCTCGAGGGTCAGCTCAGGCCGCTCGACGCCAGGACCTACGAGCTGAAAGACGCGCTGGGCGGGCTCAAGCGGATGGAGCTCCTCAAAGGACGAGTTTGAGAAGTTCTGGTCAGGGAGAGCCTGGGTTTGGGTTCTGGCATTGAGGCCGATCTGGACCAGGTCCGCGCGTTGGCCGGGGAAATCGCCATGAGGGAGCTTGAGAAGAGAAGCATGCCGCGTCAGCTGGGGGAAGAGTTGTTCGCCACTCGGAGGCGTATGACGCTCGCAAACGTGGGGGTATCCTTTCCGCGTCTCTTGGTGGGCAATATGGCGACCCACAGAAGATGCTTCAGCCGAGCTTTGGGGAGTTTGCCTTGCAGGGGAGCAGTGGGTTCGTGGAGATCAGCTGAGGAAGGGGATAGTCCCTGATGCGATCACACTAGAGCATGTGTCTGAGGTAAAGTTTCTTGACGGCCCATGTACAGATTTATAGTATTCTTTGCTTTGCTATAAGCTCAGGTATTATTTGCAAGAATGTTGACTTCAGTTGTGTGTCTTGATATCTTCCAATATTAAGTCTTGAAAGGAATTGATTGACCTAAAGGGAGGAGTAGGGTTAGCAAGCTGTTAGTGAATGTTAATTGTTACAATTTGGCGCGTGCATGAGGGGCTTAATTCATAAGCTTTTGTGGCATTTGAGTTCCCTCATAGCATCGTAGTCTAGTAGAGGTTCCAATCATGGTTCTAAAACTAGGTCTACTCGCCTGAATACTCGCCCCAGTACTAGGACTAGGTCCTCTCACAGAGTACGAGTAGACAAAAACGAGTAGCTAACCAGTTTAATCGGTATAACCAGGCGAGTACTTGGGATAATCAGCTAACATGTCGTGTACCTGCTGAGTGGCTAATTAAGTCTAATGAAGCCCATTGCCCAGCAGAGAGTCCCACACGCATCATCCACCACGACAGTAGATGAACAACAAGGATCCTATATCTTGTGATTATTGCACCTAGTGTGTACAAGGTGAACAACTTCGAAGTTGTAGTTCTTGTAAGTTGCCTTTCTATACTTAATTTTTGAATGTGACAAGGTCCTGAGTGGTGTTGAATCTTCTGATCCCAAGAGTGACAATGTAGAGCTTTCTGGAACAGAATGCAATAGTCCTGTTAGGTATGCCTTTACCATTATGTTATTGATTATACCACAGCTCTTGACTTGTAGTTTCCATTGGTTCCATTAGATGATACAGAATTTAGGGAGGAAACAAAGTGTAAAATTGCAATGAATAATGTTTGTAGTCTCTTAGGCTTACATCTTTATTTGATATATCATATATATTTTTGTTTGGAGCTGTCCGGGTTGTAATTTAAATATTCTTTTGTAGGCTTTGATTTTATATGAATATACATATATAAATCCATTATTAAAATAGAAAAACTGGTTACAAGGCCGAGTATAAGGCCGATTACCGTATTATCACTACAAGGTGAGGTGACCGAGAGAGCACCGGTTACAGAGTTTTAGAACCTTGGTTCCAATTCGAGATGGAAGCCTTCTTCAAGTAAACCTTTTATAGAATTGCTCAATTCTGTTTTGTTACTAATTCTTAAGCCTTTGTGTAGTCAACAAGTAATGATTATTCCATGCTTTATGTTCATCACCATCAGGTACTTGGCCTGTCTTATGAAAAGGAACCATATGATAGCAATGCTGCTTCTAGGAAATTTCTCCCATTGTGTGCTCACTGGAAATTGAACAAGACAAACTCAACTTCTATGCTAATGTTAGGCCTAGGTGCATTCTGATTTGACTTGTGCTGTATGCCTTTCTTTCCAATGTTAATTGGTAGACTACACTTGCTCTCGACTGTTCATTTTAAAAACCTTGTGATTTTTTTAGAACACAAAATCTGCTGAATTGTCATTCTGCCTTTTCTGATTTGTTTGTAAAACATTAAGCACTTGTCCAATACATCCTATCAAATCTAACTGCAATGAAACTCCCAAAAAGCTCCCCAGTCTTCTGGGCCATATAGTTCACCCGCGTAGGATTGTCAAGATGACCGATCACTTCTATAGTTATTTGTCTAACTTGAAGCCAATGATTCTATCACTTTCTTTTGTTCCTGTTAATTTTTTATATAAAAAACAAACACCATTCACAATGGTTTTTTTTGTACAAGTTGGCATGAATCTCTATTATTGCAATATTATGTTCTCAACCTTGCAACAAATAATTTACTCCTACTGGCTATTTTATTTATGGAAACGAGCAACCTAATTGAAAGAATAGAGAGTAATAGCAATATAGCATATAGTTGTATTAGGTCATGGCCTGTAACTGGTAACCTGATTGAAACCAGAGTACAGCATATAGCCATATAGCTGTATCAGCCTATCAGGTTATGGCCTGTAGATTATTGTTGGAAATGTGATAAGTGATAGCTTTTATTGTTTGAAACTTGGTTGCTCTTAAGAGCATTAGGTTGACAGTGTTTTTTTGAAAACTTTTCAGAAAAAAACATGTTAGGTTGGGTTATTGCTGAGGGGAACCATGATTTCTCTGTAAACACAACTTTGCTTATCCTTGCACATGCTTCCTTTTTTAGACTGTTCATTTTGATTCTTGAGTTCATTATTCGTCTAAATGTTCTGTCAGATCTTATCAAGTTTCTTCTTCAATTGTTAGCATTGTTTCTTGACCCCTTTCATTGGTATTGTGGGGTAGCACTCATCAATTTAATGAACTTTAGATTCTGGTAGCCATTTGTTACTGTTACAACAACAATATTATTAAGAATCAAAATACTGCACAAGTGATTGCTGTTTGTTTGTTTTATCTAAAGATGAGAATGCTGAACCCAAACCTCCTGCTGGTAGATTGCTGGTGTTGGAAATACTGGTGACCTTAACCAAAAGCAATGTTATTAAGTCGTAAAGTCGAGTCGCAAGGGGACCGACTTGTCGACTTGCCCGACTAGTCGCGATTAGACACAACTAGTCTCCTCTGCTGCTACTACTGCTATTCAATATAACTACTGCTGAGTGCTGTTGTTGCTGCTATTACTACTACTGCTGCTGCTCTACTACTACTCCTCCTCCTCCTCCTACTGCTACTGCCGCCGCCGCCACGGCTACTACTACTGCTACTACTACTACTACTACTGCGGCTACTACTGCTGCTACTGCTGCTGCTACCATTGTCAAGCAGAGGAGGAAGGAGAGGATACTAAGAGAGTACTGCTACTAGCCTACTACCAGTCTACCACTACTACAGCTAATACTGCTACTAGCCTACTATTACTACTCCACAACCACAAGTCGGCTTCAAATCAGTGAACTCAGAGGAGAGGAAGGACCGAAGGAGAGGAGAGGAGAGATTAGTGCCAGAGGAAGGAGAGGAGAGGAGAAAGGGGAGGAGGATGAAGGAGTGCTCACCGGTCACCAAGGCTCGGGTCGTTGGAGAGAGGTTCGACGAGGAGGCGGCGGTGGCGTGGACAGGGGTCGACAGTGACTAGCGAGCGCCGAGGAGGTGGCGACGGTGTTGTGGATCGAGGAGGTGGAGGTGCTGAGGCAGGGGAGGGCTGAGGAGGTGGCGGCGCGCGGCGTCAACGGCGTGGACGGTGGCGGCGATGGCTAGGGTTCCCGGCGGCGTCGTGGGGACTGGGGAGTGGGGGGAGCCGATTCGATTTGATTGCTTTTGTGCCCCTATGGGTTCCCCCCTCTATATCTTCGTGGGTGCCTGAGGCTGGCAGTGGGCCACCTAGTCATCCGACTCACGCAGGCCGACTAGTCGGCAAGTCGGACGACTAGCTCTGCTAGTCGAGTCGATGGCACTAGCCGGAGGCCATGTGCCGACTTGCCGACTAATCTACGATTAGTCGCGACTAGTCGCGCGACTTAATAACAGTGACCAAAAGGGGAAAAAACTTTCATAAACGTGATATAGATTAGAATCATTTATAAGGATTCAGCTATAGTTGTACATGACAAATTTTTTCAGTCAAATTTGATACATTTATTTAAGTTGCATATTGAGTATATATTTCAACCTCACAGGAACTTAAATGAGTTGGTTTTGAAACATACTTCACCTGATTTTTAAATGTCCTCTGGCTCTAATGACTAAAATCCACAGGTTTGTGCACTTGGTTATGAATTGTACAGCTGTGAATTTGAAACAAATTCTATTTTTTCATGTTTTCATGCAATCTGTTCACATTTAGATTTCATTCTACAGTTATACTGATGGAACCTTTCTTAACATTACGTGCTCAATACCCTATCCTAGGATAAATGCTTGATTTTTCTCAGTGAGAAAATTCCCTTCTGTCGCAACTACTATTATTTTTCTGTTGCATGATATGCAGGATGTAGCGTATGACATGTCAACTGCACCAAAAGACTGCCGGGTTTCTGGATGGTATCAAGAGACAACTAGTGAGGCCCACTCAAGTCACGCTGCAAAGATGTCTGCCTTGACTGAGTTCACATATGACCTAGATAAGAACAATGTCCAGACATTTGATATCACGGCACCAGATGTAGGCATCATTAACATGGTCCGGCTGGACTTCGAACCATGGAAGCTCAGCTCTGACGTGCATTTACCGCATCCGTGTGCATGGTCGTGTGCCAGTCTCTCCAGGAATCTCAGGTTCTCAGTCCTGAGATGGGAAATCCTTCCGTTTCTCTTTTGTATGGGTTTTGTATGGTCGTGTACACTCTGTAAAGCTAATGATTATTCGCTGCTATCTTCTAGTCCAATGACATGGTAGGTGTTTAGTTTGTGCCACCCTTGGATGGCAAATGGCTTTTTGGGCAGTCAGGCTGCAGGCTTGCAGCGCTGTTGGTGGTTGTTTGAACCTGGTCGGGTTGAAGACCTGAAGCAAGTGTGTTCAGAAGAAATGCTTCTATTCTCTGGTTACTGGCTTCTGCATGCTACCCCTTTTTGAGTCCAGGAACAGCTTTGCTTGCAAACATCACAGGAGCACTTAGATTGGCTTCCAGGCAGCGAGTTAAGCTCGCATATAGGAACCAAAACATACAGCATCACTACTGATAAACAATGAATGGGGCTTCCCTGCCCCTTTTTGGTGTCCCCCTCCCTATTTCCTCCACATGTCACCATTCAATTGGCTAGTGAGATAATTAATTAATATAAGTGATTAATTAGGTTGGTAATTAATTAGTATAAAATAATAGTGTGAATAATTAGTATAGATTAATTGGAATAACTATATAATTAGTATATAGTTATTATATACTTACTATTTATTCAATTGATGTATACTAATTATTCACACTATTATTTTATACTAATTAATTACTAGCCTAATTAATCACTTATATTAATTAATTATCGCACTAATTTACTAGAGAGCCAATTGAATGGTGAGATGTGGAGGGAATAGGGAGGGGAACACCAAAAAGGTACTGGGAAGCCCCATTCGATAAACAGCACTAGTTGGCATTTTTCAGTCCAAATTGGAAAAAAGGAGCTAGCTAACTAGGAGATAACTAAATCTTTGCTAGACTTGATTTCTTCAACCAATAATCATATACTTACCGACTATAAGTACTCCCTTTGTACGTACGTGCCGATGTGGCCGGGCCCAGCGACCAACGTTGGTAGATGTTTCTTTAGGCAAGCAAATTTCTCCACCATGTTTGCCTTCGTCTAACTAAGATAGGGTAATTTAGATCAGAAAAAATAGCTAGATTTAAATGTGATGCGATTCCTCCCAGCAAATTGGGGCTAAATTGTTTCGCTCGCTTTCAAAAAACAAGAGTTTTTCTTGCTCTTATAAAAAAAATCCAGATGTCAATATATAATCTAAGCCAATTAGTCAATCCAGTATATACGTGCAATGCCTTGTAGTTTCATTAGAAAAGCTTCGACAAATGAAAGATGGAGGAGGTAGCGTCTTCGAGGCTTGTCAAACATTCCATTACAGGGAATCGGTTAGCGTGAATGGCTGCTTCATCCCACCTTGCGTCTTTTTTCTCCAACTTGTGGTGCTCATTTGGGCTTTTTTTGGCTTATAGTGAAAAGCACCGTAGCTACTAGCTAGCTGAAAAAATACTGTAGCTGATAGATGCTTAGTTAGCATAATTAAATTTAAAAAATTTAAAAATATGTTAGCCCATTACATATAATACAAACAAATACGGGAAAAAAGAACCGACAAAAAAACTCAATAAAAAGCCAAAAGTTCAGAAAAAGACAAAATTTATGAATAGTAAAAAATAAACCTTGCTTTTAGTAGTGCTCCATCCAGCTTAAAAACCATAGCTTTTGGTTTCTATTATAGACTTTTTGCTACAATTGCATCATAGCAGCCGGTAGTCTTTTCTGAATCAAAAAAGAGAAAAAATTGATAAAATTGGGAAAATTGAAAAACACAGTATATCTTTTAGGATAATGTAAAGGAATAAAAGTGAAAAACAAAAATATAGGAAGACCTAAAAAATCAAAATTAAAAAACCGATGTATTTTAAATACCGAAAATCATAAACTGAAACCGTTTCAAATAGACCCCAAAGTGATTGGCTGTGGCCTACTTCAGTCGGTACTTTGTAACTTGTAAGTACGGAGTGGGGCCATGTAGCACCATTCATGCGAGCAGCTGTGCAACTAACACCAGCTGTGGTTTTCCCCCTTTTTTGAGGGGAAGAGAGAACCTTGACAACCTATCACATGTAGCCCCGCGCGGATCTCAAAGCGAAGCCGCGGTTTCTAAAAGCAGAGCACAGGTGAGCTGCTCGTCGTCACCCCACCCGACTTCGGGACCCCGACTTCCTGTTCCCCCAGCTAAGCTTTAGACCTTCCCCTTCCGTCCAACACCGCACACCAGGAATTTCCGCCGGGGCGCAGGTACGGCAAGAGCAAGACAACCTAATCCTTTCCTCTTCTTTCCCTCTCTTGGTCTGCCATCCCTCCTCCACTCCATCTGACGCAACATTTCGTTTCCTTTTTTTTGAAATCTCATCTTGTTCTTGGTCCATTGGTATCTGGAATGCGTGGTGCGGGATATTCGGCGGCGCGTACATTCCAGGACGGGGAAGGCGAGATCGCGGATAGGCACAAATTGGGGCGCCGTAGCTTCAGGGGCTCTGGCTCTCGTTGATTTATCGGTATGAAATCTGGCGTCATTTCTTGTTTATTTGTCGTATTTCCTTCATGATTAGATCTTTACCCATTGTAATTTTTTTTTGTTGTTCCGTAAATATGTGCGATCAAATGGTTAAGGCTGGGGGCGTAAGAATCCGGTGTTTTGCCTTCTCAGATCTGTTACTGTTTCTTGATTTGTAGTTAAACGTTTTAGATCCATAATTATGTTTCTTGCTTGAGTTTATGAGCCTGGCAGACGAATTTTTAACCTATAATCCAACATGATGCCTGGCAGCGTGACGCAAATGGTTAATTCGCTCCTTTTAGTTTATCAACACTTGTTATTGTTTTCTGGCATATGTATACTTTAGTTACTTTCCTGTAAACATTGCATTTACTTTTTTGTTTTCCAAGTATGCTGATTTCTTTCGTTGATATTGTAATTCGTGATCTCTCCAGTCTCCAACATTCGTATGTTATCATTCAATTGTCAAACATGCTAGATATTTATATTTTGGATTGTTATTGCAAAACTTGGTCTTTCCACTGCCTTGTGCGGTGTGTGTTATCTTCTTTTAGTGAAGCTATAATGCTTTTTATACCAGAACAACTGCCTTTTGTGTTACAGAGATGGCCAGAAAAGGAAGCTATGTTCCGCCTCAGTATATTCCTTTATATGGCCTTGACACTGAAGAGGACGGCGTTCCTGTGGAGGGGAACCTTGCTGCACGTCATAGATTAAGCCGGGATCCTACACAGTGGTCTTCAGGCATCTGTGCTTGTTTTGATGATCCACAGAGCTGTATGCTACTTTCTGACCTGTGACTCCTTGATTTACAGAAGGAAAGATAAAAGGTGCTATTTGGTTGCATGCTAGGATACATATATAAAAAAACGTGAAAATGTACCGAGCTGCCTAGTTAAATATCTTTGTTTTACTGTCATCAGATTTATCATATTGTGGCGGTTACTTGATGTTTTTTAGTATGTAGTGTACTAGGGCTCTAGGAGTGAGTGCATGCTTTAGAGAGAAATTTTATCTCAGTTATTACTAATGAGAATAATCTTCCTTTTAATCTGTAACCCTTCTTGTCTCTATTTGTTAATCCTGGTTGCTGCTGGTGTTTTGGGTTGCATTTAGTTCTATAGAGAAAAAGCAATATCTCTGTATATTACTTGCCATGGGGGAAATCCTATTCAATGCCCAACTATACATCTAGCATATAAATCACCATCAAGTAACTGAAGTTCAGGTTAAAACAATATGGAAGTATTGCGGTAATGTCCTGATAAATTTTTATTTTGGTAGTACATTATCAATATAAGAGAAGTGAAATCAATTGTCCTGTTTAGTACTCTCAGTGTTAAAATGACTCGTGGAATCTCACCGTAGCCAAACTTGTACATAGATGATAAGCAATAATGGCTGAGATTATTAAGATAGTAGAGAATCTGTGTTTGTGCTACAGTTTATTGGCATGTTATGAATAGCTTCCTGCTGGCTTCTCATTTATGGGTACTCAGAAGAGGATTGAAAAAGAAAAAAAAAGTCAGAACTACTTCTCATGATGACTATTGCGGTTAGTTACTATTTGCACGATGCTATGCAGCTGAATCAGATTTTTTTTCCCAATTAGAGCAAGTTAATGTGTAGTCTTATCATGGTCATTGCTCTTTCTCTTTTGCCTTCTAGCTGCCTTTTGAAGTCATAGTAAGTAGTAACAAGGTACTTCTTAATATGTGTCTGTCTGATTTATCAGATTGTCAGGCAGATATTTAGGCCATCAGATTGTCAGGCAGATATTTAGGCCACAGGAAGCCTGCAATGCAAAATTGGCATCACATCCATTAGCCACCTCATAATTCTGCTTCTAATACTTCAATTTTGTGTGGACTATTGCAATATCGCTTTACCTTGTAACACATTCATGATAGCCTAAGAAGCATACTTAATCCAATTTGGAAGTGTTATCGGCAAATATGTAAGCGTATATGCTGAAAAAAGCCCTTTTACTTGCAGAATAAGGAAATTTTCTTATGCTCTCAAATGTTATGATTATATTTCTAGGTTGTATTGGTGCAACTTGCCCCTGCTTCCTTTTTGGAAAGAATGCACAATTCTTGGGGTCTGGAACTCTTGCTGGATCATGCACTACACATTGCATGCTTTGGGGCCTCCTTACAAGTCTCTGCTGTGTGTTTACGGGGGGCCTTGTATTAGCAGTTCCAGGGTCTGCTGTTGCTTGTTATGCTTGCGGATATCGCCAAACACTAAGAACAAAATACAATCTTCCAGTATGTAGTTTGAACTCCTGCTATTTATTACTAGTATTATCCTTTATTGGTTTATGATTTTCTTTGTGTTGATGCATAACAATCTTTAGATTTATCAGAGGCAATTTTCTTATCATGCATTTATGCTGTAATTTGTCATGTTGTTTTCATACTTATGGTTTGGTTATGGGGATGTCTAGATAAATTATCCAGCATTAAATTTTAGTTTAAGTTTAAATTCCACCGGACACATGCTAGGACTTCACACAGTGTAACATCCTCCACTGCTTCTTAGCTTCTAGCACTGTAAACTCTAAAATAGATAATAAAACTTTTTAATAGATGATCAGGAAACTTCATTTTACATTTTTACTCATACGTTCCATTTATATAGCCTTCATCAGAATGTGCAGTTTTTTAGGCAGCAGCATGCAGAAAATTGTGTTTGCATTGCAAGCAGTCAAATCAATGAAATCAAATCTTTTAGTATGGATTGAAACAGGACATTCTTTGCCCACCTTGGTGCCTCATGTATAATTTGATCTAGCAATACATGTGAGGACCAAAATGTATCTCAAAGGGAGCTAATTTAGGCTTCTATGACTAGGATTTTGCACGAGTGCTAGATGCGCAATCCACAAATATACAGTAAATACATTGGAGATTTAGGTTTTGATTGGTGTCTTTGGAATTGGATGGTTTGGAAGTGGACTATGAGAGCAAGAGCTGGGAGATAACTATTTGGATAAATGGCCCGTATGCAGGTGCAAAGCTGGCTAAATTTGACTCGATAGGTGACTTCGATTGCATGGGTGTTTGCTATGAAGATGTTTGAAATTTGAACCATAGAAAGTCTGATCAACTGATTCTAGAAACTAGTCATTGTTGGGCTTTGACCTTGTGGAGTTTTGGCACTCCCCTGTCATTGACTCTTTTTGAGATTGACATTACCTTTTTTTCAATCTGTGTTGTGATTCACTTATTCTCATGTTCTATTGTTTTTAATAGTACTGTTCCTTTCCTTGATCAAATGTTGTTCATACCAAATATTTTCCTTTTGCAGGAAGCACCATGCGGTGACTTGACGACACACTTATTCTGTCACTTGTGTGCCATATGCCAAGAGTACAGGGAGATCCGTGAGAGAACAGACAGCAGCACCTCTTCAGCTCCTAATGTGACTCCACCTCCTGTACAGACAATGGATGAACCTTGATAGTAGTAGATGATGTGAACGCTGACAAACCTTTGGTTTGTCCTTTGCCTAGCAGCGTTTGACATCTTTTTGTTGTTGTGCTCCCTCAGTATTAGTTGTATCACGATCGTTACATGTAACATTCTTTTTTTATATATACCGGGGAAGGATGAGAATGGAAAAGAAAACAAAAGAAGTGCTTTCATCTGGTACATTGTTCTACTGTGTTGTGTAACGTTTGCAATATCCCCCCATTCTAATGCTTGTCATATCCCTAGCTAATCTTCAGGTTCCTAACATGAGCGCCAACCCAAAAACTGTATTTGTTGCAGATTTTGTGAACAATCTGTCGAATCTACTAGAACACTGGATACGTAAATTGCATCTTGTTACTCACAAAAACACGTTGTTTTAGGATATATACAGTTAAACTTTTAAAATTTTAACTACTGATATCTTTTTTAATATTTAGATTTGATACATAAAAATCATATGAATATACGTTTCAAAAAGTGCTTTCATAGTATTATAATTTTATTAAATTTTAAAAATATGTTACAATAAAAATTAGTACTCAAAGTTGCTTTTTAGAAATGTCCAAAATGATATGCTGATATGTTTTGATGAATCGGAGGGAGTTACTGTTTTTGTGATGCCAACTTTACGTCGCCATTAGTCAAAATTATGACGTGGATAAACTTGCAATCCGTTCTGTTTTATTCACTTACACGAGCTTGGAATTGACTCTGCTATTCCAAGCTTCCCAACATGCAAACATTTTACGAAATTCCAAATACTTAAATCCAACCTTCCCAACTTGGCCTCTCAGGTATTTCTACCTAGTGAGTCAAGAGTCACTCAGCCAGAGGATTCACCACATGCCCGAGGAACAGCACGGCGCCGGTTTTCTCCTCCACGATGGCAAACAAGAACGGCCGGTCCGCCACGAAATCCACCGGCGGCCGCGCGCTTCCGCACTGCTGGATGCCCACGGCCGTGGCGGCGGCGGCCACGGTGCCCAGCTCGTCCACCTCGATGGTGGCCTTATGGTACACCCCCCTGATGGAGAGCCCATTTCCACCGGTCACCATGCCGGAGAAGTCGCCACCTCCGAACGCTCTGGCGACTCCCAGCTTTTGCATGTCCCGCGACGCCTCGAACTCGAACGTGAACTTGAACTTGGGGACCATGAACCGCCCCACCGGAACCTTGGCCGCCGGCGTGTGCTCCTTTATGAAATCCGGCGTCGAGACGGCCTTCTCATAGAGATCAGTGAGCTTTAGAGTGGTACTGTCCGGGAGAAGTACCAGCATGTAGAATGCAGCTATGTGCCCGTCGGCGCCGTCGTTCTTGTAGTGCAGCTTGAGGGCTTTAAAGCCGGAGAAGACGGCGATGTGCTGCTCGAACGTTCTCGTCGTCATGAACGGCGCGCGCACGATTGTGCAGCCGTCGGGTAGATGGAACGGCGCTGCGAAGGTTGCCGACCGGTCGAACGGTAGAGCCCACGTTCCTTTGAAGTAGAGAGCGTTGGCGAGGACGACCACCGTGGATGAATCGACGGAGCCAGAAGGGAGGACGTCACGGATAAGCCCGTTCGTCGCGTCCGTCACGAACGCGTTTACTCGCTGCCTCGCCATCTCAGCCTCCGATAAGAAGTTCACGGATTCCGCGACGGCGGCGTAACGCGACGCGGCGGCGCCCAAGAACTCCGGCCTCAGCTCCCAGTTCCGGTCGACCCAGACGCCGCAGGCGAAGGACGTCTGCGGTAGGCTGCGTAGCCTTCCGACCAGCTCGGTCGCCGCCGCGCGGTGTAGCTCGCCGAGCGACGCTGACCCCAGGAAACCCAGGAGCTCACGCTGCGTCTCGCCCCCCGTGCCGGCGGCCAACAGCGCGAGCGCCGCGTGGAAGGACAGCGGCGAGATGATGAAGTTGCGTCCCTTGCCAACCAACTCCCGGCAGCCGACCTCCCTCGCGAGAGGCATGCACGACGCCTTCCCGTCCCTGTCGCTGCCCGCCACCGCCACCACAGAACAGCCGCCATGAGGAGGCGCCGCACCGGCGGAGAGCACATTTGGCATGCCGCCGCCGCCCTGCATACTACCGCCGCATGTCACCGTCCGGCCGAAGGAGACCTCATCACCAGTGATCCTGTTGTAATTACCGTAATCACTACTTAGCCTTAATGTGGGACTATGTACTGATATATACGGGCATGTTCCACGGGAAGACATTCGAAAACAAGTGACTGGGATGCGAGACCAGTTGAGACGGATGGAGATCATGCTGCAAAAGATTGTTTACTCTCAGAGGAATACCACAGAACCGGCGCTGGGAAGAAGCACACCTGAAGGTAACTTCAAGTATCCTTCCACTGGTTTTTCGGTAGTTGCTACTGGTTGGGAGAATCCTGATGAAGTATGTGTGAAAAATGATGCTCGGTTCGAGGATAGTACGGTTGTATCAAAGTCAGAGGGGGTTGAGTTTACAATTAAAGAAGATCTTGATTGTGCTGTGTTGGAAGGATCAGGTGGTGGCGCGGGCGCGTGCGACTGCTCGATATGCCCGGCTTGGTGCGCCCAAGGATGCGGCGCGGCGAAGGCGGGGCGAGGCACCCGCGACTGGAGGCTGCTCGGTTGATGTCTGCCTCCGCCGTTGGAGGCTGCTCGGTTGATGTCTGCCTCCGCACCGCGGTACGGGTGGTGGTGCTGGCCGTGGCCGTCACGACGCTGAGCCTCGTGCGAACTCATTGTTCGCGAGGCGTGCGGCTTTGGCTCCTCGAAAACACCTGAAATTGACGTGCGACCGCGCGTGAATCACAGTCAAACACAGCACGTACGGTCCTGCCAGAGCAGCTCATCGCGGGGATCGAACTGCATGCTGGGATCATCAAAAACAACTAATTCGTATTAAGATCGAACTCACCGGCGCTGCTTGACGAATCCGGTAGGTGCTCGCCGATCGCAGATTACAAGTTGCTGTGCCCCATGAGGCGATGAGACTAGCTCTTGCTCTTGAGTCGATCGATCGACAGGACATGTTTATAGTGAGAAGAAGCGCTCGTCGCGTGCATAATAAGCAAGGCTCTCAAGTCAACGGACGATCGATCGAGTAAATTAAGTGGTAAACCGTTCGGTAAGCGCGTTTAGTTAGCTAGGACGTCGCGCCGAAGCAAGCACTATGTCATCATTCTTAATCGCGTTTAGTTAGTTTGCTAGAGCTACTAACTATGTCATCAATCATTCGCCAACGAGCTAGCACTTATTGGCGAACGGATGATATCATAGTGCTTGCTTCGACGAATACGAGGTAAGTTTCTTTGGTCAGCGATTTTGTAAGATCATAATGTGGCAGTTCTATAAGAGTTATGAGTATTTGATATTATTTATACTTTATTTTTGTTGTTTGAGTTTGATTTTTGAGCATTTGCATTTTAAGTTGTTGTTGTCTGAAGCTGGCGATCATACCGGCAAAGGTACCATGGTATGACCAACCGAAGTGGTAGAATCGGTTTGTGATTGCCGGTAGCTATTTTTCAGAGACGGTCTTTTTAGAGTTTTTAGGTGGAGTGTTAGCCCAGAAAAAATAACACAGAACTAAGATGATCAAACACGCACGCACGCAATGCTCTGATCACTGCACACACAGAACGCACACATACAAATGAAACACAGAGAAGACTATTTTTGTTTTTCATTTCCTGCAACATGCTGATACTCTGGACTTCACCATCCATTGGACTCCTCAATTACTCATGCATACATTGAAGAGGGACTACTACAAACTACACTACTGAGAGCTGCTTTGAGCTCCTTTTATAACAATATGAGTAACGTAAATATGGCTTAAAACCAACGCTAACTGATGGCTTAAAACAAACTAACTGTTGCATACACATTTCAAACTGCATGTATGAAGAGTAATTCCCGATCTGTTTTTTTAGTAATTATTGTATGCATGAAGAAGTCAAGATTAGATCTAACATAAAGACCTAGTGCGATAGTATCGGCATTGTAATTATGGTATGACCGTGGCGTAACGTTCTGACCAGCCTTGGCAAGTCAGTTTGATCGGTGTGGAGTTGGCAGCGACGAGACCTGCGTCCTACGCGTCGCGAGGCGCGCCGGGTGCAGTGCGGCCGGCGAGAGGCGCAACTTTATCGTCTCGCCGCTGTCGCTCCACGCGGCGCTCGCGCTGGTGGCCGCTGGCGCGAACGGCGAGACGCGGCGGGAGCTGCTGGGCTTCTTGGTGGGGTCAGCGTCGCTCGCAGCGCCGCGTCGACTAAGCTGGTCGGTATGCTCCGTGGCCTCCCGCAGACGTCCTTCGCGTGCGGCGTCTGGGTGCACCGGCGGCGGGAGCTCAGGCCGGTGTTCGCGGAGGTCGCCGGTGCTGTCTACGCCGCCGTCGAGGAATCCGTGGACTTCGTGTCACAGGTGCATGCCAATTAAGTATCGATATCTTTTTGTTGCAAGTAATGAATATTCAATATTGTATAGTGATCCAGTTGAGTAACAATGATTAATTAAAGGTTTATTTAGATATATATGCTACTGCAAAGTGTCTACTTTTGAGAAATGTATGTTCTTATTTTTCTCATCACGCGATCTTATGGAACCTCTGTTAGCACATGGGAAAAGATTCATGTACGACTTTTGAACATTTGTACTGAAAAACTATTATCAGCCTACAGAATACGCTATTATGCATACAGAAAAAGAGATCAGGCTATTGCTTATCAGAGGTTTGGTAGCGCAACGCGCACGCAAAATTGCGTAAATATGTCAGTCTCAACTTCGATATTTGACACTGAATACGTGCGTCTCTCAACTTTTAACCCCCAATTCGCACGCATTTGGAAATTTAACTCTGTCACTGCGAATTCTTTTGATTCAAGGGATTCTCCTCATTTTCTCTCCTTTTCTATATTTGACACTTGTCACTGCGAAAATGAAGAGGATCGCTTGAATCAAAAGAATTCGCAGTGACAGGGTTAAATTTCTAAAGGCGTGCGAATTGGGGGTTAAAAGTTGAGAAGCGCACGTATTCAGTGTCAAATATTGAAATTTCTCCCAGACCAGTTAACAAATTTTGAAATGAAGATCATATTAATTAGGGAGCAAATCTCAAATGAGTTCTTGTTGTGGCCTTGTAGTAGGCTAAGGGCATCTCTAATGGTCTAAGTTAGCTAGTTATATACATGTACACATCAGCATATATCCTATGTGGAGGAAAAATGTATGCAAAAAAACTGAGCCAGCTCTTCCTTAAGCACCAGTCTATAACGCCAAACGAGACAGCCTCTATAAATTCTGTGTGTACATGTAAGCATCAAATAGCTATTATTATAGATAGTTCTTTAGAATACTAGCTTTAGTGTGTACTATATAAATAACGTGAAAGTCTTATAGTTAGTTGCTAGCTAGAACCATTGGAGATGCCTTAGCATATCCATAGGCTACACACCATTAGTGAATAGTAATCACACATATTTTGATAAATGATAAACAATGCAGTTTTCTTTGATGGCCTGTGTACAAATACAATCCCTGATTCCCTGATTGTAGTTAATGCACCAACTCAACTATTTTGAAAGTAGAGCTCGTTTCATTTCGCATATCAAGGCATGTAAAACTTTGGAATGTGCAAGCTTGAATTGATGTAAATAAATTGTGAAGACTAAGAATCATCGATAAAAATAATCTTGGTTTCGACGTCATCTTGCAGGCCGAGCAGGCGAGGCAGCGAGTGAACGCCTTCGTGACGGACGCGATGAACGGGCTCATCCGTGACGTCCTCCCTCTTGCCTCCGTCGACTCATCCACGGTGTTCGTCCCCGCCAACGCGCTCTACTTCAAAGGAACGTGGGCTCTGCCTTTCGACCCGTCGGCAACCTTCGACGCGCCATTCCATCTTGTAAAGCCCCTATTTTTGGGAGCGTTAGTAATCCTCGTAACTGCTCAAGACAATTCAGTTGTTAAGTACTGTACATAAATGAGCATCAGTTCAACACATACTTATGCACCAAATTTTATTACAGAAATAAGGTTTAACAGACTAGTTTTAGATACAGTGGGGTGCAAGCCCAAATTCACTTACAGTACAAAAGAAATTCCCACAGGCGTACTTAAGCGCAGCTAAGATCTAAAATCACTGGTCACCAAAGAAGTAGGGTCCTTTCAGATCTTCATCAATAGCTTGTTCAACGATGTCCACTGCTAGCAAATAATGAATACAACTGTACTCAGCAAGTCACAAGAATAAATCCTACTTTAACTAATTTCCAGGATTTATCAAACGATAAGAATATATTGGTTTTATTAACGAGGGTGGATGCAACTTTATTTGTAATCGTTTTTAAACAAGAAAACACAAACGAAAATTTCTCAAAATTAGGGGATTTTCAATACTTAATTACTCAGTTTACTCAGATTAAAACATAAAAAAATCTACTTATATCTCGTTGTTGAAATCATCTATTAAACACAACTTCATTTACCGGAAGCATGGCATATTCGAATACCATTTATCTCACTCTACAGAGTTACCCAATTTTATCTACAAGATTTCTCAAACTATTAATGTTAAGCTATAGACACGCTTCAGCTAGCGTGCGACTGAGTTGAGAAAACAAGGTTTTCATTGCTCAATTCTTTATATAAGCTCTACCCAGTAGATTCACTCAAACACGGTTTACACTGGCTAAACCTAAACTCTTCTGCCCGTTCTGAGTGACCGCTACCATTGTTAGGTATGGTTTTACCATTCCACATACCTAACTCCCCAACATTCACACTTCTGCTTCCTATAGAGATTCAATCAAGTTGAGCAGCTACTAAAATAGAGTTGACAAGTCAACACCTGTGGTTGAGCGATCACTGTGCCTTTTACTCAGCATAAAGTTCTTGTCCTTACTTTTCACTTGAGGCTACCAACCACATCCCCCTGTGCTCGATGGCACTCCCACCCATCTGCTCAAGCCTCTACCCTAAGGTAAAGTCATGAACTCTAACCATCTCATGGTTTTCCATGATTCCTCCTTACCCTAGAACCAATTTAATAATTCTACCGACCAAAACCCAAGTCACTTAGTAGTACAATAGTTTGAATGAGCTAGTCTATAATTATTTATACAGTTATTAAATATTACTAAGATTGTCAAGGTGAATATGGCCTCAAATTAAATAGGGTATTTTTCAGTGGTAAGATATAACTAATTAACAAGTCATTCTAAATACTTATTTTAATTAAATAGCATTTCACAAATAGCATTAATGTAAATACAGTAATTAAATAATTTAAATTTCATGGGATTCAATATGATCAAGAACTTGTAACTTGCCTTACTACTCTGCAAACTCTACTATCTCGAATACTTCGTTGCCTGATTCCGGTCCTCACACAGTTGCCTCAGAAAGCCCGGGAGCTAGCGTAAACACATAAAATAACATAAGCCCGTGCTTGAGTCTAATCAAGTTAGGAAAATAAAAAGGAATAAAATATAATAAAAATTAAATGAAGTGGTTTGGATTTCGCCCAGCAACGCACGGCCGCACCGGCCTGGCTGCAGCACACGCTCGGCCTCTGATTAGCGACACGCGGACGGTTATGAATTGGCCACATTGCCGCCCGAGGTCTTCTTCTACCTCCGGCCAGCTCCAGTGATGAAAAACAGGGGCATGGTTGCCATGACGAATCGGCGTTTGCGAGGCTTCCCAACGAGAAAGGATGGCACTAACGGGCCCTACTCGACATGACGATTCCATTTTGGAACCTTAGGAGGAGTGGAGGTGGCTGGTGGCGGCCGGCGGCAGGAGAGAAGCTTGTGGGTTTCCAGGAGTTAGGGTTTTCCAGGGGTTACTCAGCGAGGTTGGTGGTGGTTTGACCATCTAAGGCTCACAAAGAACACGTAAGTGGCGGCGGTTTGGGTTGAAGGGTTCCCTAGAGGGTTGTCCACGGGGAGGTGTTTTCGGTCGGCAGTGGTTTGTGGTGCCAAAACTCCTGGGTAATGTTCATGGCCGAGAGGATTTACTAGTATATTTAGGGTACAAAGGGGATGCTATTAGCAAATGCAATTGAGTTTTAGTGAAGGGAGGAGGGAGAATACATCTAGGGCTCACCAGGACTAGGGGAGGGTGGCGGGGAAGCTGCAGTGAGAAGGAGCTCAATTGGGCGGTTCTGGAGAACAGAGAGAAGTGGTGTGAGGCTCCTTGCAAGAGCAATTGGGCTTTAAAGGTGAGGGAAGGCGGTGGAAACAGTAGGTCAATTGCGGTCGTCACTGGCGTGAGGGAGGAAGAGAGAGAGAGAGAGCGGGAGCTCTACCGGAGCGAGGGCGAGCTATGGGGGCACTGGCGACTCTGCGAGAGTTGGTGGGTGAGTCACGGAGGCAGTGCAACAAGAAGGTACACGTCGGTCGGAGAATGCAGCGAGCTGCGGCAAGAGTGGCGTAGGTTAAACAAGCACGCCGCACGAGGGAGGAGGTGAGGTCAGCAGGGAAGGCGAGCCACTAGAGGGTGGGGCCACAACGACAGCATCAGCAGGGAAAGTGTGAACGGACGGGGAAGACGCGGCCGCAAAATCAAGTTCGGGCGAGTGGCCGCATGGAGCATGGCATAGGGAGGCGGTGGCGGGAAACAGGTTGGCCGAAGGCACCAATGGGAGAGGGAGGTAGAGGGGCTGTAACGCCCCCGTTTCCAGGGGCGCGTACGGACACGACACTCCTTAACTATTCACGCATGAACAGTTATGGACTGTCGCGCAAGAGTATACCATTGCATGCTTACAACAAAAGACCAGCATATATTTGACATACGGATTAACATCCAGTTTTTACAGCGGGGCGTGCAAGCCCAAAGTATATTACATTACAAAAGGCTCCAGAAACTGCTTCGAGCGCGGCGGAGACCTACAGCCAAGGGTCCTCGTCGAAGAAAAGATCCTCCGGGACTTCTTCAACGGGGAGCCCTTCTCCTTCGTCTTGATCCTCTAAAGGTTGAATTAAGCAAGCCGTGAGCCAAACAACCGGCTCAGCAAATCCCAAAGGGAACCTTAATTTACTATATGCACGGAAAGTCAAGGAAGGGAGTACATACTTGGTTTATTACATTTGGTGGATGCAATTTTATTTGCAAACGTTTTCATAAGACGGACACAAAACTTACTCCTTAAGAACTCAGGGGGTTTTCATCAAGAGTACATTAACCAACTAACCAAGTTAAAACATGTACAAATCTACTTAAGCTTTGTCTTTGGAATCACCCAAGTGACACACTCAATAACCGGAGCACGGCGTATTCGAATACCATTTATTTGACTCTGCAGAGTTTGCTCGACTTTACCCACACGATTCCTCAACTCCGCTAAAGAGTCAAGAAAACCAGGCCGTTTCTCTGCTCAACTCTTTATATAGGCTCTACCAGTAGAATTCACTCAGTCCGCTCACACACCTACACACACACACACACACACACACAGAGAGGACGGCGTCCGCCGAGTGAATTCCACCGTTGTTAGGCTTCAAAGACGGCCACCTAACCTTACTGCTACCCTCCTGTAGAGTTTCAATCGAGTTGAGCAGCTAATCGACAAGTGTTGACAAGTCAACTCCCGTGGTTGAGCGATCACGTGACATTTGCTCGGCGTAAGGGTTTCATCCTTATATTTTCACATGGCCCGCAACCTCGCCAGTCCGCGACCCAAACTAAGGTAGCGGTGGGCGTGGGCCGTCCATGGTTTCCCACTCACCCTCACCCTACTCCAACCCTAGGACAAGAGGTGGGCAAAGACCGTCCCGCGGCTCTCCCCCAACCCTTACCCTACCTTGTGCACGCCGGCACTCTCCGCTCTAAGGTACGGTGTCCCATACCACCCTACCTTAGAGTCGGGTTTTCCGAATTCTAAAATTGGTCCGCAACCACAACCTTATTAGTGTAACATTTTGCATGGTAATAATAATAGCCTACAATTCTCTAGAATATCAGATAATTATTTCTAGGGTTTCAATGGCATGGCTACAAATTAAACATGGCATTTAGCGGTGATAGGACTAACTATAACACAAGTCATTCTAAACATTTTATTTTTATTTTCAAACTAACATTTCAGAACTAGCTCAATGCAAATAACATATTAACATATTTAAACATTATGGGATACAACATGATCAAAGGATTTGGGACTTGCTGTCTATCCGAATGATTTCAGCTAGCTCGAACGGAGAACCTCCGGCTCCTGTGATCGCACTTGAACTTCAGGGACTCCGACACTAGCGCAAACATACAAAACAAATTAAATCCAGCTTGAGACTAATCAAGCGAGGAAAATAAACTATTTAAAAGGAGTAAAGCATAAATCTCCAAATGAGGAATTTTAGGAATTTAATTGGAAGGAATCTGTGAAATGGAGGTCACCAATGGATCTGAATATTATTTGGAGCAAAGTGGTGAATATTTGGGAATTTTGGGATTTTCTGGATTTTCTAGGATTTATTTGGATTTATTTGATTTCGGAAAATGGAAAAATCGGAAAAAGATTTGGAGCAGATTCGGCCTGGTCCAATTGCTACTGATCTGGCTCGGGCAGAACGCCCGCTGCGCCACCAGTCCAGCCGCGAGGACGAGGAGGCGCCGGGCCGGCCCATGCTCGTTCGCGCCACCTCGCTCGGATGGCCGACGCGCGTGGCGCGAGCGGAGAGATGGCGAGAGGAGAGCGGCTCGGATCTGCGCGGGTGGCGATCGAGCGGTTGGGATAGAAGGAAGGCGGGCAAAACGGTAATGAACGATCGGACGGAGGAGGAGCGACATCTTTATGAAGATCCGACGGCCACGACATGTTGCCATCAGCGGCGAGGTTAGACGGCAACGAACGGGATGGAGGCGGGATGGGGCCACGTCCCCCCGTCTTCCTCTCGCCGAGCTCGCGGCAGAGGCAAAGGGAGGGGCGGTTGTGCTCGGCGAGGTAAAGGACTCGGCGGCAAGGGAGAGCGTCAACGGGTGGGGTTCGACTTGGGGTACCCATTTCGGGAGTTGGAACTCGAGGAGTAAAGGAGAGCGGGAGGCGAGGAAGGAAGAAGGTCCACCGGCGGTGAAGGAGGTCGCCGGCGGCGGTGGGGGCCAATCGACCGTGGTTACACCATCTACGGAGAAGGGGCTCACATTCGCGGCGCGGCGTGAGTGGGAGCCCGGTGAGCCGCCACGAGAGCTGCCGAGGTCGGGCGAGCCGGTGGCGGTCGCACCGGCGGATTACTTACAGGAGTGCACAAAATGGTCGATCTGAGAGAAGCTCGGGAGCAAGTAATTGGGAAATGGGAAGGGGCGGAAGATTGAGCTACGGTGGTCGCCGGCGCAGGGGGCAGCGGCGGCGCTCTGAGCGTCGAGGCTTCAACCGAAAGCTCGAGGAGACTCTCCGGGAAGTGGGAGGCGAAGGTGGCGCTGGGGAGCTCGGGCGGCAAGGAGTGCGAGGGAGGCAGGGAGAGGGTTTTATACCGCGGCGGGAAGGAGGGGATCCGAGGAGAGAGAAGCGGGGATGGTGCTGGAGTCAAGGGAAGGACGGGGAGCCGGTGGGAGCTTCTCACGACGTGAGGTGACGCGCTCTGCGCGCCATAATGGTGACGGACGGGAGGCGGTGGCGGAGCGGCGTGGCGGGCGCATCCGCGCACGGGAGAGAGAGGGCTCGCGTCATCGGCAGTGGGGCGCTGGAAGGGAGACGACAACGCATCCGCGAGGCGAGGCGGCGCTTCGGACCGGCGGTCGGAACGGCGCGCGGCGTCCGGCGCGCGGCGCGGCGCCCAGCAGCGCTTGGAGAGAGGCGTCGGCGCGGGAGAAGGCGCGGGAAGGGCGAGCGCCAGAGAGGAGAAGAGGCGGGCGCGAGGGTGGGGAAGGCGGAAAGGAGGTGGGCGCCAAGCCGAAGGGAAGGCGCATCGCCCAAAGGGAAAGCGGGAGAGAGGGACTTTCCCAAAAGGAAAGTTTTGCAATTACACTCAAAATTGCAGGAAAAAAATCCTTTGAAATTTGGGGACTTTTCAACCTACCCCCTTAAAAGAATCTCGACCCAGAGATTAACTTGGTCCAGGAGTAAGTTGGGAAATCTCATTTCAAGTCCTGTCTCGTTCCCAAGTGGACTCATCCGCGGTATGATTCCTCCATTGTACTCTGCAAAACCCGACGTTCTTGTTTCGAAGTTGCCTCTCTGCGTTTCAAGTATTTGTAGTGGTTCTTCAGCATATGTGCAATCATCTTGCAATTCAATGTCTGACAGTGGCACTTCATCTGTTGGCTGGCGTAGACACTTCCGAAGCTGGGATACGTGGAACACATTGTGAATTCTAGATAAGTTGGGCGGAAGCTGCACTTGATAAGCTACTTCCCCAACTCTTCCAATTATTTGAAACGGTCCTACATATCTTGGTGCTAATTTGCCTTTGACCTGAAATCTCTTAACTATCTTGAATGGGGTGACTTTAATGTAGACATAATCTCCAACTTCGAAACTCAAGTCCTTCCTGCGGTTATCTGCATAGTTCTTCTGTCGGTCTTGTGCCATCTTCAGTCTGTCTCTGACAATTCTGACATGTGCTTCTGCATCTTGAGCAATCTGGGGACCAATGAGTTGTCGTTCTCTGTTTACATCGATTCGGTGGAGTCCTCGCATTTTACGCCATAAAGTGCTTCAAACGGTGCCATTTGAATGCTGGCTTGATAGCTGTTATTGTATGAGAACTGAGCAAATGGTAAGCAGGTGTTCCATGTTGCTCCATACACTATCGCACAAGCTCTCAACATGTCTTCTAGAATCTGATTGGTTCTCTCTGTTTGTCCATCTGTCTGTGGATGATATCTTTGAGCTGAAATTCAGATCGGTGCCCATGGCTTCATGCAACTTTTCCCGAACTTGGGCGTAAACCGTGCTCCTCTATCGACACAATCTTCTTGAACTCCGTGCAATGTCACAATTCGTTAAGTATAACTCGCAAGTTTATCCTTCCCATAAGTTTGCTTGATCGGAGGAAATGAGCCACCTTGGTCAATCTATCAACAATGACCCAAATAGCATCATATCCCTCACGAGTCTTGGGAAGTCCCGTGATGAAGTCCATACCAATGCTATCCCATTTCCATTCAGGAATTGGCAAAGGTTGTAACAATCCTGATGGTTTTTGGTGGTCTATCTTGATCTGTTGGCAGACATCACACTTAGCTACATATTCTGCCACTTCTTTCTTCATTTGGTTCCACCAATATCTTTTCTTCAAATCTTGATACATCTTTGGGCCTCTGGATGAATTGAGAATTGAGAGGAGTGGGCTTCAGCTAAGATCAACTCTCTCAACTCCTTCTTGTCGGGTATGCAATAGCGACCACGGAAAGTAAGGATTCCATGTTCGTCTATAGCATACTCTGATGAATTTTCTCCTTGAATATCCTTTTTCAGTTTTTGAATCCCTTCATCTTCATCCTGGGCTGCTTTAATCTGATCTGGCAATAGTGGTTGAATCTCCAAGGCTGCTCCTTCACCTTGTTCTGTGATTACCAAGTTCAGTAGTAATATATCTCTCGCAACTCGGTGGGTATTCGATTGATCGCTTTGCTTGGACGAGCCTTGCGGCTAAGGGCATCAAGAACTACATTTGCCTTGCCCGGTGATACCGAGATCAACATCATAATCTTTAATCGTTCCTACCATCTGCGCGCTGTCTCATATTCAACTCGGTGGGTGAATAGGTACTTCAAACTCTTGTGATCTCGAGAATATCTCACGATTTCCTAACGTGTAGTGCCAAATTTTGAGGGCATGCACCACAGCTGCTAGTTCCAAATCATGTGTGGGGTAATTCTCCTCATGCGGTTTCAACTGTCTTGACGCATAGGCAACAACTTTTCCGTCTTGCATAAGCACACAACCCAAACCTTGCTTTGAGGCATCGCAGTAAATCTGAAACTCCTTCTCTGGATTGGGTAAGATCAACACTGGTGTTGTTGTCAACTTGGTCTTCAACATCTGAAAGCTTTCTTCGCATGCATCAGTCCATGTGAACGGTTTATCTTTCTTCAACAATTGTGTGAGTGGACGAGATATTCTTGAGAAACCTTCTATGAATCGGCGATAATAACCCGCCAATCCTAGGAAGCTCCTCACTTCAGTCACTGTCTTAGGCTGTTTCCATTCCATCACTGCTGAAATCTTTTCTGGATCGACTTTCACTCCATCTTCAGATATAACATGACCCAAGAAAGCGACTTCTCTCAACCAAAACTGCATTTATCAAATTTTGCATATAACTTATGCTCTCTCAATCTGGTCAAAACCATATGCAAATGTTGTCATGCTCTTCTTCACTCTTGGAGTAGATCAGAATATCATCAATGAAAACAATCACAAATCGATCCAATTGGTCCATATGCACCAAATTCATAAGATTCATGAAATATCTTGGGCGCATTGGTTAAACCAAAGGGCACGACCGTGAACTCGAACAATCCATATCTGGTAATGAAGGCTGTCTTCTCTCGATCTTGCTCTCGGATCTTGAGCTGATGATAACCCGAGCGCAAATCGATCTTGGAGAACACTTTGGCTCCTTTAAGTTGGTCAAACAGATCATCAATTCTTGGGAGGGGATACTTGTTCTTGATGGTGACAGCATTCAAACCTCTGTAATCTACACACATTCTCAATTCGCCATTCTTCTTTTTCACAAACAGTGCTGGGGCTGACCACGGTGAAGTGCTGGGTCGAATGAATTCTTTCTCTTGTAACTCATCTAACTGCTTCTTCAGCTCTTTCAATTCGCTAGCTGACATTCTGTATTGGTGCTTGGCAATTGGCTTGGTACCAGGTACCAACTCTATTGCAAGTTCTACTTGCCTGTCAGGGGGTCTACCTGGTAATTCTTCTGGGAATACATCAGGGTACTCTTGTACTATTGGCACTTGGTCAGGTGTAGCTGCTATCATATTGATCATACGTTTCTTAGCATCTTTCAGCACTTGTCGATCTGTCTCTATTACTATTTTCTGACCTTCAGGGTTGACCAATGACACTGTTTTAATCTCGCAATCTACCTTGCCTTTATTTCTGGCCAACCAGTTCATGCCCAAAATGGCATCTAAACCAGACATGTCTAACTGCAACAAGTCTGCTCTAAAATCTACCCTTGATTTTTATGTTAAGTCCCGCACACCCACGGTGGGACTCCATTCTAACCCAGGGTTTCCACCACATAAGGTCTTGGTAATGCAACGAAGGCAATTGATTTCTTGCAAAAAACTCTTTGAAATAAAAGAATGCGTTGCACGGTGGTCAAATAAAATCAATGCGGTATGGAATTGATTGGAAACATACCGCAATGATGTCACTTGCACCAGCGCATCCTCTGCGCAGATACATGGTTCACTCGCATAGAAAGTGGGTCCGACATTGCTTCGCCTCTGCCTCTGCACAGAAGTGAGAAATTTGCGGTGCTGCAGTGACCGAGAGCCGGGCGCTTTAATCTGCAAGAATCCTCCTTTGGGGTACCGGGGTTGCTTGTGACTTGGCCTCTTCTGCTGTTGGTTTTGAACTTGTAGCTTGGCTGCATCCGAGGCGAGTTCTTCCCGGACACCGGTCTCTGTAGTGCCCTATCTCACCGCAGTGGAAACATGCGTTTGACCTTCGCGGCAGCTACTAGCGGTGATTCCCACCACAAGTGGGACACTTGAGAGCCAATGGTAGAGGGGAAGTATAATGCTGAGTCTGACTGGACTGGTTCTTCGGCATCATCACATACTGCCGGGAAGATGGGGATCGATATGAAGAAGATCCCGATGTCTTGGTTCGTTAGGCGGTGTGTGAAGATGATGCGATCCGTGTGTCGCCTTGCGTTTTCTATAGTCTTCCATGTCACTTCTAGCTTCTTCTGAGGTGATCAAGCCATCAATCATATCATTCGATCCTTGAATTTCAAGGCTGAAATGTGAAATCTTAAGGATCGCGCAAACCCGCACGAAACTTGTTCATTTTCTTGTCTTCGTTGTCAACATCCTCGTGGGCAAATCGAGAGGTGGTTGAACTGGTGTAAATACTCCATTACAATCACGCCACCTTGTTTAAGCGCCAAAAATTCCGCGCTTTGCTTCCATAATGCCGTCGTGGATGTGGGCCTTACGGAAGGCCTTGGAGAAATCTTCCCGCTAATTTCTCTATTCTGCAGTGTCGCCGATAATTGATCCACCAAGTCGCCGCACCACAGAATCGTGGGATGCATATAACACCTTCTCTCTATCGTCACACCGCGGTTTGAAGTTTTCTCCACATCGCCAACCAATCTTCAAAGCAACCATAGGATCGTGGTTGTGGAGAAAGTGGGTGGACGTGTCTTTAGAAAGTCATTCCACCGGTGGTAATTGGAGCACCATCCGTGGAATATTGCCTCCACCTGTACTCCACGGGATCCGTGGCGAGTGTTCAATCAATCGATCGTTGATCCAACATTCGCAGATGTTCTCGCTCTCCTTGATATCGATTCCGTTCTAACATTGCAATAACATTGGCGAGTGTGTTCGGTGGTGGCGGTGCACCGCGCTCGCTGGTCCGACTGCGCTCTGTCGGCTCCATCTTGATTGGGAACTTGAGGTTAGCCTTGCGGCGCTTGGCAATCAAGAACAGATAAGTAAGACTTTGAATTTTTCAAGGCAAGTATAGGACGAAAAGATAAGAACGAGAGCGAAGGGGACAGGAGAAGGCTTTGAACACAGGAAGAACATACTGATAATTAAGCAAACAAATTAAAAGAGGTAGCAACATAATTTACATTAAGCAAGTGGTGCATGACCACATAAAGGTTCATGTTACACTTGCATTACATACAAAAGTACATCTATCACCAAAAGGTCGCTACCACTAACGGACGGCGTCTACTCCTCGTCGTCCCCTGGTGCTGGGAGGGCCAGCGGGGCTGCGGGGCGGAACCGGACGCGATCTGCGCGCATGATCATCCGGCGCTTGGGCCTAGACTGCACCGAAGCACAAGAAGAGTGAACGCCGGCGACTCGCACCGCTCGAACCCTCTCGCGCCTCACGGGCCTCAAAGCGGGCGAGGACTCCGAGGCGCCGAACCTCCTCACGAGTGTCCCACAACCGCCTCGCGGACTCGCCTCTCGATCGCTCTGTCGTGGCCGGCGACTGCTGCGCCATAAGGGTGGCGATACCGCTAGGCGGGATCGTCATCCTCACGAACCTAGGGACTATAAAGTCCCCAAAGTGCGCGCGCGCACCAGTCGGCGTCCGCCCCGCTAGCTCCCAGTGGTAGTAGTCCTCGAGATAGAGCGCGGCTTTGAGCCACGTCCCGAACAAAGATCTCACTGCCCACCGTCGGGCGGTGAACCTCCGCTTCTGCTCAGGCGGGTAGGCAAGGGATCGAGGACCATCCAAGCCTTGTACTCGTAGAACCGGTCTGGCGGAACTGTCCCTCGCGTAGATCAACTGGGCGTGGTTTCCTCTCGCTCCGAGGTATCGTCGCATTTCCACAACTTGTGGTGCCATCCATCCCTACGGTCGGCGGGAGAAACGAGGCGCACCATCTGCGGAAACGAGATTTTGAAGTTAGACAAGTAAAACAAGAAACATTTGCGAAAATTAAAACTTAGCGAAATAAACTAAGACAGAAAGTAGCAACAAGAGAGAAACAAGACAGCAATAATACTTATATTTTTCATAAACTCTTTTTATGCCTTAAATTAATTTTTGCGATAAAATCGCTTCCTAGATCGCCTTAGGTCTCAACCTACGGTCAAAGAGCTCGCTCGATACCACTTCTTATAACGCCCCGTTTCCGGCGCGCATTTGACACGACACTCCTTAACTATTCACGCATGAACAGTTATGGACTGTCGCAAGAGTATACCATTGCATGCTTACAACAAAAGACCAGCATATATTTGACATACGGATTAACATCCAGCTTTTTACAATGGGCGTGCAAGCCCAAAGTATATTACATTACAAAAGGCTCGAACGCTTGAGCGGCGGAGACCTACGACCAAGGGTCCTCGTCGAAGAAAAGATCCTCCGGACTTCTTCAACGGGAGCCCTTCTCCTTCGCCTTGATCCTCTAAAGGTTGAATTAAGCAAGCCGTGAGCCAAACAACCGGCTCAAGAAATCCCAAAGGAACCTTAATTTACTATATGCACGGAAAGTCAAGGAAGGAGTACATACTTGGTTTATTACATTTGGTGGATGCAATTTTATTTGCAAACGTTTTCATAAGACGGACACAAAACTTACTCCTTAAGAACTCGGGGTTTTCATCAAGAGTACATTAACCAACTAACCAAGTTAAAACATGTACAAATCTACTTAAGCTTTGTTCTGGAATCACCCAAGTGACACGGCTCAATAACAAGGAGCACGGCGTATTCGAATACCATTTATTTGACTCTGCAGAGTTTGCTCAGCTTTACCCACACGATTCCTCAACTCCCGCTAAAGAGTCAAGAAAACCAGGCCGTTTCTCTGCTCAACTCTTTATATAGGCTCTACCCAGTAGAATTCACTCGGGTCTGGCTCACACACCTACACACACACACACACACACACACACAAGAGAGGACAGCGTCCGCTTCGAGTGAATTCCACCGTTGTTAGGCTTCCGCAGCACGGCCAGCCTAACCTTACTGCTACCCTCCTGTAGAGTTTCAATCGAGTTGAGCAGCTAATCGACAAGTGTTGACAAGTCAACTCCTGTGGTTGAGCGATCACTGTGACATTTGCTCAGCGTAAGGGTTTCAGTCCTTATATTTTCACATGGCCCGCAACCTCGCAAGGTCCGCGACCCAAACTAAGGTAGCGGTGGGCGTGAGACCGTCCCGCGGTTTCCCACTCACCTCACCCTACTCCAACCCTAGGACAAGAGGTGGGCAAAGACCGTCCCGCGGCTCTCCCAACCCTTACCCTACCTTGTGCACGCCAAGACTCTCGCTCTAAGGTACGGTGTCCCATACCACCCTACCTTAGAGTCGGGTTTTCCGAATTCTAAAATTGGTCCGCAACCACAACCTTATTAGTGTAACATTTTGCATGGTAATAATAATAGCCTACAATTCTCTAGAATATCAGATAATTATTTCTAGGGTTTCAATGGCATGGCTACAAATTAAACATGGCATTTAGCGGTGGTAGGACTAACTATAACACAAGTCATTCTAAACATTTTATTTTTATTTTCAAACTAACATTTCAGAACTAGCTCAATGCAAATAACATATTAACATATTTAAACATTATGGGATACAACATGATCAAAGGATTTGGGACTTGCCGTCTATCCGAATGATTTCCGCTAGCTCGAACGGAGAACCTCCGGCTCCTGTGTCGCACTTGAACTTGGGGACTCGACACTAGCGCAAACATACAAAACAAATTAAATCCAGCTTGAGACTAATCAAGCGAGGGAAAATAAACTATTTAAAAAGGAGTAAAAGCATAAATCTCCAAATGAGGAATTTTAGGAATTTAATTGGAAGGAATCTGTGGAAATGGAGGTCACCAATGGATCTGGAATATTATTTGGAGCAAAGTGGTGAATATTTGGGAATTTTGGGATTTTCTGGGATTTTCTAGGATTTATTTGGATTTATTTGATTTCGGAAAATGGAAAAATCGGAAAAGATTTGGAACAGATTCGACCTGGTCCAATTGCTACTGATCTGGCCGGCCGGAACGCGTCCCGCGCCACCGTCCACGCGCCATGAGGACGGGCGAGGCGGCGCCGGCTTCCCATGCTCGTTCGCGCCCACCTCGCTCGGATGGTCGACGCGCGGCGCCGCGAGCGGAGGAGATGGCGAGAGGAGAGCGGCTCGGATCTGCGCGGTGGCGATCGAACGGTTGGGATAGAAGGAAGGCGGGCGAAAGCGGTAATGAACGATCGGACGGAGGAGGAGCGACATCTTTATGAAGATCCGACGGCCACGACATGTTGCCATCGGCGCCGAGGTTAGACGGCAACGAACGGGATGGAGGGCGGGATGGGGCCACGCCCCCGTCTTCCTCTCGCAGAGCTCGCGCGAGAGGCAAAGGGAGGCGGTTGTGCTCGGCGAGGTAAAGGACTCGGCGGCAAGGAGAGCGTCAACGGGTGGGGTTCGACTTGGGGTACCCATTTCGGGAGTTGGAACTCGAGGAGTAAAGGAGAGAGGGAGGCGAAGGGGAAGAAGGTCCACCGGCGGTGAAGGAGGGTCGCCGGCGGCGATTGGGGCCAATCGACCGTGGTTACACCATCTACGGAGAAGGGGGCTCACATTCGCGGCGGCGGCGTGAGCTGGGGAGCCCCGGGGTGAGCTGGCCACGGAGAGCTGTCGAGGTCGGCGGCGAGCTTCGGTGGCGAGGTCGCACCGGCGGTTACCTGGCCAGGGGAGTGCACAAAAATGGTCAGTGCGCTGAGGAGAAGCTCGGGGAGCAAGTAATTGGGGAAATGGGGAAGGGGGCGGAAGATTGAGCTACGGTGGTCGCCGGCGCAGGGGTGGGCCGCGGCGGCGCTACGGGCGTCGAGGCTTCAACTGGAAAGCTCGAGGAGACTCTCCGGGGAAGTGGGAGGCGAAGGTGGCGCTGGGGAGCTCGGGCGGCAAGGAGTGCGAGGGAGGCGGGGAGAGGGGTTTTATACCCGCGGCGGAAGGAGGATCCGAGGGAGAGAGAGCGGGATGGTGCCGAGTCAAGGGAAGGGCGGGAGGCGGTGGGGAGCTTCTCCACGACGTGAGGGTGACGCGGCTCGCGCGCCATAATGGTGACGGACGGAGCCGTGGCCGGGCGGCGTGGGCGGAGCGCATCCGCGCACGGAGAGGAGGGCTCGCGTCATCGGCGAGTGGGGCGCGCGGCGGAGACGACAACGCATCCGCGGGCGAGGCGCTCGGGCCGGCGGTCGGAGCAGCGCGGCGGCGGCGGCCGGCGGCGCGGCGCCAGCCAGCGCGTGCGAGGAGGCGTCGGCGCGGGAGAAAGCGGGAAGGGCGAGGCGCCAGCCGGAGAGGAGAAGAGGCGCGCCAGAGGTGGGAAGGCGGAAAGGAGGTGGGGCGCCAAGCCAGAAGGGAAGGCGGCATCGCCCAAAAGGGAAAGCGGGGAGAGAGGGGGACTTTCCCAAAAAGGAAAGTTTTGCAATTACACTCAAAAATTGCAGGAAAAAAAATCCTTTGAAATTTGGGGACTTTTCAGGGGCAAAAGAAAAAAGGCGCAAATTCTAAGGAGTTACCAAATTGGGAAGGGATTTGAGAATTCAACCAAACTTCAAAAGAAATCAAAATTTTTGAATTTTAGGGTGTTTCACATCTCCCCGACGGCACCGCCGTGCGCGCGCCGTTCATGACGACGAGCCTATTCGAGCAGCACGTCACCGCCTTCCCAGGCTTCAGGGCCCTCAAGCTGCCCTACAAGAACGACGGCGGCGACGTGCACCAAGCTGCATTCTACATGCTTCTACTTCTCCCGGACGGTACCGCCCTCAAGCTCACTGATCTCTACGAGAAGGCCGTCTCGACGCCGGAGTTCATCAGGGAGCACACGCCGGCTGCCAAGGTTCCGGTGGGGCGGTTCATGGTCCCCAAGTTCAAGTTCACGTTCGAGGCATCGCCGGACATGCATAAGCTGGGAATCACAAGAGCTTTCGGAGGCGGCGACTTCTCCGGCATGGTGACCGGTGGAAATGGGCTCTTCATCAGGGGGGTGTACCATAAGGCCACCATCGAGGTGGACGAACTTGGCACCGTTGCCGCCGCGGCCACCGCCGTGGCCATCTATCAGTGCGGAAGCGCACGGCCGCCGGTGGATTTCGTGGCGGACCGGCCGTTCCTGTTTGCCGTCGAGGAGGAGAGGAGCGGCGCCGTGCTCTTCTTCGGGCATGTGGTGAATCCCCTGGCTGAGTGATACGCAAGAACGCCATGTTGTATTGTTAATTTTACATCAGTTCTAGCTTCGGATTGGAGCCCTGCAGTTCAGAGCCAAAACTATTACCGTGTGCAACTTTTATCTCACTAATCAGCTTCTTAATTCATATCTAGTGCTCCAAAATTAACCAAATTATTTTCAAGACATGGCAAGACTGTCTTGTTACAGAAGTGCATCATATTGCGCGAAAACATGTTCCAGAGCTACACTGAATAAAAACACGAGGAAACTGCTGAATGGCTTATTAGTGCACAAGAACATGCCATCAACCACAAGTTCATGATGCCACATGGTCAATACTTCACGAGGTGTGTCACTTACGCTTTCCTTCCCTACAATAGTTTGTACAAATCTTGATCCACTGAGGTAAGTAGATAGAATCACTCCTTAAATCTGCATTAATAGTTGTACAGTTTATCATGCACTTAGTGCATGGAATCACCTCCCATCACACCAATTAGTGGGCATATAGGGTGAAAACCATCTAAGTATTGAAAAACCTAAAAACTTTGTTGCGGCCCTTTCATGAATTGTCGCAAGGCGTATTTGATTTTGTTGCAACGAGTAATACACTCATTGCAGCAGTTAACAAAAAGGCTGCAACAAAATCAAGTTGGATGCAACAATTTTGATATTACACTTTGCAACAAAATCAAACAATCCTTACAACAGTTGATAAAAGGACCACAACAAAGTTTTCAAGTTTTAAATACCTATTTCCCCCCTATTTGCTCCCCGCCAATTACGACAGTCTCGCAAGAAAAATGAGATCCCAATGACTTGTGCGACCACGAGAGTATAATCAGAACTCACGCAGATCGAAAATGCAGCAAAAGCAACAACATATTAACACTACACCGTGCAGAAGATAGTGCTACAGCGAAATAAAGTCATCAAGGCAAACTGTTAGAACCCAAATGTACCTGGCATGAAGCTCACTGCACTATGGCAGGCTTTGACAAACATAAACAATAAACTGATTGGGTCTGTATATAGGGTTGGAACACCAGTAGTAGCGGACTAAAAGACAACCGTATCAAGCATGGTCCCTAGGGTCTGAACTATGTTTGACGACATCAAATTTGAGACATGCTCTTCCAAATGCTTCTTTGCATCTTGCCGTCCCACATTGGCTATCGCTAGTTTCTCAGGTGGCAGCTCATCCTCCTCTTGCACTGCCTTGTTGTACTTGATGGCTAGGTTCAGCATTTCCTGCACATGTGAACACAAGTAACTAACAAACCGCAGAGAATACTCAAGTTTGCATCACCGACTAAAAGGATCTTTGAGTGAAAGTAGAAAGTTGAATACTACACACCTGAACAGTCTGCTCATTGGTTTTCGAATGAGTGTCGAACCTCTTCAAAATTAATCCATCAGTCCATTTCTTTTTGTGCAAGTTCAGCAACATTTTTTCCTCAAGCTCATTTTTGCGGTAATTGATTGCAATGGAGTAGTAGTGCCTGTTGAGCCCGTGAATAAGAGCCTGGCAATACAGAGATGGTTTAATTATCCATAAGAAATTAACAGAAGTTCATTAGCTCCAATTTAATTGGTACTTTACCTGAATAGATGGCTTATTTAGGTGCCCAACATTCGATGTTGTCTGTCGTGGCTCCTGGCCAAGCATCATGGTCTGAGGATTAATGAGACGAAATGCATCAATGACTACCTTCCCCTTGACACTCTGGATGGGGTCTATCACAACAGCAACTGCCCTGGGGTTTAAAGCTTCAAAACTCTGCATGTTCAATTTTTAAGATGTTAAACATGCTTTGTTACTTTTCATATGCATGCAACATAAAAGTAAAGCGGCAATAGTTTTTTTTGCATCTAATTAGGCTTTGGTGCTTTGCAGACTTATTCAGCACCACATAGTATTCTAGGATTTATTTTGATATCCTAATCCAGATCTACAAAGAGCTAGCTATTGCACCAAATATGTATCTGTCTGAACAAGCTAGTGAAAAGAAACTCCAGTTAGTCAGCCCATGTCAAGAGCAGTGAATAACCATGCAGACAACAGGAGTGACCTACACTAGGTTCAATGACAACTTTCCGACAGCCCAAGAAGGCAAGAGCACGAGAAAGACAGGGGCGTAGCAAACATAAGACAATAGAGACCAAACTTAGGCCACCATTTACTCTTTCCATCTGAATTACTGGATTACTTCATTACTTTATTAAAAAAAACTACAAGTACTTGATAAATTGGCACGCAGTTCAGTGGGACTACAGCAGTACAACAATCGTCTCTGTTTCTCAAAACAAAGATGACAGACTCTTTCTACAATGCTTATAAGGAGAGGTGGAATATGCATTCACCTGTTGAGTGTTGATGTCAACGCCTGAAAGCCAGCAACCAAAGCCAGGATGGGAGTGATACCAGCCTACCACCATTTCTGGCCTGTAAAAGTAACAAGTGTCAACAGAATTTTTTGCATACAAAATAACTGAGTAAAAACAATACTAGATCATCAGAGAAAAGAGTGTTGATCAAAGAAAAAAGATCTAACGATTGCCTGTATTTATTCAAACGATTTTCTGGAACTTGGGAATAATGAAACCTAGAGAGGCATCAAGAAAATGGATGAGAATTCCTTCCCAAATGTATTTCAGTCCAGCTTCTTAAATATTCCGCTAAAAATAGCAAATAAGTAGGTTTAACAACCTAAAGTTGGTTCCGATAATGATTATCCATTTGGGACATACATTAGCACAAAGGGTGCCTAAGATGTTCACTAAACAACAAAGCATATATGCAATCAAACAATCTAGGAAAAGCACATATATCTGCTAATGCTATGTTTACATAAGGATATTTTTTTGTTCATAAAAGTGTTTGATATTAACCTATATATGATTATATGAATAATCTAAATGGTAACTAAAAATGACTTGCTTCAAGAAATATTGAAATTTCATACAAATCAACTGCAGGGTTATCTATTTTACCGAAAAAACGCATGAAGATACATTGTCTTAACCCATTCAATTCAACTGATTGCAAGGCTCAATCAATTAATCAAGAGCAAAAGGCAGCAGCACATTTCAAGACTACCAAATAGGTTCAAGCCAACCACATCATGAATTTATAAAATTAAGCAATCTTGAACATGTGATAACTTGTATCTGCGCTACATAATTTAGAGGGCTGTAATTGGGAAAAAAAACTATTGCCGCTATGTTATTGTTGCCCCAAGCCCAACTCATTCATTTGCTAGGTAACCATAATACAAACCATACAATCTGCAGGTACCATCATTATTTATGCATCGTATGCTATCCATGGCTAGGGTTAGCTGGTAACAAACGAAAATAAATCCCTAGAGTGTAAATAAAAATACTGAGCTATCTCCAGCATTGATTCTACAAATATATTCTTCAAAAGTATGAAACTTTCTGTCAGTGATCCAAATTTATTCCTCCAATGGAGGTCTTGTAATCTATTGGAAAGATGTGCATAGCAAATAGCAACAACTAAAAACTAAAATTGCCCTTTCATTTCTCTAAGAGAAGGGCCAATCCTTTTTAGTGGGAAAGGGATTAAAGCAGTTATTCCAGTTAATGCACAGCAATGCGCATCATGGAGGAACAGTTATCAGGATTGAGACTAAGTTATCATTAGGATTGAGAATAACGTTCCTCCACTTCCTAGAAAAACTTGGAACTTTTATTTTTCAACTACGCATAGAAGAATTGTGCCAAACTGCTATCTGAACAAGTTCGTAGTTCCTTATCAGGTTTTCCGATAAGGCTGGCCTTGTCAATTTTAACACCTACACAAGCAAACTAACCACACCAATCTGAAGGAAAAATAACATCACAACGAACAGATACGTATTGAGACCTCTTGTGCGCTGATAAGGTCGATCCTGTTCGGATTAATCGAGTATTGCGAGCAACCCAACTAACCAGTCGCGTAAAATCTGAACCCAAGAGAAGGAAGACATCTCAAACATCAGATCCACTCCCGGATCCGCAGGCGGCCGTACCTGCCGGTCTGCTTGAGCATGTCGAGCATGTTGGTCTGGAAGACGTGGTCGACGGCCTCGACGCTGACCCCGGTTCCGCTCTGCGGCATGGCGAAGACGTCGACCACCCTGACCGTGTAATCGTCGACGAACTCGCCGAGCATCAGGCCCATGACCTCCATCGGCACGCCGGCCCTCCCTGCGTGCAACAGCGCCGCGGTCCAAGATCGTGAGCCCAAGCGCAAAGGAGACCAGTGCCAGTGGGAAAGAGGAGGAGATTGGGGAGTAGGGGCTGCTAGGGTTAGCGAGGAGGGGACTGACCGTGCTTGAGCATCTTGAGGAGCGCGAGGGAGGAGATGTAGACCTGCTCGGAGGAGTCGAGCAGCGGCGAGTCCGTCGGCGGCTGCCCCATCCCGGAGGCGCCGAAGATCCGTTGCAGCCGCTCCATGGCTTACTCTCCGCTTCGCCTCGCTCTCCTCCTTTCGCCTCTTGGATTTGGTTTGCTTTGGCTTTGGTTGGGTTGGGAGACGGCCTCGACCCTGCGCTTGTGCGTCTTTGCTTTGCTTTGCGGTCAGGTCTCGACTCCGCCGCGCCGCAGTTTTCTTTCTTCGAGCGCACGAAGCCGGCTCGGTGCGGGCGCAACTGGGCCGGAACTCGGAAGCTCCTAGCCCGAGCAACGAACAGGCCGGCTTTGGTTCGGCCCACTTCTTGTTTTGGGCTGCACATTTGCGGGGCCGCGCGTGAGGGGAAGTGGAAGCCCGGTCCTTTACAGCTTATGTTTAAGGGTTTGTTTGGCAGAACTCCACCACTGAAAAAATAAATCTGGAGCAGCAGATTCACCATGAAGCAGCTCCACCATGAATTTGGGATCCCACCATGGAGATGGACAAACTGTTTGGCTTCCACAGCAGCTCCAGATCCACGAAACTGAGTTTTTAGTGGGAATGGTCTGTTTTGCCCTTAGGGTTGTATGATATATATTTTTTCATATAGCACACGTGTTTTGTTCATATTTATTCACAAAAATGGTGTATTTTTTTTGTGAACACAAATGCAATATCTCGACACAAATATTCATGAGCATTCAACATTGACGCACAAGATAGATAATTAATTAACACATGTCCATGATAACGTCTCAACACTATTGCGATTATCCATACATAAAAATAACTAAAGATTAAATGAAGACTAGTCTTCTATTACATGCTAGTTCCAAGCAAGAGCAATAGCCGTGGCCAAATCATCACGAAATACATCCATAGTGGCGGCATTGGCTTCCGAAGTAGAACCATCTGATGTAACTGCATATCGGTTATACCTTTCCGGTATTGTTGGGACAAAATGAGGATCATGATCAAAACGAGCAAAGTCTGAATCTTCACTATCATGCTCACGAATAAAATTGTGAAGGACCATACAAGCAACAACAACCATTTTTTGCTTCCACATCGGGTAGCTGGGCATCTTGTATAGAATTTGCCACTTCATTTTCAAAACTCCAAAAGACCTCTCAATAACATTTCGAATAGAAGAGTGAATACGATTGAATTTTTCCTTAGGTGTTTTGGGTTCCATACCTCTATGCCACTCCGGCATATGATACCTTTCACCCTTGTAAGGAGCTAGATAGCGGGCGATTAGGATATCCAAATCGACAACATAGTATTTGCCTACACATGGTGAAAACAATATAAGTGAATATTTGCTATCATGACAAAATAGACTAAATGACTAATTATTCATTCATATTACCTTATGGAGGATGTGGGAAGAATTTTTCGTCCACATTGATTGCATTGTATAGCACACTTGTGTCATGCATAGCTCCCGGTTGACCCGTGGCCACATATGTGAACCGCATATCGAAATCACAAACTGCTAAGACATTTTGAGTGGCTATCCCCGTTTTCCCAATATACCTCACTTGTTCATCGGGTGGAAGAGAAATACGAATATATGTACCATCTAGAGCACCAATGCAATCTTTAAAATGTGGATACGCTCGTCTATCATCTCTTATCCTCCTATGAACCGTACGAAAATTGGGATCCTTAGGTCTAATGAAATCCTTTGCCATGGCCATCAAAGAGTTAAGGACCTCGTCAAATTTCCTAGTAATGGTTTCACCTGAATGCTTGAATCGACTTTGAACTTTTCGACTCGACTCATTTCCGGCACATGTAAATAAAAACATGCCTAGGCTCTCATAGGTAGTCATATGCAAGGATGGTTGTAGCCCATACCTCTCCACCAATAAACCATGGAGGTCAAAGAATATTTCATTGCTCATACGAAGTTGACTATGGCATTCCCCCAGAGCGCGCCATGTCTCTAGCAAAAACTCCATGCCACTAGTGGTTGACGTCCTTGGTGGGTTTTTATCTAGATACATGTCACAATATATTTGGGTAAGCATAGCACCACCTAAGACAATTTTGAAAAAATCATCGCTCTCATCATTAGAATTATCGCTAGACATCTGCAAGAAATGACATATATAAATGACAAGAAGGAAAAATGACAAGAAGGAATAAATGACATAATATGTAATAACTCTAATAAAAAATAACGACATCATGTCCAAATGAGCATAAAAAATAACACAACACGTCCAAATTAGCATAACAACTAAGACAACACGTCCAAATGACACAAACAACTCAGCCTTCACTTTCCATACATCACATTGTACTTCCTCCTAAGCCAATTGAGCCTCTGATCGGGGGGGTGGTCATGGATATTTCCCTTTGGTCTTTCTTGACAAACAACTCGGTTGCCACAAAATGCTCATCGGTGTTATACCCAGCACCACATGCAACAACATGTTCCATGACTTGCTCAATGGTGATCCCACCTTGCCTATTAGATACAAAAGAGGAAGCAGTCTCAGATATCTTTGAGATGTGTTCTTGGATAACAAGTGATGTGCTTGTCTTAGGTTTCTTGGTGGGCTTGTCAAGAATCACGAGAGCCCTTCTCTTAGCATTGTTAGTGACAGGAGTAACCTCCTCAACCTCATCCCCATTATCAAAAGAATTGCTGTCACCCGTGGGATCCTCAGTGGGGTGCTCAGCCTCTCTATCATCAATGGGAGTATCATCATCAAGGGGTATGATGGGGTTGGAACTCATAGGATTCTAATGATCTTGCTCCTCATTAAGGATGTTGCCAAACATCACCTTCAAGTCATCTTCATTTTGGAGAGGCCTCTTCTTAAACTTGTCAACACCAGGAATTTCCTAAAACATGTGAGAAGGTTCGAAATAAGAAATTTTTTCTAAATTGCAAATCAACAAATGTACATAGCATTATAATCGAACACTCACCTTTGTTATCTTCTTCCACCACTCGGGGTCCATGCTGATCGTTCCGTGTTCCAATTGAAATCAGTCCCCGTTTGCTTCCTCATTAATTTCCGCCATGCAGTCAAATCCCTTCTCAACTTGTCCCATTTGTTCTTTAGTTGCATTTTACTCAGCATTATTCCAGTGGACTGAAAAACCTATTTGATACCTCGGTGTAGCCTACAATGTTCAAATGAGTGTTCGGCCGATTCCCTTTTCTAACTTGTTCGGCGAACAAATTACAAACAAGAGTGGTATGACCATCAATCCAGTCCATAGCATCACCCTGACCATGATTTCCCAACCATTTGAAAAAGAAAAATAAGCTCCATGCATATAGGCTCTTTTGAAAGATGTAACATACGAAGCTTCTCATCAACATAGCATGATTTTTTGGAGCAACAAGAAACTTGCACAAATTCTAACACAGCACATTGCAAAATTGCACAGCACATTGCAAATTCTAACCAGTTCTATCCCACAAATTCTAACCATCACATTGCACATTGCACAGCACATTGCAAATTCTAACCAGTTCTATCCCACAAATTCTAACCATCACATTGCACATTGCACAGCACATTGCAAATTCTAACCAGCACATTGCACATTCAACAGCACATTGCAAATTCAACAGCACATTGCAAATTCAACACACCAGCACATTGCACATTCATACCTCATCATCCCTTTCCCTCTTGTTGGTCGACGGAGCACGTGTCCTCGCTTGCGATGCAGAGACCCTTGCCGGACCTCCAGTGCTGCGCGGCCGGCGGCGCGCCCCGGCCTGCGCGGGCGGAGGGCGCGCCCTCGGCCGAGGGCCGCGCCAACGGAGGCCGGGCGCGGCGCCGCCGGCTGGTTCCAAAGCGCGCGCGAGAGCCCAACCCTAGGGGCCGATTTTGCCATGGAGGAAGAAGAAGGAGGTGGAGGAGGTAGAGGGGGGCCGGATCTACCAGATTCGGCCATCGCCGGAGGTGGCAGCTCGCCGGAGCGCCGGAGGTGGCGGCGTGAGGAGGCGGCGCGAGGAGACGAAGCCCTCGATCCCTCGGTCGAATGGAGAAAAGGCCGAATAGAAAAAACGGTTGGGATGGGATGTGTAATCAGTGGCATTGGTGGGTAATTACCACCTAACTCCACGAGTAGATACGAAACAAGCTTTCGTGGAGCACCCCTTGAGGTGCTCCATGGATTTCATGAATCTAGAGCTAGATCCAATATTTTGGTGGATCCAGATTTCGTGGAGCTGGAGCGTTTGGGTAAAAATTCGTGGAGTGGAGCTGTTTTTGGTGGATCTGGAGCTGGTGGAGCTCTGCCAAACAGGCCCTAAACTTATGGTTTTTTCCAGAATAAACAAACAGAATGATTTCTCTATCGTTTTGAAGCGGTCTATTAGGACAGACTTTTTAAATTAGATTATCATTATTCGGTCCATTTGTACAAGTGTTCGTACTAGGACTAAAAGTTATCAGTCATAGTTATAAATCACTAGTCATAGGGCCTGTTCTTTAAGTCAAAAGCCGGCGGCTTTTGGCTTTTGCTACAGTATCTAACTTTCAAACAGAGTATTTTCTTAATACGGGGTCTACAAGTTAAATGATCTACACGTTAAAAATCCAACATCTGTACCAGCTAAAATCGCAAGTGAGTATTTGTCTCTCCGTAATCTGTACCGTAAATAGCCAAAATTCAAAAATTTCAGCTAAAATCCATAAACCGCAGCCGAAAAGAACAGACCCATAGTTAAAAAGAACATAACCAAAGTTGCATAGGCTGGCAACGGCCGCCGAGCACGCCGCACCATACGTGGGAGAAATCATCAGCCAACTGTGCCCCTAGATCGCGAGCAAATCCCTACGTTGCACGGCTTGGCCGTGTGCTTGTCGTGTCAACCTACCCGAGTGCCGGTGGATACAAGAAAACGAATTGGTTAGACTTGCTGTCTTCCAGAATTCACCGAGTCTTCACTATCTTCTGTCGTTTCTCCAAAGAAAGGTCCATTTCAAGGGACGCCACAGCATGGCGCAGGTATACATACCCAGTTTGTGTTACACTACGGATAGGCTATGCTAGCATAATTTTAAAATTTCTACTGCATAAATAAGGAACATCTGTTAATAATAGATCACGGTATTACCACTAGACGTGCGGACTCTAGCGGAAGTAGACTAGATGCAGCGTGTTGGTGCATTAGTAGTCATACTAATCGCACGTTTCCTCCTCTAGCTCCTTTTGATATCACAAGTTATGGATTGTCCTAGTGATAAAGCTTTGCATAAACACCTCTAAGGTATCCACACATATGAGATAGGAACACCACACGTTGGAGTGCTAGCGCTGGTTGTATAGTATTAAATAAGGAAGGTGTGGCGTTAAGGTTTTGGGAATTTGAATTCTTATGCAAACCCTATGCCACCACCCCTCTATTTGTAGGCATCCATGATGAACCTCGAATTTAAGGCCCATTAGGAACTCGTGGCCCACATGAATTCAGATCACTATCCAAATTATATCTCAGTATTTAAGTGTGCGACTCTATAGATTCACATACACTTGGACATGGCCCGAGTACTCCAACTCATCCACTAATCGGTAGCTGCCTCTAGCAAGATATGCCGACTCCTAAATATATGTAAATATCATATCAGACGAACCTCAACAAAACTTATATGTATTTCCCTTTGCCTCACGATATCGGTCAAGCTCAAGGAGAGTATGTACCATCTTTATTGGTTAGCTTGACCACTTTTCCTCGATCACGTGACTTGAATTCCCCGACTACGGTTAACTCTTTAACCGTGAGTAGCATGGCCATGCATTTCTAGAATCCAATCACACGAGAGGCCTAGAGATATCTCTTCTATTGTATGGAGGGGTAAATCCTATCTTGATGACTATGCCTCGATGTATGCATCATGACAAAACCCAAAAGTTGCCTTTATAACTGCCCAGTTACGAAGTATCGTTTGACAACCCCTAAGCCAGTCATTATACATCTCGAGTATGTGCGACAACCTCAAGTTTAAGGATATAGTATACACATTATAAATGAGATCAACTAATGACATGTAAGAACGCAATGTTCTCACAGTGTCTCATGGTGGGTCGATCCAACCCTATGTTCACTAACATGTGTCCATATTATTGATTTAATATGTCCATATCTATGAGCTGTGAAACATGGTCATCGGTCAATACATATGCTAGTCTATTCATATATGTCCTCATATATTTCTGACTAGGGATCGTTTAAGAATAACCATCGCAGAAATATAGATTTTCACAATCAAACCACATACTTGCTAATAAATATTGACGATATTATTCAAGAACAAGATAACATATTATCCAATAAACTATGAACATAACGAAATATAATTATTTGTATTATTGCCTCTGGGGGTATGATTGCCTGATGGTCTACTACTACAAAAAAGGCTAATAATGGACGCCTCATCACAAACAGTTGACCAAAACCGTCAGTATTAAATATAATCACAGATGGTTTTAGTTTAGAGACTATCTGTGTTGCTGCCGGTGTTAAAAACCGTATGTGAACAGGTAATATCACAGACGATTCATGGTAAAAACTGTCTGTGAAATATTATAGACGGTTATTATCAAGAATCATCTGTGATATTATCTCTTCATAGACGGTTTGTATTAAAAAAAATGTCTGTGATATTTCGCCACCCAATTTTGCCACCCCCTTTATTCAAACTTTCAAACTGAAGCGGTGTCGTGACCTCTCAACTTGATCGATTCCACTACTCAAATGCCCTTATGTATGCTGCTCACACACCTCCCCCAAACACTCCAAACCAAACTGCCACCTAGCTAGCTCCCCCAAACTGATCAAAGCGTAGCCTCCCCCAACGACGCCGACTACCTTCCCCGAGCTCCTCCACCTACGGTTGTGACCCCACGGTTCACTGTATAAGGCACTCTTGTCGTAAGAGTGTCTTGTGCAATATCACCATCGTGAGACAGCGCAGTGACGTTGCCACTGCCGGCCTCTACTTCATCGCTAGTGATATATCCCGCACACCTCCCTCTCTTCCTTGATGTTTGGATATGAAATTACAAAATTGTTGGATTGCCAGGGTTTCGGCCATGTAAATCTTGATGCTCATTGTTTGATGAGTTTTGTATAAATATTTTTAAGTTAAAGCAAGTACCGAGGTGTATATTTGGGAAAGAAGCTTCGATACGTGCACATGCTATCCAAGATTCAAATTACTTAAGTCTGGGTCACGAAACGACATGCGACCTGGTCCCCAAGTTGTCGGTGCATGGTCGACATATTGCACCTCATATGGCTATGAGTCCAGGGCCGACCAGGAAACATATGTGCCAAGATCATCCCAAGTTCATGGGTCATCAACCACGTTGTGTCAACCATGTTGCTATGACGATCATGCTGATACGACCACATTTTGCGATCACGCGTGTCGAGCACGTTCTTTGATCTACGACCACGTTTTGTCGACTGGCCATTATGACTACGTTGTGTCGATCAGGCCGATGCGACCATATTTCATGACCATGCCTTCGATCACATGGGGTGTCGAGTACAGTCTTTGATCATGTTGTATTGACTACACTGTGTCGACCGGCTGTTACGACCACGTTGTATCAACTACACCATGTTGACTGGTTATTATGACCACATTGTGTCAACCATTGCTCTGACATAGCACCTCCCTATCGGTCTTTCAATCACGGTGCTACAAGCTCACGAGTACCATGGCGCCGTGCCTCATATGACAACGTTTCGATAGTTGCGGCGCTGTGCCTCACACGACTGCATGACTCAACCAATTGCAGGGCGTATGGCCGATTTATGGCAACCTATGCACTGGGATGGAAGGCAAAGATTGATTCTGGGTGTATTGTCGTCACGATAGAGAGATGATTGCATTGTGTCCTCATCCGATGGAAGTAATTCTTAATAAATCTCTTGATATGGAAAGCAGAGTTCTAGAAGGTAACTAATCCGTAGTCAATCAGGAATCTTATCTCAATTTAAATGGCATGATTAGCACCGTGTGGGAGCCGCGTACGAGGCCTACGACCCTTGCCCATGCCTATAATAGGGGGAGCACGTCCGCTCACCAAAGGGATGGAGGCACCCTATATGCACAAAGGGGGACGGTTCCTGAACGAAGAGACCGCTTGGCACCCACAAGAGAAGTCAGACAGACAGGGAAGCATGCCGATAGAGTGCGATAGTAGCAGGACGGCTGCCAACACTTGCGGTTGCTCCTAGTGAAGCCGTCGTGGAAAGTGCTCAGGAGCTCGTCGTTGAGCGACCTTTCGCCGCAATGATGGCCTGGCAAGATCATCATCATCTCATCGAGTTTGAGGCATGAAGTCTCCCCACTCTTGAATGCAGCGCGCACCCCAGCCAAGCTGTGCAACTGCGCTGATCTGCCATGCACCAGGTTTGTCCCGCTCGTACCGTTGATCTAAGGTTAGTAGGGTGAGGCAGATGGCACTATGCGCAAGTCCCTCTCATCGCCCAGGATAAGCGATTTATACTCAGACGTTTGTGACAGCCTTTGGCACTCTTACGCCTCTGACTGCTTGTTGTAATTAGACATCTCCAAACGATTTTAATACTCGGTCATCCACGACTGCTGCCGTGCTTGAGCATTTCCGACCACCTTGGACACTCGGACGTCTCTGACTGGTTCTCAAGCTCGAGTGCCTTTGACTGCATACTTCACGTGAGTGCCTCAAACAGCTTATTAGACATGGACACTTCCATCCGCCTTCAATACTCAGCCGCCTACAACTGCGTGTCGTGCTCGGGCATCGTCAAGCGTCATTCATACTCGGATGCGCATGACCATCTTCAACACTTGTACGCCTCTGATCGCTCGTCATACTTGGGCCTTGTCGACTGCATTTGACACTCAGATGTTCTCGACTGCTCATCACACTTGAGCGTCATCAATTGTCTTTGGTATTTGGTACTCTAGCTATCGGCTACAAGCAAGGTTGGTGACTACCTCCGACCACTGTTATGGCTAATGGTCAATGGCTTCCGACTGTCGACTACAGGTGATGGTCAATGGCTCACGACCTACAACCACGAGCAATGGTCAATAGTTGTAGTAATTTTACAAGTATCCCTTTCGACCACCGGGCTGCAATACGTTTATGAGTACTCCCCTACGACCAAGCTCTATAAGTGCCCTGTTCGACTCAGTGTGCTACAGTACTTCTACGAGTATGGCTTATGGCCATGATGATACCGTGATGTTTGACCATGATGCTACAGGTACTTTTACGACCATGGTATACAATGATGGTTGACCTGTCTTGCGACCATGATCGATGGTCGATAGCTCCAGTACTCCAATGAGTACTCCCCTTGACCAGTGTGCTATAGTACTTTTACGAGTACTCTTTACAACCATGATCAGTGGTCGATAGTTCTAATGCTCAAACGAGTACCCCATCGACAGCGATGCTATAGTGGTCTTCGACTGATGTGCTACAATACATTCTCGACCAGTGTGCTCTTGTACTCCCCAGACACAATCTTCGGCCAGTGTGTTACTGTACTTTTACAAGCACGACTTTAGGCATGGGTGCTATGGTTTATGCCCGTGTGGTACAGTACTCCTTCGAGTACGACTACGAGCATGGTGCTACCGACTCTCTTCAGCCGAGGTGCTACAATGTTTCTACGATTTCGATTTCGACCGTGGTGGGCTCAACCACGATAGATTTTAACCATAGACATGTTGCCGATGGGGTTCGACCATAGTGGGTTTCGACCATGGACATCTTCCGATCGGTTTCAACCTCAGACTTTTTCCCAATGGGTTTTGATCACGCTGGTTTTCGACTATGGACTACTTCTAATGAGTTTTGACCATAGTAGGTTTCGACCACGAACTTTTTTCTGATGGATTTCGACCACACTGGCTTTTGACCACGGACTACTTCTGATGGGTTTTGACCACATCGGGTTTTGACCATGGACATGTTACCGATGGGTTTCGACCACAGTGGGTTTCGACCATGGACATCTTTCGATGGGTTTCGACCATACTGGTTTTTGATCATAAACTACTTCCAATGGGTTTCGACCACAATGGATTTTGATCATGGGTATTCTTCTGATGGATTTTGACCACAGTGGGTTTCGACCTCGGACTTTTTTCTGATGGGTTTTGACCATGCTGGTTTTCGACCATGGACTACTTCCAATGGGTTTTGACCATAGTGGGTTTTGACCACCGACTTTTTTCCGATGGGTTTCAACCATGCTGGCTTTCGACCACAGACTACTTCCGATGGGTTTCGACCATAGTAGGTTTCAACCATAGACATGTTGCCGATGGGTTTCGACCACAAAGGGTTTTGACCATGGACATTTTCCGATGGATTTTGACCATGGACATTTTTTTGATGGGTTTCGACAATGAACATTTTTTCTTTAGGTTTCGACCACACTGGCTTTCGACCACGGACATTTTTCGATGTGTTTCGACCACGCTGGATTTCGACCATGGACTACTTTCGATAGGTTTTGACCATGGACAACATCTGACGGGATTCAATCACATTGGCTTTTAGCCAGGGATGGCTTCTATTGGATTTTGACCACAAAGGCTTTCGGCCACCGGCTATTTCTAATAGCTAGATTGTTTCTGACTTTTGGCTCCTGCAATGCCCAATGGCCTTTCACTACCGGCTATTTCCGATTGCCGATGGCTTCTGGCTTTCGACTACTACTTCCAGGTGCCAATGGTGCCCGGCTTTCAACTATCAGCCACTCCCGAGTGTCGATGGTTTTCCGGCTTTTGAGGATTCTTTCCCAACGATCGTTTTCGACTGCGTTAATACTAGACTGAGGTGTTCTGCTCTGTTAAAACCCCGCTGTCCAAATTAAGTACGTCCACTAAACTAATTCTGCTACTGTATCATTAGAACATTTATGCTCGACGTGAATCATGCGCACATTTAACCACCTTAATTTTATGTGTCATTTGATACCGACGAGCTTGAGTAGTGGAGATGGGTGTGGCCAATGCAAGGGCTACATTATCAATGGTCCCATAGACCGACGAGGTTATGGATCTTGCCAACGCCCACGTCTACATCAACCATTCATCACATGCATGGAGAGCGTGAAACGAATACTAAAGACGACGACCAATGCGCGGCTTAATCGGAGGTATTATGTGGATTTACCCTACGGATGTAATTAACCGCAAGCCTTCCGAGACCTCGGGAACCAGCACACCACATGGTCTGTGTCAGATCTGCTACACAAAGCAGGCTACGGAGCACATATATGAAGGAAACTTGTAATTTTCTTCTCAAATGAATGAATAAATACATGTTTTCCCTATCTTTTATTGTGTTTATCTATTTTTGTGTACTTTAGTACACTGACACGCCCGCACCTTATACCCCTAGGCAAGAAATCTGTGAGCGATTTCTCGCGTCAAACACTCGTGCGTGTGAAACTTAATTGTTGATGGCTTAATTAGTTCTTGTGATGATTAATGAATGGCTAGAGTTTCAGCTCTTGTTGAAATTTATGTTTTATTGCAAGATGAAGACATGGCTGCTAACAGACTAAGCACATATGACCACAGCTTACGACCATGGCATACCAAAGCAACAAAACAATAGCACCTATAACCTAAACAACGAGCCACCAAAGACATAGCATCAATCATGGATAGACATACTTTAGTTCATCTACATTATCTAATTGCGTTGTTTTACAGTGCAATTAGAGAAAATTGATGAACTGGATGATGCCTATTTATGATATCACAAGAACGCAATCACAGACGGTTTTTAACTAGAACCGTTTTTGATAATAGACTATCATAGATGGTTTGTAGTAAAAACTATTTGTGAGAACCGTTTATGATAAGGGTTATCACATACAGTTAAAAAACCGTTTGTAATGCCCTTAGAGTATTACTGACCCATAAGCACAGACGGTTCAGGAAACCGTCTATGGTGATATTTCTAAATTGTCTGTAATGAACTTTTCTGTAGTAATGGTTGTTTATGTTTCTTTTTTTGGGGAAAATTGGCTACAACACAATGCAAATTTTCACTATTTGCCAACGGATATTCAAAAAATATGGTTATACCTGAACACACTATAAAAAGTATAATTTTGCTATAGGACATCGAGAGCACTATAATATCATTTTTGGGCCAGAGGGGAGAGAAAGCACGCAAATTGTCGATTTTGCCCCAGGAGAGAGAAGGACCTGAAGAAGGGCACGTCGCGGGAGCCTCAGATGGGCGAGTAGCTGAGGGCATCCGAGGCTACGCAGGAGGCGCTGGAAGGCGAGATGCGGCGCCTGCACGTGCAGATCGAGCAGTGGTGCAAGGCGGCGGAGGTAGCCGCCGTGTTGATTGGTAGTGATGCCCATCTCGTCGGTCACCACAGCCTTGCCAGCAATGGCAATAGATGGGGTTCCCCCACAATGATGCCCGAATATCCACCCAAGGGAGACGCTGCACTAACCAGGGCCCCCTGTCCTGAATCTCTGCTAGCGCCACTGATGCGGCCGAGGCAACGCCTTATGGCGCAACGGTGCCATGCCTCTCCTCCACCTCTATAAAGCCACTCCTCTGCCTCCTAGCCTTCTCACCTAGTTGAGCCCTAGCCTCCTAGGCTCCAACTTCACCTCCGTCTCCAGCGAACTACTGCCCGAAGCAATTCCGGTTGCTCATCATCCCGTTTGCCGATTGCTTACAGTAGGAGCATCATCGGGAGACCACAAGGCCATGTCAACCACCGCCAGGCTCACCCGTCCCCTTCGGTGAGCTTCCCCCATGTGCACTTCACCGCCGCTCGGCCCCGTCGTCACTAGCACAACTGAGACATCCCCAAGCTTCTACGCCCCTCTTAGTATGTGCATAGCCACCCGTAGGTGCTCCCATTAAAAGGAATTGAGTTCTAGTGCCTCAAGTCACCGGTTTGCTCTGTCCGCTGTTCTCGCCACCGCTTGGCTTGCTGTTAGCGAACCTCGGGACCAAATTAGCTCGCGCCAACTCGAGGAGGGATGCATGCATGGTCGAGGAGACCATTTTGCTAATGCTACCGAGCTGCCAAGGTCCTCATTGCCGGTGCCATGAGGCAACAGGAGGCGCAATGGGGAATGAGAATGCCAGTTCAAAGTTTTGTTTTCTCTCTCTTGGGGCAATATTAACAATTCACGTGCTTTCTGTTGTAAAAAAGTGATATGAGCGTATTTCCAGTTTTAATTCCGGCTATATTAAATATATATTCAACATGTTTCCAGCATAACATGGATGGCATAAATTGCACATAATCATGTAATTCCACCTTGCCATTCATATACATGTAAATATTTAATGAATATAAACACAAATCTGCTGAGACTAACATGTAAAGCAGTTCTTTGAGCAGAAAAACAATTAAATCTAGCATATGACAAAGTAATTGTTTTAAATTTGCTCTCAGAACAGAGTTGCACAAGTTTTTTAAACTTGGCCTTCTCATGTCAATGTTGAATCTCTTCACAAATTATCTGAAAGCTAGTAATTAAGATTTGAGCTCTAAATTATGTTTCCACTGTCATAAACTCGCAAATCCAGTGAACAACAGTTACAGATTTTCGGAACAAATGTTCACAGGCAACGAATTAACTAGCAGTAACCTGTAAGTAGACCAGAACGTAGTCTCAACAGACAAACAGAGTAAGAGCAATCACACCTGGACCGAACTACTCAAGATCATCTACTGCTTAGAGAATAAATTCAATTGCTAGTAAACAAACCTAATCAGCCAAACAATAGCTACAGTTTTGACAGTGAAAAACAACCTAATAGAGCTCAATCCTAATTCAGACAGCTAGATCAATCTCAGCATTCAACTAGTTCATCACAGAGCGCATGTACTTAGCCCACAAGCAAACATATCATCTACCAGTTCTTGATATTAAGCAGAACTTACAGAACAGGTACTGCCGAACATGTTTGCAAAGAATCAATAATACTCACAGTGCAGACGATACTCAAAACTGTCCAGAGGCAAATCAAGCCGAAGAAGAACACGAAGAACAGGGCAAGGCGCACTTAAGAGTACTGTCCCAGAAAATCTATCACCCCTCTGTGCCGATGTAGAAGAGGAGTGTGGTTGTCAGAGATACAAAGCCCTTTCCGACCTCGGATGCTCGACGCCGCACAAGACCACAAGAGTACACCAGCCGAGTGCACTCAAACACAACAGGGAGCCGTCGCCACCTCCGTCCTCCCTCGGGTAGACCTTCAGCCTTCGGGTTTCCCCTCACACCCAAACTAGGGTTCACATAGGAAACCGAGGGCAAAGGCCTCAATCGGAGATGGCACCGAAGCCCCAAACCTCCGCACAACCCGAAGAGCCAAGAGGAAGAAGAAGACCCAAGAGAGCAAGTCAGATCGGAAGAGATATGTTCACCCGGTGGTGGAAGAACTCGGCCTTTTGTAGAGGAGGCGGGAGGTAGCGGAGAGGTGACGCGAGCAGCTGGCTCCGAGGAACCCGAGCCAGCCCATGCCTCCGTCATCGCCCCCATTCGCCGCTCCCCCACCGCGCCGCCGAAATCACTGGATCTGGCGAAGAAAACGAAACGGCCGCACGGGACTACGCCCACGCACGCGCACGAGGCGCCCTAGGGAGGAGACTGCATCTCCTCCTCTTATCTCTTCGCACGGCTCACCGACAGGTGGGCCCCGCCTGCAGTTCCACTTCTTTTTTCCTTTCTTTTCTTAATTGGGAAATTCCCAAAATGCCCTCGCATCACAACACTTTCTCTCTCCCATCTGGCCCAAAAATTATATAATAGTGCCATCGGTGTCCTACAACAAAATTACACCTTTTACAGTGTGTTTTGGCGTATATTTTTTAGATATCCATTAGTAAATAATGATAATTTGCAGTGTCCTATAGTCAATTTCCTCCTTTCTTTTCTGTCAAGCGCATGCTCTAGTCAACCCTCTTCTCTTCTTGTACGAAATGCCCTTGGTCAGTCAATCAGCCAAGAACTTTGTAAACGTCAATGGTAGAGAGCAACTTTATCTGGCGTAGGCAATTAACAAAATCAGCTTGGAAAGAAAAAATGCCATCACACATGCACCTTGTGGTTGTGTAACATGGCATTATTGGAAAGATGACCACGTTAATTAATCCCCAATGATTTGCTGCAACCATATGATATGTTTTCCCTTTACACCAAAGCGGCTGCGTTTCTTTATGCTATGCTCTCCACAGAAAAAGTGAAACACCACACTAGCTTAGCGTTGTGACTGTCAGGCTACAGCCAAATTAACATCCTTCTTGATGCGAATGGATATGCTCTGAATGATTCGTCCTCTCTCTCCCTCTCTCTCTGAATTCTTCTCATTGTTGTCATTATCAAATGTTTGATCCCCGTCAAATCGTAGTGTCTTAAGGCATAAAGCCTTCTCCACTAGTGACGAAATTGCAGGTACAACTGTACAAAGTGAGGAGAAAAGGTGATTGATTTCAATTTTGGGGCACAGACAGCACATGAAAAATAGCTAATGGCCCCCCTTTTTTTTTATGCGACTGATAGTTTTTTTGCTGTATTTTTCGATATGACAGTGGACAATAGATCTATTGATATGGACGACGTACATAATTTTAAATTTAAAAACTATTTAAAGAAATTGCCCCGTCTATTTCGACTTCTGACAAACCGAAGATAAAAACTAAAAAAAAATCGTGACAAACCGCAATTAATCGGTGCTTAAAACCTACTAGCCTCATAGGCGCGGCGTCACGCCGCGCCAGCCACCGTGTGTACCGAAGTAAAAGAGGCGATAATTTGTGAGGTTTTTTTTTTAAAAAAAAAACCGAGGGCGCATGTGTATTTTCGGAAAAGTTGAAGGTCTTTTTCGTAAAAAAACTGAGGGCACATGTGTATTTTCGAAAAAGTCAAATGTCTTTTTCATAAAAAAGGGAGGACCTGTACGTAAGTAAACGAGGACCTGTACGTAATTTAGAAAACCGCGGGGGGCTATCCTGCAAAGTGGAGGGGCTAAAAAACTGACATGGACCTTTTCGCGAGAACCAAGGACCTTTACGTAATTTTGAAAAAACACAGGGACTTTTTTGCAAAAAGGGTCCCCGACCGTACCGAGATTCCCCGCCACGCGCCGGCCGGAGCGCGCGTAGGGGCGACATGGCGGGGCTCTCCGCGCTGCAATCCCCCGGAAAATAGTAGGGGATGATATAAGATGCGAAGGATAGTGATATAATTTCACCCCAGTGAAAACCAGGGTTCAAACCCCACCATTGAGTTTTAAGCCGGTTAATTTTGGGCCTACTGGGATTTGACCCAAGGACCACTAGCCTCTACATCTCAATTCTCAAATATTCAACTCTGTATTTTTTTTTTCAGAAAAAATTGCCCTTTGGCTTGAACTTACCTGACGGAAAAAAGGAATAGATGTGCACCATATGCTAGCTTTTGATGTTAAGCTAGCTCAAGAGTGGATGGCCACAAATTTTCAGTAGCTATAAGCCTGTAGCTAACAGGATTGCTCCTTTCCACCGTGCAAACAAACTGGCCTACTGGCTACTGATGTCTGCATCGATGATGCTTCTGAACCTAGCCGCTGAATAGTACGGGTGGTCTTCTGCCCATTCGTCTTTTCGGTGCTGGGACGCCGCGGCACGAGGTTGTGGGCCGTGGTGAACGCAGACGAGTGACTGTCGTATTGCGCACGCAACGGTACGACGCTGTCGGCATGGCGGCATTCTGCTGGCCCGAGCTTATCTCGAATGATCAGGGCTGGCTTTGCGTATCCAGTGAGGCAGTGACTGGTTTAAGGTCTGCCTATTTCTGACTTTTAATTTATTTTTACTATTTTTAAATTTTAAATTTTATTTTTTTTATTTTTTAGTTTTTAAATCTAAGTCAATTTCTGTGACCATTATATTTGTATAGAGATTGGTGTGCCTACCATATATGGTTGGACGTTGATCTAATGGATTAAAAAAGGTAGCCTATGCTTAAAAGACTGTCACCTTCTTACGAACAGACAACCCCACGAGAAATATGCCAAAAAGCTTGCTAGACTGATCAAGCTTTTCTTTCAGGAGAATGCCACATCGATACATATTCATACCCTGTCTCTGATGGAACTGTGGCTCCCGCCAGCTCCGAATCCCGGTAGAAGCCAAACGCTACTGCGTTCTCGAACAAAAGAATAAACGGAGCCAAACTACTTCACCGCTTTATCTGGCTGGACTGTCGCGCGCTATGCATGGCACGGGATGGGAGGACGCAGGGACGCCTTACGGCAGCTAATAGATTCTTTCAAATAAATAAGTAATTTTTTTAGGGAGTGTCTATACAACATTCGACTGTTTTTAAGGGCAAAAACAGTCAGATTTTGAGCCGTTAGATGGTGATTCAACACTCTAAATCATTTTTTTGAGGGGGGCTTGTATGGGTGGATCTGTTGGATGGAGATCTAACGCTCCAGATCAATCTGACTATTTTTGTCCTAAAAACAGTCGAATGTTGTATAGCATTACTCATTTTTTTTATTATTTTTTGGAATGGTTTATTGGGACTGTTGAAAGGAGTGGTCTTACTTTAGCTCAATGGGTCTATCTTTGCTTTTAATAGTTGATGTATTTGTGCAAACATTCTCTTTCATAGCTATAAATATGACTCTAAGGTACCATGGGAGAGAGAGGATAATTTAGTGTAAGAAAAAGGCTTAAGTTAAGATTAAGCATTGCGTATACCCTCAAACCCGCTCCCCCTTGAGTCTTAGGTTTCGAGTGTCTCTCCTAGGTTTTTCGAATCTCGATATTTACTATTTGCTATGTAATGATAATAGAAATAGGGCATGTTCTTTAAGTCAAAAGTTGGCGACTTTTGACTTTTGCTACAGTACCTAACTTTCAAATAGAGTATTTTCTCAAGACAAGGCCTACAAGTTAAACGATCTACATGTTAAAAGCCCAACATCTGTACCAGCTAAAATCACAAGTGAGTATCTGTCTCTCCGTAATCTGTACCGTAAACAGCCAAAATTCAAAAATTTCAGTCAAAAGTCATAAGCCGCAGCCGAAAATAACATGCCCATAATCTTTTTAAAACAAGATATTGATATTTATTTTTTTTCGCACAAACACGGTTTGAAACTTTCGGCCAGAGAAGAACCCACGGTAGGCGTCTGGGCTACTGATGAGACGGTGAGACCCCACACACCTCGTAACCTGCGAAGCCAGGCAGGGCGCGCCAGGAACCCGCCAAAATAGGGAGGCTGGCGCGCAGTCGCAAGGCAATAAAATCGCGTCCACCCTGCCTCTCGGTTTCGATCCGCCCTCCCCCGTCTCCTCCTCCTCCTCCTCCTCCACCTCTCAGTTCTTCGGGAAGACGAAGAACTCTGGTACGAACTCAAATCCCTTCATTTCCCCAGTTCCCGACGCTCTCTTTCTCTCTCTCTTGCTGCTTCGTGAATGTCCGATCTTACCGAGTTCTTTCCTGTTCTGTTCTGTTGTCTCGTCGGGATTTGTTGATTGACTGCGTGCCCAGTAGCCCTCGTCTGGATTTAACCCTTTCGCTTGGTGCGTCTTGACCTTTAGGTCCTCTCGCATTCGCGTTCCGTTCTCTTAGGCTGTTCTTGGCGGTGATGCGCTGCCGTTAGGCTGCCACGGTTTCTGCAATTGTAGTTTCAGTTTTGCCAAGAAAGATGGTGCTAGGCAATGGATGTGTTTCTTCTTTAACGTGTCTCGATTGGTTGATGCCCGTCCTTCGCCGCTGGGGCGATGCGTCGAGGTATTGTGAGGTTTTGTGATCTTGAAGTGTTCCGTTTCCTCATCGCAATTGTTGGAAATCGGCGGATCGTTGCCATGTTTTTTTTGGCTGCAACTATGGTGGGGAGGGAAGGGGATAAATTGAGAGCCGAAAGGAGAAAGAGAGGAAGACAAAGTAAGTTTGATTTTGTTCGTGTTGTTTGGCTGTTTGTGTGGGCTGTTCACGTGGACATGGGAGGAGAGAACAGTCTAGGACCTGCAGGCCACTAAACATCTCAAGTCCTTATCAATAGGATTTTCAAAATTCGATTCAAATTCTTTTTCTAAAAGAATCAATTTACATTTGTACAGTAGTAATGTTGCGTGCTTACAGAAAGCAAAACTGCAATTTATGGGGAGCGAATCTTCTCTCCTATCCTCATTCTTTTCCTTTTTTCTCTTGAATCTTCTCTTTTACATTCTTCCCTTTTCTGTTGGAAATCTTTTGCTTTCTTTTCCCCTTCTTTCTGTTGCTCTCTCCCTGCCCAAAGGTTCCTTTTGATTCAGCATGAATCTTTCTTTCCTTTTTTGAGGGGATGAAAGAGTTAACTCCATCTTTCGAGTTAAAAGTCAGATGACAGTTCATTTTTGATAATGCGTTTCAATTACAAAAAGAAAGAAACTCTTAGTCTTAGCAGATGTCAATACGTTAATATTTCATAGAGGAAACAAAAAAAAAAGATAAATTATGCCCCTAAAACCTCGATATATATGAAAATGTTTCCTTTCTGGTTCAAAAGAGAAGATCAGATTGCCAACACAGATTTTTTACACAGTCCATTTTCTCTGCAATTTGTGCCTCAGGCCTGGAACACAGATGGGTATCTTCAATGGAACGCCTCCTCCAAGCTGCCCCTCAGCTCGGCATTGCGCGGAATGGGCCCAAATCTACCTTAAGTACTGCCTGTGCAACACGAAGGATGGCGTCGCCCTGACGCTCGGACTGGCTAGTGTCATCAGCTGGGGCGTCGCGGAGGTGCCACAGATCGTAACGAATTACAGACAGAAGTCAACAGAAGGGCTTTCCATTGCCTTTCTAATGACCTGGATAGTTGGGTATGTTGTTTCAGATGTCCCATGTTCCTCTTATATTATATCACCATAATTGTACTTGCAGATTGATTTCATGTGCAATGCTGTATCTGATGTTCCATGTTATTCTTCTGCAATTATGCAGGGATTTGTTTAACCTTGTCGGCTGCTTCCTGGAGCCTGCTACTGTAAGATCCATTAATTCCACAATTTCTGAATCATATGCAACCTCTTTTTTTTTTTTTGCGAGGCATATGCAACAGTTAGGCATGTTAATATCGTAGGACGCTAGTAGTTTCCTCTCTGAATTAATGAATATCTTGCCGAGATTTTCTTTGCACAGTGAAACGAGGTTTATTGTTAAACATGACAAGCAATCTACTCATTTCATTTCTGCCCTGCCTACATTTGTTTGATGAGTTTTCGTACAAATACACTAAGTCAAAGCAAATACAGAGATGCATGTTTGGGAAGAAAACTGTGGTATGTGTACGTGCTACGCAAGACTTAATTTCTTTAAAACCGGATAATGAAACGGCACGTAAACTAGTCTTTAGAGTGGTTGGTGCATAGTCGACGCATTGCGCCTCGTATGGCTGCATGCCAATGGCCGATCATGAAGCATGTGCGCCAAAATTATTCCCCGAGTTCGTGGGTCTTCGACCACACAGTTACGACCACGTTGTGTCGACCATGTTTTGTCGACCACATTAGTTTAACCACGTTGTGACGACCATGTTGTGTCTTCCACGGCTCGTCGACCACGTTGATTTTACTACAACTCGGTCATACCGCTTACACAGAGTCGGTATTTTTGGTCTTTGACCACTCGCTAGTCTTTGACCACAGTGGTCTAACCATATTGTTCTCTTTAACCATTACTTGGACGCCTCAACCATGGCTCCTCAATTATGCAGGTCTTCGAAGCACCGATCGAGTACTTAAGCTTGGTTCACGAAACAGTCCACTGTGTCTTATGACCGGCTTACTATAGTCCGGAGGGTCTCCTACTCCAGGGGTGTTGACTGGTCTCTGACTCCTGTATGAACTCGGGCACACATGTACTCGACTACCATCAACAACAAGATTAGTGCCAACACGATCTACAGTCCAGTTCAACCGATGGTTGTGCTGTGCCTCATACGGCCGCATGTTCTAGGTCGATCACAAGGCGCGTGGTCAATTTATGGCAGCCTATGCACCAAGATGGAAGGAAGAGATTGGTTTTAGGTGTATCGTCTTCACAATGGAAAGATGATTGCACCATATCTCCATTTGATGGAAGTAATTGTCAACAAATCTTTTTGATATGGAAAGCAGAGGTCTAGAAGTTAAGAAATCGGTAATCGATCAGAAATTTGATATCAAAATTAATAGCACGATTGGCACCGTATGGGAACTGTGTACGTTGCCTGTGACCTTCGCTCGTTCCTATAAAAGGAGAGAGGGAAGAGGAGACTCGAGGACACCCATATACACACACAGGAGAAGACACACATCCCTTTGCGCTCATAAACGTAGAGGAAGGAATACACAGAGATGAACGCAGAGGTGATTGACGAAGGGAGGAAGTAATGCACACATCCATTGGCATAATCTATGTGAGCTGAAGCCATGATGCGCTACGCTTGAGATGGTAAAAGATCTTTCCTTTTCTCTTTCTTTGCTATTTAGCAAGCATATAGGCCAAGGGATGGCGACAGCGATGGGAACGTCGCCAACGTCTATAGCCACTGCTGGTAACGCTGTCGCTCAGATGGCCTTGGAGCTTGCTGTCATGCAACCCACAACCATCATGACCGGACTGCCGAGATTGCACGCATGCACAAGGCGAGGTAGATGGCATTACTTGCAAGTCCTTCTCGATGCCTGAGACACGCGACGTCTCCAATAGCCGTTGCAATTCACTGAGGATGGCTTGCCCTCGTGATCTTGGCATTCTCTTGCTAAGCGTCTTCACCACATCGGAGTTGCCCCAGCCGTCTCCTATAGTACCCATCACAATACCTATGACCAGACGCTGCACTCGGACGTCTTCAATCACCGGTGATACTCGGTTGGTTACAACTGCCCCCTGAGCCTGGACGTCTACGACCACTTTCAACACTCGGGCACCATCGACCACTCTCAGTGTTCGAACGTCTTCGAACCCGCTGGGCCCGAACGTCTACGATCACTTTCAACACTCGGGCACCATCGACCGCTCTTAGTGCTTGAACGTCTCAAACCACCTGCTGGGCCCGAACGTCTATGATCGCCTTCATCACTGGGGCACCATCGACCACTCACAGTACTTAGACGTCGTCGAACGTTGGTGTACTCAGACGTCATCGACCGCCATCAGTGCTCGAATGTCACCGACTGCTCACTATGCTTGGGCGCCATCGACCACCCTAGTACTCTGACGGCTCGACCGCTGACTATAGCTAATGGTTGACGGCTCCTCACTCTCGACTACTGACTATGTCCGATGGTTGATGGCTGCCCACTCCCGAATATGGACAACGTCCAATGGCTTTCGACCAAGAACGACGTTCGATGTCTTTCGACCTCGATGGATTTCGACCACGGACGACTTTCGATGGCTTTCGACCATGATGGATTTTGACCACGGATGACTTCCGATGGCTTTCCACCACGGACGACCTCCGAAGGTTTTCGACCATGATGGATTTTGAACAGACGACCCCCGATGGCTTTCGACCACATTAGATTTTGACCATAGATGACCCCTGATGGTTTTTGACCATGATGGATTTCGATCACGGACAACTTCCGATGGCCTTCGGCCATGATGGATTTCAACCACAGACGACGTCCGATGGCTTTCGACCACGAACAACTTTTGATAGCTTTCAACCATGATGATTTTCGATCATGAATGACCTTCGATGGCTTTTGACCACGATGGATTTCGACCACAGACGACCTCTGATGGCTTTCGACCATGATGGGTTTTGACCACGGACGATTTCCAGTGGCTTTTGACCACGATGGTTTTCGACCACAGACAACATCTGATGGCTTTCGACCACAATGGATTTCAACCACGGACGACATCCAACAGCTTTCGACCATGGATGACGTCCAATGGCTTTCGACCACAATGGCTGCCCTCTTCCGACTACAGACGACTTCCGATTACTTTGTACTACGGACGACTTCCGATGGATTTTGACCACGATGGATTTCGGCCACGGACGACTTCCGATGGCTTTCGACCATGATGGCTTTTGACCATAGACAACTTCCGATGGCTTTCGACCATGGAAAACTTCCGATGGTTTTCAATCATGAACTACTTTCGATGGTTCTCGGCTACCGACTACGTTCAATTGCCGATGGGTTCCGGCTTTCAACCACTGACCACTCCCGAAGGCCGATGATTTCCGACTTTCGACTATCGACTACTCGCAATGGCTTTCGGCTTCCGAGGAGTCGTTCCCAGCGGTCACTTTTGACCACATCGATACTCGACCCTGGTGTCTTGCTCTGCTAACTCTATTATCTGGATTTTGTCTACTAACTCGATTCTGCCACTGTGTCGTCAGATCGGTCAAGCTTGATGTAAACTATGCATCTTTTCGATCACCTCATTCCCTTGTGGCGTTCGATATCGACGAGGTCGAATGACACGGGCGGGCGTGGCCAATGCAAAGGCTACGCTGGCAATGGCTCCATAGACCGACAAGGCTATGGATCATGCCAACGCCCACATCTACATCAACCATTCATCACATGTATATAGAACGTAAAGTGAAGACTAAAGACGACGACCAATGCGCAACTTAATCGGTGGTATTCTGTGAGTACACTCCACAGATGTAATTAACCGGGAGCCTTACGAGGCCCCAAGAACCAGGAGATCACATCGCCTATACCAGATCTGTTATGCAAAGCAGCCTATGGAGCGCATATATATAAAGAGAATTTGTAATTTTGTTATTCTCAAATTAATGAATAAAATACATGTTTTTCTATTTTTCTTGTGTTTATTTATTTTTTGTGTACTTTAGTACACTAACACGCCCGCACCTTATACTCTAAGGCAAGAAATCCGAGAGCGATTTCTTGCCTCAAACAACACTATTACTTGAACCAGCACCAGAGCAGTATAATTATGTTGTATGCACTAACAATTAGCTGCAGGCGCATAATAGTTGAATATTGACATTTAGACAAGAGTTCCAAATATAGTTCAAAAAAGAAAGTTCCAAATAAATCTAGATAGGTTTTATAATGATATGGCATCTACTGCAGATAAATCTGGCTATGCTCTTGCTCTAGCATTTATGTATTCAACCTCTCTGTATTCAATTGATATGAAGAAATTTACTCATGAGATTACATAATCACCTTTTCTTGCAAATGTTCCAAAGTTAATATTTTGATTCTGTTTATAATGCAGCTGCTGACACAGTTTTACATGGCATTGGTAAGAACACAAGTTTCTTCACTCCTGTTGTTTCAATTCTTGCAGCGGTTTTTGTCATCTGAAAACTTAAAATTTGCAATGCAGCTATATACCATCACAACTCTGATCCTCACTGGACAGACAATATACTACAGCCACATCTACCACCGTCTTAAAGCAAAGAAAGCCAGGGCAACTAGCATGGTGATTACTTCAAAATCTTGCAGATTTGAATCATGTTTGCATCAAGTTTTGCATGATTCATTTTTGCTCAATATTATCAAAATAAATACTTGATGCAGTGACTTGTTAACAATTGTGACACAGCAACCATTGTATATGAATAGTACTCCTGGATTCATGAATTGACAAAGTATATCGCTCTCTTCTTTGCTTAGTAGTTTAGTGTTCTTGTACGCTGTCACTGTCTTATTGGATTATTTCTGATACGTCTGCCTACAGCGTTTGAAGATCGATCCAACCACTGGCTAGATTCAACTGAAATTGTTAGACACTTGGAACTCCTACCATATTTCTGAACTATTTTCTGTCTTCTTTTGGGACAATCTTACGGTTTTCAGCCTCAGAAGCATCAGCGTGGGGATGCTTCATTGCGTGAAAAGCTTTTGGGGCCCAAGGATGACGAGGCATCCAGAAACAACTTTCAGTCAGGTGCAACTGTTCCCATTCCAAGCTCACCAGTCCAGGTGAATACAAAAGCAGTCCGGCAACGTCATGGTCCAAGCAGCCCCGGCACAGACTACTACTATGTGTAATGTTCTTGAGCTAGTTAATGTTTCCTCATATTTTATTCCTTCAAGCAAGTTATTGTCCTACTCCTTCCTCTGTTTGGATAAAGATCGTTGAAATATTATTGATTTGCTTTATTCATATGGCACTGATAGGCCAATGGACTACACTCTTATTTTGCAATTGACTATAACTTCTGGGTGTTGCAGTTTTCCTTTTACTTCCCGACGAAGCACTGTAGCAAACAGATAGAAGTTCAGAATCATCTAATTTTCTTGTTGATTTTACAGGTCAGCAAGATCTCTATCAAGCAGCCCAGTGCCGACTGCAGGTACATGGTTGGGCAATAGTCGTCAGACAGCAAGGACTCCTCCACAAATAAATGACCAAAGGGAATCTTTAATTGGTGAGTTTGCTCCAGCTCAATCTGCACCAGCTACTAGAACAAAAAATTCTCTCTCAGTGGTACGTTAAACTGCAATCCCCTTCATAGTTTGTTTCCTGAGGTTGGAACTACAACATTTATCAATTGAATTCAGGTACCATGGATGTCTGTTCTCTTGGGTATGTGTGTCTTGCATATTTTGGTTGGAACAACATATAGGGAGGTGCCCAAAGGGATTGTCATACCTGTCGGAAGAGAGCTTTTAAGTTTAGCGGTAAGCTGTACTTGCTCTCCAGTTTCAGACATTTTGGCCGAACATCTGGTTTACTAAGCAATTTACATGAACCAGAACAAATCATGTTAATCTTTTTAGGTGCAATTGTGATCTGATTGGCTTCTTCTTGCATTAGGATGATCATGCAAATTCATTTCTCAGCCATGGCAATGGAAGTGGAATTGGAAGCTTCCTTGGTTGGGCAATGGCAATAATCTATATGGGTGGACGACTTCCCCAGATCTTCTTAAATGTAAGAACTTACAAACAATTGAACATTTATTTTCCTGTTATTATTTTGCTTACCAGAAATACCTCTCTGATTCTCAATTTTGGCGATGGCTGGTACAAACGCCTTTTAGTGGGATGAGTTGCGAAAGATGGAAAAGGTGTTTGTAAAATGCATCACAGAAAAAACATACCATAGTCACTCCTATTCTTACTATACTTTTGCTTACTGGAAATGCTTTTCTGATACTAAATAATATCTATTCAAGTTAATCTTGATAAATTCTTTACAGCAAAAATAGTACAATATTTCATGGTATATCTGACTTTTCTCTACTACTATGCAGATGAAAAGAGGCAATGCTGAGGCAAGTTTATCTCCCATCTTCATCCATAAATTTTCTCAAATCATTTTTCGATGATGTTTGTATTTGCCTTTCTTTTGCCATTATTTTGAGCAAATGGATAGATAGGAAATTTGCCTAGAAGTAGTGCCAACACTTTACTTGCCATAAAAAGCTCATAAGAGTAAAGAGTTTGCATGCAATGTACTTGGGTACTGTTAGGTGGAAAAGCAACCACCAAAAGAAAATTAGTCCTACTATGAAGTAGTTACATTTAACGCTAAGCTGCCCAACATTCCAATTTTAGTTCATCTACTTTTTGTTATATGGAAGTTCGGGCTTTTCCAGTGAAAATGTGAACAACCATTGTTTAATGGTCTTGTTATTAATTGTCATATGTAACTTGTGGTTAGTATGCAAAGTGGTAAGTCCAACTTAATCCTGGCAGGAAAAGGTTTTGTTAGTATCGGGTGTTTAATGTTTATTCCTTCTCTTTTAAGTTTTAATCAGTTTGGTAAGTCCTCTGCATAGCATTGTTGCACATCACATATTGTTTGGGCAGAAGATACCCCTCCTACCCTATTTTTCCAGATAGGAGAGAGCCATCCTGTGCCAAATTTTCACCAAACAACAGTATTGTATTTATTTATTTAACCAAACAACAGTATTTTATTTCTTTGTGAAGTCAAACTTATGTAACTTCTATTCAATTGATTGTTGGATCACATTATTACATTAACTGCATGATCACTATTTATCTCTGGTTGTTTGGGAATTTTTCCCCTATGCTGGTTAACTGATTTGACTTGCTATTCAGGGGCTCAATCCACTAATGTTTACCTTTGCTTTAGTGGGAAACTCGACATATGTAGGAAGGTAACCCATGCAAGATCATTCAAATTCCATTGTCTGATATTATTCACTGTCTTGACAACTACATGGCGGAGTTTCTATTTGGATTAATTTTCATAGTTATTTTAGCTGCCTCTGTTGTATAATAATACATTATTTAGTCAAAGCTGTTCTTTGAGGCATTTAATTTGCTTAGTATAGCTATGTAGTCTGTAAAACACATACTTATAGATTTTTTTGGCTGCAATAAAACCTTGTGCTAGTGGTGGAACTAGACCTCAGGCTACCTGGGCTGTAGTCCTAGTCCTATCAACCAAAGCTCATCAAAATTTATGAAAAATCACAAAAAAAAAAGAGTTAGCCCAAGAGCAGCTGGCCCAGCCCAAAGCTTGGGCTTGGGCTGGTTCCGCCCTTACTGGTGGCTGGCCTGTTCTATATCAAGCAGGTGTCATCACTACCTTTTGAAGTTTAATCTCTAAAATATGAACATATAATCTATTCTGTTTGTAATCTTGAAACTCAACTTTAGTTGGTTGTGTTCTACTGTTCTCATATTCCTTCCTTTCCAATGCAGTATACTTGTGAATAGCTTGGACTGGTCAAAACTCAGACCAAATCTCCCGTGGCTTGTAGATGCTGGAGGATGTGTTTTGCTTGATTCTTTTGTATCCTTTGCAGTTTGCACCTTTTTCTACTTTGAGCATCATCGCTTCCTACTTTCTAATCATATTCTTGTTCCAAGTTTGTGTTTTTTGTGCAAATGTTAGGTCTGAACAAAATTTTGAACTGATTTTGTCCTCAAATAGCAACCATTTCAAATAAGCATATATTAATTTATCAGTAAAAATATTACTAATACTTGAGAAGGATGTGCTATGTTACTTAACCGAAAATGACTGGACCCTTGCTGTAGAACAGCCGATTGCTGGTACTTGATTAAAGATTACCAATTTACCATAATGCCATATCATAATCTAGTAATTTTTTCTGTTGAAGCTATAGATGTGTCATTTTCATCTCTTTTCCATATATACTTAACACACCTATGTGAATTAATTCAATACATATGTTGTTTTCTGTGCATCTGGGGCCAGTGTTGCTCTGCGTTGGAGATATGGAGCAATTGTAGCACTGGAAGAATCCCTTAACCATCTTTCACAGATTATTCTTCAGTTTCTTTATTTTCATTATTGGAAGCAAAATGAGCCTGATGAACTCGACAATGTGGATAAAGCTTAATGGGTAGCAAAGAGAGAATTCCCTTTTCTTCAATGTAAAAGGTTGGTTTTGCTCTTATTGTCTTTGTTCATCATTTTTTTTAATGATTGTTCATTATGTTTCAGTTCCTGTTTGATGGAAATCCTTAATTATGTCGCTATTTGCTATTATAAGATGGAATAAAACCTGTAAAATAATGATATTCTACAAGTTGTGCCCTTGCACTTGTCCTAAAGATAATTCTGCCCTCAACACTCCCATTCGGTACCCAGGAAATCTGTCTACACCTTATATTGCCATCAAAATGTCAATTTTTCGGATTCGTGGAAATAGGATTGCGTTCTTGAACCGAGTTCTTTGGTTTGGTGAATCCAATTTGCAACCCTGAGAATCGGACTATACACAGTCAAATCTTCACCCTCGTATTTTCCGATGGACTGGAGATAGAACCTGGCCTGCTGACCATTCCTTTTAACATTTCTGTATTTCAGACCTGAAGGTGTACCTCCTGCATCGGGCTCTTCCATTTCTGGAACTGCCACGACGTATTTTTGCTTGGAAGGCTGTCTTACGCTCAAGGCCCTCATCGTGCACAATTGTGGAGCGCAATTTCATTCGTTGGTTGGGGGTGAATAGACCACGGCATCGCATGGAACAGGCTTCTTGCAATTCGTATTGATAGTGTACCAGAATGTGTCGTATCGTGCTATCATACTATGGTGGTCATACTATGGTGGTTGTCATGCTTTTGTTTTCTGTTTCCTGTAGTTTTTGTGCTTTGAAAACTTGCACCGGCGATGTACAATCTGGTAGCATCGTAGGATGCTGAGGTTCGTATATGTGTTGATTATCATCTCGATCCGTTTGTCCGGGCTCATCTTGAGTTGCACAGCAGGCTAGATTTGTTAGGGATTTCCTCCGTTGTACTGGCTGTTCATCTACATTTAGGGTGGATATCAAGGCCAGCTTCTCGTTTTATCAAACTTTTTTTTTAGAAATTAACATAGTTTGATGCAATATCATTTTATTGATAGTTTAGAAGTATTTTTAAAATCGAGCTAACGAGCCGAGCTGAGTTAAAACAAAATTTAATTTCATTCAAAATTGACTCATTCAATGTTTAACTAATTAACAAGTATAATTAAAGTAATTTTAAACTGAGCTAACGAGTCTCACTAATGATCATTTTTTCTACCCCTATCTACATTCTCCTCATCTTAACTAATGATACGATCCACGTCATCCTTCAAAAGGAAAAATGATAACGCAGTCTTTGCGTTTAAGATCCACGTGGATCTTACATGGTTTATCTAGGTTTGAGTTTGGGTAAAAGATTGGTCCTAGATGTAAGATGGTTCAGCGCAAGCGAGTTAGCACGTTAACAAACGCAGTCAACGCTCTTATGTCTGCATTTCTAGACAAAACACAGCAGCACAGCATGGGCCTGATGTGGACAGCGGCAGATCTTGAGCCAAAATATAGGGCCACATTTGGTATAGTTATAGCTTTTCTGAAAACCAACTCCTAATTGGGCTTTTTAAAAAGTAGTTGTATGAAGAAGCTTGCTATTTGGCAGTCTGGCTTTTAGTGAGATTAGCTGGCTACAATCATTCATATGAAATTTACCAAAAACACTAAACTTGCAAAAACGTGTACATAAAAACAGGGACATACGAGTAGTGTTTTTATGCTTTCCTCTTCAGTAAAAATAGCATTAATCTCAAAACATATAAAAATATAAATAACATCTATCCATCATTATTGAGAAAAGTACCTCTTGGGACATCTAAAAGTAGTGCTTCTACGCTTTCTTCTCCAACAAAAGTAAGACTAGTTTTATTGCCAACAATGGAACAACATGCATGCATAAATTTTTTTGAAGTTTCAATCAAACATACATGTTGTCCAAAGTTTCATTTTCATGACACTTGCATCAACCAGGGGCAGATCTACAGTAGTTCATGAGTGTTCAGTCGAACACCCAAAATTTTTGACAAAAAACCTAGTATATATGAGGTATATTACATATGTGTGTGTGTGTGTGTGTGTGTGTGTGTGTGTATATATATATATAACTGGGTCAGTTTAACTGTTTCGGCTCACAATTCTACCGACCGGCCCGAGGGAACCTGCGTCGGTGCATCCGCGTGCGTGTGAAGCCAGCCCAGCCCATTTGTTGCACGCCTGCTCCCCCAGTCCCCAAATCCCCGATTCCTACCTGCCCGAGCGGCCGACCCGACGCGGTCATGCGGTGACGCAATCCACCTAACCTTAGCGGCGACTCGGCGCCGACCGTGCCTCCGCCTCGCGGCCCGCGTTGCCTCCTCGGCCCTCCGCCTCGCCGCCTCCGCTCCGCCGGCAACCGCACCTCGCCGCCTCCGTCCTCCAGGCTCCGGCTAGATCTGGGCTCTCCAGGACTCCACCGCTCCGGCCCTCTGCTCGCGCGCCGCTCTGCGCTCGGCCCTCGCTCCGCCAGCCTCCACGACCGCCCAGTGTGCACCTTGGCCATCCGCTCCGCGCCTCCACCAGACCCGACACGTGGACCCTTCATTCTTTGTCCCAGGTCAATTAAATTCTACCTGTGTGATGCCATTTACTAAATCTGATTAGGGGCTCCCTACTTAATGCATACAACACATGCCGGTAATTCGTTTTTTGTGCAAATGTTACAGATCGAAAATGAGTACGGGAATATAAAAAAAGATCGCGTAACAGACGGTGACAAATACCTCGAATGGGCAGGTCAAATGGCCGTTAGCACAGCGATTAGAGTTCCGTGGATGATGTGTAAGCAATCTTCAGCTCCGGGTGAAGTGGTAACTTTTTGACCAAACTTGTGGTGAAAACCTATACATAAGTTGTTAAATGGATTGTAATTTATTTAAAATCTCAGTACTGTCACAAAACCAGCCATAAAATGTTATATTCAAAATTGAAAGAACATCAGATCTCTTAGAAATGACAAAAGGCTCCAAGTTCTAAAAAGAGTTGTATTACTTTGGTTTGGTTCCGTCTTCTAATTTGTGCCTTGCTCTCATTAGATCCCTACTTGCAACGGAAGGCACTGTGGGGACAAATGGACGATGCGTGACAAAAATAAACCTCGCCTGTGGACTGAGAATTAAACTGCACAGTAATAGTAAGTTCAAGTAATCATACTCTAACATTCTACTTGTTTGCCAAAATTTTTGCCGGCATTGCTACTTAAGGAAATGCACAGTATGAAGAATGGAATGGAATATGTACCACTGGTAATAAGAAATTTACTGCTTTGGTTAACTTATGGTCATCCAAACATGTTATTGAATATTTCTAGTGTGTGGTTACCAACTATATTTATACAACATCCTAGCCATGAATCGTATGGTAATTGAATGTGGATATATGAAGATAAAAACATTTGCCTTTTATGTTTTGTACTGAAAAATATTTTTACAACTTCGAACACCCATTCTAAAATTCCTGCGTCCGCTACTGGCATCAACCCAAATATCTGAAAAACTTATACACGCAATACATACATTTAGAAAATTGGTAAAAGAATCTCTCATCAACGTGATACATGCACTACTACAGAAAGCCTAATAGTAGACGGCCAATCACAGACGGTTTGACAAAACCGTCTGTGAACAACACTAACACAGACGGTTTTAATTTGGACACAGTCTGTGTTCGCGGCGTTGGGGAAAACGAGTATCACAGACGGTTCTTACCAATGAACCGTCTGTGATACTTCGGTATCACAGACGGTCTGTATTAAAAACCGTTTGTGATAATCCCCGATTATCACAGATGGTTTTTAATTAAAAACCGTCTATGATAATGGCAGTAGGCATTTATTGCGCTGCTCAGACCGCATCTGTCTTCATTTCGATCCAGATCTAGCTGGTGCTTTACTCTTTCGCTCAGGAGGCAAGCTTGGCGATTTCGGCGATTAATTTGGTGGGAGGAGGCGGATATTGAGCTTTGAAGATTTATACTTTCCTGGTTGCTCTAGATATGGTTAGTAATGAATTTTATTTTTTCTTTGCATGTATTACAATTTAAATCTAAGTAATTGGTTAGTGTTATTAATTGAAGATGGTTTGCAAAATTGTTGGTTATATAATAGTTGTTGTGTTTATAATATGAATTGAGATAGCAAATTAAGTCTCAATATAATACATGTGGCAGTATATATGTAGTAATAATTAGTTAATTTAATTTTTAATACTAAGTTGTTATATATGTACGTAACGTAGGATCAAGTGGATGTATGCCATGAGCAGTGTGAGTGAAGAGTACATTAATGGCGTGTCCGCTTTTAAAGAGTTACCGAGGAGGATATGTTAAATAAGGGTGGAATATATGTACTTGTCCATGCATCGATGCGAGAATTTAAAGATGTTTAAGAACCGAGGCAAATTGAAGCGCACTTAATTCGGAGGGTTTCAAAAAGGGTTATACGTGTTGGACCGGTCATGGCGAAGTCAATGATCAAATCTTTGCGGATGACATCGCCGATGAAGTGAATGATATGCGCGGATGACATTGCCGGTGAAGTGAATGACATGCCGCGGATGATGTCGATTGTGGTTCGATTCGGATAGGTTGCATGATGATAATCTGGATCGGATGGTTCGCGATGTAGAAGAGGATTATGATGAGAGAGTATGTTAAATTCGGGGCTTGATGGAGGATTCGGAGAAACCTTTGTTCACGTCTTTGCAAGTACACGAGGTTGTCGGCCGTGCTTGAACTGTTGAAATTGAAGGCAAGCAACGGTTGGTCCGACAAGAGTTTCACAATACGCTAGGTCTTTTAGCGGACATGCTTCCGGAGGGAAATGAGTTGCCTAAAACCACGTATAAAGCCAAGAAGGTTCTTTGTCCGTTGGGAATGGAAGTAGAAAGAATACATGCATGTTCGAACGACTGTATCCTCTACCGTAAAGAGTATGCAAACATGCATGTATGTCCGGTGTACAACGCATCCCGATACAAACGTAACAATCAATCAGATGATGGGGAGGGAACAGAGGCGAAGAAAGGACCTCCTGCTAAGGTGGCATGGTATTTTCCTATAATTCCCTGTTTGAAAAGGTTTTTTGCAAATCCAAAGGAGGCAAAACTGCTGCGTTGGCACTCGGAGGAGCGCAAGAAGGATAGAATGCTAAGGCACCTTACTGATTCCGCGCAGTAGAGAAACATCGATAGGAGTTTTGCAGACTTCGGTGCAGAACCAAGGAATATAAGGTTTGGACTGAGTACAGACGGAATGAATCCTTTCAGTAGCATGAGCAGCCGATATAGCACATGGTCCGTGACTCTCTGCATCTATAATCTTCCTACTTAGTTGTGTATGAAGCAAAAGTATATTTTGCCGTCGATACTTATCCAAGGGCCAAAAACAACTTGGGAATGATATTGATGTGTTTCTAGCACCGTTGGTGGAAGATCTAAAAGTACTATGGAATGAAGGGGTACAGGTATGGGATGCATACAAACGAGAGAACTTCACTCTGCGCTCCTTATTGTTCTGCACCATAAATGATTATCCTGCCCTTGGTAACCTATCGGGCCATAGTACAAAAGGTGCCAAAGCTTGTACTCATTGTTTAGATGGTGCCGAGAGTGTGTGGCTGAGACACTCACGCAAAACCGTCTACATGCGTCATCGCCGATTCCTTCGGAGGGCTCACCCATACTGCAAGATAAAGAAACAATTTGACGGAGAGAAGGAAGACGGTTCAGCTCCAAGGCATTTAAGGGGACACGAGGTTTATGATATGGTTAAGGATTTAGATGTTGTCCTCGGAAAGGGACGTAAATTGAGGGCTCATGAGAAGAACACCTGGAAGAAGAGATCAATATTTTGGGACTTACCTTATTGGGAGTACCTAGATGTTCGACACTGCATCGACGTCATGCATGTAGAAAAGAATGTATGCGATAGCTTGATTGGTCTCTTACTGAATATTCGTGATAAAACAAAGGACGGCGTCAACGCACGGCTTGACTTGGCTGATATGGACATCAGGCCTGAGTTAGCACCGACACGCACTAATAATGGACGAACATACCTTCCCCCTGCGTGTTACACTCTGTCCAAGGCTGAGAAAACAGAACTGTGCCAGTGCTTGCATGGTGTCAAAGTTCCGTCTGGTTACTCCGGCAACATGAAGAAACTTGTTTCGATGAAAGATTTGAAGTTAAATGGCATGAAGTCTCATGATTGTCATGTGCTGATGACACAGATGCTCCATATTGCAATTAGAAATATTTTTTCGATCAAAGTCCGAGAGACAATCATGAAGCTATGTTATTTCTTTAACACAATTGCTCAGAAGGTCATCGATCCCGAAGGACTAGATGCTATGCAGGACGAGGTGGTGATGACTCTATATCACCTTGAAATGTATTTCCCTCATTCGTTTTGGATATCATGGTCCATCTCATTGTTCACGTTGTGTGGGAGATAAAAATGTGCGGGCCCGTATTCCTACATAGCATGTACCCATTTAAGAGGTTCATGGGAATTCTCAAGTCCTACATACGGAATCATTCTCGGCCGAAGAGCAGCATTCTCGAAGGTTATGCAAGCGAAGAGGTCATTGAGTTTTGTGTCGATTATATGGCTCAGATTCAACCGATAGGTGTCCCTCAATCTCGTCATGAGGGAAGGCTGAAGGGTCTCGGAACTATCGAAAGGAAAACAATCACTCCAGATATGGACACGTATACTCAAGCCCATTTCACGGTGTTGCAACACATGACTGAAGTGGCGCCTTATGTGGACCAGCACAAGGATGTGCTTCGGCAACAGAATCCGGAGCGGCCGGATGTTTGGAGAATGTAGTGGACGAGGAGGAATACAATCAATTTAACGAGTTACCTCCTTTTGGAAATAGCATAAGGGTCGACGTCGAACAACGTGACGAAACTAGTTACGTACGCATTGATCATGATGAAGGGCTAATTTTTAAAGGAAATAAGCAAGTACAATGAGAATGTGCGACATATATGTGAATGTATATGTGAATTGACATTTATGTATATGTGATGTATATGTATGATGTACATGTGAATTGGCATGCATTTATGTATAGAACAATGATGCAGTGTGATGTATTTGATAATGACAAAATGTATCAAGAAATACACTATGTGAATGCAGCTGGTCGGTGTTGTATATGAATGCAATCTTTGTGGTTATTGGTTGATCTGAATAACTACTGGTTATTGGTGTTGTCTTAATAACTTCTGAACTTAGAACCGCTCGTGATATATCATCATGACGGTTCTAAGTTTAGAACCGTCTTTGATAGTATAAGTCCTTATAAACTTAGAACCGTCAGTGGCTAGGGTTTTTCTAAGTTTAGAACCTTATTCGATCTAGATCTATAAATCTCGAGGCTAGGGTTTTCCTCCGCCTCCCCGAGCCCGTGATCTAGATCTAATTAAATCCCGAGCCCGTCATCGCCTCGCCTCCCGAGCGAGCCGCCGCCGGCCGCCTCCCTGCCCCTCGCGAGCCCGTCGCCGTCCGCCTCCCTAAGCCCCTCGCGAGCCGCCATCCCGCTCCCCGAGCCTGCCTCCGCCTCCCCCCTCGTCGAGCCCGTCGCCGTCCCGCCTCCCCAAGCCCCTCGTCGAGCCCTCGCCGCCACCTCCCGACCGAGCATTGTGAGCACTTTCGTGATGGACTAGGGTTTTGAGTATTGTGAGCGTCGTGATGGACTAGGGTTTTGAGCATTGTGAGCATTGCCTCTCCAGAGCCTAATTAGTTTGCTATTTGGTACATATTACATTGGTACATTGTTTACTACATGCTTAGTTCGCTATTTTATATATTATGGACTAGGTTTTGAGTATTAATTAGTTTGCTATTTGGTACATATTACATTGATGGACTAGGTTTGCTTTTGGTACATATTACATTGGTACATTGTTTATGAGCATTGTTTGCTATTTGGTACATATTACATTGGTACATTGTTTAATGATTAGTTTGCTATTTGGTACATATTACATTGGTACATTGTTTATCTGCATGCTTAGTTTGCTATTTGGTATATATTACATTGGTACATTGTTTATCTGTAGTAGCTTAATTAGTTTGCTATTTGGTACATATTACATTGGTACATTGTTTATTGCATGCTTAGTTTGCTATTTGGTACATATTACATTGGTACATTGTTTGCTATTTGGTACATATTACATTGGTACATTGTTTCTTTGCAGATCTTAATTAGTTTGCTATTTGGTACATATTACATTGGTACATTGTTTCTCGCAGTAGCTTAATTAGTTTGTTATTTGGTACATATTACATTGGTACATTGTTTACTGCAGTAGTTTAATTAGTTTGCTATTTGGTACATATTACATTGGTACATTGTTTACTGCATGCTTAGTTTGCTATTTGGTACATATTACATTGGTACATTGTTTACTGCAGTTGCTTAGTTTACATTGGTACATATTACATTGCTTGTTGTGTTAGTATATAGTATAGGCACATAACCCTCTCTCTGTCCACATCACCCCCTCCTTCTCCCCTTCCTCTACTCCTCTCCTCTCTTCCTAACATTGAGCATCATGTTTCACTTTTTTTGCTTCCTCATCTTATCCTAATAGACCCACAAATTGAGCAACATGTCATCCGTGCATTCTTCAACACCATCGCCGGAGGCGTCCGCTCCAACATCAAGACGCCAAGGAAGAGGGCTATCGAAGAAGTCTGAGGGCCGATTGACCATCACAGCGGTGGATGCATCTGGGGTCACTCTCCTTCCTCACAAAGCAGTAAACGCATTCCGAAGCATGGTCGGAATAGTTGCACGAGAACGAATTGAGATCACATACAATTCGTGGAAGAACGTGCCAGACACTCGGAAACAGGAGCTGTGGACCGAAATTTTAGCATCGTTCGAGATCCCAAAAGAACACCAAGACGCCGTGCAACGACAAACCTACCTAGCGGCGTGCAAAGTATGGAAGAACTTCAAGAGCACACTTGTCAAGAAATACGTGGAGATGGACGAAACGCCTTTTCATAAATACCCATTCCTGGAACCACAATGGGAAGAGTTCAAGGCGATGAAGGCGTCCAGGGATTTCAAAAGTACAAGTCTGGCGCACAAGGCCCTCCAGCAAAAACACACACCCCACAAACTTGGCACGACTAGGTATGCGGGTAAAATCTCATGATGGAGGAAGGAGGATGACCTGGTAGCTGCACAGGACATCGCCCCGCCATTTTCCAAGATCCGGATGAGCGCTCGAAATTGGATTAGAGCAAGGTCATCTACAACGACATCGGGGCGTCTCCTTTCGAAACCCTGCACCAGCCAAGTGTCCCAATACCGTAAGATATCGATTGAACTACGTGGGTTGTAATTACTCCACAACCGCATTTAATTCAAATGACATGTCGTTCTCTTGCACGAAGAGTGAGTTTTGAATCTACCAGGATCATTCCAGGAACAAGGGAGAATGATATGCTCTCCGTGGCCCCGGGAAATAAGGAGCACCTGTGTCGTGCGAGAGGCCTTGGCCTTTACGTTCCTTGAAACATGGTTTCCAAGATGACTCGAATGCATCGGCGTAGGAAGAGAAACAAAGCGGCGTGACGAACAGCTACGAGAAGAGATCAAGGCATCTCTTAGAGAGGAGCTAATAGGTGAGTGGTGATGTAATCGAGGATGAGGTGCGAAACAAACAGAAAGTCGGCAGCCGCTCTCGCTGCTCTCTGTGCTAGCTAGCCCGCACAACCTTCCGAATAGCTACGCGTCAATCCGACGCAAACCAGTGCCAAATTTCTGTGGGCGACATCACGGTAATAATTATTATCTCTCGAATGCTTGCTCCATTGATAGGCCTATTCGAGTAGCTAATTTTGTATTGTTATGTAGGAGCCTACGTGCGGGCTCCAAGTGAGATATGGCTCCATTCCTTGTACGCTTGGGGCGGACATATTAAATCAGTATCGGGGCCATGGTGCACGGTCAAGCTTTAGCGCCAGGCTTCATAAAAGTTAATGTGGATGGTGTGCATATCAATTTTGAGGTGGTCCCGCCATCAAGCCCCCAACGACGAGATCGTGACTCTAGGACGAGACCATTGGAACATTCATCCAAAGGCCCAAAGCGACATCTCCTGGAGGCTTCTTCACGGTGGCGAGAACGAGCAACATGCACCGGTGCCATCTCCATTACAAGACCATCGGTTCCACCACCGTCGGTATCCATTACAAGACCAATCGGTTTCACCATCGATGCTCGCACCTGCTATCTCCACGGTGCTATTCTCGCCAAAGCAACTTGCATCGCCGCTACCTTCAAAGTCGATTGCCGTGAAGTCGACCTATAGCCGAGGCGACAAGGCGGCAAGGGCAAAGCAAAGAAGACCAATGATGATATACCGTACCTATCTTTGGCCCACAAATTCGTGCTTGGCGAGCCGTTGCTCGAGCAAAAGCCCTCCAACGCCTAGCATATAGTTGCATATAATTGCACATGTGGTATATGCAGCAGTCCAATAAGCTAGAGGAGAACGGACCTCAAGTATCATCTTTAAATTCACGTCGGATGATTTACACCACAGTCTTCAAGAGTGTATGTTCGTGGTCGCCTTTGAGGATTTATTCGATCTGTTCACGCTCAACGCTCTCGACGTCTCAATCATTCGATGCTGGACGCTGTAAGTGTGTACAATCACAGTCTCCGTTCATGTCATACCGATAAATATCATATCTAATTTGTTGCTTTTGTGTGTATATATATAGACACATGCTGACTAAAACTAGATTATCCAACTCATCGGCTGGTTTCTTGGACCCACACTTGGTCGCCAAGGATACCATCGACCATGATACATGCCTCGTCGAGAGGTACATTGCAGCAGGACTGATGGGTTGCCTCAAAAAGGAATATGTACTTATGCCTTCTATCAGAACTTTTATTGGATTTTAATAGTAATTGTACCAAAATGGAACAAGGTATATTACCTTGATTCCCTAAGTAGAAATAAAATGGACTTCACAGTTGTCAGCCAAGTAATCGATAGGTAAGTACATATTCTCCATACATACCTATATTGTACTCTTTCTTTCCTTCCGAATGACTAAGGTTAACTTTTCGAATCACGTAGGGCGTTCGCGATGTACATTGAAATGAGAGGTGTCTCGGCGCGGGCCAAAGGCCTCTTGACACATGCTCGAGATTTTAAGGTATTCGCTATTTCACATTAATTAATCCTATGCAATGACCTCTTGAACTAACACATTCCATTTTTGCGGTGCCACCAAGCGGTAATGGGCAACACATATGGATACTACGTTTGCCAACATATAGAACTACTCCTCGATTTCTCGAGGATCACCAATTCAAGGTTTGTCAATCTTCCCATAATTACTTCATACTTATCACGTTACATATATACGCACATTGATATTTCTATCGACAGTCTGCGTACATCCCGTCAACTTCATTGAAATAGCCTGATCTTGGACGGATTCGAGCAGAGTTGGCATACTTTTTGCTAACTCAAGTCATAAAGCCAGAAGGCCAGTTCCACTCCGCACCATAGATACATAATCAACGAACCTTTTTTAAGTGCAAATGCAGTGTAGATCTTTTATAATTGTGTATTTGTTAATGGATATTTTATTTCAATTCAATTAATTGATTTGCGAAATAAATGCTTTATGTTTGTGATCAAATGAAGTGCGTTGTCAATGGGATGTTTTATGTTTGTGAAATGAATTGAGATGTGAAATGTATCTGAAATGAAATGAGATAAGTGAATTGTATGTTTTATGTCTGTGATTATCTGCTTGTTTCAGAGGGCATAGCTAGCATTTCCTGAGGCTAACCAATAAACAGAAATAGATTTAGATTTTGGAGGAAGGAATATCATAAAAACCGTCTGTGATAATCACAGACGGTTTTTAAATAAAAACCGTCTGTGATAATCACAGACGGTTTTTAATGCAAAACCGTCTGTGATATCTGATAATCACAGACGGTTTTAAAACCGTCTGTGATAACCTTGGATTATCACTGACCCATAAATTCAGACGGTTCAGAAAACCGTCTATGATGACGTTTCTGAACCGTATGTAATGTGGTTTTCTGTAGTAGTGATGGAAAAATCATTACATAAACCAAATTTGTGTCCCGAGTTTCCAACACTCAAATTTTACAACATAATGTTACAACCAAATCTAAAATCAAGAAATTTAAGAGCTCCAGTGCTTCGCCCGTCGGCTCGTGAGTATTCCTTCCTCCCCAAACCCTCCCTTTCAGTTTCTGCAAGAAAGAACGGTTGGTTGTATACTGACAAAATTGCTTTCCTTATGCATGCATGTGGTCTAAAAATGAAAGTAAAGCTTCAGATTCTGAGCATGGATTTGTGTTTTTCAATGGCATCTTGATGTACCTAAGTACCCACATGGTGCATTTGCATTTGGTTGTCTCTGAACAATGACTAGTCTTTTACATCAAAAGTGCCATTTGCAGTCAAGTGGAAACAGCTTGAAGTATGCCCTAACCTTGCTTCTATATGCAGGAGATACCTCCAGAGTTCCTTGGTCACATTCCAGAGGTGGAGCACAGGACTTGTAACACTGCAGTGGCATCATCTGCTAATGTTATACTTAAGCATTCAGAAGGGAAGACTTGGGGGTTGTTCAGTTTGAGAAAGTTGATGGTTGCGTATTTCTGAGCACTGGATGGCCGAAGTTTGTGAAGGACAATTCTTTGAGGGAATATCGCCTTCTTGTGGTGGAGAAGGCCAACTTTTGGCTAGAACAAACACCACGGTGTGTTATCGATCTGGTGACCGGATAAAATCGTTTAATCGAAGTTTCCTTCCCTCGAAAAAAAAGATCATACTAGGCTGTAATACAGTGGATTAAGGGGCAGTATATAAGCCCTTCTTGTAATGGGGAGACTGTCTATCGATCAAAGAAAGAAATTTATCCCCAATTCCAGTCCAAACCCTAGCGTAGTTCATACTTTCGTAGAACACTCAGATGTCAAGTCGTTGCTCAAAGTGGTCCATTTCTGTTGGATTCCTTCCCGGGATCTGACACGTGCCCTAGCTGCGCGCTCGCTCTTCCCCGGCCGCGCCTGTGGCCCGTCGCCCTGGTCGCTCGCCGGCGTCGCCGCGCTCTGACTACGCCGTCCTTCGTGGAGCACGATGGACGAGGTGGCCGTCCGGTGAGCAGCCGCCGTCGAGATAAATGGGATAACGATGGGTTGCTACGAACAGTTAGGTTCCAATTACATCAGGGCCTTGAATGGATCTGGTTTGGGTAAGGTTGGGCTCGGGTTAGATTACCCATTCTAAACCCGATCAGTATTAATTAGCGAATGAATATACGTAATTACCCTTCATTAACTCTAAACATCGATTAGTATTAATCAGCACGCAATTACCCTTGGCTTTGAGATCTGCAAGCTTTTTTCTAAACCAGGTGTACCGAAGCAATCCTTTTCTTTCAATGATATCTTTGCATGATACATACGCATGGAAGGTAAAGCGCTAATTGCTTTTATTGCTACCTCTGTATATATACATATACCTCTTGCATTCGTTTAACAAATGTCTGCTGCTGAAAATTTATAGCTTGCCTTTTTCTAGTACGCAGATGTCCAAATGGCACCCTGCCCTAATAGAAGGGAACATTTAGGCCTTAATCAACTCGGTTTCGGCTTCTGATTTCTGCTTATTTTTCACTATTCATAAGTTTCGTCTTTTTCTGAACTTTTGGCTTTTTGTTGAGTTTTTTTGCCGGTTCTTTTTTCCCCGTATTTGTTTGTATTATATGTAATGGGCTAACATATTTTTAATTTTTAATTTTTTTTAAATTTAATTATGCTAAATAAGACTCACAACATTCATTGCTTTTTTCACCAACTCTGATGTTTTTACCATAAGCCACGAGCTTTTCAGCCGAACCGATCACCACCTTAGTTTACCAAAACTATTTTTTAAAACTTACAAAAATACAATAACTAAAGTATTTTAGTTGAATTGTTTTACAAATTATGATAATTAGATATTGAAGATATTGTAATATTTTAAAAACTATTAATATTTATATAAAAAAATACTTAACAGACCTGCATCATAGCGACGGCTGCCAAACTAGTATATACTAGAAGATATCCTGCACATTGCTATGAAAATTCTTAAGTCTTAACATATCTGTAGAGAGAGGCTGGTTTGAGGAAGCAAGACAAAAATTATGATGTAATTTTATTATGAATAAGTCTATTTGATCCTTTGAACTATCGCGTTTGTCTAAAATTCAACTTTCAACTACAAAATCGTAACCAACATCCTCTAGTGTCAATACCATTCAGTTTACAGCCATAAGGTTGTTTTCAATGGTGGCTTTGCCATGTAGGTTGCCACATCATTGATTTTCTACATGTAAGCTTGTGTTTAGAGTGAAGTGACAGTCCAGTTAGCTTATAGAAGGCCCACCTATCCTCCTCCTCCTCCTTCCTCCCCTCCCTTTTCCCAACCACCATGACTTCCTCCTTCTCTTCCCCTTCCTCTCTCTCTGACTACAAATGGTGCGGATCAGCACCATCGCACTGTGTCTCTCCCACACCTCTGTTCCCTACCGCTACAAATCCCTTTCCTCCTCTTTCTTTCCCCTTCTTCCTCCTCTTCTCTCTCTTCTCTCGCATGCATGCAACGAACACCAACAACGACAAGCGACGACGCAGCTGCCAGTCTGCGAATGTGTACAAGCGAGAAGAGAAAATGGCAAATGCAAAGGGCCAACACACATGGCCAAAAGGCTGACAACAATAGTGGCATGATGAAGAAAGTGGCAGAACGGATTGGTTCTTGGTGGCAACGATGCTCCCTTGAATCTTTCGCGACAGCGAGGGAAGCACAGGGTAGAATGTGAAGAGACTAAGAATATGGAGGTGGTGGCAAAGCTAGCGGCTTACCGACATGGACAAAATTCGTTGGCAAAGGTTGGCATCAATGCATTGTGTTCGATGTCCTTTCATGTGGCTACAGTGGTGAATCAGTGATGAAAACTTGGGGCTTCGATTGCTAGCGCTTTGGAACACACCATGACGTGGTTGGATCTGACAAAAGTGCGGTGACTTGGTGGATTCGCTGAGCTCCCATGGCAACAATAGAGGCGATCGAGCACAAGTGAGGCGATCGTCATCGAACTGGGCAGAGGTGCCTATCGACATGCTCTTGGTGGGCGGTGCGACCGCATTGCGTGCAACAAGCCCGAGATGTGGCATCGCATCAACACGTGATAACATGAAGACCTCTGCTACCTGATGGATGACCTCAATAGGATGGTGAAGGAGGCCGTCCAGCGCAATGTGGTGTGGGTTGAGAGCAGAGAGTAGAGAAAAATGATGGAGGAGAGAGGATGAGAATGTGAGAGGGGAAGGAGAGCATTATTGATGTGTATGACATGCACGCTAGTAGCCTAAATACGTAATTTACTCTTTTTATTTTCTTCTCTGCAACTAGGATGTCATGTCACGTCCAAAACCTTGGCCACTTTAGACCAAAGCTATCATGTCAGATCAAAACCAGGTTGAAATAGTCTCTGGGGATATATTATCCTGTTTTGATGGTTAAGGAATGTTGATTATCCGGTTTCATAGTTAAATGTTGAATATGGGTACCATTCCTAGCCAATGAGCCATGGAAGAGCTACAATCTAGCTTAGTTGGTATTCCACTTGATTGTCAAGCTTCATCGTGCTACCATCTGATAATCTATAAATCTTTTAAAATTGGATGACAATAACTTCTGAGAACTGGACTAGCTTCATTATTTTCTCCATTTTAGGATGGCTGTTACATTCACCGCGCTACAGCACCTCCTCGAGCCCAACAACACTCGATCGTCTCAGGGCGGCAGCAACCTGATTCAACGAGCTAGCGCAGCCGTGCGCTTAAAAACCTAAGTTTTTAGTTTATTTAGAACTATAGAAGTTTTTAGTTTATTTAGAACTATAGGGATTTTTATTGTAATTATAGGTAATTTTTTCAACATAATTAAATTAAAAAATATTAGATCAATACAGACAATATAAAAAATAAGACAAAAAGACAAAAAAAGTCTTAAAAAACAGCTAAAAAACTAAGAGGCGAAAAGGACAGCCGATACCTTCTCCAAACTTGTAGCAGTTGAGGGGAGGGGGAGAGAGAGAGAGAGGGAGAGAGAGATGGCGTCGGCGTTGGTGAGGTGAGGAGGGCGAGAGGCTCCCCCGCGGCGATGCTGTGGGGCGTGGCGGCGAGGGGCCTCGCGTCGGGGGGCTCCGACATCGTCTCGGCGGCGCCCGGCGTGTCGCTGCAGAAGGCGCGGTCCTGGGACGAGGGCGTCGCCACCAAGTTCTCCACCACCCCTCTCAAGGACATCTTCTATGTACGCAACTCCACCTCCGCCCAATTCCTCTGCTACTACATAGCACGACCGCCTGGTCCTGCCCTCTGATCCTTCGCGTTTCCTTGTGTTTGCAGGGGAAGAAAGTGGTCATCTTCGGACTGCCTGTAAGCTCTCTCAGCCCTTTCCTCTCCAATTGTTGATGCTGTTCATGTATGCTCGACCATTTCGGATATTAGCTGAGACCTTTGTTTGTCTTGGTGTGGATATTTCGCGCTAATTATTACTAATCCTGAATTGCATTGGGCCATTATGGATTGAATTCTTGCATGCTTTGTTGTTCACTATTGGAATGAGGCGTGGCGAATAGGTAGGTAGGGCATTGGCTAGTTGTTGAACTTTGTAAGTGAATTCAATCGTTGGAGGTTGGGAAATGAATGCAAAACAATATTGTTGCATTGCGAACATGTGCGCTTAGTAGTTTTGTTTTTCGGGGTAGGAGTGTAGCAATTTGGAAGTTCCATCATTTTTAGTGCCCACCCGTGAAATGGTTCTTCCTACATTCGGGCTTTGGAGAAGAGTATATCTGACTCTGACTATACTAGATTTGAGCTTTAATCTCTCGGGCCTAGGATAAAATTCTCCTTTATCATCTATCTTCTCTGGTTCACAGAAGCTGCAGCAGCTAATTGAGGAATTGAGGGTGTTCCGATAACAGTATAACACAAACTCCATGTTCCATACCCATAGCCACAGGGACGTCTAACTGATCTTGAATCGTTGCCTTCTGCTTTCAGAACCTCCAATCCTCCATTGCCCACTGCCAATAGGGCGTTGCTATTGATGTTCCTAGGCAAATTATGACCTTGTACCGTTGATATTGTTTGTTTTTTTGGCGCGCTTGTTTCATCTTCAATTGATAATTCTTATATTGTAGACCCAATCTCTCTTTGGATAATCTATTGATCATATAGTTGACAACTATCTTCACCATATATTTCAGGGTGCATACACAGGAGTCTGTTCACAGGCACATGTTCCTAGTTACAAGAACAACGTTGATAAGTTGAAAGCAAAAGGGATTGACTCTGTTATCTGTGTAGCTGTGAATGATCCATATGTTCTGAATGGATGGGCTGAAAAACTACAGGCTAAAGATGCAGTTAGTAATGACTCTTTAATTTTTATGCAACTGTAGTTTTAGCACAGAATTGTAATGCATTTATCCGAGTATTGTGTAATGGCCCATGAGTTAGGACTATCTTCCTACAAGTTTGGTGGTACCTGGTTGGTTTTCCAGCACAACAAAAATGCTTGACGTTACTATACTACCTCAGTAATTCTAAATGATTTATAATAGCTATGTAAGAAATCAGTGTGTGATGTTTTTTCCTCCTTGTTCTCCTGCTTTAGTGTGCCAATCCCGGGCTTTAGTTTGTGAGATGCTTTATGAATATGCTCATTCTAAAACTTGTATTGAGCTTCTTTCACCATGGTCTATAAAACTACCTAGTGCAAATTCGTCTCACATGTCTTTTTAGTTCACTTAATTTTTTATATGTTGTTTGTGCTGAATGATTTCAATCTGGACTTTAAGATAAGAAGGGTCAGAAGCATGTTCAAAGTGTATGCATACCATCTTAGATGGTTAGTGCATATAAATGTTTGTTCATGCAATTTCATGTTATTTATGTTAGATTGCTCAAGATCATGTGAATGTTTATATTTACAATCTGCCATGATTTTGGATTACTTTTATCAGATTGAGTTCTATGGTGACCTTGACGGGAGTTTCCACAAAAGCTTGGATTTGGGAATAGATCTCTCTGCTGCTTTGCTTGGCCATCGTTCCCACAGGTAATTCTACTTTTGTTAATGTTAAGGATATAAGGGTATTTATGGTATTTTCTAGTTTTTAGGGTTTAATCTTATGTGTCCTATGTACTCTATATATAGCTCTTTGGGCTGAGATTATTACATCTAACATTTATGTGTTCATCCTTCCATACATCTAACATGGTATCAGAGCAAATATCTCCTAGTTTCTAAAGTTTAGTCTTATGTGTCCTATGTGGTCTATATATAGCCCTTTGGGCTGAGATCAATACATCTAACCTTTATACATTCATCCTTCCACGCATCTAATAGTCAACTCTTCTACTGTTCTTAAAACTTCTACCTTTGTATTACAATTAAACTTAAGGCATGATATAAATTTAGTCAGTTACTTATTACTTTGCTTTATTTTAAGTGCCTTGCAATGCTGCTTCTCATACTGCTAAACTTGTGGTTAGTTGGTTGTGTGGTTTTACCAGATATACCCCAGTGTTTTGTAAAATTGGATATATTATGCACCAATTCCATTCTCCTGAAATTCTGGGGTTAAATTTATGCATGTTTCGAAAGGTGTTAAGTTATTTCTGAAAGAATTTTAATTCAGTTGTCATTATTCTGTAGCTTGTCTTAAGTCAAGCTGCATTAACTGTCAGAATCTGGCGGTTAGTTCAAAAACTTGTGGTTAGTTCAGAATCTGTCATTACCGGTTTTATCGGTGGGGAACCGGTAACCCAAAAAACCAGCCGAATTCAAATTTTGATTTTTGAATTTTGACCAGTTTTTTCCGGTTACTAGCCGATTGTTCAATTACCAGACGGTTTTTCCGGTTACCGGTTTCAAAACAGCCCAAAATTTAAAATTTGATTTTCGAAGTTTTGTTTGGTTTTTTTGGCCGGTTTTCCAATTACCGGCTGGTTACCGTTACCGGCCACCGGGTGGGTTTTCCCCCGGTTCCGAGATTTGTATCCTTGTGTCAGATGATTGTTTGTTTTTGTTAAGACTCAAGAACGTTAGCGATCACCCATTTAGCTAGATGTTAGATTTTGATTATTAGATTGTGTCAGCATGTGCATTGATCATTGTTAATCCACTCTTTGTTCACTACTGTTGAACTGACATGACTATAATTAAACCCATTGGATTAAATCATGCATGCATGCCAACAAATAATGATTCAAGAATCAGGACTTCCTTTGTTTTCCCACGAATTGTGCTGTTATTCTGACAAATTTGGCTGCATTGTGGTGAATGCCTGTTAAAGACTCCCATAAGTGAATCACTTCCTGAGTGACACTACAGCGCACCCTTTTTTGGAGCACGATTAGCTATAGATATATTAAATTGCAAACAACGAGCAAGTCAGCAAGTTGCATATATGGACAATACGATGGTACCAAGGTGTATATATTACATGTTTGGTTCAGGCAAGCTAGAACATGCTTCAGCAGCATATGGCTGTTCCACCTCTCCATGTGCTCCCTTTTATTCATAGTGAGAATATCTGTTGAAGTACTTATCCACCATGCGGTGAAATGTCACATGCATTTTGGTTGGCTCAGAATGCTATCAAGACCATTCTTTAGCATCATATCGCTGTTCAACCTCACCCTTTCATAGGTCGAATAGCAGTCAAAGTACTTGTCCACCCCCAGCAAAATATTGTGTGCATTTCACTAGGCCTGAAATGCTACCCCCATTAGACAACTCATGCTGTGGTGACTAGTTGACTACTACTTGCTAGAATGCACCTTGTACCATTTCTCATTAAGCAAGTATGAAATATACCTAGTTCTAGTGTTCATGATGATATAGGCTGATGTTTTGATAACTGATGGAGAGATTTTCTGACTTATGTTTAAAATCTTGGTATCATTTTTAGGTGGTCGGCCTTTGTTGACAATGGGAAGATCAAGGCTTTCAACGTAGAAAAAGCCCTTCTGACTTCAAGGTTTCCGGTGCCGAGGTGATCTTGGATCAAATCTGAGCTAATCAATGAAATTCAGCTGTCTTTTGTTTGCTCACGCAGCAGCAGCATGCATGCCTCACTGTTGCGAATAAATGAAAACTCTGAGTACTTGTGTAAAGATGTTGCCTGTTTTGCTGCTTCCAGAGTGATAGTCTTACAAATCAATCAATGGTTCGCGAATGCAACATTTTAGTTTTCATTGGCCTGAGTTCGAACTAGATTACGCCATTTGATGCTGGAGTGAATGGATGCTTGAATAGAACATTGCCTGGTGCTGTACTGCTGTGTTCTAGTAGCTCTTGGCAATGAATCTGAGAGGCCGGAAAAATGGAGTAGGTGATGGCACTCGGTTGGGAACTTGCAAGGAAAGCCGGTCCACTTTCGAGCTTGACTTCGCCACGTTTAGGTGCAGTGTTCTGCCAAGTTTTTTTTTGTCTCCAGTTACTTTTGTTTACGCAAGAACGCCATGTCAGGTGCTTCATTTAATCCCAGATGTACCCACAAGAGGACTACACGCGTCACTTGGCCCCACCTGTCGGTGACTCCAAAGGTCTTGAGCGGAGGTAGACTTGGAAGGAAGCCGCCAAGTTCCATGTCGTCGTTGCTGATTACAACTACCATCATCACTCGCCCGAATTTGGAGCGGCAGCCGCCAGGGTTGGTTCGTGGAAAATGGCCAAGAAAGCTATCCAGTACGCCATGCTTAGGACACCTACTTGCTAGCTGCTACCTCCCCCCTTTCTGCTCTTTAGATCCGCTCATTTAAGCTCAAGTTTCTGGTTTCTAAATTATTTTTTATTATTTCTTATTTTATCTTTTTTCTTTTCTGTTTTTTAGCTTTTTATCGGTTCTTTTTTCTCTATTCATTTGTATTGTTAGTGATGGACTAATCTATTTTTTATTTTTAATTTTTTTAAATTTAGTTATGTCAAATAAATCATCATCAGATACTGTGTAATTTCAACCAGCTACAGTATAATTTCATCTATAAGACAGTTTATTTTAGCCTTACCGAGCGGTACCTTACTCCAATGAGATGGGATGTGATGATGTGACGTTGACGTCGGCACCACGGTGTCGCGCGGCGCGGTATGGTCGTCGCAGGTGGATGCCTTCGCGACGGAGCCATTCAAGGGCAACCCCGCCGCGGAGTGCCTCCTCGAGGAGGAATCCACCGCGACGGCGGACGAGCGGTGGATGCAGTTCGTCGCCGCGGAGTTCAACCTCTTCGAGGTCGCCTTCCTTGTCCGTGACTCTTCCGCTGTCGACGCCTCCACCCCGCGGTCCTAGCCTAGCTAGAATGCTGCCATCTACTCATGTATGCTTCGAAGGACAACCATTGATGGACTTGTACTATGAACTACGGTGTGGGAAATACCATTTGCTGCTATGTGCTGGTTTAAAACTAAATTGTAGTTTATGGGGATAAATTTTGTTTCAGCTTTAGCTTCTGGCTTATTTTTTACTATTCATAAATTTCGTCTTTTTCTGAACTTTTGGCTTTTTTACCGCTTCTTTTTTCCCGTATTCGTTTGCGTTGTCTATGATAAGCTAGCATATTTTTTCTATTTTTAAATTTAATTACGTCAAATAAGTCATCTTCAGCTACAGTGAAATTTCAGCCGCTACAATGCAATTTCAGCCATAAGCCACAGCTTTTCATCCCAATCGAGCGGGGCCTTTGCTCCTGAGTCCTGCCTGAGCTCTTCTGGATTATCTAAACAATGTCCGGCAAAACAACCTGGAACTATATTGTAGCAAGTTAACGGCCTCGCTCGTTTCGGCTTCAGCTTCTGACTTCTGGCTTATTTTCACTATTCATAAATTTCATTTTTTTCTGAACTCCTGGCTTTTTTTGAGCTTTTTTGCCGGTTATATTTTTCCTGTATTTATTTGCGTTGTCCGTGATGAGCTAGCATATTTTTTCTATTTTTAATTTTTTTAAAATTTAATTATACCAAACAAGTCATCTTCAGCTACAGTGAAATTTTAGCTAGTATAGTGCAATTTCAGTCATAAGTCATAGCTTTTCAGCCCAACCGAGCGAGACCTTAAGTTCAACTACAATCATATTTTATAATGAACTGTGATTTTTTAAATGGAGAATGAATTGTTAGTCTGTGACAGATGAAAAGGCAAGCGAGGGTAAAGATTAGTGCGAGTACTTGCCTAAGGTTAAGGGTACCTTTTGCTTGGGCCATTGCTTTCAATGATAACCTGTGCCCGTGGAGCAATAGCCAATGTAGACGTTGGTATTTTGGGTTGCTTTCTTTAGAGATGGGTGGTATCTGCGTTATCAGAAACCTCACACAGTCTCACAAGGGGAAAAAAAAACTTGGTACGTTTGGCAGCAGTACATTTGGTTAATGCTATTCAAGCATATGCGTATGTTATGGACTATGGAGGTATTTTTTATATTTTGTTAGAGATTTTTGAGTAAATTGCACCGCGGTTGCCAAACTTGTATAGATGATTAAGTAGGTAAATAAACTTTCAAACTGTAGGTCTAGATCACCAAACTTGTTTAAGTAGGCCACTCTAGGTCATCGGCACATCAACCCAAGCACTATCGATGATATGGCATATTGACTCGTGCAACCATGAGTCCACGAATAGGAGTGAAAACGGATCCGGATTTGATCGGATAATTCGGATTTTTTTTTGAATTCAAGTAGTAAATATCCAAATAGAAAATCAAATCTTGATTCAGATGTTTGCTAAGCAAAGTTGCGGATTTCGAATGTGAATTTGGTATGACATGAAATGGATTCGGAGTCCGATATCTAGATAATATGCGGATTCGGTGCATATAATAGTAGCAGCTAGGTAATACGTATCTTTTGTATTTGATCTCCAAATTAAGCATATTATATATATGCATTTTGATCATCTCGATGAGCATGTCGTCATGGTGGACTCTAATTTGACATTTTATATATTTTTTTATTTTGGCACATTGTTAGATCGAGGAGGCTGACTATAGATGGATGAATAGGTGGTCTAAAAATTCTTCTATAATTAAATATCAATTTCTATTTGGTTAAACTAAGCAAATAATACGAAAGTTTAACTCAAAATGTTTAGCACAAATAATACCTAAAACAACCGGGTTTACCTAAGTGCATAAACAAGATAAATCTATGTCAAAGTTGGCAATTCTAGGATGACAAGCAATCAATTTAATTTTATGAATGTAAATTACTTGAATGTAAATTGAACACAAGAAAATGAACCACAATTGACACAGTTGCTTTTTACCGTAGCGATCGGAGACTTGCTAGTCTCCTCTAGTCCACGTTGAGGTTAGCCCAAACAAATTGGACGGGCTCCACGAATTAAGCCGAAACACCTTAATCCACTAGTGGTAGCTCCTTTCCGCTCTGGGTAGATGAGCTCCAACCTTCATAACTTTGTCGGGTCTTCTCACAACCTATTTTGAGAAGATCACCGCGCACGACAACTCTAACGCCGTCTAGGAGTCGGCAAATTTCAAGATTAATAAGTCAAGCGAGACGCTTGAGTCTCACCACGTGCAATGAATGCACACAACTCAAGTGGATACACAATCCACCTCTAGATGCAACACATGCAATCTAAAGCCTTCCTCCTTGCTCAAAGGTGCAACACATGCACAATAGAGGTGATCTCATACTAGCTCAAGAAAGTGAAATGTAGTAAAGCATTACTCCCTCCAACCGGCCATAAGGGGGTATATATACTCCACACCTCGAAACTAGCCATTGGGACAAAAAATAGGATTGCTGGAAGTACTGCCGGCTTATGACCAGTACTTTCACTTCCCTCTGCAACGGTTGGAAAACTAGCCATTGCAAGTAAATCCGGTAGTTTCGATGTGCAAAGTCTGGTACTACCAGTCATCAGAAGTGTCACAGCACTCGTGCGGAACTACCGATTTCCTTGGAGACAAGAAGACTCCACACAGGTGTTTCTCTGGAAGAAACATACCGCTACACAAGCCGGTCATTCTGAAACTCGAAAGTACCACTCACACAGAGCCAGTAGTATCGCTCGCTGATCGGACCGCTCACACAAAGCTGATCAGATTGCTTACACGGAACTGGTTGAAAGTACCGATCATCGATTACACTGGTCCCTGACCACGTGTTGGTTCGACCACGTAGGTCTCCGACCGCATAGGACTATGAATACACTGTCTCTGACCACGCTGGTCTTCGACCACGTTGTTTGGATCGAACACACAGGTCTCTGACTACGCTGGTCTCCGACCACGCTGATTTTCGACCATGTTGTCCAGATCGACTACACAAGTCTCCGACCACATTGGTTTCGACCACTCAGATCTCGTCCGCGTCGACCATGTTAATTTTTGACCATGTCAGTCTTCGATTACACAGATCTATGACCACTACGTCGATCTTCAACCACGTTCTTTCAATCACGTTAGTTCGACCATGTTGGTTTTGACCATATAGGTCTCGACCACTTCGGTTCTGACCATGATAGTTCGACCACGCTAGTTTCGATCACATAGATCTTAACTATATTGGTTCGACTACGAAGGTTTTGACCAAACTGGTTTTGATCACACAGATCTCGACCTCGTCGGATCCGACCGTCTTGGTTCGATCACGCTGGTGTTTGGTCACACAGATCTCGACCACGTTGGTTTTGACCATGCTGGTTTCGATCACATAGATCTCGACCACATTGGTCTTTGACTACGTTGATTTTTGACCATTCACGTCTTCGACCACTTTAGTTTGATCAAGTCGGTTCCGACCACTCTGGTCCTTAACTACGTAGGTTTTCGACCACCAGTGAATGCAATAGTTCCGTGATTACAACGTCGGTAATTTTGTTTAGTGGTAGTACCGCAGAATACACTGTGGTATTTTTTATTTTTCTGAGAAGTGCATATACTTCAATAGATTTTACAAAACACATTTGTACTCCTGTTGCACGACTGGGCATGTGCCTACATGGCAGGCCCATCATCATGCAGCCAGACAGCGACTTGGGCTTTAGTGGCCCTTCGGTGGAGCAAAAAGCCTAATTGCGCCTCAAAAAAGTGACCGAGCCCAGTCACTTTACTGGCAAGCGACTTGGCCCAGTCGCCCAACAAGCACACCGGAGAAATATTAGATATATTTTGGATTGCCAGAGAAATATGTCAGAAGCATGATCATATGCTTTAGAAGAATGAGAAAATTAGAATCACCAAATTAGCTAGGTTTTTTTTTATTATGTGATCAATTGGACTAAGGTTGGCGATGATGAATATGGCTCTTGGTTTGCAAGGAGAGCCCGCCCACTAAGGTTGACTTTGCCACGTTTGAATGTAGTGTTCGGCCAAGTTATTTGTCTCCATTTACCTTCAGATTAGGCAAGAACACCATTTTAGTATCTTGACTCCATGTCAGGTCTTCGATGTTTAGGCCCCGCTCGGTTGGATTGGCCCTGTTCTTTTCAGCTTTCTAAAAGCTGCTTTTCGGCTTTTCTACAGTAACTAACTTTTAAACGGAGTATTTTTTAAGATAGGGTCAACTAGTTAATTGTAGTACATATTTTACTGACTTCATTTATATCGGCAAAAACCGCATGTGAGTTTTTGTTACTCTGTAATATCTCGTACAAACAGCCCAAAAGTCACAAGCCGCAGCCAAAAAGAACAGGCCTTGAAATGCTGTGGCTTATGGCTGAAATTGCACTGTAGCGGCTGAAATTTTACTGTAGCTGAAGGTGTCTTATTTAGTGTAATTAAATTTAAAAATAGAAAAAATATGTTAGCTCATTACGGACAACGCATATGAATACGGGAAAAAAGAACTAGCAAAAAATCTCAAAAAAGCCAAAAGTTCAGAAAAAAAAATGAAATTTATAAATAGTAAAAAATAAGTCAGAAGCTGAAACTGAAATGAGCAAGGCCCGTCAATCCCTGACCAACTCAGAAGGGATGTACACGTGTCGCATGGCCCCACCTGTCGGTGACTCCAAAGTTTGGAGCAGAGACTGCAGAGTCCACAAGGAAGGAAAAGTCGCCAAGTTCCATGTCGTAACTGCTGACTATAAAATGTGCTCGGCTCCCACTTTGTACCGAGTTCCGACACACAAAAACTTGGACCGCCATCCAGGGCGGCCAGCTTTGGTTCGTGGAAATGGCCAAGAAAGCCATCCAATACGCCGTGGTGAGTATACTACCTCCCCCTTCTCTTCTTGACTCGCATGGGATGGGGATGTGACGTTCACGTCGGCGCCGCCGTGGGTGACTGGGTGTGGTCGTCGCAGGTGGACGCCTTCGCGGCCGAGCCGTTCAAGGGCAACCCCGCCGCGGTGTGCCTCCTTGAGGAGGACGCTGCCGTGGACGAGCGGTGGATGCAGTCCATCGCCGCCGAGTTCAACGTCTCCGATACCGCCTTCCTCGTCCGCGACTCCTCCGCCGGCGACGCCTCCACCCTGCGGTTCCACCTCCGCTGGTTCACCCCCGTCGCGGAGGTCGCCATCCATCGCCACCACAAATCTTGCAGCTTTTGCTACTAGCATCGATCTGAACCCTTTGATTTGCTCGGTTTCTTGTTCTCGATTCCATCTGCACACACCGTCGTTGTTTCAGGTTAACCTCTGTGGGCACGCGACATTGGCCTCCGCCCACTTCCTCTTCACATCCGTTCTTGCCAACCATGACATGGTCGAGTTTGCGACCAAGTCCGGGATCCTGACTGCCAAGAAGGTTCCTGCGCCGGAGAAAACGGAGCAGGGGAAGCTGTTCATCGAGTTGGATTTCCCCATGATTGATCTCGTGGAGTGCAATTCTGCCGAGCTGCCAAACATCCCGGAGACTCTCAATGGCGCAAACATCGTCAGTGTTCACAAATCGGCAACCGACGGTGACCTCATTGTAGTTCCCCTCATCCTTTTCGCTTGATTTTTCTTGACTTCAAGTTGCTTATTTCTGTTGGGGGATCGCAAGTAACTTCTAATTCAAACATAATTAGGGAAGGAATTGGAGCTGGACTTGTTCAGGTATCACTCACTAAAAGAATCTGACATGGCTTTCAGGTGGAACTTTCCTCAGGAAAAGAGGTTGCCGATATCCTCCCTAACACTGACGAAATTAAGAAATGTGCCGGCAGAGGTGTTATTGTTACAGGACCGGCACCTGCTGGGTCTGGTTATGACTTCTTCACACGTTTCTTCTGCCCAAAATTTGGGATAGCTGAGGTGATGTCGTAATCTTGCTCCCAAGTTGAATATACATAGAGTGAAGCTTGTTTATCTTACCATGGCATTGACCATTTTAGTGCCAAAATATGTAGCTAATTGTAAGAAAACAATGTTGCATGATTGCCTCTCAACACCAAGTTTCGGTCAAATTTCATATATGTTAAATCTTTCAGTCTGTGCACCATGCATGGGTCCTGCAGGGTTTGTACTTGCACCATGTTTCCAACCTTGCTTGCCCTAAATTTAAATGGTTAAATTATCATGAGTTATTTTTGTTCAATTAGAAACTTATCTTGATTTATAATATATGATTAGAAGCAATGCCTACTGTTTATAAATATATATCATCAACCTTGCCTGTGGTAGCTTTGCAAACTTCGTCATCCATAACTCATAACCCTTTATCACTATATTTTGACAGGATCCTGTTTGTGGAAGTGCACATTGTTTTTTTGGCACCCTACTGGGGTGGAAAGCTGGGGAAACAAAAACTGACGGCGTTTCAAGTATGTCCTTGCAACCTTTCCGACGAGTAAATTACTCTTTGGAGATTCATTTTTTTCGAAAAAACAAAAGCTACAAAGCGCGCAAAATCAACTAAATCATCATATTTGTTTTCCTTTATATGTCCATATATCATCAGGCATCTCCAAGGAGCGGAACATTGTACCTGGAGTTGGAAGATGCAGCTAGGAGAGTGCGAATTCAGGGAGAAGCTGTTACTGTGATGGCTGGGACACTCCTAGCCTAGCATCTATGTCTACTCATAATTAAGGACGACGACCATTGCTGAACTTGTACAACGAACTAGGCTGTAGGCCATTCTGTTTGCTGCTATGTGCCGGTAATTTAACGAATTTCTTTTTAAAATAAACTTTTTTAATTGTTTTACAGGAATAAACCACCTTTTAAGTTTATTGCACAAATAACTTATAATCGCTAGGCCACCGTGTGATTGAGCCTAGTCGCATAGTGGCCCAGTGATTTATTGATGTGGTAGCTCCAATCGTGGCACCAACACATGACGATTTATTGATGTGGTAGCTCCAATCGTGGCACCAACACATGACTAAGACATGTTGCACTCCCGTTGCACGACTGGGCATGTGCTTGCATGGCAGGCCCATCATCATGCAGCCGGCCAGCGACTTGGGCTTTAGTGGCCCTCTGGTGGAGCAAAAAACCTAGTCGCGCCTCAAAAAAGTGATTGAGCCTAGTCGCTTTACCGGCAAGCGACTAGGCCCAGTCGCTCAACAAGCACACCAGTCTCTTTTTTTATGGAATTATCCCTTTTTATTTGTTTTAGTATTTTACGTGCCTTTTGGATAGTTGTAATGTTGTTTATCGGATATATTTATGTCAAAAGCATGATCATATGCTTTAGAAGATAGAGAAAATTAGAGTCACCAAATTAGCTAGGTTTTTTATTATGTGATCAATTGGACTAATATTTTGTAAGCTTCAGTTTCAGCTAGAACAGAGGAATGAAGATAAGGTTTTAAACCCGACATAACACTTGATAACGAAGGTGCAAATTACATGATGTGTACCGTTTGGTTAGGTGCATATGTTTGCCTACCTATTCCTATGTTACAAATACCAACATACACAAACCATCGACTCGAACTACAACTATGAGACAAACACGCCTTTTTAAAAAAGGAACATACTTGACAGGTGAAAATCAAGCTAGGCGTGCGGATATACATCCTACTTGTCAGAACCCGGAGCAACGACTCCTGGATCCTCTGTGTAAATCGCACTAGTCCAGGATCAGCTAGTGCACACAGCGTACAACAAAGATAAATATCAACCATAATGACATTTATTAACTGAATATTGGCATGAATGCCAAAGTTTACATCAACGGCACATAAGCCAAAATTAAGTAATAAGCAGCGGAAGAAAAACCGAAACGGAGAAGCCCACTGAGCCTGCCCACAGGCAAACGACAGTAAGACGCGGCCTATTCGTCCAGATCTTCACCGTAGTTGACGTCTTCCTTCTCTGTGTGGAAAAAGCAACGTGAGTACAAACTTCTACTCCGCAAGTCACCCGGGAAAATGCAACATAATGATAAAGGCTTCAATGGAAGGCTTATAGGGTTAGTTTGCATAAAACAGCATTTAAGAAATACAATAAGTAGATTGAAATTGCTGAATTTAATACAGTAAGTAAAACAATACTTGTAATTGAAAATAATACCGTCGATCTGAGCTCGACCATACACCAACCTATCCACGGGCATCCCACCCGGACCATCTATTCCAAAAGCTCACGTATGGATTCCATCCATCCACACGCTTTCACTGCGCAACTCTGATGAATTCCATCCATTCACCAGATTTCAATCTCCCACGGATTCCATCCATCCATAAGGTTTTCATCTCTCGTGGATTCCATCCATCCACAAGGTTTTCAAAAATATTTTGAAAAACAAAGTCTAATCCATGAAAAACTTTTACTCAGCATGCCCATGACCGTGGGCACGGCTATCTAGGATAGATTATACACTCTGCAGAGGTTGTACAGCTTTACCCACAAGACACGATCATCGATCCCGTTGTACCACTAGATTACACACTTCCTTAGGTGTGCGGTGGGGAGTCGTGACAAGGCCTTTACAATGCAAAGCCTTCAACCTGGTCGAGTCAACTCTAAGGTTTCACCCGATGAAGGAATCCACTGCATCGGACCCCTCTTAAGCCTATACGAGACTTCTCATGGCTTAACCACGCCGCCCAAGTGAGACTTCACATGGCACCAACCACGCTCACTTTCAACCTACAACTCGGCTCAGGTTGGGACTTCACAAATTATTCAGCTAGGGCTGTCCCATACCAGCCATGTGGTAGTACGATTAGGGCTTTGCAATAGTAGCTCACAGACCGGTCCTTAATTGACTCAGGCCCAACCACATACCCCCGTGCACAACAATCAACCACTGCGGCTCCAACCAACAGGGCATGCCTGCACCCACCACTCTAACCAATTGCCTAAGTCTAAACCAGTTTTATATTGTGTTTTCAAAATATTTCATAACACTCCTTGACTCACCAAAGTCAAGAGTTCATATCATTTTATGTAAAAAAAGGGATCATCATTTTATGCGAAAAGGTAGCTCAAAAACAAATAATATAACTTCGCAGGGCTAAGCATTTGAATAAACTCTCTAGCCAACACTAATGTATTAACTAGAGTTTGAATCTAGGGTGACAAGGTATTGAGGAATTCAAATTCAATGGAGGGATTAACAAGTAGGCAATAACTAAATTTAAAACTGAATTGAAATACGTTGAATAAAAATATGCATGCAATATAATTTAAATCAACATAATTTTATTTTGAAAACTGGGATCAACATGATCAAGGAGGGTGACTTGCCTTGCTCTTCAAATTGGTTTGAATCTTCGTCGAAGAAATCTCCCGAATCGTCGAAGTCTACACGTGAAAATAACCCACCAAATTCAAATAAATTCAAAATAAAATTCAAATTGAACTCAAATATTTGAATTGAGGCTATAAATGGATAGAGGGGAATTTTTGATGAATTTAGGAATTTGAATGGGCCAAATCGGAGTTAGAACGAAGGAGAACGGGCTCCGGGAAGTTTGAAATGAGAGAAAAAGAATAAAAGGAATTTTTGGAATTATTTTTGTACAGGAAATTGAGGATTATGACGTCAGAACCAAAATCATTTTCGGCCGAATTAATTTTCTACGGGAAAACCTGAGTTTTTGCGTCAGCATGACGTCATCTAGGGATTAGGCCGGCTGACATGTGGGCCTCGGTCCATGGACCGGGTCCACGGAAAGGGCGGTGGCCGACGTGGCAGGGGAGAGCGGGTGGCGCTGACGGGGCGGCCTGGTGCGTGGGTGGCGCCGATGTGGCTGACACGCCAGCTCGGGTCGGCTGAGGTGGCGCGGTCACCGGCGGGGGCGCACGGGTCCCTAGGGTCACCGGCGGCAGCGGCCACGGCGGAGGACGGCGAGGGTGGGAATGGGGAGTGGGGCGCGCGGGGAGCATGCCTGTACCTCCGGCGTAGCTCGGCGGTGGACGGAGGTGGCCGGCGACGAGGTGGAGGCGACGGAGGCGTTCGGGTACCGGCGGGCGGGGCTCTCCGACGGCGCTTGGGCACGGGAAAGAGGCGGAGGAGACTCGGCGTGATGCGGCGGAGCTCGGGGCGGCCTCGGCGAAGCTCGGGCGGCACTCCTTCGCCGGCAATCCCTTGCCGGAGGAGAAGGTGGCGCGGCGGAGAGAAGGCGCACGGTGGGGGAGCTCTCGGGCGCCGGAGGATGCAAATGGGAGGTGGAGCGAGAGGATGGTGCTCGGGGGTGGCTTTTATAGGGCCGAGGGGGTGGAGGCGCGGCGGGATTCTTCGCCGGAGAAATTCTATTAAGCCTCAGAAAAATACAAAAATACCTCCAAAAAATTCAGAGAATCTCCTGGAGACATTTTGGACTAAATAAAAATATTTTCAACTAATGTTGGTATTTAATTTTCATACTTTAAAATACTTTTTAATTTCAAAAATACATTTTTAAACTCCAGAAAATCCAGGAAACCAAATGAAATCCAAATAACTCCAAATAATTAATTTGAACTAGGATTTTTATAAAAATCAAAATATCATTTTATTTAATAATATTTTTAGGTTTTTTCTGAAAATGCTTTTCAAATCCCAGCTTTTTCAAAAACAGAAATTCAGGGCAAATCCAAATTTAAAAATCTAGGCACAAAAATGCTTATTTTAATTTAAATTTTAATTTTATTCTATTTTTATTATTTATTTAATTATTTTATTTTAGCAAAAATTTGGGATGTTACACTACTCCCCTCTAAGGGCTCTCCTCTTGGTATCGAACCAATCGTTCCACAGGCCTACGAGGTCCTTCTTTGGTACATTGTTCCTCTCATCTTCCAGAGCTTGTTTGCGTTCCTTCTATAGCTTCTCCATGTAATCTTCTTTTTTCTTCTTCTCCCATTCAGCTTTCAACGCTTTGTCCCTAGCAACAACCACATGCATGTACAAGACAAGGTCCATTTGTTCTTTAGTTGCACACATTTTCCATTTGGATTTTCTTCCTTCTTGTCACAGATGAACAAGTTAAGGTATTACAAAGAGGTAAGATGAATATCTTGATAGAAGACTAACCTCATTGTATCCTGTGGTGTACACGCACATGTAGCCCTGCTGGTTTCCTGCACCGACTAATGTGTATATAGCTTTCACACCGCAACAACAAAGTATAATTCATGGCACATAGCCATCAGGGTTCATTAGTGGAACATGTGCTTCAGGGTTCTTCAGTGCAATAGGGGCATCAGGGACTATCGGTGTTTTTCCTTTCCCCTCCCCGCTCCTGGTTGAGGGAGGTTCCCAACGGGTAAATGACTCAGACGCAACTGCGTAATTTAGCATGTATTTCTGCTTAATAAATACCTTATAGTACATCTCTGGACCGTCAAATTATTGGAAGAAGTAGTAATACTCCTGCCACACACAAATAAAGTTACCGATATTTAAAATGCAGCATATAATGTGAAATATCGAGAGACATCACTTACGCGGTAACCCTCGCACATGTAGAAAGCCTGGGCAGCGGTACTAGGATGTGTAGATTGCTTGATCCTCGAACTGTCGTTGTCATCCCCATCTGCTTCCAATACTTGTTCTTCGGCCTTGGCCCTCTGATTTTCCCTCTCTAAGTCTTCCACTATGAATTCAATGTCCCCCCTTTGCCTGCCTGTCCGCTAGGATCAACATGGTTGTCTTCTGCAACAACCGCATCTCAACTACCATCCTCAACTTCCACCTCACCTGCACTACTCGACCCCACTTCATGGGATCTACCAAGTGTACTCACACTCTATTTCATATAGGTCTTCACCAACAATACCCATTCATAGCCATGATGCTTGCAGGCTTCCAACCAGATATGCCATTACTTCGTTAGCTCCATGGGCATAAAATCCCAATGAATCACTTCTAGTGAACAGCTCTACAAGCATTTCACTGAAACACCATATAGTGTTGAGTCTAGCGAGAAGCTGCATATCAGCCACAACACCTCCCTGATTTGAAGATTATTCGAGTTTGGGTGATGCAGTGCAGTCTATAGAAAATTGATCAAATCAACCCCACATTGCCCCTTACGAACTTCTCCTTGCTCGTAAAACACTCTAAAAAATTCTTTACCTGACATACTTGCCACACAGCTTAGAATAGTCAGAACGCACAGTAATTATGAATGTTACATCGAATTTAAAGAAAACCAAATTAGACTACGCCCCTCACATGAACAAAACCTACCATGCCTATCAAAAATGCTCTTTATTTCACCTACATCTCCTAAAACATGACTGCAAATGTACAATTAATTAAAAAATAACATACAAATAACCTAAAATCGGAATTCATAGGTCTTGTGGATATAAACCTAAGTAGCCTAGGTCTTCCAATAATCAATCTACTTAACATTTTGACGCTATAACATGTAAATAAATAACCTACATTCGAACACTACATGCGACATAAACCCTAAAATTGTCAATCTACAACTACAAACCCTACTTCTACTACTAATATGTTTTTGTTGTTACTAACCTAACGTGTTTTTATCGAAATGATGAATAAATCACATGAACGAAACAAACTCACAGCAAAACAAGCGACTACACGGACAAACTCAGGCAGATTCTCCTCCTCATTTCTCCTCCCTTCTCTCATTTCCTCTATTTTCATCTCCTCCCCTCTCTTCTCTTCTCTTCTCCCCTCTCTTCTCATGACATGATCCAAATAGTAGATTGGCTGAGCAACGGGGCTATATGCGGACTCAATCGCGCCATTGAACCGCGACAAGGGCTTGCTACCACTTAGTCGCGTCCCCGTCGCATGAATGGAGGCCTAGTCGTGTTTCGCTAACACGATTGGAGACATGGCTTAATGCCGCCTGCTCGTTGCACAACAGAGCCTGCAGTCATGGTACATGAGAGCGACTATGCCATGTGGCTGGCAGAAAGGCTTAGTCGCACTTTGACACTACAACTAGAGCCCCCACTTCAGCAAATCGCTGGTCCACCACGCAATTGAGCCCAATTGCACAGTGGTCCAACGGCTGTGAGTTATTTCTGTAAAATTAAAAAAACAGTTTATTAATCTAAAATGAATAAAATGATTTATTTAAAAATTGTAATTTAACACTGTCAGTTCATGGGAATAAAAGCTCATGCTGAGCTCTTCTGGATTATCTAAGCAATGTCTGGCAAAACAACGTAGAATTAACTGTGTTGCAGCAAGTGCAGATTCCACGGCCATCGTGCACTACAATGTAATAGGTCACATGCTACAAGGGCATGTAAGTTTTACTTAGAAGTTGTAGGATCGGTTATGGCAAATAGGATGGGGGTGAATGTTTGTTAAAAAAACTTTTTCCCCTTTAGTATAAAGAGAATCTTCCACTCTAGTAGCTATACAAGCAACGAAGATCAAATTCTAACACCCAAACAATAGGGAACGCTCACCAGACACAAAACTAGCACAACAACTTCTCTGGTAGTCTGACCACAGTCCTTATGTCGGTCTGACTGCTCCTAGTCGATCTAACCGCACCTTAGTTGGCGTTTAACCACTAGCTGATCTAACTACTTGGTTAGAGTTGATTGGACCACTGTTTGTTGTCCAGCACCAAAAATAGCATGAACCAAAACCAAATTTGAAACAACTTTCAAACCATGACTTCAAATGAGGAAACTTGAAACACACCTTCACAATAACCTTAGGAACCTATTCCAACCATGGATATAAGAAATCATTTCCAAGTTGCACCAAAACCTTGCCAAGAACCTTGAAACACACCTTCACAATAACCTTAGGAACCTATTTCCAAGACTTGCTTGTGGGTAAACTTTGGTCAAGGTGACATAGAATCACTTCCCACTCGTCCTAGGAAGCTCAAGAATAGGAAGACTCACATCAAAACTCCAAGGACAAAGAATAGCCAAGAGGCACTCCAAATTTCACCAAAACTGAGCATTTTCAAGGGAGTGCTATAAGATGTGCCTAGTTGGATGTGGTCTGACCATGAGGTTTCTTCATCACTTACACATCCTTGGGAACCAACAAACCCAAGAGATTAAGAAGAGAAGGCAAAAACACCTCAAATCAAGAAAGCAACATCACAAAACAAGAACACGATTTCTTGCGAAACTTTGGTTGATCTATCACTACTTGAGAAGGAATATTTACGTCCTCTCCCTCATAAGGACAAGAGCCCACGGGGCAGCACACATAAAAGGCTTTCCTCGCACCTATAACAAAATACTCTCAAGCAAACCAAGGGAGGCAAGAGATGAGACCTCAAGCCTCTCCATCCTTTCCTTCTATAGAGAGACAAACACCTCCCTCTTTCACTTAGCAAACCCTAATATAAACCCCATTAGATGTTATCTACTAAGCTCATGGGAAAACCCGAAAACCCATAATATAACGGGTTTTTCACTTACACCTAGTGCACAATTTTCAAAGCAGTTAAACTCGGATCCATTAAGGCATGATCCACTTGATTTCTTCAACTTTTTTATGGCATAAACCACATTCCCAAGCACCCCGGTTTAGGCTCTTCGCGTTTCCCATATTTGATAAAGTACCAAAACACCCTTGTTTTGACTTGGTCACGTTCTTCATTTGCAAGCAATCTCTATGCTTGACATGCGTAGGTTCATCAATGACTTGCCTCACATCTTGCATTGATTGCCTCTCTCATTTCAGCTCTATCGAACCGTCTCCACACATGCCATTTGATGCAATCCGTTGTGCAAACCTTGCCTTCCACATCCTTGTCCGCCTTGGTTCTCCCAACCAAGATGTGATCCTCTTTGTTGTTAACTTAGTTGACTCCAAATCTCCTACACATGCAAAGACTAAGAAATCGTGTCCAAGCACATGTTTTTTTACAATTTAATCTACGTTAGTCCAACATACATTATGTAACATGTATACACTGACTTAAGGCTCCTCAAGCCTTTCAAGACCTCAAAACCAAATTTAACCTGCGCTGGAAACATGACACCAGTCAAATCACCAACCAAAGGCCGGTTTGACCGCCATAACTAGTCTGATCATCACCTCAATGCTAGTCAAACCGCACCTAGCTCACTCGACCCAAAAACCTTCTAAAATTTTCAAATTCTATCTACTTTCCGCTCTAATTTTTTAATTGCAATGCAAATACGTGCAAACACATACTCAAACATGCATATATAAATGTTTGGTGTCTATTTTTCAAAAGTATATAATGTTAGTTTGACTGCCGTGCCTGTACCAACCTGACCACCTATGCCCAACGGTCAGACCGGCCCTACAAATCGATTAGACTGGATGCATATCGACAACAAATGAAATTTCAGCAAACTTTCTCAAAACTAAATTTTAACTCTCTAAAGCTCGCCAACTGTTCATCACAAATATCCATCGACCTTCTCAGTGGTCCTACTCCATCAGAAGTAGAATTTGCGATCCAGTGACTTGAGCTATATAGTAATCAGCATAGGGGTGATCAATTTATGATTGTCCGTTTGATTATGAGGCGAAATTGCCGTTGCAAGAGGCCGATGGCTCGCTGATCAGACAGTGAGTTCAAAAGTATGCATTTTTATGAAATTTTCACCTGAGATGTGATCAACATGGTTGATTACAAGGTCGTCAGTGAGATCATGCACCGTCTCCTTGTGGTGGCATCAGGCATGTAATGTGTTGAGTTTGGTGCACCTAGAAACCTAGTCGTTAGGGGGGTGAAAATAGTGCAAAGACAAACCTAATCACACCTAAAAATGATGCCTAAATCAGTGAAGAACATTTTGTTTAGGACAAACCGAGGAAAAAAACATAATTAAGAACATTCAACAATCACTTCATATATATTTACATGTTCAGTTAAAAGAACTGGAGGCAACACGACATCACATCTCTCGATCGCAGCAAAACACAAAAGAATCAGGGTGGTCTGGATGAAGCACACTACTGGTGAGGGGTGATTCAGTCGCTTAGGGCCACATCACGTCCACCGCTATCCTGGACACGGCGAGATCCTCGAACGACTCCCCCTTCTTCTCCTCCTCACGCCTCGCCTCCGCGACGGCTCCCTGCTCCGCTCCCGCCGGCGCCCGCTCGCCCTTGGCGACCGGAGCCGAGGCGGCGGGGCGGAAGTCCCGCAGGCTGTGGCCGCTCATGTAGCAGTTGGCAGCCAGCACGCTGGTGCTCTCCGCGCCGCCGAGCAGCTCCGACAGCAGCAGCACGATCGAGGCCATCAACGATCGATTTCCCAAGAAACGAACGATCGGAACAGACCAACCCAAGAAAGAACAGAGCTGGTGGTGGTTTACTTGTGTAGTGGCTGTAGGAAAACTAAAGCAGCCTGGAATTATGGCGCTACGGATTCGGTGTAGGGAAGGGGGGTTTATACGCGCGCCGGTAACGGTGGGCCGCGTGTGGTTTTCGACGGCCAGCCGCCAAGAACGGCTGCCGGCCGGGTACAATTCAATCATTTCGGATTTCATTTCGCCTGCGGATGCGTGCGCTTACGCTAGCCAGTGGAGTAAGCTAGCCGCGGTCTCAGGCAGTCGGATAGCCGCCGGGTTTGGCCAAAACAGCGTACTGGGCACCCAGGAAAATGGAGGCAGGCAGGCAGGCACGGACCACGCCAGCACCTTGCTTTGTCAACTTGACATTTTGGAGTCTCGGCTTTTCTTCGGAGTACGGGGCATGCCGGCTTGGTGGCGTGCAGCTGGTGCGTGATGTGCGGTGCGGTACGGCGCGTACTCCATCGGTCGACTTTTGTCTGCCTGTCGAGTTATCAGCAGAAATGGGGCTATATTTGACACGATTACTTGCAAAAATAGCATCTTCTCATCATTAATTGTAAAAATAGCACTACATGCTGTCTGGTCGGGCGGCAGGTTCTCAAGGTGACACGTAGCACTTATCGTCCGATCATCAGAGCGGCAGGTGTCTCGGGCCAACACGTGGCGCACCTACCATCTAGTGACTAGGCGGCAGGTGCCTCGGGCCGACACATGGTGACTCACCGTGCGTATTAGCCCCGCCACGTATCGGCCTGAAGAACCTGTCGCCCGATGACCGGGCGACAGGTGCGCCACGTGTCGGCCCAGACACCTGCTGCCTGGTGACCGATGACCGGACAGCAAGTGCCACGTGTACACCGCCGCGAAGAAAGGCATGATGGGTGGAGAGCATGCTAAAAATAGAGCCCTCACCACTGCATGCACCTATACGCCAAATTTCACGGCCCAATTTGGCATGTGCGGTGGTCGGCAACAACCCTGAGCGGCGACAGTGGCCGAAGCACGGCACCACAGCGAATGGCGGCAAGACAACCTAATTCCAAGCGCTGAATGCATCCATGAGCTAAGGGGGAGCTACCTGAGAGGTTGGCGAGGCTTGGGGATGACCGAGGCGGCACGAAGACGAGAGCTCGAAACGCGAAGGATCAGACCACAACAACACCAAAGTACGGTGGTTGTCGACCTAATTGGTGAGTAGGGAATGAATCAGGAGGTGCTAGGGATGCTCACTGCTAAAAGGAATCGATCCACGATTTACCATAGCAGCGCGAGCAGTTGTGGTTGGAGTTGGGGAAGAAAGATGGGCCTAGCGAGCTTTAGTTGATGAGAGTTCAATTGCTTGGAGGGGGAGAGCAAGTGAGGTGTGGTGAAGAGATTGGGAGCTCGGTGAGGCATTTATAGTGGCTGGAAGGACCGAGCGACGTGGGCGGCTCGTGGCAATGGCAGGGAAGGTCTCAGTGATCTTTAATGGTAGTCATCAGCTCAAGCAAGGACACAGGAGCATAGAGGGGACTACACTCGTACGCCAAGACAACAGGTAAGGCTTGGCAGCGCAAGCGACGGGCCAGCTCTCTTGGCCAGTCGCGGGGCGACATGCTTGATGCAACGGTGAGTCGAGCAGGGTGCCAACATGGTAGAGCCAGTGTCATGGCGTGGTTGAATGCGCGCGATGACATTGGTATAATGGTGCGAACGCAGGCGGTGGAAGGAGAGCTCCAGTCAATCTTGACCATCAAACCCAGGGGATGGCCAGCTAATCCATGCGAAATTAAGGATATATTTTTTTGCTATGATTTATGATTTTAGATACGACTTATTAGTCTAATAATTAATAATTATTGAGAGAAGTCAAAACTAAGGCCCTGTTTGGTACAGCTTCACCAACAGCTTTATGAGCTGTTGTGAGCTGTTTTTTGCCAAACACCCTTTTTGCAAACAGCTTCATGGATGAAGCTCCTTAAATCATGCTCTCACAAGGGAATGAGGTGGGGTGAAGCTGAAAATAGTAGCTTTTCACAGCTCTCTCCCTCAAGCTCGCAGTTCTAGGAACCCTCTGCCCTTGTAGTTGACAGAAATTACAGCACTTTGTCACTGGGTCCCCACGCCTGTTTCCTCTCCTCCCGTTCGCACTTCTCTACCGTTCGCACTGATTTTAATTTTTTTTTTTTTTTTTATTTTTTTAAATTCAAACTCATTCAAATATATTATTTTTTTTAATTCATATGACCATATACAAACATACAACTCCAAATGTTAGAACAAGTCAGGTAGACAGGGGCATCTTGGACAATTGCCCTCTCTCAGCCATGCATGAAGCTGTTGGTGAAGCTGTTTTGCCAAACAGTTTTCCAAAACAGCTTTAGCTTCACCGGTGAAGCTGCTTGTGAAGCTGAAATAAAAAAACAGCTTCACTAGTGAAGCTGAGCTGTGCCAAATGGGGCCTAAATACCGCTGAAGAGGGGGGGGGGAGGCAATTGGTCGTTGCCTGCGGGCCTTCTTTCCCTTCCGCGGATAGTGGCCTGGCCCGGCAGGCTGGTCCGGTTCGGCCGGTGGGCGCGCTTGCGGGTGCGGCACGCATTCCGCAGCTGGAATGCGTCGCAAAAGAAATCCCGCGTCTCAGTGCAGGCCGGCGCCGCGGTTGTTGGGAATTGGAAAAATACCAGCGTAGCACGCAGAAATGCGGCCGGGCGCGGGGTGGTGACCGTAGCAACGTTGGGTTGGAAAAAAAAAACGTCTACGTGCAAAACAGCGCCCGTCCGACGAGACACCTTGCCTCTCGCACGATTTTTTTCTGCTGTAATGCGTTTTGGTTCCCAAACGATGCGGAAGTTGGGTTCTTAGACCTTGGATTCCAATGTCCATTTTGAATCATTTTTACGCCTGTGGAAAGAATTAGTATACTGGTTAATCTTTATCAAGGTAGACAATGTCGGGATTTCGAGTTGGATTGATTTTCTTCTAGAAGAGTCGAGTCATAGTATTGAAATCTATAAAAAAAAAATTAAGTATATTTTTATTATACATGCTAAAAATCAACCAACTTGTTTGTCAATATGGGCACACTAAAGCCCGAACTCGGCTTCTCTTTTATTAGCTTTGAAGTCTAGCTTCAAGAGAAGCTAAAACATCTCAACTTCAAATTCATAGTTTATTTTAGGTTTGATTTTAAATTTGTAGTTTATTTTCGGGATTCGAAGTTCGCACAGTTTGCCAAAAAAACGGTTTCAAAGGCCAAAAAAACTGAAGCTTAAGCCTGGTCAAACGGGGCCTAATTGTTAGGATACAAAGTAGGCTACACTAACGTAAATTAAAATTTCTACCGCGTAAACCAAAAAGCCATATGAGTAAGAGATTATAGATCGTTACCACTATACGCACAGTGCAACGGAAGAAGAGTTAAAACAGCTCAGTTCAATGTAACGTATGTCGATATAGTGGAAGTAGCCGATCATCTAACATTTTTAGAAAGCAATCCTCATAAGTTGATCATCCTCCAACGTTAGTTGATCTCCACGAGCCAATTTTCTTCTCCTCGGATAATCCTGATCGGCGCCACAGTTATAACAACATCTCTATCGAATCTACACATCCAGAGATAGAACATCATACGCTAGTATACTAGCACTAGTGTGCATAGCAGGGGCTTTGGAAGGAGGCGGTTAGAGTTTTGGTAGGCGGTGCAATCTCTATCAAACCCATAGCACAATGCACCCATTTATATAGAGCTTCTGACCAAATCCTTATCCAACATGAATAGAGATAGTATCTCACTCGGAGAGCCTTCATTCGGATCCTTATTTAATACAAGTAGAGATCGTATCCTACTCGAAATCTATCATCCAGACCCTTACCAACCCGTTAAGTCTGACCCTGTAGGTTTATGTATACTTAGATGTAACCTAGAAATACATTTCCAATCATTGGTTGGTAGCGGTCCCTAGCAGGATATATTGACCCCTAAATATACATAAATATCAAACTGGACGAACCAAATGCAATATGATATGCAACCAGGTCTTAATCACTCATGATCAATTCATATCTTCTTATGACTAGTTCGTATCTGGTTACGATCAGTCCGTATCTCCATATGACCAATTCGCAGACTAGTTTATGATATGTCTGACCTGCTCACGACCAATCAGTTACACGTATGACCAGTTTATGATATGTCGGACCTGCTCACGACCAGTCAGTATACACATATGACCAGTTTATATCTAGTCAAACTTAACAACTTGTCTGTTTATTCTCCTTTTGTTTTATGATACCTAATCGAATTTTTAGTGAGAAACTATCATTCATAGATTATTCGAACCTTTTTCGATCAAGTGATAGATACTTTCATGCGATCAACTTCATATGAGAAAGGTACGATAGTTGTAAGATAAAATGAGCAAAATCGTTTAGAATCGAATGGAAGTTAGGATCGGAACTGATTCTAGGAGTCGGCTCAGGATTCAACCTCGACTGGGATTCGGGTTGACACGGTGCTCGGCGCGCACTAGCGCTGCCCAGCGATGTAACCAGCTGCAAGCGTGTTAGCACCACTCGATCATGGATCCATGGTCCGCCCGACAAGGTCGGGCTCATCGGTCGGTACGGGCGTACAGCAAAGGAATCAGCACCACGCAGTGGCGGATCCACAGTGTAGAGTCGGGTCACATGATTCTGATGTTCTAATTAGTTTATGGTTGTGTTTTTTAGCTCTCGATTAAAATTACACTATAGCAGATATTAACTTTTTCTGAGAAATTTTTTTTTAAAAAAACCGTTATATTGTCACGGATAACACAAAGAAATATGGAGATTAACATAAAGTTTCTGATGTGTACGTCTCTCGGATGATAAGACTATGGCCCTGATCAACTCGGATTCGGCTTCTGGCTTCTGGCTTATTTTTCACTATTCATAAGTTTCGTCTTTTTCTAAACTTTTGGCTTTTTGTTGAGCTTTTTTGCCGGTTCTTTTTTTTCCTGTATTTGTTTGTATTATACGTAATGAGCTAACATATTTTTTATATTTTTAAAATTTTTAAATTTAATTATGCTAAATAAGTCTCACAATACAATGCTTTTTTCATCATTCATGTGTTTTCAGCCATAAGCCATGAGCTTTTCAGCTGAACCGATCACCACCTATAATTAGCTAGCTCTTCCCACTCGAAAGTAAAGTAAAACCACTGGATATGCCCTATGCGTAAATCTAGAACTGGTTTACAATCAACATGCATATATACAAGATAGCTAAGCATGTAATTCAACGATCCCCTGTGGAATTTAATCCATACTTCCAGCAACTTTAGAAGTAGAAGTTACCGTAAAAATCCTGTAAAAAACTATGACCCTAACCCAGGAAATAAGGCAATGGTCACCAAGACAGCAAGATATTAACTTTTGACAAGGTCGGGCTCATCGGTCGGTACGGGCGTACGGCAAAGGAATCAGCACCAGCGGGTACAGCTCACGAAAGTGGCGGATCCACAGTGTAGAGTCGGGTCACATGATTCTGGTGTTCTAATTAGTTCATGGTTGTGTTTTTTAGCTTTTGATTAAAATTACACTATAGTAGATATTAACTTTTTCTGAGAAATTTTTTTAAAAAAACCGTTATATTGTCACGGATAACGCAAAGAAATATAGAGAAGAAAGAAAAAACGAAAAAAAAGCCAAAATAACAAAATAAGTCAAAATTAAAAGTCGATGTGTTCTAAGTGGTTTCTGACTTAAATAAACTAGAAACAAAAAAACCTAAAAACTAAAACTATTTAAAGCGGGGCTTCTAACGGCCTCATGATAGAACTCTAGGAATACTGAGGTCCTGTTTGGATCAGTTTCAGATTCTTAAAAACCAGCTATTACTTCTAGTTTTTAAAAGCTAGTGTTACATTCTGGGCCACAGGTCTAAATGGGCTGAACACAACTAAACCCACGGAGCAACGGAGCAACAACCTTATAAGTGGTATTGGGCCTTCTCCCCCCAAAAGACTAGTCCAATGGGTGGGGGCTCCCTCACACTTATAAGTTGTACTTGCTCCTCTCCCACAATCCATGTGGGACTATTCCTAACAATCTCCCCCTCACACATGGATTGGACACTTCTGCAACCATGAGGTCCAAGGAGATGTTAGGCACTGAGCTCGATACCACTTGTTACATTCGGGCCACAGTCTAAATGGGTGAACACAACTAGACCCACTGAGCAACGGAGCAACAACCTTATAAGTGGTATTGGGCCTTCTCCCCAAAAGACTAGTCCAATGGTGGGGCTCCTCACACTTATAAGTTGTACTTGCTCCTCTCCCACAATCCATGTGGGACTATTCCTAACAACTAGTTTCTAAGCAAAAACTGATGCGGTGTTTGGATCCCCTAGTTTTTAAAAGCTGATTTCATTTATGATTGGTGCTAATAGACTATTATACCCTTACATTTATGATTGGAAGCGTCGCGCGTGGTCTTTAATGAGGGTAAATGGGTATTTGTGCAAAAAAAGGGCAAAAGCTGGGTATCAACAGCTTCTTGGTTTTTAAGAATCTGGGTATGTAAATTTTAAAAACTGCCCCAAAAACTGATCTGTTTGGATCCCACCCAGTTTCCAAAAGCCAGACTCTTAAAATCTGGGTGAATCCAAACAGGCCCTGAGTACAACAGATTTACTCATAAACTCTAGATCAGCCTTTGGCTCACGGTGCGGACGGTGTCGGTAGCAGGGCCTTTTCCTGCGTGTTGGCGGTCCGTGCATTCAGCTGATTGCAGACAAGGCTGCTGGTGTCAGCGCGCGGCAAGCACAGATGAGGGTTCAGGAGCCGCAGGCGGCAGTGGTCGCGGGCGTACGGAAACGCGTCCGCGCGGCGTAGCGGTGCTGCCTTCGCGTTTGGCTGATGTCGTGGCCGGTCCTGGCGCCATGTCTTGCTTGCTTCCCGGTTAAATTAGCCATGGAGCTGTTTCAAACCCAGATTTCTATTCATTTTCACGGGATCGCGGGTGTCTATTCCTAAGGGAGCCTGCCCATGTGATGCCTTTGAAATGTGTTTGCACCTGGTACTCCCGATAATCTGAATCAAACTCTGCCGACACCAACTAGATGATTGCCCTGCTAGGTTTTCCTGAAGGATTAAATCAACTAGATTAACATAAAGTTTCTGATGCGTACATCTCTCGGATGATAAGACTATAATTAATTAGCTAGCTCTTCCCACTCAAAAGTAAAGTAAAACCACCGGATATGCCCTATGCGTAAATCTAGAACTAGTTTACAATCAACACGCATATATACAAGATAGCTAAGCATGTAATTCAACGATCCCCTGTAGAATTTAATCCATACTTCCAACAACTTTAGAAGTAGAAGTTACCGTAAAAATCCTGTAAAAAACTATGACCCTAACCCAGGAAATAAGGCAATGGTCACCAAGACAGCAAGACATGCAGACCCATTTTTCACCCTGGATTATCAGCAATTGGCACAATCATAGTGTATATATCTCGCGTCACCGAAAATTTTGGAACACTATATATCAGATAACAATTTACTATGGCATCTTAACTTGTATACATTTACCAATGTCAAGAGTAATTGAAGCACTGCACATGCCTTTTCACATTGAAATAAACTCACCACCCCCAAATATAATTGGTTGGGCTATGAGCTCATCATTCATCAAGGAATTTGGAGGAGAGGGAGTAGAAATGAATGAATGGGAAAAGCTCAGGGTGCGCTTGAGAGGCGATCTGACGGTTGAAACTCTACTTCCTGTTATCCCATTTTAAACGTATTTCTGACTTGATCATACATCCCTGATGAGATATTAAATCCGAAAGAATGTAGCATATAAGTAGGAAGGACTCTTGCAATATGAGAATAGAAACTTCAATCTCTGGCCCGCTCCAAACATCGATGGATTATAGCTTCTGGCTTTCAAAAGTAAAAAACTGTTTGAAATACATTGATTTCTTGATACGGCTTTTTTTTTATCTTTTTATCTTTTTTAATATTATCCGTAATGATATAATGATATTTTTTATTTATTCTTACATTAAATATTTTAGAAAATGCTAGCCACTACAATACTATTTTAACTAAAAATCACATTATTTTAGAACAAGGCCTGTAGGTCGTAGCGACGATATCTGCATTGAGCCGTATGTAAACAAATCGTCCATGTCGGTGGAACGGTGGAGTGATGTGAGAGTATAGGTCGAATAATTTGTAGGTGCTTCGGGAAGATGTCGATATCGATCGGTCATGGACTCACAGGTGATCCAAAACACGTGAACTGATTGAAGATGGTTCATTTGGCAATCGAGGCTGTCACACGCGACGGCGGAGGAACGACGAAGTAAACAAGATCAATCGCAGAGAGACATGAGATTTTAACGTGGAAAACCCTCTCAATGCGAGAGGGAAAAAACCACGGGCGCCAGCCAGCAACAATCTTCACTATCTCGGGGTGAGGTTACAATGCCGGGGATTTACAACTCTAATCTCATATCCCAAACGACGGCTTACAGGGAATATATATAACAGGGAAACCCTAATTCGACTAGAATCCATACGCGCGGGGCTTCGCCCCGCACTTCCAGCGCGTCCCCAGGTACACGGGCCTTGACACGGGGCGCCTTCAGACTCGCTACGCTCCGTCGTAAGCTGGCCTAATGTATAGAATTTGGATCACAAATCAACAGAGGCACCGTGAAATTCACCCGAAGGAGAAAGCAGGGTGCAATCGGAATGGCTATAGACAAATATCATTTATCCTATATCTTATTTTATTTTTGTAGCGTCGAAGTCAAATATAGATAATACCAAATACTTATTTCTCTATTTCATATTTGTTCCATAAACTTTTGAACAACCGGTCAAACGAAAATTATCCTATTTTTTACGCGTCTACAAGATATTGGTTTGTAGGGGTGTAATATTATTCACCTATTTAGATACGACAATCTACCTATCTATTATCTTGTTCCTAAGCAAAGCCGTAACAAACTTCCTCATATCACTTGATATACAGATATCACTCATTCTGTATTTTATTCTATATATTTTCTTGAAGTTGGAGTCAGATATAGATAGTATCGAATACCTATTTAATCTTTTTTATATTCACTCCATAAATCTTAGAGCGATCATATGGATAAAAATTTTCTGTTCTATTTACACCTTTAATATGGCCCCGCTCATTTCAACTTCAGCTTCTGGTTTCCGGCTTATTTTTCACTATTCATAAATTTCTTCTTTTTCTGAACTTTTGGCTTTTTTGAGCTTTTTTGCCGGTTTTTTCCCGTATTCATTCGCATTGTCCGTAATGAGCTAACATATCTTTTCTATTTTTTATTTTTTTTAATTTAATTACGCTAAATAAGCCACCTTCATCTACAGTAAAAATTTCAGCTGCTATAGTGCAATTTTAGCCATAATCCACATCTTTTTAGCCCAACCGAACGGGGCCTTAAGAGAAACTGAACCGAAAATCAGGCTATCCTACGTGAGTTTACAAAATAGGGAAAATGAGAAATCTGACGTTGCCGACGGATTTGAACGGAGTCACATGATTCGTCATACATTTTTCTAACATATCCTTTTTTAATTACCGATGCTAGTTACTGTAGAAAAGCCGAAAAACAGCTTTTAGAAGCTGAAAAGAACAGGACCTATAGCTTCTGGCTTTCAAAAATAAAAAACTGTTTGGAATACGTTGGTTTCTTGATACAGGTTTTTATCTTTTTATCTTCTTTTTTCTTTACATTGTCCGTAAAGATTTGACGGTATTTTTTGTTTTTATTTATTCTTTAATTAAATATTTTAGAAAATGCTAGCCACTACAATGCTATTTTAACTAAAAACCATATTATTTTAGAACAAGGCCTGTAGGTCGTAGCGACGATATCTGCATTGAGCCGCATTTAGACAAATCGTCCCACATGTCGGTGGAACGGTGGAGCGATGTGAGAGTATAGGTCGAATAATTTGGAGGTGCTTTGGGAAGATGTCGGTATCGATCGGTCATGGAGTCACGGGTTATCCAAAACACGTGAAGTGATGGAAGATGGTTCATTTGGCAATCAAGGCACCGTGAAATTCACCAGAAGGAGAAAGTAGGGTGCAATCGGAATAGTTATAGACGAATATCATTTATCCTATATTTTATTATATATATTTTTTAGCGTTGAAATCGGATATAGATAATACCAAATATTTATTTCTTTATTTCGTATTTGTTCCATAAGCTTTTGAACGGTCGGTCAGACAAAAATTATTCGCTTCGTCTACACATCTACAAGATATTAGACAGTAGGGATGTAATATTCTCTGTCTATTTAGATACGACAATCCACCTATCTATTATCTTGTTTCTAAGCAAAACGACGACAAACTTACTCATATCACTTGACGTACGGATATCACTCGTCTCGTATTATATTCTGTATTTTTTTCAGAATTAGAGTCGGATACAGATAATATCGAATACCTATTTAATCTTTTTTATATTCACTCTATAAATCTTGAATGGATTTATTGGATAAATATTATCTACCCTGGGGCCCAGCCGGCAGCCGAACTCAGTACCGGCGCGCCCCTGCTGACGGTTTGCCTAATCGCCTTGCACGCGCCGCCTCGATCCTCAGCGTCTGCGTCTGCGTGCCACCTGCAAGCGAGGCCGGCTGCCTCCCGCCTGCGTCTGCGTGCCAGCGCCCGGCTGTCTCTGTCTCATGTGATCGTCGTCGTCGTCGCCGCCGCCGCCGTGTTTGCCACCTCCCTCTCCGAGCGCCCCGCGGTTCCGCTCCTACTCTGGCTCGCGGGGTACGTGCTCCAGTGTCTCCTCCACGTCCTCTGCATCGCCGTCGAGTACAGGCGCCGTCGGCAGGCCCGTGATGGCGGGGCTGGGGCGGAGCAGGAGGGTGCGGGTGATGGGGATTTCAAGCTCAGGTGAGGATCTTGCTCAGATCATCCCCAAATGCCTCTAAAATATTAGTAGACGAGTTAATAGATCTACCTTTACCGTACATGTGGCCTTCAAATAGAATCGTGGTTACAATCTTTTGCGCGCTGTTGGAGTTCCGAGTGCTAATTTTAGGCATGGAGTTAATTTATCGCTATAGTGTATCATATTGCCGTAACAATTATCACCTGCTTTGGTTTTGTTTCCTTTGATCACTTCTGTGCTGTAAGTGTTTTTCAGTTTACTTAGGGCCAGTCTATTTATAGCTACAGTGATCATATTGCCATATCAATTATCACCTCCGTTGGTTTTGTTTCTTTTGATCTGCTACTTGTATTGTAACTCCTTATTAGAATTATAACAATAATTTTACTAGATGTGGCAATTCTTCTCCATAACGTCCTCATCCTTAAGTGCAGGCTGTGCAACACAGCAGTCAAACGAAGCTTACTTTTGTAGGTTTTTGGTACTTGGTACGTGTTGCACCCGGATTTTTCAATCCAAATCCACTGTGTTTTATCGCACTATTCCATGGATCAGTAGATAGTGCACACAGTAACATTGCTGAATCATACACATACATCACAAAATATTACATGCCATAAAGGTCTTTTCCCATATCGGGCGATAGTTCACATAGGAGCCACATTGGCTAATAGTTACATCACATTAAAGCAGCGGAATAGTAGCAAAAGTGAAACCATTACCACAGGCAAGTGACCGGAGGGTATTTGTGTTCCATGCATATTACCCAAGATTGGATAATATATATGCACACAATCTCCATCTAGTCCTCTTGTCTATGTTTCAAAATACGTAATAAGCGTCCTAGTTGTTGTCGTCGCCTCCTCCTGCATTTATAGGAGCCTCTTCATGCTCATAGTGCTCCTGAGTCCCTGTCTCTGTTTGATATTTGCGAGTGTGAGCACTCCAACCCCGTGCTCGCAAGCCAACACACAGAATGCAAATATATATAACATGCATGGCTCAACAAAGGAAAGGCATAGGGTTATTTTGTTTTGCTGAAGAGTGTTTTTGAATACAATTACTTAAAATTCCCTATAACCTAGCAGGTTTGAAATCACATTTTTAAACCATTCATTGTAATAATCCATGTAATCATTGTTTTCCATATTTATAGCATCGCATCATAAGTTACCCCTTAGCATCACACCGAGGGTTGCGTATGACATCGCACCATACGCTCATTGTCGGCATCGCACTAACTATCCTTATGGCATCGCACCATAAGTTACCCCTTGGCATCACACCAAGGGTTGCGTATGACATCGCACCATACGCTATTTGTCGGCATCGCACCAACATTACATATGGCATCGCACCATATGTTGCCTATGGCATCACACCATAAGTTACCCATTGTGTTCATAATGGTTTGAGGAATATTCCTTGGGGCATTAGTGTCACCCCAAGTATCTAACATTCCTAAGCATGCCGTATAAGTAAGGACTTATTTTGTGAAATCATATATTAATTCTTGCTATGGCGACAAGGTTCACATTTCCAAGATTGGCAAGGAGAATAATATACACAACAGCAACAATAGGATTTAACTAACTTGCTGAAATCAACATAACATATTTCATGAAATAATAGCATGCAAGTTGCTAATTTAAAAGGAAATAGCTTTGAAATGTTGGGTTCAATATGATCAAAGTGTTGACTCGCCTGGGTCGTTAGTGTCCGGGTCTTGACTGTCGGGACTGGTGTCGTCTGCTGCCTCCTCTTGCTGGGCCTCGAACACTATATACGTTGCGCGAAATTTTTGGATAAAAATTAGCAAATCATACAATCCACAGTCAAAAATTCAAATGAACTCGAAAATTCATGGTTTTGGTCCCATTAGACAGATCTTGAATTTAGATGAATTTACAAATTTGTTTCATTCAATTGGAGCTAACATGGAGAAGTTATGAGCGGTCAAAGTTCTCTGTTTCAGTCAAATCCAAAAATTACTAAATCCTGACATGTGGGGTCCACTGTCAGCCTCAGTTTTCATTTTGATTTTTCCATTTTATTTTTCTTTTTACTTTCGGTGCTACTGACATGTGGGTCCAGCTACTGTTTAGTAGGGGGTCCACATGTCAGTACAGGGTCAGTGTAAGTGTTCCACTGACCAGTGGGGCCCAGTGGTCAGTGGGCGGCTCTGGCTACAGCGGTTGACAGGTGGGGCCCACCTGTCAGCCCGAAAGAAAATAAAGAAAACTCAACCCAAGATCATGCGAGCCGAGGCTCGAGCAGCGCGGCCGGGAGTTGGGGAAGGGAGAGCGAGCGGTGATAGCCAGGAGAGTCGGGGAATTTATCTTACCCCTATAGAGCGATTTATTCCTTTGAGGTGGGTCGGCAGCCGGGTCGGACAGAGGAGTCGGGGACGACGGTGGCCGGCGGCGAGGAAGTGTTGGGGAGGTCCTGCGGAGGGGCAAAACACGTTCCTAGAGCTGCGCTGAAGACGAAGACGCAATCACCCAGGACCGAGGGGGTTCGGAGGCGGGTCGGCGACGTGCGGCGACGGCGGACCGGGGAGACTCTCGGTGACAGCGGTGTACGGGCGACGGGGAGCTCGGGCGAGGCCGAGGGTGACCTCACAGCACTCCGGAGGTGGTCCTGGCGCGGGGAATCGGCGGCTAACGGTGGGGACTAACGGGGGGCTCCGTCGCCGGTGTTGGGGAAGGAGGCAGCTCGCCGGTGGCTACGGGGCACGGGGGTGCAATTACCTGCTGGAGAGCGAAGAGCGAAGCTTGTGGAGCACAACAGGAGGCGCAACGCCTTTATAATGGGCTGAGGAGAGCGGGCAACGGTCGAGCGGTGCGGGCGGCCGTGTAGTCATGTCGGAGCGGCGGAGCAGATGGGGCAGCGGGAATTTGGGCCGCGCGTGACTGCTCGGGCAGAGGCGCGGAGGGATTTGGAGTGTGACCCTCCACTGCGGCTTTGCGCCACGCACGCGCCGGGCGCAGAGGGCTTGCGCCACGCGGCCGAGCGCGTGACCGGCGAGGAAAGCTGCAGCGGCGGCGTCGTTCTAGGAGCGAGGCAACGAAACCGAGGCGAGGCGGCCGCAGCGCCCCACCGGTGACGGACGGCACGGGCAGAGCTGGCGGAGGCATGAGCGCCACGGGGGAGAAAGCTCCTGAGCGAGGCGCACGCGCGGTCGCGCGGGGAGGGGGGGAAGACGCTGGCGTGAGGCGGGGCCAGCGGCAGAGAGAGAGCGGGGGCAGGGCCCGCTTGCCAGGGGGCGCGCGCGCGCGAGGAATGGCTGGGCCGGGGTGATGGCCGGCTCGGCTCCTTGCAAAAATCTTTTTTTTTGTTGCTTTACATTTCTTGCTATATTTTGATTTAACTATTGCACAAATTTTGGTATATAATTTAGATTTATTTTAAGTACCTCCCTCCTAATTTTTGGATCATCTTTTCAGATTCTTCATTAAAATTGGTAATTACCTCTTAATTGTATATTTTCAAATTTTGGGAACCTTAACCAGAAATTCTTGAAGAACCACCATGAAATCCAAATCCAAAAATGAAATATATTGCGAAGTATTTCAAGGGCTCCATAATTTACAATTTCTAATTTTTCGGGATGTTACAGTACGGTCCCTAGTGCAAGCTTTGAGTGTGTCGATTGACAGTATTGCATTCCCAAGCTAGACAATGAATTGCACTACCAAACTACACGTGAATTGTAAGGGCAAGAAGGTATTCTGTTTTCTGTCCATTGGGGCTGCAGACTAGATGGAAGCTATGTGCCCTGTTTGTGGCTATTCATTATTTAAGAGTAAGGTTTTTACCATACTGGAGGATTTGCGAGGCTTATTCTCTGGTTAGAAATTGTTCATGGGGGTAAGGTGAAGGCAGATTATGGTGCATAATTGTAAATCACCAGGCATAAAAGTGTTGTTGGTGACTTGGTTCATTTAACGTTGAAGGAGCCTGTGGAGGGTCATTGATGCTAGCACAAGTGACTTGCAACTGAACAAGGAAAATGGCTTAATAGTGCCTAAAGTGGATGAAGATGATATAATCGAGATTTTTATGTCCTTTAGAAACATAGGCCAAAAAAGTCAAATAAGTAGTATTGTAAGTCTCTTTTATGTATATTTGAGATTATTAGTATGGTGTTTAACTATTTATATTGTAATTTGTGCAAGTTTCCAACTTAATCCTTGAATTTAAGACTTATCATTATTTATACCGAATTATAGTGCAAATTTTACACTTATTTACCAAATTGGCGAATGATTTTACCGAATTGCATATGAAAATTTTGGTGCAGTATACTTTTTGGTAAAATCCTGGATCCGCCACTGGGCCAAACACATTGGATTCATAATTTTGGTTTTTTGCTTTTTTAATTATCTGTAGAGATTATAACAGTATTATTATTATTATTATTATTATTATTATTATTATTATTATTATTATTAAAGGATTTAGAAAAGGCTAACCAATTTTAGCAAAAAATCACCCATCGAAAATCCAAAACCTTAAAAAAGCGACAATGATGGGGCCTGAGAATATTGGCGGCAAAAAGAGAATACTGGCTCTTTGGTACCGGAAAGACCGCGAAACCACGCACACGAAACAAAACCATTTTTGGGTGGCTGTACTTGAATCGACACTGAGAGGACGACTCCTATTAATACAGATCAGACGGCTAGTCGTTGATAATGGTAGGGGACAGACTCCACTGACGTACGGCACACAAGCATCGCTCCATGCGATCGACACTGACAGAATGAGTGGATAGCGCAGTTAGGGCTAGCTATTCCCAGCAGGCACATCTTTCTTTTGCGACATCAACGTACGGCGAACTCAAGCCATGCGCGACATTATACGCCCATTCTTTCGGACATTGATTTATTGGTTTTAGATTAGCCTTATAGTTTTTTTATTGTTTATCACAAAAAAATGTAGAGCAAAATAAATTTATGTACGATTGTAGCTAAAATAAATGAAATTGTTATAGTATATAGTATAGTTAACTTATAAATCCCACCTTAAAAAACACACTTCATTTAAACATTAGTTACCGTAGAAAAATCAAAAGCAGATTTTAAAAACTAAAAAGGATATGTATATAATTACGTTGTTTTTGGTTTTTTACATCATTTAACTTCGATTTCTTTGAAAACCGAAACAAACGGAATGACTTTTTCAAACGTCTTTTTCAAATGGTTTTTTGAATCTAAAACCATATGCATTGTCCATATCGATATCTGTACCGTATTAAAAAATACAATAAAAAATCATCGACCATGGGAAAAAACAGAATCTGTATCCGACATGGCGAGAAGGATCCGATCGATCCAACTGTGACTAAAAAAATATGTTTCCCTTTACGTGCACGCATGTAACATTGCAACCGTGATGAACGCACGACTTGAATATACTCGCCAACGCTCGCTAATGAATCTTATGTAGCACCCGGTGGATCCCAAACCAATCGTCGTGATATTTTGACTTTGCTGCATTACGCGAAATCTTTTAGCTTCCGGCTTTCTAATTTCGTCTTTTTCTAATTTTTAGTTTTTAGGCATTTTATATATTATTTTTCTTTTATTTCTTTACATTATCTGTGATAACGTAATCTTTTTTACTTTTTTTAAATTTAATTATATTGAAAAATCTAACAGCTGTCACAATATAAAACGTAAACTTTTTACTTTTTTAAATTTAATTACATTGAAAAATCTAACAACAATCACAATATAAAAATAAACCATACACAGTACAAAAAAGGCCCGTTCTTTTCGTCTTTTGGTTTATAGTTTATGTTATAATAACTAGCTTTCAAACAGAGTGTCTTTTTAAGATGGGGCATATTAGTCGATTATAATATATATTGTACCGATTTCAATTATACCGGTCAAAACCGCACGTGACTGTTTCTCTACACTCTTTCACGAATAGCTAGAATTAAAAATTATAAACAACAGCTAAAAAACACATATATTGTTCAATGGAGGTGAAGGCTTTGGGTGATGCGCAGCCGAGGTAAGTTTGGGACGCAATCTTCCCTCCTAATTGATGTACTAGGACTTGTTTAAGAAGTCTAAAATCCCAACTGACCCATGTGGGTAGACAGATTCTAGGCATTCCAATCAAGGCCTCCGTGGGCTCAAGCCCCCTCCACAGCTCAAGGCCTAAGGAAACCCTAGTTCTGCCGCTTTATGTATAGTACACTAGTTAGATATTCGTGTGTTGCAACGAAGTCATAAAAATGGTGAGACGAAACTTACTGCCTGGCCAACTTCACACATCAAATATTGGAGAGCAAACGACAGAGATAGAAATGTGGCCAGAATACGCAAGGAGATAGGGGGGTGGGCGGTTGTATCCTGAGAGAGATAAGGAAAGAGACGAATGGTCCAGATCAAATCGGATGGCTGAGAAAAGAGGAGAGAGAATGAATCAACCACCAACTCACACTTCTATAATAGTAAAGATTATGGTCGACCAGACATGAGACCACGTTATGTCCCGGGTTGGTGGGGCTGCTAGCTCTCGTTTACCGGATCGCAAGCTGTTGATACGCTTAGGGCATCCGCAATGGTAATAGCTAGTACTAGCTATATAGTCAGCTGACGTGGAGGTGAGAGACAAAAGCAAAGACTATTTTATACTGTTGGACCCACATGCTCCTCTCTCATGTTCTTGGACTACGTGAAATAGATCAGCTATTTGCTCATCGCTAGTGACTACTCTCTCTCCTACTTTTTCCTTGCCACATCAGATCTAGCTAACTAAATAGCCAGCTGTTGGAGACGCCCTTAGGAAAGTCTAGCCCAATAGCTAGCTTAGAGCATCTCCAATAGTGACTTATGAGCTAGCTCTAAGCATATTATTTCATATTTTAATAGAAGAGAGAGAAAAGCTATCTTTTGATTAAGAGCTAGTCTCATACACACATTCCAAGATTATGTGAGAGTGTCATGTGAGGCTATTTATGTTATGAGCTATGTGCTAAAAGTTAGTAAGTATTGGAGAAGTTATCTTAGAGTTAGTAACTAGCTTATATTGTTGGAGATGCTCCGGCGTCTGTCAATTAATTTGCGCCGAGATAAGAACAAGATTCGTCTAATCATGGTTGCCACATGCATTGCACGTTGAGTTGGTCGTCTCCATTATCCATTAATCAGGAGTATGATATACTATCACTAGTGGCCAGAAATGAGGGAGGACAAGTGCTGTAGCTATTGGGTCTCATTTCATACGAGTCGTTATAGAGATGTAGAAATGTTTCGACCAACTGTGCGCATTAACCCTTTAATGTTAGAGCATTAACTCTTAATGTTAGATTTTGATTGTACCGTACTAATAACAAACTAAAATGCACCGTCGGCTCATTACATCGTGTGCAAATTAAGTCCTAACAAAGTAAGCTAAAAACACGTCAAAATTCCAGCTTTAAACTAAATGCAGTCAGGGAAAACAACTTTCGGTATGAAAAAATTTCGCAGGCCTAACGAAATAGCGAAATTTCGTTCGTTTCGGCTAAAGTTTTGGACAAAAATTTCAAACATCATTTAAATTTTGATAAAGTTAAACTAAACTTGGGACAAAATTTGAACAAATTTTAAATGACGATAAATTCGACCAAAATTTAGCCGAATGCTCCTTTCAGCTACCCTCCGAAAGGAGCAAAATTCTAGTGATTTCGTCACCTTTAGGACGAAATGTTTAACCTTGAATGCAGTACATTGTTAGTCTTCAAGAAAGTTTTGTGGATAATATTAATAATTTGGATAGAAATATAAATTTGAATAGGTTAGAAATTATTAATCGGATGAAAAAATATATACCAACTTTTGTTAATATATACGTTGTTTGTGGCCTTTGTAGAATCGTATAACCTTTTCTTATGCCAAATGGATAACCTCCTAGGAGAGAGAAACAAATGGTACGTACACACGACAAGACATAATTGAAGGAAGGAAGGATTAAAAAGAGGGCGGCAGCCGGCAGGTGAGCCATCCTTATCCATGAAATCAAGCTATCAAACCAATCGACCAGTATTTACAAGGAGCAACGAAGGACAGCAACAACCGCCACCTATATCGATCGTCTTTTCAGCAAGAGATTAATCCAAAAACGAAACGAAATTAATTACTGAAAAGTGAAAACTAGGTGAATGAAGAACATAGAAAAGAAAAGAAAAGAGGGGAGGAAAAAAAGTCTGCCTCTCTCTCGCATAGCTAAATTGGCAAGCGGAGGAAGAGAGGCAATGATCATTCATTACCTTACATGTGCCAGAGCGCGCCGCCGTGGGGGTAGGAGGCGGCGGCGGCTAACGAGGAGGAGGAGAGGTCGTCGTGGGCGTCGACGTCGTCGTCGTCGTCGAGGGCGCAGGCGCGCGGGGGCTCGGAGGGGAGGAGGCGGTCGCGGCAGAGCGGGCAGGTGGCACGCGGGCGGACGAGCCAGGCGTCGAGGCAGGCGCGGTGGAAGACGTGGCGGCAGCGGAGCTCGCGCACCTCCTCGCCCTCATGGACCCGCGACAGGCAGAACACGCAGTACACGGCGGCGTCCGGCTGGTCGGGTACCGGCCCCTTGCCCCGGCGGTACAGCGCGACGGCGAGGCGGTCGCAGAACTCGGGCGGCAGCGGCACCTCGTCCTGCTGGAAGCCGCCAGCCGACGAGGCGGCGATGCGGTAGCCGAGGAAGGCGGAGCGCGTGGGCCACGCGTGCCGGGCTCCGCCGCCCCCCCGGAGAGCGAGCGCGGCGAGGCGCAGGCCGGCCTCGGCGAGCACGAGGAGTAGGAGGAGGCAGAGGATGGAGAAGGCGAGCAAGAGGACGGACACGAGCACGCCGCCGACCTCCATTGCTAGCTCCTTGCCCGTCTCGGCCTCCGTCCGTGGACTTCTACGCGACTAGCTAGGGAGTACGTGGGAGCTCGACGGCCAGGCACGCGCGCGGAGCGAAAGGAGAAGCTAGCCAGCCAGCTAGTTGAGTCAGCTCGAGAGTTCGGACAAGATAGGAGGGGTGGAGTCGTGCTTAGGACTAGGTAAATTAGGGAGGTGGTGCAGTAGGCGTAGGGACCACCTGCAGTGCAGTGCAGGGCACGTGGTGCCAGGACGCTATACAGCCTTGAAGATAGCGACCTGCGGAGGGATCCGATCACCATCGGTTCGTTCGTGATATTTTGACTTTGCTACATTAGGCGAAATCTTTTAGCTTCCGACTTTCTAATTTCGTCTTTTTCTATTTTTATAGTATTTAAGCATTTTATATATTCTTTTTTTATTTCTTTTTTAGTTTTTAAACAGAGTGTCTTTTTAAGACATGATCTATTAAGTCGATTATAATATATATTATACCGATTTCAGCTATACCGGTCAAAATCACATATGACCGTGTCTCCATACTCTTTCATGAATAGCTAGAATTAAAAATTATAAACAACAGCTAAAAAACATATATTGTTCAATGGAGGCGAAGACTTTGGGTGATGCACAGCCGAGGTAAGTTTGGGATGCAATCTTCTCTCCTAATTGATGTATTAGGACTTGTTTAAGAAGTCTAATATCCCAACAGACCCATGTGGGTAGACAGATTCTAGGCATTCCAATCAAGGCCTCAGTGGGCTCAAGCCCCCTCCACAGCTCAAGGCCTAAGGAAACCCTAGTTCTGCCACTTCATATATAGTACATTATGGTCGACCAGACTAGGGGTAGAAACGGATCGATACGATCGAATAGTCTCAAATACGAATACGAATCCATATTTTTAAAATGAATACGAATTCAAATATTCTCAAATACGGATTCAAATATTCTCGAATGCGAATACGGATATTTTCAAATACGGATTTTCTCGAATACGAATATCGGATAAAACGGATTTCTAGCGTTTTGCCAATTTTTCACTGGTTTTTGACTGGTTATCGATTTTAAACCACCTAAATTCAAAATTTTAATCACAAAAATCGTACGGATTTTTCATGGATTCTAGAAACGGATCAAATACGAATCAAATAGTCTCGAATACGGATACGAATATTCTCAAATACGAATGCGAATACGAATATTCTCAAATACGGATACGAATATTCTCGAATACGAATATTTTTCGATACGGATTTTGCTTACCACATTCGTGTTTTCTCGAATACAAATATCGGATAAAACGAATTATCCGTTACCATTTTCTACCCCTTGACCAGACAGTGAGACGACGTTATGTTCCGGGTTGGTGGGGTTGCTAGCTCTCATTCTACCGGATCGCAAGCTGTTGGTACGCTTGGGTAAGGCTAGTCACAATATAAAAATAAACCATACACAGTATAAAAAGATTAAGCTAGAAGCCCAATAGAGCACAACCTTTTTCTCATCCATCGATATGCATCACATCTAGAGATGGCAACGGGCACAAACCCGCTGGGTTTTGCTATCCCAAACCCGTGCCCATGAATGTTGGATGTGCCCGCTAAAAAACCCATGCCCATGACGGGTGCAGATTTTTGCCCAAACCCATGCCCACTGAGTTAACGGGTACCCACGGGTCGCTCGTGGGGTCAGTAATGTAAGCTGCAACAATGGTTAATGGAGAAGAGGAAGAAGTTCACCGGCCATGTTCGTTGGAGCCAGAGGGTAGCGCCATGGCCAAGGGCCTACTGCTGCGATGCGTGTTGGCTGCGGCGTGGGGGCGGCGGGTTGTCGCCGTGGGGGTGGCGGGCTGAACTGGAAGGCGAGGCAACGACAAGGGCGTGCGGGAGGACGAGCGTGCGGTGAGAGTGGCGGGAGCAGGAGCTGCGGGACGGTAGGGCGAGCGTGGAGACTGCCGGAGACCGAGCGCAGAGCGCCAGATGCGTCGCCGCTGCAGCGGCTGTTGAATCGGGCTGGGGACTAGGGAGGAGTGAGTAATGACCATGACCGAGTGCTAGCTAGGGTTAGCCGTATGAGTAATGGGGCATTGCCGCATTGGATTTGGGGGCTTGGGGCTAAATGGCTAATGAGCTATGGGCTGGGCTGGTTTGCCTGGGTTTATAACTCTTATGGATCGGGTTTATATTACCCATGGGTTTACGGGTTTGGGTACTATAGGAACGTACCCGAACCTGGCAGACCCGATGGGTTGGGCTTTTTGCCCATTAAGAGATCCATGTGTTAGAAAATTGACTCAAACTCATGCCTTAATAGAGTAAAAACCCATCAGGTATCGGGTTTCGGGTACCCATTGCCATCTCTATTCACATCTTTCTCCACAGTGGTAATTGAGTCAGCTCGAGAGTTTGGACAAGATAAGAGAGGTGGAGGCGTGCTTACGATTAGGTAAATTAGGGAGGTGGTGCAGTGGGCATAGGGACAACCTACAGTGCAGTGCAGGATACGTGGTGCGAGGACTCTATCCAGCCTTGGCGATAGCGATCGGTGGAGGGATCAGATCAGCGACACATCTACACCAGCTGTGGTGTGGTGCTTGCCATGCAGGAAAAATTCTATTGTGCCTTCGTGACACAGAGCCGTTTGTGTCACGAGCGAGCCAGGAGTTGACATGTGGCAGCAAGAAACTAAAAAATATTTATTTTTTACTGTTTTGTACTGTAGCAAGTCAATAAAAATATTATTATTTTACTGTTTGCACTGTAGCAAGATAATAAAAATATTGGTTTTACTGTTTTGCTGCAGTAAAAACAGTAAAAAATAGTTTTTATTAACTTGCTACAGCGCAAAACAGGAAACTAATTTTTTTATTTCTTGCTGCCACGTGTCAACTCCCGGTTCGCTCGTGACACAAATGGCTCTGTGTAACAGGGGCACAATAGAATTTCTCGTCATGTAGGGGCTTTGGCTATCCTTAGTGTTGAAAACGGTAACGGGTAATTCGTTTTATCTGATATTTGTATCGGAGAAAACATGAATGTGGTAAATAAAATTTATATTCGAAAATATTCATATTTGTATTTGAGAATATCCGCATTCAAGAATATTCGTATTCGACACTATTCGATTCGTATTCGATCCATTTTCTAGAACCCATGAAAAATTCGTACGAATTTTGTGATTCAAAATTTGAATTTAGCGGTTTAAAACCGGTAAATAGAAAAGTTGATGTGCGGACCGTGTATGATACGTGTATCTTATACGGCCACTCATGTCTTTTTTTTTACATTTTTTATGACCATTTTACGTGTATCTTATACGTCCACTCATGTCTTATTTTTTATGACCATTTTGTATCGCGGGGTGGGGATGCACAGAAAATTAGGGTGCATTGGATACACAAAAGGTTTTCTTTTTTCCTTACCGTTAGGAGGGAAGTGGATCCAAATTATTTATATTATTTTATTATTACATTTGATATGATATAAATACAGTATTGAATTTTCATTCGATTAATAATTTGTATCCTATTCGAATTCATATTTGTATAAAAAAATATAGATGCAGATAAGGTATAGATTTTTACCATCTGAAATGTTATTTTATTCGGACTATACGTATTCGTATTCGATAAAGCAATATGTATATTTTTATTATAATACAACTAATTAGTTGAATAAGTTTTTTTAATTGAACATAAATTCCTCTTTCTTTAGTGAAGTAATTGAATTAAAATAATTAAGCGTGATTGTACGGGGATAAAATGCCATTAATGTGTTCATACTACATAAGTTATGAGGATATCTGGATCCGACCGAATTGAGTAGATATGTGATTTGAATTCGTATACGTTATAATATTCGATTCGTATTCGAGAATATTCGGATTCATATTCATATTCTTTTACAAAATATAAATACAAATATGGTAAGCGCACTATTCAATTTGTATTCAATCTGTTTTCATTCCTAGCCACCCTATTTGCTCCTATAGCCCGTTAGGTTGATGCTTCAGATATGTGCCTTCTTATAATAACTAAGGAAGAGATTACGGTCATGACTTATTTGGCTTCTTTGCGACTTTTGGCTTTGGCTTCTTCAAAGGCTAAAATAAATGGGATGACTTCTTCAAATGGTTTCTAGAATTTGCTTCTTCAAACGGTATTTCAAGATCAAACATATGCACCATCCGAGTCGGCGTCTCCACCGTATGCCATCATCTCGAAAAGCGCAGACAAAAAACCATTAATCGCTGCCAAAAACTATCAGCCGTAGTCCAAAATAAGGACCTAGACAAGGGTATACCATTGCAATGGTATAGCAATAAGGCCCCATTTCAAACAGTTTCAGCTTCTGATTTCTTAATTTCTTTTTTTTGTTTTTTGTTTTTTCTTATTCCTTTGCATTGTCTATGATGACATAACATTTTTATTTTTTATTTTTAAAATTTAATTATTCAAAAAAAAGCTAACAATTATTAGATACATTTTTAGCCACTATAGTGCAAAAAAATAGAAGCCATAGTTTACAAGCCACATTGAGCAGGGTCATGTTGTTTCAACAAGTTTCAAGAAAACGTTTAAAAATTTTCATGCTTCAATGAGTTTCACATATTTTTAGAAGTTTCAAAATATTTCAAGACAAAGTTTTAACGAGTTTTAGATTTTGGAACTCAAGTTTCAACAAGTTTTAGTCAAAGAGTTTCAACAAGTTTCAATCAAAAGTTTCAATAGGTTTCAACCAATAGTTTCAATAAAATTCAACAAGTTTTGGCGAGTTTCTGTGCTTACGATAGAGACAGGAGCAGTGGTGCTAGTGCCCACCTTAGCCATCGCCAGAGGGGGCAGTGACATAAAGAGGAGGGTGATGCGCAGTGGTCATAGGCGTCTCCGCGGCGCTCCATGGAGGCTTGCACACGGGCGACAACATGCTTGATGGCGATAGGATCCAAAAGTGGCATGTTCCATGGCGGCTTGCACAGGGGTGGCGACACCCACTCTTGTTGGCTTGCTGCACCACCGGCCCCACGCCACTATAAGTCATCAATGGTCCACTATAAGTTCAAGTTTCATTAAGTAGGTTTTGGTGATAATGACAAATGCAATTGTGATACTAACTTGTTTATTAACTATAATATTGTATAGTCTCATTTGGATATGATTAATGATAAATGCAAATATAAGACTAACTCGTTTGTTAATTATGATATCGCTTAGTCTCATTTAGATGAAAATCATAGAGGTATATATTCGACATCATATTCTTATATCTTATTGCATTTCTCAGATCCAAGATATAGATTGAACTCCATCAAAAATCTAAGTTGAATATGTGCATATGTTTTTAATTATACAATGATAAGACAATGACCTGGACTTGAAGTAAATATGTATGTTATTAAGATTCAAGAGGATGCTTAAGGCAAATGTATGACTAGCTAGAGCTAAGAATATGTTTCTAGTTTTTTACCGGTCTTGGTGCTTGGTTAGAAAACCAGATTGCTAATATAGGTTGTCGTACTATTAAGAGAGGTCTTGTCTAGTAGGTTGAGTCTCATCATGTGTTAATAGCTCAATCTCACTTGCTCTAACTCTTCGTGTCATGATGTTATTATTTGCGAATGTGTTTTGTAAATAGTTGAGGATCATGCGTTGAATCCTTGTAATATGGGACCATATATTGTGAATATGTTTTGCAAATATTTGAAATCTATGTTTCCTACTTCTTGTGGTACAATGCTTATACTTGCAAATGTATTTTGCAAATGATTAAAGCTCATACATAATCCTTGTAGCATGACACTCAGGCTTGTGAATGTGTTTTGCAAATATGTTGAGTCCATGTACCTACACCTTGTGTCATGATTATGAAAATATGCAAATATATTTTCCAACTTGTTAGGAATCATGGTTGATTCTTGTGTACATGATACTATAGTTTACAAATGTGTTTTATAAAATTTATTGAAGTATATGTACTTTTCAGAAAATTTGAAACTATCTTTATGAGCCTTATGGAACTACTGCTGGATGGAACTACCAACATGTAAGGACTTGATCTGATAGGTATAAGTTGTACTGTTGGTTCGAAGAAACACGCTACAGTGTCACGTAGTTTTTCCCCGTTACTACTTACATTTTGAGAACAATGTTTTTGTTACTATCAAATCAAATTAAATCAACAGTGGTAAACTGCTCAAATGGGGAAGAGTCTTGGGGCCTGTTCTTTATTTCAAAGGCTGGCGGCTTTTGGCTTTTGCTACAGTATCTAACTTTCAAACAGGGTATTTTCCCAAGACGGGGTCTACAAGTTAAACGATATACACATTAAAAGTCCAGCATCTGTACCAGCCAAAATCATAAATGAATATCTGTCTCTTCGTAATCTGTATCGTAAACAGCCAAAATTCAAAAATTTCAGTCAAAAGCCATAAGCCGCAGCCGAAAAGAATATGCCCTTGTTCTACACTACTTGCCCATCTTCGAGTGAAGAGCGTTTCGTACATCGAAGGATGCAATTAAGGAACCTAAGCTTGTGAGCGTAGGTTTTTAAGAAGGGTTTCCAGTACGTAGTAAGTCTAGCCTGGGAAGTCCTTGTGTGGCTGGCATGTGATGGAAGCTAGGTCTATAACCATTTATTAATGCACTATTAAGGCTTCGGTTTTAGCGAGGCTTAACTTCACGCTGCGGTGGCCTTTTAAGTTACACTTTTGTTTTACTGTTTTCGATATGAACAGAAATGTGACACTGAAATTAGTAAAGATAACGCCAAAATGTCCATGTTAAGGAGGCTTTCTTGCGGCTTGCAGCTAGGTTGTCGTTGCGGTGCTTTGTTGCAATGTGTTATTGAATCTAGCCCATTAATAGATGCTTTATAATTTCCAGTAAAATACATTCGCTTTACCTCTAAAATAGATGCTTTTAGACGTGTATCCAAAACCAGCGAAATAAAATGTTTTCTAAAGCCACCACGACACCAAACAAAGCTTCAGCCTTCGAAAAGATGAGAGGTCATAAGAGAGTAAAATGGTGCCATAAGTACTCCAGTAACGATAAGATGAAAGATACGGTTTGCTAAAAAAAAAACTCTACAGTACTACTCCCTCAGATCACACAAGACTAATGTTTTTGACTTTTCAAAGGCAATATGATGCCACTGACTACTAAATTTTACTATCATATATTTGCAATAAGTTATACAAAAGTATAGTATAATGAAATTATTTCTTATAACAAATTCACATGTACTATTTTCATATATTCAAACCACACATTCTAAATAATATTTTTGGTAAAATTTAATGTTTTAACTACAAATATTCTAGGACATCGTTCGTCATGCACCTCGCGTGGTGGTGATACGAGTTAGTGCTGAAGAACATTAGAAACATGGCTCATAATTTTGGATTCACTACTACGGTACTGCCCCCTCAGAAAAATCCGGATGTACCACTGCTTTAAAGCTTCAGCAAAATTTATCATTTAGGTACTCGGACGAATCACAAGCACAAAGGAAACAATCGTGTATAATTTTAACCAGTATAGCTAAATTCAATACAATATTTACTACAATCTACCTGTAAATTTCCTGGACAGCAACTCCTCCCTTAGGAGCCTCTCCAACTCTGGATGCTTGTTTATGGGACTGCTATCCTGATTTCGGTAATGATGAAATGCCCTGGTTCAATCGGAAAAAGAATCCGTCAGCGACAAAGTACACAATCTTATAACTGCTAAGTTCAGCAACTCAGCAAGCCAAATTTGTCGAAGTTAATTTTATAATTTACCTTTTCAGGCTTCCTTACAAAACCCCATAAAATATTGATAAACTGAAAAAAAAAAGAGGAACCCAAGGCAATACCAGGTTTGAAATATAAAGTTTACACTCGCTCTCATGTAGCAATTGCATGTATTATCATCTATAGCATTTGCAGCAACTTTAGCATGGGATGACCCAACAACAATAAGGTCTCGCTACTATTAGATATGGCGAACACACCATTGAACTGCAGCAACTGTTTGTACCTTCACTAAAGGTAAAAATAAATCAATGCCAACAATTTCACCAAAGAGAGTGTGGCATTGCAGTTTCATTACTAAAGGCAGCAACAGAGAAATTCAAACTAATAAAGCCACCAATTACCAGTATTTTTCAAGTCCATAAATATCGCCCTTATGGTAGAATTCGAATGTCAGCTGCTCAAAATCTTCGTATACTTTTCGCTGGAAGTTTTTCTCCAAACCATAACTGCAAAAAAGGTTGTAATCGATGCTGCTCTATAGAAAATGTAATTGGAAGCCTTATTTTTAGAACTTTCAGATCCGTACCTATAAAATCTGAAGAGACACTCAAGTCCATATCTGTAGTTTGCTGCTGCATCATCTAGTGTAAAGTTCTTAAAATGCCTATGCATATCTTCGTTAAAATTATCTCTCAGATAGTATGACCAAAAACGATAGAGCGAATTCATTTCCTGCATGCCATTGGATGCATACAATATGTAAAGAATACTGTAACGTAGCTATTGAGAATAGAACAAGGGCATGAGTACAATTTATCAAACCAAACATAAGTGTTCAACGCGAAATATAATCAGCAATGACCAAAACATTAACGAGACGAGCAATTCAATGCCAAGATAATGTATGTAGTGAACATAAAAAGTAAACTTGATCAGCTTTATATATTTGTCTTGTTATAAAGTTGCCACTGCAAGAGAAATATATCGAGGAAGCTGCACTCACCGCAACCAATCCCTAACTTTTTATGCTTCGGTGAGGCATCGATTTTTGAACTTGTTGTACCTTCACAAACAAAACAAAAAACTTCAACATCAATAGGCATTGATAAAAAAAATATTTGAAGGGCATTAGAATTTTAAAGTACACTGCTACTCATTTAGCCACTTACCTTTGTTGCTGGAATTTAGTTTTCTCTAAAGTCGATGGCTTGGATGCTGAAATGGTGGGAAAGATTTGGGCACAGATCCAACAGTGAGCTCCCAATAGGAATTCCATGAGGAGATGAGCTCACTTTGAACTCTTATAGCTAAGAAATGACAAACAATCAATTAAGATAACCTCAATATGAGATAAAGAGAGAAGGATAGGTTTTACCAAAAGAAAACCTCAATTATTAATCTAACTGTGGTTTTCTGGAGTAGACCCATAGAAATATCCAATTGAATTGCTTGGGGGCTTTCGATACACCACCATAGTGAGATTGGCTATTGGGATTATTTGTAAAATTACGACAAAAGAACCTCTCGCTACGCGAGGTGTTTGCTTTTCTATTGCCTCTATTTTGCCGCTCTCGTGGGATAGGATGTCCAGCTTCTTCAGCACCATTGATTCCGATGCCAACGTGGTTCCTTTTGAACCACCGGATGGTTTAGAATCAACATCTGCAGTATCAGCCTGGGAACTTCTTTGATTATTAGCGCGCCGACCATGCACACTCTGAAGTCAGAAGTAACATTATAATATTAGAATGAAAAAAAGGCAAAATAATATAATTTGATAGGTATATAGAAGGACCATCATATGTATCATCACAGAATGGGCTTTGAGACCAGGAATAAAAAAGAAGCAAGCACTGCTCACCTCAAGTCTGAGCCCAAGCCAGCTAGATTCAAACTCAATGTAGCTCCACAACAAGGCTTGTCTTCAGACCTTTATTCCAACACTCAGTTCAGTTTCAAATTATTGTCAAATTTGCATAATCAAACATGTGAACTAATGCTACAACTGATTAGCAATTCCAAAATTTGAAATAGCAATTCAGAACTCAAAATTGAAACATCACAAAACCTGACAAATATCTATAGTGTGTATACCATTTCCTTAATAAGTTTAACTGGGGCAGTTCTCACATTACAACAGAAAACTTCAAAAAATGTATTAACTTCTCGAGAATAAAAAGATGGAGAAATACATTCTTAAAAGCTCTATACTGTCCCAAAAAAAGGCATTGGCTATGTTTCCCACCAAAATATTATTATTTCAAAAATGAATCCCGCAATTTTTGAGGTAAGTAGCGATAATAGGGGAGTGGATCCACCAACAATGTGTGGCTGTTAGATTTCTTATATTAAGGAATGCTAATTACCACATTTATCATAAAACATGGTAAGAAAGTGAGTCTGACAGTTAAAATGGACTGCTTGATGCCAAAAACTCAATGGACACAAGCTATCCAGAGTAAAAGGTGCAGGAAAGGTGGAATGGATTTCAAAATTCAAAGGTCCTATTTTATATATCAGTATAGATAATTCACGATAAAACATGATGATAACCGAAAACAGCATGCCTAAAATAGAGCTTATATACTCGTATAAAATTGAGCATGAATTTTACAAAAGGCGTGTTGGAGTTGATGGCAGTTCTCAAGCCAACACAGCATTTGTACTAAAACCTTTTATTAACCTCTGGAATGCACATGCAATATTGATGTTTAAAAAAAATTAACGTTCTATAACATGTCACCTCAAAATAATACAAGGCATCGCTGATTATTGACGCTTCCTCTGTCAAAAATGCTTGAGGTATACTTGAGCGACTTTTTTCTTCCTTTTCTGACGTAATATCCTGTGAGGCAGATAAATGAAACAAGATTTCAGTGCAGTATTACTAAATAACACTTGCTTAATATGCTAAACAATCATTGGTCCCAGTAAACAACAAAACAACGTATAATATAGTTCACTGCAAGATTTGCAAGCTAGAGAAGAAACTAACAATTGGTTACTCATTAACAAATGTTATTTAAAATAAAAATTTTATATCATTGTACAAATAAGAGAAATACCGTAAGGCATAGAAATGCATCTTAATCAAGTCAAAAGCTTATAAGAGAATACATCAAAATAAAAAGGAGGACATGTTCCTAGAAAGCATAAAATCCTCTTAGAAATCAACCATCAATCTGTCATCTACAGCTAATTCTCACCCCGAAAACACCGGAAGTCCACAAGACCACAACCCTTTCAAATATAACTGAATCAGTTAAACCATCAAGTACCATCATTCTTTAAAGAATGTTTTCTGATGTATCACCACAACACTACCGATTGTGCAAACATAAGTTCATGTCAATGGTCAAAGAGAAAATATTGTAAATGTAAAAGAAATTAAGAACATTAGCATCAGCAGCTTCAACAAGCAGATTAGTAGCTTTTGTTAGGCGGATATCATCCAAGCTGTAACACTAGTGTATTACGCCGTAGCAATTCAATAGGTAATTTGCACACTTTGATCTCGCGTTAATGTTTCTTCAAGAACTACTAAAGGCAGCATATCACCAAACAAAGCCAGGAGCACAAAATATCTTGAAACCCAACCTGCGTAACGATTATTAGCCTATTCACGTCTTGGTCATCGACAAAAAAAATCATCATCCTCATCATCGACCCTGCTTGAACAAACATATTGCAAAAGAAAATCAATCTTGCATACACAATTTCTGGTCACTGCATAGTAGCTAAGAGATGAAACATTGCTATGAGTGATACATGACAATTATGAAAATAGCCATCGATCTTCTGAAAATACACAACACCTACTGCTCCAAAATTCAAATAAGCGTAGAAATATACAATTCTATGGTGGAAAATGCAACAAAATTACATGACTGTTGTGTAATAATGACCGGTTACCACATAATAACCGGTTAGGCTGCGTATGCATGCCAGTTAGGCCGTATAATCACATTGACATCTTCTGACATTTATTTCATTCAACCTACAATTACCTGTAGCTTGATGAAGTTTCGATGTTAGTGGCTTTACCATCTATTTTCAGAGGTCAGAGCATATATTTTGTTATGATAGATTAAGTACAAACCAGAAGAAGCGTAACTATGCCAAATCAACTACCTCACACAAAGGCATAATATATACTATTGTTTATCATAAATATTCTGGTCACTTACATGAATAGGCCAGGGTACATCTCTCGTATAATAACTATGACAAATAGAAAAGGCAGCATACATTAAACCACCACCACCAGCAAGGCAGCAACAACAAGCCCAAAGTAAAATCAGCCATGTTGACATAATACCGGTTCAAATCAGTTATCTTACAGACAATTTGAATCTCTTAGAAAATTGTAAACTATATCCTACCACTTACATAGTTGCTACCAAAACCAAGAAAAGGAATCATAACATGTGAAATGAAATCACGGACCGTATACCAGTTAAAATTTACCTTTTGTGTGAATAAAGATAATCACGTAAAAGCTCCACATGTTCCAATTCCAATTCCTCATCAAGCAAGAATGTGCTTTGATCACCACTGAAGCTAGGGGAGTCACTTGGCAAATCATTAAAGAAACCTCCTTCACTTTGAGAATCAGGTAATTTTATTTTTGTGTTTACTTTCTGGACTTTAACATCACCAGTTTTAAAAGCAGCTTCATGTTTGAGTGAATTCACAGAGCGTGCAGAGATGCTCTTAGGCTTTTCATCAATACTAATGACAGATAAGTCCTTATTCAATGAACAGCTATGTGCATCGTGGGCTAGCTGTTCATCAGCAGCTTTTGCCTCCATTCCAATACAATCTATGTTGCCTCTAATATATTGAGAATGAGGATGCTTTTTTTGATCTTCAGAATAAGCATCTTTATTTGAAAAGCCACCAGTATTGCTCTCACCCATACTGTTATCCATACTGGTAGATGATGGACTTGGAACAGATGTTGTCCCAGAAAAAGAAACCCACTTTGACCAGTCAGAACACCTTCTTATCTTGTCGTCCTGGTAGTACACAAGAAGAGGCATCAGATAAACCAAATGTCAAACCCAAATGAGGGATTTAAAGAATAACAGTTGAAATAAACATAACAACCTGGACTTCTAGAAGGCTTGAGCTTGCCCATGCATCGACAATCAGATGTATATCCGTGGTCATTTTCTTAAGCTGCAAATGAGCCAAGTAATAACAGAGTTGTTATCTAGCACCATCGCCACCTCAGTCCGCGCGTTCGCCGTCGCCGTGCTCACCCCGTCCGCCGTTCACGGCCGATCTTCCACATTGACTTTACCTTTGTCACCGGGAGGAGCTCATACACAAGCCAAGAGGAGCCAGAGATGGGGAAAGGCAAGAGGAAGGAGTAAGAAATGGGGAAAAGCCACAGGAGGGAAGAGAGAGAGAGAGAGAGAGAGAGAGAGAGAGAGAGAGAGAGAGAGAGAGAGAAGAGAAGGGATAAGCAGGGATTGCTTCCGACGAACAGGAGCAAGAAAGAGAGAAAGGGAGGAGACTTGTGTGTGCTCTCGTACCAAACATCTGAGGATTTTGCCAAGCATGGTTAAAATGGCCACGGCCTTCAAGACCAGAATGGGACCTAGCACCATGAGTACCAACAGGAGGCCGCCAAGCATGAGGATCTCCTCTCGATTGTGGAGGCATTGGCCTGTTACCTTCGTTGCCACCAATTTGATCTACTGGAACAAAAGGAGGCATAAAGTTCTCATATCCAGATTTTCCAACATGTGGGTTATGAGTTGGGACCGGAACGGCAAAAGGCTGGCAAGGATATTCATGTAGTATCATTGGACTGGGGAGAACAGGGTAGAAAATAGGTTGCCCTGGATGTTGGTGATACGGCATCATGGCAGGGTACGATGGTGCGCCATTTGCAGCAGAACGTCGCTTGGGCCCATTTTTATGGTGTGCCTGGTGATTCTTGTTGCGATTTCCATGGCCATCTAACTTGTGCATACGATTAGACACCTAAAAAGAGCTTTAAATCAGAATCGGAATAGTATAGGAAGAATGCACATACGATCTTAGCAAGAAAACTGGCTAGGGGACCATTCAGATAGCACACCTGTGCAATTGCAGTCCAACAATGAATCATTACAAATAAGATGGCTACATAAGCAGGAGGTTCAGCTAGGGAACTGTTCAGTAGGGTGCAATCGGAATAGTTATAGACGAATATTATTTATCTTCTATTTTATTTTATTATATATTTTTTAGCGTCAAAATTGGATATAGATAATACCAAATATTTATTTCTTTATTTCGTATTTGTTCCATAAGCTTTTGAACAGTCGGTCAGACAAAAATTATTTGCTTTTTTATATTATCTGTAGAGATTATAACAGTATTATTATTTATTATTATTATTTTAATTAAATGATTTAGGAAAAGCTAACCGCTTTTAGCAAAAAATCAACCATCGAAAATCCAAAGCCTTAAAAAAACGACAATGATGGGGCCTGAGAATATTGGCGGCAAAAAGAGAATACTGGCTCTTCGGTACCTGAAAGACCGCGAATCCACGCACAGGAAACAAAACCATTTTTGGGTGGCTGTACTTGAATCGACACTGAGAGGACGACTCCTATTAAATACAGATCAGACTCCACTGACGTACGGCACACAATCATCGCTCCATGTGATCGACACTGACAGAATGAGGTCCAATAAATTCACACTCTAAATCTCTTTTTACAGCTGGTATATCTTTCCTTTGCGACATCTCTTTTTACAGAATTTATTCACAAGTTCGGGATAGCTAATTCCCAGCTGGTACATCTTTCCTTTGCGACATCAACGAACGGCGAACTCAAGCCATGCGCGACATTATACGCCCATTCTTTCGGACTTTGATTTATTGGTTTTAGATTAGTCTTATAGTTTATTATTGTTTATCACAAAACATGTAGAGCAAGAAAAACTTACGTATGATTGTAACTAATATAAATGAAATTACTATAGTATATAGTATAATTAACTTATAAATCCCACTTTAAAAAGACATTTCTTTTAAACATTAGTTACAGTAGAAAAAAAATCGAAAAGCAGCTTTTAAAAACTAAAAAGGACATGTATGTGATTACGTTGTTTTTGGGTTTTTACATCATTTAACTTCGGTTTCTTTGAAAACCAAACAAATGGAATGACTTTTTCAAGCATCTTTTTCAAATGGTTTTTCGAATCTAAAACCGTATGTATTGTCCATATCGATATCTGTTACCGTCTTAGAAAATACAATAAAAAATCATCGACCATGGGAAAAAACAGAATCTGTATCCGACATGGCGAGAAGGATCCGATCGATCCAACTACGACTAAAAAAACTCTGTTTCACTTTACATGCATGCATGTAACATTGCAACCGTGACGAACGCACGACTTGAATGTACTCGCCAACGCTCGCTAACGAATCTTATGTAGCAACCGATGGATCCCAAACCAATCGTCGTGATATTTTGCTTTTGCTGCATTAGGCGAGATCTTTTAGCTTCCGACTTTCTAATTTCGTCTTTTTCTATTTTTTTAGTTTTTAGGAATTTTATATATTCTTTTTCTTTTATTTCTTTACATTATATGTCATGAAGCAACCTTTTTTACTATTTTTAAATTTAATTACATTGAAAAATCTAATAGTAGTCACAATATAAAACGTAACCTTTTTACTTTTTTTTAAACTTAATTACATTAAAAAATCTAACAGCAGTCACAATATAAAAATAAACCATACTCAGTACAAAAAGATTAAGATAGAAACCCAATAGAGCACAGCCTTTTTCTCATCCATGGATATGCATCACATCTTTCTCCACAATGGTCGTTGAAAAGTATGCGCTCACGAAATTCAGGCCCGTTCTTTTCGACTTCTGGTTTATTGTTTATGTTATAATAACTAGCTTTTAAATAGAGTATCTTTTTAAGACGAGGCCTATTAGTCGATTATAATATATATTGTACTGATTTCAGCTATACCGGTCAAAATCGTACGTGACTGTCTCTCCATACTCTTACACGAATAGCTAGAATTTAAAATTGTAAACAACAGCTAAAAAAACACATATATTGTTCAATAGAGGCGAAGACTTTGAGTGATGCACACCCGAGGTAAGTTTGGGACGCAATCTTCCCTCCTAATTGATGTACTAGGACTTGTTTAAGAAGTCTAAAATCCCAACTCATCCATGTGGGTAGACAGATTCTAGGCATTCCAATTATTAATCGGATTAATATATACGTTACGTTGTTTGTGGCCTTTGTAGAATCGTATAACCTTTTCTTATGCCAAATGGATAACCTTCTAGGAGAGAGAAACAAATGGTACGTACACAGGACAAGACATAATTGAAGAAAGGAAGGATTAAAAAGAGGGCGGCAGGTGAGCCATGCTTATCCATGAAATCAAGCTATCAAACCAATCGACCAGTATTTACAAGGAGCAACGAAGGACAGCAACAACCGCCACCTATATCGATCGTCTTTTCAGCAAGAGATTAATCGAAAAACGAAAAGAAATTAATTACTGAAAAGTGAAAGCTAGGTGAATGAAGAACATAGAAAAGAAAAGAAAATATTGCAAGAGATTGTAACAAGTGTTTGAGAGAAACTGTTGCTTCTTATTACATTCTGAATCTGTACATGTTGATTTATAGATGATGAGTGGGTGGCACAAAAGATGTCTGTTTGGAAAAGGCATCTGTACATTGGGGCATCTATACATTAGGCACTTTTTGGTTTGTAACACTCCACCTTGACCAATGTATCTTCATATGATCACCTTGATTCATCATCTTGGAAAAACTCCTCCAAAACCCTGTAGGGAAAAATATGAGGAGAACCGATAGAGTAGATATGCCATGAAAAACTTCTTTAAAACCCAGTGGAAAATTTAAGGAGAAAATAATATGGCATATATTTGATTATATCTCCTTAAAAACCCCTGTGGGGAAAATAGAGACATAATATATTTATGATTACGTTGTCATATTGCCTCATTAAAAACCTTAATGAGAAACCTTAGAGGGAAAACTCATAAAGGAAAAAGAGTACAATATTTATATTTGAACGGGTTAAGTCTTAGGAGATTTCTCCCCCTGACATCTGCAAATCACGTAGTCTTCGCATACCAATTCCATGAACACATTTTTGGAATGTGGAAGTTGGTAATGACTTGGTGAATAAGTTTGCTATATTATCACAAGACTTAGTTTGCAGAATCTTTATTTCCCCACTCTCTTACAATTCATGTGGGTAAAATAGTTTAGGTGTAATATGTTCTGTGATATTGCTCTTTATGTAACCCGTTTGCATTTGAACAACGCAAGCAGCATTATCTTTGTAGATAATGGTAGGTGATGCAATAGCACCTATACCACATAATTGTTGTATGTGGTTAATCATTCTGCGAAGCCATACATATTCACGTGATGTTTCATATAAAACAATTATTTTAGAATGATTAGTGGATGTAGCCACTAGAGTCTGTTTCGAAGACTTCCAAGAGATGACTGTTCCACCGTGTAAAAATACAAAGCCTGTTTGAGATCTGGCATTATGGGGATCTGATAAATAGCCAACATCTGTATATCCTATTAAATCCACATTTTTTATTTTTCTAGAAGAATAGACCAAGATCTTTAGTGCCTTGAAGATATCTAAGGATATTCTTCATTCATATCCAATGTCTTTTGGTTGGAGCAGCGCTATATCTAGCAAGTAGATTTACTGCAAATGCAATATCTGGCTGGGTGCAATTTGCAAAGTACATAAGCGCTCCGATGAAACTGAGATATGGAACATCGGGTTTCAATAGCTCTTCATTGTCATCTTGGGGTCTAAATGGATCTTTGTCCCTGTCTAGAGATCAAACAACCACGGGGGTTTTCGATGGATATGTTTTTTCCATATTTAATTTCTCCAATATTTTCTGGGCATAGGCTGATTGATGCACTAGGATGCCTGTATGAAGGTGTTCAAGTTGTATACCTAAGAAAAATTTGATTTTACCCAAATCCTTCATTTCAAATTCCGTCATAAGATGATTACGTGCTTCATCTATATCCTGTGTGTTACCAATGATATTAAGATCATCAACATACACAGATATAATACAAAATCCTGTTGAGGATCTTTTGATGAATACGCATGGGCAATCATCATTGTTGGAGTATCCCTTTTTGGTTAGGAACTCACTTAGTCGGTTGTACCACATTCTACCCGACTGTTTCAAGCCGTATAAAGACTTGTTCAATTTTACACAATACATATTGCGATTTGCGTTTGGATTCAGAATTGAAATTCCATCGGGAACTTTCATGTATATTTCTGAATCAAGTGACCCATAAAGATATGCAGTCACTACATCCATCAACTGAAAAGATAGATGATTTTGTACTGCCAATGAGATTAAGTATTGGAATGTTATTCCACTCATTACTGGAGAATAAGTTCCATTGAAGTCAATGCCGGGTCTTTGCGTGAACCCTTGTGCTACAAACCTTGCTTTGTATCTTACCACCTCATTGGTTTCATTCCGTTTGCGGATGAAAACCCATTTGAAACCAACAGGGAATACTTTGGGAGGTGTATGTATCACATTTGCGAATATATTTCTTTTCTTGAGCGAGGCTAACTCCGCTTGAATTGCATCATTCCATTGATTCCAGTCTAAGCGCTGTTTGCACTCTGCCATGATATTAGGATCTCGATCATTTTGAATGTTATTTGTAATTGTTGTGGAGAAATAAATGTCGACACGTGTAGTCTTACGATCATATGATTCTCCAGAATCAGTATAGTTAGTGAAAATTTCTTGGACCCCTGATGACTCAATGTTATTTCCCAAAACATTTGAGTCGGGGTATTCCGATGTCCCAGGATCAGAATTTGAGTGCACTGTTGATCTGGGTTCAAGGATCCTTTGGTGTCTATCAACTTGAGGTTGATCGGTACTTACATTCTTTTGTTTCCTTTGTTGCTTGTTAGAAGTTGTATCCGCCATTTGTACCGTACTTCTCCCCCCTCTTATTTTGAACTGGAAGTTGAGTGGTATTTTGCGGTACCTCCACTCTTTCAGGCACATTTTTGGCAGGATTATAGGATTTTGTGACACCCTTATAATCAGTAAATGCATCTGGCAGATTATTTGCTATGTTTTGCAAATGAATGATTTTCTGAACTTGAAGTTCAGTCTCTCTGGTACGTGGGTCTGAGGTAGGAATGCCTTGTACTTTCCAATCAATTTCCTGACATTTAGTTTGATACTTATTTTCTCCCCCTAATACCGGGAAATGTTCCTCATTGAATATGCAATCAGCGTACCAGGCCGTAAACAGGTCCCCTGTTAGGGGCTCGAGGTATTTTATAATTGACGAAGATTTATACCCAACATAGATCCCAAGTTTCCTGTGCGGTCCCATTGAGGTACGCTGCGGTGGTGAGATCGATGCGTATGTAGCGCAACCGAACTTTCGCAGATGGGAAATATCCGTGGATTTCCACGCACTAATTGTAGCGGGAAGTGCTATGATATGCGATTGGACACAATTGGATTAAGTCGTGAAGTGTAAATCGCATGACCCCAACATGATGTTGGTAAGTTGCAATTCTGCGATAGAATGGTCTTGCAATGAGCTTGATTCTCTTGATAAGATATTACGCTAAACCATTTTGTTATGGACATATGGAATAGAGTGTTGAACTTGTATCCCAAGAGCCATACAATAGTCAGTGAAGGCATGGAATGAAAATTCAGCAGCATTGTCCACTCGAATTGATTGAATTCGATATTCAGGATAATTTGCTCGTAATTGGATAATTTGACCAATTAACTTAGCAAATGCATGGTTTCGTGTGGATAAAAGACACACATATGACCTGCGTCAATGAGAACCATGAAGTATCTGAACGGTCCACACAATGGTTGTATAGGACCACATTATCTCCTTGAATGCGTTCAAGGAATTTAAGCGGTTCAGCTCTGATTTTAAGATAAGAGGGTCTTAAAATCAATTTTCCGGTGGCACAGGAAGTGCACACAAAATCTGAGGATTCCAGAAATTTTGTTTTGAGGTATGTATGACCAATTGAATTGCTAATAATTTTCCTCATCATTCCAATGCCTGGGTGGCCAAGGCGATCATGCCATATTTGGAATGTGTTAGTGTTTTGGAAAATTACTTTGCACGCAATATGTTGAACGTGTTTGATGTATGTATAGTACAATCCTGAGTTTAAAGATAGAATTTTTTCTAGTACTTGTTTGCCATATCCGTTGTTTTTGGTTAAGAGGAGATATTCCTCTTTGTTGTCATTTTGGGTTTCAACATAGAAACCATTCTGACGGATATCTCTATAACTAAGTAGGGTACGTATTGAATCGGGATACAAGAGTGCATCCTTAATTTCTAATTGTGTACCCAGAGGGAGAGTGATAGAGGCACGACCAGAGCCTACTATCGTTGCATCGCATCCAGCGATGGTTAAAATATTTCCTTTCCTCCTAGTAAGAGTTAGGAAATATTTGGGGTCCCTAAGTATAGAGTTTGTGGTACCACTATCCACAAGGAATAATTCCTCCTCCACTGGATCGACTCCAAAAATCTTGTGTGTGTATGTGCTGATAACGTATTGCAAGAGATTGTAACAAGTGTTTGAGAGAAACTGTTGCTTCTTATTACATTCTGAATCTGTACATGTTGATTTATAGATGATGAGGGGGTGGCACAAAAGGTGTCTGTTTGGACAAGGCATCTGTACATTGGGCACTTTTTGGTTTGTAACAGAAAAGAGGGGGGTGGGGACTCTACCTTTCGCATAGCAAAATTGGCAAGCGGAGGAAGAGCGGCATTGATCATTCATTAGCTTACATGTGCCAGAGCGCGCCGCCGTGGGGGTGTCAGCCAAACTCTCACTAACGCCTTAGGACTCACTATTGTTGGATGAAAATAGAAACACAACGCATAAACACGAAAAACTCACATAGGATTTGGCGCTGCAGAACTTAGCAGCTTTTCAGGTTAACTTCCTCCCTTTATATAGCAATTAAACAAGAGAAACTGACCCACTAATTACCTGAGAAACTGAACTACTAATTACCAAGAAAACTGACCTGCACTACTTCAAGACGCATTAAGGATGGAAGACATGCAGAATAGTAACTGACATGCAGAATAACTAGATTAGCCAACATTACTCCCCCCTAATCTAGTTGTGGTTGATGTCGATGACGCCGAGCTTCGAGCGCCGGTGCAGAAAACGCACCCGGCCAAGTGATTTGGTCAGTATGTCCGCCAGCTAAGCGTCGGTGTGGATTTTGCGGATGGCGACTTGGCCACCCTCGATGCACTCCCGGATGTAGTGGAAGCATGTCTCGATATGTTTGCTCCGGCCATGGAAGACCGGATTTTTGCACAGTTGAATCGTCGACTGATTGTCGACATATATTGTTGCGACGTCGACGTCTCGCCGTAGAAGTTGCCGATCAGCCGCCTGAGCCAGATTCCCTGGCATGCCGCCATTGAGGCCGCGATGTACTCAGCCTCGCACGACGATGACGCCACCACCGCCTGCTTTTGCAACTGCCACGACACAGGCGCATTGTCGAGGCAGAACACAATGCCAAAGGTGCTCTTGCGATCATCCACATCACCGGCCATGTCCGCGTCGCTGTACCCCTTGAGCTCGATGTCGTCGTGCCCCTGGTGTAGCTGAGACCGTAGTGGAGCGTGCCCGCCACGTGGCGAAGTAGATGCTTGACGGCGCTCAAGTGCTCCGTCGTCGGGTTCGCTATGAACCTGCTCACGTACCCGACCGCGAAACTGATATCCAACCGGGTGTGGACCAAGTACCGGAGGCTGCCAACCGCACTACGGTAGAACGTGGGATCAACAGGTGGATTGGAGCTCTCCTTACTCAGTTTAAGACGTGCCTCCATGGGCACTTGCACGGCATTGCAGCCGGCCTTGTCGGCCTTGTCCAGGAGCTTTGCCGGATACGCAGCTTGGCTCATGGTGATCTTCTCGGGCTGCTACTTGACTTCAATGCCAAGATCGTAGCTCAACTGCCCGAGGTTGCTCATCTTGAACGAGCGCTTCATTTCCTCCTTGAATGACTCGATCTCAGCTTGGTCGGCACCGGTGAGGATCAAATCATCAGCATACACGCCCAAGAGCACACGTCCTCACCCCTCGCCGCGTGTGTGGACCCCGTGCTCTTCCTCGCAGCGCGTGAACCCGAGCGCCACCAGCGTGCGGTCGAGCTTGCCGTTCCACGCCCGAGGAGCTTGTCGTAGGCCGTAGAGTGCTTTGCGCAACCGCAGTACTTGCCGCTCACGCCCGGCGATCACGAATCCCGGCGGTTGAGCAACGTAAACCTCCTCCATGAGGTCACCATTCAGAAACGCAGACTTGATGTCGAGATGGTAGAGCACCCAGCCCTTGTGCGCTGCTATCGCTGCCAGTATGCGCACCGAATCGAGCCGCGCCACTGGTGCAACACCTTATCAAAGTCCACGCCAGCGCGTTGTACGTACCCCTTAGCCACCAACCGCGCCTTGTGCCGAACCACCGCCCCCTACACATCCTTTTTGAGTTTGAACACCCATTTGAGGCCAATCGGACGGTGACTAGCCGAGAGGTCCAGGGCCGGTCCTAGGATTTTAGGGGCCTAGAGCAAAACTAGAAATAGAGACCTTAGTATAAATATCTAAATATAAATCTACATACATACACACACACATATATCTAATTTTACCAACAAACACTTAATTAAAGAAAAATTCACATCAAAGAGTTCATAGATATTACCTTAAAATTTCTTCTAACATTTCTAGATGCGAAATCATTGATGATGGTATTGATATCAATCTCATCCAATAATTTCTTCTCAATACATAAAGTTGCCAAACCGTTTAACCTCTCTTGAGACATTGTTGACCTTAAATGATTCTTCAACAATTTCAACTTTGAAAAGCTTCTTTCAGCTGATGCCACGGTCACAGGCATAGTAAATGAAATCCGATAAGCAATAGAAATATTAGGATAACAATCCGCTTCTCTGACAAACTCAAAGATCTCCATAGCAGACATTGGTTTATCTGATAAAGTCAATTGCATAACACTTAACTCAGAAATTAGATCATTTAACTCAACATCGGAGGAACCATCTAGAGAGAAAGTTTCGTAAATTTTGTACAACATTCTTTTAATTGATTCGATCCAATGACTTCAATGTTGTTGAACTCATTAAAAATCCAAATATACTTCCGAATGTTTGGAGTTCTTGAAATCTACTTTTCAATGAATTGATTGCCATATCAACCATAACAAAAAAAAATAATTAACTTCAAATTCCTTCTCGACTTGCAAACCGCTTCATCACAATCAATTTCATCAAACTATTTCTTCCTAAGAACACGCCGCTTAACTGGAAATGATGGCTCTACATTCATTTGAGCTGCAATATCTTTGGCAATGATCATACTCAAAGCAAACCCTTCATTTCTATAAGTATTAAAGTATTTAACCATGCCTTCTATTTGTTGCATGTATATACTCTACATAGTATATGGGGGGCCCTGGATTTTGGGGGCCCGGGGCGACCGCCCCTCTCGCCCCCCCCCCCTCAGGGTTGGCCCTGGAGAGGTCCACCGCCTCCTATGTGCCATTGTCCTCAATGGCCGTCATCTCCTCTTCCATCGTGGTGCACCACGCCGGGTCGGTGGCTGCCTCATCGAAGGAGATAGGCTCCTCGGTCACAATGAGGAGCCACTCGTCAGGTCCAGTACGTGTGGCTCAACAGTATTGAGGCAATTGTCCACTATGCGGAAACGCCATGGCGTGTTGTTGTCACTATGATCGAGCCCCAACGGGATGTACGACGGTGGAGTGCAGTGCTCGACTTGAGCACCACCGGTGTCGTGGGTGGCATTCATGGGCGTTCGGGGTGACACCACAACTTCCTCTTCTTCCTCCAGGGACGGGACCGCAGGGGATTTAGGAGCGTTCGGCCCGCCGCCGCCCAAGACGCCGCTGACCGTGTACTCCACGGTGAACGTCTCAGGGCTGGCGTTGCCGTTCGCCTCCTAATTCCACCCTTTGGTCTCGATGAACACCACGTCGTGGGTCACTTGGAGCCGGTCGCCCACCAGATTGTACACCCAGTAGCCTTTGGAGCCCGGCTCATACCCGACAAAACCCATCTTCACGCTCCAGTCGTCAAGCTTCGTGGCGTGCGGGCGTGTAACCTTCACGTGAGCGAGGCAACCAAACGTGCGCATGAAATGCACAACCGGTTTCTTGCCATGCCAAGCTTCATAATGCGTCATCCCGGTGATGCTCTTCATCGGCGAACGGTTCAAGATGAACACGGCAGTACTCACCGCCTCCCCCCAGCAGGTGCTCGGCATCTGCTTCGCCTTGAGGAGACAGCGCGCCATGGCCATCACTGTTTGATATCGACGCTCCACGACCCCGTTTTGTTGCGGTGAGTACGGCACTGTGAGCTGCCAGTGAACACCCTTCTCCACGCAATACTTGCCGAAGTTCACCACCATGAACTCGCCTCCTCGGTCCATGCGTAGCACATGGAGTTTCCTGCTGGTCTCCAGCTCGATGCCGGCTTGGAACCTCTTGATCGCGCTCGCCGCCTCGTCCTTCCCCGACAGCATCACCAGCCACATATAGCGGCTAGCATCATCGATGAGTAGGAGAAAGTACCGCCTGCCGCCGTGGGTCGCCGGAGTGACTGGCCCGCAAAGATCGTCGTGGACGAGATCAAGCCGGCCCTTCGCACGGCACTTGGCCTCCATAGGGAACAGCGAGTGCCGTTGCTTACCGGCAAGGCATGCGTCACACAGCTGGTCGACATGATCCAACAGCGGAAGCCCACGCACCATGCCGCCACGCCCAAGTTTCTTCAACCCCTCGAAGCTCAGGTGGTCGAACCGCTCATGCCAGTGCCACGCATCGTCGTTCGTGTGCGCCAGCAGTGAGATCGGTCGAGTGAGCGTGAGGGTGATCTTGTACAGTCGATTCGCCAATCGCTGTACCTTGGCAAGAAGCTCCCTCCTTGGATCGCGCACCCGCAGTAAGCCGTCCTCAATCAACACTTGGCACCCGACCTCGTCGAGTTGTCCCAAGCTGATGATGTTGCTGCGCAGACCTGGGATTAAGTACACGTTCGACAGCACATGATGGTGTCCACCTCGTGCCGCGAACATGATCGTGCTGCGCCCGAAGATGTCCACCATTGATCCATCGCCGAACTTCATCGTGCTCGTGATGTCGCGGTTCAGCTCAGAGAAGGCCGCGTCGTTTCCCGTTACAGGGTTCGACGCGCCCATGTCGAGGTACGACACGCCATCGTCCTGGCCGCCAGTGTGGTTGTCGGTGTCACCCAACTGCACCATCGTGCGTTCTTCGTTGAGGAAGACCCGTCCGCCTACGTGCACAGGTGCGGCGCGCTCTGGGAGGCGTGCGGGAACAGGTGAAAGAGAGGCCACCTGGGCCATCAACAGGGATAGCTCGTCGTCGCCGCCCTCCTCCGCCAGCAGCACTGTGGCCGCCGCCTCGTCTCTCTTCTTCTTTCGGCACTCCCGGGCCCAATGCCCAGTTTTCCTGCAGTACTTGCACATATCCTTGTCAATGACCTTGCCGCCACCGCCCTTGCGTGCGTCATCGATGCTGTGCTTGGGTGGCTACACGCCGTGCCGTGGCAGGACCAAGCCGCCGCTCGTACCACTTCCGCTGGTGCTAGCGCTGCCGAGACGCACCCTCCTTGTCGCGCTTGCGTAGGCGATGGATGAGATCCTCCTCCTTCGACAAGAGAAGCAGCTGGGAACCAAGCTCTGCGACCACTGCTCGCGCGTCGAGCCGCTGCTCCACGGACTGGAGACAGCCCGTGACCTCCTCGATGGACAACTCCTCGATGTCCAGCAGCGTCTTGATTGAGATCGCGACATGCATGAACCGATCAGGGACCACCTGGAGCAACTTGCGAACGACCTCGGTGTCGTCGATCTCGTCGCCGAGGAGACGTAAGTTGTTGGCGAGGCCCGTAATTCGCATCGAGAAGTCATCCACGTTCTCGCCTTCCTTGAAGGCGATGTTGTTGAAGTCGGGCCGGAGCTTCTGCGCGTTCGCAACACGCACCCGCTCGACGCCCATCCGCATGACCTTGATCGCCTCCCATGCCTCCTGCGCTATCTCCTTGCTGCCGATCAAGCTCAGCATCTCCGTCGGGACCGAGCGAGCGATCACTGCTAGTGCTAGCCGATTCTCGCCATACTCGACGCCGCTGGGTTCAATCGCGCCCACAGGCTTTGTGCCTGCAAGTTGATGCGCATCATAACCACCCACTCCGGGTAGTTGGTTTTCATCAACATCAGGTACTGGATAGACGCCGATGACTCCTTGACAGTGCGGTGGACGACGATCGGCCCCTGGGTCGCCGCCACGCCCGCGCCCACGTCGCGACAGTGGCGACTGCGAACTAAACGGGGCACTCCCGCGGCGCTGAGTGGAGGCCGACATTGCCGCTCGATCCCTAGAACGAAACAGGGCTCTGATACCAATTGTCAGCCAAACTCTCACTACGCCTTAGTACTCACTGTTGTCAGATGAAAACAGGAACACAATGCATGAACACGAAAAACTCACATAGGATTTGGCGCTGCAGAACTTAGCAGCTTTTCTGGTTTACTTCCTCCCTTTATATAGCAATTAACAAGAGAAACTGACCCACTAATTATCTGAGAAACTGAAGTACTAATTACCAAGAAAACTGACCTGCACTACTTCAAGGCGCATTAAGGATGGAAGACATATAGAATAGTTACTAACATGCAAAATAACAAGATTAGCCAATAGGGGGTAGGAGGCGCGCGGCGGACAAGGAGGAGAGGTCGTTGTGGGCATCGTCATCGTCGAGGGCGCAGGCACGCGGCGGCTCAGAGGGTTGCAGGCGGTCGCGGCAGAGCGGGCAGGTGGCACGCGGGCGAATGAGCCAGGCATCGAGGTAGGCGCAGTGGAAGACATGGCGGCAGCGGAGCTCGCGCACCTCCTCGCCCTCGTCGACCCGCGACAAGCAGAACACGCAGTCCACGGCGGCGTCCGGCTGTTGGGGCCCGGCCCCTTGCCTCGGCGGTACAGCGTGACGGCGAGGCGGTCGCAGCACTCGGACGGCAACTGCACCTTGTCCTGCTAGAAGACGCCAGCCGCCGCTTCGGCTCCCGCACCCGCACGCGTGACAACCGCCGCCGGTCCCGCGCCGCCCGCGCCTCCGCGATCGGCTCGGCCACTAGGCCACGGCCGCCACCGGTCGAACCGCCGCCGTGCCCACCGCCTTGACCGCGCTCGCGCCACGCCGCCATGCCCGCGCTGCCGCCCGACGCCGGCTTCCATGCGCGCCGCCACCCGTGTGAACAGGGGTAGGGGAAACCCTACCCTTGCCTCTCCTTGAACCGGACGGAGTGGGCTGCATGTGGGCCGAAAAGAATGGGCTGGAATTTGGCCCACCGGGAGGGAGGAAAAATTGCAAAGAGGCCCTCCTATTTTTAGTGAATCACTGATCGGCCCTTAAATCTTTAATATGAGTCCCGATTTTTGCAGAAACGGCCTCGTAGTTCCGAAAAGTATGAATAGGTCCTCAAATTTACAAGTGGGTCCAGAATTTTGTAGAAAACCCCTCGGTAAATCAGAAAATTGCGCGAATTTTTTCTCTGAACTGCAAATTTGCGTAGAAACCCTCATAAATTGCAGAATTCGTTGAAAATTCATATTCTAGCATAAAAGGGCCTCGGGAATCTGAATTTTGAATTATTTTAGCATTTGAAGATTATTTATTTCTGCCATTATTATTTTCTGTATTTTCTGTATTTATTTACTATTTTTGGCTAATTGTAATTGTTTAAATTGCTTTTAATCACTGAAATTAGCAGTAAAATTATAGAAACTGCATAGAAAATTATGAAACGTAACGAGAACCTATTGTACCATTTATTTATCCGCAGTAAATTATTCCATGTATGTTTACCAGCAGTAAATTTATTTATTCCGTTCATACACATGTAGATAACTGGCATCACGAACCGGGAGTTCGAGGAGCTAGCCCAGCATAGCCAAAACTATCTGATGTGGGTATCTAATGTCGAGATAGTGCTTGGGGCCAAGAAGCTCTGCGCGGCTATAGGGATTGGCGGATGGAATGACGCCCAACCCACACCTGAGAAGAATGATCAGGCACTTCATTTTCTCAGGCACCACCTCTGCCTCACTCTTAGGAATGAATATATTGCGAAGAAAAGCGCGCTAACACTCTGGACCGCACTCAAGAAACGGTTTGAGAGGCTAAAGTATTCCATTCTTCCTCAAGCAAAGCAGGAGTGGATCAGACTGAGGTTTGCCAACTTTAAGACAGTCGGTGAATACAATTCTGCCTTGCATAGGATTTGTACCAATCTTCAACTCTGTGGCAAGCAGATCACAGATGAGCAGAAGATCGAGAAAACCCTGTCCACCTTTCACCCCAATGTTGTACAATCCGCCCGCAACTATCGTCAAGACGGCTACAAGGAGTACGCCGAATTGATTGATATGATGCAAGTTGTGGAGGTTCATGACGAACTTCTCCGCAAGAATTACGTCATTCACCACCAGGCAGCTCCGCTGGCCATGAAGCCAAGCTGGGAGGTACAAGATGCGAAAGCCCTTGATAAAGAGAAGGAGGAAGAAGGGTAAGTCCATTACCCAGAAAGGCAAATCAGATGCTCCAAGTGACAAAATGGCTAAGAAGAGTGGCAAGACCTATGACCAGCAGAACTAGGGTTGCTACAAGTGTGGCAAGTGGGGGCATTGGTCGCGGATATGCAAAGAACCGCAACATGTCATTGATGCCCACCAAGCTCAGAAGAAGAAGGATGGCAAAGGGCAGCCTGAAGCCCACTTTGCAGCATCTTGAGCAGCTGCATGAGTTGATGGAGGTTGAACCCATCCCAACAGCACCCCCTTACGACCTAGAGGCAGCCACCGCCATAATCTCTATCGAAGAGAAGATCACTCCTGAGAAGATAGCCGAAGAAGTCTCTAATTTTCTAGTTGATTCAGTCTGATGCATAGAATGCATTAGACTTTAATTGTCATTTATTTTGTGTTAAAAGAACAAGTTAGATCTTGCATGTATGGTACTTTAGTTTTGTTTTCTCGTGATGGTTGGATGATTTTGGAATAATTCATTCATGTATTCAGTTTATGATAGCATGATATGTTCTGATATTGGCGTATTTTATTTATGTGTTGAATACCTTCTAATACATGTTAATAAAATACCTTATATTAGAATACGTGTGGTGCCCTATGGAGGAAGTGTGTCTTGCCGACAGCGGCACAACAAATACCATCTTAAGAGAGACTAAGTATTTTCAGTCGATTCGTAAGAGCACTGGCAGCCTTACGACTGCCTCTGGCATAACTTTCGTCATTGAAGAAGCCTTATTGTACCCAGAATCGACTAGAACTCTCCTAAATTTTAAGAATATTCGCGCCAATGGTTTCTATGTTGAGACTGAAGAAGAGTACGGTAAGAAATACCTGCTCATTACGAAGCACGAAGAGAATTGCAAAAGGGTATTAGAAAAACTTCCTTCACTAGAAATTTGGCTATATTGTACCAACATTAAGGCACCTGCAGCCTACACTGTCCTGAAAACAGTATTTAGAAGCTCTGAACTCTTCTGTCTCTACCATGACAGATTAGGCCACCCAGATCTTAGGATGATAAGAAACATAATCAACAATTCCCAATGGCATAATATTAATGTGAAGAATTTCCTGAATCATGAAGATTTTGTGTGCCCTGCATGTGCCACCGGGAAATTAATTATTAGACCCTCCACTCTGAAAGTGAAGGATGAAGTCCCTGCATTCCTGGAGCGCATCCAAGGAGACATTTGCGGTCCCATTCAGCCCATCTCAGGACCATTTAAGTATTTCATAGTGCTCACTGACGCTTCCTCGAAGTGGTCATATGTGGGTTTGTTGTCCACAAAAAACCATGCTTTCGCAAAGTTGACCTCGCAGATCATTATCATCACAAATGTATTCCCTGATCATCACATTAAGTCCATCAGAATGGACAATGCCGGAGAATTTACTTCAAAGACATTTGATTATTATTGCATGGCAATGGGGATTGCAGTTGAGCACTCGGTACCGCATGTCCATACCCTGAATGGTTTGGCAAAGGCTTTAATCAAGAGAATTAAATTTATTGCCCGACTCCTTTTGCATAATTATAATTTGCCAGCTACATATTGGGGACACACAGTCCTACATGCAACGAATCTCATCAACTTTAGACCCTCGACGTACAACATCCATTCACCTATGCAACTAGCGCAAGGGTCACCACCGAAAATCTCTCATCTCAGGAGGTTTGGATGCAATGTTTATGTACCTATATCCCCTTCGCAGCGTACTTCAATGGGCCCACTCCGTAAGACTGGGATATACGTTGGTTATGAGACTGCATCCATAATCAGGTATTTGGAACCCATGTCGGGAGATTTGCATACCACCCGCTTCGCTGACTGCATTTTTGATGAGGATAATTTACCAACATTACGGGGAGGAAATCAACCCCTTGATGAAAAATATCGGGAAATTACGTGGGAAGCTATGGGAATTCATGCACATGACCCGTGCACTAGTGAAACAGAGAAAGAGGTCCAGAAGATCATCGACTTGCAAGCATTAGCAAACCAACTGCCCGATCACTTTACTGATTTAAAGAGCGTGACTAAGTCGCATGTGCCTGCACGCAATGCACCAGAGAGGGTTGAAATACCAAAGAAAATTGAAGGTATCCCTAATCCCGTCCAGAGGCCTCAGAATAAAAGGACGAGAACTCCAGCTCCTCGAATCCAAAGTAACCGGGGACGCCCGGTGAAAAAGGATAAGAAGGACTTATCACAACTGATCACTGAAGTCTCCCAGAATGAGAAGGGGAGCCAGTTGAGACCTGGCACAAGTATGACACCTTCAAAAAAGGGCATACCGGATCTGAATATCCCTATCGGCATGCGCACACATTAGAGCCGAAAAACTAAAGGGACTTGTCACCGCAATTGAAAGAAGCGATGCGCAAGGAGAAACTCCAGAAGAAGCAACTCATGAAGAAATAGCTATAAATTATGTGCACATGGGAGAGTTCCTGAACAGGACAACAGCCAATATCGATATCTAATTCGCAAAGAAAATTGCCACCATCATCGATCTTGATCCCGAGCCTGCATCGCTCGCTGCATGTAAGAAAAGATCAGATTGGGAGATTGGAAGAAGGCAATAGCAACTGAATTGCTATCTATGAATAAAAGAGAAGTGTTTGGACCCGTATGTCGCACACCTCCCCATGTGCACCCTGTAGGGCACAAGTGGGTATTTGTTTGAAAGAGAAATGAAAGAAACGAAGTAGTGAGATACAAAGCAAGGCTGGTAACACAAGGTTTCACTCAACGTCCTGGAGTTGATTATGAAGAAACCTACTCCTCCGTCATGAGTGGAATTACCTTTAAATATTTCATCTCAATGGCAGTGAACTTGAACTTAGAAATGAAATTGATGGATGTGGTGACTGCATACTTTTATGGTAACTTGGATTCGGCGATTTATATGAAAGTCCCTGAAGGAATTCCTCTCTCGAATCAAGACAGAGCAAATAGAAATCTGTACAGTGTGAAACTCAGAAAGTCACTATATGGACTGAAGCAATCTGTAAGAATGTGGTATAATCACTTAAGCGACTTTCTCTGCAAGAAAGGCTACACGAATAATGAAGACTGTCCTTGTGTATTTATATGGCGATCCCAGAATGGATTATGTATAATATCAGTATATGTAGATGATCTGAACATCATCGGGACAGTAGAAGACATAAAAGAAGCAAGCTCCTACTTGGAGTCAGAATTTGAAATGAAAGATTTATGCAACACTAAGTTCTGCTTAGGCCTGCAGCTTGAGCATGTCCCCGAAGGAATCTTGGTACATCAGTCGGCTTACACCCAGAAGGTGTTAGAAAGGTTTGGCTTTGAGAAGGCATACCCATCGAAAATACCGATGATTGGGAAGTCTTCACAGCAAGAAAAAGATCCTTTCCAACCTAGGGAAGAAGGGGAGGAAGTCCTAGGACCGGAATTCTCATACTTGAGTGCAGTGGGAGCACTCATGTACTTAGCAAACTGCACTAGACCGGACATTGCATTTGTCGTTAACCTATTAGGAAGGTACAGTGCAGAACCTACCAAAAGTCATTAGAAGGGCATAAAGGACATCTTCCGATACCTCCAAAGAAGCAAGCACCTTGGATTGTTTTACAGAAAGAATCAAGATCTGAACTTGATTTGCTATGCAGATATTGGGTACCTGTCTGACCCGCATACCGCAAGGTCACAAACAGGCTATGTATTCCTGTGTGGTGCAACTGCAATTTCTTGGAAATCGTCTAAGCAAAGCCTTATAGCTACTTCGACAAACCAGTCAAAAATTATAGCACTGTATGAAGCCGTACGAGAGTGCGCTTGGCTCCGCCGAATGGTTCACCACATCCAGCAGTCATGTGGAATGAACATTGTGCAAACCCCCACAATTATCTATGAAGATAATGCCGCTTGCGTTGCACAAGTGCAAACGGGCTATGTGAAGAGTCATCTTACAAAGTATATCAACCCCAAGTTCTTCCATGCTCATGAATTGCAAAAGATGGACGAGATTAAAGTATTGCATACTAAGTCTTATGAAAATCTGGCAGATTTGTTCACCCAGTCACTCCCCGCATCTAGCTTTAAAAGGTGCGTGCGAGGGATTGAAATGATAAGACTTAGAGAAGTGCAGAGTTCAGGGGGAGAATTCTCTCAAGCCCGCTTATAAATCTTGATCATGAAGATTAAGTACCCAAAAGAATAAAGTCCTGAAGACTGAATGAAATTGGGTGAATTGTACTCTTTTTCCCTTGACGAGTTTTCCTGAAGTTTCTCGGCCAAGATTTTTAATGAGGCAATTCGTGCATCACAACATAACATGTATCATGTACTCTTTCTCCAAATTTTTTCCACTGGGTTTTTATAGACTTTTAATGAGGCGTGAACGTGTCGGATGAGTGCCCAAGGGGGAGTGTTAGGAAACTTAGGTCCAGGCTAGCAGACCTGGCCCATATGGGCACCTCACTAGAGACTATCAATAGGGAGCCGTACCGGCATATTTTGTACACAAGCAATCAAAAATTAATAAAGAAAGATCAGGAGTTCTCTCTACCTCTCTATGTGTGTTCAATCTATTATTCTGTTTTCTGTGATTGATTCGATTAGTTCTAAGCAGAGGAATCGATCGGACTGGTCGCCAGCGACGGTTCCTCAACATGTTTGTGGCTCCCTGGAAATGCTCCCTCGAAAGCTGCCCAACCAACGCCACCGTTAGGGGGAAGTGGATGCAAATTATTTATATTATTTTATTATTACATTGGATATGATATAAATACAGTATTGATTTTTCATTCGATTAATAATTTCTATCCTACTCGAATTCATATTTGCATAACAAAAAATATGGATGCAGATATGGTATAGATTTTTATCATCTACAATGTTATTTTATTTGGACTATACGTATTCGTATTCGATAAAGCAATATGCATATTTTATTACAATACAACTAATTAGTTAGATAAGTTTTTTTAATTGAATATAAATTCCTCTTTCTTTAGGTGAAGTAATTGAATTAGAATAATTAAGCGTGATTGTACAGGGATAAAATACCATCAATGTCTTCATACTACATAAGTTATGAGGATATCTGGATCCGACCGAATTGAGTAGATATGTGATTCGAATTCGTGTACGTTATAATATTCGATTCGTATTCGTATTCGAGAATATTCGAATTCATATTCATATGCGTTTACAAAATACGAATACAAATATGGTAAGTGCACTATTCAATTTGTATTCGATCCGTTTTCATCCCTAGCCACCCTATTTGCTCCTATAGCCCGTTAGGTTGATGCTTCAGATACGTGCCTTCTTATAATAACTAAGGAAGAGACTAGGGTCATGACTTATTTGGCTTCTTTGCGATTTTTGGCTTTGGCTTCTTTGAAAGCTAAAATAAATGGGGCGACTTCTTCAAACGGTTTCTAGAAGTTGCTTCTTCAGACGGCTTTTCAAGCTCAAAACCGTTTGTGTTGTCCGAGTCGGCGTCTCCACCGTATGGCATCATCTCGAAAAGCATAGACAAAAACCATTAGTCACTGCCAAAAACTATCAGCCGTAGTCCAAAAAAGGACCTAGACAAGGGTATACCATTGTAATAGTATAGCAATAAGGCCCCATTCCAAACAATTTCAACTTCTGACTTCTTGATTTCTTTTTTTCTTTTTTCTCCTTATTCCTTTGCATTGTCTATGATGACATAACATTTTTATTTTTTATGTTTAAAATTTAATTACTCAGAAAAGCTAACAATCGTTACGATACATTTTCAGTCACTATAGTGCAAAAAAAAATAGAAGCCATGGTTTATAAGCCACATTGAGCAGGGTCATGCTGTTTCAACAAGTTTCAAGAAAACTTTTAAAAATTTCATGGTTCACATATTTTTAGAAGTTTCAAAATATTCCAAGACAAAGTTTTAACGAGTTTTAGATTTTGGAACTCAAGTTTCAACAAGTTTTAGTCAAAGAGGTTCAACAAGTTTCAATAGGTTTCAACCAAAAGTTTCAATAGGTTTCAACCAAAAGTTTCAATAAAATTCAACAAGTTTTGGCGAGTTTCGACGAGCTCGCTATGCTTACGATAGAGATAAGAGTGGTGGTGCTAGTGCCCACCTTAGCCATCGCAAGAGGGGGCAGCGACATAAAGAGGAGGGTGATGCGTAGTAATCATAGGCGTCTCCGCGGCGCTCCATGGAGGCTTGCACACAGGCGACAGCATGCTTGATGGCGATAGGATCCAAAAGCAGCGTGTTCCATGGCGGCTTGCACTGGGGTGGCGACACCCACTCCTGTCGACTTGTTGCACCACTGGCCCACGCCACTATAAGTCATCAATGGCCCACTATAAGTTCAAGTTTCATTAAGTAGGTTTTGGTGATAATGACAAATGCAATTGTGAGACTAACTTGTTTATTAACTATAATATTATATAGTCCCATTTGTATATGATTAATAATAAATGCAAATATAAGACTAACTCGTTTGTTAATTATGACATCGCTTAGTCTCATTTAGATGAAAAGGTGAAAATCATAGAGGTATGTATTCGACATCATATTCTTATATTTTATTGCATTTCTTGGATCTAAGATATAGATTAAACTCCATCAAAAGTCTAAGTTGAATATATGCATATGTTTTTAATTATACAATGACAAGGCAATGACCTAGACTTGAAGTAAATATGTGCGTCATCAAGATTCAAGAGGATGTTTAAGGCAAATGTATGACTAGCTAGGGCTAAGGATGTGTTTCTAGTCTTTTACTGGTCTTGGTGCTTGGTTAGAAAACCGGAGTGCTAATATAGGTTGTCGTACTATTAAGAGGGGTCTTGTCTAATAGGTTGAGTCTCATCATGTGTTAATAGCTCAATCTCACTTGCTCTAACTCTCCGTGGCATTATGTTATTATTTGCGAATGTGTTTTGCAAATAGCTGAGGCTCGTGCGTTGAATCCTTGTAACATGGGACCATACATTGTGAATATGTTTTGCAAATATTTGAACTCTATCTTTCCTACTTTTTATGGTATAAGGTTTATATTTGCAAATATGGTTTACAAATGATTGAAACTCATACATAATCCTTGTAGCATGATACTTAGATTTACGAATGCGTTTTGCAAATATGTTGAGTGCATGTACCTATACCTTATGTTATGATTCTGAAAGTGTGCAAATATGTTTTGCAACTTGTTAGGAATCATGGTTGATCCTTGTGTGTATGATACTATAATTTGTAAATGTGTTTTGCAAAATTTATTAAAGTATATATACTTTTCAGAAAATTTGAAACTACCGTTATAAATCTTATGGAACAACTACTGGACGGAACTACCAACGTGTGAGGACTTTATCTGATAGGTACAAGTTGTACTGTTGGTTCGAAGAAACACGCTACAGCATCACGTAGTTTCTCCCGGTTACTACTTACATTTTAAGAACAATGTTTTTGTTAGCATCAAATCAAATTCAATCAACAGTGGTAAACTGCTCAAATGGGGAAGAGTCTTGTTCTACACTACTTGCCCATCTTCGAGTGAAGAGCGTTTCGTACATCAAGGATGCAATTAAGGAACCTAAGCTTTTGAGCGTAGGTTCTTAAAAAGGGTTTCCAGTACGTAGTAAGTCCAGCCTGGGAAGTCCTTGTGTGGCTGGCATGTGATGGCATCTCCAACAGTATGAGCTAGTTACTAGTTCTAAGATAACTTTTTCAATAGTACTAACTTTTAGCACATAGCTCATAACATAAATAGTCTCACATGACACTTTCATATAATCTTGGAATATATGTATGAGACTAGCTCTTGATCAAGAGATAGTTTTCTCTCTCTTCTATTAAAATATAAAATAATATGTTTAGAGCTAGTTCATAAATCACTATTGGAGATGCTCTGTAACCATTTATTAATGCACTATTAAGGCTTCGTTTTTAGCGAGGCTTAACTTCGCGCTGCGGTGGCCTTTAGTAAGTTACACTTTTGTTTTACTGTTTTCGATATGAACAGAAATGTGACACTGAAATTAGTAAAGATTATTCCATGGACTTAACTAAATACATTCGCTTTACCTCTAAAATAGATGCTTTTAGACGTGTATCCAAAACCAGCGAAATAAAATGTTTTCTAAAGCCACCACGACACCAAACAAAGCTTCAGCCTTCGAAAAGTTGAGAGGTCATAAGAGAGTAAAATGGTGCCATAAGTACTCCAGTAACGGTAAGATGAAAGATACGTCTTGCTAAAAAAAAACTCTATAGTACTGCTCCTTCAAATCACAAAAGACTAATGGTTTTGAATTTTCAAAGTCAATATGATGCCACTGACTACTAAATTTTATTATCATATATTTGCAATAAGTTATACAAAAGTATAGTATAATGAAATTATTTCTTATAACAAATTCACATGTACTATTTTCATATATTCAAACCACAAATTCTAAATAATATTTTTGGTAAAAATTAATGTTTCAACTACAAATATTCTAGGACCCCGCGTGGTGGTGATACGAGTTAGTGCTGAAGACTATTAGAAACGTGGCTCATAATTTTGGATTCACTACTACGATACTACCCCTCAGAAAAATCCGATGTACCACTGCTTTAAATCTTCAGTGCTAAAAATTTATCATTTAGGTCCTCGGACGAATCACAAACGCATACAATTTTAACCAACATAACTAAACTCAATACAATATCTACTTTACAATTTACCTGTAAATCCTATCTTAAAAGGACGTACATTTAAAAGATAGTTACTGTAGCTAAAAGTGATAAACCAAAAACGAACCCATAACAAGGCAAAATGATCCACCAGATAAGTAAGAGACACTCCACCAGAGAACAAGGACTCCACCAGAGAACAAGGACCATCCATAACGGTCCAGGAGAGAAGCAATCATCGGATGGTCCAGGAGAGAACGACGACAGAACCATGTCTTTAAACTCCAGGCTCTATAATTTGTCCATTTAATAAAAGTAATTATTCTATCTCTATGTACAAATCCCACACTGGTGCCAGGAAGATAATGAAGAAAAAAGAAGAGGAAAATTTCCTGGACAGCAACAAGTATCGGCAGGGGAGAGCAAAATCTGCACAGAGGTGTCTACCCAAATCCTTGGTTTTCACCGAACAAAAACGCTGCTATTTTCTCCTTTTGTGGGATGACCACCAAAATTTCATGCCGAGCTTGAACCTACTTAGCCTCAGCCTTATTATGGCTTGCCGTCCCCGCCACCACAGTGTTGCTACTGCTGCTGCCGACTTCTTTCTCTGCCGCCTTCTGTGCCTTCTCCTTCGCCTTGAAGTCCTCGATGGTTCGGAACTCCTCCCTTAGGAGCCTCTCCAACTCTGGATGCTTGTTTATGGGACTGCTATCCTGATTTCGGTAATGATGAAATGCCCTGGTTCAATCAGAAAAAGAATCCGTCAGCGACAAAGTACACAATCTTATAACTGCTAAGTTCAGCAATTCAGCAAGCCAAATTTGTCGAAGTTAATTTTATAATTTACCTTTTCAGGCTTCCTTACAAAACCCCATAAAATATTAATAAACTGAAGGAAAAAAAGAGGAACCCAAGGCTATACCAGGTTTGAAATATAAAGTTTACACTCGCTCTCATGTAGCAATTGCATGTATTATCATCTATAGCATTTGCAGCAACTTTAGCATGGGATGACCCAACAACAATAAGGTCTCGCTACTATTAGATATGGCGAACACACCATTGAACTGCAGCAACTGTTTGTTCCTTCACTAAAGGTAAAAATAAATCCATGCCAACAATTTCACCAAAGAGAGTGTGGCATTGCAGTTTCATTACTGAAGGCAGCAACAGAGAAATTCAAACTAATAAAGCCACCAATTACCAGTATTTTTCAAGTCCATAAATATCGCCCTTATGGTAGAATTCGAATGTCAGCTGCTCAAAATCTTCGTATACTTTTCGCTGGAAGTTTTTCTCCAAACCATAACTGCAAAAAAAGGCTGTAATCGATGCTGCTCTATAGAAAATGTAATTGGAAGCCTTATTTTTAGAACTTTCAGATCCGTACCTATAAAATCTGAAGAGACACTCAAGTCCATATCTGTAGTTTGCTGCTGCATCATCTAGTGCAAAGTTCTTAAAATGCCTATACATATCTTCGTTAAAATTATCTCTCAGATAGTATGACCAAAAACGATAGAGCGAATTCATTTCCTGCATGCCATTGGATGCATACAATATGTAAAGAATACTGTAACGTAGCTATTGAGAATAGAACAAGGGCATGAGTACAATTTATCAAACCAAACATAAGTGTTCAACGCGAAATATAATCAGCAATGACCAAAACATTAACGAGACGAGCAATTCAATGCCAAGATAATGTATGTAGTGAACATAAAAAGTAAACTTGATCAGCTTTATATATTTGTCTTGTTATAAAGTTGCCACTGCAAGAGAAATATATCAGAGGAAGCTGCACCTCGCTGCAACCAATCCCTAACTTTTTGCGTTCAGTGAGGCATCGATTTTTGAATTTGTTGTACCTTCACAAACAAAACAAAAAATTTCAACATCAATAGGCATTGATAAAAAAAAAATATTTGAAGGGCATTAGAATTTTAAAGTACACTGCTACTCATTTAGCCACTTACCTTTGTTGCTGGAATTTATTTTTCTCTAAAAGCTGATGGCTTGGATGCTGAAATGGTGGGAAAGATTTGGGCACAGATCCAACAGGTGAGCTCCCAGTAGGAATTCCATGAGGAGATGAGCTCAGCTTTGAACTCTTATAGCTAAGAAATGACAAACAGTCAATTAAGATAACCTCAATATGAGATAAAGAGAGAAGGATAGGTTTTACCAAAAGAAAACCTCAATTATTAATCTAACCTGTGGTTTTCTGGAGTAGACCCATAGAAATATCCAATTGAATTGCTTGGGGGGCTTTCTGATACACCACCATAGTGAGATCGGCTATTGGGATTATTTGTAAAATTACCAGCAAAGAACCTCTGCTTACGCGAGGTGTTTGCTTTTCTATTGCCTCTATTTTGCCGCCTACGTGGGATAGGTTGTCCAGCTTCTTCAGTACCATTGATTCCGATGCCAACGTGGTTCCCTTTTGAACCACCAGATGGTTTAGAATCAACATCTGCAGTATCAGCCTGGGAACTTCTTTGATTATCAGCGCTGACCATGAACACTCTGAAGTCAGAAGTAACATTATAATATTAGAATGAAAAAAGGTAAAATAATATAATTTGATAGGTATATAGAAGGACCATCATATGTATCATCACAGAATGGGCTTTGAGACCGGGAATAAAAAAGAAGCAAGCATAGCTCAGCTCAAGTCTGAGCTCAAGCCAGCTTGATTCAAACTCAATGTAGCTCCACAACAAGGCTTGTCTTCAGACCTTTATTCCAACACTCAGTTCAGTTTTAAATTATTGCCAAATTTGCATAATGAAACATGTGAACTAATGCTACAACTGATTAGCGATTCCAAAATTTGAAACAGAAATTCAGAACTCAAAATTCAAACATCACAAAACCTGACAAATATCTATAGTGTGTATACTATTACCTTAATAAGTTTAACTGGGGCAGTTCTCACATTACAACAGAAAACTTCAAAAAATGTATTAACTTCTTGAGAATAAATAGATGGAGAAATACATTCTTAAAAGCTCTATACATTCTTAAAGTGCCTATTACATCTAAATGGGTATTCAAAATTAAGACCAAGTCTGATGGTTCTATCGAGAGATATAAAACCCGTGTTGTTGCTAGAGGCTTTCAGCAAACTCAGGGTCGAGATTATGATGAGACTTTTGCACCAGTTGCTCATATGACCACTGTTCGTACTCTCATTGCAGTGGCTGCTACTTCTTCTTGGACCATATCTCAAATAGATATTAAGAATGCTTTTCTTCATGGTGATTTGCATGAAGAAGTTTATATGCAACCACCTCCAGGTGTTGATGCTCATCCTGGTCATATTTGTCGCCTTCGTCGTGCTCTGTATGGCCTTAAACAGGCTCTTCGTGCTTGGTTTGAGCACTTCGTTTCGGTAATACGGGCTGCTGTTGGGTTTTCTCCTAGTGATCATGACCCTGCTCTATTTATTCATCTCTCTCCACGTAGACGTACTTTGCTTCTTCTATATGTTGATGATATGTTGATTACGGGAGATGATGTGGAACACATTTCTCATGTGAAGAAGCAACTTGGTGAGCAATTTCAGATGTCTGATTTGGGTCCTCTCAGTTATTTCTTAGGAATTGAGGTGTTGTATTCTGCAAAGGGCTACTATCTCTCACAGTCCAAATACATACAAGACCTTATTGCTCGTTCTGGCATTACAGATAGTCGAACGGCTGCGACACCTATGGATCTTCATTTACAACTTCGCCCTACCGATGGTACACCTCTTGAGGATCCTTTTCGATATCGGCATATTGTGGTTAGCCTTGTTTATCTCACTGTTACTAGACCTGATATTGCTCATGCGGTTCATATTTTGAGTCAGTTTGTGAGTGCTCCTACTTCCATTCATTTTGGACATTTGCTTCGTGTACTACGGTACTTAAGGGGGACATCTTCTCAGTGTTTGTTCTATGCTCATGACAATCCACTTCAGCTTCATGCTTACTCGGACTCCACCTGGGCGAGTGATCCAACATATCGTCGTTCTATCACAGGTTATTGCATTCTTCTTGGTTCTTCTCCTCTTGCATGGAAGTCTAAGAAGCGGTAGTATATCTCGTTCTAGTCAGAGGCGAACTTGAGCACTTGCCACTACTACTTGAGAGATTGTATGGCTTCGATGGTTGTTAGCAGATTTTGGTATTTCTTGCGATGCTCCTACACCTCTTCTATGTGATAATACTGGAGCCATACAAATTGTCAATGATCCTGTGAAGCATGAACTTACAAAGCATATTGGCGTTGATGCCTTCTTTACTCGGTCTCATTGTCAGCAGAAAACAATTGCTCTTCAGTATGTGCCCTCAGAACTGCAAGTGGCAGATTTTTTCACTAAAGCACAAACTCGAGAGCAACATCGGCTTCACTTGCTCAAACTCAATGCTTCAAAACATCCGTTTCCACCTTGAGTTTGAAGGGGGGTGTTAAGTATATCAAGGCCCATATACTATAGGCCCATATGGATATCTATATATTGACATCTCAACTATTGGAGTTGGGAATTCTCAAATCCTTAATGTAAGTAACAAAAACATGGTAAGAAAGTGAGTCTGACTGTTGAAATGGACTGCTTGATGCCAGAAACTCAACGAACACAAGCCATCCAGAGTAAAAGGTGCAGGAAAGGTGGAATGAATTTCAAAATTCAAAGGTCCTATTTTATATATCAGTAGAGATAATTCATGATAAAACATGATGATAACCGAAAACAGCATGCCTAAAATAGAGCTTATATACTTGTATAAAATTGAGCAGGAATTTTACAAAAGGTCTGTTGGAGTTTATGGCAGTTCTAAAGCCAACACAGCATTTGTACTAAAACCGTTTATTAACCTCTGGAATGCACATGCAATATTGATGTTTGACAAAAATTTAACGTTCTATAACACGTCACCTCATAATAATACAAGGCATCGCTGATTATTGATGCTTCCTCTGTCGAAAATGCTTGAGGTATACTTGAGCGACTTTTTTCGTACTTTTCTGACGTAATATCCTGTGAGGCAGATAAATGAAACAAGATTTCAGTGCAGTATTACTAAATAACACTTGCTTAATATGCTAGAACAATCATTGGTCCCAGTAAACAACAAAACAACATATAATATAGCTCACTGCAAGATTTGCAAGCTAGAGAAGAAACTAACAATTGGTTACTCATTAACAAATATTATTTAGAATAAAAATTTTAGATCATTGTACAAATAAGAGATATACCGTAAGGCATAGAAATGCATCTCGATCAAGTCAAAAGCATATGAGAATACATCAAAATAAAAAGGACATGTTCCTAGAAAGCATAAAATCCTCTTAGAAATTAACCATCAATCTGTCATCTACAGCTAATTCTCACCCCCAAAACACCGGAAGTCCACAAGACCACAACACTTTCAAATATAACTGAATCAGCTAAACCAACAAGTACCATCATTCTTTAAAGAATGTTTTCTGATGTATCACCACAACACTACCGATTGTGCAAACATAAGTTCATGTCAATGGTCAAAGAGAAAATATTGTAAATGTAAAAGAAATTAAGAACATTAGCATCGGCAGCTTCAACAAGCAGATTAGTAGCTTTTGTTAGGCAGATATCATCCAAGCTGTAACATTAGTGTATTACGCCGTAGCAATTCAATAGGTAACTTACACTCTTTGATCCCGCGTCAATGTTTCTTCAAGAACTACTTTCTACTCTAGAATTAACTATGAATGACCTCCTTGAATGGCATTTAATAGCAATGCAAATGCTAAGAACGGTACACATACAAAAATATGAAAACAGGCAAAACACATACATCACTTATTAATTGAAATATGCCAAAAGTCTGGATTATACTGATCTCTGTGCAAACAGTTCCAATATGTAATATGTGAGTATAGCAAGATATAAGTGGTACGAAAAAGGTGCTTCAAATAAAAGAATGATGTAAAGACCGTCTACATTCTAGCGAATTGTTAATCAAAAACACCAAACGCCATTCAACCTTTGTCCTCAACTTATTGGTGTATGGTTCATATTATAGCACCAACAGACGCTAAGTCATAATGCATTATGGATTATGATGGCTAGAAGCTGGGAAACTAAAGGCAGCATATGACCAAACAAAGCCAGGAGCACAAAATATCTTGAAACCCAACCTGCGTAACGATTATTAGCCTATTCACATCTTGGTCATCGACAAAAAAATCATCATCCTCATCATCGACCCTGCTTGAACAAACATATTGCAAAAGAAAATCAATCTTGCATACACAATTTCTGGTCACTGCATAGTAGATAAGAGATGAAAAATTGCTATGAGCGATACATGACAATTATGAAAATAGCCATCGATCTTCTGAAAATACACGACACCTACTACTCCAAAATTCAAATACGCGTAGAAATATACAATTCTATGGTGGAAACAGAACATTAACTGCTGGGGGGAAAATCTATAAATGCAACAAAATTACACGACTGTTGTGTAATAATGACCGGTTACCACATAATAACCGGTTAGGCTGCGTAAGCATGCCAGTTAAGCCGTATAATCACTACTAGGTGAGTGACTGAACGAATATCACTTACCATTTTTAAGAACATTGACATCTTCTGACATTTATTTCATTCAACCTACAATTACCTGTAGCTTGATGAAGTTTCGATGTTAGTGGCTTTACCATCTATTTTCAGAGATCAGAGCATATATTTTGTTATGATAGATTAAGTACAAACCAGAAGAAGCGTAACTATGCCAAATCAACTACCTCACACAAAGGCATAATATATACTATTGTTTATCATAAATATTCTGGTCACTTACATGAATAGGCCAGGGTACATCTGTAACATCCTGATTTTCAGAGCCTTTTTGAAGTTTTTAAAATAAAATTCACCATTTGAATTTTTCTGGAATTAATTAAAGCTTAATTGGAATTTTATTAAATTAAAAGGATTTAATATGAATAATCCAAACATGAACATGTGCCAAAAATATTTTATTTGAGTTCCCTGAGTCTCAAGGGCTTTTCTAAAATTTTCTGGGATTTTTCTGGATTTATTTGCTATTTTCTAGAGCTCAAAAGCTTTTAAATGAATTTCTGGAAAAAGAAAAGAAAATCCTAAAAGCCAGTGGTAGAAGCCCACCCAATGGCCCATCGACCACCGACCACCAGCCGGCCAGCCCGACCACCGCCCGGCCGGCTTCGCGCTGCGACACGCGTCGCCATCCGTCCGCCCGCCTCATTGCGCGCGCGTCCGGCCGTCCGCTCTCCGTCTGCCGGCAGTGGGGCCCGCTGTCGGTTCGTCGTCCCGACACAGACTCTTCCGTCTCAGACCGAACTCGCCGCGCCTTCCTTTTCCGCCGTCTCGCCGGACTCGCGCTGCCGTGGATTCGCCCGCCGCCGGTATAAAGGGCCCCGACCCCAGGTCCTCATCCGCGCCGCCGCCGCCGCCGCTAGCCTCCGAGCACCTCGCGCTCGCCGTCGGAGCCGCCGTGTGGTCGCCTCCATCGCCGCCGTGGTCGTCTCTGTCTCGCCGCCGTCGCCTCGCCGCCGTCGTCGTCATCGTCGGTGAGCACCGCCGCCGTCCCAAACCACCGTCGGCTAGCCGCCGCCGCCGCCGACCATGCCGCGCCATGCGCGCGCCTCCTCGGTCCCCGCGCGCGTCGTCCACCGTGACGTCGGCCGCGCTGCGCTCCGCCTTCCGTGCGCTGGTCCCCGTCTGCCGAGCGGCCCGCAAGCGGCCCACCAGACAATGCGTCGAGCCATAGACCGTCGCCATTAGCCGAAGTCGGCCGCCACGCAAGCCCGACCACGTCGGCCGAAGTCGTCGGTGCCACGTCGACCACGTCACCGCCATGTCGGTACCACGTCGACCCTTCCGCGCGTATGTGTCGCCGTCGATCGCGCGTCGACCCTAGCCGCCGCGTCGCGGCTGGTCACCCGCATGTTTTATTCGTCTGCGCGGTTCCACCGTGACTCGACTCCGTGCGCCCACCACGACCGATGCAATTTCTTATTTTCCCGATTTTCTTTAGATCTAATTTTCCAAGAGCCCGTTCTCCCTCGTCCTAGCTCCGATTGACCCGATTCTTTTTCCTAAATTCATCTAAAATTGAGATCTTCCTTTTGGTCCAGGTTTGGAAGTTTTTAGAGTTCATTTGAATTTTATTTGATCTTTTTTTGTGTTTTCGTTCCGTTTTCTCTCTCGTTAGATCACGTTTTCGAAGGAGCCGAAGCAGGGTTTGAAGATCAAGATCCATCAACTGAGCAAGGCCAAGGCAAGTCGTGTCCTTCGATCATGTTGAACCCAGTTTTCAAATCTATTATGTATTACTTTGTTTTAAATTATCATGCATCGCTATTTTATTACCAAACCCTTGTATTGGTAGTTAGTGACCTAATTGATTATTCTTCCTTGATAATTTGAATGCCCTGATTCCATTGTCACCATAGAATGGGAAATTACTTAGTGATGCAATATTAGTTGTCACATGGGTTGTGCGTTTAATTGTTTAGCCATGCTTATCACTAGTACGTTGGGTTTATCATCACATGTGGTTAATTAATCTTGACTTAACGATATACTTGAATGTGGTGGTTAACCACGGTTATAAACTTGTTGCCATGGCATGGGTAGTGTCATTGGTGTTGGTTATACAAAATTGGTTTTCACTTGGGCGATTGATCGTGCAGTAAAGGGGGTGCGAGAGGCACATGGGATGTGGATGTTTCGCCTGAGTAAATTTAAGGACTTAACTTTGTGCGCCATTGATCTGAGTCTTACCGCACAACCACATGTCTAGTATGGGATAGACCTAGGTGATTAACTTGCAAAGGTTTAGTTCGAGATATCATCATTGGTAAGTGAGTACCGAGAGTCTGGTTTGCTCACAGATGAGAGCAGGGTTCTTGTCCTTATACGGCGCAAGAGGGCTTATTTGTGGCGGTTAACCCTTCAAAGAGATGAAACCTTAGCGAGTGATGTCTAACTAGACCGGAGTGAGGTAAATGCTTTATGATAATTTATCTGGGTCTCATGCCTAAGGAAGTATGCTGGCTATTAAGATGACTTATCTCTTGTGGGAAAAGTTGTGCAACCTCTGCAGAGTGTAAAACTATTCGAATAGCCGTGTCCTCGGACATGGACAATGCTCGGTGATTTCACACGAGGGGTAGAGTTTTCATAAAAACCTGGTTGGGTTAAGTTGGAAGTGAATGGTTAGTTCACGGGTGTTCATTTCATGGATCTTGGTTCATGGTGGATTCCTTGGGTGAATGGTTAGTTCACTTGTGGTTGGTCTCAATTCCTTTGGTTACTTATTTATTATCATTTTCGAAGTTCGCTTTTCAATCTATTTATTGTATTTATTTTAAATTACTGCTTTATGCAAAATTAACCTTTCAGCCATCCATTGTTAAGCCTTGCATGTTATATTGCATTCATTTGTTACAAGCGGCTTCTTTGAGTACCAATGTACTCACGACTTTATGCCCTGTTGCTCGGATGAGGCGGAGGAGTATCACCAGCGGGAGGTTCGGAAGGAGTACTTGACGTCTTCGCGGATTAGGCCGTTCTCCGCTCGATAGCTTTGTGGCGTGTCGATTGGTCGCTGCGCTTCCTTTTGGTTTTCATTGCTAGTTTTGTTAAGCCCTTCGGGCTAGTCTATTGTAAGCTTGGCCATAAGGTCGTACTCGATAATTATCAATATAATTTGGTTTTCCTTAGAATATCGTGATGTGGATGATATTTATCTTTGTTCATACTGTGTGCACTAGCGTGATCCTGGACTAGTGCAGAATATACAGGAGAGTCCGGATTTGTATATTCGGGTCTCGACAACATCTCTCATATAATAACTATGACAAATAGAAAAGGCAGCATACATTAAACCACCACCAGCAGCAAGGCAGCAACAACAAGCCCAAAGTAAAATCAGCCATGTTGACATAATACTGGTTCAAATCAGTTATCTTACAGACAATTTGAATCTCTTAGAAAATTGTAAACTATATCCTACCACTTACATAGTTGCTACCAAAACCAAGAAAAGGAATCATAACATGTGAAATGAAATCACGGACCGTATACCAGTTAAAATTTACCTTTTGTGTGAATAAAGATAATCACGTAAAAGCTCCACATGTTCCAATTCCATTTCCTCATCAAGCAAGAATGTGCTTTGATCACCACTGAAGCTAGGGGAGTCACTTGGCAAATCATTAAAGAAACCTCCTTCACTTTGAGAATCAGGTACTTTTATCTTTGTGTTTACTTTCTGGACTTTAACATCACCAGTTTTAAAAGCAGCTTCATGTTTGAGTGAATTCACAGAGCGTGCAGAGATGCTCTTAGGCTTTTCATCAATACTAATGACAGATAAGCCCTTATTCAATGAACAGCTATGTGCATCGTGGGCTAGCTGTTCATCAGCAGCTTTTGCCTCCATACCAATACAATCTATGTTGCCTCTAATATATTGAGAATGAGGATGCTTTTTTTTATCTTCAGAATAAGCATCTTTATTTGAAAAGCCACCAGTATTGCTCTCACCCATACTGTTATCCATACTGGTAGATGATGGACTTGGAACAGATGTTGTCCCAGAAAAAGAAACCCACTTTGACCAGTCAGAACACCTTCTTATCTTGTCGTCCTGGTAGTACACAAGAAGAGGCATCAGATAAACCAAATGTCAAACCCAAATGAGGGATTTAAACAATAACAGTTGAAATAAACATAACAACCTGGACTTCTAGAAGGCTTGAGCTTGCCAATGAATCGACAATCAGATGTATATCCGTGGTCATTTTCTTAAGCTGCAAATGAGCCAAGTAATAACAGAGTTGTTATCTAGCACAAGGACAAAACAATACAAATATCAGGTGACAAATTAAAATCTGCCTAGAAGGCATACTCTATTGAAGTCTGCAACTTTTGAAATTGGAACCCAGCCATGCTCATCCATTAAAGATTTCAAGAAATCATCACGCCCCAGATTAGTATCACTGAAAAACAACATAATAAGTAAACAAAAGATTGTATGGTATATGTTAAAAGCATATTTAGTCACCCATACAGACATATAAGATTGTTTTAAATTTTAATTCAGTGTTCTAAAAGGTGCGCTGGGCGGCTACCCGGCGCCTCGCCTAGGGTGCTACTCGGTTGCAAAGGCGGCCAGGCGGCTGCCAAGGCGGACGCTTAGGTGACAAGGCGGCCTGTGTGCTAGGCGGCGAGGCAAGGTAGTCACAGCCCAAAAGGCAAGCACATATCTCTGCAGCAAATGGAAACACGCTAGGGTTTACCCACAGCACTGTCGCCGCGCTGCCTCCGCGCCAACGCTGCAACCTCTCTGCATCTGCACCATCGCCACCTCAGTCCGCGCGTTCGCCATCGCCGTGCTCACCCCGTCCGCCATTCACGGCCGATCCTCCACGTTGACTTTACCTTTGTCACCAGGAGGAGCTCATACACGAGCCAAGAGGAGCCAGAGATGGGGAAAGGCAGGAGGAAGAAATGGGGAAAAGCCACAGGAGGGAAGAGAGAGAGAAAGAAGAGAAGGAATAAGCAGGGATTGCTTCGGCCGAACAGGAGCAAGAAAGAGAGAAAGGGAGGAGACAAGAAAGAGAGAAGGAATAAAGAAAGAAATGGATGGCTAGCAAGTGTTTAGCTGAACAGAACAGGAAACAACAGGGGAAATGGGAGAGAAATGATGGCTAGCAAGTGTTCGGCTGAACAGAGAAGAAATAAGCATATATGATTGCTTATCTTCGCCTGCTGTCCTCAGTTTTAATTCGGCCGCCTAAGCCCTCTAGACGCTAAGCCCCTCCTCGCAGCCCGCCTAGCACCTTCTTAAACACTGTTTTAAATAGTGTGCTATAGCGGCATTTGCATGTATATTGTATAATGACAATGCAACCGTCAAACACAAGGCCAACAGACATACAATTAAAACAAATTATTTAGCACCACTACCCAATGAAATTACATAAGAACTTCATCAGCACATGTTAAAAACTCAGACAATAGAATTCAACAGAAGAAAATAACAGTTTACCTAAAATAGTACTCCACTTGAGTTACTATATTAGCTCTTAACTCCGCATCTTCTGGAGATAAAACAGGATAAGGAGCAGGTTGATTTTGGACAAAACGTGGTGGACCTCTCATCGGCTCCATGGGTACAGCAGGCATGTAATAATACATGGGAGGCATAGGCCCTGGGTTCAAAGCATTCTTGAATGTTAGAGAATCAAAAGCTTCAATATACCAAACATGAAAGGGGATGTCATTAAAGTGAGTATAGCATTACCAGGGTATGGTGGTCTGTTGATGTACCCAAGAGTAGGAGACAGATGTGCCATTGGTCTGACAAAAGTTCTTGGCCCAACACCTTGTGGTGCACTTGTGTGTGCTCTCGTACCAAACATCTGAGGATTTTGCCAAGCCTGGTTAACATGGCCACGGCCTTCAAGACCAGAATGGGACCTAGCACCATGAGTACCAACAGGAGGCCGCCAAGCATGAGGATCTCCTCTCGATTGTGGAGGCATTGGCCTGTTACCTTCGTTGCCACCAATTTGATCTACTGGAACAAAAGGAGGCATAGAGTTCTCATATCCAGATTTTCCAACATGTGGGTTATGAGTTGGGACCGGAACGGCAAAAGGCTGGCAAGGATATTCATGTAGTATCATTGGACTGGGGAGAACAGGGTAGAAAATAGGTTGCCCTGGATGTTGGTGATACGGCATCATGGCAGGGTACGATGGTGCGCCATTTGCAGCAGAACGTCGCTTGGGCCCATTTTTATGGTGTGCTTGGTGATTCTTGTTGGGATTTCCATGGCCATCAAACTTGTGCATACGATTAGACACCTAAAAAGAGCTTTAAATCAGAATAGGAATAGTATAGGAAGAATGCACATACGATCTTAGCAAGAAAACTGACTGCATGGAACAGTAATAGAAGTCTTATAACTTCTATGCACAAAGGCATCAAAATTAAGATATTATTTACTTAAAGCAATTTCTAGACCATTTGAGTGGTTGTCCTTAACGTGTATGAGAACAACTTCACATTTTTTAAGAAAAAACTTATCATTTGAGAACCACAAAAACACCATGTTTTTTCTTTAACTATTTGTTTTACAGGGAGGATACCCAAAACAAATAAGATCAATATTTTCCCTAAGAAAGGAAGGATAGAGTCAGAGCAGGGTCACAAGACCTACATAAATACGGCAATACCTACAATCCTAACAGAGTGGTCCTTGGGCCAAAGCAATTTCGTAGGATCACCCGCTCATACAATCCAACAATCAAAATCATGATCCTGACAACACTGCCACAAATGCAAATAATCCCAATTTGACCTTGAGATAATTCCCAAGAGAGGCACATCATACAAAAGTTTATTATCTTACTACTCTGCCATAAGAAGTTGCTTCGGTGGTTCAGCTAGGGGACCATTCAGATAGCACACCTGTGCAATTGCAGTCCAACAATGAATCATTACAAATAAGATGGCTACATAAGCAGGAGGTTCAGCTAGGGAACTGTTCAGAAAGCACCTGTATGAATGATTGCAGTCAAACCAGAATCCTTACAAACAAGATTATAGATAAGGGGGCAGGAGCTAAAATCACACAAAATCCAATGGCAGCACAACTTAAGCAGAAATGTAACAATAGGAAATACTGAGACATATCGAATATATCATTGAACCCCTACAATTCATCAATCACCTCACCATCGGAGCTAGGTCAGAGAGTCTTACCTCAAGAAAAGCAACAAACTTACATTGTCATGAGAAGTGTAACCTATTTCCAACATAAGTAAAGGTGCAATCCGGTCAGCAAAAACCACACCCTAACATAAACAATTGATCACACTCCAAAAAAATTGGAACCAATTTATATGGGTACTAAAAACAGCAAAGCTTTACTACTCACCAACAAAACAAATACATACCCAGACCCGACCAATTAGCATCAAAAGGCAAAAGCGATATATATATCTACCTAAATAAGCAACCTTTACTGCCTGTACTAAAATTGCGCAAAAAACTAATCATACCAAAATAGAAAGATATAATCAGAGCAAACGTATCTCCACGAGCGCCAGATTATACCTGCGATGGAGGCGGAGGAGGAGGCGCCTGCTGCGCCTGGGCCCCCTTCGCCGGGTCGCCGCCGCCAGCATTGCCCGCCCCAGGATTCGCCGCGGCCTCCACCGCGACCTTCTGCCTCGCCTCCTCCAGCGCGGGCCACGACTCGGCCCCCATGACCGCCGCCTCGCCAGCCGCTGGCGGCGGCGTGGTCTTCCTCCACGGCGAGGCTCCGGGGCCGCCGCCAGCCGGATCCGCCACCACCTCCGCCGCCACCAAGGCCCCTCCGCCCACATTCGGCTCCTCCATCGCCGACGCCGACATGCCCCCCGCAAAAAAAAAACCTCAGAAACCGCCGCGGTCAAGGGTTCCTAGCCCCGCCGCTCCCGCCGCCGAGAGCACAAGAGAGACGCGAGACGATTTTCCAATGAGACGAGGGGGGCTTAGCCTAGCCTAGCCTAGCCTTGCCTTGCCGGTGGTTGGTGCAGCCATGGGGCCGCCGCCGCCGATGGGGAGGGTGGTGGCGCGGGTTAGGGTTTTGGGCGCGGGGGGACACGTGACTAGGGTTTTTTTGGGGGGGGGGGGGGGGGGCCGGGGATTGGTGAGAGAGCGAGCGAGCGACAGGGTGGTGTGCGCGTCTCTGCGTGCGTGGAGCGCGTGAGGTAAGAGAGAGAGAGGAGGGACCGAGGGAGGCAGGGGCAGGACCTTGAACGAGCCGAGAGCTTGGACCGAACCCGAGATAGCCTAGGAGGCTTGACCGCTTGAGTTTGGCTGAGTAACCTCTGTAATAATTAATAACTAGCTGGCTCGTATTTTTATAAATTTTAAAATTTTATTAGAGCAACTCCAGCAGGGCCCCTATTTGAGCCTTCAAAACTCAAATTTGAGGGTTTGAGCCAAAAAACAAGCTCTAGCAGAGCCCCTACTAGAGCCTTCAAATTTGAGGAGGCCCTCAAATCACCCTCCCACCCCTCATTCCTAGGGGTCCCCTACTCCAGCCCTCATTTTTCAGCTTTCCTCGTTTTTTGTGGAACATTTGTGCTTTCAATTTAAATTCGGAACAAATTTGAATTTAAATTTGAATATTCGTATTTGAATTCATATTTGAATTCGGAACAAATTTGAATTTAAATTTGAATGTTATGTGATGAACTTTGTGCTTTCAATTTAAATTCAGAACAAATTTGAATTTGAATTTGAATGTTATGTGATGAACTTTGTGCTTTCAATTTAAATTCGGAACAAATTTGAATATTCATATTTGAATTCGGAACAAATTTGAATTTAAATTTGGATGTTATGTGATGAACTTTGTGCTTTCAATTTAAATTGAACACAAATTTGAATTTAAATTTGAATATTCGTATTTGAATTCAAACTTTGAATGTTATGTGATGAACTTTGTGCTTTCAATTTAAATTCAAATTTGAATTTAAATTTGAATATTCGTATTTGAATTCATATATTTAAATATTGTCCCTCACACATCTAATCTAAACTAATAATCCACAGTTCAAATTATTTTACATCCACCCAATAATTACTGCTCACGATCATGACCTTAACTACGTCCACACCACAAAATGCACCCATAATTACACCATCATAAAAGCGTCGCACAGATTAACTCTCTCTAATCTGCAGTACCCTCCACCGCGCCCCCGCTCGACTGCTTCTGTGCCGCCCCTCTCGCCTCCCGCGCCTCCTCCTCACGCGCCTCCTCCGCTCCCTCGCCTCCCCACCTCCCGCCTCCTCGCTCCTTCGCCTCTCGCCTCCCCTCCTCCCCGCGCCTCCCCTCCTCGCCTCCCCGTCCTCCCGCGCCTCCTCCTCCTCGCCTCCCCCCTCCCTCCCATGACCTTAACCTAGCCCAGCTTCCCCTCCTCCCCGCGCGCTCGCGCCACCCCGCCGCGCCTCCTCCCGATTTCTCCTCGCCTCCTCCCGGCCCTCGCGCGCGCGCCTCCTCCCGCCATGCGCTCCGCGCGCCGCCTCCTCCCCGCTCGCTCGCCGCGCCTCCTCCTCCCACCCGCGCCGATGACGAGCGGCGGTCCACGTGGCGGCGGCGGTCGGAGGAAGAAACGGCGGCCTGCAACGCATGGCGGCCGGATCGAGCTTCGGTGCGTAGTTCCCGATCTGGCGGCCCAATCGGATCGGATCGCCGGAAGCGGCCGGATACGTGCGGTGCGAGCCGCGGCGGCGGATCCGGCGGCGGCGGCGGTTGTCGATCGATGGTGGTGGTTCGGCGAGATCGGGGTGAGGAGCGCGGTGAATTTACAAGACTTGTCTATATATTTGGATTATCAGAATAGAGCTATATGTGAATCGAATTGCAGTGTGTTTCTGTGTTCCCATGCTTACAAATAGAAATAGATGAATGTGGGTCTAATAAGTTCTGGTCATTTTATATATTTGAAGCAATTACCATATTCACTAATGAGTTTTCTACAATTGATAGGAGTGGAGGAGGTTTCTTGATCAAGAACACGAATATGATGAGACTTTTAAATTGTTATCTTGCTGAATTTATCTCTCTCCGTTTCCATCCGGTCGACTTGCCGAGAAGGTAAATTGGTTAAACTCTATCAATGTTGACTATGGTTGGGCTACTCATGCTTGCAATTATTGGGTATGTGATGGAATCCTTCAAGGGGCCGAGCACAGGAGGTTGGCAATGCATCTCTACCCTCTATAATATCCTTGGGAACTGGTAGCACAGGAGGTTGGCAATTATTGGGTATGTGATGGAATCCTTCAAGCGGTTCATATGTTTCCACCATGGATCGTAATTCACATAAGCGAGTTCAACATTAACTATGCAAAAATGTTGTAAAGTTTTAGTTCACTATTCTTGTGGGAAATTGGCTTCTAATAAAAGCGGTAACTATCATATACTGAGCTTCTCAAGGAGTTTATGGTGTTGACTATACTCAAGGACCTCAATCTGGATATCACAGGAATTATTTGAACCAAAATGCACATCAGGATACTCCCATGCAGGTGCAACAAATGACATTGTATCTCAGTGCATTCTTTGTAGTTCTAACCATACATCAAGTAAATAGTCTTTTGATGCCTTTCCTTGTACATGTTTTGCTCTCTTGACTAAGCCTCTTAGAATGATCCGAGATCCCATGGCCCATGGTTCACATGGAATGTTTACACAAGCGGTTTACATTTTTGTCCCTTGCAACTCCGACAAGCTTGCTACCTTTAGCTTTCTTACGGTTTATGTGCACCATGGAATCTTTCATAATTTTACATTTTGTGTGGTTCCTTAGTCAAATTCTAATCCTATGCATCTGGGGTTGGTCACGTGACTTCTATATTTTATTCACAAAGCATGTATACGGTCCAAGCTGCAGGTAAGGCCCAACTTCTACATGTTCTTCTTTGTTAGATCATCAAGCTTCTTGAATTTGAATATTCGTATTTGAATTCATATATTTAAATATTGTCCTCATTGTGAAATCATAAATATTTTATTATGTATTGTGCTTTTATCCCATACATATGCATATAGTGTGTGAGCAAATAGAGGAATTGAGGGAAAAGAGTTTAGGAGCCTTCGTTTTGAGGGTCCCCATCTTTGGAGCATTGGAGTGGATGAAGTCTTTTGTATCAAACCATCTTCCTTCTACTAATATGCTAAAGCAGGATCTTTGCTGAGTTGCCACCATCAAAATCTATATTTCAGCGTTCATTGACTTGTAGCTGAACTTTTGCCTCAAATAAAAAATAATCGATGTAGGGCTCTGTTTTGAGTATGGCTCTTGGCTTTGACGTGAGGAACAAAACATGTATGGCCAGTTGCTCTTATATATGTTCTAAAGCTTATAGGTGATAAAAATTTTTAGAACATGTATATGAACATATTCTAAAATTTTTTAAAATCCATAGTAACGCATGGCATTCAACTAATGTTATCTAATATGCAAATCTTGATGCATCATAAACCAATAGTACATCATTTTATACATTACATGAAAAAGTAGTTCTTGACGTGACAATATAGGTAATTGGTAGACGCATCACCAAGTAGACGCATTGTCGCTCCAGCCAATCACAAGAAAACATAAGAACGACAGGGAAGAACGTCCGATTCCCCTCTAGATTGCAATCGTATGCCAAACCCTAAGAGGAACAAGCGCACAGCTCTCTGAAAATAATAGATTAATTTTCTAGTGGTCTCCTCCTATTACATGATGGTATATAGACCTATATATAACCAGACTTGACAAACGAAAAAAACCGACTTGTAAGCAACAAACGGAAATTAACACAGAAACGTACTCGGTTCCACATAAAACACCAAAAAAAGGGCCTCTTTTCAATCGGACTATGCATGGCTAACGTGACTAGAAAATGAAGGAAGCAGGCCGTAGCTTCTTCTGCCGAAGATATGAATCCTTCTCTCTTCTTTCTTTTTTTCCTTGTTTCTTTATTCTTTTTTTCTTGCACACATGAACAGCCAGCTAGTTATATTATCTTTCTCATGGTGCAGCTGCAATCAGGGATAGCGTTTTTCATGTAGACTTCAGGTGCTCCTTCCTCAATCCATGCATGCGGAAACCATATGTGAAAACAGATCCTTGCATGCATGTGTTGTACACATCGTTGTCCTTTCCAATCTTCTTGCCTCGAGCTCGTCTTTCTTTATATATCTGAGAACAAGAAAATTATATGCATTAGGCAGTAAATAATTCTCATCTAAATTAATATTTAACTTAACAAGCAACGAGTCCACCTGCCGATCAATCTTCTTAGCTCGTGCTCATGTAATCGGACCAATCGGGATATCCTCATCAATGCACTTAGGTGAACTTATATGATCTAGGCGCTATTTGTGCTAAACCAAATTGATTTAAGTTTTTGTATTATATACTTGGTTTAGACAAATAGAAAAATGTCTTGAATTGTTATTAATAATTAGAAGAGCTTTTAAGACCGTCTATTCACCCTCTCTAGTCGGCCTCCTCGATCTTACACCTGTGACCAATCTATCTCCGATTAGCTTGTCTACGACGACCTACTACATCGTGGGTCCACTTGACAAGGCGGTTGGAACGTGCGCTTATTCTTAATAACCATACATGTTCTCTCTCTGACAACAACTTCCGTCAGACGGTTATCACCCAAAACATTAAGACGTCTTTTTGCATGGGACAATGCCCGCCGCTTTGCCCATTATGTAAAGATTGACATCGGAGAAGAGAGGGAACTAGTCAAGGGAAAAGGAGACTAGAGAACAGAAGTAGCACAAGACTTTTCGCATTACTTTCTCCCCTAATTGTAATTAATTCTCTGAGCAATAGCCACATAGGACGTAAGGTTGTTATTCTCTCGGAGAAAGGCCTGAACTGAAAGCATCTAAGCCCCTAAAAATGGTTTTGGTAATTAATAAAATTATGTGAATATGGGACTAACGTGTTTTATGAGCATGCTATGGGTTAGTCTACATATGAGCGACAAGATGCAAGCCAAAGGATATCTATGAAGACCAAATTGGCTAAGACAAATGTATACTTAGCACATGATCCCTTTTTGAATTTTACTGGTCTTATGTGAATGGTGGAAGACCGAATTATAGGATAGATGACCGTACCATCAAGAGGGATCTTGGCAAGTAGCTTCAAAACATATTTCTTGTGCCATATGAATCAACATTAGAAACTTGCATTCATCAAAAATTAATTTTAAAACTTAGTTTGTGCTCTGTCTGGACAAGCGGTAGTACCGCAGTTTTGAACGTCGGAACTACCGGAGAGCGGTAATTCCGCGCCTAAACGCGGTAGTACCGGCAAGCGGAAGATCCGGTTTTGGAGCGGATCAATTTTTCCAAAGAGCACCCTCAGTTCAACCTAAAAACTTGCGGGAATGGAAGTATCGGCCGTTTGAACGCCGGAACTACCGCAGTGAGCGGTAGTACTGCATTTTGAGCGGTACTTCCGGAGCCCGGAAGATCCGGAGGGAGAGTGGATAGATTTTTCCAGAGAGCACCCTCCGGATGAAGTCTGGATTTTCCTGAAGCGGAAGTACCAGCAATTTCAACGCCGGAACTACCGCTGTGTGCGGTAGTTCCGCTGTCTGGAGCGGTACTTCCGGTATCCGGAAGATCCGGCTTGAGAGCGGATCAATTTTTCCAGAGAGCGCCAAAGTTGGGACCTTTCGGAGTTCGGTCCGAGCGGTAGTACCGCGCCGACTTTGCGGAACTATCGGACAGCGGTAGTACTGCAAATGTCAACGGCGGTAGTACCGCGCCGTCAAATCCAACGGTCACTACAGAGCTCTGACATAGCCGTTCTGCCGTGAAGATTTGGTAGCGGTAGTACCAGCCCCTGAGGGCGGTAGTACCGCTCGACCAGAATTTTTTCTGGAAATTGTGTCAAACGGCTAGTTTTAGTTGGTGGAGGCTATAAATACCCCACCACTGCACAAGGGCTAAGTTTTAGAGACTCATTGCATATTCCTTAAGCCCTAGAGCATTCATTCCACCTACTTTCTCTCATTGAGCATTAAATTGAAGTGGTTTTGTAATTAGTGCAAGAATTTCATTTGTTGATCCACTTAGCACAAGAATTGCATTCAAGTGAAGCCTAAGGTTTATTACTCTTAGTGCTTGCTGGCACTTGGACGATCGGGCGAAGTTTGGCTTGGAGATCTTCTCAAGAAGCTTGTGAGAAGACCCGGCAATTTGTGAAGGTCGGAGCTCACCTACCCGAAGCGGGAAAGAGCTACATTAATGATCGAGGTGTTTGGCTCAATACGTGGAGCCGGTCCGATTCGTCCGGGCTAACCTCAACGTGGACTAGGGAAAACCGGCAAGTTTCCGATCACCACGGTAAAAACATCGGTTGTGTCTCTCGTCTTCTTAGCTCTTGTTTATTTGCTTCATTGTGATCATTTGTTTGCTTAGAGCTAGGATCGCTACATTATTGTCTAGAATTGCATAGGATTAATTGCTTTACTCTCTTGTCATTTAATTGTGAAGAATTAATCAAGTGAACAGGAAAATTTTTAAAACCTCCTATTCACCCCCCTCTAGTCGGTATCCTTGATCTTACATGAACCTATATAAAAATTTATGTGCCTCTACTCTGTATAATCATAGTTTGAGTCTTCAAAAGCTTCCCTAAATCTGAACAAATTATACGTAAGATCGATATTAAAATACTACCAATAGTTTGATCGTTCAATCCTGCATGGTTGCGATTGCGTGGTTGCTCTTTTGTGTCCCCGTGAGCAAGAAACTCTTTGCTCGTGCTGCTTCAAGTCATTATTTTTCCTTTTTGCAAATCGAGAGGTAAGCTACACTCGTTTTTCTTCCACCATTTCCTTGTTTTCTTTCGGATTAGCGAATAGCCAATAAGTCCTCAAACTTGTCTTACACCCCATTTGGTTTTTGGAATTGGCTTAAAATTTACGAAATTGGAATTAGGCCTTGCCAATATCTTTTGTTAGGATGCACAAAGAATTATAATTGGAATGGGAGTCCTTTTACCTTGGATTTCGTGGACAACTAAAGTGAGAGCTCCTCGGTACTAAGCCCAACCCCTCTGAGGCCAGGTTCTTTTGGGCTTTTGGAGTAATTTTTTGCTTCAACTTCTTCGAAAGTTAAAACAAATGGGACAGCTCTTCCCAGCGGCTTCTCAAAGTCTCTTCTCCAAACGGCTTCCTGAACCCACCGGCCAGTGTGCAGTCCACGTCGGTGCCTCTGCTGCCCGTCACCTTCTCAAAGAACACAGCCAAAAGCCATCAGTTATAGTTAAAAAGAACAAGGCCTAAATCATGGGGAAACTGCCTTCGACGACTTAAGCCTCGAGTGCTCCTCATCCCTCCTCTCTTATCCAAATCTCCCTTCTTCCCTCCCTTCGGCAAAACTCCAGCAGTTCGGCCACCACTCCGGCGAGCCCTCCAACAAATCCATCTCCTTCTTCACCAGTCCTTCACCAGTGAAGCCCCCGATTGCTACCGCCGAGCTCTATGGACCTTAGTCGCCGCTGACTGCTTCTCCTTCCTCCTCTCTAGCCTCCGCCACTCATTGCTCTTCTTCGATGATGCTTCTTCCTTCATCTTTGACTCGGGTGATGGTGGTGGTCCCTCGCAGTCCAGCAGGCGACATCGTCTCACAGGGAGAGGGAGGGCGGGAGAGATCCCAAATGTCATTGTCGAGCTCCCAAGGACCACCTTTGTCACTAAGAGCTCCTTCATCCTCTCCGGCTGCTACCTCTTATAGTAGCCGCTACTGACGAGCTCCCATCTCGAATGTTGCACCGACTCTGACCACCAGAGAACCTCGACGAAGCCTTCCTTGTGTGGTGTGGATGCCAATGTGAGAACTAAAATTTGTTTGGCAAACAAATATGATTTGGAATCTGCTTGTGATTACATTTTCATTCAACAATTTCTTTGGCAACCTAACAAAAAATTTAGAATTATTGTCCAATTCTAATTCTCCTTGAAATTGAATTGGGCCTCTATTTCCACAAGGCTACGGGTCTGTTTGGCAACGGCTACGGCTTATGGCTTTTGGCTAAAATTTTTAAATTTTGGCTGTTTACGGTACAGATTACGGAGAGACTCACGTGCAATTTTGGATGGTACAGATGTTGGGCTTTTAACGTGTACATCGTTTAACTTGTAGACCCTATCTTAAGAAAATACTCTGTTTAAAAATTAAGTACTATAGCAAAAACCAAAAATCGTCAGCTTCGAAGGAAATGAACACACCTACTTCAATTCAGATATCCAAATGGATATTTATAGGACTCATGACTCGATGTTTCTCCATTTAGAACACTCGGCCCGATGGATCCATTTTAGCGAAGTGGGTGGTTGGTCCAAGTCCGAGTGGATGGTCATGGAATCCACTCCAAGAGGAGGTTGATCACACTGGCCCGATCGACTCACACTCCGTATAATCGACTAGTTAAGAGGTGTTTATATTGATTTTTACTGATAATTTTTAGTCATATTTTTATTTTTTAACTGAAAAATATTAATAGTTGAAAAAAGTGTTTTTTAGAAAAAAAAGGATGAGTGATACACCTATACCCCTATCTTACCCCTGAAATGATATAGAAGTGAAATAAGCAAAGAATCCGGTTTAAAAAACAAATATTCGTATTAAATTTTAGCTTTTCTAAACAAAATCCAACAGCAGAAACCAATCCAAAAGAACCTTAAGGTAGTGTTTAGTTTAGGGGATGTCCCAGGATGGGAGGGGGCCAACCCTTTTTTTTTAGTGTTTGGTTGTAGAATTTAGTGGGGTGGGTTGGACCCAAAAGAGAATATTCCCCTGAAAAGTGGGTTGAGACGATCCACTGAAATCGAGCGAACCGCGCCAACCCACTTTTCCTTCGTGCGCGCGTACGCCTAATCCCTCTCCCCATGCAGTTTTTCCCCCGCCGCCGCCGCTCGCCCCATCTCCCCGCCGCCCGCGCCCTCGCCTCCCCATCTCCCCGCGCCGCGCGCTCGCCTCCCCATCTCCCACGCGCCGCGCCGCCTCGCTTTTCCCCATCTCTCCCGCGCTCGCGCCGCTGCCCTTCCGTCGCCGTGCTCCGTCGTCCTCATCGCCGTGCTCGGTCGTCCTCTCGGCCTCTTCTCGCCCGCCGCGTCCTCCCGTCCTCTCCCATCTGCCGGCCTCCTCTCGCCCCACGTCCAGCGTATCCTCCTCTCCGTGCCGTCGCCTCCTCTCCACTGCCGGCCTCCTCTCCGCCCCACGTCCGCCGAGTGCTCCAGCGCCGGCGCGTCCTCCCCGCCGGCCTCCTCCTCTCCACTCACTAGATCTCATTCTATCCCCCCATCCAAACAAAAAACAGGGACTAACCCATCCTTGCAACCAAACAAAAAGTGGGATTATCCCATCCCACATACCGGGGATAGAGCTATCCCATCCCACCAAATCCCCAAACCAAATACTACCTAAAGGCACCAAGCGAACCCCCTCCCACTCCGTCCGCAAGAACACACTCGATCGTCTCTCCCTTGCGAGGAGAGGCGTCCCCCGGAGCTCCGCTCGCCCATGGCTAGAATCACCAAGGTGAGATAACGGTTCCGCGGTTAAACTTGTTAGGTATTGGTTTTGGAGCCAATGGTGGATCTCGACAGGAGAAGAGGCGTCTCAGCGAGGGAGGGAGGGCGTGGCACTCCTCAGGCTATTTTCAATTCGTTCGGTCGTTTCCCAAGCTTCAGAAGAAAACAGAAATCTCCTGCATCAAGGAGGTATGAATTGGTGGTAGAATGCAGTCCTTTGGAGAATTTATTGTAGTACAAAGGGTATTAGATTTACTAAGAATAGCCAGAAATGGCAGGAAAGGACCACATCAATATTACCGATGTCATCGTCTCAAAAATTTAAAATACTGATTTCATAATGAAAGAAACTAAGCTAAGCATTGTAAGCAAAATTCTTTCCAATATAGGAGTAAACACAAATCTTACTAGTATGGCATTAGAATGGTTAAAACAGACTAGTCTTTATATGCATAGGTGCACAAACACGGGTCAGCTGCAACACCAACACAGAATAACAGGAATGCCAGTGACTCATGAAATGTGAAAACACAGTGACTTTGGTTAGCATACAACTATCTGTTCTGCACATGCTTATCTAAAGCTTAATGCATTAGGGAAAATGAAGGCAAGAAAATGACCATTGGGGAATATAGAAATAAGTTCCCAACTAAAAACATATCCTACTTCTTAAAAGATTCCAGCAGCAGTGATGTGATGGATGCCATGCTATTCTGTCAAAAGGAATTTGAATCAGTGACATCACCCACAATTCTAATAGAATTAGAACTACAGTCATAAGCTTGACCCAGACCTTTCATAACAAGCACTTGAAGAAACAGTGCCTTCACCGATGCAGTACAGAAGAATCTACAATAACATGCAAGCATTCACATAAGTGAACATCTCATAACATGGAATAAAAGCACTGTACACTTTCAAGATATAAGAACATCTCAAAATACCAAAAAGCTAAAACAGACATCTGAACTCTGAAGTAACATTTAAGAAGGTATCCATTAGCTCGATCAAGTAACATAATGATAATATCAAGGCTAAACACCTCAACATGTAACCATATTAAGAAAACATAGGCAAATCTGAAGTTCACATAGTGCAAATAATAGTACTTGACCATATAAAAACATAACACAAGAAACACGAAGGCAGGAAGCAACAAAAGGACTCTCCATTATAGCTGCTGAAGTTTGGTTGTAAGCATTAACCTGCCAGCACATTGAAATACAAAAATGCTCATTTCTTTCTCCCACCACGCTCCCTCAGCGTTAGATTGATCACCACTCCAGGGCCAACATTGTAGTAAGCAAGAGTAAGATTGTCTTTGAGGAAACTAGTCCTGACACTCAGCTTTTGCTTATTAGCAGGGAGCTGCAACTCTCCAGCAATCTGCTCCTTCAGACTGCCGACACTGTCTGAGAGTGATTGGACAGGGATCTCCAAAACCTGGCCTCGCAAGTTTCCTTCATCAAGGTTGGGTACAGAAACCGAAATGCGAGCAGAGCCCTGCATGGAAGAGAACAAATTAGCATGCCACGGTCCATAAATTGCAATATAACTGGAACAAGATTCAAAAGAAAAGAGAAGTAGGTAACTAGAGTGGAGATGAGTCATTACCGGGTGCTGAGCAAGGAACTGCTCTGCTGGGATAAGAGAAGCATCATCTGTTCTTTGCCTCTTAGGTTCTGGTTCATCAGGTAGAGGTGGCTGCTCCTCAGCAGGTGGTTGTGGAGGCAAAGGTGGTTGAGGCTGAGGGATTCCAATGGGATTGACAGTGGTCTGCATGTGTGGCGGTGGGGGCATAGGGAAATGGCGTGGTGGACCAGGCATGAAGTGAGTCTGACCTGGAGGCGGAGGAGGGATATTGGTTGGCATTGGACCCATTGGAACTGGCATCCGAATCATCTGCGGCTGACCTGGTATTGGTGGTGGAGGTGGGTGCATGGTAGAAACCATATGTGGAACTCCTTGCATATGATGATGTGGAGCCATATTGATACCACCTTGGGGTGGGACAGGATACGGCATTGTATTAGGTTGGAATCGGGGGACGTTAACCAAAGGAAGTGGTTGAGGAGGCCGGGGAATTGGCATGCCAGGCCGGGCAAGTGGAGCTGGACCAGGAAGAGTCCTCCCATCAACATTCGAAGCATCAACCTGTTCCTCACCACCCATAGACAATGCCTGAGTGGCAGTCCAACCAATGCTACCAGAATGACCATCCCAAATAACCTGCTTTGGCTGCTCATCCTTTTTCTTCTCAATTTCTGCCTTGACAGCATTAGAAACCTCTTCCTCAGTCGTTCCAAAAATGTCTGGCCTAGTACGGGCAAGACCCACAATGTTACGAGAGATCTCATCATCAGGAGCAAGAGTTGTCTCCTTAATCTTTGCCAACATCCGCTCTTTCTGTTCCTTGTATTTAGGGTCAATGAGCGAGATGCGCATGTGTTCCGCCATCTCACTGATTGGAATGAGCTCACCAGTTATCGGTGAGACAACGAACTTAGTCGGGTCCCTCTCCGCAGGGATCCTCTCCTCAGGCCTCTTATAGTTCTTGACAATTCTCATAGGTGGCTCCTCATCGCCAGACACCTTAACTTGTGCTCCTCCTTCATTCTCCTCAAGCCTTGCTGCCCGCATTCCTTCCTCAACAAGTTGCATCTCCTCCTCATCCATCTCCATCTCAACATCCCTAGCTGGTTCAGCCAATTCCATGGCTTCCTCCTCTCCCAAGTTCTCCATTCTCTTCCGACGCTTCAACTCTTCTAGCGTAGGCGGCACAGGAAGTCCATCGTACTCATCATCCGCAAACTCAATTGTCTCGACAACAACAAAATCATGCCAATCAATCATCGCCATCTGTGCCCTCTCCTGTTCAATCTCGTCCTCTGCCTGCAGCCTCGCCTGCTCCTGCGACCGGTCCCACTCCAGCCGGTTCAGGCACCGCTCCAGCACTGTAGTTAGGTCCTTCGACCCCTCCCGCAGCTCCTTCAGCAGCGCAGGCACGCCCTCGTCTGGCTTCAGTACCCTCGAGTACGCATCCGTGAGCTGTGCGAAGAAAGTGAACATGCTATGCGTGGGGCGGATGAAGTGGAACTGCGGGTTGTTGTTCTCGCGCGTTGCCAGGCTCGTCAGGAAGTTCTTCCCGTTCCGAGCCACGAACTGCGCGGTCAGCTTGATGATGTCCAGCTCCTCCCCAGTTATCCCCTCAGGTAGCCGCACCGTGTACAGCTCCTTAGTCGGCGGCACCAGCACCTTGGTCGGCGGCGGCACGCGGAAGGGCGCAGAGTGGTCGGGCTTCGCCTCGGCGCCATCGGCGAGCGCCGCGGAGTCAGGAGGCGGTGGCGGCCCGGAGTCGTCGGACTCGGGGGGCGCGGACGCGTCGGTGGCGGGCGGCTGGGCGGCGAGCTCGGAGATGCGGTGCTGGTAGTAGGCGTGGTAGGGGTCCGAGGGCTGGAGGAAGTTGAACTTGGCGTTGCCCTGGTTGTGGGAGACGATGCGGCGCTCGAACTCGGGTCCGTTCTTGGCGACGAAGGTGGCCGTCTTCTCGATGATGACCCGGATGTCGGGCGGCGGGTGGATGATGCCGATGGTGCGCGTGTGGGTCGCCACCGTCGGTGGGGGGCCGCCGCCGACGGCGGCCGCGGGAGGCGACTGCTGCTGCTGGTCGCCGTCGCCGCCTCCATCGCCGTCCGGCGCGGGGAGGAGGAGGATGGGGGCGCCCATGGCGGTGGCCATGGCGGTGGGGATTAGGGTTTCAGCGAGCAAGGTGGGCCGGGGTTTAGATCGGGAAGGATGGGCCGAGCGCGAGAGGTAGGGTTAAACTCGACTGCACGAGGCGTGGCCGATGGATCGGTTGGGTCGATTTGTTTAGGTTATGTTTAGGGGTGGAAAATAGCTTGAGAGTTGTGGTTCGGTTTGAGCTCGTTACGAGTCGAGTCGGCTCGGCTCGAGCTCGTTAAATTTCGAGCCGAGCCAAGCCTCCTTTCTGGCTCGTGAAAAAAATGAGCCGAGCTCAAGCTACTCGCGAGCCAGCTCACGAGCCATTTGGCTCGCACCTCCCGTCCGTCTCCCCACTCCTGCGGTCCTCCCTGCCTCCCCCCAGTCCCCAGATTCTCCACTGCCTTCGCCCTTCGCCTCCTCCCCCACCTCCACCGTCATGAATCCCAACTGCTTCGCCGGCGGAATCTCACCTCCCCTCCCATCTCCAATTCCCTCTCCCCATCCCCCTCCGCCGCCGCCATGACCCCCACCTCCATGCATGCATGCATCCACACATCGGTTGACCTGCAGATGGAGGAGAGGCCCCCAAGAAAAGCAAACACAAGTTAAGGAAGACATGCGTGCGTGCATATAAAAAGCCAATCCAACCTCGCCTCACCTCAGCTCAGCTCAGCTCGCACCCAGTCGGATCGATCGGGGGCATCTGTCTGCGCGCATGCCGGCCGCACTCGACGTTGGCAAGAGAGGAGAGGAGGCAGGCAGGCCAGAGCGCGCGGTCCCTCGGCCCGTTTGATTCGCCGCTCATCGATCCGGCAACACCGGCCATGGCGCGCCTCATCCTCAGAACCTCGGCGGCTGCTCCTCCCTCTAGTCTTTGCTCGTCCTCCTCCCCACCTCCTCCTCTCCTCTCTCCTCCCCGTCCGCCGCCATGACCCCACTTCAAGCCATTTTGGCTTGAATCGCTCGTTCAAGCCATTTGGCTCGTTATCTCTGCTATGCTATGCTATGCTATGCTATGATAATTGACATACTGATGCGAGTATGCTATGCTATTTATCTCTGTTTGTCTTTGCTCTACATTATGTGCTCTGTTATGCTATACTGATAATTGACATACAGATACACAGACTGTATCTGCTTTTTAGCTCGGTCGGGCTCACGAGCTGGCTCGAGCCGCCAGTCGAGCCGAGCCGAGCCGCATCTTTGACCGAAGGCCGAGCCTGGCTCGAGCCGGCTCAGCTCGGCTCGTTTCCAGCCCTAGTTATGTTAGGTTAAAAGGCCGGTTAATATTAGCTTTTCAAAACTATTTTTTATCGTAAATATCTTTTCTAAGTATCAATTCTAAATAAAAATATCATTTTAAGATGAGATCTTCTACTCGATTATAGTATATACTATAGCGACTTTATTTATAGTGACCAAAATCACATATAAGTGTCTCCAACGCTCGGAGCATACGCAAGCATGAAGTGGAAGTGTCGAAATATAGATGGACAGATGGTGGTCCTATGCAACTGCCACTGTCTCATCCACTTGTGCGGCTCTCCTCCTCACTCCCTTTCCCCACCATGGCAGCGTACCAACCTGACAAAACCATTCACCCCAGCCCTTCTTCGTGTACGTCACATCTCTCTCCCTTCCCATTTGGTTCTCGCAGGTGTCTCCTTGCTCCTCTCTACACTCACACTCACTCCTACTCTCTCTCTCTCTAGCGCCCCTGCAGGCTCGACACCTAAGAGGTCCAGACAATGGACATGGACGCGACAGCTCCTTCGGCCTTAGTAGGGTGCTCCATGATGAAGGGCAAGTTCACCAAGCACGTCGAGTACCTCAACGCCCCAGTACATATATGGGAGGTACCTATTTCTTGGGTCGGTTCCCTCCTAGGACCAAACCATGTTACACCTTGATACCATTCTTATGCATAGTAGTTTTTTTTATCGGCTCAGAGTTTATGAGATACGGCATGAGCGTGCATGGTATCAAAAATAAAGAAGATGAATCATATAGAGAGAACCAAAATAACGACATTAAAACAACAATGACGAGAGAGAAAAGATTTAGAGAAACTGGCTGCAAATTTTTTAAGCACAATCTCAAAAGAATATAATGGATTATCACTTACTCACAACCTTCTCGAATCTTTTAGGACTCTTCAATCTTTGCCTTATACAATAATCTAGTGCTAAAGAATATTCTAGCATCTAATCCTCTCATGCATCTCTGCTTCAGATGAGTAGGCTTGATCGCTTGGTTTTTGGGCTTGGTTCTCCATGGTCACCTCCCATGGGTTATTGAGAGATCATGTGGAGGTGTACATGCTTGTGATGAGTAATTGACAAGTATTCTGAAAAGTTTGAGTTTGGTTTGTGCGTTTCGTGCCTTGGTGGCATTTGGCTCAGTCGGGTTTAGTTAGTCAGACTTGAGGTGTATTATTCTTCCTGTTTGAGCTTTTGGGCCATATTATGCTTGAGTATGCTTAATTGATGCTAATTATGATTATTTGTGTCGAGCGGTGCTATGTGATGTGTTTCTTGTCTGTGATGGCTGCAGGACGTCGAGGCAGAGTCGTGGCGAGGTACGGAGGACCGGACTAGGCGCAGGTGGTGCTGAGGTCAGAACGGTCGAGATGTGCTGAAGACGGCGAGTGCTCGAGATGGTTGCGAGGCTTGAGCGGCAAGAAAAGAGGAAGCTTCCCGGAAGGTGCACGAGGGGCGTTTTGGTGAATACGCAAAGCTGCACTAAAGGAAGCGAATTTGGGTAAAGCACTAGAGTTGGTGGAGGCTTAGTGGGTAAAGAGAGAATCAAACCCATTAGTGGGAGGCTATAAAAGGAGGGTGTCTCCTGCATGCTCTTCATGTCTTTGATGAGGGTTTTGATTTGGGCTTTAGTCTTTATGCTTTAGTTGTTGAGAGTCTGTTTGGGTGGAGTGAGCAGAATGTGTCTCCTTCGTTGTCTCCTCTCTGTGTGTTCTTGAGTTTCTTGGTTTTGAGAGAGGGAGAAGATGAGTTGAGATACCATGTAATCATTCCTCTTGTATCAATCATGTATAGGGACTCCTTTGTGATCCTCTTGCTTCTAGGAATGAATCAATTTCATTTTGAAGATGTTTCTGTCTCTTAGTTTTCCTTCGTAGGCTCTCTTTGTTGATTTCTTAGATTTTCGTTTTTGTGTTCTTTCTTGCTGAGGAGTAGCAAAATGGGTTGTTGTGATCTAGGAGATGTTCCAAAGCCATTTGGCTAGTCAATCCTAAGAGCAAACCACGTTTAATTTCAGATTGTGCATCTTGACCTCCTTTGTTCTTCATTTCATTTCTAGGGTTTCTTGGTCCTCTTTTATTCCCTTCATAAGATGACCTGAGATTTGGTCTGGAGAGTCTTGTGACTATTACTAATCTAGCTGCAAAAGCTCATGATCAAAGATTCAAAGATTGGAGAGGATTTTGGATTTTGGTGTTGTCTCTGTACTTTTTCAAGTTCTTGGCTAAATTCTGAAATTCATGAGTTTTTGTTGATTTCCTGTGAAGTTTGGAACCTCTATGATGTTTAGTTTAAAGTTCTTTTGATCTATCCTGAAAAGAGCAATTAATTTTGCTGCAATTTCAGTTTTTCGGGTGGCTGCAGTAATCTCTGTTTTCAGCTGATTTCAGGGGCTGTAGACTGCAGTTTTCAGCACTCATTTCTGCAGTTTTCAGCACTCATTTATGATGTTTTCAGCTTTTGATCTCTGCAGTTTTAAGCACTTATTCACTGTAGTTTTTAGCACTCATTCCTGCTGTTTTCAGCATTTACTGTGTGTTGTTTTCAGTCTGAACTGTTCTATGTTTTCAGCTCAAAACCAGCAGTAGACTGCAGTATTTTTCAGCAAGTTTCAGTTCAGTTTTCAGTAGTTTCAGGCAGCAAAAATCAGCAAAACTTCTCAGTCTTTTCTCTTCTTTTGTTTCCTGTTTTTAGCAGCAAAAGTAGTCTCTATTTAGAGTATTTACAGCAGCAGTTTTCAGCAACAAATGAAGTCTTTTTAGACTATTTTCAGCTGCATTTTCAGCAGCAAAGGAAGTCTCTTTTAGACTATTTTCAGCTGCAGTCTCAACAGTGGAGAGTCCGTTTTCAATTCGCTCTTTGGTAATATCTGTTCAGTCTCATTTCGGCCAGCTACTCCCTGTTTTGCTTCTTGTCGTTGCTCTCTGGTCTGCATTAGTTCGCTATGTCCAGTTCTTGAATTTTCAAGCATGAATCTTCTTCTTCATAGCTACTATAGCTATTGGAGAAGAAATTTGCGGAATACTTGGGGCGATTTTTGAAGGCACCATTCACCCCCCTGTTGCCAATATCGATCCTACAGTTATATAGTATCTCCTAACCTTTCTCTAATTTAGAGTAAGAACAGTAATTCAAATAGGAGTAGGAGTCCTAATCCTAGTAGGTTTTATCTAGGACTCTTTTATAGCATACCTTTTATAAATCTTGAAAGACTAGATATGAGTCATCTTAACTCAACAATCTCCACCCTGATTCTTATCCGTTGAAGTTATTGTACTCTTTCAAGAGCTCGCTCCAAGTCAGCTGCACCTTTTTTATCTTTTTGTTTTTCCTCCCACCTTTGAGAATACTCCCACTACAGGGCCTCATGCACATTACCACAATGTGCGTATCAGTATCGGAGCTAGCATGTTTGGACTCTCCACTTGAGAGTTCCTTTATTGTGTAATTTGGTTAACCACACCTCCTGTTCCTACAACCTTCTATGCCATATGTTTCTACTGCCTTCGAGCTCCATCTGCTCCCCGGTGCCACGTAGTTGGTCCTACCACGTCTCTCTTCTTTCAATAGCTAGCACTTTTGCCTTTGCGTTTGTTAGATTTTGTGATCGTCTTTCCAGTTCCGCACATAACTGCATATGAGATCTGAGTACCTACCGTTGATGACACAATTTCCTTCTCCTGATTAGAATTTTTATCATACCTCATATTGGTTCCTTCACCTTTAAGATTACCCTTTATTCGGTATCCTCCATTGCTCTAGATACTTTTAATGGTACTTGCCCTTGCTAGTAACTCACACAACTCCATCTCGAAGTGATACCTTACAACATTCAAGTTTAAAAGATATCACAAATATTAGATTATTGTTTAAGCTGAGAACATATCGAACTCCCGCCAACATATAATGTGCTCTATCATACATCTCCAATGTAATCATTTCCATCTTAGTAACTGCATACTCCTTGACATCCACTAAGTAAACAGTTCCATGCGTCAGGCGTAGAGATCATCCGTGAAACATCTCCCTCACGAATATATATATATATATGGAAGTATCAACCCAAATTTAATATCCATTAATGAGAAGTAACTGATTGACTAACGATTAGTACGTCCGATCATCCTTTACTACCGTCACTGAGCATGCATCTCTCATTGCTTCAAATTTAGACAAACTTTTATTATGTGACCTTCCTTATTACATAGGTAATATACACGTTTGCCCTTTTTCTTCGTGTTACTTTTGCTTCTGCTTGCAACACCTATCGTACCCAATGCTTGATCACCTGAGGATAAAAAAATTCGATGGCTTTTTCAAGGACTTCGCCTCCAATAAATGTGTAATTGTCTTATTGAAGTTGAGAGTGATTTTTTGACAAGATAGTTTATCACCAATTGCTCAAATGATGGTGATAGAGATGATACCAATATGATGACCTTATCGTTCTCTTCAATTTTTCCACTCACACTAGTCAGCTGTGTGATAAGCTTATTGAAGATATTGAGATGATCAATGAACCATATACATTTCTCCATGCTCAACCTGTACAATTGTCGATTCAACACCCACTGGTTTGTCAGTAAATTTGCCATACATATTTCTTCAAATACTTTATCTCATTGGAGAGATATAGATGGATTATACTGACAGCCTTTTGCTCCACCTTTCAGTCTTCATCGGGTGTCTTTCCAATTTGCCCCTTCAAGAGCATCGATTAGCTCCTGCTAGACAAGGGCATCGTTCACCGCGCATTGCAACATGCTGAAATTTCCTCCGTAGTCAAATTTCTCTATTTGATTCTAAATTGTTGACATTGATCTTGATTTTTTGTCACCTGACATGTTACCAACCTTCTCACAACATCACATTAATCCAGGCTTGGATCTGATACCATTTGTTACACTCTGATACCATTTTTTATACACAGCAGCTCCCAGATCAGATCAGAGTTTGTGGGATATGGCATGAGCGTACACGGTATCAAGAATGAAGAATATGAATCTCGTATAGAGAACCAAAACAACGATGTTAAAGCAACCACAACATATTGTCCACTTCACTACTTACCTTTATGCATTTGTTTCGTTGTTGTTACTATGTCCTTATTGTGCCTACCTTTCTTCTATTTTTCAAGTGTTTGTATGTAATTACTCTGCATGCTTCTATTTTTTAGAACTCATTGTACTATACATTCTTTATCGGCTAAGGATGTTTATATTGGCTTTTGCTGATGATATTTGGTATTGGCTTATGAATAATAACAATTTATAGAGAAGCTTGTGGAGAGAGAGACTCGTGTGTGATTTTAGCCAATACAAATGAAGTCATTACAATGTGTACTACAATCAACTAATAGAATCCACCTTAAAAAACACTCCGTTTGAAAGTTATGTGCTATATGAAAAAACATTTACTGTAGACAAGTAGCTTATAGAAGCCAAAGCGAATAGGCCCTAATGTTCTCCTTGCCAGTGCTTCTTTATGTTTGACTTGGTTCAGAACCACTTACTATGAATATTTAGATTCAACTTCGCCATATCACCATCTTCTTAGGCATGTGTTTGCGGTTGGTTAGTATTGGATTGCCTTTTTTGGGGACATGCAATTGTCTTGCTGGCATGCATTCCTTGAGATAAATCTATTGCTACATGTTTGTAAACATTTAACGTTGAGTACATATATATTTCAGCTTGCTTCAATGTTCATGTGAAAGGATCAGAGTACATTCCATGCTAGGATCATCTGTTGATTCAAATTATGCCTTTTTCGGTGCCACAGACTATGACCAATGAAGCAAGATGGCCTAACTGACTTTTGCAAGAACTTATATCATCGATCGAAAGAAACATTGTTGCAACAAGGCCGTCCAATTTTGTTGCTAGTGTATGCCACACCATGGAACATGTAATCCTGCCTCAGCTTTGTGTAGCATGCGAACCTGCTCATCTAGTATTTCAATAAGGATTTGTTCTCTTCTCTAATTGTTTCTAGTTACTTATCCCTCTGATGCTCTTTTTTCAAAAAAGTTTCTCTGATGCTCTAATTTAACATTAGCAAAATTGTACTCTATTTTTAGAGGAATTCTAAAATCAGTCAGGTTAGTTCTGTTCCTCTTGGTCGTCTCTTCTCACAGTGGCAATCCTCTCGACCTTCTGTGGGGAGGACCTCAAGTCCTACCTCTAGAGGTCCATCATGCCATCTGTTGAAGCACTAATATTGAAGCAAACTCATCCTCTTACCCTTCTCTTCCCTACCCCTGCAAGCGAACTCTTCCCCACCGAGGCTAATGAGCCATGACACTCATCAGTCCACACCACCGTCGTGGCGTAGCGCCGCCACCTCCTCACCCATCACCCGCCGTGGCTGCGCTTCCATATCCACAACACCACCGCTGCAGCTTGCCGGACGTCGCTGCGCTCATCGAACACTGCCACCTTTGCACACTCACTGGTCCATGCCATCGCATCGCCTTTCGCCGCCGCTCGCTGGACACCGCCGCTTGCCACGAGTTTGCCAACCTAAGGGCTCGTGCACACCTGCCGTTGGCGTTGTCGTGATCACCGATGGAGACAAGGCTTCAAACATTATGATTCCCGATCCGAGAAGCATAATAAGGACATCCCGATTCCCGAATGGTGTGGAGTCGCAAAGCATTATGATGACCCTAAAGGCCTAAAACGAAGTTCCGAATGAGATAATTTTATTATCAAGGCAAGTGAAGCCATGCGGCTGATCTTCTAAAGGAAAAAAGTGCCAAGTTGCAAAACATGAGACAAGCAACATCACACATTGAAGCTAGCCAAGCCTTACAAATATAACATCATGACCTCAATCGCCATGATTAAAGTTTTATCATAGGCACATTAGCCCTCCATAGAAAAGAGATATGTTTCATGACTTCAAAATGAGGTGTTAACTTCAAGCAAAATGAAAGGGAAAGGAAATAACATTAATAAAATGAGGTCTTTTTGGTCATTGATGGACTATTGGATTACACAATATCTGTACCATCTGTGCCTAACTTATTGGTGAAAAACAATATATTTAGAATTGAAGTTATATCACATAAAGCGTAAGATTAAGAACCAAACAGACACCACAAGATGATACATTTGTTCATAAACTAATCAGGCTAACCTCCATATGATCCCTCCCGAATTCTAATTCTTGACCTACATAAAATTTGCGCTTTGTCTACATCCATAGGCTTGGCTCCATTCCTAGAATCGATGCAGTGACTTCCTTCTCTGGCTTGGCTTCATCGATCTCTCCGTATGTTCAATTGAACCAACAACCTTAACATATCAAAACAACATACTGGCACAGAAGATTGGTTACCAACAAAAATTTCCTCATTAGTTAACTCACATGCACAAACCAATGAACCAACAAACCAACAAAATTTCCAACCACCGCCAATGTGCGCAAAGGAGAAGAAAATATGCTAATCACACATGCAAAGGCGTTAAATAGCCAAAATCAAACCCTTTTTCTTAATGTTATTCACACAGCATTTCTTGTACCATATAGATGATCCTTTGCTTAATGTCATTACATGATTTGTTTTCTCATTTCCTCAAGAACAAAGTAAAATTAGCAATCTACTCCCGAACGCAAAATTAGCCTAATCGGCCTACTAACCAAAGGGAGAAAATCTTTTTGAAAAAACACATAAACCACAATGCGAAACTTCCAACACTTAGAAAATTCAGTTTTGGTATTTGACTCACGATGCAAGTACTGCAGTACGCCTCACACGAGCCAATACCGATAACTACAAAATATGTGGACCTTAACTATCCCTTGGCGGAACCTTGATGGAGCCTTTTCACGCAATTTCATTACCATTTTCCAGCCTTCCTGAATAAATGAACGATTATTGAATCGGACAAGTTAGAAATTTCATTAATAATGTCTTCTTTGAAGTTAACACCGCAAATATTGTTACCTTATAAACATTGCCAAACCCTCCTTGTCCAAGAATGTTGGATTCAGAGAAATTATTTGTTGCAGCAGAAATTTCTCCAAAGCTCATAAATGGAAATTCTAATTTTATATCACAAGTTCATTAGAAGTGCTTATATATCCTAGAATCAATCTTCTCCAGATCTCCTTGCTTCCTTGTTTGCCTCGCCAGAATGTGCATACAGTCTCTTCACTTGTTCGGGCAAGAGAGGAAATGAAAAGAGAACAAAATATATGTATTGTCTACCTTTAAATATGTAGATCCAAATAAGTCCTATGCATATGAGTATCAAAGAAACTCGAGACAACTGGTAGTACAATTTCTAGGTGATGATCTTTCTCTTGTTACTCTGCACAAATTTAATTCATGGAGAATCAAAACACTTTATCCATTCCACACAGAGCATCACCGGTTTTCCATTTATATTTAATAATATTCCATTGTTACATTACAAATGTTAGAAAGTATCATTATTGTTAAAGTAACAATGGAAATAGTAATATGTCGATACCAATTACAGTATTTACGGAATGAAGACAAAGAATATACTCTTGGTCAAGGCAGATCACACAAATATTGCTCCTATTAGGTAATCTTGTGCGATTCTCTCAATCATCCCTACACAAAGCAACATCTACAACGAGGCGTTGGCGAGGAAGCAAGGATAAAGGGACAAGCATCCTCTTATGAATTGGGATTTTTCGTCAAGTCCTTTTGGCCTGTGCAGAGAATACAAATTGGGATCGATTCGGTCTTGACAACCTTGTCCGTGTTGCCAATGTCCAATCCTCAAAGTTCTTTAATACCACATTTTGAGGCAAGGTGAATCTAGAACATAACATATAGCGAGAATGTAATTCGGATAATGAGCTCTCGATGAAATGGATGCGTAATTCGGATAATGAGCTCTGATGAAATGGAATACACCACATGTTCACGGTTCAACGTAAGTTGGAAGAAATGGATTCCCTGCCTCTTCAATACTACAAGACGACCACAAAGACAATGTCGCTGAACATATCGAATATAGATAGCAAATATATCCAATTTGATATGATGTTTCAAACCATACGCCACTCGTCGTGGCATAGCTCCTCTGAGTTCGTTGGCGTTAAATAGTCGTGATCCTTCATCACACCAAATTGTATGCTCAAAATATATAGCACCTCATTCTTAGTTATGGCGGATATAGACCTCTCTGCCAATCAAGTTTGAGAAGGATGTTAATCAAAATAATTTAAGATCGCAAACCGATGCAAGCAACCAAGCCTTAGCTACAACGCGAAGAAAACAAAGATAAATAGAGTGCTCAAAGATAATGGAGACCAAATCACCCATAGATAATCGGACTCAATACCCTACGATCATGCAAAAAGGAAAATGAAAACAGAATAACGCCGCCATAGATCCGAAGAGTCGACGAAAAATAGCATCCTAAATCACCTACTTCCTCAAACCAAGCATACTTTCTAGGCTTGAGAATGCCGACGAACTTGGTGTAGGTGCGGTGACCCGGTTGGGAAGAGAGGAGGCATGGACTGGTGGAGGCGGGGAAATATTGCTTTACTTGGGATTGCTTTAATATTAGTGATTCACAAATCAAGGATAGGGCCTTGAGAGGGAGGACTACCTCTTGGGCCGTATCCCACCAATTTCAGGCCCGCGACACGGGGTCCTTAACCCACCCGGCGCCGTGATAGAAGTAGCCACCCGACCGCGAGGCGTCGCGACTCGCGAGTCCTCGCCCATCTATCCATTCCCTCCCCTTCCAGACGCCAGAGCCGTCGAAACCCTAGCCCAGTCCCGACGCCAAGCCCCCCACCTCGCCGTCGCCATGGGCAAGAAGCGGAAGCTCGATTCCAGGCTCCCCGCGGCCGCTAAGTCATCCGCCCCCGCTAAAGCCGCCGCCGGGGTGGTTGGCCCCTCCTCTCAGCCTGTAACCCTAGCCGAGGTCCCCGTCCCCGCCCCCTCCTCCCGAACCCTAACACAGAACAGCGCCGCCGCGGCCGAGGGCGCGGAGGTGAAGCGGTGCCAGGAGGAGGGCGAGGAGGAGGTAGAGGAGTACGAGGAGGAGGTGGAGGAGTATGAGGAGGAGGAGGAGCTCGACGACGACGACGACGAGCGCGAGAGCGACCCCACCTCGATCCAGGCGCTGCTGGAGTCGTTCTCCAAGGAGCAGCTCGTCGAGCTGCTCCGCGACGCCGCCGTCGGCCACGGCGACGTGCTCGAGGCCGTCCACTGCGCGGCCGACGCAGATCCGGCCCAGCGGAAGATCTTCGTCCACGGCCTCGGCTGGGACTCCACCGCGGACACCCTCACCGAGGTGTTCAGCCCCTACGGCGAGATCGAGGACCTCAAAGTCGTCTCCGACCGCGCCACGGGCAAGTGCAAGGGCTACGGCTTCATCCTCTTCCGCCGCCGCTCTGGAGCCCGCGCCGCGCTCCAAGAGCCCCAGAAGAAGATTGGCAACCGCACTGCGGCCTGCCAGCTCGCCTCTGTGGGCCCTGTCCCACCTGGAGGTGCGGCCAACAATCCTGCGCCGGCCCCAGTTCCAGCGACATTGCAACTGCCACCAGTGTCGGAGTACACGCAGCGGAAGATTTTTGTCAGCAATGTTGGAGCAGATATCGACCCGCAGAAACTGCTTCAGTTCTTTTCAAAGTATGGTGAGATTGAGGAGGGCCCCCTTGGGCTCGACAAGGTCACTGGGAAGCCCAAGGGTTTTGTGCTATTTGTCTACAAGACCCTCAAGAGTGCAAAGAAGGCACTCGAGGAGCCCCACAAGCAATTTGAGGGAGTCGTGCTGCACTGCCAGAAGGCGATCGATGGACCGAAGCTCAACAAAGGAGGAGTTGGAGGATTTTATGGTGCTGGCGCTTCAAGTGGGAGGAAAGGGGCTGCTGGTTATGGAGCTAGTAGCCATTCTTTGCCTGGTAGTGCTGGTCTTGGCGTTGGTCATGTGATGACACCTCCACCATCCAGCTTGGCTCCACTGCCTGGAGGTGTAGCTGGTGGCCCTGGGATGAATCCTGCACTGGGGCAGGCCTTGACAGCTTTCCTTGCCACCCAGGGGGCTGGCTTGGGTCTGAACAACATCCTGGGAGTTGGTTCCAATGGTTCAGGGGTGCCTAACCCAGGGCCTTCTGGGGCACTGGGTGGTAGTGGTGTGCCTGGGATGCCAGGGGGTTATTTGGGTGGCTATGGTGGTGGTGGTGGGTATGGCAGTACGCCGCCAGGAGGCCCAGGAAGAAATTACATGGGTCATTAGGTAAGATTTGGTAGGTGGATGTGCCCTAACTGTAGGAAGCTACAAATAGTTCTTATGTTTGTTTTACGTTAATAAATTAGCCTTGTAGTTTTACTTTTTTTGTTAACGAAATTAGCTTCACTTTTACGCATGTATTAATCTCGGAATGTTTTTTTTTCATTTTTCTTTGCTGCTTTAAACTCGTTTTGCATTTACATAGGCTAAGATATTCTTTTCGTTATGGTGGTTTTAAATTTTAGATGCTTTGTGTTCATGAGGAAATTTAGGATATCCCTGTATGCAATTTTATCTAATTTTCTTGCATGTCACTATGGTCCACATAAGGCAATATGAACTCATAAAAATTCTGGAATTTAATGCTTTCTTTTAGCTGTTTGAAACTGTAGGCCTGCTGTTAGGCTAGAGAAATGAATACTTCAATTGTGACTTCGAAATTTTGTTTGTTAGTCTTAGTTAAAGTCCTTTCAATTATTGTATTAGTGTCCTGCATTAGGGCTAGCTAAGATTGGGTGTTGAGATCCAAGAAATAAAGCTACAGAAAAACTAGTATATTATCCGCGCTTTGCTATGGGTTTATTGAGTGATATCTATTTATACCTTTCAGAGGGTGTCATAGAAATGTGTCTTTCCATGGAAAGGTGTGTTTTCATGAAAAAATGCATACGGTTTCACAAACTTCTACCCTTTGAACTAAAAGGTGTCTAACCAAAGCATTGCTCAATTATTTATCCAAGGGTTGATATTTTAATTGAATTCTATCTGAAGGCTACCGTTTCAAAGGTGATGTGGCATTATGAGAATGTTGCATTAGGAGTCAATTTTAGAGTAAAGAAGGATAGTAGTAGGAAATGTGGATATATCGTTGCACCTAGAGGTTTATTTAATTATCTGGGCTCTTTTGTAGTTCAGTGGTGCTTGATTTCTGTTTTGTTTGTATTATTATATCTGGCTTTGGGAATTAGGCAAAACTCAAAAGCTATGGGCATACTGTATCCTTGGTCAGTCATAATCATTTGCAAGCAAATATTTGAGATTCATGACAAACCTTAACATTTTCATGTGACTCACTCTCTCTTAACTACATGCATATATGGTGTTCTACTGTTCTTGCATTCAGCTTGTAAGTGTAACACATTAGTTCTTCCATAGCCTTTTTCATGTTACTTGTTTCAACTGCTACTACTCCGAACCCCAAACTACAAATTACGCTTTTATTTGACAGGTCATTTTGTTGCATATACAAATACTATTTTTTGGAGAACCATTTCACTTATTTTTATTCATCTTGCTATTTGACAGGATGCTTATAACTATTTTACTGTGGCCAGATGATTCTACGTGTTCCTGCTTCGCACTTATAAACTTGCTGTTTTAAGCTGTTTCGGGCAACTCAATTACTCGAGCGGTCAAAGTTTTCGCAAGAACTTTGATTTTATCAATCTTATCTTTTCAAAATCAAGCAGTGCTTTGTACAACTATTTAGATTTTCGAAAAGCCATCAGGTGGCTTGTGACCCTATTGTAAAAGATCTTGTGTGGATTTAAAGTACCATGGGATTTTTACTACATTACTATTTTCGTATGTTTTATGTATGGGAACCTTCTGTCGTCATTATTGGCATATTTGTTCAAACCTAATTTATTCTGCTTTCACAAATGTCATCTTAGTTCCTATCCTGATTTGCCTGTCATGTGGATCTGTTTCTAAACAAAAGATGGCTATTACTTTGTTTATAAAGTAATCCTTTGTTTTCTTTGTCCCAGTTTGTCATTATTGTGCTCTACTGTGTATAAAGTTGGTTATAGAGATGCTAGTTCTTGCATAATATTTCTGTTATGATTTTAAATAAGGGGCCACTGCAATGCCAAACACATGCATTGTCTATTTCGTTGCTTAGTCTTTGTTTAGCTGTACTGACGGACTTGCATAAAGAGCACTGCTGCCAGTGAATATGATGCCATGTATGTAATCTTGTGAGATATTATTTTTAATCTGTTTTACTCTTGAAAACATTTAGCAAACACAATGTAGTTGCAGAGGACTTTTTTAATATTTTTCTGCAATTGTTGTCCAGAATTTCCTCTCGTATGTTTTTGGGTTCATATATCATGTTGGCCACACTAGATTATCAGAATTCATTCACAATTTTTACACTTTATTTAATTGTGTTGGTGTTTCTCCGGGAGTATCTGCCTTATGAACTTTCATCTGTTGTTTTGCTTGGAGGCCACTGCTTTGTTAATTGTTAGTACTAAACTCTTAATCAGCAGCCTTTTTCTTTTTAAGAGTTTTTTTCTTATTTCTGTAGAAATAAGAATTCTCCAAGACTAGGCTCTGCATTGTGGTAGATCACTGTGAATCAGTGCCTGATAGTTTATTTTCTCAACTTGGATAAAATTCTAAGTTTTATCAAACAATACAACTGATTATGGGCACATGAGCACATGACAGCTGACTTTATAGGAATCAATTGGTGCGTTGTCAAGAATCTCTTGTCTGTTAAGCATCACATCCCTCATGGAAGCAAATGGAATCTCTTGTCTGTTAAGCATGGCATCCCTCATGGAAGCAAATGGAAATTGTCTTAATCCTTTGCGTGCCCACACCAGAATGCTACTCGATTAGATGGGGTGTTAACTCCTGTTGTGGCCATGTCATATGAATTATCACAATTATTACATTGTATCATGTAAATAGCAGTATTCACACTAATATCTATTATATTGTCCGAGTGCTCTTCACAGTTTGTGTGTGTGGAGTTTGGTCGGGTTTTTTTGTGATAATTGCTTGTTTATTTCTATCTACGGAAACTGATGGTTTGTATTGCCTGCATGAGAACTTACTGCCATGTTAGTTTTACATTATCGATCTTTGGTTCCTTGATGCTGATTCCACTTGAGCTTTGGCTCCAATGGTCTAAACTGTGATATCCACAGGGGTATAGATTTGCCATGCAGCTTCATTTTCATGTTTGCTCGATAGATGATCTACCAGCGCACATTGTAATCTTGCCTTGGGGTGGCCAAATGTGCATGAATCGGTGGCAAGCTTTCAGTTGGTCAACGGCAGGAGAATTCTGCACGGGAAGCATTAACAAAGTGGCGGGTGTTTCAGCTTGGAAGAGATCAACCGGAGGGCACATTCCAGTGGAGGATGGACGGAATTTGCTGTGACATAGACTGTCACGTTTCCACGGGTTCAAAGGAATCAGTAGTAACGCAGCTATGTGCCGATGCGGAGGCCACGATGACGCGGCTCGGCTAGAGTGAAACACGCGTGTGGTGTTTGAATGTGATGGCGTGGTAAACTGTTATTCTGCTGTACCGTACTCTCTTCTACCTGCTTCCTGCATTCTCCATCGTCGGTTTTCGCTCACTGGGCTAGATTTTAGCGCGATCGAGGTGCTCTTTAGGGGCGTCTGGGTAATGTGTTATGGGATGGTGGAATGCAATTTAGATACGAATCGAGGTAATCTAGCTGTTAGATCGAGGAATTGACGGATAGATTTATTCTACTTTGTTTCTTAATCTTATTCTCACTCCTCTAACCCATTATCCTAACTGTCCCTCAAATAAAAAAAAACCTTAAAATTGGATTTCTCTGGATCTAAATGGCCAGGCCCGAGTAGAAAAGGAACCTGCAAACGCCAGGCTCGAGATGGTTTCAGAGAATAATTACCATTATACAGCATGTGACGAATCCTGAATTCCAAGGTGTCAAATGGTTTATAAGAAGGAAAAACAAAAGGTCCGTGTAACCAACCAATCCTGCGTGTAGGTTCTGGATAGTCTGTTTTAGCCAACATCGGTATCCAGATAGCTGCGAATGTGGTAAAAAATGGCTGTGCGAGCCATGTAAGACTGTAAGAGCCATGTAACGTAACATGCTCTAGTTTGTTCTGTAGATATTGCACTGATCTTATCTATACCGACTAAAATCGGACGTGATTGTCTCTCTGTATTATCTTACGAACAGTTAGAATTTAAAAGTCGTATACTTATTCCGAAAAGAATGAGTCATAATGTTAGGACTCACAAGGAAATGGTCACTTTGAAGCAAGTATGTTCTCGAAGCGTTAAAATTCGACCCTCAATCTAATTGTTTACTTGTCTATGGTTAATTTTTTTATACTGTCTTGGAAATCTTTTGTGCGAGAAGTACTGCATGAAAATACCTTCCTATTAAGATAATGAATTTTGGTCACTCACTGTGAAAATTTTCAGGGGGTTTTCTGAATATATGACTAATGGAGGTGAATTGGCTTATCAACAATTATGTGCGAGTGTTTACAGCGGAATTCAATGATTGCTCAAAACAAGTTAGCTCTACGTGACACATCTCCTTTTTATTACCAAAAAGTGCAATGTCTAATATTGTTTGCTATAGGTTCTTGAAATGGTGGCCCTCCTCTCAATGCCAGATTTTTGTTGTGGTGATCTTGCCAACTTACTGAAGGATGTGCAAGCACATGAGAAAGAGAAGTTGCATCTGGTAAGTTGTCTTTGACTCTTTGTATTGTTGTATGGACTTCGAAATAATTCAACTATATGCTTTCCTTTCAATATAAAAAACTTCATACTTTAATGTTAAAAACATCAATATACTTAATATATGATGTATATTCATTATGATCGTTAGTCTGTTATGACCTATGGAAGTTGTTATGGAGGAGCAATTAAACATACAAGGAATTGAACTTACGTTTTCCATGTTGGCATTCTGATCGTCGTACTACATATCAAGTTTACCTCTTCCATAGAGCAAATTCAAAATGCATCCCAAATTCAAAATGCTTGTCAATTTCAGTTGTACTTATACTCTAAAAAAATGAATTTGCATACCTGCTTTAATAGTAATGTTCATCGATATGTTAAAAGTCACGGGCTAGTTTGTTTGTGCATGGTAGTATCAATGGGAATAGCATGTTATATTCCTGCCTGGCTGTCTGATAACTACCACAATCTCTTGCTACTGTACCCTCAAAATGTTGTTGGCACTGAGTACTTAACCTGTTTTACTTCTTTGGGTGCTTTAACAGCTGCTTTTCTATAGGCATTACCTGGATTTCAATTTAAATTAGCTATCATAATCTTTTATACAATTTTTGTACACCTTTTATTTTGACATTTTCTTCAGTCACTGGTCAATTTGCCTATTGTATCTCTGGTTGGATCAGACAGCGAGGGTTCAGGTGTTGAAGAAAGCTGGCCGCCCTTCAGAACGCCTGGAGTGAACCATGAGGATTGCAGGTCAATGAACATGGCCCGGCATGTGTGTGCGCACGTCAAGGAGATAACAGAGGCTCCTGGCACGGAGGATGCGGAGTACAGTGGCGCTCTCAAGGAGGCCATACAGGGCGTGCAAGAGGCGCTTGAGGCAGACATTGTTGGTAGCAACTTGACTGAAGTTGAGGAAGCGTTCCCTGATACTCTGTAGATGAGATGTAGGTGCCGACGAGTGTTAAGCAGAGTTTGGCTCGAAATGTTTTGGGAATTGTTCAGTCGAACACTGGCTATAAAACCTGAAATCCTACTGTAGGTTAACTTGTGGTGTTCGTGCTCCTTTGGGGGAGAGAACAAAAATGAATTCGGATGGTTTCTTTCTACTAACAAAAAAATTGCATATTTGGACTTTGGCTGTTCATCAGATGCATGCCGCGGCTTGTTGTCTAGACGAGAGCGATGCAGAGGAACGAGGTGATCTGAAAATGTTGGGGTTAGTGAATCGTCAGACCATTTGTTTCCTAGGCAACAAGCAGGAGCTCGCAACTCAACACGCAAACTCACACCATCCATGCACACACACGTACGTATTCTCTACACACATTAACAATTTATGGAAAGCACATAAAGCCTCGTAGAGACACAAGACTAGCTCGGTCCTTGTTTCTCTGGCTTGTTGGGATAACTGTGTTTTGGTTGGAACTGATTGTCATCGTTCAATCAAAATGGGCCGAGGCTAGGGAAAAGGATGCTGTATTGACAAAAACGGTTGGCAACAGGGGCGGAACCACATCTCGAGCAGGGTAAACCTTAGCTCGGAGTATAAAAAATATCTAGTGTACAGCTCGAGTAAATTCAGTCTAGTCTGGGTAATATTTTCATAGTCCAGTCTAGATAGCCTAGATCATTCTACCACTAAGCCTGTGACGTAACCAAATTCTGACTCCGCCACTTATTGGCAACGTACCACCATACATCATTCATGTGTTAGTATAACCTTTTTTCTTTTGAAAAAGGGCGTGTGTTAGTGTTAGTATAACAACTAGCATCTTGAAATGCGCTACTGCTCATCAAATTTCTTCACGATCCAGACCGCTCGGCAACACCACCTAAGCACCCAACACACCCAAAAGATATCACGCTACGCTCCTTTTGCTTTTATGCGTTATTATACCTTCGCATGCGTAACACATCACCATCCACAACCCCTCAGCCTCAAAAGCAACTCCATAATGCCATCCACGCTGCCATTCTCCACCAAGATGATAGATAGCAAATCTGTTTTCTAAAAAAATTGTTAGATCTGGACCCTGGCACCCCAGGTTCACTCTCTGGTTAAGTCTTAAATGGGTTACGCACTCTACGCACCTAAGTCCATGGGCTGCCCGCAAGCAAACCCCTCAAACAACAACCTTATAAATGGTATTAACCTTTCTTATTTAAAAGACTAGTTCAATAGGTGAAAGTTCACTCACACTTATAAGTTGTGCTTTCTCCTCTTTCCCAATTCATATATGACTATTTCTCAACAAAAATATTGTTCTTTAAAAGACATTGTGTCAATAACATAAGCGAAAACGAAACTCACCATTTTTACTTCCGCTACAAGTGGAACGCACATTCGAAGATCATCGGCTGCTACCAACTTCACATTGCGAAGTCAGCAACTGTTATGCCCCCGGATGAATTCCAGAGAAGTGCATGGTTTCTTTTATTGTTAGAACCTCTATTGTTTACACTTGAATAACGCTAGTTCTTGATTTCTTTAAAATAGAAACAATATAGCACCACTAAAACCGATAAGTACTGTAGATCTCGAAATTAGGTAGTTATCACGGAGATATACAACCCTTGTTGGCACCACTTTGCAAAGTGTACACCTAGTGACAAGTGGTATTGTGGTAACACGCCTTATGAACTGTGGAGTGGCGTACCACTGGCTGCCACCTACGACAAGCAAGCAATTGAGGCATGTAGACTATATAGAGTACTCTAGACATTCTTCATCGAAGCCATACGCGAAGTAGTCGTAATTTCTTTCTGTGTCTTCATAATCCTCTGAGATTTATGTGAGTTAAGCATGTGAGTACATAGAGTACTCCACAAGTCTAGGAAAAATACACTTAAATAAATGAAAGGCTTAACAATGAAGATGTATTAGGGTTCTTTTGCGTAAAGCCACACTTAATTTTCAAACAGACCATAGCTTTCCAAAAGCAATTATTTGACAAACTATTTACAATAATCGAAACTAAATATTTTCTAGTGAAGGTTCTATCTACCAACACTAGTATTAAGGCTATCTTTGCCAAAGTTCAAAGAGTCAAGTTCTATCTACCTGACTGGCTCTAGCTGCTAGAATAAACACCTGAAAACTCTAACCACTCCCACATTTCCAAAACATCATTTAAGAATAGAACCATAAATCTACTATGTGAAAATACACCTTGCCCGTCCTTGACCTTGGGCACAACTATTCGAATGGTTTTATAGTTTGCAGAGGTTATACAATTTTAACCACAAGAGATAATCGACTTATATTATCCGTCTAGCACACTTTCAAATGTGTGCAACTAAGTGATTATCACAAGGTCTTTACAATGCGTCAACCCAAGTCAACTCCGCTCGCTAAGGTTTCACCGCTAAAGAGTTCTAGCTGCCCAGTCAGAAGCCCCTCTTGCGCCATGTGGGAATAAACTGTCGCTATCTGACACCCACATTCCTCCAACTAATGAAGACCAAAGCTAGGCCATTGCAAATTAGTTAGCAAAGTTGTACCCATTTAGACTTATGGTTGTATAGTAGTGCTCAGTTTGGATAGTCACAGGCGTCAATCCTTAATTGACTTGAGAAGAACTATCACATTATAAGGTCTCATGCTCAATCTGCACCCGGCCGAACTTACCATCCGCCCTAGTGTAAAATAAATTTTCATCATTTTATTTTATTTTATAAACCAATAGTAATACCTATTGCCAAACATTTAGTAAAAGGATTGTATAAAGATTTGATAATATTATTCCCACCCATAGGATGATATTGACTGAAGTAGCATGTCTAAGCAATTCTATCGTTCTAAACTAATCCAGCAATACCGTGTTCATTATTGAGGATCTATTATACTAGGGTGACAATGGTTCGTGAATAACAAATAAATCAAATAAAATTATAAAATAGGTACTGAAAGATAGATTACGAATTTAGATGAATTTAGGATTTGAATCATTTGATTCCGGCTTTGGATGGTGGAGAATGAGCGATTTGAATTTTTGTCGGAAAGAAAAATCAAGAAATTGAAAAAGGAATATTCCACTTGGCTGGGAAAAAAGAAAGAATAGAGAGATGGGTAGAGAAGAGGAACAAAAACAGGAGAGGTCGGTGATGGTTCTTGGCCACGGCGGTGCAAAGAGCATTGCCAATGGGAAAAATGCATTGCATAGGTCATGGGAAGGTCAGAGGATGTGATGTTGTGGGCAAAGAAGCTTGGTGGTGGCACGACCATGGTGTTGGGCTACCAGCCAGCGGTGTGGCAAGATGGTGACGATGATCCGACTATTCTATCCATAAACTAGCGTGAGTGTAGGTTAGGTGATGTCCAGGGGAACACTTCGTTGCAAGGCATCAAACCAAAACTCACCGAGGGAGATGAATTGAGATAGGTAAGCGGTGCGACTGACTTTGAGGAAGAACTCCAAATTTTGATTGATGGTTGCACCAAAATCAAATTAATTTGACAGAGAGATAGAGGAGACTCGAGGAACATAAGATGGTGTGAACGGTTTTGCAAGAGTCACTGAAGAGGGAGATCGTGCTGGCGGAGTGGCGGCCGTGCACTAGGCAAGGGTGGCAATTGTTGTGTGCGATGACAACAAGGGCATAGGCAACAATGCGAGTTGAAGATTTTTATGGGGAGGTAGAACGTGGTCACAATGCTCCATTTTATAGGGTGGGAAAGTGAGGAAAGGAATTAACTCGGCCGGATCTGGATTAGAGACGATTTTCATTTTGCATGTTTGGAAACAGAAAAACGGACGATTTAATGGCTATGCAACGGAAAGGAATTGATTCCTTGTAGTGATTGCGGACGTTGGCTGTGCATACATTTTCCTTTTGGTTGGAACATGCTTTGATCTGCTGGCACATGACCATGGGTGTTCGGTGCTATGCATGGCGATACAGAGCATAGCAGTGGCAGCATAGGTAGACAACAAGGAAGAAAGAAAGAAAGAAAAGGAAGAAGAAAGAGATAAAGGGAAAAAAATTGGGCCTACTGGCCAGGGGCTTGGCCGAAGGAAAAAGAAAAATGAAAAATAAATTTGGCCAAGAAGTTAGGCTTAGCCCAAAGAATGATTGCATGAAAATTCAAATTGAGATTTGAATTTAGAATTAGACTTGGAGAGTTTCAATTGAATTTGGATTTAGATTTTAGATTTTGGAAACTCATAGAAAATTCAAATTGAGATTTGAATTTAGAATTAGACTTGGAGAGTTTCAATTGAATTTGGATTTAGATTTTAGATTTTGGAAACTCATAGAAAATTCAAATAAAATCTAAATACTTTAAAATAATTAATTTAAAATAGCTTTTAAAGAAAGCGAACTTTTATGATGTTATAGTAAGGAAGCCCAATCGGGAGGTGGAGGGGGCTGGCGGCAGATCTAGCGGGTGGTGATAGCGGCAGAGGAGTCTAGGAGGTGGATGGAGGAGGAAGTGGGTGCCAGGGGTGGGCGGGTGGCGGCGTGCGATGTAGGAGGCAGTGAGGGGCCGGGGGAGGGGGTGGAGCAAGCACGGGCGGAGTGGCGAAGGAGGTGGGCGAACAGAGCGACTGAAGGAGGTTGTAACATCCTGATTTTCAGAGCGTTTTTGAAGCTTTTAAAATAAAATTCACCATTTGGATTTTTCCGGAATTAATTAAAGCTTAATTGGAATTTTTATGAATTAAAAGGGTTTAATGTGATTAAGTTAAACATTAACATTTGCCAAGAATATTTTATTTGAGTTCCCTGAGTCTCAAGGAATTTTCTGGGTTTTTTTGATTTATTTGCTATTTTCTAGAGCTTAAAAGCCTTTAAATGAATTTCTGGAAAAAGAAAAAGAAAAGAAATTCCTAAACCGGCCGGTGGGCCGAAACCCACCAAGCCGGCCCGGTCCAGCCGCCCGCCCGGCCTGCCCCGCCCCTCGCCACGCAGCGCATATCTCGTGCCCGCGCCCATCAGCCCGATGAGCGACACGCGTCGTCCATCCGGAAAGCCGGTCCTGCCCGCGCTCGATCGCAGCCGCCGCGCCTGTGCCACAGACAGGTGGGGCCCGCGCGTCAGGCTTGTCATCTCCGCTCGGGACTCCGTCCCCGTCTCCGAGCGGGACTCCGCCGCCGCCTGCCTTTCTCGTCGCCGTGACCGCCCGGGACTCTTCGTCTCCCGGGTATAAAAGGGGCCGAGCCCCGAGGTCCTCCTCGTCCGCAGCCGCCGCCGCGCCGCCCGGCGCGTCGCCGCCGTCCTCGCCGACGACGTCGTCTCGCCGCTGCCGTGGTCGCCTCCGCCGCCGCCGTGGTCGCCGCCGTCGTCTGCCGCCGTCGTCTGCCGCCCGCCATTGCCTGCCGCCATTGTCCACCGTCTCGCCGGCGGGACCGCCGCCGCCGCTCGGTCATCCGCCGCCGCCGCGTCGCCCGACCGCGCCGTCCGCCTCGCGTCCGCACCGCGTGCGTCCGCGCCGACGCCAGCCGCGTCGCCGCTGCGCCTTCCGTGCCGGGTGCCGTCTGGCGTGCCATCCAGCCAAGCCGGGCCCGCTCGTCAGCTGCCACGCTAGCCAGCCACGCAAGCCGAGCCACGTCAGCGCCACGTGAGTGCCAAGTCAGCGGCCGAGCCGACCAAGTGCCACGTCAGCCTGCCACGTCATCTTGCCACATCAGCAAGCCACGTCAGCCCGGGTGCATACGTGTCATGCCACGTGTACACCGCGTCAGCCCTAGCCTTGCGTCAGCATGCACCGTCAGCCACACTGTGCCATGCGCCGGGTTCACCGTAGACCGGGAATTTCGTGCACCGGGTCCACAGCACAGTGCACTTTTCCAATTTCCCCGATTTTCTTTAGATTTAATTTTCTAAGAGCCCGTACTCTCTCGTCCTAGCTCCGATTGACCCGATTCTTTTTCCTAAATTTATCTAAAATTGAGCTCTATCTTTTGGTTCAGGTTTGAGAAGTTTTGGAGTTTATTTGAATTTTATTTGATTTTATTTCTTGTGTTCGTCTCGCTTTCTCTCTCGTTAGATCACGCGTTCGAGGGAGCTGACGCGGATTTGAAGATCAAGAGCCGTCAACTGAGCAAGGCCAAGGCAAGTCGTGTCCTTTGATCATGTTGAACCCAGTTTTCAAATCTATTATGTATTATGTTGCTTTAAATTATCATGCATTGCTACTTTATTATAAAACCCTTGTATTGGTAGATAATGACCTAATTGATTATTCCTCCTTGATAATTTGAATGCTCTGATTCCATTGTCACCATAGAATGGGAAATTACTTAGTGATACAATATTAGTTGTCACATGGGTTGTGCGTTTAATTGCTTAGCCATGCTTATCACTAGTACGTTGGGTTTATCATCACATGTGGTTAATTAATCTTGACTTAATGATATACTTGAATGTGGTGGTTAACCACGGTTATAAAACTTGTTGCCATGGCATGGGTAGTGTCATTGGTGTTGGTTATACAAAATTGGTTTTCACTTGGGCGATTGATCGTGCAGTAAAGGGGGTGCGAGAGGCACATGAGATGTGGATGTTTCGCCTAAGTAAATTTAAGGACTTAACTTTGTGCGTCATTGATCTAAGTCTTACCGTACTACCACATGTCCAGTATGGGATGGACCTGGCTAATTAATTTGGGATGTTTCAATTTTGGTTCCGTCATTGTGATGAGTGTGGTTTGGCATGGCCATGGACCCACATTGGCGCAAGAGGGGGTGAGAGGCGAAACCTTAGCGAGACGGAACTGGGTTGAGATTGAACATTGTAAAGGCCTTGTCATGATCTCCTCGTCGCACACCAAAGGAAGTGTGTTAATCTAGTGGCAATATGGGATGATCATGTCTTGTGGGTAAAGTTGTACAACCTCTGTAGAGTGTAAAACTATTCGAATAGCCGTGTCCTCGGTCATGGACAATGCTCGGTGATTTCACACGAGGGGTAGAGTTTTCATAAAATCTTGGTTGGGTTTGGTGAATGGGTAGTTCACTGGTGGTTCATTATGTGAATCTTGGTTCGTGGGTGATTCATTGGAGTGAATGACCAGTTTACTTGGGGTTTGTCTCAATTCCTTTAGTTACTTATTTATTATCATTTTCAAAGTCAGCTTTTCAATCTATTTATTGTATTTACCTTAAATTGTTGCTTTATGCTAAATTAACCTTTTAGCCATCCATTGGTAAGCCTTGCATACTATATTGCATTCTTTGTTACAAATGACTTGCTGAGTACTCTATGTACTCACGGCTTCATCCATATTTGCTCAGTTGAGGAAGAAGGACCATATCAGCAGGAGCTACTAGAAGGAGGATACTTCGACGACTTCGCGGATTAGGACTTCGCTCCCCAGTTGATTGCCTGTGGGCATGTCGAATGGCCCATGAGTTTATTTTGCTTTCCGCTGCTAGTTCTTTAAGCCCTTCAGGCTATTAATTGTAAGCTTGGCCATGAGGTCATACTCTGATATTTATCAATATAATTTGGATTTTCTTAGAATATCGTGATGTGGATGATATTTATCTTTGTTTATGCTGTGTGTACTAGCGTGATTCTGGACTAGCGCAGAATACACAGGAGAGTCCGGATTTGTATATTCGGTTCTCGACAGAGGTAGGGGTGAGCATTGAGCGGAGTGATGGAGGAGGTGAGGTGGAGGGCTAGCGTAGTGGTACAATGGTAGAGACGATGGGAGGGGAACATGAAGCGACCGACGGTGGGGAACGCGAAGCGACCGATGGAGGGGAATGAGGACCGGGGCACGGTAGATCCGACAGAGGGGACCACAAAGTGACCGACGATGGCTAGGGGAGAGCACCGAACGGTGGGATTCACCGTCAGCGGTGACAGTGGGAAGGAGAGAGGGGAGTGAGACCACGGGACAGACCAAGAGAGAGTGAGCTATTGAGGCATCGAGACAATGAGTGCTATGTGGGCGGTGTGGCCATGTCATCCTTTACCCGTCATGCTACACGGGCCCGAGCTGACATGCAGGGGCCAGGGCCGGTCCTGAGATTTTAGAGGCCCGGGGCGAAACTAGAAATAGAGACCCTACTATAAATATCTAAATATAAATCTACACACACACACACACACACATATATATATATATATATATATATATATATATATATATATATATATATATATATATATATATATATATATATATATATATATATATATATATATATATATATCTAATTTTACCAACAAACTCTTAAAATGCGTTATGTATTAAAGAAAAATACATATCAAAGAGTTTATAGATATTACCTTAAAAATTTCTTCTAACATTTCTAGATGCGAAGTCATTGATGATGGTATTGATATCAATCTCATCCATTAATTTCTTCTCAATACATAAAGTTGCCAAACCGTTTAACCTCTCTTGAGACATTGTTGACCTTAAATGATTCTTCAACAATTTCAACTTTGAAAAGCTTCTTTCAGCTGATGCCACTGTCACAGGCATAGTAAATAAAATCCGATAAGCAATAGAAATATCAAGATAACAATCCGCTTCTCTGACAAACTCAAAGATCTCCATAGCAGACATTGGTTTATCTGATAAAGTCAATTGCATAACACTTAACTCAGAAATTAGATCATTTAACTCAACATCAGATGAACCATCTAGAGAGAAAGTTTCTGCAAATTTTGTACAACATTCTTTTAATTGATTCGATCCAATGACTTCAATGTTGTTGAACTCATTAAAAATCCAAATATACTTCCGAATGTTTGGAGTACTTGAAATCTACTTTTCAATGAATTGATTGCCATATCAACCATAACAAAAAAAAAAATTAACTTCAAATTCCTTCTCAGCTTGCAAAACTGCTTCATCACAATCAATTTCATCAAACTGTTTCTTCCTAAGAACACGCCGCTTAACTGGAAATGATGGCTCTATATTCATTTGAGCTACAATATCTTTGGCAATGATCATACTCGAAGCAAACCCTTCATTTCTATAAGTATTAAAGTATTTAACCATGCCTTCTATTTGTTGCAAGGTAGACTCAATGCACATGGATGGTGATTGCAACTTCTTGCTCACAGTATTTACAACAAATAAAATATCATGCCAAATAACCATACCAATTATAAACTCAAAGCTACCAAGCACTTCATATAAATTTTTTGCATCACTCCTATCCTTGGGTTCGGTATCCCTATCTTCCATTAACTCAAGTAGAGCTGACCTTAATTGAGGAGCTTGATATCTAATTGCTTTGACACTTTTGATTCTACTCTCCCAACGAGTATTGCTCAATGATTTCATAGTTAAACCTTCTATATGATCAAGCAAAACTTTCCATCTTTTAGTAGAACCAGAAAATAATACATATATCCTTTGCACAATTCCAAAGAATGAAATAGCTTTAGCACAAGATTTAGCCATATCACAAAGGGTAAGATTAAGACTGACAAGCACATGGCATATACAAAGCTCTTTGATTTATATCAAGCAACCGTCTTTGCACCCCCTTGTTTTTTCCTTTCATATTAGAGCCATTATCATAACCTTGACCCCTAATATCATCAACATTTAAATCAAAAGACTTGATTGCATCAAGCAATACATTGAAAAGCCCTGAACCAGATGTGTCATCCACTTTCAAGAAACCAAGAAAGTACTCCTCAACTTTTATTTTGCCATCAGAAATATCAACACATCAAACCAACAAGCTCATTTGTTCTTAGTGACTCACATCTGGTGTACAATCAAGGATAACAGAAAAATATTTGGCCTCTTTAACAGTCTTTATGATTGAATTTGTAATTTCAGAAGCCAAAAGAGAAACCAACTCATTCTGAATTTTATGACCAAGATAATGATAATGAATCTCTTTGCTTTGAATACGTCTAAGGTGGTCTTGCATTACCAAGTCAAATTCAGCAACCATCTCAACACAAGCTAAGAAATTACCATTAACATCATTGTAAAGTTGCTCGCTGGATCCTCTAAAAGCCAAATTACGTTTGCTAAGAAATTTCACAATGGCAACTATTCTTAATAGAACCTGCCTTATACGTTCTTTCTCCTTTGTAATTTGCTGTTGTAGCTCTTTATCGATCGTTTCATGTTTGCTCAATCTAACTCTTAGTTCGTTCCAAGAATTCATGTTGGAAATGTGCTCGACACTAGCTTCATGTTCTTTCAGCCTCTCATTGATATGCCTCTGTAGGAGCCCAGATATTAACATCCGGATTCCTCTGTGATTCCACCGCATTATTCCCTGGATCAGTAGATAGTGCTCACAGATTACAGTTCTGAATATCAAAGTACATATCATGCGGAAGTGTAAATATAATAGTAAACTTACACATGGGCCGATTAGGCCGAAATCGATAAATTGCAGCAGTGGAAGAACGAAGCACACAGGTGGGACCTTCAGGACATGCCCACAGCGACCAACGGAGGTTCGCGACCTAGCCCTTGACATCTTCATCTTCTTGGCCAGCTTGTCCAATCTTGTTCTTTGAGGCGAGGTGATTTGATTTCGATTCTGAATTTTGTCGCAAAGCGAGCATGAGCACTCCGACCCGTGCTCATGAGCCAATACACGAAATACAATTAAATAGTATGCATGGCTTATCAAAGGAAGGCTCGGGTTATTTTATTTTTGCGTAGAGTGCTTTTGAATACAATTACTTAAAATCCCTAAGACCTAGCGGTTTGAACCAAATCATAATGTACAAGGAAATGCATTATTAATATCGATTCGATTCCATCCACCGTTACATGGTATCGCACCATATAGCAATTTCTTCACGTTATAGCAGCTTAACTTACCACTTGGGGCGACACCGGGACAATTCCAAACCAGGCGGTCCTTCGCCCTTCAAGTTTCCATTCGATTTGAATGTTTTAAAAGCGAACTATATCGATTAAGTTCCATGTTCGCCCTTGACCGTGGGCACGGCTATTCGAATAGTTTTGACTCTGCGAGTTTGTACACTTTCACCACAAGAGACGGTTTACTCGTTGCCCCACACGATTCCTTAGCCGTGTGGTTGAGCCAACCATCACGATAACTTTTCAAAGTACCTCGCCTTCCATCATTTCACCCTATGGGTCGCTCCCACTTGCGGTGGGTCCCATACGTTGTGCGGGATGTTCTCCTACGAGCGTCTAGCGGTGGCTCCCCACCTCGCTAGCCCGCCACAGCAGAACTTCACCTTCCACGGTGTCCCATTCAAGCCGTCGCACAATCGCCGCTTGCACCATCCCACACCTCCTCCCGGAAGGATGACTTTCGTGTCCAGTAAATCTACTAAGCCAAGTTGTATTTACAGACTTGTGGTTGTCTTATTTTACGGGTTGACATGACAAGATTCAGTCCTTAGTGGTATCTGGCGGTTCTACCACAAACCACACTCGTGCACCACTGCACCATACCCCGAACCATCCGCCCGATATTTAAGCATGTTGGGGTTTTGAAACATAAAATAATCATATCCAACATTTATCACTCATTACCACCATGACGCCCAACCAATTTCTCTCGGATTAAAAGTGATGCTTGGCGCTCTCGCCCATGAGTATTTAAACAATACTACGCATGGCATATAATTACGGACTTATTTTTGAAAGGTTACCATTATAATTTGTGCTAGGGCGACAATGTTTACATGTTCAAATATTTCAAAGGAGGGGTAATATTAACCAAGTACACAATGGGATATAACTAGAATCTTGAATTAACATGTATTTGCATATATCATAACAAAGATGCAATTTGATAATTTAAACAAAAGTAATTTGCAGAAAACGTAGGTTCAACATGATCAAAGTATTGACTCTCCTGGCGCGGTTTACCTCGGTCTTGAGCTCACGCGATGCTTTCTCTTGAGCTTCTAATCTTTTTCTTCACTTCGCTCTTGTTCTTGCGTGATCCTTTGATTCTTCACGACTCAATATCTAATTACGTGCTAAGCGATTGAATACAAATAAAGGCAAATAACTCAAAAGATCCAAATAAATCCAAGTAAACTCAATTTAGCTTCATTATGAGTGGTTAGGATGATTTGTTGTGAGGTCGTGGTAGAATACGATAACTGGATCTTTTATTAATAATCCCTTTTATTATTTTTGTATTTATCAAGGAAGTTCCATGAGTTAGGGTATTCTTATGAATTGGTATATTTTGTCGAGTAGTAATGTTCAGGGCACATGATTTACATTTATATATAAGTAATATTTGCAAATCTTTGCGTATCGAGTTAATCTTATCGCCTATATTCTTAGCATTTGTATATTGTTTTGACCTTTTAATTTAAGTGCTCTCTGAAAACTACTGATACTCGATATTTTATCCTTTTACAAGTAGAGCCTGCTATATAGGAGTTCATCTTATCATCATTATTAACTAATGTTACTATTTAAGATTTCATGACTAGCGGTATATTAACGATAATATATATACATATATATTAGTAGGCTCTACGGTGATCGCAAAGTTGTTTGGTTATGTTTACTAGTGATTTGCACACATGCCATCCGCATCTCTCTACTCATTTGTGCATATATAGATATATATGTATATACATACATACATTTTAGTTATCATTTGGCCTGGCTTTAATTAAAATTTATTTACCAAGTATTCAAGGTGTATACCTAATGGTTAATTTTAACGATTCAGAGCCGCACGTGCATGTTTTTAATTATCTTATTGATGTTTAATAGAACCATTAGTATATTCTTATTTGCTACTCATCTGCAGCCATTGGTCACAGTATTATAGGTTTCTTTGGGTGGTTTGTTAGTGAGATTATCTCAACGTTCGATGACCTAGGGCTACTATACTTTAGCATCTATACACTGATACGACTTTTCATTTGGAGATACTTTGAGGACCAACGGTCATTGTTACTTTTTCCTTTGCATTAGCATCTTGCCTGTTTTAGTTAAACTTACTTCACATAGGACCGAGCTCGCTATACCCAAATGTTGTTCCACTAAATTTATCATTAAGATTTATTTTATGCCGGCATGACAAAGGGTATGGCATTTATTTATTTATAATTAAGGATGATCTTTTAACTTAAAGATTTGTTTGTCTAGCAAGGTTATATCCCAACATTTGCTAATTAGCAAAACTAATAAGAGGATTTATTTCATGACTGGCATGATAAATATTAGGGCATAAACGTTTATATTTTAATTAGGGGTAATCTTTATTAAATGCGGACATTTATCCAAGGCCACTTTTCCTTACTAATGACTTTAGTAAATAATTAGATTTAAAATTAGATACTAAAGGCACACTAATTATTTATCATGATAACTAATCAAAATTTAAACCCTCTTTTACTAAAATACATGGGTTTATGTCTTGTTCTTTAGAACATTTTCATTTGTTAATTCATAATTACATGAGTGCACAACCTAAACAAGTTTTTACTCAATTTCTTATTATACTTTTGATTAATAGTTAAGCTTTAAAACAAATATTCAAAGTACATTAACCACATGATTTATCCTAATAAATTGTTGCATCTTTTACAAATTATTTCAGAATTTTCTTCCTTACTGTGGCTTGGCAAAAACCATCCCAAAACCCCGTTTTATATTTTGGCGGTGAGGAACGAACTCGGGATGCTCAGGTGAGCGCGACGCTACGTTAACCGCCGGGCTCGGTATTACTGACGAAGGAGGCGAACGAATGCAACCGAGTTGAGTGAGCGGTGGGCGAGGAAACTCGGGGTGATACGGCCGACGGTGGCGCCGGCGAGGCGGTCGGAGGAGTGGCGGCGGCAAAAATACGTTGCTAGTCTTGAGGAAGACGGTTGAAGTGTCGGCGGGGACCGAGGGCTCGAGAGGCCGACGGCGGCGTCGCGGCGGTCCGGAGGAGTTGTCGTGGCCCGGTGAAGTACGGACCACGGGAAGCTTGGGAGGCGGGAGTAGGTTCACGCCTCTAGAGATGGCTCGGGAAGGAGGAATTGAGTTGTCTCATCGGGAATCGGCGGGAGCTCGGTGGCGGCCATGGGAAGAAGGGCGACTTGCCGGTGACTTGGGGCTCGGCGTCCAATTGCTTGTTTGTGGAAGTGAGAGTGAGGCTTGGGAGTCCACGAGGCATTGGTTACTCTTATAGGCGGCGAGCGGAAGTGGCGTCGTGTCTCCGCCCGTCGCGGTCGCGTCGGCGCAGCGCGGAGGCGGTGGTGATGCTGATGGCGGGCGTGGGATTCGAGAGCTTGCGCCGCGACTACTCAATGCGGCATTCACGACTTTGCGCCGCGCGCGAGGCGGACCTTTGGTGCCGCGTGGCGGTCGACGCAACAGCGGAAGAAAATCCGTGGGCGGTGGTGTCGTCTTGGGGCGGCGAGAGGAAGACCGTGAGCGGTATGGTTGCATGGAGGCCACGCGGAGGAAAGAGGTGAGTGCGAGAGAGGAGCGCGCGCGCGAAGGAGGAAGGAGGAGCTGCGCTCTGGGCGGTCCGCTCGGTCGGCAGGGAAAAAGTGAGGAGGAAAGGAAGTGCAGCGGGGTGGGTCCACCGTGCAGAGAGCGGGAAAAGAAAGAGAAAGAAAATTTGGTGGGGGCCACATGGAAGTGACAGGGTTTGATAAAAGATGAATTGTTTAAGCTTGGCTTTGGGATTTCAAACTTCTAATTCCAAATTTCGTTTCCTATTTATGATTACTGATTTTTGCGTAACCTTTAGAATTTAAACTTTAAAATTTTAGATATTAAATAAGAGCTCCTATTATTACTGTTGTGTCTGTTATATGTGTGTGTATATATATATTATTATCTCCTATTACTAAACTCTTTCTTGCACATTTTGTATATGCACACACACACACATATATATATATATGCATATGTGCTTGTATTTTATTCATTCACTTTTTATTGTTATTTATGTCATTATTTCCAAAATGAGACTTTATATTTTAACTCAAGTTTCTCTCTTTTATCTTGGATCATCTTTTGATTCGTGTTTATAATTTCATTTTCTATTATTTGCATATTTCCTTTTGGCATTACTAATGTTTGCCTTTATCTGTTATAAATCTATTCAACTTTTGAAATCACAACCAAAAATCGGGAAAACACAATGAAATCCAAATTCCCAATAGAATATATCGCCAAAAATAATTCAAGAAATTCGTATTTTCAAATTTAAAATTTTCAGGATGTTACAGCCTCCAATCTCTAAACCCAGCATGCCCCAATGAACTCTTGCAATTATCAGAATTGAAAAGCTTGCAACAAAAACAAAACATCTTATCAACGTGTTTTGAATAAACTAACCATTTTCTATCATGTACCTCTCCATTGCTCATTTTTCTAAAGTAATGACTGTACGAAAAATGTCTTGAGTTGTCATCCAAAGGAAATTCAATATTTTCTTCTCTTATAGGCCCCTTCTCCACTAATATGTCTCTTGCTTTGTTATCAAGATTACCCCAATTTATCGGATCATAAATATTTGTAGTAAATACCGGTTCATCAAAACTAGCAGATTCTGTAGCAGATGAATTAAATATGTGCTCATGATCACTCATATTGTTATCATCTGTGTTGATGTTGACATGGTCTTCCGTAGGGCCCTCATCTTCTAGATTCACATTAGCATCTTCCTCCACAAAGCAACTATCGCCAATTCATCGAGATTTCTTGAACTGCTCAGACTTTTAAAAATTTGTCAATGGATCCCCTCTGTGATTCTATCAACTAATCTATTCGTTTCCTCTTTTTTCTCTTTTTTCACTACCGGATGCATATTTTCTAGATGACATGGTACTGAAAATTTAAAGAACAATAGTATAATTAGTAACTACAAAGCACTAATTATTGATTAAAAAATTCCTAATATGCAAACTGATCGCTCGCCCGCAATACGCATGCAGCAATTGCGTATGGTAGATGTCTACAGTAGACTTGTACGCAGTACGCGCCTGCAATCAATCATGCCATTGCATGCAGCAATGCAGCATGCAGGCCATGCAAAGCGCCAAAGCGGATGGATGAGCGGTCGGCGCGTACTGAGCGGATGAGCATCGCTTAGACACTTACCGGCTGGGGCCTGGGGACGTAGCGCGGCTGCGCGGCGGAGTCGCGAAGAGACGTTTAGAGACGGGCAGATGGGCGTCGGGCGACGGCCAACCTCGGCGGCTCGGCCGCGCGGCGCCGCCCTAGTTCCCTACGGCCCTAGACGAAAAGAAGATCTGAATATAGACCGACCGATAGCCGGAACCGGATAGTATTAGTATACCCATACATATACAATGTATATCAGTGTATGGGGGCCATGGGTTTTGGAGGCCCAGGGCGGCCGCCCCGCTCGCCCCCCTAGGGCCGGGCCTGGCAGGGGCGAGAAAATTGATAATATGCCACTCCTTTGGAGTGGCTTCGATAAAATGCCACCCTCTACATGACAATTGTTAAAATGTCATCTAATACATGTTTAACTCTATGATTTACCCTTTTAGGGGTTTTAGCTATTTCTTTTTTATTTTTTATTTTTTTCCCACCAAAATTCCACGGGAAATGACCCTAATGCCCCTCTTCTGAATTCCATTAGTCCTCTAATACCGAGTCTCCTCTAATACCCTGCTTCTGAATCCATTTCTTCTCAAGTTCCAGGAGAAGGCCGAGAGAGTCGCCGCGCCGCCCCGCGTGCACGGGGCCGTCGCGAGCACGGGCGGCCGCCGCGCGCGCGCGCGCGCAGACGGGCCACCGCTCCCGCCGAGTCTTGGCCACCGCCGCCGCAAGGCCCGTCTCCGCCGCCCGCCCCGAGGGGCGAGCGGCGACGCCCGGGCCCCAAAATCCGAGGGCCCCAATCCCCATATACATATAACATATACTATGTATTATACAATATACTATCCTCGCCTCCTGGGCCGACTTCTCGTCTTCGTTCTCATTCTCACGAATCAAGTCCGATCGTCTTACGTCTAGGGCGGCGTCATCACGCATCACGCCGCCGAGCCGCGAGGTGGTCATCTCTCCGCCGCGCCGCGCTACGTCCCCACGGACGTCGATGCGACAAGCCGAAGCGGCCGAGGCCGACACGCGCGCTCGAGTCTCGAGTCTCGATCTCTCATGTATTTGATGTTTCCGCAATCCGCTTTCGCTTTGCATGCATGCGATGCAGGTAGCGTCGAGCACGCCTACCAACGGCCTAAGATCGCGGTCGGCGCATGCAGAATTAGGATTGCGATTGCAGCGCGCGCGCGCGTGCCTAAGATCGGCGTGTGGGACGACTAGAGTTGGAGTCCGCACTTGAGTTCTTCGGAAGGCGGGAGAGAGCGGGGTCAAGGAATTCAATGCGATGATTAGGGTTTATTGGACAAGGCGAGGGCTTGCGGGATATTGACTCACGGTGGAACATATTTATAGGTCATATCGCCTCTTTGAGATGATGAGAGGTAGGGGCTTCCGATCGAGGAAGATACTTATGGCCCGTTCCTCTTGTATCCGTGGATGTGGGGATGTTGGGGAATTTGAGATGTTCAAGACATTCTTTAAGGATGCGAATCCACATCCTCTGATTAGCTTATTATGAGATGTTGCTTTGGATTTCATCAGCTTGTTAGAATTACTTGATCTAACAAAAGCTTCAGGCTCAATGTACATATCTAGTATATTCAAATCTTTGGGTAGGTTAGAACTGGCAGACTACGCTGAGAAACTTCTTCAGGAGATGAGGTCAAAAGGTAATGAGCTGTATGACAATAAGATGGACACATATGTAATATTATATGAAAATCTTTGCATTGTTTTTATGACAATTGGAGAATACAGTGCCATTTCTTATTCCTTTTCCCCTTTCAGGTCTCCCAGTGCGTTCTTCCCTTACCTGCTAATGTTATTTGTTTTCTGTTTCAGAATCTGCTGATGGAAATATTTCATCCTTAATTTTGGAGTATACTGCAAATATACCAAACATAGCGGTGAGGAATCTCTTATGATGACTACTGGTAATACTCATAGCTTAATATAAAATGAATGTTATGTGTAGTGTTCTTCAATCCTGTACAAAATGATCTTGTTACAATGTGTTCTAAATAAAAGATACAAAATCCGTAATTATTTACATAACAAATTATGCAATTCATGGCCTTGTCATATGGTATGGTGTTACCTTTCTTATTATATTCAAAAGGAGAATGCTGTATTTTCATAATGCACATCACATGCTTGGAAAATGCAGCACATTTATATTTAGATATTTATACTAGGGCCCCTATTTTTAGTTTCGCCCCGGGCCTCTAAAATCTCAGGACCGCCTGTCTCGCCGCCCGCCATGCGCCGGGCCGCCTCGCCGAGACACGCACGCGGGCCACGGCAAGGCCCGCCGCCACGAGTGCCGCCTCGCCACGGGTGCCGCCGCGCGCCACGGGCTGCCGCCACGGGAAGACCCCGCCGCCGCCCGCCAGGCATGGGGGATTTGAGCCTGTGCATTTAGAGATTAGATGGATATATGTGCTGGATTAATGTTCGTTTTATCCAAAAATTTGGTTATTGCGCTGAAAATGTTAGTTATCTTGTTGTCGAATTCAATGTAGTAGTACAATGCTGCAGAACTGGGTATAAGAAGTTCCAATGTCATGGTCGTGGCGTGTTCAAATTTCAGAAATTTTACTGCAGGTTACTCTTTGGCAATGCACTAAGAACTGGGTATAAGAAGTTCCAATGTCATGGTCGTGGCGTGTTCAAATTTCAGAAATTTTCGTTGGTGCTCATTAACAACTTTTAAGTTCAATAGTTCAGGGTATTCTGTTTAGTTTTGGATACTAAGGTTGCTGGTTTGATTTAATGAGCTTAATAGCAAAATGTTATGGATCTAATAGAACTTGAAGGAACACATTTCTGCAGTAATACTCAGGAGGAGTCGGTCATGTTACGAAGCCCTTCAGGAGTAATGGATTCAGAAGCAGGGTATTAGAGGAGACTCGGTATTAGAGGAGAGATGGAATTCAGAAGAGGGGCATTAGGGTCATTTCCCGTGGAATTTTGGTGGGAAAAAATAAAAAAGAAAAAAGAAATAGCTAAAACCTCTAAAAGGGCAAATCATAGAGTTAAATATGTATTAGATAGCATTTTAACAATTACCATATAAAAAATGGTATTTTATTGAAGCCACATCAAAGAAGTGGCATATTATCAATTTTCTCGGCAGGGGCAGAGCCACCGCCCAGCGACCTTAGACGGCTGTTCGGGCTCGTCGGTAAGCAACTAAGCAATCCTATTGAGCCCCGTTAATGCATAATACTATGTAGGTCTTAATTACTTATGCTCTGCCTAGGCTCCTACGCTTAGGGCGTCCGCAATGGTAATAGCTAGTACTAGCTATATAGTCAGCTGACGTGGAGGTGAGAGACAAAAGCAAAGACTATTTTATACTGTTGGACCCACATGCTCCTCTCTCATGTTCTTGGACTACGTGAAATAGATCAGCTATTTGCTCGTCGCTAGTGACTACTCTCTCTCCTACTTTTTCCTTGCCATATCAGATCTAACTAACTAAATAGCCAGCTGTTGGAGACGCCCTTGGCTGGCTCTACCACTATCAACATTATATGGCTCGTGATTTTATTGGGCCGCGTCTGGGAGACTGAGCCGCATGACCTACGTAGTTAACTGTGCCCTACACGGGTCCGTCCGGGCGGCCATTTGGCCAGGGCATATCGTCGTGGTCCCTTATCCCCTTATTCCCCTCCCCACTTCGTGAATTCCTCCTCCGACTCTCGCGGGCTCGCAGATCCAGGCACCCTCCTGCCTCCACCGACCGCCCGATGAGCCGCCTGCGAGTCGAGGCATGCGACTCCTGGCGCCCGCCACCCGCGCACGCGCCGTCGCTCCTCCTCCGCGCTGGCCTGGGCCCGCGCGGCCGTCTCTCCCCGCCCTGCGCCTTCGCGTCGCTCTCCGTCCGCGAGGGCGGGGGCGGGCTGACCGTGAAGGCGGAGGAGGAGGCGACGGCGGCCGTCCGGGACGAGGAGAAGGAGAGGACGACTGTGGTGGAGGCTTCTAGGAAGGGCAAGGTGCCGCCGGCGGGGCAGCTGCTGCGGCACCCCCTGGCGCTGCTGGCGCTGGTGCCCAACAGCGTCGCGCTCTTCACGGCCGGGGCAGCCGCGGGCGCTGTCGCCAAGACGCTCACCGCGCCGCTCGACCGCGTCAAGCTCCTCATGCAGGCACGCGGCTAGAGAATTCTTACGCCCCTTCGATTCATGCATGACGCTGGGCGGATGGATGGCTGATGTTTTTAACCCCCATTTCTTCTGTTCTCCTTGTAGACGCACAGCGTACGAGTGGCGGGAGAGAGCACCAAGAGGGGAATTGGATTCCTCGAGGTAACAGTGCCTATCCGTCTCCTTCCTACATTTTGTTGCGAACTCATGAGTGATAAGAGGAGACAGCTGTTGTTGCTGAACATACTATTGGTAGAAAGTTTTTTTTAAGTCATGGAAGCTGACACGGAGCCTGTGAATTTTGATATGATTAATGCGAACCTTTACAATTTTATGCTAATGCAGTGAATTAAGAACTGTATCTTCCAAATACATTTTCTGAGGAAAGATCAGAATGAAGTCAGTTCTATGGGGTATTTTTAACAGAAAATGAGGCTTGCCAGAACATTCTTTAATCAACTCCGTAGAAATAAACAGTAAACTGATCTGGAGTGAAAAAATACTTTACTAGAAATAAATAGGTTATCCAGAACTTAGGATTGAAAAGCATAAGCAGGAAAACTTACGATAAAACTCTAGTGGGACATCAAACTTGGGTGTTTCAGTATCACCATTCATGATTTGCTATATGAGGGAAGAGCAGAAGTTGCCAATACACATCATTAGGAACCTAACTTTTACGTTCAAAAATTGGAAACTCCTAATACATACATGGCAAAAATCATGAAGTCAAGCACGGGAGGTGTATGCATCTTCCTAATACATTCCATTCGTGTTAAACAATGTAAATATCATTAGGGAAACTAACTTTTACATTCAAAATTTCAAATTTAAATTAAATAAAAAACCGCTGGTTTTTATTCTACCGGTTGCCACCGGGATTTTGAACCCTGGGGGCGATAGCTATCTTTTGGTGCCTTTTTCATAGGTGGTACTTAGAGTTAGATCTGTAGGTAATTACGTAATCTGCAACATCTACCATTATGTAGGCCATTGCAGAGATAGGGAAGGAGGAGGGTCTGAAGGGTTACTGGAAAGGCAATCTTCCGCAGGTGCTTGATATTCCCCATCATGCAAATTGTGACTTATATACAGTTTATCTTGTGGTCCTGTGCTGACTCTGTTTCTTCATAAACCGCTCCAGGTTATCCGCATAGTTCCTTATAGCGCGGTGCAACTTTTCTCATATGAAGTTTACAAGGTCATGAAAGCTCCTTGCTACCATTAGCCACTTATCTATTTTACATTCTTGCGATTGTAAGTTTCACGTTCTTTTTTATTTTACGATGTCACTGCTTTACATTCAGAAAATTTTCCGAAGTAAGGATGGAGAGCTTACTGTTTTTGGAAGACTTGCTGCTGGTGCTTGCGCGGGCATGACATCTACACTTGTAATTTATTTATCTATTTACTTCATTGCAAATGTCCATGTATTTCTAGTTTGATTGCTTAAATGCTGGATTTTGGACAAAACTGCTTATGTTTTGGTTGTTATGAATTTATGATAGTTAAAATTCATAAAAAATATGCAGATTCTGTTCATTCTTACCATTTTCTGAATTTTCTGTTTGTAATTGCTGATAGGTAACTTATCCGCTGGATGTTCTCCGGCTTAGGTTAGCAGTTCAATCTGGACATAGCACTATGTCTCAGGTAACAACTTTATAAACACAACTTTCTGTTTCTAGAAATTGGCATAACCTGATGACTTTGTAGGTTGCTCTGAACATGCTGAGAGAAGAAGGGTTGGCCTCCTTCTATGGAGGCCTGGGTCCATCTCTTATAGGAATTGCTCCTTACATTGCTGTAAACTTCTGTGTTTTTGACTTGTGAGATTCTCTCTACTGCATCTTCATACTATGATATATGGAAGTTGGTCTCGAATTTAGATATTTACCTTACATTGTTTTTTACCCTATTCTTTTCTGTATGGAAGAATGAAGAAATCTGTACCGGAAAAGTATAAGAGTAGACCGGAGACATCTTTAGCAACTGCTCTTCTTTCAGCAACATTTGCAACTTTGATGTGTTATCCTCTGGACACTGTTAGAAGGCAGATGCAAATGAAAGGCTCGCCATACAATACAATTTTTGATGCTATTCCAGGTAGCTGATTTGAATTACACTAGCCTTGCATTAGCCCCATCTTTTCATCTTTTGCATACTACATAACATTGACTTGATCAGTCAATGTGAAATATCTTATTTGCTAGTTCTACATGCTCACATGCAGCTTGATCTTGTCCTTTATGGGCTAAAATGAACCACTTTTTGAGTTTCTTTTAATGCCAAATGCAGGCATTGTGGAGCGTGATGGTCTAATTGGACTATACAGAGGTTTTGTGCCAAACGCGTTGAAAAATCTACCAAATAGCAGGTGTAATTTTTGTCAACATGGTGCTGAAAAATATGTAATTAAAATTTGGCAGCACTGATAGCTAGTGGCATGTTTAACTAGGCATACAAATGCTCTTCTCACAGGTTTGTTATATCCATGCAGCGTTAAATTGACTGCGTTCGACACTGTGAAGACATTGATATCTACTGGACAGAAGGAACTGGAGAAATTAATGCAAGAAAATCAGGAGAAAACAAGCTAGGAAAATATCCTTACTCAACCTTTTGGGCCGGGGAGCAAGCATGCTACCTCTTGGCATGCTCCATTTTGCTTTGCTTCCCCCTTTCCTGGGGCCATTTTTTAGGGTTTAGATAACACATCTTTTTTGTTCCTTTTAAAGTTGGTCCTATCTTGCGGTTGCTAGAAGAGGCATTAGAAGCAAATAAGACAATTAGTTATGTCTTCAGTGCCAAATTGGCTTTAGCTAGCGTCTGTAGGAGCCTTCACCTGACAAGATCTTATTTATTTGAATGGAAGCATAATGTGACCTCAAGTTCTTCAAAAAGCTTACCGTTATACAATATAGACAGATCTAATGGAATAGCATGGAGCACCCTGGTTACTGCCCACCAACAGGTTCTCCTTGAATGGAATAGCATATTTGTTCTACAGATTGGGTGATTGCTATGATCCGAAGGCTTGTGATTCACAGTTGAACGTTTGGCTTCAGTTTGGACAAAGACAGCATCACCTTATGCACCACCTATTTCGTCGTTGTTTTTGACGGCAGTCTGTTATAGAAAACTAGGCGATGAAATGGAAAGAATGAACTGAATTTTAGGATGAGGAGAATGTATCTATTTCTTTTATGTTGAGGATAATTTATGTAGTTATTTGTCTATTTTCAAGAAGTGAGGAGGAAATGATGTTGGACAAATTGTACTTTTCTTTAATGATCTAGATATGCGTTTGTGGCCTGCAGTGATGGGTTGGAACCCGATCTAATGATGTAGCATGTGCATGTAATGGTGATTTCAAATCGAATTCCAGTCCATTTCTAAACTTGAAGTTGTACATTGATGGAGCTGGATCTCACTGGGCATGTTACTTTACATGTTTGTCCTACACTAACATTACTGAACATTTTATATTTTCGAGACGCACATGCCAAATTATTATATTAGTACAAGAAAATTTTCTATAATTTATGCAATGCTTGAGCTTCTGTAGTGAGAAGCTGATGTTCGAAAACAAAGAGATTAGTAACCAATGAATGGTCAATTTCGGGCTTGTATCGTTTATCGGGTAATTGAGGAACTGAGCAAGAACCTCAGAGCCGATTTGGAACAGAAGGTTTTTATAGAAAATTTAAAATAGTTGTATCGCCTCTTGTAAAAATTTTGCTTTCCAGGTATCAGTGTTGTAAAAGACAGTATTAGGCGGTCGCCTAGGTGGGCCTAAACGTTAGGCAGAGCCCAATCACTATGCCTTGGCCAAAATCGGTAGGCTAGGTGACCAACCCATCTAAGCGGTCTTTGACGGTCAAAGACGGAGCTGTTGCCGCACCAAATCTGTTGGGATTGCACGGTACTGAAGCCTCCGCCTCGTTGCAATCTGCCTCACCACCTCTGGCTGGCTAGAATTCGCCACGTCGCGACCAAGGTTCATTCTGTCTCCTCCTCCCCCCTCCGCCGTCTCTCCTCCACCGGCCTCAGCTCCCCTCCACGCCACAGATTTGTGGGAGAGGCGAGTGAGCCGACGAGGGGAGGCAAGCGGGAGAGGATGGCGACGACAGAGGCCAGAGGCCAGAAGGCTTAGAGCTATTAGACATTGCAACATATAAGTGAAAAGGACTAAAATTCTACTATAGCCATGGAAATAATTTGAGATAATCCAAAATCTGAATCTGAATTCTGAGTTCTGACATGACTAGCGATGTGTTACTCAATATCTGAGATTTTACTGTAGTCTAGCATATGCAACCTTTAGAATAGATATCAATTCTCCATGGCTAAGATTGTCTATAGCCTGGTTACTCATGCTGGGGCTTGAACACTGTTGTAGGGGTGGCCCCCACCTAAACCCAGCAGGCCTGGTAGGAGGTTATAAGGCCCAGAATAGGCCATGTGTAATGACATAAGTGCCCCTGGAGGGGATGACCGGATGTAAGGGTATAACTGTAAAGCACTCCTCATGTGTACATATATATGGATACGAGCGATGGGGAGAGGCTAGCGATTACTCATCTCCTCACTCTTCACTACCATCTCTCTCTTGTTTGATGCAGCCACAACGATTGGCGCCGTCCGTGGGAGGGCAGAGTAAGCCCAAACACGAAAAAGGATGGCACCAAAAAGCCGTCAACAACGGCGAAGGAAAGAAAGCGGCACAGTCGAGCATTGCATGGGTACGGGGCCGGCATCGGCCGCGGCGCGCGCGCTAGCGGCGCAGTCGCGGCGCGCGAGGGCGTCGACGTTCGCGCTGCGACGATCAACCCGCCACCGCGCGGGCGGCGACCCACCCGCCACCGGCGCTGCGCCGACCCACCCGCCACCGGCGCTGCGGCGACCCACCCCGCCACGGTGCTGCGATGACCCACCCGCCACCGGCGCTGCGGCGACTAACCCCATGGTCGAAGACGCGTCGATCTTTGGCGCGGCGATGATCGACCCGCCGTCGGCGATGGCGCCTCGCCGCCGCGCAACCCTCGCCGTGGCGTGGGCCGGGCGATTCGAGTAGCCATGATGGAGCGGCCGGCGGCTCGGGGCTCGCGGCGCGATCGTGCCAGCGCCGATCCGTCCGTTAGGCGTGCGGCGGCCCGCCCACACAAAGCGGTGAAGCGCCTGCCGGTGGCCCTCAAAGCGTTCGGCGGGGCTGGGGATCTTTGCGGGGCTGTCCGAGACATACAAGAGGCTCGGAGCCAACAGGGCGGCGGTGGTCGCGCGAGCCCACGCCGAAAGGGCGGACACCGCGACGCCCCACATCGGCCGCGTCCCACCGGCGCGTCGATCCGAGTTCCGCTTTGGCGGACTACAACAAGCGGCGTGGCGAAGACTTCAAATACCCTAGTGTCGCCGAGCCTACAAAGGTGACACGGACCCCGCGAGTTCGTGCGGCGTGTACGAAACGCGATCGAGGCCGCGGCGGAGATGACACGAGAAAGGTGAAGGACTCCCCTCGCGTTGCAAGGAGTGGCGTTCTCTGGTTTTTACCATAGAGCGAACTCCATCTACGGCGTGGGAGCGAATCGCGACCGCCTTCACAACAACTTTCAAGGAAATTATGTCAAGCGAGTCGACGCGGACTAGCTCTTCGCCGTAGCGAAACCTTCGGAAGCTCGGGACTACTTCAAACGCTTTGCGAAGATCATTGTCAAGTCAAGAATGTTAATGAAACCACCGTTGTCAATGCAGCCATACGGGGCCTTCGCGGGCCCGATGGCGAGTACAACGCCACGGAAGCCAATTAAGGCGATGTGAAGCTCTTTGACAAAATGGAGGAATATGCCGAGGCGAGAAGAGGGCGCGCGCGAAGGCAAGGTGGCGACTCAGACACCAACCAGGTGGTACCTCGGCAAAGCGAAGATCCACCGAAGGATGGTTCTTGAAGGAAAGCGTGGCGAGAGTCGTCGAGGATGCGTCCAGCGAAGGGCGCCCGCACAAAGAGTCGTTCGATAGGTCAAGCGTGGCGCAAGTCGCGGCGAGGCGGTGCGTCCTCGACATCGGCGGTTCGACGGCGCTTCGCAGGCGGGGCGGTCGGGGCGCCGAGGCGGCGCGGCGTGGCGGGCCACGACGATAAAGGCTATGGAGACCACGACGATCAACATCGGGGTGTGGTGCGTAGTCCACGGCCGTGGCAACCACAACACCCGCACGTGCACCTCTATCGCGGCGCTCGCGGCAGCGTCACCGAGGGCGAGAACACGAAGCGCGCCCACCCGTGGTGGCCCGTGCGACATCCATATGAAGCCCCGTGCACATTTCGGCACAAGGGCGCAGCCCCATGAGGGCCCTCTGCGCGTTCGTGCCCACGCGCAGCCCTCGGGAGGGCTTTACTGCGGCTCTGAGCTCGGAGGCCACCCACCGCGGGTTATCAACGCGTCATCTCCGGAGGCTCCTCGTAGGAGTTTGCCTCGCACGCGGCGGAAGGCCTACGTGCGAAAGTTACACCACGTGGCGGCATATCCAAAGCCACGACACGCGCGGACTAGGCACGCGCATGAAGTCACGTTCACCCCGCCGATGTCGGGTGTGGAGCTTCCCACCACGACCCCTAGTCGTCCGAGTCGTTATAGCGGGATGCGACGTGGGGCGTGCCACGTTGTGGCGGCGCTTCTGCGAACATTCATTCGCGCGACCTTCGACGGATGGGGATCCCGAAGTCGCCTCGGCCCATCGGAGTCCCGCTACAAGGCTTCGGGGACAACCTCTCGGCGCTCGGCCAAATATGCTTGCGGTCTCCTTCGGCGTGGCAACAATGAAAAGGTCGAAGACGCCACATTCGGCGTCGTCGACCTCCCATACCGTATAATGCCATATTGGGCGTCCCATCCTTAACTCCTTCGGGCGGTACCGCATCACGGCTATTTATGCATGAAGCTCCCGGGCGCGAGCCATCATTACCGTTCGGCGACGGACATGGCGGCGCGCCGAGCACGGCACGGATGTCCCGTCCGCGGCGGCAGCGGCACACCTAGGATCGGCACCGCCGTGCGACGGCCCACGGTGCCATCCGGGGTCGACTCCGCAAGCCCTACCGATAGTGCAACTACTAGAGGCTCCGGTCGCGCTGAGCACAAACGGTTAGTCCCCCCCGTCGTATGTAATCGCTTACCCGCGCAAACGGGAATGTAATAAAGTTCCGTTTGTCGCCAACACATTACCGATATGCAAAAGTACGCGGCGAGCACACGCGGAGGCCTCGCCTACGCGTGTGCTCCCACAGTATAAACCAAAGACGCACGTTCGCGTGTGCACTCTCCGTAGCCAGGGGTACGGGCATGAGTATAAACGAAGACGCACGTTCGCGTGTGCACTCTCCGTCACAGACACGGGCATGCGTATAAACGAAGACGCACGTTCGCGTGTTCACTCTCCGTCACGAACACGCGGCACGAGTATAGCGAAGCGCACGTTCGCGTGTGCACTCTCCGTCACGAACGCGGACATGAGTATAAACGAAGACGCACGTTCGCGTGTGCACTCTCCGTCACAGACACGGGCATGAGTATAAACGAAGACGCATGTTCGCGTGTGCACTCTCCATCAAAGACACGGGCATGAGTATAAACAAAGACGCACGTTCGCGTGTGCACTCTCCGTCAAAGACACGGGCATGAGTATAAACAAAGACGTGTGGGGGGACGCCTCTGCACGCACTCTCTACGGAGTATAAATAAAGCGCGGATGTTTTCCTGCGCACTCACGAGTATAAACAAGACGCGAACCCCGCGCACGCCAGGGACTTCGTCCTCGCGCGTACTCCCCGCAGTATAAACAAGATGCGGATATTTTCCCTGCGCACTCTACTGAGTATAAACAAGACGCGAACCCCGCGCACGCCAGGGACTTCGTCCTCGCGCGTACTCCCCGGAGTATAAATAAGATGCGGATGTTTTCCCTGCGCACTCTCCTGAGTATAAACAAGACGCGAACCCACAGCGCGCGCGGGACCGTCCTCGCGCGTACTCCGGAGTATAAATCGAGCGTGGGCGCCGATCCCACGCGAATCTCGCGGTCGCCAATCACGCACCTTAGCGCGGTGAGGCTTGCCGTCGCACATCACGGGAGGTGTACGCAGGGGTACTAGGGAAACCAATTTTGGGAGTCCCAGAGTACCGCCGTTGCGCGCGAGCGAGTCCAGCATCGGCCTAGCGCGCGTGGAATATCTTGGTACACGAGGTGCTCCCACCTCGGGGTGGGGCGAAGGTCCGCTTTACGCGCGCGCCACTGGACTCTAAACATGTCGTAGTGCGGAGGTCCGCCGCGCGCGCGCCGATCTGGACTCTAAACAGTCATCGTGCGCGAGGTCCGCGCCGCGCGCGCCGATCTACGGACTCTAAACAGGTCGCCGTGCGGAGGTTCGCCGCCGCCGCGCGCGCGATCTGGACTCTAAACAGTGCGTGGTGCGGAGGTCCGCCGCGCGCGCGCGCCATCGATCTGGTATGTCAGATCAGTCGCCCGCGCGACGCACTAGCTCCACGGAGTACTCAACGCGCGAATCCCGCGGGCGCATTGGTACCGGGCGGCGAGCGAGAGGCGCTTCCGCCACGATTCACACCAACGGCGAGCTTGGGATGTGGGGATCCCGGCTCCGCATAGCACGGCCGCGCATGTCCTAGTTATCAGGAGATGTATATATCGGGAAAATCTGTCAAGTACAGAGGTCCACTAGCATCCCTGCCACTCTTAAGTAGCTATTCGGCGGGCTCGTCCTTAACACGCATTAAGGTCAGCCGCAAGAAGTCGGCCCCAGCAAGGAAGCTGCCCGGGACATAGGCGAAAGTCAGAATTTATGAAGCAAAGCGCATACTTCATTCGCAAAAACAGGGGGCATTACAACGCACGCCTACACCTAGGCACCATGGCGTCACACCTGCGAGTTCCCGGCGCCTTCGGAGGCCTCAGCGCCGCCCTCGTCACGTCGAGGGACCCCGTCCAGGAATTGGCCGAGGCTTCCCCCCCGTAAAGTGACTTCCGGAGTTCGACCCGCGCAGCATCCGCTCCGATGTAATCCCAGATCCGTTCATAGAAGGGCTTGATGGCACGGCGAGCGGAGCGCGGGCGCGCCGGACATTACTCCGGCCGCCGATCATCTCGGTGAGGATCTTCTAGCGGCGGCGTGCGTGCGTAGCGCGCGGCTGCGAGGCGCGCACACCGGCATGCCGATGTGTACACGCGCGATGGTTGCCGGTTGTCGTCGCAGCGCGCGCGCGCGTTGGCGGCACCTCCGACCCAGCGGAGGGTCCGCAATAGCTCCTCCGGCCCGAAGGCGCGGTCCGGCACTTTGGCCACAAGCCCTTGGAGGTGGCTTTCCAGCGCTTGCATGGCATCCCATGCAACCACCGAAGCCTCACCAATCGTCCGATCACGCTGCGCTAGAGTCAGGGCGAGTTCGCCTTTTTCCCGCTTTAGCGAGGCGACCTGTCGCAGAAAGTCATCCGCTCTGCGCAAACTCTGCTGCGCGACCTCTTCGCGGCCGACTCGCGCGCCGGCGGCAAGTCGCCGGCGCACTCCGCTTCCTAGCGGCGGATACGGGCATCTGGGCGAGCGGCCTCCAGAGGCCGCGTAGCTCCTCCTCGGCGCCCGCAAAGATATCCTCAAGCGCCCTTTGGGCACGAGTATAGGCCCTTTGCAAGGCTTGCTCCAGCACAAGTGTCTGCAGAATGGAAAGACTTAGCAAGAAAGACTTAGCAAGCTCAGCCGGCCCAGGCGTTGTCGTGTGAGTACTTACCCTCACCCGAGACACCTCGAAGGTGTCCCCGAGGCGCCCGCCCGTGGGCTGCAGCGCTTGTTGGTCGGCGGCGGCGCGTCATCCACAATCCGCGCCACGCCCTCGGTGTCTCGGGAGGCACGAAGTCCGGGGCTCACACGCGCGAGGTCCGTGTTCCGCCAAGCACTCCTCCTCGGAATGGCGACACGCAAGCGAGGATGCGGGTGAGCACCGCAAGGCATAAAAGAATACACCACGGTAAGCTAAGCCAAACCACCTACCTTCCGGTAGCGGAAGGAGGACTTGGGGCCTGCCCCTATTCCCAGACGGGCTGCGGTGGCGTGAGCCCCGCGAAAGCATGGTCTCGCGCGGCGAAGCCTCGCGTTTGGGGCGGCGGCGACCGTTCACCCGCGGCGGCGTGGCGGGGCGCAGAGGGGCGCGCCGCGCGCATGATCTCGGCATCACGCCGAGTCCCATAAGCTTCGATGTCCGTCGCCACGGCGAATCCCGCGGCGTCGGTGGAGCTCGGCCGTACACGGCCGCTAGCCGGGCGGTAGCGGCGACACCGCCCAGCGATCCGCCGCCAGAGGCCCTCGCGGCTGCGGCACCGAAGCGAAGGTTCCGCCGTGGCGATTTCGCGAGGGCACCTCGGTTCTACTGGTGCCGTCGGTAAAGCGGCAGCTCATGCGCCCCACGGGGCGTCTTGCACTACAGCGCCACGGTCGAAGCTCCACCTCGGCATCGCCGGTTCACATGGACTCTGTCTCGGTGACTTCGCCGGGCGGCGAGACTTCCCCTCTCCGGCTGCTCGCGGCAAGCCCGCCGTCCAGGGCACTCGCCGAAGATCCCTTGCCTCGGCGTCCGCGCCATCCAAGCCCGAATCGGCATACTTCGCCGAATCCGACTCCGCGTCTGCCGCGCCCTCGGAAGCACCAGCAGCAGCAGTAGGCATGGCGGGCGTCGCCGGCCGCCTCTTCCGAGATGCGTTTTCTTTTTCTTCGCCGCCGCCGTGTCGTCGGAGTGGCGCGGTCCAAAGACGACAAGGCCGGGGCCTCGCACACGCGGTTTATGCACCCAGCCCGCCTCGGCGATAGCAGACGCGCGCTGCTCGTGCTCCCTGCCGGTATACGACCCCAGAAATACACGCGCGGCCTGCTCCGCCTCCTCCAAGCAAATCCCTGAAGCAAAGGAGATAACATTAGCATATAACGCATTTCGTGTGAACAAAGGAGAGAGCGGTCGAGGCTTACGAAGAGAGGAGGGCGCGGCAGCAGCGGTCGATGGCGAAACATTGTCGTCTCGGCGCTTCTCGCGGCAAGACGCGATTGCGAACAGCGGTGCCACGCCGTACATCACGTACTCTTCGGCAAGGTCGCACGTGTTGAAGCGGGCGGCCACGCCTACGAGCCGCCGGGCCCTCCGCCTGTCCTCGTCGTCGAGCGTCCGGCCGAGCGAGGGCTTGAACGCGATCGATCGGCCTGTGCACTCAAGACCGCTCCCGCCCTCCACACGGTGGTAGAACCACCGCTTCATCCAGTAAGACTCTCACTTCCCGTGAGTGGAGTTTGCAGGGAAGAGCTTCTTGCAAGTCGGACGAAGAATAAAGGTGACGCTGCCGAAGCTCGACAGCGTCCCGTCCTTCCGATCCTTGGGTTGGCACCGTGCCTCGTGAAGGTAGGCGAACAACAAGGCGCTGGGCCAACACGCTCCGGCGCAAGGCCCGGTGTACACCGGCGAGCCGCCACGGCGTTCGAGTCGATTGCGCCAACTCCAGCCCGAAGGTCCGCAGCACGTCGCCCACGATCGCCGCCGCCGGGATGCGGAGCCCCGCGTCGAAAAAGGCAGCAAATACGACCGCTTTCGACCCCTCGGGGTGTGGCTCCGTCTCGTCGGCGGCGGGCAATCGTACCGCCTGGCGCTCGGACAACTTCCCCGCGTGCAGAAGCACTTGGATCGTCTTCTCGGTCGCGAGCGAGGGGCCTAGCTCGCCGGAGAACACGCCTTCCTCCTCCGCCACCAGCCACTGCTTGTCCGCCATCGCCGGGTCACGCTCTTGGAGCGTGTACTTCACCTCTAGCGGTGAAGATCGCCGGTGAATGCCGCAACTACTAGCCGCCCGGTCGCCCTTGTCGCCAGATGCCATGGCTTCCCGCAAGAGGAGAATAGCGGCGAAGAATACTACGGGAGTATGGAAAGCGATGCAAGCAAGAAGGGGGCGTATAACTACGGGGGCACGATCACGGGGGCTACATCAAGCCACCTCGCCCCAATACCGAAGCGTCGCGACGGACCGCGTACGGGACGCGGCCGCAGACGTACAAGGGCCCGTCCCGCACAATCCCCCATAACCAAAGACCGAAGGGTCACGACCACAGCTCCAAGGACCGTCACAAAGCCGACGCTCCGTGTGGCCTCTGCGCGTGCGGCCCCGCGAAATAGCCGAAGGTCGGCGTCAACAACTCCGGCCGCCATTAAAGTGCACTAACGGGCCATGGGATCACAATAGTGCGGCGCGCGCATTCATAATCCGCCCGTGTCCCCCTTCCCTAGGGAAGAGGCGAACAGCCGCGAGCACGCAACCATCCACATCCCGCCGTGCATCAGTCATAAGCCGCCACGTGCCCTATACGCACCAAGGCGGGAGGCACGGCACGGCGACCTAACCCTGCGGGCGGGGCGGCGGGATTCGAGAACCTTCGGCGCATGACCGCATGGTGAGATCTCCATCACCGCATGTGTGACGGTGTTCGTGACGCGAGTTCCCCAGCTCCGCTGCCACCCGTTCGAAGGGCGGGGGCGGAGCGCGCGGCTTCCGCCGTGGCGCCGGCTCGCGCCACCCGTTCGAAGGTAGGGGACGGCGCCACAGCTGCCGGTGGCGCCACGGCTCGCGCCACCGTTCGGCGGGTAGGGGCGGAGCGCCGGCTACCGGTGGCGCCCGGCTCGCGCCACCGCTCGAAGGTAGGGGCGGAGCGCGCGCGTCTACCGGCCGGCGCCCGGCTCGCGCCACCGTTCGGCGGGTAGGGCACGGAGCGCGCGCCATCTCGGCCGGCGCCCGGCTCGCCGCCACCCGTTCGAAGGTAGGGGCGGAGCGCGCGCGTCTACCGGTGGCGCCCGGCTCGCGCCACCCAATCGAGGGAGCGGGCGCGCGTCTCGCCGGCTGGCGCCCGGCCGGCGCCACCCGTTCGAAGGTAGGGATGGAGCGCGTGTCTGCCGGTGGCGCGCGCTCGCGCCACCGTTCGAAGGGTAGGGACGGAGCGCGCATGTCTACGCCGGTGGCGTCGGCTCGCGCCACCCGTTCAAAGGGTAAGAGATGGAGCGTGCGCGTCTACTCCGACTTAGCACCATTTCTACTGCGTCGGCGTCGGCAGCAATCTTGGTGGATCCCCGCTATAGCTGAGATACGTCGCCGTCCGCCTCGACCCTGCGCCAGGGAATAACGACAAGTCGCCGTGGGCCCTCGACATGACCTAAACCATCGGGGATTCAGGCCTCTGGGCTTTCCATGTTTTCGGAGCGCAGCGGTGGTATCGGCGCGGTTTGACAGTTCTCGTGAGCGAGATAAGCGGTACATCAACGTCCCTTGACGATGGCCCTAGTTGGCGATCGGTGGGCGCGGATGACCCAAGCATATCGCCACGAGAACAAGTCAAACTCGCCATCTTCATACAAGAGCGCGGCGCGCGCGAGAGGTCATCTTCTCGATCGCCATACCACCTGGCGCGGCCTCGGCACAGACCTTGATTTGAAAGCGGACCCGCGTCGCGGCGGCAAAGGCGAGGGTCGTGTCCTACAAAATGCATCGTTCTCCTTAACGGACCACCTCGATTGCATCGGCATTTTCAAAGCGATGCGGGCGGGATCCATCGGGAACACCGATCGTAGGTAGGTCTGTTAAGAAGAACATGACAAACCTTGCCGTCGTCTGCTGAAGCGCAGCGCGAGGGTAGGAAGCGCTACCGTGCGCCGATAATCGCAAGATCGACCAAGCTCCCAAGAAAAATGGACCTCTTTACGTACATCAACATCCCCAAGCCGCTCGGCGTCGCGGGAATGTTGATGCACGGAAGGGGCCCATTTTAGGGGAGCAGCTTCTATCAAAATACATGCAGGAACAACGCCGCATCGGCGCCGTATATATACCCCATCAGCAAGGGAGCCAACCGGCACAAGTCCAATCGCCGGGACTCCAACCGGCGGAAGCCCAACCGCCGCAAGTCCGCCATTACATTAATGGTCACGGCGCCTCAAGGCCCGTGTCGCGCCAAGCACGCTTCACCACGTGGGCGGCGGAAGAACGAGCATCGTAGCGCGCCCCTTATCAATTAAGGCATATCGGCGCTCGGGGCCCCGCTCGCTCACCTATCTGCGCCGCAACGCCCGCCGTGCCGGCTAAGCGCCCGCTCGCGCCACCCGTTCGAAGGGTAGGGAACGGGCGCGCGTCTACTTCGCTAGGCGCCGGCTCGCGCCACCCGTTCGGCGGTAGGGGCGGAGCGCGCGCGTCTACCGGTGGCGCCACTCGCGCCACCGTTCGAAGGGTAGGGAGCGGAGCGCGCGTCTACTGGCTGGCGCCCGGCTCGCGCCACCCAATCGAGAACGGCGCGCGCGTCTCGCCCGGCTGGCGCCGGCTCGCGCCACCCGTTCAAGGGTAGGGGCGGGCGCGCGCGCTCTACCGCCGGTGGCGCGGCTCGCGCTCACCCGCTCGAGGGTAGGGGCGGAGCGCGCGTCTACCGGTGGCGCCGGCTCGCGCCACCCGTTCGAGGGGTAGGAGACGGAGCGCGCGTGTCTACTCTGATCCACACCCACGGTCACGTTCGGAAAAGGTCACGAGCCGCGAGGACGGAGGGGGCCAAGGACTCAACAACATGGCCGGCCTGTGAAGCCCTTCTCCATGAGAGCTCTGTTGTAGGGGTGGCCCCACCTAAACCAGCAGAGACTGGTAGGAGGTTATAAGGCCCGAATAGGCCATGTGTAATGACATAAGTGCCTGGAGGATGACCGGATGTAAGGGTATAACTGTAAAAGCACTCCTCATGTGTACATATATATGGATACATGCCATGGGGAGAGGCCAGGCGATTACTCATCTCCCTCACTCTCCACTACCATCTCTCTCTGTTTGGTGTAGAACCACAACAAACACCCTTCTAGGTACTCAGATTCCGCCTCCAGTTACACTTGGACTATGTTGTATGCATATAGCAGTCTTTTGGAATTGCCTTACTGGGAATACATTTTGAGCCTTCATTCACATGACATTGGCAGGATGAGTTGAGGGACGCTGTCTTGCTTGTTTTTATAAACAAATAAGATCTGCCCAATGCAACGAATGTTGCTGAGATCACTGATAAGCTTGGTCTCCATTCCCTGCGCCAATGTCATTGGGTGGATTTTTTTAAACTGTGACTTATGACTTTTGAATTATGGCTGTTCACAAGAGAGAGTACGAAGGAAAGATAGTCGCATGCGATTTTGGCCAATATAGCTGAAATCGGTACAGTGTCTACTACAATCGACTTATAAACTTTGTCTAAAAAAGACGTATTGTTTGAAAGCTAATTACTGTCGTAAAAGCCAAAACCACATGCAGCAAATCCAAAAGAACCCAGCATGGGCTGTTTTAGTTGTCACTTGTCAGGCTGTTACATACACCACTTGTCCTTGCATCCATTTTATTTTCATACTAAATAATTTTTTAACAATCTTATTGGCCATTCTATTTTTTCACTCTTTTATTTTAAGCTGTCAATTTCTGTACAACTTTTTTTATTCCCTTTTCACTTTATTTTCCAACTTTTTCATATTAAACTAAATAAATGTCTATTCACAAGGTGTTAATAACTGTTACAGATCTTATCATCTTATGCAACATATCCTTTATAGCTCATAGCAGTGTATTTCGGCATTTATTTATTTGCCGTAAGAACCATCCTACATCTTTAAAGTGCAGTGGTCACAGATTTGCTCTGGAATTCAGTATCCACCTCTCTGGCCTATGAGTGATTCTTTGTTACATGATGGCTGGTCTCGTCTAACATTGGTTTTAATAGCTTGCATTTTGCCTCTTGAAATACATGATTGTAACACGTCATAACCTGTTGGATTTTTTTACTGTCAACCTAGGTATATCCAGAGTACTTGTGCTACAACAGGAGAGGGTTTGTACCAAGGGTCTTGACTGGCTCTCGAATAATATTGCAAACAAGGTACCTAGCTCCCGTGTGCCATTACAACATTCCTTTGGTAAATCATCATAGAATTTAATGAACACTCCATACACCAAACAAACCAGACATTTTTCCGACTGATCATGATGCTGTTCGTCCGGCACACTTACCTGTCCTTTTATTCCAATGAATGTAGGCCTGATTGGATCTGTCCGCGGTTTTGCGGAGTACATTGCAGTTGCATTTTCCGCAGGAACAGAGGCACTGGTCATTTTGACCTGCAGACTTGGATTATTATTTCGTTGGAGTGTTCGTTAAGTATTGTGTTTCTTTGTTAGACTTTTCAGAGAGCTGGTTTGTTATGCTACCTAATTACTCTGTAAAACCTGTTCCGATATTAAGACTCTGTAGTGTTCGTTAAGTATTGTATTTCTTTGTTAGGCTTTTCAGAGAGCTGGTTTTCTATGCTACCTAATTAATTACTCTGTATAACCTGTTCCGACATTAAGACTCTGTAATTGACGGTTCGCTTTCGACCATATACCTGAGCAATGCAGTTTATTCCAAAGTATCGTTAATGTGTTGTGCATCAGATTTCCGTAGAAGTGGATCGCCTAAATGTCGTCCAAATTTGACAGGCTGACACACTGTGTTACTTGGATGCTTGCCATTGCACTTGGACTGAATGTATTTCAGAGATAGCCTAAAATGTAAATTGTGCAGCTTCTTGCTGTTGGTTGCCTTTGTTGTGCCACAGAATCTAGGAATTCTTCTGATTCCTACGAAAATTGAACTGTTTTCTATTTCCAGCGGTCCAAACACGCCTTTGTTATATATATGTTTTTCTACCAATTTTGTTTTCATGCATAAAAAAGATGTTTTCAAGAAGTTTGAACACAGAAGTGCTTAGAAAGCTACCACGATGCTACCAAAGGGAGCCTTACATGCTTATTAGCTGTAGTAGTAGTATCTTACATTACAGGGGTGTATAAAAATAGAGGATCTTAAGCCACTTTAAGGTCAACTTTATACATTACAGGGATGACCTTAAACAGGCTATAAGCAAAAAAAGCTTAAGGCTATTTCTCAAGCTAAAGACCTGACCACAAGCATTAAAATAAATTTCTCTTTATCTACCGAGTGGGACCGTCTTGAATCCCCTTGGGTTATATACACTATAGAGTTAACCTTAAGATTTAGATGAGACCCCCTTAAGACCCCTTAAGTTATATACACTGTGCCCTTACATGTCGCAAATGCAGAAATGATACAGCTCATGGTTCACCGCGTTATTCAGCACAGTAGCAGTAGAGAAAAGCTGGTCTAAGCCTGCAGCTCGAGCCGCCGGAGCCGCTCGACCTCCCTGCCGAGGACGCCGCAGCGGATCATGCTGGCCGCCGTGCGCCACAGCAGCCGGAGGTCGCCCCACGGCTCGCCGGGCACCATCCGCTTGTGCAGGTAGCTCTCGAACGTCCGCCGCTGCACGTACTCGTCGGCGCACATCTCCACCAGCGCCTCGCGCCCGGCGTTGCTGCCGTAGAACACGCGCTGCAGCAGGTCCAGGAACCGGAACATGAGCAGGAACTCGTCGTCCCACCGCCGCAGGTACCCGCGCCTCAGACCGGCCTCCGTCACCGCGCCGGTGAGCTCCCACTCCTCCGCCATCGCCTGCCCGCAGAGCCTGCCGGACTTGGCCGCGAAGTAGATGCCCTCGCCGGAGCACCGGGTCACGTAGCCCGCCGCGTCGCCGACGAGCGCCACGCGCCCGACCACGCGGCGCGGGCGCGGGTGCTCCGGGATCGGGTGCGCCTCCACCTTGACCACGCGCCCGCCGGAGATCTTGGGGCCCGCGCGCGCGCGGATGCCGGACTGGAGCTTCTTGATTTCTGGCTTGGCGGCGACGGTGCCGGTCCCGACGGCGACGTGGTCGCACTTGGGGAACACCCAGCCGTAGAAGTCCGGGGACACGTCTCCGCCCACGTACATCTCGGCTAGGTCGTCATAGTACGCCATGGCCGCGTCGGGGAGCCGGATGCGTTCCTGGAAGGCGATGGCTGTCGTGTAGTCGCCTGCGCCGACCGCGCGGGCGACCCGGCTGTTCGCGCCGTCCGCGCCGACGACGGCGTCGACCTCAAGGGCGCTGCGGGAGGAGGAGGGGCCCTCGGAGGAGGAGATGTAGTGGACGAGGTAGGGGTCGGAGGGCCCGCGGGGAGGGAGAGCGAGGTGACGAGGCCCGGGACGAGGCTGGCGCCGGCGCCGGCGGCGCGGTGGCGGAGGAAGGAGTCGAGCACCTCGCGGCGGAGCATGGGGATGTGGGCGCCGGGGGGCAGCGCGCGGGAAAAGTCGGCGGCGAGGTTGGACGGCGAGAGGATGCGCATGCGGGTGACCCGGCGGTCGACGAGCTCCCGCGGGATGGCGAACTCGTCAAGCATGCAGAGCGGGATGGCGCCGCCGCAGGGCTTGGCCCCCGCCGGGTTGCGCTCGAGGAGGAACGCCTGGGCGCCCGCGGAGGCGAGCGCCTCGGCTGCAGACGCGCCGGCCGGGCCACCGCCCACCACGGCCACGCGCAGCGGGCGCGGAGGCACGGAGGCGGAAGAGGAGGAGCAGCAAGTTCTGGCGAGGCGGGCCGTGGAGTGGCAGGCGGCGACGGCGGCCATCGTTGCCGTGGTTTGGTAGAATGGGGGTTCAATTCACTGCGCAGTGTGGTTGGAGATTTGAGTACCGGAGATTTGATGATTTGTCTCATCTTTTTTTGTCACTTAATAAAATATTCTATGATATCTTACTTTCTTTGTCACTTAATAAAATATCCTGTAATATCTTACTTTCTTTGTCACTTAATAAAATATCCTGTAATGTCTTACTGATATACAAAGTTAGGATCCGCATGCCAATAAAACATCACTTATCATTTCAACGAAAGATACGGCAAGTTATCAATTCATCTTTTGAGTATTCCTCCGTCTTGGGAGCATGGGAGACTCGGAGCGTAGCTATTAGCTGACTTAATTGCTGAGTTAGAATTTTTTATTTACTATTTATTTATAATTTTAAATATGGTAAATAAGATTTAAAATTTTAAAAATTTATGTGTAACCTTCTAACACAACGTATTTTATTGTGTAATTTTTTAATAATTTTATTCATTACGAATGTTGCTCAAAAATTCATATGATTATGATATTTTTAGGATTTATTACATATGACAAATGAGCTTCAAAAATTATAAAATTTTATGTGCAGTCTCCTGACATAGTCGACCAAATTGTTAAATTTTTTAGAAATTTTATGTGCTATAAATTTACCATTTTATTTCATGTTAATTTAATCGTAATGAGCAATATGCGATGCTCATTTAATTAGCGATTGAAATCGCTTGCCGCATGACCACCATGTGGCAGGCATCTTTTGCAGTGTGTGACCTCTGTCCTTTGCATATATGTCGACCCGTTACTGTTATCTTTCCTTTCCTGTTGCCTCTTGCACACAATTGTCACTCTGTCCATGCCGTTCCCCCTTGCGCGCGCTCTCGTCGCACATATGCCGTCATATCTATACCGTTCCCCCTTGCCCGCTCCCTCATCTGTACATTTGTCAGGACATCCGTTCCTCATCTGCGCGTCGGCAAAAAGTTCTTAATTTATGAGGTGAGCGCATTGGCTTCCCTTTTTGCTCGGCCATAAATACAAAGATCTCGTAGTTAGTCATCGCTCATCTCAATCGCTCATTGCAGACTCTTGCTGTTGTACAAGGGAATTAAGAGTGCATAGCTCATTATTTTGAGAAACCAATGCATATTTGTGGAGAACGCGGCAGTGCTGATTGTTTCTTTTGAAAGATAGGTAAATTTTTGTCGCATGCTTTTGGCATTATTCCCATAGTCCTAGTTAATTAGTGTTATTTAGTTAATTGTAATTAATGTAATTCTTATTATGAAGTAAGTATGTCGTAGTAATTTAGCCATAATTTTTACTATTTTTATGTACGTACGATACCCATAATTTGTTATTGTATGGTAGCATGTAATTAAGCAGTCGTAATTCTTGTAGTGGCAATTAGTTAGGGTTAAATAATGAGTTAGTGCTAAGTAATTAAGTGGTAAGCACGATGGTAATGAAGCACTCTTAATTAATTTTCGGACGAATAATCAAATTGTCACTAATTAATGAATTATTCATATATAGTTACACACATGTAATCACTAATTTGCATGTTGCTTATCATCATTTTTTGTTGTATCGCTTACTACGGATGTGCTTATTGTGACTTCAGGTAGTCGCAAACATGGAATACTTGACAATATTCTACGGTGATGGTTTTGTACGAGTAGGACCAATGGGTGCTCTAGGCCGAGGGGCCAGATGTCATGAATATTCACGAGTTTTGAAACTGTATTCGGAGGGTGTTCGCCACAGAGGCTATGGCGATAAAACTTGTGATCGAGGGGATCACCTCCACGAATGGCGTGTGGGAGCTCGTGAAGGCGAATGGCTCCAAAGCATAGAGGCAGTACATGCAAATTGCCTCCCAGGATGAGAAGGCCATTTACGGGAGGCCGATGGTGCACCTGAGTTTTGTGCGCCGAGCATCGAAAAATGGTGATGAGCCCAGTCCCTTGACACTCGGGGAACCACAGGCGGAGCTTCAAGATGATACCACTAAATGTGTTGTATTAGAGGGAAGACTCGCCCGTGATATCATGCAGAATGACAGGGCGTGCATGTGGTGGTCAGCTTGCATTGACTCCCGCGAGTATTTACTAGGCCAAACGCTCGGGTTGGAGTCTGATGAGTACACTGACCTAAGCTCCGATGATACCGACGACGGCGCACAGCAGACGGCTAGTCCACTAGGGGAATTGTGTCACTGGAGATACCCTATGTGTCCTCCCGGCTTGATGATACTGTGGTGCATTCCCTCATATTGTCACAAGAAGAAGGGTCCTAGTGGGGGTTTCAAGCTAACACCCTCCTAGTTGGGCAGCGCTTCCTTAGCAAAGCGACTGTGCAACAAGCTATTGCACGGTACGCCTTGTCTATCAGCTGTTGTAAGATCGAGGATGCCAACTAGAGGGGAGTGAATAGGCGGCCTAAAAAAATCTCTTCTAATTATTAATAACAATTCAAGACCTTCTCTATTTATCTAAACCAAGTAAACAATTTTGGAAGTTTAATTTAATTTGATTTAGCACAAACAACGCCTATATCAATTAAGTTTACCTAAGTGCACCAACAATTCTAGGCTAGGTCAAGGTTTGCACTTCTAGGAAGACAAGCAATTAATTTAATTCTATGAATGTAAATTGCTTGAATATAAATTGAGCACAAAAAATAAACCACAAATGACACGCTCTCTTTTTACCGTGGTGTTTGGAGACTTGCCGGTCTCCCCTAGTCCACGTTGAGGTAAGCCCAAACTAATTGGACCGGCTCCACGAATTAAGCCTTCCACCTCAAATCCACTAGTGGTAGCTCTTTCTCGCTTCGGATAGGTGAGTTCCAACCTTCACACTTTGTCAGGTCTTCTCACAACCTTCTTTGAGAAGATCACCGTGCACGACACCTCCAACACCGTCTAATAGTTGGCAAACTCTAAGAGTAACAAGTCAAGCCCCTCACTTGACTCTTACCACGTGCAATGAATGCATAAGCTCAATTAGACACAAAGTCCACCTCTAGATGCAACACATGCAAAACATGATTCCAAACAAGTTGCAAAACACATTTGCACACTTTTGAAATCATGACACAAAGAATAGGTACATGGACTTCTCACATTTGCAAAACACATTCGCAAACTTGAGTCACATACTACAAGGATTATATATGGGCTTCAATCATTTGCAAAACATATTTACAACTATAAGCATCATACAATGAGTAGGGAACATGGACTTCAAACACTTGCAAAACACATTTGTTATGTATAGTCTCATATTACAAGGATTTAACACATGAGTTTCAACTATTTACAAAACACATTTGCAAATACAAGCATCATTCTAAGAAATCTAGAGCAAGTGAGATTGAGCTATCAACACACGATGACTCAAACTACTAAACATGACTCCTCTTAATAGTACAACTGCCTATACTAGCAATCCGATCTTCCAACCAAACACCAAGAATGGTAAAAGACTATGAACATATCCTTAGCCCTAGCTAGTCATACCTTTGCCTTATGTCATTGTCTTGATATGTATCACCTCATGATGCATCCTTTTCTTCAATTCCATCAATACATGATGTTCTTCACTTGACTTGATGATCAACACATGATCATCTCCCTTTGGATATGCATCAACTCATGATACATCGTCTTCTTAATGGTCTTTAACACATGAAGCCATCTTCCATCAAGGCTTGATGATCTTCAACACATGAAGTCATCTCAAATCATCCTCTTTTGTGGAACCTAACTTATTCATCCAATATATGAAAAATGTTAGTTTATAAAACAATTGTTATCAATTACCAAACTTCATCATTAACACATAATTGAGGGACTAGATTCAACAATCTTCTCTTTTTGGTAATTCATGATAATCTCAACAAATAATGAGATAAATATTGATTTTTGAGTATACAATATGTACATAACAAATGTATACTCTAAGATAAGCTTTTTAAGCAAAACTTACTTATCTGGTTGTCATTAATCATCCAACCATTAACACATAATGGAGACGTTAAATGACAACCCGATTGCACATGAGTATATATAAACTACATAAGCTATATATACTCAAGAATGCATTTCAAAGTAAAAATCCTAAATATGCATATTAAAGGAAATATGGATCAATACTTATGAAATCCCAAAACATAGAGAGAGCTCCCCCTAAATGTGTGCATACAAGTGTGTATAATGAAGACATATGCACATATTCAATTTGGACTATTTATGGAATTCAATCTATATTTTGGATGCAAGGAATGCATTAATATAAATGAGAATATGCTTTCAAATGCATACCTTAATGATTTCACCTTTTTAACTATATAAGACTAAGTAAAATCATAATCAATAAATAGAGTTAGTCTCTCAAATGCATTTGTCATTATCATCAAAATCGTATAATGGTATTTGTCATTATCACCAAAACCAATTTAAATGGAGCCTTAAATGGAGCTTGGTCTTTCAGCTATGCGTACCGAGTGCACCAGTCCAACCCAGCCAATTACGCAGTGAAGTGCGTAGTGGAAGGCTGCCCTGGAAAGATTAGCGCTCAACGAGCCATGATTTTTGGCTCGGTCTTCTCGATCAAGGCAATGATCGACCACACTTGTGTGCTCAGCGAGCCCATGCACCATCATCAAAATGTGTCTTCTGCATATGTGCTAAGCATCATCAGTCACCTAGTTGCGGCGGACGTGTCTGTCTCCCCAAAGATGCTCATGTCAGAAGTCACCAATGTGGTTGGCAATTTAGTCAACTATAGTAAGGTCCAACGAGGCAAGCAGAAGGTCATCGAGTCCATGTACGTGACGTATGAAGAGGCGTACAACCCTGTGCTGAGATTACTCCACCAGATAGCTGAATCAAACCCCGGTACGCACATAAACAAGCTTGACAAGTATGCGCACGAGGGAGCGGGCCAGGGGGGACGGCATGGACAGAGTGACAGGTGTGCACACAAGGGAGCGGGCCAGGGGACGGCATGAACACATGGATAAGTGTGCGCAAAGGGAGCAGGCAAGGGGGATAGCACGCACACAGCACAATACTCTGCCTCGTAGGGTACTGACATAAAATTAACCACACCATGCCAACCCTTTGGCTTATAAAAGAAGGTGGAAAAAATCTGGGAGAGAATACTACACAACCAAATCCAACACTACACTATAGCTTGCTTTAGTATGTCGGGATGAACAAGAGGCAGAAGAAGCAAATGGGATAAGATAATGAAGTAATGACAAGACACCTGTTGTGATGACCCGCTTTATTACCATGGGGTAATAATGCTAGTCAACAGATTATTATTCGTTTTAGCCGATAAAACATCACTCTAACAAATAATAAGCCTATAAGAGTGTTGCAGCAGAACAATAATTAGAGATACAATATGATATTACAAGAATATCGCCACGCAGGGCTACAGTTTAGTACAACGCCTCAAGGGCTTAATTATTACAACCTTTAGACAAAAAATATTCTAACTACTTCCTATTCCAAAAACAACTCCACGCGGAGCGTCCACCTTGTACCCATTGTAATCCGAGTCCACGGTATTTCATCCAGGTAGCTTCCTCCTGTCCATAGCTATTCTCTGAATTGCCATTCATAAGAAAGGAGGATTATAGCAAGGGTGAGTACAAAAGTACTCAGCAAGCGTTATTAGCAAAATACACAAAATGCTCATCAATTACACTGGTAGGAATACCAATTCCTCTCTTCAATCTCATGCTCATTTTTAATACTCTTTTGCATCATCAATTTCCTTTCCATGATTTATAGAAAATAAGGGTTGTTGGTTTTGAAAGAATTCTGATTTATTAATTTAGAAAACTACTGAACATACGCATGAACAGCAAAAACCCCCATAAGTTTCCGTAATTCTCCCTTCCCGGAGACAGGCATGAATTCATGATTTGGATAGCATTGCGCAAGCTTGTATCACTTTACCCATCATCACTCTGCTCGTGTTGGCTCCCGGATCTCTGCAATTCCTTTGATGCGGCGCCCAGACCAGAGTACAGAGCTAATACATCTATCTCAGTAATTATATCTCCACCCAGTTACTCACAAGCAGCAGCCTGGAACGGTGTACCACCCTCACGTAGACCCACCGAAAGCGACAATAACTGTTGGCTAGGGTGGTTTCTGACCCTCGCCCAACACCCATCTGCGTAATATATCGCCTTCGCGTACCCCGCTTCTGGTCTCAGACCAGTCCTGGGTTCTTGCGATCCGCCTCCCCCACTTCTGGCCTATGTACCAGTTCTGGGTTCCGCGCGGCTGTGGATCCCCCACTCCGGTACAAGTCCATCTCCTGTGGGTTCTCCCCTAATTAATACTTTCCCATGTGGAGAATATTACACTTCAATAGAGTACAGACTGTCCGTGAAAAACAGAATGTTGGTTGATACGGTGTGGTACGGTCTGTTCATACGGATGAAGTTTGTAATCCCTTATATTCTATTCTTATGCAGAGGTCCCACACCTGCCCACTTGTCACCTACCCTGGCAACCTCTGCCCACCTTCTTACTCAACTTAGAGGGCCAACTGCTCCATCAGTTGCCCGCTATTTCTTTTCTCATGTCTTGTATATCCATTGCCCGATTTAAATACCTTTTATTTCTTTTATGCAGGGTGATACCAGATTAATACCAAATTACTTGTTTTACGAAATATACTCAAAATCTTTGATCAAATGAATGCTTGCCTGGATTTCAACCATAGATTTGGATTCAAGTAGGATCAGGTGAAATCACTCCCGTAGCTTGGATCGTCGTCTGCAATTAAAATACGTCGACTATGACTTAATTTATGAAAACATAATAAATGACAAGATGTAGACGTGCTTGTGCTCCTAAGGTAGGACTTAGCTCAACTTAACCTGATCATGGTTAGCCCTAATTAACTCGTATTCTATACTCGTCACCTGACGTTATTTTCTTAGCATGATCTGGTTTGTTTACTTAAAAGTTAAACTCCGTCTTTTGTGGATTTCTGACTATCTATCCTTGCGATACGATCAACTATATCTACACGTACAATTATTGGCGATGATTAATTCTAGTTGATCTCGCGCATGCAATCACCTCTAATTCATTTTAGGTCGTAGGATTATTTCAATAAATTCTTTATTCTTGGTACCGGTTCTCTCGTACTAGTACACGTGTGATTATTTAAGATATCTACACCAATAAAATTAACTCCTAAGTTAATATTAATTAAATTATACTAAAGCGTCTCCGTACGACTTCCATATCTTATTTTAGCTAGATGCGAATTGTTACGGCTTGTGCTATTTAAATTATTATGTATCAGTTTAATCGGCGGGCACAAATTTTAAATCATGGCTTACTATTTTAATTTGGTACAGATTATTTTAGTCGTCATGACCAGTTCTAAATCTTCTAACGGCTACTAATTTATTCTAATAATTCAGAATAGTTATTAGTGGATTTCCACAGTTTATATTCGACTAACAAAATTTAGCTAGGCATTTAAATGCGCAATAGAATGATCTAAATGATATTATGATCATTTGCTTCGCATGCGTGCAATTCCCAGCCTACGGAATCCTTTAGTTTATTTTTAGCATCCAATAATATTTATTAGGAAAATTCTATGATTTAACACTATCCGGGCTAATTAAGTATTTAGCTATAACCTTAAATAATTTAATTAACAATGCATCATTTAAATTGGTACATGCTACGACTTTATTTTACAGATGGCAATACATTTATTCTAATCATTGTAAATATTGATTAGTAGTTTTCTACTATTTAGATGGACTTAACTAAACTACCTGGTATTTAAATCCATAACAAAAAGGTCTAAGATTACAGTCCTTGAATTTTAATCATTACGCGTACTAGTTTTAACCCATTGATGGTATTACATCTATTATAAGGGCTTGAGAAATATTCTGGGATTCTGGCTTAATCTATGGTGTCAAAGAGATGCTATGGTTTAAGTAATTAAACAAATCCTACTAAATGTGCTTGCCGGTTTTCTAATTTCTCATTTTGCTTGTAATCAGCTCAGCGTTACTCATATGCATTACAGTCTAAGGTATTACACTGCCGTCGAAGATCGTATTAATTCTCAACTTATTTCTAACAGGATGTCTATCTCGTTAGTGCAATTAATATTCACCTACGTGGTTCTTAGTACAATCCATTCATTCATTTAACCTCAAAAATTCTGTTATAACAAGTTTCTATAGTGCATACTTATGAACAATTATCCCTAATTTATCTTTTTTTCCTATTTTCTCTTTTTTTTTCTTTTCCTTCTTTTTCTTTCTTTCCCTTCCCCTCCTTTTTCTTTCCGCCCTCTCCCTTTTCCTGGCGTTTCTTGCCGCCGCCGCCTCTTCCCCTCCTGTCGGTCCCCCTTCTCTCCTCTTCCTATTTCCCCCTCCCGGTGCTGCCCTGGCCCCGCGCGCGCCACGCCGCACTGCCGTTGGCTCCTCCCCGTGCCTTCTCTCAACTCGGCTTCACGCCATTCCTACGCTGCCCCCGAGTCGCCGCCCGACTTCGCCGCCGTCGGCACCCCCCTCTGCGCCTCCTCCTCTCACGTCGCCCCCACCGACGCGCCTCCCCTCGCGCCCTCGGCCTTAGCGGCGCCGTGCCGCCCAGCCGTCCTCGTCTTGCCGGTCGGGCTCGGCATTGGTTGCCGCTACCGTATCCATGGCCTACGGACCGGATCTGGTGTCTCCCCTCTCTTCTCCGACACGGCTTGGTTGATTTGATGGTTATTTTGATTCGGTTCTAACTGATTTGCTTATGCGGTGTATTAGGGCTGGAGGTGAGCTGCCCCGGTGTGGTCACGGCCGGCCAGAGCCACCCGCACGCCGGGGGAGTGCGCGGTGGCGGTTTGGTGGGGCTACACCGGCAGTAGCACGCAGCCGCCTCTATCTCCGGTAAGCTCTTGCCCCTTTACTCTCCTCTACTTCCCTCTTTTATCTCCAGTGGCTACTCTGTGTGCCGGTGCATGATGGATAGAGGTGCTATTCTATTGTACTAGTGATTTGCCATGGGTGGTAAACTAGGTTTATTATTGAACTGAACACTAGATTCATGGGTGCGGTTAACTAGGTTTAGGATTGAAATGCATACTCAGTTCATGTGTGATTTGAGGTTACCTTTGCCGGTGGGGTTTGGGTTACCGTGGGAATGATTCGGCTGCTTGTGGTGGTCGTGTTCTCGGTTGTTGTGGTGGTTGTGCCCTCGGTGGTTGTGGTGGTCGCCTGGTGATGACCTCCTCCTCCCAAGCTAGCTGTCGGGTTTGTGGTTCCCTCTCCTACCATTGCCGTCGCTGTGCTCTGTTGGTTCGCCTGGTCGTGGACCGTCGCCGTGCTCTGTGGTCTGTGTTGAATGGAGAAGGGAAGGAAGAAGTGCCGTGCTCAATTCGCTCTCTCTTCCTTCTCTTTACATCGGCTGGCTGGGTTTATCCAACCGGTGTTATCTGGCCAGGTTGTGTCTTCTCAAATGTGTGCTGGCTGTCTACTGTGGCCTTGATGTGCCTCCGGTTACTGTCTTGGCTTGAAGATATTTTGGCATTTGGCTGGTCTTTCCTGTGGTTATATGGGCTTTGGAATGTATATGGTAACTTGGTTTTATGTGCTGGGTCTTCTATAATAATCAAGTTTGTTTATACCGTGTGATGAGCCTACGGTTGTGAGAGGTGCCGACTGGCCCCCGGACGGTCAGGTATCTCCGTGAACGGATTACCCGCCCGAAGTTAATCCCTAGGGCTCTGATGGCAATTCTCTCTTCTGTCCTTTGTTTATTTTATTCGTTCTTTTGTTCGGTCTTTTTCGGTATTATAGTTAATGATTTTCTCACGAATGAAACGGCGGTGTGGTGGCAGCTTGATGACAGACTCCAATGTATGAAATGGCCTAAATGTAATCTAGTTTTCTCTTAATATTGATGTATACAGAATAATGTATATTACTCGAATGTAGTTTCTAATGTTGCAATTGTGTTGCAATTATCTAAGTTTGTGAGGCAGTCATTTGATTAGGACCGAGACTTGTAAACTTACCGTAATTTGTATTGTCATTATTAATGTAAAGAGAGTTGTAATATCTTTATTTAATTTAAGCCAGTTTTAGTTGTAGCTCAAGAATGTAACTTGATTTGTTGTACAAAAATTGTAATAATTATGTTGTTGTATTACGGACTGTTATATATATTTTAATTGAGTTGAAAGCTTTTACTTGCGCAATTGAATTTTATTTCTCACTTAGTCTATACCGTTTGATGTTTACCCTCGTCGATGAAATTGTGAAAACAACGTATTAGTTTATCGCTCGCTAAGCTCAATTTAAACGTCTACAAAGAAAAGTTTAAATTCCCTCGTATTTTTGGATCATTAGCTACCTAATTAATCCTACTTAACGTCGTAATTCGTTGCTTAAGGTTAATTAACGATGTGGGTCGTTTCACCCGTGAACTAGCAAGGTCTGCTGCAGCCTGCGGCAAACAAGAAAGGGCTGCTACGGTGCGGGACACACAAGCGAAGTGTGTCAGGAGGTCACCTTCCCGCAATGATGCCCACCGCAGCAACAACCCCGTCCTGAACGTTCCAATTGAGCGTTTGCCGCAACACCCGCCCGAGGGGGAGACTCTGTCCCTCTGTTAGTGCAGGGACCTATGCAAGTTCCTTAAGTCTAAGCAGTACCTCAGCCTGGGCATGCGTTACTGGGGTTGTGCGAACTACTTGTGTGACTATCCCGACCGCCGTTGCGACACGAGCAGCTTTTGGCAGCTGGTAAGGACCAGTTACAGTGTGTTCCCCTACTATTTCTCTTCCAAAGTACGCACTAACAACATCTCCCGTCTGCCCATAGTCCCTGGAACAGCTATGTGGCTACCGCAGGTGGATCGATCTAAAGATCCACTCACAGGACCAGTGGACTCTCGACTATGAAGAGTGGGATGTCAACAGGGCCTACGAGATCCAAGAGGAGGAGCACCACAACAATGAGCAAACCGAGAGTATACGTTGGAAGATGAAAGCTCATCTCGAGGTGTGCATGCACAGGGAGCGCGCGGCTCACGAGAGGGAGTGCAAGAAAAAGAGAGAAATGGCAGCCAAGCCCAAAGAGGCCGCCGAAGAATTCAACACTGAGCTCACAAAGGAGGTAAAATGGCCCTAGTCTAAGCAGTAGGTTGGACCGTTCTGAACTAGTCCTCCGAAGATCAAATTTATTTCAATTCAAAAAAGAAGCATATGTATCGTAGGAGTATTTCGGTTTGTTCTATCGTCTATGATGTTATTTCTTATATACGTAACCAAACCCTACGCACCATATTATTTTCACCTTTATTATAAAGTCTATTTTAATTCGTAACATCAAATCTCATCATTTTTTTGCATTCAATTCTTCAAAAGGAAATTGTTGTAGGGGTGGCCCGCACCTAAGCCTAGCAGGCCTGTTAAGAAGAATGTAAGGCCCATAATGGGACATGTATAATGACATAAGTGCCCTTGTAGGGTATATTCGGATGTAAGGGTATAATTGTAAAAGCACTCCCCATGTGGATATATATATACAGCACAGGCCATGGGGAGAAGGACCTAAGCCATTACTCACCTAACTCTCCACTACCATACTCTCTCTCTCTCTCTCTGTTTGGTCTGTAACCACAACAGTTGGCGCCGTCCGTGGGGAGGACAAGGATAAGCCTCCAGATCTGAAGGAGGATGGCACCAAAGAAAGCTTCGTCATCGGCGGCGAACAAGAAGAAGACGGGAGCAATGGGATTTCGCGTCAACACCGGGGCAGCGGCAGGCGCGGGCAGCAGCACGAGCGCGGCGGTCGCGAACACCGGTGTTCCCGGCGCAACGCTCGATCCTGCCATCACCACCCGGACAGTCGACCCCACCACCGCCGCCGTGGCACCTGACCCCCTCATCGACCTCCAACTCCATCACGCTGCCACGGCGGGCAACCTGGACATGCCAGCGGCCTTGGCCATGCCCAGGGGACACAGCGCCCTGCTGACGGCCTTTGGCATGCTCCGACGGGAGTTGACGGATCTTTGCGGAGCCATTCAAGGTATGCAGAAAACTTGGGGTCAGCAGATCCCACCAGCAGTCGCAGTAGAGCCCACTCCGGAGAGGGCGGATGGCCACGACGCTCTTGCGCCCGATCGCGCCCTACTACGACGCGGGGACCCGGAGTCCCCACTCTCCGCGGGCCTGCACCAGGCGGCATGGCCTGAGGACTTCAAGTTCCCGGGTGTCATCGAGGCGTATAAAGCGTGCAAACCGCGATAATTGTGACATCGCATGTGCGAAACCGCCATCGGCGCCGCGAGACGACACCACGAAGGCCAAGGGACTCCCCCTCGTGCTACAAGGGGTGGCGCTCTCGTGGTTCTTCACCATCGAGCCGCAGTCCATCTACGCGTGGGAGCAGATCGCGATCGACTCTATAACTTCTTCCAGGGAAACTACGTCGAGCGTGTCGATGCGGGCCAGCTCTTCGCAGTCAAGCAAAAACCCGAAGAGGGGCTCCGAAGTTACTTCAAACACTTCGCCAAGGTACGCTCCCAAGTCGGGGACGTCAACGAGACAACTATCATCAATGCAGCGGTACAAGGTCTCCGCCCAGGACCGCTCGCTGAGTATAACGCGCGAAGCCACTCAAGTCGGTGGCAAAGCTCTTTGACAAGATGGAAGCGTACGCCCGGGCCGAGGAGGATGCGCGGAGGCGCAACGGCGACAGCTCCGATGCCGGTCAAGCAGAGGAAATGTCGCAAAAAAGACGCATAAGAGACAACCCGCGGACAAAACACAAGCAAGCATCCACGGGTGACACTCGTGGGCGCGTCGACGCCGGGGTACACCAAAACACGCCAAACGACAGGCGCAAGACCCGGCGTAACCGACGAAGACCCCAAAAGGCTCGCCATGTCCTCGCCGCACAAGGCGTTCCCCGGAAAACCGCTTTAACCCTGCGCGCCGGAGGGGACGTGAAGGAAGCCGCGATGAAAAGCCACGTGCAGAGCAGGAAGTCCTAGAATACGGCAGATGGTGCGAGGTGCATGGCTACGGGGGCCATTTCACGCGGACATGCACCAAACTCACGGCGTTACGGCAAGCGATGGCCCAAATGCACGGCCTCGAGGCGCCGACCGCAGAGCCCACGTGAACAGACGCAAGCGATCCCTCGCGCGGGCCCCAGAGAGACCCAGTGCCGTGGCGTTAACGTCATCACTGGAGGCTCTTCGTCGAGCACTTCCCCAGCACAGCTACCTATGGAGACGCCGCATCACAGCATCACCTTCACGTCAGCCGATGACTAGGGCGTGGAATTCCCCCACCAAGATCTCTTGGTCATCCAGGCCGACATCGCAGGCTGCGACGTCAGGCGTATCCTCATTGACGGGGGGAGCTCCGCCAACATCTTGTTCGCGGAGGCCCTTGATCGCATGGGGGTACCTCGGAGTCTATTGAAAGCATCGGAAGCCCCCTCCAGGGCCTCGGAGGCCAGCCACTGAAGGCTTTGGGTCAGGTACGCCTCCGAGTCTCCTTGTGCCAGGCCGCCAACGCCAGGACTGAAGATATCGTCTTCGACGTCGTGGACGTCCCGTATTCATATAATGCCATACTGGGCCGGCCTGCCATCAACTCCTTCGAGGCGGTCCCACACTACGCCTTCCTGTGTATGAAGCTCCCAGGCCGACGAGGCGTCATCACCGTCTTTGGCAATTAGGATATGGCTAGGAGCATCGAAATCAGAGCTGGACACCTGCACCGCAAGGTGCACATCCTCGCTGACAAGTTCCAGGCGGACACGCCATCCGCCCTAGGGTGGACACCTAAGCCCCACCCGGAGGGCGGAGTTAAGAGAATGCCCCTCCAGGTGGAGGGGCAGTTCGTATCCATAGGCGAGGGCCTCCCTCCAGACGTAGAGCAAGACTTGCTCCGAGTTCTTCGGGCCAACATAGATGTCTTCGCATGGTCCCTGGAGGATATTAAAGGTGTGGACCGCGCCCTCATCTAACACAACCTGGCGATCCGCCATGACGCCAAGCCAGTCAAGTAAAAACTTCGTCGTATGTCCATGGACCGGCAGCAAGCGGCCAAGGTGGAGGTGGCGAAGCTCCTTCGGGTGGGGGTTATCCGCGAGGTCCAACATCCGGACTGGCTCGCCAATCCGGTGTTGGTCAAAAAGGCCAGCGGCGCCTGGCATATGTGCATCGACTTTACCGCCCTCAACAAGGCATGCTCAAAGGACGACTACCCTCTGCCACACATAGATCAACTGGTCGACGCCACCGCAGGGTGCGAGCTCATGAGCTTCTAGGACGCCTACTCTGGCTACCATCAGGTCTGCATGGCCAACGACGATGAAGATAAAACCAGCTTCATTACGCCGGTTGGGACCTTCTGCTTCGTCAGGATGCCCTTCGGCTCGAAGAACGCGGGTGCAACCTTCACTCGCCTCGTCGCGCTGGCCCTAACCGCCCAGCTAGGGAGGAACGTGGAGGCCTACGTGGATGACGTAGTAGTAAAAACTAAGCAGCTCACCTTCCACGGTCGGGATCTTCAGGAGACCTTCGACAGCCTCAGGAAGGCGGGCATCAAGCTCAATCCAAACAAGTGTGTTTTCGGCGTGCAGGCGGGCAAGCTCTTGGGCTTCCTCATGTCTGGGCAAGGCATTCAAGCAAACCCCGACAAGGTCGACGCCATCCTGGGCATGGAACCACCCAAGACGACGAGGGAGGTCCAAAGGCTGGCCGGCCGAATGGCGACCCTGAGTCGTTTCCTCTCCAGGGCAGCGGAGCGAGGCTTGCCATTTTTCAAGACTCTCCGCGGTTGTGACGGGTTTCATTGGGACGACGACTGCGCAAGGCCTTCGACGACCTCAAGAAACACCTCGCAACCCTTCCTACACTGGTGGCCCCAGCACCAGAGGCTCCCCTCCTACTCTACCTCGCCGCCTCGGCAACGGCGGTCAGCGCCGTCCTCGTCCTCGAAGAGGGTGCTCTACAGCGACCAGTGTACTTTGCCTCCGAAGCCCTCCAGGGCGCCAAGACGCGGTATACGAAGCTCGAGAAGCTTGCTTACGCGCTGGTCATGGCCTCAAGAAAGCTCCGGCATTATTTCCTGGTGTACCCGATAACGGTGCCATCATCGTTCCCTTTAGCGGAGATGCTGCACAACAAGGAGTCCACGGGGCGAATCGGCAAATGGGCGGCCGAGTTTGCTCCATTCTCCCTAACATACGCCTCCCGAACGGCGATCAAGTCTCAAGTTCTGGTAGACTTCCTTGCGGAATGGACCCTTCCAGCTCAGCCTGTCCTCCAGGCCGAAGACCCGGTGTGGATGCTCAACACCGACGGAGCTTACAACTCGGTTGGAAAAGAACGCACGGTCGCAGCAGCCTGCTCCTGGCAACCCAGAGGTCGGCACGTTTCCAGGAGCCATTAAAGCGCACTACCGGCATGCGGAGCAGTGCACACCTCGTGCCCAGGGGAACCTACCGGCGCGAGGTCCACCTCCGCTCTAGCTTCGACTTCGTTGTCACGACCGAGCAGGCATCGCCTCTGACTTCAGCCTCGGCTTCGGCAGCAAGGTTGGCATCGCACCTCGTGCCGGGAAGAGTTCTACATCGACCCATACGGCTTCGCCGAAGTGTTGGGAAAGCTCACAGGCCGCATGGACGGAGCAGGTCAAAGGACTCAGCAGCATGGCTTCGGCCCGTGAAGCCCTTCACCATGATAGGCTCCTGTTGTAGGGGTGGCCCCCACCTAAGCCCAGCAGGCCTGTTAAGAAGAATGTAAGGCCCATAATGGGACATGTATAATGACATAAGTGCCCTTGTAGGGTATATTCGGATGGGTATAATTGTAAAAGCACTCCCCATGTGGATATATATATACAGCACAGGCCATGGGGAGAAGGACCTAAGCCATTACTCACCTAACTCTCCACTACCATACTCTCTCTGTTTGGTCTGTAACCACAACAGAAATCCTTTGTTAACATCTTACCACCAAATCCTAAGGTTCTAAATCCATAAATCAAGTTCGAACTAAATTCAATCATTACATCAATTTATAATTTACAAACCAACACTAATCACGCATGCATGTGATTTTAATCGCTAATTAAATGAGCATCGCATATCGCTTATTATGATTAAATTAACATGAAGTAACATGGCAAATTCATAGCACATAAAATTCCTAAAAAATTCAATAATTAGACCGGCTCTGTTGGGAGGCTATACATAAATTTCATATTTTTTGGAGCTCGTTTGCTGTATGTAATAAATCCTAAAAATATCAGAATCCTATGAATTTTTTAACAACATTCATAGTGGATAAAATTGTCAAAAAATTACACAATGAATTATGTTGTGTCGGGAGGTTGCACATAAAAATTTTGAAATTTTTTGAGCTCATTTGCTATATTTAAAAATTCAAACAAGCGGTAAATAAAAGAATCATAACTCAAGAGTGATTAAGTCAGCTAATTAACCGATCACCTGCTGTCCGGTGGCGGGGCGGTAGGCGAGCGGCCACCCGGTAGCCTGGCTCCAATGGATAGTTGTTGGCTGCACAGACTTGCCACCTGGTGAGCGGGTGGCAAAAGTGTTATTTCTGCGAATTCCGCACGCATACGGCTATTTTTGCAAATACGGATTGAAAACATGCAAAAAAGTGGCAAAAATTCCATAGCTATGGGCGCGATGTGGAGCAACAATGTGATACAGTCAGGTCAGGTCGCAATGTGGAGCGACAGTGATACTTGAAAGTTCTTACATCACCACTCCTCCAACTTGGGTGGGTTTTTTGGGGATGTGACTTATGACTTATGGCTAAAGATTCTGAATTTTGGACTATTCACAAGAGGTAGTACGTAGAGAAAAATAGTTATATGCGATTTTGGTTGATACAGCTGAACTCGGTATAGTTTATACTACAATCTACCTATAAACACCGCCTTAAAAAACACACCTTTTAAAAGCTAGTTACTGTAGCAAAAGCAATAAGCCATAAGCCTGAAGTGGTGCCGAACCCACCTAATGCCTCCTACAACACGCGAGCAGAGTTACTGGTAAACATCCTCCGTCTGGATCTATAGATTATTTTTTTAGTAAATTTTATAAAACTTCCAAAAACTACCAGACAACTATACTTTTAGAACTAGTTTCATAAAACCATGTTTATTCTTACCAATTGTTTCAAAGAATCATAGACAACTATACTTTTAGAACTAGTTTCATAAAACCATGTTTATTCTTACCAATTGTTTCAAAGAATCATACCTCCATCACCTGTAACCATTTTGATAAGGTGGGTCAGTATGTCATTGAGACTTTAGCATATAACCCCGACACAGAGGGCGCTGCTATGTAGCCAACTGACGTGGAGGGTACTGTTTGCTCTGAAGAATTTGATGAAGAAAGAGAAGAACACTTTGTTACAGGAGGTTGAGTTATAGTGAAGTTGACCACATGCTACGTTGATTGGCCACGCACCAGTGCCCTCCATATCGCCATAATGGGGTTAGGCGCTACAGTCTCAATGCAATACAAGCCCATCTATCAAAACGGTTGCAAATGATGGGAACACGATTTTTGAAATAATTGGTAAGAATAAATGTGATTTTATAAAATTAGTTCTAAAACGTGGTTCTCCTTTTTTTTTTTAGCTGTTTCTGCCATCGGAGGCGCCACAACATCATATGTGGGATTGAGATGGAAGCACGGGAGACGGACCGCGGTATAGTGGCACAGGAGAGGCCGGAGGGAGGTTAGTGGGAGAGGGGAGTGCTGTTGGATGGTAAAAAAGTTCAACTGGTTTCATAAAAAAAATCATTCGAATGATCTTCAGAAATGATACATCGATATGCGATGCTTGGCTCGGGTACTATCATAGCAAACCTGCATTGGATGGAAGGTCACGGTGCTCAGGCCGCAGGCTTGATTGCAGATTTGTAGTATGACTTAGGACATAAAAGCAATTTTTGCAGTTATACCACTTGTAAAATGTGAGAGATGAATGAAAGAAGAATTTTCGATTACCTTACAAAGCAAAGAACTGGCATATGGCTGAGGTTTAAAGGACAAACGGGAGGAAACAGTGACGGCAAAAGTTAGGGGCTCTACCGCTCTAGGCAGCTGAAAATTTAGCATCAACTAAGTTTCATTGTTACGGCAAATCTTTAAGCATAATCAGGCAGGTGAATCGGAAATCGAAGGCTACCAACCTACGAATCGAACAGTAACAGCACAAGAAGACTATTAAGCATTAAAAAAAAACTAGCATCACATTTACGGGCATGTTGGTGAGCAGTCTATTCCAAACAGCGCGATAGCGAAAGATATATTCAGAAACAAGTAAAGCTAAATAACCGAAAGCTTCACCTGATACCTCAAAATGTTAAGGTACAGGTTTGCAGGCTGAAACATCGACATCCATTTGCATCAACAAAACAAATGAGCGTTCTGCTTATCTTACCACAGGTTAGAACACTTCTAGAAGTTTCTCTATCACGTGTCCAACAGCACAAGTCCTCACATGATGGATTACAAGACAGTTCACAAGTAGGGTTTGTCATGGTAGCAGCTTGGGTTTGGTATCTGGAGTGGACAATTGCAGGTCAAGTAAGCATAAGGGCTAATGGAACCTCCGGCTCCCATCTCATGGAAGTGTCACAGCAGAAGCTACCTCTTCATCTGTAGTAACATCATAACTTGTAAACAGTGGAAGACAATGTCTGTCTCATGGTGCTTGAATGGGGGCAAACTAAAGAGCAATACTGCATTTTTCAGAGAACAAAATAACAAATGGTACCTCAAAATCCCTACTGATGCTTACGGTTTAGTTTCAATGTTGTCCTCCATGGGCATTCCCCTGTTAAGGAATTTGTCACGACTCATTGGGGGCGAGAGAGAGAGAGATCTTACAGTTCTTTAGCTTCAAGTTTAAGCTGATCAATATGATTCTGCAGATCAGCACAGGCAGCTTGAATATCTATATTTTTCTGGCACAGCTCCTGCCATTCTGTTGTCAAGGCATGCAGTTGCCCACCAGTGTTTTGCTGGTCAGAAACATATTAAGCTTCCTGTAAAGTATGGCATGGTTCAAATTCAGAACCAGAGTATAACGATTTGTTACCTGGTGGAACTTTCTCTCACGATTGACAGTTTCTATTTTTTCATTGTATCCCACAGCTGTCTTTTGCATCCTACAAAGTATCAAGTTATCACATGCTGCTGGAATGATAAATGGCATATCAACGTTTTAGAGACCATGCAGGCATGCACACTAATATTTCACCTATTTACAGTCACAGTGACCAGTAAAGTTGTAACATAAAGCATAATCAAGCAAGTATTTCAGTGAAGGTCTAAGCTGCACTAACACTGATGCATCACACACATGACACCAGCTACAGACACGTTGATTTTTTTTTGTTACCATCCACATAGGACAGTACTGATGACACGGTCCACAAGCCGAACTGAGTTTCAAATGAAATGCAAGGAAAATAGCACAAGATGCACAGATCCAAATTCAAAGTGACAAAGCACTGTAAAAGACACATGGACATAGAACAACTAACCTAGACAAAACTGCTTCCATTTGTCTGTTCTGGAGCTTCCAAACCTCAACACCATACTTCAGCATAACCTCCAGATTCTCTATCCTGTAACACTAACTTTATTTCAAAACAAATAGAAGTAATGTTTAACATCAATAGCAGACCATAGATAATAAGAACCATAGGGCAAAACAAAAGCAGCACCTCCTAAATAAAATGCATATTACATCTGAAGCTAAGATATTCAAAGCCTTATATATGTCAATCAAAAAATATACGACTGAACTAGGAGAATTCATTTTCAACAATATGGTTGAAGCTGATATTTGGCAATTGGCAATACATGATCTGAATGAGTGAATGTAATGTTCCGAGTAGTCTATCCTGAGAAGCATATGTTCGAAAATACAAATGCAAAGGTATATACAACTAGGAGCACTATGCTACCTTCCATTCCACCGATTATCATAGCATGTAGAAAAGAACCTGATCTTGTATCGCAATGATATTGTGCCTGTCATTTCAAACAGACTGCAAAACTCTTCGTTACGAAGTCCGTCCTTTTTTATTTGATATTTTGTTTGACCATTTTATCTCAAAACCTATGCTTTCCACAGCATTGAAAGCTTACAAGCTATTATAAAAAAAACTCGACCTGCGGGGGGTAAGACGGCCCCTGGCCATTTTGCTTAAGAAGAATATTCTCTCACGCAGATCGAGAAAACCCCCGAACCCCTGCTCCACCCTTACACAACGGCATCATCGCCCGTGTGAGAACGACCAACGACCTGGGCGGGTCTTAGACCTGTGCTTTGGTGTGGTAGCAGGCGAGGGGATTTTTTTCCCCCAGCCTGAAATTCGCTCCCACTGGGAGTCGAACCCAGGACCTGGGGGGTGCTACTAGAGCCCTTAGCCATTACGCTAGAGGCCTGGGGGGTGCTTACAAGCTATTATGATAATGGAACAACACTAATACTTACTAAGAGATGATCAGCAGGACATGACACAGCAAGACAATGGTCCCTGTGATCAAATGCAGCAAAATGCAATCTACTGCTTGAACTTTGGTGGCAAATTTCATTAGTTCAGTATCCTGTGGTTTTAGTGTCTTCCTTGATGCAATTTTTTTGCTGGAAAAGTTCCATCAATATCCTGACCACAGCACATCAAGAATGACTATGGCAGCTTCTCTGCTTGCGTATGACTTCACAAATGCACAACAGTCATATTCATAATTTGTACTGTTACAAAGAAGCTACCTTATTGCCTAATTAGGGCTGTCAATGTGTACCTCTATCATAGAAATGTCAGCCAACCCTTGATTCCTCAAATGCGGTAACCAGCCTTACCTTATAATTTGATGCTGTAGCTGGCTCTGAGCATTCCGTAAAGCCTGCCTCCAAGCAGCGACATCATTCCTCTTGTTCACTGGGGGTGGCTCCAAACCATAGCGGGACATCTCTAAGGTAGCAGGAGGTTTACCAGCTCTAACACGTTCGTACTCTTTAGCGAGCATAGGATGATTCTAAAAAAAGATTAAATGAGAACATGGCACATTTTATGTTGACAGCATCATGCATAAAAAACAATAATCAAAACTCATAAGGTTCTAGATATACATTATTGTCATAATATGGCATAAGAAAACTAATAAACAATTCAATAGGCACGGATATGTTCTTTAGGATATCCTTTGAATATTCAGAATAACGGCAGTTGATAAGTACTACAATACATTAACAGATAATGATATATAGTCCCAGAGATCATGTAGGTGCCATAAAATGCAACCAAGGGAGATCGTTGTGAAAGAGCAGGAAAAACTAGAGTAAATTAGAGAAGAGTCCAATTTGTCCATACCAAATCATCTGTTGCGCAGAAAAATCACTGTTTAGGAACACTTGTTTGTATTAAGTACCATTAGATATTCAATTTATGTTGGTTGTTGGGCATGTGATCTCATATCTGAGTATAAGAGATACTCAACTTACATAATTGTCAGTCCTTGTTCCATGCAAATGTTAAGTATATCAAGGCACATATACTATAGGCCCATGTGGCCCATATAGTCATCTATATATTGGCATCTCAACTATCGGGGTACTCTTCTTCTGAAATCCTAAAGTAAGTCACATGGTATCAGAGCTCATGGATTAGGGTTAGGCTAAGATTTTTCCTACTCCCACGATCCAACGGCCAGTCGGCCTCGTTGGCCATCGAACCGTCCCTGCTGTTCCCTCGTCGCAGTCGTCCGCCCGTCGCCCCTGCAGACGCCGCCTCCGTCGCGGTCTCCCATTCATCGCGTCGCGGTCGCCCCGCCGTCCGCCGTCGCCTCGCTAACGCCGCTGGGAGCCGCCTCTGCTGCGCCTCGTCGGTGTCGCTGGTGAGCCGCCGCCTCGTCAGATCCGGCACCGCCTGGGGCCGTCGCCTCTGCTGCTCCTCGCCGGTGCCGCTTGGGGAGCCGCCGGCCGCCTCTGCTGCGCCTCGTCAGTGCCGCCTCGTAAATGCAATAGTTATCAATCTCACCCTAGATGGTCAGAATTATCCAGAGTGGGCTTTCTGTGTAGAGACTGCATTGAGAGGTTATGGTTTACTTTTTCACTTAACGGAAACTCCACCTATGCTTAAGGATGATGGTAGTAATGCTGCAGCAGTAAAAGAATGGCATATTAATGATGGAAAAGTAATGGCTACCATGGTGAATAGTATTAAGCAATCCATGATTATGAGTCTTTCTAAGTTCAAAACAGCCAAGGGTATATGGGACAACTTGAAGAAGCGCTATGTTCAGGATAGTGATGCTCTTTTGCATACTCTCATGCAGCAAACTCATGAAATTGAGCAGAATGATATGTCTATTGATGAGTACTACTCTGCTTTTGATTGTCTGATGGGATCATTGACTTCTGTTGTGGTTACAGACCAAACAGAGAGAGAGTGTGGTAGTGGAGAGTTAGGTAAGTAAATGGCTTAGGGTTCCTCCCCGTGGCCTATGCCATATACATATACATATACATATACATATACATATACATATACATATACATATACATATACATATACATATACATATACATATACATATACATATACATATACATATACATATACATATATATCCAAACGGTGAGTGCTTGTACAGTTATACCCTTACATGTGAGTATTCCCCTCAGGGGCACTCATGCCATTACATATGTCCCATTTCGACCTTACATCCTTCTAACAGCCCATCGGGCTTAGGTGGGAGCCACCCTACAACAGAGCCTCTCATGGTGAAGGGCTTCACCGCCGGCCATGCGCCGAGCCCTTTGGCCCTCCGTCCCATCGGATTGTGATCCTCGATGACCTAGATACATTTGTGTTCGCACTCCGCTCGTGCTTGTGCGAGGGTCTTTGGAGCTTGCACGCCTCGGCCGAGGCACGGCAGCGGCCGCGCCTCGGCAGGCCGAGGTCGGGCTCGCCCTACTTCGCGCCTATATTTGTCGACCTTGGTCACCGCGCAAGGCACTTGGTCACCGCCGGCGGTCTCGAAATGCTCGCATGATGTAGCGCCAGCTGAGACGATGTGTGGCACGAGTGCGCTTTAATGACGCTGAATCACGGCCGCAGGTGGGCAGTATCGCGCTACTCCGTCGCCTGCAGGCGACCTATGTTGTCAGGCGACAAGGCAAGGAGGCGCCCGAGGTGCCAGACGCCTAGGCGCCTGGCGCGCGTCTGGCGATGATTAGACGATGGTAGGAAAAAGAGAAAATAAGAAAATAGGATAGTTCTGAAGGAGTAAATCGGAAGAAATCCAAAGAGGAAGGACCTAAAAGGATCTAATTGTAATTTTGTAGAACTCTAGAGAGTAATTTGCAAAAATACCAAACATATCCTTATAACCCGTTACCCTAGCATCGCACACAGCGCACAGACGGCAGAGCGACCGCCTCGCTCGCTCCCTCTCCTCTCCCTCTCCTCTCGTTACCCTCTCATCTCCGCCTCGCTCGCTCCCTCTCCTCGGCGAATCCACCTCCCCCTCGGTCCCTTCTCCCGCCTCCCCTCGGTGGCTCCGTGCCTTCGCCTCCTCCCCTCGATGGCTCCGCTCCCTCTTCCTGCTGCCACGCTCCACGGCCCCCAAGCGGCAACCGCGGAGGCGCGGAGCCGGGGCGGAGGACCGGAGGCGAAGACGCAGAGTCGGGACGAGGCGAGGCGAGGCGGCGAGGCCGGGGGAGCGAGCGACGCCGCCGGATCCGGAGGCGGGAGGAGTGAAGATGCCGGATCCGGAGGCGGGGGCAACAGCCGGCGCGCAGGCGTAACCACGGAAGATGGAGGCGGCGAGGCGCACGAGCGGCAACGCGAGGTCGGGCCGGTTCTCTCGCTCCTTTCCATATCCCACCCTTTAACGCCGATTCTCGACGCTGGAAGCTCTAGTCGATCGCTTAACCCAAAAACTAGGCGGCGGTCCTGGCGCCCACCTTGGGCGCCAGACGCCAGGCGTCGCTTATGCGACGCTGGCGGCGCTTGATAACATAGGTGGGGGCACGCGGTCGGCTGTAATTGGAGCGTCGTGGGATGCCAGCGTTCCCACGACCACGGCTGTTCGCCTCTTCCCCAGGGAAAGTGGCCACGCGGCAGGAATGCATCGGCGCATTACGCGCTGATCGCCCACCTACCGCCGCCTACCGCGGTTGCACTACCCGATCGTGGGTAGCCGAACCGCTGTAATTCTGTCGTTCGATCTTCTGCCTGCGGGGGAGACGGGGGGCTTTATAAGTCGTCACTGTGGGCATGCAATCGTTCCCCCTGGCTGCTTGCTTGCTTGTGCATTCCTTCCCGTTTTTCCTGCGCATCCTGCTGCTACTCTCGCATCCGTGCCTGCCCGTCGCCGCAGTGGGGAGAGAGGAATGGCTGCGCGCGACGACCTCCCAGCTAACAGGGGTGCCACCCTTGACGATCCTGCGCATCGCCTTAGCGAGAGCGCCTCGTCGAGCCAGCGCTGCCTGACGCCACCACCGGCAGAGTACCGCCTGGTTCCGCGCGACAAGAAGCAAACCAACCATCGCTGGGATGCCATGAAGAAGTCAAAGGGTCGCTGCTCCCGTGTGCTGGGGCGGAGTCGCGTCACGGAGGAGACCCTCCAAACCCTTCTTTGGGAGAAGCCGGAGGATCGTGCCGGGGCTCGTTTGCCCGGGCCTGACGAAACAGAGCCGAACCCGGGAGAGTCGGAGGCGATCGTCTTCGTGGCGTTCTTCGATCCGCCGAATCCGGCGACATACTTTGTTCGCGGCGTCTTTGCGAGCGTATGGGTTGAGTCGGCGCGGTGACTCGGCGCGATCGTTCGGTTGGTCATCTTTACTTGGGCGATGTGGACGGAGGGTACCCGTCCCAACGCCGAGTTGTTCGCCATCCTGCATGACGCACGGAAGAAAGTGGAAGGGGGGCTTACTCGAACTTCGGCAGTGTGGACTTCGTGCTGAGGCCGGATTGCTCGCACTTGTTTCCCGCGTTGGCTACGCGAGAAAAGTGGGGAGTCCGGTTGGACACGGCGGTGGTTCTACTACCTCGTGACGAACACAAGTGGCCTCCGAAGCCGGGGAGAACCGATATCATTCGACTGCTGTCCGGATGTGACGCCTCGGCCCAGCAGCGAGCAACAGGCGCAGAGACTTGCTGGGATCGCACTCCGGTTCAACATGTGTGACCTCGCCGAGGAGTTCACCATGTACGGGATATCCCCGCTTTCTTGTAACTGGAAGTACGAGCGGCGGGGGCCCGACCGGAAGGACGGCATCCACCCGGGGGTGTCTTCGCTCCATAGGCCCTCCGCGCCCTATAAGTATCCCTGCCATGGGCCAAGTACCACCTGGGTGGTTGCAAACCCTTAGGTATGATATTCCGCTTGTGCGTGCAGCACGCCGGTTAGAAGATGTGGAGCGCGCAGTGGTTGCGGTTCTTGAGCCGTACACGGCGAAGGAGCACAAGGCCCGTGAGTCCGCAACTTCCTTGGCAAAGCAAAGGCGGATTAACCGGGTGTGCGAGGTTCTAGGAATTCCCGTTCCGGAGCGCCCAGTGCCTACGGAATCGCCGAGCGCGCGACGGTGGTGGCGCCATCCTCTCGATGCGAGGTCCAATCGGAGACCATTGCCTTCACCACGGACGTGCACGGCCGAGAACGTGGGATGGGGGCGAGGCAGGCGCTGCTTCGGATCGACCGGTTGAGGCACGCAACTCCCGACGAGGCCCTATACGGTGGCGGCGGCGACGCCCAAGCCTCGTTGTTCTTGAAGATGACGCCGTCACCTCCCAAGAATCGCAGCTGCGTTGCGTTGCGGCGACGGCTTCGCGGCGCCAAGGTAACCACGGAGGCTTCACCGCGACTCCGGCGAACGGCCTCGGAGTGCGATCGCCGCCGTCTTCGGGCGGTTCAGCCGTGGCGAGCCCGATGGCGAGGTCCCGACACCTAGCGGGATGCTCCTGGCGGAGGGTTGTCGCTCCTCAGGCCAGCGAGGTGATCATGACCCCGGTGGAGGCCCGGCGAAATGCCGCGGTAGAGGGTATTAGAAGTAGGTGTAGTTCGTTTTCCTCCCGCGACTTCGTGAAACTCTCCCCGATTTGCTCGCTTATTCCGTCGACATCAGGCGAGACAAGGTCTCCCAGACGAGGACAAGAATCAAGCAATGGGGGTGCCCGCGATGTCACCGGCCTGATTGAACACGGGACTGTGTGCGCCCCAACTGCTGCCGAAGGCGCTGAGGCGGGGGCTTTAGGGCTTGGCGTCTCCGACTTTGTCCCTTGGTGGGAGACGCTTTGCGCCTGGAGCGAGGTGGCAGAGTATGCTGGCAGCCACCTAGATCGACAGGCGCTGCAGTCCTGCGGGTGCGATCTTTTGGCGCTCGCGCTGGGTGCCTCGGAAATGAGGGTAACGGTCTCTGTTCTCGCTGCATATCCTTTGCTTATCTGATGGATAACCTTTGTTCTTGCGCTCGTGTAGACGCTTGCAATTAGCAAAGCCCTCGAGGAGACTCACGCGCGGGAACGGCAGGTGCTGGAGGACCAGCTGCGCGTCGCGGACGATGCCAACGCCGCCAAGGACGAGCACATTCGGGTGCTGATGGCGGAGCGGGACGAGGCTATCGACGACGCGCACTTGGTGGGCGCGAACGCGAAGAACGCGGCACTGGCCGCACAACGCGCGATGAAGGAGGCTCAGCGCGTTGCGACGGAGGAGCAGACCGCCCTTCTTCAGCGAATCTCCGCGCTAGAGGCGGAGAAGGAACGACATCGCCTCGTTCTTTGGTAGAAGGCGTTATCCTTGGACAACGCGTGTGCCTCCGTGTGGAGTGCGATGGAGTCTTTGGAGCGGGCCCTCCGGGGGCTTTCCGTGCACGTGGAGGACGCCACTCATAGCCGCCAAGACCTGAATCGAGGAGGGCTCGAGCGTCGCCCTTCCCGGCGCCAAGGCTTTCGGCACCCATCTGCGCTACATGAGTCCGGCCTTGCCCTTGCCTTCTTGCCGCACGGTGGGTGTGAGCATGTCAATGAGTGGCGAACCTCAACTTGACTTGCCTACCCAGCCCGGGGTGATATCTGATGCCGTTCGCGCCGCCCAGCCCGCCACTCGAAACTTCCATAACCGGATTTGGAATTACATCGGGGAGAGCGCCGCCACGGTTGCTTTACGGCGAACGCGAACGAGGAGGAACGTGCTTGGCTCTCGAAGAGGTCCCTACGCGGCAAGGCGATCGCGAGCACTCGTCGTGGCGAAGATGGCGCGGACTCAGAATAATTCCGGGTTTTGGCGCGTTCCGCGCCGTGCGTATGTCGCCCCTCGTTCTGATAGTAGCAAACAGGCTTGCAAACGCTTTGCGCCGCAGACCGGCGGAGCTAGCGCCTAGCCGAGGAAGACGCGCGAGCGCTCCGTCCCCTACCCTTCGAAGTGGTGGCGCGAGCCGGGCGCCTGTCGAGGTAGACGCGCGAGCGCTCGTCCCTACCTTCGGTGGTGGCGCGGCCGGGCGCCTGGTCGAGGTAGCGCGCCCGCCCCTACCCTTAGACGCGGCGCGAGCGGGCGCCTGGTCGAGTGTCCAGTTGTTGCATGCGTGGGAACTTCGACCACGTCTTATTTATACTCCGGGGAGTACGCACAAGGGCAGTGCCTACACGTGCTTGGGAGTATCCACGTCGTGTTTATACTCCGTAGAGTGCGCGGGGATAGCATCCACGTCTTTTTTATACTCCAGAGAGTACGCACTGGGGCAACGCCCATGCGTGCGCGGGGTTCGCATCTTGTTTATACTCCGTAGAGTGCGCAGGGATAGCATCCGCGTCTTTTTTATACTCCGGAGAGTGTGGGATCGACATCCACGTCTTATTTATACTCCGAAGAGTACGCACTAGGGCAATGCCTATGCGTGCGCGGGGTTCGCGTCTTGTTTATACTCCGTAGAGTGCGCAGGGATAGCATCCGCGTCTTTTTTATACTCCGGAGAGTGCGTGCGGAATCGGACCTCGACGCTACGTCTTATTGCGTGCGGAGGCGGACCTCGACGCTACGTCTTATTTAGAGTCCAGACTGCGCGCGGAGGCGAGCCTCCGCGCGTTGCGGGCGGTGAAATTGCGTCGCGAGGCGAACTCGCCGCTACGTCTTATTTATACTCCGTAGAGTGCGTGCGAGGCGACCTCGACGCCACGCCTTATTTAGAGTCCAGTAGACTACGCGCGAGGCGAGCCTCCGCGCGCGCGGCGATGAAATTGCACGCGAGGCGAACCTCGCCGCTACGACTTATTTATACTCCGTGGAGTGCGCGCGGAGGCGGACCTCGACACTACGTCTTATTTATACTCAGAGTGCGCGCGAGGCGCCCCCACGCGCCTTTATTCATGCTCATGCACGGTGCACACGGGTGACCTTCGCGCTTTTGGTATGAAAACGAGAGAATTTGCATGAACGATGCACTTTATTAAATTCCCGCTTGCGCGGGAGCGGTTACAAGGGTTAAGGCACTAACCGCTAGCCGCTGCGTCCGCCGGCCGTGGAAGGCCCTTGCCTCGTGTGCTCGACTTAGGCGTATCTACCGCCGCACCGTCCGCATTCCACGTGTGGCGTGGCGTGTGCCTCCAAGGTGGCTAAGCGACACGCCTTTCTCGTAGGACCTCCGCGACGATGTACGGGCCTTCCCATTTAGACTCGAGCTTGCCTACCGTCTCGCGTGGGTGCCATCTTAAGGACGAGGTCTCTTGTCGACTCGCGCGTGCATGCGAACGATTGCGATCGCGCACCATCCGCCGCGCGTACTTTATGACGTCTTTGTGTTGCGCTTGCCGGTCTCCGTCAAGGAGATCCACGGACAATTGGCGCTCGCTCGTGCGGTGCTTGGGCGAGGACGCCGCGCGAGCCGCCTTTATTTCTTCAGTGTGACCGACTCGCCACCAAGAGGAGCTTGAATGGCGTGAACCCCGCTGGACGTGTGACCGCGTGCGAAGGGACCAGAGGACGCCGTGGAGCTCGCCTCACCACTTCCCTTTGGATCGGGTGTCCGACCGGCGAACCGGAGGGTAATGCCCACGTTGCGCGTAATTCTTTGAATGGGCTGCATCGAATTACGCATCCATTGTCGACGGTGATTTCCTAGGCACGCCGAATCGACATATGATGTTCTCGCGAGGAAGCGCCGCAGAGCCGCCGAGGTAATCTTGGCCAAAGCTACGCCTCGCCACCGAGAAGTACTCGAGTGACCGCTACGAATCGCAGGTCACCGGGGCCTCGGAAGCGGTCCCACGACGCCGATGCCCCATCACGCGGCGCCATACCGGGGTATGGGATGGAGGCTTGTCGGGGCTGTGGATAGCCCTTCCCATCCACGGTAACCTTGACAACGGCAAGACGAGATCCCGGGCATCCGCGGCACCGTTGGCCAATAAAACCCCGCTCAATGCCTTGCCCACCGAGAGACCTTGGTTGGAGGTGCGAGCCGCAGAGACCCGCATGAATTTCTACGAGGAGGCGCTTTCCTTCTTGCGCGGAGGCATCGCAGAGCGCGCGCAAACCCCTTCTTGTAGAGCGCCCGTCAAGCACTGGAAGGACCTAGCGCGGTGTTGCAAACGCCGAGCTCGGAGGGTCATCCGGCTCGCGATGCCCCGCAGAAAGCGAAAAGGGTTCCCGCCACCACCCCGCTTGGGTGATCCGGTGGGCGAGGCCGCATCCGGCTATCTGCGCTATGGCGCGCCGCAAGATTTTCAGAAATGCCCTTCGGGAGTTGGGAGCTCGCGATCGCGCCTTGGCGAGACGCGTCGGCTTGCTCGAGGGATGGCCTTCACCGTGACACCCAAAAAGTGTCGTTCCTTCACTGTACGGCTGCTAGGTACTTGGCTAGCTCCGGGTCCTTGGCCTGGTATGACTTGTCCACATGGCCCGCCACTAACCGGGAATCAGTGCGGACGAGGACTCGCCTCGCTCCCATCGCTTTGAGCTTCCCAAGGCCAAAGAATAATGCCTCGTAGTCGGCCGTGTTGTTCGTAGCCGGAAACGCTAGGCGCACCGAGTACAACAGGCGCTGCCCCTCAAGTGTGGTGATAACGGCGCCCACCCCTGCGCCCGCAACACCGTACGCTCCGTCGGTGTTAAGCGTCCACACCGGGTCTTCGACCTAGAGGATGGCCGGGCCGAGGGTCCATTCGCGAGGAAGTCCGCCGTAACTTGAGACTTGATCGCCGCTCGAGAGGCGATGTTAGGGAGAATGGGGCACCACCGCCCATTTGCCGATTCGCCGTGGACTCCTTGTTGTGCAAAGATCTCCGCCAAAGGGAACGAGGATGGCACCGTTATCGCGCGCCAGAAGTAATGCCGTAGTTTTCTTGAGGCCATGACCAGCGCGTAAGCAAGCTTCTCGAGCTCGGATATCGCGTCTTGGCGCCTGAGGGCTTCGAGACAAAGTACATCGTCGCCGGGCGCGCCTCTTCAGGGACGAGGATCGGCGCCGCCGCCGCCGAGGCGGCGAGGTAGAGTAGGAGGAGCCTCGTGCTGGGGCCACCAGAGTGGGAAGGGTTGCGAGGTGTTTCTTGAGGTCGTCGAAGGCCTTTGCGCAGTCGTCCCAATGAAACCCATCGCAACCGCGGAGAGTCTTGAAAAATGGTAAGCCCCACTCCGCCGCTCTGGAGAGGAAACGGTGCAAGGCCGCCATGCGGCCTGCCAGCCTCTGGACCTCCCGCGTCATCTTGGGAGGTTCCATGCCCAGGATAGCGTCAACCTTGTCGGGGTTCGCTTGAATGCCTCGCCCAGATACGAGGAAGCCCAAGAGCTTGCCCGCCTGCATACACCAAGACACATTTGTCTGATTGAGCTTAATGGCCGCCTTCCCGAGGTTGTCGAAAGTCTCTCAAGATCCCGACCGTGGGAGGCGAGCCGCTGTTTTTTACTACCACGCCGCCCACGTAGGCCTCCACATTTCTCCTAGCCGGGCGGCCAGGGGGCGCCGCGACGAGGCGAGCGAAGGTTGCTCCCGCGTTCTTCGCCGGCGGCATCCTTACGGCAAAAGGTCCTTACGGCATAATGAAGTCGGTTTTATCCTCGCCGCCCTGGCCATGTAGACCGATGGTAGCCGAGTAGGCGCCCAAGAAGCTCATGAGCTCGCATCCGTGCAGAGCATCGACCGCTTGATCTATGCGCGGCAGAGTAATCGCCCTTCGAGCATGCCTTGTTGAGGCGGTAAAGTCGATGCACATGCGCCAAGGCCGTCGCCTTTTTTGACCAACACCGGATTGGCGAGCGATCCGATGTTGACTCGCGATAACCTCGCCGAAGGAGCCGCTACCTCCACCTTGGCCGCTTGCCGCGGCCCATGGACATACGGCGAAGTTTACGCTGACGGGCTTGGCGCCGTATGATCGCGAGGTTATGTTCAATGAGGGCGCGGTCCACTCCTTTGATATCTTCCGGGACCATGCGAAGACATCTATGTTGGCTCGAGGACTCGGAGCAAGTCTTGCTCTACGTCCGGAGGAGGCCTCGCCACGGATACGAATTGCCCTCCGCCTAAAGCGGCACCCTCTTCGCTCACCCGGGTGGGGCTTAGGTGTCCATCCCGAGCGGATGGCGTGTCCGCCGGTATTTGTTTGTGAGGTGTGCACCTTACGGCAAGCGCCCAGCTCGGCTTTCGATGCTCGAGCCATATCCGATCGCGAAGAGGTGATAACACCCCGCCGCCCTAGGAGCTTCATGCATAAGAATGCGAGTGTGGGACCGCTCAAGGAGTTGATGGCGTGTCGGCCAAGATGGCATTGTACGGATACGAGACGCCCACGACGCCGAAGACATCTTCGATCCGGCGTTGTCGGCCGGCACAAGGAGGCTTGAGGCGACCGACCTGAGCCTTCAGAGGCCGCCTCCGAGGCCTTGGAGGGCTTCCGAAGCTTTAACAGCTCGAGGTATTCCCATACGATCAAGGGCCTCCGCGAACAAGATGTTTGCGGAGCTCCTCCGTCAATGAGGATACGCTGACGCCGCAACTCGCAATGTCGGCTGATGACCAAGGGATCTTGGTGGGGGAATTCTACGCCCTGGGCATAGGCTAACGTGAAGGTGATGCTGCAATGGGACGCCCGCAGAGGTAGTTGTGCCGGGGAAGTGCTCGACGAAGAGCCTCCAGCGATGACATTAATACCACGGCACTGGTCTCTCCGGGACCCAAAGACGCAAGGGACTACCTTGCGACGTATGTGGGCTATCATGGGGTCAGTGTCTCCGAGGCCCGTACATGGGCCACCGCTTGCCGTAACGCCGCAAAATTGGTGCATGTCCGCGTGAAATGGCCCCCGTAACCATGCACCTCACACCATCTGCCGTATTCTAGGAGCTCCTACTCCGCACGCGGCTTCTCATCGCAGCCTCCTTCGCGCCCCCCTCCGACGCGCGAGATTAACGCGGCCTCCCGGGGAACGCCTTGCGCAGTGAGGACGTGGTGGGCCTGCGGGTCTTCGCCGGTTCTGCCGGCTTACGCCGTCGCTTGCGAGGTTTGGTGTACCGTCATCGACGGCTCACGAGTGTCGCCATGGACACTTTCTTGTGCTTCGCCTCGGGTTGTCTCTTGTCGCTCCTTTGCGATAAGTCCTCTGCTTGCCCGGCTGTCGGAGCCGGTGCCGCCGCGCGCGCCCGCGCCCTCCTTGGCTCGGCGACGCTTCCATTTTGTCGAAGAGCTCGCCTCGACTTGAGTGGCTTCCGCGCTATATTCAATGAGCGGTCCCGGCGAGACCTTGTATCGCGTTGACAACGGTTGCCTCGCTAACGCCCGACTTGGCAAAGATACCTTGGCGGCTTTTAAAGTAAGTCCGAGCCCTCCTGCTTCGTTTGATCACAAGAGCCGGTCCGCATCGACACGCTTGACGTAGCTTCCCGGAAGTTGTTGTAGAGCCGATCGCGATCTGCTCCCACGCCAGATGGATCGTGGTTCGATGGTGAAGAACCAGACAACGCCGCCCTTGTAACGCGAGGAGTCCATTTGCCTTCGTGGTGTCGCTCCGCCAACGCTTCGATGGCGCCTCATACACGCATACGAACTCGCGCGGGTCTGGAATCACCCTTGTACGCCTCGATGACGCCGGGAACTTGAAGTCTTCGCCACGCCGCTGCTGCGCAGTCCACGAGAGCGGGACTCGGTCTATGCGCCATGGGAACGCGATCGACGCAATAGCGCCGCGGCTATTCGCCTCTCCGAGGTGGGATGAGACACCGCCACCGGTGTTGCGCGTCGGCCCGAGCCTCTTGTATGTCTCGCGCACGGCCCGCGGAGGTCCGACGGCTCCGTTGGCACGCACCGAGGCCGCCGCAGGCGGTCTCCATCGCTGGCGTGGTTGGGCCGTCGGCATGCTCGACGACGCGATCGGGCGGCGGCGACCACGGTCTCAGGCGCCTATCTCGCCGCAGCCGGGCGCGGAGGACCCCGAGCCGAGACGGCCCGCGTCGCCGCCGGGACCGCCACGCCCCGCGCCGAGTAAAGAAGTGGACGCGCTGCGTTGTCACCGGGTTGGTGGTCGGGTAGCGGTGGCGGGTCGGGCGTCGCGTCGTGGATGCCGGTGCTCACGGCCGCCACATCCGCGCCGCCACCCGCACTCGCAGCCTACTAAAGCCGGGCCTTGGTACCGACGCGAGATTTCGCCGCCCGCCTTCTTTTCCTTGCCACCGATGTTGAAGCTTTCCTTGGTGCCATCCTCCTTCGGATCCGAGGCTTGCTCTTGTCCTCCCCACGAACAGCGCCAATCTTGTGGTTACTGCATCAAACAGAGAGTGTGTGGTAGTGAGAGTTAGGTAAGTAAATGGCTTAGGTTCCTCCTCGTGGCCTATGCCATATATATATATATATAATATATATATATATATATATATATATATATATATATATATATATATATATATATATATATATATATATATATATATATATATATATATATATATATATATATAACCTGTGAGTGCTTGTACAGCTTATACCCTTACACGTGAGTATTCCCTCGTGGCACTCATGTCATTACATATGTCCCATTTCGACCTTACATCCTTCTAACAGCCTCTCGGGCTTAGGGGGGCCACCCTACAACAACTTCCATGATACTGAGTGTACAATTGCTCCTCGTCCAAAGACATAAGTTTATTGAGAAGTTTTTACTTACAGATTTGTCATGGGAGTCCGGCCGAGTATGATTCCATTCGCATACGATTGCTTCACAATTCTTCTACTCTCACCATGGCACGCATTGATCGATTTACTTGCGTAAGAAACACGCCTTAAGTCTATGTCTTCTTCAGCATCTGCCTCATAGTGTGTTGGCGCTTCTCGGAGGATCGCACCAAAAGTTCCTCTTCGCTCTGTAAGCATTGTGGCAAGTCCGGTCATCTTCCGTGAGAATTGTTTTTCCCATTATCCGAGAAGTTGGTCGACTATCGTGCATCGTCGCCGCTCATGGTCATGGTAACGTTCCACTCCTAGAGGTTCAATGTTCATTCGCCGCCGCTTCGTTAATGCTTCTTCGCCGCCTTGGGTGCTTGATTCGGGGCTTCTTTTCATGTGACGCCCGATCGGTCCCGCTTGGTTGCTTGCAAGCGCCATCGATGGTGTTGTTCGATACGGTGATGGTACATCTTGTCATATCACTCACCGTGGTTCACTTTGCAATCCTCATTTTTCTGTTCCTGATGTTTTTTTGTACCTCAGTTGTCCATGAATCTTCTTTCGGTTGGTCAAGTTAACGACCAACATTGTTTTGTTGGATTTGATGACTCATCTTGTTTTATTCAAGACCGTCGAAGCGGGAAAGTGATTGGGACTGGCCATCGCCGTAAAGGTGCTCCTAGCCTCTACATCCTCGACACCTTGCGTCTTCCTTCTTCCATTGAGTCTCCACTGTGTGTCATCCGCTACTTCGTCTTCCGCCTCTTCCTTCGCCCGATGGCATCATCGCCTTGGTCATCTTTGTGGGTCCCAGTTGTCCACATTAATAAATAAAGGTTGTTTAGGTCATACACCTATTGAGTTTAGTTTTCATTGTAAGGGTTGCAAACTTGGAAAACAAATACAACTACCATATTCATCTAGTGTTTCTCATTCACTAGACCTTTTGATCTTATTCATTCGGATGTATGGGGTCCTGCACCTTTGCTACAAAGGGTGGTCATAAACATTATGTCATTTTTATTGATGATCATTCTCGATATACATGGATTTATTTCATGAAACATCGCTCTCGCTTGTGTTCCATTTACCGCCTTTTGTTCGCATGGTTCACGCACGCTTTCTACTCCTATTAGAGTTTTCGCTGACTCTGGTGGTGAGTATTTGTCTGATGCTTTTCGCCAGTTTTTGTCCTCTGATGGTACACTTGCTCAGCTCTCTTGTCCTGGCGCTCATGCTCAAAATGGTGTTGCTGAACGCAAACATCGCCATCTTATAGAGACTGCTTGCACACTTTTGATTTCATCTTTTGTTCCTTCTCATTTTTGGGGTGAAGCTATTTCTACTGCTGTTTATCTCATCAATAGAGAACCCTCATCCAAACTGTCTGGCCAATGTCCTGGTGAAATTCTTTTTGGTACCTCTCCTAGCTATGATCATCTCCGAGTTTTTGGATGTACTTGCTATGTTTTGCTTGCACCTCGTGAGCGAACTAAGTTGACTGCACAATCTGTTGAGTGTGTTTTTCTGGGGTATAGTCTTGAGCATAAAGGATATCGGTGTTATGATCCTTCTTCTCGTCGCATACGTATTTATCGTGATGTGACCTTTGTTGAGGACCGTCCTTTCTTTTATAATCCCTCTACTCAAATTTCACATATTCTCCCACAGAACCCACATCGTTCCTGTGTCTTCCTCCTATTTCACCCAATAATGATGTCACTACACCCATTCCTGCTCCTTCTATTTCCATCACGCCACCTTTACAGGAGACTACACCTCCTCCTGCACCACCTCCATTTCATTCTAAACCACCTATCACACGTGTTTTTCATCGTCGTCCCACAAACCCCACAGTTCCTCCATCTAGCTCTACCACCACGGCCAGTCCTGATACAACCGCTGTTGATGCTTCTAATGATGAGTCTCATACTGTTCCTGATGAGTTACAAGTTGGTCCTCTATAATCTACGAGATCGTACTGCTATTGGTCCGGCTGACAAGTATGGTTTTCCACGTGTGAATGCTGTTGTTGATGAGCCATCCACTTACCAGGTTGCTTCTAATATTCCGGAATGGCAGCTTGCTATGTCTGAGGAGCTTGCTGCTCTTGATCGTACAGGTACTTGGGATCCTGTTCCATTACCGTCACATGCAGTGCCTATTACATCTAAATGGGTTTTCAAAATTAAGACCAAGTCTGATGGTTTTGTCGAGAGATATAAAGCTCGTCTTGTTGCTAGAGGTTTTCAGCAAACTCAAGGTCGAGATTATGATGAGACCTTTGCACCGCTTGCTCATATGACTACTGTCAGACTCTCATTGCAGTGGCTGCAACTTCTTCTTGGACCATCTCTCAAATGGATGTTAAAAATGATTTTCTTCATGGTGATTTGCATGAAGAAGTTTATATGCAACCACCCCTGTGTTGATGCTCCTCCGGTCATGTTTGTCGCCTTCGCCGTGCTCTATATGGTCTTAAACAGCTCCTCGTGCTTGGTTTGAGCGCTTTGTATCTGTGATACGGGCGCGTGGTTTTCACCTAGTGATCATGACCCCTCTCTATTTATTCATCTCTCTCACGTGGGCGTACTTTGCTTCTTCCGTATGTTGATGATATGTTGATTACGGAGATGATATGGAACACATTTCTCATGTGAAGAAGCAACTTGGTGAGCAATTTCGGATGTCCGATTTGGGTCCTCTCGCTTATTTCTTAGGAATTGAGGTGTTGCATTCGCAAAGGGCTACTATCTCTCTCACCCAAATACATACAAGACCTTATTGCTCGCTCGGCATTACAGATAGTCGAACGCCTGCGACGCCTATGGATCTTCATTTACTACTTCGCCTCACCGATGGTACACCTCTTGAGGATCCTCTCGATATCGACATATTGTGGGCAATCTTGTTTATCTCATCACACTAGACCCGATATTGCTCATGCGGTTCATATTTTGAGTCGGTTTGTGAGTGCTCCTACTTCCATTCATTTTGGACATTTGCTTGCGTGTACTACGGTTCATGCTTACTCGACTCCAGGGGACATCGTCTCGAAACCCATTTGTTCTATGCTCGTGAGAGTCCGCCAGCTAGTAGAGATAGTGGTCTTTAGCATGCTTACTCTGACTCCACCCTTCCTCTTAGGCGAGCGATCCAACAGATCGTCGTTTTATCAGCCTCGTCACTCTCACTGCCGATGACGGCAACTTCCGGCAATGGCGTTCCTTTTTTGAACTCACATTCAAAAAATTTGGGCTCGCCAATCATGTGGACGGCACCGTCGACGCTGCCGCCATGATCGACGATCCCGAGTGGCTCCAAGTCGACTCCTGCATTGTCTCATGGTTGTACTCCACTGTGTCCAAGGAGATTTGGAGCGATGTCTACCGGCCTCGCAGCTCTGCACACACCGCGTGGATGGCCACACGCAATTTCGACAAACATTTCCAGCCGCTAGCGCAGGTGTACAAAGAAGAGTTCCACAGCCTCTTTCAAGGTGACATGACCATCTCTGAGTACTGTGGCCGTCTCAAGCGCCTCGCCGACACGCTCTACGACTGCGGCGTCGCCGTCTCCGATCCCGCGCTCGTCATCAACACGTTGCGCGGACTGAACAACAAGTTCAGTCAGGCCATCGCCGTCCTCTCCACCATGACGCCGCCGCCGACATTCCTCTACACGCGCTCCTATCTGATCCAGGAAGAAAACCGCATCAGGCACTCGCTGCAGATGGAGGCGCAGACCGCGCTCCTCGCCGCGGCCAACACCGCCACTACGACCAAGCCCGCACTACCGCCGCCGGCTTCCCCTTCTGCAGGTGGCGGCAGCGGTGATCGCCGCAAGAAGCGCAAGGGCTCTGACTTCAAGCCCCGCTGCGCGCTCGTGGTCGACCCTCGGCGCAAGGTGGCCTCCGGTGAACTCCGCATCGCTTCCTCCACACGATGGCGCGGCGTACAACCCCTGGCAAGGCGTTGTCCAAGCTTGGCCTCTGAACGCGTGGCGCCCCAGTGTTCTCGGCTCCCGTCCCGGCGTCAGCCCGCCACAGGCCATGGCGGCGCTCACGGCACCGCCACCTCCACCTGATGTCCACTCCTACGCCAACAACAACGGGTCCATACCATCAGGTCTCTACTCCGCCCTCAACGGCATGTCGCTCAACACCAACGGCGGTGGCGGTGGGGACTGGTTCCTTGACACAGGAGCAACCGCGCATATGGCGTCAAACTCCGGTATTCTCACCACTCCCCCAAATTCCACTGTTCCCCAACAGATCGTTGTCGGCAATGGACAGTTCCTATCTGCCCAGTGCACCGGCAACGCATCTATCCCCACCTCTTCCTCTCCCCTTCAGCTTCGCAACATTCTAATTGCCCCTCAGCTTGTCAAGAATTTGATTTTCGTTCGATCCTTAACCCGTGATAACTTGGTGTCTGTTGAATTTGATCCCTGGGGATTCTCCATCAAGGACCTACGCACCCGGACGATACTGCTCCGATGTGATTCGTCGGGGGAACTTTATCCCCTACGTCGACAGACGGGTTCTTCGGCTCACCGTTCTGCTGCCTTCCTTTCTGCAACCGACGGTGCTCTGTGGCATGCTCGACTTGGTCACCCCGGCCAGGGCGCTCTCCAGCGGCTGTCCAGCTCCATCGGCTTCTCCTGCTCCAAGTCCAACCGCCACACTTGCCACGCCTGCCGCTTAGGAAAACATGTTCGCTTACCCTTCCGCGACTCCAATAATGTTTCTACTTTTCTCTTTCAACTTTTGCATTGTGATGTATGGACATCTCCGGTTCTAAGCAATTCTGGGTTCAAGTTCTACCTTGTCATTTTGGATGATTTTTCGCATTACACTTGGACCTTTCCTCTGCGACACAAATCCGACGTTCTACCCACTCTGATATCCTTCCACGCCTTTGTGCGCACCCAATTCCAAGCACCTATCATGAGCTTCCAAACCGACAACGGCAAAGAATTTGACAACTCCGCGGCGCGCGCGTTCTTCGCGACGCACGGCATTGCCCTGCGTCTTACCTGTCCTTATACGTCTCAGCAAAACGGCCGTGCGGAACGTGTACTGCGAACCATCAACGATGGCTTACGTACTTTGCTCTTTCAGGCCTCCATCCCTGCTTCCTTTTGGCCTGATGCACTCGCAGCCTCCACGTATCTGCTCAACCGCCGGCCCTGTCGTCCTCGTGACAACGTCACTCCCTTTGAACTCCTCTTTGGCGAGCCGCCGGACTATGCTCATCTCCGAGTCTTCGGCTGTCTTTGTTATCCGAACACTGCCGCAACCGCACAGCACAAACTAGCTCCCCGCTCCATGCGCTGCGTCTTCCTTGGATATCCTCTTGACCAGCGCGGCTACAAGTGCTACAACCCGGTCACGAAACGTGTTCTGATATCTCGTCATGTTTACTTCGACGAGGCTTGTTTTCCGTTTGTGCAGGATGCCGTGCCACACCAGCCTATGGCGCCACCATGTCAACCATGCCTGCCCGATGTGCTTCCCGTTGTCACCAAAGACGCGCACCCACGCGGCGCGAGCGGGCCGACACGGCTCCGCGCACCACCGCTCCATCCATTGCGTTCGCGGATCCAAAGACTAACCGGTTCGCGGACGGTGCCCTCGTCACCACCACCATCGGCGTCCGGGCACGCTACGACGACGTCGTGCTCACCGGCAATAGACGCACTAACTCACGCCATCCGCGCGCCGCGCGCTTCGACCTCGCCGCGCCGCCACTGAGATGATCACTGCGTACACGTCTTTGGGATCCGCATGCCTAATCCCAAGTATGCGCACGTGGCAACAACGACGGCGCCATCGCCACCACCGGCGTCAGTCCGGGCTGCTCTCCGTGATCCAGAGTGGCTCTCGGCCATGCAAGACGAGTTCGCTGCTCTGCAACACAATGGCACCTGGACCCTAGTGCCTCGGCCAACTCACGCAAACGTCATCACCGGCAAGTGGCTGTTCAAGAACAAGCTCAACCCCGACGGCTCCCTCGAACGACGCAAGGCGCGCTGGGTTGTACGCGGATTCTCACAGCGGCCAAGCGTCGATTTTCATCAGACGTTTTCACCGGTTGTGAAGCCTGCCACTATTCGCACCGTGCTTCATCTGGCTGCTACCCGCCACTGGCCGGTGAACCAGCTCGACGTCAAGAACGCGTTCTTGCACGGTGAGCTTGCCGAACGGGTCTACTGCCATCAGCCTGCAGGATTCGTCGACCCCAGCTGCCCCGACCATGTGTGTCTTCTCGTCAAGTCGCTGTATGGCCTCAAGCAGGCGCCGCGTGCCTGGTTCGAACGCCTTGGCAATCATCTTCGTCAGATGGGGTTCGCGGCGTCCGGCTCCGACAGCTCTCTGTTCATCTACAAGTGCGGCAAGGAGGCGGCTTATCTCCTGGTATATGTCGACGACATCATACTCACGGCATCGACGTCGGCGCTCCTGCAACACTTCATCGACCACCTTCGACATGCCTTCGCACTCAAGGACCTTGGCGCTCTGAACTTCTTCCTCGGCGTTCAGGTTCGACGCGACGACACTGGGTTCTTCCTCACCCAAGCCCAGTACACCGAAGACGTTCTGGAACGCGCAGGAATGGCGAATTGCAAGCCAGCCTCGACACCGGTTGAGGCCAAGCCGAAGCTGTCGGCCAATGACGGCAAACCCGCGGCTGATGGCACGTTCTACAGAAGCATCACCGGCGCCCTACAGTATCTCACCCTCACGCGTCCGGACATCGCTTATGCGGTGAACCAAGCGTGTCTCCATATGCAGGCGCCCCATGATGTGCACTGGAACTCGTCTGCGCATTCTCGCGCTCCGCATCTCGCCACCCATCAATCACGCACTCGACGCGGATCGGGTTATTGCATTCTTCTTGGTTCTTCTCCTCTTGCATGGAAGTCTAAGAAGCGCCGCGAACTCCATGTCGCCGTCGAGGCCACGGTGATCTCATCGTGATCTCGTTCTAGTACAAAGCATGTGGAACTCGACATCCATTTTGAGGCGAACTTACCTACGAGCACTTACCACTACCACTTCAGAGATTGTATGGTTTCGATGGTTGTTAGCAGATTTTGGTATTTCTTGTGATGCTCCTACACCTCTTCTATGTGACAATACTAGAGCCATACAGATTGCTAATGATCCTGTGAAGCATGAACTTACAAAACATATTTGCGTTGATGCCTTCTTTACTCGGTCTCATTGTCATCAGAAAACAATTGTTCTTCAGTATGTGCCCTCAGAACTGCAAGTGGCAGATTTTTTCACTAAAGCACAAACTCGAGAGCAACATCGGCTTCACTTGCTCAAACTCAATGCTTCAGAACCTCCGCTTCCACCTTGAGTTTGAAGGGGGGTGTTAAGTATATCAAGGCCCATATACTATAGGCTCATGTGGCCCATATAGTCATCTATATATTGGCATCTCAACTATCGGAGTAATCTTCTTCTGAAATCCTAAAGTAAGTCACAGCTAACACGTAACCAACTTACATAACTGTCAGTCCTAGTTCCATGCTAAAAAGTAACAGCGATCAGGTACCACGAAAGATGACAAAGTTGTTGTGTGAACGCCCAACTACATAAACTAATCACTAGTTGTGTTCTAAGATATATCCAGAAATACTAGAATTACTCCCTGCACTCTACAACAGATGCCATGTTAGCAAGTTGACTTTGGTTTGCAATTTTGCAAATACTTGTCATTTTAGTTTTTTTGGGTGACATTTTCCACCGAATGCACCTATTAATTGCTTAATGATAGTGATGTCAAAAAAATAAGGTACTAACTCCTCCCTTGTTCTATGTGTATGGAGCTAAAACAACATATATTTTGGACCAGGATTAATAGAATGCATCTAGCCACATATGCCTGCAAAGAATTCTAAGTTTAGAGTGAGAATGCCCCTCCAATCTAGTTGTAGTTCAGCTAGCAGGTATCAGTTTTTTTCTGATATAATTATCGGTAATTCCGTAATTGAATGCCACATGCATTGAACATTGCTACCTCCAGTCATACTATTGAATGTCCAAAATAATGTATCACCTCCTATCCAAATTACTTTGTCATTTTAACTCCATTCACATAGAACAAAGAAAGCGTTAAGTGTTTTAGTTTTTGACATAGTTTGTCCCTATTAATTGTATAATCATTTCTCTAAAACCACTACCAATAAGCAATCAATAGGGGTATGTCGTGGAAAATGTTGCCTCAAAAAACCAAAATGTCAAATATTTACAAACCACAACCAACTCCCTAAAATGATGTGTATTTTGGACTGGAGGAAGTAATTCAATATAGTATGTTGGTTTTTGTTTGCAGTGTGACTGTGGTTATTAAATGAAAGTATGCAACAACAAACAAAATAATAATCTTTTCAGGGCCAATTTTTTTCTCAGACATTGCAATACAGGGAAAAATTAAGTTAGTAGCTACACAGCCTACACTAGGATCCGAAAATTCAATAGCAACCCTCATTCAGACAGTGCAGTGAAATTAGTTCATTTTCTAATTTCTAAACAAATTTATTAAACCTAGGCAGTTCTGCTAGTCTTGTTCTTTAGTATTCAAATTCAACTAGAGATGCATATTTCATCTTCAATTGTTCATATTTGATCCCATCGAAATGGCCACTCACTATTGATTGGGGAAACAATAAGCATTCAATAGTTATTTGCTATTGAAAACAAATCCAAGTAGTTCTCCACTAAATTGTCTGTCACAGGCTCATCGCAATAGCAGAGAGTGATCAGTTGACATGGAAACAAAAGATGTCCTCGATTGCATGAGCAGATGAGTAATCCCAATTCCTTCAGAAATAAACATCAATATAAGATCGAACCAACATAAGTGGGTCCTTTTATGGGCTAGTGGATTTGCTACCTTGTGCCACAAGTACACATCCTACAAGGAAACCTTAATTTGGACTAGATTTCCATCTACAACACCTACCTGCATACTACATCCATGAAAAAGCTATAACTTCCCACCTAAAACCGTAATGTCGCAGAAAGAAATTGCAAAACAACACTAAATATTACACATTATGTGTCCAAAGCTCCAAAGGTTAAAATGAAAAAGGATCATCAACTAAAAAATCAACATCCCTACACAAAAACAGTCCTAAAGGAGGGCAAGCTACTTCTATTCAGCCAATTTATAACACTTTCTAAGCATACAACTATAAACCCTAGCCACCAGCCCAAAACCTGTCTCCTCCTTAGAACCCTAAACGCAAATCACACCCAAACATGACACCACAAAAAAAGAGGGCGTCGATCACAAAAAAACGATAGGGCGTCGAACAACTAACTATTTGCCTCCTAGAAACATAAAGAGAGGACTCGCGAATCCACCTCGAATCCGCCGGCGGGGACGGGGGGCAGGTCGCGGAGGAAGTCGGCGGGCTTGCGGTGCACGCGGCGCATCTCCTCCTCCACGAGGAGGTCGACCTCGCGCTTCACCGCCGGGTCGCCGTAGTCGCCGTCGATGTAGGGCAGCGCGTCCACCACCTCCGCGTCCGGCGGCGCACGCCACGGCGCCCCCGCCCCCTCGGCCGGCGGCGCCTCCAGCATGAGAACCTCCCTCGTCGCCGACGAGGCCATCGTGGGGTGCGCAGGTCGCCGCAGACGAAGGCGAGGGAGCTGGGGCTAGGGTGTCGCGCCGCGCGGGGGAAGTGGGATGGAAAGAGCGTGGGGCGCGTGTGCCGTTTGCTACGTGCGCCCGCCCTTGCTTAAGCTGAGCTATCACTGTTCGGGCTTCGGCCCGTTTGATGTGGATGGGCCGGCCCATCTAAGCTAGACATGTGGGTGCAACCTCGTTAATTTGCATGTTCGATCATAATTTTCTTGGACTTCTCAACCATCGAACGTTTGGAAGGAATGCCACGCATTTCCCCCGTCTACCATCTTTCTTTTTCCTTAACCATGTTCAATTGGTCCATCTCCAATGGACCATGTGAGCCGTTTCTTCAAGCGTACCATGTTAGATTGGTGCAGACTTACGAGTCCGAGCCATCTCTCAGTCTATTCTCAATGCTCCCACATATACCATGTCTATAAAATTATTTAGCTATTCACGTAGAATGAGATATGGTATAGCAAAGAGTTAAATAAGAAAGAGAGAAAAGTAGTGTCTTACACGAGATATTGCATGAGCATAAAATCCAACCAGAAGATATGGCTCAAACATGCATTAAGGAGTAGAGTAGTGTCCATAGCATTAAACCCACCCAATAGATATGTGTGAGGGGGAGAGAGAAGATAGAGAGAAAAGAAATATTTATTGTCTGGGCTCAATAATAGATATTATGTATTGAAGAGGCTATGTCTAATGCTATTTCTAAGTGATGTAGAATCCCGTAGACATTGTTTTGTAGTGTCACCATAGTGGAGACATCCCTTACAGCCTCGGGTTGTTGGCCCACCGGAGTTGAAAAACACAGGAAATAATGGCTCTTAGTTTTTTTGGCTTTTATGTTTTATCTTTTCTGAAGTCGAAATAAATAGCACGGTTTTTTAAAGTGGATTTTTTAAATGGCTTCCCTAAGCCTAAATTTGTGTGTGCCGTTAGCGTCCGTTTCTTCGCCGTCCGCTATCATCTTGAAAAGCACAAGTAAAAGTCATTAACCACAATCTAAAAGAATAGAACCAACATCGCTCAGTGCCACAACCTCGATTGAGTTGAAGGTGTTAAAGTCAAAGGTAATGTAGACCTACACCTACAATGAGATGACCACAATGTAGCATCTATGGACGGTGACTCAGATTTGGATGCGGCGGTGGTGCATGGTGAGGCCAACATGGGGAGGGTCTAGGAGGTCAGGTTCGGTGACAAAATAGTGAGATGTGGAGAGAAAGGCCGGCGTGACGAAGTAAGCATAGAGGCAAAGTTTTCACGACAGGTTAGGTAAGGGTATAGTTGTGGTCAGCGGTTTTGGATGGAGGTGGCGGTAGTGACAATGACTTTTAGTAAGGAGGTGGGTATAGAAACTTTACTATGATAGATGGATATTAATACTATCTATGAAATTATATACACACAACTGCATACCCATAGGATATGCACAGCTCGCATACATACATTCTTGGGAAAAAAAAGGTATATGCTTACTTCCCATTGGAATTAATCCTACTTACTCCACAACAAAAAACTCCTTGTTAACCCTTAAAAAGAATAAATTTCTTTATTAACAATGGTTTCGTTCTTTTTGACTTTTTAGCTAATTTTTAACTTCAATTTCTATCAATCACTACAGCAAAAAATCATCAACCATATCCAAAATTAGGGAGGGGTATCATTTCTACCTGCCAAAGAAAAAAAAAGAGTAAGTGCAGGGAAAAACCGCTAACATCTAGAACGGGCCAGCCAAACTGAACGATGCTGCCCTGCCCCGCGGAGAGAACTCCTCTGGGGTCTGACCCCATAACCTCTCAATAGGGACCGACTTGGATACGCTACACGTCGCGCGCACGAATCTCGAAGCCCGCTCCACCCAAACCGAGCACACGCAATGGCATCCTCCCACCTCTCTCTCTCTCTCTCTCCTTGCCATGGGCAACTCCTCGCCGCTACGCTCACGCCGCCGCCGCCATGTCACTCCCGTCGCGCTCCCCTCCGACCCCGCCTACGACGAGGGCCTCGGCCACTCCTTCTCCGCGGACGACCTGGTGGCCGACGCCAAGGCGGCGGCCGCGGCCGTTGAACCCGTCGGAGATGCCGACAAACACCCAGCCCCGCTCCTCCGACACCACGATGTGGACGCGGTCCTCGCCGGCTTCCCTGCGCCACCGAAGACCGTTTGATCGCCGCGCAGGCCGCGCGGAGATGGAGAAGGTCACCTTGTGAGCTGCGACCTGCCGCAGCTAGCGCGCGCTCACTCACGTCGCTGCGGTTCGTACGTCCGAGCAATGGACCAGAGGAGAAGCCATTGACGTTCGAGCTCGTGTCGCGGTACTTCTGCATGCCGATCAAGCAGCGCGCGCAGAGCTCAACGTGGGGCATACGCTCAAGAAGAGATGCGGGGACCTCGGCATTTCGCGGTGGCCGCACCGCAAGGTGAAGAGCCCGCAGACGCTCATCAAGAATATTCAGTGTTCTTTTCTTCATTTCTTTGTCTTTAACATCGTTCAGTAGTTCTATTTTTTTAATACAATGTTCTCTATTTTATTCCAACTTGTAAAATTGCAAGACTAAACATGAATTTCATGGTCTCAGGAACTAGGAAAGAGAGGCGGGAGATGAAGATTGGACTAGGATTGTTGTAGAGATGTTGCAACAAATGAAGAAGTTGATGGAGGAGAGACTGATGTTATCTTTGGACGAGAAGACGAAGATATTAAGGCAAAGCGTGCTTCAAGGAGAACTTCAAGAGGAGAAAGCTCATGGCACTTGAAGGATGATGGGGATGTATCAAGATGATGGTTATTGATGACCATCGGGGGCAAATATCGATCTCGACTACATTGCGGGTTTGAGCATAGGAGTTTTGTCCGATCTAATGTGTCGTTCAGTAGTATAATCTAGTCGACCTTTTGTGTTTGACCATGGCGAAAGGTAGGAGTTTTCTTGTATATAATCTCCCTTGCCAACTATCCCTCATCGTGATGATGTGCTTTTTTCTTGCATATATTTTCAGCACTACATTATGCGAGCAATTGTTTCTCTCTTTTTATCTCATCAAAAGTTCAAAACAGTCTATCCTTGCACATTTGATCCTAAATTATGCTCCTCGTTAAACACTTCTGCTATCGTGGAAGAAGGTAGACTAGTGTAAGTCTATCCATTCGCAAATTCAGAATTGCTTGAAGAACAATTGAGCCATTTCATTTTGTTCATCGTTCGTCAGAGACACATGAATCAAAACATGGAACTTTTATGCCACATTCATTCGTATCGAAGATTGGTGTGCTCCAATAACCCAGCCGAAGTGCTCTGAAGTCTGAACATCACCATATGTTCTACAAGAAAATCATCGATGTCGATCGGTTCATCGGACACGCCTTTTGATCGACACAACCTTTTCTCTTGTCCATCTCGACGTCGTTGGTCCAAATCCATTTGATCACCGCAAATCTCTAGTATAGCTATCCACCGCAATTGAATCAAACACCTCACGAACCGCAGCGACGTGAGTGAAGCGCGCGCTAAGCTGCGGCGGTCGCGACTCACAAGGTGACCTTCTCCATCTCCCGCGCGCTGCGGCGCGATTCCGACGGTCTTCGGTGGAGTGCGAGGGAAAGCGGCGAGGCCGCGTCCACATCGTGGTGTCGGAGGAGCGGGGCTGGGTGTTTGTCGGCATCTCCGACGGGTTCAACGGCTGCGGCCGCCGCCTTGGCGTCGGCCACCAGGTCGTCCGCGGAGAAGGAGTGGCCGAGGACCTCGTCGTGGCGGTCGGAGGGCCGCGGCGAGGCGATATGGCGGCGCCGCCGTAGCGAGCGGCGAGGAGTTGCCATGGCAAGAGGAGAGAGAGAGGTGGGAGGATGCCGCTGCGCGTGCTTGGCTTTGGGTGGAGCGGGCTTCGAGATTCGTGCACGCGACGTGTAGTGCATCCAAGGCAATCCCCATTGAGAGGTTATGGGGTCAGACCTCAGAGGAGTTCTCTCCCTGCCCCGCGGTGCACGCCGACCGGTCCACCCCCGCCAGGAGGGAGAGAGAAGAGCTCGCCACTTGGCAACGGCACCGACGAGCGGTGCACCCATTGGCCGGCCGCTTCGTTGACACCTGGCTTGGCTGGTCCTGCACGGTGGGCGGGGCGAGGCGACTTTCCTCCCGGTCTCGCACCGTCGCACCCACCACCCGCAAAAATATCCGCCCTTGGACTTTCCTCGAACGAAGTCTCAAGCCTCTTGGACTTCAGTTGCTCCTCGACAGCTTCTCCTGGGGTCCTTCCAAGAACGCGGGCGGTGCGGTGGCTGCACATGGCGTGATCGATCTTGGCATGTTGCCCCCCCTCGTCGGTGCCGAGAGACGGGATCTTGATTCCTGAGGTGCGTGGCTGGCGGCCTGTCCCCCCCAGTTCTTGGCCTCTTGTTTGTGATTGATTCAGATCAACCATTTGAATTGTGATTTCTTTAGTTTTAGAGGTTTGTTGGATTATATTCTTGTTTTTAGTCTTACTCTTAGGTGCTCTTTTTTTCTCCTCTCCTTCTTCTGGGTTGATTGTTGTTTGATGTGAGGAAGTAAGCAGGCATCGATCTGTTCCTCCTCGAATTCCAGTGATTTTTCCCTTGATTATGCTCCTGGAATATAGGAACTAGGGCCGGTAGTTAGTTCGCGTTGAGTTGATATCTCGACCTGTTGGAATCTGTTCTTCATCCCACGCAAAGCTGAATGTAACATCATCAGATCCAATTCTACTGGAAGGAAGGAGCAGTTGAAGCCTGACTATTATGAGTGTATACTACCTTAACTTCCATCCTGTTATCGGATCTTGATAGTTACTATTCCATCAGGTATCAGTATTATCTGTCGTTTTCACCTCCGACTTCCCTTGCCGGCAATGATGAAAAACTTAGCACATGCACGCAATAAAACTCAATGAACTTCAAAGAGATTTTTGGTGCTGCCCGGATGCTTCTTCTCCTTGAGGCGAGCCATCCATTCCTCCTCGGTCAGCAAGAGTTTAGCTTCCGAGGTAGTAGTCGGTGGCGCCGGTTGCAGGATGCAACAATCATCGGCGCCTTTCAGATGTCCGGTGACCTCCTCAATGGACAGCTTGGAGAGATCGAGCATGGTTTCCATGGTGTAGATGATGTGACCAAACCGGGCGGGCGACATGAAGGTACTTTTCGACGGCCTTCTGCTCGTCGACGGGTTCGCCGTACTCCGAAAGCTGGCCGACCAGGCAGCTCAAGCGAAGCGCGAAATCCTCAGGATCTTCGCCTTCCTTGAATGCGAGTGTCTCGAACTCGATGCGTAGCTTCTGGAGCTTCGCCTTGCGGACATGATCGGAGCCAATTCGTATGGACTTGACGTAGTCCCATGCTTCCTTGGCCGATCGCTTGATGGCGAGCGCGTGAATCATCTCCTGCGGGACCGCCTTGAGGAGCGCCTCGAGCGCCGCACGATCCTCCTACATATCGGCGTCCCCATACTCGACGGCATCCCACAAGCCCCTCGCTTGGAGCATCACCTTTATTACGAGCGACCAATCTGTGTAGTTGTCCCGCGTGCATGCGTGTGCAAAATTTTTCATCATTATCGGCAAGGAAGTCGGAAGTGAAAATGACATTTGGGATCAGAGCGCAGCACAACGAAATACATTGTGTTCTCTCATCAGTTTTTCTGCTGCCTCAACGTTGCGTGACTTCGTGTGAGTTCGTCTGTGCGAGAGCCATCGGGATATTTCTTTGCCAACATTATCGACACCAGAGTAGCATTCAGTTTCTTGCTCTTCTAGGTTTCCCCCATTTCGGGGTTTTCCATGATTTGTTGCTCAATCCTTGGCTGTGAATAATCTGTCCTATGCTGTTTGTTTTTCTCCCTGCTCCAATTTTACTAGTCAGCTTCTAGACATAAAAGTGAGAGTAGCACTTGTTACTTCTGTATCGTTTTACCTGAATTTTCGTTAGTCACACAATTCTCCTCAACCCCACTCAATAAGTTATCATTCTGTTCTTTTGTCAGCTTCGTTTCTGTCACACAAAGAAGCTGATAAAAAAGTAGTTTATGCATGTTTGTTCTTCTGATATTATTTATGCAGGTGTAATTGCATATCTAGTAGAGCCGTCCCCCTCTAAGTTACTAAAATGGCCTATCTATTCAAGTCAAGCAATGGTGGTACAACTGAGAAAAACTTGACGCTAGAAGAACAGCAAGAAAAAGTAAGAAAACAGTTTTCAACCGTAGATCCCTGCTTGATTCTATTAAAGTACTTAAGGTCCTTTGCTGTGCTATTTACTGAGCAGATAAATGAGTTACGCAAGGAGCTTGGCGAACACTCATCAGTAGCAATACAAGAGTTCCTTTCAGATGCCTCAATATCAAGATTTCTTCGAGCAAGAAACTGGAATGTGCAGAAAGCGAGTAAAATGCTGAAAGCAGCCGTAAAGTGGCGGGCAGCATACAAGCCAGAAATGATTTGCTGGGTATGTTTGGTTTAACCAATCACTATGTTCATGTTCAATTGAAGATACATGTGTTTATGGGCAATAGAAAGAGCAGTCTAAGTGAAATATTGGTGAGAACCACAGGTATTTTTCAAGAAGCATGTAAAGTAAGTTTAGTATAGGAGGAATATGCATTGTCAGTGTCAGTTTAGGCACCACTGTGCTAATTGAAGGATATCGTTCTAATCGAGTTGTTGGGGAGAAAACATTATAATACAAAAGCAGACTGTAGTCATACTTTAGAAGTATCTCACATTCCAGGTTTACAATGTAATGTAAGCTTTTCATCCTTCCAACCTTTAGGAAGACATTGCACATGAAGCAGAGACTGGAAAGATATATAGGGCGGACTACAAAGACAAACTTGGAAGAACTGTTCTTGTACTGAGGCCAGGCCTAGAGGTTAGCTTACTCTCTGCAGAGTAAATTTCTGGAAAGAATTGAATTGATATGGGTTCTTAAGATGTATATCTGGTGCTTCCATAAAGAAGTATTTTGTATAGCTCTGTATTAGATATGGTTTTGTATAGTTCTGTATTAGATATGCATATGCTCATCATCTAATGTGCTTTGAAATCACATTGGAATTATATGGTACAGTTAAAAGGGACATAACTAGTGCAAACCACGAGCATAGTGTTATCATGCTAACCCTGCTGGCATGAACATCGAATTGAGAAGGTGGTCTACAGAGTGTTCTATCAACCTTTAAAACTTTAAGTTCACAGTTCACACTCAATCAGTGTTAGGAGAAACAAAATGAGAATTTCACGCTTTGCTGCAATTGGAATTTTTTTTTTTCCTTATAATTTATTGTTTTCAGAAATTTCTCTTTGTTATTATAACTCCAATTGACTTTGAACTAGATACTTTACATGGTGGTAATTTACTTTGAGGGTACCTCTATATGTTTCTCTTGGTAATTCTGTGTTGATTATGAACCAACATCATTGTGGAGTCTAGACTACAAAATTTGTGGATCAAATGTGAAGCACTGTGAGTTCATTCTTTCTAATTTTGCACGCTTAATGTTGAAATGTAACAGAACACTTCGTCAGGAAAGGGACAGATCAAATATCTAGTGTACTCTCTGGAGAAAGCGATTATGAATCTGACACAAGATCAAGAGAAGATGGTGTGGCTGACAGACTTCCAGTGCTGGACGTTGGGTAGCACACCGCTGAAGGTGACCCGGGAGACTGTGAACGTCTTGCAAGACTGTTATCCTGAGAGACTGGGGCTAGCGATCCTTTACAATCCTCCTAGGATATTTGAGTCCTTCTGGAAGGTGAGTGCTTGCACAACCTTAAAAATCTTCATTACATGATAATCCGACATTGCTTCTTCCGTGTTTGCCATATTTGAGTAGGTCAATCGTTAAAGAAGATAAGTGTTGCAACAATGATATTGTGAAAGTAGCAATCACTTGGCTAGGTTGATAATCATGAATGATGTGCTCCAGTCTATTGTGCCAGCAGAGTAATATTCATTACCTCACTACGAGATTCAATCACTCTGATGTGGGATTCAACCACTCTTTGCTATGCCTCTATTTCTCTAGTCAGATCACAGCTCTTTAGCTACCCTGCCAATTTGTCTTTTCTAAATTATGATTGCCGTATTGTTTCCCAATATCTGAACTATTTATTACTCCTCTAATACTATTTTTCTGGCGTAATTCAACCATTGAAATATCTGAACTATTTATTATCTCCTCTAATACTATTTTTTCTGGTGTAATTCAACGATTGAAAATTCAAATGTGAATTCATCTATATTCCATGATGTGTACTATCAACGATTGAAAATTCAAATGTGAATTCATCTATATTCCATGATGTGTACTATGTTCCCTGAAGCAGACCCCAACAACGGATACACTATAATCCACAACGTGTGTCCCATTGAAAATATTATTGTTGAGTCAGATTTGTTGATAAGGTGTCGGACCCGTGTTTGAACCAACCCGAAATCCTCGTGTGTTATTACAATACCGTACCCATTGAAAACTACAAAGGGGCTTTCGTATTAAGTTCATGTACCATTGCATTATTGGCGGAAGCAAAGGGAGGGTCATCTCCCCACGTTGATAACCTAGGTGTGCTTAATATCATCCAGGGGACTCAGCCTCCCGATCCCGGTAGTACTCATATTGGTCTTGATTTGCCAACTCGGGGAAAAGGGGGAGCGAGGTGAGCACACACAACCGTGCTCATGAGCCAACATTCATAGAAATGCATGTAATTATATGCAAAGCTTGACAAAGAGGGCTCAGTCTATTTATTTGCGATATGACTTAGCATTTTAACAAAACATGTTTTCAAGAGTTGAATGGTGTAATATGCATTTAGTGGTATCAGCTACATCCACCGATGCTAAGTATTTTGGAGTTACTAGACTATATCACCACTGGAGTACTTCCCTCCAGAAAACTCAAAGGTTGGAGTACTTCCCTCCAATTTGCTTTTCTTTCCCGCCCACAAGAATTTTTGAAATAGAACTAACTCAAGGAAGTTTCCATGTGCGCTGTTTATTCTCTGCAGAGATCGTACACTTTACCCACCGAGACGACCGCTCGTTCCATTTTGATTCCGTTAGCTGGTCTTGAGGTAGGTCACCTTGCTGCTCTGGCGTGCCTTCAAATTCTACTCGAACGAAGCAGACCGACAAAGCAGGAAACAGACATAGAGCACAAATAAGCATAAAATAACAAGCAAAAGAGCTCAAAAACAGACCAAACCAGAACCAACAGAAAGGGCTTGATTTTAGAAAAATTTAGAAACAAGTTTCGCCCAAATCGGAGTTACGATGAGAGAGAACGAGTCATTTGAAGTTTCATTCCCGGGAAAATCCCAAAAATGAAAAGGGAGAGAGAGTTCACTCTCGACATGTGGGTCCCATGGGTTTTAAATTTTAATTTCAGAATAATATTTATGGGAAAACTCGAGTATGACAGTGGGGTCCACGGTTTAATTAATTACCTCTTTTCTGAAAATGGGCCAGAGACTGACATGTGGGTCTAGGCACTGTGCAAGGGCCCACCTGTCAGCGACTTAAGCCATTTTCCCTGGGGTTTAACAGTTTTAATTAAACGGGGGGCCCACGTGTCAGCCTAACTAGGGGTTTTAAACGTGCTTAGGCCCACTGTCGGCGAGGTGATTATCTCCTAATCACGGCGGTTAACGCTAAACGGCAAATCGCGCGGAGCAGAGCTCACTTGACCGAGCGCGGCGAGCCGCGGCCGGCGGCGGAGTGGGCTAGGAGCTCGGGAGACGGCCAAATGGATCGCCGACCCTCGCGCGCCGATGGTGGGGCGAATGGCCCGAGGTGGACCGGGAGAGCGCGTGGCGCGGAGCTGGGTTGGCACGCGGCGAAGTTCGGCCACGGAGGTTCAATTAAACGAGGAAGGCTTCTAGAGGCGGTTTGAGACTCACCGGGGATGAGTGGGGCTCGGGAGGCGGTGGAGGCGGTGGCGTCGCGAGCTCGGACGGCGAAGGTGGACGATCGGCGCCGGGAAGCTGAGTTGACGGCTCGAACGGGTGGCTCGATCGGCCATGGGGTGGCGAGCTCCAGCTACAAGGAATCGGCCGGGGTCCTCGAATCGCGCGAGGATGGCGGAGATGGGGAAGACGGCCCTCGGCGCGCGAGAGGAGGAGAGAGGACCATGCCGGAGCGGGGAGCGGCGACGTGGCGGGGCAGCGAGACCGAGCGGTTCCATCGGGTTGTCCCGGGCGAGTGGGGATCCGCGCGTGGATTCTTTGTTACTCTTAATTGAGCTATTGTTGTAAGATCAAACGGCCTAACAATAGTTCCAAAGTGACAGATAGTGAAGCCATTCTTGGACCATGAGACCTACAAGAAGGTGAAGTTTGTGTACTCCAACGATAAGGAGAGCCAGAAGATAATGGCTGATGTCTTCGACATGGACAAGCTTGACTCAGCATTCGGGGGAAGGAATCCAGCTACCTTTGAATACAACAGCTATGCGGAACAAATGAGAGAGGATGACAAGAATATGCATTCTGTGCACGGCTCAAATGGCAGCTTGCTCTCTCACGGCCAACCTCATAAATCAACTAATAAGGTAGCTAACGATGCAGACTCAGACGCCTCAAGTGAGGCTTCCTTCTACAGTGGAACCGAGTCCCCGAAGCATGAAGATGGAGAACACAGCGTACCAAAGAACGGCTTCTCTTAATTGTTTGCTTGCTCCATTTGAGAGACGGGATAGGTCAAGATACACAATTATCTAATTAACTTGACCCTTTGCACCAGTTCACAGCTGGTTAGGATCCTTTTGTTGATCACGTTATTGGGTCTAAGAGAAGGATTATTTTCTGTTCGTGGTATGAAAGAAAAACTAGAAGTTTGGACTTTGGACCATTACTTGTGATGCATTGATATCTCCTGAATAATATCAATGAGAAACCTTTTATAATGGATATCATGTTGCATCCTTTCATATACAAAATAATTTGATGTGCAAGTGCAATTGATGTGCTCTACTCTTATGAGCTCAACTATCGGTTGTATTTGGGTATTGGTTTGACTTATGTTTGATGGTTGTATGGATGACTTTAAGTTACTGTGTGCTCTATGACAGGTAATATGGCGGCAACAAAATCACATTCTGGTTATTTCATTCTCATGTGGGTAATTAGATGCACTTTCTTGTAAAGTGCATTCTGGGAGGTCACTCGGCTCTTCTTCACCATTTGCCACTCCTTGGGCCCAATCTCGGGTTAAATTTGTATCTTTTGACTAGGTTGTTCTTTTTAGATAAAGTTTTGAATTTGCACCTTTTCTAAGACATTAGGTGGATTCTTTTGGGCTGATGGCTTATGACTTATGGCTTAAATATTTGAATTCTAACTGTATGCGACAGGTAATACGCAAAAGGAAATAGTCGCATACGATTTTGGCCGGTATAGCTGAAATCAGTACACGTTTTACTACAATTTTCTATCGACCCCACCTTAAAAAACGCACCGTTTAAAAATTAGTTACTGTAGATAGTATAAGCATAAACTAACTTTAAGCTCAAAAGAATTTGGCCAAACTCTAGGCTCGTCAAACTACTATATGGTAATGTTTGGAACGCAGGATTCAAACGATTTAGCTTGACTTGTCCTGTATGGAACATAGGATTTGAAGAAATTTAGGCGGTTTATGAGAATTCCTACTCCGTCTCACCCACATTCTTCATACCTTAGCTGTAACATAGGATATTCCAAATGGGTGTTTAATTCCTTGGAGAGGGGGCTTGGGCAATGGTGGCACCTCTTGGAGATCTTGAGCGCGGGGGCGTCGTGTCCCGCCATGGCGCCCTCGTCTTCGATGGATGGATCGATCCGTCCTGAGCTCGCGAGAGAAGGGAAGAGAAAGGGAGGCGTCTGGCCTACCACCACGACCGTAGGAAAACCAAACCCTGTGTTAAAACCCTCACATCCATTGCCTGTTGCAGGGATTTGCAGCGGTCGCGATTCGATGACCGCTCGAGCTGTCCGCCAATCGTAGCCGTCCGATTACATCCTTCCTTCCCTTCTTCTCTTCCATGGCTAGGCGGGCTTAAGCCGTTCCGCGTTTTTTATTTGGATGGGTGGGCCCATAATAGGGCTGTCACTGGTATCCATTACCCTTGTCCGAACTCACACCTATATTATTAGATAAGATATGTATAAGAAATAAAATATGTATTTAAATTTAGGTATGAGGAGAGTAATACACTAATACCCACTTAACCATCTTTACTCACACATGCACACACTTAAACTTAAGGTTGAGGGTACACTTGGACTATCTATGGCCTTGGGCTACTCCTATTAAACATGTGGGAGCCACCTGTGCATGTGTCCGCTACTTTGTATAAAGTAGCTCCATATACACAAAATCATTTCTAGCAAATTTTAGTTGATTTTCGTAAAACTTTTGTGGTGTGAACGCAATGTTGAGATTCCAAATGTTGAAGTCTTACAAAAGCTTCCTATAAAAGCATGTGGGGTATACGTGTGCATCTAGCCTTGATAATATGCATAGAATAGCTTTGCTACACACAGAATCATCTCCAATAAATTTTAATTGATTTCAATAAAGTTTTTGTGGTGTGAACGTGAGATTGAAATTTCAAATATTGAAGTTATGAAAACTTTCTTCATAAGCCTCTTTTACTTAACCTCTCATTTTCCTTCTCCTTTACCCATTAACCCATTGGGTATACTCTTTTTCATTCAGGTATAGGTAATATCACTTCAAGTAGGTATAGATAAAATTGGATATAGATTTGGGTTATCCATACCCTGCCCAGGGGCAGCTCTAGCCCAGAATTAGAACAATGAGTAGTAGGAGCCTAGGATTGCAGCGGGCAAACAAGATTAAACAGTTTGGCTCGGACTATTAAGGCCCGCTCCAAACGACATCTGTTTCTGGATTTTGAAACACGTTGGTTTCTTAATTTTGTCTTTTTAGTTTTTTTGCTTTTGCTTTTGCTTTTTTCTTTATTCTTTTGCATTGTTTGTAATGATATAACCTTTTATTTTATTTTTAAAATTTAATTACTTAGAAAAAGCTAACAGCTTGCTAAAATGCTTTTTTAGCTGCTACTGGCCTACAATACCGAAAAAGGTAAAAAGTCATAAACCCACAGCTGTTTAGAGCACCACCTAAATTAACGGACCGGGTTGCTGTGGCAGCCCTAGCGCAGAACAATGAGGGAGTAGTAGGAGCCTAGGATTGCAGATTCTACTGGATCGGGCAAATACGGTTAAGCAGTCTGGCCCGGACGTCCCGCTCCAAACGACTTCTATTTCTACCTTTTGGAACACGTTGGCTTCTTAATTTCGTCTTTTTAGCCTTTTGGTTTTTTTTCTTTTGCATTGTTCGTGATGATGTAACTTTTTTTATTTTTAAATTTAATTATTTAGAAAATGCTAAATATCACTACGGTGCTTAAGCTAAGAAGGCATAAGCCCACGGCTGGTTAGAGCACACCTAAATTAACGGACCGGGTTGCTTTCTCTTCCCGGTCAAAAAAAAAACTCGACCTGCGGGGGGAAGAAACCCCCGGGTATTCACCCTTAAGACAGAAGCTCGAACTTCTCTCACAGATCGAGAAACCCCGAACCCCTACCCACACCCCGACACGGGGCCACGTTACAGAGAGAACGACCTCGACCAGGCCGGGCCTTGACCGTGCTTTGGCTTGTGAGGTAGGCGAGGATTTTTCCTTAGCCGGTTCGTCCCCACTCGGGAATCGAACTTGGGACGTAAGGGGTGCTACACAGGCACTCTACCGCTACGATAGAGGCCCTTTCGCTTCTCTTCCCGGTCAAACTCCTGCCGGATTTCCTTTAAGCACCCGTGATGGGTTTTGGCGTTGTGTTGCTTCGCCGAATCAACTCACCTGGACAACACAAGGGTGATGCCTACACCGAAGCTCCCCACCGGGCTAAGATAGATGCGTAGAATAAATTTCATCCGGTTTTCTACTCCTTGCTGTCGTGATTGTCCAAAGTGTACCGGGCTAAGTTCCGTAGAATAAAAACCACCCGGTTTTCCAATGGATGAACATCACCACGGTCAAGGCATAGGTCTTACGTATAAACGGTAATCATCGGCATTCTACTCCTCGCTGTCGTGATTGTCCAAAGGGTCTGATGGTAACACGTTGAGTACTCTTGTATACTTTTAGCCATGTGTTTATAAAGAGAAACAAAAATCTTTCTAAAAAGACTCTCTCGGCCTCTTACCTTGAAGAACTAGTTGACATAAGCAGAGTCAGCCAGACAACGGGCCTGTTTTTTTTTTTTTTGCTGAATCTTATGATTTTTTGTTACGGTTTGTGTTTTTGAGTTGTTCGTGCGAGAGATTATAGAGTAGTAGAAACTCATGTGCGATTTTTGCTGATATAAATGAGAAGGCACAGTATATACTACAATTAATTAGTAGACCATATATTAAAAAGATATATTGTTTAAAAGCTAGTTACTGTAGAAAAGTCGAAAAGCAGATTTTAGAAGCTGAAAAAAACAGGCCGTTGCAAGCAGGATCCTTCTCTCTGCCTTGACAAAGGCATTCGGTGGTGTCTCTTATCTCCAATAGCGAAGTGTAGATTGGCGCTACATGACTCGCCATCGCACAAGCAGGCAAAGAGGAATTTTTTGTACGGATAATCCATTTTTTATTCGAAAATACATAAATATACCTGCGGGAAATTGTTTTACAAAAATAGGCTCAAGTCGCCCTCCCATTGGCGACTCTCACCTTTCGCCCAACCGGGAGGCGACATTTAGGAAATATGGGAACCGTTGAACGAATCAATACTATCGCCTGAGCGTTGGGCGACTTATTACAGTCGCTGTATGGTTGGGCGACTGGAATCTTAGTCGCCCAACGGTAGGGCGATAGGGGGGTTTAATTTATTTCTCCACAGTCGGCCGCCCACTACCACTCCACTTTCCCCTTATTGCGCAGAAGAAACGAGAGAAGAAGAGAAGATGTGCACAGAGAAGAAACGAGAGAAGAAGAGGAGAGGAAAAAGAGGAAAGGAGGAAGGGGGAAGAAAAGGAGGAAGAGAAGAGAGGACGGAGGAGGAGGTGAGGGAGGAAGGAGGAGTAGAAGCTATTCCATCTATTTGGATCCAGGTATTTTTGTTGATTATGTTGTATTTGCACTATTATTTAGATAAAATATTGGTGTTAGTAAAAATTGTAGATGTACAAAATGTAGTACAAATTTAGTATGGAAATATTAGTGTCAAAAAGTTGTAGTATACATTCTGTAGTATGGAACATTTTGTAGTATATTAATTTTAGCACCCTTTTTAGTATAGAAAATTTAGTTTAGTGTTGTACGATGTTATTTGACATGCCGTAAATTTCAATCATACACGCAGGCCTACATCATCAATGGCCACGACTACATTGAGAGTGTATTATGGTGCTGGAATTATTTGTGAAGGTCCGAATGGTGTGGATTTGAGCGATTTTTCGCAAGTCACTCTCGTACTTCCGGATGAGAGAATGCTCGAATGACGGATGTGCAAAGATTGGCGACCGAGTTTTTCATTGGACCCCGAGATGTGCAGCGTCGTTGTGCAAGGGCTTTGGAGCCGGTCTCCCACGGACATCAGATGGGAGTTGAAGACATTGGTGCGCTCAGTTTCGTGGAATGGCTTTGTGCAAGGGTGCCGGCGTCGTGGATACGAGTGTGTACTACTTGTGCAACCGTGCTTACTACAAGCAGTTGCGCAAACTCGTGCGTCCGCCTATGCTTCGGGAGGTGCTAGCAGCTCGGGCGGGTAGCACGATGGCGGAGCTGATGAAGTTGCTCGTGAAGAAGGCAATGCGGTACATGGAGGAGAGTTACAGCCGTCAAGCTATAGAGGAGGAACTGGGCAAGCCGATGTGGTACATGGAGGAGAGTTACAGTCGTCAAGCTATAGAGAGGGAACTGGGCAAGCTGATGAAGGAGAGCATAATGAGTATATCGTGCGGCGAGATAGAATCGATGACCAGAGGGCATGAGATGAAGAGCAAGTCTGTAGAGGGACGAGGAGGAGGACGATTCTGATGATGAAGAAGTTCCTATCCCCCAGGAATGGAACCGGTTTAATGCGGAGGGTGTTTCCGCACATGATGAGCATGAATCACCATGGGAGTATCATGACACAGAGGTTCGATTGCATGCTATGTTCGCTGACAAGGAAGCGCTGCAGGATGCCATCAAGCGTTGGGCCCTTTCAATGCAGCGGACATTTCGCGTCGTGAAATCAAGCCAGGAACAGTACACTGTGAAGTGCGAGCAGGATGATTGTCCTTGGAGGGTGCACGCACGTAGACCCAAGTATGAGACCCACTGGATTGTGTCCAAGGTGGAGCTGCACTCCTGCATTCTAAACAGGAAGAATGATGCAGCGGAGACATCTTCAGGGCGCGAGAAAAAGGGGAAACAACCACGCTACACCCAGTAGACAAAATATAATAGACCCAGCAAGTTGTATTCCCTAAGGCTTGTTAGGACTAATTGTGGAGTTCTGAACATTACAAGTTCTACACTATGTATGTATCCGTACACTATTTAGGAACATTTAAATATCACTTACCACTTTATATATCAAATGTTCTATACTCAATCGTTCTTAAAAAAAATTCCCAAAATTTTTTATGCACGTACAACATCCAGTGAACATAAACTTTTATTACAATTATAACAAATTTTTTCCCAGTTTAAAACTACAAAATTTACAAAACTCTACAAAAATCACAGGGGAGAGTAAAGTCGCCCTCCTATTCGGTGACTGCATTATAAGTCGCCTATCCATTAAACGACTGCATTATAAGTCGCCCATCCATTGAGCGACTGCATGTAGTCGCCCAATAGGAAGGCGACTGATTGCAGTCGCTCTAAGGTAGAGCGACACAAGTTTTGTCGCCTCCCGGTTGGCGAAAGATGAGTCGCTCAATGGGAGGGCGACTTGAGCCTATTTATGTAAAAAAATTTCCCGCGGATATATTTATGTATTTTTAAATAAAAAATAGATTATTCGTACAAAAAAAATTCGGCAAAGAGAGAGGGAAACCAGGAACACAGCGCGCCTCGCAGTCGCAGCACGGGTCGACAAAAAGGTCACAGCGTTTTACAGTGGCACGCGCGGACGCATGCGAGTGAGCAGTGACACACTGACACAAGGCAAGGAAAAGCGAAGTACAGGTAAAAGGCAAACATCGAAAGCTACCACTCCATGGTGATCATCACATCGACAGATAGCTCTGCAGGCAGAAGGCGATGGCCGTCGAGTGTGCGTGCACTGATAAGTACGAGCTACTAGCTAGTACTGGCACTGCCGGTACGAGCGCGTGGACCGGTGGCGCTCATGGGTGCGGGTTGTGCCGGTTGTTGGCGCCTGTTTGCGGGTAGTCGTTGATGACCTCCATCACCACCCTCTCCGCCACCGCCGGCCCCTCCTCCTCCGGCGCAGCCGCCAGCCCCCGCGCCGCCTCCTGAACACCACAAGTTAAATGAATAAACGTTGTCACTGTCTTCCCTAATCTAACGAGCGAATAATTGGTATTTGCAGTGGCATTTTGACGATTCTTCATCGATCTGCAATGGTACTGTCATAATCTGATACGGTCGTTCTTGAAGCAGCGTTTATTTAATTTCTCCGATTTGATGTGTGTAATGCCCTCGCGTATGCGCTGCTCTAAATCTTGTTTCCTCGGAGAACCTAGACTTGTTCTAGAATAGGGTGTACCTTACACGACATGAAAAATGGCGAGTCGATTATGGAGTAAGGTTATACATACACCATTGTTTGGTTTGGGCAGTAGCATGTAGAGTTCAGCATGCCTATTGCCTCCGGATGTTTGCGTTTGCATAGTATTGTAACTAACCGAGTTTAAAAAGTACTTGCTCTAGAATTTTGCAAGGCTCGCTTTAGTGATTCTTTGTCTACAAGAAAAAAGATTAGGATTTTACAGCTCAATCAGGATACACCTAGCTGAGAAACAAACGGTTTATCAGAAATATGCATCACTGTAGATGGCTACATGCTTTCACTGTTTCACATGAACCGATCAGAGAGAGAGAGGGCGGCAAACCTGTCGTACAACATTCTCCAGCGCGTTCGCTGCTCCCTCCTTCCATTCAGGGCTCGCTACAAGAAAGATCAAGAAACACAGAGACAAAACAGTTGCAAACGCTTGCCCTTGCCAAACCAAGCATCGTATACTCATACCAGATAACAATCTCTTCGAGAACCGAAAGAAGAGAGAGAGCAGAGACGGCCAGCACGTACCTGCAGAAGACGCCGCCGGCGCGGCGTCGAGGCGAGCAAGGCAGAGGGAGAGCAGTACCAGGAGCACCGCGAGGAGGCGGAGGCCACCGCCGCGCCGCCGCTGCTGCCGCGGTTGCGCCATCACATTGCCGAGCGCGACCGAACCACCTCTGCTTCTTGCTGCTCTTTCTCCTCTAGTCCTCTGGTTTCTGTGCGCGTCTGAAGAGGGGGCAGGACCTGCTGTTTCTTGCTCGGCTCCTCCTCTTGAGCCTTGACCTCTGCACAGTAACCGCCTTATAAAGAAAGCCTCGGGGCGCCCTAGCTAGCTTGTGCGCGTCCCGTAAAGCGAGCCCAGTGGTGGGTGGTTGGCGGTGCTCGCCGCAACGGCAGCGCTGATCCTCTGGGTCACCGAAGAAACTAATGCGATGTCATTTGTCAGCACGGCGAGCCATCTCATCAGCGAAGAGAACTCAAACCGGTGTTCGAACCTCCAACTACTCGCACCAGACCGTAATTTTTTTTCTGTCTACCGAGTCATCCGAAGCTCGAATCAATTCTCGTGTGTTGCGTTCACGTTCACATCTGAAGCTCTGAACATTTTCTTCGGTAACGCAGAGGATCTGTGAGCCTGTGACTGTAGAGACGGCGCTCGCGGCTGAAACTCCCCGTTCGCCTGCGTGCGCTGTCGGGTTGGACTTTTGTTGGCATCCGCCGAGATTCCGAGAGACGCTAACCACCAGCCATGCATATGCACTATTTAAGCGTTTGAAAACTGCAAACCCGAGCTTAGGATCTTCCCCAGTTGGACATATCAAGTCGCCCATCGCAAAGTTAATGCGGTCTTGCAGATCACAAGTCAGATGGGAAAACGTGATTTAGGTGTCTCTTAATTGGGCTGAATTTTGATGATTTATAACTGAATTTTTATTGTAGCTGGTTGAAATTATACTGTAACTGATGGTGACCTATTTGATATAATTAGATTAAAAATTTTAAAAATAGAAAAAAGGTTAGCCCATCACGTATAATACAAACGAATACAAAAAAAGAATAGACAAAAAAGCTCAAAAAACTGAAAAGTCGGAAAAAGATGAAGTTTAAAAATAAGTAAAAAATAATCTAGAAGTCAGAAGTCCAAGTGCAAATGAGTGAGCCTAAGGGGGTGTTTGGGACTGCTCCACAAACTCTGCTCCACAAACTCTACCGTGGAGCAGTTCCACAAAAAACCTAGAGTTTGTGGAGCACCCCTTTAGGTGCTCTCACAACTCCACCTTTTTTTTCCTCGAACAGAGTGCGTGGAGCTGAACTTGTTTGGCTAAAAAACATGGAGCGGAACTGAAAAACGTGGAGTGAGACAGTCCCAAACAGCCCCTAAGATCCAATTATTCGTCAGGGACCAGTACTTTGCTCATGATTCGAGGTTTGTCTCATGTTCTGGGCTTAGTGGGTGTCACATGTGCTCTCTGATCCTATCTTAATGCAGTTTCAAGGAGACCAAGACGAAGCTCCCCACGGATGAATTGGTTTACAAAGCTGTTTATGGACAGTCACTGACATGCGGGTCTCACCCGTAGATACAGTATCTCGGAGCCAACATGTCAGTGACCGTTCGTATCATTCCTTAGGGAGGTACTGGTAGACGCAGCACTCGCCAACAACGTTGGGCTTGTTTAATATGTGTGTACCAAATTAGGGGAAAGTTTATGTCGAGCTGCTGTCATCGGTGGCGGTGCAACCGCAACCACGGCTGGAAATATATGTAGAATAATCGCGGCTCGAAGTCAACATGGCTGCACTATACTATACACACTTCGCTTTGCCTTTGCTTCATCCGCAATGTGACAAGTTTCGGACCACGTAGCAGTTAATTTAACTTGCGCAGTAGCGATGTCGAAAAGTAGGGAATCCGTACGTACGAGCGAACTATTTTTTTTGAATCCAACACACAAATTTTACTCTAGCTATATTTTTAAAAAAGATTTTGACTTTTAAATACCTATTTTTATAAATCTAGCTCCTTCTGTGGACCTATTATAGCGATAGTTGCTACCGAGCCATAGGTCCATGGCAGTACTGTTGTTGCCGAGCTACTTAGTTGCTACCGCACGTGGTAGATCCACAGGAGAAGGCTAGATTTGTAAAAACGAATGTTTGGGAACTAAATTTGAAAAAAAGATGAGTAGAGCGATATTTTCAAAGTCAATTCAGCTTTTTGCTACACTAATACTACGTACTAAGAGGGTGGTTTTTGGTGGGTTCTTTTGGGCTGATGATTCTAGCTTATGGCAGTATGTAGAGAGAAATAGTCATATGCTATTTTGACCGATATAGTTGAACCCAGTACATATTTTACTATAATTTTTCTATTGATTCTGCTTTACAAAATACACTGTGTAAAAGTTATTACCATAGACAGTATAAGTATAAGTCAATTTTAAGCTCAAAAGAATTCAATCTATAACTTACTATTCTAATAAATAGTGGATGTAAAAAAAACCAAAACCAAAAACTGGCTAAAAATCGAAAAGAATAGGATCTAAATTTTGCCTCTTACAAGGTAGACACTAGATATAGGAAGGCTAGCTAGTCCAACCCCGTTGCGATCGTATTACGTAAACATGTAAGTCGCAAGCAAAACAATGCCTTGATACGTCATACATCTCCATTAAGATGTTCTCTTTTCCTTTTGTGGGATTAATCTCCGTTGAGATGTACGGGAAAGTTTTTTGGATTTGCCACTACTAGTTTGGAGGAGATAAAAGGTATGAGCTTGCATTTGCATAGTGCGCAAGCCGGCTAGTGGCCATACATGGACAGATCAGAGGGCTACAAATGAGTGCCTAGATAAAGTGCGTGATCAAGTTTGTTTTATCTTAATTGTTGATGCCTTGATTGAATGCTTCCTAATCTAGTTTCTAGGAGGCTTAGTAATTAAAATAGTCAAAATGCCAAGAAGAACACGAACGCATGAAAATGATGCGAACCATTGAGTTGATCACTATGCTTAAAAGTTGACTTATAGTTACTGCCTTTTCGTCTAAAAATTGCATCGGAGGTACTTCTCTCCTCATTCAGATCGTTTAGTTTCAATACTACTTTTATATTACCAAGTTAGGTGTGTACCTGCGAGCTAAGTGGCTGAATGAAGGCTGGATTCGTTAATGCGTTTGTCTTATATTTTATGTATAGGTAAATACTACCCAGTTTAAAATTATTATGTTTTTTTAAATAAAATCTATACAAAATTATAGTATAAAATATACTGATTTTAATTATACCGACTAAAATTATATACAAATATTTTTTTTTCAATATACTGTATGGCACGGACAGTCCAGAATAGTACATAATTATGAAAATCGTCACATGCAGGAATATTCGGTGCTGCATGTACTCCCCTGTCGAACTTTATTTGCTTTTCCTCCTTTAATAACCCATTAAGCTGCAGTCAAACTGTCCTTCTGACTTCACAAGTCACAAGTTGACGTCCTGTATATAGATACATGGTTGGTTTTAATTCAAAATAGTCGAATGGCCGTGTGCAACGCATTCAATTGTTTTCTTTTCCTAAATCAACCGATTTTTACGACTATGATCTTGATCCAACGACTACTCTTCTCTCCATCTATAACACTACTTTCGTCTCTAACACCGAATCAATCGTATCACTTGATTTGTTCCCCATGAAACCCCATCATCACTGCTTCCTTGATCCTACACCACCACCTTGCCACCAACACTAGTGAGGCTCACTGGAGTTCCACCACATCATTGTCATTGATCTTCACGGCGCTTTCTCCCCCTCCTCCACTGCGCCTCCTCCACCTCTAGATACGTCTCTACCTCGTCGGATATCGCACTATCCTTCACTTCCTTGTCGTTGCCTTCGGCGACGGGAAGCAACGTCTCATGCACATCACCTTAATATAAGGAAAATAAGGGGTATACGGCAGAGTAGCCGCTTGTGGTTGCTTGCCGTCATGCTCAGCTTCATTGGCCACAACAATGACGCACGCACACAGGCTTGGCTTCGTTGGAGGAGGAGGGGAGGCTGTATGGATCTAGGAGCAAATCTAAATGTGAGAAATTCGACTGATTTCGTAAAAAAATTTAGTTGACAAGGCTCTAACACCCCCTACCTTTACATTGTGTATTTCATACCAACTTAAATTCCTGTAGGACCAAAGATGGTGACTAGAGGAGGATGAACATGAGCCGACAAGATGATAAGACTTTTTCAATATTTTCTCAAAGCGCCAGCACGACTCCAAGTTTTTTTATTCCAATAGCTATGAGAGTTTACGAAGTTCAGAGAATAAACACCCACATAAAAAGAGCCAAACAAAATAGTGCAAAATCGATAATACCGCTACAGTAACTTTGGTAGCATCACTACAATAACTACGGTAGTACGTCGTAGCGCTACAGTAGAATCGATGGTACTGCAGATATAGTAATCAGCACAGGAATAGTGAAATCAGCACGATTTCAAACAAAATTCGAAGGAACTTTTGATCCGTTGGTTCTATAGCTTGAAACTTAGCATGCATCTTCATTAGGATGTCATAAACCTATTTTAATCAACGATCAAGAGAATCATTGCTAAAGTTATGACTTTTTTTCATTTGAGTGAAGAGTGCATCAAAACAGGCGAAAAACGAGAAATCTCGATCTGCTTTTGCTCATGAGTTCTAGATGATCTAGGTGACCTTAGATGGGTTCTCACATGTTATAGCAAGCTAGATTAAAGCACGAATTTGATCCAAATCACCCATAAAAGCAAAACTCTAAAATCACCTCTCTCTTGAGGAAAACTGGGCAAACTCAAGAACTTTCCTTAAAAGGTGTCTGGATGAATGGGAGCTAATCTTCAAGAGATATTTCCATCTCTTACATGTCCTTGATACAAGAAAAGATTAAAAAGAGATAAACCCCAACAACAAAGCCAAGCAAATCAAAAGCACATGAGAGAATACATGGCACAACTCACTTGGACAAATTTTGAATGTTTATTTCACTTGAAGAAGAAAATTTTATAGCCAATCTCTCAGAATAGCAGAGCTCTAAGCTTAGAGCACATACACAAAAGGCTTCAACACAAGTAAACCCTTACCCTAATATCTCAAGTCTACCACAAGACTCAACTCAACACAAGGCTTATATAATGGAGGCTCCTCACCTCTCACTTCACCCTTATAACCAGCCACTCTTTAGTAGATTACACCACTTACATATGGAAAACCTGGTAACCCACACACAAACGGATTTTACACTCTTACACACTTGCACGTTTTTTAAAGCGCGACTTCTACAAAGGCTCCACAAGCCTGGCAAGATATTCCATCCACAAAGATGTGACTTGAACCACTTAGACTAGCATGGTGGTTTTGTAAACCGTTACATCACCCAGTTTCAGACAATTTTCCAAATTGCCACCCACTGGACTTCACAACGGTGTGATGCCCATGACTTATCACCAAGATCGTACGCCTGCGCCAAGGCCGTCAACACTTGAAATGCTCAAGTCCCATAACACACCAACATCACTCCACAGTTCATGATGCCCAACGCTTGCAGCTGTGCATTTGTTGCTGGTATGTTTATTCCAGAGAGACACCTTTTCGGGAGTCTTCTCCTCTCCTAAAAATGGTAGTTTCGTATGTGTTAAGCGATACTGCCGTTGTGTGGTAGTAATGGGCTCTGTGTGAGCGGTACTACTGATAGCAGGCTGTAACAACTAGTTTTCTAACCATTACGAGAGGAGCGGTAGTACCAATCGTTTGCTGATGGTACTACCGGTTGTCCTGATTTTTGTCCTCAACGGCTAGTTTTGTTTTGTGGGGTATAAATACCCCCTTGTGGCCGGTTGGAGAAAATGTTGCTTGACTCCATTTCATTCCTTAGAGCTAGTGTGAGGTTCCCCTCTCAATTGTGTATGTGTTGCACTTTGTGAGTAAGAAGAAATAGTCTAGATTGCATATGTTGCATTTAGAGATATATTTTGTATTTATTTGAGCTTGTGCATTCATTACACGTGGTGAGAGTCAAGCAAAGGGCTTGACTTGTTACTCTTGGAGGTTGCCGGCTCCTAGACAGCGTTGGATGCGTTGTGCGCAGTGATCTTCTCAAATAATGTTGTGAGAAGACCCGATGTGTTGTGAAGGTTGGAGCTCACCTACCTAGAGTGAGAAAAAACTACCACGCTAGTGAAATTGAGGTGATTGGCTTAATTTGTGGAGCCGGTCCAATTCATTTAAACTTACCTTAATGTGGATTAGGAGAGACCACCAAGTCTCTGAACACTATGGTAAAAAGAACCGTGTTTTTGTAGTTTGTTTTATTGTGTTCAATTTACATTCAAGCAATTTATATTCATAAAATTAAATTGATTACTTGTCATCATAGAATTGCAAATCTTTAATATACACTTAGGTTGTTAGTGCACTTAGGTGAATCTAGTTGATTTAGGTCTTATTTGTGCTAAACCAAATTGATTTACGCTTCCACATTATAAACTTGATTTTAGCCAAAAAAATTTAAAACCGCCTATTCACCCCTTTCTAGTTGGCCCCCTCGATCTTACAATGTCTTGAGAGATGATTGTCCGATGATCTATTCAAGAAGGTTGTGAAGAGGCCTGATGGCGATTGTGAGCGGTGTAGTGCTCGCCATCTCCGAAGTGGAGGAAGAGCAACCCTAGTGGACTTGAGGCCATTAGGCTTAATTCGTGAAGCCAGTCCAATTCGTTTGTACTTACCTCAACGTGGACTAGTGCAGATCGATAAATCTTCGATAACACGGGAAAAACATTGCATGTTTTTATTGTGGATATCCCTTGTCTTTACTCTTCCGTATTTACATTTATAGCTATTGAATTGATATATCTTGTATAGCAAAAATTGTATTTGGTAGAGACATAGCTTGTGATGCCTTAGGAAACTTAGAAACTTTGCTCTTAACTAGTGTTAGGTGTTAGATGATGTATTGCCGGCTGGCCCTTTGGGCTGCATGGCTGCCCCCTTTGGGCCTCATGTGATTGGGTTATTGTGTTTGAGTCCTAATAGGCAAGGAGTCCTAATACTGGTTGTATTCTATAAGCCATAACCCTAGGTCATCCTTGCCTATATATATATATATATATATATGTGTAAACATACCTCTCATAACTCAACTATTCGAGGGAGGAAGTACTCCCTCGAGGACCACGTTCTCGTCGACGATCCCAAACCGGCCCTCCCCGACCGGGTCCGCATGGATTGCGTCGTCAAGTCCTGGCTCCTCAGCACTCTCTCCACCGAGCTCGTCGAAACTGTGCTGGAACGCCGGGCCACCGCACACATCACCTAGCTCGCTGTCGAAACTCAGTTCCTCGGCAACAGGGAGTCGCGCGCCCTCTATCTCGACGCCGAATTCCGGAGCTTCGTCCAGGGTGACCTTTCGATTGCTGACTACTGTCGATGCTTCAAAAGCATGGCTGACGCCCTTGCTGACCTCGGGGAGTTCGTCGCCGACCGGACTCTCGTCCTCAATGTCATCTGCGGACTCAATGATAAATTGACCGCCATCGGCTTGCATCTTCAACGGAGCCGGCCCTTCCCCTCCTTTCTTGAGGCACGCGCTTCTGGAAGAACTCAATCTGGCCAACCGGAGGACATCCCCCGCCACCGCCTTACTCACCGCCGGCGGCCAGCCCGCCTCGACACCTGCCCTGTCCTCTTCAGCTCACAGCGGCAATGGGGGTGGCGGCGGCGGCAGTTACTCCCAGTCCCGCAACCGGCGTGGCAAGCGCGGCGGGGGCGGCGGCTCCTCCCAGTCCCGTGGCCAGGGCGGCGCGCCATCACAGACACCCGACGCAGGCAACACAAGCATAGCCGGCGGGTCCAAATCCAGCGGCTGGCCTAGCTTCTTCACTGCTTGGACTGGCACAATCCAGATGTGGCCCGGTCCCTGGCCTCCTCTTGCGCCGCTTTCGCAGGGCCGCTTCCCCAGACCGACCTCGTCTCCCCAACCGTAGCCTCATGCGCTGCTGGCTGCAGCCGAATCGATGGCGGCAGCAGTCTTCCGGCGGTCGCGGGCGAGAACCGATGGCGGTGACGGGTCTTCGGGCAGTCACGGGCGAAATCGGGGTGCCGGCGGGTCTTCCGGGTCGCGTATGGCGCCCCTGCTAGTCTACCCTCCTGGGATCAGAACAACCTTGCAAGTTCATTCTCCACCATGACATTGCCACCGCCTCAGCAATCCGAATGGTACTTCGACTCGGGGGCTACCTCCCATATGGCCTCCGACCCTGGTATCCTCTTTTCCTCCTCTATTTCCTAGTATCCCACTCCCTCTTCAATTGTTGTCGGTAACGGTTCTTTGCTTCCCGTTACCTCTACTGGCACAGCCGATCTTCATGGCCATTTTTGTCTTAATAACGTTCTTGTTTCCCGTACTCTTATTAAGAACCTTCTTTCTGTTCGCCAGTTTACTTCTGACAACAACTGTTCTATTGAGTTTGATCCCACTGGTTGTTCTATGAAGGATCTTCGGTCTCGGAACGTGATCGTCAGGTGCAATAGCTCCGGGCCGCTATACCCTCTGCATCTTCCTGCCGCTGGGTCCTTCCTCGCCGAGTCCTCCACCTCACTTTGGCATCGCCACCTTGGTCATCCGGGTCATGCAGTTTTGTCTCAGTTAGCGAGTTCTTCCATTGTTCCCTCATGTAATACAAACACAGGCCATTCTATCTACCATGCATGTCAACTGGGTCGACATGTGCGTCTTCCATTTCCTGTGTCAGCATCCCGTGCTTCAAATAAGTTTGATCTTATACACTGTGACCTCTGGACTTCACCTGTTGATAGTGTCTCTGGTTACAAATATTATTTGCTCATTCTTGATGATTGCTTGCACCACCTTTGGACGTTTCCCCTTAGGCTCAAATTTGACACTTTTTCAACACTCGCTAATTTTTTCTCTCATGTTTCCATTCAGTTCGGCGCCACCATTAAGGCAGTCCAGTGCGACAACGGCCGCGAGTTCGACAACTCTAGCGCCCGCACGTTCTTCCTCACTCGTGGCGTCCACCTTCGCATGTCTAGTCCTTACAACTCCCAACAGAACGGTAAAGCTGAGCGTATCATTCAGTCTATCAATAATGTCATTCGCTTACTTTTGTTTCAGGCGTCTATGCCACCGTCCTATTGGGACGAGGCGTTGGCCACTGCCACGTATCTCCTCAACATCTTACCCACCAAGACGCTGAACTTCTCCACGCCGCACCACGCCCTCTTTAGGATGTCACCGTCATATGCTCACCTTCGCGTTTTTGGGTGCAAATGCTACCCAAACCTTGTCTCCACAGCCTCCCACAAACTCGCTCCTCGCTCCGCCCTATGTACCTTCCTTGGTTACTCCGCTCATCATAAGAGATACTGGTGTGTCGACATGACTTCCAATCGGGTCTACATCTCTCGTCATGTCATCTTCGATGAAAAATCATTTCCCTTTGCTGATCTTTCGTCCACCCCATCCACGGAGGGTTTTGAGTTTTTGGATGATTGTACTAACCCAGTGCCGACCCCTATCGGTCCGTCGTGCACATATTTACTTGCAGGACTACCTCCTGCACGCGCACCACGCGCGACACCGCCTCGCCCATGCCACGCGCGGCTTCGGAAGAGGCTTCGCCCGCACCTCTACCTTGCGCGGCCCTAGCAGACGCTGCACCGACGGCATCGCCACGCGCGGCACCGAGGACGCCGCGCCACGTACGGCACCGCCTGCCCCAGCACCCGCACTGTCACGTGCGGCACCCGGCTCGCCTGCATTGCCACATGCGACCCCCGCTGATCGCACGATTCGCCACGTCTACACACGCCATACGAAGTCGACCTCCGGCTCGACCTCCGCCCCAGCGCCCCCTCCGGCGCACCTGGACGCCGCCCCGACACCCCCCCGGCGCACTTTCCCTCAGGTGCCATTCCGGTGCCTCCCGTGCTGAATCAGCACTCGATGACGATGCGCGGCAAGTCCGGGTTCCGACTACCCGCTCTCTACCACGCCACTGTCGCCCGTTCCACGGACGTACCGTAGCGCCCTCGCCGACCCCAATTGGCGGGCTGCTATGGAGGAGGAGTACGCTGCCCTCTTGCAAAACCACACTTGGGAGTTGGTTCCTCGCCCACCGACCGCAAACATCGTCTCCGGCAAGTAGATTTTCAAGCACAAGTTCCAAGCCGATGTCTCCCTAGAGCGCTACAAGGCACGCTGGGTTCTTCAGGGCTTCACTCAGCGGCCTGGTGTAGACTTCGATGAGACATTCAGTCCAGTGGTCAAACCAGCGACCGTTCGCACGGTTCTGTCGCTAGCTTTGTCTCACCGCTGGCCACTCCATCAACTCGACGTGAAGAATGCCTTTTTGCATGGGACCTTGTCCGAGACTATCTACTTCTCACAACCTTCCGGGTTCGAGGACTCGTCTCATCTGGACTTTGTGTGTCGGCTCAACAGGTTTCTCTACGGCCTCAAGCAGGCGCCACGGGCCTAGTACAGTCGTTTTGCAGCCTACCTGCTTACCCTCGGATTTGTTGAAGCCAAGACCGACACATCGCTCTTTGTCAACCGTCGTGGCTCCGAGACAGTCTATCTCTTACTCTATGTTGATGACATCATCCTCACCGCCTCGTCAGATGACTTACTTTGGCGCACTGTTTTTGCCCTGCAGCGGGAATTCTCTATGAAGGACCTTGGCCCGCTTCATCACTTTCTCGGGACGCATGTCCAGCGACGCGGCGATGGTCTCTTCCTCTCTCAGCGACAGTACATGTTGGATATCCTCGCTCGTGCTGGCATGGCTGACTGCAAGCCGTGTTCCACTCTGGTCGACACCAAGCCCAAGATACCTGCTACCACCGGCGCACCTGTTCAGGACCCATCTGACTTTCGTAGTCTTGCCGGTGCCCTTCAGTACCTCACTTTCACCAGGCCAGATATCTCCTATGCCATTCAGCAGGTCTGTCTCCACATGCACGACTCGCGGGAGCCCCATCTTGCAGCTTTGAAGCGCATCCTTCGATACATCCGATGCACTCTCAACTTTGGACTCATCCTCCAGCCGTCCACTCAGTCCAACCTGGTAGTCTACTCGGACGCTGATTGGGCAGGATGTCCATATACACGCAAATCCACATCGGGCTACGCCGTCTTCCTTGGAGACAACATCATCTCTTGGTCCTCCAAACGCCAAGCCACGGTGTCTCGCTCCAGTGCTGAAGCAGAATACCGTGTTGTGGCCAACGCGGTCGCTGAAGCTACATGGCTGCGCCAACTTCTTCTCAAGCTTCACTACCCCTCGGTGCGCCTCTTTAGTCTACTGTGATAACATCAGCAGCGTCTACATGTCCACCAACCCAGTCCAGCATCAACGCACCAAGCATATTGAGATTGATCTTCACTTCGTTCGTGAGCGAGTCGCCCTTGGAGACATTCGGGTTCTACACGTCCCCACTACATCGCAGTATGCCGATATTTTCACCAAAGGGCTGCCATCTTCAGTCTTCACCGAGTTCAGGTCCAGTCTCAACGTCCGCTGTGCCGATGCTTCGACTGCGGGGGTGTGTTAGATGATGTATTGCCGGCTGGCCCTTTGGGCTGCACGGCTGCCCCCTTTGGGCCTCATGTGATTGGGTTATTGTGTTTGAGTCCTAATAGACAAGGAGTCCTAATACTGGTTGTATTCTATAAGCCATAACCCTAGGTCATCCTTGCCTATATATATATGTGTAAACATACCTCTCATAACTCAACTATTCAATTCAGTGCCGCAATCCCTTCTTACATTAGGTTCTTTTGTTGATCCTTGTTATTATAATTGTTAAACTTAGAGTGAATTTTTTTAATCTCCTATTCACCCTCTTCAGTCAATTATCCTTTATTTATTAAGTTGGTGGGGTGGCAGACAGACCACAACCACCTAGATAATTTAATCCAACTCCTGTAGTTAACATGCAATGATTTTAATCTGGACAGTGCTTGCAGAACCAGATTTGCTGAACTTATGCCAATTTGATCCATAAACTTGAGTATCCTGCCTCTAAATTTGGGAACTAGCCCACTATCACATTCGCAGCTTCTGTTGAAATGACTACTAACCTGTGTAAACTAGACAAGTTCTTGATCATGATAGATTGATTAACTGTCAAATTCAGAGGCGAAATTGCTGAAACATATGGGATCCATTTTGGGGTTCCTGGTGCTAGAGCGAGCGATGGTTTCTTTGTTCCTTTCGAGAACAGAGCTGGACCTTTGGATCCTGCGAAGGGCACATTTGAATATACAGTAGTTTGCCTGGGAAGTTTTTTTTAGAAAACCTCTTATTTATGTTAATAACTTAATGATAAAGTACATGTGTACCTAAATTTTACATTGAAAATTCTAAAGGAACATCGTGATACCATCTAGTCTTTAAGTCAATAAACTTGTTGAACTTCTTTATCTCGCTTGTGGTAGACTCCGTATCTTACAACAGTGTCATAATTACTGTCAATTATGACAGCGGAAAGTATATTGTCATTGATCTCCGTTGATGTGTAAGACCTACGTTTTGGTAGTGATGTTGTTTCTCGGAAGATTGTCCTTGATCTTCGTTGATGTGTAAGAACTACGTCTTGGTAGTGATGTTGTTCCTCGGAAGAAAATTAGAGGTGATTTATTTGCATCCAATTTGGCGCAGTATCAATCTTCCGACTAGGCGTCACCATCGTCATCCAGGTGAGTCAGTATGATAAAACTCATAAAAGATAATGAAAATCCAACCGAGAACTCACCAAAGAAGACCAAAAAGTCGAAAATTGATCTAGTAATAAAAACAAAAGAAGCTAAAAAAAACTAAATTTAGTTATGAAAATCAACACTCCCCACTTATTCAACGCCGACTAGAACGCCAGATAAGAGGGGTGGGAGGCTGACGATGAACTGACGGAGTTGCGGTTGGCGGCTAGGGTTAGTAGCGGCGACGGTGGCTCCGAACGTGAAACTATTTTGCTTGGGAAGTCTGAAGACAAAAGGGGCACGGGAGTAACTAAGCTTATAAATGGGCCGGGTATCTACTATCTAGGTTATTCCAGCCCTTTTTTGCCCATGGGAAAGGGCATGCAAGCCTTCGAAGCATTTGCCATTTTTTGGGCAGTAAGTTGAACTGAGCTGAGCATATTTTTTTGTACTTTTGCTTCATATCTGCTTATGGACTAATAACGCGTTAACAGTGATGTTGTTTAGCACAAGACTTGTGGTTGCTTTTTTTAGGTTATGCCGAACTGCAGATCGTAGTGAGATGGTTGACGGTAGTTGATTCAGTTTCCAAATTCTAGGTTTAAAAAGGGAATGAGTCTCATAAAAATGAAACCAAACGAATTAAAAAAAGATACCAGACACAAATCAAACACCAATCCCCTGATCTCATGTTTTATGCCCTGCTTAATGAGGCTTATAAGCCGTGGCTTCTTTTTTTTTTGCACTGTAACGACTAAAAATGCACTGTAGCATTTGTTAGCTTTTTTGAGTAATTAAATTTTTTTAAAAACAAAAAAGTTATATCACCACAAACAATACAAAGGAATAAGAGAGAGAGGAAAAGAAAAAAAAGAAAAATCCAAAAAAACAAAAAAAAAATAAATGAAAATCCAAAAACTGAAACCATTTGAAGCAAACCTTATTCCCTGCATTTCTTTTGCTCTCTTTCAAACCAGAGAAATCATGGATATGCCGGAAATTTTTGTACGAATAATCTATATTTTATTCGAAGTTACAGAAATATACCCGCGGGAAATGTTTTTACAAAAATAGGCTTCAGTCGCCCAATAGGGGGCGACTGGTGCTAATCGCCCAACCGAGAGGCGACACATAGGGAATATGGCAACGGTTGGGCGAATTATTGCTGTCTCCGGCGTTGGGCGATCAGAATTGCGATCGCCAACGCCAGCGGCAGTCTTGAAGCCTTAAGGTAGCTCACTCGTGGTCGATCATCGCTACGCATTGTTTCACGCGTGCAAAGCAGAGAAGAAAGAGAGAAGAAGAGAAAAGAAGAGGAGAGGAAGGAGGGGAAGAAAAGGAGGGAAAGAGGAGAGGGAGAAGAGGGAGAGGAGGAGGAGAGGAGAGGGAGAGGAGGAGAGGGAGAGGAGGACAGGAAAGGAGGAGGTGAGGGAGGAAGGAGCAGGGGAAGCTATTCCATCCATTTAGATCCTCAGATTCAGGTATTTTTTCCATTATTTTGTAGTATTATCTTTATGAAATGTTAGTATTAGTAAAAATTATAGATGTAGAAAATTTAGTACATTTTTAGTATAGAAAAAGTTTTAGTATACATTTTTTGGTATGGGACATTTTGTAGTATAGAAATGTTAGCATAGAAAAGTTTCAGTATACATTTTTTAGTATGGAACATTTTGTAGTATAGAAATTTTAGCACAATTTTTAGTATAGAAAGTTTAGTATGGTGCGATGTTATTTGACATGTCGCAAAATTGAAACGTGTATGCAAGCCGATATCATCAATGGCAGTACCCACTACATTGAGAGTGCATTACGGTGCTGGAACCATTCGTGAAGGTCCGAATGGTGTGGATTTGAGCGGCTTTCCGCAAGTCACTCTCGTACTTCCGGATGGCGAGAATGATCAAATCGCAGATGTGCTGCATTAGCTAACTTAGAGTTTTTCATTGGACCCCGAGTTGTGCAGCGTTGTCATGCAAGGGCTTTGGAGCCAATCTCCCACGGACATCAGATGGGAGCTGAAGACATTGGTGCGCACTGCTTCGTGGAAGAGCTTTGTGCAAGGGTGCCGGCGCCGTGGATACGAGTGTGTCCTGCTTGTGCAACCATGCTCACTAGAAGCAGCTGCGTAAGCTCATGCGTCTGCCCTTGCTTCGGGAGGTGCTAGCAGCTTTTTACATGCATATGTTGGCGAAGATGATCAAGTTGCTCGTGTTGAAGCCGAAGTGGTACATGGAGGAGAGGTACAATGGTCAAGGCGAGCCGATACAGAGGGAACTGGATAAGCCGACCAAGGGGAGCATGTTGAGTACATTGTGCAACAGATGGACTGTGATGACCAGAGGGCATAGGCTGAAGAGGAAGCTGTACAGGACGATGAGGAGGACAGTTCGAATGAGGATGAAATTCCTATCACGTAGGAATGGAACCAGTTTAACGCTGAGGGTGTTTCTGCGCATGATGAGCATGAATCAGCGTGGGAGTATCATGAGACAGAGGTTATGTTGCATTCTATGTTTGCTGACAAGAAAGCATTGCAGGATGCTATCAAGCTGTGGGCCCTTTCAATGCAGCGGACATTTTGTGTCGTTAAATCAAGTCAGGAGCAGTACACTGTGAGGTGCGAGCAGGCTGGTTATCCTTGGAGGGTGCACGCACGGAGACCCAAGTATGAGATTCACCGGATTATGTCAAAGGTGGAGCTGCACTCTTGCATTCTCAACAGTGTTTTGGCCAGGCATTGTAACCTAACGTCGACCTTTATAGCCAATTTGATGTATGGAGAAATTGTTGAGAAGAAAGACATGGAGGCCACGCATATCATGGTAGCTATCGAGAATAAATTCAAGTACAAGATTAGTTACGCGAAGGCGTGGCGTGCCAAGCAGAAGGCGTTGGAAAAACGTTTTGGGTCTTTCGAGACGGTATACGACAATCTTCCTCGTATGCTTCAGGCTTTGCAAGAAAGGAACCCGGGAACGTATATCGCCGTGCAAGACAAGCCGTCCATAAGTCCACCAGGATATGTGGTGTTGTAGAGGGCCTTCTTAGCATTTGGTGCTTGCATTGAGGCATTTAGACACATGCTGCCAGTGATCTCAATTGACGGGACCTTCTTGACAGGCAAATACAAGGGGCAGATCCGGACTGCCATATGCGTCGACGGCAACAACCAAATATTGCCGTTGGCCATCACATTTGTGAAAAGTGAAAATTATGACAGCTGGCTGTGGTTTCTGAGACATGTTAAGATTGGAGTTGTCGGCACTCGTCCTGGTGTGCGTAATCCATAATCATCACGCTGGGATTATAAAGGTGATAAGAAAACTGCAGGAAGACCCCGAGGAGCCCTTTTCTGGACCGAACATGAGAAACAGGTGGTGCATTCATCACTTAGGGGCCAACTTTTTCAAGTAATTCCCGAAGCAATCTTTGATAAAGCTATTCAAGAGGCTGGCTAGGCAGAACCAGCGGAGAAAATTTGATGCTTTGTGGGGGTTGTTGGAAGAGCACACCGGGAAGAACGTCGATGAGAGGAGCAAGGGGCCGGTCATTTCTGGGCGGCACAACCGCAATGCTTGCCAGCACTCGATGAGCCTAACCCAGCTGGTCCAAGAAGGAGGAGCTCATGAAACATCAAGTGCTTCTCGCAGTGAATCGAGGGGGAACCATTGAAGAAGTGGTCGCTGTTGCACGACACGTATGGCGCAAGGTACAGAATAATGACAACTAACCTTGCCGAGGTGTACAATTGGGTTCTCAGGGGTCTCCGTTCTCAGCCTCTTGTTGCCATCATGGAAGGTGTTCTTCACGGCACAATCTGCTACTTCAGGGAGAGGCATGCGAGTGCCGCACTTCATGCGGCCAATATCTGAGCCCTGTATTCGTAAAAATTACGGCGTACATGGAGACGAAGACACAAAAGGGTCAATTGCACACAGTGCAGGTCATGGGCAACAGGGAGCATCGTTTTGAGATGATACTCCGTGATAGAGCCGGTTGGGATGGCTCGTTCACTTGTTACCCACGAGGTATGCCTTGGAGATCATGCAAACAAACCTAGCTGCATGTGCAACAAGCTTAAGTTGTTACACAAGCCATGCTCTCATGTCCCGCTGCATGCGGGACCGTGGGCATGGATCCTTCGAACTTCATATCCGAGTACTTCTTTAAGGAGAGGATACTACAGGCTTGGTGTAGGGAGCTCCGGGGGTTCAGGGTGGTGGAAAACTTCGCCACTTTGGACATTGCAGTGAGGACCTGGGTTCCAGATGTTAATATGCTGAAGGGTGGGAAAGGTCGGCGACAGAGCCGACGTATTAGAAATGACATGGACGAATCACAAGCTAGAACATTTGGTGCATGTTGCGGGCGATGCGGTCAGGAGGGGCACACGGCTAGACGATACAATGCATGTCCTGATCAGTAGTTGTTGGAGACTACAGCTAAATTTCATGTACCATTTGTAAAATTTATATGTTACATCCCTTTTCTGTAATGTAGTTGGTGTTGTGCTGGTAGCTTAGTATTGTTCTGTTTACTTACTTACTAGATGTATTTATTGTTCGTTAAAATGCGATTTTTTTGTGGCTCGTGATAACAATCGCACGAAGATAACAACCAATCCATGACATACTTAACAACATTGCACATTATTTCGATCGACACTCGTACATACTACGGTACAACCATACACCTCGTTACCTATATGCCAAACGAGTCTCGTGGCACCCACATGAAGAATTGTTGAGGGGGACGCCTCGGACGGGGCTGGCCATCGTTGTAGTGGCACGCACATATGCAACTAGGGTTCGCACAGCAACATGTCGGATCATACGAGCTTCCTATGTTGACAACCTCCTCGTTGCCCCTCTCGCGTTGCATCTGTTGGCGGAGGTCATTGTTCTCCTCATTGAGAGTGTCGAGTCGCTCCTCCAACTCAAAGATTCGATCCCACAATGTATCCACGTAGTTAACAATATACAGTTCATGAGGAGGGTCAATCCACCGGGCGAAGTCGCATTTTGCCATCTGCGGAAAAAGACGGTTAACAAAGAGACTATGTAAGCAGTAACGCAAAATGTACTATTAGCAATTTGTACCCCGAAGTGTGGGCATCGAAAGAAACGTCGCCCGTCATCGAAATGCCCTTCGATGACTTGGACTACCGCGTACTCATTGTGTCTGCATTTTGGCCAAACTGGTTGAGCACGTCTCCTGGGTATCAAGCGGCAGTTAGGGTCGAAGTCCTCCCTCCTTTGCAAGGGAAGGTCTTCTTTGGGTGACCCCGCTCCAACTGGCCCCATGGCGTATGCCATAGTATATACTAGCACGACGGAGAAGGTATACAAAAGAGTGCAGCTTTGCGCAGTGACATGACAAAACGGGACAGCTTTGCTCAGTGAGATGACAAAAGAGGCCAGCTTTGCGCAGTGACATGACAAAATGAGGTAGCTTTGCTCAGTGAGATGACAAAAGAGGCCAGCTTTCCGCAGTGATATGACAACACGGGGCATATTTGCTCAGAGAGATGACAACACGAGGCAGCTTTGCTCAGTCACATGGCATGACGACGCAGCCTTTTTGTAGTGATATGACAGCACGCTCGGTTTTACTCAGTGCTACGACCACACGGACCAGCTTTACACGTTGGAGTAAAGAGAAAACGGACCCTATAAATTGGTGTGCATTCCATTTCGCAGGCCACACTGCACTTCCAAACCCCACACTACGCCGCGCTTCCTTCACCCCACCGAGATGGACAAAACCAGAAGAAGCAATGGGACAAGACGGTGAAGGAATGGGAGGAGACCCGTGACCTAGCACGGTCAGCTGCCGCCCGCGATGAGAAAATAAGGGCTATTGTGGCCCGGGTAGAACAAGCCCAGCGTGCTACGAGGTCAGCTCCCCGCAATGAGTGGCCGCGTAGCAACAACCCCATCCCGAATGGCCCCACCGAGCGTTCATCGCAACTCCCACCTGAGGGGGAGACACCCCCTTTGTTGGTGCGGGGACACGTGCAAGTTTTTCAAGTCTAAGCACCGCATTAGCCTAGGTATGCGTTACTGGGGTTGTGCAAACTACTCCAGTGACTACCCCGACCGCCGTTTTGACACCGCAACCTATCGGCAGCCGGTAACGACCACATGCACCATTTTCCCCTACCTTTTCTCCTTCATAGCACGCACTAACAATCTCTACAATGTATTTACAGTCTCCGGAGACCTATGTGGCTATCGCAAATGGATCGATTTTGAGATCCACCCTGAGGACCAATGGACCCCCGACTTCGAGGAGTGGAATGTCACACAGGACAAGGAGTTGCTGGACGAGGAGCGTCGCAAGAACGAGCAAACCCTGCGTATACAACGCGAGATGCAAACTCATCTCGAAGCGTGCACGCGTAGGGAGCGGGAAGCTCGCGAGAGGGAGCGCGATAGAAAGAGGGAAATGACGGCTAAGGCAAAAGAGGTCGCGGAGGAGTTCAACGCCGAGCGGGCAAGGAAGGGAAAGTGGCCCCGGTCCACACAGTAGGTTGTACGAGCAGTTGGGTGGGTTAGTCGCATATCATGCTTTATGTTATACATGTAATAAAAATGTACGCAGCATGTTACTCCCAACTGTATTATGAAGTTTATTTCTATTCACATAAGCTTATTATCTCGTCTGTTCGTATTCAATGATTCAGATAGCAAGTCATTTAACAATATTAACATACGGGTTCTCTCCGTACACTAATTCTCAGTAACATCAAAATATCACTTACCACTATATGTATTGATCGTTCTACGGTCAATCGTTCTTAAAAAAAATTCCCAAAATTTTTTATGCACCTACAACATACAGTGAACATAAACTTTTATTACAACTACACCGGATTTTTCCCAGTTTAAAACCACAAATTTGACAAAACTCTAAAAAATCACGGGGGACTGAGTGCAGTTGCCCAATAGGGAGGCGACTGGTTGCAGTCGCCCGAGAGTAGAGCGATAGAAATTCTGTCGGCCTCTGGTTGGGCGATTAGCTCCAGTCGCCCAATGGGGGGGGCGACTGGAGCCTATTTTTGTAAAAAAAGTTTCCGCGGGTATATTTCTGTAATTTCGAATAAAATATAAATTATTCGTACAAAAAATTCGATATTCCTTGCCCGCAAGGCAACAATGTAGAACAACATACCTACAAATTCAAAGAACCTTTTTATTGGCATGTTCTTTTTTGCTTCAAGTTATGATTTTTTAGCTACGGCTTATAGTTTTTGATCTATTTGTGTGTGAGAGTATGGAGTAACAAAAACTTACGTGCGATTTTGACCGATATAAATGAAGTCGCTACAGTGTATACTATAATTAACTTGTAAACCCGTCTTAAAAAGACACATTATTTGAGAGCTAGTTATTGTAGAAAAAGTTGAAATGTAGTTTTTAGAAGTTGAAAAGAAAAAGGCTCTTTCTGTACAACACGTCCTCCTCAGCTGCCATTTGAAGCTATTACACTTTTGACCCTGGTCCTTTTTTGTGCAATTTTGATCTCCTCTCGTGCAAAATTGTACTTTTGGTCCCTTGATGACCGCAGTAGTAGCGACAGGTAACATGTATGCCTGCAAGTCACTCATGAGCGCAATAGCCACAAACCTACTACGTTATGACACCGTAGCAAGACCTGCCAAACTGTGAGACCGTAGCAGGACATGCTGGGTGGGAGCTGCCACTGGCTTTATATGCGCACCTGTGGGCTAATCTTGCTACGGTACGGTACCATAGCATGAGCTGCTGCGCTTGGGCACCACGATAGAACCTGCTATAGTCGGGTAGTACGATGGGTGACACACGATGTTTGCCATTGCTATCGCAGTAGAGAAGGAGGCCAGAAATACAATTACACGTGCGAGGAAGATAGATTAAAAGACAAATCGTTGCGGGGCCAAAACAGTGAAGAATTCCTGCCATTTGGCCGGCGGTCTGGCGCCACGAGAGCGCCGTGGCTAACGACTGTGGATGGGACAAGTGGCCGTCTCCGCTCGCTTTCTCCGTCGCATGGTGGCGCGGCCCCGTTCTGACCCTCCGAAAACCGCAAAAAGGATCGCAAAACGCCCGGAAAAAAAATGGGGAGCTTGAGGCCGAGGACCCCGCGTTCCTGCTTCCTGAGCCTGACCGCCGCCCGTGGATGGCAAGTGCCAAAAGACCATGCTAATGTGTAAACAGACAGACAGCCACTTGTTCTTGCGTATTTTTTTGTGCATCCTCCCAACATGAATTGATGTACAGTCGTATAGACTGTGTCGATCGAGGTTGGATAATGTGGTGCGTAATTGTGGCTGACAAGAAATTCACGGAAAGGGATGCTTACGTGCAATGGACAATATCACACAAGAATGACCATGCTATCCTCCGTCACCGATAATGAGGAGGATCCTACAGGAGCGTCGGCTGGAGCCTGTGTGCTTTAACCCCGTACACTCTCCAGAGGCGTTTGAAATGGCTTCTACTTTTCGGCTTCTTACCGTATCAAATGTCTAGCTTTTAGAAGCGGTTTATAGAAGCTACTTTAGCTGGATTGAGCACCGTCACTGCCACGCGCTTTGCCTCTACCCCAATGGGTCGCCACAAACTCCGCTTCCACCCTATCGACACCACCACGCACTCCACCTCCGCCCTGGTATCGTTGCCACGAGCTCCACCTCCATGCCAACCATGAGCACATGGCTATTATATTCCTCGGTGATCTCTCAGGCCTTGGCGGCGATCTCCCGTTGAGGAGCGTGTGGAGGAGATCGTCGCGGACGGGGATGTGATGGAAGAGCTTGGTGAAAGGGAACGACGATTAGTTATTAAGATTTACTAGTGTAATTATCGATATCAAATAAGCCATCATTTGTCTTAGGGGTAATTTAGATATTTGTCAAATCAGTTCAGCTAAAAGCTCTAGCCGGTTCAAATGCCTATGAAAAAAATTCCTCCCATGAGCACAGAAATACAAATTTAAGAAAAGAGTTGGCTTTTGATGAGGAAAATAATCCATACTCTCAAAGTCCAACTATGAAAGGTCTCTGCAATTGTTTAAGAAAAGAGGAAGACCTATTGAGTCGATTCTCATTTTCCCCATTGACATACAGATTCATAATACAACGGTCGTTGGTCAATACATACGGCTGGAACACATAAATTCGGAATTCCAGAACAGTTCTTCCACCGTGCACGTGCTACCCTTCTAGATGGAAAGCTGGAAACCAACATGGGAGGAAAAAAAACGTCCGTTTTGTTTCACCCTGATCCACATAAGGGTGCAAACATGTCGAATAATTTTTGACTGATCTGGTTGGTACCCAATTCGGAAAGAGAGTTTAGTATTTGGCCGGATTTAGTATTGGTACTGAAGTGTTAGCATCGGATTCAATATCGAAATCGAGAGTGGTTCTATCTGACCGAATAGCATCGGTAAGCGGTAATCCAAATAATATTGGATCAGATATCCGGTAAATAACCCAGTCAGCACAGCCTATTGATGGACACACCTCCCCGCCTAGCTCATTAATTCCCTAACCTAACAAGCAAGTAGTAGCCACCACCACCACCACCGTCGTTCACACACCTCATGCCACCACCACGCTGATCTCCTAGCCTCCTCCACCCACGCCACCTCTGCCCCGACCGCTGGAAGCCATCTCTGCTCCTCACTGCCGTGAGCCGCCTCCGCCCTTGTCACTGGGAGCCGCCTCCACCCTCCGCCCCCGCCGCCATCCGCCCCTCATTGCCGTCCGCAACCACTATCCTGTCCCGCGACCCTGTCTTCGGATTTCACCTGTCGCCTGCCGAAGCAGTTGGAACAAGGGATTCCGACCTTTTGTGCCCTAGAAGAATGAGCACCAGTAAGCAACATTTTCCGTCTCCTTCATTTCTTCCTTCTTGTTCCCAATTTCCACAGATGTAGGGTAGAGGCGTGACAGATTCATGTTGTATTTCTACCTTTCGTTCTGCTCTCCTTTCCAACTTCAATTGATTTTAGCGGATTTTATCTTTGTAATTTGTATAGATGGATGTGGTAGAAATCGTGAATGGCATATATTGCCGTGATTTGTTATTTCCTTTCAATTGATTCGATCAATTCTTTATACTTGATAGGAACTAGGGCGAACAAATTCGTTATGATTGGTTTCAAACTTATGTATGAATTTATCACTTATGTTGAACTTGTGCCATGTCGGTTATCAAATTTATGTAATATGTATGAATTTATTGCTAGTTGAAGGCTTGAAATAATGGTAGTGTAGTTCAACATATGTTCCTTTCTGTGTGCGTACTATCTATCTATATTATCTGTTTCTGATCTAAAATCATTATGTATCCATCCTGACGGTACCGTGTTTGAAACTCCGAATACTCCAAATTCGTATTTGTATCTCGTCCTACTATATCTGATTTTAAATCTAAGAAAAATATAAGCTAAGATAGGGTATAAATAATATTCATCCAAATTCCATCGGATTGTACCCTGTCCACGACACCACGTGTAAGAAAGCAACTCCCGAGTCCCACCACAAAAGCGATCCCAATTCCACCATTTATTTATCGGTGGAGAGTGAGTTAGCAAGCGCCAGGGAAATGCTATTAATACTTTTTTCTTTTGCAAAAAAGCAGAACTCGTGGTGGAAATTGGGGTTGGAGGAAGGTCCTATGTGCCATGTCACCGCCTTGTCACGTGGCTCGTGATAGCGGATGGGAGCCATGGTGGGACCTAGCTCCCACGCTGAAGGATTTTGATACGTCGAAATCCAATGGGATTTATGTGGCTGAGTTTAGAGCTTTGACCAAAGGATAAATGAGCTTTTTAAGAGTATGGACCGGCCGGTGTGTCTTTATTAATCTTTTTTGAGCTTTGTAAATGAGTTTACATCTAACCTAGTACTTTTTACTAAGTTCATTACATACACTTGTCTCAATCTTTCACAATACTTTTTACTTATTTCCTAGAATTTGTGCCATCAATTTTTCTAAAATTTGACCATTAATAGATTTAAAATTATTTAGATTGTTTATACAATAATTATATAATTAGATTTATCGTTAAAAATACTTTTATAATATTATAATTTTATTAACATATCTTAGTGTAAATTTATAAAAAATAACGGTCAAAGTCGCATCAAAAGCACTGTAAAAATTTAAAACGTTAAGTAAAAAAGAATGGATGATTAATAAAATTTGGTCTCACAAGCTCTTCGTAGCCTAAAAATACTTTCTCGAGCTATATTATGGCAGTCTTCCAACTGATCAAGAAAAACAATCTCTTGCTACTTAGGATAAGAAAATCTCCACTGGGGTCCGGAACAGAGTGAGCACCGCTCTTCTCATTCGATTCACAAAAGGCACCACGACTGTATGGTTGATGGCCAAAATAAGTCAAACTAAAATTTTAGCATAGTCAAAACGTAGATAAAACCAAATATTGATAAGAAGAACATCGTTTGGATCATGAGCAAACTAAATTATGGCATCACCTAAATTTTAGTAAGAGATTTTCTCGCCATCAGACTGTCTACATATGACATTTGATTTCATCGATGTTATCGATTTTCATAGACGTCACCAATATTGACAACAAATCCATTAGCATCCGATTTTTTATTGGCGTCACCGAATTTGGCTTGCAGCATTAGCGAACCAAACAGCGCCCAGTTTTCCTCTGCACTGCGTACTGACGTCAGTCCGGCACAACGACACGTGTGTTCAGCCCTGCCGTCGTATGTGGACGTGGGAAGCGGCGCACTGCTAGGCTGCTACGCACACTCAACCCCTACGGATCCGCGTCCACTGACAGTCCGACCCCACAGAAGAGCAAGTGACACGTTGGCCGCAGCACCCGGCGCCGCGTAGCGACAAAGAAAGGCGAAAAGCGTAGGGGAAAGGGCGTAGAAAAACGGGGGCTGGTAGCCGCCCCTTTTGGCTCCGCTTTTCGCAAGATTCGCACATCCTCCTCTCTCCCGCGCTGACGTCAGCGGGGCAGCCTCCCAGCCACGAGTTTTCGTGGCTGACGAGCCCCCTCGCCGCTGACCTGGACGCCAGCTGTCCCCCACCCAACGGTGCCTCGTGGTCAACGTCTGATTACCGATTTGCGCGGGGGTTTGCGTGCGCGTCCTGAAGGAACTACGAAATTGCAGTGGTACAACGGTTAAGTTTTTTCAACCGCGGCCGATGATTATGGCTATAAGCTGATGACTTTTAGTCATGTTATGAGCACTTGAGCAAACAAAATGAATGCTGATAAGTCGATTCAAAAGGCTATCTTGATAAACCGTTTTTAAAAATCATTCCGTTTATTTGTTCAGAAAAGTTATAAGTCATAAATTGAAAAAAATCTTAATGTTGCTGCTACAACGCTAGAGTTATTACTCTGTTTAACAAGTAGTCGTTGTAGATCATCTATTGTAATTTGATAACATGGTCATTAAAACTACATAAATACATGCAGTATTAGATTTGGATGATTGTTATGTGAACGGGTAACTAGCGTCGATAGGGGTGTGTGCATGTTCAACTACATGTGTCAACTGTTCGAGTGGTGTGAGGAAGGGTTAGGATGATGTTTTGAGCCAGTGGCGGATCCAGGAATTTAGGAATGGGTATTCGAAGTTACCTTTTGCGTCGAGGTGGAAGCAACCTTTTGCGTCTTTCCAGCTCTCTCCCATAAAGATTTTAAATTTGCAGATTTCTTCATTTTTCAAAGCTCAAAGATCTACAAAATCAAACATATAGATAATTTGATACTTCAAGATAATTGGATGAATTATCAGAAATCATGACTACTGTCTTTCAAGATACTTCAAGATAGACTACATGAAGTTGTGATTTGTGAAAGCAATGAGAAATCTATATGCACGTAAGAAATCAAATAAATGATTCTTACATGTCCCTTTAGAATGTCCCTCAAGGCAATTGTAAATTTGGTCATAAGTCATAACACCTAACAATTCTTACATGTCACTTATGAGTTATGACAAGATATACAAATTGGCCAATTGCCCAATTCTCTTAACTCTCACGCATAAATTGAGAAATATATTTCATATACATATTGGCCAATTCACAATTGCATAACACAGATTACTCCATTACAAAGATGTCAAGATTACTCCATGGAATCGAAATCACCAATTCACCATGGAATCGAGGCATCGAGTGAGTCAATCGAGATTTGAGAAATGAGGAAATCACCAGTCTGGGCGCTGACGAGTGACGAGGCGAGGTGAGCGGAGAGGACTCGGGGATCTGCGCTACGCGTCTATCGAGCGCCGAGCTCGAAAAGGAGCGCGCCAGCCGCCGCGCCGCTTCCTCCGCGCTCGCCTCTCGCTGCCAAAGCGCGCGCGCGCCGCCGCCGCTTCCTCCTGCGCTCCGCTCTCCATTGCCCGGCGCCGAGTGCCGGATCTGAGAGACGAGCGAGGGAGCTAGAGAGGAGTCGCGACCGAGCGGTTGAGCCTGGCGAAGCGCCGAGCCGCTGAAGCGCGAACCGCCGCCGCGCGCCCGGCGCGATCGAGAGTTAGGGTTAGGGGTCGCTCGGACGCTCGCTCGCTCTGTTGCTCAGTCGCTAAGAGGAGAGACGCGGGCTCGTGACGCGATGACGAGGCGATCAGCGGAGGGCGAGTGGGCCGTGTGGGCGTGGGAGATCGGAGGTGGAGTGCGGACTGGCGTTGGCCCGCTCGGCCGTTCAAGCCTGTGTCAACTGTCCAGAAGCTTCTTGAGACCCCATTACTAATGTATATACATATTATACCTAATATATAATCGATTTTTTGCAAAAAAATTTGGGTATTCAGCTGAATACCCATAAATTACTGTAGATCCGCCCCCTGTTTTGAGCTACGCAATAACATGAGATAATGAATTTGCATCAAATAACTGTGCCTACGCTAGTTAATCAAACGGTGCGATTTTGGTGAGCGCTTTTTTTTTAAAACTCTAGTCTCTCTTATCTATTTATCTCGCATTTATTAGCAACAAACCGCCTATTTGGGAACCCCTTCTTTGTGGGTGGTAGGTTCAAATCTTGATGTCCACTTTTTGTCTTTATAGATGTGTACTAAAAGAGCGTACTCGTGTGTATGTACATATGATGCGTGTACATGGTGTATATGTACACGTGTGCGCTTCATTGTAATAGAAAAAACAGTGTTTGTAATGATAATGAATGAACAGCTAGCCAAAAATAGGCTGGAGGACAAAAGCATGATATTATATTTTCTTCCTGGGTATGTATCTGATACCCAAACTTTTTAGAGGACAGGCGTGCATTAACTCCCTCTCAATAAGAAGTCCCTCTCAAAAAATCCCCTGTTTTTCTCCCATTCCGTTCCATCCCATTCCCACGTAGGAGTAGAGTAGGAGCTCTATCCATTAGCCTCCCTCCCTCTCTGGTCTCCGGCTCGGTTGCTCTCCCTCGCCGCTTCGCTCAGCTTCGAGAGGAGGCGGCAGCAGCAGCCTGCGTTCTTGCTGAGTCCCGCGGGTGGGATCGAGGATGTCGGATCAGAAGGATCCGGGTATAAAGCTCTTCGGGCGGGTGATCCCGTCGATTCCTGAGGCCGCGCCTGGGCCGCCGGAAGCGGAGGCGACGGCCGGCCCCGACCAGCCGCCGGCGGCGGTGGCGGACGCTGAGCCGGAGGCTGATAAGGTTCGTTGTGTGTGATTTCCCATATAATATGCTGTTGCTTCGTGAGAGGTTTTGTTGCTTGTGGAGATGAAAAGGAAAAGGAGAGGCCTTTGTTTGATCGGCAGTTCAATATATCTGTTCGTCAAACTCTCCTTGTAAAATTGAAGAAGTGCTTCTCAATCCCATCATGTTTAGAAGAATTTAGTAGGCGAAATTGACAAAAGAGGGCGGATTCAAGGTTTAGATAAGCGTTAGGATGCGCATGCTGATCAAGGGGGGCGCGACGAAATTCGGTTTGGATTTCGGGGTGGATAGGCCCAAGAATAAGGGCAGTCCCGTTGGCCGTACACCATTTGATGTCGGTTTCACCGATTTGGGCGCTATCCCTGGGTCCCCGGGGGTGCGGCAATAATTGTACCTCGCCGTGATGCTGATCTACATCGCATAGTTGGTAGGGTGTTATCATCCTTGCTTCCTCAAAAGTGGTTACCACTTAGGAGTGAAAGGTAAGAATCCATGCAAAAATCTAGATTCTTTAGAGCATGTGGTGGTCCTTCCATGGCCTTTTCACTTATGTCTGTCAAGAGTGGTCACTTAGGGAGCTTCTTTTAAGATCAGGAACAGGATGCCTTGGTTTTGTTAACACGGGGTAGAGAAAATCGGCGTAGCAAATCTTATGATAGTGCGCCGACGTGAAATGAGACGAAGCTTTGTAGGATTATGTGGGCAAAAGGAAAAAAAAGTAGGGAATTGCTACCCATCGTGCGTACGGCACGATCCCATGGTATCAGACGCCCATGTGTCCATGGCCCACTACGCGCACAGCTCTCTTAATTCTCATCTACTGCATCAGATGCCCACTTCAGCACGCAAAACACTCCTACCCATAAAGCGTCGGATGCTTTTCTATGCCCACGTGATAACCTCCCCACCTTTTTTACTCCTACTCCTTTTAGTCTCTTCTCCAACTAGCGAGGCATAACAATAGAGCAAAGCTTATGTCTTCCCTGTCTCTCTCTCCTTCCATCTCTATCGCCATGGCCATGGTTGGTAGGAGTTTGCGTGCTCCTCGTCCTTCCCTCTCTCACCACTCGCGGTCGGAGCCCCGCGTGGATGCCCTCTCCTTTTCGAGGTTGCTATCGCTTGTGCTCACGAGCACCACCTAAGCCAGCCATGCTCCATCGTAGGCAGGTTTAGAGTACGTACTCCATGAGTATTGTGGCCATGATTGATGAAGAAAAAAAAGTGCGCCCCTTACAAAGATTTGAGATGTTGCAATATGTTGTTTGAATTGTTGCAATAAGAATTTTGAGATGTTTCATCTATTTGTTTTTTTATCGTTGCAATAAAATTTTGAAATGTTGAGTTTGGGATTTCAGAATGTTGCATCATCTTATTATAAAATGTTGCAATGTCGCAAGGTCATAAATTTGTTGTTTGGAATTTCTAGTCTTATTTTAGCACTTAGCTAAGTTCTACATTCATTAGCTCATTCAATTCTTTTTGCTGAGAAGGTAATATTTTTTTAATTTCCTCTCAACATTCCACTATCATATACTATCATTATGCAATTTGTTGCATATATTGATTATGAATGTTGCAAAAGTTGTTAACTGATGTTGCTTCGGAGCGTCTAATGGGAAGCCTCTCATCGGACATATGGGCGCTAGTTGATCCCATAAAAAAAAACTAGTCTATGCTGAAGATTTTTATTCGTTCTTTTGTCGGTTATTGCGCTTTGTCATTGTGTGATCCAAGCAACTTGCACCACGGTGCATACTGTGTATGGAGGAGGCTAAAGCTGATCAAATTTGGTTTCGAGCAGCTGGACTTGAGTCACCTGATGAATTTTTGCGGATTTCTTAACCCTATCTTACCAAGTTTGAACTTGCTATGTTAATTGCCAAGCAGTTGATGACAATGCTTCCAAGCTTTCTATGTTAGGAGTGACAACATAACCAATAGGCTAATTATTATTTGTTTGCTAATATTCTCCTTTGAAAAGGACACACAAAGCTGAATAAGAAGACTATAGTTGATCTAAAATACTGTTAATGTTTTCCTTATCTTTTTAGTTGACCTATTCAGGCATGATGTAATTTTTAAAGCATGTTTCAGACCTGTTGATGCATCTGGGCAAACATAATGTGCCTTTAAATGTAATATTCTAACTGCAGTTTTGTTTGAATTGAAATACTCTTTTGATAGTATCTCATGTTGCAATCTTGTAGGATCAACACAAAGAAACAGAAGACAAAGAGGATAATGAAATGAAGGTTGATGTGTCACAAGAGAAAGAAGATAGCGAAATGAAGGTTGATGCACCACTAGAGAAAGAAGATAATGAAATGAAGGTTGATGCACCACTAGAGAAAGAATATAATGAAATGAAGGCTGATGCACCACAAGTGAAAGAAAATGCAGAACCAGATAGTTCATCTACCTCGGACCATAAAAAAGAGGATCAGGACCAGATAAGCAATGCTGAAGATAAAGCAGCATCAGACCAACAGGAGGAGAATGAGAAGACATCAAATGATGAATTAGGCCAGGATAAGGTACTTAAGAAGCCAGATAAGATTCTACCTTGCCCTCGGTGCAACAGCATGGATACGAAGTTCTGTTATTACAACAACTACAATGTTAATCAACCTAGGCACTTCTGTAAAAATTGCCAAAGGTATTGGACTGCAGGGGGGGCTATGAGGAATGTACCTGTTGGTGCTGGGAGGCGCAAAAGTAAGAACGCATCATTGCACTACCGTCACTTGTTGATGGCCCCCGACTGTATGATGGGGTCCAGAGTGGACATCTCTAAGACAGTGATCCCTGAAGCCCTTGCATCTTCTCCTTCTATCCCGATACAAACAATCAGTAGAAATGAAACAGTTCTCAAATTTGGGCCTGAGGTGCCACTTTGTGAATCGATGGCATCAGTGCTGAACATTGAGGAGCAGAATGTAACCAATGCTGGATCAGTACCAAGAGTTGAAAATAGGGAAGATAACTCATGCACGTCTTCTATAACATCATACAACGGGTTACCAGAAAACGCAGTCCACACTGATAAGAACGGAACTCCGGTTTATTGTAATGGAGTTGGCCCAGTGCCTCAGTATTACCTTGGAGCTCCTTTCATATACCCTTGGAGCATAGGATGGAACAACTTCCCTGTAATGGTGCCAGGTAGAGGTATGTCCGAGTCTGCTTCTCCGTCAGAAAGCTGCAGTGCTAGTTCAGCTCCATGGATGAACTCCCCCATGATGCCAGCCTCGAGACTTTCTGCACCAGCATTTCCATATCCTCTTGTGCCACCTGCCCTTTGGGGTTGCTTGTCAAGTTGGCCAGCCGCAACATGGAACATACCATGGATCAGAACCAATGGATGCATATCGCCATCATCGTCAAGCAACAGCAGCTGTTCAGGCAATGGATCTCCTACTCTGGGGAAACATTCCAGGGACTCCGATCCGCTGAAAGATGAAAAGAAGGAGAAATCATTGTGGGTTCCCAAGACGCTCCGTATCGATGATCCTGATGACGCAGCAAAGAGTTCAATATGGGCCACACTCGGCATAAAACCTGGGGACCCTGGCATCTTTAAGCCTTTCCAATCCAAGGGTGAGAGCAAGGGCCAGACGTCAGATGCTCATCCTGCTCGTGTTTTACAAGCAAATCCAGCAGCGTTGTCTCGCTCGCAGTCGTTCCTGGAGAGCTCTTAGCTCATCCATGTTGCCTATCTTATAGTTTTGCCAACACAGGTTGTACCGTAAATTGCGCATGTAGTAGAGTTTTGCGGTGTGCCAAAAGATCGGAAGGGAGCTTTCTGTATAGCCACTAACTTGAAGTGGAGCTTGCAAAGAGCTTTCATGGGAACTTCGTTGAGATGTGTATGCATTGTAAATACTCGTCAAAACTGGTGGTGTATGTTTAGGTTAAGTCAGGAATACACTCACCTGGTTTGCCTCCCTAGCATATATTGATGTAACTTGTAAACAGTTAACGTTGCTACTGATAGTTCAGCAGTAAGTGCTAAAGCAACTATTTATGGTACCAAATAAATAGTGTAAAATGTCCAGTACTGTTCACCCTTCCAGATAATTGTTTTAATACCCTTCCAGATAATTGTTTTAAGTGTTTCACGGTATTTGCAGCCAAAGTTGGCCAAGCTGAACTTTGACGTCGATGAATGAATACTCTCAAAGTTCTCATGTAGAAAGGAATCCACAGGATGTATGCCCGTTCCTAGCATTGCTCAATTGAGCCTAATAGCAATGTGATCGTGCTGTCCTGATGCTAATTACTCCCTCATAAATAGATGATATGGACAATAGTCTTCAATACACATCCTTTACCATTACTTTTTCTAATTATATGTTTGTAAAAGCTATATAGAATATAATGATATGGAGTCACCTTTGATGATAAATCCACTAATATTATCTTCATGTGACAATCTAGATTTCTGCATATATTAGATGCCAAAGTTTTAAAACTTCGATTGCACATATTCTAAATGACATCTATTTAGAGACTGAGGGAGTAGCTTAAAATAATCAAAGTACACAGTAATCTCAACACATTTATCCAAGTTCTGCAACATCGGTTCCCAAAATGACTGCTAATAAGACAATACATGTTTTTACAGGACAGAGATGAAAACGCAACCAAACAAACTCATCAATCGCCAAGCCTTTTGTTCTTACAAATTAATAGCTGAACAACATTGAAGTCGAAAAAAACCCACTGTTCTACACATTAGGTTGTAGTACATGTAATTTGTCAGGTGACAGCGTTAGAAAAATCCTAGCTATAAGTCCAGAGTGCGTTAAGAGGTGTCAGACATCGTAGGAAGAACATCCAATGTGATAGGCCTCCTGAAGATCCGAACCAATATTTGAAGTCTGGTGGTAGAAGCGGTGGACAGGGGGTAAAAGCAAAGCCGAAGACTTGCCCATCATCAGAAGCCGTCCGCATTCACTGCATGTGAAATTATGAAATGATATTCATTTGTACAGCGGAAATGCAATACTAATATGGTTAAATATCTAGGGAGATTACCTGAAACTTTTGTAAATAGAGTCTCATAATTGGCAATCCAACACTGCAAGAGGTTAACATTGAAGGACTATATGAGATGGTCTAGGTTAATATTGTAATGAACTATTGCAATATTTGTGGAGTGGTTAATTGGTTTTGCAAAGATCGCACCGTATCTAGACTCGTTTTGGGCAGAAATTGAGGATTTTAGGATTTGAGTCATGGATTTAGTTAGGTTGACCTAAGTCATTAGATTAAGGTTGCACGATGCATATATTAGCTAATGTAGGTCAAGTTGTGAAGAACTTGTGTTTGAAAACGAATTCTTTGTCTTTGGATGTGCAGGGTCGTTTGGAGTCAACTGTGGTCAACGACGGTGATCAGGCCTAGGCTCATGAAGGAGTCGAGTCCCAGAACAATCAAGAATGCCGAGTGAGATGGTGAGCTTAAGCATGGCACGAGAAAGACGGGAATGTTAAATGCGAGTTCGAACGGCGGGATGATACTAGGTGGCTTGCAAGGGCCAAGTGAGCCGTGGTTCGGTGGAACCAGGACCGGAGAGACTTGGCGGCACGTGGCAAGCTAGTGGTGTACCTACATGTGGCAAACATGGCGATTGTTTGCAAAGGATAGTGACGACCGGGTCAACAAGGGGTATTTTGGTATTTTGACCATGATTGTTTACTGGAATAGGTTCACAACACCCTAGAGATGATCTCTGCAAAGTTTCACCTTATTGGATCTACGAATCAAAAGTTTCATCTATTTTCGTTTTAAATCAAACTAAAACAGTCGACTTTGTTCTCTGTCGGAAACGTCGACTGCGATCAGATCTACGACCACATTGGTATCGACCACGGTCAAGTTCTAGATCGTATCACATTGTTTTCAACCATGTTCACTCTTCCAACCACTTTGCGTCTTTTCTACCACGTGGGGTTTTCGACCACTCACTGATCATCGATCTCACTGGTTGGTTTTTGAACTAAATCGATCACATTGGTTGTTCGACCACTCGTTGGCTTCCGACCACATTGATTATGACCACGTTGATCACTTTGGTTGCCGACTGGTTCTGACTACGTTGGTTGTTCGACCACTCATTGGTGTCCGATCACGTTGGTTACGATTACGTTGATTCTCGATCACTTTGGTTGCTGACTGGTTATGACTATGTTGGTTGTTCGATCACTCGTTGGCGTCTGACCATGTTGATTCCCGATTACGTTGGTGCCGACTGGATTCGACCACGCTAGTTTTAGACCACTCGTTGTCCTTCGACCATGTTGGTTTCGACCACATTTATTTTCGATTCGATCACATTGGTTTTGATCTCAGCGGTTATCGACTACGTTGGTTTTTGACCGCTACCTGACTACACTGGTTTCTGATGTATTGTGAGTTTTCGACTATGGTGATTTCCATTCAGTAGTCGATTTTTGACAACGTTGAACTTCTGACTACACTGGTTTTCGACGTACTGCCAGTTTTTGACTATAGACATTTTCATTCGGTAGTCGATTTTCGACCACGTTGAATTTCCGACTGGTAGTCGAATTTTGACCACATTGTTTTTTTGCTATCTAGTTGTGTTCAACTCTGTTTCTTCGGATTTCAAATGGGATTTCAACCCTAATCCTCATAACTTTATAGCTATCAGAGAAAAGAGATAAGTGAATTCTTGTGGGAAAAATCAAAAGGCACTATTCACCCCCTCTGTTGCCTATCCGATCCTACAAATATTTTGTTAGTAATTAACAAAATTAAGGTCCAAAATATAGAAAACAATGATGGTGTATCCAATAAGTTTTGGCAATGACTAGGTTACTGTTCTGAAGGATGTATTCTAACTTACCAATAGTAGATAAAGCGATTTACTGGGTTTCACACTGAAGAAGTACTGTAATGCCTTGTCAGCATGCTCCTACATAATCAAAATAATGTATTCATCACACCCATGTTTCATTTCCAGCGCTTCTCATTAGAAAATAATCAAATAAACGAACATAGAATAAGCATTTACCGTTACATGCTTAAAAACATGATGCATCGATAAGCCTCTTGCATGAAGGTAACTTCCTCCCTGATATAAGCAATTCATGCATAAAAAAAGATGATCTTGCCCACAAATTTTATCAATGAGAAGACTAAATTTTGCCAGTAAGCGTATCTTAGGAACATGTTAACACAACTAAATGATCTTGATACATAGGCAACTACATGTAATTAAACAGTTAACACACACTGCTAGCACCAATGCTTGGCTAATTACGCTAAGTTTATAATTGAGCTGATAAAGTTAGCTGTTGGAAGACATCCTTACCTCAGTAGGAGAGAAGAATGCCACAGCAGTAGGATCAATAGATCCTGCAGGATGCAATGACACTATAGCTCTAAATGTTGAAGGAACCAGCAACTCAATTACAACAACTTGATCTATGGCAGTTGTTGTTGCAAATAATGCACAGAAAAATAGAGATGAGAGACACGAATTTTTACGTCGAAAACCCTTGCGGAAAAAAACCATGGATACTCGAAGGCAAATCACTATAACGAAAAGAGTTTACAATGGAGCGCTTTCTCTTCTTATGTGCTACTGGGGTATATATATAGTGTGAGGGAAAAGAGTCCTATATGGAGAGGAAATTGAATCATAGTTGGTTGCTACAGCTTGACACCACGTCTGATATAACGTGCGTATGCACCTGCCATACCACATCTAGCATGAGGCGATAAAGTGTCCTACACATACGTTTTACAAATTTGGATTAACTTTTACAATCTCCACCTTGAGCGAATTCTCTTCAGTAGTCGAAGAATATGATAGACTCATCCAATAAAATTATCATGCATACCTTGAGTGCCGAAAGTCCAAAGAACTAGTAAGTAATACCAACTAAGTCTGAGCAAAGCTCAAACTTAGTAGTAGGAACTGGTTTTGTCATCATATCAGCTGGATTATCATGAGTACTTATCTTGCTGACTTTAATATCACCTTGAGTAATGACACCTCGAATATAGTGATACCTGATATCAATGTGTTTTGTTCTCTCATGGAACATTTAATTTTTTGTAAGGGAAATAGCACTCTGACTATCACAAAATATTGTAGTGCAAGATATACTTTCATAAAGCTCAGTAAATAAATCTCTTAGCCAAATGGCTTCTTTGCAAGCTTCAGAAATAGCATATACTTAGCTTCTGTAGTAGACAAGGCAACGATAGCTTATAAACTTGCTTTCCAGCTAATAGCACACCCTCCAACACTGAATACATAAATAGTGAGAGATCTTCTTTTATCCAAATCTTCAACAAAATCAAAATCCACATAAACAACGAGTCCATCTCTAACCTTTCCAAATTGAAAATAAGTATTAGATGTGCCCCGCAAATATCTGAAAATCTATTGAAGTGCTTTCCAATGCTCTTTTTCAAGATTACCCACGTATCTATTAACCACACTTAATAATTAAGATAAACCAGAGTAAGAACATACAATAGCATACTTAAGCGAACCAACTGCACTCACATATGGAATTCTAGACATGTACCCAATTTCATCATTTAATTGTGGACATACCATTGAAGAAAGTCTGAAATATGCACCTAAGGCAGTACTCACAGGTTTGGCCTTAAGCATATTGAAACAGCGAAGAATTTTATCAATATACCATTTTTGACTTAGGTATAATTTGTCAAACTGTCGGTCTCTAATGATTTCCATACTAAGAATCTTCTTTGCTATACCGAGATTTTTCATCTCAAATTCACTATTTAATTGTGCTTTCAACTTTGAAATTTCAGTCTTGTCTTTTGCAGCAATCAACATATCATCAACATATAGGAGCAAATAAATAACTAAACCATTAACAGTCTTCAAGTAAACACAGCTATCATAATTAGATCTTTTAAAATTCTGAGATATCATAAATGAGATCTCTTGTACCATGGTCTAGATGATTGCTTCAAACCATAAAGAGATTTCTTCAATTTGCAAACAAAATTCTTCTTTCGCGGAATGACGAAACCTTCCGGTTGCTCCATATAAATGTCTTCTTCTAATTCCCCATGTAAGAATGTGGTTTTCACATCTAATTGTTCAAGCTCATAATCAAGCATAGCCATAATGCTGAGTAAAGTGCGAATAGAACTATGCTTCACAATTGGGGAAAAAATATCTGTAAAATCAATACCTGGAATCTGGATGTATCCTTTTGCAACTAGCTGCCTTGCTTTGTACCTAACCTGGTTGGTTGGTGAAACTCCTTCCTTCTTAAAGATCCATTTGCAGTGAATAGGCTTCTTCTCAATTGACAACTTGACCAGCTCCCAAGTGCTATTCTTGTCAGGAGATTCCATCTCATCATACATGGCAGTCATCCATCTTTCTGGATCACTAAAAGAGATAGCCTCTGAATAAGATGAAGGCTCTGCAGTACCTTCAATTTCTTCTGCCACATTTAAACAATAAGCCACAACATTAGCTTCTTCAATCAATTTCTTAGGAGGCTGAATGTTCATCCTTTGTCTATCAACTGCAATGGAACAATGTGTTGACGGTACAACAATAGGGGCTTCTGAAATATTTTTCTTATCGACTTCTGGTGTAGATCCTGAATCAATAACATGCTCAACTTGCACGCTTGATTGCTTCTCAATGGGAACATCAATAGATGGTTTATCATGCAACATAGCAGACTCATCAAAAGTAACACTTTTACTAATAACCACCTTTCTAATTTCAGGATTCCACAATTTATATCCTTTCACACCAGTTTTATAACCAAGAAAAATGCACTTAACTACTCTAGGCTCTAATTTACCATTATTAACATGAGCATAAGCAGGACAGCCAAATATTCTTAAGTTTGAATAATATGCTGGAGAGCCAGACCATACATCAATTGAAGTCTTCCTATCAATAGCCAAATTTGGTGACCGATTAATCAAATAACAAGCAGTGGAAGCGGCTTCAGCCCAATAACTCTTAGATAATCCAAAGTTTGATAATATGCAATGTACCTTCTCTATGATGGTTCTATTCATGTGTTCAGCCATACCGTTTTGTTGAGGAGAGCCTGCGACAGTATAATGTCTCATAATACCCTCTGACTTGCATAAAGCTTCAAATTCTCCAGAACAGAACTCCAAGCCATTGTCGGTACGCAGCTTCTCGATATGCTTGCCAGTTTGTCTTTCAATCATAATCTTCTACTCATTGAATATTTTGAATACATTGATTTGTGTTTGACGAAATATGCTCAAACTTTTCTTGAGTAATCATCAATGATGATCAACATGTAGCTTGCACCTCCAAGTGACGAACACAGGATTCTCCCCATAAATCAGAGTGAACATAATCCAATATGCCTTTTATAAAGTGAGTCGCAGTACTGAATTTCACCCTCTTTTGCCTGCCAAAGATACAATATTTACAAAATTTCAACTTATCGATGCTTTGACCATCAAGAAATTCTCTTTTGCATAATTCCATCATTCCAGCTTCACTCATATGCCCCAGACGCATATGCCAAAGATTAGAAGTATCAGAATCAGATGATTTATTTGAGGCAATAGTAGCATTACCTAAAATTGTAGTTCCTCACAGATGATATAAGTTGGCAGTCTTCATATCACCCTTCATCATAACAAGAGAACCTTTGGTGACTTTTAGAGCTCCACCTCCACCTGATTACTTGTACCCTTTAGCATCAAGAGTACTCAACGAGATAAGATTTCTATTCAAATTCGGAATAGGAGAACATTCGACAAAGTTCTGATGGTGCCATCAAACATCTTGATCTGAACAAAACCAATGTATGCAACCTTGCATGGTGTATTATCATCGATCAACACTGATTCGCTTGGCGTAGCTTCATAGGTGATAAACCACTCATGTTTCGGGCTCATATGGAAAGTACAGGCTGAATCAAGTATCCATTCATCACTGGTTTTGAAATCACCGGCAAAGGTAATGAGATATAACATTGCTATAAAGTCTTGCAGAGTACATTTTTTGTATTTACAATTACTTGTTGAACACTATCAAATCAAGAAGAAGGAGATCCCTCAATCAATTACTTCACACCGCGGGTTTCAATGAAGTTTTTGATGTTTACTAAGGTTTAATTCCAGTCAATTACCTATGGTGGGCCATGGCATGCTTGATGGAATGTTTATCTCATTTATCGTTTATTCCACTATTATTTACGTGTTATGTGAACTATTTGGCCGGTCGGCTTTTTTTTGTCAAAAACTCAGCTATATAAACCTATGTTTGTATGTTTATTATTTTATGCTATTTTGTTTGATTATTCATGTATGGATGAGATACAATATTGTAATATATGTATGCTAGCCTCTGATCATGAGACTAGCACGGTAAACACATAAGATTCGAAATTACTTTGTCGAGTCCGACTGTATGGCATGAGAAAAGAGGAAACCAATTCAGTTCATTGAGCAGGAAATACACTTACAAGACAACCAGACAACTGAGGTTAGTGAACTACTAGACAATGAGTCAATGACCATGCCTTTGTGATTAAAAAAACATTACACGAGAAAACGTGTGCAAATAGAAAGCCTATAAGAGCAATGTATCTGTAGGTAAGTAGTTTGGCTCATATGGTCTAAGTGTCTTTATTGCCTTGTTATTTTTGTTAACTTTTGAGGAAGACACAAGTCAATTGGATGTACTGCAAGAGCCCAAGGGCATAGATATGGATTATGGAGTACAAGGGACACAACCCTAGCCTACTACAGTACCACAGATATCCTTGACACACACTATTACATTATTACACTACTACCCTTAACAATTTTCACTTTATAGTCATTTCCAAATCTAGCTGCCTTTTAAATCTTTGACAATGTTTGTCTCCCACTACATATACAGATTCTGTAAATGCATGAAAGAAGCTATGCAAATCTCTCTCCTTTACATTTGTTCCTATAGAAATATCCGAAAAAGCACCTTATAGATGTGAATTGGGTACAAGTAGGTGCTCTCCCTTGTTCTATTTATGTGCCCTTCTATTAAATGAGCCACATCCTTTATTTTTTCGAGATCATGCAAGAAATTTGCGTGTCATTCTATTAAGAAGAAAAAAATACAACCAATTTTTAGAGTCAAAAGCTGGTGATCCCTGCATCCTTTCAAACAATGTATTTGAATTCAATTGGGTGATGGTTATTATAAATATTGTGTATGTTCATGAGGCCCAAGAGGCAATATATATATATATATATATATATATATATATATATATATATATATATATATATATATATATATATATATATATATATATATATATAAAAATACAAGAGACTATATGCAAATATCACCCTTCACAATGAACTAAATACAGTAGAGATAAGCATACTCTAACACCCTCCTCAAACTCGTGTTGAATTACACACTGAGTTTGGAGAGAAAATACAAATATTGCATCCTGATCATGGCTTCGTGAAGAAGTCAGCAATCTGTAACTTTGAGGGCACAAACTGAGGAGCAAGCACTCCCTCATGCACATATGAGTGAGTGTATGAAGCATCCACACGAATGTGCTTGATGAGCTCATGCTTCACTAGGTCGCGAGCAATACTGATAGCACCTATACTATCAGACAAAAGAGTCATAGGTCTCATCACAGGCACTTCAAAATATGCAAGTAACCACCTCAACCTAGTAATCTCTGCTGTCACTACTGTCATAGCTCTCAACTCAGCCTCAACACTCGAATGAGAAACTGACAAACCGTAGTCTGCTTCTTTGTCTTCTAGGTAATCAGGGAGGAGCAAAAAAACGCAGTAAGCAAAAAGACAATGATGACCAGAAAGATCATTAGCCTAGGTCAATCAGAGTAGGCCTGAAGCTGTAGTGAGTTGGAGCTAGAGAAAAACAAACGACGAGAGAAAGTTCTATGTAAGTAGTGAAGAGCACAAAGAAGGTGATTGTAGTGAAGGTGGGTAGGATGAGCCATGAACTGATTCAAGATATAAACAATATGAGCAATATCAAATTGAGTGTTCACAAGATACACCAAACTCCCAACAAGATGGCGATATTGAGTATGATCCTCGAGAAGATCACCATTAGTGGCACGAATCTGAAGGGATAGCTCCATGGGAGTCTCAGCAGTGCAAATGTCAGTTAGACCAGAATGATCAAGAAGATCCTGGAAACACTTTCTACTAGATGAGGTAGTAGCCTTCAAGCATGGAAGTGACCTCAATCCTAAGGAAGTACGTAAGAGAACCAAGATAAATCATCAGAAGCTGCTTGCTTCTTCACATACATGATGAATGAAGAATCATCACCAGTGATGAATATATTATCCACATACAAAAGAAGTATTGCCCTACCCTGAGGTGAGACATGGATAAAAGAGTAGGATTATGGGAACTGATAGTGAAACCGATAGCAGTAATCACTGAGGTAAAATGTGCAAACCAGGTGTGAGGAGCCTGTTTGAGGCCACAAAGAGCATGACGAAGATGACAGACATGCCCATCTGAAATAGAATACCCAAGTGGTGGCTACATATAGACCTCCTAATGCAAAAATACCATTAAGAAAGGTATTCTTAACATCTAGTTGAGAGATACATCACCATCGAATAGAAGGAACCACAACAAGAGTGAGAACAATGGTCATATGGACAACAGGGGCAAAATCTTATCGTAGTCATGACTGAACTCTTACTGGAAGCCACGAGCCACAAGACGAGCCTTGTAGCGCTCGATAGTACGATCAGATCGGGTCTTAATCTGGTACACCCACTTTGTATATGATAGGGCGAGCATGCATAGGTGTCGATACAATATTCGATGTCTCTATACGCCGAAAAGCATCAAGCTCCTCTACCATAGTGAGCTATCACTGAGAATCAGTTGCAGCCTCACGATAAGAATTAGGCTTAGTAACAGAGAGAGCATGAGCTGTTAGAGCAAAATCGAGACAATCAGGAGGCCGAAGGAATGTCCAATCATGAAGGGCGTAACGAGGAACATGATCAGGAGAATCAAACGAAGGTGTCAGCAAAATACCAGGAGAATCAAATGAAGGTAAATGACAAGGATGCCTAGAGTAATGAACACCAGAGAAAGGAGACAGTGGTGCTATAGGAATAAGAGGCAGTGCTACAGGAGGTAGCACAGACGGTGAGGGTACAGAAAGAACCACTGGAGACAGACTAGGGAAGATTGTGATAGTGGAAAAATAGGTGAAAAGTCAGAAGGAGACAACCATAATATCATCTCAACGGTGGAAACATGACTAGGAGCTGAAGCTCAATAGAAGAAAGGTCGAGATTCGTCAAAAATAAAGTCTCGTGAGATCCTGATCCGTTGAGCAGAAGGATCATAGCAGCGATAATCCTTATGCTAAAACTATAACTAAGAAACACACACTCAACTGATTGAGTCGATAGTTTGGTATGCTCACAAGGCTAATCAAAACAAAACCGGTGCAATAAAAAACACAAAGGTGAGTGTACTGGGTGTTTGAGAGTAGAGATGCTTTATAAGAATAACACTCTTAAGAGCAGTAGAAGGCTGCATATTGATGACATATGCAGCCGTAGAAACAACATCATCCCAGAACTATGGTGGAACATGAGAGGCAAGGGAAAGAGTGTGGGCAATCTCAATCAGATGATGATGTTTGCGCTCAGCAACCCCATTATGAGCATGGACACCAGGACAAGATGACTGGTAAGGAGTGTCCTGCTCAGAAAGAAACTATCTAAAAGCATCAGAATAGTATTCGTCAGTAGAATCATAGTGAAAAAGGATTGATGGAAAAATCAAACTGAGTACGAACCATTGTTGCAAAGTTACGATAGGCCGCAAGAAGCTGAACATGATTAGACATAGGGAAAAGCCATGTAAAACAAGAATAATCATCAATGAAAATCATATGAAACTTATACCCACCTTTAGAGATAATGGAGTAGGTCCCCCATACACCTGAATGAACTAAATCAAAAGGATGAAAATACAAGGACTCACTAGAATGATAAGGAAGTTGTAGCTGCTTGCCCAGCTTACAACCTTGACAAAACATGGTCATGTCAATAGTAACACGTTCAAGAACACCTTGACGAACTAATGAAGAAAGGCGAGACCTACGTAAGTGACCTAAATGATGATGCCACTGTGCAAAAACTCCAGATGTAGTGGCAACAGGAACGGTTGGGGTAGACATATAGGTGATAGAAGTAACTGAAGTGGGCAGAAGATAGAGGTGGTCAAAGATGTAGAGCTCCTGATGATCCCTATGGCACCAGCCAGTCCCAAGTACAATCCCTATATGTCAATTTTGGACAAAACAAGAGTGAGAGTCAAAATCAACCCTACATCCAAGATCAGTGAGCTGATCCATCAAGAGGAGCTATATCTTAAGCTAGGGAACATGAGAAACAGTTGAAACAGAAAAGTCAATGGACAAAAGAGTGCTCTGACAGCTGACAGATAGAGGAGTACTGTTAGTTGTCTGAAAAGAGATAGGAAAAATAGGAGGTCCTGATGAAGTGAGATGTGGAGTCCGGTGTCATATGGAAAGAGACACCAAAGTCTAGAATCCAAGAGGTACTTGGAGGAGACGTCTAAGTTAGACTAGCATAACCTGCTGAGCTATGAAAGAGCTATTGAAGAAGAGCATGGTAGAGCTGGTGAACAGAATCATCTTGCTGAGAACCTAACGTGCTGATCTATCTTCCTGTAGAGAAAGGGACTCCCTGCCTCCCCTTGGATCATCCACCCTACGTGCCTTGTTCCGCCTTTTCCGTACCGCTCAACTTTGGTAGTCATGCTCGAAGTTCTTGTAATAGTTGTACTGAACCCCAGTTGGCGCAAAAACAGGGGTGAAAACAGACACCTAGGCAAGGCTATAGTCAAAGCAAAAACTGTCGGTATAGTCAAAGAAGAAGAGGCAGCAAGCACAGTCTGTTCTGACTGTGCTACTAACATGCGACGAAGCTCTTTAGCAGAAGCGTCAAAAGAGCCTCGGTGATGGTTGGTTGAGGTGAGCAACTCAGTAGTTTAGCCCTGATAGGATCAAACTCTAGGCGAAGACGACAAACAAAGTCATAAAGGTGAAGGCGGTCATGATTCGCCTTCTGTACCTTATGACACCTAGCAAAGCGGAGAGGCCAACTCGTCCAGCTGGCGCCAGAGACTGGCCAGAGCTCAATATAAGTCATCGATGGAGGAATCCCCTTAGCGAAGCCTCTCCAGCTCACGCTGAAGCAAAAAGAACTAAGCATCGCTACTCTGCTAGTATTGCTTGCGCAAGTACTCCCAGATCCGACGAGTAGAGTGTAGACCAACAATGTCTAGCTAGATGGAGTCATCAATGCTGACCACCAGGATGTCTCGGACATGGACCTCATCAATACACCAGCGTCAATAGCATACTGAAAGACCCCATCAACAGCGTCAACATCAGCAACGACCTTTGCCTCCTTTGTAGCCTCATCTCCTGTAGGAGGTGCAGAAGTAGACTGCCTAGTAGGAGGCTGAACCGGTGATGGCGGACAAAGTCATGCACCACTAACATGTCCCTAGAGGTAGAGATCATTGAGAGTGATCTCAATAAGTGAAGACCACAACTTGTAGTTCGTCCCATGGAGTTTTGTTCTCAAGAATGGAATCACAGTTGATGGAACGGAAGCCATTGGTAGATGGCACCGCAACCAAGGCAACAAAGTCTAACAGGTGATGCTGGATGGCATGGAGGTTAGATCGACGTGAAGAATATTTTTTTACTTTTTTTATTTTTAGAAAGCGGCACTCTTTTATGGAAACCTATGCGTTAAAGGAATAACTAACACCTTCCTAGAAAAGACAAAGCCCATCAAGGATGCCTGTGAGCCTCCTCGTCCCTCGCTTCAGAGTGAAATGGCACAGGGGATCCATGTGGCCTTCACCCGAGAAGGCTACGTCTCCGATTGTACTACAAGGGGTTCCATCCTTGGCAAATCCCACAAGACGAATGAGCCGCACTGGCCCAAGAACATACCCTAAGGCATAGGGCCACTCGCGATATGGCCATACAAGCATAGTGCGACCAATGACTGATCAGATGATATACAGATCAAAGAACTGCTGTTATGCTTAGAAAGGACAATAATATCCATCACTTGTACTTACAGACTAGCTATCTCCATGAGGGGTATTTCGTTCACTTGTGTAGGCTCAAGAGCCTATAGATACCCCATATATCCCTCATTTGTAACTTGATCTCTCTTGAGCAATAAAAAGCATATTCAAACTAGTGAACCCTCGGAGACCCACTCTACGGAGGTAACTTGTATAAATCCACATGTCATTTTTACTCTCATAGACGATGGTCAGTCAGACAGCCAACATCCACCCCCTCACTTGTGTCTGGGTTTCACACCTACAACACTAATTGATTTTATGAAACTGATTGGTTTCTATCCAAGCAGCTTCGGTAGAGGCGATCCAGCAGTGGTGGCGAAAGCAGTCCCAGTGGCCAGCAGCAGCTTGGTCGACTGGAGGTGGAGTCCTGGTGGGTGGTGGTGACTCGGTCTACTAGAACTAGCGGTGGCGATCTAGTAGCGGCGGCGGAAGAAGCAGTCCTGACAGCGGCAACTTGATCGGCTGGAGGCGGAGTCCCGCTGGCCGGCGGCAGCCGGCGATGGCGGTGGGATGGTAGCGAAAAGAATTAGATTAGTTCCCTAATTCTGATACTATGTTATGAATATTGTGTATGTTCATGAGGCCCAATGAACAATATACGTAGAGACCATCTTACACAATGATCTAAATACAGTAGAGATAAGTTTACTTTAACAAGGGTTAGTCCGCAACTATCTAGGAACTCGCTGGTTTCAGATAAACATGTTTTTTATTTGGAAAGATGTTTGACTTTACTGATCTTAACTTTGTGGTTTTTCAAGAAACCTGTGCATCTTTGTGGGAATTGTGAAGAAATAATCATTAATCCCTGATACAGGAAGCTCAAAAAACTAATTCCCAAAAGCACCCAGTTTATAAAATGTCCAATTCGTTCCCAAAAGCCGCCGTGGATGGTGAGCTGGTTATTATCAACTATGAGTGACTTCTTGAAGCACAGAATCCTCAATTAAGTACTTTCATAGCAAACAAAAAGAAAAAGTAATCCACCTGCATGTGGACCTCCCCTTTACACCTCCCAAAGGGCCGGCCCACTTGCAGAGTTGCTCACGCTCTGCCTCCTGGATCTTGCTCTCCCTGCTGGTCTTATCTGGGCTAGGGATCATGCAACAAGATTTAAAAATTACATGCAAGTTTTTTAAAGACTAAATCCTTTATGTATCAGTCAAAGACAAAATATTCTGAACTCACCATGTGTTAGTTGACGATACTGAAGTTCTTGTCGTCCTAATGTTCAATATAATGAACGCTGCTTTTCTTTTGTAAGTTGGATTTTTCTGTTGTCTCACATGACACACTTTGGGTCTATTCTTTTCAGCTTCCAAAAATTGTTTTTCAGCTTTTCTATAGTAACTAGCTTTTAAATGAAGTAGCTTTTCAAGATAGGGTCTACTAGTTAATTGTAGTACATATTGTACTAAATTCATTTATATCGGTAAAAACCATACATGAGTTTCTGTTACTCTGTAATCTCTCGCACGAACAGCCCAAAAGCCACAAGCCGCAGCCAAAAGTCATATGTTTCAGCCAAAAAGAACATGCCCTTTATCTATTGACAGAACATATTCTAGAAACAGATTACTGCTTCTGGTATGTATAGGGTTTCTGCTATCCACAAGTCAGGTGCCAAAATGTATATAGTTATATTTACTATGGTCCTGAGCTTAGCTAATAAATGTGTATTGGGTTTTACTGATGTCTTTTGGCTGTGGCTGATAAATAGTAGTAGTTGATAGAAGTGGTTAATAGAAGCTGGGACGTTCATATTGGTTTATGGCTTTTTGCTAAATGTATTATGTAAGAAAAATAATGCAACAAAAGACATTATAACATTCGGACTACCATGTAACTTACGAAATTGTGACATAATAAAATACAAAATATGTTATAATATGTAAAAGTATAAATCAATGACTGATAAATAGTAATGGTCGATAAAAATTGGGGGTTCATAATGGTGCCACCTTTTCTCACTGGTCCCCCTAGATTCTTAGGTACTTCAGATTTTGATTATACGAAAAAAAGAGAACTTTGGCGGAACCTGTCAGAGATACATGCCCTTGTTATGTACTTATTTTGAAGAGATTAAATTGTGGAAGACCTACTCTAGAGAAAAGGGAACAAGGAAAAGGTAAACAAAAGTAAAATTAGCTCAAGGATTGAATAGTGGTGGTGAAATTTTCCATGCATGAAATGTTGAAACTACTGTCTCTGTGTTTGCGCGTGTGTAGTGTGAAAGCAAGAACTACAGGATTTGCATTTCGAAGGCTTGCTCTGTACCTGCATCTGTTGATGCGAAGTAGTATCCATTTGATATTTGGCTCCTCTGTTTGTGTTTCAGTTTTTAGCTTCTAGCTTATAGTTTATTAATTTTTTCTTTTTCTATATTTTTGTTTTTCTTTATTCCGTATTCGTTTGTATTGTCTATGAAAAGATAATCTTTTCTTTCTATTTTTTAATTTAATTATACTGAAAAAACTATCAGCAGCAACAATATAAAAAAGTCTTAAACAGTGAAAAACCAAAAGGCAAAAAAAAAAAACCAAATAAGCACACCGGAAAGATCAACATAAATGATCCTCGAATTATTTTCACAATCGTCGATAGGCGATAGCATCTCAAATTTTCTATACTGAAACTCAGAATGGCCATTTTACGATGTTTTGATGCTACCAAGCATGATAATTCCTCGCTGGCTGTCATTCAAATTTTATTGGTGTTCTGCAGCTGTCAGCTAAGGATGAGACACTGCTAGTTTTGAACTACTTATGCTGAGAAGGACCACTTGTGCCTGATTTTCTTCATTTATAAATTGGGTCATCTAAGGATGAGACACTGCTAGTTTTGAATTATTTTCACAATCGTCGATAGGCGATAGCATCTCAATTTTTCTATACTGAAACTCAGAACGACTAATTTACGATGTTTTGATGCCACCAAGCATGATAATTCCTCGCTGGCTGTCATTCAAATTTTATTGGTGTTCTGCAGCTGTCATCTAAGGATGAGACACTGCTAGTTTTGAACTACGGGCCTGTTCGGCAGGCAATAAGCCGGCCGGTTTTTCGCAGCTGCTACAGTACCTAACTTTTAAATGAAGTATTTTCTTAAGACGGGATCTACAAGTTAAACGTAGTACACATTAAAAGCCCAACATCTGTACCAGCCAAAATTGCAAGTGAGAATCGATCTCTCCGTAATCTGTACCATAAATAGCTAAAATTTAAAAATTTTAACTAAAAATTATAAGCCGTAGCTAAAAAGAACATGCCCTACTTACGCTGAGAACGACCACTTGTGCCTGATTTTCTTCATTTATAAATTGGGTGGTGTGCTTGTACACTAGTCAAGTCATATTTAGTTTGAATGGTTGCGCGAGAGGCTGGGAGATTTCTTGGAGAGACAACATTATCACATTGAGTCACCTGTAGCCATCTCGTACAAACTAACTCTTTGACCATTTTATTTTGACAGGTGATAAACGTCAAAGTTTGCACGGCTGGAGTACCAGGGGAACTCTTTGTCGCGGTCCTTCACTTCCAGATTCAATCAAACACTAGTGCTTGGATAATGGATACAAAGAATGAGGAATCAGAGTGAAAACCATATAGGAATAAGGGTCTGATTGGCAACGATTGCGGCTTATGACTTTTAGCTGAAATTTTTAAATTTTAGCTGTTTACGGTACAGATTACGGAGAGAGATACTCACTTGTGATTTTAAATGGTACAGATGTTGGGCTTTTAACGTGTACATCGTTTAATTTGTAGACTCCGTCTTGAGAAAATACTCCGTTTGAAAGTTAGGTGCTATAGCAAAAACTAAAAACCGTCAGCTTTAGAGAAAAAGAACATGCCCTAAGAGAGGTGGAAAGAAAAACAGAAAGGGAAACTGAGAAGAGAGAGAGAGAGGAGGAGGCCAAGCCTTCGGTTCTTTCGAGCCGCTATGTGCTTCGCTTTACGCCCATTAGAGATGGGAATTGGTCGTCGGGAGGCCAACCGCCCGCCGCTGCGTTCCATCCCGTCGCGTCCGTCGTCCGCTCGCCTTCTTCGGCCAGCCCAAGCACGGCCAAAGCCCACCGCGTTTGCGTTCGTGCGTGCGAAGCCAACCAAAAGTAACTATACACGACAAAGCGATAGCGACAATGGTAGCGTGGTCACTATCTTCCTTTCTCTTGTATCCGCCTTATTAAAAACCTACTTAAAATTCGATTCTATTGTCTCATGCCATTTCACCTTCGAACTTGGTCATCTAGTCCAATGGAATGCATATATTGGTGCAAATTAGACTATGGCGTATGTGGACATCACTCGACAATCTAGCATAGGTCTACCCAACTAGTCAAATAGAAAAGCTCAAGGAGAGTCATGAGTACAATTTACTATAGTTAAGAAATCAATTTTAAATAGTTTCGCCAACTGTTTCTTCGTGTCGTCTAGCACGCCGATCCGCTCCTTCGCCACCACCGTGCCGATTTTGAAGCCCGCCCACCGCTTTTGCACGCTATGTGCTTGTCTGCTGCCGTCGTCTTTGCTGGCCCCCAATGGTCCCACTCTACGCCCATGTCCATGACACACTCGAAGAGTAGGTGGACATGTACCATGAGTTGGGAGTCAGAACTCGGTAAGTCAAACCACCAGATCTAAAGCAACCGAACTCATTTTGTATGGGTCTATTCTTTTTAGTTGCGGTTTGTGATTTTTCTTGGCTTTTTGGCTTTTTGTATGAGAGATTACAGAGTAACAGAAACTCACGTACGATTTTTGCCGATATGAATGAAGTCAGTAAATTATGTATTACAATTAACTAGTAGATCCTATCTTAAAAAAATACTCCATTTAAAAGCTAGTTATTGTAGAAAAACTGAAAAGCAGCTTTTAAAAGCCGAAAAGAACATGGCCATATATTGAATTATTAGCACATACACATTTCACCAATGTAATAACATAAACACAAATGATCAAACAACTCTCAAGATTACAACCACACTCGCTTATTCAAACAAAATATGGCACCAGCAGCACGTACAGTTCAACACATCAAGCAGCCTCAGTAGTGATCGTTGTTGAGCCTCCTGCAGTTCCTCCTGATCTCCCCCTGTGAGCCGGTCAGCGGTGAGATGTTGCCCATCTTCACCATTGACTGTGCAAAGTGCTGGAAGAAGAGATTCACATCATCTGCGTACGCCTTCACGAGCGCCGCCGTCTCGGCGCTCTTGGTGAGCAGGACCTCGTCAGAGCTGAGAAGGCCCCTGCCGGCCAGGAGGTTCTTGAAGTAGAAGTTGTCGAACTTGGCCGGGGTGACGAAGTCCAGCGGGAAGAGGTTGTTGTCGCCGCCGGAGCGGGGGCACCCCTGCCTCAGCTGCGCCGCGTAGGACACGTCCAGTGTGCTGTCGGCCATGCCATTGCCGGTCTGGTTGTACAGCCTCTGGCGGAAGCTGGTGCAGCGAGACATACCAATGGTGTGGCCACCTGTGTGCCATGTCGTGCGACGTAAGTACACCGAGGCATAAGCAACGAAGGCTGGATGCAACCATGAACGGCGCGAAGCTTACCGGAGAGGGCTACGACGTCAATGACGTCGAGGCCTTGGCGCTTGAACTTGGTGATGATAGTGGGGAGGGTGTTGTTGGGAGCTGGGATGTCGTTGTTGGAGCCCTGGATGCTCGCACCCAGAGAGTCCCTCCGCCCGAGCGGCACGTCCCAGCCTGGACCACCAACCTGCAGGTTTGTGCCCAAAATAATGAACACTCACACACTGCTTCAAATGCATGTGCTCATTTTCGTTTGCAGGTTTTAATTTAATTATTCAGAAAAACTAATAACTATTATATTACATTTTCAAACACTACAGTACAAAAAAAAAGCTAGAAATCACGGTTTATAAGCTACATTGAGCAGGGTTAATTTGATTCGTTCTTTCTTGTAGTTGGACAGAATTATTGGTGGTGTCACGTACGAGGACGGTGGAGTCGCGTGCGGCAAGGGCGAGGATGTCGGCGCAGGAGACGGTGCCGGGGCAGACGGCTTCGAGGGTGGCCTTGATCTGGTCGATGACCTCGAACCCCCTGAGGGAGTTGTTGTTGGGGACGGACCCCTTCTCGCTGACTATGCTGCTGCTGTTGTCCAGCAGCACGGACGCATCGCACCCCTACACGCAGAAACATGCCGGGGAAAAAAAGGTTGGTTGATAGATTGGGTACATGCAACGAAATAGTACATAGATTGGGCACATGCAACGAGATTGTAGTGTAGGTTGCAAACAAACATTAGGCACATGCATTGAGTGAAGGGTGAACAGTGCATGACGGGCACCAATTATTGTGCATTTGAATCAAGCAATCTTCACTCTATTTGAAAAACATAGGAGTAAGCAATCATGGTACGGACTCGGCCATGTCACCAAGACAACAGGTAGTGCTCGCACGCGCAATGTAGGTAGGCCCTCCCTTTTCGTTGGTAAAAACTACTGGTTCTTCCATGCGCCTGAGGATACCTTTTTCAATACGTAGGTACAAATATAGCGAAATTTAAAGTTGATCACTTTGCATTTTTGAGTTTTGTGTTTGAACAGCTAAAGTTAACAAATAAGTACGCCCATTTTTGGTGTTTTTCAAATTTTTTTTGCAGTACCTTTATATGGATTTCACCCTTGGAAGGTCAAATAAAATGCATACCATTGTCTTTAAAACAAACGATCTAATTGTACTAAACACACAACTCAAAATGTAAAGTCTGCAATTTGCTGTACTACGCTGCAGGAACTATATTCAGCAAGCATCGTAGCTTTGTCGAAGCATGTAGAGAATACCATGTCACCAAGACAACAGGTAGTGCTCGCATGCGCAATGTAGGTAGGCCCGCCCTTTTCATTGGTAAAAACTACAGGTTCTTCCATGCGCCTAAGGATACCTTTTTCAATACGTAGGAACAAATATAGCGAAATTTAAAGTTGATCACTTTGCATTGCTAAAGTTAACAAATAAGTACGCCCATTTTTGGTGTTTTTCATTTTTTTTTGCAGTACCTTTATATGGATTTCACCCTTGGAAGGTCAAATAAAATGCGTATCATTGTCTTTGAAACAAACGATCTAATTGTACTAAACACACAACTCAAAATGTAAAGTGTGCAATTTGCTGTACTACGCTGCAGGAACTATATTCAGCAAGCATCGTAGCTTTGTCGAAGCGTGTAGAGAATACCACAGCAGAGAGGAAGCAGATTACCTTGACAAAGCAGTCATGAAAATGCAGCCTGACCAGGGACGCCGCCATCCTGGTCTCCTTGGCGACGGCCTGAGCCACGATGGACTGCACGATCTCCTTCGCCTGCGGGCACGAGTGGTCGTAGAACTGCGGGAACAAGCCGTACCACGGGTTGCCGCGGACGGCGCCGGCGAGGAGGAGGGGAGAAACAAGGCAGAGCACCACCAGGCAACCCATGGAAGCCGCCATGTAAGCAAACCTTTGCTGCAGTACGTTGCAGGTGAGAGAAGAGAGTTGCTACTTGTTCGTTTCTACTTCTCTTCTTTGTGGATGCTGAGACGAGGTGGCCATGGGTTGGCATATATAGTAGGAGGAGGAGCGAGGAAGGAAGGGTGGTTTCGAGCAGAGGACGGTGAGATGCATCAGGGCAGCTGGGTTGTTGGGCAATGCGTACAGAATAAGTGAGCTAGCCAGGCAATTGTTTTCAACTGCTTCGGCGCTAATTCTTCCATCGACTAATTCCAAAGCCAAAGGTCCAGAGTTTAGACTTGCCTCCAAGGCCTAAGAGTGCTTCACAGTCTTTAATGTCTTGTTTGGGGCTTCATTTTTAGTGTGAAGTTACTCGAAGATTAAACTTCTGTAAACGAGTGTAGATGGAGGGATTTCTCAGATAAGTTTCAAGCTTAATACTTATTTTAATGAGAACCTAAAATGCAAATGAGATAAGGAGGCTATGGTGATTATGCTGTCCATACGCACTATGCAATGTCTTTAACAAACGTACCCATATATACTACAATACTAAATACGATATCAATGGAAAGCTTGTTTATGAAATAATCACGTAATTTTGTGACTGTAATATTACCTTAACAAGGCAGGTACAATCTTACAATAGGCCAGTCATCGATCTCACTTTAACATTTTTTGCATCACGGTAGGCCCACCGCCCACCCCTAACAAGTAACAAGTAGGAGCACACACTCCCAACCATAAGGCTACGCCCATTCCGGCTTGAAATTCTGACTTCTGATTTATAATTCGCCATTCTTAAATTTTATCTATTTCTGGCTGTTTAGCTTTTTTGTCGGTTCCTTTTCCGTATTCCTTCGTGTTGTCCGTGATAGGTTAACATGTTTTTTTTTTCTATTTTTAAATTTTTTAAAGTTTAGTTACACCAAATAAGCCACTATCAGTTACAGCGTAATTTCAATCACCTACAGTGCAATTTTAACTATAAATCAGCTTATTTCAGCTCAACCGAGCGGCACCTTAAAACCTTGTGCAACACATGACAATACAAACATATCATATGTGAAATCAAACTGACAAAGTACAAAAGGCGTAGCCAAAAGTGAGGTTTTGCTTCCCAATTAATCCTGCTCCTTTTCGTCATACACAAGTGCCGTTACAGGTCGGACGGGATTGATTAATGCAACACCGTATGCAGGGCTGTGCGCATGGAGGTTTTCTTATTGTTGGTGATCATCCATCACTGATTCGTATCCCCGCCTGTGGGGATCAGAAAAGCATGATGCTACAGCGCCGTGCATTTTCTATACAAGTGCTGGATCGAAAGGTAATCTCCTAAGATTTTATTTTTGGACATTGTCGTAGTATCGTACCGTAGAATTGTACCAAACTAGTAGGTTACTTTTGCTTTGTAACCATAGAGACCAAGCTGAAAACTTGGATGGTTCCTCAAATGGCTAGAGAGCATGTGTAACATGGTGCCTTTCGTTGTACGATCAGGGGCTTATTTCCTAGCGAACACGCGTGCATGCCGTCAGGTCAAAGGGGACGCGCGATGTACCAACTCTGAAGCACGGGATGCGTGATGATTCGCGTTAGGTGCTTGCATGGCCTACATCCATGTCGCGAGCAGGTTCCCGGAGGACTTCAACTGTTCCGAAGCCCTGTCACCACTCACCGGCAGAGCAGCCTTCTTCTCTGCAGCACATGTTAGTGGCCGTTTCTTGAAGAAAACAGTAGCATGGTTGTTACCACCGGCGGAGCCGCCGCCAGTGACCCCGCACGGCCGTCTGTAATTGCGAAACCAGGATTTAGTTATGCTCCAAATTTAGTGGTGGAGTGAAATGATCTGAGCTATTTAGGTTGGACCATAAGAATGTTATCTTAGGTTAGACTGAATTTACCTAAACTATACATTAAGTATTTTTCTATATCCTAGACTGAAGCCTACTCTGCCAGGGCCGGGGGCTGGTTCCGCCCCTGGTCGTCTGGGCTCATCTGGGAAAACGTAATGGATTTCTCTACAGTCGGTGAGATTGAAGATAGGGTTTTTCACAGGTAAACACTGGCCATAGTTAAATTTGCCTAAGCTCCGCAAATTGCTGGGTCCGGTGTAGGTTGTTACTTTCTGAGACTTACAGGTATACTAGTCACCTGTTCGTACATTGCAACGAAATTTATTGGATATATAGAGAATCATGCTATGGAAGAGAACTACTCTAATCAGTTGAAAAGTGAAGAGTGATAAGAAGTTGAGAATAGAACGGTTGGAGGAGAAGGGATGTACGACCACCAACTCGTTTTTTTATAATAGTAATGATATGCACTACGTGTATACTGCGGGAACCGTTGTTCCAGTGTAGAGCTTTAGGTAGACAAATAATCATAAGAAATGTAGTGCTAAGTAAATACAAAAGCTTTCTGTAGAAAATGAGAAGATAGTCACAGTAGTGATCAAGTACTATTATTATGTTAATTTCATATCCTAACTCAATTAACTTAGGAAGAATCAGCATGGAGAAAATTCGTCGAAAAGTTAACTAGGAGTTTTCGTGTTTGTACTGAATTAGTAGTGGATATTAATTACTTCCTTGTTCTTTTTTATTTAACATTTTTGTTCTTTTACCGTCTTCGAGATGTGACTTTAACCATTACTTTTCCAAACTTTATATTAACATATACCAATATAATTATAATATTATAAAAGTGTTTTTAACGACTGTTAGGATTGGATATCACTTGTTATGAAATTGACAAGACAATACACGAAACAATGAGGAATAATCAAGAACACCAGATAGAGATTTAACATAGAAAACCCTTTCCGATGAAAAACTATGAATATACAATTGGCGAAATCATTATATGAAGAGAAGCTACAAACACAGAAAAACTTCAGCGTGTTTTACGTGTCTTAACTGTTCAATTACAGTGGTACATATATAGTTTAGGAAACACGAGTCCCTAACAGAGAAAAGAACAGAGTCCTAGTCGGCAACGAAACAGAGACCTATTGAAAACTGGAACAATAACCTTCTCAGAGACGGGAACAACACCTCGCTCAAAGACTCTCAGAAGATAATGGTGAAGAGTTGTAGTTGGAAGCACCTTGAGTAGCCATGTCTGACTCTAGTCGGCTCAGAGTTCATCACGGACTTGAAGATAATCCCAATTATAACCTTCACCCAGTTCTCATTGCTTTAAGCAAATATTGATCGAACTCTTCAAGCGGTAAAAAAGACTAGTAGTGGTTGGACCCAATCAAGTTCGGATCATAAAATACAATAATATCCACCTTGACTCAAATTTCTCCTGTAACAAAAAATGCAATAAACTCCTCCATGATGGTCGCGCAAATGATCCAAAATTGCAACATATTCAAACGGTGAATGAAATACTAAATTCAGTTTTCCCCACAACTAACATTGTTTTTTCAAGTCTCCTTGATCAAGCATAGCCTAAATTGTGTTGAAAAAACCTGCAGCTCCACCTTAAACTCTACATGTGCAGATTTTGATGTAGTAACCTGTAGAAGATGATGGATCATTGAAGAAATCGCCAATAATTAATCCTGCATGGATACCGCCAATAATAAACACAATGGCCTGAATTGCAATAAACTTTACCTCTAACAAAAACATGCAAAGCTAACGACATAGCTTCTTGATGAAAACGACGATCAACTGAACGGGAGATCATCGATGGAGATGGTGCAGTACGATGCCATGGCATGGCCCCGAGCGGTGCAGGTGATGATATTGGTGGAACTTGGCACTGCAATAATCATCGAGGTAGAGTACCGATTGACACTTGGCATGGCGCGGGTTGTTGCCAAGTTAGAGTTGAGATGCAGAATGGAGTTGAGGTGAGTTGAATCTCTGAGAACGATAGCCTCCGAGATGCCACTCTTGATACCGCGCAATGGCCACCTCGACATTGCCCTCGTCCCAAGGCAGTGGCTTTGAACTCGAACATGAAACTTTGACACCACTTGTTAGGATCATATACCACTTGTTACGAAATCGATAAGACAATGCACAAAACAATGAAGAATAATTAAGAACACGAGATAGAAATTTAACGTGGAAAACCCTTACGAGTGAAAAACTATGGATACACAATCAACAAAATCACTATATAAGGAAAAGTTCCAAGCATGAAAAACTTTGTATTTTAGTGTGTCTTAACCATGCAACTACATGGGTGCATATATATGCTAGGAAATAAGAGTTTCTAACGGAGAAAGGAACAAAGTCCTAATCAAAAATGAAATAAAGACCTATCAAAAACTAGAACGGTAACCTTCTTGAAGATGATAACAACACTCTGCTCGGAGAGTCTCAGAAGATGACTGTGAAGAGTTATAGTTGGAAGTGCCTCGAGTAGCTACATCTGACTCCAGTCGGCGTAGAGTCCATCACGGACACAAAGATGGTCCCAATCAAAACCTCTGACCAATTCTTATTGTTTTGAGTGAATACTGATCGGACTCTTCAAAATGTTGGAAAGACCAATAGTAATCGGATCCAACCAGATTTGGATCACAAAATTTAACAATGGTAAATCTAATAATATATTTTTCATATAGGCAATCAAGATAGTTTGAAATGGATTTGTGGTCAAACTTTAAAAAAGTTGACGGCACAACACGAATTCTAGTGCGTCAAATAAAAAAAATGATGGAATGAGTGCAATTTATATCTTCATCTTGTGTGCGATATGTTGTTAGAGGTTTGATGGTTCAATTTTATTTTTATATTTCTTTCAAAAAATTTGGTGCCTATATGGCCTCGTTCGTATTACCTTCTAAAAGCTATTTTTTTTTATAATAAATGGCTTTTCTACAATACTTAACTTTCAAACGGAGTGTCCTTTTAAGATGGGGTCTACTAGTCGATTACAGTACACATTATAGTGGCTTCATTTATATCGACCAAAATCGCACATAAATATCTCTCTCTATATAAGTTATTACTATTCATAAGTTAAAAACCAAAAACCAATATAAACGGGCCGTATTATGCTATAATGTTTTCACATATGGTAGAATGATTACTAGGGGATTACTGCTAAACTCTATAATGCTCCATGTTAAGGGTATTTGTTTGCATTATTCTTGATGAGATAATTTTTTCTAGTTTTAATTTTTTCAAATTTAATTACGCTGAAAAAAGGATCAGTAGCAACAGTGCAAAAAAATCTCAAACAGTGGGGAAAAAACAAAAGCAAAAAAAAGCCCAAATGAGAACACCGGAAAGATCAACATAATGGATCCTTGAATTATTTTCACAATCGTCGATAGGCGATAGCATCTCAAATTTTCTATACTGAAACTCGGAATGACTAATTTACGATGTTTTGATGCTACGAAGCATGATAATTCCTCGCTTGTTGTCATTCAAATCAGGAGCAGAGCCACACCCTGAGCAGGATGTACTTTAGCTCGAAGTATGGAAAAATATCTAGTGTACAGTTCGGATAAATTCAGTCTAACCTGAGTAATATTTTCATAGTCCAGCCCATATAACCTAGATCATTTCACCCTGAAGCATAACTAAATCCTCACTCCGCCACTAATTCAAATTTTATTGGTGTACTGCAGCTGTCATCTAAGGATGAGACTACTGCTAGTTTTGAACTACTTATGCTGAGAAGGACAACTTGTGCCTGATTTTCTTCATTTATAAATTGGGTGGTGTACTTGTGCACTAGTCAAGTCATATTTAGTTTGAATGGTTGCGCGAGAGGCTGGGAGATTTCTTGGAGACACAACTTTATCACATTGAGTCACCTGTAGGCATCTCGTACAAACAAACTCTTTTGTCCATTTTATTTTGACAGGCGATAAACGTCAAAGGTCTATTTCTTTTGGCTTTTGGCTTTTGCTATAATATCTAACCTTTAAATAGAGTATTTTTTTCAAGACAGCGTCTACAAGTTAATTATAATACACGTTAAAAGCCCAACACCTATACCATCCAAAATCGCAAGTGGATATCTCTCTCCGTAATCTCTGTCGCAAACAGCTAAAATTCAAAATTTTCAATCAAAAGCCACAAGCTACAGCCATAAATAACAGGCCCAAAGTTAGCACGGCTGGAATATTAGGGGAACTCTTTGTCACGGTTCTTCACTTCCAGATACAATCAAACACTAGTGCTTGGGTAATTGGGATATAAGGGATGAGGAATCAGAGTGAAAACCATAGAGGAATCAGAGGGGTGGGAAGAAGAACAGGAGGAGAAACTGAGAAGAGACAGAGAGGGAGGAGGCCAAGCCTTCGGTTCTATCTTCGATCCTCTTCCATGTTGTTGTTGTTGTTGCTGCTGCTTATGTGCTTCTGCTCTTCAGCCGAATGGGCCATAAGGCCAGCCCAAAAGCACAGCTCATGGCCCATGTCTGTGCCTGCCTGAGCCGCATTGGTGCCTGCCTGAGCTTGCGCCCGGGCTTCCTCCCAGCCGCCACCAAGCTGGATTTGGCCGCCTCCCGGCCATCGCATTGGATCCAACCATCGTCGCCTCGGATCTGGTGATCGCCGCTTCGGATCTTGCCACCGCTGCCTCGGACTCGATCGTTGCTGATCTTCCTCCATCTGGATCCAGCCACCTTCGACCTCCTTCATGCTCCATGCCATTAGACTGCGCCAAATTCGGCCGCCTTTGGCCCTCTTCGTCTCGGGCGCCGTAGCTGCCTCGGCCGGCTGAGCCTGAGTCGGATTTGGGGTCCCCTGCACTGGATCCCGCTGGATCCGTGCACCCCGAGCCACGACGAATCCAGCCTTCTCCGGCATCTTCACGCGTTGCTACCTTGGATCAGACCATCGTGCCTCCGGGCCGCCTGCACGTCCACACCCCGTGCCGCTCCACGCCTCTGGCCGACGCCGGCCGCCTTGGCCTCCTTCTCCTACTTGTCCCCCTTCTCCCTTATGTGCTACTGGTGGTGTGAGGGAGGAGAAAAAGGGGATGGGTGAGCCGTGCCTAGAGCTCCTAAAGGAGACGAGTGGAGAAAGGAACCATCTCTTCATCTGATGGACCCATGCCTTCGCTGTTGAAGGAAATTGGGGGAAGCGAGGATAGAGAGCAGCATGAGTGGTGGACTGGTTGTTTGCACTTGGTGTCGCTGCTGCTATAATCAGCTAGATTCACCATCTTTGTGTCTTTTCTTTTGAGTCTTCCATTGTGTTCATCTAAATCCGTAGTATGTCTCTTTTAGTTCGTCAAAGTTGTGCGAGTCCACAAATTTCTTGCTAGTCAGCCGATTGCTTTGCTAGCATGGTCTATCCTTTTGGATGAGCATGGTCCTCTCCATTCTTTTGCATAGCTGCAGTCGTCGCACTTCTTTTTGAGCTGCTATAGATCGTAGAAGTCTTTATGATGCTGTCGCTTCTCTTTGAGTTGCCGCCCTGAGCTTCTAAGGCCACTGCGCTTCTTCTGCACCGCGCTTCTGTTGTGCTTGCTGTGCACTACGCCGTCGTTGTCTCGGGCTTCGATCTGTGCCGCTATGCTTCTATATCTCTCTTCGGCTTGATTTGACAACTCTCTACCTGTGTCACTTTCCACATTCTCTTCGTCGTGTTACCGTGGTCAACTTTACTCCTGCTTACCTCTATCTTCTTGGCCCCTGCACTTTGTGTTTTATAGGCTGCCGCACGATTTCGGATAGGAGGCGATCTTTTCGATATATTTTTTTAAGTGCTGCACACTATAATGACATCATCAAGATTCGGACTTTGGATTTTTCCTATTTTAGTGTCAACCCTTTCAAATACAATGTTATTGCATATACCTTGCATTTGAGGGGGTGTTAAGGGTGTTTAGATCATTTCCTATTGTCTAGGGTTTAGGTATTTGTGTGTCTCATGTAGTATATATAGCCCTATGGATTGCTATTGTAATATAACTTATTACAAACCTTGGGGGAGACAAAAGTGGCATTGGCTAGAGTACCTGCTCATTTGACTTTTGCTGTGTTAGACTCCTGATTCATAATTGTCTCCTGTTCCTCCCATTCCCATTTTCCTCCTATAATCAACTCTTAACAGCATAGCAATCACGCTTGCAGTTGAAGAAAAGGCCAAAGTTTGATGAATAGGTCCTACACATTTCTTAGAAGTTAACAAACACAAATTTTACATACAGAACTGAAAATGATTTGCCAATGATTTATTGCAACTTGTTCCATGAATGAAGGACTTGACAGCTAAATTATTGATTAGAGAGTTGCTTAATGTATTATTCTGATGTTCATTTTACCAACTCCGATTTGCTTGTAAGCAAGCTTTTATTTTTAAAAATAAATTAGTAAGCAAAAAAAGCTCTTTTAAATTACTGTGTTTCCCATAATGTATATATATGTTCATTTTCTGGGCTATTTTATTTCACAGTTTTAGTAGGTTCATTTTCTGGGCTATTTTATTTCACAGTTTTAGTAGGTCAAATCTTACCTTTTTCTTCCTGTTGTTATATTTACTCAGTTAAGCATACACGACTTTTACGTGCGTTATGAAATAGAGCAAGCATTTAATGAGATCCCTTGGCATGGAAGCCTGAAATATTGGTCCTATTCTTTTAGACTGTAACCGATAGTTTTTTGTTATATTTTTTAAGACAGCAGTGAACGGCGAAGACACCAAGGCAGACGGTGCATACAATTTTAGGCTTAGGAAACCGTTTAAAGAATCCGCTTCAAGAAATTGTTTTGTTTGTTTCGACTTTTAGAAAAGGCAAAAGCCTAAAAGAACGGAGCGGTTGATCATAGAAGACAAGTTGGAAACTGCTTTGTTGGCTATTAGAGAAGGCCCTTGGCTTCCTAGCATACTAGTCGATACTGGTCTGGAGGCTATACCGGTTTGGCTCTTAAATGGTACATTTCGGTATCACCTATATCGATTACCATTTTAGAGTATAATATAATGATGTGTATTTATAAGTATGTATATTCAATTATATGCATATCAAATTTCATCTGTAATATTAAATATATAGTAGTATGATAAAATATAACATATAACACAATGAGTTCAATAGACGATATTATCTATTCCGTCGATTTGACCAATATTGTCCGATATTGAAGCCGGTGTGGCCGGTATCGAGCTGGTATAGCTGGTATCAAAGTCGATACGGAATGTAGGGCTGCTCTGTACCATTTTAGGTGACGGATAGTACAAACCGGCTGATCCCAGAATGGTATTGATAAGTTTGCTTTCAAGAGATGGCTAATTTTATTTTTTAGCTATGTTTTGTTTTGTGAAGTGTTTTGTTTGATTGAGAAGGGAGGGATGTGCATGTTTCTCCATGCTTCTAGGGAATTGATAGCACTTTACGCAATCTGATGCGTGTGATGAATATTTCACACACTGGTTGCAAGCCTGCCATGCTACGTTACACCGCGTCAAAAAGGAGTGAAGAAAAAAGACTAGCTACATTCTAGAGGAAGGGTGAAAGTTATATTTACTTTTATATATTACAGCTTAAGAGTAAAACGATATGATAATTTTGCAGCTCTTGTAATAGAACTTAAGATTGGGACAAACCTATTAGAAATCATGCATGTATGCTTGCTAGCTTATTTACTAAGAATCAAACACTAGAGAATATGTTCTCTAGTTACGACGACGATTATCCAGCTTGATCTTAACACGGACAATTGGATTACATAATCATACATTACTAACTTTCATTATTGTTCTAAGCATGAATGTTACAGACATAATAGGTGAGCGAGGAAATTACATTGATTTTGCAGAAACGCAAAACAGGTGATTATTTACACTGCATGCAAAGACTAATTAATTAATTAGCATATCCAATATATATATGGTAGCAAGATCTGTTAACGCTTAACATACACAACCGTACCTACTCACTTGGACCACCACACCGAAGTCAAAGATGCATCCATGGGTAGATTCAATTTCGTCGACAATGCTACCTGGAGCAGTTTGGTGTCTGCAGCACACAGCTACAAAGCAAAACACAGAAACTAAAAGAAAAGGGCAATATTACATTGCTCATAATTTTTTGATGGAACAGTTACAAGACTGTTGTTTTAATTAGTTACAAGCAATTCATATTTCATAGTGGCCTGAAAAAACAGAAAGGGGTATGCATGCAATATATTGTTCAATCGTCTCTTTTTTTACATTTTGCAACAACTCTATTATTAATTTAATCTAATTTGTTAAAACTCGAGAAAGGCAAGAAGAACTCATTGAGCCATGCATGAAAGCACGTGGACTGACTCTAACTTATCATCATCATTATATTTTAATTAAGCAAAATCGAATCAGCTATCTACTGACCCATACATAATCATAATCGAATTGCCCGTAACCATAAATTAACAAGAAGGCAAAGTACGTAGGCACTTTCCTTTTAGGCTACGGTTGATGATTTTTAGCTATAGCTGATGATTTTTTATCTGTATTTTTTGAAACGACAGCGGACGCCAGAGGCTCTGACGCGAACGACGTACACGATATTAGACTTAAGAAGCCATTTGAAAAATCTGGTATGAGAAGTTACTTGAAAAGGCAATTCTATTTATTTCGCTTTTCAAGGAAATTGAAGAAAAAATCATAAAAAAATCCAAAGAAATAAGGCCATGAATTCACTCAACGGCTAGTGCACCACAGCTTAGAGAAACGAGTCCCAGCTAGTGTACCAACTACCGGGCCCCACGCCCACCCTAACTAACCCGTCCGTCTGCTTCCATGTGGCCGGTACGGCCTTTTCCACCTGCCCAGCCGGCAGATAAACAGCGTAATATTGGGCATGGAATCTGGATAACCACCTCACTTTGAGTTTGATAGCCGCGCGTCAATTATATGGGGAGTTTGATTTGACTGTTCATGGCATTTTAGGTCAAGGCTCATCATCTTCATCCGTCTTCACCTGCTAGCCCCTAGTGGCTGGTTGTTCTATCTAATCTAACGGAGTTTATATATGTTTTGTAATTGTTAATCTTAATTTCCGTTGACCTCTGTACGTACGTACATAGAAGTTGGCAATTATGTAAATTTTTTGTATTAAGGCTCCGCCCGGTTGGGCTTAAGTTTATGGCTTCTGGTTTATTTTTCATTATTTATAAATTTTGCCTTTTTTTGAACTTTTGGCTTTTTTGAGCTTTTTCCGATTCTTTTTTCCCGTGTTCGTTTGCATTGTCTGTGATGAGTTAACATTTTTTCTATTTTTAATTTTTTTAAATTTAATTATGCCCAATAAGCTACCTTCAAATACAGTGTAATTTCAGTTAACTGCAGTGCAATTCCAGTCATAAACCACTATTTTTCAACCTAACCGAGTGGGGTCTAACTTGATTAGATTAATCCAGAGCTCAAGTCCCTTGAGGTCCTGACCGCTATAAAAGAAAACTTTCTATTGTGTACACGATGTGTGAGCGCTGCTATACATGCGTACAAGAAAACTTTTGCTTACAATGGCTAACTAAGCCCCCGTTTAGAATGCGATAATATTTCCTGTTTCATACGAAAATTAAACTATTTTTTTGTAAAATTTACGTGTTCAAAACAAGACCTAAGATTGAGAGCCTACCATTTTTAATGACGTGCATGCAGCTCCTAATTCCGTGTAGTGTAGCTAGTACGCGGTGCAAAAGTGTTTATTACGTGCAGTGTAGGCTGAAATTGGATAACCACAATTGACTTTGAGTTTAACAGGTGACAATTATGCATGGGACATAGCTATACATCAGGTTCGATTCATGTTCTTCAGCTCTTTTTTAGGTCAAGGCTCATAATCTTCAACCTCTCCACCTGCTAGCTGTTGGTTCTATCTAATCTTACGGGATAATGTTTTCTACTTGTTAATCTTTCCAGATACCTTTGCGTTCGGCAATTAATTGTTTACTAAACTTTTGTACTAACTTCCATTAATCCATACATAGCTCAAGACCCGTTGTGGCCTGAAGACCGTAAAGAAAGCTATCCATTTTTGTTTGTTGACATGTATGCATGAGTGCTTCTATGTGTACCGGAAAACTTTTGTGAACAATGGCTAGCTAAAAGGTGATCCTATAGCATTTCAAGAGATGCAAATTAATTAAGCACGAGTCACTACAAGGAGATCCACTCACCACTGTACTTAGAAGCAGTTCTTTTTATTTTATAGCTTATGGTTTTTTCAAACAAACTAATAAGATGGTTTTTTCATCGTCATTTTGAAGTGATTTATTATGACGGCTTTTTGAAACGGTTCGTTCGCACATAATTATAGACTATCAATCGCACTAAAAAAAGAACGCACCTTACTGATGGCTGCAATAGACACAAGGCCATTTTCAATTCCTTTGTTAGGATATGCATGCAACGAACGTGAGACCCGCATAAACGTAAGATCATGCATAGTATATCATATCCTTTTCTATTTCGTTGTTGAAGGCTAATTAAAGATTTAGAGGGCCTTGACCTAGCTAGCTAGAGAGAGCTAGCCCACTTTCTGACGATGATGATAACCACAACGATAATTAGCTACGACTTAAGCTTCGCTAGCTAGCTCATGCATATATACGCTTTCTTTGACAGCGATATATAAACACACACGCATGCATGGTCAATAGGTCGCCATGATTCACCCATGCAACCACACACGAGTACAACCTTGAGTCCTTGACCTAGGAGCTGCTGGCTCCCCAAGCCAGATGCTAACTACCACTCTACTAGTGCTAACTAATCAAATCGCCCAATTAAGGTGATTGGCCTTTTTCCATTCCACGGACGTACAATGCAACGGAATTTAATGATCGATCGATGCATGCATGCAGGCATGCTAGTAGCGTTAGGTAGCACGTCCTCTCATGCATGTGCGTGCCTGTCAAAATATGTGTGACGAAATCGATCAAGCGGAGTAAGTTGGATTCTGTAACTTCTGTTCATGATCCGCCAAAAGGAGCCGTGCCGACAAGCTAGCTGAAATTTTCGGCGCGGCCTTAATGCCGGACGCGACTGTTTCTACTTTTATGTCACTCTGTGACGGTGTGTGTATGGGATTAACCGACTCTGTGCATGTGTCCTGCTAGCTACAGGCCTGTTTGGCAACGACTGCGGTTTATGACTTTTGGCTGAAAATTTTGAATTTTGGCTGTTTACGGTACAGATTACGGAGAGAGAGATACTCACTTACGATTTTGGCTGGTACAGATGTTGGGCTTTTAACGTGTACATCATTTAACTTGTAGACCCCGTCTTGAGAAAATACTCCGTTTGAAGTTAGGTACTGTAGCAAAAGCCAAAAGCCGTCAGCTTCGGTGGAAAAGAACAGGCCCTATATGTATTCCTGGTTTAGACTTCACTTACCGTATAGTCCGTATATTGATTGCGGGCTTTTTATCGTTCTACTTGCCTTCTGAGTAAATAAAAATATTGCTCCCTCCGTCGTTGTATTTGACACTTTCACCTTATAAGGGCATCCATAGTGTATATAATCCAAGGGGCCTTAAGGTGGGTCCCATCTAAACCTTAAGGTCGACTCTATAGTGTATATAACCCAAGGGGCCTTAAGACGGTCCCACTCGGCAGATAAAGAAAAATTGTATTTTAATGCTTGTGGCCAAGTCTTTAGCTTAAGGACCAGCCTTAAGCCTTTTTTGCTTATAGCCTGCTTAAGGTCACTCCTGTAATGTATAAGGTTGACCTTAAAGTGGCTTAAGACCCTCTATTTTCATACACTATAGATGCCCTAATAGGTTCTAAGATTTTTTGCGAGAGATTTTTTTAAACAATTTAATGATGTGATTTCTCTATGATCATCGTCTTTTACTTTTCGTGGCAGAGAGGATATGCTTGACCAGGACGAGGTGATCAGCTGAGGAGAGCAGTTTGCCTCTCCAGCTTGGCAGTTTGGTAGTGAATCTTTTTAGCAGCGACTGTAATTTAGTTTTGGTCAGTTTAGACATGGACAAAGGCAAACCTAGATATTTTAGAGGAAAGGTGGAGAGTTCACAAGGTAACTCCTGGCACGTGACAGCTAAATTTGTGTCGTTGCATGCAATTGGGGTGATGGAGCTTTTCTGAAGGTTGGCTTGGAAGCCTGAAGCCTATCCAAAGATCTGCAGAATGTATTTGACAACTTTGATGTCTTGCTGAGATGGTGCAATAAAGAAAACGACATCATCGGCATATAAGGACATATGCTCTTGAAGGCCTGAGATTCCAAGAGGGGTAAGAGTCTGCAAAGAGCTCGCTTTGCGAAACAATACATTGAGCCCTTCTATGACTAAGATGAAAAGTATCGGTGACAACGGGTCTCCCTGTCAAAGACCCCTTCGCAGGCCAATCGTAGTGCCCAGAGAACCATTGAGAAGGATTCTGAACGACACACTGGATAGCAAAAGCAATATCCATTCACTACTACAAAAAGGGCCATCATAGACGGTTCGAAACCGTCATCACAGACGGTTTCCTGAACTGTCTGAATTTATAGGTCAGTGATAATCAGAGGTTATCATAGGCAGTTTATGGGCTATCTGTGATAATCACAACTTAGATGATTTGTAACTAGAACCATCTGTGAAGAACACTATCACAAACGGCTCAAATCAAAAATCGTCTATGATACTCACACATCACAAATGGTTCTAACTACCAACCGTCTGTAATGGATGAGTATCACAGACGGTTGGTAGTTAGAACCGTCTGTTATATTTTTTCATCACAGACGGTTGGTAGATAGAACCATCTATAATGTGCTAGTATCACAGACGGTTTTTGGGTTGAGCCGTCTGTGATAATCCTTCACAGACAGTTTATATTACAAAATTGTTTGTGATAGTTCATTCTATATCTTTTTTTTTCTTTTTTGGGCTAGCCTCAGGAAATGTTAACTATGCCATCTGAAAACAAGCAAATACAGTAAGAAACACAGTACACATTCCATTTTTATTAAGATTAGAGCCTACCATTACAATATCCCAAAACAACAAGCAGGTTACCCATCTAGCTAATACATCAAGAACAGAGAAAAAGCAAAAGTCCTCTATACCTAGGCCTTCTCGCCCCAGATGCAGCGCAAGAGCTGGATGTCTTTGACGCCTACCATCGTCGGTGTTAATTGAGCGTCGCTTTGGTAGCTAGTTGCTTCTGCGGTGTCTTGCCTCCCGTAGACTTGTCCGTTGTCTGCTTCGTGCGGGCTATTATGATAAGGGTCAAGGAGGAGAAGAACGACAAGGAGGCTGGGTTGGGGTGATTATTTATAGGGGAGGGAGAGGCAGGAGTGTGAAAATTTTTGGCGCGGGGACGGAGAGGTGGAGCTACGATCCGTGGGGTGAGGGTTGGTGGATTTCTATTGGCTAGGATTAGCTTGGGGAGGATTGACGGGCCCAGCGGTCATATTATCACAGACGGTTCTACATACAAACCGTCTGTGCTACTCTCTATCACAGACGGTTAGTAGCTAGAACCGCCTATGATGAATGAATATCACAGATGGTTCTATATACCAACCGTCTGTGAATTAGAGCACAAAGTTTTATATACCGGTGCAATATAAACAACTAATCTCAAAAGATAAAATAGCAAAATTTTATATGGCTTATATATACTCATTTGAAAGGTTTCGATGAGATCTACAACTTTTCAGTTGAAGCAAAATCCAAATTTCGAAGGGAAGACCGAGAAAAAGGGCAAAAATATAAACCAAAAACTTGTAACACAAATTTGGGACCAAAGATGACCGATTTTGAGGGTGACGGGCACAAGCCAGTCTTTTTTATTGGATCGAGCTCGTCATTAGCTTTCTAACGAGTACAAAAACGTCGAAAACAGGCACCGCATGCAAAAGTTATGCCCGCTTTACTAAAAATGTCTTGGAATGGAATCCTACTCGGACTCAGGCGGGAGATTATGAAATTTTGAAGGATTGTGTGGCGGGAAACATAGCACAGATAGTTCTTGATAAGAATCGTCTGTGATATCTGCCATTATCACAAACAAGTCTGTTTGTATTAAAAATCGTCTGTGAAAATACCACAGACGGTTATTCCTATGAACCATCTGTGATACTTGCAGTACAGACGGTCCCTAGGAACCGTCTGTGATGTAAACGTCCAATTTAGTCTCTTTTGTAGTAGTGATTCACGCCATCTGGAACCAAAAACCATATGGGAAAGAATTTCTAGAAGAAACAGCAACAAAAAAAAAAAAAGGGTCAAAGGCCTTAGAAACATCCACTTTTAGCAATAAAGCAGATTTTCGCTTTGCTCGCGAGGGCTGCTAATTGGACAAAGCGGAATGAAGAAGTACTTATCATTTTTACTATTTCCGGTCCTCGCACTGTCGCACACGGCGCATGAGCCGAGATTACTCTGACTGTAAGCACATCTGCACGGGATTACTCTCTTTCACCCCGAGAAGAGAATCAGTCATGTCAGAGCAGCATGACATCCCCTGATGATCGCAAAGGTCATCGCCGTGCAAGGCAAAATGCATGCACATGATCTTGCAGTACTACACTGGCCACTACTCGTGGCTAGCTTGCTGGCATTCTCATCATTGTTTCGGATGCAACAAGATTCATCACAGCATCACTGTAGTAGGACTGGGCCACGGGGGGCAGGGGCAGGGCATATAAGTTACCGGTTCAGATAGAAAATACTCCGGTAACCATTCGGTTTCCGGCGGAATCCCATGAAGCTTTTTTTTTAAAAAAAAACTTTTTGTTGTCTATTTGACCTTGAAATAGTACCAAATACTAAATTCCTTTCAATTGGCGCATAATTACATCGAAAACCGGTCGGTATCACAAATCCGGTGACGTACTGGGTTTTCCGGTAATCGGATGATTAGCACCAGGATTTGGTATGTGTGGAGTACTGCTGTGGGTACTAGACTGCGGTGTAGGATAGCACTGTGGTTAAGCAATGAAGAAAGAACTGCGCGGTAGAAGCTAGGTCCAAAACTAGAAATATTGGTACTATTCTTTTTAGTTTATAGTTTCTAACTCTTTCGAATAAATAAATGGGGTGGTTTCTTCGTCATTATTTTGAAAGGGTTTATTGGGACAGTCTTTTCGAAATAGGTTTTCAGCATTCGGTTTATTTGTACGAGTGTTTGCGCTAAGGCCAAAAAGCATCTACCGTAGTTGAAAAGAAGGTACCCATTTGACTAGGGATTATACACTATTTGGAAGTTGGAACTTGTCCTGGCAGCTCACAAAAAACCTGGGCTCCGAAATGGTTGCATTCTAAGGTTCGTCAGTGCACTGAATTGCATTCTAAGCTTGGTCAGAATTCTGAAAACGAAACATAGCAGGTTGCAGAATTTTTTGTACGGATAATCCATTTTTTATTCGAAAATACATAAATATACCCGCGACAAAATTTTTTACAAAAATAGTCTCCAGTCGCCCGCGACAAAATTTTTACAAAAATAGTCTCGATCGCCCCCATTGGGCGACTTCTTCCTTTCGCCAACCGCAAAGCGACACAATATCATCATTGGTTCGTGCGGCGGATCGCACGTGAGTCGCTTTACCATTGGCGACACCATGCGATCGCCCAATGGATGGGCGACTTATAACGCATCGCCCAATGGAAGGGCGACTTTACTCACTCCCGTGATTTTGCGAGTTTTGTCAATTTTGTAGTTTTAAATGGAAAAATATGGTGTAGTTGTAATAAAGGTTATGTTTATTGTATGTTGTACGTGCATTAAAAATTGTGAGAAATTTTTTTAAGAACAATTGATGTAGAACGTTTGATATATACATTGGTAAGTGATATTTTTATGTTACTAAGAATTAGTGTCTGAAGAAAACTAGTATGTTAATTATTGTTACATGATTTGGTATCTCGAATCATTGAATGCGAACACACGAGATAATAACCTTATGTGAATTGAAATAAACTTCATAATACAGTTGGGAGTAACATGCACGCTTACGGTTTTATTACATACATAACATATAGCATGATATGCGACTAACCCACCCAACTGCCGTACCACCTCATCGTGTGGACCGGGCCACTTTCTCGCCACATTTTGTCTCTGGGTGTAGCGTGGTTGTTTCCCCTTTTGTCGCGCCTTGAAGATGGCTCCGCTGCATCCTTCTTCCTGTCACTCTTGGACTTGAGGGCTGCCTCACGAGCTTGAAGCTCTTCCTCCGACGCTTGATGGTCGCTTCACGCAGACTTAGCTGCTCCGCCTCCTTTGCAGCTCATCCTCCTTGCCCTTGACGGATTTGGTCCACCCTCACGCGGCGCTCTTGCTCAAGCCGCGTCGCGTTCCACCTCGCGAGCCCGAGTCATCTTGACAAGGTATTGTCCTTTGTTTTCCACCTCCACTTGCCGGTTATTTGGCCATGCCGGCGCACCGATCCACCCATTCCATGAACCCGCAAGCCTATGTGTGGCATGGTAGATGTCATGGATCAAGTTGAAAAACGATAACGGAAAAGAAATGATTTAGTTATGGTCGTTACCACGAAGTCGTCATCCAGGTCAGGACACTTGAAGAACCTACGGCGTGTTGGCTCGTTGTACTCGATCAGTCCAGACTCCCAACATCGTCCTAAAACCGCAATGGCACTTCGGGCGCTCATGCCACTCCGGCACTCCAAATGGGTCGGACCTCCAGGAAGACATTGTTGTGTAGTAGTATTGTGATGCCTTGAGGAGGAGATGTGGTATGGAAGACATAGGAGAGAGGCCTTTATGTAGGCAGGTTATCTGGTGCAGTGGGCATAGTCCATGGAGAGGAGAGGATCTTTTCGCTTTTCCTGGATTCCAGTGTAGCAATAAATGGCCCTATACAGGCTTTTCAGAGACTATAATCTCGTAATAAATTCATAGTTTGTAGCCTTTTCAGAGATTGGACCATTCAAAGCCTAGAAGGCTAAAGACCTACGCCCTATATGTATGCAGGCCTGTGGGTCTACTCTGTAAAGGCTAAAGACCACGCCTATATGTGTACAGGCCTACAGGTCTACTCCTGTAAAGGCTAAAGACCTACGCCCTATATGTGTACAGGCCTACAGGCCTACTCCTGTAAAGGCTAAAGACCTACGCCCTATATGTGTACAGGCTAAAGGCCTACTCACATCTAGCAAAGGCGGCATATGCTGCCCCGTTTTCTCATGTCACTGAGCAAAGCTGCCCTCTTTTGTCATCTCACTGAGCAAAAGCTGATCTCTTGTGTCATGTCCCTGAGCAAAAGCTGGGGCGTGTTGTCATGTCCCTGAGCAAAAGCCTCTTTTTTTGGTGGTCACTGCATTAAGCTGCCCTGGTTTGCTATAAGTAGCAGGGTTGGGGTCGCATGACATTGTGAATCGAACAAAGTATACCCTCTCTTTCGTGGTGAAACATACCATGTCTGAAGTCGAGGGGCCAGTGGGATTTGGGTCACCGAAGGACGACATTCCCTTAGAAACGAGGGATATGTTTGGTCCGCAGTACCGATTGATACCAAGCCGGCGTGCTCAACCACCGTGGCCGAAATGCAGACACAATGAGTACGCGGTCGTCCAGATCTTGGATTCCCCGAACGATGGCGGGCGACGTTTCTTCCGATGCTCACGCTCCGGGGTACAAATTAGTAATGTTACATTTTGTATTGCTTATGGACCCTCGAAGTTTACCGTCATTTTTTGTGCAGATGGCCAAATGCGACTTCTCCCACTGGATCGACCCTCCTCACGAACGGTATGTTGATCGTTATGTGGATACGTTATGGGCTCGAATATGGGACTTGGAGTACCGAATGGAGAGTCTCACCGAGAGAAACAACGACCTCGCGAACGGATGCAACGCGAGAGGGGCAACGAGGAGGTCGTGAATATAGGAAGCTCTTATGATCCCACATGTTGCTGCGCGAACCCGAGCTGCATATGTGCATGCCACTACCATGACGGCCACCACGTCCGAGGCGGCCTCGGCAATTCTCCATGTGGGTGCCACGAGGCTCGTTTGGCATGTAGGTAACGAGGGTTATGCTTGTGTCGTATTTTAGTTCATGTATTTGTTCATGTGTTGGCATGTAGAATTTGTGTCGTTTGGCATGTGGCGGTAGGACTGTGTTGAATTAAAATGTTGGGTGTACTACTTTTCATAAATTCTGTATGTGTAATGTATGTGTTGTTTCGTGTTATAAGTGCGTGACGCTTTATTTTGTGTGACCTTCGTTGAAACTTCGGTGTTAAGCAATCGAGCATGAAATACAAGGTTACAACATACATACAAGGAATAAGTCCATTACAACATACAAGGATGTCCATTACAACATACAAGGATGAAATACCAGCCTACTCGCACTTCACAGATGTCCACGGAATAAGTCCATTACAACATACAAGGATGTAACATACAAGGTTAACAAATGGTACATTAAATTTAGCATGCATTACAACACCAACTACTGATCAGGTCATGCATTGCATCGTCTAGCTGTGTGCCCTCCCGACCGCATCGCTTACAACGTGCACCGATGTTCCACTTGTGATTCGTCCATGTCATTTCTAATACGTCGGCTCGTCGCCGACCCTTCCCACCCTTCAAGATGTTAATATCCGGAACCCGGTCCTCGCTGAAATGTCCAAAGTGGTGAAGTTTCCACCGCCTGAACCCCGAGCTCCCACACCAAGCTTGCAGATTCTCTCTTTGAAAAAGTACTCGGACATGAAGTTGGAAGGATCAATGCGCACGATTCCGCATGCAGCGAGGACATGAGAGCATGGCCTGTGTAACAACTTAAGCTTGTTGCATGTGCAGCTAGGTCTGTTTGCATGATCTCCAAGGCATACCTCGTGAGTAATAAGTGAACGAGATGTCCCAAATCCGCTCACACGGAGTATCACCTCGAAACGATGCTCCTGTTGCCCATGCAATGCATCGTGTGCAATTGAGCCTTCGTGCCTTCGTCTCCATGTACGCAGTAATTTTTGACGAATACAGGCTCGGATTGGCCGCATGAAGTGCGGCACTCGCGTCTCGTCCACGAAGTAGCGGATTGTGCTTGTGAAGAACACCTTCCACGATGGCGACAAGGGGCGAGAACGGAGACCCCGAGAACCCAATTGTACACCTCGGCAAGGTTACTTGTCATTATTCCGTACCTTGCGCCATCCGTGTCGTGCAACAAATGACCACTTCTCCAATGGTTCCCCTCGATCCATCGCGAAGCACTTGATGTTTCGCGCTCCTCCTTCTTGGACCACTTGGGTTAGACTCATCGATTGTCGGGCAAGCATTGCGGTTGTGCCGCCCGTGAGTGACCGCCCCTTGCTCCTCGTCGACGTTCTTCTTGGTGTGCTCATCCAGCAACCCCATAAAGCATCAAATTTTCTCTCTGGTTCTGCCTAGCAAGCCTCTTGAATAGCTTCATCAAAGATTGTTTCGGAATTGCTTGAAAAAGTTTGCCCCTAAGTGACGATCGCACCACCGGTTCCTCATGTCCGCCAAGGAACGCTCTCTGAGGTCTTCTTGAAGTTTTCGATCGCTTTATAATACCGGCGTGGCGATCATGGATTACGCACACACCGTGCCGTGCCTACAACTCCAGTCTTCACATGTCTTAGAAACCACAACACTCTCATAATTCTCACTCTCCACAAATGCAATAGCCGCGGCAATATTTGATTGTTACCGTCAACGCCTATGGCCGCGGAGAGCGCCCTTTGTATTTGCTCACAAGAAGGTCCCATCTCGAGATCATCGGCAGCATGTGCTTGAATGCTTCAATGCTAGCACCAAATGCAAACAATGCTCTCGCAACACCGCAAATCTGGTGGACTTACGGACGACTTCTGCACGGCGATGTACGTGCAGGTTCCTTTGTTGCAACACCTTAAGCATACGAGGAAGGTTGTCGTGCGCGCCTCGAAAGTGCCAAAACGTTTTCCAACGCCTTTTGCTTGGCACGCCACGCCTTCGTAGCTAATCTTATACTTGAATTTATTCTCAATAGCTAGCACAATATGTGTTGCCGCAACATCTTTTTTCTCCACTATCTCCCCGTACATCAAATTGGCTATAAATCCGGACGTCAGGTTTCGATGCCTCGCCAAGACAGTGTTCAGAATGCAGGAGTGCGGCTCCACCTTGGACACAATCCAGTGAGTGTCATACTTGGGTCTACGGGCGTGCACCCTCCAGGACAACCACCTGCTCGCACTTCACAAAGTGTCTTGCTCACGGCTTGATTTGACGACGCGAAATGTCCGTTGCATTGAAAGGGCCCAAAGCTTGATGGCATCCTGCAGCGCTTCCTTGTCAGCAAACACAGCATGCACCCGAACCTTTGTCTCATGATACTCCCATGGTGATTCATGCTCATCATATGCGGAAACACCCTCCGCATTAAACCGGTTCCATTCCTGGGGGATAGGAACTTCTTCATCATCGAATTGTCCTCCTCGCCGTCCTCTACAGCTTGCTCTTTCATCCCATGCCCTCTGGTCATCAGATTCCATCTGCTGCACGATATACTCATTATACTCTCCTTCATCAGCTTGCCCAGTTCCCTCTCTGGAGCTTGACGGCTCTAACTCTCCTCCATATACCGCATCGGCTTGCCCAGTTCCCCCTGTATAGCTTGACGGCTGTAACTCTCCTCCATGTACCGCATTGCCTTCATCATGAGCAACTTCATCAGCTCCGCCATCGTGCTGCCCGCCCGGCCGCTAGCACCTCCCGAGCATGGCGGGCGCACGAGCTTGCGCGGTAGCAGTAGTGAGCACGGTTGCACAAGCAGACACACTCGTATCCACGGCGCGGCACCCTTGCACAAAGCCCTTCCACGGCGAGCGCACCAATGTCTTCAACTCCCATCCGATGTGAGTGGGAGACCGCCCAAAGCCCTTGCACAACGACGCTGCACACCTCGGGGTCCAATGAAAACTCGGGTCACCAATGCCGCACATCCGTCATTGGAGCATTCTCGTCATCCGAAGTACGAGTGACTTGCGGAAAATCGCTCAAATCCACACCATTCGGACCTTCACGAATCATTCCAGCACCATAATACACTCTCAATGTAGTACTGGCCATTAATGATGTACGCCTACATGTATGATTCAAATTTACGACGTGTCAAATATCATCGTTCAACACTAAACTAAACTTTCTATACTAAAAGAGTAGTCAAATTTCTATACTACAAAATGTTCCATACTACAAAATGTATACTACATCTACAATTTGTACTAACACTAATATTTCATCTAAATAATAGTGTAAATACAACCTAATTAACGAAAATACACGGATCCAAATCGATGGAATAGCTTGGACTCCTTCCTCCTTCACCTCCTCTTCTCCCCTCCTCCTTTTCTTCCCGTCCTTCTCTTCTCCTCTTCTTTTCTTCCTCCTCCTCCTCTTCTTCTTCTCTCTCGGCTCTGCGCAGAATGGGGAAATGTGGTTGTTTGGCGTAATGAGGGGTAGTGGGCGGAGTGGGTGGATATCCATTGCGATCGCCTTACCGTTGAGCGACGCAATTGCGTCGCTCAACCATTGAGCGATCGCAATTCGATCGCTCAACGGTAGAGGCGATCGCAGTATCATAACGGTTCAGATATTCCTTTGTGTCGCTTGTCGGTTGGGCGAAAGGAAGAAGTCGCCCAATGGGGGCGATCGAGACTATTTTGTAAAAAATTTTGTCGCGGGTATATTTATGTATTTTCGAATAAAAAATGGATTATCCGTACAAAAAATTCGCAGGTTGCATCGGCCGAAATACAAAGTGCTGAACCGTCACGTGATTATAAACAGTTCATTCTTTCATGCATGCGTAAACACACACAAAAAACCACTAAAGATTCCCAGATATCGATAGTAAGGCTACCAATGCTTCCTTAATGTCAGATCCAATCCTGAATGTGTTCATGTGCTTTCTACTCATCCTCTCAATGGTGTTACAAGGATGTATGTATTTGGAGTAGGTGCAGCTACTGCCAACATTTTCCATTCATGTTTCCGGGAAATGCCAACACTTACTGTTTCCAACATGTACAATGTATTTAGAGCACTAACAAAGCAGAGTCTTCAAAGATAGTACTAACAGGGGGAATTCAATTATGTTATACGCCGTACACAAGAACTACATAGCCCTACTATAAAATTCTCACTGCTCTTCACGTGGAACCAATAATAGGAGAACTTCAGGCAGGTCAGGCATGGCAACACATGGGACATAAGATAGTGGTAACAGATGAGTGATAGATGAAATAGACAAAAGCCACCTCTAAATCAGGTACACCTGAAGCATATGGATGGTTCTTACCACAGGTGGAGTGGATGGAATGATGCAGAACTTGAATCACATGAGTTCTATAAATAGGAAGTGAAATGCAAGAACTGAAACACAAAAGCACAACAGCATTACAAAGCTCATGGCTTCATCCAAGAGAATCCTTGGTGCAATCTTCATTGCCTCTTTCTACTTCTCTGCCTCACTTGCTTTCCCTGGTCACCACGAGGGTGCTTATCCTGTTGGATACAGTCCAAATTCAGGTCTTTCTCCAGATTTCTACAAATCCACATGCCCACAAGCTGATGAGATTGTGGTGTCTGTCTTAAAGAAGGCTATCGCAAAGGAACAGCGGATAGCCGCTTCCCTTCTCAGGCTCCTTTTTCATGACTGCTTTGTTCAGGTTAGCACAGTTCATATGCTTTACCGCCTAAACTAAACAAAATGTCTACATCCACATAGTTCACCCTCCATTGAGTATTGCATTTTCTTGAGAATTGGAACCATGCTTTCAGCTTCAATCGTTTATAATCTAGATCACCTAGTGGTGTACCTAGTGCTATAGATCAAAATGATTTTGCTCACAGGATCAAATTTCAGGGGTGCGACGCATCAGTTCTGCTGGATGACAGTGAGGCAGTCGTAACTCGTAAGCGAGAAAAATGCTATCCCCAACAAGAATTCTATCAGAGGATTCGAAGTCATAGATGAGATCAAAGCTGCACTTGAAGAAGCATGTCCACAAACAGTCTCTTGTGCTGACACTATTGCCCTAGCTGCCAGAGGTTCAACAGCACTGGTAAGCATATGCTCTCCAATTACAAAAACCTCTGCTAGTTGTAAGAAAACAAAATAGAGAATTTCTCAAAGCAACTACTTCTAATCTTATTTAGAGTACTAAACTGGCATTCTAAAGTAAAAAAATTAATCTAGCTATATTTCTTTATTTAAGATTAATTTACATATATTTTGAATAGTTTTAACACATGCCTGATAATGTCATCTCATGACAGAGTGGTGGCCCATATTGGGAACTTCCGCTAGGACGGAGGGATTCAAAGACAGCAAATATGAAGCTAGCAAATAAGAGCCTTCCTCCACCAAATGCAACACTACATCGTCTTATAAATTTGTTTGAAAGGCAAGGACTGGATAAGGTGGACCTTGTAGCATTATCAGGTATGACACCTCTTCAATGTTCAAACTAAACATTTGCGGTAAAGTAGTAAAACACGAAGGCTTGATGGGAATTAACTATGCAGAAGTGGCTCGATTACTTGTATTCTCTATAATAGTTTCTTGTCATAAGCATAAGCTTGAAAATACAGCAAGAAAAACCATAGAAGTGAATAAAGAAAAAGGCATAAGTGTTGTCAGTAACAATATCTGCTAGAAAAGGATGATTGGAAGAACATAAAAAAATAACAAAATCTTTAGATCATAATCATATTAGATGTTCCAATTAGATCATCATTGTAGGACTTGAAACTAACAGTGCAATTTCAAATGCAATTCCATGAATATAGTTTTTACTACTGGATCCGCATAATCTCCTTCTCAAGGATACTTTTATTTTACATTTGAACAGGTAGCCACACCATTGGAATGGCCAGATGTGCGAGTTTCAAACAACGGCTCTACAATCAGCATAGAGACAACAGACCGGACAAGACACTAGAGCAGAGGTTTTATCACACATTGGCATCAGTCTGTCCACGCACTGGAGGTGATAACAACATACACCCACTAGATTTTGTCAGCCCTTCAAAATTTGACAACAGCTATTATAAGTTGATACTGGAGGGAAGAGGACTTCTTCATTCAGATCAGGTTTTGTGGACCGGAAAAGACCCAGGGATAGCAGATCTGGTTAGAAGTTATGCAGAAAACGAGTCACTGTTCTTTGAACACTACGTGAACTCAATAATCAAAATGGGAAACATAAATCCCCTCTTGGGTTACAATGGAGAAATCCGCAAGAACTGTCACAGGGTTAATCAGGACATCTAGTCAACAAACTTCGATTTGAATCAGGGTTCCTTTGCTTGTGATCAACAATTTGATTTACACAATTCATCATTTTAAATGTCATCATGCTAATGTTTGGTGGCATAAGTTGTAGCTGCAACCTCAATTTGCTTTTTCATCCATCACTGTAATTCCATTTCTTTCAATGAAAGATATCACTATTTTGCTCCGAAACAGTCCATTTGTCTTAATGGAAGATGCACAGGGTGTGAGTCATTGTGTAACAGTGCAATCATGTCTTGTCTTACTATTTCTGTGATGCGTTCAACCTAAACTATTATGGTTGTACACTTTTTCAAAGAGCATGGCTCTTTATACCAAATATCTCTACTGAATTAGCTGATTTTCTAACAAGATTTGCTAAAAATAGTATCAACAGCCAACAGGATAGAGCAGTACGAGTTATTTCCAAATAATTGTTTAACAAATCAACAGGATATTGGACATAATTATATATGAGAAATGACAAGAGAATTTTTACAGTACGTTCTGTTGAGGAACCATCGCTGGCGACCAGTCCGATCGATTCCTCTGCTTAATGAAAACAAAATCAATCACAGAAGATAGGAAATAGTAGGTTAAAACACAGAGTTAGAGAGAACTTCTGATCTTTCTTTATTACTTTCTTTCTAATTGCATGTACAAAATAGCCAATAGCGTTTCCTATTTATAGTCTACTGGTGAGGTGCCCACCAGGGGACAAGGCTTCAAGCTCAAGCCCAGGTTTCTTAACACTCCCCCTTGGAAACTCATCCGACACGTTCATACCTCGTCAAAACTCCATAAAAACCCAGTAAGAAAATTTGGAGAAAGAGTACATGATATATGTTATGCTGCATTGCACGAATTGCCTCATCAAAAACCTCGGTCGAGAAACTTCAGGAAAATTCGTCAAGGGAAAAAGAGTATAATCAACTCAATTTCATTCAATCTTCGGAACTTATTCTTTTGGGTACTTGATCTTCATGATCAAGATTTAATAACAGGCTTGAGAGAATTCTCTCCTGAATTCTGCACTTCTCTAAGTTTCATCGTTCCAATTCTTTGTACGCACCTTTCATAGCTAGATGCAGAGAGCGACTTAGTGAATAAATCTGCCAGATTCTCACATGACTTAGTATGTAGTACTTTAATCTCATCCATCTTTTGTAATTCATGAGCATAGAAGAACTTGGAGTTGATATGCTTTGTGAGATGACTCTTCACATAGCCCGTCTGCACTTGTGCAACACAAGCTGCATTATCTTCATAGATAATTGTGAGAGTTTGTACAATATTCATACCATATGACTGCTGGATGTGGTAAGTCATTCGCCGGAGCCAAACACATTCTCATGCGGCTTCATACAGTGCTATAATTTCTGAGTGGTTCGTCGAAGTCGCTACAGGACTTTGCTTAGACGATTTCCAGGAAATTGCAGTTACAGGAATACATAGCCAGTTTGTGACCTTACGGTATGCGGGTCTGACAGGTACTTAGCATCTGCATAGCCAATCAAGTTCAAATCTTGATTCTTTTTGTAGAACAATTCAAGGTCCTTACTTCCTTGGATGTATCAGAAGATGTCCTTTATTCCCTGTCAATGTCTTTTGGTAGGTTCTGCACTATGCCTTGCTAACAGATTTACGGCAAATGCGATGTTCGGTCTAGTGCAGTTTGCTAAATACATAAGTGCTCCTACTGCACTTAAGTATGGGAATTCCGGTCCCAGGACTTTCTCCCCCTCTTCCCTAAGTCGGTATGAATCTTTTTCTTGCTGTAAAGATCTCCTGATCATTGGTACTTTCGATGGGTATGCTTTCTCAAAGCCAAACCTTTCTAACACCTTCTAGCGTAAGCCGACTGATATACTAATATTCCTTTAGGGACATGCTTGAGCTGCAGGCCTAAACAATATTTGGTTTTACCTAAATCTTTCATTTCAAATTCTAACTCTAGGTAAGAACTTGTTTCTTTTATATTTTCCATTGTCCCGATGATATTTAGATCATCTACATACACTGAGATTATACAAAATCAGTTCTGGGATCATCGTATAAATACACAGGGACAATCTTCATTGTTCGTGTAGCCTTTCTTTCATAGAAAGTCGCTTAAGCAATTATACCACATTCTGCTAGATTGCTTCAGTCCGTACAATGATCTCTTGAGCTTCACACTTTACAGATTTCTATTTGCTCTGTCTTGGTTTGGGACGGGGATACTTCATTTCTAGATTCAAGTTTAGTGCCATTGAGATCAAATATCTAAAGGTAATTCCACTCATGAATGAGGAGTATGTTTCTTCATAATCAATTCCTGGGTGAAACCTTGTGCTACCAGCCTTGCTTTATATCTTACGACTTCATTTCTTTCATTTCTCTTTCGAACAAATACCCACTTATGCCCTACAGGGTGCACATGGGGAGGTCTGCGGCATACGGGCCCAAACAGCTCTCTTTTGTTCAGAGATAATAATTCAGTTTCTATTACCTTCTGCCAATCTTCCCAATCTGATCTCTTCTTACATTCAGCGAGCGATGCAGGCTCGGGATCAAGATCGATGATTGTGGCAATTTTCTTTGCGAAGTAGATATCAACATTGACTGTTGTCCTATTCATGGACTCTCCGTGTGCACATAATTTATAGCTATTTTATCATGAGTTTTTTTCTTCTGGAGTGTGCTTCTTTTGGAGCTTCTCCTTGCACATCGCTTCTTATAATTACCGTGGGAAGTCCCTTTAGTTTTTCGGCTTCGATGTGTGCGCACACATCCATATCGATTTTTCTTCCATGGGGATATTCAGATCCGGTATGTCCTTTTCGGAAGGTGTCATACTAATGCAAATCCTTCTTATCCTTCTTCATCGGGCGTCCCCGGTTACTTGGAATTCGAGGGGTCGGAGTTCTCGTCCTTTTATTCTGAGGCCTCTGGACAGGATTATGGATACCTTTTACTTTCTTTGGTATTTCAACCCTCTCCATTGCATTGCGTGCAAGCACATGCGACTTGGTCACGCTCTTCAAATCACTAAAGTGGTCAGGTAGTTGATTTGCTAATGCTTGCAAATCAATGATCTTCTGGATTTCTCTATTCGCTTCACTAGTGCGTGGGTCATGTGCATGGATTCCCGTGGCTTGCCACGTAATTTCCCGATATTTTTCATCAAGGGGTTGATTTCTCCCCCTAATGTCGGGAAATTATCCTCATCAAATATGCAATTAGCGAAGCGGGCGTTATGCAAATCTCCTATCATAGGTTCTAAATACCTGATTATGGATGCAGTCTCATAACCAACGTATATCCCAGTCTTATGGAGAGGACTCATTGCAGTATGCTGTGGAGATGGTATAGGTATATAAACCTTGCATCCAAACCTCCTGCGATGAGAAATTTTCGGTGCTGACTCTTACGCTAGTTGCATAGGTGAATGGATATTGTAGGCCGATGGTCTAAAGCTGATGAGATTCGCTGCATGTAGGACTGCGTGTACATGTAGTTGGCAAATTACAATTCTACAAAAGAGATCGGGCAATAAATTTAATTCTTTTAATTAATGCCTATGTTAAACCATTCTGGGTATGGATATGCGGTACAGAATGCTCGATTGTAATTTCCATCACCATGCAATAATCATCAAATGCCTTTGAAGTAAATTCTCCGGTGTTGTCCATTCTGATGGACGTTATGTGATGATCAGGGAAAATATTTCTAATACGAATTATCTGCGAGATCAGCTTTGCGAAAACATGGTTTCTCATGGACTATAAACCAACGTGCAACCATTTCGAGGAAACATCATGAGCACCATGAAATATTTGAATGGCCTTGAAAGTGGCTGAATGGGACCGCAATGTTTCCTTGGATACGTTCCAGGAACGCAGGGACTTCATCCTTCACTTTCAGAGTGGAGAGTTTAGTAATTAATTTCCCGGTGGCACATGCAAGGCACACAAAATCTTCGTGATTTGGAAAATTCTTTACATTAATATTATGCCCTTGAGAATTGTTGATTATATTTCATTCTAAGACCTGGATGGTCTAATCTGTCATGCTAGAGACACAAGAGTTTAGAGCTTCTAAATACTGTCTGCAGGGCAGTATAGGCTGCAGGTGCCTTAATACTAGTGTAGTATAGCCCAGTTTCTAGTGAAGGAAGTTTTTCTAATACCCTTTTTCCATTTGCTTCATGCTTCGTAATGAGCAGGTATTCCTTACCGTACGCTTCTTCAGTCTCAACATGAAAACTATTGGCACGAATATCTTTAGAACTTAGGAGAGTTCTAGTCGATTTTGGGTACAATAAGGCTTCTTGAATGACCAAAGTTGTGCCCATTGGGATGTAATTGTGGCTCTTCCTGAACCAATTATATATGCATCGTTTCCGGTGATTGTTGTAAGGCTGCCAGCATTCTTACGAATGGACTGAAAATACTTTATCTCTCTTAAGATGGTATTCGTTGTGCCACTGTCGGCTAAGCACATTTCCTCCAGAGGGCGTACACGTGTTCTAATATAAGGTATTTTATTAATATGTATTAGAAAGCAATCAACACATAAATAAAATACTTCAATATAAGAACATATTATGCCATTATAAACTAAATAAATGAATGAATTATTTAAATTTCATCCAACCATCACGAGAAAATAAAGAATGCTAAAGTACCATCCATGCAAGTTCTAAATTGTCTTTTCACATAAAATAAATGACAATTAAAGTCTAAATACATTCTGTGCATTAGACTGAATTGGGCCAAGACTTCAATCCAAGCCCAGGTTTCCTAACACATTCTACTGGCAATAAGGAGCGGCAGTAGAAATTAAATCCAGCCATTAATTTCTTAAGGACATTATAGGCTTTTTCGTTCAACCCTAAATTATCTCTAACTAAATTGACTACGTACTAACTCCTACAAGCTATCGCCTGACAGTTCTTCTACCGCTCTGCCATGACGTAGCACATAATCTCCAGATCTGATTAGTAAAAGCAGCATGTGCCTAACTATCAAACTGATTCATGGCAGCAGTTATTGTTCAATATAGGGTTGCTTTGGAGTTGGGCTTATTTACAATGCAATTAGGCATTCATGGCGGGGTCACAGACCAACCAGAACCTAGAAATTGGACCTTCTTAGGCAGATGACCATGGCGGCTCCTTGTAGGGATAAATGGCTTGGTGCTCGTTTTGATCATTTGGAGAGTTACTATTTTATCTTTTAAGAAATTCTTCAAGTATTTGGTAAGGTAGTATAAAAAATCATAACCAATCTAGTTTGTTGGATCAAAAAGATTGGACGGTTGATAAACGTTAGGAGGCACCGAATGCAAACCTATAATAAATAATCCCCAAAACTAAGCATCCTTTAGCTCATATTGTCCTATATCTCCTATCGTTTGTCCTCTGTGCTGCTTGTGTGAAACCAGATTTGCTTTCCTATGATGTTTGGCTTGCATATTTTCTACCAGGATCATCTACTCGCACATAGCCTCTTGGTCTTCCAACCTGATGAATGATTAGGTTAGAAAGAAGTAGGTAGTATCTACTGGCATGATCATCAATGATTCGATCCAGCAATAACAAGGTAGTTAAAGTGAACACTCACATCATCCAGAAAGGCAGACAAGATGGTCATCCCAGGCAGTGCATGTAAACCTTACTGACATTAGTGTGTAAGTGTCATATTTTCATCTTCGAACATCATTGCTCAATGACTTTACAAAAACAAAGAAAAAAGAAAACAAAACCTGATGCTCTACACGGGTTTTGTAGATGACCCACCCTTCCCCCACACCAAAGTAAAGTTGACAAGACATTTTATTAAGGCGGTGCAACCACCTTCACACAACAATATCACTTATGATGCATGGCGTGGTGACACCATATGACGTGTGACGTTGTGACGCCATATACACATCTTAACTTAGTTTGACAAATGTAGTAGAACATGCATACCTTGATTTTGTCTATTCTTGAGCTCATGTAGCACCATCATCTATCAATGTACTTTCTCCTATATAGTACCTATTCCCTTGTAACTTGTAAGTTGCAACATGTAGCTTGTTACAATACATTACAGTAATGCATATTTGATATTACATTTAATTGAGTACATATGGATTGGATGACATACCTTGTTCATACTTGATAATATGCGATATCTTCTTGTAACCCACAAGCTACATGAAAATAGATCAATATGAAGAGAATAATTAAGAATTAAAATATAATTACATGAATAATCAGCAACATGACAATTGACAAGCATGACATAACTAACATAAGTCCACAGTCCACATGCATAGAGTCATAACTCATAAGTCCACAACAATAACATAAATCCAACTCTCTCATCTCACAAAATTCATCCAAATCCAAATCTCATCTCTCAAAAGTCATCCAACTCAAACTTATCTAAATTGGTAGATGCTACAATGTTATTCCTATCACCATGTTGGATAGCATCAATTGGATCTTCACCATAATCATCCACATTATTGTCATCAAGCATGATCTCTTCTTCCTCTTCTTCTTCATTGCCCAAGTGTAGGTTAAAAGCTCACTATGAGCCCTCCTAGGAAGATTATGACCTTGAAGCTCGCGTGATGCACCAATGGCTTCATCAACATGGTGCCATGTAAGGTCACACCCACGAGCACCTTGAGGTTGTTCGGCCATTGGGTCAACCCATTCATTGCCCCAATCAAATTCTTCTATGAAAAAAGGGTCATAACTTTTGCCACTCTCCTCACGCCGCTTTTGAAATCTACTTGTCATCTTTCGATTGTATGTAACATAGACCAAATCATTCAATTTCTTGTGCTCTAACCGGTTCCTTTTCTTGGTACGGTTTTACAAATGATCAAAGCAAGCAAAAATTAATAATAGGTTTGCTAAAATTTTGCTACCAAAATTAATCAACTTGACTTACAAATTCAAATGCACTCCAAGTTCACTCACAACTGGATGATGAAGCTCAAAGACTAACGACACGCTTTGCAAATCCTTGTAGTTCAATGGCTCTACCTCCATATGAAACTCGCATCGTGCTTGTGAGGGCCGGAAACTCGCATAGGAGGGAGAGGCAAGAGAGGGGAGGTGTGGTGGGTTCGTGGGAAAGAGAGAGAAGTAATGACGGGGTTGAGACGATCGAAGCGCGTTTCATGGGCCTCTGGAGCCAAATCTCTGCTTTTGATTAGTTTTAGGTGGGTTGTTGGATCTACGATCCGAGGGCTGTGATCTATGGATATGAGATACTACTGTTGCTTAGTATGTCGAGTATTTCCCTTTGAGTCTTTTGTTGCATCTATCCAAGTCCATAGCATCTATTTTTTAGTTTGTCAAAGTCGTGCGAGTCCACAACTTTCTTTGTCAGTCAGCCGATTGCTTTGTTAGCCACGGTCCATCCTCTTGGATGAGTGTGGTCCTCTCCTTTTTGCATAGTTGTAACTGTCGCTCTTCTCTTTGACCTGTTGCAGATCATAGAAGTCTTTTTGATGCCGTCGCTTCTCTTTGAGCCGCCACCCCAAGTTTCTAAGGCCGCCACGCTTCTCTTCCACGCTGCCGCTGTCTTGGGCTTCGATCTGCGCCGCCATGCTTCTATCTATCATTTTTTAGCTTGATTTGACAACTCTCTCTCTCTATTTGTGTCACCTTCTACATTCTCTTCATCGTGTTGATGCGGTTGACTTTGCTTTCACTTACCTCTATTTTTTCAGCCCCTGCACTTTGTGCTTTATGGGCTACAGCACAATTCTGGATGGGAGGAGATTCTTTGGTACCTGACATAATTTTCCAAGAGCTACACGCTATGACGATATCTTCAAGACGTGGACTTTGAATTTTTTATATTTTAGTGTCAATATTTCCAAATGCAATGTTATTGCATATGTCTTGTATTTGAGGGAGGTGTTAAGAGTTTAGTGTTGTGTGTGTCTCATGTGCTCTATATATTGTCCCCTTTGGGTTGTGCAATACAATGAACTTTTATGCATTCCTCCTCTTCATCTAACAGAACTAACTTGTAAAGTTCAAGAAACACATACATGCAAGAAATAATTCCAAATGTTGCCCAGCTTATCATAGGATCACACCCTCTTTCTTGTGTGTAACCTACACAAACAATAGATATAAAAAATGCATATACCTAGGCCACAACTTCTTTTAGAACAAGAGGGGACTAGGCCACAACTCACATGTTGATCAAAACTAACGAAAGATTGTACAATTAAATATGCAATACTCGTGTATTAAAGAATGAGAATAGGAATACTGTAAAATTGTTCTCAAATATGATTCGCTTTCCTTATATCACAGTACTTGTGGCAGTTATTTGTGTTATTGTTACATGATTGATACAATTACCATGTGAAAGTTGAACCTGTCATGATGTTGTACATTGTTGGGGCAGAGTCTTCGCGCTACCTCGGGCCCACGACCACATCGGAATGACAACACCCATTGAAGGACCTATCTCGAGCCAAGTCCCTAAGTCAACCCCAGGCGAGGTACGTGAGACCAATCCCAGGAGGGTTGGGGCCAACCCCAGGCGGAGTACACAAGACCGGCCCCAGAGGCGTTCGGGGCTGACCTTGGGCGATGTGCGCAAGACTGGCCCCAGAGGCGTCTAGGGTAGACCCCGGACGAGGTGCGCAAGACCGATCCCAACCACCTCAGAGCGACGACACCTGTTGGAGGACCTACCTCGAGCCAAATCCCCAAGTCAACCCCGGGCGAGGTACGCGAGATCGATCCCAGGAGGGTCCGGGGGCAACCCCAGGCGGAGTACACAAGACTGGCCCTGGAGGTATCCGGGGCCGACCCTAGGTGAGGTGCACAAGACCGGCCTCGACCACCTCGGAGCGACGACACTCGTTGGAGGACCTACCTCAAGCCAAGTCCCGAATCAACCCTAGGTGGAGTACACAAGATTGGTCCTGGAGGCATCCGGGGCTAACCCTGAGTGAGGTGCGTGAGACCGGCCCCAGAGGCGTCCGGAGCCGACTCCGGGCGAGGTGCACAAGACCAGCCCTAGCCGACCTCGAGCAGAGTACGCGAGGCCGATCCTAGTAGGTTCCAGGGCCAACCCCAGGCGGGGTAAACGAGCTCAACCCTAGGAGGGTCCAAGGCCAACCCCGGACTGACCCTAGGGTCCCAGACGTAGTGGGGCCCACGCGGAGCAAATGACAGGAATGCCCCTAGAAGTAGATTAAACCCTAAGGGCAAAGTTGTAACTGCACTTGCCTCCCCTCTATAAATAGGACTCCATGTAATAGGAGAGGGAAGGCCATTTATAACCCTAGAACACTCGTATTGAAGACACTTGTGGTCGTGTTATTCTCCTTGGGTTCCTTCATAACCGCGGCGGTCTTCGTGTCCGACCGAGGCTGTTTCTAAGTTTACTATCCGAACTCGTATCGATGACATACATCAATCCTGATTTATACTGTTGCTAGTCTACATGTAAATTAATGAAAAAACTGCAACCTTTTGTGGCAAATAGTTTTAACATTTGCTGTGCAACATTTCTCAAACTGAGTCGAGATTGCAGCATATTTATCTATTCAATACTTCAAGTAATGCAAATGATTGAACTGGAAATGACACTTTAAATAACATATATCTTTTGAATTTCTTTCCACATAGTACCCAGAATCAAACCTATAGCATCTCTTAAGTGTGAAATTATCTCAACAGAGACTTGGATAAGATCCATCTTCTGCGATATTTCTAGAATCTAAATTTAAATGTAATAGAGCTCCTGTAGGAACAACCCCAATGAATGAAAATCTATACGCACAGCTGATGATTGTGCGGCTAGAACTAACCACATTCTTTGGTAAGTGTGAATTCAATTGGATCATAGTCCTCCACTGGGATCGAAATATTGACCTCATAAGGACTGCTTCGAACGATCACCTACAAAATGTAGAAGACACAACTCATTTGTTGATTGTTACACAAAAGGCAACAGTATGGACTATGGAGAGACATGGAAGAAACTAACATCTCCAATTCACAGTAGGAACTGTAGGAGACAGGGTAGTAGGCATGGCACCATTGGCCCCTGATCCTGTAAGCGTAACACCAAGCCCTTTTCGCTGGATTAACCTGTGGCAAAACAAAATTATACGCAGAGTTCAACACGTATGGTATGCAATGGGCCTTTTGGTAGTCTTATCTGGTATTCTTAGCTGCTGGTTTCAACAACCATGCACTCGTTTGGTTAGCACTAATGATAACAGCAGTCTCTTAGAGCATCTTCAAGAGATACTCTATATGGCTCTTAATATTTAAATTTTAGAGTTGAAGGGTAAAAAGTAGCTCTAACAGATTCCCAAATAGACTCCCAAAAATAGAACACATCCAAAAAATATGCTCTCGCTCTCTACTTATAGAGGATGATCTAGGCTCCGAATACTGTTTTTCTGGTTTAGAGTATCTGTTGGAGGGAATGATTATTTTGGGACCTTATATCGTGATTAGGATCTGTAAAAAGAGATTTAGGGTGTGAATTTATTGGGCATCTCTTGGAGATGCTCTTAGGGGGTGTTCGTATTGACTGTGACTGATGGTTTTAGATGAAAATAAATATCAGTATTTGAAAGAAGTGACTTTTAGAGAGAGAGAGACGTGAGTGGTGGGAAAATAAGGGAGAAATACGTGTACGAGAATGGAGTGAGAGAAGTAGGGTGCATGATACGCCCGTAACCCTCTGTCTTATGCACAGAACGAGATGGGAGTGAGAGGAGTAGAAAAGCTATTGTGAGAAGTCAGGTGTCTATATTGACTTTTGGCTTCTTTAAGTAGAAGTTAATACAAATACTTCTTCAGTCTTATGTGGTATTCTTAACTGCTGGTTTCAACAACAATGCAATCATTTGCCTAAATCATGCATTAATGATGAATTGCATGGATACATGCGAACAAACCTTTGGTCACTGACAAGAAAGGAAAGGAACACAACGTACCTTTTGACATCTTTCGGTAAGAGTAGAAATTAACTAGATGCTCAAAACTAAACAGCTAACAACATCATAACAGCAAGAATTGAAGTACAATGACGAAAATTATGATGACATGAATGTGTTGTTTTTACAGTCCTAAGTCTTTGCTTGCCTTGAAGGTAGGTATTCCAACAAGGCCGGAGAGGGAAGATACGGCACTAAGATATAAATACAAGTGAATCTGCTCACTCTGAAAGCTGCATGGGAAACAGAATATTGCAATGAAAACTATATAGAAAATAGTATATATTGCTCATATGGTAGAGCAAGCAGACATCCTAATTACAAGTCGGAGGAATTAAATCAGGTGGACTAGAAAATTCTAGGAGTAATTGATATTATTCTTATCATGCAAAAATGAATAAATCATAGCATTTTTTGGGGGAAAAGAAACCTTGCTTTAAGAAAACTTAGTATACTCTTCGATTTTGTGTGATATTATTGTCTAATTGTGCAACGTTCTGATTTTGATTTGAAATTATTGCATCAATGATAGGAAGTACGCACTATCAAGGGCTTCAGTGCCTTAACATTTCCAGTGGCAGGGAGGCTGTTTAACCTCCCCGCCCACTTGGGTTCGAGTTCTAGGACCAGCTTGGGTGCACGTCTCCTTCTTTAGGGTGTGTTTGGTTGCCTGAATCTCCTTCGTCCTGGCTGGGTGGATGAGCGGATGCAGCCTGCATGAGCGGATGCAAAAATACGTCCTCATCCTGGATGGGTGGATACGCTCAAAATGAGCTTCACTGGCCATCCTGGATGGGTTGATGTAGTGTATCTTATGCGGTCCCACGTGTCAGCCTTTCAGGTTTGGTAGACTGCATCCGCTCATACAGGCAACCAAACAACATCTCAGTTTTTTTGCATCCGCTCATGCAACCTCACCAAACATCTTCTTTTTCTGAAATACGATTCTACTCAGCCTGCATCCACTCAGTCAGGATATATGATACAACCTCCATCCACGAACCAAACACACCCTAGTGAAGTGAATGACAGAGTCCAGAGCTCCTGGCCAATTTTTTTATAAAAAAAATTCTATTATTGCGATTTTAACATCTGAACTTTGTGTTGAATGAAAGTAGTGGTAGAGTTTCACAGGTACTGGAATAGGATCCCAAGTAAAATCGAATGTTATCTTGTAGTCAGCCAGTCAGTTTTTTGAATCAGAGCATGTCCAAATTCTTACATAAGGATGGGAGCTAGCTTCGATCGCTACCCAATCTGTATTTGATCTGTTTTAGCCCCTACTTACATACATGTACTAGCAGCACCGGAGTTCACAATAAAACATCAAATCTTGACCGGAACATCTAGCATATATGTTACTTTTAGTCACTTGACATGTTATGACCTGATGGGCTGATGGCATGTCTTGTTGTATAGGCTCCTGCTGGTAGTACAGCGAGTGGCATCAAAATCCTCATTCGCTACAATAAACTAACCCAAAATTGAGGAAAAGTTTGACACAAATGATTTTTTGAAAGATGAACTAAGTGCAATATCATGTATCATACTGCACTTCAGCAGCAGCTTAGATAGGTCAGTAATTAGGATTTGTTTGACCTATCATGCGGTTCTTCCATCAGGCAGTTTGTATAGTTGCCGATTTCCAAGCTAGAATTCATAATAAAAACATACTTGTGGAAAAGTCATAATAGTCGCACATATTTTGGATAATATAATCTTTGAGAAAGTACATCATACAAAAACCCAGCTAGCATCAAATGAACCCCATCGGTAAGCCAGCTGTAACCACGTCTGTAAGCCTGTCGAAGATTCTTCATATGAAAGCAATTAAGCTTTCCCATTTGGCATTTACTTAGGCTTGTTAGATAAGCTGAAGCTTGAAGACCACCTTCAATGTTGTGGTTTAGTCGGTTCAAATGAGAAGAAAGAAGATATTAAATCAATTCAATACATTGAAGGGGTCGATTTTAACAAAAAAAAACATAAAACCGAACTCTACCTAGGAGTCAATTCAAAATATTAAACAATTTATGTAAGCATTAAACAACTATATAGGAGAGAGTATGGTTGAGAGTGAATATTATTATTTTGTGATTTTTTAATGTAACATGGGTCTCAATTATTAGTAGGAATCGATTCAATATATTAGAGAAAAACAAGCTTATGCTTACGTGGCATGATTTTAAATTGGCATTAGTTTAATACACTAAAGATAGCCTAATTAGACCAAACAAATAACTTAACCTCATTAAATTTGAAGGATAGTCTGACATGATCATACCTAAATTTGTGATGAAGTTGTTCAAATCCCAGCTGAATCAATCCGTTGTAAACCTAGAGAAACCAAGCTGACTTGTAACATGAACTTAATCACTGGTCAAGACCAAAAGAAAGAGCCAGATCTACCATTTCCGATGAACGGGGATGGAAGCCCACAGTGAAACCCTTAAATACTATTGGACCACTTTTAGCACAACGAATAGCAAGCTCAACAACCACCCTGACAAAAAGGAACCATGTTTAGCCACAGAGACAGACTAGAAAAATGATGCCATAAGCATACATGAGAACAGACAAGTGAAACACAACAAGCAGTAATCGCGCATTTAAAAGTATAACGTGTTCAAAGTTCAGACTACTGCAGTTTCCTTGGTCTTAGAAAATTAAGAACCATATTTATATCAATCAAATGCTTTCATTTTCCTTTTCCTTTACCCAAAATAAGGGAAATCAGGCAACTGCAGCAATTATAAATGTAACACCCCAGCTCCTCCCTGAGCCCAAAGTGCTACTATCTACTTCTATAATGTTACCAACTCCAACTTTTGCTACTGGTCTTGTGAAGCAATTATTTTATTTAAATATCAACCAAATGACAAAAACCGGTACACTTGACACTAAGCGCAACAGAGGTATAAATTTGTTAATTACCGAAAAAGTACTCAGACCATCCAAGGCTAAATATGTCAACTGTAGATGGTATGTGAATTACTGTTGTATGTGAAACAACTGTGCTACTCCTACCCATGCATGTCGCCTTCAATAGATTCCTAAAAAAACAACGATAAAGCAAGGGTGAGTCTGAAGACTCAGCAAGCACACGATAAAACAGTGACATCACTTTAGCACTCAATCAATTTCATGAACTGTAAGCTGTAAATCAACGCTATGTCTGTAAACTGTAGGTTAAGTCCGTAACTGTAAATTGTAAATCAATTCTATGTCTGTAAACTGTAATTCAACTCAGAATCAGAAATCGTAAATTATCTCTCAGAATCAGAAATCGTAAATCATCTCTCAGAATTATAAAATGTAGATCAACTCAGAATGATAATCAAATCACATTTATGAACTGTAACCCAGAGTCTCTGGGTTTTCTCCCTATCACTTGTTCATTTCCTGTAAATGCAATACGATGCAATGCACCTCTGTATGCAGTTTATACCGGTATAGTGGAGTTGCTTCACTTGTTAGTGAAACCCCTCTACCTCCATCCCTGGAGGTGCCTACCGAAGTAGGTCTCGATTTCCCCACCGTCGTGGGAGGCCTACCGTCGTAGGTCCATGAATGCAATGCATAATGCTCCACTGTATGCTGCTTATACCGATATAGTAGAGTTGCTTAACCCGTCGATAAAGCCTCTCTGCCTCCATCCCTGGAGGTGCCTACCGAAGTAGGTCCTGTCATTCCCACCATGTGGGGCGCCTACCGTCATAGGGCTTTTATGATGCTCATGGTGCAATGCAAATGCAACATTCTTCAAATGTTGATACTCAATCATAAGCATCACTCATCGCAATACAATCAACAATAAGCCGGGATAGCATTTCATAATACAACATAAATCATGGCATAAAACAAACACCAAGCATTCATCACAATTCACTATTCTACCATACACTTGCCTGGTTTTCCCTGTGGACGATGCATGGAGGAGCATCAAATCAAAACCTCCACCTGGAAGCATCACCCGAACACTCAATTCAATATTGTAATTCACACAAGCATGCAAACAACATCGATTCTTTGCATATAGACAATCGACAGCGTTTCTACGCGTAAACCCGATACCGACAACCTCTCTCTCACCAGACACCTTTTCGATACCCTGGTGTCCAAATGATCATAATTTAATGATCATCTATAATCACAAATAAATCTTATTTACCCATCTCCCATTTTCCCTTCTTTTTTTTTCTTTTTTCTTTTCTCCCCTCTTTTTTCCTTTCCCTTTTCCTTCCTCCCCTTCTTACCTTTTCCTTTCCTTTTTCTTTTCTCTCCACCAACGCCTCATTTCTTTCCCCCCATGCTCTCTCTCTCCTCTCGACTGTCTCCTCTCTGATCCAAATCCACTCCGGCGCCGCGCCTCTGGTGCTCAGCGCCGCGCCACCTCGGCTCCTTCTTGGCTCTGGCGTCCCCGTCGCCAGCTCTACCATGCTTCGCCTCCCTTCAACTTGGTTGCGCCATGGAGACACCACTACTGGTCGCCTCCTGGGGGCCCCATCGCCAGCGCCTCGCCTCAGCTGTCTCTTGTATGGTGGCTGCAGTTTTCCCCTCCTACTACTCCGGTCTCTCGCCGGCTTTGGCTCCTCACTGCCTTCATTGGTAACCCTAGGTTTGGGGCTTTTGCCCGTCGGCCCCAATTTGTGTTTCTTTTCCCCCCTTGACTCGCCTCTTCTACTCTCTCCTGTTCTATTTATTCAATTTGGTACTAGATTTTGATTCGCCCCTTTTTGTTTTTCAGATTTGCCCGAGGTGGTTGTTTGGTGGTTCCGGCGGGGCTCGAGGTCATGCCATGCACCGGAGGAGCATGCCATGGCCGTCAGGTGCGCGGTGCCCCCTACACCATGGTGGCTCACCTCCTCAGTACGCTCTGCTCTCTCTACCCTCTTCCTCTACCCTCGGTTGGTGTCCTCTGTGATGGTTTCATGGTTGCCCGGTGGTGCTAGTTGACAACAAACGGTGGCTTGTGGTGTGTGCCTATGCAAGGTTTAATATTGAAATTAATGCTATTGCTATGAGTAATTGGGGGCTACCTTTGCTGATTGATTTGGGTGCTTTGGGCGAGGATGGCGACTTGTGCTCGACGGTCGCTTCTCGGTCATGGGTATGTGGGTTGGCCTTGGCGGTGGTCTTCTCTGCCTTCTTGCTGGCCCGGTTGGCTCCTTGTCGCCTTCCTACTGCTATTTGGTGCTTTCTGGTGCTTGTCTGTGGTGGCTGAAGCTTTGTGATCGAAGGGTTTGAGGGTTTAGGAAATGAGATTGGAGGGAGACTTGGCTTGCTAGAGCCGTGATGTTTCTTCTTTCTATCCTTTGCTCGGTTGACTGTGTGTGGTAACTGGGTTGTGGTTGTGCGGTGTTTTCTCGATGCTTTGCTGTCCTCTCTGTGACTCAGTGGCTTGGTTATCCAGAGAGGTCGAGCTGTCCATTACTATAGCCCGACTGTAGCAACCTAATGATATTTTTGGATTTTGGTATTTGGCCGGTTGCTATAGTACTTTTCGAAATATCTCAGGTTTGTTTATGCTGAGTGATGAACCTATGGTTGTGAGAGGTGCCAACTGGCCCCTGGACGGTCAAGTATCTCCGTGAATGGACTACCCTGCCTAAAATTAACCTCTAGGGCTCTGACGGCAATTTCTTCGCTGTCCTTCCCTTTTCTTTCTCATGGGTATTACAATAAAGCTCCAACAGATGAAACACAAAACTGGGATAAGGCGGCATGGATGAAAGTGAGCTGCATGTGCAGCAAATTTAGGTGTCAAGTGCTAATAGTCAACATCAGGTGGGGAACTTAATATTGTGCTGAATTAGATATTTACATATATAATCTCGTTACCGTAGCCACATACCTGCAATGGCTTGGTACTTGTTACTGTAAGGAACCAGATGTTTTCTAAAAAAAAGTGAAAAGCCAAAAGCCTTTTGAATTCAAAATGGGTAATCATTTGATTACCACTTACCATATGGTTTCGGCCTTTTTTATTTGTTTGCACCAGAGTTGTTTTTGTCAACGTTTAGAATATTTATCTGTGTAGGTAGTAAGAAAATTATGTTCTCCTTAAGCTATCCCTCTTTTGTTCTGAAAATTGTTAGGTAGGAACTCAGAAGCATGTTTGTCATGAGTACGTTAACATGTGGATAGCAACTATACATATTAACTTGGATGAAAAGTCATATACTTGATAGTAGATCAGCTTCAGCTCTATTTTCTAGCAAACACAAAATGTTAGGTAACCAGTTGCAACTTCTTGACAGTTAACGCTTACATCAATAGAAAGAAACCACTTAAAATACAAATAAAGCAAAGTCATCATGATTACCTGCACATGATTTCGTCATAAGATATGCTGCAAATGCATCCTTGTTCATCTGCAATCTTGCCAATGTTAGTTTTGCTTTCTCAGAAGTATGCACCCAAAAAGAATCAAAACATATGAGTTGAGTTTGTAAGATCACAATTATTTGGTGGAAGATTATCAACAAAAAATTATGTAAATGGAAAATTAGGAGAGCCAGCAGACCTTTGCAAACCCTATTTGAGCAACGCCCACATATGATGTTTACCTGAAATATGTTCAAAGATGTTAGCCCACAGGCCTAAAATGGAACTTGATAAATAAAAATCTAAAATTCCAAATATTAGTAAAAACAACTAAGGATCTCACCAAATATTAGAACAAGCCTGTGCTGTGAGACCCATCTTTTCAAAGGTAGTTTCATAGTTCAATAAATCTCCATTGCGGAACTGTGAGAGATTAAGGAATGTATGCTGATTAAGCTAATGCAATGAAGGTTGAGAACCTCCTAGGGAATAGTTGACAGCGAACGAAGCTATATGATCAAAAATCATAAGTTAACAGTCTTCACCAATTGAGTTCAACAACCATCACATGCAAAGAATGAAAATGCTTTAACCAATATTCTGATTAGTGATTATTTAGTTAGAGAGCTAGGGAGCACCCTACTGGAATTGTTTGCATTGATAGACATAACAATGAATTGAGCAAACCATTATGTGAAGTATTTATTAGTCTAGATTAACTATAGCAAGTGCAAAACTTTAACTTGAGAAGTGTATACCCTGGAATCCTGGACCCTGGTGTAGACCTTCTAAGTGTGTGCCTTCAAATGTAGAAAGGAACACACCAACTAGACAAGTCACTATTCCTAGTTGAGAACATGAGATTATATGTTGTCACTTATTAATGAAATGACTATGATATATTGAAGCTTCACTGAAGCTAATGATGATTTATTTATGCTTACTTCCTTTAAATCCAATACTCTGCTTTAGAGTTCTGATTATGTTTCGCAAAAGTACTAGAGGGTGTTACTTCCATGTATCCTTTCGTTAATACAATGCTTGTAGGAAACGGCCAACACCACTATAGCAAGTAATAGAAACTATAAGGAACTGCCAGACCCAATAACTCCCATTCCTTACAATACCTAATGTCAAACTTCAAATGGATTTACAAAAAAATAACCATGTGGATTTAATGCTGAAAATGAGACTAGAAAAGGAATTGTTCTATTTTAGGACTTAGAATCATGTTTGTCAGCTAGTATGATTGTTGAACTAAGAAACCAGAGGATCTTGTCAGAATCAAAGTTAACAGTTAATGTGCCTAACTAACATATACTACTCTACATTATCAAACAAGAATTGATATATCATAAAGTAATAACTGCTACTGAAAGCAATGATACAATGTGGAATTTCCATCACTGAATTGATAGATATGTGATCCAAGAAAACTTTTCATTGCATAAAAGTTGCTCAGAACAACAGATGCAATGTATAATTCAAGAAATACTTCCAATTATATGTTTTCTTTTAACCAAATGCAGAAAACAACAAAAATAGTGAATCCCAATCCATAAAAAAATTGTCTCCAACTGACATCACGCTTTACTCCAAAGCAATGTATCTTTGCTTATCACAAACTATAAGTTGGTAGTGATTCTAAGATTCTAAAAATGTTGTTCTTATCATGGTTGTCACAGCGTACTTGGCGACCACAATGCTTGAGAGGCGCCAGGATGTAATGACATCTAGGCGGGCGTCATGGCATCCTCAAGGAGAGATACGGTGAGCTAAATGGGTTGACTAAGACAACAAATTAGAGAGGTCCATGACAATTGTATACCTTGATGACTCTGCCCTTCTTTCGCTCTTTTCCCAAGTAGCCAGCACCTCCTATCCAAGATGAACCTATAGAGAGAAGCTATAGAGAGCAACCTCACAAGATCACACCATTGAAGCCGTATGTTCCTGCCATTGAGAAAGATAGCGAAAATTAGGATGTAAACTGAGTTATTGAATATTGAGCATTGACTATTGTAATTTTATATTTGTAAATTTTGTGCAGCTGACAGCATTGAAAACTTGAAATGATTAAATGAAGTAAGATTTAAAGTTGCAGAGCAGCCATCAGTCCATCACATAGTATTGCATAGTGCATTGCATTACAACTAGTCAAGAAGCCTTAAACAGGAACAATTGAACAACAAAAGATAATCAGTAGCAAAAGCATAAAATTGCAATGGCCATCAACAATCATAATCTAAATCATGTCCCTCATGGCCTGCAACACCACTTTGTCTAGTGATGTGAAGAGTAGGACTAGGAGGAGATTTGCCGTAGTCATCTTCAATTTCTTTATCATCTATCTCAAATCTTCATTATGCTTATCACCACTCCACCTCCTTCCTCTTCAACTGGCCATGAGCTTGAGCTTGCACCACCATGACATCACTAATGATAAGTCAAAACATCACTCCTAGTCCCAACAACAGTGGTATGGGCTTTCCTAGGTAGATTGCAACAACGGAGCACACTTGATGCACCCAAAACATCAGCAGTAAGAGCCCATTCCAGATTTTCCAGCTCTACCTCATGGACATCTTCAGCACCTGCATCAATCCAATTAGTGTTCTACTCATACTCATCAAAGATTAGTGGATTAAAGTTGCTTCCCTTTACATGCATCTTTTGCAATCTTTTTGTTATATTTGATGTAAACCAAATCATTCAACCTCTGGTGCTCCAGCCGGCTCCTCTTTGTATGCATCTAAAAGGAAAATAACAAAAAAGATTCAAGATTCAAGAGAACATTTAACATGCCGGCTAAAGTGAAAATGATCAATTATACATTACTTAGTACTAGTTAGTACTTACAAATTCAAAAGTATTGCAATTGTGGCCATACCTAGAGGCCGAAGCACAAAGACCAAGAAGACACTTTACAAACTGTTGAAGCTCCAAAGCGTCGCCACCATATGCATTCCACCAATCAACTATAATAATGCAAAAGACATAATTCATGAAGCAATGAAATTGAATATGCCAAATTGAAATGAAATTGAATATGCAAAAGACATGAAGTAATGACATGAAATTGAGTATTTATCTGGGCTCATTTTTCCTTGACTTGATATCGCTAGTGCCATTCCAAAGCAAACTCGCCATAATGATTAACTTGGGTAGCATCTTTGTGGCAAGTGTCTCATGTTCTTGACCAATCATCTTAGAAAGAACATCATTAAAATTGTCTCATAGCTTCCGAGTCTTCCGTGTCAGAAGGCTTTACCGATTAGTATTATGTAGGAATGATGCGGTCCACAGACTTCTCCATGTATTTTGTATAGTAACTTTAAACCATTCTTTTGAGATATACATCTCATCAATACTCCGTGAGTTCCCCATTTGTAAAGAGTACATTCGATCAGAGTGTATGATTTGACTTTTTGAGCTATACGATAGCATCTACGTCATCATCAGGAAGTGTGCCATGTTGAAGATACTCATAGATTGATGTTATCCAATCACTACTAGGGTCGATCCATATGATCTCCAGTGGAGCATCTTCGAAATCACCATCTTACAAGGCTTTCTTGATTTTTTGCTTAGCAACATACATAGCTATCAAAACCTCTAGCAACACTGGTTTCTCATCACCATCAATGATCCTCAATACAATAACTAGTGGTTGCGTTGATATTTTGGAGTCTTGCACAACATTCAAAAATTAGTGCAGAGCATAATTTCATCTACATTCTTCTCCACTTGTGACTTGGCCAATTTGCACGTACTCAACCTCATCCACAAAAAGATTTCTCAAAGTAGCCTTATGCTTGAACAAACTCTACAAGGTTAAGAACACTATGGCGAATCAAGTGGCTACTGGCCTCACAAGATCATAGCCTCCTATCTTATTCATCATTGTATCAAGAAACTTCCCATGCCTATAGATAAATGTGGTGACATGCTTCTCTTTGGTAATGCAACTGCTGAGCATAGGTATCTTCCCAATTTCCTCCAACATGAGGTCTATGCAATGGGCAACACATGGGATCCAAAATAGAGTAGGAAATTTGTCCATTAGAAGTTTGATAGATGCCTAGAAGTTAGCACAATTATTAGTGATCACTTGAACAACATTTTTTCTCGCCGACTTTCTCAATTCTCTTTTGTAGTAAGTCAGCTAGTATTGTTGCATCTACCACTTGATGCATCAACGAACTTTAGGAAGAAAGTCCCCTCCGGGCTGTTTACAAGGAAATTGATTAAATGTCATCCTCTCTTATTAGTCCACCCATTTTGACATGACAGTGTAACCATACTCCTTCCAAGCTAACTCATGTGTCTTTTTCAGCACCTCTATTTTCATCTTTGCCTTTTGCAACCCTGTCTTTCTCAACTCATGATAACTTGGACCAATATGGCTAGGTCCGATTTGTCCAATGGCCTCAACTATAATCTCAAAGGACCTTGACTTGGCCACATTAAAGGATATGTCATTTGAGTTCATGGAGAAGCTTCCTTGGTCACTTTAGAGTTGAACTGCTCCATGTATATTTGCTTCTTCCCCCTTGTATGTCTTTCCTTGACCACCTCATGGGGGAGCTTCCAAAGCACAGTAATAGCAAATTTAGTTCTCTTTGAAGGTGCTAGACAAGGCTTCTTGGCATTCTTGGATTGAAGAGGTGCAGTTGGTAGCTTCCTTTAGCTGTCCCAGAACTTGGAGTTAGACTTTGTGATGTGGTGCATGCCTGAAGAGAGGACTTGGAGGCTTTTGATGATTGTGTTGCTTCTCTTGGTGGTTGTTCGACTTCCTCAACCTCTTGTGTTTCCCTTGTGCCTCTTTTACAGCATCATCATCATCATCATAATTGATGGGTTTGTTTCTCGCCCCGATCTTAAGGTAGTCTTGCATCTCTCTCATGATGGTTGTGGTTGTCTTGGAGCATTTCTCTACATATCCAAAGCACTGGTAAGATGTTGCTTAAGTCTCTTGATTCCCAACTCTCATTCCACGAAGTTTGCATTGAATCTTATCTTTGTTGCCCAAATCTGGCCAAAAACCATACTGCTACCTAGGATCTTTGGACTTTGCCCTTCTTTTAGGATCTTTAGCTTGATCATACTAGTCAGTCTACTCGGCTGCCTCAGCATTGTCTACACCGGCTGGTTTACCAACGCATCAAGAATACCTATTGCCACTAGCACTACCACATTGCAAACATGAAGACATCAGAAGAAAAACAAATCAGTAACTATGAGACTGCATATCCACAAAGCAGAGTGGGGGTCAATGCTCAATATGGAGCCAAGTTGTGAAATGGGGTTATGGCGAGTTCAATTCGCCGAGTTGAGGCTGCTGAAAATCTCCTAATACGCTTGTAGGGTGCACCAAGCAACAAAAGCCACGAACTATGCACGCTCTGACCTTTTCGGTTTTGATGCGCGTGGACGTGTAGATGATTGTCTGCTCATAATTTGATACTGCCTCTTCAATTCACGTGACATGTGGACCCTGGGTTCTTATTGGAATCAATGAAATCATGAGAAGCCTGCTCCATGGGTTGGTTGCCTTCTTGATTTCCGAAAACCAGGGCTGGACGACTTTTGAGACGAATAGGTGGCCTTCGCTTCAGACTTGCACGCAACCAAACCGACTTGCTTCAGATGAGATGTCGAGTCATCGAGTGCTCTCAAACTCGGTTTTAACAACACATCGCCACCCTGGATGTCACCTTGATGCCAATATTGATGTGTTGTTGATGGCCGCCCCGAGAGTCTTCTTCTTCTAGGGTAGCACCTTTGACCTATAATCTAAGGGTCTGTTCTTTAAGTCAAAAGCTGGCGGCTTTTGGCTTTTGCTACAGTACCTAATTTTTAAACGGAGTATTTTTTCAAGACGGGGTCTACAAGTTAAACGATCTATATGTTAAAAACCTAACATCTGTACCAGCCAAAATCGCAAGTGAGTATCTGTCTCTCCGTAATCTGTACTGTAAACAGCTAAAATTAAAAAATTTTAGCCAAAAGCCATAAGCCGCAGCCGAAAAGAACATGCCCTAAAGCTCTGATATAACTTGTTATAAAATGCACGACAAAAGTAGAAAATAAAAAAGCAAGAGACACAGATTTAACGTGAAAAATACTTGTGGAAAAAACTACGAACACACGGAGGCGAAATTTACTATATAACGAGATATTACAATGATACTCTTGCTCTTCCTATGGACTGTTAGGGTACATACATAGGGCGAGAGAAATGAGTTCTACACGGAGAAGAAACCAAATTAAAGTCGGTTGCTACAGGTTGACACATATGATACAACCTTCGTATGGTCGTGGCACCAGTCATGTCATGTCTGATATAAGGCGATGCAGTATCCTACACGGATACGGTATAAACTCAGATCAAATTTTAATAGTATGCATTAGATTTTTCCTAAATTCTAACAAAGTTATCTATTGGAGGACAATAATTGGGTAGAATAATACATCGAACAAAATTTGAAATACCTGACAGTAGCGCAATTGAGTAGAGACACCCAAGCCGGAAAGACCAGGGCGACTACCGGCACTTCGTACGATTGCCCTCCACTCGCTCACCTCACCTCCCACTCCTCTCAAATCGAAGTGCTAAAGATTCGATCGCCAAATCCGGACCGTCCGTTCGATCTAACCTCACCGCCGGGCGCCCCCTCCGGCCGACCATGGCGAAGCCGCCGTCGTCCGTGGCGGCGTCGTCTGCCGCCGGCGGCCGCGGCCAGGCCCACCACCGGACCCGCCTCCTCCTCCTGCTTCTCGTCGCCGTCGCCGCCTCCGCCTCCACCGCGGGCTACCTCCTCCGCGGCGCCCTGCTCGACCCCTGCGACGCCCGCGGGGACCCCGCCACCGCCCGCGGTGGTGGCGCCTCGTGGAGCCCCCTCGGGTTCATGAGGTCCAAGCTCGTGCTGCTCGTCTCCCACGAGCTCTCCCTCTCCGGTAATTAATTTGTGTGCTTTAGTTTTTCCTTGTGTGATTTGTTCTTTTTAGTTTGATCAAATGCCGTACCATTCCAAGATTGGTAGATGGATTTGGGGTTCGCAGCGGCGTCCGAGCGAGTTAGGGTACTAGGAATTGTGTGAATTTACCAGATAGCAAACAGAGGTAGAGTAGTGAAATTTCTACTTCCAATGTCGAACAGGAACTCAAGATCCCTGAAAAGAATACTAGCAGTGATGGTGATCACAGATATATACAGAAGTTGCCGAATACTTCACTTTGGTCCAGTTGTTTATAAGCTGGAGGACTAGCGTTCTAAAGCTTTAGGAGACCTGCCGAAACAACAGAGATCTCCAAATCATTGCTTGTTGTTATTGCCATCCATTTTTATATCGGCTGGTGTTATTCGAAATATTTTTGTTTGATGCAGGTGGCCCATTATTGCTGATGGAGTTGGCATTTCTTCTGCGGCAGGCTGGTTCGCAAGTGATGTGGATAACAAACCAGAGATCGGAAGAAACAAATAATGTTACATATAGCTTGGAGCATAAGATGTTGAAACATGGAGTGCAGGTATGGTCCTATACTTCTACTTTTGTTTATTTGGGGCTTTATTTCTTGTTTTCACAAATCACTCCTTCCTGTCACAAATTCCAAATGTTTTGGACTTTCTGTGGTCTCCAGGAAGCAACTTTAACCATTATTTTTTTATCCCAATATATTTGTAAAAGATATAATTGTAAAACTTGTTAAGGTACTTTTTGTGATAAAATTACCTGCATTATTTTTATATGAGCAATCAAAATGTTTTAAAAGATAGTGCTGGTTATAGATAAAAAGTTTCTATGCATTCTTCCTACGGTGATAAGAATTTGCATGGAGTAGAATTATTTAGAGAAGGTTGCCGTACCTCTTATCTATGATACTTCTATGTTTCACACTATCAAAATTTCATGTTTCATCTTATTCAGAATGATTATTGTAAATTGCTGTTTGAAGGGTTGTTGAATAAATCATAGTGGAAGTACCATTCCTTAACGTTGTTGAGCATGTGGAAAATAAGAAAGTGAATTACTGTAATGTAATATTTTATTTCTGAAAGGGAACTAATTTATAATTTTAGGGAAAATCACATTGACTGGTTAAGAGAAGAACCGTACAAGAAATAGCGGCAGAATGATATATTACATGGTAAGGGTAACTAAAGGAAAGGTCACATCCCCTACTGTGCTTAAAACTTACAAAATCAAACATTATAGTAACATTTAGAAAGAAAAGGTGAAGTTACACTGAAATAACAAACAACATCTTCAACTTTGCAGCATGTTGTGGGACGCTTGCCCAAGTATAGTGTGGAGTTTTAACTGTAGACAAATAGGTCCATATGTACATTAAAACTAACAAAATTTGTAGTAATTGGTAGGCAGTTTTTCTTCCATCATCCATCTGCATGTCATCATATGCAGACCAGCTATTTAGTCTATTGTTGCACTGAAAAATTAAACAGTGATCAGTATATAGTAATTTACATACTTGCTAGTGTTGCCATGTTGGTCAACCCTTACTCAAATAAAGTGTGTGCTTGGATATTGATGGATGGTAACAGCTACGAATGAATAGTCTTGTAGTTTGGAGTATTACTTTTTATCTTGTTTCCAGACTAGGTGTTTGTAAATTTGATGTGCTACACAATATTGTATAATCCTATTATGATCTGTGATGATGATTATCCTCCTAAATTTGATATGGCTTTAATAGCCATTTGCTCCTGGGAATTACTAAGTGCAACTTACTAGTCCTTTTCCAGTTTACACATCTCATTTGGCTTTCTACGTAAATATATAATATAATATGTTAAATTGCAAAAGAAAGATGGTTTTTGAAACTTTTGTTCCCTTTGACAGACTTCACAATTGAATTTAGTTCATGCTCTCTTCTGATAGTTCATACTGGTTGCTTCACAGGTTTTACCTGCTAGGGGACAGGAGGCAATTGATACTGCTCTTAACGCTGACCTGGTTATCTTGAACACTGCTGTTGCTGGCAAGTGGCTTGATGCTGTTCTAAAAGACCATGTTCCTCAAGTTCTTCCCAAGATCTTGTGGTGGATCCATGAAATGCGCGGACATTACTTTAAGCTTGAATATGTCAAACATCTTCCTTTGGTTGCTGGAGCCATGATCGATTCTCATACAACAGCTGAATATTGGAAGAGCAGGACTCATGAGCGTTTGAAGTATGTGCAAAATTATTGGTATTCTTTGTCAGATAGTGTTGAATGCTTGTTTCTGTGTGTACATTATGCTATGAATAGGTATCCTTTATGCTGTTGGATGTGCTTGCGTTTTGATATGAATTACCAGTCTAGTTGGTGATAAGTTCTCTGGCCCCTTGCTTATCTGTTGACTTAGCTCCAAATTTTACTGGCTATATCTTTTCTTCTGCTACATGCCAATATATGAGCTTTTACTCCATAAATGGAGCATGGTAGACAATGATCAATCTGTTTGTTGCATGCTTTTAACTTCCTAATTCCTACTTCATCATTATATATTTATAATTTTCTACCACATATAGAATACAGATGCCACAAACTTATGTTGTTCACCTCGGGAATAGTAAAGAGCTAATGGAAGTTGCTGAAGATAATGTCGCAAGAAGAGTCCTACAGGAACACATCCGTGAGTCCCTTGGAGTACGGAGTGAAGATCTCCTATTTGCAATAATAAACAGTATGTTCTGTTTGTTAAAAAAAGTCTTAATTCTCAAATATATAATCGTTGCACCAATCATTTCCTCTGATTGATGTCAATTTTTTATGTCCATATATTCCATTTTCCTTTCTCAGTAAATATCCTGTAATCCAGGTGTTTCACGAGGAAAAGGACAGGACTTATTTCTTCAAGCATTTTATCAGAGTTTGCAACTCATCCAACAGCAGAAGTTTAAAGTGCCCACAATGCATGCTGTAGTTGTGGGAAGTGACATGAATGCTCAGACCAAGTTTGAGACACAACTACGTGAATTCGTGGCAAAGAATGGGATTCATGACCGTGTTCACTTTATAAACAAGACATTGGCAGTGGCTCCTTATTTGGCCGCAATTGATGTGCTTGTTCAGAACTCTCAGGTGAGTCATAATGTGATTTATGGATCACTTTTCTCTTGTTCCCCAGTTCAGTGATGCGTTACAATGCAACTGTATGCCTTTTGTATATTTACATCATTGCCTTTTTCTTCTTTTCCTTCCTCTATGTTAAGAGAGCAGAGTAGTGGATGGTTGCAAATCAGGCCCTCAATGTGCTTTGAACTTTGTGCTCGTCACTTTTGGGGAGAACATTGAAGCACCTCTCGTGGGGTAAAGACTAACTGTTCAGCACTTTATTTGGGAACAATAGGGTTGATTATTAGATAGGTTGACTCCATTTTTGTTACTCTCAAGGGTGAGGGGATCAAGGTTCTAAAACTCGGTAACTAGTACTCGCTCGATCACTTCACCTTGTAGTGATTATATGGTAATTGGCCTTGTACTCGGCCTTATAACTGGTTTTTCTATTTCAATAATGGATTTATATATGTATATTCATATAAAATCAAAGCAACATTTGATGCTACTGTTTTGATGTATATGGGTGGTAAAAAAATCAGTTGCCAACATTGGCTGCTAGAAGAATGAAAAGAGAAATCACAAATGAAGAAATAGATAATTGGAGATTCATCATGTAAATTTTCAGCTGGAAGCAAGAAGGAAAGAAAGTCCCCATTCGAATGGGCTCCAATTCCTTTTACATCCAGAAAAAGTACATGTAAAATTTAGAACATTCAACACAATTGCTTGAAGCTTTGGAGTAGCTGATCCAAATAATGCCCACCAATGTGCTAAACAGAAAAGGGAAGAAAAACAACAATCATAGCAATGCAATTATATACTCTCATTTCTACCTTTGATATGTGATCATGAATGTGTAAAAACGTTCAATACAATCTAGGACTCCTCCCATGATTGCCTCATCCATCTCAATCTTTGCATAATCTCTATAGAAAAAGTAGGGTCTTAGATAGTAACCAGCCATATGGAGAGGGTTATTAAGCTTCCTACGGCCGGTTAAACAGCCTGTCAGCCAAGTATAGCGATTAAACGGCCGATTATACCGGTTAAAACTGTTAGCTACTCGTTTTTTGCCTACTCGTACTCGGTGAGGGGACCTGGTACGAGTAATTGGGCGAGTACTCGGTCGAGTAGACCTAATATTAGAACCATGGAGAGGATAACTGAGTTACTCAGATTCTTTAGTCTACTCTGTCAACATTATTTGTTTGGATCCCATTACTTAAATTTGTAATAGAACAATCTAGGCTATGTTCATTCTCGCAGCATGTTTAAGTTACTTCGCAGCAACAAGTTTTATTTACATAGAGAAGCTGCAATATCTAGGCATAGAACGTAAAGAAATATTTGGTCATTCTTAATTTGACATATCGTTTTTAATGAACTTTTACTTTTGATTTTTGTCAGTCTCACCTGTGGGCATGGCTGACCATCTTGTTTCAGTGTGGTTAGTGATACCTATCAGTCAGCGTGCTGTACAATACTTAACTAAATCGGGCCCCACCTCCAGGGCACTAGTACTTTGGTGACAGAAAAGCAGACATTACATTTTATTTATGTGACTGTAGTTGAGAAAGATAGCTTAAAATAGAAGTCATGATGCATTTATTCTTGAGTGATAGAGCTTTTGGGCAGTTGAGGGCTAAAATTCCATGATACAGTCGTTCAGTTATTAAAATAAGTTGAAAATCTTTGCAGACTCATTTTCATCAAAGCTCATTCATTTTGTCAAAACATTCTACTAAGGCCTTGTTACTTCTAAGTTCTGTGGCTTTTTGCTGAAACGGCAATATAGCGTCTGTTAGTTTTTTCTGAGGTATTTAATTAAAAAATAAAGAAAAATAGAAAAAAATGAAAAATATTGTTATATCTCCACAGATAATACAAAATAAAAAGAGAAAAAAAAAAAAGCGTATTAAGAAGTCAACGCGTTCCAAATGGTTTTTAACTTCTGGAAGCCGTAAGCTAGAAATCAAAAGCAATCACTATTTAGTTCAGGGCCTTAGTCACAAATAATATATGTGTCACCTTGTATCAGAGGAATGCACGATTGTTCAGCATTACGTAAACAGAGGAATGCACGATTGTTCAGCATTCCGTAAAATAAGAACCTGTAACTGTAGTTTACTTGTTTGCTTCTCTATTTTGGCTGCTACCTGTTTATTTACATCCAACCATCCAACAAACAAGACCAGCACCGAACGAGCCAAAAACCAGTTGGCTTTGTCTTATTTCTGGCAACACTTGGATAGACCTGGTGTTCCTGGATATTTCCCCAAATTTTTCATTGGAATGTTTAGGTGCAATAGTAAATAGTAATGTCAAATTAAATTAGAAACATTGTGCACAGAGTTCAAATCACGAATTTTTTGTACGGATAATCCATTTTTTATTCAAATTACAGAAATATACCATGAAAATTTTTTTACAAAAATAGGCTCGATCGCCTAATGGTTGGCGATGAAGCCTTCGCCCAACCATTGGGCGACTTTAATCGATCGCTCTACCCTCGGGCGTGCATCCGATCGCCCAACCATTGGGCGACTTTCATCTGATCGCCCAATGGTTGGGCGATGCATTCAGACCCCAGTGAATGTTTTAAATTTTGTCAATTTTATAGTTTTAAATTGGTAAAAATTTGCTGAAGTTGTAATAAAAGTTTATGTTCATTGTATGTTGTAGGTGTGTAAAAATTTTGGGAAACTTTTTTAGGAACAAATGACCATAAAACAATTGGTACAAACGATGGTAAGTAATATTTTGATTCTTGAGAATTTGGAAAGTGCATCAAACCTTCGCCAAAAAAGTGAAAATTGGTGGAGCTGTTCTTCATACATCCAACAGCCTCTAGAAAAAATTTGAGCAATTTCGATTCACGGATCAAAAGTTATAGCAGTTTGATGCTTTGACACACCTTGATGAAACGGGCATAACTTTTGCATACGGTGTCCGTTTTGACGTTCTTGTACTCGTTGGAAAGCTAACGACGAGCCCGATCAATAAAAACGACCAGCTTGCGCGATCGCCCTCCAAGACCCCGAAAATCGGCCATCTTTGGACCTAAACCCGTGTCGTAAGTTTTGGTTTCTTTGTTACCCTTTTTCTTGGTTTTCCTTTCGAATTTGGATTTTGTGTCAACTGAAAAGTTGTAGATCTCATCGAAACCTTTTAAATGAGTATATATAAGCCATATACAACTTTGCTATTTTATCTTTTCAGACTAGTTGTTTATATTGCATCGATATATAAAACTTGTGATAGAGAGTATTACGAGATGGTTTGTATGTAGAACTGCAGCGATAATCTGACCGTTGGGCCTATCGATCCTCCTCAACCCAATCCTAGCCAGAGACACGAATTCTCAATAACATTAAAATATCACTTACCATCGTATGTACCGATCGTTCTACGGTCAATCGTTCCTAAAAAATTTTTCAAAATTTTTGCACACCTATAATATACAATGAACATAAACTTTTATTACAACTCCATAGATTTTTACGATTTAAAACTACAAAATTGAAAAAATTAAAACATTCACGGGAGACTTGAGTGCGATCGCCCAACCATTGGCGACTCCATTTAAGTCGCCCAATGGTTGGGCGATGGATGCATCGCTTCGAGGGTAGAGCGATGGATTAAAGTCGCCAATGGTTGGGCGAAGGCTTGATCGCCCAACCATTAGGCGACTGGAGCCTATTTTTGTAAAAAATTTTCCCGCGGGTATATTTCTGTAATTTTGAATAAAAAATAGATTATCCGTACAAAAAATTCTTCAAATCACCCTAGCTCAAATTAGCCTCTGGTTCCAACTAGGACACTATGTACCAACTCCAGATGTGTATGCAGTCGCGAAGGGTTATGTTGGCACCAAACTATACAGCAAAGGGTTATGGGTATGCCAGCTTCAGCTGGTATATTGTACGTCGGTTATCAATGGATACCATTCGATACATCTAGTATGAATATCAATGGGTACCATTCTTCATAAGCTGATGTGTTTCTGTTTCGGTAATACGTTGTTCTTTTCTTACATAGGCCCGTGGAGAATGCTTTGGAAGGATAACAATCGAAGCAATGGCGTTCAAGTTGCCAGTGCTGGTAATACTCTCTCTCTCACGCGCGCGCGTGCTTGCACGTGAGTTAAGCCACTGTTAAGTGCTCCTATGTTACACAATTTTCTTCAAATCATCTATCTATCTACCAGGCAATTAAACTTACTGCAATATTTGGAAACATGGACCAATATTTCTCTGAATCTAGAGTTATTGTTGACAATCATGAATTTGTAGCTACTACTGTGGCCAATCAAGTGCCTATACCTTGAGCCCCCGCCATCCTCTGTTTTAGCCTGCATTATCTGTCGCATGCTTCCATATGTCCATTTATTGACTTCGGTTAATGATACTGCACCTTACTATATCAGGGCACGGCTGCAGGAGGGACCACAGAAATTGTCTTGGATGGTTCAACTGGCCTCCTGCACCCTGCTGGAAAGGAGGGTGTCGCGCCTCTTGCAAAGAACATTGTAAGGCTTGCAAGCCACGTTGAGCAGAGGGTCTCCATGGGAAAGACGGGCTATGACAGGGTGAAGGAAAGGTTCATGGAACACCATATGGCCGATAGGATTGCGGTAGTGTTGAAGGAAGTCCTACAGAAATCAAGGAAACATTCTCATTCTTGAGCTTCCCCGTGTCTAGTGGCGTCTTGTGCTAACATGTAGATCCAGATTTTACCATGGTCAAACTCGAGGTCAACTGTAAATTACTACTATCTGTACTATTTCCATCTATTGTTTTTGCTTCGCGCTTTGTTATTTTTTTTTTGTTCATTTCTCTTGGTTTACAGTTTACTAGTAGGTAGGTGTGGTGCCATCGAAATTTACATCTAAATGGCACTATGGTGGCGATCATTTTTAGTTACTTCTATGATTAATCTTGGTGTTGTTTCTCTCTGATGGTGCCTCTGATGAGGTTACAAGAAGAATGATACATGTATGTGTGAACACAGAAGCTACTGTCTGAAATTTGTTAATCGAAATTACAGAAAAATATTCGCAAGAAATTTTTTTACAAAAATAGGCTCCAGTCGCCCAATGGGAGGCGACGGAGCCTTCATAACCGGCCGTCGACGAGTTTACGTCGCCTTACCCTCGAGCGATCGCGACGATCGCTGACCATTCGGCGACTCGCATGCAGTCGCCCCCCATTGGGTGACTTTCATGCGGGCGACTGCACTCAGTCTCCTGTGAATGTTTTAAATTTTGTGAATTTTGTAGTTTTAAATTGGTAAAAAATGTGCTGGAGTTGTAATAAAAGTTTATATTCATTGTATATTGTAGATACGTAAAAAATTTTAGAAATTTTTTTACAAACGATTGACCGTAGAACGATCGGTATATACGCTGGTAAGTAACATAGGCAGAGAATTCGTGTGCGGAGAAAACCGATATGTTAATATTTGTTAGATGACTTGATATGTGAATGATTGAATGCGAAAAGACGAGATAATAGACTTGTTTGAATTTAAATAAACTTCATAATACAGTTGGAGTAACATGCTGCGTACTTTTTCATTACATGCATAACATATAGGGATGAAAACGGAACGGAAATATCCCGTACCGAACCGCATCGTTTTCTACATTTGACCCGATCAAATTCGTATTTTCGGACAAATTCGAATTCGGTTCGAAATACGAAATTCAGCACCACCCCTCAATCGCCACCTTGGCCTACCTTGTCACCACGCCCGCGTCCGCTGAAAGGGCAGGATAATTATTTATGGTGCAGAACAACAAGGAGCGTAAAATGAAGTTTTCTCGTTTTTACACATCCCATATTTGTTTGATCCACATCATTTTTGATCTTTCATCAATGGTGCTAGGTACACATCAATATCGTTTCGCAGATTGCTTTAGCCCTTGGATAAATATCGACAACAAAATATATTTCTACTTCATACACAGTCAAAGAAGAAGGTTGTAGATGTAGAGAGTCACGTGCCAAATGCTATGTTGGTTGCTCATGTTACCGAAAGCATTCACTCCATCTGTACTCAATCTAATCCTTATATTTCTCGGTTCTGCATCAAAGTCTGTAAATCTCTTATCGGTGTTTCTAAACTGGACAGAATTAGTAAGGTGTCTTAGCATTCTATCCTTCTTACACTCTTCCAAGTGCCAACACAATAGTTTTGCCTCTTTTGGGTTATCAAAAAATCGCTTCAAACGGAGAATTATAGGAAGATACCATGCCACCTTAGCAGGAGGTTCTCTCTTCACCTTAATTCCCTCGCCGTCATCTGATTGATTCTTATGCTTGTATCGGGATGCGTTGCACACTGGATATACATGCATGTTTGTATACTCTTTACAATAGAGGTACAGTCCTTCGGACATGCATATATTCTTTTTTACTTCCATTCCTAATGGACAAAGAACTTTCTTGGCTTTGTAGGTGGTTTCGGGTAACTCGTTTCCCTCCGGAAGCATATCTACTAAAAGACCTAACAGTGTTGTGAAATTTTTCTTGGACTAACTGTTACTTGCCTTTAATTTTAGAATTTCAAGTATGGCTGACAAGCTCATGTACTTTGACTTGCAGCACGTGAACAAAAGTTTCTCTGAGTTCTCCATTAAGCCCCAGAATTTAACATACTCTCTCTCATCATAGTTCCCTTCTGCATCATAAAGCATTTGATCCAGATTGTCATCATTCAACCTATCTGAATCAAAACCACAATCGACATGATCATCCGATGGTATATCATTGACTTCATCGGCGTTGCCACCATTACTACCTTCCTGTGTAATTTGCTCTTAACCATGACTGGTCCAACATGTATACCCCTTTTTGAAATTCCTTCGAATCAAGTGCACTCCAATCTATATTCGGTTCTTAAATATCTTTAGATTCTCGCAGTCAATGCATGGATAATACATATATTCCACCCCTTATTCAACCTATCCTCCTCGGCAGATCTTGTAAAAACAGAAACGCCATTAATGTACTCTTCACTCACACGGTTCTTAACATATATCCAGTTTCGGTTCTACATTACGTATATAATAATTTAGTATAACATATTCAATAAATTAATTACTATACTATATATGTATGATCTATTAAGTAGCTATATATAGTAATAATAATTAATTAAATTGGGTTAAGTAGAAACAGGCTACAATTGACTAAACCCTAAACCGTGCTAGATATAAAATAATCTTCTCTCTACATCAAGCTAGCTAGATCAACCATCTTCACTTCTCCTTTCACGAAAAACTATAAATGTAAATTATAATGTAATTAGAAAAAAATTACTAACTACAGGTAGCCAAAAACTTAGTGGATGTACAATAACTCTTGCCAAATTGTCTCCTTTCATCAAATTACCTCAAAGCCCTGCCTCTATCTCAAAGCAGTAGCGTAGATTTATAATTTAAGACAGAATCAATGGGTCTATGTGCAATTAATATAGTGAAATTATGATAGATGGTTTTTTATACAAACCGTCTGTGAGGTATCACAGACGGTTCAAATAAAAAACCATCTGTGATACTTCACAGACTGTTTTAACCACAAAATGTCTGTGATATTTTCTCTTCACAAACGGTTTTTATAGCTGGCAGCAACACATATGGCCTCTAAACTAAAATAGTTTGTGATTGTATTTAATATAGACAGTTTTATAGAACCGTATGTGATGTGACGTTTAATATATGGATTTTGGACCAAGCGCGGCTAGGGGTAGACGGGGCATGATCAATCCTCCGCGAAGAGACAGTCAAGGCAGACGGCGGCGACGACGTGCATGGCGGAGATGGCGCATTGCAGAAGTCGCAGGAGAGCTTCGGGTACAACTTCCACACCAGCAGGAACACCTCCATGACCGCCACCACTTTGATGATGATGTAGGGAGATAAAGATTGAGAGATAGAGATCTGGGATTAAACAATGATTGAATTTCAAATATCGGGTATTTGTAGGGGTGGAAAATGGTAACGGATAATCTATTTTATCCGATAGTCATACTCAAGAAAAGAGAAAATACAAATGTGGTAAGCAAAATCCATATTCGAAAATATTCATACTCAAGAATATTTGTATCCCTGTTTGAGAAATATGTATTCGCATTCATATTTGAGAATATTCATGTTCGTATTTGAGACTATTTGATTCGTATTCGTAACTGGCCGGTTACTGGAAATCCTTGGAAAAAAACCCGAACGAATTTTGCAATTCGAAATTTGAATTTAGGCGGTTTAAAACTGGTAACCGTTCCGGTAATCGGTTAAAAACCGGTGAAAAACTGGCAAAGCCACTAGGAATTTGATCTACCGAGATTTGTTACAGAAGTTGTAGGAGTATATTTGTATTTGACCGAAATAAGTACATATTCGATTTGAATTCGTATCAGTTACGACATTCAATTTATATTCATTTTCAAAAATATCAATATTTATTTTAAAAATATAAATTTGTATTTATATTTAAAACTATTCGATCGTATCCTGTCAATTTCCCTCCCTAGGTATTTGCTCAGCCACCACATGTAAACTAATGACTTATGCGACCACAAGCAACTTGTGTTGGTGCTTTAGTTAATTGTACTTCCTTTTTATTACAGTATGAAGTGCCCCATGTACCAAATATATATAAAAATAGTTAATGATATGAAACAATGCAGACCTCTATTAAATGCTACTCTTAAATATTATACAGCAACCATTTAACTGCTTTTACAAGGCAGACTTAGAGACCGCTGGATTAGACTAAAATAAGCTATTTTATAGCTAAAATTATATTGTAACTGTCGGGACCCTGGATTTACGAATCCAGACCCTCTGTGTATTACAGCACTAGTCCCAGATCAAAGCTAGTGCACACAGTCAAACAGAAATGATTACATAACCAACAACGTTTAATACAATAGTAAAGAGTACAGACCGGAAGGTCTCTTTATTACAAATGAGGTTTCAAGACCTCACACACTCACAAAACACAGCGGAAGCAGAAGATAAATCCAGCGAAGACCCATCAATACGCCACAGGCAATTGACTGGGGAAGCGCAACCTAGTACTCCGGGAATCCTTCGTCGAATCCACACGCGAAGTAGTCGTAGTCTACTTGAGCTTCATATTCTTCTGAATTGATTTTTTTAGCGCAGCATGTGAGTACATAAAGTACTCCGCAAGTCTTGGGAAATAATGCAGTAGATGCAAGGATTAACAAAGGAAGGCTATATGGTTCTTTTATACAAAGCAACATTTTATTTCAAATAACATTAAATATTTTCGAAGGCATTAATCTAACAAAGTAATTGTTTTAACTGAAACTAGTAAGCATTTTATACTGAAAGTTCTATCCACCAACGCTAATTAACTAGCTCTAACCGATAAAGTTTAAAACTGCGGGTTACATCCACCCACACTGGCTCCAACTGCCAGGACAACCTTCCGAGAGTTCCCTCCACTCTCAGGATACCAAAACTTTGTTTTTAAAACCAAAACCAAAGATCTACCATGTGAATGCATTCCTTGCCCGCCCTTAACCGTGGGCACGGCTATTCGAATAGTTTGGCACTCTACAGAGGATGTACAACATTACCCCCAAGAGATAAATTATCTTAATAGTTACCACGCTTCCTTTGGCATGAGACACAGATAAAATATAACAAAGCCTTTACCTCACTCTAGTCTAGCTAGACACCACCCACTGAGGTTTCACCGCTGGAGGGTTAAATCCGCCCAATCAGAAGCCCCTTCTTGCGCCATATGAGTACAGTAAATCCCTGTCCTTCACTGTGAATAACCAGTAAATCCATGGCACCCACTTTCCACTGGTAGCACCTAAACTAAACTATTGTAAGTTAATCAGCTAGGTCATACCCATATAGACTTGGGGTTGTACGGTAGTGCTCAGTCTGGACAATCACAAGCGTCGGTCCTTAATTGACTAGGGCGGAACATACACTTTACAAAATCTCGTGCTAACTGCACCAATCCAATCTAACCATCCGCCCTGGTCTAAACAATTTTCACATTTTAATTTATTTTAAAAGAACAGTGGCAACACCAATTGCCACTAATCTCCATATACAAAGACTAGTTTAATGAAATATAATTTCCCATTTCCAAGGTTACAAAAGTTAAATAACATGACTAAGCATTTTACTACCGTTCTAATATTTATCAAAGATTTAATAATAATCTCATTATTGAGACAAAGCAAATCCTAAGATTACAAGGGTACATGGCATTCAACTTCAATCAAGGGCATAACAATGATTGGATTAACTAATACCTTAATACCGAAACTAGTGTTCTATATAAATAGCAATGCAAGTATATTTAAATTAAGTAAAAGCATTTCTCAAACATAGGTTCAAAATTTTCAAAGGAGACTTGCCTTCTTGTCCGCTAATTGATTCTTCTTGCTGCGGCTCGACAAATTCTTCGGCGACGGCGGAATCTACGCGCGAAAAAGACAGAGCAAACAAAACAATAAATACAAATAAAATTTAAATAAAATTCAAAAAGAGTGCATATTTGGATAGTTTATGATTTTAGAAAAATTTAGAAATTTGAATGGCTCAAATCGGAGTTAAAATGAGAAAGTTATGGCCTCCTAAAAGTTTAAAAGGAGAAAAAAAATGAAAAAGGCTGATTTTCGGGAATTATTTTTATACTGAAAAATCTTAATTATGACGTTAGCGAAAATTTGAAATTCGAAATTTATGACATGCGGGCCCGGTCTACCGTCGACCGGGCCCACGGGAGGTGGAGACGGCCGAGGTGGCACACACGGCCCTATGGCGCCACGCAGGCGCGACGTGGAGGCCACGTGGGCGGCGGCGCGGGGCTGACCGGGAGGCGCACGGCCGGCGACCGGAGGCGGTGCGGCGAGGGCGGTGGGAAGGGGAAAGGCAGCGGCGCACCTACCGGCGACGGCGGCGGGGAGAACCGGGCGGCCGGCGGCGGTGGAAGGTGGTGGCGGCGGTGAAATTTTGGGCGGTGGCGGAAGATGGCCGAAACGGTGGCGACTCGGTGGCAAAAACAGCGGGAGCGGCGGCCGAACTGAAGGAGGAGGGCGGCGGGGAGAGTAGAGGCCGAAAGGGGAAGGAAAGCCGGCGCTTGGGGGATTTATAGATGGAGAGAGAGAGGAACGACCGGCGGCTTTAGAGGGGAAATAAAGGGAGGAGGCGGCCGACCGTGAGTGGGGAGTGAAGAGGGGGCTTAAACGCACACTCAAACGGGCAATAAAGAGGAAGTAACAGTCGGTATTAAAAGCTTTTATTCGATGTCCATGGAGGAAGAGAGAGAAGGCTAGAGGAAGAAGAAAGGGGAGGAAGAAGAAGGATATGATGGGTGGGACCCATGCGTCGGTGAGAGAGGGATAGATGAAGGGGTACGGGCCGTCGGATTGGCGACATGTGGCAAGTGAAAGAATCCATGCCATTGGATTGAGATGAAGGGGTAAGAGACTTTGTATGGCTAGGATTAAATCATGGAAAGAGATGGATTCAATCTAAGAGCGACACATGGCAAGCTGAGATTAAATTGAGTTTTTATTTTCGGATTACTTTTCAGAAAATACTTGAAACATTATAATTGCTTAGAAAATAGTAATTAATGTCTAAAAATTCCAGTAAAATTATAGAATATTCCTGGAGCACTTTTAGACTTAGGAAAACTATTTTTAATTTCAGATTTGCTTTTTAATAATTTTATAAAATACTTTTTAACTTTTAAAATTGATTTTTAAATCCAAAAAATTATTTTAAAATTCAGGGAAGGTTGGGAAAAATAAAATTAACTCTTTTTGGCTTTAATAAAATATTTAAAATACATTTTCTTGGTTTAAACTTTGAAATAAAATCCAGATAAATCCAAATAAAGATCAAATAATTTAAAATAATTAATTTGGAATTATATTTTACAGAAAGCGGATTTTTAGGATGTTACAAACCTACCCCCTTAGAAAGAATCTCGCCCTCGAGATTCGGACGGACTGGGAAAAAGACTAGGGAACTCTGCTCCTAGATCTTCTTCACGCTCCCAAGTTGCTTCTGATTCAGCATGATTGCTCCACTACACTTTACAGAATTTGATGATCTTGTTTCTTGTACGACGCTCTGCTTCATCCAAAATTTTGACTGGATACTCTGGATAAGTTAAGTTCTCCTTCAAATTCACTTCATCTAGAGGCATCTGCTCTTCTGGCACTCGGAGACACTTTCTTAACTGGGACACATGAAAGATGTCGTGCACTTTTGACAACTGAGGCGGAAGATTCAACTAGTAAGCAACTTCTCCCCTTTTCGCTGGAACAGGAAATGGTCCAATGAATCTAGGAGCAAGCTTCCCACTGACTCCAAGACGACGCATTCCTTTGCGAGGTGAAACTTTCAGATACACATGATCTCCAGGTACAAACTCTAACGCTCTTCGTCGATTGTCCGCATAGCTTTTTTGTCTTGTTTGTGCAGTTTTTAATCTGTCCTGGATTAAGCGAACTTGCTCTTCTGCTTGCTTTAATACATCTGGTCCAAACACTTGTCCTTCTCCTGTTTCTTTCCAATACAACGGTTTCCTGCATTTTCTGCCGTATAAAGCTTCAAACGGAGACATTTGCAAGCTGGATTGATAACTATTATTATAGGAAAATTCCGCATAGGGCAAACTTTGATCCCAATTAGTCTTATTTGCCAAGACACAAGCTCTCAACATGTCTTCTAAAATTTGATTTACTCTTTCTGTTTGACCATCTGTCTGCGGATGATATGCTGTGCTGAAATTTAGATTTGTGCCCAAAAGTCCATGCAATTTCTGCCAAAATCTTGATGTAAATTGAGATCCTCGACCTGACACAATCTTCTTTGGAACTCCATGCAAACACACGATTCTTGACATATACAGCTTTGCGAGTCTATCTCCAGAATATATGGTCTTTACTGGAATGAAATGAGCGACTTTTGTTAGACGATCAACAATAACCCAAATTGAATCATACCCTGATTTGGTTCTCGGTAATCCAGTTATAAAATCCATACAATTTATTCCCATTTCCACTCGGGTATCTGCAAAGGTTGCAAAAGTCCTGTAGGTCTCTGATGTTCAGCTTTAATCCACTGGCACACATCACACAAAGCTACATACTCTGTAATTTCTCTTTTCATACTTGACCACCAATACCTTTCTTTGAGATCTTGGTACATCTTTGTACTTCCAGGGTGAATTGAATATCCAAATTCATGAGCTTCTTTCAGAATTAGCTCCTTTATTTCTTTCTTTTCGGGTACAAGAATTATTTTTCCAAACCAAATGATACCTTCTTCATCTTCTGAAAATCCTGGTGCTTTTCCTTTCTTCATATTATCTTTGATTTCATTAACATACTTGTCCTCTTTTTGAGATGCCTTTATCTGATCCTCTAAAGTTGGTTGAACCTCCAAAGTAGCCAGAAATCCTTCTTCTACTACTTCCAAATTGAGCCACTGGAATTCTTCTTGGAGTGCAGGCATACTGTCTTTAATCATCAAACTATTGTAGTAACTCTTTCTGCTCAAGGCATCAGCTACTACTTAGCCTTTCCTGGATGATAATGGATTCCAACATCATAATCTTTTATTAACTCGAGCCACCTTCTTTGTCTTAGATTGAGACCGGGTTGAGTAAATATATACTTTAAACTTTTGTGATCCGTGTAAATCTCACAACGATTACCAATCAAATAATGCCTCCATATTTTTAGAGCATGCACAACGCCAGCTAGCTCTAAATCATGGATTGGATAATTCTCCTCATGGGGTCGCAATTGCCTTGAAGCATAGGCTACTACCCTTCCTTCTTGCATTAGAACACAACCTAGTCCTTGTCTTGATGCATCACAGAAGACTTCAAAATCCTTTCTAATATCTGGAAGCATTAACACTGGTGCAGAAGTTAACCTCTTTTTCAGTTCTTGAAAACTGTCCTCACAAGATTTACTCCATTCAAACTTCTTTTCCTTCTTTAGCAACTGAGTGAGAAGTCTTGCAAGCTTAGAGAATCCTTCAATAAAGCGACGATAATAGCCTGCTAAACCCAGAAAACTTCTGATCTCTGGTACTGACTTTGGTTGTGTCCAATTAAGCACATCTTTAACTTTTTCGGGATCTACGGACACTCCTCCTGCAGAAATCACATGACCCAAGAAAGCTATTTTCTTCAACCAGAACTCACACTTACTAAACTTGGCATACAACCGGTGTTCTCTGAGCTTTTCCAAAACTATCCTCAAATGTTTTGCATGCTCTTCCTCATTCCGGGAGTATATCAAAATGTCATCAATGAATACAACCACAAACTTATCCAAATAGTCCATGAACACCTTATTCATCAGATTCATAAAATATGCGGGTGCATTTGTCAGGCCAAAAGGCATCACTGTAAACTCATAAAGTCCATAACGAGTAACAAATGTTGTCTTTGGTATATCTTCTGGTCTAATCTTCAATTGATGATAGCCTGATCGAAGATCAATCTTGGAGAAGACACATGAACCTTTCAACTGATCAAATAAATCATCTATCCGAGGCAGAGGGTACTTGTTCTTAATTGTCACATCATTCAAGGATCTTTAGTCCACACACATGCGAAGACTGCCATCTTTCTTCTTCACTAGAAGACTGGTGCTCCCAAGGCAAAGAACTTGGTCTAACAAAACCTTTCTCTTGCAGCTCCTGAATTTGTTTCTTAACTTTGGCCAAGTCATTTGCAGACATACGATAGGGTCTCTTAGAAATCGGAGCTGTACCAGGTACCAAGTTGATAACAAACTCAATTTCTCTGTCCGGCGGCATTCTTGGCAAATCCTCAGGAAATACATCTGGGTATTCACTTACTATAGGCACCTTTTCCAGAGTTACTCCCTTCAAACTATTCAACCCACATCTATTCTGAGAAGATGTGTTTGACTTATACGTTACTTGAATTCCTTCAGAATTGGTAAGGGTAATGGCACGATCGGCACAATCTATCTGCCCTTTATACTTGGTTAACCAATCCATACCAAGTATTACATCTAGGCTCTTGGAGTCTATTATAATAAGATTAGCTAGGAATTTAACTCCATTTATATCTACGGCTGCTCTAGGGCAAACCGTGTTAGTCCTCATTTCCTTTCCAGGTGATTGGACTAGCATAGGGTTCTTTAGCAAACGCACATCCTAATTATATCTTTCAACAAAATCTTTTGACACAAAAGAATGGGAAGCTCCAGAATCAAATAATGCTGACGCAGGTACTGAGTTGATAAGAAACTTACCCAGAACTACGTCGGGTGCATCCTGAGCTGATTCTGCGGTAACATGATTGAGATGTCCTCTACTCATTGCCTGTGGAGTCCTTGGAGTTTGAGGTGTCCCACGGCCTTGACCTGCAGTTGGAGCTCGTGCTGGCGTAGTCCCTAGGTTGAAACGAACAGGGGTCACTGCTGGGCGCTTTTGAGGACAATTATTGGCATAATGTCCCATGTTCTTGCAGTTGAAACACTGTACTCCTGCCACTGAAGTCTTATTCTACTGAAGTTGGCCACCATTGCTTGCTCGAGGGGCTTGCGGAATTGGGCGAGATCCTGCGAATGGCGTCCTTGGCACACTTGGCTCTGAGCGCCTGTTGAACTGGGGTGGACTAGGACGAAAACGAGAACTGCTTGCTCCCTGTTGAGCTTGAAACTTCCTCTTCCGAGTCTCATACAGTTGACGCTGAGCATCTTCTTGAATAAGAGCCTTATTCACCATGTGTTGGAATGTGGGATAATCATTGGATACCAATTGCACCTTGAGGTTGGGATCAAGTCCTTGCATGAACCGCCAAATCTTTGTTGACTTCGATTCAACATCTTCCGGTGCATACCTGGATAGTTGTGTGAACCTATTCAGATACTCGGAAACACTAAGGTTTCCCTACTGCAGCCTGTGAAACTCCCTTTTCTTCATTTCCATTATTCCCATAGGAATATGTGTAGTGCGGAAGGATTCAACAAACTCTGCCCATGTGATGGTTTGCACATCCTGATGAGCAGCACAATAATTTTCCCACCAATTAGCAGCAATTCCTTTAAGCTGATGGACGGCATATAACACCTTCTCATGGTCATTGCACTGAGCCAGAATCAACTTCTTCTCCACATCCTTGATCCAATCGTCCGCCTCCAATGGATCCACTGAACCGGCAAAAGTAGGAGGTCTGGTCCTCATAAACTCTCCTAGCTTGGACTGCGGTGCTTGTGGAACTTGGTGGACTTGGTTTTGAGCAAGGGCTTGAAGAATTTGCAGTTGCATGGCCATCATCTGCTCTAAGTTAGGGGCTTGAGCAGGAGGTGGTGGAATGTTGTGTTAGTGATGTGCCCAAGAAGCAATCATAAACAATTCGGTTTTATAGGCCAAAAGGGATATTGATCCATATGGGATTAGGGTTCTAATGGGCCTACAACGTGGAAGCCCATTAGCATGCTCTATAAATATGTGGAGGCGGGGCTGCAGGTAACATAGAGTATCGCCACGAAAACCACGCCGCCACCTCCCTGGGTCGTATCCGAAACCCTAGCCGGGCGTGCGGTGCTAGCACACCAAAGACACGGCGTTCCATCCCGAACGTGTGGACTCGTGGAGGCGCCGCTGCTTTATTCTTCTTTGTGCTGATCGGCGAAGCACAAGGCTATTGCTAGGACGCGAGGAGACATTCAGTTCGTGAAACGATTGACTACTTCTTCTTCATCAACGCACATCTACGTTGGACCGGCTGCTCCAACTCTTCTTCATTGCGCGCACGCATCTAGTGGTAACTATCCATGACTCCCTTACACGCATGTTTTCTCGTTGAGCGCGTAGAAAATCAAATGTTGTAGCTAGCGTAGCCTACCCGTTCTCCTTCAGTGGTATCAGAGCAAAGCTGCATAGTATGTGGTCTGGATCATGCGTTTGTAGATGATATGTTGTTTGTAGTAGATGCGATCTATTACTGTTCTTATGCTAGGTTCATGTGATGGATCTTTCGGTGCACAGGTTGATTAGATCAATCGGTCATAAGGGGTTGAAATAGGTATGAGTTGATAGCATCATGTGGCCAAAAAGATTAGTTCGTGCTCCTTCTTTGATGTACGCGCGACTTGCCCCTACCTACCGGAATCACCATCGGGCTAATCGCGCGCCTGATCGATGAGATCGAGCCAACAGATCGAGGTCTCGTGTTGCGGTCTCCTAAAGTATACCGATCGCGATGATCAATGTGATTGATCTAATGAAAATTGAGGCATTTTGAATGGCTCGATTTGGGTTGATTTGATCGGCCCGATGAGATTTCATAGCGATTTCATAGATGCGGGGCCGCCGTTGCGTACATGCATAGATTGTTATACAAACACATTCATGTCAGGGCGGTAGAATGCGTTCTACGCTTAACTTGTTTTTTCAAGGAATGATGTGAATGGTATGGCATAGATGTATATGTGATGCATGTGTATTTTGGCGGCCTGTGTGTCGTATTAATCATAGATGGGTTGAGGCTGTTCTTTAATTTTATAACGACCTGCGTGTCGACTTGTGATGCTTGCGCTCCTCTTGTAATTCATTTGCTAGCTATTAGTTGTAATAGTTTAGTTCTTTACCATGGAGGCTTCAAGCATGATGACAAAGAGGATAGGAAGTGTGGCGAAGGACATCACTGTGGAACCATGGCGATGGCGACCACTATGATTCAAAATGCCATACCATTCACAGTAGAATGTGATTATATGCATGTGATGTTTATTTCTGTCATACTATTCTTTCATGCCATACACAGAGGAATGTATTTTCATGACGAATAGCTTCCCTCGAAAAATTAAGAATTTATTTGATGCCCTTTCAATTGTCTGCGCCTATAAGAAATACGATCATTGTTTGGTAGGTGCACCAAAGCGAGTACCATCAACTATCTTGATCTAATAGGGTGGATGTCGGACATCCACATGCATAGTGTTAGTTTACTTGATAAGGCTATCAAATTGGATTTGGGCATTGGGGCATGGTGTTGGGAGCCGGGGCATTGGATGCCACCCAACAAACAAGAGTCACATAAGATGTGATTAGCAAGCGTTGCTTACCTACATCACTAGGTTTATAGCGGTGATGCCAAAGCTCACTAGAACTTAGATGAACATGGATCTTGACCACTATATGTCGTTAGAGGGAAGACGATTACAAAACATATAGTGAGAGTGTCTTTTGTTAAATTGTTTAATGGAAGATCAAACATGAACATAGTGCTGAACTTTACTTGTTTATTTTCTGTTGTAGATCATGCCTGCTTCTAGTAACCAATCCGGTTTTAACTTGCGATCTGTTCTTGAGAAAGAAAAACTTAATGGAATGAATTTTATTGATTGGTACCGCAACCTGAGAATTGTTCTCAGACAAGAAAAACGGGAATACGTTCTTGAGCATCCCTACCCCGATGAACTCCCTGAGGGTGCAAATGTTGCCACCTGCAAAGCTTATGAGAAGCACTGCAATGATTCACTCGATGTTAGCTGTCTCATGCTTGCTACCATGTCCTCTGAGCTTCAGAAACATTATGAGAATGCAGATGCTCACACTATGATTGAAGGATTGCGTGACATGTTTGAGAACCAAGCTAGGACTGAGAGGTTTAACATTTCAAAGTCCTTGCTTGCATGCAAGCTGACGGAAGGTAGTCCAGTCAATCCTCATGTGATCAATATGATTGGTTACATTGAGAGCTTGGAGAAGCTTGGTTCTCCCCTTAATCCTGATCTGGCTACGGATGTTGTTCTCCAATCTTTCCCTCCGAGCTATGAGCAGTTCATTATGAACTTTCATATGAATAGCATGGGGAAATCATTGACTGAATTGCATGGGATGCTTAAGACAGCAGTGGAAAGCATTAAGAAAAACACCAATCATGTGGTGATGGTTCAGAAGGAGAATAAGAAGAGGAAGCGTTGGACGCCCAAAGGCAAAGGCAAAGGCAAAGGCAAAGGCAAAGGAAATGTTCCTAATGAGCACTCTAGCTCTAAGCCAAAGCCAAATGGGAAGGTCAAATCTGGCCTTTCTCCTGATGATGAATGCTACCACTGCCATGTCAAGGGGCATTGGTCTAGGAATTGTAAGAAATACTTGGAGGATCTGAAAAAGAAGACGGAAGCGAGACTTCTGCTTCAGGTATAAATGTTATAGAAATTAATCTTGCAATTTCTTCTGATGAATCTTGGGTATTTGATACCGGATCGATGATTCATACTTGCAAATCGTTGTAGGGTCTAAGAAGGACTAGAAGTTTTGCGAGAGACGAGTTGGACGTGCGTGTCGGCATGGAGCAAAGGTTGTTGTACTAGCTGTCGGCACTTATCACTTGTCATTACCTTCATGATTAGTTTTGGAATTAAATAATTGTTATTACATTCTAGCATTGAGTAAGAACATCATCTCTTCTTCATGTTTGGAGGAAGATGGTGGTTATGAGTTCGTAATAAAGAACAAATGTTGTTCTATTTATTTTAATGATATACTCTATGCACATTGTCCATTGATGAATGTGTTACATGTTCTTGATCTTGAGGATAAACCTGTCTATAATATTAATGCAAAGATGCTGCGGACTAATGATTTGATTCCCGCTTTTATTTGGCATTGTCGCTTAGGTCATATAAATGAGAAACGTATAGAGAAGCTCCATAAAGATGGTCTACTCAACTCATTTGATTTTGAATCATTTGAGACATGCGAGTCTTGTTTACTTGGCAAGATGACAAAGGCGCCTTTCACCGGTCATAGTGAGAGGGCAAGTGACTTGTTGGGACTTGTACATACCGATGTATGTGGACCAATGAGCTCAGTAGCCAGAGGTGGTTTTCAGTATTTCATTACTTTTACCGATGACTTTAGTAGATATGGATACATCTACTTAATGAGGCACAAGTCTGAATCGTTTGAAAAGTTCAAAGTATTTCAGAATGAAGTACAAAATCAGCTAGGCAAGACAATTAAACTTCTGCGATCTGATCGTGGAGGTGAATATTTGAGCCATGAATTTGGTGAACATCTAAAACAGTGTGGAATTGTTCCACAGCTGACTCTGCCTGGCACGCCTCAGTGAAACGGGGTATCTAAACGGAGGAACCGGACCTTGTTAGACATGGTTCGGTCTATGTTGAGCCAATCTGATCTTCCATTATCCTTTTGGGGATATGATCTAGAAACTGCTACATTTACACTAAACATAGTCCCATCTAAATCAGTGGAAAAGACACCATACGAGAAATGGACCAGGAAACGTCCTGGATTGTCTTTCCTTAAGATATGGGGTTGTGAGACTTATGTGAAACGTTTGACGTCTGATAAGCTCCATCCTAAATCTTATAAATGCTTCTTTGTTGGATATACTAGGAAACCAAAGGATATTATTTTTACAATCGGGAAGAAGGCAAAGTGTTTGTCGCTCGGAACGGTGTCTTTTTGGAAAAAGAGTTTCTTTCAAAGGGTGTTAGTGGGAGCAAGGTGCAGCTTGAAGAAATTCCAGAAACACTTGAAAATGTTTCAGCTCCTATTGAACCTCAACAGGATGTACAAGATGTTGTACAACCGGTTATGGAGGCACCGCCCCCACGTAGGTCTACAAGGGCACGTCGCGCAACTGAAAAGTTCACGCTCCTAACCACGGGACAACGCGACATATTGTTGTTGGACAATGATGAGCCCAAGAGCTACACTGAAGCAATGATGGGACCAGGCTCAGAAAAATGGCTTGGAGCCATGAGGTCCGAAATAGAATCCATGCATGATAATCAAATTTGGAACTTGGTGGATCCACCTGATGGTGTAAAAACTATTGAGTGTAAATGGGTTTTTAAGAAAAAGATAGACATGGATGGAAATGTTCACATCTATAAAGCACAATTAGTGGCGAAAGGTTTCAAACAAATTCAAGGTGTTGATTATGATGAAACGTTTTCGCCCGTCGCTATGCTAAAGTCTATTCGGATCCTCCTAGCGATTGCTGCCTATTTCGACTACGAGATTTGGCTTTCCTAAATGGAAACCTAAATGAGAATGTGTACATGACACAGCCTGAGGGTTTTGTTGATCTAAAAAATGCTGGGAGAATATGCAAGCTTCAGAAGTCCATTTATGGATTGAAGGAAGCATCTCGGAGTTGGAATCTTCATTTTGATGAAGTAGTCAAAGGGTTTGGCTTCATCAAGAATGAAGAAGAGCCTTGTGTTTACAAGAAGGCTAGTGGGAGTGCACTTGTTTTTCTGGTCTTATACGTAGATGACATATTATTGATCGGAAATGATATTCCAATGCATCTCGGAGAGGCAGCTTACATTTTGGGCATAAAGATCTATAGAGATAGATCAAAGAGGCTAATTGGATTAAGCCAAATTACATACATTGACAAGGTATTGAAACGGTTCAATATGCAAGATACCAAGAAAGGTTTCTTGCCTATGTCACATGGCATTAGTCTTAGCAAGACTCAGTGTGCTTCAACACTTGATGAGCAAAAGAAGATGAGTGCGTGTCGGGACCCCGGATTTACAAACCCGAACCCTCTGTGTATTACAGCACTAGTCCCAGATCAAAGCTAGTTGTAACATCCCAAAATTTGGCTTTCTGGAAAAATTTAAATTCAAATTATTACTCGGCTTTTATTTAATTTTCTGGGTTTTATTTCAAAATTTAAAGCAAGAAAATGTATTTTAAATATTTTATTAAAGCCAAAAAGGTAAAATTATATTTTTCCTAGCCTTTTCTAAATTTTTAAATATTATTTGAGAATTTTCTGAAATTTAAAATCAATTTTCAAAGTTAAAAAGTATTTTATAAAATTATTAAATTCAAATCTGAAATTAAAAATATGTTTTTTACAAGTCTAAAATGCTTCCAGGAATATTTTATGATTTTTCTGGAATTTTTAGACATTAAATACTAATTTTCCAAGCTTTTATAAAGTTTCTAGTATTTGCTGAAATTTATTCCGAAAATAAAAATCAAATTAATCCTATTCCGCCACGTGTCGCTCTCAGATTAAATCAACCTCTCTCCACGTTTTAATCCTAGCCATCCACCACAACTTACCCCTTCATAAAATCTAAAGGCCATCATCCACTCACTTGCCACGTGTCAAGAATCCAACGGCCGTGCCCTTCACTAACTCTCACTCTCTATGACACATGGGACCTATATGTCATATCCTTCTTCAACCTCCCTCTTCCTCCTCTCTCTCTCTCCTCCACCATTAAAACCGAAAATGAGCTCTTAATTCCCGCGTTTTCCTCTCATAAAATCCCGATTAAAGCGTGGAAACGGATGCCTTATTACTCCTCCATTCCTCCTACCGTTTCCTCTTTTATTTCCTTTAATCGCGGTTTGCATTAACTCCGGCGAGGCTCCAAAATCCGCCGCCTCCTCCTCCTTGCCTATAAATACCGCCTCCTCGGCCTCCTTCACCCCGCCATCCCACCGCCCTCCTCCTCCTCTTCCCGGCCGTCTCCGCGCTCCACCGCCGCCTCCGCGCCTCTTCGCGCCCCAACCGCCTCGCCGCCGCCGCGCCGCCACATCCCCGCCGCCGCCGGTGAGTGCCGCCTCCTCACCCGCCGCCGCCATTCGCCGCCCTCCCGCCGGCCGCCGGCCACGGCAGGCCACCGATCGGCCATCTCCGAGCCGGCCATGCGCGTGCGCCCGTGTGGCCTCCACGTCGGCCGGCCTTGTCCGCGTGGCCGCCACCTCGCGCCCGCGTGGCGCCATGTGGCCGGCGCGCCACGTCGGCAAGGCCGTGGTCCGTGGATCCGGTCCACGGTAGACCGGACCCACCGGTCATTCAAATATGTTTTCCCGCTCAGAAAATTCGAAAATTGATGACGTCATAAATAGCATTTTTCAGTGCAAAAATAATTCCCGAAAGTCAGCCTTTTCCTTTTTCCCTCCTGTTAATCTTCCGAAAGCCATAACTTTCTCATTTTAACTCCGATTTGAGCCGTTCAAATTTCTAAATTTTTCTAAAATCATAAACTATCCAAATATGCACTCTTTTTAAATTTTTGAATTTTATTTAATTTTATTTAATTTATTTGTTTTGCTTGTCTGTCTTTTCATACAGATTCATTGTCATTGAGGATTTTGTTGAGTCGCAGAAAGAAGACCCAAACAAAACTCAAGAAGGCAAGTCTCCTTTGATCATTTCGAACCTATGATTTTGAAATATTTTAATTATTTCAAATTATGTGCATTGCTATTTATATAAAATATTAGTTCAAATCTTAAGGCATTAGTTATATCCAACCTTGTTATGCCCTCATTTGAATTCGAATGCCATGTACCTTTGCAACCCTAGAAATTCCTTTGACTCACTAATGAGAATAATATATTAAATTGTTGGTATTAGAATGGTAGAACCATGCTTAGCCATGCTATTGAATACCTCACAAATCTTGCAAATGGGAAATTATGAATTATTGTAATACCTCTGTGTTTATGAAAATTTGTGGTAATTGGAGTTGCCATTGTTCTTTTAAAATAAACTAAAATGTGAAAATTGGTTTAGATTAGGTGGATGGTTAGTTTGGATTGGTGCAGAAGCACGAGATCTTGTAATGTGTATGTTCCACCTAGTCAATTATGACCGACGCTTGTGTTTGTCCAAATCGAGCATTAACCGTACAACCACAAGTCTATATGGAGTGCGACCTAGGCGACTAACTACGATAGTCTAGTTTAGGTGCCACTAGTGGAAAGTGGATGCCGGGGATGGATGGTTATTCACGATGAGGACAGGATTTATCGTACTCATATGGCGCAAGAGGAGCTTGGTTGGGCGGTTAGCCTACTGCGGTGAAACCTCGCGGGTGGTATCTAGCTAGATTAGAGTAAGGTAAAGGCTTTGTGATATTTTATCGGCTCTCATGCCAAAGGAAGCGTGTTGACCTTTAGGATAATTTATCTCTTGTGGGTAAGTTGTACAACCTCTGCAGTGTAAAACTATTCGAATAGCCGTGCCCACGGTCAAGGCGGGCAAGGAATGCATTCACATGGTAGATTTCTAGTTTTGTTTTAAAATCAAAAGTTTTGTATTTAGAGTGGAGGAACTCTCGGAAGGGTATCTGGCGGTTGAAGCCGAGAGAGGGTTGATGTAACCCGCAGATTAAACTTGTTCAAGTTGTTAGCTAGTGTTGGTAGATGGAACCTTCACTAGAGAGTTAATGATAGTTTCTGCTAAAACATTTACTTTATTAACTTGATGCCTTGAAAATAATTAGTAGTAATTGAATTTTAAAATGTTGCTTTGTGCAAAAGAACCATATAGCCTTCCTTTGTTAAGCCTTGCATCTATGCATTTTCCCAAGACTTGCGGAGTACTTTATGTACTCACGTGCTACACTTAAAATAATACTCGAAAGAACATGAAGCTCAAGAAGGTGTTTACGACTCGCCGCTTGTGGTGTGATGGATTCTTCCCGAGGACTAGGTCGCGCTTCCCAGATCAATCGCTGTGGCATCTTGATGGGTCTACCTTGATTATTCCTTGCTACCATTGTGTTTTGATTGTGCGAGGTCTCGAAACCTCTATTGTAATAATGAGACCTTTTGTCTGTACTCTTTATAATTGTAATAAATACGTTGTTGGTCATGAATCATTTCTTTTAACTATGTGACTAGCTATGATCCGGGACTAGTGCAAGTTTACACTAGTCCGGGTTTGGAAATCTAGTGGTCCGACACTAGTGCACACAATGGAAAATAATTCATATCCAACAACGCATTATTACAAATATAAAGAGTACTAACTAACAGTCTCATTATTACATTTGAGGTTTCAAGACCTCACACAATCATCAAACAAGCGAAGCAAAATAAATCTGATGGAGGCCCATCAATACGCCACAGCAATTGACTGGGAAGCGTGACCTAGAACTCCGAAATCTCGTCGAGTCACCCGAGAAGTAGTCGTAGTCTCCTTCTTGGGCTTCAACTTCTCTCGAGATATTATTTTTGAGTGTAGCATGTGAGTACATAAAATACTCCGCAAGTCTTGGGGAAAATGCAATAGATGCAAGGCTTGACAAAGGAATGCTATATGATTCTTTTGCACAAAGCAATATTTTAATTTCAATTACTACTAATTATTTTCAAAGGCATCAATTTAATAAAGTAAATGTTTTAACAGAACTATCATTAACTTTATAGTGAAGGTTCCACCTACCAACACTAGCTAACCAATTACAATTGATCAAGTTTAAAATCGGGTTCTATCCACCCTCTCTGCCCAACTGCCAGATACCCTTCCGAAAGTTCCTCCACTCTCGAATACAAAACTTTGATTTTAAAATCAAAACAAAATCTACCATGTGAATGCATTCCTTGCCCGCCTTGACTTGACCATGGGCACACACTCTGCAGAGGTTGTACAACTTTACCCACAAGAGACAAATTATTTTAAAAGTCAACGCTTCCTTTGGCATGAGACACGGATAAATTATCACAAAGCCTTTACCTCCTCTAGACTAGCTAGACACCACCCGCCGAGGTTTCACCGCAGTAGGGTTAAATCGCTCAATCCAAGCCCTCTTGCGCCATATGAGTACAATGAAATCCTGTCCCTCACCGTGAATAACCAAGAAATCCTCGGCATCCACTTTCCACCGGTGACACCTAAACTAGACTATCATGAGTTACTCACCTAGGTCGTACCCATATAGACTTAGGCTTGTACGGTGAGTGCTCGATGCGGACAAACACAAGTGTTGGTCCTTAGTTGACTAGGTGGAACATACACTTTACAAGATCTCGTGCTTACTGCACCAACCCAAACCAACCATCCACCCTAATCTAAACCAATTTCCACATTTTATTTTAAAAGATCAGTGGCAACTCCAATCACCACTAGATTTATAAACACAAGGTTATTACAACAAATCATAATTTCCCATTTTCAAGATTTCAAAGGTATTAAATAGCATGACTAAGCATTATACTACCATTCTATTATTCACAAATGATTATAATACTCTCATTATTGAGACAAAGGAATTTCTAGGGTTACAAAGGTACATGGCATTCAACTTCAATTGAGGGCATAACAAAGTTGGATTAACTATCACCTTAAGATTTGGAACTAATGTTTTATGTAAATAGCAATGCACATAATTAAAATAATTAAAATATTTCAAAATCATAGGTTCAAGATAATCAAAGGAGACTTGCTTTCTTGCACGCTCTCTGGGTCTTCTTGCTGCGGAGCGGAGAGATCTTCGACCACGTTAGATTCTACGCGCGAAATGAAAGAGCAACAAAACAAATAAATACAAACAAAATTCAAATAAAATCAAAAATTCAAATAGAAGCCATATTTGGATAGATTATGATTTTAGACGAATTTAGAAATTTGAATGGCTGAATTTGGATTTAAAATGAGAAAGTTATGCTCATTTGAAATTCTCAGTTTGAATAATTCCAGAAATTATGAAATTTCTGATGTGGGGCCCATGGCAGGATTTATTTTTTAATCTTTTATTTTATTGCTTTATTCTGAGTCTATGACAGGTGGGACCCACTTGACAGTGAGCCCATCGCCCCGCCTCGACATGTGGGACCCTCCCGGCTCCTCATCGATGTCAATGGGGAGCGGACCCACGGTGGGGCCCACTTGCCGATGTGGCGAGCAGTGGGACCCAGATGGGCGGCCGCTAACGGGTGGGGCCCAGCTGTTAGAGCAGAATTAAAAGAAAAAAACTCAACCTCAGCGTGCGGAGCCGGGGGCTCGAACGCACGCCGAGGAGCCAAGGGAAGAAGAGCGCGCGCTGCTAGCTGTGGGCGGGGAGGCGTTGCCTACCCATAAGGGGTAGGTAAACCCTTTGAGGGGTACCTGCTGGCGGGGCCGGGCGGAGGTGGTCGGAGGCTACGGTGCCGGCGGTGAGGGAAGGCCGGAGGGGTTCGGGTGAGGTCCAAAATGCGGTCCTGGCGCGAGGCGGATCGACGGCGGGTCGGCGAGGTCCGTGACGAGCGCGGGGCCGGGCGGCGGCGAGGAAGGGCGCGCGGCGCAGGTGGCGGGTCCTCCGGTCGCGGTGGTGCTCCAGCGGTGGGAGGCGGCTCACCGAGGGGCTCGGGAGAGATCGGGAGGTTCGCTCGGCCACGGGATGCTCGGAGTGGTGGCGAGAGGCTGAGGTCGAGGATCGATAGGAGCGGAGATTGCTGCGGCCTCGGAGAGCGCGGCGTCTTTGGAGAGAGGTGGCACGAGTCTAGTTTCAAGGTGCTACTCCCGCGCTCGGGAGAGGAAGAGGAGGTTTGGATTGGCGGCGGTTTCTTCGGAGGAGAAGGAGGAAGAGCCTAGGGGCCTTTATAGGGGTGGAGAGGGGACACGCCGAGCGCGCAATCCTCGTCGGAGATGGCGGCCACGAAACGGAAGGATCGAGGAGGAGGAAGGAAAGAGAGGCGGACGGCAGATTTTATTTTCATAATTTGATTTTGATTTTGAGAAAATGCTAGAAAAAATATTTAGGCCTCGAAAAATATGAAAATACCTCCAAAATTCCAAAAAAATTCACGAAGCTCCTGGACATATTTTGGACTGAATAAAATTATTTCCAACTTCTGTTGGTATTTAATTTTATACTTTGACTTACTTTTAATTTTTAAAAATAGGTTTTAAATTCGAGAAAATTCAGAAAAGCCAAATAAAATCCAATTACTTTAAAATAATTAATTTGAATTTAAATTTTTCCAAAAGCAAATTTTGGGATGTGACAAACCTACCCCCTTAGAAAGAATCTCGACCAGAGATTCTGGACGGATCGGGAAAAGGTCGGGAACTCTTCTTTAGATCCTCTTCACGTTCCCAAGTCGCTTAGATTCGAATGGTTGCTCCACCGCACTTTGCTGAACTTGATGACCTTGTTTCGCGTCACGACGTTCGACTCCTCCAATATCTTCACAGGATACTCGGGATAAGTTAGGTTCTCATTCACATTTACTTCTTCTAGTGACGTCTGTTCTTCTCGGCACTCGGAGACATTTCTCGATTGAGACACATGGAAAATGTCATGCACTTTTGACGATCGAGGTGGAAGCTCCAACCGGTAAGCAACTTCTCCTCGCTTTGCTACCACTGAAAGGGTCCAATGAATCTAGGAGCAAGCTTTCCACTAACTCCAAAACGTCTCATTCCCTTGAGAGGTGACACCTTGAGGTAGACATGATCCCCGGATACAAACTCTAATGCCCTTCGACGATTGTCCGCATAACTCTTACATGCGGTTTGAGCTGCTTTTAACCTATCTGGATTAGACGAACTTGTTCTTCACCTGCTTCAACACATCTGGTCCAAACACTTGTCCTTCTCCGTTTCCTTCCAATACAATGGAGTCCTGCATTTTCGCAGTATAAGGCTTGAACGGAGACATTTGCAAACTAGATTGATAACTATTATTGTAGGAGAACTCTGCATAGGGCAAACTTTGATCGATTAGTCTTGTTTGCTAGGACACAAGCTCTCAACATATCTTCCAAGATTTGATTTACTCTTTGCTGCCCATGCATGCGTGGATGATAAGCCGTACTGAAGTTTAAGTTCGTGCCCAAAAGTTCATGCAGCTTCTGCCAGAATCTTGAAGTGAATTGAGTTCCTCGATCTGACACAATCCTCTTGGGAACTCCATGCAAACTCACAATCCTTGACATGTACAACTCTGCGAGTCTATCGCCCAATAGGTGGTTTTTTGGGATGAAATGAGCGACTTTCGCCGAGACGGTCCACAATAACCCAAATCGAATCATGCCTGATTTTGTTCTCGGAACCCAGATTATAAAATCCATACCAATTTCTTCCCATTTCCACTCGAGGATCTGCAATGGTTGTAAAGTCAGCGAGCCTCGGTGTTCAGCTTTAATCACGGCACACATCACACAAAGCTACATACTCGCAATCTCTCTTTTCATACCTGCCCACCAATATCTTTCTTTGAGATCTTGGTACATCTTTGTACTCCTGGATGAATTGAATATCTAGACTCATGGGCTTCTTTCAGAATTAAGTCCTTTATTTCTTTCTTCTCTGCACGATAATCCTTTTACCAAACCGATGATACCTTCCTCATCTTACGAAAATCCTCGCGCCTTTCCTTTCTTCATATTTTCTTTAATTTCCTTGACATACTTATCTTCTCCTTGAGCTACCTTGATCATCTCCTCTAAAGTTGGTTGAACCTCCGGTAGCTAGGAATCCTTCCTCCACTACCTCTAAGTTGAGTTGCTGAAATTCCGCGAAGTGCGGGCATCTTGTCCTTGATCCACGACTCATGCGAGAACTCTTTACTCGCTCAATGCATCTGCTACTACATTGGCCTTCCCGGATGGTAATGTATTCCTACATCATAATCCTTTATTAACTCAAGCCATCTCCTTTGCCTCATATTGAGATCAGTGGGTAAATATATACTTCAGACTTTTGTGATCGGTGTAGATTTCTAGCAGTTACCGATCAAATAATGCCTCCATATTTTTAGAGCATGAACTACAGCAGCAAGTTCTAAATCGTGGGTTGGGTAATTTCCTTCATGGGGTCGTAGCGCCTTGAGGCGTGCGCTACTACCTTTCCCTCTTGCATCGACACAGCCTAGTCCTTGCACGGGCGCATCACGAGAAACTTCAAAGTCCCTTCTAATATCTGGAAGTGTTAACACCGCGAAGTTAACCTTTCTTTAGTTCTTGGAAGCTATCCTCACGAGCTTTACTCCATTCAAACTTCTTCTCCTTCTTTAGCAACCGGTGAGAGGTCTTGCAAGCTTGGAGAATCCTTCAATAAAGCGACGATAGTAACCAACAAACCTAAGAAACTTCTAATCTCGATCTTGACTTAGGTTGGGTCCACTCGAGCACATCGCTTACTTTCTGGGTCTCTGACACCTCCTCCGGAAATCACATGACCTAAAAGGCTACTTTCCTCAACCGAACTCGCACTTGCTAAACTTGGCGTACCTTGTGTTCTCTAAGTTTTTCCAAAACTATCCTTAGATGCTCCGTATGCTCTTCCTCATTCTTGGAATATATCAGAATATCATCGACGAACACCACTACAAACTTATCCAAATATTCCATGAACACTTTATTCATCAGGTTCATAAAATATGCGGGTGCATTTGTCAAGCCAAATGACATCACTTTGTATACTCATACAATCCATAACGAGTAGCAAATCTTGTCTTTGGTATATCCTCCGGTCTTATCTTCAATGGTGATAACTGACCCGAAGGTCAATCTTGGAGAAGACACATGAACCTTTCAATTGATCAAGCAGATCATCTATCCGGCAAAGGATATTTGTTCTTGATCGTCACATCATTCGAGATCGATAATCCACGCACATGCGAAGACTACCATCTTTCTTCTTTACTAACAAGATCTTGGTGCTCCCGGGGTGAGTGGGTCTTACAAATCCTTTATCTAGCAACCCTTCAATCGCTTCTTAACTTCAGCCAAATCGTTTGCGGACATACGGTAGGGTCTCTTCAAATCGGGCCGCGTACAGGTGCAGTTGATAACAAACTCAATTTCCCTATCCGGTGGCATTCTGGCAAATCTTGTGGAATACATCCGGTATTCACATGCTATCGGCACCTTCTCCAAGGTGATTCCCTTCAAACTGTTTATCTTACCCACCTTCAGGAATGTGCCTTTGGTGAAACCGTACTGTATCCCTTCCGTGTTGGTAAGAGTAACACAGACGGTCGGCACAATCTATCTTTCCTTTATACAAGGAAAGAGAGGTGCAAAGCTCGGGGATTTGGTCGGGGTTCCAAAACCGGAGGAAGCCGGGAAGGAAAGGCGGGGATCAGCTGAATGGAGTCGAAATCGATCGCCGGTGCAAGACCATGTGTTGGAAGGTTGGAAAATCATTCGACACTAGCTGCACCTTGAGGTTGGGGTCGAGTCCTTGCATGAACCTCGGATCTTCGTTGCCTCGATGTGATCTCTTGAGACACATACAGTATAGTTGGGTGAATTTGTTCAGTATTCGAAACGCTAAGGTTCCTTGTTGCAGCTGGTAGAACTCTCTCTTCTTCATGTCCATTATTCCGTAGGAATATGCGCGATCTGAAGCTTCCTTAAATTCATCCCACGATAGCTTGCGTTTTGATGGGCGGCGCGATAATTCTCCCACCAATTTGCAGCGGTTCCCTTGAGTTGGTGGGCAGCATATAACACCTTCTCATTGTCATTGCATTGGGCTAGGACCAGCTTCCTTTCCACATCCTTGATCAATCATCTGCCTCCATTGGATCCACTGAACCGACAAAAGTAGGAGGCCTTGTTCTCATAAATTCTCCCATCCTAGGCGGGGAGCTTGGTTGGAGTGCTGCGGAGCTTCTTGCACTTGGTTTTGAGCTAAAGCTTGAAGAAGCTGCATTGCATAGCTATCATCTGCTCCAAGCGGGGGCTTGAGCAGGGTGGTGGAATGTTGTTCTCTGGTGAGGTTGGCATCACGGTTGTTGTCGGGGTTGCTCCTTGTGTTCACCATCTGGCGGTTTCAGGTTAGCATAAGGTAAGAGGAAATAGCAAAGGTAAGAGATTTAGGAGACTAAGTCACATCCCAAGCCAACACACAAGAAAGAAACAATCATCCAACTAAAGCGAAAGAACCTTTATTGAAATCAAACTAGTTTTAAGAATGGTGTACCACAGTGCACTTAGGCTTGTGCAGTCCATCTAGCACACAAAACATAATTAAACGTTCTAATACGCGGACATTTTATTTGGGTACTACTAACTCAAGAGACCACTAATCCTCTCCAAAGATGCACTCCTCGGGGTCCTCCTGGGTTCTTCTTAAGGAAAGAGGAGAGAAAGAAGGAAGGTAGCGCGGAGGAAGGGATGAATTTAGAAGACCACAGAAAATTTCTGCGGTGGGAGCCAGGCGGGGCCCGCGCGCATTGAGAGAGAGGGAAAGTGAGTGGGCGGAGCGGATCGCAGCCACGAGGCCCGGCGGATCGGGCGGCGCGCGCGGCGGGCGTGGCGGCGGCCGGCCCGAGGGTAGAGAGAGGAGAGAGAGAGAGGCGGCGGGAGGCCGACGGCCGGGCTCTTGCGCGGGAGGGAGGAGGCGGACTGGATGGGCGAGCGGTGGCGTGGCGGATCTAGGCCGTCCCGCGGCGCTGTATGGGGGGAGGGGAGGGATTTTATTTTTAGAATTTGATTTTTATTTTCAGAAAAGGCTAGGAAATTATTTAGGCCTCAGAAAAATATAAAAATACATCCAAAAATTCCAGAAAAATTCACAGAAGCTCCTGGAGATATTTTGGACTTAATAAAATTATTTCCAACTACTGTTGGTATTTAATTTTCATACTTTAAAGTACTTTTTAAATTTTAAAAATGGGTTTTAAACTCCAGAAAATCCAGAAAATCAAATAAAAGCCAAATAAAATCCAATTACTTTAAAATAATTAATTTGAAATTAAAGTTTTCCAGAAGGCAAATTTTGGGATGTTACAGTGCGATTCCGTATGCCTCAACCATCAGATCCATCATGTATGCTATGCTTTGTACGCACCCAGATGTTTCATATGCTCTAAGTGTTACGAGCAGTATCAATCTAGCCCCCATCAGATCTATCTCACTGGGTGGTCAGAAGAATATTCTTAAGTATTTTAGAAGGACTAAGGATATGTTCTTTATTTTTGGAGGTAAAGAAGAGCTCGTTGTAAAGGTTACACCGATGCTAGTTTCCAAACCGATAAAGATGATAGCGGATCGCGATGCTGGTTTTGTGTTCGCCTCAATAGAGGGGCAAAGAGCTAGAAAAGTTCCAAGCAAGAGACGGTAGCTGATTCGACAACCGAGGCCGAGTATATTGCGCTTCAAGCTACAAAGGAAGCTGTTTGGATCAGAAAATTTGTTTTTGAGTTGGGTGTGATCCCTAATGTGTCCAGTCCAGTGGATCTCCATTGTGATAATAGTGGAGCTATTGCGCAAGCAAAGGAGCCTAGGTCACACCAAAAGTCCAAACATATACTTCGGCGCTATCACCTTATCCGTGAGATCATTGATAGAGGTGAAGTGAAGATTTGCAAGGTGCACACGGATTTGAATGTTGCTGATCCGTTGACGAAGCCTCTCCCACAACCAAAGCATGAAGCACACACGAGTGCAATGGGTATTACATACTTACATGATTGACTCTAGTGTGAGTGGGAGATAATTGCATCAAGTCTATGTTTATGAAATTTTGAATAAGGTGTTATTTGGTTCCTTGAATAATGATTGTATGCATTGATTGGCAAGTATGTGGCTTGTTCGTGAAACTCTTTGTTTTATTTAATGTTATTCTAAAGATCCCTAGTCTTATGTCATTACGTGGGACAACAATGATTTATGGACTAGCACATGTATTGATTGATGATAATGTTTCACGGATCATGGATATAGGAATATCAAATCAATAATGTGGACACATGTTAGAGAAATTGGTGTTGGATTGACCCACTCCGAGACGTTGCTGGGATTGTTATGTTAATATGTGTCATCAAGCGATCTTGAGTGGTATACCTACTGGATCCTTCGACCTGAAATCGCCATTGTGTCTCACTATGTGTAGTGGTGCGCTTTGGGGCTGCCAAACACTATTCCGTAACTGGGTAGCTATAAAAGTGGTCTTCAGGTGTATCATGAAACATGGAATGGGATGTGAGCGGATTAAGATGGAATTTGCCCCTCCTACATAATAGGAGAGATATCTCTGGGCCCCTAGATATGGTTGGATTAGGGAAGTGCATGGCCATGCCAAGGTGATTAAAGAGTTAATCACAATGTGACTAAAGGGTTAGTCATGAGTTGTAATCCACCACAAGATCGAGTGAATGGTTGAGCTATCACAAGGGTGGCACGAATCTCGCCTTAAGTTCGACTGGTATCGTGTGGCAAAGGGATCCAAGTGTGTGTTTATCAAGGTTTAGCCGATATGATCTTTATGTGTATTCGGGAGTCAATATGCCCTGCTAGGTGCCACCATTGACTTATGGCTTGAAAAGAGTTTTCGGGTCATGGCTGTCTACACATGAACCTAACGGGTCACACACTTAAGGGGTTGAAATTGGAAAGCTTACCTATATGATTGTCTCTAGTGCAAGTGGGAGATTGTTAGTGATGTGCCCAAGAAGCAATCATAAACAATTCGGTTTTATAGGCCAAAAGGGATATTGATCCATATGGGATTAGGGTTCTAATGGGCCTACAAAGCCCATTAGCATACTCTATAAATATGTGGAGGCGGAGCTGCAGGTAACATAGAGTAGTGCCCTAAAAACCCTGGCCGCCACCTCCCCTCGGCCGTATCCCGAAACCCTAGCCGGGCGCGCGGTGCTAGCACACCAGCGCACGGCATTCCATCCCGAACGTGTGGATTTCGTGGAGGCGCCGCTGTTGTTGCTGCTGTGCTGATCGGCGAGAAGCACAAGGCTATTGCTAGGACGCGAGGAGGAGACATTCAGTTCGTGAAACGATTGACTGCTTCTTCTTCATCAATGCACATCTACGTTGGACCGGGCTGCTCCAACTCTTCTTCCGCTGCGCAGCGCATCTAGTGGTAACTATCCATGACTCCCTTACACGCATGTTTTCTGGTTGAACGCGGTAAAAATCAAATGTTGTAGCTAGCGTAGCCTACCCATTCTCCTTCATGTTGTTCTCCGGTTGGGCATTGGCACCACGGCTACTGCCTGGATTGCTCCTTGTGTTCACCATCTGAAGCGGTTTCCGGGGTTAGCAAAAGATAAGAGGGAACTAGCATAGGTAAGAGATTAGGGGAAACTAAATAACATCCCAAACCAACACGCAAGAAAGAAGCAAGCAACAACTTAGAAGAAACTTATATTGAAATCAAAATAGTTTTTAAGAATGGCTGTACCACAAGTGCACAAAGGCTTGGTACAGTCCATTTAGCACACCAAAATATAATATAAAATATTCTAAGGACGTAGACATTTATTTGGGTACTACTGACTCAACCACTACTAATCCTCCAAGATGATGCGCTCCTCAGGATCCTCCTCTGGGTCCTCCTTGGGGTCCTCTTCAAGTTCACCCACGTGGTTCTGCCCACAACCACACGTGGCACGAACGCCCGAAGCGCGGGAACAGGAATGGTTATGACTGGAAGCAGTCGACCGGGAATAAGAGCGAGAACGGGAAAGACTGCGCCTTCTGCTGTAATCGCCGATGTTGATGACGGCGGACTAGGACGTCACACACTCTTGCGTGCTGTGAGCCTAGTGCGGTGCGGGTCCCAAACGTCGAGTCGACGCCTGGTTGTTGGGGACGACGGCTGGTACGGGCGAAGACGGCGTGTAGTCAACTGCAGCTCTGAGACGTCCTAGCTCGAACTCTGCTGCCTGGCTCTGGCGAAGCTGAGCACGGAGAGTGTCGGAGTGCTGGTAACTGGAAGTGAGAAGCATCCGAAGCTGTCCAATCTCCTCCAATGCTCTGGCGTAGGTAACTGCCATGGCCTAGGTGAGCTGCACCTGATGCGACAGTCGAGGGTCGTGTGCTGTGATCTCGAAGGGCTCCAAGTAGCTCTGACCTGCTCGAGGGGTGAGGTAGAAACAAAAGGGCGACTGCTGCACAACATCCTTGTGAATCTGGCACAAGTCAGCTATGGCCAAGCGAGCTGCGTCCTAGATAGCATCGAAATAGCGAGTCCGGGGATGCTCGATCAGGTATCTGTGGGAATTGAATTCCTTATCCCGTGCATACAGGAATACCTCCATCGACCAAGAGTCTCGATCCATGATCCAGACCTTCCGCCCCCTGAAGATAGACGGCTGGCGATACTACAGATACTGCATAAGCTGTCGAAGAAGACTAGCGAAAGCTCCAACACTCTCGCCATGAGAGAAATAGTCCCACGATTCAGCAGAGGATGATCCGACCATCTATAATGTTGAAATAATAGAAAAGATTAGTAAAGAAAATTTAGCAAATGAATATAAAGACAAGAACGGGATACTAAGTAAGAAAAGAGTAGAAGCAAAGACGCTTATATATTTTTAATATACTCTTTTTAATAAATAAAATTCCTTAGGTTTTGCCATTTCTAATCTAGGTCACGTCCTATAGTCAAATTGGCTCTGATACCATCTCTATCGGGACCTTGGATTTACAAATCCAAACCCTCTGTGTATTACAGCACTAGTCCCAGATCAAAGCTAGTGCACACAGTCAAACAGAAATGATTACATAACCAACAACGTTTAATAAAATAGTAAAGAGTACAGACCGGAAGGTCTCTTTATTACAAATGAGGTTTCAAGACCTCACACACTCACAAAACACAGCGGAAGCAGAAGATAAATCCAGCGAAGACCCATCAATACGCCACAGGTAATTGACTGGGGAAGCGCAACCTAGTACTCCGGGAATCCTTCGTCGAATCCACACGCGAAGTAGTCGTAGTCTCCTTGTTGAGCTTCATATTCTTCTGAATTGATTTTTTTAGCGCAGCATGTGAGTACATAAAGTACTCCACGAGTCTTGAAAAATAATGCAGTAGATGCAAGGCTTAACAAAGGAAGGCTATATGGTTCTTTTGCACAAAGCAACATTTTATTTCAAATAACATTAAATATTTTCGAAGGCATTAATCTAACAAAGTAATTGTTTTAACTGAAACTAGTAAGCATTTTATAGTGAAGGCTCTATTTTAACTGAAACTAGTAAGCATTTTATAGTGAAGGTTCTATCCACCAACACTAATTAACCAGCTCTAACCGATAAAGTTTAAAACTGTGGGTTACAACCACCCACACTGGCTCCAACCGCCAGGACAACCTTCCGAGAGTTCCCTCCACTCTCGGGATACCAAAACTTTGCTTTTAAAACCAAAACCAAAGATCTACCATGTGAATGCATTCCTTGCCCGCCCTTGACCATGGGCACGGCTATTCGAATAGTTTGACACTCTGCAAAGGATGTACAACTTTATCCCCAAGAGATAAATTATCTTAATAGTCACCACGCTTCCTTTGGCATGAGACACAGATAAAATATCACAAAGCCTTTACCTCACTCTAGTCTAGCTAGACACCACCCACTGAGGTTTCACCGCTGGAGGGTTAAATCCGCCCAATCGGAAGCCCCTTCTTGCGCCATATGAGTACATTAAATCCCTGTCCCTCACTGTGAATAACCAGTAAATCCATGGCACCCACTTTCCACTGGTGGCACCTAAACTAAACTATCGTAAGTTAATCAGCTAGGTCGTACCCATATAGACTTGAGGTTGTACGGTAGTGCTCAGTCTGGACAATCACAAGCGTCGGTCCTTAATTGACTAGGGCGGAACATACACTTTATAAAATCTTGTGCTAACCGCACCAATCCAATCTAACCATCCGCCCTAATCTAGACAATTTTCACATTTTAATTTATTTTAAAAGAACAGTGGCAACACCAATCGCCACTAATCTCCGTATACAAAGACTAGTTTAATGAAATATAATTTCCCATTTCCAAGGTTACAAAAGTTAAATAGCATGACTAAGTATTTTACTACCGTTCTAATATTTGTCAAAGATTTAATAATAATCTCATTATTGAGACAAAGGAAATCCTAAGGTTATAAGGGTACATGGCATTCAACTTCAATCGAGGGCATAACACTGATTGGATTAACTAATACCTTAATACCGAAACTAGTGTTCTATATAAATAGCAATGCAAGTATATTTAAATTAAGTAAAAGCATTTCTCAAACATAGGTTCAAAATGTTCAAAGGGGACTTGCCTTCTTGTGCGCTAATTGATTCTTCTTGCTGCGGCCCGACAAATTCTTCAACGACGGCGGAATCTACACGCGAAAAAGACAGAGCAAACAAAACAATAAATACAAATAAAATTTAAATAAAATTCAAAAAGAGTGCATATTTGGATATTTTATGATTTTAGAAAAATTTAGAAATTTGAATGGCTCAAATCGAAGTTAAAATGAGAAAGTTATAGCCTCCGAAAGTTTAAAAAAAAAGAAAAAAAATGAAAAGGCTGATTTTCGGGAATTATTTTTATACTGAAAAATCTTAATTATGATGTCAGCGAAAATTTGAAATTCGAAATTTATGACATGCGGCCCGGTCTACCGTGGACCGGGTCCACGGGAGGTGGAGACGGCCGAGGTGGCACACCCGGCCACATGGTGCCACGCGGGCGCGACGTGAAGGCCACGAGGGCTCGAGACCGGCCGACGTGGAGGCCACGCGGCGCGCGCGCGGCTAACCGGGAGGTGCACGGCCGGTGGCCTCGCCGCGCCGGTGACCGGAGGCGGTGCGGCGAGGGCGGCGGAAGGGGAAGGCGGCGCGCACCTACCGGCGACGGCGGTGGTGGAAGGTGGTGGTTGCGGTGAAATTTTGGGCGGCGGCGGAAGATGGCCGAAACGCGGGAGCGGCGGCCAAACTGAAGGAGGAGGGCGGCGGGGAGAGTGGAGGCCGAATGGGAAGGAAAGCCGGCGCATGGAGGATTTATAGATGGAGAGAGAGAGGAACGGCCGACGGCTTTAGAGGGGAAATAAAGGGAGGAGGCGGCCGGCCGTGAGTGGGGAGTGAAGAGGGGGCTTAAACGCACACTCAAACGGGCAATAAAGAGGAAGTAACGGCTGGTATTAAAAGCTTTTATTCGGTGTCCATGGAGGAAGGGAGAGAAGGCTAGAGGAAGAAGAAAGGGGAGGAAGAAGGATATGACGGGTGGGACCCATGTGTCGGTGAGAGAGGGAGAGATGAAGGGGAACGGGCCGTCGGATTGGCGACACGTGGCAAGTGAAAGAATCCATGCCATTGGATTGAGATGAAGGGGTAAGTGACTTTGTATGGCTAGGATTAAATCATGGAAAGAGATGGATTCAATCTGAGTGCGACACGTGGCAAGCTGAGATTAAATTGAGTTTTTATTTTTGGATTACTTTTCAGAAAATACTAGAAACATTATAATTGCTTAGAAAATAGTAATTAATGTCTAAAAATTCCAGAAAAATTATAGAATATTCGTGGAGCACTTTTAGACTTAGGAAAAATATTTTTAATTTCAGATTTGCTTTTTTAATAATTTTATAAAATACTTTTTAACTTTTAAAATTGATTTTTAAATCCAAAAAATTCTCAAAAATTATTTTAAAATTCAGGGAAGGTTGGGAAAAATAAATTTAACTCTTTTTGGCTTTAATAAAATATTTAAAATACATTTTATTGATTTAAACTTTGAAATAAAATCCAAATAAAGATCAAATAATTTAAAATAATTAATTTGGAATTATATTTTACAGAATGCGGATTTTTGGGAAGTTACAGTAACTGACTGAAATTACACTATAACTGATAATAACTTATTTAGCATAACTAAATTTAATAAAATAAAATATAAAAACATGTTAGCCCTTTATGGACAATGTAAACGAATACGGAAAAAAGAACAGACAAAAAAGCTCAAAAAAAATCCAAAAAAGACAAAATTCAAGGCGAAATACGCAGGACCTTAATTACAATATTACAAAATAAAAATCTCCAATAAATTGAGCCATATGCAACGAAACAAAGGGAATAGCAAATCATATACCCAAAGATAATTCGACTCATTGATGCTTCACGTTACTTCATTTCATGATAACGCAGACCTATAAAATATTTCGAATTTTAACGAAGTCAGTAGCATCTACGTGTGCTCCATGTCGAACAAGCAATAATGTTGACCACAGGGAGAGCTTACGAACGAAACAGCTCCTTGTTACGATGATGGATTGCAGCAATGCCATCGCCACCACATACAGATGCACCCACGGAAGAGCTAGCAGTTTATAGCTCGCAAGCTTTAATTCAGAGGCGATCCACGAGCCGTCGCCACCCGGCCGCGCGACCGTCTGCACGCGCGAGCCCCCGGCTCAGCCTCGCGCTCGACGCGGTCGTACGTCGGCATCGGCATCGCGGCGTGGCCTAATTCCGACGCCGAAGACCGTGTCGAGCGGGAACGAGGCGAACGCCGTCGGGCTGCCTAGCCCGACGCTCGACGTACCGTGCATCGCCCCTGTGCTCCTCCGCCCAGTCCACCAGCTCCTGGAAGTGCTCGTCGTACGCCGGCGCCGCGTGATCGTCTCGCGCACCGTGGACGCCCTCCGCAGACGCAAAGGTCGTGTTGTTGCCCACGTAGTTACGCATCATGGCGTATGGAGATGCAGACACCAACTAGTTTATTTAAAAATTTAAACTAATAAAAAATATTGGTAATTCATTTATACTTTAACATTTTCATTCACTTATATTTCAACATTCTTCTCACATGTAACCTCCTTAGGTTTAAGACGTAGAATAGAAATGAGCTGTAATTTTTTTTAATTGCGCCAGTCTAGTCTTGAAACTAAGATCTCTTAGATCTGATGCTGTATTAAGTTTATGCATCAATCAGTTAAACCAAAAGTTTAAACTAATGAGAAAAGACGACCAATTCACTTATATTTTAGCATATTTTATTTAATTGTTCTTAAGCCCTATTTGGTTGGGCTCAGCTTCATGTTTTTAGGCTTGGAAACTGTTTTTCTAAGCAAACCAACATGGATCAGGCGGTGGGGCGGGGACTCGAGCCCCCTACCGCTACCGGACCCTTAGAGCCCGCCCTAAATTTTTAGCCATGGATGTATAATGTAGAAGGGGCTAAGGTCGAGCTGAAGGTACTTTAGCCCCTCCAAAAATTTTTCCTGGATCCGTCACTGAAGCAAACCTGTGAGCTTAGAAGCCTAAAAACAAGCTATGAATTTAAAATCGAGTCTAAAATAAACTACGAATTTAGAGCCAGAATTTTTGCTTGTTCTTTATGGCGTGGCTTATGGTTTTTGCTGCGGCTTTTGACTTTTGAGCTGTTCGTAAGAAAGATTACATAGTAACAGAAACTCATGTGCGGTTTTTACCAATATAATGAAGTCGCTATAGTGTACTATAATTAACTAGTAGACACCGTCTTACAAAAAACACTCCGTTTAAAGATTAGTTACTATAAAAAAATTAAAAATAGAAAGTCAAAACTGTAAATAACAAACCCTACAGCCTCTCTAATAGCATGACTCCGAAGAAAAAAAAAATGGCGAGCTCGGCCAAACGGCATCTTATTGGCATCAGCCTCGCCCGTGAGCAAAGGAACACTTAACTAGTGTTATAAAAAGGAAGACTTAGATAGAACTGATCATCCTCCAGGTCATATAGATTAGTCCTGTCATCGCATACTTGGATATAATATTAGTGCTTACTCTGTGGCAACTACTAGTTCATAACTAGCTACTATTTGCAACACGCAAATTGGAATTATAAAAGAAAGATAAAACTGAGCATCTCGAGGTCATATAAAGATTAGTCTTATCATCGCAGAGTACTTGGTATATTAGTGCCTACTCTTACGCCAACTACTAGTTCGTAACTAGCTACTATTTGCAACATGCAAATTGGAATTATAAAAGAAAGACTTAGATAAAACTAAGTAACTAGCTACTATTTGCAACATCGCAGAGGCTGTTTAGTTGCCTGTATGTACTCATGCAGCTGTATGAGTGTGGTCAGGCTGAGGAGGGAAACTCCTCAGCCACGTTTCTCCTCAGCCTGGCTCCAGTTGATTTTTTGCATCCACTCGTGCAGGCTCTCTTCACCATGCAGGCAACCAAACACCATCTCTCTGCATGCGTGGGTGCGAGCCACCCGTATGCAGGCAACCAAACAGATTAGTCTTGTCATCGCAGGGTACTTGGATATATAAATGCCTACTCTGTGGCAATTACTAGTTCACAACAAATTTGCAACACGCAAATTGGAATGGCCAACGTGAATAATGGCTGTGATTTGCATGTCCGAGTCGTGAGCCGGCGCCTTGTGACGGCCTCCGACGACTCCATCGAGCCCCGCGTCCTCGACTTCTCCAACATCGACCTCATCCATGGAAACTTCCCCGTCTACTTCGTCTGCATATACCCAAAGCCTCCAACCGGCAGCTTCGACGCCGTCGTCGCCACCTTCGTGGCCGGCTTGCCGTCCTTGCTCAACCACTTCCTCCCCTTCGCAGGGCGCATCGTGACCAACCCGCGCTCCCGCCTCCCCGAGGTCCTCTGCAACAACCAAGGTGCGGAGCTCGTCGTCGGCGAGGCCAACGTGGCCCTGGCGAGCCTGGACTTCGGCATGATGGACTCGTCCGTAGGGAAGATCCCGGTGCCGTACGGCGGCGACGTCGCGTTGTCGGTGCAGGTGGTGTCGTTCGCGTGCGGCAGCTTCTCAGTGGCGTGGGGCACCAACCACCTGCTCGTGGACGGGCACGGGGTGTGCATGCTCGTCAGCGCGTGGTCCGAGCTCGCGCGGACGGGGGCGCTCGCCGCGGGAGCCCGCCCGATCCACGACCGCTCGGTGTTCCGCCCGCGCGCCACGCCGTCGACGCCCAGCTCCTCGCTAGCCGTGGAGTTCAGGCCGTTGGACGGCGATCGTCTGGTCAACGTCCTGACGAGCGACGCGAGTTTCGTCCGGCGCCTGTACTACGTCGAAGCGCGGGACATCTCCCGGCTGCGCGAAATAGCGAGCCGAGGCGGCGAGCGCGCGACGCGGGTCCAGGCGGTGTCCGCGTACATGTGGAAGGCCTTAGCCAGCGTCGTGGGCGCGGCAGACGCGCGATGCCGCATGGGCTGGTGGATGGACGGCCGGCGGCGGCTCACGGAGCCGGAGCACCGCGCCGCGATGCGCAGCTACGTGGGCAATGTTGCGACCTTCGCTCTGAGGGAGGCGAGAGTGGAGGAAATCCAGCGGAAGCCGCTGCAAGAGGTGGCGTCCATGGTGCGCGAGGCGACCACGGCGCGGGCGTACGGCGACCGCTTCCAGGAGCTAGTGGACTGGGTGGAGGCACACAAGACTGCCTCCACGTACGTGGAGGCGTCCAATATCGGGCTGGGCAGCCCGACCATGGCCGTGACGTCGTTCGCCTCGTTCCCGCTGGACACAGACTTCGGCGTCGGCCGCGCCGCGATGGCGATGCCGACCTCACCGAGCAGGAGGCTGTGCTCGGGGTTCGTGCAGATGGTGGCGCGGCCTGGAGGCGACGGGTCGTGGCTTGTCAGCGCGCTCGTGTGGCCAAAGCTCGCCGCCGCGCTCGAGTCGGACGAGCAGCGCATTTTCAGGCCGGTTACCGCGGCGTACCTTGGTCTCAAGCCTCAACCACTCGAGGCAGTAAATGTGAAACATAACGACAGCCCGCTTAGCCGGCTTTGATGGGCGCGGCTGTGTAATGCATGAATCATGTCGGTGTTGCTTCGAGGCAGACGTCGCCTCTGTCGGAATAATTGGTCAAGTTGTTTCGTTGTTGAGCACGATGTTTTGATCGTGCGTGTCAAGTCTTTCTTGTTGTTCAGCTAGAGAAAATGTGCAGTTTACGGTCGTGGGATGGCACGACCATGTAGTCGTGGCATACGTTTAGGAGAGGCCAATTGACCATTACTTGTATTCCTTTTGGTATAAATAGAATCCTCAGAAAAGCTGCAAGAGGTGATTTGTAGGGTCTGTTCTTTTTTGCTGCGGCTTGTGGCTTTTGGCTGCGGCTTGTGGGTTTTATGCTGTTTGTACGAGAGATTACAGAGTAATAGAAACTCACGTGCGGTTTTTACCGATATAAATGAAGTCAGTAAAGTATGTACTACAATCAACTAATATACCCTATCTTGAAAAAAATACTCCATTTAAAAGCTAGTTACTGTAGAAAAGCCGAAAAGCAGCTTTTAGAAGCTGAAAAGAACAGGGCCATAAGCAACACAAAACCCTGTGTCTTCCATCTCTATCGCGTGAGTTTAGCCAAGTGTTTGAGGAACTCATAAGTCGTAGAGCGTTTACAATTTGCAAGTCGAAATCGACTTGCTAGTTGTAGAACGCCTTCGACTCTCTAGTCGTGTACGACTTCCGACTGCCAGCTGCAACTAGATACTCGTGGTAGCGCCGAGTACTCGTATACGACTTCATGGTCATAGCTTCGAGTGCTCGTAAACAACTACGTGGTCGTAAACAACCTCATAGTCATAAGTTCGACTGCGTGGTCGTAAGTTCGACTGCGTGGTCGTAAGACGTTCTGCGTGGCCATAAGTTTGACTATGTAGTCATAAAACGTTATGCGTGGTTGTAAGTTGTTCTACGTCGTCGTAGCGAGTACCAGGTACTCGTAGTCATCGGACTGGGCTTCAACAAGTGGTATCAGAGCTTCGTCGACCATCTGGGAGATATGTCTTCGTCAAGAACTCGACCAGGAAGGCAGTCTGTGACTCCTCTGCGCTCGCCTACGCCTCCTCCGCATCGACTGTGGCCTCATGACGACGGTGGTCGTGTCATCTAGCGCGTCATCAAGGAGGCTTCAGGCTCAGTGGTCTACCCCATACTCACGCGAACGAACTGCAATGACTGGGTGCTCGTCATGTGAGTAAACCTCCAGACGCAAGGTCTCTGGGAGGCCATCGAGATCGACGACGCCGATTTCTGCGACGACTGGTTTGCGTTGTTAGCAATTCTCCGTGCCGTTCTAGCTAAGATGCTATCGACGCTCACCATCAAGAACACTGCGAAGGCTGCCTAGGAGGCTGTGAAGACCATGCGTACGGGCGTCAACTACATCCGCGAGGCCAACACCCAGCAACTGCGCAAGGAGTTCAAGAGCATCTCCTCCAAAGACAGTGAATCCATCGATGACTTCTTGATGAGGATCCCTGGGCTTGCCAACAACCTCCAACTACTCGGCGATCCCGTCTGGGAGGAAGAGGTTGTCAAGAAACTCCTGCAGGTTGTCTCGGATCGCTATCTTCAGGTGGCCATCTCGATAGAGACACTTCTTGACATGAGCAATCTCTTGATCGAGGAAGTGACTGGGCGACTTTGAATGGTGGAGCAAAGCTACGCCAACCGAGGCACCGACGACAGGGGAACTCGTCTGCTCCTCACTGAGGAGGAGTGGCGAGCACAGGCACAGGCACGCAAACGGGATGGATCACGCTGCAACAATAAGTTGGCAAGCCACGTGGCAACCGTGGACGGGACTCTTCCAGCAATAGAAGGGAGAACTGTTCCCATGATGGCTCTAACAACCCCAAGAAGGACAAATGCAGGTACTGTGGCAAGTTGGGGCATTGGGCTCGCGATTGCCGCAAGAAGAAAAGGAAGGAGGCGCATTTGGTGCAGAACATCGACGATGTGCCACTGCTGTTCCTTTTGCTGGGTGAAGTAACGACGGTGGAGGAGGACATCGCCTGGACACCCACCAACACAGTACACGACGACGGGAAGGTCTTCCTCAATGAGGAACGCGCCATGTTGGTCTTCCCCAACAAAAAGCATGAGGAGACCTCCTGGTTTCTTGACATTGGAGTGTCAAACCACATGATGGGGGTCTAACACAGCATTCTCTGAACTCGATCGCGAGATCATCGGCTCGGTCAAGTTCGGGGACGGCTCGGTGGTTGAAATCCACAGGCGCAGCACCATGCTATTCGCCAAAAAAGGGAACCGACATTGTGCTCTCACCAATGTGTACTTCATCCTTCACCTGTAGAGCAACATCATCAGCATTAGCCAGCTCAAAGAGGGTGGCAACAGCGTGCTGATTGAACATAGAGTCCTGCGCATTCGTGATTGATAGCACAATCTTATCGCTTAGGTAAAGCGATCACCAAATTGGCTATACAAGCTTGCTTTGAGAGTGGTGCAATTGGTCTGTATGAACCTGCAAACCGCCGATGAGGCATGGCGCTGGCATGCTTGGTTGGGCACCTCAACTTTGACGCACTTCGGAAGATGTTGACCAAAGGCATGGTGCGTGGGCTTCCTCGATTGATCCACGCCGATCAAATCTGCGACGGGTGCCTCATAGGAAAGCAACGGTGCACTCCTTTTCCTCAGGAGACCAAACACCATGCCAACAAACCACCTCGACCTCATCCACGGCAACATGTGCCTCTGACTCCCTAGTCATTTATGACTTCCAACTGCCAGTTGCAACTAGATACTTGTGGTAGTGCCAAGTACTCATAGACGACGTCGTGGTCATAGCTTCGAGTGCTCGTAAATGACTACGTGGTCGTAGCTCTGAGTGGTCGTAAATGACCTCATAGTCATAAGTTCGACTGCGTGGTCGTAAGATGTTCTGCGTAGTTGTAAGTTTGACTGTGTAGTCGTAAGACATTCTGCGTGGTGGTAAGTTCGACTACGTGGTCATAAAACGTTCTGCGTGGTCGTAAGATCGACTGTGTGATTGTAAGTTGTTCGACGTGGTTGTAATGAGTACCAGGTATTCGTAGTCGTGGGACTGGGCTTCAACAGCCTCCACTTCAGTCCCGAGTTCCAACATCCCCACTCCTCCTTTGTCTCTCTTTAGCGTTGCTCACGTCACATCCACGTAGGCCACATCTCTAAATTCAATCCAGACTGCTGCTCCCAACCAAAGTCCCATATCCCCGCCGCCCATGACAAGATCAATTGCCTCCTTCCTAGGTCACGCTACTTGTTGTTGTGATGTCTTCACCTTAATGGTATTTAATCCCTCTTCGTATTTCTCTACAAATCCAACTCCCTCTCTATCGTATATCACTTTTAGTTATCTCTGGCTTGACGAGTATGACCTCAGCTGTTCACCATTATTGCATGCATTAGTTCTCCTAATACGTATTTGTTATAAACATTTCTCAAATTTGTTGCACACACTTTCCTCATTATCATAGAAAGTGATTTGGTTTGTTACGATGTTCCTTTCCCAAATCTTGTAGCAAGAGGTACTTTTGTTGTACTGGTGTGATTGATTTGTTAGACTGTGCTATTTGTTTATTGTAGTAAGTGATTTTGTTTATTGTGATATTTCTTTCTCAAATCCTTAGTAAGAGATATTTTTGTTACAGTGAGTAATTAATTTGTTTCTTTGCGTTTCTTTCTTGTGGCAACTAGGTTGTTATTTGTTGCATTGGTTGTTGTGATTGTCTTGCTATAATAGAAATGGTATTTTGTTGCAAGCTCATAAATCGTTGTTGTGCTTCATGATTTTTTATTGCAACAAATCAAGTTTGAGTAGGCTCTTGATTATAGGGATTTGATCCAATAATTGGAGAGCAAGCTCTTTGCAAGATGATGATTTGGTGTTGGATGCTCAATTTTTCGCATCAAATGACCCAATTAGATGTATGCTGTGAAGAAATTTTTGATGAAGGGAGAGATGACTCTTGTGAGGACAAAGGGGCGCACCTCCGACCTGGCGAGATGATTTTGCTATTGCGTCACGAGGAGATCCAACAGTTTGTTCTAGGCTCGTAGGAACAATCCAATGACAGAAACAACGTACGGCATTAGCACTCAGATCGGACATCCGAGCACTAGTCACTTCCTAATTATATGTAACACCCTGTGTTTTTCCTAACTAAACTAATCAGCAAAATACGGATTAACAACAGTAATTGAATTGTCCAATCGATGTCCTGGATTAACACACTCAAATATAAAACATTGTATAGAAGTTTTAACTGAATAGCATACAAAGTAAACAAATACAAGTGATGCTAAACAAATACAAGTGGTGTTATGCATTGCAAACCAAAACTGTACAGTCTGTTTTAATTAGTACATTGACTATAACAAAGAAATAAAATTACATGTGATAATTTCATATATATACAAATATATTCAGAACAATATAGGATACAAAATACATATAGATCACCTCGTACAATTTTCAATTAATCAAGAGTTAAGGAAAAAGGTAAAGGTACATGCATAGCATCTCGTACATCAATTACTAATTTTTGAACCATAACCGCACTGCAATTTCATTTGCGAGTAGAATGAACTTAATGGTGTCGAAAAAAGACCGAACAAAAGAAGGGAAATAAAAGAAAGAAGTGTCATCAGAACCCTAGAAGTTAATTTTGAGGCTGGGCATTATGCTCAATGACATACCAGACCGTCCGGGGGCCGATCGGCACCTCTCACAGTTGCAGGGTCATCACTCGGCAATAAAACAAACATGAAGTTATACAGAAGTCCAGCTTGTTTAAACCCTCCAAGAAAAATATCTTAGGTCACCCCCTTATGGCATAGTAACAGTGAGAACACAAGATCACATAGCCATCAGATAGGGCAGCCTCTCGGCCACAATAGAGACAACATTCAACCAAGCAGCAAACACACCGAGAGCCAAAGAACCACCCACAGCCGAGGAGCAAGCCCACACAGAGAACCACCCCAAGACCAAGCCACAGTCATTCAGCAAGCACAAGGGTAGATCAAAGCCAAGCCAACAAGGTCCAGAAGCAAGGACCAAGAGTAAGGAGCCAAGCTATAGGAGGAGAAGATCACGGCCACCACAAGCCAGAACCACACAGCCTACAGGAGGAAAGTGACACCATGGCCACTTCCTCAACCATTCCCAAATCAACCCGACAACCAACCAACCAACCAAGGTAGGACATGCCACACTTTTCCCCACTATTTCATTGCTTTCTAGGACCACACAAGGAGCATAGGTACTCGCTAAATCAATTACATCATAGCAAAACCTAGCAACCACTAATGAGCATCATCCAACACTACAAGCTACCAGAGCACCCATCTATCACCATTCAACAAGCTAGAGTAGAGTAGCAAGAACATAAATGGAAGAAGTTATCAAGGGGCAAGATGCCATAGTGCCAGGCTACCACTTGCGCTCGACAACTCATCCATACTCCCCCGGTGTATGGACGGACTTCGAACCCCGCCGTAGTAACCACATAACACTACCCTCGATCTGGATTAAATAAAAAATGCATTGCAAACCATAAAGATAGACATAAGAAAAGTCAGCCACCAAAGTAAATAGAGACCGAGAAGAGTAGAGGGGAGATAAAGGGGAGGAGTTCAATCATGGAGGAGGGGTGGCGCATGGGTGACGGTGTCAGTGAAGAGCAAACCGTAGTCACCCATGGGAGGAGAGACGGCACCAAGGAGGCCGCGGTCAGGCCCAAGGAAGACGCCCAGAGGGAGCATTCCATCCTTGAGCTTCCCCGTGTCAAGTGGCATCTCGTGCTAACATATAGATCCAGATTTTACCATGGTCAAACTTGAGGTCAATTGTAAATTACTACTATCTATTCCATTTCCATCTATTGTTTTTTGCTTCGTGCTTTTTTTGTTCATTTCTCTTGGTTTACAATTTACTAGTAGGTAGGTGTGGTGCCATCGAAACTTACATGCAAATGGCACTATGGTGGCGATCATTTTTAGTTACTTCTATGATTAATCTTGCTGTTGTTTCCCTCTGATGGTGTGTCGGATGAGGTTACAAGAAGAACAATACATGTATGTGTGAACACAGAAGCTATATTGTCTAAAATTTTCTATGGCAAATAGGGGGCAAGTGAAATTGTATTTGCAGACAGAAGTCGAATTAAATGAGACCATGGTATCCTAAAAATTGATAGAGTACATGCATCCCTTGCTTGAAACATCCTTGTTAATCAAATAATCAATATACTGGGATTGAATCGCTCAATCCTCTCTATTAGAAATCACTCACTGATTCCTTTTGTTTCTTTGGGTGCACACACATAGAGGGAGACCAAGACACCAAGTGTTGGGATTGAATCACTCGATCTGTTCTCTTTCACTTCAATGCTTAACAGGAAATACACGGCTTAAATAAGCCTCATGAACACACGGTCACACGACCTCCACGCACCCACTAACTCCACTAGCTCACAACTATGACATATTCCCGTACCACTGTCTGGGATTTTCTCCATGATCCACAAGACCCAACCAACTTATTGACTCTAGCTACGACCGCTTTAGTAGGCACTCCGACTGCTACTCGGATCCTCTGACTGCTACAGTACTCTTACGAGTACGACTTATGACTATGACTGCTACAGTACTTGTTGTGGCTACTAATCAAACAGCATATGAGGGAACTAGCTATAGAGAGCCAATGACAGGATAAAGAGTGCTCGTGTGTGGAATGAGTGGATATCTCCCTTGATGAGGACATCACTGTTGTTCTCTTCACTGAATAAATAGCCGAAAACAACAACTGCACGAGAGAGAAAGGAGAAAAACCGAAATCTTCCTACTCGAACAATAAGTCCTTTTGTTTACAAGTCTTCTTTATATAGTAATTCGACCTCATCATCCTTACCCACCGAAGAGTGAGGGGGAACAAAGCATGTCGCGCAGCTGGTGGTGGTGGACGTTGCTCAAGGTTCTCAACTCTGTTATTGATGGCGGTGAGGGTGTCATTGAGCCGATACAACACGTTGTAGATCTCCTCTGTTCTCTTGTTGACCTCACAGTTAAAGTGTTGCACAAGCATCCTTGTGCGAGGAGCAAGAGGCCCGGCACTCTCAAGTTTAAAAAATTGGTCATTATCCTTGCCACCATGTTTCGAATTCTATGAACCTGTCATTGTTAGTAGAACACAAGCAACTCACAAAAATTTGTTAGCTCCCTATCAACTACTAGATGCTGCAGGCTACAGAAGTCTCACACTCTCAAGTTCTTATTAAATTCTTACAAGATTCTTACCAAGCAAAGCATATGGTACAATCAGTGGTTGGTTCGAGGTAACTTGACTAGAGTGATGAGTATAGCGATTGCCGATGCATCGAGACCTCTTTAGTTAGTAGTATGTGGAGCTTGGACAGGCAATATATAAGTAGCAAAGGAATGTCAATATTCAATTTTAGAATTACACTAGCTGAATAATAGTCCAAAGTACTCCATCTAAATCTCTGGCACAAACTAGTACTCGACCCTGCTCAAGCTAGCAAACACTAGACGACACATGGGCTATACTAAGAGTGCTCAAAATCTAGAAATGAGCAACACTGCAAAATTCTCTTCTTCTTCTTTTTTTACTTGTGCGTCTCTTTTCTTTTTGCACTTGCATATTTTCTTCTTTTTTTATGTCTTGTGCGGCTTTTTTGAACTTGCCTATTTTTTTTCCTTTTTTAGAGCAACACGAATATTAAGCTCACTAAATTATGACCTAGAAATAAAGATTACACAATCTGAAATGAAACAAAACTCAAACTAGACGGCAAACGATGCCAAAAATGGGTGCTGAAACTTCGAAGGCCGTTTTGAGGCCCTAAACGACCCTTTTTTGGGTTTTCACTTTTTTGGAGCTTCACGAATATCATCAGACATGTCCTTATGGTTTTTTTGAATTTGGATGTAACTTTTCGTTAGCTTTCCAATGAGTCAAAGAACGCTATAATCCAAGTTCGTATGTGAAAGTTATGTCTATTTTAGTGAACGCTGCACGAAACTGTTCTGAACTCGGTCTAAAAAAATCAGAACCCGAACACAACTCTGTCCCAGGTGATTCGGCTAACCAGTAAGACATGGAAACTAAGTTGATCTATAACTCCCGACGATCTGGTGGTGCAGACACAAATCCTAACCCTCTCCAAACTCGGCAGCGAAGAGCAACCGCAGCAAGCGAAGGGGTAAACCCTTGATCTAACCATCAATTTTTTTATTATTTTCAGATGTGATACCCAAAACTAAAATCAAAGCACTAGATTAGACCGGCAACTAGAACTTAAAGATGGACGAAAATTCAACACGGTAAAATATAAACCGAAATGCAAAGACACAATTAGGGTTCAGTTTTGGAGATTTTTGATGAATGTAATATTTTTGTGGGGCAATTTTCTTGTTATAGGTATGGAAAACAAAACTAAAATAGGAATCTCACTGGGCAACATGTGCTCTGATACCAACTGATGAGGGAATTTGGCACAATCTTCTGATGAGAATGATAACTACGATTTTTGATATGACGCTGACGATAGGGCTACATGACCAAAACGACCAAGTCTATCCTGCATTCACTACACCACACCCTTGTCGTTACCAACCATGCCCAACACAGATGATCTTTCCTACAAGAAATCGAGAATCAAGCAAGAAAGAAATAAGCGTGATCTAAATTTGTGAATGAAATATGAAGTTTCATTGAATAATGTAGAGGCCTGAAGTCGCCATAGTCGGTCTAGTCGACACAAGTACACAACTAATGTTTTCTAAATGAAAATCAATCTAAAGAAGCCTAAACCCTAAAAGTGACATATCTAGCAGTTTTTATGGTGCTAGGGACCCAGGGCACATCCGCGAGATTAGGAAAACATCCCACTACAACTCTCCAGTTAGGCTCAAACTGATACAAGGCTCGGAGTCTAGATTTGGAACTGATTTGGATTTGCTTTATAGATTACTCCATGCTCAGGTGGAGTTTTGAGGTGGGACTAGAACCATTAGAAAGAGGACATCAAAAGTTTTCCAACAAGTCTAAGATCACCTCATTTGGATTCCATATGCATCTTCTATGCTCGTTTGAACTTAGCACTATTTCCGGAGGTCGAACTGGATTATAAAACATGCTCAACTTTCATTCTTGGTCGTCCTAGCCTCAAAGTGACATGGTGACATCCAATGTTCATCCCAAGCACATTCGTTACTCCATGTGCCTCTCCTTGGTCCTTGCCCATGTTCATAAACACAATCACATCATAAGCATCAGGTAGCAACCCATTCTTAAAAAGTTGAATTATACATCTCTAGGAATGAGCTCACCTGATAATTCAACTTGTGTGCACGTGTCCTCGTCATAGTTCCTTGCCTATCATCTTGTACATGAGTATTGTGTGTATCCAAAGAAGTGATGTTCTTATCATTCCCTCATACCCCTCTTGGGGGTTTATATACATGAATGGGGTAGGATAGGAAATTCCCATCTTACCCCTTGATAATTACAAAAAGTGAGGGTATATTGGTACATTCCTTTATACTATTAGCCTATTACATATTGGGCCAGTTGCAAGGCCCAGTCAAGGGGGATTGGGCCACCCCTACAACAGTACTCCATTGACAACAAGCGCAGAGGTCCTGATGGGCGAGCTGACGCGAACAATTGGCCCAGGCTGGCCCCACCCCCCGTCCCCCGACAGCAAGTACATAGGTGCCGATGGACAAGCTGATGTAACTGGTAACTCCCAATCCCCAGGGGGTGTGGATGTTGTAAACCTCCCAATGCAGGATTGTTTGACCAATCTTGTCGTGGTTGTGGTATCTCTTGGCAGAGGCCGAGCCAGCGCACGTAGGCTGTGCCCCCAGCCTCGAGTGACTTGTAGATGCGGGCGGTGAAGTCCCACACCGAAAGGCTGGGTGACCTGTCGGGTTGGTGCCTCTAGCACAGTTAAAGGAGGCCTAACGACTATGTCGCTCGTGACATGGTCACCGAAGGTGCGACCACGTGGTGGTTATAGGTATCGATGGCATCGCAACCCTAAAGCGGTCGGACGAAGTGTCGAAGAATACTCAAGCATGAGTGGTTGGATAGCGTCTCGATCACGAGGTGGTCGGATGAAGCGTCTATGACCACGAGGTGGTTGGACGAAGTCTTGAAGTTGGTGACAGAGACACGCTCCTTCCCTTACAACCTTCGGACATGGAGTCGACGAAGTCGACGGTGAGACAATGACTTGTGCATGCGTGGTTTGTCCCCCACCCTTCAGACTTAGGGTCAACAAAGGCAGCGGTGAGATGAAGCTATGGTGCTCATAGCCTGTCCCCACCCTTCGGACTTGATGTCGACGAAGTCAGCGACGAGACAAACTAGACGCGTGCGCAGCCCATCCCCCACCTTTGGACTCGCGGTCGATGAAGGCAGCAGTGAGACGATCCTCTGAGGTACATAATCCATCCTACACCCTTCGGACCTGGGGTCAATGAAGGCGGCTGTGAGATGAAGACTTGTCAACATGCGCGGCTCGTCCCCCACCCTTCGGACTAGTCAACGACAAGTCGGCGATGAAATGAATCCTTGCATGCATGGTTCGTCCCCCACCCTTCAGATTTGGGGTCAACGAAGGTAGCATCGAGATAAAAGCTACAGTGCAGGCATCCTGTTCCCCACCTTCAGACTCGCGGTCGATAAAAGCAGTGGCGAGATGAAGCTCTAAGGCGGACGTTCCATCCCACACCCTTCGAACTTAGGATCGACAAAGTTAGCGCTGTGACGAAATTGTAATGCGCGTGGGCCATCCCCCACTCTTCGGACTTGACGTTGATGAAGTCGACAGTGAGACAAAACTCGTGCACGCACGGTCCATCCTGACCCTTCAGATTGGCGGTCGACGAAGGTGGTGGCGAGATGAAACTGACACGCGCGCGGCCCATCCCCCACCTTCAGACTCATAGTTGGTGGAGGCAGCAGTGAGACGAAGCTCTGAGGCGCGCGTTCCATCCCGCACCCTTTGGACTCAGGGTCGATGAAGGTGGTAGCAAGGCGAATCCTTGCACACGCGGCTCGTCCCCCACCTTTAGACTCACGATCAATGAAGGCGATGGTGAGACAAAGCCTTGTGTGCATGAGAAACATCTACAATCATGATGTGGTCAAACGAAGTGTCGACCGCGAGGTGGTCAGATGAAGTGTCTATGACCATGAGTTGGTCGAACGAAGTATTAACCACAATGCGGTCGGACAAAGTGTCTACGGCCATTAGGTAGTCAAACAAAACATCAACGACCCCCGAGGTGGACGGACAAAGTCTTGATGTTGGCGGTGGAGACGCGCTCCTTCCCGCATAGCCTTCGAACTTGGAGTCGATGACTCATGCATGCACAATCCATCCTCCACCTTCAGACTTGCAGTCAACGAAGGTGGCGGTAAGAGGAAACTGATGCGTGCACAGCCCGTCCCCCACCTTCGAACTTGCGGTTGACGAAGGCATCGGCAACACAAAGCTCTGAGGCACACGTAACATTCCACATCCTTCAGACCCGGGGTCGATGAAGGCGGATGTGAGACAATGACTTGCCAATGCGTGTAGCCCGTCCCCCACCCTTCGGACTTAGGGTCAACGAAGGCAGCAGTGAGATGAAGGCGGTGGCGAGGCAAAGATCTGAGGCACGTTCCATCCCACACCCTTCAGACTTGGAGTCGATGAAGTTGGTGGTGAGATAGAACTGTGACGCTTGTGGGCCGTCCCCCACCCTTCAGACTTGACATCGACGAAGTTGGCAACAAGACAAAACTCGTGCGCGCGCAGTTCGTCCCCACCTTTCGGACTGACGGTCGATGAAGGCAGCGGCGAGACGAAGCTCTGAGGCGCGCATTCCGTCCTGCACCCTTTAGACTCAGGGTTGATGAAGTCAGTAGTGAGACAGAACTATGATGTGTACGGGTCATCCCCACCCTTCGAACTTGATGTCGATAAAGTCGGCAGTGAGACAAAACTAGTGTGTGAGCGGTCCATCCCCACCGTTCGGACTTAGCATCGATGAAGTTGGCGATGAGCCGAAGACTTGCGCATGTGAGCGTATATGACCACAAGGTAGTGGGACGAATCATCTACGACCACGAGGTGGTCAGACGAAGTCACGACCTCGGGGTGGTCGGACATGGTCACAACCGTGGGGCGGTCAGACAAAATGTCAATGATCACGAGGTGGTCGGACAAGGCATCTATGACCATGCAGTAGTTAGACGAGGCACTAGGACCACGTGGTAGTCAGACGAAGTCTCAATCATGAGGCAGTTAGACGAAACGTCTATGACCACGATGTGGTCAGACGAAGTCACGACTGTAGGGTGGTCAGACAAAATATCAATGACCATGAGGTGGTCGGACAAGGCATCTATGAATACGCAGTGGTCAGACGAAGTCTCGACCATGAGGCGGTCCGATGAAGTAACGACCGCGAGGTGGTCAGATGAAGTCTCAACCACGAGGTGGTCAGACGAGATGTCCACGACCACGAGGCGGTCAGACGAAGCATCTACGACCATGATGTGATTAGACGAAGTCACGACCATGGGGCGGTCGGACAAAGTGTCAATGACCACGTGGTGGTCGAACGAGGCGTCTAGGACCATGCGGTGGTCGGACGAGGAGTCTACGACCACGCGGTGGTTGGACAAAGTCTCGACCGTAAGGTGGTCGGATGAAGTGTCTACGCCTGCTAGGTGGTCGGACAAAGTCTCGACCGCGAGGCGATCAGATGAAGTTGCGCGGTGGACTCTAAGGGCACGAGGCCACCGTACGATTTTTTATACTCCGTAGAGTTGCCTAGGATGGCTAAGTTCCCGGTGCTTTATACTCCACAGAGTACGCCAGGGCGTAGGGCCACCGTGCATTTTTTATAGGCCATAAAGTTGCCCAGGACAGCTAAGTTCTCGATGCTTTATACTCCGTAGAGTATGCCAAGGCACAAGGCTGCCGTGTGATTTTTTTATACTCTGTAGAGTTGCCTAGGATGGCTAAGTTCCCAGTGCTTTATACTTCGTAGATTATGCCAGGGCACAACGTTGCCGTGTGATTTTTCATACTCCGTAGAGTTGCCCAGGATAGCTAAGTTTTCAGCACTTTATAGTCTGTGGAGTATGCCAAGGCGCGAGGCCACCGTATGATTTTTTATACTTCATAGAGTTGGCTAGGACGGCTATGTTCTAAGTGCTTTATACTCCATAGAGTACGTGAACAGTATGCCGTGCGCGCGAGGCCACCGTGCGATTTTTTATACTTCATAGAGTTGGCTAGGACGGCTATGTTCTAAGTGCTTTATACTCCATAGAGTACGCCAGGGCACGAGGCTACTGTGTGATTTTTTATACTCCGTAGAGTTTCCCAAGACAGCTAAGTTCCGAGCGCTTTATACTCCATAGAGTATGCCGGCGCAGTTGCTGGTCATATCTTTGTTCCATTGAAAATCCAACTTTTTGATACTCCTGCTAATATTGTGTTACATCATGTTGGATGCTATGGAGAAAGTTTCTGAACTTACATGTTCGAAATTCTTGTTTAGTGCCTACACTCCTGGATATAAGTTTAATTTGATTGGAGATTATGGTGTGGAAAATCAATTTCTTGTATATCGCAAAGTGATCGCCATACGATTTTTATACTCCATAGAGTTGCTCAGGATGGCTAAGTTCTTGGCGCTTTATACTCTGCAAAGTACGTTAGGGCACGAGGCCACCGTATTTTTTATACTCCGTAGAGTTGCTCAGAATTGCTAAGTTCCCAGCGCTTTATACTTCATATAGTACGCTAGGGCGCGAGGCTATCGTACGATATTTCACAAAATTACAGCCCCGCGGAGGTCAGGCGAAGCAACGACCACGAGGAGGTCAAACGAAGCCATGACCACTATGTGGGCAGACAATGTAACAACCGCGAGACGGTCAAACAAGGTCACGATTGTGAGGTGGTTGGACAAGGTCGCGACCACGTAGCGGTTAGATAAAGTCACGACCGCGATGTGAGCAGACGATGTCTGGACCATGAGGTTGGTCGAACGTCTAGATGAATGTGTACGACCATGAGTCACTCACCCCGAGGTTGCCCTGGCACGGAGCTGAGGCCAACTGAGGCCGAAGGGCGCGAAGGTTGGCGGAGGCAACATGGGTCCGACGGAGGGCAGAGCGCATGAAGGCCAACGAAGACAACACGAGGCCCGGCGGAGACCATGCGAAGTCTGGCGGTGGTGACATCCGCGTAGTGTTCGACGAAGATCCGCGAAGACCACGCAAGGTCTGGTGGTGGTGACGTCCATGCGGTGTCCAGCGGAGATCATATGAAGTCCCCAACAGAGAAATCGGAGGGCACGAAGGCCAGCGAAGGCAACGCAAAGCCCAACGGAGGCCACGTGAGGTTTGGCAGTGGTGACATCTGCGTGGTGTCTGGTGGAGATCGTGCAAAGTCCTCAGTGGAGAAGTCAGAGGGAGAAAAGATTGGCGAAGGCAATGCGAGGCCTAGCAGAGGCAACATAAGGTCCGGTGAAGACACATGGAGGCCACATGACGTCTGGCGATGGTGACGTCCACGCGGTGTCCATACCGGCACAGGCATTGTGGTCGTTGCCATAGGGTACCATCAGCTGCCATGTGCTAGACTCGGTGGTCGCTGCCACCGTACCTCTCTTTCGCTTGGTTGCCATCGCTTTCTAGCGCCTTCTCTTATGTAGGTTCTTGCGCGTCCCCATAGACAGTGCCAACTATTGTGGCTACTGACCAAACAACATATGAGGGGACTAGCTAGAGAGAGCCAACGGTAGGAGAGAGAGAGAGTGCTCATGTATAGAATGAGTGGATCTATCCCCCTCACACCCCTCTTGAGGGTTTATATACATGAACAGGGTAGGATGGGAAATTCCCATACTATCCCTTGATAATTACAAAAAGTGAGCATATATTGGTACATTCCTCTATACTATTGGGCCTATTATATATTAGGCCAGTTGCAAGGCTTGGTCATAGGGGATTGGACCACCCCTACAAAAGTACTCTTACAAGTACGACTTACGTCCATGACTGCTATAGTACTCGGAGTGGTCTCTGACTCTAGGGTCTCTAACTGCTACAACACTCCGGAGTGGTCACCGACTGCTACAGCACTCCGGAGTGGTCTCCTACTGCTACAACACTCTGGAGTGGTCTCCAACTCTAGGGTCTCCGACTGCTACAGTACTCCGGAGTGGTCTCCGACTCTGGTGTCTCCAACTGCTATAGCACTCTGGAGTCTTTGACTACTACAGTAATTGGTCAAGTATGACTGTTGCTTTGACCACGGCTTCAATCACCACTTCGACCACGGCTTCAACCACTGCAGCTTCTACGACCACTATAGCTTACGACCAGACTCATGCTATGACTCTTTGCATGTTGCAGATACTGGTGCCTCTGTCCGACTGCTTCTCACTGCTCAGCATGAACTCTGGCTCAAGCCTCCATACTTGTACATATCACATGTATTGTTGTGTGCTTCTTCTACTGCCACACACTACTACTATGCAAAGGCCTATACAGTACGATCACTATATGCAAAAAACCAAAGTAAACATGCAGATACAAACTTTGTCAAGATTAGTATCTAACAATTTTTCCCATAATCTTGACTGACCACACTTCACGAATCTTCACATAAGAGTTGGCTCATCATCACTCTAAACTTCACATAGTAGCACTTTCTCCTCCTTTGTGTTTCTCAGGGCACTCGTATGTGAAGTGACCAAACTCTTGGCATTAATAGCACATCACCTTGATTTTGTCGAACTTTCTTCAACCACCACCACTGCTATATCCACCGGAGGAGCCCTTTCCTTCTTGCTTCGATGACCGAGTCTCCCACTCGGCCTTGGTGAGAAGCAAATTCTCCTCGTCCCCCTTCTCGCGCTTATATATCCGCTCCTCATAGCTTTGAGGCGGCCAGTTGCCTGCTCAAATGGCATGGAATCCACGTTGCAGAATTGCTCAATTGCAGCAATAACCTGCAAAAGTTGTCAGAAATTGAATTAAGCAACTTCTTGGCGAGTGTGGTATCCTCCAGGGTAGCACCAAGGCTACTAAACTTGCTTGCTAGCCTACTGATCTTGCCAGCAAACTCATCGATGGAGTCACTTTCCTTCATGCGCAGGGCCTTGAATTCACATTCTTCACTCGACCGGCACCGAGATACTTCATCTTCAAGCTCTCCCACACCTCCTTGGCTGTCTTCTTCTTGGCAACCTAGAGGAGCACATTCTCGGGAATGGCTTGAAAGATGCATGCAAGTGCCATCTTGTCCTTCTTTCCATGACCACTCCAACCACGGGTTTGATTGCCTCCCAAATGTCATGTGCCTCCATACAAAACTCCATCTTGATCGCCAAGATGGAGTAGTTGGAGGATGTAAGCATCGAGCACTAGAGAGAGACGCCTCCCTCCCTTGTCGACCGTGCCACCGTTGCTGCCATTTGCTCGGTGGTGGACATCATGTTAAAGCGAAGGTACTTGGGCATACACTGAACCAAGAACTCAAGCTCTGATACCAAGTATTGGGATTGAATCACTCAATCCTCTCTATTAGAAATTACTCACTAATTCCTTTTGTTTCTCTGGATGGACACACACAGAGGGAGGCTAATACATCAAGTGTGGGATTGAATCGCTCAATCTTTTCTGTTTCGCCTCAATGCTTAATAGAAAATGCATGGCTTAAATAAGCCTCACGCACACACGGTTACACAACCTCCGCACACTCACTAACTCCACTAGCTAACAACTATGACCTATTCTCATGCCACTGTCCAGGATTTTCCCCACAATCCACAAGACTCGGTCAGCTTATTGATTTCGACTACGACCGTTTCAATAGGCGCTCTGACTTCTATAGTACTCTTATGAGTACGACTTATGACCACGATTGCTATAGTACTCTGGAGTGATCTCTGACTCTGGGGTCTCCGACTGCTATAGTACTCTAGAGTGGTCTCTGACCCTAGGATCTCTGACTACTACAGCACTCCAGAGTGGTCTTCGACTCTGGGGTCTCCGACTGTTACAGGACTCCAGAGTGGTCTCTAACTCTGGGGTCTCCGATTGCTACAACACTCTAAAGTGGTCTTCGACTCTGGGGTCTCCGACTGCTACAGTAATCGTTCGAGTATGACTGCTGCTTCGACCACTACCTCGACCATGGTTTCGACTACTACAGATTCTACGATCATTGTAGCTTACAATCACACTCATGTTGTGACGCTTTGCACGTTGCAAATACTAGCACCTCCGTCCAACAGCTTCTCATGGTTCAGCATGCACTTCGACTCAAGCCTCCATACTTGTACGTATCACACGTATTGCCGTGCGTTTCTTCTGGTGCCACACACTACTACTATGCAAAGACCTATACAACACGATCATTACATGCAAAATTCTAAAGTAAACATGCATATACAAACTTTATCAATATTAGTATCTAACACAATATGCTACATGATCTCCTTCAGAAGCAAGAATTACGCAAACAACTCTTACTGCATCGCTTGCTTGAATCCAAATAATTTCTGCAGGTTGCAAGCAAGATATGTCTCACTTGATGGTGACTTTGGCCGGCTTCTTCCCCAGCTTGTACCTGACCATCTCGAGGATCCTCAAGATTCAAGAACCAGTAGGCGCTAACCAGCTGCAAGCTCGTACCCATCACCTTGCAAATAGGGGAGAGCGAGGGAGGGGGGAGAGAGAAGATAGGAATTAATAAGCGTATGTGTAAATGGAAATGGTTGTGATTTGGAAAAAGGTTGTTCAGTTTGGGTGTGAGAGGGTGTGAAGAGAAGTTGGTTTGGTGAATGGATATAGATGATGGATATACCTTGAAAGGAGGGTGTCACGCCTCTTGCCAAGAACACTAGCTACGGAAATACGGCGTCATGTCACGCTAGCTACCATGTAAACCGAAGCAAGGGTTGATAATTCGTAGGGAGGTTTTTCTGGAAAAAAAATCAAGGACCCGTATGTATTTCCCAAGAAAGTGAAGTGCTTTTCTGGAAAAACGAAGGACTCGTATGTAATTTTAGAAAAAATATGGAGCTTAGTCATGTAAAAGGGGAGTCTTCGAAAAATCGAAGATTCATACGTAATTTAGGGAAAATGGATGGTCTTTTCGCAAAAGTGCTGCTGTGGTGGACCTTTTTAGCAAAAATCAAGTACCCACGTGTAATTCCAACCGGAGGACGTGTTCGTAAAAAAATGCCTATGTGACTTGCTCCCGAGGCGCAATCCCTCAGAAAATAATAGAGAATAAAAGAGGAAGTATTGTAAGGCTTGCAAGCCATGTTGAGCAGAGGGTCTCCATGGGATAGAAGGGCTATGACATGGTGGAAAGGTTCATGGAACACCACATGGCCGATAAGACTGCGGTGGTGTTGAAGGAAGTCCTACAGAAATCATGGGAACATTCCCATTCTTGAGCTTCCCCGTGTCCAATGGCGTCTTGTGCTAACATGTAGATCCAGATTTTACCATGGTCAAACTCGAGGTCAACTGTAAATTACTAGTTTTTGCTTCGCGCTTTGTTGTTTTTTTGGTTCATTTCTCTTGGTTTACAGTTTACTAGTAGGTAGGTGTGGTGCCATCGAAATTTACATCGAAATGGCACTATGGTGGCGATCATTTCTAGTTACTTCTATGATTAATCTTGGTGTTGTTTCTCTCTGATGGGGCCTCGGATGAGGTTACAAGAAGAATGATACATGTATGTGTGAACACAGAAGCTATATTATCTGAAATTTTCTATGGCAAACAGGGGGCAAGTGAAATTGTGTCTGCACACAGAACTCGAATTCATGAGACCATGGTATCCTAAAAATTGCTAGAGTACATGCATCCCTTGCATCCCTTGCTTGAAACATCCTTGCCAATCAAACAATCAATATGCTACATGATCTCCTTCAGAAGCAAGAATTGCGCAAACAATTTTACTGCATCGCTTGCTTGAATGCAAATAATTTCTGCAGGTTGTAAGCAAGATATGTCTCACTCAGTGGCGGATCCAGGAAAAATTTTAGGAGGGGCTGAACAAAAGCGATACAGCGACATAACTCCACTATGCCCCTCCTACACCATACATCCATAGCTAAAAATTTATAGAGGGGCTCCAAGGGTTCGGTAGTGGTAGGGGCTCAGCCCCCGCCCCACCGCTGGATCCGCCCCTGTCTCACTGGACGGTGACTTTGGCCGGCTTCTTCCCCAGCTTGTACCTGACCATCCCGAGGATCCTCAAGAACGAGTAGGCGCTCACCAGCTGCAAGCTCGTAGCCATCGCCTTGCAAATAGGGGGAGAGAGAGAGGGGAGGGGGAAATAGGAATTAATAAGCGTATGTGTAGAAATGGAAATGGTTGGGATTTGGACAAAGGTCGTGAGATTTGGGTGTGAGAGGGTGTGAAGGGAAGGTTGGTTTGTTGAATGGATAGATGATAGACGTACCTTGATGAGGATCGGATCGGATCGGATTGTCTGCCGTGCAGTGATGTAGGTGATGTACGGCCCAAAAACCATTCGTGCCACCGAGAAGGTCACCGCAAACAGAATCTACAGATGGCTAATTGCCCTTTGATCTCGTGCTATTTTAGGTAAATTAAAGAGGGTGGTGTGAGAGTGATTTGAAATCAACCGGGGAAGTGAGGTGTGGAAGTAGATTGAAATCAATTGAGGGTACATATATGAAATATCTTATTTAACTATCAGTATATATATATGTAATATACCAAATGAGATAAAAAAAAACTTACGAAAATTTATGTACAGTCTCCCGATACAACGTACCTCGTAGTGTAATTTTTGGATAATTTTATCTATTGCGAATGTTGTTAAAAAAATTCATACAATTTTGATATTTTTACGAGATTTTACATATAGCAAGTGAGTTCCAAAATTACAAAATTTTATGTGAAGCCTCCCGATATAGTAATAGTTATTGTGCAATTTTTTGGGAATTTTATGTGGTCCGAATTTGCTACGTTTATTTGGGTTAACTTAATCATTAATTTACAAATATTTCACTTTTTTACAATTTTATACATTAGAAATTTGTACAATTAAAATTAATTACAGTAGTACAAAAAATGCATCACACTGGATGTGATATGGCTCACTCATCTGAGCCACTGCTATCTTCTTGCCGCGCTTGCCTGCCCGTACGTGGCCTTGTCTTCCGTCGCGCATGAGCATGTCCCGTTGGGTACATTAATCGGTCCAGAGGTTGCGTCTCGGGTTGAAGGAGGTATCGAGACTGTTCTATCTGCTTAGTGGCAGGCGGTGGTCCAGTAGGCTAAGGTACAGTAGATTGGGTCCGGTAAGAGTCGAAGTCGTCCAGTTGAGACATGCCGAACTACGAGCCGCCCGCAATAATGCCATATACGAAGGACTCTAGAAATCCCCCTTGTGCTGCGAAAGAGCTCTCGCCCTGACCGTACGACGTGGCAGCGAAGCCGAAGGAGCTCTGCCCACCGAAGTGTCCAAACCCCTGAATATGCCGAGAACGCTGAGCTTTGCCCTGCGTACGCTACAAACCCTGGCATCCTGTACTGCTCTCTAGAAGCATCTGGGAGGCCCGTGTCATCATCAGTGGACTCGTCGTCACCCCCATGTTGAATTAGAGGCTGCAAGATGAAATGATATTAGTCACAATAAATATTTTGGATGTACAATACGAATCTTGTACCTCCCATATGTGCAGCGAAGATGAACGACGGGGAGCGATAGTTTGTGCAGGTGGTGTGGACAGCAAAAGGGATGTATCTTTGTGCTAATTAACTTCAAATTTTCCATCGAAACAAGTTTCTTTATGTTGACGGAGTAACTAGACAGAACTTTCACACTATACAAGCACTGACACAGTTCAATTCTCTCATTATTAGATAGCGTGTAACAAGCAGGGGGAAGGTAAGTTCATCCTTTATCAGTGCTAACTCAGGCATGTTGTCCATATCAACCAAGTTAAGCCGTGCATTGACATAATCCTTTGTTTTATCATGAATGTTCAGTAAGAGACCAATTAAGCTATCACATATATTCTTCTCTACGTGGATGACGTCGATGTAGTGGCGAACTTGTAGGTGCTCCCAATAAGGGAAGTCCCAAAATATTGATCTCTTCTTTCAGATGTTCTTCTCACAGGTCATCGATTTACTTCCCTTTCCAAGCATAGTATTTAAATCCTTAACAATATCATAGATCTCTTTTCCGCTTAAATACCTTAGAGCTGAACTGTCATCGTTCTTTCCATCGAATTGTTTCTTCATCATGCGGTATGGGTAAGTCCTCCGAAAAACCTACGGTGACGCATGTACATAGTCTTGTGCGAGTTCTTAAGGCACATACTCTCGGTATCATCTAAACAGTGAGTACAAGCTTTGACCCCCTTTTATACTCTGGCCCAACAGATTAGGAAGGGCAAGATAATCATTTATAGTGCAGAACAAGGAGTGTAAAATGAAGTTTTCTCATTTGTACACATCCCATATTTGTTTGATCCATATCATTTTTGATCTTTCACCAACGGGCTCAGCTTTAGGTTTTTAAGCTTGAAAACTGTTTTTTCCAGGCAAACGTGAGCTTAGAAGCCTAAAAATAAATTATGAGTTTAAAACTAAGTCTACAATAAACTATAAATTTACAGCCAGAATTTTATTGCTTGGCGAAAAAAAAAATGGCGAGCTCAGCCAAACGGCGTCGTATTGGCATCAACCTCGCCCGTGAGCAAAAAGATTCTTTCGGCTTTCACTTCTAACACTTAACTAGTGCTATAAAAAAGGAAGACTTAATCTGATGATCCTCGAGGTCATATAGATTAGTCTTGTCATCGCAGAGTACTTGGATATAATATTAGTGCTTACTCTGTGGGAACTACTAGTTCATAACTAGCTACTATTTGCAACACGCAGATTGGAATTATAAAAGAATAAAACTGAGCATCCACGAGGTCATATAAAGATTAGTCTTGTCATCGCAGAGTACTTGGTATATTAGTGCCTACTCTTACGCCACCTACTAGTTCGTAACAACCAACTACTTGCAACATGCAAATACTCCCGTATACAAAGCTGGGGGAGTGCCGCGCCGGCGAGCCCCTCCACGTCACCCCAGCGCTCCGTCGGCCGCCGCGTGTCCGGGTACGGCCAGGTGAGGTTTTTTGCGACAAAGTCCCTGCATTTTCCGGTAATTGCGTTTACATCCCTGGTTTTCGCAAAAAGGTCCCTGGATTCTTGCAAAAAAAAACCTAGTATTTTTTTGCTGGGTAGCTACCCGCGGTTTTATGTAATTACGAACAAGCCCTTATTTCTTCCGAAAATGCCCTTGATTTTTTGCGGAAAACCCCTGCGCTCTCCTTTTATTGCGAAAAGACCCTTGATTTTTTCCAGAAAAACCCTACGCTTTCTTTTTTCTACGAATTTTCGTCTCTTTTACTTCGGTTCACATAATGGCGTGGCGTTGTGCCACGCCTACGTGGCTAGTTGGAATTATAAAAAGAAAGACTTAGATAAAACTGAGCATCCTCGGGGTCATATAGATTAGTCTTGTCATCGCAGGGTACTTGGATATATAAGTGCCTACTCTGTGGCAATTACTAGTTCACAACTAGCTACTATTTGCAGCACGCAAATTGGAATGGCCAACGTGAATAATGGCTGTGATTTGCATGTCCGACTCCTCTATCGAGCCCCGCGTCCTCGACTTCTCCAACATCGACCTCATCAAGGGAACTTCCCCGTCTCCGAGAAAATTTCAATATTTGATACTGAATACGTGCGTCTCTCAACTTTTAACCCCCAATTCGTACGCTTTTGAAAATTTAACCCTGTCACTGTGAATTCTTTTGATTCAAGGGATTCTTCTCATTTTCGCAGTGACAAATGTCAAAATAGAAAAGGAGAGAAAATGAGGAAAATCCCTTGAATCAAAAGAATTCACAGTGACAGGGTTAAATTTCCAAAAGCGTGCGAATTGGGGGTTAAAAGTTAAGAGGCGCACTTATTCAATGTCAAATATCGAAATTTTTCCCCGTCTCCTTCGTCTGCATATACCCAAAGCCTCCAACCGGCCGCTTCGACGCCGTTGTCGCCACCTTCGCGGCCGGCTTGCCGTCCTTGCTCAACCACTACTTCCTTTGCGGGCGCATCGTGACCAACCCGTGCTCGGTCTCCCGAGGTCCTCTGCAACAACCAAGGTGCGGAGCTCGTCGTCGGCGAGGCCAACGTGGCCTGGCGAGCCCGGACTTCGCATGATGGACTCGTCCGTAGGAAGATCCGGTGCCGTCGGGCGCGACGTCGCGTTGTCGGTGCAGGTGGTGTCGTTCGCGTCGCGGCGGCTTCTCCGTGGCGTGGGGCACCAACAACCTGCTCGTGGGCGGGCACGGGGTGTGCATGCTCGCCGTAGCGTGGTCCGAGCTCGCGCGACGGGGCGCTTCGCCGCGAGCCCGCCCGTCCACGACCGCTCGGTGTTCCGCCACGCCACGCCGTCGGCGCCCGACTCCTCGCCGACGTGGAGTTCGTGCCTTTGGGCGGCGATCGTCGATCAACGTCCCGACGAGCGACGCGAAGTTTCGTCCGCGCCAGATCGTTGGAAATAAACGACCGCAGTGTGCTCGGTCGAACGCGCGCGCGCGTGTGTCAAGTTGAGTCAGCGACGACCCATGTGTGTGCAGCGTCGGGTGCGGTAAGTGTCGCCCAAGTTAGAGACGGTTGGCGGTATCATCGGAGGTGAACGTGGAGCACGGACCAAGCAGCGGCAATCGGCGATCGGGTCTCGCGCGAGTGGTGGCTTGCGAACGAAATACGGATCGCCGATGGGCATGCGTGCGTCGCGCATGAAATCGGGATGTGAGCTCTGGCGCTACACACATGATGTATAAAGCCATCCCGCACGTAGATGGGTGTGAGCCTTAGTTCGAGTTGTGTTTGATTAATATTAGCCAAGATATTGCGTTAAATGCCGTCGCGCGTTCGTTGCGAGAAATTTTTTCTTGTCTCGCTTATCTTCTACCTCGTCCGACATGAGCTAGAGTAACTCGGTTCCAACATTTGCATCGAGCCGAGAAATTCGACGGCAAGGCGATGGCGGCGTCACGAGCGCTATCAAGGAGTCCGCGTCGTGATGGAGCTTCCGATGCTAACGAAGACGAACTACCACGAGTGGGCGCCGTGATGCAAGTCAACCCGGAGGGCATGGAGCTGCGGGATGCTGTGGAGGCGGGCAAGGCCGAGCGCCAAGGATCGGCGGGCGTTGGCCGTCATCTTGCGCGCGGTGCCACCGGAGCTGAAGGCCGGCCTCGCCGTGAAGAAGACCACCAAGGAGGCTTGGGAGGCGGTCAAGTCGAGGCGGATGGGGGACTCGCGCGTACAGGAGGCCAAGGCGCAGCACCTCCTCAAGCAGTTCGAGAACGCGGCGTTCAAGGACGGTGAGACGATCGACGACTTCGCCGTGCGGATCGGCTCCCTCGCCACGGAGCTGCGCGAGCTGGGGGAGAAGATGGAGGAGGAACGCGTCGTGAAAAAAATGCTGCGCGTTGTGTCGGCGAGGTACAACCAAATCGCGTGCTCCATCGAGATGTTCGCGGACTTGAAGATGATGTCCATGGAGGAGCTCGTCGGCAGACTGCACGTGGCGGAGGAGCGCTGTGGTGGCGTTGAGGAGGCTGCGGACGGCGTCCAGCGCCTACTGCTCACGGAGGAGCAGTGGGAGGCACGCCGACGTTAGCGTCGCGGGAAGGAGCGCGTGCGTAGCGGCGACGCGCGCCACGGCGACGGCGACAGGAAGGGAGGCCGTAGCGGCGGCCATGAAGACGACGACGACGATGATGGGGGGAGCAGCGTCAGTTCGGGCACAAGCAGGCGTCGACGCAACTCCGGAAAGGGCAAGTGCTACAACTGTGGTGTCCGCGGCCATTTCTCGAGGGAGTGCACCAAGCCAAGGAAGGAGGAGGCGTTGCTTGGCGATGCCGCCGAAGAGCCGGCGCTTCTGTAGGGCAGAGCACGCGGCGAGTTCAGGTTTAGGAGGAGATTGTTGGAAATAAACGACCGTGTGTGCTCCGGTCGAACGCGTGCGTGCGTGTGTCAAGTTGAGTCAGCGGCGGCGCATGTGTGTGCAGTGTCGGGTGCGGTAAGTGTCGCCCAAGTCGAGAGCGGTTGGCGGCATCATCGGAGGGTGAACGTGGAGCACGGACCAGCAGCGGCAATCGACGATCGAGTCTCGCGCGAGTGGTGGCTTGCGAACGAGAAATACGGATCGCCGATGGGCATGCGTACGTGCGCATGAAACCGGGGACGTGAGCTCCTGGGCGCTACACACACATGATGTATAAAGCCGTCATGTACGTAGATGGGTGTGAGCCTTAGTTCTGAGTTGTGTTTGATTAATATTAGCCAAGATATTGCGTTCGTCGTCGCAGCGTTCGTTGCCGAGAAATTTTTTCTTGTCTACTGTTTATCTTCTACCTCCGTCCGGCGTGAGCTAGAGTAACTCGGTTCCAACATGTACTACGTCGACGCGCGGGACATCTCCCGGCTGCGCGAAATAGAGAGCCGAGGCGGCGAGCGCGCGACGCGGGTCCAGGCGGTGTCCGCGTACATGTGGAAGGCCTTAGCTAGTGTCGTGGGCGCGGCGGACGCGCGATGCCGCATGGGCTGGTGGATGGACGGCCGGCGGCGGCTCACCGAGCCGGAGCACCGCGCCGCGATGCGCAGCTACGTGGGCAACGTTGCGACCTTCGCTGTGAGGGAGGCGAGAGTGGAGGAAATCCAGCGGAAGCCGCTGCAAGAGGTGGCGTCCATGGTGCGCGAGGCGACCACGGCGCAGGCGTACGGCGACCGCTTCCAGGAGCTAGTGGACTGGGTGGAGGCACACAAGACTGCCTCCACGTACGTGGAGGCGTGCAATATTGGGCTGGGCAGCCCGACCATTGCCGTGACGTCGTTAACCTCGTTCCCGCTGGACACAGACTTCGGCGTCGGCCGCGCCGCGATGGCGATGCCGACCTCACCGAGCATGAGGCTGTGCTCGGGGTTCGTGCAGATGGTGGCGCGGCCCGGAGGCGACGGGTCGTGGCTCGTCCGCGCGCTCCTGTGGCCGAAGCTCGCCGCGGCGCTCGAGTCGGACGAGCAGCGCATTTTCAGGCCGGTCACCGCGGCGTATCTCGGTCTCAAACCCCAACCACTCGAGGCAGTAAATGTGAAACATGACGACAGCCCGCTTAGCCGGCTTTGATGGGCGCGGCTGTGATGCATAAATCATATCGGTGTTGCGTCGAGGCAGACGTCGCCTCTGTCAGAATAACTGATCCAGTCGTCAGATTGTTGAGCACGATATTCTAATCGTGCACGTCAAGTAGTTAGAGCAACTCCAGCAGGGCCCCTACTTGAGCCCTCAAAACTCAAATTTGAGGGCTTGACCCGAAAAACGAGCTCCAGCAGAGGCCCTACTAGAGCCCTCAAATTTGAGGAGGCCCTCAAATCACCCTCCCACCCCTCATTCCTAGGGGCCCCCTACTCCGGCTCTCATTTTTCAGCTTTCCTCGTTTTTTGTGGAACATTTGTGCTTTCAATTTAAATTCGGAACAAATTTGAATTTAAATTTGAATATTCGTATTTGAATTTGAATTTGAATTCATATTTAAATTCGGAATAAATTTGAATTTAAATTTGAATTCATATTTGAATTCGGAACAAATTTGAATTTAAATTTGAATGTTATGTGATGAACTTTGTGCTTTCAATTTAAATTCGAAACAAATTCGAATTTGAATTTGAATATTTCGTATTTGAATTCGTATTTGAATTCGGAACAAATTTGAATTTAAATTTGAATGTTATGTGATGAACTTTGTGCTTTCAATTTAAATTCAGAACAAATTTGAATTTAAATTTGAATGTTATGTGATGAACTTTGTGCTTTCAATTTAAATTCGAAACAAATTTGAATTTAAATTTGAATATTCGTATTTGAATTCATATTTGTGCTTTCAATTTAAATTCAGAATAAATTTGAATTTAAATTTGAATATTCGTATTTGAATTCATATTTGAATTCGGAACAAATTTTAATGTTATGTGATGAACTTTGTGCTTTCAATTTAAATTCGGAATAAATTTGAATTTAAATTTGAATATTCGTATTTGAATTCATATATTTAAATATTGTCCCTCATTGTGAAATCATAAATATTTTATTGTGTATTGTGCTTTTGTCCCATACATATGCATATAGTGTGTGAGGAAATAGAGGAATTGAGAAGTAGGGCTGCTGTTTTGAGAGCTCCTCTGTAGTGCAACTGCACAAACAGATGTAACTACCGAGTGAAGCCAAACAAGAAAGGTTTTGGAGGGCTTAAATGATAATATTTACTGTCCGATTGTTATCAAGTGACTATGCAGATTTTCATCGGATGGTTAGCAAAGCTATTCGCCGGGAGGGCAAGTTTGTTGAGATGGAGAGCCGGAAGAGAAAGGATGGCTCTACGCAAGGCTAATCACGGAGGTTTCCCAAACTCGTAGTACCCCACCTCAGGTGGCCCTCAAAAGTAGGGGGAGCCCTCAAATAAAAAGTAGGGGCCCTGTTTTGAGGGCTATTGCTGGAGTTGCTCTTAAGCATGATGTTCTAGTCATGCGCTTAGTCGAGTCTTTCTCGTTGTTCAGTTAGAGTATGTGCGCAGTTTGCAGTTGTGGGATGGCCATTACTTGTATTCCTTTTGGTATAAATAGAGTCCCCAGAAAAGCTGCAGGAGGTGATTTGTATGCAGCACAAAACCCTGTGTCTTCCATCTCTATTGCATGAGTTCAGCCAAGTGTTTGAGGAACTCGTAAGTTGTAGAGCGTTTACAACTTACAAGTCGGAATCGACTTGCTAGTCGTAGAGTGCCTCCGACTCCCTAGTCGTGTACGACTTCCGACTGCCAGCTACAATTAGATACTCGTGGCGGTGTCGGTACTGTATATGACTTTGTGGTCGTGCCGAGTGCTCGTGAAACGACTACATGGTCATAGCTCCTAGTGGTCATAAACGACCTCATAGTCGTAAGTTCGACCGTGTGTCGTAAGACGTTCTAACGTGGTTGTAAGTTCGATTGCGTGAGTCGTAAAATGCTCTACGTGGTTGTAAGTTGTTCTATCGAGTCGTAACGAGTACCGTGTACTCGTAGTTGTGGACTAGGCTTCAACAAGTGGTATTAGAGTTTCGTCGACCATCTGGGAGATATGTCTTCGTCGAGGGCTCAATTAGGAAGGCAGTCTATGACTCCTTCACGGCAAGACCGTTCGCGCTCGCCTACGCCTCCTCCGCACCGACTGTGACCCTGTGACGACAGTGGTTGTGTTATCTAGCACGTCGTCAGGGAGGCTTTGGACTCGGTGGTCTACCCCATGCTCACGCGAACGAACTACAACGACTGGACGCTCGTCATGCAAGTAAACCTCCATGCACAAGGTCTCTGGGAGGTCATCGAGACCGACGATGCCGACTATTGCGATGGCGGGTTCACGTTGTCGGCAATTCTCCACGTCATGCCGGAGAGATCTTTGTTGGCGCTCGCCGTCAATAACACAGCGAAGGATGCCCGGGGGCTGTGAAGACCATGTGTACAGTGTCGACCGTATCCATGAGGCCAACGCCCGAGAAGCGTGCAAGGAGTTCAGAGCATCTCCTTCAAAGATGGTGAGTCCATCGATGACTTCTCGATGAGGATCTCGGGCTTGCCAATAACCTCCAACTACTCAGCGATCCCATTCGGGAGGAAGAGGTTGTCAAGAAATTCCTGCAGGTTGTCCTGGATCACTATCTTCAGGTGGCCATCTCGATAGAGACACTTCTCGACATAAGTAATCTCTCGATCGAGGAAGTGACTAGACGACTTCGAGCGGTGGAGCAAAGCTATGTCAACCGAGGCACCAACAACAGGGGAACTCGTCTGCTCCTCACCGAGGAGGAGTGGCGAGCACGGGCGCAGGCACGTGAACGAGATTGATCGTACTCCAACAACAAGTCGTGTGGCAGGCTGTGTGGCAACCATGGATGGGACTCCTCCGGCAATAGAAGGGAGAACCATTCCCACGACGACTCTAACAACCCCAAGAAGGATGAATGCAGGTATTGTGGCAAGTTGGGGCATTGGGCTCGCGATTGCCGCAAGAACAAAGGGAGGAGGCACATTTGGTGCAAAACACCGACGATGTGTGGGCGAAGTAATGGCGGTGGAGGAGGACATCGCCCGGACACCCACCAACACAATACATGATGACGGGAAGGTTTTCATATGAGGAACGTGCCATGTCGGGGAGACCTCCTGGTTTCTAGACACCGGAGTGTCAAACCACATGACGGGGTCTTGCACAACATTCTCTGAACTCGATCGCGGGATCATCGGCTCGGTCAAGTTCGGGGACGGCTCGGTGGTCGAAATCCATGGGCGCGGCACCGTGCTATTCGCTGGAAAAGGGAATCGACATTGCGCTCTCACCAATGTGTACTTCATCCCTCTGCTCCAAAGCAACATCATCAGCATTAGCCAGCTTGAAGAGGGTGGCAACAGCATGCTGATTGAACATGGAGTCTTGCGCATTCATGATCGACAGCACAATCTCATCGCTCAGGTAAAGCGATCACCAAATCGAATGTACAAGCTTGCTTTGAGAGTGGTGCAGCCGGTCTATATGAGCCTGCAGACCACCGATGAGGCATGGTGCTGGCATGCTTGGTTTGGGCACCACAACTTCGATACACTCCGAAAGATGTCGACCACAGGCATGGTGCGTGGGCTTCCTCGAGTGGCCCACACCGATCAAATCTACAACAGTGCCTCATAGGAAAGCAACGACGCACTCCTTTTCCTCAGGAGACCAAACACCGTGCCAACAACCACCTCGACCTCGTCCACGGTGACCTGTGCCTCCGACTCTCTAGTCATGTACGACTTCCAACTGCCAGCTACAACTAGATACTTGTGGTAGCGTCGAGTACTCATATACGACTTTGTGGTCGTAGGTTCGAGTGCTCGTAAATGACTACGTGGTCATAGCTCCGAGTGGTCGTAAACAACCTCATAGTCATAAGTTCAATTGCGTGGTCGTAAGATGTTCTGCATGGTCGTAAGTTTGACTGCATGGTCATAAGACGTTCTACGTGGTCATAAGTTCGACTATGTTGTCGTAAAACGTTCTGCATGATCGTAAGATCGACTGTATGGTTGTAAGATGTTCTACGTGGTCGTAACGAGTACCAGGCACTCGTAGTCGTGGGACTGTGCTATTTGTTTATTGCAGTAAGTGATTTTGTTTATTGTGATATTTCTTTCTCAAATCCTTAGCAAGAGATATTTTTGTTACAGTGGAGTAATTAATTTGTTGCATTGCGTTTCTTTTTTTGTGGCAAATACGTTTTTATTTTGTTGCATTGGTTGTTGTGATTGTCTTGCTATAATAGAAATGGTATTTTGTTGCAAGCTCATAAATTGTTGTTGTGCTTCACGATTTTTTTATTGCAACAAATCGAGTTTGAGTAGGCTCTTGATTATAGGGATTTGATCCAATAATTGGAGGGCAAGCTCTTCACAAGATGATGATTTGGTGTTGGATGCTCAATTTTTCGCATCAAATGACCCAATTAGATGTATGCTGTGAAGAAATTTTTGAGGAAGGGAGAGATGACTCTTGCGAGGATGAAGGGGCGCACCTCCGACCAGGCGAGATGATTTTGTTGTTGCGTCACGAGGAGATCCAGCAATTTGTTCTAGGTTGTAGGAACAATCCAATGACAGAAACAGCGTACTCGGATCGGACGTCTGAGCACTAGTCACTTCCTAATTATATGTAACGTCCCGTGTTTTTCCTAACTAAACTAATCGGCAAAATCTGGATTAACAACAGTAATTGAATCATCCAATCAATGTCCTGGATTAACACACTCAAATCTAAAACATTGTATAGAAGTTATAACTAAATAGCATACAAAGTAAACAAATACAAGTGATGTTAAACAAATACAAGTGGTGTTATGCATTGCAAACCAAAATTGTACAGTCCGTTTTAATTATTACATCGAGTATAACAAAGAAATAAAATTACATGGGATCATTTCATATGTATACAAATATATTCAGAACAATATAGGATACAAAATGCATATAGATCACCTCGTACAATTTTCAATTAATCAAGAGCTAAGGGAAAAAAAGGTGAAGGTACATGCATAGCATCTTGTACATTAATTACTAATTTTCGAACCATAACCGCTTGCAATTTCATTTGCGAGTAGAATGAACTTAATGATGTCGAAAAAAGACTGAACAAAAGAAGGGAAATAAAAGAAAGAAGTGTCGTTAGAACCCTAGAAGTTAATTTCGAGCTAGGCATTATGCTCAACGAGATTCCAGACCGTCCGGGGGGCCAGTCAGCACCTCTCACAGCTGTAGGGTCATCACTTGGCAATAAAACAAGCATGAAGTTATACAGAAGTCTAGTTGTTTAAACCCTCCAAGCAAAATATCTCAGGTTCACCCCCTTATGGCATAGCAACAGACAGAACACAAGATTGCACAACCATTAGATAGGGCAGCCTTTCAGCCACAATAGAGACAACATTCAACCAAGCATCAAATACACTGAGAGCCAAATAACCACCCACAGCCGAGGAGCAAGCCCATTGAGCCACCCCAGTTCTTCCCCCCATTTCCCCATATCCATTCCAGAACCATCCCAAGACCAAGCCACAATCATTCAGCAAGCACAAGGGTAGATCAAAGCCAAGCCAACAAGGTCCAGGAGCAAGGACCAAGAGCAAGGAGCCAAGCTATAGGAGGAGAAGATCGCGGCCACCACAAGCCAGAACCACACAGCCTACAGGAGGAAAGCGACACCATGGCCACTTCCTCAACCATTCCCAAATCAACCCAACAACCAACCAACCAAGTAGGCCATGCAACACTTTTCCCCACTATTTCATTGCTTTCTAGGACCACACAAGGAGCATAGGTACTCGCTAAATCAATTACATCATAGAAAAACCTAGCAACCACTATGAGCATCATCTAGCACTACAATATACTAGAGCACCCATCTATCACCATTGAACAAGCTAGAGTAGAGTAGCAAGAACATAAATTGAAGAAGTTATCGAGGGGCAAGATGCCATAGTGCTAGGCTACCACTTGCGCTTGACAACTCATCCACACACCCCGGTGTATGGACGGACTTCGAGCCCCACCGTAGTAACCGCGTAGCACTACCGTCAATTTGGATCAAATAAAAAATGCATTGCAAGCCGTAAAGATAGACATAAGAAAAGTAAGCCACCAAAGTAAGTAGAGACCGAGAGGAGTAGAGGGGAGATAAAGGGGAGGAGTTTGGCCATGGAGGGGTGGCGCATGGGTGATGGTGTTAGCAAAGAGAAAATCGTAGTCACCCACGTAGGCACCAAGGAGGCCAAGGTCAGGCCCAAGGAAGACGTCGAGAGGGAGCATACCGTCCTTGAGCTTCCCCGTGTCTAGTGGCATCTTGTGCTAACATGTAGATCCAGATTTTACCATGGTCAAACTTGAGGTCAATTGTAAATTACTACTATCTGTTCTATTTCCATCTATTGTTTTTGCTTTGCGCTTTTTTTGTTCATTTCTCTTGGTTTACAGTTTACTAGTAGGTAGGTGTGGTGCCATCGAAACTTACATGCAAATGGCACTATGGTGGCGATCATTTTTAGTTACTTCTATGATTAATCTTGGTGTTGTTTCTCTCTGATGGTGCCTCGGATGAGGTTACAAGAAGAACGATACATGTATGTGTGAACACAGAAGCTATATTGTCTGAAATTTTCTATGGCAAATAGGGGCAAGTGAAATTGTCTGCAGACAGAAGTCGAATTCATGAGACCATGGTATCCTAAAAATTGCTAGAGTACATGCATCCCTTGCTTGAAACATCCTTGTCAATCAAATAATCAATTTGTTGGAATTGAATCGATCAATCCCCTCTATTAGAAATCACTCACTTATTCCTTTCTTTTCTCTGGATGGACACACATAGAGGGAGACCAAGACACCAAGTATTGGGATTGAATCACTCAATCTTATCTCTTTCGCCTCAATGCTTAATAGGAAATACATGGCTTAAATAAGCCTCACGCACACACAGTCACACGACCTCCATGCACCCACTAACTCCACTAGCTCACAACTAGGACATATTCTCATACCACTGTTTGGGATTTTCTCCACGATCCACAAGACTCGGCCAACTTATTGACTCTGACTATGACCGCTTTAGTAGGCACTCCGACTGCTACTCGGATGCTCTGACTGTTACAGTACTCTTACGAGTACGATTTACAACCATGACTGCTACAGTACTTGATGTGGCTACTAACCAAATAGCATATGAGGGGACTAGGTAGAGAGAGCCAACGACAGGAGAGAGAGTTCTCGTGTATGGAATGAGTGGATCTGTCCCCTGATGAGGACATCACTGTTGTTCTCTTCAACATCATCATTCTTACCCACCGAAGAGTGAGGGGGAAACAAAGCATGTCGCACAGCTAGTGGTGGTGGACGTTGCTCAAGATTCTCAACTCTATTGTTGATGGTGGTGAGGGTGTCATTGAGCCAATCCAACACGTTGTAGATCTCTTCTGTTCTTTTGTTGACCTCACAGTTGAAGTGTTGCACAAGCATCCTTGTGCGAGGAGTAAGAGGTCCGGCACTCTCAAGTTTAAAAGATTGGTCATCATCCTTACCACCATGTTTCGAATTCTATGAACCTGTCATTGTTAGTAGAATACAAGAAACTCACAAAATAATTTGTTAGCTCCCTATCAACTACTAGGTGCTGCAGGTTACAGAAGTCTCACACTCTCAAGCTCTTATTAAATGCTTACAAGATTCTTACCAAGCAAAGCAGGTAGCACAATCGGTGGCTGGTTCGAGGAAACTTGACTAGAGTAACGAGTATAGCGATTGCCAATACGTCGAGACCCCTTCGGTTAGTAGTATGTGGAGCTTGGACAGGCAATATATAAGTAGCAAAGGAATGGCAATATTCAATTTTAGAATTACAATAGTTGAATAATAGTCCAAAGTACTCGTCTAAATTGCTGGCACAAACTAATACTCGATCCTAGTTCAAGCTAGCAAACACTAGACGACACAAGGACTATACCAAGAATGCTCAAAATCTAGAAAAGAACAACGCTGCAAAATTCTCTTCTTTTTTTTACTTGTGCGTCTCTTTTCTTTTTACACTTGCCTCTTTGTTTCTTTTTTTAGAGCAACACGAATATTAAGCTCACTAAATTATGACCTAGAAATAAAGATTACACAATCTGAAATGAAACAAAACTCAAACTACATGGCAAACAGATGCTAAAAAGGGTGTTGAAACTTCGAAGGCTGTTTTGAAGCCCTAAATGACCCTTTTTTGGGTTTTCACTTTTTTTGAAGCCTCACAAATATTATTAGACATGTCCTTATAGATTTTTAGATTTAGATGTATCTTTTTGTTAGCTTTCCAATGAGCCCAAGAATGCTACAATCTGAGTTCGTATGCAAAAGTTATGGCTATTTTAGTGAACGCTACACGAAACTGTCCTGAACTCGGTCTAAAAAAATCAGAACCCGACCACAACTTTGTCCCAGGTGATTCAGCTATCCAATAAGACATGAAAACTGAGTTGATCTCAAACTCCCAATGATCTGGTGGTGCAGACATAAATCCTAACCCTTTCCAAACTCGGCAGTGAAGAGCAACCACATCAAGCGAGGGGGTAAACCCTTGATCTAACCATCAAATTTTTTTATTACCTTCAGATGTGATACCCGAAACTAAAATCAAAGCACTAGATCAGACCAGCAATTAGAACTTAATGATGAACAAAAATTCAACACAGTAAAATAGAAACCGAAACTGCAAAGGCACAACTAGGGTTTGGTTTTGGAGATTTTTGATGAGCGTAATATTTTTTGGGGCAATTTTCTTGTTATAGGTATGGAAAACAAATCTAAAACAGGAATCTCACCGGGCAACCTGTGCTCCGATACCAACTGATGAGGAGATTTGGCACGATCTTTCGATGAGAATGATAACTACTATTTTTTATATGACGTTGATGACAAGGCTACATGACTGAAATGACCAAGTCTGTCCTGCAATCGCTACACCATACCCTTGTCGTTACCAACCGTGCCCAACACAGATATTCTTTCCTACAAGCAATTGAGAATCAAGAAAGAAAGAAATAAGCGTGATATAAATTTATGAATGAAATATGAAGTTTCATTGAATAATGGAGAGGCCTGAAGTCGCCATAGTTGGTATAGTCGACACAAGTACACAACTGATGTTTTCTGAACAAAAGTCAATCTAAACAAGCCTAAACCCTACAAGTGACATCCCTGGTAGTTTTTATGGTGCTAGGGACTTGGGGGGCACATCCGCAAGATTGGGGAAACACCTCACTACAACTCTCTAGTTGGGCTCAAACAGATACAAGGCCCAGAGCCTAGGTTTGGAACTGATTTGGATTTGCTTTATAGATTACTCCATGCTCAAGTAGAGTTTTGAGGTGGGACTAGAACCATTAGAAAGAGGACATCAAAAGCTTTCCAATAAGTCTAAGATTACCTTATTTGGACTCTGTATGCATTTCTATGCTCGTTAGAAGTCAGCGCTATCTGCGGAGGTCGAACTAGATTCAAAAACATGCCCAGCTTTCATTCTTGGTATTCTTGGCCTCAAGTGATGTGGTGACCTCTAATGTTCATCCCAGGCACATCCGTTACTCCATGTGCCTCTCCTTGGTCCTTGCCCATGTTCGTAAGCACAATCACATCATAAGCATCAGGTAGCAACACATTCTCAAAAGTTGAATTATACATCTCTAGGAACGAGCTCATATGATAATTCAACTTGCGTGCACGTGCCTTCATCATAGTTCCTTGCCTATCATCTTGTACATGAGTGTTGTGTGTATCCAAGGAAGTGATGTCCTCATCATCCCCCTCATACCTCTCTCGGGGGTTTATATACATGAATGGACTCTTGAAGTTGGATGCGGAGACACTCTCCTTCCCACACAGCCTTCAGACTTGGAGTCGACGAAGTCGGCGGTGAGACGATGACTCGTGTGTGCATGGTTCATCCCCCACCCTTCAGACTTAGGGTCAACGAAGGCAACGGCGAGACAAAGCTATGGTGCGCACAGCCCGTCCCCATCCTTTGGACATGACATCGACGAAGTTGGCGACGAGACAAAATAGACGCATGCACGACAACGTCCGTATGGTGTCTAACGGAGACCATGTGAAGTCCTCGACGGAGAAATCGGAGGGCATGAAGGCCAACGAAGGCAACATGAGGTCCAACAGAGGCCACGTGAGGTCTGGCAGTGGTGACATCTGCGCGGTGTCTGATGGAGACCATGCGAAGTCCTCGGCGGAGAAGCCAAAGGGTGCGAAGACTACGAAGTTAATGTGAGGCCCAACGGAGGCAACACGAGGTCCAGCGAAGACACACGGAGGCCACACGACGTCTGGCGATGGCGATGTCTGCACGGTGTCCACAGAGATCATGTGAAGTCCGCAGCAGAGAAGTTGAAGCGCGAAGGCCAGCGAAGACAACACGAGGCCCAACGGAGGCAAAGTGAGGTCAGGCGGAGACCCGCGGAGGCTACGTGAAGTCTGGCAGTGGCGACGTCCACGCGGTGTCCAGTGGAGATCATGCGAAGTCCTTAGTGGAGAAGTCAAAGGCGGATGCTCCATCCCCAGGTGTCGACCACGGGGTGGTCGTGTCTATCGGTGAAGACTTGACCACGGCACGGTTGGAGATGTTACCAAAGTCACGACCATGGCGTGGTTGTGGGTGTCAATGTAGACGGCAGTGGGGCAAAGGCTTTGGAGCGCGTACTCCATGCAGAATCCCCGCTGAAGAGGTTTGACATTCCCTGGTGTTGTTCGGAGGCCGGCTCCTTGGTATCAAGATGACACGGGCATCGCGGTCGACAGTCGTACCGATGTGGGCATCACGGTCGACGATCGTACCAGCACGTGCATTGTGGTCATTGCCATGGGGTAACATCAGCTGCCGTGTGCTGGATTCAGCTGTCGCTACCGCCATACTTCTCTTTCTCTTGGTTGCCGTCGCTTTCTATTATCTTCTCTTGTGTAGCTTCTTGTGCGTCCCCACGGATGGTGCCAACTATTGTGGTTACTGACCAAACAACATATGAGGGGACTAGTTAGAGAGAGCCAATGACAGGAGAGAGAGTGCTCATGTATGGAATGAGTGGATCTCTCCCCCTCATACCCCTCTTGAGGGTTTATATACATGAACGGCGTAGGGTGGAAAATTCCCATCCTATCCCTTGATAATTACAAAAGGTGAGAGTATATTGGTACATTCCTCTATACTATTAGGTCTATTATATGTTAGGCCAGTTGCAAGACCCAGTCATGGGGATTGGGCCACCCCTACAATAGTACTCTAATAAATACAACTAACAACCATGACTACTATAGTACTCCGGAGTGGTCTCTGACTTCGAGGTCTCCAACTGCTACAACACTCTTGAGTGGTCTCCGACTCCGGGGTCTCCGATTGCTACAGCACTCTGGAGTGGTCTCCGACTGCTACAACACTCTGGAGTGGTTTGACTCTGGGGTCTTCGACTACTACAAAACTTCAGAGTGGTCTCCGATCGCTCTGATGCTCAGTGGTCTTTGACTCTGGTGTCTCCAACTGCTATAGCACTACCGAGTCTCCGATCTATAGCACGATGAATCTCCGGTCGAGTACGATGCTACTTTGACCACGGCTTTGATCACTACTTCGACCACGGTTTCAACCACTACAGCTTCTACGACCACTATAGCTTACGACCAGACTCATGCTGTGACTCTTTGCATGTTGTAGATACTGGCGCCTCTGTCTGACCGCTTCTCACAGCTCAACATGAACTCTGGCACACGTATTATTGTGTGCTTTTTCTGGTGCCACACACTACTACTATGTAAAGGCCTATACAGTACGATCACTACATACAAAAAACCAAAGTAAACATGCAGATACAAACTTTGTCAAGATTAGTATCTAATAATTTTCCCCATAATCTTGACTGACCACACTTCACGAATCTTCACATAAGAGCTGGCTCATCATCACTCTAAACTTCACATAGTAGCACTTTCTCCTCCTTTCTTTTCTCAGGGCACTTGTATGCAAAGTGACCAAACTCTTGGCATTTATAGTACATCACCTTGGTTTTGTCAAACTTTCTTCAACCACCACCACTGCTAGAGCCACCAGTGGATGCCTTTCCTTCTCGCTTCGACGACCGAGTCTCCCACTCGGCCTTGGTGAGAAGCAAATTCTCCTCGTCCCCCTTCTCGTGCCTGTATATCCGCTCCTCATAGCTTTGAGGTGGCCAATCGCCTGCTCAAATGGCATGGAATCCACGTTGGATAATTGCTCAAATGTCAGGAACTGAATCAAGCAACTTCTTGGCGAGTGTGGTATCCTCCAGGGTGGCACCAAGGCTATTGAACTTGCTCGCTAGCCTACTGATCTTGCCAACAAACTCATCGATGGAGTCACTTTCCTTCATGTGCAGGGCCTCGAATTCACTTTTCAAGATCTGCAACTGTGCCTTCTTCACTCGACCGGCACCGAGATACCTCGTCTTCAAGCTCTCCCACACCTCCTTGGTTGTCTTCTTGGCAACCTGGAGGAGCACATCCTCAGGAATGGCTTGAAAGATAAATGCAAGTGCCATCTTGTCCTTCCTCCTTTCCATGACCACTCCAACCACAGGTTTGATCGCCTCCCAAATGTCCTGCGCCTCCATACAAGCCTCCATCTTGATTGCCCAAGTGGAGTAGTTGGAGGACATAAGCATTGAGCATTAGAGAGAGATGCCTCCCTCCCTCGTCGACTGTGCCACCATTGCTACCGTTTGCTCGGTGGTGGACATCATGTTAAAGCAAAGGTACTTGGGCATACACTGAACCGAGAACTCAGGCTCTGATACCAAGTATTTGAATTGAATCACTCAATCCTCTCTATTAGAGATTCTCACTAATTCTTTTTGTTTCTCTGGATGGACACACACAGAGGGAGGCTAATACATCAAGTTTGGGATTGAATCGCTCAATCTTTGCTGTTACGCCTCAATGCTTAATAGAAAAATACATGGCTTAAATAAGCCTCATGCACATACGGTTACACGACCTCCACACACCCACTAACTCTACTAGCTAACAACTATGACCTATTCTCATGCCACTGTCCAGGATTTTCCCACAATCCACAAGACTCGGCTAGCTTATTGATTTCGACTACGACCGTTTCAATATGTGCTCCGACTGTTATCGTACTCGTATGAGTACGACTTACGACCATGACTGCTATAGTACTCCGGAGTGATCTCTGACTCTGGGGTCTCCGATTGCTACAGTACTCTAGAGTGGTCTCTGACCCCAGGATCTCTGACTACTACAGCACTCTAGAGTGGTCTTCGACTCTGGGGTCTCCGACTGTTGCAAGACTCCAGAGTGGTCTCTAACTCTGGGGTCTTCGATCGCTACAACACTCTGAAGTGGTCTTCGACTCTGGGGTCTCCGACTGCTACAGTAACCGTTCGAGTATGACTGCTGTTTCGACCACTACTTCGACCATGGTTTCGACTACTACATGTTCTACGATCATTGTAGCTTACAACAACACTCATGCTGTGACGCTTTGCACGTTGCAGATACTAGCGCCTCCGTCCAACAGCTTCTCATGGCTTAGCATGCACTTCGGCTCAAGCCTCCATACTTGTATGTATCACACGTATTGCCGTGCGTTTCTTTTGGTGCCACACACTACTACTATGCAAAGACCTATACAACACGATCATTACATGCAAAATTCTAAAGTAAACATGCAGATACAAACTTTATCAATATTAGTATCTAACACAATATGCTACATGATCTCCTTCAGAAGCAAGAATTACGCAAACAATTCTTACTGCATCGCTTGCTTGAATCCAAATAATTTCTGATGGTTGCAAGCAAGATATGTCTCACTTGATGGTGACTTTGGCCGGCTTCTTCTCCAGCTTGTACCCGACCATCCCGAGGATCCTCAAGATTCAAGAACCAGTAGGCGCTAACCAGCAGCAAGCTCGTACCCATCACCTTGCAAATAGGGGAGAGCGAGGGAGAGGCGGGGGGAGAGAGAGAAGATAGGAATTAATAAGCGTATGTGTAAATGGAAATGGTTGTGATTTGGAAAAAGGTTGTTCAGTTTGGGTGTGAGAGGGTCTGAAGAGAAGTTGGTTTGGTGAATGGATAGATGATGGATATACCTTGAAACACTACTATAGAAAGCCTCATAGTAGACGCCTCTGATTAACACTATTACAAACGATTGTAATTTGGAGGCCATCTATGGTATTTGTGGCGGGAAAAAGGATTATCACAGACGGTCGGTCTACATTAAGAACCACCTGTGATAATGACTCTAAGGCATTTATTGCGCTGCTCAGACCGCATCTGTCTTCATTTCGATCCAGATCTAGCCACTGCTACGCACTTTTTCACCCGGGAGGAAGCTAGGCGATTTCAGGCCAGTTAATTTGGTCGGAAGAGGTAGAGATTGAGCTTTGAAGATTCAGACTTTCCTGGTTTCTCTAGATAAGGTTAGTAGTGAAATTTATTTTTTCTTTAATTGCATTACAATTTAGGTCTAAGTAATCCATGAGTGTTATTGAAGATGGTTAATTTGCAAAATTGTTGGTTATATAATAGCTATTGTGTTTATAATATGAATTGAGCTAGCAAATTAAGTCTTAATATAATAAATGTGGCCGGTATATATGTAGTAATTATAATTAGTTAATCTAGGTTTTAATACTAAGTTGTTATATATGTACGTAACGTAGGACCGAAGCTGGATATATGCCGCGAGTCATGTGAGTGAAGAGTACATTAATGGCGTGTCTGCTTTTATAAGAGCCGCCGAGGAGGATATGTTGAATAAGGGGGTGAAATATATGTGCTGTCCATGCACTGATTGCGAGAATTTGAAGATGTTTAAGAACCGAGGGAAAATTGAAGCGCACTTGATTTGGAGGGGTTTCAAAAAGGATTATACGTGTTGAACCAGTTATGGCGAAGTGAATGATCATATGTTGTCGGATGAAATTGCCGGTGAAGTGAATGATATGCCGCCGGATGACATCGCCGGTGAAGTGAATGACATGCCGCCGGCTGATGTCGATTGTGGTTCGGATTCGAATAGGTTGCACGATGATAATCTGGATCAGATGCTTCGCGATGTAGAAGAGAACTATGATGAGAGAGAGTATGTTAAATTCCGCGGCTTGATGGAGGACTCGGAGAAAGCTTTGTACATGGGCTGCAAGTACACGAGGTTGTCGGCCGTGCTTGAACTGTTGAAATTGAAGACAAGCAGCGGTTGGTCCGACAAGAGTTTCACGCAGTGCTGCTAGGTTTTTAGCGGACATGCTTCGGAGAAATGAGTTGCCTAAAACCACGTATAAAGCCAAGAAGGTTCTTTGTCCGTTGGGAATGGAAGTAGAAAGAATACATGCATTCCCGACATTGTATCCTCTACCGTAAAAGTATGCAAACATGCATGTATGTCCGGTGTGCAACGCATCCCGATACAAATGTAACAATCAATCGGATGATGGCGAGGAACAGAGTCGAAGAAAGGACCTCTGCTAAGGTGGCATGGTATTTTCCTATAATTCTCCGTTTGAAAAGGTTTTTGCAAATCCAAAGGAGGCAAAGCTGCTGCGTTGGCACTCGGAGGAGCGCAAGAAGGATGGAATGCTAAGACACCTTGTTGATTCCGCGCGATGAAGAAACATCGATAGGAGTTTTGCGAGTTCGGTGCGAGAACCAAGGAATATAAGGTTTGGGTGAGTACAAATGGAATGAATCCTTTCGATAGCATGAGCGTGACATAGCACATGGCTGTGACTCTGCATCTATAACCTTCCTCCTTGGTTGTGTATGAAGTGAAAGTACATTTCTTTGTCGATACTTTTCCAAGGGCCAAAACAACTTTGGGAATGATATCGATGTGTTCCTAGCACCGTTGGTGGAAGATCTAAAAGTACTATGGAACAAAGGGTATAGGTATGTGATGCATACAAGCGAGAGAACTTCACTCTGCGCTCCTTATTGTTCTGCACCATAAATGATTATCCTACCCTTGGTATCCTATCGGGCCATAGTACAAAAGGTGCCAAAGCTTGTACTCACTGTTTAGATGGTACCGAGAGTGTGTGGTGAGACACTCACGCAAAACCGTCTACATGCGTCACCGCGGTTCCTTCGGAGGGCTCACCCATACCGCAAGATGAAGAAACAATTTGTGGAGAGAAGGAAGACGGTTCAGCTACAAGGCATTTAAGGGGACATGAGGTTTATGATATGGTTAAGGATTTAGATGTTGTCATCGGAAAGGGACGTAAATTGAGGGCTCATGAGAAGAACACACGGAAGAAGAGATCAATATTTTGGGACTTACCTTATTGGGAGTACCTAGATGTTCAACCTTTGCATCGACGTCATGCGTAGAAAAGAATGTATCGACAACTTGATTGGTCTCTTCTGAACATCCGTGATAAAACAAAGGCGGCGTCAACGCACGGCTTGACTTGGTGACATGGACATCGGGCTGAGTTAGCACCGACACGCGCTAATAATGGGCGAACGTACCTTCCCCTGCGTGTTACACTCTGTCCAAGGATCGCCCCGCCGTTTTCCAATATCCTGGATGACCGCGCTCGAAATTGGATTAGAGCAAGGTCATCTACAACGACATCGGGGGCGTCTCCTTTCTAAACCTGCGGACCGGCAAGTGTCCCAAATACTGGTAGGATATCGATAGAACTACGTAGCTTGTAATTACTCCACAACCGTGCAATTGAAATGACATTTCGTGCTCTTGCGGGAAGAGCTGAGTTTTGAATCTACAGGATCATTCCAGGGAACAAGAGAGAATGATATGCTCTCCGTGGCCCTGGGAAACATGGAGCACCTGGGTCGTACGAGAGGTCTTGGGCTTTACGTTCCTTGGAAACATGGTTTCCAAGATGACTCGAATGTATCGGCGTAGGAAGAGAAACAAAGCCATGTGTGGCCTTGCTACGAGAAGAGATCAAAGAATCTCTTAGAGAGGAGCTAATGGGTGAGCTGGCTGGTGTAATCAGAGATGAGGTGTGAAACAAGCAGAAAGTCGATGGCCGCTACGCGCTCTGTGCTAGCTAGCCCACACAACCGTCCGAGTAGTGCGCGTCCAATCCGGCGCAAACCCGGCCAAATTTCCTGTGGGCGACATCACGGTAATAATTATTACCTCTCGAATGCTTGCTCCATTGATAGGCCTATTCGAGTAGCTAATTTTGTATCATTATGTAGGAGCCTCTGAAGTGCGGCTCCAAGTGAGACATGGCTCTATTCCCTTGTCTGTTGCTTGGGGCGGGCATATTAAATGCAGTATCGGGGCCATGGTGCACGGTCAAGCTTTAGCGCCGAGCCGTAAAATTAATGTGGATGGTGTGCATGTCAATTTTGAGGTGATCCGCTCATCGAAGCCCTCCAACGATGAGATCGTGACTCTAGGACAGGCCATTGGAACATTCATCCGGTGGCCCAAAGCGACATCTCCCGGAGGCTTCTTCACGGTGGCGGGACGAGCAACATGCACTGCTGCCATCTCCATTACAAGACCATCGGTTCCACCACGGATCTTGACCGGTGCTATCTCCACGGGTCATACTCAGCAACATGCACTAGTGCTATCTCCATTACAAGACCGGTCGGTTCCACTCGGATATTGCATCGGTGCTATCTCCATGGGTCTATTCTCGCGAGCAACTTGCATGCTACCTTCAAAGTCATTGCCGTGAAGTCGACCTATCGCCGGCGCAAGGCCGCAAGGCCAAGGGCAAAGCAAAGAAGACCAATGATGATATAGCGTACCTATCTTTGGCCCGCAAATTCCTTGGCGAGCTTGCTCAGCAAAAGACCTCCAAAAGCTACCATATAGTTGCATGCAATTGCACACGTGGTATATGCAGCGATCCAATAAGCTAGAGGAGCACGGACTTCAAGTATCATTTGTCAAATTCACGTCGGATGATTTATACCACGGTCTTCAAGAGTGTATGTTCGTGGTCGCCTTTGAGGATTTATTCGATCTGTTCACGCTCAACGCTCTTGACGTCTCAATCATTCAATCTTTGGGCCATGTAAGTGTGTACAATCACGATCTCCGTTAATGTCGTATCGATAAATGCCATATCTAATTTGTTGCTTTCGTGTGTATATATATAGACACATGCTGACTAGAGCTAGATTATCCAACTCATCACCGGTTTCTTGGACCCACACTTGGTCGCCAAGGATACCATCGGCCGGATACACCCCTCGTCGAGAGGTACATTGCATCGGGATCTTTGGGTTGCCGCAATAAGGAATATGTACTTATGCCCTTCCATCGAACTTTCATAGGATTTTAATAGTAATTGTACCAAAATGGAACAAGGTATATTACCTTGATTCCTAAGTAAGAATCAAATGGACTTCACGATTGTCGACCAAGTAATCGATAGGTAAGCACATATTCCCCATACATATCTACATTGTACTCTTTCTTTCCTTCCGAATGACTAAGGTTAACTTTTTGAATTACGTAGGGCGTTCGCGATGTACATTGAAAAGGAGGTGACTTGAAGCACGGGGCCAAAGGCTGGCGATACATGTTCGAGATTTTAAGGTATTCGCTATTTCACATTAATTAATCCTATGCAACGATTGGTGCTAATGCCTCTTGAACTAACACATTCCATTTTTGCGGTGCCATCGGCGGAATGGCAACACATGTGGATACTCGTTGGCCAACATATGGAACTACTCCTCGATTCCTCGAGGCTCACCAATCGCAAGGTTTGTCACTCTTCCCATAATTACTTTATACTTATCACGTTACATATATCGCACATTGATTTTTCTATCGGCGAAGTGCGTACATCCCGTCAATCGCATTGAAACGATCGATCTTGGTGGGATTCGAGGAGAGTTGGCGTGCTTTGCGACTCAAGTCATAAAGCCGGAGGGCGGTTCCACTGCGCACCATGATTTCTTATTGGTCTTATCACTAAGTGCAAATGCAATGTAGATCTTTTATGCTGTGCATTTGTTAATGGATATTTCATTTCAATTCAATTAATTGATTTGCGAAATGGATGCATGCATTATGTTTGTGAAATGAAGTGCGATGTCAATTGGATGTTTTATGTCCGTGAAATGTATCGAAAGGAAATGAGATGTGTGAATTGTATGTTTTTATGCGTGATTATCGCTTGTTTGAGAGGGCATGGCTAGCATTTCTGAGGCTAGCCAATAAATGAAATAGATTTTGATTTAGGAGGAGCGAATATTACGAGCGGTTTTTAAGTAAAAACGTGCGTGATATCTCATAAAAAAGCGTCGTGATTATGAATATCACGAGCGGTTTTATTTAAAACCGTGCGTGATATCTGATAATCACAGTCGTTTTAATGAAAAAGCGTGCGTGATATCTCATAATCGAGCGGTTGAAAAATGCGCATAACTTCGATTATCAGCGACCCATAAATACGGACGGTTCACAAAACCGCTGCGTGATAACGTTTTCGAACCATCTGTGATGACCTTTTCTGTAGTAGTGAAAGGAGGGTGTCACGCCTCTTGCCAAGAACACTAGCTATGGAAATACGGCGTCACGTCACGCTAGCTACTACGTAAATCGAAGCAAGAGTTGATAATTCATAGGGAGGCTTTTCTGAAAAAAACAATCAAGGACCCGTATGTATTTCCCAAGAAAGTGAAGTGCTTTTATGGAAAAACGAAGGACTCGTATGTAATTTTAGAAAAAATATGGGGCTTAGTCATGTAAAAGGGGAGTCTTCGAAAAATCGAAGATTCATACGTAATTTTGGGAAAATGAATGGCCTTTTTGCAAAAGTGCTGCTGTGGTGGGCCTTTTTAGCAAAAATCAAGTACCCATGTGTAATTCCAGACGGAGGATGTTTTCGTAAAAATGATGATGTGACGTTGCTCCCGAGGCGCAATCCCTTAGAAAATAATAGAGAATAAAAGAGGGAGCATTGTAAGGCTTGCAAGCCACGTTGAGCAGAGGGTCTCCATGGGATCCCTCAGAAAATAATAGAGAATAAAAGAGGGAGCATTGTAAGGCTTGCAAGCCATGTTGAGCAGAGGGCCTCCATGGGAAAGAAGGGCTATGACAGGGTGAAAGAAAGGTTCATGGAACACCACATGGCCGATAGGATTGCGGTAGTGGTGAAGGAAGTCCTACAGAAATCAAGGGAACATTCTCATTCTTGAGCTTCCCCGTGTCCAATGGCGTCTTATGCTAACATGTAGATCCAGATTTTACCATGATCAAACTCGAGGTCAACTGTAAATTACTAGTTTTTGCTTCGCGCTTTGTTGTTTTTTTGTTCGTTTCCCTTGGTTTACAGTTTACTAGTAGGTAGGTGTGGTGCCATCGAAATTTACGTCTAAATCGCACTATGGTGGCGATCTTTTTTAGTTACTTCTATGATTAATCTTGGTGTTGTTTCTCTCTGATGGTGCCTCGGATGAGGTTACAAGAGGAATGATACATGTATGTGTGAACACGAAAATTTTCTATGGCTGAAATTGTATCTAACTCGAATTCATGAAATTTTCTATGGCAAGTCAGGGATCTCCTTCGAAGCAAGTGAAATTGTATGCAAATAATTTCTGCACACTCAACGAACTTTGGCGAATTCATGAGACCATGGTATCCTAAAAATTGGTAGAGTACATGCATCCCTTGCTTGAAACATCCTTGTCAATCAAAAGATCAATATGCTACATGATCTCCTTTTCGAAGCAAGAATCCCTGCGCAAACAATTCTTCTTGCATCGCTTGCTTGAATGCAAATAATTTCTGCAGGTTGTAAGCAAGATATGTCTCATATACGAATCTCTTTGGATATAGATTAAGCGGTGACTTTGGCGTGATGGATTATAAACTTCTTCCCTTGGCATGGCCATGCTTTCATAATCCATTACATCGTACTCTCCCATAAGACCATCCATTCACATCCCACTACATGTTTCGACTACTTTTATGATCCTCAAGAACCAATAGGCTACTACGCCATGATGATCTCAAGTCTAAGGATTCACATAAACACTACTTGAGACCAACTAATGACACATGGAATCTCTGCAGTTCTCATGGCGGGTCTATCCAACATATGCAAGCTCATATTTGTCATATGATATATGAGCCATCGCCTTGCAAATTGGGGGGAGAGAGAGAGAGGGAAAAATAGGAATTAATAAGCGTATGTGTAGAAATGGAAATGGTTGGGATTTGGACAAAGGTCGTGAGATTTGCGTGTGAGAGGGTGTGAAGAGAAGGTTGGTTTGTTGAATGGATAGATGATAGACGTACCTTGATGTTGATCGGATCGGATTTTCTGCCGTGCAGTGATGTAGGTGATGTACGGCCCAAAAACCATTCGTGCCACCGAGAAGGTCACCGCAAACAGAATCTACAGATGGGAAGAACACATGGCAGACAAATTAAATGTGAGCAAGAGGATCGTGAGAGAGAGAGAAGGGTGATGAGGTATCATATGTACATCGATGAGGAGGTTGAGGTCGGTGTCCTTGCTGCCGAACTCCTGAGCACCTCTCGGAGGTGCAGTAGGGTTTGGAGATCTCCGTGACTTGGGGTGGGAGGTAGATACGAATTATTCGTATTATCTGGTTACTGTATTTGATAAGTGTAAATATGGTATATATTTTTCCATCCGATTAACAATTTTTATCCTATTCGTATTTGAATTCGAATTCGCATAAAAATATGGATGCGAATATAGTATAGACTTTTATAATCTGAAATGTTATTTTATCCGGACAATCCGTATTTGTATTCATATTCGACGAAGCAATATGCATATTTTATTATAATATGACTAATTAGTTAGATAAGTTTTTTAATTGAACGTGAATTCATATTTCTTTATGTGAAGCACATGAATTAGAATAATTAAGTGTGATTATACGAAGATAAAATATCATTAATGCCTTCATACTACACAAGTTATGAGGATATCTGGATTCGACTGAATTAAGTAGATATTCGATTTGAATTCATATTTGACATTTGTTCGATCTGTATTCGTATACGACATTTATTCAAATCGTATTCGAATCCAGAAAAAATAATGCGAATATAGTTTGAGTACTATCCGATCCGTTTTCACCCCTATTCGTGATGAACATGTATGCCACCATCTCCGTCCCACACCACACACACATCACCAATCGAATCAGTTTTTATTCGACCAATAATAATAGTGGTGGTCACACAATTTCTAAAATAGGTATTTAGATTTGACAAATAAAATATAAAAGCCTGTAATAGCAAAAAAACAAAATGTTTCGTACTAGATACCACATTTATAAATAATTAAGAAAATAAAAAATATTTTAGAAAAATTATGAAATAACTTAAGATAAAATTATGTTGATGCAGTCTGATGTGTATGGCTTGTGTGCACCAGTGAACGATAATATCTAGTCACTGTCTAGTGCCTACTACCTTGTCGATCTGGCCACTGCCGCTGTACGCTCCCTCTTCGTTTCTTAGGTGATAGCTATCATGATGAGGACATCACTTCGTCAGATACACACAACACTCCTCCACTTGACATTCAAGGACCAATCACTAGAGCTCGCGCCCGACAATTGAATTTACAGGTGAACTCGTTCCTAAGTACTTCTTCTTGTTCATTTGAGAATCGATTGTTACCTAATGATTTAATTATGATTAGGAACCATGGAGAGGACCTAGAAGTACTTGGAGAAGGGCCGAATCATGATGGAGGTCCAACTCAAGCCGACCTCGAATCCAATTCGGAGTCCAGGACCAGGCCGCACTAAAACGGAAGCCCAGATCGCATCCGGACTCTGTTTTGGACGTTCCACATATGTATGGAAAGCTGAGAAGACTACCTTTCCAATGGCTCTAGTCCCATGTCAAAATTCCTTCTGAGTCAACGGGAATCGTCGAAACAATTGGGCATTCAGAATCTGTCAGGGTGCTGCGCCACCGTCTTTGGGCCGTTCGGCTTTGTATCGCGTTGGAGCCCATTAGGGGCGCGTCTCCAGGGGTTTTGCACGCCCCTAACTCCTTTATATCCAGCTGCCACCCCCACTATTAGGGTTGGGTTTTTGCTTAGATTAATTCTGTCTTTGAACAGTTTCGCCGTTCATCGGTTTGTGAGACCCCAACTTTCGAGAGCTACATCAACACATTCGCAATTCAGTTGTGTTCTTCCTTGTTCTTGCTTGTGTTCTTCGATTTGCAGGCGAGGATTAGCCTTCTTGGCGAGGTCAACTGGGACGCGCACGATTGATAACCTGAGGAGACGTGGTGCTGCGATTGCGGGGTTCGGAACGTGTCGTTCGGAAGCCGGATCGATTTGTGTCGTGCCTCCACCAAATCGAATATATCCAGAACCTGTTGGAAGATCGGGACCCCGTCCCCACCAAGTGGTATCAGAGCTTCAGGTGTTCCTTCAGGTTCGCGTTGCCCTCCTTTGTTGTTTTCGGTTTCATCCTAGAGTCCATGAAAAAGCCCTACAAAAATAATTGTAGTCATAGGTTGTTTCCTGTCCTAGATCTCGTTTATCCTTTGCACAATTTGATTCTAGAGTCCGTAGTGTTGAGTTTGTGTCCTTAGTTGAGCTGTGTTGCTGGTTTAGATTGTGTTTTATTTCGGGTTGCTTGCTTCCGCTTCATCCTATACAAACCCTAGCCGTCATCCATCGGGTATGCCACCCTCTGTTTTTGTTTTCCCACCCATATCTCACCCTCTGTTTGAGTCTTCCTTCGCATCTCGTGATCACACAGCACCATCCCCCACCTTTTCCCGAGCTTCCGCCACCAATTTCCTCCACCCGATTTCGTTTCGGCCTCCACAGAAACCATAACTCGGAGCCCCTTCTTCAAACGGCCATAACTTTCGCATACGGACTCGAAATCAGGCGATTTTTTTTTAAATTGGGTGAAATTAAATTTTGCATCCGATACTCCCCAACTTTGTTGGGTTCGCGATTTTATTTTACCCAAATGCGGCCTGGAAAGTGCAGTACTCGAGCTCCGAAATTGAATCACCGAATTTCCAGCACATTCATCATTTTCTGTAGGCCACACCTTACATCGATTGAGTTGAAACTTTGTGTGGTTCCTATTTCTGTGCTCTGCTCTGTGAAAAAATAAAATAAAAAGACACAAAAAAAAAAATTTCGGCTTAGTAGAGAAGAGAGAGAAGAGTGCTATCTGTGGCCAAAAAAGGAAAAAAGAGAAAAACCGGACGAGCACGATTTTAGGTGTGAGCTTCATTTGTTTTGTGCTTATGTTGAATTAAGTCCATCATTCCTGGCCATCTTTGTTCTTGTCTTCGCTTACTTTAAGCGTGATTCCTTGTTTATCATATCCTAACACCGATATAGACACATTTAGGCCAGCAACTAGGACCAGTGCTTTGGACATTTATTCAGCATTATTCTCTGTTATTGATTTGTGTTCCACGACATATTTGGCCTTCCAAGCTCCATATATCTACTTACGGATAGCACGATTTTGACCCTTGCAATTGTACCCACGCTCGACATGGTTTCACGAACCACCACCGGTTGTACCACTGCGCTTTGGTAAGAACACTTGCAAGAGCTTGGTAAGCCACTTCCTTTGCGATTCCACGCCCTTCATTTGTAGTTGATAGGGATAATCCTTTTGTTTTCCTGTGTTTCCACTAACCATGGCGGAGACGAAGAAGCGGGTCACCGGTCGATTTCAACGAGTGTGTTAGTCGCGCCAGCTACAAGCTGCGCTCGACAAACAAAATGCTTCACTCGGCGCGAGAATGGACACCATCGTCGCCGCCATTGCCAAGTTGAACACCACGGAAGGCATTGAGCGGGTGGAGCGGCGGTTGGTGACCTCACCGGTCGGATGGACAAATTGAGGCACGCCGCCACCGTCAATGATGGCCATCGTCATGATGATGACACGGTGTATGATGCGGATGGCAACATTGATCGTGAGCGACACAAGATGCACGACTACGTCGGCATCCTCAACAAAACCGACAAGGTATGGGAGGTAATAACCGAACCGACATGGTATGGAAGGTAATAACCGAACCGACATGGTATGGACGGTAATCACGAACCGTCATGGTAACGGCGACCCTTTTGCTAAAGTCAAGTTTACCATTCCATATTTTGCTGGTCTTTATGATGCTGATATATATCTTGATTGGGAGATGACGGTAGAGCAGAAATTTAATTCTCACTTGGTTCTGAACAACATAGAGTTAGACAAGCTACTAGTGAGTTTAAGGACTTTGCTATTATCCGGTGGAATGAACTAAGTAACATACGCTACAACCTGATACATGGGAGCGGTTAAAAGAAGATATGCGTAATCATTTTGTTCCTCCCACATATAAACTTGATTTGAGAAAAAATTGCAGCGCTTAGAACAAGGTGATCGTTACATTCAGGACTATTATGCTGAGCTTCAAAAGGTATGATGCGTTGTGGGTTTGTTGAGGACACGGAGGATAAGATTTGTCGTTTCTATGGGGGTTCTGGCGTGAAATTCAGGACATTGTTGATTATAAAGAATTTACTCATCAACGATTGTTCCACTTGCTATGCTTGCAGAAAAGAATTGCGAGGATGCAAGGAATCGCGAAGGCACGCACCGAACGTCCCTTCTACACGCCGCGAACGACTACATCGGCGGGACTGCCCAAGTCTTCGTCGAATTTCGTTCTCCTCCACCACTGTGAACAAGATTGCAGCGGCGCCACGAAGCCACCTTCAAAAATTCTTTGCGAGTTCCAGCCAAGAGTAGTTCTTCTTCCGTGGCTTCAGCGGTCGCTCCTCCGACATTGATGCCATCGCTGCCATGGGCTTGGTCATGTGCTGAAGAATTGCCCTAGCCAACGGGTATACATCGCCACAGAAGATGGAGGCTACATCAGCACTTCAGATGTCGAGGAGGATGATGATGTTGCTGCTGCCTCGGATGACAATGGCGGTGGTGATGACGACCTGGTCCTTGGTGGGGCGTCCACAGCGACGCTATGGAGCATCATTGTCCAGCGAGTCCTCAGCACACTCGGGACCCCGTCCCCATCATATCACATGTTTGCTCCTAGCAGATGAATCGCCGCTTGTCCTGGCTATGCTTTCTGCCACTGAGACCAAGCCAGAGGGCAGAGTTGCTCTCAGCCCCTCACCAAGTCGCTTGATGGCTAATTGCCCTTTGATCTCGTGCTATTTTAGGTAAATTAAAGAGGGGAGGTGTGGGAGTGATTTGAAATCAACCGGGGGAAGCGAGGTGTGGGAGTGGATTGAAATCAATTGAGGGTACATATATGAAATATCTTATTTAATTATCAGTATATATATATGTAATATACCAAATGAGATAAAAAACTTACGAAAATTTATGTACAGTCTCCCGATACAACGTACCTCGTAGTGTAATTTTTGGATAATTTTATCTATTGCGAATGTTGTTAAAAAATTCATACAATTTTGATATTTTTATGAGATTTTACATATAGCAAGTGAGCTCCAAAATTACAAAATTTTATGTGAAGCCTCCCGATATAGTAATAGTTATTGTGTAATTTTTTGGGAATTTTATGTGGTCCGAATTTGCCACATTTATTTGGGTTAACTTAATCATTAATTTATGAATATTTTACTTTTTTTTACAATTTTATACATTAGGAATTTGTACAATTAAAAGTAATTACAGTAGTACAAAAAATGCATCATACTGGATGCGATATGGCTCACTCATCTGAGCCACTGCTATCTTCTTGCCACGCTTGCCTGCCCGTACGTGGCCTTGTCTTCCGTCGCGCATGAGCATGTCCCGTTGGGTACGTCAGTCGGTCCAGAGGTTGCGTCTCGGGTCGGAGGAGGTATGGAGACCGTTCTGTTTGCTTAGTGGCAGGCAGTGGTCCAGTAGGCTAAGGTATAGTAGGCTGGGTCCGGTGAGGGTCGAAGTCGTCCAACTGAGACATGCTAAACTGCGAGCTGCCCACAATAATGTCGTGTATGAAGGACTCTAGAAATCTCCTTGTGGTGTGAAAGAGCTCTCGCCCTGACCATACAAGATGGCAGCGAAGCCGGAGGAGCTCTGCCCACCGAAGTGTCCAAACCTTGGATATGCTGAGAATGTTGAGCTTTTCCCTGCGTACGCTACAAACCCTGGCGCCGTGTACTGCTCTTTGGAAGTATCTAGGAGGCCCGTGTCAACATCAGTGGACTCGCCGTCACCCCCATGTTGAATTGGAGGTTGTAAGATGAAACGATATTAGTCACAATAAATATTTTGGATGTACAATATGAATCTCATACCTCCCGAATGTGCAGCGAAGATGAACACGGGGAGCGGTAGTCTGTGCAGGTGGTGCGGATGGCAAAAGGGATGCATCTTGACGATGGACCTGTGGCGGGAGAACACCATGATGTTAGTGGAACGTAAGGTGTAATAGAAAAAATGTAGGTTCGTACGTAAATTACCTCCTCATCGGTACGGCGCATGAATGATCAGTGGCTAGTACTATGACGCCATGCAGACTCAGTAGATTACGATGGCCGGTCAGACCGCTAGGTCACGATGACCTGGTGGGTGAGCATGGTGTCCCCATTGAGTGGCCCATGTGCGCACTATGATCCGTGGAACGGCCGTAGTTTAGGTTGTGCACTATTTTTTGGGCCTACTTTAGGATGAATTTCATAGTTTTCTACAAGGTCGGTGGTGTCTCCGGACTGCTGATGGCAGCCTCCGACGTGCTTGCGATGCGCTGCGCCTGCTCCAACCGAAGTGACATACGAAACATGTTCAGTAATGAGCAGTATGAATTTATTGAATGGAACGATAAGATATTTAAATTGTCTCACACTGTCATGCCGCCGGGAAGCGCTGTGGGGATTGATGGAGTGTTTCAGACGTTCCTCATGTGTGATGTGCTCAGGGCGATTTGGTGGAGGAATGCTCAGTTTGCTGCATGACCGAGGTACATACCACTCCGGGTACTAGTCATGCGTCTGGACGTCATATGGATGCAACTCCATGACGACATCGATGTGCGCCCTTTCCATCCATACTGTCGTCTACTACTGCTGCATTGGCCGCCAATCTGTACCATGCCAACTAGCCCTCAATTGCTTGGATTTCCAGAATCGTCAACGTTACATAGCAAGACATAGAAAGTGTGCACAATAGTCAAATGGAGTTTGACACACCGTTACACGGCATGCGGTAGGAACCTGCCATCCAGAGGGGGAACGGCCTGGTGCAAACCCAACTGTCGCATCATGTGCTGTGGCGCGTAAGCCTCTACCATGTACAAGAACACCAGATGGTGTGTCGTCGTCCATAACTCCCCGTCCTCCAGGCAATGCAGGGACATCCCGTACGGAGATACACGATGTACGAAATCTACCGTCCAAGGACTCCATATGACGTCGCTATCATGCAATGACTCGAACTCATTGTACCACAGCAAGTAGCACCTCGACGGTTTGCCCTTCGCTCACCGCAGACGGGCAGCAGTCCAACGGATGCCCATAGTGGGCCTGTCTATCAGGTCGGTGAACTCATCGAACGGGTGCATTGGCATCACGATCGTCAGATGTCCAACAGGAAAGTGCTCCCAACTCCACAGCTGCAGCATGTAGCAGATGGCCAGATTGGGGGTACCAGCAGTGGCACGCTGGCAAGCATCACATAACCCCTGATATGTGGTGCACAGAACCGCTGATCCCTACCTGTACTGAGGTATCACCCCGAACATTATGTCCACCAAAGACTCGGTGAGGCTGATGAATTCGGCATTGCAAATATCACTGTGTGCGGATGGAAATATGCTCCAACCAAAGAGCTGAATATGGAATGCGACAAGGTGCGTCCTTATGACCTCCGGCATTCAACCTGCGGGAACACATTGAAATTGTTGAGCCACGTGTGCGGGATGCCACGTGCACTCTCTGGGATAGGCTGCCAAACCGGTCCACCAGCCTCTCTTTCCAGTCGGCTGGTGTAGATGCTGGAACAAGTGCGTCACCCCCCGAGAGGTAGATTGGTCAAGAACGCGATGTCCTTCAGAGTGACCGTCATCTCTCCCAACGAAAGTGGAATGTGTGCATCTTAGGCCTCCACCTCTCCACCAGTGCCGCGAGCAGGCTGCCGTCGATGGTGAACTCGTGTCTGGTGGAGACCAGCCTTGCAAAGGGCAATAAGCCTGTGGCCCGTAGGGTTGGAACGTAGCGCTCGTCCAGCGCCCACGGATCCCTCCCCCCTATAGCTTGAACGACGAAGGGCCAGCCGCATCACCCATCATCCATACGTGGCAATAGGGACCTTGATCGAAAAATACTTCTAATTGCAATAGAGAGCATTTGTGTCAATAGCACATGACAATCATGAGACTTCATGCCAACTAACTTCAAATCTTCTATCGAAACAAGTTTCTTCATGTTGGCGGAGTAACTAGACAGAACTTTCACGCTATACAAGCACTGACACAGTTCAATTTTCTCAGTATTAGATAGAGTGTAACAAGCAGGGGGAAGGTAAGTTCATCCTTTATCAGTACTAACTTAGGTCTATTGTCTATATCAATTAAGTTAAGCCGTGCGTTGACACCATCCTTTGTTTTGTCACGAATATTCAGTAAGAGGCCAATCAAACTATCATATATATTCTTCTCTACGTGGATGACGTCAATGTAGTGGCGAACTTGTCGGTGCTCCCAATAAGGTAAGTCCTAAAATATTGATCTCTTCTTCCAGACGTTCTTCTCATGGGTCATTGATTTACTTCCCTTTCCGAGCATAGAATTTAAATCCTTAATAACATCATAGATCTCTTTTCTGTTTAAATACCTTAGAGCTGAACTGTCATCATTCTTTCTGTTGAATTGTTTCTTCATCATGCGGTATGGGTAAGCCCCCCCGAAAGAACCTACGGTGACGCATGTACATAGTTTTACGCGAGTTCTTAAGGCACATACTCTTGGTATCATCTAAGCAGTGAGTACAAGCTTTGGCCCCCCTTTTGTACTCTGGCCTGACAGGTTAGGAAGGGCAGGATAATCATTTATGGTGCAGAACAACGAGCATAAAATGAAGTTTTCTTGTTTGGACGCATTCCATATTTGTTCGATCCACAACATTTTTGATCTTTCACCAATGGTGCTAGATACATATCAATATCGTTTCGCAAGTCGCTTTAGCCCTTGGATAAATATCGACAGCAAAATATACTTCTACTTCATACACAATCAAAGAAGAAGGTTGTATATGTAGAGAGTCACGGGCCAAGTGCTATGTTGGTTGCTCATGTTACCGAAAGCATTCACTCCATCTGTACTCAATCCAATACTTATATTTCTCGGTTCTACATCAAAGTCTGTAAATCTCCTATCGATGTTTCTTTATTTGGCAGAATTAGTAAGGTGTCTTAGCATTCTATCATTCTTACGCTTTTCCAAGTGCCAACGCAGCAGTTTTACCTCCTTTGGGTTATCAAAAAATCACTTCAAACGAGGAATTACAAGAAGATGCCATGCCACCTTAGTAGGATGTTCTCTCTTCACCTCTATTCCCTCGCCGTCATCTGATTAATTATTAGGCTTGTATCGGGATGCATTGCACATCGGATATACATGCATTTTTGCATACTCTTTACAGTAGAGGATACAGTTGTTCGGACATGCATGTATTCTTTTTATTTCCATTCCCAATGGACAAAGAACTTTCTTAACTTTGTAGGTAGTTTCGGGTAACTTGTTTCCCTCCAGAAGCATATCCACTAAAAGACCTGACAGTGTCGTGAAACTTTTGTTGGACCAACCGTTACTTGCCTTTAATTTTAGAAGTTCAAGTATGGCTGACAACCTCGTGTACTTTGGCTTGCAGCATGTGAACAAAGGTTTCTCCGAGTCCTCCATTAATCTCCAGAATTTAACATACTCTCTCATCACAGTTCCCTTTTGCATTATGAAGCATCTGATCCAGATTGTCATCATTCAGCCTATCTAAATCGAAACCACAATCGACATGATCATCTGGTGGTATATCATTGACTTCATCGGTGTTGTCACCATTACTACCTTCCTGTGTAATCTGCTCTTAACCATGACTGGTCCAACATGTATACCCCTTTTGAAACCCCTTCGAATCAAGTGCGCTCCAATCTACATTCGGCTCTTAAACATCTTTAGATTCTCACAGTCAATGCATGGATAATACATATATTCCACCCTTTATTCAACCTATCCTCCTCGGCAGATCTTGTAAAAACAGAAACGTCATTAATGTACTCTTTACTCACACGGTTCCTAACATATATCCAGCTTCGGTTCTACGTTACGTATATAATAATTTAGTATAACATATTTAATAAATTAATTACTATACTATATATGTACGATCTAAATTAAGTAGCTATATATAGTAATAATAATTAATTAAATTGAATTAAGTAGAAATAGACTATGAATTGACTAAACCCTAAACCATGCTAGATATAAAATAATCTTCTCTCTATATCAAGCTAGCTAGATCAACCATCTTCACTTCTCTTTTCACTAAAAGCTATAAATGTAAATTATAATGTAATTAGAAATAAATTACTAACTACAGGTAGCCAAAAACTTAGTGGATGTACAATAACTCTTGCCAAATAGTCTGCTTTCTCCAAATCACCTCAAAGCCCTGCCTCTATCTCAAAGCAGCAGCACAGATTTAGAATTTTAGACAGAGAATCAACGGGTCTGTGTGCAATTAATATAGTGTAATTATCACAGATGATTTTTTTATACAAATCATCTGTGAGGTATCACAAACGGTTCAAATAAAAAACTATCTGTAATATTTGAAAATATCACAGACAGTTCTTGGTAATAACCATCTGTGATACTTCACAGACTGTTTTAACCACGAAATTTCTGTGATATTTTCTCTTCACAAACGGTTTTTAGAGTTGGCAGCAACACAGACGGTCTCTAAACTAATATCGTTTGTGATTGTATTTAATATAGACAGTTTTATAGAACTGTATGTGATGTGACATTTAATATATGGCTCTTTGTACCAAGCGTGGCCAGGGGGTAAACGGGGTATGATCAATCTTCCGCGGAGAGATAGGCAAGGCAGACAGCGGCGACGGCATGCATGGTGGAGATGGCGCGCTGCAGAAGTCGCAGGAGAGCTTCGGGTACAGCACCCACACCAGCAGGAACGCCTCCATGACCACCACCACTCCGATGATGATGTAGGGAGAGAAACATTGAGAGAGAGAGAGAGATCTGGGATTAAACAATGATTGAGTAGCGTTCGGGTATCAATGATTGAATTTTAAATATCGGGTATTTGTAGAGGTGGAAAACGGTAGCGGATAATCTATTTTATCCGATAGTCATACTCAAGAAAAGAGAAAATATGAATATGGTAAGCAAAATATGTATTTGAAAATATTCGTATTCAAGAATATTCATATCTGTGTTTGACAATATTTGTATTCGCATTCATATTTGATTCGTTTTCTATGCTTGTCAGTCGGTAATGGTAACTAGCCGGTTACCGGAAATCCCGAAAAAAAACCCGGACGAATTTTGCAATTCGAAATTTGAATTTAGGTGGTTTAAAACTGGTAACTGTTCCGGTAACCGATCAGAAACCGGTGAAAACCGGCAAAACCACTAGGAATTTGATCTACCGAGATTTGTTACAGAAATTGTAGGAGGATATTCGTATTTGACCGAAATAAGTATATATTCGATTCGAATTTGTATCCGTTATGACACTCAATTTATATTCATTTTAAAATATTTATATTTATTTTAAAAATATAAATTCATATTTATATTTAAAACCATTCGATATCCTGTCAATTTCCCTCCCTATTTGCTCAGCCACCACATGTAAACTAATGAGTTATGCGACCACAAGCAACTTGTGTTGGTGCCTTAGTTAATTGTACTTCCTTTTATTACAGTATGAAGTGCCCGTGTACCAAATATATATAAAAAATAGTTAAAGATATGAAACAATGCAGGCCTCTAAAATGCTACCCTTAAATGTTACACAGCATCCACTTAACTAATTTTACAAGACAGACTTAGAGGTTGCTCGAATTGACTGGAGTAAGCTATTTTATAGCTAAAATTATATTGTAATTGACTAAAATTACACTGTAACTAATAGTAACTTATTTGATATAACTAAATTTAAAAAAATAAAAATAGAAAAAACAAGTTAGCCCTTCATAGACAATGTAAACGAATACGGGAAAAAGAATAGACAAAAAAGCTTAAAAAGAAAAAAGTTAGAAAAAGACGAAATTTAGAAATAGTGAAAAATAAATCAGAAACCAGAAGATTAAACCGAAATGAGCGGGACCTTAATTACAATATTACAAAATAAAAATCCCTAATAAATTGAACCTACATGAAACGAAACAAAGGGAGTAGCAAATCATATACCCAAAGATAATTCGACTCATTGATGCTTCACGTTACTCATGCCCACCGTCGGGCTGCCTAGCCCGACGCTCGACGTACCGTGCATCGCCCCTGTGCTCCTCCGCCCAGTCCACCAGCTCCTGGAAGTGCTCATCGTACGCCAGCGCCGCGTGATCGTCTCGTGCACCGTGGACGCCCCCCGCAGAGAATAAAGCTTCCCTATCTCCTTCTCCCTATTCCCCTCCCTATTCCCTCAATCTAAACCACTCACATCTCATCCAATAGCTAGGATTTTTTTTATATTTTCACCATTTACCCATCTATCAAAAATAATAAAAAATACAGAAAAAAAGAAAATTTATTTTTTATTACAATTTTTTACAGAAATTATAATTTTATTTTTTCTGTAAAAAAATTATAATAAAAAAATAAATTTTATTTTTTTCTATATTTTTTATGGATAGGCAAATGGTGAAAATATAAAAAAATCTTAGCCATTGGATGAGATATGAGTGGTTTAGATTGAGGGAATAGGGAGGAGAATAGGGAGAAGGGGATAGGGAAGCTTTATTCCCCCGCAGACGCAAAGGTCGTGTTGTTGCCCACGTAGTTACGCATCATGGCGTATGGAGATGCAGACACCAACTAATTTATTTAAAAATTTAAACTAATAAAAAATATTGGTAATTTATTTATACTTTAACATTTTCATTCACTTATATTTCAATATTCTTCTCACATGTAAACTCCATTGGTTTAAGATGTAGAATAGAAATGGGCTGTAATTTTTTTTAATTGCGCCAGTCTAGTCTTGAAACTAAGATCTCTTAGATCTGATGCCGTATTAAGTTCATGCATCAATCAGTTAAACCAAAAGTTTAAACTAATGAGAAAAGACGATCAATTCACTTATATTTTAGCATATTTTATTTAATTGTTCTTAAGCCCTATTTGGTTGGGCTCAGCTTCATGTTTTTAGGCTTAGAAACTGTTTTTCTAAGCAAACCTAGAAGCCTAAAAACAAGCTATGAATTTAAAATCGAGTCTAAAATAAACTACGAATTTAGAGCCAGAATTTTGGCTTGTTCTTTATGGCGTGGCTTATAGTTTTTGCTGCGGCTTTTGACTTTTAGGCTGTTCGTAAGAAAGATTACATAGTAACAGAAACTCATGTGTGGTTTTTACCGATATAAATGAAATCGCTACAGTGTGTACTATAATTAACTAGTAGACACCGTCTTACAAAAACACCCCGTTTAAAGACTAGTTACTATAAAAAAAATTAAAAATCGAAAGTCAAAACTGTAAATAACAAACCCTACAGCCTCTTCGCCCGTGAGCAAAGGATTCTTTCGGCTTTCACTTCTAACACTTAACTAGTGTTATAAAAAGGAAGATTAGACAGAACTGATCATCCTCGAGGTCATATAGATTAGTCCTGTCATCGCAGAGTACTTGGATATAATATTAGTGCTTACTCTGTGGCAACTACTAGTTCATAACTAGCAACTATTTGCAACACGCAAATTGGAATTATAAAAGAAAGATAAAACTAAGCATCCTCGGGGTCATATAGATTAGTCTTGTCATCGCAGCATCCTACTCTGTGGCAATTACTAGTTCACAACAAATTTGCAACACGCAAATTGGAATGGCCAACGTGAATAATGGCTGTGATTTGCATGTCCGAGTCGTGAGCCGGCGCCTTGTGACGGCCTCCGACGACTCCATCGAGCCCCGCGTCCTCGACTTCTCCAACATCGACCTCATCCATGGAAACTTCCCCGTCTACTTCGTCTGCATATACCCAAAGCCTCCAACCGGCAGCTTCGACGCCGTCGTCGCCACCTTCGCGGCCGGCTTGCCGTCCTTGCTCAACCACTTCTTCCCCTTTGCAGGGCGCATCGTGACCAACCCGCGCTCCGGCCGCCCCGAGGTCCTCTGCAACAACCAAGGTGCGGAGCTCGTCGTCGGCGAGGCCAACGCGGCCCTGGCGAGCCTGGACTTCTGCATGATGGACTCGTCCGTACGGAAGATCCCGGTGCCGTACGGCGGCGACGTCGCGTTGTCGGTGCAGGTGGTGTCGTTCGCGTGCGGCGGCTTCTCCGTGGCGTGGGGCACCAACCACCTGCTCGTGGACGGGCACGGGCTGTGCATGCTCGTCAGCGCGTGGTCCGAGCTCGCGCGGACGGGGGCGCTCGCCGCGGGAGCCCGCCCGATCCACGACCGCTCGGTGTTCCGCCCGCGCGCCTCGCCGTCGACGCCCAGCTCCTCGCTAGCCGTGGAGTTCAGGCCGTTGGACGGCGATCGTCTGGTCAACGTCCTGACGAGCGACGCGAGTTTCGTCCGGCGCCTGTACTACGTCGAAGCGCGGGACATCTCCCGGCTGCGCGAAATAGCGAGCCGAGGCGGCGAGCGCGCGACGCGGGTCCAGGCGGTGTCCGCGTACATGTGGAAGGCCTTAGCCAGCGTCGTGGGCGCGGCAGACACGCGATGCCGCATGGGCTGGTGGATGGACGGCCGGCGGCGGCTCACGGAGCCGGAGCACCGCGCCGCGATGCGCAGCTACGTGGGCAATGTTGCGACCTTCGCTCTGAGGAGGCGAGTGGAGGGAATCCAGCGGAAGCCGCTGCAGAGGTGGCGTCCATGGTGCGCGAGGCGACCACGGCGCGGGCGTACGGCGACCGCATCCAGGAGCTAGTGGACTGGGTGGAGGCACACAAGACTGCCTCCACCTACGTGGAGGCGTCCAATATCGGGCTGGGCAGCCCGACCATGGCCGTGACGTCGTTCGCCTCGTTCCCGCTGGACACAGACTTCGGCGTCGGCCGCGCCGCGATGGCGATGCCGACCTCACCGAGCAGGAGGCTGTGCTCGGGGTTCGTGCAGATGGTGGCGCGGCCTGGAGGCGACGGGTCGTGGCTTGTCAGCGCGCTCGTGTGGCCAAAGCTCGCCGCCGCGCTCGAGTCGGACGAGCAGCGCATTTTCAGGCCGGTCACCGCGGCGTACCTTGGTCTCAAGCCTCAACCACTCCAGGCAGTAAATGTGAAACATAACGACAGCCCGCTTAGCCGGCTTTGATGGGCGCGGCTGTGTAACGCATGAATCATGTCGGTGTTGCTTCGAGGCAGACGTCGCCTCTGTCGAAATAATTGGTCAAGTTGTTTCGTTGTTGAGCACGATGTTCTGATCGTGCGCGTCAAGTAGTTGAGTATGACGATCTGATCGTGCGCTTAATCAAGTCTTTCTTGTTGTTCAGTTAGAGAAAGTGTGCAGTTTACGGTCATGGGATGGCACGACCATGTAGTCGTGGTATACATTTAGGAGGGCCAAACGGCCATTACTTGTATTCCTTTTGGTATAAATAGAATCCCCAGAAAAGCTGCAGGAGGTGATTTGTAAGCAGCACAAAACCCTGTGTCTTCCTCTCTATCGTGTGAGTTCAGCCAAGTGTTTGAGAAACTCGTAAGTCGTAGAGCGTTTACAATTTGCAAGTCGGAATCGACTTGCTAGTTGTAGAGCGCCTCCGACTCCTTAGTCGTGTACAACTTCCGACTGCCATCTATGACTAGATACTCGTGGTAGCGCCGAGTACTCGTATACAACTTCGTGGTCATAGCTTCGAGTGCTCGTAAACAACTACGTGGTCGTAGCTCTGAGTGGTCGTAAACAACCTCATAGTCATAAGTTCGACTGCGTGGTCGTAAGACGTTCTGCGTGGTCGTAAGTTCGACTGCGTGGTCGTAAGACGTTCTGCGTGGTCGTAGACGTTCTGCGTGGTCATAAGTTGTTCTATGTGGTCGTAGCGAGTACCAAGTACTCGTAGTCGTAGGACTAGGCTTCAACAAGTGGTATCAGAGCTTCGTCGAGCATCTAGGAGATATGTCTTCGTCGAGGGCTCGACCAGGAAGGTGGTCTGTGACTCCTCTGCGGCAAGATCGTCCGCGCTTGCCTACACCTCCTCCACATCGACTGTGGCCCCGTGACGGCGGTGGTCGTGTCATCCAGCGCGCCGTTAGGGAGGCTTCAGGCTCAGTGGTCTACTCCATACTCACGCGAACGAACTACAATGACTGGCCGCTCGTCATTTGAGTAAACCTCCAGACGCAAGGTCTTTGGGAGGCCATCGAGACTGACGCGCCAACTACTGCGATGACTGGTTCGCGTTGTCGGCAATTCTCCGCACCGTTCTGGCTGAGATGCTGTCAACATTCACCATCAAGAACACTGCGTAGGCTGCCTAGGAAGCTGTGAAGACCATGCATGCGGGCGTCGACTGCATCCGCGAGGCCAACGCCCAGCAATTGTGCAAGGAGTTCAGAATCATCTCCTTCAAAGACGGTGAGTCCATCGATGACTTGTCGATGAGGATCCCTGGCTTGCCAACAACCTCCAACTACTCGGCGATCCCGTCCGGGAGGAAGATGTTGTCAAGAAACTCCTGCAGGTTGTCTCAGATCGCTATCTTCAGGTGGCCATCTCGATAGAGACACTTCTTGACATGAGCAATCTCTTGATTGAGGAAGTGACTGGATGACTTCGAACAGTGGAGCAAAGCTACGCCAACCGAGGCATCGACGATAGGGGAACTCGTCTGCTCCTCACTGAGGAGGAGTGGCGAGCACGGGCGTAGGCACGCGAACGGGATGGATCGTGCTTCAACAACAAGTCACGTGGGAGGCCGCATGGAAACTGTGGACGGGACTCCTCCAGCAATAGAAGGGAGAACCATTTCCATGATGGCTCTAACAACCCCAAGAAGGACGAATGCAAGTACTACGGCAAGTTGGGGCATTGGGCTCATGATTGCCGCAAGAAGAAAAGGAAGGAGGTGCATTTGGTGCAGAACACTGACGATGTGCCACTGTTGTTCCTTTTGTTGGGTGAAGTAACGGCGGTGGAAGAGGACATTGCCCGGATGCGCACCAACACAGTACATGACGACGGGAAGGTCTTTCTCAATGAGGAACGCGCCATGTCGGTCTTCCCCAACAAAAAGCATGAGGAGACCTTCTGGTTTCTTGACACCAGAGTGTCAAACCACATGATGGGGTCTAGCATAGCATTCTCTGAACTCGATCGCGAGATCATCGGCTCGGTCAAGTTCTGGGATGGCTCGGTGGTCGAAATCCACGGGCGTGACACCGTGCTATTCGCTGAAAAAGGGAACCGACATTGTGCTCTCACCAACGTGTACTTTATCCCTCAGCTACAGAGCAACATCATCAGCATTAGCCAGCTCAAAGAGGGTGGCAACAACGTGCTGATTGAACATAGAGTCCTGCGCATTCGTGATCGACAGCACAATCTCATCGCTTAGGTAAAGGGATCACCAAATCGGCTATACAAGCTTGCTTTGAGAGTAGTGCAATCGGTCTGTATGAGCCTGTAGACCGCCGATGAGGCATGGTTCTAGCATGCTTGGTTTGGACACCTCAACTTTGACGCACTTCGGAAGATGTTGACCAAAGGCATGGTGCGTGGGCTTCCTCGAGTGATCCACGTCGATCAAATCTGCGATGGGTGCCTCATAGGAAAGCAACGGTGCACTCCTTTTCCTCAGGAGACCAAACACCGTGCCAACAACTGCCTTGACCTCGTTCCACGACGACCTGTGCCTCTGATTCCCTAGTCGTGTACGACTTCCAACTGCCAGTTGCAACTAGATACTCGTGGTAGCGCCAAGTACTCATATACGACTTCGTGGTCATAGCTTCGAGTGCTCGTAAATGACTACGTGGTCGTAACTCTGAGTGGTCGTAAATGACCTCATAGTCATAAGTTCGACTGTGTGGTCCTAAGATGTTCTACGTGGTCGCAAGTTCGACTGTGTGGTCGTAAGACATTCTGCGTGGTTGTAAGTTCGACTACGTGGTCGTAAAACGTTCAGCGTGGTCGTAAGATCGACTGTGTGGTCATAAGTTGTTCTACGTGGTCGTAATGAGTACCAGGCACTTGTAGTCGTGGGAATGGGCTTCAACAGCCTCCACTTCAGTCCCGAGTTCCAACATCCCCACTCCTCCTTTGTCTCTCTTAAGTGTTGCTCACGTCACTTCCACGTAGGCCACATCTCTAAATTCAATCCAGACTGCTGCTCCCAACCAAAGTCCCATATCCCCGCCACCCATGACAAGATCAATCGCCTCCTTCCTAGGTCACGCTACTTGTTGTTGTGATGTCTTCATCTTAATGGTATTTAATCCCTCTTCGTATTTCTCTACAAATCCAACCCCCTCTCTATCGTATATCTCTTTTAGTTATCTCTGTCTTGACGAGTATGACCTCAGCTGTTCACCATTATTGCATGCATTAGTTCTCCTAATACGTATTTGTTATAAACATTTCTCAAATTTGTTGCACACACTTTCCTAATTATCACATAAAGTGATTTGGTTTGTTACGATGTTCCTTTCCCAAATCTTGTAGCAAGAGGTACTTTTGTTGTACTGATGTGATTGATTTGTTAGACTGTGCTATTTGTTTATTGTAGTAAGTGATTTTGTTTATTGTGATATTTCTTTCTCAAATCCTTAGCAAGAGATATTTTTGTTACAGTGAGTAATTAATTTGTTGCATTGCATTTCTTTTTTGTGGCAACTAGGTTGTTATTTTGTTGCATTGGTTGTTGTGATTGTCTTGCTATAATAGAAAGGGTATTTTGTTGCAAGCTCATAAATGGTTGTGCTTCATGTTTTTTTATTGCAACAAATCGAGTTTGAGTAGGCTCTTGATTATAGGGATTTGATCCAATAATTGGAGGGCAAGCTCTTTGCAAGATGATGATTTGGTGTTGGATGCTCAATTTTTTGCATCAAATGACCCAATTAGATGTATGATGTGAAGAATTTTTGAGGAAGGGAGAGATGACTCTTGTGATGACAAAGGGGCGCACCTCTGACCTGGCGAGATGATTTTGCTGTTGCGTCACGAGGAGATCCAACAATTTGTTCTAGGCTCATTGGAGCAATCCAATGACAGAAACAGTGTAAGGCATTAGCACTCAGATCGGACATCCAAGCACTAGTCACTTCCTAATTATATGTAACGCCTCGTGTTTTTCCTAACTAAACTAATCAGCAAAATACATATTAACAATAGTAATTGAATTGTCCAATCAATGTCCTGGATTAACACACTCAAATATAAAACATTGTATAGAAGTTTTAACTTAATAGCATACAACGTAAACAAATACAAGTGATGCTAAACAAATACAAGTGGTGTTATGCATTGCAAACCAAAACTGTACAGTTTGTTTTAATTATTACATTGACTATAACAAAGAAATAAAATTACATGGGATCATTTCATATGTATACAAATATATTCAGAACAATATAGGATACAAAATACATATAGATCACCTCGTACAATTTTCAATTAATCAAGAGCTACGGAAAAAGGTAAAGGTACGTGCATAGCATTTCGTACATCAATTACTAATTTTTGAACCATAACCGCACTGCAATTTCATTTGCGAGTAGAATGAACTTAATGATGTCGAAAAAAGACTAAACAAAAGAAGGGAAATAAAAGAAAGAAGTGTCATCAGAACCCTAAAGGTTAATTTTGAGCTAGGCATTACGCTCAACGAGATACCAGACCGTCTGGGGGCCAATCGGCACCTCTCACAGTTGCAGGGTCATCACTCGGTAATAAAACAAACATGAAGTTATACAGAAGTCCAGTGTAATATCCTGAACGTTGTTACGGCGTAAGTTTTTAAAACAATCGCGGAGTCGCCGGTTTTTCGGCAAATCGCGGGAAGGAAAAAATAAGAATTGTAGAACATTGAAAAAGGAATAAAATATATTAAAAATTATTTTTTAAACTTCAGTTTGGGCTGCCTGGGGAGTGGGCCAACCGCCCTTGGGCCAAGGCCCAAGGGGGGAGGCACACCACCCCTTCTTATTAACCCTAGGGCTTCCCCTCCTCCCCCTTTTCCCCACACCCAGCCGCCACCCCCTATTCCCCTTTCTCCCCCCTGGTGGCCGCCCCCTCCCAAGGATTGTTGCCCCCATTGCTGCCCTTGGAGAAGGAGAAGAAGGAGAAGGAGAAGAAGGAAGGAGAAGAAGAAGAGGAAAAAAGTGGGGTAATTCTTCATCTAGGTAATTTTTCTTCATCCCAAACCCTCTGTTCTTATGAATAATTAGGGTTCTTGGCACGGATTTTGAAGGTAGTTAATAGATTAATTGCCCGATTATAGATTAGCTACTGTCTGCCTATAGATTGATATTCGCGCAGTGTGTCTGTTCGCGAGGTTTTGACCTAGTAAACGAATTTTCCTGTGGACTAAAGGAAAGTTGTAGAGGACTTCCAGACGCATCTCCTGTATTTGTTTCGGAATTTTGTGCTGTGGGATCTGGGAGTTACAGGTTCGGGAATACTGCTGTTCGTCAGGCGAGCAGATTGGTACAGACCGACGGTAATCTGTGCATTTGATTTAGTAAATGTTTTTTTGGTCATGGCCGTAATTGAGAAAGTTGTAGATAAATTAGAGTTCTAGCTGTTGTATAAAATTCAGAATTTTTAGACCCCTGTACTGTTTTCTGGGACGCAATTGAATACCGCTGTCCAATCTGCCAGAACAGAGTTCTTCCTCTGTTTTGGGCATTAAATTACACCTAGCTGTGATCAAAATAAAAATATGTGTTCTATATGAAAAATGTAGGTTTTTAAGTGATGAATCCAGAGAGGTATCGTTTTCTGTAATTGGATCAATATTTTTAAAGTTACGAAAATGTTAAGCAGTGCTGCTGCAGAGGGTAATTTGCTGAATTGTTGAGCGGAGGGGAGTAAGTGCGGGCTCGGGGGTTCTAGCGACATCTTTAATTTTTTTATGTCGTGTTTGTATGCTGTGGCTTTGTGCTGAGAGATGCCTTTTGGACAGGTGGTCTTGTCCCTGAGCGCTCTGGATTTTACTTCGCTTCGTCGGATTGAGGCAAGTAAACATAGCGGTGGTTGCTACCGTTTAACTTGTTATTCCTTCTACTTGCAGTTTACATTATCATCGTAATTCGATACATTATGCCATGATTGCATGATATCATAATTGTGGAGATGGTAGCAAGTATTTATCCATTGATATGTTGATAAATTGCTAGTAGACACGTGGAATTCTTGCTTAGTGCTATAATGTGGAACATGAAAATAACATGTGGTGGATGTGGATATGTTGCGAGCATGATAATGCTCCTTGAAGATGGATTAATGTGTTTTATGATTATCATATCATTCATGTCATATCATGTCATATGCATATGTGGATGTGGATGTCGCCGCACTTAGCCGCGACCGTACCGGTACAGCATCGTATATTGCCGTAATACGATGCACCTCTTATCCTGTGAGAAGCATCGTATATTGCCGTAATACGATGCACCTCAAATCCTGCCCTGGAAAGAGTGATGTGGAGCATAGCATAAGCATTCCTATGCATTTAATGTGGATAAAATGACTGCATTCATATGCCATTTAAATCTGAAATTGATGAGGTATGAATCATGGAGGATTGTGGTGGTTTAATAATCGTGGACATGAATTGTGATTGTGGTTGTATGGAATTATAAATGATGATGTATGCTTGTTTGTAGTTTGAATAGCCTGTTAAACTGTTTGCTTGCTGAGATTTTTATCTCACCCTTGTTTCCCCCTCCCTACAGGTGGACTTTGAGCATGCATGGGAAGGGTAGAGCGACACCACATTGATGCACTTGGAATATATTTTAATGCTGAAATAAAGTTGAAAGGATTCTAGTCTTTTGCTTAGTTATCTTATTGAGGATTGTTTCATCTTAATAATGTTAAATTTGGATTTGTTCCCTTGGTCATTATGTTGGAGTTGATTATGAATACTGAATTGTTATTCTATTCTGTTTTCCCTTAGTTGTTTATGCTTCCGCTTGTATTATCTTGTTTAATAATTATTGTCAGTTTATTTTATTTTGTAAATTGGCTAGTTGTAGAGCAGTTTTAGTAGCATCCCAGGGTAATGTTGGTCCTGGGGTGTTACATCCAGTTGTTTAAACCCTCCAAGCAAAATATCTTAGGTCACCCCCTTATGGCATAGAAACAGAGAGAACACAAGATTGCATAGCCATCAGATAGGGCAGCCTCTCGGCTACAATAGAGACAACATTCAACCAAGCAGCAAACACACTGAGAGCCAAAGAATCACCCATAGTCGAGGAGCAAGCCCACACAAAGAACCACCCCAGTTCTTCCCCCCATTTCCCAAATCCATTCCAGAACCACCCCAAGACCAAGCCACAATCATTCAGTAAGCACAAGGGTAGATCAAAGCCAAGCTAACAAGGTCCAGAAGCAAGGACCCAAGCTATAGGAGGAGAAGATCACGGCCACCACAAGCCAGAACCACACAGCCTACAGGAGGAAAGTGACACCATGGCCACTTCCTCAACCATTCCCAAATAAACCCGACAACCAACCAACCAAGGTAGGCCATGCCACACTTTTCCCCACGATTTCATTGCTTTCTAGGACCACACAAGAAGCATAGGTACTCGCTAAATCAATTACATCATAGCAAAACCTAGCAACCACTAATGAGCATCATCCAACACTACAAGCTACCAGAGCACCCATCTATCACCATTCAACAAGCTAGAGTAGAGTAGCAAGAACATAAATGGAAGAAGTTATCAAGGGCAAGCTAGAGTAGAGTACCATCTATCACCCATCCATTTCCATCTATTGTTTTTGCTTCGTGCTTTTTTTTTGTTCATTTCTCTTGGTTTACAGTTTACTAGTAGGTAGGTGTGGTGCCATCGAAACTTACATGCAAATGGCACTATGGTGGTGATCATTTTTAGTTACTTCTATGATTAATCTTGCTATTGTTTCTCTCTGATGGTGCCTCGGATGAGGTTACAAGAAGAACAATACATGTATGTGTGAACACAGAAGCTATATTGTCTGAAATTTTCTATGGCAAATAGGGGGCAAGTGAAATTGTATCTGCAGACAGAAGTCAAATTCATGAGACCATGGTATCCTAAAAAATTGCTAGAGTACATGCATCCCTTGCTTGAAACATCCTTGTCAATCAAATAATCAATATGCTAGGATTGAATCGCTCAATCCTCTCTATTAGAAATCACTCAGTAATTCCTTTTGTTTCTCTGGGTGGACACACATAGCGGGAGACCAAGACACCAAGTGTTGGGATTGAATCAATTAATCTCTTCTCTTTCACTTTAATGCTTAACAGGAAATACACGGCTTAAATAAGCCTCATGCACACATGGTCACATGACCTCCACGCACCCACTAACTCCACTAGCCCACAACTAGGACATATTCCCATACCACTGTCTGGGATTTTCTCCACGATCCACAAGACTCAGCCAACTTATTGACTCTGACTACGACCGCTTTAGTAGGCACTCCGACTGCTACTCGGATGCTCTGACTGCTACAGTACGACTTACGACTATGACTGCTACAATACTTGTTGTGGCTATTAACCAAACAACATATGAAGGGACTAGCTATAGAGGGCCAACGACAAGAGAAAGAGTGCTCGCGTGTGGAATGAGTGGATGTCTCCCTTGATGAGGACATCACTGTTGTTCTCTTCAACATCATCATCCTTACCCACCGAAGAGTGAGGGGGAATAAAGCATGTCGCGCAGCTTGGTGGTGGTGGACGTTGCTCAAGGTTCTCAACTCTGTTGTTGATGGTAGTGAGGTTGTCATTGAGCCGATACAACACGTTGTAGATCTCCTCTGTTCTCTTGTTGACCTCACGGTTGAAGTGTTGCACAAGCATCCTTGTGTGAGGAGCGAGACGTTCGGCACTCTCAAGTTTAAAAGATTGGTCATTATCCTTGCCACCATGTTTCGAATTCTATGAACCTGTCATTGTTAGTAGAACACAAGAAATTCACAAAAAAATTTGTTAGCTCCCTATCAACTACTAGATGCTGCAGGCTACAGAAGTCTCACACTCTCAAGTTCTTATTAAATGCTTACAAGATTCTTACCAAGCAAAGCAAGTGGTACAATCAATGGATGGTTTGAGGTAACTTGACTAGAGTGATGAGTATAGCGATTGCCGATACGTCGAGACCTCTTCAGTTAGTAGTATGTGGAGCTTGGACAGGCAATATATAAGTAGCAAAGGAATGGCAATATTCAATTTTAAAAGTACACTAGCTGAATAATACTCCAAAGTACTCGTCTAAATTGCTAGCACAAACTAGTACTCGACCTTGCTCAAGCTAGCAAACACTAGACGACACATGGGCTATACTAAGAGTGCTCAAAATCTAGAAATGAACAACACTGCAAAATTCTCTTCTTCTTTTTTTGCTTGTGTGTCTATTTTCTTTTTGCACTTGCATATTTTCTTCTTTTTTATCTTGTATGACTTTTTTTGTATTGCCTATTTCCCCCCCTTTTTAGAGCAACACGAATATTACGCTCACTAAATTATGACCTAGAAATAAAGATTACACAATCTGAAATGAAACAAAACTCAAACTAGACGGCAAACGATGTCAAAAACGGGTGCTGAAACTTCGATGGCTGTTTTGAGGCCCTAGACGACCCTTTTTTGGGTTTCATTTTTTTTGGAGCTTCATGAATATCATCAAACATGTCCTTATGAATTTTTTGAATTCAGATGTAGCTCTTCGTTAGCTTTCCAATGAGCTAAAGAACGCTATAATCCGAGTTCGTATGCAAAAGTTATGGCTATTTTAGTGAACGCTGCACGAAACTGTCCTAAACTCGGTCTAAAAAAATCAGAACCCGAACACAACTCTGTCCCAGGTGATTCGGCTAACCAGTAAGACATGAAAACTAAGTTGAACTCTAACTCCCGATGATCTGGTGGTGCAGACACAAATCCTAACCCTTTCCAAACTCGGCAGCGAAGCGCAACCACAGCAAGCGAGGGGGTAAACCCTTGATCTAACCATCAATTTTTTTTATTATTTTCAGATGTGATACCCAAAACTAAAATCAAAGCACTAGATCAGACCAGCAACTAGAACTTAAAGATGGGCAAAAATTTAACACGGTAAAATAGAAACCGAAATGCAAAGACACAACTAGGGTTCGGTTTTGGAGATTTTTTATGAATGTAATATTTTTGTGGGGCAATTTTCTTGCTATAGGTATGGAAAAAAACTAAAATAGGAATCTCACTGGGCAACATGTGCTCTGATACCAACTGATGAGGGGATTTGGCTCGATCTTCTGATGAGAATGATAACTACGATTTTGGATATGACGCTGACGATAAGGCTACATGATCGAAACGACCAAGTTTGTCTTGCATTCACTACACAACGCCCAACACAGATGATCTTTCCTACAAACAATCGAGAATCAAGCAAGAAAAAAATAAGCGTGATGGTCATAGGTCACTGAAGTGGTGACTACGTGGTGGTCATAGGTATCGATGACATCGCAGCCCCGAAGTGGTCGGACGAAGTGTCGAAGAATACCCAAGCATGAGTGGTCAGACATCGTCTCGATCACAAGGCGGTTGGACGAAGCGTCTATGACCACGAGGTGGTCGGATGAAGTCTTGAAGTTGGTGACAGAGACACGCTCCTTCCTGCACAGCCTTGGACATGGAGTCGACGAAGTCAGCGATGAGATGATGACTCGTGCATGCGTGGTTCGTCCCTCACCCTTTAGACTTAGGGTCGACAAAGGCAGCGGCAAGACGAAGCTATGGTGCTCATAGCTTGTCCCCACCCTTCGGACTTGATGTCGACGAAGTCAGCGACGAGACAAACTAGATGCGTGTGCAGCCCATCCCCCACCTTTGGACCGCGGTTGATGAAGGCAGCAACGAGACAATCCTCTGAGGTACGCAATCCATCCTGCACCCTTCGGACTCGGGGTCAATGAAGGCGGCTGTGAGATGAAGACTTGTCAACATGCGTGGCTCGTCCCCAACCCTTCGGACTAGTCAGTGACAAGTCGGTGATGAGATGAATCCTTGCATGCGTGGTCCGTCCCCCACCCTTCAGACTTGGGGTCAACGAAGGCAGTGGCGAGATAAAGCTACAGTGCACGCAGCCTGTCCCCCACCTTCAGACTCGCGGTCGACAAAGGCGCGGCGAGATGAAGCTCTAAGGCGCACGTTCCATCCCGCACCCTTTGGACTCGGGATCGACAAAGTCAGCGCTGTGACGAAACTGTAACGCGCGTGGGCCATCCCCCACTCTTCAGACTTGACGTTGATGAAGTCGACGATGAGATAAAACTTGTGCACGCGTGGTCCATCCCGACCCTTCGGATTGGCAATCGACAAAGGCGGTGGCGAGATGAAACTGACATGCGCGTGGCCCGTCCCCCACCTTTAGACTCAAGGTTGGTGGAGGCAGCAGTGAGACGAAGCTCTGAGGCACGCGTTCCATCCCGCACCCTTTGGACTCAGGGTCGATGAAGGTGGTAGCGAGGCAAATCCTTGCACGTGCGGCTCGTCCCCCACCTTCAGACTCACGGTCAACGAAGGCGGTGGTGAGACAAAGCCTTGTGTGCATGAGAAACATCTACAACCATGATGTGGTCAGACGAAGTGTCGACCGTGGGTGATCAGACGAAGTGTCTATGACCACGAGTTGTTCAAACGAAGTATTGACCACAATGTGGTCGGATGAAATGTCTACGACCATGAGGTAGTCAAACAAAACATCAACGACCCCCGAGGTGGACAGACAAAGTCTTGATGTTGGCGATGGAGAGCGCTCCTTCCCACACAGCCTTCGAACTTGGAGTCGATGACTCAAGCACACGTGATCCATCCTCTACCTTCAGACTTGCAATCAACGAAGGTGGCGGCGAGAGGAAACTGATGCGTGCACAGCCTGTCCCCCACCTTCGGACTTGCGGTTGATGAAGGCAGCGGCAAGACGAAGCTCTGAAGCACGTGTAACATTCCACATCCTTCGGACTCAAGGTCGATGAAGGCGGCTGCGAGACAATGACTTGCCAATGCATGTAACTCATCCCCCACCCTTCGAACTTTGGGTCGACGAAGGCAGCAGTGAGATGAAGCTACAGCGCACGTGGCCCATCCCCCACCTTTGGACTCGTGGTTGATGAAGGTGGTGGCGAGGCGAAGATCTGAGGCACGTTCCATCCCACACCCTTCGGACTTGGAGTCGAAGAAATTGGTGGCGAGATAGAATTGTGACGCATGTGGACCATCCCCCACCCTTCAGACTTGACATCGACGAAGTCGGCAACAAGACAAAACTCGTGCGTGCAGTTCGTCCCCACCCTTCGGACTGGCGGTCGATGAAGGCAGCGGCGAGACGAAGCTCTAAGCGTGCATACCGTCCTGCACCCTTTAGACTCAGGTTGATGAAGTCGGTGGTGAGACAGAACTATGATGTGCACGGGTCATCCCCCACCCTTCAAACGTGACATTGATGAAGTCGGCAGTGAGACAAAACTCGTGTGTGTGTGGTCCGTCCCCACCATTCGGACTTAGCGTTGATGAAGTTGGCGGCGAGCCAAAGACTTGCACATTTGAGCGTCTATGACCACATGGTAGTGGGACGAAGCATCTATGACTAAGAGGTGGTCAGACGAAGTCACAACCTCGGGGTGGTCGGACATGGTCACAACCATGGGGCGGTCAGACAAAATGTCAATGATCACGAGATGGTCGGACAAGGCATCTATGACCATGCAGTAGTCAGACGAGCCATCTAGGACCACGCGGTAGTCAAACGAAGTCTCAATCATGAGGCGGTTAGATGAAGCGTCTATGACCACGATGTGGTCAGACGAAGTCACGACTGTAGGGTGGTCAGACAAAATATGAATGGGCACAAGGTGGTCGAACAATGCATCTATGACTACGCAGTGGTCGGATGAAGTCTCGACCATGAGGCGATCCGACGAAGTAACGACCGCACGGTGGTCGGACAAAACATCAATGACCACGAGGTGGTCAGACGAGGCGTCTACGACCACGAGGTGGTCAGGTGAAGTCTCAACCACAAGGTGGTCAGATGAGGCGTCCACGACCACGAGGCGGTCAGACGAAGCGTCTACGACCATGATGTAATTAGACGAAGTCACGACCACGGGGCGGTCGGACAAAGCGTCAATGACCACGTGGTGGTCGAATGAGGCGTCTAGGACCACATGGTGGTCGAACGAGGAGTCTACGACCACGCGGTGGTTGGACAAATTCTCGACCACAAGGTGGTCGGATGAAGCGTCTACGACTGCTAGGTGGTCAGACAAAGTCTCGACCATGAGGCGATCAGATGAAGTTGCGCGGTGGACTCTAAGGGCACGAGGCCACCATGCGATTTTTTATACTCTATAGAGTTGCCTATGACAGCTAAGTTCCTGGCGCTTTATACTCCACAGAATACGCTAGGGCGTGGGGCCACTATGCATTTTTTATGGGCCATAGAGTTGCCTAGGATGGCTAAATTCTCGATGCTTTATACTCCGTAGAGTATACCAAGGCACAAGGCCGTCGTGTGGTTTTTTATACTCTGTAGAGTTGTCCAGGACAGCTAAGTTCTCAGTGCTTTATACTTCGTAGAGTATCCAGGGTACAAGGCCGCCGTGTGATTTTTTTCATACTCCGTAGAGTTTCCTGGGATAGCTAAGTTTCCAGCGCTTTATACTCCGTGGAGTATGCCAGGGCGCGAGGCCACTGTGCGATTTTTTATACTCCATAAAGTTGCCTAGGACGGCTATGTTCTCGGTGTTTTATACTCCATAGAGTACACTAGGGCACGAGGATACTATGTGATTTTTTTATACTCCGTAGAGTTGCACGAGACAGTTAAGTTCCGAGCGCTTTATACTCCTAGAGTATGCCGGGGCATGAAGCCGCCATATGATTTTTTTATACTCCGTAGAGTTGTTCAAGATGGCTAAGTTTTTGGCGCTTTATACTCTACAAAGTACGCTAGGGCACGAGGCCACTGTATTTTTTTATACTCCATAGAGTTACTCGGGATTGCTAAGTTCCAGCGCTTTATACTCCATAGAGTACGCTAGGGCGCGAGGCCATCGTATGATTTTTCACAAAATTACAGCCCCGCGGAGGTCGGGCGAAGCAATGACCATGATGAGGTCAGACGAAGCCATGTCCACTATGTGGGTAGACGATGTAACAACTACGAGATGGTCAGACGAGGTCACGACTGTTAGGCGGTTGGACAAGGTTGTGACCACGCAGCGGATAGATAAAGTTATGACCGCGATGTGAGCAGACGATGTCTGGACCATGAGGTTGGTCGAACCTCTAGATGAACATGTACGACCATGAGTCACTCACCCTGAGGTCGTCTTGGCACAGAGTCGAGGCCAACGGAGGCTGAAGGGCGCGAAGGTTGGCGAAGGCAACGTGGGTCCGACGGAGGCGGAGGGCACGAAGGCCAACGAAGACAACACGAGGCCCGGTGGAGACCACGTGAAGTCTGGCGGTGGTGACATCCGCGTAGTGTTCGACGAAGATCCGCGAAGACCACGCAAGGTCTAGCGGTGGTGACATCCATGCGGTGTCTAGCGGAGATCGTGTGAAGTCCCCAATAGAGAAATCGGAGGGCACGAAGGCCAGTGAAGGCAACGCAAGGCCCGACGGAGGCAATGCGAGGTCCAACGAAGGCCACGTGAGGTCTGGCAATGGCGACATCTATGTGGTATCTGGTGGAGATCGTGCGAAGTCCTCAGTGGAGAAGTCAGAGGGCGCAAAGATCGGCGAAGGCAATGCGAGGCCTAGCAGAGGCAACACAAGGTCCGACGAAGACACATGGAGGCCACATGACGTCTGGCGATGGCGATGCCCACGCAGTGTCCATAGAGATCATGTGAAGTCCTCTGCGGAGAAGTCAGAGGGTGCGAAGGCCAGCGAAGGCAACACGAGGCCCAGCGGAGGCAACGCGAGGTCCGGCGGAGACCCGCGGAGGCCACGTGCGGTTTGGCAGTGGCGATGTCCACACGGTGTCTAATAGAGATCATGCAAAGTCCTCGGTGGAGAAGTTAAAGGCGGATGCTCTATCCCCAAGTGTCGACCACAGGGTGGTCGTGTCTGTCGGTGAAGACTTGACCACGGCACGGTTGGAGATGTTACCGAAGTCATGATCACAGCGTGGTTGTGGGTGTCGATGTAGACGGCGGCGGGGCAAAGGCTTTGGAGTGTGCACTTCGTGCAGAATCTCTGCCGAAGAGGTTTGACATTCGCTGGTGTTGTTCGGAGGACGGCTTCCTGGTATCAAGATGAAGGCACAAGCATCGCAGTCAATAGTCATACCGACGTGGGCGTTGTGGTCGACGGTCGTACCGGCACAGGCATTGTGGTCGTTCCCATAGGGTACCATCAGTTGCCACATGCTAGACTCGGTGGTCGCTACCACTGTACCTCTCTTTCGCTTGGTTGCCATTGCTTTCTAGCGCATTCTCTTGTGTAGGTTCTTGCCCGTCCCCACGGACGGCGCCAAATATTATGGCTACTAACCAAACAGCATATGAGGGCTAAAGAGAGCCAATGATAGAAAAGAGAGTGCTCATGTATGGAATGAGTGGATCTCTCTCCCCTCATACCCCTCTTGAGGGTTCATATACATGAACAGGGTAGGATGGAAAATTCCCATACTATCCCATGATAATTACAAAAGGTGAGGGTATATTGGTACATTCCTCTATACTATTGGGCCTATTATATATTAGGCTAGTTGCAAGGCCCGGTCATAGGGGATTGGGCTACCCCTACAACAGTACTCTTACAAGTATGACTTACGTCCATGACTGCTATAGTACGCCGGAGTGGTCTTTGACTCTAGGGTCTCTAACTGCTACAACACTCTGGAGTGGTCTCCGACTGCTACAGAACTCCAAAGTGGTCTCCAACTCTGGGGTCTCCGACTGCTACAGTACTCCAGAGTGGTCTCCGACTCTGGTGTCTCCAATTGCTATAGCACTCTGGAGTCTTTGATTGCTACAGTAACTGGTCGAGTATGACTATTGCTTTGACCACAGCTTCGATCACTACTTCGACCACGGCTTCATCAACCTCTGCAGCTTCTACGTCCACTGTAGCTTACAACCAGACTCATTCTGTGACTCTTTGCATGTTGCACATACTGGTGCCTCTGTCCAACTGCTTCTCACTGCTCAGCATGAACTCTGGCTCAAGCCTCCATACTTGTACATATCACATGTATTGTTGTGTGCTTCTTCTGGTGCCACACACTACTACTATGCAAAGGCCTATACAATATGATCACTACATGCAAAAAAAAAACCAAAGTAAACATGTGGATACAAACTTTGTCAAGATTAGTATCTAACAATTGTCCCCATAATCTTAACTGAACACACTTCACGAATCTTCACATAAGAGTTGGCTCATCATAACTCTAAACTTCACATAGTAGCACTTTTTCCTCCTTTGTTTTCTTAGGGCACTCGTATGTGAAGTGACCAAACTCTTGGCATTTATAGCACATCACCTTGGTTTTGTCGAACTTTCTTCAACCACCACCACTGCTAGATCCACTGGAGAAGCCCTTTCCTTCTTGCTTCGATGACTGAGTCTCCCACTTCGCCTTGGTGAGAAGCAAATTCTCCTCGTCCCCCTTCTCGCGCTTATATATCCGCTCCTCATAGCTTTGAGGCGGCCAGTTGCCTACTCAAATGGCATGGAATCCACGTTGGAGAATTGCTCAATTGCAGCAATAGCCTGCAAAAGTTGTCAGGAACCGAATTGAGCAACTTCTTGGCGAGTGTGGTATCCTCCAGGGTAGCACCAAGGCTACTAAACTTGCTTGCTAGCCTACTGATCTTGCTAGCAAACTCATCGATGGAGTCACTTCCTTTCATGCGCAGGGCCTCGAATTCACTTTCTTCACTCGACCGGCACCGAGATACCTCATCTTCAAGCTCCCCATACCTCCTTGGCTGTCTTCTTCTTGGCAACCTGGAGGAGCACATCCTCGGGAATGGCTTGAAAGATGCACGCAAGTGCCATCTTGTCCTTCCTCCTTTCCATGACCACTCCAACCACAGGTTTGATTGCCTCCCAAATGTCCTGCGCCTCCATACAAGACTCCATCTTGATCGCCCAGGTGGAGTAGTTGGAGGACATAAGCATCGAGCACTAGAGAGAGATGCCTCCCTCCCTTGTCGACCGTGCCACTGTTGCCGCCATTTGCTCGGTGGTGGACATCATGTTAAAACGAAGGTACTTGGGCATACACCGAACCAAGAACTCAAGCTCTGATACCAAGTATTGGGATTGAATCACTCAATCTTCTCTATTAGAAATTACTCACTAATTCCTTTTGTTTCTCTGGATGGACACACGGAGGGAGGCTAATACATCAAGTGTGGGATTGAATTGCTCAATCTTTTCTGTTTCACCTCAATGCTTAATAGAAAATACATGGCCTATTCTCATGCCACTGTCCGGGATTTTCCCTACAATCCACAAGATTCGGTCAACTTATTGATTTCGACTACGACTGTTTCAATAGGCGCTCCGACTTCTATAGTACTCTTATGAGTATGACTTACGACCATGATTGCTATAGTACTCCAGTGTGATCTCTGACTCTGGGTCTCCGACTGCTACAGTACTCTAGAGTGGTCTCTGACCCCAGGATCTCTGACTACTACAACACTCTAGAGTGGTCTTCGACTCTGGGGTCTCCGACTGTTATAGGACTCTAGAGTGTCCAACTTTGGGGTCTCCAATTGCTACAACACTCTGAAGTGGTCTTCGACTGCTACAGTAACTGTTTGAGTATGACTGCTGCTTCGACCACTACTTCAACCATGGTTTCGACTACTACAGATTCTACGATCATTGTAGCTTACAACCACACTCATGCTGCGACGCTTTGCACGTTGCAGATACTAGCGCCTCCGTCCAACAACTTCTCATGGCTCAGCATGCACTTCGGCTCAAGCCTCCATACTTGTACGTATCACACGTATTGCCGTGCATTTCTTCTGGTGCCACACACTACTACTATGCAAAGACCTATACAAACACGGTCACTACATGCAAAATTCTAAAGTAAACATGTATATACAAACTTTATCAATATTAGTATCTAACACAATATGCTACATGATCTCCTTCAGAAGCAAGAATTACGCAAACAATTCTTACTGCATCGCTTGCTTGAATCCAAATAATTTCTGCAGGTTACAAGCAAGATATGTCTCACTTGATGGTGACTTTGGCCGGCTTCTTCCCCAGCTTGTACCTGACCATCCCGAGGATCCTCAAGATTCAAGAACTAGTAGGCGCTCACCAACTGCAAGCTCGTACCCATCACCTTGCAAATAGGGGAGAGCGAGAGAGAAGATAGGAATTAATAAGCGTATGTGTAAATGGAAATGGTTGTGATTTGGAAAAAGGTTGTTGAGTTTGGGTGTGAGAGGGTGTGAAGAGAAGTTGGTTTGGTGAATGGATAGATGATGGATATACCTTGAAAGGAGGGTGTCACACCTCTTGCCAAGAACACTAGCTGCAGAAATACGGCGTCACATCATGCTAGCTACCATGTAAACCGAAGCAAGATTTGATAATTCGTAGGGATGCTTTTCTAAAAAAAAATCATGGACCCGTATGTATTTTCCAAGAAAGTGAAGTGCTTTTCTAGAAAAATGAAGGACTCGTATGTAATGTTTTTTAAAAATGTGGGGCTTAGTCATGTAAAAGGGGAGTCTCGGAAAAAATCGAGGATTCATACGTAATTTTGGAAAAATGGATGGCCTTTTTCGCAAAAGTGCTGTTGTGGTGGGCCTTTTTAGCAAAAATCAAGTACCCATGTGTAATTCCAGCCGGAGGACGTTTTCGTAAAAATGACGATGTGATGTTGCTCCCGAGGCACAATCCCTCAGAAAATATTAGAGAATAAAAGAGGGAGCATTGTAAGGCTTGCAAGCCATGTTGAGCAGAGGGTCTCCATGGGAAAGACGAGCTATGACAGGGTGAAGGAAAGGTTCATGGAACACCACATGGCCGATAGGATTGCGGTAGTGTTGAAGGAAGTCCTACAGAAATCAAGGGAACATTCTCATTCTTGAGCTTCCCCCGTGTCTAATGGCGTCTTGTGCTAACATGTACCATTTCCATCTATCGTTTTTGCTTCGCGCTTTGTTTTTTTTTGTTCGTTTCTCTTGGTTTACAGTTTACTAGTAGGTAGGTGTGGTGCAATCGAAATTTACATCTAAATGGCGCTATGGTGGCGATCATTTCTAGTTACTTCTATGATTAATCTTGGTGTTGTTTCTCTCTGATGGGGCCTCGGATGAGGTTACAAGAAGAATGATACATGTATGTGTGAACACAGAAGCTATACTGTCTGAAATTTTCTATGGCAAACAGGGGCAAGTGAAATTGTGTCTGCACATAGAACTCGAATTCATGAGACCATGGTGTCCTAAAAATTGCTAGAGTACATGCGTCCCTTGCTTGAAACATCCTTGTCAATCAAACGATCAATATGCTACATGATCTCCTTCGTAGGGAGGCTTTTCTGAAAAAAAAATCAAGGACCCGTATGTATTTGCCAAGAAAGTGAGTGCTTTTCTGGAAAAACGAAGGACTCATATGTAATTTTAGAAAAATATGGGGCTTAGTCATGTAAAAGGGGAGTCTTTGAAAAATCGAAGATTCATACGTAATTTTAGGAAAATGGATGGCCTTTTCGCAAAAGTGCTGCTGTGGTGGGCCTTTTTGGCAAAAATCAAGTGCACATGCGTAATTCCAACCGAAGAACGTTTTCGTAAAAATGCCGATGTGATGTTGCTCCCGATGCGCAATTCCTCAGAAAATAATAGAGAATAAAAGAGGGAGCATTGTAAGGCTTGCAAGCCATATTGAGCAGAGGGTCTCCATGGGATAGAAGGGCTATGACATGGTGGAAAGGTTCATGGAACACCACATGGCCGATACGACTGCGGTGGTGTTGAAGGAAGTCCTACAGAAATCAAGGGAACATTCCCATTCTTGAGCTTCCCCGTGTTCAATGGCGTCTTGTGCTAACATGTAGATCCAGATTTTACCATGGTCAAACTCGAGGTCAACTGTAAATTACTAGTTTTTGCTTCGCGCTTTGTTGTTTTTTTTGTTCATTTCTCTTGGTTTACAGTTTACTAGTAGGTAGGTGTGGTGCCATCGAAATTTACGTCTAAATGGCACTACGGTGGCGATCATTTAAAGTTACTTCTATGATTAATCTTGGTGTTGTTTCTCTCTGATGGTGCCTCGAATGAGGTTACAAGAAGAATGATACATGTATGTGTGAACACAGAAGCTATGCTGTCTGAAATTTTCTATGGCAAACAGGGCTCGAATTCATGAGACCATGGTATCGTAACAATTGCTAGAGTACATGCATCCCTTGCTTGAAACATCCTTGTCAATCAAACAATCAATATGCTACATGATCTCCTTCAGACGCAAGAATTGCGCAAACAATTCTTACTGTATTGCTTGCTTGAATGCAAATAATTTCTGCAGGTTGTAAGCAAGATATGTCTCACTGGACGGTGACTTTGGCCGGCTTCTTCCCCAGCTTGTACCGGACCATCCCGAGGATCCTCAAGAACCAATAGGCGCTCACCAGCTGCAAGCTCGTAGCCATCGCCTTGCAAATAGGGGGGAGAGAGAGGGGGGGAAATAGGAATTAATAAGCGTATGTGTAGAAATGGATATGGTTGGGATTTGGACAAAGGTCGTGAGATTGGGTGTGAGAGGGTGTGAAGAGAAGGTTGGTTTGTTGAATGGATAGATGATAGACGTACCTTGATGAGGATCGGATCGGATTGTCTGCCGTGCAGTGATGTAGGTGATGTACGGCCCAAAAACCATCCGTGCCACCGAGAAGGTCACCGCAAACAGAATCTACAGATGGGAAGAACACATGGCAGACAAATTAAATGTGAGCAAGAGGATCGTGAGAGAGAGAGAGAGAGAGAGAGAGAAGGCTGATGAGGTATCATATGTACATCGATGAGGAGGCTGAGGTCGGTGTCCTTGCTGCCGAACTCCTTGAGCATCTCTCGGAGGTGCAGTAGGGTTTGGAGATCTCCGTGATTAGGGGTGGGAGGTGGATACGAATTATCCGTATTATCTGGTTATTGTATTTGATAGGTGTAAATATGGTATATATTTGTCCATCCGATTAACAATTTTTATCCTATTCGTATTTGAATTCGAATTCGCATAAAAATATGGATGCGAATATAGTATAGACTTTTATAATCTGAAATGTTATTTTATCTGGATAATCCGTATTTGTATTTATATTCGACGAAGCAATATGCATATTTTATTATAATATGACTAATTAGTTAGATAAGTTTTTTAATTTAATGTGAATTCGTATTTCTTTATGTGAAGCACATGAATTAGAATAATTAAGTGTGATTATACGAAGATAAAATATCATTAATGCCTTCATACTACACAAGTTATAAGGATATCTGGATTCGACTGAATTAAGTAGATATTCGATTTGAATTCATATTTGACATTTGTTCGATCTGTATTCGTATACGACATTTATTCAAATCGTATTCGAATCCGAGAAAAAATTAATGCGAATATAGTTTGAGTACTATCCGATCCGTTTTCACCCTTAGCTTATTTGTGACGAACATGTACGCCACCATCTCCGTCCCACACCACACACACATCACCAACCAAAGCAGTTTTATTCGACCAATAATAATAGTGGTGGTCACACGATTTCTAAAATAGGTATTTAGATTTGACAAATAAAATATAAAAGCCTGTAATAGCAAAATAACAAAATGTTTCGTACTAGATACCACATTTATAAATAATTAAGAAAATAAAAAATATTTTAGAAAAATTATGAAATAACTTAAGATAAAATTATGTTGATGCAGTCTGATGTATGGCTTGTGTGCACCAGTGAATGATAATATGTAGTCACTGTCTAGTGCCTACTACCTTGTCGATCTGGCCATTGCCGCCGTACGCTTGTCCTGGCTATGCTTTTTGCCACTGAGACCAAGTCAGAGGGCAGAGTTGCTCTCAGCCCCTCACCAAGTCACTTGATGGCTAATTGCCCTTTGATCTCGTGCTATTTTAGGTAAATTAAAGAGGGGAGGTGTGGGAGTGATTTGAAATCAACCGGGGGAAGCGAGGTGTGGGAGTGGATTGAAATCAATTGAGGGTACATATATGAAATATCTTATTTAATTATCAGTATATATATGTAATATACCAAATGAGATAAAAAAACTTACAAAAATTTATGTACAGTCTCCCGATACAACGTACCTCGTAGTGTAATTTTTGGATAATTTTATCTAATGCGAATGTTGTTAAAAAATTCATACAATTTTGATATTTTTACGAGATTTTACATATAGCAAGTGGGCTCCAAAATTACAAAATTTTATGTGAAGCCTCCCGATATAGTAATAGTTATTGTGTAATTTTTTGGGAATTTTATGTGGTCCAAATTTGCCACATTTATTTGGGTTAACTTAATCATTAATTTACAAATATTTCAATTTTTTTACAATTTTATACATTAGAAATTTGTACAATTAAAAGTAATTACAGTAGTAGAAAAAATGCACCACACTGGATGCGATATGGCTCACTCATCTGAGCTACTGCTATCTTCTTGCCGCACTTGCCTGGCTGTACGTGGCCTTGTCTTCCGTCGCGCATGAGCATGTCCCGTTGGGTACGTTAATCGGTCCAGAGGTTGCGTCTCGGGTGGAAAGAGGTATGGAGACCGTTCTGTCTGCTTAGTGGCAGACGGTGGTCCAGTAGGCTAAGGTACAGTAGGTTGGGTCCGGTAAGGGTCGAAGTCGTCCAGTTGAGACATGCCAAGCTGCGAGCCGCCCGCAATAATGTCATATACGAAGGACTCTAGAAATCCCCCTTGTGGTGCGAAAGAGCTCGCCCGACTGTACAACGTGGCAGCGAAGCCGGAGGAGCTCTGCCCACCGAAGTGTCCAAACCCCTGATTATGCCAAGAATGATGAGCTTTGCCCTGCGTACGCTACAAACCCTGGCATCCTGTACTGCTCTCTAGAAGCATCTGGAAGGCCCATGTCATCATCAGTGGACTTGTCGTCACCCCCATGTTGAATTAGAGGTTGCAAGATGAAATGATACTCGTCGTCACCCCCATGTCATACGACGGAGAGCGATAGTTTGTGCGGTGGTGTGGAAAGCAAAAGGGATGTATCTCAACGATGGACCCGCAGCGGGAGAACGCCATGATGTTAGTGGAACGTAAGGTGTAATAGGAAAAAAATGTAGGTTCGTACATAAGTTACCTCCTCATCGGTACGACGCACGGATAATCGGCGGCTAGTACTATGACGCCATGAAGACTCAGTAGATTGCGATGGCCGGTCGGACTCACTATGTCACGATGACCTGGGGTGAGCATGGTGCCCCCACTGGGTGGCCCATGTGCACATTGTGATCCGTGGAACGGCCGCAGCTTAGGTTATGCACTATTTTTGGCCTACTTTAGAATGAACTTCATAGTCTTCTGCAGGGTCGGTGGTATCTCCGGACTACTGGTGGTAGCCTCCGACACGCTTGCAATGCGCTGCGCTTGCTCCAACCGAAGTGACATATGAAACAAGTTCAGTAATGAGCAATATGAATTTCTTGAATGGAACGATAAGATATTTGAACTATCTTACGATGTCATGCCGCCAAGAAGCGCTGTGGGGATCGATGGAGCGTTCTAGATGTTCCTCATGCGTGATGTGCTCGGGGCAATCTGGCGGAGGAATGCTCAGTCTGCTGCGTGACCGAGGTACGTACCACTCCAGGTACTAGTCATGTGTCTGGACGTTGTATGGATGCTGCTCCATGATGACATCGACGTGTGCCCTTTCTATCCATACTATCGTCCACTACTGCTGCATTGGCTGCCAGTCCGTACCATGCCAACTAGCCCTCAATTGCCTGCATTTCCAAAATCATCAACGTTACATAACAAGACATAGAAAGTGTGCACAATAGTCAGATGGAGCTTGACTCACCGTTACACAGCATGCGGTAGGAACTTGCCATCCAGAGGGGGCACGACCTGGTACAAACCCAACTATCGCATCATGCGCTGTGGCGTGTAAACCTCCACCATGTATGAGAAGACCAGATGGTGTGTCGTCGTGCATAACTCCCGTGTGACCACGCCACCAACACGCATTTAACTAACTGCAAAACAAGTGGCGTCACTTTTCCAGTCCGAGTCAAAGTGGGCCTTGGGCCTTGTAATCACACTTAGACTATTTGGGCCTGCACTAATCATGGGTGTACTGTTCACATGAACAGTACCCGTGAATAGTACCACATCCCCTTTTGTTAGATAAGTGCGGCCTCCCCACTCCTATTTAAGGAGGTCGCACTTTAGTTTTCCTCGGGTTTTCTTAAGAGTTTATTCTGCTTAGCGGTTTCGCGCATGTTCGGTTTGAGGAACCCCAACTTGTGAACTTAAACATTATTCGCAATTTCAGATTGCATCTTTTACTCTCTTGCTTGTGTTCTCGATTCGCTTGCAGGAGATAGCCTTCTTGGCGAGGTCAATCGTGTTCGCACGGTTGATAACCAACGGAGCGATGGTGTAGTGATTGCGGGGTTCGATCTGTTTTGGTCGAGCCTTTGGATCATCAACGTCGAGATCTCCACAATCGACTTATCAGTACCTCTCGGAAGATCGGGCCATCGTCACATCAGTTGGTATCAGAGCAACGGTTGCCCGTGAGGTAATTCTTGTATCCCTAGTTAGTAGATTGGTTTTTATTTCCTATAGCCCAGAAAAAAATTGCCCCACAAAAAGAGTTAATTCCGCTGTCCAAACCCCGTTGTGCCTTTCGATCTGTTAGTTTTGGTTTGCTAAATTGAATTTGTGTCCGTCATAGCATTGTCTAGTTGCTGGTCACATCTTTGTTCCATTAAAAATCCAAACAAAAGAAAAATTCCCCACCCCAAACCCTAATTTCCAATTTCGGCTGATTTTTCCTTCCTCTGCAGCCGCCACCAAAAACGCCATATCTTTTTATTCCGAGATTATTTTTGAGTGGGACCACCGCCATTAGATTCAAAAATCCTTTATCCATCTATCTGTAAAATTTCACGTCATTCCAGCAAGGCAGTTAAGAGATATCTGCGGTGGAAGTTGATCTAAAATTCCAAATTGAATCTGCAACAGTCGGCACTTGTGAATTTTGTGCGACTTTTTCGGTCGGTTTCCAGAACTTGGCCCCAAAACAAAAGTTGTAGAAAAAGCCGTCAGAAAACATAGAAAAAGAATCATTGAAAAAAAGGCAACTGACAAAAGTTATGGCCAAAATACCGACGTGCTGTCTAGTGGACAGAAATCTTCAGTTTCCAGTTTTGGGTCAATCCTTGTGTTCTTCAATTCCAGATTGCATTGGATTGAATTATCTTCTATTTACCACTCCTACACTTTGCCATACACTTATTTTTAGCCGTCTTCCATGCTTGGTTGATCAGCAACATAGGCTAAGTGCTAGATACTGAACTATAATTCAATTCTATGCAATTCTGAAATGAACTGATTGTTCTCCATTGCTACCATATTGTGCCTTTCAAGCTACACCTACTCTTGATCGAACAGGTTCCCTCTTACAATCGTACCCACGCCGACACGGTGTCACGAACCAGCCACCGGTTGTACCACCTGCTGCATTGGTAAGAACACTTGTAAGAGTGTGATAAGACGCTTAGAATGTGTGATTCCACCTTCCACCACCTAGTAGTTGATAGGGATAATACCTTTGTGTTGTCTTCTGTTTTCTACTAACCATGATAGGTGGGTCGTCGATGATCAAGAGTGTGTTTTAAAGGAGAGTTCATGATGCTCTTGGATGAACGACGATCGATAGGAAGCTTCAAGCTTCGATAGACACATTGCAGCGCTCCATCGGTTCCATCAATGAGAGACAAAGCCGAGATCTTGGCGCTGCATTTGCTGCCCATGATGCACGCCACAACACCGCTTACATCACAATCGTCATGGTATGGGAGGTAATAATTTTCAGCACTACAATGCTCGTGCTAATGATGAACCATTTGCTAAAGTTAAATTTACCATACCATCCTTTGCGGGTGTTTATGATGCTGAAACTTATCTAGATTGGGAGATGACAGTTGAACAAAAATTTAATGCCCATCTAGTTCTGAAGTGCATAGAGTCGGACAAGCTACTAGTGAATTTAAAGATCGTGCTATCATTTGGTGGACTCATGTAGTTAATTCTGGTTTAGCACCGATACATGGGATAGATTGAAAGTAGCTATGCGTGCTAGATTTGTTCCTCCCGCTTTTAACCATGAAATGCGTAAGAAATTGCAGCAATTAAACCAAGGTAATAAATCTGTGAGGAATACTATCAAGAACTACAAATAGGCATGTTGCGTTGTAATGTTGTAGAAGATGAGGAGGATACGATGGATCGTTTTTATGGGGGCTTAAGGTGTGAAATTCAGGACATAATTGATTACAAAGAGTATAATGATATCAATAGATTCGTCCAGCTTGCTTGTTTGGCGAGAGAAGGAATTGCGGGGTAGGCGACAAAGGACTAGGAGCAACTTTGGGAGTACGTCGCATCGAGATCGACACGGGGCAAGCCAAGACAGCCCCACCTCCTATTTTTCGAGCTGCTGCCCCTCTGTGAGTAGGGCGCATTCAGCAGCGCCTCCGCCACCATCATGCGCATCCGAGACGAGCAAATCTACTAGTATGCAAGCACCAACAAAGAGCACTTCATCGGTTGCTTCCACGGGCGTCGATGGCCATTGTGTGCCACCGTTGTAAAGGGATGGGCCACATCATGAGAGATTGCCCAAGTCGGCGGCGTATATTACGACGAGAAGATGGTGGTTATGTAAGTGCTAGTGATGTTGAGGATGAATATGCTCTTGCAGCTAACCTTGCAGTTGAGAACAATGCCAAGAGGAGCATAAGCTGATTGAATCACTAACCCCATTGGTTGAGAATGAAGATAAGGAGATGGATGCACTTACATCATCCGAGGAGAGCCAAAAGGTAAAGAACATGGTGCTATCATCGCTCACAAGATCTGATTTGGTGCTACAACAAGACATAGAGCAACCTTGTGAGTATATACCTGCTGTAGTGCAATCTTTTGATGTTCCTTGTGTTGACTTAATTGAACCATGTGCTGATCTAAATTCTCATAATTTTGCATATGTCGAATTAATAACACATAAAGAAGTTTTGACTAGAATTTCTCCTGCTAATTCATTGTGTTACATCATGTTGGATCTACCTATGAAATTGTCACATGCTATGGAGAAAGTTTCTGAACTTACATGTTCGAAATTCTTGTTTAGTGCCTACACTCCTGGATATAAGTTTAATTTGATTGGAGATTATGGTGTGGAAAATCAATTTCTTGTATATCGAATATGCATAACTTGTGATCCCATGGATGAATTGAGACTTGCTATTTGGAACAACAATTCTTGTATGCTGAATCATGTTCAATGTGAGAGGGAAGTAAAATTTAGTACTCATCTAATGCCTATGTGTTCATCTCTTTTTGTACTATCTAGTATGGACAATCTGAATAAAGATGATGAATTATGGCAGAACATACAAATCTCTTCACCCTGGCTAGATGAATTTACTATTGTTCGATTGAGATACGATTATATGGATGAACTTTGCTTGATTCCAAAGGTTGTAGTTTTGTCCATATATGCCACCACTACAAGTTTACGAAATCAAAGATTTGAATTGCATAAATGCTTCACTTACATTTGCAAAACAAGTTGCAATAATTATTGTGTGAGAAATTTTGAATTGCTCATTAACATATATGATTACTCTTGGGTTAATAATACAATGAGCTTTTATGATCATTGCTGTTTTATAACATTAATTGTGCAACAACGAAGAACTGTTAAACGGATGACGTATACATATACCATGCATACACCTTGGCTTCTTTGTTACCATATTTTCAGCTTATCAAAAGCCGAGGACGGCTTTGTTTGCAAGAAGGGAGGATGATAAGAACATGAATCCTATGGATACAACCATATTTGCTCTACTTGTTGTTACAATTACAAGAGCTCCTACGCATCACTTAAATTATGAGGTGAGCTCGTTTCAAAGAGATTTTACTTTATTTGATAAAGAACTTATGATATTACATAATGAGAGTTTGTTGCGTTTGTTATCATACACCAAGATTTATGATCAAGATCATGCAATACGTGACACTACACATATGTTAAAACCGAGGACGGTATTCCATCAAGAAGGGAGGATGATGTGACCACGCCACCAACACGCATTTGACTATAGCGGCCAATATCAAGAATGAACTAAAGGTGAATTCGTTTCTTCAACTTCAACATATTTTAAATGAGAATATGATGCTACCTAATGATGAAAATATATATATTTGTAGCACCACATCACTTTGGAACCAATTGAAGCAAGGGTTCAAGTTGGACAGGTTTTGGAATCCAATTCGGCCTCCGGATCAATTCGGATTCAGCCTGACAGGCCAACTTCAAACAGCCATAACTTTTGATCCAGAAGACTTCTCGGGGCCGTGAGTACTCGTTGGAAAGATCTTGGAGTCTACTTTCAGATGAATCTGGTCTCACCTCAAAATTCCATCCGAGCCGATCAGAAACTGCAAAACAAGTGGCGTCACTTTTCCCTCCGGATCGGGCCATCGCATCACCGGGGCAATGCAGGGACAACCCGTACGAAGATACACGATGCATGAAATCTACCGTCCAGGGACTCCATATGATGTCGCTATATGCAACGACTCGAACTTGTTGTGCCACAGCAAGTAGCACTTCGACGGTTTGCCCTTCGCCCATTGCAAACGGGCAGCAATTTAACGGATGCCCATAGTGGGCCTGTCTATCAGGTTGGCGAACTCGCCGAACAAGTGCACTGGCATCACGATCGTTGGACATTCGACAGGGAAGTGCTCTCAACTTCACAGCTGCAGGAGCACGTAGCAGATGGCCAGATTGGGGGTACCAGCAGTGGCGCACTGGCAAGCATCACATAACCCCTGATATATGGTGCACAGAACCGCTGATCCCCAGCTGTACCAAGGCATCACCCGAACTCTGCGTCCACCAAAGACTCAGTGAGGCCGATGAATTCGGCATTGCAAATATCGTTGTGTGTGGATGGAAACATGCTCCAACCAAAGAGCTGGATATGGAACGCGACAAGGTGCATCCTGACGACCTCCGGTGATGCAACCTGCGAGCACACACTGAAATTATTGAGCCACATGTGGGGGATGCCACGTGCACTCTCTAGGATAGGCTGGCCAAACCGGTCCGCCAGCATCTCCTTCCAGTTGGCTGGTGTAGGGGATGTAACAAGTGCGTCACCCTCGAGAGGGAGATTGGTCAAGAACGCGACGTCCTTTAGAGTGACCGTCATCTCTCCCCTACGAAAGTGGAATGTGTGCGTTTTGGGCCTCCACCTCTCCACCAGTGCCGCGAGCAGGCTGCCGTCGATGGTGAATTCGTGTCTAGTGGAGACCAGCCTTGCAAAGGGTAACAAGCCCGTGGCCCATAGGGTTGGGACGTAGCGCTCGTCTAGCGCCCACGGATCCCTCCCCTCTGTAGCTTGAACGGCAAAGGGCCAGCCGTGTCACCCGTCATCCATACGTGGCAATAGGGACCTTGATTAGAAAAATACTTCTAATTGCAATAGAGAGCATCTGTGTCAATAGCACATGACAATCATGGGACTTCATGCCAATTAATTTCAAATTTTCCATCGAAACAAGTTTCTTTATGTTGACGGAGTAACTAGACAGAACTTTCACACTATACAAGCACTGACATAGTTTAATTCTCTCATTATTAGATAGAGTGTAACAAGTAGGGGGAAGGTAAGTTCATCCTTTATCAGTGCTAACTCAGGCCTGTTGTCCATATCAACCAAGTCAAGCCGTGCATTGACACTATCCTTTGTTTTGTCATGAATGTTCAGTAAGAGGCCAATCAAGCTATCACATATATTCTTCTCTACGTGGATGACGTTGATCAGTGGCGAACTTGTAGGTGCTCCCAATAAGGTAAGTCCCAAAATATTGATCCCTTCTTTCAGACGTTGTTCTCACAGGTCATCGATTTACTTCCCTTTCCAAGCATAGTATTTAAATCCTTAACAATATCATAGATCTCTTTTCCGCTTAAATACCTTAGAGCTGAACTGTCATCGTTCTTTCCGTCGAATTGTTTCTTCATCATGCGGTATGGGTAAGTCCTCCGAAAGAACCTACGGTGACGCATGTACATAGTTTTGTGCGAGTTCTTAAGGCACATACTCTCGGTATCATCTAAACAGTGGGTACAAGCTTTGGCCCCCTTTTATACTCTGGCCCGACAGGTTAGGAAGGGCAAGATAATTATTTATGGTGCAGAACAAGGAGTGTAAAATGAAGTTTTCTCGTTTGTACACATCCCATATTTGTTTGATCCATATCATTTTTGATCTTTCACCAACGGTGCTAGGTACATATCAATATCGTTTTGCAGGTTGCTTTAGCCCTTGGATAAATATCGACAGCAAAATATACTTCTGCTTCATACACAATCAAAGAAGAAGGTTGCAGATGTAGAGAGTCATAGGCCAAGTGCTATGTCGGTTGCTCATATTACCGAAAGCATTCACTCCATCTGTACTCAATCCAATTCTTATATTTCTCAGTTCTGCATCAAAGTCTATAAATCTCCTATCGATGTTTCTTTACTGGGCAGAATTAGCAAGGTGTCTTAGCATTTTATCCTTCTTACGCTCTTCCAAGTGCTAATGCAGCAGTTTTGCCTCCTTTGGGTTATCAAAAAACCGCTTCAAACGGGGAATTACAGGAAGATACTATGCCACCTAAGCAGAAGGTCCTCTCTTCACCGCTATTCCCTCGCCATCATCTGATTGATTCTTACATTTGTATCGAGATGCGTTGCACACCGGATATACATATTTGTTTGCATACTCTTTACAGTAGAGGATACAGTCATTCGAACATACATGTATTCTTTTTACTTCCATTCCTAATGGACAAAGAACTTTCTAGGCTTTGTAGGTGGTTTTGGGTAACTCGTTTCCCTCCGGAAGCATGTCCACTAAAAGGCCTGACAGTGTCATGAAACTTTTCTTGGAACAACTGTTACTTGCCTTTAATTTTAGAAGTTCAAGTATGGCAGACAACGTCGTGTACTTTGACTTACAGCGCGTGAACAAAGGTTTCTCCGAGTCCTCTATTAAGCCCCGGAATTTAACATACTCTCTCTCATCACAGTTTCCTTCTGCATCATAAAGCATCTGATTCAGATTGTTATCATTCAGCCTATCCGAATCGAAACCACAATCGACATAATCATCCGGTGGTATATCATTGACTTCATCGGCGTTGTCACCATTACCATCTTCCTGTGTAATATGCTCTTAACCATGACTAGTCCATCATGTATACCCCTTTTTGAAACCCCTTCGAATCAAGTGCGCTCCAATCTACATTTGGCTCTTAAACATCTTTAGATTCTCTCAGTCAATGCATGGATAATACATATATTCCACCCCTTATTCAACATATCCTCCTCGGTAGATCTTGTAAAGACAGAAACGCCATTAATGTACTCTTCACTCACACGGTTCTTAACATATGTCCAGTTTCGGTTCTACGTTACATATATAATAATTCAGTATAATATATTCAATAAATTAATTACTATACTATATATGTACGATCTAAATTAAGTAGCTATATGTAGTAATAATAATTAATTAAATTGAATTAAGTAGAAATAGACTACGAATTGACTAAATCCTAAACCATGCTAGATATAAAACAATCTTCTCTCTACATCAAGCTAGCTAGATCAACCATCTTCACTTCTCCTTTCACTAAAAGCTATAAATGTAAATTATAATGTAATTAGAAACAAATTACTAACTACAGGTAGCCAAAAACTTAGTGGATGTACAATAACTTTTGTCAAATAGTCTCATTTCACCAAATCACCTTAAAACTCTGCCTCTATCTCAAAGTAGTAGCGTAGATTTAGAATTTAAGACAGAGAATCAACGGGTCTATGTGCAATTAATATAGTGGAATTTTCACAGATGGTTTTTTTATATAAACCGTCTATGAGGTATCACAGACGGTTCAAATAAAAATCATATGTGATATTTGAAAATATCACAGACGGTTCTTGGTAATAACCATCTGTGATACTTCACAGACTGTTTTAACCACGAAATGTCTATGATATTTTCTCTTCACAAACGGTTTTTAGAGCTGGCAGCAACATAGACGGTCTCTAAACTGAAATCGTCTGTGATTGTATTTGATATAGATAATTTTATAGAATCGTATGTGATGTGATGTTTAATATATGGCTTTTGGTACCAAGTGCGGCTAGGGGGTAGACGTGGCATGATCAATCCTCTGCGAAGAGACAGGCAAGGCAGACGGTGGCGACGGCGTGCATGGTGGAGATGGCGTGTTGCAGAAGTCGCAGGAGAGCTTCGGGTACAGCGCCCACACCAGCAGGAACGCCTCCATGACCGCCACCACTCACATGATGATGTAGGGAGAAAAGATTGAGAGAGAGAGAGAGAGAGAGAGATCTGGGATTAAACAATGCTTGAGTAGAGTTCGGGTATCAATGATTGAATTTCAAATATCGGGTATTTGTAGGGATGGAAGACGGTAATGAATAATCTATTTTATCCGATAGTTATACTCAAAAAAAGGAGAAAATACGAATATGGTAAGTAAAATTTATATTCAAAAATATTCGTATTCAAGAATATTCGAATCTATGTTTGAGAATATATATGTATTCGTATTTGTATTTGAGAATATTTGTATTCGTATTTGAGATTATTCGATTCGTATTCGATCCGTTTTCTATGCTTGTGGGCTGGTTACTGGAAATCCCGGGAAAAAATCCGAACGAATTTTGCAATTCAAAATTTGAATTTAGGTGGTTTAAAACTGCTAACCGTTCAAGTAACCGGTGAAAAACCGGCAAAACCACTAGGAATTTGATCTACCGAGATTTGTTACAGAAGTTGTAGGAAGATATTCGTATTTGACCAAAATAAGTATATATTCGATTTAAATTCGTATCCGTTACGACATTCAATTTATATTCATTTTTAAAAATATTTATATTTATTTTAAAAGATAAATTTGTATTTATATTTAAAACTATACGATCGTATCCTGTCAATTTCCCTCCCTAGGTATTTGCTCAGCCACCACATGTAAACTAATGAGTTATGCGACCACAAGCAACTTTGTGTTGGTGCCTTAGTTAATTGTACTTCCTTTTATTACAGTATGAAGTGCCCCGTGTACCAAATATATATAAAAAAATAGTTAATGATATGAAACAATGCAGACCTCTATTAAATGCTACTCTTAAATGTTACACAGCAACCATTTAACTGCTTTTACAAGACAGACATTTATCTGAAATAAGCTATTTTATAGTTAAAATTATATTGTAATCGGTTAAAATTACACTGTAACTGATAGTGACTTATTTAACATAATTAAATTTAAAAAATAAAAATAAAAAATAAGTTAGCCCTTCATAGCAATGTAAACGAAAGAACAGAAAAAACATTTAAAAAGCAAAAAAGTTAAAAAAAAGTCGAAATTTACGAATAGTGAAAAATAAATCAGAAGCGAGAAGCTCAAACCGAAATGAGCGGGACCTTAATTACAATATTACAAAATAAAAATCCCCAATAAATTGAACCTATATGCAACGAAACAAAGGGAATAGTAAATCATATACCCAAAGATAATTCGACTCATTGACGCTTCACGTTACTTCATTGCGTGATAACGCAGACCTATAAAATATTTCGAATTTTAACGAAGTCAGTAGCATCTACGTGTGTTCCATGTCGAACAAGCAATAATGTTGACCACAGGGAGAGCTTACGAACGAAACAGCTCCTTGTTACGATGATGGCCGATTGCAGCAATGCCATCGCCACCACATACAGATGCACCCACGGAAGAGCCAGCAGTTTATAGTTCGCAAGCGCAACGTACGTCTTTAATTCAGAGGCGATCGTACTACGTGCCGGGCGGACGGATTCAAGCAGCGTTTGCTGCCTTGAGTTCGAGGTACTCCGATGGCCTGCTGGCTGGCTTGAAGCCGCGGGCACACGTACGCGCTGGCGATCCACGAGCCGTCGCCACCCGGCCGCGCGACCGTCTGCATGCACGCGCGAACGTACCCCCGGCTCAGCCTCGCGCTCGACGCGGTCGTACGTTGGCGTCGGCATCGCGGCGTGGCCTAATTCCGACGCCGAACGAAGACCGTGTCGAGCGGGAACGAGGCGAACGCCGTCGCCCACGCCCACCGTCGGGCTGCCTAGCCCGACGCTCGACGTACCGTGCATCGCCCCTGTGCTCCTCCGCCCAGTCCACCAGCTCCTGGAAGTGCTCGTCGTACGCCGGCGCCGCGTGATCGTCTCGCGCACCGTGGACGCCCTCCGCAAGCGTGAAGGTCGTGTTGTTGCCCACGTAGTTACGCATCATGGCGTATGGAGAGAGACACCAACTAATTTATCTAAAAATTTAAATTAATAAAAAAATATCAGTAATTTACTTATACTTTAACATTTCTATTCACTTATATTTCAACATTTTTCTCACATGTAAACTCCTTATATTTAGAATGTAGAATAGAAATAGGCTGTAATTATTTTTAATTGCATCAGTTTAGTCTTGAAACTAAGATCTTTTAGATTTGATACCATATTAAGTTCATGCATCAATCAGTTAAAAAAAGTTTAAACTAATAAGAAAAGACAACCAATTTACTTATATTTTAGTATATCTTTTTTTATTGTTCTTAAGCCTTGTTTGGCCGGGCTCAGCTTTAGGTTTTTAAGCTTGAAAACTGTTTTTTCCAGGCAAACGTGTGAGCTTAGAAGCCTAAAAATAAATTATGAGTTTAAAACTAAGTCTACAATAAACTATAAATTTACAGCCAGAATTTTATTGCTTGGCGAAAAAAAAATGGCGAGCTCAGCCAAACGGCGTCGTATTGGCATCAACCTCGCCCGTGAGCAAAAAGATTCTTTCGGCTTTCACTTCTAACACTTAACTAGTGCTATAAAAAAGGAAGACTTAATCTGATGATCCTCGAGGTCATATAGATTAGTCTTGTCATCGCAGAGTACTTGGATATAATATTAGTGCTTACTCTGTGGGAACTACTAGTTCATAACTAGCTACTATTTGCAACACGCAGATTGGAATTATAAAAGAAAGATAAAACTGAGCATCGACGAGGTCATATAAAGATTAGTCTTGTCATCGCAGAGTACTTGGTATATTAGTGCCTACTCTTACGCCACCTACTAGTTCGTAACAACCAACTACTTGCAACATGCAAATTGGAATTATAAAAGAAAGACTTAGATAAAACTGAGCATCCTCGGGGTCATATAGGCCCTGTTTGGATACCTTTAAAATCCGATTCTGGGTAGAATTAAGTGAGAATCTCACCCAAACGCTTTGATTATTTTTCGATTCTTTCAACCGCCGCGGTGGGAAAAATCAGCATTTGGAGAATCCAAAATCTTGTACCGCAAGCCCTATCGGGATTATTCATTATTCAGATCGCCTTCTTCACGCGACTTATCGAAAAATCTTGATCAAATTAAAATCGATTCTCGCGTATCCAAACAGGGCCATAGATTAGTCTTGTCATCGCAGGGTACTTGGATATATACAAGTGCCTACTCTGTGGCAATTACTAGTTCACAACTAGCTACTATTTGCAGCACGCAAATTGGAATGGCCAACGTGAATAATGGCTGTGATTTGCATGTCCGAGTCGTGAGCCGGCGCCTTGTGACGGCCTCCGACTCCTCTATCGAGCCCCGCGTCCTCGACTTCTCCAACATCGACCTCATCCAAGGGAACTTCCCCGTCTCCTTCGTCTGCATATACCCAAAGCCTCCAACCGGCAGCTTCGACGCCGTCGTCGCCACCTTCGCGGCCGGCTTGCCGTCCTTGCTCAACCACTACTTCCCCTTTGCAGGGCGCATCGTGACCAACCCGCGCTCCGGTCTCCCCGAGGTCCTCTGCAACAACCAAGGTGCGGAGCTCGTCGTCGGCGAGGCCAACGTGGCCCTGGCGAGCCTGGACTTCGGCATGATGGACTCGTCCGTAGGGAAGATCCCGGTGCCGTACGGCGGCGACGTCGCGTTGTCGGTGCAGGTGGTGTCGTTCGCGTGCGGCGGCTTCTCCGTGGCGTGGGGCACCAACAACCTGCTCGTGGACGGGCACGGGGTGTGCATGCTCGTCAGCGCGTGGTCCGAGCTCGCGCGGACGGGGGCGCTCGCCGCGGGAGCCCGCCCGGTCCACGACCGCTCGGTGTTCCGCCCGCGCGCCACGCCGTCGACGCCCAGCTCCTCGCTCGACGTGGAGTTCAGGCCTTTGGACGGCGATCGTCTGATCAACGTCCTGACGAGCGACGCGAGTTTCGTCCGGCGCCTGTACTACGTCGACGCGCGGGACATCTCCCGGCTGCGCGAAATAGCGAGCCGAGGCGGCGAGCGCGCGACGCGGGTCCAGGCGGTGTCCGCGTACATGTGGAAGGCCTTAGCTAGTGTCGTGGGCGCGGCGGACGCGCGATGCCGCATGGGCTGGTGGATGGACGGCCGGCGGCGGCTCACCGAGCCGGAGCACCGCGCCGCGATGCGCAGCTACGTGGGCAACGTTGCGACCTTCGCTGTGAGGGAGGCGAGAGTGGAGGAAATCCAGCGGAAGCCGCTGCAAGAGGTGGCGTCCATGGTGCGCGAGGCGACCACGGCGCAGGCGTACGGCGACCGCTTCCAGGAGCTAGTGGACTGGGTGGAGGCACACAAGACTGCCTCCACGTACGTGGAGGCGTGCAATATTGGGCTGGGCAGCCCGACCATTGCCGTGACGTCGTTAACCTCGTTCCCGCTGGACACAGACTTCGGCGTCGGCCGCGCCGCGATGGCGATGCCGACCTCACCGAGCATGAGGCTGTGCTCGGGGTTCGTGCAGATGGTGGCGCGGCCCGGAGGCGACGGGTCGTGGCTCGTCCGCGCGCTCCTGTGGCCGAAGCTCGCCGCGGCGCTCGAGTCGGACGAGCAGCGCATTTTCAGGCCGGTCACCGCGGCGTATCTCGGTCTCAAACCCCAACCACTCGAGGCAGTAAATGTGAAACATGACGACAGCCCGCTTAGCCGGCTTTGATGGGCGCGGCTGTGATGCATAAATCATATCGGTGTTGCGTCGAGGCAGACGTCGCCTCCGTCAGAATAACTGATCCAGTCGTCAGATTGTTGAGCACGATATTCTAATCGTGCACGTCAAGTAGTTAAGCATGATGTTCTAGTCATGCGCTTAGTCGAGTCTTTCTCGTTGTTCAGTTAGAGTATGTGCACAGTTTGCAGTTGTGGGATGGCCATTACTTGTATTCCTTTTGGTATAAATAGAGTCCCCAGAAAAGCTGCAGGAGGTGATTTGTATGCAGCACAAAACCCTGTGTCTTCCATCTCTATTGCGTGAGTTCAGCCAAGTGTTTGAGGAACTCGTAAGTTGTAGAGCGTTTACAACTTACGAGTCGGAATCGACTTGCTAGTCGTAGAGTGCCTCCGACTCCCTAGTCGTATACGACTTCCGACTGCCAGCTACAATTAGATACTCATGGTAGTGTCGAGTACTCGTATATGACTTTGTGGTCGTAGCTTCGAGTGCTCGTAAACGACTACATGGTCGTAGCTCCTAGTGGTCATAAACGACCTCATAGTCGTAAGTTCGACTGTGTGGTCGTAAGACGTTCTGCGTGGTTGTAAGTTCGACTGCGTAGTCGTAAAATGCTCTACGTGGTTGTAAGTTGTTCTATGTAGTCGTAACGAGTACCAGGTACTTGTAGTCGTGGGACTAGGCTTCAACAAGTGGTATTAGAGTTTCGTCGACCATTTGGGAGATATGTCTTCGTCGAGGGCTCAATTAGGAAGGCAGTCTATGACTCCTTCACGGCAAGACCGTTCGCGCTCGCCTACGCCTCCTCCGCACCGACTGTGACCCTGTGACGACAGTGGTTGTGTTATCTAGCACGTCGTCAGGGAGGCTTTGGACTCGGTGGTCTACCCCATGCTCACGTGAACGAACTACAACGACTGGACGCTCGTCTTGCAAGTAAACCTCCATGCACAAGGTCTCTGGGAGGTCATCGAGACCGACGATGCCGACTATTGCGATGACTGGTTCACGTTGTCGGCAATTCTCCACGTCATGCCGGAGAGATGCTGTTGACGCTCGCCGTCAATAACACAGCGAAGGATGCCTGGGAGGCTGTGAAGACCATGTGTACGAGTGTCGACCGTATCCGCGAGGCCAACGCCCAGCAACTGTGCAAGGAGTTCAGGAGCATCTCCTTCAAAGATGGTGAGTCCATCGATGACTTCTCGATGAGGATCTCTGGGCTTGCCAATAACCTCCAACTACTCAGCGATCCCATTCGGGAGGAAGAGGTTGTCAAGAAATTCCTGCAGGTTGTCCTGGATCACTATCTTCAGGTGGCCATCTCGATAGAGACACTTCTCGACATGAGCAATCTCTCGATCGAGGAAGTGACTGGACGACTTCGAGCGGTGGAGCAAAGCTATGTCAACCGAGGCACCAACAACAGGGGAACTCGTCTGCTCCTCACCGAGGAGGAGTGGCGAGCACGGGCGCAGGCACGTGAACGAGATTGATCGTACTCCAACAACAAGTCGTGTGGCAACCATGGATGGGACTCCTCCGGCAATAGAAGGGAGAACCATTCCCACGACGGCTCTGACAACCCCAAAAGGACGAATGTAGGTATTGTGGCAAGTTGGGGCATTGGCCTCGCGATTGCCGCAAGAACAAAGGGAGGAGGCACATTTGGTGCAAAACATCGACGATGTGTGGGCGAAGTAATGGCGGTGGAGGAGGACATCGCCCGGACGCCCACCAACACAATACATGATGACGGGAAGGTTTTCATATGAGGAACGTGCCATGTCGGGGAGACGTCCTGGTTTCTAGACACCGGAGTATCAAACCACATGACGGGGTCTTGCACAACATTCTCTGAACTTGATCGCAGGATCATCGGCTCGGTCAAGTTCGGGGACGGCTCGGTGGTCGAAATCCATGGGCGCGGCACCGTGCTATTCGCTGGAAAAGGGAATCGACATTGCACTCTCACCAATGTGTACTTCATCCCTCGGCTCCAAAGCAACGTCATCAGCATTGGCCAGCTCGAAGAGGGTGGCAACAGCGTGTTGATTGAACATGGAGTCCTGCGCATTCATGATCGACAGCACAATCTCATCGCTCAGGTAAAGCGATCACCAAATCGGCTGTACAAGCTTGCTTTGAGAGTGGTGCAACCGGTCTATATGAGCCTGCAGACCACCGATGAGGCATGGTGTTGGCATGCTTGGTTTGGGCACCTCAACTTCGATACACTCCGAAACATGTCAACAACAGGCATGGTGCGTGGGCTTCCTCGAGTGGCCCACACTGATCAAATCTACAACAGGTGCCTCATAGGAAAGCAACGAGGCACTCCTTTTCCTCAGGAGACCGAACACCGTGCCAACAACCACCTCGACCTCGTCCACGGTGACATGTGCCTCCGACTCTCTAGTCATGTACGACTTCCAACTGCCAGCTACAACTAGATACTCGTGGTAGCGTTGAGTACTCATATACGACTTTGTGGTCGTAGGTTCGAGTGCTCGTAAATGACTACGTGGTCGTAGCTCCGAGTGCTCGTAAACAACCTCATAGTCATAAGTTCAATTGCGTGGTCATAAGATGTTCTGCATGGTCGTAAGTTTGACTGCATGGTCATAAGACGTTCTACGTGGTCATAAGTTCGACTACGTTGTCGTAAAACGTTCTGCATGGTCGTAAGATCGACTGTATGGTTGTAAGTTGTTCTACGTGGTCGTAACGAGTACCAGGCACTCGTAGTCGTGGGACTATGCTATTTGTTAATTGCAGTAAGTGATTTTGTTTATTGTGATATTTCTTTCTCAAATCCTTAGCAAGAGATATTTTTGTTACAGTGGAGAAATTAATTTGTTGCATTGCGTTTCTTTTTTGTGGCAAATAAGTTTTTATTTTGTTGCATTGGTTGTTGTGATTGTCTTGCTATAATAGAAAGGGTATTTTGTTGCAAGCTCATAAATCGTTGTTGTGCTTCACGATTTTGTATTGCAACAAATCGAGTTTGAGTAGGCTCTTGATTATAGGGATTTGATCCAATAATTGGAGGGCAAGCTCTTCACAAGATGATGATTTGGTGTTGGATGCTCAATTTTTCGCATCAAATGGCCCAATTAGATGTATGCTGTGAAGAAATTTTTGAGGAAGGGAGAGATGACTCTGCGAGGATGAAGGGGCGCACCTCCGACTTGGCGAGATGATTTTGCTGTTGCGTCACGAGGAGATCCAGCAATTTGTTCTAGGTTGTAGGAACAATCTAATGACAGAAACAACGTACTCGGATCGGACGTCTGAGCACTAGTCACTTCCTAATTATATGTAACGCCCCGTGTTTTTCCTAACTAAACTAATCGGCAAAATCTGGATTAACAACAGTAATTGAATCATCCAATCAAGTGATGTTAAACAAATACAAGTGGTGTTATGCATTGCAAACCAAAATTGTACAGTCCGTTTTAATTATTACATCGAGTATAACAAAGAAATAAAATTACATGGGATCATTTCATATGTATATAAATATATTCAGAACAATATAGGATACAAAATGCATATAGATCACCTCGTACAATTTTCAATTAATCAAGAGCTAAGGAAAAAAGGTAAAGGTACATGCATAGCATCTTGTACATCAATTACTAATTTTCGAACCATAACCGCTTGCAATTTCATTTGCGAGTAGAATGAACTTAATGATGTTGAAAAAAGACTGAACAAAAGAAGGGAAATAAAAGAAAGAAGTGTCGTCAGAACCCTAGAAGTTGATTTCAAGCTGGGCATTATGCTCAACGAGATACCAGACCGTCCGGGGCCAGTCGGCACCTCTCACACTGTAGGGTCATCACTTGGCAATAAAACAAGCATGAAGTTATACAGAAGTCCAGTTGTTTAAACCCTCCAAGCAAAATATCTCAGGTTCACCCCCCTTATGGCATAGCAACAGACAGAACACAAGATTGCACAACCATTAGATAGGGCAGCCTCTCAGCCACAATAGAGACAACATTCAACCAAGCAGCAAACACACTGAGAGCCAAATAACCACCCACAGCCGAGGAGCAAGCCCACTGAGCCACCACAGTTCTTCCCCCCATTTCCCAAATCCATTCCAGAACCATCCCAAGACCAAGCCACAATCATTCAGCAAGCACAAGGGTAGATCAAAGCCAAGCCAACAAGGTCCAGGAGCAAGGACCAAGAGCAAGGAGCCAAGCTATAGGAGGGGAAGATCACGGCCACCACAAGCCAGAACCACACAGCCTACAGGAGGAAAGCGACACCATGGCCACTTCCTCAACCATTCCCAAATCAACCCAACAACCAACCAACCAGGTAGGCCATGCAACACTTTTCCCCACGATTTCATTGCTTTCTAGGACCACACAAGGAGCATAGGTACTCGCTAAATCAATTACATCATAGCAAAACCTAGCAACCACTAATGAGCATCATCTAGCACTACAAGCTACCAGAGCACCCATCTATCACCGTTGAACAAGCTAGAGTAGTGTAGCAAGAACATAAATGGAAGAAGTTATCGAGGGGCAAGATGCCATAGTGCCAGGCTACCACTCATGCTTGACAACTCATCCACACTCCCCCGGTGTATGGACGGACTTCGAGCCCCACCGTAGTAACCGCGTAGCACTACCGTCGATCTGGATCAAATAAAAAATGCATTGCAAGCCATAAAGATAGACATAAGAAAAGTAAGCCACCAAAGTAAGTAGAGACCGAGAGGAGTAGAGGGGAGATAAAGGGGAGGAGTTTGGCCATGGAGGGATGGCGCATGGGTGATGGTGTTAGCGAAGAGCAAACTGTAGTCACCCACGTAGGCACCAAGGAGGCCGAGGTCAGGCCCAAGGAAGACGTCGAGAGGGAGCATTCCGTCCTTGAGCTTCCCCGTGTCTAGTGGCATCTTGTGCTAACATGTAGATCCAGATTTTACCATGGTCAAACTTGATGTCAATTGTAAATTACTACGACCTGTTCTATTTCCATCTATTGTTTTTGCTTCGCGCTTTTTTTGTTCATTTCTCTTGGTTTACAGTTTACTAGTAGGTAGGTGTGGTGCCATCAAAACTTACATGCAAATGGCACTATGGTGGCGATCATTTTTAGTTACTTCTATGATTAATCTTGGTGTTGTTTCTCTCTGATGGTGCCTCGGATGAGGTTACAAGAAGAACGATACATGTATGTGTGAACACAGAAGCTATATTGTTTGAAATTTTCTATGGCAAATAGGGGGCAAGTGAAATTGTCTGCAGATAGAATTGCTAAAAATTCATGAGACCATGGTATCCTAAAAATTGCTAGAGTACATGCATCCCTTGCTTGAAACATCCTTGTCAATCAAATAATCAATTTGTTGGAATTGAATCGATCAATCCCCTCTATTAGAAATCACTCACTTTTTCCTTTCATTTCTCTGGATGGACACACATAGAGGGAGACCAAGACACCAAGTATTGGGATTGAATCACTCAATCTTATCTCTTTCGCCTCAATGCTTAATAGGAAATACACGGCTTAAATAAGCCTCACGCACACACAGTCACACGACCTCCACGCACCCACTAACTCCACTAGCTCACAACTAGGACATATTCTCATACCACTGTCTGGGATTTTCTCCACGATCCACAAGACTCGGCCAACTTATTGACTCTGACTACGACCGCTTTAGTAGGCACTCCGACTGCTACTCGGATGCTCTGACTATTACAGTACTCTTACGAGTACGATTTACGACCATGACTGCTACAGTACTTGATGTGGCTACTAACCAAACAGCATATGAGGGGACTAGGTAGAGAGAGCCAATGACAGGAGAGAGAGTTCTCGTGTATGGAATGAGTGGATCTCTCCCCTGATGAGGACATCACTGTTGTTCTCTTCAACATCATCATTCTTACCCACCGAAGAGTGAGGGGGAAACAAAGCATGTCGCACAGCTAGTGGTGGTGGACGTTGCTCAAGATTCTCAACTCTATTGTTGATGGTGGTGAGGGTGTCATTGAGCCAATCCAACACGTTGGAGATCTCTTCTGTTCTTTTGTTGACCTCACGGTTGAAGTGTTGCACAAGCATCCTTGTGCGAGGAGTAAGAGGTCCGGCACTCTCAAGTTTAAAAGATTGGTCATCATCCTTGCCACCATGTTTCGAATTCTATGAACCTGTCATTGTTAGTAGAATACAAGAAACTCACAAAATAATTTGTTAGCTCCCTATCAACTACTAGGTGCTGTAGGTTACAGAAGTCTCACACTCTCAAGCTCTTATTAAATGCTTACAAGATTCTTACCAAGCAAAGCAGGTAGCACAATCGGTGGCTGGTTCGAGGAAACTTGACTAGAGTAACGAGTATAGCGATTGCCAATACGTCGAGACCCCTTTGGTTAGTAGTGTGTGGAACTTGGATAGGCAATATATAAGTAGCAAAGGAATGGCAATATTCAATTTTAGAATTACACTAGTTGAATAATAGTCCAAAGTACTCGTCTAAATTGCTGGCACAAACTAATACTCGATCCTAGTTCAAGCTAGCAAACACTAGACGACACAAGGACTATACCAAGAATGCTCAAAATCTAGAAAAGAACAACGCTGCAAAATTCTCTTCTTCTTTTTACTTGTGCATCTTTTTTCTTTTTACACTTGCCTCTTTTTTTTCTTTTTTTAGAGCAACACGAATATTAATCTCACTAAATTATGACCTAGAAATAAAGATTACACAATCTGAAATGAAACAAAACTCAAACTACATGGCAAACAGATGCCAAAAAGGGGTGCTGAAACTTCGAAGGCTGTTTTGTGGCCCTAAACGACCCTTTTTTGGGTTTTCACTTTTTTTGAAGCCTCACAAATATTATTAGACATGTCCTTATAGATTTTTAGATTCACATGTATCTTTTTGTTAGCTTTCCAATGAGCCAAAGAACGCTACAATATGAGTTCGTATGCAAAAGTTATGGCTATTTTAGTGAACACTGCACGAAACTGTCCTGAACTCGGTCTAAAAAAATCAGAACCCAAACACAACTTTGTCCCAGGTAATTCAGCTATCCAGTAAGACATGAAAACTGAGTTGATCTCAAACTCCCAATGATCTGGTGGTGCAGACACAAATCCTAACCCTTTCCAAACTCAGCAGCGAAGAGCAACCACAACAAGCGAGGGGGTAAACCCTTGATCTAACCATCAAATTTTTTTATTATTTTCAGATGTGATACCCGAAACTAAAATCAAAGCACTAGATCAGACCAGCAACTAGAACTTAATGATGAACAAAAATTCAACACAGTAAAATAGAAACCGAAACTGCAAAGGCACAACTAGGGTTTGGTTTTGGAGATTTTTGATGAGCGTAATATTTTTTGGGGCAATTTTCTTGTTATAGGTATGGAAAACAAATCTAAAACAGGAATCTCACGGGCAACCTGTGCTCCGATACCAACTGATGAGGAGATTTGGCACGATCTTTCGATGAGAATGATAACTACGATTTTTTATATGACGTTGATGACAAGGCTACATGACCGAAATGACCAAGTCTGTCCTGCAATCGCTACACCATACCCTTGTCGTTACCAACCATGCCCAACACAGATATTCTTTCCTACAAGCAATTGAGAATCAAAAAAGAAAGAAATAAGCGTGATATAAATTTATGAATGAAATATGAAGTTTCATTGAATAATGGAGAGGCCTGAAGTCGCCATAGTTGGTATAGTCGACACAAGTACACAACTGATATTTTCTGAACAAAAGTCAATCTAAACAAGCCTAAACCCTACAAGTGACATCCCTGACAGTTTTTATGGTGCTAGGGACTTGGGGGGCACATCCGCAAGATTGGGGAAACACCTCACTACAACTCTCTAGTTGGGCTCAAACAGATACAAGGCCCAGAGCCTAGGTTTGGAACTGATTTGGATTTGCTTTATAGATTACTCCATGCTCAGGTAGAGTTTTGAGGTGGGACTAGAACCATTAGAAAGAGGACATCAAAAGCTTTCCAATAAGTCTAAGATTACCTTATTTGGACTCTGTATGCATTTCTATGCTCGTTAGAAGTCAGCGCTATCTACGGAGGTCGAACTAGATTCTAAAACATGCCCAGCTTTCATTCTTGATATTCCTAGCCTCAAAGTGATGTGGTGACCTCTAATGTTCATCCCAGGCACATCCGTTGCTCCATGTGCCTCTCCTTGGTCCTTGCCCATGTTCGTAAGCACAATCACATCATAAGCATTAGGTAGCAACACATTCTCAAAAGTTGAATTATACATCTCTAGGAACGAGCTCATCTGATAATTCAACTTGCGTGCACGTGCCTTCATCATAGTTCCTTGCCTATCATCTTGTACATGAGTGTTGTGTGTATCCAAGGAAGTGATGTCCTCATCATCCCCCTCATACCTCTCTCGGGGGTTTATATACATGAATGGGGTAGGATAGGAAATTTCCATCCTATCCCTTGATAATTACAAAAGGTGAGGATATATTGGTACATTCCTCTATACTATTGGGCCTATTACACATTGGGCCAGTTGCAAGGCCCAATCACGGGGGATTGGGCCACCCTATAACAGTACTCCATCGATAACAAGCGCAGAGGTCCCAATGGGCGAGCTGACACGAACAATTGGCCCAGGGACCCCGCCCCTGTCCCCCGGCAGTAAGCACGCAGGTGTCGATGGGCGAGCTGATGCAGCTGGTAGCTCCCAATCCTCGGGGGTCTGGATGTTGTAAACCAACAGAAGCAGGATTGTTTGACCAATCTTGTCGTGGTTGCGGTATCTTTCAATAGAGGGCGAGCAGGCACGTGTAGGTCGTGCCCCAACCTCGGGCGACTTATAGATGTGGGCGGTGAAGTCCCACACCAAAAGGCCAGGTGCCCTGTTAGGTTGGTGCCTCCAACACAATCAGAGAAGGCCTAACGACTATGTCGCTTGTGACATGGTCACCAAAGGTGTGACCACATGGTGGTCGTAGGTATCGATGACGTCGCAGCCCCAAAGTGGTCGGATGAAGTGTCGAAGAATACCTAAGCACAAGTGGTCAGACGGAGTCTCGACCATGAGGTGGTTGGACGAAGCGTCTAAGATCACGAGGTGGTTGTACGAAGTCTTGAAGTTGGATGCTTAGACACCCTCCTTCCCACACAGCCTTCGGACTTGGAGTCGACGAAGTCGGCGGTGAGACGATGACTCGTGTGTGCATGGTTCATCCCCCACCCTTCAGACTTAGGGTCAACGAAGGCAACGGCGAGACAAAGCTATGGTGCGCATAGCCCGTCCCCATCCTTCGGACATGACATCGACGAAGTTGGCGACGAGACAAAATAGACGCGTGCACGGCAACGTCCGCATGGTGTCTGACGGAGACCATGTGAAGTCCTCGACGGAGAAATCGGAGGGCATGAAGGCCAGCGAAGGCAGCATAAGGCCCGACGAAGGCAACATGAGGTCCAACAGAGGCCACGTGAGGTCTGCAGTGGTGACATCTGCGCGGTGTCTAATGGAGATCATGCGAAGTCCTCAGCGGAGAAGCCAGAGGGTGCGAAGACTACGAAGTTAATGCAAGGCCCAACGGAGGCAACACGAGGTCCAGCGAAGACACACGGAGGCCACACGACGTCTGGCGGTGGCGATGTCCGCACGGTGTCCACAGAGATCATGCGAAGTCCGCAGCAGAGAAGTCGAAGGGCGCGAAGGCCAGCGAAGGCAACACGAGGCCCAACGGAGGCAAAGTGAGGTTCGGCGAAGACCCGCGGAGGCTACGTGAAGTCTGGCAGTGGCGACGTCCACGCGGTGTCCAGTGGAGATCATGCGAAGTCCTTAGTGGAGAAGTCAAAGGCGGATGCTCCATCCCCAGGTGTCGACCACGGGGTGGTCGTGTCTATCGGTGAAGACTTGACCACGGCACGGTTGGAGATGTTACCAAAGTCACGACCGTGGCGTGGTTGTGGGTGTCAATGTAGATGGCAGTGGGGCAAAGGCTTTGGAGTGCGCACTCCATGCAGAATCCTCGCTGAAAAGGTTTGACATTCCCTGGTGTTGTTCGGAGGTCGGCTCCTTGGTATCAAGATGACACGGGCATCGCGGTCGACAGTCGTACCGATGTGGGCATCACGGTCGACGATCGTACTGGCACAGGCATTGTGGTCATTGCCATGGGGTAACATCAGCTGCCGTGTGCTGGATTCAGCTGTCGCTACCGCCATACTTCTCTTTCTCTTGGTTGCCATCGCTTTCTATTATCTTCTCTTGTGTAGCTTCTTGTGCGTCCCCACGGACGGTGCTAACTATTGTGGTTACTGACCAAACAACATATAAGGGGACTAGCTAGAGAGAGCCAACGACAGGATAGAGAGTGCTCATGTATGGAATGAGTGGATCTCTCCACCTCATACCCCTCTTCAGGGTTTATATACATGAACGGGGTAGGATGGAAAATTCCCATCCTATCCCTTGATAATTACAAAAAGTGAGAGTATATTGGTATATTGCTCTATACTATTAGGTCTATTATATGTTAGGCCAGTTGCAAGACCCAGTCATGGGGTTGGGCCACCCCTACAACAGTACTCTAATAAATATGACTAACAACCATGACTACTATAGTACTCCGGAGTGGTCTCTGACTTCGAGGTCTCCAGCTGCTACAACACTCTTGAGTGGTCTCCGACTCCGGGGTCTCCGATTGCTACAGCACTCTGGAGTGGTCTCCGACTGCTACAACACTCTGGAGTGGTCTCCGACTCTGGGGTCTCCGACTACTACAAAAGTTCAGAGTGGTCTCCGACTGCTACAATACTCCAGAGTGGTCTTTGACTCTGGTGTCTCCAACTGCTATAGCACTACGGAGTCTCCGACTGCTACAGTAACTGATCGAGTACGACTGCTACTTTGACCACGGCTTTGATCACTACTTCGACCACGGTTTCAACCATTACAGCTTCTACGACCACTATAGCTTATGACCAGACTCATGCTGTGACTCTTTGCATGTTGCAGATACTGGCGCCTCTATCCGACCGCTTCTCATAGCTCAGCATGCTCTGTTCACATAGTAGCACTTTCTCCTCCTTTCTTTTCTTAGGGCACTTGTATGCAAAGTGACCAAACTCTTGGCATTTATAGTACATCACCTTGGTTTTGTCGAACTTTCTTCAACCACCACCACTGCTAGAGCCACTAGTGGATCCCTTTCCTTCTCGCTTCGACGACCGAGTCTCCCACTCGGCCTTGGTGAGAAGCAAATTCTCCTCGTCCCCCTTCTTGTGCCTGTATATCTGCTCCTCATAGCTTTGAGGCGGCTAATCGCCTGCTCAAATGGCATGGAATCCACGTTGGATAATTGCTCAAATGTTAGGAACTGAATCAAGCAACTTCTTGGCGAGTGTGGTATCCTCCAGGGTGGCACCAAGGCTACTGAACTTGCTCGCTAGCCTACTGATCTTGCTAGCAAACTCATCGATGGAGTCACTTTCCTTCATGCGCAGGGCCTCGAATTCACTTTTCAAGATCTGCAGTTGTGCCTTCTTCACTCGACCGGCACCGAGATACCTCGTCTTCAAGCTCTCCCACACCTCCTTGGCTGTCTTCTTGGCAACCTGGAGGAGCACATCCTCAGGAATGGCTTGAAAGATAAATGCAAGTGCCATCTTGTCCTTCCTCCTTTCCATGACCACTCCAACCACGGGTTTGATCGCCTCCCAAATGTCCTGCACCTCCATACAAGCCTCCATCTTGATCGCCCAAGTGGAGTAGTTGGAGGACGTAAGCATTGAGCATTAGAGAGAGATGCCTCCCTCCCTCGTCGACCGTGCCACCATTGCTACCGTTTGCTCGGTGGTGGACATCATGTTAAAGCAAAGGTACTTGGGCATATGCTGAACCGAGAACTCAGGCTCTGATACCAAGTATTGGAATTGAATCACTCAATCCTCTCTATTAGAAATTACTCACTAATTCTTTTTGTTTCTCTGGATGGACACACACAGCGGGAGGCTAAAGATTTAGAGTGGTCTCCGACTCGTGATCTCGACTACTACAAAGACCCAAAGTGGTCTTCGACTCTGGGGTCTCTGACTGCTACAGGACTCCAAAGTGGTCTCCGACTCCGGGGTCTCCAATCGCTACAGCACTCTGAAGTGGTCTTCGACTCTAGGGTCTCAGACTGCTACAGTAACCGTTCGAGTATGATTGCTGCTTCGACCATGGTTTCGACTACTGCAGATTCAACGATCACTGTAACTTACGACCACACTCATGCTGCGATGCTTTGCACGTTATATATACTAGCGCCTCCATCCAACAGCTTCTCATGGCTCAGCATGCACTCTGGCTCAAGCCTCCATACTTGTACTTATCACACGTATTGCCGTGCATTTCTTCTGTTGCCACACACTACTACTATGCAAAGACCTATACAGCACGATCACTACATGCAAAAGTCTAAAGTAAACATGTAGATACCATCTTTATCAATATTAGTATCTAACACAATATGCTACAAGATCTCCTTCAGAAGCAAGAATTACGCAAACAATTCGTACTGCATCGCTTGCTTGAATCCAAATAATTTCTGCAGGTTGCAAGCAAGATATGTCTTACTTGATGGTGACTTTGGCCGGCTTCTTCCCCAGCTTGTACCCGACCATCCCGAGGATCCTGAAGATTCAAGAACCAGTAGGCGCTCACCAGCTGCAAGCTCGTAGCCATCGCTTTGCAAATAGGGGAGAGCGAGAGAGAGGGGTAGAGAAAGAAGATAGGAATTAACAAGCGTATGTGTAGAAATGGAAATGGTTGTGATTTGGAAAATGGTTGTCGATAATTCGTAGGGAGACTTTTCTAAAGAAATCAAGGACCCGTACGTTTTTCCCGAGAAAGTGAAGTGCTTTTCTGGAAACACAAAGAACCCGTACATAATTTTAGAAACAAACGTGGAGCTTAGTCATGTAAAAGGAGAGTCTCTCGAAAAAAAATAAAGATTCATACGTAATTTTGGGAAAGTGGATGGTCTTTTCGCAAAAGTGCTACTATGGTGGACCTTTTTTTAGCAAAAATCAAGTACCCATGTGTAATTCCAACCGGAGGACGTGTTCATAAAAAAATGCCTATGTGACTTGCTCCCGAGGCGCAATCCCTCATAAAATAATAGAGAATAAAAGAGGGAGTATTGTAAGGCTTGCAAGCCATGTTGAGCAGAGGGTCTCCATGGGATAGAAGGGCTATGACATGGTGGAAAGGTTCATGGAACACCACATGGCCGATAAGATTGCGGTGGTGTTGAAGGAAGTCCTACAGAAATCAAGGGAACATTCCCATTCTTGAGCTTCCCCGTGTCCAATGGCGTCTTGTGCTAACATGTAGATCCAGATTTTACCATGGTCAAACTTGAGGTCAACTATAAATTACTAGTTTTTGCTTCGCGCTTTGTGGTTGTTGTTTTTTTTTTGTTCATTTCCCTTGGCTTACAGTTTACTAGTAGGTAGGCGTGGTGCCATCGAAATTTACGTCTAAGTGGCACTATGGTGGCGATCATTTTAAGTTAGTTCTATAATTAATCTTGGTGTTGTTTCTCTCTGATGGTGCCTCGGATGAGGTTACAAGAAGAATGATACATGTATGTGTGAACACAAAAGCTATACTGTCTGAAATTTTCTATGGCAAACGGGGGCAAGTGAAATTGTATCTGCACACAGAACTCGAATTCATGAGACCATGGTACCCTAACAATTGCTAGAGTACATGCATCCCTTGCTTGAAACATCCTTGTCAATCAAACAATCAAAATATGTTACATGATCTCCTTCAGACGCAAGAATTGCGCAAACAATTCTTAGTGCATAGCTTGCTTGAATCCAAATAATTGTTGGCCCAGCTAAATACCCACGCGATCACAGTGGACACAGTTCACACTTTCGTGGGAAAAACTCAAGGAGGAAGAATACACGCAGAGAGTTTTTTTTGCGGCACCAAAACGTTGGCCTTTTCTCTTGTATTTCTCCACTCACTTTCAACTGACTGAATACAAGCTATATAATCACTCACGCATGCATACAGCTAGCTCGATCCGTATCTCAAGCCACAACGTCCACTCTTGACTCGGCCACACCTTCCGGAGTTCAAGCAATAAATGTGTGCTAGCTTCACGGCCACGAACTGACTCAACTTGCATGGATGCATGCAGACTTCTAACGAACTGATGCATGCAGGCTTCTAACGCCCATTCTTTGCGCCACAAGCATGACGTACGTGCCATTCCTCTCGGCGCCACCGTCGTGCCCGCAAACTCAGGCTCGTCACAAGCTATTCCCACGCACGGCGCACGCGTATACGTATGCATGAACAGTGCCAATACGTATCCGTGTACAGTGCCATGCAGACTACATGAACAGTACCATGCAGACTCCCTAAACACTTGGACCATGCCATGAACACATAGCCTCTGGCCATACTACCCAGACAGACATGCAAAACAAATGATCATATTCTAAACATCTAAACAACAAGATTAATTTCTAACAATAATTTCTGCAGGTTGCAAGCAAGATATGTCTCACTTGACGGTGACTTTGGCCGGCTTCTTCCCCAGCTTGTACCTGACCATCCCGAGGATCCTCAAGAACCAGTAGGCGCTCACCAGCTGCAAGCTCGTAGCCATCGCCTTGCAAATAGGAGAGAGACAGACAGACAGAGAGAGAGGGAAAAGATAGGAGTTAATAAGCGTATGTGTACAAATGGAAATGGTTGGGATTTGGAAAAAGGTAGTGAGATTTTGGTGTGAGAGGGTGTGAAGAGAAGGTTGGTTTGGTGAATGGATAGCTGATGGATATACCTTGATGAGGATCGGATTGTCTGCCGTGACAGTGACGTAGGTGATGTACGGCCCAAAAACCATTCGTGCCACCGAGAAGGTCACCGCAAACAGAATCTACAGATGGGAAGAACACATGGCAGACTAATTAACTGTGAGCAAGAGGAACGAGAGAGAGAGAGAGAGAGAGAGAGAGAGAGAGAGAGAGAGAGAGATGGGTGATGAGGTATCATATATACATCGACGAGGAGGTTGAGGCCGGTGTCCTTGATGCCGAACTCCTTGAGCATCTCCCGGAGGTGCAGCAGGGGGCTGGAGATCTCCGTGACGAACAGGCACGCCACCATCTCCGTCCCACACTATACACACATTAGCAACCAAAGCAGTTTTTATTCGACCATTAATAACACCTAACAAGATCCACCACAACCGTTCCAAGAAAAAAAAAAGAAGAAAGATCAGCTCGCGTGCGTGCGTGCGTACCCTCTGGTAGGCGAGGCCGGCGCCGATGCCGACGATGCTGACGAGGTGGTGCGCGGCGTTGTCCAGCCGCGCGTCGCCGTTGAGGTGGCAGCACGCCGCGTCGTATATCATGTACGACAGCGTCACCGCCAGCGCCTTCATCTGAGAGCGGTGTTCAATCACCAACCAACCCAAACAAGAAACATATCCGTCATCAGTAACCTGATCATCGGTGAAGACTGCTTGTTGTTGCTCGCGAGGTCATCGAGTCGACGGCGAAGGACGTGACATGCACGTACGGGACAACGTAGGAGCTTTTTATGTACCAGTTTGTCAGAGGCGGACCTACCTACCGAGGGGTCAAGAGGGGCTGGTGCCTCCTTACCGCCGATCGGAGAGTGAGTACCCTAGCCTCCCGTAGTTCTGGTCAGGTGGACGCCATCGGCGTAAGACGTTTCGCAGTGGTCGGCGTTAGCTATGGCGGCTTCGTGGAGCGGTTATGGTATGCGTGGGCGTGTGCCTGGAGGAGAGCGGCCTCGCTGTGGGGCTCTTCCCCGTCGCTACTCGTCCCATGGCGGCCGATCGACATGCGGCGACACATGAAGCTCAGCTTCGTCCGCCCACCACCCCTCGTGCCGTTCTGCTTCCTCAAGGACTATGTATACGTTGGCTAATTAACAATTTTCTTCGTTAATTTTCTTTTCTTTTGCTTACGCGTATTATTAATCCTCTAGTTGATTCTATTAGTGCTGATTCATCTATTGGGATGCATCGGTTGATAGGCTCAGATCATGTGCAGGAGATGACTGACCTGCTGCATGCTCTCATCAACAATAGAAAACTTTTAGATCGTCCAAAAATTAGCCAGGTAGTGGTAGTTTCTCATTGCAAATAACTCATAAATGGCCTTGAAATTGAGGCCAGTATATGAAATCACTACTACAAAATAGGCTAAACTGGACATTTACATCACATACGGTTCCTAGGAACCGTTTGTGCTGCAAGTATCACAGATGGTTCAAACGAATAACCGTCTGTGGTATTTTCACAGACGGTTTTTAATATAAACTGTCTATGATAACTTCATTATCATAGACGGTTTTTAATACAAACCGTTTGTGAAGTATCACAGACGGTTCAAGATAAGAACTGTCTATGATAATGGCAGACATCACAGACGGTTTGTATTAAAAACAATCTGTAATATGTTTCCCGCCTTGCAATCCTCTAAAATTTCATAATTTCCCGCCTGAGTCTAGTAGGATTTAGTTTTGAAACACTTTCAGTAAAACGGGCATAACTTTTGCATACGGTGTCCGTTTTCGACGTTCTTATACTCGTTGGAAAGCTAACGACAAGCCCGATCCAAAAAAATGATCAGCTTGCGCTAGTCGCCCTTTAAGACCCTCAAAATTGGCCATCTTTAGCTCCAAATTTGCATTGCAAGTTTTTGGCTTCTGTTTTTGCCAAAATTTTCAATCTTTCTTTTGAAATTTGGGTTTTGCCTCAACTGCAAAGTTGTAGATCTCATTGAAACCTTTCAAATGAGTATATATAAGCCATATAAAACTTTGCTATTTTATCTTTTCAGACTAGCTATTTATATTATACCGGTATATTGTCTTTGTGATATCATAGACGGTTTTTGTTATGAACCATCTGTGATGTCTCTATCACAAATGGTTTGTAATCCGAACCGTCTGTGATGTCCCACCACGTCACTGATCCACAGCATATTCCCAAGGATCTCGATCTCACCCATCCATTTTCTCCGCATCGAATGGCAGACACCGTTCTCCTCCCCACCTCTCGCCACTTATTAACCCTCTCTCCCTACTCGAAGAATCAATACCACCAGTAGTACTCCAACTTATTTGTGTGTGGCAAGGGTAGGAAGGGTTCGGTAAGAGCGATTGAAATTTCACTTAAAGTAAGATGGAAAGGAAGAATGCAATGGAAAGATGGAAAAGAAGAAGGCCGGCATAGAAGCTATTGATTTTGTCATAGAAGCAAAAAATGGTGTTCGTTGCCTTTTTATTTCTACTACTTGAAAATTTTTCCGCACCACTTGTTTTAGATTATAGTTTAATATAGTGTAAGCATTTTTCTGAATTTGTAGCCGTGAAGTTTATTTTTGTAAAATTGTAAGTGTCCTCTTATGTATGCAGTGCTATGGGTAACCTACTCGATATCTTGTGATGTTGTAATGGTGGATTCTAATTTTAATAAAAATAGAATGTGTTGCTGTCTTTATTGTTGTATTTGCTTGTTTTCAGATGATATAGTTAACATTTCTTGAGGCTAACCGAAAAATTGAAAAATTTAGGTATAGAATGAACTATCACAGACGGTTTTGTGGTATAAACCGTCTGTGAAGAATTATTACAGATGGCTTGAACCAAAAACCATCTGTGATGGGGAAGTATCACAAACGGTTCTATACACCAACCGTCTGTGATACTCACACTTCACAGACAGTTGGTAGCTAGAACCGTCTGTGATGTGTGAGTATCACAGGCGGTTGGTAGTTAGAACCGTCTGTGATAGTGTTTTTTTACAAACGGTTCTAGTTATAAACCGTCTGCGTGATGTAAGGATATTCTGACGGTTTTTATTAAAAACCGTCGTGATAATGTCGAGAGGCATTTATTGCGCCGCCGCATCGCATCTGTCTTCATTTCGATCCGTATCTAGCCATCGCGCGCACTTTTTCACTCGAGGAAGCTAGGCGATTTCGTGCCTTGTTAATTTGGTGGGAAGAGGCAGAGATTGAGCTTTGAAGATTCATACTTTGCTGGTTGTTCTAGATATGGTTAGTAATGCAATTTATTTTTTCTTTAATTGCATTACAATTTAGTTCTAAGTAATCCATGAGTGGTTATTGAAGATGGTTAATTTGCAAAATTGTTGGTTATATAATAGTTTGTGTTTGTAATATGAATCTAGCAAATAAAGTCTCAATATAATAAATGTGGCGTATATATGTAGTTATAATTAGTTAATCTAGATTTTAATACTAAGTTGTTATATATGTACGTAACGAGGACCGAAGCCGATGTATGCCGTGAGCCGTGTGAGTGAAGAGTACATTAATGGCGCTTCGCTTATAAAAGTCACGAGAGGATATGTTGAATAAGGGGCGATATATATGTGCTGTCCATGCACCGATCGCGAGAATGTGAAGATGTTTAAGAACCGAGGGCAAATTGAATCGCACTTGATTCGGAGGGGTTTCAAAAAGGATTATACGTGTTGGACCAGCTCATGGCGAAGTGAATGATCATATGCCGCGGATGACATCGCCGGTGAAGTGAATGATATGCCCCGATGACATCGCCAGTGAATCGAATGACATGCCACACTGATGTCGATTGTGGGTCGGATTCGATAGGTTGCACGATGATAACTGGACTGATGCTTGCGATGTTGAAGAGAACTATGATGAGAGAGAGTATGTTAAATTCCGTGGCTTGATGGAGGACTCGAGAAACCTTTGTACACGGATGCAAGTACACGAGGTTGTCGGCGTGCTTGAACCGTTGAAATTGAAGGCAAGCAACGCTGGTCGGACAAGAGTTTCACGGGCGCACGCTAGGTCTTTTAGCGGACATGCTTCCTGAGGGAAATGAGTTGCCTAAAACCACGATAAAGCCAAGAAGGTTCTTTGTCCGTTGGGAATGAAAGTAGAAAGAATACATGCATGCCCGAACGATTGTATCCTCTACCGTAAAGAGTATGCAAACATGCATGTATGTCCGGTGTGCAATGCATCCCGATACAAACGTAACAATCAATCAGCTGATGGCGAGGAACAGAGGCGAAGAAAGGACCTCTGCTAAGGTGACATGGTATTTTCCTATAATTCCCGCTTGAAAAGGTTTTTGCAAATCCAAAGGAGGCAAAATCTGGCGCTGGCACTCTGAGGAGCGCAAGAAGGATGGAATGATAAGACATCTTGCTGATTCCGCAGCGGGGAGAAACATCGATAGGAGTTTTGCGAGTTCGGTGCAAACCAAGGAATATAAGGTTTGACCGAGTACGATGGAATGAATCCTTTCAGAGCATGAGCAACCGACATAGCACATGGCGTGAATCTCGCATCTATAACCTTCCTCCTTGGTTGTGTATGAAGCGAAAGTATATTTTGTAGTTCTTCATGGAAAAGGAGAATTGTCGGAGTGGAGAATGTAGTGGGCGAGGAGGAATACAATCAATTTGACGAGTTACCTCCTTTTGGAAATGGCATAAGGGTCGACGATGAACAACGTGATTGAAACTAGTTACGTGCGCATTGATCATGATGAAGGGCTAATTTTTAAACCAAATAAGCAAGTACAATAAGAATGTATATGTGAAAATGTGTGACAATTTTGAGATGTATATGTGAAAATGTGTGACAATTTTGAGATGTATATGTGAAAATGTATGATGTAGTCAATTTTGAGATGTATATGTTTGGTGGTGGATATGAATGCAGCTGTGGTTATTGGTGTTGTCTTAATAACTACAGTAGCAAGGCTTATCACAGACGGTTTTAAACTTAGATTTAAGTTTAAAACCGTCAGGATAATATGCTTGTTTATTTGGTACATATTACATGGTATATTGTTTACTGCAGTAGCTTAATTAGTTTGCTATTTGGTACATTGTTTATCGGTAGCTTAATTAGTTTGCTATTTGGTACATTGTTTACTGCAGTAGCTTAATTAGTTTGCTATTTCGTACATTGTTTACTACAGTAGCTTATTTAGTTTGCTATTTGGTACATTGTTTATCGCAGTAGCTTAATTAGTTTGCTATTTCGTACATATTACATGGTACATTGTTTATCGATGTTTGCTATTTGGTATAGTTTGCTATTTGGTACACATGGTACATTGTTTACGCAGTAGCTTATTTAGTTTGCTATTTGGTACATATTGCTATTTGGTACATTAATTGTTTACTACTGTTGCTCGATGATGATAAAATCATATACTGAGATTGCTAACGGTTCATGCAATTTCAGTTTATAGCATGTTTAAAAGTTTGCTATTTGGTACATTGGTACATTAATTGTTTACTACAGCTTGCTCGATGAATAAAATCATATCTTGAGATTGGTTCATTCAAGGCTTGAGCTCTAATAGCAGCTTTTCAGTTATAGCATGTTTATTAGTTTGCTATTTGGTACATTAATTGTTTACTACAGCATTATTGGACAAGTTAAAAGACTGAACTATAACTATCGAAAGGTTTATCACGCACGTTTTAAACTTAGAACTATTGTTATACACTTAGAACCGTATGATATTTATACTCAAAAGCGTTTTAAACTTGGAACCGTCGTGATAACCTCCCTATATCCTCCGCTAGGGTTTTCCTGCGTGCGCCGCGCGCTTATTCGATCTAGATCTGCAAATCCCGAGCCCGCCGCCGCCTCCGCTCCTCAACTCCGCTCGCCGCCGCCTCGAGCCTCGCCGCTCCGCCTCCGGAGTATATGTATGTATATACATTGTTTATGCATATAGTATGTAGTATATAGTATAGGCACATAACCCCTCTCTGTGTCCACATCACCCCTCCCTTCTCCCCTTCCTCTACTCCTCTCCTCTCTTCCGAACATTGAGCATCATGTTTCACTTTTCGTGCTTCCTCACTTTGAACATTCTCATCTTATCTTAATAGACCCACAAAATGAGCAACATGTCACCCGCGCATTCTTCATCATCATCGCGGAGGCGCCCGCTCCAACATCAAGGCGCCAAGGAAGAGGGCTATCAAAGAAGCCTCAGAGCCGACAGGACCATCACACAAATGTAAACGCAGTGGGGTCCCTATCCTTCCTAAGCAAGCGGAAACGATGCCAACCATGGTCGGAATAGTTGCACGACAACGAATTGAGATCACATACAATTCGTGGAAGAGCGTGCGACGGTTTTGTGGTATAAACCGGTGCACCAAGCTTTAGCGCCGCGCTCGCAAAGTTAATGTGGATGGTGTGTATGTCAATTTTGAGGTGGTCCCGCCACCGAAGCCCCCAACGACGAGATCGCGACTCTAGGACAGGCCATTGGAACATTCATCCAAAGGCCCAAAGCGACATCTTCTCGAGGCTTCTTCACGGTGGCGAGACTGAGCAACATGCACCGGTGCCATCTCGAAGATAAGACCACGGTTCCACCACGGATACTACAACGGTGCTACCTCCACGGGCCCTATTCTCGCCAGAGCAACTTGCACCGCTGAAGAATTATGCTCAACGCTCTTGATGGCTTGAACCAAAACCATCGACGTGGAGGCATCATCTGTGATGATAGGTGCACATATTCCCATACATATCTACATTGTACTCTTTCTTTCCTTCCGAATGATTAAGGTTAACCTTTCGAATTACGAGGGCGCTCGCGATGTACATTGAAAAGGGAGGTGACTCGCGCCAATAACGGCCCGCGACACATGTGTCTGAGATTTTAAGGTATTCGCTATTTCACATTAATTAATCCTATGCAATGTGATGGTACTAATGCCTTTGAACTAACACATTCCATTTTTTGCGGTCACCACCAAGAAGAACGGCAACACATGTGGATACTACGCTTGCCAACATATGGAACTACTCGATTCCTCGAGGCTCACCAATCGCAAGGTTTGTCACTCTTCCCATAATTACTTCATACTTATCACGTTACATATATATGTACATTGATATTCCTATCGACAGTCAGATCAATCCCGCCAACGCATTGAACAAAATTGCTTCTTGAGGAACAATCGCAGTTGGCGTTTCTTTGTGTCACTCAAGTCATACGACCGTATGACTCGGTCCCATCGCGCATTAACCGATTTCTTATTGGTCTTATCACTAAGTGTAAATGCGTGTAGATCTTTTGTAATCGTGGCATTTGTTAATGGATATTTCAGTTCAATTGATCAATTAATTGATTTGCGAAATGGATGCATTGGTAGTTAGAACCGTCGTGCGTGATAGTGTTTTTACAAACGGTTCTAGTTATAAACCGTCATGATGTAGTTATCACAGACGGCTCACAAACTATCTGTGATAACTTCTGATTATCATTGACACATAAATACAAACAGTTCAAAAAACCATCTGTGATGACAGTTTTGAACCGTCTGTGATGACTCTTTTTGTAGTAGTGAATCAATGATGTGGTTTCACCTTATTATGCTGCCAACATTGATAATTTGGAGGTAGCAAGTTCCAGGTGTTTCCGATGGAGCTGGCCCACAGGTTGGAGAGGTGTGCTTGTCTACTGCTTCCCTCTGAATTTTGATAGAATGATGTACCAAACACAATTTTTTCTACTAAATAACATTATAATAAGTTTTACAGGCACCTTGGAAAGAATTCTCGGCTGGTCATTGTAAAAAACGCTGGGCATGCAGTCAATCTAGAGAAGCACAAAGAGATGTGCAAGAATATCATCGAGTATTTCCAAGAACCGGTTTCGAATCCTTCGAGTGGCAAGAAAATATGCATTGACTGTTCTTCCAATTAAGCATAAATACATTTCACAAAACCATACAGAAATAGATTTGTATGTTCAGTGCGAAGCCAATTGATAGCTATCCAAATAGTATACCAAGTTCTGAAGTTGTATTTCAGTAATTGACAAGCCAATCAAATTGTTGTTTTGTATTGGTCACAATTCACCGACAATGGAATTTGACATGCATGTTGACAATAATTAAACCATTAACAATCTTTGTTGCTTAAATCAGGAGGTGCAGCTGCATTAACGGTGGGTACTTCTGAACTTGGTGATCTCTGTGTGCTAGAAACCAACAGGCTTGTAAAGTTTTATGATGATCTCTTCAGTTCTTGTGTGTGTCTATATATATATATATATATATATATATATATATATATATATATATATATATATATATATATATATATATATATATATATATATATATATATATATATATATATATATATATATATATATATATATATATATATATATATAGAGGCATATTATTTATTACTAAGATATAATTGTTGTTATATTTTGTATTTTTATTATGCTTTTATTCTAATTATGTATAATTTTAGATTGTAAAAGATAGTGTAATTTATATTTACTTCATTTAGTATATAACGTGTGCACATATAGATGGGTGTACGTACCTGGCGCGACGAGGAGGGGGCGGCGAGGGGGCAGACAGGGCAGACCCAGTCCTCCACGGAGAGGCAGGCGAGGCAGACGGCGGCGACGGCGTGCATGATGGAGACGGCACGGTTGCAAAAGTCGTAGGAGCGCTTCCGGAGTAGCGCCCGCGCCAGCAGGAACGCCGTCGACCAGAACGCCACCCCGGACGCCACCCAGCTCACGATGTAGTACTCCATGGCCACCGCTCCGACGAGAGAGATCTGCGAGGTGATGGGACGGGTATGGGTCAGACTCAGGCTTGGTGGGTGACATGGGTGGGAAATTTATGGGGAAGCCGCACTTGATTCATTCGCTGCGAGTAGTAGGGAAATTAATGCGTAGTTGACTCGTTGCACACGTGCGGGGACAAGTGTGCGTTTTCACCCGAACAAGTGTATCCTAATATGACATGCAAATTGGCGGCTTTTGTTTTTGATTCGACTTATAATTTTTAGATTATTTATAAAAAAATATAAAATAATAAAAATTTATGTGTGATTTTGATCGATATAAATGAAGTCGCTATAGTATATACTGCAATCAATTTGTAGACTCTGCCTTGAAAATACATTTTGTTTGAAAACTAGTTACTACAAAAATCGAAAAATAGCTTTTAGAAGCTGAAAAGAATATGCCCTGAATTTGTTCTTTTGCCAACTTAATTAATAGATGAGAGTATGGGACTCTCTACATGGCAATCAACAAAATATGTCAGAGAACCACATTTCGGTGGGTGATATATTAGCGAACTATCTATTGATAGGGTACTGTGGAGTTGTATGACTCTACCCACTAAGATTTAAATCCTGCTATTCATCTTTTATGCACATATGAGTGTCCCTAAGTAGCAACTTTGTTTATGCTTATGGAGGCACATTCATGGTGGTGTGTGCGTGTATGCATTTTCCTTGTAATCGGAAAAAATCAACTAAATTGTTTTATAAATTTAACTCAATTTTTTTACACCATTGGATCTAGATCTAACCATCCCCTTCATCCCTTCACCCACCTAGCTGCCCTAGCTACCTCTACGCATCCCTGCCCCACCCGACACACCACCGCGCCACCGTGTCGTTGGTGTCGCCCTCGGCAACAGTGATGCCTTCCCATGAACCAACGTTGTTGCCCCCACGTGGTTGTTCGTGTTGAGGGTGGCGTCAGTACTACCTTCCTCGTCCTCCGTTATGCAACCATCGTGCTGCCACCATCCCCCTTCTTCCCTGTCTCTAGTGGCTCACGGCCTGTACCACCTCCCACCGTCCCAACCTAACTCTCTACTTAGGATCTTGTTGTCCCACCTGTTGCCTCCTCCATCTCGCGGCTAGTGGCGCCTCAACTGCCTTGCCACACCAATGCCCCTCCCCCTTCTATATCCTGGCTTAGTGAACATGAAATCATAGACCAGTGAACCCAAGCCCTAAACCCACCGCCGGTTGGAGCACGAATCATGGCACAGATCTAAAGGTCAGAAATTAAATTATTAGTCAATTAATGTATAGAAAATATGTTAATGGATAAGTTAGACATATATCACAAATATTTGCCAAACATAAGATAAATACACTCTCAATCTTCTCAGCCACAGCCATTGCCAGAGCACCCCACACTGATAGTGGCAAAAAAAGGCTACCGATAAGGCAGCCAGCGGCCATGTGATCGCCATAACCAGCATCACACTTTTTGCACCACCGTTGCCCCTTCCTACTTCGTATGCACCTGCCTTCACCAACACCGGCAACACTAGCTGACTCCTTTTTTGTCTAAAGATCTAACCCTACCATTATGCTATTGTTTTTTCATCATCGAAGTTGCATGCTCTTACGACCCTCCTTGATCCTAGCTACATCCATCTCAGCTCTGGTGTTGCACAATGGTACACTTCCCAAATATGCAATTTTTAGTAAGTTTGGTTTTCAAAAACAGGTGTTTCTCCTCTCTTTTTTTTCTATTTCTCTTCCTTCCAGAAACTTCCAAATCTCAATTCTCTCCTTTTTTGCAAGCTACACAAAATACTAGACAACTATGTAGGACTGAGAACAACGACTAGAGAGAGTGAATAGGAGACAACATAATTAAGCTGTTTACAAATCTTTTTCTCAAAAGAGAAGCAAAGGCTCTTTACTGTAATAGCAATGTGAAACTATAGAGATCAGAGACTTAGCACCCATAAGGAAATATTAAAAAATGAGCCAAATAAATCTTTTCACCCAGAGTGGTCAGACCTCCAACTCAAACTGATCTGGCATCTCTTGGGCGGTCTAAACTCTCCCTCAGGCAAAAGCTGAAAATCAGCATGATTTCAAATCCAAGAATTGATGAAAATTTTGATCCAAAACTCCAAATGACCTGACACTTGCACACACACATTCTCTAGAATGTTAGGAACATATTTCAATCAAAGATCAAGAAGATCTTACCAATGTTTGGACATTTTTCTATTTGAAAAAAGGTTGAACCAAAATCAAATAAAACACAAGAACTTGAATCAAGACTTGTTCATAGAAAAATAATGGTCAAGATGACCTTGGATCTACTTCCATATGTCACAGCAAGCCTAACAACAGCATGAACCCAAGCCAAAAGCCCTCAAGATCAAAATACGCAAAACCACCCTTTCTAAAATCAAAGTTGGTAATCACAAGAACTTACTATTGAAGGTGCCTAGATGGATGAGATCTGATCTCTAAGAGACATCTTCATCACTTACAAGGGAGGAGAAGGACATAACAAAAATTAAGTCAAATCAAGATTTTAACACTTGAGCAAAGGGGAGAAAGACTTGACGAATTTTGAATATATATTGATACTTGGTGATGAATGTTTACGGCCACTGTCTAACCATTTATAAAGCCTAAGGATGATAACAAGCCCACACACAAGAGGCACAACTCATCTCTCCAAAAGTTCTCTCTAAAAACTCTAACACTAACTCTCCTCAAAGGCTTCACAAGGTTTGCCCCCCCTAAATCACCTGCTCTCTACCCTTTCATAGAGGAGGAAGACAAGAAACCCTAATTAACCTCCTTACATTCCTAACCTGTTAACCCAACACCATACCTAGTTTTACACTCACACAAGCACGCTTCTACAAGCACACACCCATTAACCTGCTAATGGATCAGCACTTGATCCACTTAGCATTTTTAGCACATATATGACCTAAACCACTTAGCCCATCACCAATATTTCACACACCATCACTTTTTTAGTACTGGGCAATTTACCAAAATACCCCTCTACCATCCTTCCACGAAGCTTCGCACTTTGTTCACCTTGAAGCAACCCCATGCTTCGTTTTTAACTCTATGTGGCTCCAATGACTTGCTACTGTTGACACCGAGTTTGCCCTGAGATTAAAATATGAAAAATAATTATGTAAAAATAAATAGTATTAAATTAATAAATTACACTGACGGTTCAAATCCACTACAACATAAAACAACTAAAAATTGTGAAAAAAATTTTAAATCAAAATCACCAAGACATACCGCACCAGGAAGTCATCAATGGTCAATATTCCGCTGGTGATAAGTACCTTTTTTAAAAAGGGAAAAGATTGTTTAAGATCACACTGCTACAGACAGCCCTATCACAGACGGTTCGGAACCGTCATCTTAGACGGTTCCTGAACCGTCAGTGTTTAGGTGTCAGTGATAGTAGGTGGTTATCACAAACGGCTCCCAAGCCGTCTGTGATAACTCACATTACAGACGGTTTTTTTTATAAAAACCGTCTGTGATAGTCGAGTATCACAGACGGTTTTTATAAAACACCGTCTGTGATACTCGACTATCACAGATGGATTTTTTATAAACACCGTCTGTGATACTCGACTATCACAGACGGGTTTTTATAAACACCGTATGTGATATACACAATATCACAGACGGTTAGTAATAAAAACCGTCTATGATATTATACATATCACAGACGGTTATTAATAAAGGTTGTCTGTGATATCATTCATACCACAGACGGCACTCTTTGAAACCGTCTGTGATATTGTATCACAGACAGTTTTTAACAACGAACCGTCTGTGATAGCAAGTGCATCAACCATTTTATTTGCTGTTTTTTGGCTAGCCTTAGGATATGCTAGCCATGCCCTCTGAAAGCAAGCAGATTACAGATAAATGACAGATATAAGTTAATTGCAACTCAAGGTAAATTACAACAAAATTCGATACACAGATGAATGTAACAAACTGCCAGCTGATCACATACATATATAGAATGAAAATCGTTACACAAAATCTGACAAATGAATTAAATTGAAGGAATTGTTTGATTTGTACAATTGAATCCAATGTTTCAACATCTAATTATCACCATTGCCGGCGTGGAACTCTCCCCTCTTATTTATGACCTCTGCTAGCAAGAATTGGGAGATGATTGCACGAATGTCGATGAGATTATCAAGATCATATGCACTTTCGTTGAAGTCCACCCGCTGTCACTAGGAGTAATGTTAAGTCATTAATTAGCATGTGTGTGTAAATATATATACATATGTATAATCAGAAAATAATAATTATTGGAAGGACCAGACAAACCTTTGGATCATTGATCTTAGTATCCATGATTTCCTTCATATGGCAGCAAACGTAGAATCCACATATGTTGCCCTGTAGCTGTTGGTGGCACTGCAAAAATAGAATTACATACATCGGTATTGTCAATTCTAGAGGCATTATAACAAAGTATGATATAGGATTGTTGTGTTGTAGCGGTACCGAAATCGCGTGTTGTGTCGTAGCGTGTCACTGGATTTGTCGTGTCTTCCTCCTTGGGCAACATAATCGGCAAACGCCCTACGTGATTCAAAAAAGTTAGCCTCGGTCGTGGCAAACAAAAGAAATATTACAATAGAGTTATGTATGGAGGAAATGAGTTTACCTGTTAAGTACTTCTTGCACACGACTGAAGTCGTGGTTGCTCCTAAGGAGGGAATCAAGGTATATTACCTTGCTCCACTTTGGTACAATCACAATCAAAATCCAGTGATGCCTAGTCATATGTGTCACCATAGTGATTAATCCTAAGTTCATGCTGCATGTAAAAGTACAAATGAAACATATGTGTGGCAACTAGTGAAGCACTTACCCTTGGTTGAAGGGTACCATGACGTACTCCTTGTCGTTGTGAGCAATCAATCCCCTCATTATGTAACCTTGCACGAAGGATGCATCTACATTGATAGATTGCTCGGAGATCAAGTGAGGGTCGAGGAAACCCACCGGTCGTCGCTATCGCCGGACTTCTTGGATCATGTATCTATACATAAAGAAAGAGTAATGACATTTATCTGTATAACGTGAATGTAGAACTTCATTGTACAATACACTTACGATGTCGAAATCGTAGAAGTGAGGCGTCGAGTTCGTCGAGATTGAATAGTAAGAATAAATCTTCGAATGTCACGACGATATAGCCCAAGTCGTGGAGGAAATGCGTCTCGTTATATTTCAGAGTGAATGCACTCTGCCGGATTGGCTTCATGTTGGACTTCTCCATGTACCAGGCATGCAATGTATTGCAAATCAAACCAAGCCGGGATACTTGTGACTCGGGCACCAACGACACTCCTAGAATAAACTTCCATGGCACGGGACGCGACTTAGTTTTCTTCGTATGAGCCCTGGAGCCTCGCTTATGATATGTTCTCGGTGGCGTCTCGGTGGGAGCCGATGCAACAGACTTTACTGGTTTTGGAGGTGGAGGTGGAGCCATCGGAGCCGATGTGCCAGGTCCAGGGCGACGTCCCTCTTGGGCCACTGGATGTGAAGATTGTGGCACGGACATGTCGAGGACGATGTCCCTCTTGGGCCACTGAATGAATGTGTGGATAGCATCCCCTAATGTCTTAATCTCTTCGTTTGGGGGCTTCTCAAGAGGGACGGTCTTAAAAATATCATTAATCATGTCCACCTGGACCTTTATGAAACCAATGTCTACTTGTACACCATGCACCAGCGTCCCTGGCAGCAATGGAGGGCCCAGTGTCAACGGGAATAGAGCCAACAAGCCTGACTTTGAGACTGCAAGGCATGGGCTCCTACATAACGACACAAGGTGAGTTAAGGCGTCCACCAGAGAGATCTATGTACCATTCTAAAGAGGTACATTACCTGAATGTCATCAATAGGTAAGTGGGCGTCGCTATGTTCAGAAATTGGTGTGGACGCGCAGCTACTGCGATGTTGAGGGGGACTGGGTACCGCAGTAGTAGGAGTGGGTTGCGATTGGTTGCGGACTTGTCTCAGTTCTTCCCGCAATGAATCTATCTCTCCTCGAAGTGAGGCAGTCTGCTCTTGAAGTGAGACAGATAGTTGTTCCTCAAGTTGAGCACGAAGCTCCTATTTTATTTGTTCGTTGCGGTACGCCTTGGATCTCTTCCTACTCCTATATGTCTCAGAGTAATCTGGAAATCCGTGCCTCCAAGGTACATAAACCCCCATGCCTCGTGTGCGACCTGGGTGCTCCTTGTTTCCCAAGACCTGTGATAGTAAATCTCTCTCCCTATATTCTTCAAAGGAGCCACGAGAAGATTCGGTAGTCAATGATTGCTGCAAGAGGCAATTAATCATTTTATTTTTGAACCCATAAAGTTTAAGAGGTGTTAACAACTATATAGTTTAACATATCTTACCATGCGTTGGGACACTTTCTCATCTGCGGGGTTTTTGAAAGAGACACCCGAAGATGTGGTTGATGACCTCGCTCTTAACCAATTTCGAGCGTGCTCGTTTGCGATCCCGGCAAATGGCGGAGAGGCCTCCGATCGGATTGCGACCTCATCCTGCATCCTCCATTGCGGGATTTTACCCGCGTACCCAGCGGTGCCGAGTCTGTGAGGGTGCGTGTTTTGTGACTGGAGAGCCTTGTGCGCCGCACTTTGTTGTTCAAATTCGGTCGTTGTCTTCATCTGCACAAAGGCCTCCCATGTTTTCGGCGACACGAAAGGATACTTCGTGAAGGGCGTGACATCCTTGGCCACGTACTTCATCACAAGAGCGCTCTTAAAATTCTTCCATGCTTTTCCCATCGCGAGGAACGCCTGCCGTTGCACGAGTCCCTGTACTTCTGCTGGGATCTCAAACGAATTTGTAATTCCTCCCATAACTGATTTTTATGATCCTTTGTCAAATCTTTCCAGCTTGCTATGGTGATGGGGACCCGTTGCCTTCCAATTATCCCGCAGGTAGTCCGAAATGATGACGCTGCTTTCGTCGGTTCCAGAGGGACCCCATTCGGAGAGACCACCGTGATGGTCATTCGGCCCTCTGGCCTTTTCGATACTCCTCAGCCACGCTTAGTTTTTGCAATCTTGGGAGCATGAGACCCAGATGACGACGACATGACTGTGTGGACGCCATCTCTCTTCTAAGAACAAATTAACTGCAGTGAGCTATGTGCCTTCCAAATAGACTAAACAAAGTTCTATGAAGCAAATGACACAAACCAGTGTATCAAGTTCATTGAACAAGATACACTGGAGTGTGTCACTTGCTTCATGCCCTTTGACAAAGTTCTAACGATTGACTAACTGCAGTGAGCTATGGGCCTTCTAAATAGACCTTGTAGCTAACAAGTGAGCTAAACAAAGTTCTATGAAGCAAATAACACAAACCAGAGTATCCAGTTCATTGAACCGGATACTTTGGAGTGTGTTACTTGCTTTATGCCCTTTGAAGGCCTAAACAAAGTTCATCGAACAGGATAAACTGGAGTGTCACTTCCTTCTGGATAAACAGGATATATTATATGCTACAATTTAGCAAGCTAACATGTGAAACTAACATATCAAGCATATATCGTAAAACTAACATATCAAGTATATATCGTAAAACTAACATATCAAGTATATCGTAAAACTAACATATCAAGTATATCAAGCATATATCGTAAAACTAACATATCAAGCATATATCGTAAAGCTAACATATCGGAGGGAGCGGCGTCGAGGGAGCGGCGTCGGGAGGGAACGGCGTCGAGAGGGACCGGCGGTGGGAGCGAGGGGCGTCGGGAGGGAACGGCGGTGGGAGGGACCAAAACCTAGCTAGCAGAGGCGCTGGAGAGTGGAGACAAGAGAGTGCGCGAGTGCGGACTCCGTAGACCTAGTTGCAGGTATTTATAGGGGCGCTATCACAGACGGTTCCTTAAACGAACCGTCTGTGATAGTGATATCACAGACGGTTCTATAAATATAACCGTCTGTGATATGCAATTATCACAGACGGTTTTATCGATAGAACCGCCTGTGATAGTTCACACTGCACCTAGCTAGGTTCCTATGTCATTTTACAATTACAATGGAACATAGATACATTTATGAAAAACGCAAGCATAACCATAAATATAACTATTTCTTAGTTCTGAGTCATTTTACAATTACAATGGAACATAGATACATTTATGAGAAACACAAACATAACCAATATAACTATTTCATAGTTACATAATTTATTACACTTGGCTATATCATTTTAAATAAAGCCCTTCATGATGATCGACACGCATATAGCTTGCTTCATCGCCTTGTTCTTCCTTGAGCCTGATGCCATCTCCGAATGGAGGCAAATCATCAAATTGATTGTACTCTTCCTCATCCACAACATTCTCAACCCCGACAATCCTTCTTTTTCCCTGAAGAACTACATGTCGCTTCTTATTTGCCGGGTCGGTTACATAAAATACTTGAACAACTTGCCTCGCGAGTGCAAATGGTTCGTCTTTGTATCCTACACATTTGAGGTCCACGGTAGTGACGCCGTACTTATCAACCTTTACACCCCGTGGGAGTTGGACCCAACGGCACCGAAATAGAGGAATTTTAAAAATTACTTAGTCAAGCTCCCAAATCTCCTCTACAAGCCCGTAGTACGAGCTTGGGCCAGCGGTACTACCGTGCGCATCATAGGCATCTATGCGGACACCTGAGTTCTGCAATGTGCTCTTTCTATGTTGATCTGTTGTATAAAATGTGTAGCCATTAATGTCGTATCCTTGCCATGTCACAATTGTAAATTTTGGCCCTTTTGCCAACCATTGTAGTGTTTCACTTGACGACCTCCTAGTCAATTGCGCCTTGAACCATTCGTTGAACTGACGATTGTGTTGTCTCGTGATCCAAACTTCTGACTGGCCTGCATTCTCCTGACGTAGCATGTCCTTGTACTCTTCAATATATGGGGTCACTTCAGTCATGTGTTGTAAAACCATGAAATGGGCTTGAGCACGTATTTTGATCCGGAGTTATTGCTTTCCTCTCGATAGTCCGATACCCTCTAGCCTCCTCTCGTGACGAGATAGAGGTATACCTATCGGCTCTACCTGAGCCATGTAGCCGATGCAGAATTCAATGACCTCTTCAGTTGTATAACCTTCGATGATGCTACCCTCCGGTCGAGATCGATTGCGTACATAGGACTTCAGAATTCCCATGTACCTCTCGAAAGGGTACATATGACGTAGAAATACGGGGCCGCATATTTTTATCTCTTTCACAAGGTGGACAATGAGATGGACCATGATATCAAAAAATGATGTAGGAAAATACATCTCTAGATGACATAAAGTTGTCACCACCTCGGTTTGCAGAGCATCTAGTCCATCCGGATCAATGACCTTCTGAGCAATTGCGTTGAAGAAATAACATAGCCTTATGATTGTCACTCGAACCTTGTTCGGCAAAATACTTCTAATTGCAACAGGTAGCATTTATGTCATTAGCACATGACAGTCGTAAGACTTCATGCCAATTAATTTCAAATGTTCCATGGAAACAAGTTTCTTCATGCTTGTGGAGTGACCGGATGGAACTTTCACACCATGTAAGGACTGGCACAGTTCAGTTCTCTTGGACTTAGATAGAGTGTAGCATGCTGGGGGAAGGTACGTCCGGCCTTTATCGGTCTCTATCGGTGCTAACTCGGTCCCGATGTTCATAGCGACCAAGTCACGCCTAGTGTTAACACCATCATTTGTTTTATCAGGAATGTTCAGTAAGAGACCAATCAAACTGTCACATACATTCTTCTCTACGTGCATGACATCGATGCAATTGCGAACTTCTAAGTGCTCCCAATAAGGCAAGTCCCAAAATATTGACCTCTTTTTCCACATGTTCTTCCTCAATTTACGTCCCTTTCCAAGCACAACATTTATATCCTTGACCATATCATACACCTCTTTCCCGCTAAAAGGTCTTGGTACTGAGTCATCCTCTTTTTTTCGTCAAATTGTTTCTTCATCTTGCGGTATGGGTGATATTTTGGAAGGAACCTACGGTGACGCATGTACACAGTTTTTCGCGAGTTGTTCAACCACACACTCTCGGTATAATCTAAGCAGTGCGGACACGCTTTGCCTCCTTTTGTACTCAACCCTGACAAGTTATCAAGGGCAGGAAAATCATTAATGGTGCAGAACAACATGGGGCGTAGAGTGAAGTTCTCTCGTTTGTCCTCATCCCATACTTGTACCCCTTCGTTCCACAGTATTGCAAGATCTTCCACCAATGGTGCTAGGAACACATCAATATCGTTGCCAGGTTGCTTCGGCCCTTGGATAAATAGTGACATCAAAATATACTTCCGCTTCATACACAGCTAAGGAGGAAGGTTGTACATGCACAGAGTCACGGGCCAGGTGCTATGTCGACTGCTCATGTTACCAAAAGGATTCATTCCATCTGTACTCAACCCAAACCTTATATTTCTTGGTTCCACACCGAAATCTACAAACATCTTATCGATGTTCCTCCACTGGGCAAAATCAGCAACATGTCTTATCATTCCGTCTTTCTTACGCCGCCGCTCGCGTTAACGCATCAATCTTGCATCCTTGCGGTTTGCAAATAAATGCTTCAAACGGGGGATTACAGGAAGATACCACATCACCTTAGCAGGAGGTCCTTGCTTCACCTCGATGCTCTTCCCATCATCAGAGTCATTTTTACGCTTATATCGGGATGCTTTGCACACCGGACAAACATGTAAGCTAGCATACTCTTTACGGTACAGGATACAATCATTTAGACATGCATGTGTTCTTTCTATTTCCATTCCTAATGGACAAAGAATCTTCTTGGCTTGGTAGGTGGTTCTCGGCAACACATTTCTCGTTGGAAGCATGTCCGCTAGGAGACCTAACAATGCCGTGAAACTCTTGTCGGACCAACCATTGCTTGCCTTCAATTTCAGCAGTTCTAGAACTGATGACAACCTCGTGTATTGTGGCTTGCAGCTCGGGAACAAAGGTTTCTCCGAGTCCTCCATCAAGCCCTCGAATTTACCAAACTCTCTCTCACTATAGTTCCCTTCTGCATCACGTAACATCTGATCCAGATTATCATCCTGCGACCTATCCTCATGATCCAGATTGTCATCCTGCGACCTATCCTCATGATCCAAAGAACAGTCCACAACTGGCATATCGTTGTCTCTCTCGACTATGTTATAACTACCTTCTTGTGTACTCTTCTCTTCACCGTGGATCGTCCAACATTTGTACCCTTTTCAAAACCCCTTCAATCAAGTGAGCTTCGATCATGCTTTGAGTTGCTAAACATCTTGAGATTATCACAATCAATACATGGACAATACATATATTTCATCCCCTTCTTCAACATATCCAGCTCGGCCGCCCTTCTAAAAGCAGACACGCCATTCATATACTCTTCACTCACACGGTTCTCAATATACATCCAGCTTCGGTCCATCTACGCTACACAAATAACATATATTTAAGCAAGAATGTTAGCTAGTACTTACCCATTCTGAAATCCAGCAAACTAACATTATCTTTCTAAACCTAGCTAGCTAGCTACATTTAAATTAAACAAAAACCTAGCTATCATCTCCGGCCTTCAATTTACAAACACATGCAGCAAAGTAATTGAGTACTAACCTCTGATCAGATCACTAAGAAGACAGTGATATGTTTTCACCCCTAACTCCCTAAAGTCGACCGCCTTGCTCCACCAATGCAGCGCAATGAAGACAGGTCTGTAGTGTTGACATCGAGAAAGTACGCCAAGTAATTAATAGTGTGCAGAATATCACAGGCGGTTCCAACCACAAACGGTCTGTGAAAACAATATATCACAGATGGTTTGTGTTAATAACCGTCTGTGAATTATCACAGACGGTTCTAAATACGCACCGTCTGTGATATTAACAATATCACAGACAGTTCATATTAATAACCGTCTGTGATTGGTTATTATCACAGACGGTTAGTATAAAGAACCGTCTGTGATGTCCATAATATCATAGACGGTTCGTAAACAGAACTGTCTGTGATTGGTGAGTATCACAGACGGTTCATATATAAAACCGTCTATGATAGTCCTTCACAGATGGATTACACTACAAATCGTGATAGTTCACTCGATAACTTAAATTTTTTTATTTTTTTTTGTCTAGCTTCAAGAAATTAAATAATGTACCCATAGCCTTCGAAAACAAGCAAATAGAGACGCAAGTACAACAACACATTCAGATCTATTACAGCCACAACGGAGGCGCTAGCTCACGACATTAGTCGGCGTTATGGAGGAACAAGCAAATACAGAGGCAAGAACAACAACACATTCAGATCTATTACAGGATAACAAGCTAACGAACCCTTCATGGCACTTACGGCAAAAGTGTCTTGTCTAGCGTCCCGCCGTACCGTGACGGAGGCGCTAGCTCACAGCGGAGGGGAGATGCATGAAGGAAGCACAACAACACATTCAGATCGATCTATTACAGGATAACAAGCTAACGAACCCTTCATGGCACAACGGTGCGGCTGAACAAGACACACTTACGACATTTACGGCAAGAGTGTGTTGTCCAGCCGCCCGCCGTGCCGTGACGGAGGCGCTAGCTCACAGCAGAGGGGAAGCTAGCTAGTGGATGAACTCACGCGTGACTAGTACCGCTGGAAAGGTAGATGGGGTTATTAATAAGGTCTGAGTAGTGGGCGGAACTGCTGCCTGCCATTCGATGTGGAGAGAATGGACGGTCGAGATAGAAATCCTAGGTATTCGCCAATTATTGGTGACATGTGATTTTTAGAGACGGTTATTAACACGAACCGTCTGTGTTGTCCAGATTATCACAGATGGTTCATATTCAGACGGTTTGTGTTAATAACCGTCTATGAAAATATCACAGACGATTGCGAGTATAAACCGTCTATCAAAGTTTAATCATAGACGGTTCCGTATAAACCGTCTGTCATAAGCTTTATCTCAGAATGCTTCATGTTTCGATCGTCTAATTAACATCTCTTGATCGTTATACGAAGCATCTATATCATTAATGTTTGGGTATACGAACCGTCTGTGCTAAAGGTTAAATATGCGCGCCTAATCCATGTCTCTTCTACGTACGTACAATATGGCTTCTACTATTATTGTGATCATCTCCTTCCTCTCATCTGTTCATCAAGAATTGTTCGACCGGAACCTTACACAGGTGGCCAGCAATTTGCATCTAGAGCAGCTTCTCCGCACACACCTTACTCTCCTTCCTCGACTTTCTTGCATCCGTTAGCTCGACCTGATCATCCGCCGTCGACGGAGGCGTCTCGCTGCCGCTCAAGAAAGGGAAACAACCCTTACCCTGGTTCTTCTCCAATGTGCGCAAAGCGGAAGAAGCTCTACACGCATTGGAGAGACTGATGGATAGCCTTACCAATCAAGCAGAAACGACAGATTCTGAGGAATCTTTTCATGCTATCCTCTACGACATTATGGGCTATGCTACTGATTATTTGCCCAGGCTGGAGGAGGAAGTGCTGAGGATAAGGACAATCTTAACGGCGTTCGAGAAGTCAGTGGCTGATCCTCCAAGTCCCAAAGTTGAAGAAGAAGCGTATGAAGCCCAAAAGATTACAATATGGGAAACTCTTTACCTGTGCGACTTTTGTAATAAATTTGCCTCTAAATGAAATTAATAAATTTGCCTTTAATTTGTGATCTCTTGTCTCAATAGTTCTGTAGTAAAGTTATTAGAAGCAATGTGTACTTATATATTAACCTCTGATCATGAACAGAATATGATAGACAAAGGGACATCACAGACGGTTCTTGTCAAAAACCGTCTGTGAACATTCACAGACGGTTCTTAAGAAGCACCGTCTGTGATAGTCTACACAACACAGACGGTTTTTTCCATATTATCACAGACGGTTTTTAATAAAAAACCGTCTGTGATACTAAATCAAGATCCTTATTACAAACGAGCTTGACCCGGGAGTTAATTTTCTCCAAATCAAGATCTGTTCACACAGATAAAGTGATCAGTACACAATGCCCAGAATTCAAATCACAAGAATGAGGACGATGATTACTTACCGTTCTCGTAGTTTCTGGTCGTATCCTTGGCTCCCGAGTACATCCACATAGAATGTGCTCATCGCTTTAGGGGTCTGATACGACTGGTCATGAAGTCCTTCACCATATGCCAGCCGGTGAGTCTCCCTGTAGAACCACATCTTCTTCCAGTATGGCCATGAAGACCGAGTGAACATTTGGATGTATTGCTCCGTTTTGTCGTCATAGAGCTACAGACTGTAGCTCCTGTCAATTCTGGTCTATCGACTCATTTTGTAATAATATCGAAAGAGCTTGAGGTCTGCTGGAATCCCTAGATAAGCCTCACACAGGTACATGAATACACTCACATGATAATCGAATTAGGAACCAAGTTCAGTAATTCGACCTCAAAGTGTTTGAGTACGATTGTAAGAAAGGAATGAGCTGGAAGACAAAGACTGCACTCACAGTATGCTTGGAACATCGGGATCTGTCCAATCTGCCCCGATGGCTAGTTTTGTCCGACAGCTTCAATCCATCCGATGAATTTCCACGGAGGAGTCTTCTCAGCATCTTCTAATGCCCTCAATTTCACACTATCCATCTCCGACACCGGTCAATTGGACGATGGCTTAGTCATTTTCCTAAGTGTTTGGTTTGGATTTGGATGAGATTGAAGGAAGAAGCCGACTTGGTCGACGGTAGAAAGCTCGAAGCAGATTAGAGCAAAAGGGGAAAGTAAGGAGACCTAAAGTTACCTTAAAGGTAGGCTTTTATAACTGTGTGAGTTATCCGTCACGGGAACCGATCCGTCGGACAGATCGGCGAAAATCGATTGGAATTCATGAATTCCTCTATTTGAAATATGTCTGTCTTTATAACTCAAGCGAAATTATCTTATTGACTAAGATCAATTCTGGTCGAAGAGAGTCAAAAAGGTTTTACTTTCGACAATCTCTTCATCTACGACCTCTATTTTTCAAGCAAGTTACTTTAACTTGAAGTTAGGGGGCTAGGTGACGAGAATGTAATAATTCTCAAATTATTACGTTATTATATTCCTTAAGTATATCCCTTATCATTAAGGGAGAAATTTCACGGATAGTCATAAGTCTTTTCTATGACTACTACTCGGTCTTAAGTTCTTTACGACTTTCTGCGACCACCTCAGTCGTAAGTTTTTCTATGACCACCCCTTAGTCGTAAGTTTTTTACGACCAGATAGTTGTAAGTATTTCTACGACCAGATAATCGTAAGTTGTTCTGCGACCACCTCGTGGTCGTGGATCTTTCTACGACCAGTCTATCTCTGACTGGTTTATCTACGACGACGTACTACATCATGGGTCTGTCTGACAAGACAGTTAAAATATGCACTTATTCTTAATAACTGCACATGATCTTCCTCTGACAACAACTGTTGCATGGCGAATAGGCCACCACGTCTCTCTGACAATAACTTCCATCAGACGGTTATCACCCAAAGCGTTAAGACGTCTTTTGGAGCGGGACAAAGACCGCTGCTTCGCCGACTATATAAAGGTTGACGTCGGAGAGGGGGGATGGATAAAGATAGAAGACAATATAAGTAGCGTAAGACTTTCCGCATTACTTTTTTCCCCGATTTATTCTTATGGGAGAAGGCCCAAACTGTATAAAAATTCTCATGTCTCTACTCTGCATGATCACAGTCTGGGTCTTCAAGAGCTTCTCTTAAATCTAAACAAATCATACGTAAGATCGGTGTTAGAACATCGACAATGCTGCTTTAAGAAAAGAAACCAATTATAAAATTGCACCAGCCGGTATCGATCCGGGTCTGTACCGTGCCAAGGTAATATTCTACCACTAGACCGCTAGTGCTTGGATAAAGCTGTTTAAACTACTTCAGATAGAAATAATTTAAAGTTCATTAGGTAACGCTTATTCCAATCTATCTCATGTTCTTGCTATACAGGCAACATATGATGCATTATGTGTGCATGTGAACTGCTGTTCTTTCATGATTCACTTGCAGCACAGAGAAGATGGATTTTGCCGACGAGTATCTTTTCTACTTAAAAAAACTATTAGAGATGGTTCTTTTACCTCAACCCCACCCATCCTTTTCCACCTCCCAAATCTTCCTTTCACATCCCTTGAATATTCTCTAACAAAAAAGCAATCTCTCAACAAACAAATGCAGCTTCCCTAGAAAATTTCTAACAACAAAAAAAGAAAAGAAAAGAAAAAACAACAAAGCCATATCGGATGCATAGCGAAGCTGAGCGCGCGGAAGCATGCATGGCCAAGCGCGGATGGGGAGTTGAAGGTGTGGGTCAGGCAGACTGACCCCGATGATATCAACTCGACGTGCTAGGGTAAATAATTTTTTTATTCATAGCAAAACACAGGCATTCAACTAGTTTATTACCAAAAGGAAAATACTCCCTCTATTTCACTATATTATCTGTTCAATATATTTGTTCGTTGAGGGAATATGGAGTACAGTTATTATAATTTTTTCTCTCCTACTTAAATGCTCTAGAAGAAATTAAGTGGTTGTGGTATATTTCCTTCGTTCTTTTTTTACTTGATGTTTTTGACTTTTTACGGTCTTCGATGTGCAACTTTGACTGCTACTTTTTATATAAACTTTACACTCAGGTATACTAATAAAATTATAATATTATGAAAGTATTTTTAACAATAAAATGTAATGATATAATTTTCGTATAATCAATTTAGATAGTTTTAAATTTATTAGTGGTTAAATTTTAGAAAGTTCGATGGCACAGATTTTAGAAAGTCAAGTAAAAACAACAGAGAGAATAGGAGTAAGTATGGTTATATCTCTTTAAATATTTCTTCAATCTAGTGCTTTCTTACTCTATATGTATAGTAGTTTGTGGATAAATATAGCGAAACGGAGGGGTATAATGTTTGTATGGGATGGCATCAAACGGGGTGGGCTCATTGCGAAGAAATTAACTCCACAATTAATAGCGCATGATGAATTGTAGTCTCTAAAAGAAAGGACTTACTGTTGAAGTGTGAATTGCTTGTCTTTTCTCGTCAGCTTAAGGTTTTGGGTGGGCAGATTGGTGCATATAACTCAATATGATATAGGTCTTGAGTTTAAGATCCGGTTGATGTAATGAAAAAAATAATTGTAGCCACGGATATATTGCTAAATTTTGATTGAGGGGAGTCCGCCACTGTCGCATGGATGGTTGTACACGCGACATCGAGGAACGATAGAATTCAAGAACATATATAGCATATAATTAGAAGAGGTTTAATTATTCGCCAAAGGAAGATATCATCGTTAGGCTTCTCCGATCCTCTCCAGTAGAAGATGCATGGTCGAACGAATAACGCAGGCAAAAATCTAGTCTACAGATGTGAAAGGCAGGCAGAGGTGTGAGTGATACACGACACGAGCACGTACGCATCATGCACCTACAGGCCGGATCCTAGAGCGCGTCTTGGTCGTCGTCATCCTCCAGCGAATACAACATCTCTGGCTCGCCGTCCTCCAGCGCACGCCCCCGCCTCCGTATCCTCCGGAGCACGCCCTCCACGGCGAGGTCCACCGCGTCCCTGCTCGCCTCCCTCAGCTCCGCCGTGCTCCCGTGACGCCGGTACAACACCCTCGGCGCCATCTCCAGCAGGCGCGCCCGCATCCTCGCCACCTCCGCTCCCGGCACCGCCGCCAGCACCTCTGCGATCTTCACGCCACCCAGCACCACCGTGTCCTTGGGTATGGTCACCGATAACTCGTCGTACCTCCCGGGGGGCAGGTGCCACCCGTACTGTATCCTCGCCGCCGCGTTCTCGAAGAACACCGGCAAGCACCCGGCGATGATGGCGTCGAACGTCGATCGCCGCGACGGCGTGTCCCCCGGCGGCTCCAGGCAGAACTTTGCCTTGAGCATCGGCCGCATGTACAGGATTGGGTCGAGCGCGCACCCGCCGCCGGAGCAGTCCACGACTGTGCAGACGTCGGTAAGGTTCGCGCACTCGGAGAGGATCGATCCACGGATGTTGGGCCACGACGGCTTGGAGACTCCGCCGGCGTAGAGCATCAGCGCCGTGCGGTGGGAGCGGCGCGCGCGGGTGAGCCACGCCTGCAGGCGCGGCAGCGACGCCGGGTGGAAGGACGTCGGGTGCGGGATGGTGTGCTCCTGCCACGGCCACGCGCGCGACTCGAGCGTCAGGAATGTGAAGTTCTCGAACTCGGGCCGCCGGAGCAGCGACGTCGTGCCAAGACGGCGTCGGCGCGGGCGGGGTTGTCGGCGAGGCAATCGTGGTCGAGGAGGCGGCGGTGGAAGAAGGGCTCGAGGAGGCGCATGTCGGTGCGGCACCAGGAGCGGCTACGGTTGTGGGTGCGCGGGCCGAGGCCGTGGTTGGCGAAAGAGGCGCAGGAGGGCGGGGTGGTGGCCGGAGAGGAGGGGTCGGCGAGCGGGAACGAGGTGGAGCAGTGGTGGAGGAGGTGCGTGTTGAAGCGATCGGGGAGGCAGCGGATGTGGATGCGGCGGCCGGTGCAGGGGTCCGGCGCGTGGGTGGCGGCGGCAGAGACGGCGAGGAGGAGGAGGTTTGCAGAAGTTACAAGAGAGCGCGGCATGTTGGCCCGCCTCGTAGGGCTCCGCTACTTGATTTCCTTTCCCCCACTTATTTCACTGCGCGAGCCTGCCTGCCTGCCTGCCTGCTCGCTCGTACACGTTCCGTTCCATTCTCTGCTCCTCAACCAACACTTCTCTGTATAATTAGGCGGTCCAAGTGAAGTGAGCATGCATATTCTTCCGCGAGCAGTGCTTCTACGCTCCTCAACTCTACAGATACGCTAAAATCTTAAAGCAACAATTAAGGGGTAAGTAGCTTCGATGATTCGTGCTTTAATAGCTAGCATTAGCATTATCAATTTGTTATTGAACTTGCATGCATGGCCAGTAGTTTTCCGCTTAATTCGTTGGATAAATTAAGCACTGGAGAATCACTTCATGTCTAGGCGTTTTTCATTTGTGGAGTCAGCTTATTTAACATTGCCAAAGATTTTAACAAATCAGGCCCTACATATGTAGGCACAATGGCTACTAAAGAGTTTGAGGCTCGCTTGACGCCACAACTTCCCACATGGGCGATGGATCTCAAAGTGAGTCTATCGTTGCGCGGCATGTACCAGTAATTGCAGCCTCCTCAGGGAGTAGCTCTTGGCTGATTCTCTCAAGTACAATGCCTTATTTATCATAAGGAACCACATCCATCCCGATCTCAAGGTCGAGATCCGATGGAAGAAGACCCACGCGCCTCGTGGGCTTGCTCTTCAAACACGGTGATGAACAAACAGAAGCAACATCCCACCGAGGTCACAATGAGTGGAACCACCTCCGCATACAAGATTTTAAATCTGGGGAGAGTTCAACCATGCTGTTCATAAAATCAGTTCTAAACTCGAAGTTTTATGCAGAAGGAACCATCCGATGCGAGGGGTCCGGCGCGTGGGTGGCGGCGTCACTCTATGCAGAGACGGCGAGGAGGAGGAGGTTTGCAGAAGTTACAAGAGAGCGCGGCATGTTGGCCCGCCTCGTAGGGCTCCGCTACTTGATTTCCTTTCCCACTTATTTCACTGCGCGAGCCTGCCTGCCTGCCTGCCTGCTCGCTCGTACACGTTCCGTTCCATTCTCTGCTCCTCAACCAACACTTCTCTGTATAATTAGGCGGTCCAAGTGAAGTGAGCATGCATATTCTTCCGCGAGCAGTGCTTCTACGCTCCTCAACTCTACAGATACGCTAAAATCTTAAAGCAACAATTAAGGGGTAAGTAGCTTCGATGATTCGTGCTTTAATAGCTAGCATTAGCATTATCAATTTGTTATTGAACTTGCATGCATGGCCAGTAGTTTTCCGCTTAATTCGTTGGATAAATTAAGCACTGGAGAATCACTTCATGTCTAGGCGTTTTTCATTTGTGGAGTCAGCAGCGAATTGATCAACATTTGGGAGCCATGATTAGCGGATCTGGACTCGCTCGCTCCAGCAATGGCGCGCGCGCGTCCTTGGTGCTGCTTGCTGGAAGTGCCACGCAATTGCCCACGCTGCATGCATGCATATCACAGAAAACAACATTACTTGTTTATACTATAGTAATAAGTTTTTAAATAATATGTCTTTTTAAATGGGATCTACAAATCGATTGTAATAGATACTATATCAAATTTATCTATATCTATTCTACCCAACGTGGAACTGTGATGGAGTGGCATGGACTCGGCGTGGGGAGCACCGCTGTGTGGCACGGCGGGGCTCGTGGATCAACGTGGGAGACACACAACCAACAGTGACTGAACCCTACTCAGAAGTTTATGGGTTTGCTTTTTTTTTTTGGCTCGGTGCTTGGTTCTTGATTTATGACGTGGTCACTGGTTTGAGTCCTAGAAGGAATGTCTGTTTTGTCGTAGGGTGGCGATGGAGGCAGTGTGGCGTTGTGGCTAGGGCTGTAAAAAAATTTGAAGCTTGTGAGCTACTCGAGTTCGGCTCGCTCTAGGTTCGATTCGAGCTCGGTTCGAGCTTTAAACGAGCCGAACTCGAACTTGATCTCGAGCTCGCGAACTTCACCGAGCCGAACTCGAATAGTTCGCGAGCCTCGATTCGAGCTTAAATAGTAATACATATTAATTCTTACCGAGCTTACTCGAGCCGAACTCGAGCTCGAGCTTGTCTTATTATTGAAAATTAGTGTGTATTTGAATTATTTTGATTGTTATCGAGCTTATTAGAGCCGAGCTCGAACTTAAATTTTTCTTATTATTGAAAAATAGTGCATAATAAATCATTTTAATTGTTATCGAGCTTCAACGAGCCGAGCTCGAGCCTACTCGAGCTTAGGCCGAACCGAGCTCGAGCCCAGTTCCAAGCTTGGACCCTAACTCGAGCTCGAGCCTGGAAGGTCAAGCTCGCTAGAGCTCGGCTCGTTTACAGCCTTAGTTGTGGCCGTTTTTGCCTTCTTACCGTACTAGCCGCTGCAGTGATAGGTGAGAGGATCAGTCTCTCTCTCTTTTTTTTTGGCTTATTACCCTCCTAATCTTTCCCTCCGCTTGTGTTACTTTTGTCGTTCATGAATCGACTTCTTGTCCTGGCGTTTGGCAGAAGAGAGGATAGAAGTGTAAACATTGTTCAACTCATGCAATTTATTCGAACATTTAATCTAAATTTTGTGTCTAAAACAAGTGCAATGTTGTTGATGCTGACAGCTATTTTATATCTACAATATATGCATAAAGTTCTCTTTTTTCAAAAAAATATCTTTTTTGTGTTCCATTAAAATGAGCAAAAAGAAAAAGAAGTCGTAGCTTGGTTGGCTTGGGGCATTGTTGGTCGCCTAGCCGGTGCAAGTTCGATCCCAGGGATTGCAGTCTAGCATGCCTCACCTAGTTCATTAGGATAGGGTACACACATGCATGCACGTTTAGTGGAAAAGCACGTGCTCATGCTCCATAAAGCCTTGGTGCCTTTACAAAATTTTCAAGTGTGTGTTAGGCGTCACACACACACCCAGTGGCCACACATCGATCATCACACATGACATCCGCCACATCTTGTTCATCCAGCTTGTGCTTCGCATCATCGTCCGATCTCCTCATTTGCCACGTGTTGACCATCGGTGCCCCACGCATTGTGCTCTATCTACAATGGAATTGCCTTCGTGATCGAGCCGATCCCACCACGATGTCTATGCCATCACCGCTCAGGACTCTGCATAGTGTTTGGCTCAGCCTTCTCAGCACTACGCCTTAAATAGCCACGCCGCGTGTTAGGGTCCGCACCCCGATCCACCATTGTTGTCCTCGTCCCGCGCTGTTGCACTCATCGAGCTTGCCGATGATCTTGGAGCCGAACGTCATCGCCAACTTCGTTTTCTTCTTCGACGTTGCCGTCCTCTTCGTATGTGCCATTGTCGTTGACTCCACCATCGAGCCCATACCCCACCATTTATTTTCACCATCTAGCTTGTCGGCCACTCGCCGCCTTGCCTCGCTCTATCTGTTGTCCGCCGAGCCATCCGGTCGTAGCCGCTCACCTCGCATCCCACATGCCCACTTAGCAACCAAAGGGTCATTTCGGTTTGCGCGCCTATCGACATCAGCACTGATGCCATCCCGCACCGACACCTCTTTGACTTCTCAATAAACTAAGTCCACGTGCATCGAGTCTCTGACATCCTAGTAGAATTCCTTGGATATAGTCTTCAACTCGAGGTCTGACACTTTCCTCCGCCATAAATCTTCAAGTCTCTGGTTCTTGAAAGTGTAGCCCTGATCAGGGATATCCTTCGGGTGAGGAAATCACCTAATTGTTGAAGAGCTCTCGATCACCAAACCTCTGATGAAAGGACGAAAGGTTTCAACTTCTTCCTCCTCGACCACGGCTTTCTCAGAAAATGTAGAGATCTGTTGAGTTTTCACTTCTACCTCTCTGATCACATCCCTCGGTGCCAAAACTGTTGAAGGATTTTCAATCGTAGCGGCTTCATTCCTCCGGGCAATGTTGTTGTGAACTAAGGAACATGAACGACCACTTTCTCCCTCGATACTTCTTAAGTAGAAGCACTCGGGAAACTTGTGCCTGATGTAGCAGATGCACTTCAAAAACCAGAAAGGAAGTGAGAAATCCAAGATATCAAGAAATCAAAGGTACAATGATGTATTTTCCAATATTTATTTCATACATGGTCTTCTTTATCTTGAATTTAAACCTCCCTAGTGTGTAGTCTAGGATATTTGCATTCCTCTTCTTCTTGAGCGATCTCACCAATTCAGAACAGGTAGAGCTGGTTATACCCTTAGTACCTTTCGTCTAAACGCTCTCACTTGAAGTAGTGTCCTTGGTTGGTTCCTTCTCGGGGCGGTCGGAGATTGCCTCTTTCGAATAAAAACATTCTTATCAAACAAGTTATACATCTTACCTTAAAATTTTCTTCTAACATTTACTGATGCGAATTTATTGATGATGGCATCAATATCAATTTCATCTAATAATTTCTTCTCGATGCATAAAGTTGCCAAACCATTTAATCTTTCTTGAGACATTACGGACCTCAAATAATTCTTCAATAATTTCAGCTTTGAAAAGGTTCTTTCAGCTGAGGCCACAGTCACAGGCATAGTGAATAGGATCCGATAAGCAATGGAAATATTAGGATAACAATCCGCTTCTGTGACAAACTCAAAAATCTCCATAGCAGACATTGGCCTATCTGGCAAAGTAAACTGCATAACACCTAACTCAGAAATTAGGTCATTTATATCAACATCCGAGGAACCATCCAAAGAGAAAGTTTTTGCAAATTTCGTGCATTGATCTTTTAGATCAGCACCATCCAATGACTTCAAGGATGTTGAATTCATTAGAAATCCGAATATTCCATTGAATGACTGGAGTTCTTGAAATCTGCTTTTCAATGAACTAATTGCCATATCAACCATAACCAAAAAATAATTAACTTCAAAATCCTTCTCAGCTTGCAAAATAGCTTCATTGTAGTCAGTTTCATCAAATTGTTTCTTTCTAAGAGAACGACGCCATCGAAAGGATGCCTCTACTCCCATTTCAAGTGCAATTTCTGGCAGCAACCAAACTATCAAAGAAACCCATTGTTTCTATAGTCTGAAAGTATTTCATCATACCTTTTATATGTCAGAAGGTAGAATCAATGCACATGGATGGTGATTGCAACTTCTTACTAACAATATTTACAGTAATATAAAATGTCATGCCAAATAACCATACCAAGTATGAACTCAAAGCTGCCAAGCACGTCATATAAATTTTTGCATCACTCCTATCCTTTGGTTCAAGATTCTATCCTCACTTAGCCACAACAAAGTGACCTTAGTTGAGGAGCTTGATATCTAATTGCTCGACACTTTTGATGCGACTCTCCCAACGAGTATTGCTCAATGATTTCACAGTCAAATCTTTAACATGTTCAAGCAAAACATTCCATCTTTTGGTAGAACCTGAAAATAATACATATATCCTCTGCACAATTCCAAAGAATGAAATAGCTTTACTGCATGATTTAGCCATATCACAAAGAGTGAGATTAAGACTGTGGCAAGCACATGGCATATACAAAGCTCTTGGATTTATATCAAGCAAACGCCTTTGTACCCCCTTATGTTTTCCTTTCATATTAGATCCATTGTCATAACCTTGACCTCTAATATCATCAACATTAAGACCAAATGACTTGATGGAGTCAACTAATACATTGAAAAGCCCCGAGCGAGATGTGTCATCCACCTTCAAGAAACCAAGAAAGTACTCCCCAACTTTTATTTTCCCATCAGACATATCAACACATCGAACCAGCAAACTCATTTGTTCTTGGTGACTCACATCTGGGGTACAATCAAGGATAACCGAGAAATATTTGGCCTCTTTAACAATCTTTATGATGGAGCTTGTAATGCTAAAAGCCATAAGAGAAATCAACTCATTCTGAATTTTATGACTAAGATAATGATATTGCAGCTCTTTGTTTTGAATGCGTCTAAGGTGGTCTTGCATTACCAAGTCAAATTCTGCAACCATCTCACAACAAGCTAAGAAATTGCCATTCACATCATTGTAAAGTTGCTCACTAGATCCTCTAAAAGCTAAACTGCGTTTACCAAGAAACTTCACAATGGCAACTATTCTTAATAGAACTTGCCTTATGCGTTCTTTCTCCTTCGTGATTTGATGTTGCAACTCCTTATCAATTGTTTCATGTTTGCTTAATCTAATTCTCAATTCATTCCAAGAGTTCATGTTGGTCATATGATCGACACTAACTTCATGCTCTTTTAGTCTCTCACTAACATGCCTCCAATCTCTAAACCCATCATGCCCCAATGAACTCTTGCGGTTGCTAGAACCGAACAGCTTACAACAAAAGCAAAACACTTTGTCAACATTTTTTGAATAGACCAACCATTTCCTATCACGTACCTCTCCATTGCTCATTTTTCTAGAATAATGAGTGTATGAAAATGTCTTGAGTTGGCATCCAAAGGAAACACAATATTTTCATCTCTAATAGGCCCCTTCTCCACTAATATGTCCCTTGCTTTGTTATCAAGATTGTCCCAATTTACTGGATCATACATATCAACAGTAAAAACTGGTTCTTCATCAACACGAGTAGATTCCGTCGCAGGAGAATTAAATATGGGCTCATGATCACTCACATTATTATCATCCGTGTTGATGCCAACATTTTCTTCTATAGGGCCTTGATCTTCTGGATGCGTAGTTTGTTCCTCCATAGCAACTATTGCCCACTCATCTGGATTTCTTGAAGTGCTTGTATTACTCTTAAAAAATTTATCAATAGCTCCTCTTTGTGATTGTATCAAGTCCTCTATCCTTCTCTTCTTTTTTCTTTTCTCACTTCCAGATGCGTGCTTTTGGGCAACATGAGTTCATCAGAAATTTAGAAATTAGTAAGTAATTTAAGAAAATTATGCCATACTAAATTCAATTTCAGAATTTCAGAAAATTCAATATCATACTAAACATGTGTGCTGCATCTAAGGGATTCCTAAATCCCAAATCTAAAGAATAAATATTGAGGACAAAAGCAAACTAAATATTGATTAAACATATATACTTGATATATACCACATACTGACATACACAAACACAATCAAAGGGCGGGCTTAGAGGCATTGAGGCAATTTCTTACCTCTCTGGCTCTCTACGTACGCAGACCAGGGAGGAACGGAGAGTGCATGCAGCATGCAACGCACGGCGGCACGGGCGCACGGCTTCCGTGTACGCAACTCGCACAACCGATCGGCGCGGCGATCAGCTCAGCGATGGCAGCACGCGCGCGGCTGCGCGCAGCTCGCAGTCGCGGACTCGCAGCGGGAACGGGGAAGAAGCGGCGCGCGGCGCGCGCGGCTGCGCAGCGGAAGGGCGAACGAGGAGACGAGGAGTCGCGCACACGGTCGCCGAATCGATACGACGGCAGACGCGGCGAAGAATACTATACGATACTACTTATGTATCTGGATTGGGCCCCTTGGCGTCGAGGGCCCAGTGCGGCGGCCCAGCTCGACCCCCCTCAGGGCCGGGCCTGATTGCCTCTTCGACCAGTTGAACTTCCTCGAAGGGTCGGGCTTCTTAAACCACCAGAATACTTGTTTTCATTGGCATTGAAGAAGTCTTGGGGGTGGCCACCATGATCTAAACTTGTTCGGTCCTGACCACCTCAGTGCTCACGACCAGTGGATATGCTTCCACCACAGGTCCTGCAGTCTCAGCCCCTCCGACCAACATTTCCAGCTCCATTGACGTGGTCTCACAACCAGCGACAAACTCGGCAGTGAAGGCCTTCACTTAAGAAATAAATTCCCGACGATGTAATTAGCTTTATATTCACATAAGGGAGAAAATTGCTATAATGGGACTCCAAACAACGTGTTTCGCTATAATGGGACTTCTAACGTTGACATCGCTAAAATGACACCCGAAACATTGGCTTCTCGTAATACATGACATTTGGCTCTTTTAATTCTAATGTCCGGGTATTTCGAAACATTAGCCAAATGTCATGTATTATGAGAAGCCAATGTTTCGGGTGTCATTTTAGCGATGTCAACGTTAGAAGTCCTATTATAACGAAACACGTTATTTGGAGTCTCATTATAGCAATTTTCTCCACATAAGGGGTTGCCACCATACTGTCTTACAGTAGTTTTTGTATAGCCACCAAGAAAGTTTGACGAATCGAATTGAATTCTAGAACAACAAATAAAAAGGAACAGAGGGAGTATATACACACTTTATGGGTCCTACCGGAACAGTACAGAAGCCATATAAAAAAGGATCAGAGCCGCGAACAGTAATTAACAAAAGAAAATTATTAGTCGAGTGACAAAAGGCAAAACTGTTTAACAAAACGTAGCTTTAATTTGCATCTAGTAAACAGCGAACGCTGCAACGATTAACCCAGTAACATCATGTGCATGCCCGTATGAATTACCGCAAGGGGCGTCAATTTTAATTAATCAACTAGTAGTCGATATGTCCAGTAATGAACACGCATTAATTAATTAAATTAAATTGGTTTAAAATAAAAACATGACTCACACTTACATTAACTCTAGTCGATATGTCCAGTAATGAACACTTATTAATTAATTAGCATGTGAATGGGTGCGCAAGCTAGAACTAGCTAGAAGCTAAAGAAGAAAGGGGATTAAGGCTAAATACAAAAGGAGATCAAACAAAGTAGGCAGATACTGCTCCAAGCAAAACCAACGAAGCAAGTTAAACTTCAATTAATCCCAAAATTATTTTATTTGGATTTCTTGTATTGCAAGGATTTTTTTAATTTTCTTGGTTTTTTCTAGATTAATTTGCTATTTTCTAGAGCACAATGGAATGTCTCTTAATTTCTGAAATTATAAAATCACTAGAAATTGAAATTATAAAATCATTAGAAATTTCTCAATCCTGTCTCGATGTCTGCGCCTTCGCCGCTGAGGACTTTGCATAGTGTCTGGTTCGGCCTTCTCGGCATCCGTGCCTTAACTAGCCATGCTGCATGTTAGGGTCCGCACCTCGAGCCGCCATCGTTGTCCTCGTTCCACGCCGTTGCACTCATCGAGCTCGCCGATGTTCTTGGAGCCAAACATCGTTGCCAACTTCGTTTTCTTCTTCGACGTTGCCATCCTCTTCATTTGTGCCATCGTCGTTGACTCCACCGTCAGTGAGTCCTGTCGAGCCTGTACCCCAACATTTATTATCACCGTCTAGCTTGTCGGCCACTCGCCGCCTTGCCTCGCTCTGTCCGTCGTCCACCAAGCCATCCGGCCGTAGCTGCTCACCTTGTGTCCCACGCACCCACTCAGCAACAGAAGGATCGTCTCGGTTTGCATACCTGTCGACATCAGCGTTGACGCCATCCCGCACCGACGCCTCTTCGACTTCTCCATAGACTAAGTCCACGTGCGTCGAGTCTCTGACATGTGGGATCCCATGTTAGTAGCACTATTCCATAGACCATGAGCTGTGCTATGTCATTGCCACCTCAGCAGCCACGTCAGCCCTAAGTCTATGTGTCATGCAACGTGTCTTACCACATCACTTGAGCCGTCCGTATGCACTGTTCTGTGAGCCAAGTTCACCGTAAACCCGTGCTATTTCATAGACCCGGTCCATAGCACAATAACTTTTCTCAATTTTTCAGGAATTTATTTTCTAGAAAATTTTTTGAGAGCCCGTTATTCTCCATCCTAGCTCCGATTGACCCGATTCTTTTGCTAAATTCATCTAAAATTGATATCTATCTTTTGGTTCTAGTTTTGTAGTTTTTGGAGTTTGTTTAGATTTTATTTGAATCTATTTATGTTTCATTCACTTTCTCTCTCGTTAGGTAACGTCTTCGAAGGAGCAAAAGCAGGACCAGAAGCAAAGCCAAGGCAAATCTTTGATCGTGTTGAACCTAGTTTTCAAATCTATTATTTATTATTTTATTTTAAATTATCATACATTGCTATTTTAATACAAACCTTTGTATCTAGTAGTTATTGTCCAAATTGATTAATTCCACCTTGGTAATTCGAATGCCATGATTCCATTATCACCATAGGATATGTATTTATCTAGTGATGTAATATTAGTTATCACATGGGTAATACATTTAAAATAATTAGCCATGCTAGTTGTATGTTGGGTTCACCATTACATGATGATTAAATAATTAATTTTGATTTAATGAGATATTGAATCGTGGTGGTTAGCCACAGTTATAAAATTTGAATACCATGACATGGGTAGTGACATTGGTGTTACTTATACAAAATGATTTTCAGTTGGGAGAGTGATCGTGCAGTAAAGGGGAAGTGTGGCTAGCACATTTTCGGATATAGATGTCTCGCATGGGTAATGTCTAAGTACTTAACTTTATGCATCATACCACATGTATCGTATGGGATGGGCATGGCTAATTAATTTACAATATTTCAACTTTAATTTTGTCATTGAGATGATGTGGATGGTAAATACATTTATGGGTAATTCTCCACATGGCGTAAGGAGGCTTTTTCGACTAGGTGGTTAGCCTACTTGGTGCAGAAATCTTAGTGGGTGAAGTTAATTTGAAATTGAGCATTGTAAAAGCATTGTGATAATTACCTTGTCACACGTCTAAGGAAGCATGTATTGGCTGACATGCAAATGCATTATCTCATATGGGTAAAGTTGTGCAACCTCTACAGAGTTTAAAACTATCCGAATAGCCATGTTCCCAGTCATAGACAATGCTCGATGATTTCACACGAGGGTTTGGTGTTTCTTAAACTTTGGGTTTGGCAAGAAAGTAAGTTGAATGGTAAGTGAATAGTCAGTTCACTTGTGGTTTATTCATTTATTGGTTTGTTATTTATTTATGTCCTTTCCATAACTGTAATTTCAATCTATTTACTGTATTTACTTCAAATTATTGTTTTCTGCAAAATAACCACTCAGCTATCATTTGTTAAGCCTTGCATAATTATATTGCATCTTGTTCCAAATAACTTGCTGAGTACTCTATGTACTCACGGCTATATCCATATTAGCTAAGTTGCTGAAGAAGAGTCATATCAACAGGAGGTACTTGAAGGAGGATACTTTGACGACTTCTCATATTAAGACTTTGCTTCCTAGTCGATTGCATGTGGGCATGTCGAATGGTTACTATATTTTCCATTATCTTTCTGTTGCTAGATTTGTTAGAACCTTTCAGTCTATTAAATTGTAAGGTTGGCCATAAGGTCGTAACTCTAATAAGTAATAAAATTGAGTTAACCATGATGTGGTCGATATTTCGTCTATGTTTCACTATGTGCACTAGCATGATCCTAAACTAGTGCCTGTTCTTATCTTTACCCTTACCTTTTTTACCCTTCCTGGTGAGTCACCCATGCATATCACACACACAAGACATGTTGCAAGCCACTGGTCACAATCGAAGCCAACCAAGGCCATGAAATAAAGCCAACAGAGAGCCAGCAAAAAGAAAGAAACAACACCACTGCCCATAGCTTCCAATGAGGAGAGCTTACTCATTATCGCAGCACAAAGACAGGAAGACAACCATGAATCATCATTAGTCACAATAGCCACCACAGCCAGTCACCACTACACCACTGCACTACACCACCATACCATAGCACATAAGCACTCACAAGACACCACTGGCAAGCCAACAATCAAAGAAAGCTAGAACTCGCCCATTTAAACCCTACACAAAAACCCTAAGTTCAGCAAAGTGAGGAAGTCAAGGGAATAAGCCAAGACCGAAGGGCACTAGAGGAGAGTATCATGACTAGAGGATATCAACCACAAGCCATCATAGAGCATTGGCCATATCAGGAAATACAACCATGTGAGAGCAAGCACATCACTGAAGCCAACCTAAATCAAGCCCGATAACAATACACTACTACAAAAAGGCTTATATCAGATGCCTCATCACATATGGTTGACCTAAACTATCTGTGTTAAATGCAATCATCGATGGTCTAGGTTTAGAGACCGTCTGTATTGCTGCCAGTGCTAAAAACCATGTGTGAAGAGATAATATCATAGACGAGTTATGGTGAGAACCATATGTGAAGTATCACAAACGATTTTTTATTTAAACCGTCTGTGATACTTCATAGAAGGTTTGTATTACAAACCGTCTGTGATAATGAAGTTATCATAGATAGTTTGTATTAAAAACTATCTGTGATATATTTCCTACCTCGCAATCCCCTAAAATTTCATAATCTCCCACCTAAGTCCGAGTAGGATTCCGTTCCAAGACATCTTTAGTAAAACAAGCATAACATTTGCATATGGTGTCTGTTTTCGATGTTCTTGTAGTTGTTGAAAAGCTAAAATGACCCACTTGCACCAGTCGCCTTCTAAGACCACCCAAAATCGGCCACTTTAGCCTCAAATTTCACAAGTTTTCAGTTTCTGTTTTTGCCAAAAATTTTATTTTTGTTTGGAATTTGGGGTTCGCCTCAACTGCAAAGTTGTAGATCTCATCGAAACCTTTCAAACGAGCATTATAAGCCATATAGAACTTTGCTATTTTATCTTTTGAGACTAGCTGTTTACATTGCATCGATATATATATATATATATATATATATATATATATATATATATATATATATATATATATATATATATATATATATATATATATATATATTGTCTGTGTACTCTAATTCGCATACGGTTGGTATATAGATCCGTCTATGGTACTCGCACATCACAGATAGTTCTAGCTACCAACCGTCTGTGTTGGGAGAGTACCATAGACAGTTTGTATATAGAACTATCTGTGATGAACTGACCGCTGGGCCCGTCGATTCTCCCCAACCCATTCCCAGCCAATAGAAACCCATCAAACCCCACCCCACGGATCGTAGCTCCACCTCTCTCTCTATAAATACTCACCCAAACCTATCTCCTAACTATCGTTGCTCAAAAATCTCTCTAGTCTCTTCCTCACCATCCTCTTCCTCAACCCCAACCCTGATGACCTTTACGAAGTAGACGCCGATGGCTACCAACACAGCACTCAAGTCGGCACTAATGACGGCGGGCATCAAGGACATCCAGCTTGCGCACTACATCAAGGGTGAGAGGACCTAGGCATCAACTCATCGGTGTTGTTTAGCTTCTACTGTCTGCTAGGATCCCTGCTTCTTCTATATTCTTGTCATGTTTAAGAGTTGGGTTTGTAGGATTAGGATATGTGTTCTTGCTATATTCTTGTTGTGTTAGATGGGTAACCTACTCGTTATCTTGTTATGCTGTAATGGTGGATTCTAATTCTAATGTAAATGGAATGTGTTGTTGTGTTTACTGCTGTATTTGCTTGTTTTTAAATGGCATAGCTAACATTTTTTCAAACTAGTTAGCCAAAAAATAGAAAAAATATTTAGGTATAGAATGAACTATCACAGACGGTTTGTGGTATAAACTGTCTATAAAGGACTATCACTGACAGCTCGAACAAAAAACCATATGTGATCATCATCACAGATGGTTCTATCTACCAACCGTCTATGATGGAAAAGTATCACAGATAGTTCTATATACCAACCATCTGTGATACACACCCATGACAGACGGTTGTAGCTAGAACCATCTGTGATGTTTGAGTATCACAGATGGTTTTTGGTTCGAGTCGTCTGTGATAGTATTCTTTACAGACGGTTCTAGTTACAAACCGTCTGTGTTGTATTTATCACAGACGACACACAAACCATCTATGATAACCTCCGATTATCACTGACCCATAAATTCAAACGGTTTAGAAAACCATCTGTGATGGCAATTCCGAACCATCTATGATGATCTTTTTTATAGTAGTGATAGTAAGGTAATACTATAGCCAGTACAATTCCATTTTTGCCAACGTTAGGGGTCCAAGAACCCAGCCAACATAGTCATGGCGGAGCACCACCTACTAGCTCACAACACTAGAGAAAAAGGGTTGGTGGCCATCCATGACCTCCTAGGGCCATTGTCAATGCTCCTTGACGCATGCCAATACCCCAACACCCACATGGTTGTTCACCCACAAGACCAAACCCTTAAATACCCCAACAGGTAATCACTGAGCCATGCACTGCATTCCACAAATAAAGTGAACAACAAAATGAAACTAGAAGGGATACGGTAATTTAGAAGTAAAGGAGAAGAATGAACCGAGAAGTGAAGAACTAGGATACCATGCATCGGTGGCATATAGCCATCAGGACACAATGTGCCTGAGTTAGGGATAGCCATCAGGACGTGCAAGGTAGATGGGTACCAGAGGATGGTGCTAGTGGCATGTAGTCGCCAGGACGCCATGCGTCGCAACATACAGCCGCCATGATGCATAGTATCGACTATGTGAAGAACTAGCATAGTAGAATGGCACTGGCAGGGCTTTCATTCCATCGAGGTGCAAGGTGACGGTGAGGTGGAGGAACCAGTGAACGACGTCCCGTAGAGTGCACGACATCGGTAGGGCAGGGAAGCCCCGGAGAATACGCGTAGCACTAAGGGAGAATGAACAGTGACAAATCCAGTAGGGAATCACCAAAATAACTCACCTCGGGACTGGATCCGATGAGGCCAAGACCCAACTCACCTTGGGGCGGTCAAATTTGAGACCGGCAGCAAAGGGGGGAATGAGAAGAAACGGGTGAGATCGGGCACACCGGCAACACTAGAGAGGAGGAAAGCCGAGGGAGGAGTGGTAGTGCCTGGGGCGACGTGAGGAGGCGCCATTGGTGGCGTTAGGGCTGGCAAGGCCAAGATTGGCGGAGGGGCCAAGAGGGGAGAGGAAGGAGGCGAAGAGAGATTAGGCAAGCAATGTGGCCGAATGAAGGGAGGAGGCGAGGAGATAAGAGAGAGAGAAAGAAAACGAATGGGCTGAATGGCCTTGACCTCACAAGACCTGGGCCCAAATAACAGAGCAAAAATAGAAGAAAATAATAAGTATGACACTAAAATTGAAACTGCCAACATAAACCCCCAAATATGAAGAAAAATATAATAGTCTAAGATCTGGAAAATTTGACCAATAACCTTAGAAATAATGCTAACAAGTCGGTAAAAAGGGTGTAATGCCCAAAGAATAAGAGAACACTAAATATTGGTGCAAAATTAATCAACAAGAATTGTTGCTTCATTTGGAATAAAACCAATACTCATAAATAATTATTTTGGCCTCAAATAATGCAGGGGAAGAACTGGTCCAAGGAAAAGAGACCAATCAGACCACCACTAAGATAGGTACCCTACTGCCATGCAAGTAGAACATGCTTTTAAAGCTGTGGTACATGCATTATTTTAGATACAGTTATTTTCCTATGATCACCTTGCATCAAATTAATTTCTAAAAGAAAAGAGAAATGGCCAGAAGAAAGGAAACATGATAAGAAAAAAAGAGAGTATAATCACTGAAGAAGCAGTGGCCTGCGAAGGTACAATTTCATCTAATTACAAGAACAAACTTATACAAGTACATTGCATCAAAATATATCTAATATCCTCGCATCCGACCAAATTGAAGACTAAAGACACCTGCAAATCACATTATCCAAAAACCACAACTAGAAAAGCTAAAGCAAATATAAATTTAATTTAGCCATCTAGTAATTTTAATCAATGAACTACAACGGTACTGCCCAATCATAATGGCTCACAGGCAGCAGCCTTACAAATTTCATATCTATTTTAGTATTTAATTGAAATAGTAAATGAAGATAGTTTGAGTATCTAAACATACTAATGCACAATTTCTTACTTCATCTCAAATTTTATTTCAGCCACATACTATTTTTTATCTAATAATTACCATGACACTGTCTAATCGCAACGGTTTGTAGGACAACGTGATTCCAAAGGCCCTAACTTTTAATCTATCCGTCCGAATTTAGTGTTTAAGAATTATATGGAAAGATTAAAAAATTATTTACATCTTTCATGTTGATTAAAAACCCTAATTAATCTATATAATAATTTTAATCTATGGTATACCACGATGCTGCCAAATGATGACCACTCTCCACACAGCAGGCTTGTAAAAATGATAACTCTTAATATAACCAAGAAATAGACATGATTAAATACTCTATAGAAAGATAATAAACTTTTCTACAACTATCTAGTAGATGATACTTTCATATTAAGCCCATACAGTGCCCAAAATTGTTGTAGAAGACACTGCACATAGAATCAATCTATTAACGGGTTTTTCGGTGATTCCTAACCACAATATTTCATATCTACGCACTAATCAACACTCTAGACTTAACTAATCAATGAGCTAACAAGGAAAAGGATTTTGGATCATTGTCCTAAAATCAAACGTCGATGATGGCGGGAACGGCAGGCTCTTTCTCTATCTCTTATCCCCTTCGCTTCCTCTCTACCTAGCTACTCTCTTCTTCTATTGCCTGACATGCAGCAATGTAGGGGCTTTAGCAGCAAGAAAAACACAGCAGCCACAGTTCCTTCTTGTCCTACAGAAGCCATGACAAGGGACGTAGCAACCGTGCACGCACATGGGAGCAAGGCACCCTAGCGGCTGCGGATTGCTGACACATGTACGAGGCAGCTGCATGCTAGCGATAGTGGCAGCAATGCACAGTAGGGTGGCAGCAACGACAGTGACAGCTGAGTCTGGCCACGGCGCGACAATGGGAGAGCGAGCACTGTGCACAGTGCAAGGGAGACAGCTAGGAGCTGGAGGCAGCGGCCAGGAGGGTGGCAGCTGGGAGAGGAAGGTGGAGGTGGCTAGAGTTTGAGTCATTCTCCCCCACATCCCCTTCTATCGCCGCACGAGTTTGATTCAGTCTCCATCTCCTCATGTACGACTAGTTACAGGAAAACGACTACTCTCTAAAAATCAAGGCATCTCATTTTCACGCATCCCCATTCCTCTAATTACACATAGGTCCACAAGAGGGATATTTTTTTAGATTATTACATTCTTCCTTTTAACAGAATTCGACCCCGAATTCTACTCCATATGATTCTAAATGGGAAATAGAACTGAACTTAAAATTAAACTCTACACATACCTAAAATGAACAACTATGCACACTTGTCACGCATGTGAGACTCCTGTTCCCAAGTCATTTCCCACTCAGATGGATGCGACCAAAGCACCTTGACATATTCAAAGTCTTGTGTCTCAAAATTTCCCCAATTATCCCAGGATTTGCACTGGCCGAGACTCAAAGGTGAAATCTCACTCGATGGTCAATGGATTTATTGATATTTTGCACTACGGATTTCCCCCAAATACTTCCTCGACACAAGATGTGTAACACATTGTGCACAACACGTACGGACATAGGAAGGTCCAATTGATAAGCCCGTTTCTTAATACGCACCACTATCGAGAATGGTCCAATGTACCTTAGACTAAGTTTCCCCTTAACACCAAACCGCACAATGTCTTTGATGGAAGATACCATTAGGAGTACTAGGACACCCACCTCAAACTCCAATCCGCACCTTCTCACCTCGTCTAAGCTCTCCCGAGGGCCCAATCCCTCTTTTTTCTAATTAGACACAACTGTCTAATCTTTACATATCTACAAAGCCTCGTCCCAAACTCCGAACTGGGTAGACTTAGCTTAAAGAGCTCTACGCCTCTATGGTCTCATATTCCTAAACTAAGCTGCACATTTTAAATTTCCTTTCAACTTCATATTCAATTATGGTTTGAGGTATTACACGCTTCCTCAAGATTTCACTCCCATATTCTATGTCAACCCATTCTATTCACAATAACTACAATCCGCTAAACAAATTTCTTAAACATAACCCGCCTTAGAAAAAGAAATCCGAACCACACTCTGGAAAACCAAAAGTTTACCTTTGCCTTCCATGGCACAAATGCCCTAACTCTCAATAACACTAGGAGCTCTTCCCTTATCTCTCATAATAGTCCCACACTTTGCGGGATGCATCTCTTTGTAACATAGGGAAAAACAAAAAACACTTACCATATTCCTTAAACCAACTCTCTTTCAAAAGAACCACTTTGAAGAAGAAATATTCACTAAGAAATTATTGAACTATCTAAATAAGTAGTTTGCATTTAAAAATCACATAAGCCAAAGGATGGAATCACTCTAACATGCAAAATAGCAACTCTTTTTTTTTTTACTTTTTAAGCAAATAAAAGGACCGCCCATAACACCATTAAACCATTTTTCTTTACAAACAACATCGGACAAAACACATAAAGTAAACAGGAACTACAAATGTGTCTCACTACCCCCAAAAAAAGATACTTCCCTCGAATTTAAAGTATAATCTTCCCTTGAATCATAAAATTTCAAAGCATCATATTTCACACATACACATTTCTTTTAAATTGGAAATTTCAAAGTTAAACCCAACCTTGTTGCAATATCGCAGCAAATCTAGAGAGACACTAGTACACAAGTCACTGAATGCATTAGCAAGGATCCTTCATTATACTAATCTCATTAATTTTGCTTTCCTTTATTCTAACTGCTCCTATATATTGATTTCCCATTAAATCCCATCAGCTTTGTTTTTAAAGGACAATTACCCTTTAAAATTCCCACACACGCAGCTATCGCAACCAAATAAATTCTATCAGTTATCAATGCAAATTCAGCTTCACTTGTTATTACCGAAAATCACATTAAGATTACAACTTCGAAACTAGGATAACCTAAAATATTACATGCCACAACAACAAATTCCTCCATTACTTCTAGCTATACAGAGATACTAGTCAATATCACTTTAGGATTTCAATTTCTAAGACTTCTACCATATAATTTTAGTTGTAAATGATAGAGAAACTCTTAACAAGTGAATCTAATCTCCACTTCATATATCATGACAATAGTTTAACATTCCTGACCATTCAATTTACTACCACATTGATTAGGTTATTACACCATTTTTACCTTCATTAGATAACATAATCAAATTTCCTCTAGAAAATATGGCAATTTACACAATGGTAATAATCTAAATAATATATCAAGTTTCCATACCTTTGATAAATTTAGTAATCCACCAGCATATATAATGAAAGGACAATTAAACGACAACACACAAAAAAACTTTAACACTTGCAATGAGTTCACTTTCCATACATTTTTTTATAAAGTACTGCTACCATGTAAGCCAACAAACCTGAAACGAATTATGAGAACAAAATTATAACATTCCACTAAATTATTTCCGAAGGTCAATTGAACCTTTTCTTTTTCTTAAAATGTTTAACACCACCGTCAAATGCACTTACCAACGATTATATGAGTACAAATTTAAGAAACTCTTAACATGAATTATAAAAATCTGCTATCATATCTTCAAGCTTTCCAAGATCAAATTAAATTGCTTCATAATATTTTATTATCTCATCCTAAGTTTTAAAAACTCATAAAACATTACAAGATTACCGTAACAACCATAATATGCTAGCAAAACACTTTAGTCAAGGACAAACTATTACGCGACAATGTCAGAAAGCACACCATTATAAAATATTTATTAAACTTTATTTATTCAACGTTTAGTGATGCACAACACCAAATTTAGCACACAATAACTGCGCTCTAGTGATTCTCACTATCGGTCGATGATCTTGAATGTATATTCTATTTTTTCCATGCTAATCACATAAATACTTATAAACACATATTCACAAATTCCATCTTATATTCAGAACTTAGAGCAAAATACCATAAAAGCTTCAACAATTTAACCTCGACTAAATAAGGTTTCACACGATTATGCAACAACATTCATCCATTCATTTAAACACATTAGGTCAATTTAGCATGGCAAGAACATATCAATCAAGCATCTATATATGTTCACCAAGTATCCTTAGTAAATATTAATTCAGGATTAATATTCACCAAGGACAAGAATCTCACATATCTTTAATGTAACCTTCACAAACAATTAGAATAATCTATTGGCACTAAATTACCTTATTCATCCAATATAGTCTGAGAATTCTTATCTTTCTAGTTATATAATTGATTCAACCATGCTCTATGCTTCTCTATAATGTAACAATTTAAGTTATAATGGACATATTCCTACTCACTATTCATCATGAAACTACTGTAGGACACTATCATAATTAATCAGTTTCACTCACAAAGATATTACTTAAAATCATTTATATACTACTTCCTTTCCCAAACTTAACATTCCATGTCTTACCAATATTTTTTTTTGTAGATACTCCTATAATCCAAGCCTAAGAAATCATAACAACAAGAACTTTAGTATTTTTCCTTCATAAAACCGGGCATTAAACATCCACATAAATATGGCTTGCAAAAGATATTCTCATTAGTCCAAAAAAAGAAAATATTGAGTCAAGAAATAAGTCATAGCCCTCAATAAAATGGTAAAACCACCATGAAAAGACGATTCGACAAATTGATAACTTTCATAAGCACCAAGAATAGTTCAATAATCGAAGAGAAACTATAATTCCTTCATGAAATAAAATATCAAATGAGAAATCATCATCAACACCATATGCAACTACCCGTAAAAACCCATAGAGAAACCGTACTCCCCCACGAACAAAAATGTGCAATAGAAATTCATCCTCTGCCGTTTCTAGCTAAGGTTACCAAAGGAAAAATCTTCGCTAATCATGTACCACATGCGGTGGCATGGTCTAGTCATGCCCATGGTCACAACCACGATCTCTACCTTTTGTTATCACTATCCATCTCAATTAAACAACCATACAATACAATTGTAAGCAACATCTCATAACCACATTTATTAATCATAAAATACCATAATCATAAATGCAATGCTTGACCCAAAAACCCATCCTATTGTGCACCAGTGTGTCAAATTTTATTTTAAACAAATTAATTAGCCTAAGTCATATTTTATAAATTATCTAGCCTAATTAATTTTTTTATAGGTTTACCAATCCTATGCTAAGTTTTAGTTGATTATCTAGATTAAATTATCGATTTTTCCATTACAAACCTAAAGCTCACTCTAAAACCAATTGTAACATCCCAGCTTAACAAAAAACCAGAATCTCACCCACAATCACAAATACTACAAATTTAAACCATTAATTATACATCACGAACAACTAGGCCTCAAGTATAATTTTTCAACATAATCATGAACATATAAATTTCAGTAATACAGAAGTTATTGACAAACTTTAAGATGAACCAAATAACAATAATCTGAATCAATAATAAATTTAACTAAAGGGAATTGGTTACTAGCATCAATATAAAACTAGGGAATTCAAAGATAGCAAGATGTATTTCTAATAATGAATAAGTAATCACTATGTGAAAGAGAGAACTATGAAGTACAAGATCAACTTGTGATATACCCCACCCATGCATGTCGTCATCAGCGAGCACCTGAAAACAACAACAAAGCAAGGGTGAGTCCACAACTCAAAAAGTACATATTAGAATAATAAACGAGGCACGTATCACATTAACAATTCATATCCATTCACCATCATCTCAATTTCACATATTTATTGTCATCAAGTTTCACACATGTCTTATTATCTTATTTCTCTTTTCATGAATGTAATGTTTGTGCACATGTCTCAACTCATTTTTTGCTTATATGGTATAGCAGAGTGTTACACCTGTCAGTGTCCACTCAAGCCCACCCTTTTCATACGGGGACCTCATGCCCGTACTTTTTATTGGTGGACCACAAGCCCGTCCTTTACATATGGGAACCTCATCCTGCTCTCATGTGTCACATCTTTCCATCATGAATACTCAACACGCAATGCAATGGTTATATCTTTCTTTAGTTCATTGTCATCATTAAACAATTGGTATAATCATCATTCTACCGTATTCATCATCATCATTTTATCATAAGCATATGAGCAATATAAAACAACCACAATCATATGAATAATCATGACAAGTATTCATTTAACAAAACAATAATTTCAAACACTTGAATACCATTCTACCATGCACTTACCTTTCTAGTTGCGAGGAATGATTTGATTTGAAGATGACAACAACTCTGATGCTACTCCTCCTATAGTAATTACTTAATCTCAACACAAGACACTATTTAAATGATAACGCTCCAACATGCTTCCCAAATCCACCATACTCCCCTTTACCAGACAGTCACCCCTGCTGTCTCGGTACTACAAATATCATAACTTCCAACTCCCAAACCCTATCATAGCAAACCATTCAAGTTCTGGAATCTACACAACAGTCCCTAAAAATTCTTTCTAGAATCAACACAAAATTTGCTACAAATTATTAGTTGGCTAAAAGTCTAGATTAAACCATTTAACCCCGTTTTTAACCTAGAAGACAGATCTATCATCTTTTGTACAACATGTTTAACATTTTCATATCTATTAAATTACACATGCAAATATAGTAAACCATATCACTTCTAGAATCTACAGATAATTGTATACCTTTATTTAGTTATGCCTTAAATTTAATTTGGCCATCTACTAATTTTAATCAATAAACTACAATAGTACTATCCAATCACGATGGCTCACAAGCAACATCCTTACAAATTTCATATCTATTTTAGTACTTATCATAAAACAGTAAAAGAAGATAATTTGAGTATCTAAACGTCCTAATGCACAATTTCTTAGTTCATATCAAATTTCATTTCGGCCTCATATTATTTTTAATCTAATAATTTCCATGACACTATCTAATCACAATGGTTTGCAGGACAGCGAGATTCCAAAGGCCCTAACTTTTAATCTATCCATCTGAATTCTATGTTTAAGAATTCTATGGAAAAATTAAGAAATTGTTTACAACTTTCATGTAGAGTAAAACCCTAATTAATCCATACAATAATTTTAATCTATGGTTTACCACGATGCCACGAAATGATAATGACTCTCCAGATAGCAAGCTTAAAAAAATCATAACTCTTAATCTAACCAATCAAGTGACATGATTAAATACTCCATAGAGAGATAATAAAATTGTCTACAACTATCTAGTAGATGACACTTTTATATTAAGCCCATATAGTGCCCAAACTCGCTATAGAAGATACTGCACACAGAATCATCTATCAACGGGTTTTCCAATGATTCCTAACCATACTATTTGGTATCTATTCACATTAATCTCCACTCTAGACTTAACAAATCAATGAGCTAACAAAGAAAAGAATTTTGGACCGTTGCCCTGAAATCGAACGTCGAAGATGGGGGGAACAGCAGGCTCTTTCTCTGTCTCTTCTCCCCTTCGCTTCCTCTCTACCAAGCTATTCTCTTCTATTCCCTGATATGCAGCAACGCAGGGGCTTCAGTAGCAAAAAAAAACACAGCAGCCATAGTTCCTTCTTGTCCTATGGATAGGGGTGGAAAACGGTAACGGATAATTCGTTTTATCCGATATTCGTATCCGAGAAAACACAAATATGGTAAGCAAAAATCCGTATTCGAAAATATTCGTATTCGTATTCGAGAATATTCGTATCCATATTTGAGAGTATTCGTATTCGCATTCGTATTCGAGAATATTCGTATCCGTATTCGTATTCGAGAATATTCGATTCGTATTCGATCCGTTTCTAGAACCTATGAAAAATTCATACAAATTTTGTGATTCAAAATTTGAATTTAGGCGGTTTAAAACCGGTAACCGGTCAAAAACAGGTGAAAAATCGGTAAAACCGCTAGGAATCCATTTTATCCGATATTCGTATCCGAGAAAATCCGTATTCGAAAATATCCGTATTCGTATTCGAGAATATTCGTATCCGTATTTGAGAATATTCGAATTTGTATCCGTATTCGTTTGAAAAATATGGATTCGTATTCGTATTTGAGACTATTCGACCGTATCCGATCCGTTTCCATCCCTACCTATGGAAGCCACAGCAAGGGACGCAGCAACAGTGCGCGCACATGGAAGCAAGGCATGAGGCATGGCTTTGCATGCCAGGGCGCCGCTGCCCTTTATGCATGGTGGAACGATAGCAACTGACAGCATGCAACACGACCAGCACCTCCTGCCCCTCCTCTTCTTTCTTCTGCTCCTACCTTCTCTTCTCTTCGTGTAGCACACAAGCAGCATAGCCACAGCACAACATGTAGCGGCAGCGACACATGGCACAACATGCACGCAGTGGTGCAAGCCGCTGGCAGTAGTCTCGGCACGGTAAGGCACCCTAGTGGCAGTGGCTTGATTGCACATGCACGAGGCAGCAGCAAAGGGAGATACGGGCGACAACGGTAGCAGCGCACAGTAGGGCGGGTGAATCTGGCCACGGTAAAGTAAGGGGAGAGCGAGCACAACGCACGGTGCAAGGGCGTTGGCTATGAGCTGGAGGTGATGGCTAGGAGGGTGGCGGTTGGTAGAGGAAGGTGGAGGTGGCTAGGGTTTGAGTCATTCTCCCCACATCCTCTTTTATCACGGCATGAGTTCAATTCAATCTCCAACTCCTCCTGTACGACTTATTTCAAGAAACTACTCTCTAGAATTGAAGGTAACATATTTTCACATATCTTCTTTTCTTTAATTACACATAGGTCCTCAATAGGGATTCTTTTCAGAATATTACAAGGACAACGAGAACGAAAATGACCTATCTCACCACACTCAAAGCAACCAATTGGACCCCCTCTCCTACGCTTTTTCCCTTGTGGTAGGCACAGGTGAATCTGCTAGTAATAAGGGCTATATCATTTATGAGAAGGCTCTCAAGTTGCTCATCACTCATAGCTTGAAAAGCGGACAAGAAAAATCAAGAAGTATTCTCATAAGAAGAGCCACTCCTAAAAGGATCAGTCACACGAGCCATCATATTCAGACCTTTGAACTTTTTGGTTACGACACCCATCTCATGGGTCTTTAGCTGTGAGAACAACATATCAATCATAGTTGCCAACTCCACCTTGTCACTGATGGATGTAATTTTTATTTCTCAAACACTCATATCAAGAGCACTCAGAGCATGAGCAACATTGCTGGCATCTAGGTAAGTGACTCCCACAGACCTCAGGTCATTCAGGATCTTGTGGAACTTATCAAAGAAGGAATCGATGAACTCTCCATGTTCCATCTCTAGTTTCTGGTAGTCCTAATTAAATTGGGTTCACACACTTTCTTAATTTTCGATGTTTCCCTACGGTAATCATAAAGGGTCATTCAGATCTCATGTGAGGATGCAACATGCGCCACCCAATTGAACTCATTTCTCCTTAGGCCTTGGATTAAGAAGTTGCGTGCCTTACCATTTGCCTCAACCACAACTGACTGGACAGCATCAAGGATCACATCATTGGCTGGCACAACAAAGGGACTTCTCACTTCATTCCGAATGGTTAGGTCTTGAGCTTGGATGTACATCCTCATCTTTATCTTTCAATGGGAATAGTCAACCCCATCAAAGATAGAAACTTATTGCGATACCTTTCCGACGCCATTGCTCTAAAGACTAGTTAGGATCTATAAAGAAGAGTTAATTGGGCTCTGATATCAATTGTATGATCGGTATGGCGAATCAGAGGAGGCGAATGACTCTTAAAATTTTTTTCCTCAAGTATCAACTTTACACAATGGAAACACAAACTCGCAAACTCACCAAAGCCAACAACCAAACCACTTGAGACACTCTGTCTCCAACCGGACCAACAGTAACATCCCAAAAATTCACCATCTAAAAAAAATATAATTCTAAATTAATTATTTAAAGGTGTATAGATTTTATTTGGATTTTATGTGTAATTCTAGAAAGAAATATCAAAATTCCAATTCCACATGAAATTCTGAAAAATTCAAATCTTCAAAAATCCGAATCTCCAGAAAAATGTTCATTCTATTTTTCTAAGTCCAACCCATTTTTCTTAGCCCATATTTTCTTTTATTTTTCCACTTTTTCCTTCCTTTCGCTCTCTTCTTTCTCTCTCTCTCTCTCTACCTTCTGTCACTATTCATCATTACTATTTATTTTGCACAACCGAACCGTGCAGACCAAGCCAAAAACATCCATAAGCCACCTTTGTCTCCCAATCTAAGTTCTCATCCAAGCTTTATCTCAATGTCTCGCAAAAACAAAAATTGTGCCAAATCACAAAAGGAACCCATTCCTTCCGGCCCCTTCACAATGCGTTCATCCGTTTGTCTTTTATCTCGTATTTCCCAAACCGACGCAAAACTAAATCCCACAAATTCAAGTCCATTTCCAAGTTTTCCGAGCCCTAGTATATGACCCCTTGTCCTCTCTTAACCCTTCTCAACCCTTGCCAAGTCTCCTCAAACCTCAGAACACAGCCGCCACCGAGAGCCCTCCATTCCCAAAATTGATGGTCGTTCCAACTCGTGTTCAGACCACTCTGATGAGATTTTTCACAATTCTTTTGTGCGACATTGTGTTAACATGTATCATTCACCTCCTTGTCAAATTAATTTAGTTTTGGTGTAGCCTATCACCCAAAATTGAGTTTTCCCCAATCTAGAATGAAATCGCCTCTTGTCGCAGATTCGTCACCTCCGGTGAGCCAAAACCCAATTCTTTGTTGCTGCATGATCACCATCACACACTCTATGTATTACATACCTCGGTTTGCCAAGAGCATCACTGAAGAGGTCCTGCACCAGAACACCCTTTGGTTTCTATGGATGACGCCATGGCTAGGCCAATCCATTCCCCCTCTGGCCAAACCGAGCGCACCATTGCGTTCCTTGGGCCAATGTCATGCTAGTGCTCATCTTACTTCTCTGCGTTCTATGATGAAATGCGGTCACCCAGGTGAGCCCACCCATGGCCGCACCCCGAGCACTGCTACCTTCTTCGTGCCTCGTCTCCGACCGCGTTGTCGCATCCCATACCTTCCTCGGTACCCAACGAGCCATTTCGCTATTTGGCCAGTCTCCAACCCCTCACCTCGCTAGCACCATGCCGATGTTTGTGCAGCTGCCACTGATAGTTATGCTCTCTGTCTTTCTCTAGAAATAGCCCTCTGATCGTTACTTCATTTATTTTGTTTTGAGCTTATGACACAAGAGCACTTTGGCTCAGTTGGTTAGACGAGGAAAGATAGTCCTTTGTTGATAGTCTTGGGTTCAAATCCCATGAATCGCAACTTTGTTGATTCTTCAATTAATTTTGCTTAGAGCCAATGACAAGCGGGTCCCACCTGTCATAGACTAAGCAAATTCTCCAAAGTTCCAGCAAAAGGAGATTCCCTAGAATATTCTCTCGTTTGAGAATTTTCTAGAATTTGTATTCCATACGGTTCCAATCTAGTTATTCAAGTTTCTAAATTCATATAAAATCCTAATATTCCTTCCAGAATATATTTTATTTTTTATTGCTGTTATTTATATTTATTTATTTATGTTTCTTGTTTTGCATGTAGAACACGACGTTGTCGAGGAAGTTTCCAACAAGTAAGAAGAGACCCCAACCACCGAAGACAACTCTTTCTTGAACATATTAATCCAGGTTTTATCAGAATTATTTACTATTTTTAATTTATATGCAATCTATTTCACATAAAATGATAACTTGTCATAAGGTCATTAGTTATACTGACATTGTTATATCCACATTTGACGTTGAAATCCCTACAGGTTTGTCACCTTATGATCCCCTTGTCTCAGTATTGAGATTGTAATACTATTTGATAATTCTAGAAATTGTAGAACTGCTTAGACAAGCTATTCAGTCGGTATAACCCTAGGAGTAGAAAATTGTTATCATATGTCTTAATTATTTCATTTTAGTAACTTGTGGTAATTATTTCATTTTAGTATCATGAAAAGTGTCGCCCTAATCAATTAAGAACCGGCACTTGTGATTATTCAAACTGAGCACTACCGTAGAACCACAAGTCTAAATGGGTACAACCTAACTAATTAATTTGCAACGGCTTAGCTTAGATTCTGCCGGTTGACTAAATGTGGGTGTCAGATGGTGGCATTGCCACATGGCACAAAAGGGGGTTTTTGACTTGGACAGATTGAACCCATTCAGCGGTGAAACCTTAGCAAGTGGATTCTAGTTGAGTCAATATATTGTAAAGGCCTTATCATGATCTCTCTACCGAACACTAAAGGAAGTGTGCTTATCTGGTGGCAATATAAGATGATCATGTCGTGAGGGTAAAGCTATACAACTTCTGTAAAGTGTAAAACTATTCGAATAGCCGTGCCCACGGTCAAGGGTGGGCAATGTGTGCTTTCACATGGTAGATATTTGGTTTTGGTTTCAAAGTAAAAGTTTTGGGAATCGAGGAGTGGTTAGAGCTCTCATAGAGAGCGCCAGTCAGGTAGATAGAATAGCATTTGTATTCTTGAACTTTGGTAGATAGAGCCTTAATACTAGTGTTGGCGGCTAGAACCTTCTCTAGAAATTATCTAGTTTCAATTATTGCAATTACTTTGTTAAATTAATACCTTGGAAATCTATAATGGTAATTGAACTAAAAATGTTGCTTTGTGCAAAAGAACCATATTATCCTTCTTTTATTAAGCCCTGCATATAATTGCATTTTTCTCAAGACTTGCTGAGTTTTCTATGTACTCACCTTGCAATCTACAAATCATCTAAGATCAGTACGAAGACGCAAAAGGAGATTATGACTACTTCACGTGCAAATTCAACAAAGGCTTTTCAGAGTTCTAGCCTGTGCTTTCCCAGTCAATTGTTTATGGCGTATTGATGGGCAACCTTGGAGTTTATTTTATTTGCTTTCTCTTTGAGTTTTCTATTTCAGTGAGATTTTGTAGCCTCCTTGGTACTAGATGGCTTTAATGCCAATATCTATTATTGTAATAAATTGTCTTTGATTATGTAATCATCACTGTTTAACTGTGTACACTAGATTTGATATGGGACTAGTGCAGTAATACATAGAGAGTTTGGATTCAAAAATCCGGTCCTGATACTGACCACGCCAGTCTGACCGCTCGCTAGGAAACAGTGCAGACTACACTGCACATGATCCAAAAAAGAGCAAACTGTCAAACCACTAATCCAAATATTATGAAACTTGATACAGACCCTCCTTAGAATGTCAAGAACCTATTTCAATCATGGATCATGAAGATCGATGCCAAAGTTCGGAGATTTATCCAAAATAGGGAAGGTTACATCAGAATTGGGCAAAAGAGGAAAACCATGATCTGTTCTTGTTCGTGAGTCCTTAATGATCTAGATGATATTGGATAGATTCTCACATGTCATAACAAGTTAGATTACAGCACAAACTCAAGCCAAAATCCCAAAATCACCTCTCTCTTGAAGAAAATCAAGCAAATTCAAGAACTTCCTTTAGATCGTACCTAGATGAATGAGATCTGATCTCCAAGAGATATCTCTACCTCTTACACGTCCTTGGCACCAGGGAAGATCAAGAAGAGAGAAATCCAAACAGGAAACCAAGTAAATAAAAAGCACAAGGAATGATACATGGCATAACTCACTTGGCCAAACTTTGAATGTTTATTTCAATTGGAGAGGAATATTTTACAGCCCCTCCGTCACGATGGCAAAGCTCTAACCTTATAGCACATACACAAAAAAGGCTCCAATACAAGGAAACCCTAATCCTTATCTCTAAATGTTAAGTGTTATACCTCTCTTCAGCATACAAGGCTTGTATAGTGGAGGCTTTCACCTCACACCAAACACTAAACAACTATCTACTCTCTAGTAGATCACACCACTTACAAATAGGGAAACTCGATAATCCACACACAAATGGGTTTTACTCTCACACATTTGCACGCTTTTCAAAGCATGACTTACATGGCTCCACATGTTCGATAAGACATCTCATCCTCAAAGATGTAATCTAAACAATTTAAACCAACACTGTGGTTTTGCAAACCACCAATCCACCCAGTATTAGATAATTTCCTCAATTACCACTCACCAGTCAAAATCAAACTCAGTCAAATAACAAGACACAAACAAGATCAAATACTCATCATCGTGATGAGACTGCCATCACATGGTCTTACAATTTGCTACAGTGACCCTTTGCAATGAAGCATCGGCTCACTCCGCGACCATCGCCATGGAAACCCACCATTTTCATGGCACCTCGCATGAGCCTCGCTAGCATGCACACCGAGCATGAGGCCGAGCTCCATCTCGGGAAGCACGACCCCGTCTTTGTCGCGGCCCAGCTACATGGGCTGTGAGGACTTTGCATAGATGGAGCCTACCTCCCGCACAGCCGACTCCAAGTAGTGGGCAGTAGACGGACACGGCTCGCCTCGACAGAACTGGTGCGTAACCAGTCATACAAATGCCCATTATTCTTGGCAAAAAAATATTTTCCTGCTTGGTGGATTTATGATCGGAATTTCCAACACACGTAGCCGACTGGTTTGATGCTTGGTTATGTACATACAAAGGAACTGACTTATCTATTGCTTCAGGAGTACTGTGACAAGTATTTGTTTAGCATTATTTTGTTAGGGCTCAATGTTAAATTGTGTTAGCAACAGAGCCATCATTACTGCTCCCTCTATTCAACAATACACGATGTTTTGGATAGTGCACAGTCTCAGGCAAGTAACATGGACCATTAATTTACATAGTAATATGTTAGTTAAAATAAAATTAAAAGAGGGAGTTGATTGGTACATTTGTCCCTCTCCTTCCAAGTCTTCAAATCGCGCCAACATGTGGGCCGATCCCCTGGCCACTTCCTCTTCCTCCAAGGCTCCAAGCCATCCAGCTCTTACCACCCCTCCTCCCTTCCCAGTTTGGGTGGCACCCACCTAACCTCTACCCCCACCACCCATGGAGCACTGCCCCCATCTAGCTCGTCGTCCATCACCTCCAATAGATGCCCCCCACCATTTGGTTTCTCACAATTTCTGAACCCGCGTGAAATCTCTTCCATGAATCCTATCCTCTACCTCTGGCTCACCTCATCCCCGTCAGAGCTCTTTGGAGACGGTGGGTGCCCAGCGAGCATCAAGGAAGGGCAGGTGGAGATCTTCATGGATGAGTCCAACTCAAGGCTCAGGTCTTCATCTTCGGCCAACAGATCTGCTGCCTTATCCCCGTGGAAGCCACCAGAGCTCTCCGGGGCCGATAGGTGCCCGGCGAGCATCAGGAAAGGTCAGGTGGAGATCTTCGCAGATGAGTCCAACTCAAGGCCTAGGTCTTCATCTACGGCCAACGGATCTGGTGGCGACATGGTGGGGGATTGTTTGTGAAGCGGGTCGGCACATGGGCATAGCTCGACAGCAAAGTATCTCATCGCAGTGACTAAGCTGAAAAGTGGAGGCGTTTGTGCTCCAGCATGGAACTGGCCAGTAAACCACCGAAAAGGGAAGAGAGGCTTGGTGTATTTTTCACAATTTAGTTTAAAAAGAAGATATTTGAGAAAAGAAGAAGAAGAAATAATAATAAGCTCCGAACGGACCTTACCAAATGGTCGTGGCATTTGTCCCGGCCTAGGCATCATGCCAGCCCAAAGTATGATATTGCTGACCTGGCCTAGGCATGGCACGACCCAAGGCTAAATGGGCCTTGTCGGTCTGGCCCGGCATGGCATGTTGTTCTTGGTTCACAGCCATGGCATGGCAGGCCGGCCCAGCATCGCACGCATAGTACTATGCCAAGCGCAGCATGGCCCAGGCATGGGTGGTCGGGTGCTGGCGCGCAACCGTGCCAACTGTTGGGCCGCTTGGGGGACTGGTTTCTATTTTCTTATTTCTTAATCACTTTTTCCTGGTTTCCCTTTCCCCCTTCTAACTTCTGCCGTACACATGTGCTGTGCACTAATACCCCCTTGGTCCGCGCCTTTCATCTGTCGCCTCGTGCCTGGCGCCCCCCCTTCCTTGCTCTAGTCATCCACTCGTCCCCGCCTGATCATCCCCTTCTATCCCTCCCTCGTCCTCCTTCCCTGTACACTTGCTACCTCGACCCACTCTGGCTCCACGTCGCCTCTGGCCTCCTCTCTCTGGCTCTCTCCTTCCCCACTACTTCCACCCTCTTGTGCTCCACTGCTCGGCCCGCTCAGTCGCTCTCACTCTCCTCTCTCATTCTCTCCTACTCGCTAGCATCAGCATCGGAGCAGTGACATGGGTGGTAGTGGGTAGTGGTGATGCGCGTGGCAGACCATACTAAATATGCCTTACTTGACCCATCGGGCTACTGAGCCTAGGCCAACATGGCGTAGACCGTGATCTCAATGGGCTATGCCTGGGTCTGAGGTTGAGCCCGTTGGTCGACACAACATGACCCATTTAGTTAAATGGGCCAAATAGGCAGTGCCTATATGGGCCCTCGCAAGGGCTAGTCGGCTGGCCCATTTGGCCAGGTCCGACTCCAAGCCAAAAAATGTGGCTCAAACCTTGGTTGCGTGAGTGAAATTCACATCGACCAGCCCATGAAACAACCAGAGACCGGTGGACATAGCCAAAATGGGCCACGTCCCCTCTTGCCCGAGTCCCTAACCTCGAAAGCTATTTAAGCTGACTTAATAGAGGCTCCTGTTGCCTTTAACTCTCTCCCGCTCCCACTTATCTCAAGTCAAACACTGAAACCTTTGTTGCCTCTCCCTTCCTCCACCCTCCCACCCCAGCATCGGTTACATGCTGTCCTTCGAGCGAACAGAGGGCGCCCCGACGAGGGGTGCGCACGGCAGGAGTGCTCTACCCCCAGCCTCGCACTCGGAGGCCACGATTGTCACCCAACACCTTCGGGAGCTCCACCAAGGCACTGCGGCCAAGATCGTCCCGCACGACATCTTTCTGGTTGAGGAGGAGCAGCCCGTCAGAACTAATTAAATCCACTCGCCAGCCGCTGGCCGCAAGGGCCGCTCCTGGAGTACAGAGGAGGATAGCCCCGAGTCGAAGGAGGCTGCGCCGCGCGGTGGATGAGATGGTCGTGTGCTCGCGGAGCACCGCGAGTTGGCGAGGGCTAGAAGGAGCTAGGTTTCCCATGTTGTTGGTTTCTTGGCTCAAGAAGCTTTCTTAGTCATTCTGCTTGGGTTCATGGGTGTTCTTTACTCGTTCAATTTGATCTTTGCAGGTCTTGTCTAGTCGGGGAGCTGCTGGCGAGCGAAGAGTGCGCCCTGGTGTGAGCTCGCCACGGTGGAGGTGGTCGCCGTGCAACGAGGCTGCCAAGTGAGGAAACTATTAGAATTAATTCAGACTTGGTGTTTGTCCGTGTCCTGCACAAGTCTATGCAGAGTCTTGTTGTTTTCGAGTCTAGCTAGAAGAGTTAGTTTCAATTTTTTTGTGAAGTCAGCTTGGATATGGTGGTAGTTTTTCCATTTTCAAGTTGTAAACTATAGTATAAATACATAAGAGAAAACCCAAAAAAAAGGTGTGCAGAATTGCACCACAAACTTCATTGTCTTGTGATTGCTTATTGTCGTTTCATCGAGATCTATTTTGCTGTTGTTATAGGGGTGGCCCCCACCTAAACCCAAAGAGCACAGTAGGAGGTTATAAGGCCCGAGAATAGGCCATGTGTAATGACATAACTGCCCTGAGGGGATAACTGATGTAAGGGTATAATCTGTAAAGCACTCCTCATATGCACATATATATATATATATATATATATATATATATATATATATATATATATATATATATATATATATATATATATATATATATATATGAATACAGCCATTTTACTCATCTCCATCACTCTCGCTACCATCTTTCTCTGTTTGGCTTTGTAGCCACAGCGATTGGCGCCCGTCCGTGGGGAGGGTGGTAAGCCGAAACCTGAAAAAGATGGCACCAAAAGCTTCACGCGGCGGAAGGAAAGAAGGCGGCGGGCCGGGCGTCGTATGAGTACCGTGGCTTCGCATCGGCGGCGGCGCGCGGTGGCGACGCAGCGCGGTGGCCGAAGACGTCGACGTTCGCGCGGCGACGACCAACCCCGTCACCGGCACCGCGACGACCAACCCTGTCATCGGCACCGCGACGACCAACCCCGTCACCGGCACCGCGACGACCAACCCCGTCACCGCTAACGACATCCAACCCGTCGGCGCACTCAACGATCGACCGCCAGCGCCGCTACAACGACATCCAACCCCGTCGCTGGCACTGCAACGATAGCCCCCGCCACCCTCACCGGTAGCGCGGATCAGCCGGCCGGGGGTAGCCGCAATGAAGCATCCGGCGGATCGGAGATCGTGGCGATGGTCCTGCGCACGCACCCGTCCATTGGGTGTTCCGGCGGCTCGGCGGCACTGCGGTGGAAAGCGCCATACTAGCAGCCCTCAGCGCGTTCGGCGGGAACTAGGGGACCTTGCGGCCGTCCGAGATATGCAAGAGGCTCGAGCCAGCGAGCTGCGCCCGATGTCGCGCCCGAGCCCACGCGGAGAGGGCGGGCGTCGCGAGCCCCCACATCTAGCCGCGTGCCGCTGCGGCGCGTAGATCCAGAGTCCCCGCTTTCGGCGAGGCGGCAGCAGGCGGCATGGCTCGAAGACTTCAAGTTTCCTAGCGCCATCGACCCGTACAAAGGCGACACGGACCCCCGCGAGTTCATGCGTGTGTACGACACCGCGATCGAAGCCGCGGGCGAAGACGACACCACGAAGGCGAAGGGACTCCCCCTCGCGCTGCAAGGAGTGGCGCTCTCTTGGTTCTTTACCATAGAGCCGGGCTCCATCTACGCGTGGGAGCAGCTCGCGACCGCCTTCACAACAACTTCCAAGGAAACTATGTCGGCGAGTCGGCGCGATCAACTCTTGTTTGTGAAGCAAAAACCCTCGGAGAAGCTCCGGGACTACTTCAAGCGCTTCGCCGAGATTCAATGCCAAGTGAAAGACGTTAATGAAACCACCATCATTAATGCAGCCATACAGGGCCTTCGTCCGGGCCCGATGGCCGAGTACAATGCGCGAAAGCCAATCAAGACGGTGGCGAAGCTCTTCGACAAAATGGAGGAATACGCCAGGGCGGAAGAAGACGCGCGGCGAAGGCAAGGTGACGACTCGGACACCAACCAGGTCGGAGCCTCGGCAAAAGCGAAGATCCGCCGAAGGACAATTCTTCGAAGGGGAAACGTAAGCAGGAGTCGTCCAGGGATAAGCCCGACCGCAGGGACGCCTCGCACAAGGAGTCATCCGATCGGCCCAAGCGCGGCAAGTAGAAGTCGAGGCGAGGCCGGTACGTCCTCGACATTGAAGGCGGTTCCGACGAAGGCACTCCCGCGGGCGAGGCGGTCGGGCGCCGTGGCGGGGCGCGGCGATAAAAGTCGTGGAGATTACGACGACCAGCACCGAGGATCGTAGTGCGTAGTCCACGGCCGCGCAATCACGATACCCGCACGTGCACCTCCATCGCGGCGCTCGCGATAGCGTCGCTAGGGGCGAGAACCCGAGACGCATCCGCTGCGGTGGCCCACGTCAATTCGTCACGAGGCCCCATGCGGTGCGGCGCAAGGGATGCAGCCCGGAAGGCCCTTACGGATCCAAGCTCACGTACACCAGCCTCGGGAGGCTTCCTCGCCGCTGCGGGCCCGGAGGCAGCCCACCGCAGGTCGTGCGTCATATTCGGAGGCTCTGCGCTGGAATTCGCCTCGCGCGGCGCGAAGGCCTATCTTGCGAAGACTACATCACGTGGCGGCATACCCAGTGCAAGCGCCGCCGTACTGGGTGCAGCACGAGGTTACATTCACACTCGACGACGCCCAAGACGTGGACTTCCCTCATTAGGACCCCCTGGTCATCCGGGTCACCATCGCCGGATGCGACGTGGGGCGTGCCTTGGTGGACGGCGGTAGCTCCGCGAACGTATTGTTTGCGGTGGCCTTCGACCAGATGGGGATCCCTCGAAGTCGCCTAGGGCCCTCAGGAATCCCACTGCAGGGCTTCGGGCGACAGCCCCTGCGGGCGCTGGGCCAAATACGTCTTCAAGTCTCCTTCGGCCAAGATGACAATGTGCGGGCCGAAGATGCCACCTTCGACGTGGTCGACCTCCCGTACCCCTACAATGCCATATTAGGGTGCCCAATCCTCAACTCCTTCGGCGCGGTACCACATCATGGCTATCTATGCATGAAGATCCCGGGTCCCCGGACCATCATCACCGTCCGAGGCGACCAGGATATGGCCCGGCGCATCAAGCCAGGTACCCAGTATCCGCGTCGCGAAGCCCAACGGCGCTCTTAGAGCTGGCGTCACAGCGTGGGGGTCCGCGGGGCCATTCAGAGGCGCCTTGGCGGGCCCTACAGATGTCTAGCGACTAGAGGCTTCGGCCGCGCCAAGGACAAACGGTTAGTATATCCACCCCCTGTAATTGCTTACCCGCGCAAACGGGGACGTAATGAAGATCGCCGTTTGTCACCAATCTTTCTTCATCACGCGCAGAAATGCTGGCGGGCGCGCGCAGGGCCGCCCGGACGCGTTCCGCGATATAAACAAAGACGCGCGTTCGCGTGTGCACTCGCCGTAGCCAAAGGTGGCGGGCACGAGTATAAACAAAGACGCGCGTTCGCGTGTGCACTCGTCGTGGCAGTGCAGGGACTGAGTATAAATCGGTCGCACGTTCGCGTGTGCACTCGCCGTAGCCAAAGGTGACGGGCCTGAGTATAAACAAAAGACGCGTGAGGGGACGCCCTCGCACGCACTCCACGGAGTATAAATAAGACGCGGATGTTCTCCCTGTGCACTCTACGGAGTCTAAACAAGACGCGGACTCCGCGCATGCCAGGGACCTCGTCCCTGTGCATACTCTGCGGAGTATAAATAGGACGTGGATGTTGACCCCACGCACTCCGTGGAGTATAAATAAGACGCAGATGTCCTCCCTGCGCACTCTACAGAGTCTAAACAAGACGCGAACTCCGCGCATGCCAGGGACCTCGTCCCTGTGCATACTCTGTGGAGTATAAATAGGACGTGGATGTTGACCCCACGCACTCTGCGGAGTATAAATAAAACTACGGAGGCCCCCCACGCGTTTCGCGTACTGCGGGAGGTGAGCGCAGCGCGCGTTGCCGAAGACAGCGCGCCAGAGGCTACCCCCGCCATGAGGAGCAAGAGGAACGGAACGTGCGCGCACTTCCACCCTCGCCCATGCCAGTCTACGGACTATAAAAAGGCGAAGTGTCGAGGTCCACCTCCGCACACGCCAATCTACGGACTATAAAAAGGCGAAGCGTCGAGGTCCGCCTCCGCACACGCCAGTCTACGGACTATAAAAAGCGGCGTCGAGTCGCCTCGCACACGCCAGTCTACGGACTATAAAAAGGCGAAGTGCCGAGGTCCGCCTCCGTACACGCCAGTCTACGGACTATAAAAAGGCGAAGCGTCGAGGTCCGCCTCCTCACACGCCCGCCGCGGATCGTGTAAGGTGAGGCACCAGGATCGCCCCGCAGCGCCATTCTAAGGAACCCTTGCGCGACCACTTCGCCAACGGCGCGCGTCGAGCGCGGAGATCCCGTCCCCGCGCAGCATGTGGCGTACCGGTGAACCCGAAGTGGCATCAACACACAGCGCATATCCTAAGATGACAGAAAATCTGCATATCGGAAAAATCACACAAGTACAAAGGTCCGGCAGCATCCTTGCCGTTCTAAGCCGCTATCCCGCGGGCTCGTCCTTAACACGCGCTAAAGCTGGGGCCTCGCTCGAAGAAGGTCGGCCTGCCCAAAAGTTCAACGACTCCTCGGCCCTTTGCCAGCGAAGGCGCCGTCGGGTCGCAAGGCGACGCGGCGATGCGTCCCAAAGAAGGAAGCTGCCCGGATGAAGGCAAGTGTCGGTTCGTGAAGCAAACACGCACTTTATTCATCCAATTAAGGGGCAGACGTTACAACGCACGCCCACACCTAGCCACGTTGGTGCTGCACCTGTGAGCCTTCGGCATCTTCGGAGGCCTCAGCGCCACCCTCGTCGCGCCGCGGGACCTCAGCGCCACCCTCGTCGCGTCGCGGGACTTCGTCCAAAAATTGGCCGAGGCTCCCCCCACCACGAAGGGACTTCCGAAGCTCGACCAGCGTGGCGGCTATCCCAGTGTAGTCCCAGATCCGCTCATAGAAGAATTTGGCGGGCGCGAACGGCACGGACTTCACGGACATCACTCCGGCCCGCCGGTATCTCAGTGAGGGTTCTTCAGCTCGGCGATGTGCGTGCAACCACGGTGCCGAAGGAGGGCGCACACCAGGCACGACGCCACATAGGCACAGTGGTCGCCAAAGTTCGCCGCAGCCCCGCGCAACGTTGGCGGCGTCATGGATCCAGCGAAGGGCCGCGGCAACTCCTCGGGCCGGCGTGGTCCGCACTCGGCCACAAGTCTTTGGGGGTGGACTTCCAGCATTTGCAGGGCGTCCCACGCAACCACCGAGGCATCGCCAAGCGTCTGGTTACGCTCCGCTAGAGTCAAGGCAAGCTCGTCTTTTCCTTCTCTAGCGAGGCGACCTGTTCCAGGAGCCCGTCCCGCTACGCCGTAAACTTCTGTTGAGCAGCTTCCGAGGCCGACTCCCACACCGACGCAACAAGTCCCTCGGCATGTGCCCTCGCTTCGGTGCATTCCGCTTCCAGCTGGTGGATGCGGGCGTCCTGGGCAGAGCGGGCTCCAGAGGCTTCACGTAGCTCCTCCTCGGTGGCGCGGCCTATCCTCGGCGCCTTCGGCCACGAGTATAGGCCGTTGCAAGGCCTGCCCGGCACAAGTGTCTGCGAAGGAAAGACTTAGCAAGCTCAGCCAGCCCGAGCGTTGTCGCATGAGTACTTACCTCACCCGGACACCTCGGCGTCTTCGACGCGCCCGCCCGTAGGCTGCGGCACTTGCGGGTCGGCGCCGGTGGCGCATCATTCACAATCCGCGCCACGCCCTCGGCGTCTCGGGCGGCATGAAGTCGCGGGGCTGCGCGCGCGAGGTCCGTGTTCGCCAAGTGCTCCCCCTCGGAATGAGCAATGCTGCAAAGCGAGTGCGGTGAGCACCGCAAGGCATGAAAGAATACACGAGTAAGCTAAGCCACCCTACCTTCGTAGCGAAGGAGGGTCTCGGGACTCGCCCCTCATCCCGGGCGGGCGGCGGTGGCGTAAGCCCCGCGAAGAATGGTCCCGCGCGGCGTAAGCCTCGCGTTCGGACACGGCGGCGGTCCTCCTGCGTGCGGCGGCGTGGCCAGGGGGGCGGAAGGCGCATATGCCGCAGGGTCTCCGGCACTTGCACTGGAGTCCCACAAGCTTCTGACGCCCGTGGCCACGACGAATCCCCGCGGTGTCCGGTGGAGCTCCGGCCGCACACACGGCCGTTTAGCCGGGGCAGCCAGCAGCCATACCGCCCCCGCAGTCGCGGCTAGGGAAGCCCCCGCGGTTGCAGCGCCCGGGGGCGAAGGTTCCGTGGTGGCAATTGTTGCAGGGGCACCTCGGTTTCTGCCGCTGTCGGTAAAGACAGCATGGCTCCGTGCGCCCCGTGAGGGCGCCTCCGGCACCACAGCAGCCACGGCCGAAGGCTCCACCTCAGCATGGCCGGTCTGCACGGGTTCCGCCTCGGCGACTTCGGTGGGCGGCGAGACTTCCCCCTCCGGCTGCTCGCGGCAAACCCGCCGTCCGGGGCGCTCGCCGAAGATACCTCGCCTTCGGCGTCTGCGCCACCCAAGCCTGAATCGGCATACCTCGCCGAGTCCGACTCCGCGTTCGCCGCGCCCTCGGGAGCACTAGCAGCAGCAGCGGCAGCTGCCGCGCCAAGCGCGGCGGGCGCCCCGCTACGGCCCCTCTTCCGAGACGGCGCCTTCTTCTTCTTCTTCGCTGCAACATCGCAGGCGACACGGTCCGCACAAGAAGGCCTGGGGCCTCGCACACGCGGTTTATTCGCCCACCCGCCTCGGCGATAGGCGGCGCAAGGCCGCTCGTGCTCCTCGCCGTGTGCGGCCTAGGAATCGCGCGCGCTTGCTCGCCTCCTCCAAGGAAATCCCTGAGGCAAAGGAGATAGCATCAGCATATAACGCATTTCGCGTGACCAAAGGAGAGACGCGGTCGAGGCTTACAAAGACTGGAGGGCGTCGGCAGCAAGCAGATCGATGGCGAAACATTGTCGTCTCGACGCTTCTCGGCGGCGAGACGCCAGTCGCGGGCAAGCGGTGCCACGCCGTACATCACATACTCTTCGGCGAGGTCGCGCATGTTGAAGCGGGCGGCCACGCCTACGAGCCGCTGGGCCCTCCGCCTGTCCTCATCATCGAGCGTCCGGCCGGGCGAGGGCTTGTATGTGATCGGTCGGCCTGTGCACTCAAGGCCGCTCCCGCTCTCCACACGGTGGTAGAACCACCGCTTCATCGATAAGACTCCACTTCCCGCGAGTTGAGTTCGTAGGGAAGAGCTTCTTACGACGGATGAAGAATAAAGGTGACGCTCTCAAGCTCGGCGGTGTCCGTCCTTCCGTCCCCGGGCCGCACGTGCCTCGTGAAGGTAGGCGAACAACGGGCGCTGGGCCAACACGCCCCGAGCGCAAGGCCCACCAGTACACCGCGAGCCGGCCACGGCGTTGAGTCGATTGCGCCGCTCGGCCGAAGGTCCGCAACACGTCGCCCACGATAGCCGCTTGGGGATGCGGAGCCAGCGTCGAAAAAGGCAACGAACATGTGGGACCGGGTAGAAACTTCCGGACCCCACATGCATTACCGTACTAGTCCCGGATCAAAGCTAGTACACACGATAACGAGAATAAAGCGGTACATTGTCATCCACGATTTAATACAATAATAATCAAGTTTACATTGGTCATTGCCTTACAAAGGTTCACGGAACCTTAAAACGAAAATAAACACAGCGGAAGCAAAAAGTAATTAATCGACCCATCAATCGCCACAGGGCAATTGACTGGGAAACGAGTCCTAAGCATCCGGAAGAATCCACCGTATCCACACTCGGCACGTAAGTCGAATTCTCGACAGAGCTTCTTCATCCTCTGCTAATGTATTTGTAAAGCAACATGTGAGTACAAAATTGTACTCATAAGTCTTGGGAAAGGTGCATAGATGCAAGGCTTCACAAAGGAAGGCTATATGGTTCTTTTGCAAAAATCAGCATTTTATTTCAAATCTACATAATTACTTCAAAGGCCATTTGATAAACATCTTTGTTTTTCATAAATGAAATTAGATAAATAACTTAGTGAAGATTAAACCACCAACACTAAGATCTCAAGCTATCTGCCAACTTTAAAAACTCAGGTAAAACCACCTGATCTGGTTACACCACCAGATTTAAATCACGAGAGTTATACCACTCCCAAGTTTGACAAACCATTTTATTTTGAAATCAAAATCAAACTTCTACCATGTGAATGCATTCCTTGCCGCCCTTAACAGTAGGCACGGCTATTCGAATAGTTTATTACTCTGCGAGTTTGTACACTTTACCCACAAGAGATAAATTATCTTAATAGTCAACATGCTTCCTTTGGCATGAGACCCAGATAAAATATCACAAAGCCTTTCACCTACTCCAAGATAGCTAGATACCACCGCTAAGGTTTCACCACAACTCGAATCCACGAGTGGAGCCCCTCTTGCGCCGTATGAGTCAAAGAAACCCCGTCCCTCACTATGAGTAACCAGACACCACGGCACTCAATACACCACGGGTGATATCTAAACTACACCTTAATAGGTTAGTTAGCTAGGTCGTACCCATATAGACTTGTGGTTGCCTTGTTTTGCTCGGTTTGGACAAACACAAGCGTCGGTCCTTAAGCGACTGTGGTGGTTCATTCACAATTCAAAAATTCTCGTGCTAACTGCACTGACCAAACCTTCCATCCACCCTTGTCAACTTTTCCTTTGAACTTCATTTTATTTTCAAATTAACGGTGGTAACATCCATTACCACTTTTCAAGCAGATCATTTAACAATGGTAACATCCATTACCAATGTTCAAACAAATCATTCATCAAAACATTTAGTAAACATGCTACTCATTTGAGCATTATTACATTGATTTGCTACGCTAAGCATTTGCTAGTATTTACAAATTCCACGGATGTAATACTAACTCATTATTGAGTCAAAGGGATATCCTAAGTTGACAATGGTACAAGTTAAACAATTTTCAATGGAAGGTATAACAAATTGGGTATTTAACTAAATTTTCTAAATCAAATTATCACTTGATATAACATACGCATGCAATAATTTAAAATAACTACCTAATCATTTTATAATTCATTTGAGCAAGTTGATCAAAGAAAACTTGCAAAACATAGGATCAAAATGATCAAAGGAGACTTGCCTTCCTGTGCTGGGTTGAAATTTTCAGGGCTTGCTCTTGAAGTTCCTCGACAAATCGGTCTCTACACGTAAATCAAGAAATCCAAATAAATAAAATAAAATAAAAATTCAAAAATTGAAACTAAATATACCAATTGAAAGATTAGAATTTTAGATGAATTTAGAAATTTGAATGGATCAATTTGGAGCTAAAATGGGCAAGATATGGCTGTTGGAAGTTTGAAATCAGAGAAAATGAAAAAGGATAATTTCTGGAATTATCTTTTAACTGAAAATGAATTATGACGTCAGCACGAATTTTCTTGGAATTATTTTACAAAAGTAAATTCTAATTATGACGTCAGCAAGGGAATTAAAAATAAATTACAGAGGCTGACATGTGGGGCCAGCCCACGGTGGACCAAGTCCACGGACCCACAAAATTGCGACATGGCGGACCAAATCGACACGTGGCATCTTGGCGTGGCGATCTTGGCGTAACGCGGCGGCGGTTTCGGTGGCGTGGCGCGGACGTGGCGGACACGTGTACGCCACGTGGCATAACACGTCGGCCGGTGGCGTGGCTTCGGTGGTGGGCGACTTCGGCGCGGCGGCGGCGAAAATGGGCGGTCGGGATTGAGGCGTGTGGCGAGATCGGCGTTAACTCAGATCTGGATGAGCGGCGGTGATGGCGCGGCGGAGACGCGGGTGCGCGCGATGGCCGCAACGTGGCTCGGCTTCGCCGCGAGGCGTCGCGCGACGCCGAACGCGCGCGACGGCGAGTTGGGCGGCTGCGATGGGGACGCGTGGACACATCCGGCCGTCGGAGAATGGCCGGCGGAGATGAGACGGTGTGGAGGCGGGACTCGCTCGATCGTCGGCGCGTGGGCGAGCGTCTCCACGGCGTCGCCGGGCGACCGAGGACGGCGCGTCTCCAGCGTCTCCACGCGCGGACCGAGGGCGCGCGAACGGAGGACGCGGCGGATGACTCACGGCGGCGACCAAATCCCACCGCGCGCGCGGCAGACGCACGCGAGAGAGAGAAGAGAGATGGAGAGTGCGAAGGGTGAGAGGGGTGGCGGGGCTCGTTTTATACGCGACGGAGCAAAAAGCGACGCGCGTCCTCGCCGGCGTAATCTGCGGCGGTTACCGACGCCAGCGGCGAAACGGGCATCTCTCGGATAGCGAACGCGATTAACGGCGGCGGCGAGCGACGCTCGGTTCATTAAAGCGAAGAAGTAACGGCCGAGGAGACGAAAGCGCGAGCTTGGCGGCGGCGCGATAATGGCGGCGGCGCGAGAGAAGGAACGATCGCGCGGGGGCGAAGGCACGACAGGTGGGACCCAGCGGCGGTGACCTCGCGAGACCGGCGGTCTCGGCAGTGGGGCCCGCTTGTCGCGCAAAAACAAAAGAAACTCAACCTCGCGCGCGAGCGGGCTCGAGCGCGCAGAGGAGCGGGAGGAAGAGAGGCGGTGTAAACGATCGGGCGGGAGGCATTGCCTACCCAATAAGGGTAGGTAATCCCTTTGAGGATTAGGCTGCGGGAAGCCGGCGGATGTACGACACGTGGCGCACGGAGAGGAGGGAGGCGGGATGGCGCGGACGGCGGGATCGGTCGGGCGGAGATGGACGGATGTATGGCTGACATGTGGCGGCGGAGGAAGGGTTTTGATATAAAATTTTTATATATTTCAGAAATCAGTAGGAGGCTTTAAAATAGTCAGAAAAATACAAAATAAATTCCAAAATTGCAGAAAAATTCACATAATTCACTGATAATGTTTTGAATATATGAAAAATATTTCCAACCTATTTTGATATTAAATTTTTATTTTTAACAGAACTTTATATTCTGAAAAATCCAAATAACTTGAGATAATTAATTTAAAATTATTTCTTCCAAATAAAGCAAAAATTGAGATGTTACAAACCTACCCCCTTAGAAGGAATCTAGGCCAGAGATTGGAAAGATGAAAAATAGATCGGAAACTCGCTCAAGATCCTCTTCACGCTCCCAAGTTGCTTAGATTACGGATGATTATTCCACCGCACTTTGCAAAATTTGATAGTCTTGTTTCTTGTCAGCGCTCTGCTTCTTCTAAAATCTTGACGGAAATTCGGATCGTCAAATCTTCTTTTAAATCCACCTCTTCTAAAGATATTAATTCCTCTGGTACTCTTAAGCACTTCTTCAAGCGTGATACATGAAATACATCATGTACATCGACAAGCGAGGAGGAAGCTCTAATCGATATGCAACTTCACCTCTTACGGCTATAACTAGAAATGGTCCGATATATCTTGGAGCAAGCTTTCCACCGACCTTGAAACGTCGCATCCCTTTTAAAGGTGACACCTTCAAATACACATGATCCTCAGTGCGAATTCCAACATTCTCGCGCGATTATCTCGCATAACTCTTTTATGCAGTGCATGCTATTTTCAATGGTCTCGTGTAATCGAACTTGCTCTTGGCTAGCTTCAAGACATCGGGTCGAATACTTGACTTTCTCGATCTCGACCAATATAATGGTGTTCTGCATTTCACGCCATACAAGGCTTCAAGCGGAGACATCTTGAGACTAGGCGGTAATCGTTATTATAGGAAAATTCGCGTAGGGTAAACTTTGATCCCAACTAGCTTTGTTGGCTAAAGCGCACGCTCTTAGCATATCTTCCAATATCCGATTCACTCGTTCGATCGGCCATCTGTTTGAGGATGATAAGCGATCTGAAATTTAAATTGGTGCCCAAAACTTCATGAAGCTTCGCCAAAATCTTGAGGTAAATTATGTTCCTCTATCCGTCGATCTTCTTTGGAACTCCATGCGGACATACAATTCTTGACATATAGAGCTCGCCAATCTATCTCTGAATAGGTAGTCTTTACAGGTATAAAATGTGCAACCTTTGTTAAGCGATCCACTATAACCTGTTTGAATCATACCGACTTGGTTCTTGGTAGTCTGTTATGAAATCCATTCCGATTTCCTCCCATTTCCATTCAGTATCTGCAGAGGTTGCAAAAGACCGGCAGTCGTTGGTGCTCTGCTTTAACCCTTTGACATATATCACATAAAGCTACATATTCTGCAATTTCTCGTTTCATCTTGGTCCACGAAGAACTTTCCTTTAGATCTTGGTACATCTTTGTACTTAGGGATGAATGGAATATCTGATTCATGAGCTTCCTTTAAAATTAAATCTTTTATTTCCTTTCTCTCGGTACTAAAATCCTTTTTCCAAACCAAAGAATTCCTTCTTCATCTTACGAGAATCCAGTGCTTTGCCTTTCTTTATGTTATCTTTTATTTCTTTAACATACTCATCTTCTTTACAGTTTGCCTTGATCGATCTTCTAAAGTGGGTTGAACCTTTAATGTAGACAGATTTCCTTCATTTATCACTCCCAAATTGAGGCGCTGAAATTCTTCACGAAGAGTTGACTGATTGTTTTGAATCAACATATTGCTAACATGGATCTTCCGACTTAAAGCATCTGCAACTACATTGGCCTTTCTGGATGATAGTGTATTCCCACATCATAATCCTTTATCGCTTCAAGCCATCTTCTTTGTCTCAGTTAAGATCGGGTTGAGTGAATATATACTTTAGACTTTTATGATCCGTATATATTTCACACCGATTACTAATTAGATAATGCCTCCACAACTTTAGAGCATGCACTACAAGACTAGCTCTAAATCATGAGTGGGGTAATTTTCTTCATGAGGTCTTAAGCGCCTTGATGCATAAGCAACAACCTTTCCTTCTTGCATTAGTACACATCCAAGACCTTGTTTTGATGCGTCACAATAAACTTCAAAATCTTTTCTAATATCCGTGTCGCAGCTAGTGCTGAAGTTAACCTCTTCTTTAACTCTTGAAAACTATCCTCACAGATTTACTCCATTCAAATTTCTTCTCTTTCTTTAACAATTGGGTTAAAGGTCCGCAATCTTGGAAAAGCCTTCAATGAATCGACGATAGTAACCGCTAAACCAGAAAACTTCGATCTCGGTTCTTGTCTTGGGTGGAGTCAATTTAATACATCCTTAACTTTTCCAGGATCTCTGGATACTCCTTCTGCTGAAATTACGTGTCCCAAAAACTCAATTTCCTTTAACCAAAACGCACACTTGCTAAACTTGGCATATAATCGTGTTCACGAGTCTTTGCAATACTATCCTTAGATGATCCTCATGTTCTTTATCATTTTTCGAATAGATAAGAATGTCATCTATAAAGACAACAACAAACTTATCTAAATAATCCATAAATACTTTATTCATCAAATTCATGAAGTATCTTAGGGGCATTTGTCGATCAAGAAAGACATCACCGTATACTCATATAGTCCATATCTTGTGGCGAAAGTCGTCTTTGGTATATCTTACGGTCTAATCTTCAATGGTGATATCGACCGAAGATCAATCTTAGAAAGACACTTGATCCTTTGAGTTGATCGAACAAATCGTCGATCCGGGTAAGGGATACTTATTCTTTATAGTTACTTCATTTAAAGCTCTATAGTCCACGCACATACTGCGACTACCATCCTTCTTGTTTACCAAAAGCACCGGCTCCCAAGGTGAAGAACTTGGTCTAATGAAGCTTTTCTCTTGTAATTCTTGAATCGCCTCTTGATTTCAGCTAAATCGTCGGTGACATCCGATAAGGTCTTTTGATATTGAAGTGTGTGCAGTGCATTTATAACAAATTCAATCTCTCGATCTGGTGGCAGTCCTGGCAATTCCTCAGGGAAAACATCAGGGTATTCGCAAGCTACCGACACATCCTCCAACTTTTTCCCTTTTAAGCTGGTTAACATAATGTTCTTCGTTGAGCGCATAACTGCCTCATGTCTTATCTGAATTCCGTCAGAATTGGTAAGACTAATGGCATGATTGGCACAATCTATCTGTCCTTTATACTTGATCAACCAATCCATACCAAGTATTATATCTATGCCATCGGAGTCTATTATAATAAGGTTCGCTAGGAACTTTACTCCATTTATAATTATGGTTGCACTAGGGCTAACCAATTTAGTCCTCAATTCTTTTCCAGGAGTTTGGACTATCATAGGGTTCTTTAGCAAACAAATATTCCAATTATTTCTTTCAGCAAAAGTTTTTGTTACGAATGAATGTGTAGCTCCAGAATCAAATAATATAATTCTTTGATACTGAATTAACCAGAACTTACCTGAACTACGTGCGGTGCATCTTCCGCCGCTTCTACGGTGACATGATTGATCGCCCTCTGTTGAATGGTGTGGAGTGCGAGGTGTCCGAGGGCTTCCACGTCCTTGACCGTAGTTGGAGCTCTTCTTTGGTGTAGGATCTAGGTTGAAGCGGACCGGGTTACCGCTTGACGCTTACGTGGGCAGCTGCGGCATAGTGTCCCATATTTTTGCAATTGTAGCATTGCACTCCTGCGGCTACATTTCTATTCTGCTTTGTTGGGCTGCATTTCCAGTTCTAGGAGTTTGAGGCAAAGGCGGCGCGCAGAAATGGGTGTCCTTGGATGATTATGCACCGAGGCCGTTGTCTTGTTGTTGTGTAGGGCGTTGGCGGAAGCGCTAGCAAACTGTTGGGCTTGAAACTTCCTTTTCCTAGCATCAAAAGGCGTGGCCGGGCATCTTCTTGTACTAAAGCTTTGTTCACGGATGTTGAAAAGTAGGGTAGTCATTGGAGACTAACTGAACTTTGAGGTTGGGGTCCATTCCTCCCATGAACCTCCGGATCCTTGCGGCATCGATCGCCACATCTTCGGTGCATATCTTGATAATTGGATAAATTTACTCGGATATGCGGAAACACTAAGGTTTCCTTGTTGTAGCCGATGAAACTCCTTCCTCTTCATTTCCATAATACTCATAGGAATATGAAGCGATCGAAAGGCTTCAAAAATTCTTCCCATGCAATATTCTCGCATCTTGATGTGCGGCACAATGAGTTATCCCACCAATTAGCAAGAACTCCCTTGAGTTGGTGGGCGCGTAAAGAACCTTCTCATGCTCTGCACATTGAGCCAAATTGAGTTTCCTTTCTATTTCTTTAATCCAATCATCCGCCTCCAAAGGGTCAGATCTGCAAAGGTCGGAGGTCGGGTTCTCATAAATTCCCCAAGTTTAGGCGTGGTCGTTGAGCTGGTGCTTCTGGACTTGTTGGACTTGATTTTGGGCCAAAGCTTGAAGTAGTTGCAACTGCATGGCCATCATTTGTTCCATGTTGGGAGCTTGGTGGCGGAGGTGGAATGTTGTCTTACGGTTGAGCATTAGGGTTCTGACTCTTGCCGGGTTGTTCCTTGTGTTCACCATCCAAACAGTTTCGGGGTTAGCAAAGGTAAGAGGAACTAGCATAGATAAGAGGTTAGGGAAACTAAATAACATCCCAAGCCAACACACAAGAAGAAACCAAGCAACCACTTAGGGAAAACTTTATTGAAATCAAGATAATTTTATGAATGGCTGCACCACAAGTGCACATAGGCTTGGTACAGTCCCATCCAACACACCAAAATATAATAAAGCGTTCTAAGAACGTGGACAATTATTTGGGTACTCTGACTCAACTAACTACTCATCCTCCACGATGATGCGCTCCTCGGATCCTCCTCGGGGTCCTCCTCTGAATCAGATAAGTGTCTCTGTCCACAACCACGGCGGTTGTTCAGTGACGCGACCGTGATCGACTCGACTAAAATCGGAAAAACCGGAGTGAGATAGTGGCGTCCTCGGCTAGATCCTCCAATATCAACGTCGGGTGGCGGATGGGCGTCGCACACTCTTCCTCGCGATAAGCCTAGTGCGAGGTCCCGTGAATCGGATCGAGACAACGGGCTGGTGGAGTCGGTGTAGTGGTAGCGGCTCGAAGGCGCTCTACCTGCGCCTCTGCAGCGATCCTCGCTGAGCAGCGTCGGCGTGGGCAGCCTCACTCTGCAGTAGCTGGGCTCGAAGAGTGTCGGAGTGGTCGTAGCTCGGCGGCGACCTCCAAGAAGTCCGATCTCTGTGAGCTCTGCGTAAGTCGCTGAAGCGCCAGTGTCTTTGCACTGGTGAGACAAGCGCGGGTCATCCACCACCACCGGAAAAGCTCGGATGAGTCTGCCCTGCTCTCGTCGTCGGGAAGAAGCAAAAGGTGGTCGTCGTAGCTCCTCCTTGTGCCTCTGCACAACTCGAGATAATAAATCGTCTTTGCATCTGGATCGCATCCGAGCGAAGGTCGTGGATACTCAATATGACGCTCAAGCTGGGTCAATCCTCCGTCTGGAGCGTAAATGAACACCTCCATGCTCCAGAGTCCATGTTCATCACTCGCGTGTTCCGCCCTCTGAAAATAGGTTGTTGGGTGTACTTGGATGCTGCATTAGCTGCCGTAGAAGAGTCGCAAAGCTCCTCGCTCTCGCCATGAGAATGGTGATCCCACGGGTGATGACGATGAACTGCCATCTACAAGTTTGAAAAGAGGAGAGATCGGTAAAGATTTTTAAATAGTGAAAAGGAGGACGAAACAAGATACTAAGTAAGAGGAGAGTAGAAGCAAAGAAGCTTATATATTTTTAATATATTCTTTTTAAACATAAGTCCTTAAAACTTCCCAAAACCTAGGGTTAGTCCTACTGATCAAGATGGCTCGATACCATACGTGGGACCGGAGTAAAACTTCCGACCCCACATGCATTACCGTACTAGTCCCGGATCAAAGCTAGTACACACAGATAACCGTAATAAAGCGGTACATTGTCATCCACGATTTAATACAATAATAATGAAGTTTACATTGGTCATTGCCTTACAAAGGTTCACGTAACCTTAAAACGAAAATAAACACAGCGGAAGCAAAAGTAATTAATCGACCCATCAATCGCCACGGCAATTGGTGGGAAACGAGTCCTAAGCATCCGGAAGAATCCACCGTATCCACACTCGCACGTAAGTCGAATTCTCGGCTTGAGCTTCTTCATCCTCTGCTAATGTATTTGTAAAGCAACATGTGAGTACAAAATTGTACTCATGAAGTCTTGGGAAAGGTGCATAGATGCAAGGCTTCACAAAGGAAGGCTATATGGTTCTTTTGCAAAAATCAGCATTTTATTTCAAATCTACATAATTACTTCAAAGGCCATTTGATAAACATCTTTGTTTTCATAAATGAAATTAGATAAATAACTTAGTGAAGATTAAACCACCAACACTAAGATCTCAAGCTATCGCCAACTTTAAAAACTCGTAAAACCACGATCCGGTTACACCACCAGATTTAAATCACGAGAGTTATACCACTCCCAAGTTTGACAAACCATTTTATTTTGAAATCAAAATCAAACTTCTACCATGTGAATGCATTCCTTGCCGCCCTTAACAGTAGGCACGGCTATTCGAATAGTTTATTACTCTGCGAGTTTGTACACTTTACCCACAAGAGATAAATTATCTTAATAGTCAACATGCTTCCTTTGGCATGAGACCTAGATAAAATATCACAAAGCCTTTCACCTACTCCAAGATAGCTAGATACCACCCGCTAAGGTTTCACCACAACTCGAATCCACGAGTGGAGCCCCTCTTGCGCCGTATGAGTACAATGAAACCTGTCCCTCACTATGAGTAACCAAGACACCACGGCACTCAATACACCACCGTGATATCTAAACTACACCTTAATAGGTTAGTTAGCTAGGTCGTACCCATATAGACTTGTGGTTGCCTTTGTTTTGCTCGGTTTGGACAAACACAAGCGTCGGTCCTTAAGCGACTGGGGTGGTTCATTCACAATTCAAAAATTCTCGTGCTAATCGCACCACCAAACCTTCCATCCACCCTTGTCAACTTTTCCTTTGAACTTCATTTTTATTTTCAAATTAACGGTGGTAACATCCATTACCACTTTTCAAACAGATCATTTAACAATGGTAACATCCATTACCAATGTTCAAACAAATCATTCATCAAAACATTTAGTAAACATGCTACTCATTTGAGCATTATTACATTGATTTGCTACGCTAAGCATTTGCTAGTATTTACAAATTCCACGGATGTAATACTAACTCATTATTGAGTCAAAGGGATATCCTAAGTTGACAATGGTACAAGTTAAACAATTTTCAATGGAAGGTATAACAAATTGGGTATTTAACTAAATTTTCTAAATCAAATTATCACTTGATATAACATACGCATGCAATAATTTAAAATAACTACCTAATCATTTTATAATTCATTTGAGCAAGTTGATCAAAGAAAACTTGCAAAACATAGGATCAAAATGATCAAAGGAGACTTGCCTTCTGTGCTGGGTTGAAATTTTCCGGGGCTTGCTCTTGAAGTTCCTCGGACAAATCGGTCTCTACACGTAAATCAAGAAATCCAAATAAATAAAATAAAATAAAAATTCAAAAATTGAAACTAAATATACCAATTGAAATATTAGAATTTTAGATGAATTTAGAAATTTGAATGGATCAATTTGGAGCTAAAATGGGCAAGATATGGCTGTTGGAAGTTTGAAATCAGAGAAAATGGAAAAAGATAATTTCTGGAATTATCTTTTAACGAAAATGAATTATGACGTCAGCACGAATTTTCTTGGAATTATTTTACAAAAGTAAATTCTAATTATGACGTCAGCAAGGGAATTAAAATAAATTACGAGGTGACATGTGGGCGGCCACGGTGGACCAAGTCCACGGACCCACAAAATTGCGACATGGCGCACCAAATCGACACGTGGCATCTTGACGTGGCGATCTTGGCGTGGCACGCGGCGGCGGTTTCGGTGGCGTGGCGGCGACGTGGCGGACGCGTGTTCGCCACGTGGCATAACACGTCGGCCGTGGCTGACGGGCTCGGTGAAGTGGCGACTTCGGCGCGGCGGTGCGAAAATGGGCGGTCGGGATTGAGGCGTGTGGCGAGATCCCGAGCGTTAACTCAATCTGGATGGCGGCGGTGATGGCGCGCGGAGACGCGGGTGCCGCGCGATGGCGGCAACGTGGCTCGGCTCGCCGCGCGCGAGGCGCCGCGCGGACGCCGAACGCGCGCGGACGAGCATTTGGGCGGCTGCGATGGGGCGCGTGGACACATCCCGCCGTCGGAGAATGGCCGCGGAGATGAGACGGTGTGGGCGGCGACTCGCTCGATCGTCGGCGCGTGGGCGGCGCGGCTCCGGCGCCGCGCGCCGGGACGGCGCGGCCGAGGCGGCGTCGGAGGCGTCTCCGCGCGGACCGAGGCGCGCGCGAGCGAGGACGCGGCGGATGACTCACCGGCGGCGACCAAATCCACGGCGGCGGCGGCGCGCGCGAGAGAGAGAAGAGAGGATGGAGAGTGCGAAGGGTGAGAGGGTGGCGGGGCTCGTTTTATACGCGACGGAGCAAAACCGACGCGCGTCCGCCGGCGTAATCTGCGGCGATTACCGACGCCAGCGGCGAAACGGCATCTCCTCGGATGAAAAGGCGCGATTAACGGCGGCGGCGAGCGACGCTCGGTTCATTAAAGCGAAGAAGTAACGGCCGAGAGACAAACGCGAGCTTAGCGGCGCGCGATAATGGCGGCGGCGCGCGAGAGAAGGAACGGTCGCGCGAGGGCGAAGGCTCGACAGTGGGACCCAGCGGCAACCTCACGCAGCCGGCGGTCTCGGCAGTGGGGCCCGCTTGTCGGCGCAAAACAAAAAGAAACTCAACCTCGCGAGCGGGCTCGAACGCGCAGCGCGAGGAGCGGGAGGAAGAGAGCGGCGGTGTAAACCGATCGGGCGGGGAGGCATTGCCTACCCAATAAGGGTAGGTAATCCCTTTGAGGATTAGCTGCGGAAGCCGGCGGATGTACGACACGTGGCGCACGGAGAGGAGGAGGCGGGATGGCGCGGACGGCGGGATCGGTCGGGCGGAGATGGACGGATGTATGGCTGACATGTGGCGGCGGAGGAAGGGTTTTGATATAAAATTTTTTATATATTTCAGAAATCAGTAGGAGGCTTTAAAATAGTCGAAAAAATACAAAATAAATTCCAAAATTGCAGAAAAATTCACATAATTCACTGATAATGTTTTGAATATATGAAAAATATTTCCAACCTATTTTGATATTAAATTTTTATTTTTAACAGAACTTTATATTCTAAAAATCCAAATAACTTGAGATAATTAATTTAAAATTATTTCTTCCAAATAAAGCAAAAATTGAGATGTTACAGAACACGACCGCCTCTGACCTCTCGGGATGTGGTTCCGTCTCATCGGCGGCGGGCTATCGTACCTCCTGGCGCTCGGACAACTTCCCCGCGCGCAGAAGCCCTTGGATCGTCTTCTCGGTCACGAGCGAGGGGCCTAGCTCGCCGGAGAACGTGCCTTCCTCCTCCGCCACCAACCACTCCTTGTCCACCGCCGCCGGGTCACGCTCTTGGAGCGCGTATTTCACCTCAACGGCGAACCGCGGCGAATGCGAGCCACCAACCGCCTAGCCGCGCTTGCCGCCGAGGCCATCGCTTCCACGGAGAGATTGAAGCGGTGAAAATATTGCGAGTGTAGAGGCGGAGCGAGCGGGAAAGAGGCGTAAAGGTGCGGGGGCGCTGTTACGGGGCTATTTCAAGCCACCTCGCCCATACCATCGCTCTCGGCGTCGCAGCGATCCGCGTGCGGATGCAACGCGCAGCGTGTAAAGGCCCGCCCGCACGATTCCCGTAGTTGAAGGCGGCGTCGTGGCGATACACGCTTCACGCGATCGCAGAACCAGGACCGTCAACGCATGGCGGTCGCGGCCACGCAATCACGACCCACCGCGCGCTCTGGTTACAAACCGCTGCGTGCCTCACCACGTGAGCGGACCTTTGCACGACGCAAAGAACCCGCCTTTTGGCGGGCTGGCGTCGATGCGATCCCGGCCGCCATTAAAGGCGCCCTACCGCATCGAAGGGACAACCTCCAATTCCGCCTGCGGCTCCGGCAAGCGCGCGTCTGCCGAGCTGGCGCCGGCCTCGCGCCACCCGTTCGAAGGGTAGGGGCGGAGCGCGCGTGTCCGCCGAGCTGGCGCCCGACCTCCGCCACTGTTCGAAGGTAGGGGCGGGCGCGGCGCGTCGCCGAGCTGGCGCCGGCCTCGCGCCACCGTTCGAAGGGTAGGGGCGCCGAAGGTAGGGGCGAGCGCGAGCGCGTCTGCCGAGCTGGCGCCCGCCTCGCGCCACCCGTTTGAAGGTAGGGGCGGGCGCGAGCGCGTCTGCCGAGCTGGCGCCACCTCGCGCCACCCGTTTGAAGGGTAGGGGCGGAGCGCGCGCGTCTGCTACTGAGCTGGCGCCCGGCCTCGCGCCACTCGTTCGAAGATAGGGGCGGGCGCGCGCGCGCCGCCGAGCTGGCGCCCGGCCTCCGCTACCACCCGTTCGAGGGTAGGGGCGGGCGTCGCGCGCCTGCCGAGCTGGCGCCACCTCGCGCCACCCGTTCGAAGGTAGGGGCGGGCGCGCGCGCGTCTGCCGAGTTGGCGCCCGGCCTCGCGCCACCCGTTCAAGGGTAGGGGCGGGCGTCGCGCGTCTGCCGAGCTGGCGCCCGACCTCGCGCCACCCGTTCGAAGGGTAGGGGACGAGCGCGCGCGCGCGCGCTCGCCGAAGCTAGGCTTCAGCCTCGCGCCACCGTTCGAAGGTAGGGTCGAGCGCGTCGCGCGTCTGCCGAGCTGGCGCCCGCCCTCGCGCCACCCGTTCGAAGGTAGGGGCGGAGCGCGGTGCGTCGCTGAGCTGGCGCCCGACCTCGCGCCACCCGTTCGAAGGTAGGGATGGAGCGCGCGCGTCTGCCGAGCTGGCGCCACCTCGCGCCACCCGTTCGAAGGTAGGGGCGGAGCGCGCGCGCTACCGAGCTGGCGCCACCTCGCGCCACCCGTTCGAAGGTAGGGGCGGGCGCGCGTCGCCTGCCGAGCTGGCGCCGGCCTCGCGCCACCGTTCGAAGGGTAGGGGCGGGCGCGAGCGCGCGTCGCCGAGCTGGCGCCCTCCTCGCGCCACCCGTTCGAAGGTAGGGGCGGGCGCGGCGCGTCTCGCCGAGCTGGCGCCCGACCTCGCGCCACCGTTCGAAGGGTAGGGGCGGGCGCGTGCGCATCTACTTGGAACTGGCGCCACCTCGCGCCACCCGGTCGAAGGGTAGGGAGCGCGCGCGCGCCTTAGCCGACTTAGCCCGACCTCGCGCCACCCGTCCGAAGGGTGGGGGACGGAGCGTGTGCGCCTACTTCGGCGGGGCGCCGCAAAGGCGGGGGTCTTGTCCCGCAAAGTCTGCCTCGTTCTCCTTAATAGGCCACCTACAGTGCATAAAAGGTATCTGGCGGGCTCCATCAGAACACCAATCGTAGGTAGGCACATTAAGAAGAACAGGCAAACCTTGCCGCCGCTGCGAAGCACTGCGAGGCGAGGAAGCGCGGTGGTGCCGATAACCGTGACCAAGCTCCCAAGAAAAATGGACCTCCTTCTGTGCATCAATATTCCCCAAGCCGCTCAGCGTCACCCAGGAATGTTGATGCACGGCAGGGGCCCATTTTAAGGGAACAGATTCTATCACAATATATGCAGGAACAACACCGCACCAGCGCCATATATATACCCCATCAGCAGGGAAGCCAACCGCGGAAGTCAATCGGTAGAAATCAGCGGCCGAGTCGCCGTCACATTAATGGTCACGACGCTCAAGGCCCGCGCGCGCAAGCACGCTTCACCACGTGGGCGGCCGGAAGAAGCGAGCATCGCAGCACGTCCCTTATCGCTTAAGGCTCACGCGCGGCTCGGGGCCCGCTTCGCTTACGTGCGGTCAACGCCCCGGTCGCGCGTCTGCCGGCTAAGCCCACCTCGCCGCGCCCGTTCGAAGGGTGAGGGCGAGGCGTCGCGCGTCTTTCCGACTCTGCCGCGGCCGGGTCAAGCTTGGAAAAGTTCACAGGCCGCGGGGACGGAGGGGGCCAAAGGACTCGGCGACATGGCTTCGACCCCGTGAAGCCCTTTACCATGAGAGGCTCCTATTGTAGGGGTGGCCCCCACCTAAACCCAGCAGGCCTGGTAGGAGATTATAAGGCCCAGAATAGGCCATGTGTAATGACATAACTGCCCCCAGATGGGATAACCAGATGTAAGGGTATAACTGTAAAAGCACTCCTCATATGCATATATATATATATATATGAATACAGGCCATGGGGAGAGGGCAAGCCATTTTTACTCATCTCCATCACTCTCAGCTACCATCTTTCTCTGTTTGGCCTGTAGCCACAACAACTGTAATCTGAATTGCAGGGAAGTAGAGGAAGTAAAGTTCAAAGAAGAACGTAATCGTGTCCTTCGAGTATGAGCGCTGAACATGGTTGTAACTTCAGCGTGGTCGAAACTACGAGTACGAGTGCTGAACGTGGTTGTAACTTCAGCGTGGTCAAAGCTACGAGTACGTGTGTTGAACATGGTCGAAGCTATGAGTGTGAGAGCAGAACGTGGTCATAACCAAGCTCTTGTAAGGTGCGATCCAGGCGTGCAATCCTTGAGTAAACTCAATACGTGGTATCAGAGCCTCTGCATGTCCAAGCCACTTGTGGTACCCAGTGATGGCTCTCTCCGTTCAACGGGCTGCAAGGGATGGCAGTGGTGTGCCACATCAAATCCCGATGTTAACGGCAACGAATTATACTGCATGGGTGATCAAGATGGAGGTGATTATGGATGCGCAAGGCAATTGGGGGGTAGTAGAACCTGCAGTCAAAGTAGCCATAGAGGAGAAGAAGAATAAAGCGGCACGAGCGTTCATCTTCCAAGCCATCCTGAAAGACATCCTTCTTCATATTCGCATGAAGGAAGGAGAGACGATTGACGAGTTCACTGGAAAATTGAGTGCCATGGTAGCCAAGTACAATGCCCTCGGCGCCACCCTGGAGGACGATGCACTAGTAAAGAAGTTTCTTGACTCAGTGCCCGAAAAGTTCCTACAATTGGTGGCATCAATTGAGCAATACTCAGATCGTGATATAATGCCATTTGAGGAGGAAATCGGTCAGCTAAAGGCATACGAAGAACGACTCAACCGGCGAACCAACAACACTACTGACGACCAACTGCTACTCACTCATACTGAATGGAAGGCATGACAGAAAATCAATTCCAAAGAGCCAGCATCCACTTCCAAGGGGGGAAAGAATGAATTTTGGAGGAGATTACCGTGGGCAAGGTAGGGGCAATTGGTGAGGCCGTGGTCAAGGCAAGGTTGGCCGAGGTGGCATTACCATAACCTACCAGGAAGGTGGTACTGGTCGTGGGTGCTAGACAGGCCGCTACAACTAGGAAGGTGGTGCTAATCGTGGGTCCTAGACAGGCTGCAACAAGATTTACATCAAATGCTTCAATTGAGGGAAATATGGCAATTATGCCTCAGAATGCAAAGGCGAGCCCCACGGTGAGGAGGCGCATCTCGTAGATGCACAAGAAGAAGAGCCAATTTTGTTACTGGCAATGGTTGAAGAGTCACGAAGGATGATCTTGCTGCACGAAGAAAATATCTAGCCAAAGCTACGGGCAGACAGGGAATCTAAGTTCAGCTCAAATGTGTGGTACTTTGATAACAGGGCAAGCAACCACATGACTGGTGATAAGGGAAAGTTTCATGAACTAGATGAGTCCATTCATGGCAATGTCTGTAACATGCTGAAAATCCTAAGGAATGTAAAAATAGGGGTAACATAAAAATTTTTGCATGCACTTATTCTCCCTTAGTTTTCATTGCAATTTCTTTGGAAAAATTTTATTTTTGAAAATTGAAAGTGGATAAAATATAAATCAGATCGAATTCGAATCAAATAAGTATACTTAAACTCAGCAAGAAAAATCTTCTCAATTTTTTTCTAGAAAAATTAAGGGAAATAAAACTCTAAAAATCTACCTAATCATCCAGACCATTCGAAAAGATTTTCCCCAAATCTTTTGAGTGCATCTGGAAAGTGACTAAAATGCTCAACCCTCAGCTCACCTTACCTCTTTCTCCCTCTCCCTGCCATGTGGGGGCCGAGCACAGAGACCTTCTTCCACCTCCAGCCTGCATGAGCCTAGGCCACTGTGTTTGATGTCATGCTCATCATTTTGAATACCACGCCCGGTGTTTGTCCTCTCTACTGATAGCCCCTGCCCTGTGCTCCCGTCTCTTCATGTTACCACCTGCACCACGCCAAAGTGGCTCAGCCCCACGCCTCCCCTTTGCTCTATGCAACTAAACATTACAAGCTCTTTCAACCACACACACGCACAACTCCTTCTACGACAACACAGTCTTACGACCACTCGAATGCTATGACTGCTACAGACGAGTACTCAAACAACTCAAACACAGCTCCTAAATACTTTGAATGTCAAGTGTATACTCGAACAATCCCTTAGGTCGTCTCTCTTTGCTCGCTGACGCGACAGGCCCGCTGGCAGCAATCATCTTCCACCTCACATGCATGTGCCAACTCCGCCGTGGTCGTGGTTGAGCTGCCTCTGGATTTAGATGCTATGCCCACAGCTCTCTGTTTGCTACTACCCACTCCTGCCTAACTCGTCACTCCGACGCAACAGGTCTCTTCCCCGTTGTCGTCAACTTCACATCACACTCCACGGTGAGAGCCCGAGACAGTGCCAATGAAACCTCTCTAACCATCCCCTTTTCCCCTCAACTCCCCTCCTCAGTCTCTTGCATGCACTCCTTGAGCATTCCGCTCTCTGGAACGTTGAGAAACCGAAGTTGTACGCAACCCCGGCGAGCATGCCCCCGTGCTCTAGCATCTCCGGTGGGCTTCTCTCCTTGACCATGCCTCAATGCGACTTACCTCTCCCTTGAGCACCCTACTCATTTGTTTGACCTTTCAAGCAGAGGATCACTCAAGCCAGACCTTCTTCTTCATCTCTGACCAGACATCGACGTAAGACTTTTTCTCTCTGGTGAGCCGTACCTCTATTCCCATCACCCGTACTTCCGCATGCAAGCTCATGCACACCTCTTTTTATAGCCGTTGTAGCTACGGACCCCTTCGCCACCGACAAGGTTTCCGATGCTAGCTCCTTCCGCTTCGTGAACCATTCTTCCTCTCATGAACCTGCATCATCTTCGGTGAGCTCCACCTCCCTCGTAGTTTGCTTAAGTTGAAAAGGAGTAATCGTAGTCGACAAGAGAACTAAGTGACAGTAGTCGAAAAGAAAACTAGAATAATTAAGAAGAGAACTAAAGTAATCATAGTGGAAAGAAGAACTATAAGCAATCATAGTCGAGGAAAGAACTAAAGTAGTCAAACTCTAAAAGGGAACTGTAGTAGTCGAACACAAGGACAGAACGATAGTATTCAAGGACAAAATCCTTGACCGCTCACGTTGTTGAAATCTTCAACCGCAATGGTTGTCGAAATATTCGGCCGTAGCCGCTATCGTCATCTTCGACCACTCGCGTAGTCGAGATCTTTGATCGCTCACGTTGTCGACATCTTCAACCACAGCTGTTGTCGAAATCTTTAACCGTGGCCATTGTTAAAATCTTTGACCACTGCTATGTCATAATCTTCGACCGCTCACATTGTCAAAATCTTCGACCGCAGCCACTATCGTCATCTTCGACTGCTCACGTAGTCGAGATCTTTGATCGCTTGTGTTGTTGACATCTTCGATCGCAGCCGTTGTCAAAATCTTTGATCGCAACCGTTGTTGAAATCCTCGACCACTAACGTTGTTGACATCTTTGACTGCTCACGTAGTCGAGATCCTCGACCACATGTGTAGTCGAGATCTTCGACCGCTAGCATAGTTGAGATCTTCGAATGCTCACGTGGTCGTGATATTCGACTGCATGCGTAGTCAAAACCTCAGACTGCAGAAGTCGTAACCTTCAACCTCTAACCATAGTGTTGGATCAAAAACGGCAACAGAGGGGGGGTGAATGTTGCTTCTTTTTAAAAAATCACCCCCCGAGTATCCACTCAATATTTCTTCTCCGTTAGCTAAAAAGCTATGAAGATAGAAAATTGATGCTTACTGGAGATCTAAAAACGATCGACAAAATGTCTAAAAATAGGCTCTGCAGAAAATGCTATGAAACAACATAATATAGTGCTCACTGGAAGAGGCTAGAGCTGAAAATAAAAACACCGAAAAACAAACTAAAAACACAAGCTGCAGCCTATGGGAATTAAAATGATGCCAAACTGACAGAAATCAGAGAATGGCACACTTGATCATTTAGAAATAGTTGCTGCCGAGAGAGACACAAATAAACTGCACTGCCGAATGGAATAATGCAGCCAACACTGCAAAGACCAAGAGCTGCTGTCAACACAGATCACTGCAAAAGAAATCAGCAAGAAAGCAAAGGACTGAAAGCAAAAGAAGAAAAGTAATTTAGACATGCATGCAGTAAAGAAACAAAAGCTGCTGTCCTATTCTCACCTAACCGAGCCAAAAAGCAAAAAGAGAGTTGCATTCGGATCAATGACAATTTGGCAAGAATGCAATGAAGTTCATGCAATAAATTGAAGTACCAAGCAGCTGCTGCATTCAGCCAAACAATAATTATTTGGGGTGTTGAACAGAGGACAAAAACAGAGAGGAATAGAAAGAGCATGTCTCTGGCCAAGAAACCGAAAGGCAGAAAACTGCTCAATCTACTGCCGAAACAAACCCAAAAATAAAATAAAAATAAACAAGGAAGCCTTAAGAGGGAAAGAGACAAACAAGCTCTCAAAGAAAAACCACTGCAGGCAAAAACTCACATAACAAGAAATTGAACAAATAATCACATCAACAAAACATAACTCTCATAGATTGAGACCGAGACATACGTGATTACATGATAGTTGTTCTCAACTCAACTCTCTCTCAAACTCACACTAAGTCCCCATACGCCCGGAGAGCATAGAGAGAAACTCACACCTTCTCTCTTTCTCTCTTTCTCAATAAGCAAAGACTAGAAGTAAACCCTAATCCATCTCATACAAACAAGGAGAGACACAAACATAGAACTATCACACTCACTCTCTCAATTTCAGCACTAGAGAGCACCTCTCTATTTATAGCCTCCATAATGGGTTCACACCATGCTTTACCCATTAAGCCTCCACCAACTCATGGCACTTTATCCACAATCCACTTCCTTTAGTGCAGCTTTGCGTATTCACCAAAACGCCCATCGCGCACCTTCCAAGAAGCTTCCTCATTCCTTGCCCTCCAAGCCACACAGCTACTTCGAGTCCACGCCGTCTTCGGCACACCTCGACCGTTCTGACCTCGGCACCGCCCGCGCCTAGTCCGGTCATCCCGTGCCTCGCCACGACTCCACCTCGATGTCCTGCAGCCATCACAGACAAGAAACAAATCACATAGCACCGCTCGAAATATCGTAACCATACAATAATATCAGCAGAATTACTCAAAAGCCTAAACCGATCGAAACGAATAAACGACTTAAGCACGTTCGACCTAGTTTGACCAAGTCCGACTGAAGCCGATTGCACCGCGCAACGACATGGCCCGAACCACAAAACCAAACTCGACTTTCCTAAACCGATGTCAATTACTCATCATACACATGGGATGACCTCCACATGGTCTCTCACATAGTCATAATCCCGATCAATAGTCGATGATCGTAAGACATGATCAATAGTCGTAGGCCGTGGTCGATAGTCGTAGGCCTTGGTTGATAGTCATAAGACGTGATCAATGAACATAGGCCATGGTCGATAATCGAAGGCCGTGGTCGATAGTCATAAGACATGGTTGTAGTCGTAAGTTAAAGTGCCTGATCATAATCATAACTTAAAGTACTTGACCGTAGTCGTAAGTTACGGTACTCTGTCATAGTCGTAAGTTAAAGTACCTGACCGTAGTCATAAGTTACAGTACTCAATCGTAGCCGTAAGTTAAAGTACCCAATCGATAGTCAAAATCTACAGAGCCTGGTCAATAATCGGTAGTCATAAGTCGCAGTACCAGCTCAGTGCTAAAAAAACCTTCGTGGTCTAAGATCAGTACTCTGACTCTGTGTGAGCAGTATGACCGAAGTTACGGTAAAACAAAGACCTTTCTAGTCAAAACACCATGGTAAGTGGAATAGTACTCGAAGTGTCTGGCGTTTTTAGTCGTAAATAGCTCTGTACTCACTGAGAAGGAATAACTCAAATAAGCTAAAACTCAAATGCTTATAACTTTTGCATACGAACTCCAAATTTAGTGATCTTTGTTTCTAAATTTTTATAAAAACAAGATCTTTCTAAAATTACAAAAACATTTGAGTCTTGTCTCTATTTATTTGGATCTTATTTTCTTTTATCTGGATTTATTTACTGGTTAGACGACTCCACGCCAGACGACACCGAGAACACATCTGAAACATTCTCTGAGCAACAGGAACAAGGCAAGCACCCCCTTTGACCATGCTAATACCAGTATTTCAATTATTGTATATTTTTTGCAAGATCTATTATGCATGCTTATATGTTCTGTTAAAACTACTATACTGTAGGTAATGGTAGTTACAACCACTCATATGCATTGAACCTCCTTGAAAACATGATACCCTCACTGTTGTAACCTCTAGGATATGGCTTAGACAATGTATGCTGTCGATTGGGAATAATACTTGAATATATGGTCGAGCTGCTTAGACAAGCACTAGTTTCTACTAAGCTAAAATTTCGAACAAAATCTTCATTTGGGAATGATGGTTTCAAAAATGTTGGACCAGAGGGGGAACCTCTATTACTTTGGTATCAAATAAAATGAAAAACCTAGTTTTTGGATGCAGGTGGGCTATATGATAACCTATCAAATGTGAGAGGGAATCTCGCATGTATATAGAGGGAGATTCTCACCTGGGTCAATTAAGGACCGAACGCTATTGCAGAACATCTAAGTCACACTGTACGACCACATGTGCTATATGGGCTCTAGCATTTAGCTCATTAAGTTGTCTAGGTCTAGCCTTGCATTGTGGTAGGCACAAAAGTAGTAAGGGCACTCCGGTTAGATTTACTGGTAGGGGCCCCTGACACCAAAGTGCTTGGGTCAAAGCTTTAAAGCAACGAGAAATGCCCACTTAGGGGACGGACCTAAGTGAGGGTCTTCGCTTAGGGGATTTACCTAAGGAAGATTTAAATGCTTTCTTAGGGGTGTACCTAAGAGAGGTTTGATGTTAATTCGAGCTGGTACAAGGTTAGGACTAGATAATCCAAAAACTATAAGATAATCAACTTTCGTCACACGCCAAAGGAAGCGTGCAGTTGATGACAATAAAAATTGATAATCTCGCGTAGGTAAAGCTGTACAACCTCTGCAGAGTATTAAAACTATTTAAATAGCCGTGCTCACGGTCATGAGAAAGCTTGGATGTAGCTACAAAGGGTATAGTGTTTTCCTTTTCAAAACTATTTCACTAAACATATGAGATGGCATGTACGCAACCGTGTGCCACGACCAAGGTTGGGAATGATGTGAATGTTCACAGCCGAGGAGGGATGCGAATGGTTTTGATCTACTATTATGAAATTTATGCAAATGTTATTTCATTACATGTCAAATGCTCTTTACAACTTTGCTTGCAAATTATTACTTAATGTTATTACAAAATGAAACATGCCTCATGCTGAAAATAACTTAGAGTAGAGCCTCATCTATTGACAGCCTTGCATATATGTAAAATTTTACGATACACTATAAGTCTTGCTGAGTGCGTAATGTACTCAACCTTGCTTAAATTGTTGTTGATCAGATAATGGAGATCTTTTGCCTGCCGATGCATAGTTCACCCCTGGCACCAGAGAATTTGATGAGGGACCCTTCTAGGGTTTGACTCCAGTTGGTTGCCTGCAGGTTATAATGGCAAATCACTGGATACTTTTGTTTATTAGAGTTCCACTACTTTTGTTTGAGACTCTATTAGTCTTTTGGCCGGTCGGCATTTTGTGTATGCACTCTTTTATGCCTCGCATAAATAATATCATCCATTTTATGTAAGCTATTTATGTGCAATGTGTATGGATGCGATCACAATGATGTGAATGTGTGTACTAGCTACTGATCATGGGACTAGTATAGAACACATGCGGCAACTACGGAAGCTCCCGTGCCTGGGGTCCCCAAAATGTCAAATTTGGTGATAACTCCACTGTCAAAATCAAAGGAAAAGGTTCGGTTCTATTCCAATTCAAGGGAGGCAAACAAAGACTGCTAACAGACATATATTATATACCAAATCTCTGCAGCAGCATCTTGAGTATTGGTCAGTTAGCAGAGTCAGGGAGCAAGGTTGTTATCTTTAATGCCTTTCTATGGTTATGTGATCAATGCAATAGGCTCTTAGTGAAAGTCAGATGCACTTCAAATCGTCTCTACAAGGTCACGTTAGAGACTTGTGAGCCGGTGTGCCTACTTGCAAAGATGAAGGATCAAGCATGGTTGTGGCACGCAAGATTGGGTCACATCAATTTCCAATCTATCAAGATAATGGGGGAAAAGTAAATGGTGTCTGGACTGCCAAAAAACAACCATCCTACCAAGGTTTGTGAGGGGTGCCTAATTGCAAAGCAAACCCGCTTTTCGTTTCCCAGTACAGTAATGTATCGAGTGCAGCAGCGACTTGAACTTGTCCATGCTGATCTTTGCAGACCAATCACTCCATCAATGACAGCTGAAAATAGGAACTCCTTACTACTTGTTGATGACTATAGCCAGATGATGTGGGTTTATATGCTGAAACATAAGAGCAATGCATTTGAGGAATTTAAGAAGTTCATGGCACTCGTTGAAAATGAGGCCAAGTGCAATCTGAATGTTCTGAGAATAGACCATGGAGGAGAATTTCTTTCAAATGCATTCAAAGATTTCTGTGAAAGTAAAGACATCCAGCGGCACATGACAGCACCCTATATGCCTAAACGAAATGGTGTTATCGAACACCGGAACAAGACGGTGGTGTCCATGGCAAGGAGTTTACTAAAGAGCATGAAGATGCCCAGAAGATTATGGGGAGAGGCAGTGCGGATGATATATATATTCTAAACCGAGTAGCCACCAAAACACTTACCAATACTACATCTCATGAAATGTGGATTGGAAGAAAACCAAGACTGGATCATCTGAGAGTATTTGGCTGCAAGGCTCATATGAAGATTCCAACAGCTTATACCCGGAAGCTCGATGGTAGGGTGCAAGGCATATAGACTCCTTGATCCAAACCAGAGCAAATTGTTATAAGCCAGGATGTGATATTTGAAGAGAACAAGTGCTGAGATTGGGAGGAAGGATTAGCAACAAACTGTGAAAATTGGGGAACATTTATTGTGGAAGAACCTGTAGGAAATGAGTCTATAGAGGCCAGAGGGGAGTCTTTCACTTCTACACCCACAGGAGCCTTATCTTCCTCACCTGGTGAAGCTATCAGCCAGTAGAACTTGGACTAGTTGGGGAAACTACCGAGACCAGTTCAAAACCACTGGGTTCGATGTTGTCAACACCACCAACAGAGACATTTCACAGGTACCGGTCTCTTTCTGAGATATATGAAGAAACAGAGCTAGTAAGCATGCCACTAGAGGAGTTGCTACAAATCATGACTGAGGAGCCAAGATCCTTCTCGGAAGCAGCAAAGGAGAAGCATTGGATTGATGCAATGAATCTTGAAATCAATTCAATTGAAAATAATCAGACATGGGAGTTGACAGACTTACCGGCAGGGCACAAGGCCATTGGTTTAAAGTGGATTTACAAGGTGAAAAGGGACTCTGAAGAGAAGACTGTGAAGTACAAAACTAGACTCATTGCAAAAGGGTATGTACAAAAACAAGGAATCGATTTTGAAGAGGTCTATGCTCTAGTAGCAAGAATCAAAACTGTGAAACTGCTGCTTTCTCTAGTGTCGGGGCCCCGGATTCCCAAACCCGGACCCTCTATGTATTACAGCACTAGTCCCAGATCAAAGCTAGTGCACACAGTTAAACAGAATGGAAAACATCACCATCAATGATTTATTACAATAATTAAGTGTACTGACCACAAGGTCTCATTATTACAATAGAGGTTTAAGACCTCGCACACAAGAAATAAAGCGGAAGCAAAGATAACTCGAGGACGACCCATCAATTCGCCACAGGCAATTGACTGGGGAAGCGCGACCTAGTCCTCCGAGAAGAATCCGTCACAGCCACAAGCGAAGCAGTAGTCGTAGTCACCTTCTTGAGCTTCAACTTCCTCTGAGATTTATTTTTGAGTGTAGCATGTGAGTACATAAAGTACTCCGCAAGTCTTGGGAAAAATGCATAGATGCAAGGCTTGACAAAGGAAGGCTATATGGTTCTTTTGCACAAAGCAATATTTTAAATTCAATTACTACTAATTATTTTCGAAGGCATCAATTTAATAAAGTAAATGATTTTAACAGAACTAACAATTATTCTCTAGTGAAGGTTCTATCCACCAACACTAGCTTAATCTTTTCCAATCGAACCGATTAATGTTGCGTTACATCCACCCTCTCTGCTCCAACCGCCAGATTCCCTTCCGAGAGTTCCTCCACTCTCGGAATACAAAACTTTGATTTTAAAACAAAACCAGAAATCTACCACGTGAATGCATTCCTTGCCGCCCTTGACCGTGGGCACGGCTATTCGAATAGTTTTACACTCTGCAGAGGTTGTACAACTTTACCCACAAGAGATAAATTATCCTAAAGGTCAACACGCTTCCTTTGGCATGAGACCCGGATAAAATATCACAAAGCCTTTACCTTACTCTAATCTAGCTAGATACCACCCGCTGAGGTTTCACCGCGGTGTAGGCTAATTGCCCAACCAAGCCCCTCTTGCGCCATATGAGTACAAGAAATCCTGTCCCTCACTTGTGAATAACCACCCATCCTCGGCACCCACTTTCCACTGGTGGCACCTAAACTAGACTATCATAAGTTAGTCAGCTAGGTCGTACCCATATAGACTTGTGGTTGTACGGTTAATGCTCAGTCTGGACAAACACAAGCGTCGGTCCTTAATTGACTAGGGTGGAACATACACTTAACAAGATCTCGTGCTTCCTGCACCAACCCAAACCAACCATCCACCCTAATCTAAACCAACTTTCACATTTTATTTTATTTTAAAATCACAGTGACAACTCCAATTGCCACTTCATTTACAAACACAAGGGTTCAATATTAAATCATAATTTCCCATTTTCAAGATTTTCCAAAGTTATTAGATAGCATGACTAAGCATTATCCTACCATTCTACTATTCACAAAGATTAATATTAATCTCATTATTGAGACAAGTGAGTTCTAGGGTGACAAGGTACATGGCAATCAATGTCAAATGAGGGCATAACAAAGTTGGAATAACTAACTCCTAAAGATTTGAACTAGTGATTTTATGTAAATAGCAATGCACATAATTTAAAATATTTAAAACATTTCAAAAGCATAGGTTCAAGATTATCAAAGGAGACTTGCCTTCTTGCAGGGTTTCTGGTCTTCTTCTGCTGTGAAGAGGATCAATCGACAACGTTGGAATCTACGCGAGAAAAGACAAAGCAAACAAAGAAAATAAATACAAACAAAATTCAAATAAAATCCAAAAATTCAACACAGGCCATAGTTGGATAGATTATGATTTTAGATGAATTTAGAAATTTGAATGGCTGAATTTGGAGTTAAAATGAGAAAGTTATGCTGGTTTGAAAATATTAGATTTGAATAAATCCAGAAATTAGGAAATTTCTGACAGGTGGGGCCCACTGGAATATTAGATTTTAATTTTTATTTTTATTCCGAGAGAATGACAGGTGGGGTCCACTGGTCAGTGAGTCCACAAAGAGCTGTCCTGACATGTGGGACCCATCGACAAGGAGCCCACTGCTCGACCTCGACACGTGGGACCCATCGACTCGGGCCCACTTGTCGAGACCAAGCCAGAGGGTAGGGCCCAGGCACGACGGTGGCCCACACGGACACCGGCCACGACGGGTGGGACCCACTTGTCAGCGCGGAAAATAATAGAAAGGCTCAACCTCAGCGTGCGGAGCCGGGGGCTCGAACGCGCGCCGAGGGAGCCGGGGGAGGGAGGGATCGCGCTGTTAACCAGATGGGCGGGGAGGCTTTGCCTACACATATTGGGCAATCAATCCTTTTGAGTTACCTGCCGGAGGGGAGGCCGGGGAAGGTGGCCGGAGGCAGGGTCGTCGGCGGCGAGGGAGTGGCGGAGAGGTGCGGATGAGGTCCAAAATGCGGTCCTGGAGCGGAGGCGAGTCCAACAAAGGGGTCGGCAGGGCTTGGGGACGGGCGGAGGTGGCCGGCGACGTGGGGGTGGCGGAGCTGGCTCGGGTCCTCCGGTGCGACGGCGCTCCGGCGGCGGGGAGGGGTGGCTGAGAGGTCGAGGAGACTCGCACGGGCACGGGGGTGCTCGGAGTGGCGGTGGCTGGCTCCGGGGATGACCGAGGCGGCGGCGAAGGCTCGACGGAGTACTTACCGTGGGCGCACGGGGAACTCTCGGTGCGACGGCGCTCGGGGCTTAGGGAGAGAGGTGGAGCGCTCTGGGAGGTGGTGCGGTGAGAGGGGAGGCCGAAGGGGGTATTTATAGGGGTGGAGGTGGGGGCATGGCGCGGCAATTCCTCGCCGGTGTGTCGACCGGAAAAAGGAAGGGGCCGGGGAGAAAAAGGAATCGGGCCGAGAAGGAAGGGGAGCACGGAGATCGGGGATTGGCGCGGCGCGTCCCGGTTTCCAAAACTAGGGAGAGCCAGGGAAGGCAAGGCGGGATCCGGCACGGTCTCGGTCGGCCGGTGAGAAAGGAAAGAGGGGGGAAAGAAAGGAAAGGGGCGGCTCCGCGGGGACGACGGATCCGACAAGCGGGGCCCGGGTAGCAGCGGGAGCGGACGCGAGCGACTAACGGGCGGGGCCCGCAGGTCAGAGAGGAGAGGGGAAAGGGGTGCGGACGACGCAGATTGCAGCCACGTGGTCCAAGGAGGATCGGGCGGCGGGTGAGCTTAAGTGGGAGGGGACGGTGGATTGAGGCCGGGCGCGAAGACGCGGCTCATCCAAGCCGTCCACGCGTCGTGCGAGGAGGAGGGGAAGGCGGGGCCGCCGGCTGACGGGCCGGGCCCGCTAGACAGCGAGGGAAAGGGGAGGATGCGGCCAGGATCAGGCCGAGCGGCGACGTGGGCGGATCTGGGCCATCCACGCGTCAGCCGGAGGGAAGGATTTGGATTTTTATTGATTTTTAATTTCAGAAAAGGCTAGGAATTTATTTAGGCCTCAGAAAAATATGAAAATACCTCTAAAAATTCCAGAAAAATTCACAGAAGCTCCTGGAGATATTTTGGACTTAATAAAATTATTTCCAACTACTGTTGATATTTAATTTTCATATTTTGAATTACTTTTTAAATTCTAAAAATAGGTTTTTAAATTCCAGAAAATCCAGAAAGGAAAATAAAAGCCAAGTAAAATCCAATTACCATAAAATAATTAATTTGAGTTTAATTTTTTCAAAAAGCCAAATTTTGGGATGTGACAAACCTACCCCCCTTAGAAAGAATCTCGACCCCGAGATTCGGACGGACTGGGAAAAAGGTCGGGGAACTCTTCTTTTAGATCCTCTTCACGTTCCCAAGTCGCTTCCGATTCCGAATGGTTGCTCCACTGCACTTTACAGAACTTGATGACCTTGTTTCGCGCACGACGTTCTGATTCCTCCAATATCTTGACCAGATATTCTGGATAGGTGAGGTCCTCCTTCACGTTTGTTTCATCTAGAGGCATCTGCTCTTCTGGAACTCTGAGACACTTTCTTAGCTGAGACACATGGAAGACGTCATGCACCTTTGACAGTTGAGGTGGAAGCTCCAACTGGTAAGCAACTTCTCCTCGTTTCGTCACAACAGGAAAGGGTCCAATGAATCTGGGAGCTAGCTTTCCACTGACAACAAAACGTCTCATTCCTTTGAGAGGTGACACCTTCAAATAAACATGATCCCCAGGTACAAATTCTAAGCTTCTGCGTCGATTGTCCGCATAGCTCTTCTGTCTGGTTTGAGCTGTTTTTAATCTGTCCTGGATTAGACGAACTTGTTCTTCAGCCTGCTTCAACACATCTGGTCCAAACACTTGTCCTTCTCCTGTTTCCTTCCAATACAGTGGAGTCCTGCATTTTCTGCCATACAAGGCTTGAGAACGGGACATCCGCAAGCTAGATTGGTAACTATTGTTGTAGGAGAACTCTGCATAGGGCAAACTCTGATCCCAATTATTCTTGTTTGCCAGTACACAAGCTCTCAACATGTCTTCCAGAATTTGATTTACTCTTTCTGTTTGTCCATCTGTCTGTGGATGATAAGCTGTACTGAAGTTTAAGTTTGTGCCCAAAAGTTCATGTAGCTTTTGCCAAAATCTCGAAGTGAATTGGGTTCCTCGATCGGACACAATCTTCTTTGGGACTCCATGCAAGCACACAATTCTTGACATGTACAACTCTGCAAGTCTATCCCCGGAGTACGTGGTCTTTACTGGAATGAAATGGGCGACTTTTGTCAAACGATCCACTATAACCCAAATTGAATCGTGCCCTGCTTTGGTTCTTGGTAATCCAGTTATAAAATCCATACCAATTTCTTCCCATTTCCACTCAGGGGTCTGCAAAGGTTGTAGAAGCCCAGCGGGTCTCTGATGTTCCGCTTTAATTCGCTGGCACACATCGCACAAAGCTACATATTCTGCAATTTCTCGTTTCATACTTGACCACCAATACCTTTCCTTGAGATCTTGGTACATCTTTGTACTCCTAGGGTGAATTGAATATCCAGATTCATGGGCTTCCTTCAGGATTAACTCCTTTACCTCTTTCTTTTCAGGTACAATAATTCTTTTCCCAAACCAAAGGGTACCTTCTTCATCCTCTGAAAATCCTGGTGCTTTCCCTTTTTTCATGTTTTCTTTAATTTCCTTGACATACTTATCCTCTCCTTGAGCTGCCTTGATTTGGTCCTGTAGCATGGGTTGAACCTCTAAAGTAGCCAGGAATCCTTCCTCTACCACCTCCAAGTTGAGCCGCTGAAATTCTGCTTGAAGGGCAGGCATACTGTCCTTAATCCACAGCTTGGCACAATAACTCTTTCTGCTCAAGGCATCAGCTACTACATTAGCCTTTCCTGGGTGGTAATGTATTCCAATATCATAATCCTGTATTAACTCAAGCCATCTCCTTTGCCTCATATTGAGATCGGGTTGAGTAAATATGTACTTCAGGCTTTTGTGATCCGTGTAAATCTCGCAGCGGTTACCAATCAAGTAGTGCCTCCATATTTTCAGTGCATGCACTACGGCCGCAAGCTCTAAATCATGGGTTGGGTAGTTCTCTTCATGGGGCCTCAATTGCCTTGAAGCATAGGCTACTACCTTCCTTTCTTGCATCAGAACTGTAACATCCTGAAAATTTTAAATTTAAAAATATTAAACCCTTGAGATATTTTTGTCAAATATTATATTTGAGTTTGGATTTTCATGGTGTTCTTAAATTTTGTTTGAGCTCCCAAAAGTTAAAGAAATTCAAGAAGGACCAAAAACAAAATCAATATTAGTAATGCTATACATGGGAATATGCAAATAAAGGGAAACAAAAATAAATAGAACCTATACAAGTATTATAAGGGCAAAATAGGCATGAAGGAAACATATACATGTATATAGATAATGAATGTGCAAATAAATAAATAAAATATATATATATATATATATATATATATATGTGTGTGTGTGTGTGTGTGTGTGTGTGTGTGTATCTATATACAAATAAGGTAAATATATATATATATATATATGCAGAAATAGAAATAAATGAAATATATATATATATATATATATATATATATATATATATATATATATATATATACTGTATATACATATGTGTACATGTACAATAAATCAGCAAATTAGCATAACAAATAAATAAAAAACAATGGGAGTCAGTGGCCCCGCCTAACACCTTCTCACGCGCGGGCGCCGCTCCACCTCACCCTCTGCGCGCGGGCCGCTCCACCCGCGCCTCTCCCCCGCCGACAGCCGGCCCGCCCGCGCCTGCAGCACTCCTCTCTCTCTGCGCCGTCGCACTCGCTCTTTCCCCTTTCTTCTTTCGTGCGCTGCCATTCCTTTCCTCTCTGCTGCGCGTGCTGCGCCCTCGACGCGCAAAGCATGCTCAAGTCCTATCGCTACTCCCCACGGCCCTCTGCGCAGCGCCGCTCGTCCGTCACCTCGCCACAGCCAACCGGCAGCGCCGAGCCCCACGCCAAGCAAGGACCACTGGTCCTCAACCCCGCCGCCCGGTCCCCGCTGTCTCGCCTGGTCCTCCGCGCATCCCCCGCCCTTCCGCAGCTACAAGAAGGCCCTGGCTCCCTCTCCCCTTTTCTCCACACGGCCCTCTTCCTTTCCCCATTTTCCCCTTCGTCCCAGCGGGCCGCCGTCATTTCCCGCCGCCGCCTCGGTTGATCAAGCTTGATTCCTAGCTAGGGAGCACCATCTCGGCGACCTCAACCTTCCTCAGCCTTCAATCAAGCTCCCGCCACCCGAGCTCCTCCTCACCGTCGTCACTCCGCGCACGCCACCGGACACGCCGCCACCATCCCGACCACTTCGGCTCAGATGCTTCCCCGACGAGCTCCCCATGGCACACACATACTCACTCCTCCCCAACTCCACCCTCTCCCACCACGACGCGCGCCCATTCCACCTTCGCCGCGGCCACCCTCGCCGCCCGACACCCCGGCGCCATCCCGAGCCGCGACACCTCCCCACTATCTTCCCACCTCGTGAGTCCATTTTACCGTTACACGCCACCTCCCGGCCACCACTCACCGCCGGCAAGGTCAACTCCAAGCGCTGCCGCCTTGCTCTGCTTCGAGCCATTCCCCACGCGTCATAGTATTTGGTTTACTTCCCCTTAGCAATCAAGCAACACCGAGCGCCCACATGGCTAGCCCAGCAAGTATAGGAATCACAGCTCCCAGGTCTCTGATCGAATCCTGTCGGCCGCATAACCTTCTCCTTTTTTTTATTTTACATCCGTTAACCCTTTTTAATTCAGAAGAACTTAGGAAAAATTAAGAAATAATGTAGGAAATATAATGAATTCGATTAGGGTATAAAATAAGAATATTTGAGATTTAATAACAGATTAAATGCATATGTAAGTAACTAATGTAGTTGGGACATTTAGCTAAAATCTAAGTTTTAATTTAAGGTGGCTTTGGTTGAATGTCCAAACTTAGTAAGGACGTCCTTAATAATAATTGGAATATGTGCCCAATGCCTAACATGTCATCTTAAATAAACCTTAGAAGTGAATTTTGCTAAATAACAAATATTATAATATAACCCTATATAACAGATTTGCCTTAAAATAAATTTAAACTAAAACTAAAACTCTGCTAATAATAATGAAAGTGAGACAAAATAACAATAGGGCTATTAATTAAATCCTAACGTTAGATTTAAATAAGTAATAACATCGAGCACTAATAGAGGGTGGTCTAAAGAAATAGAACTTAAGCCATTGTATATTAGTAGATATTATAGGGTTGACCATGGCATGATTTAAATCTTGACCATTATTCCTATACCCTAAACAATCAAGGGAACCATTTTTGACTACTAAATGGTTTGGGTTTAAAGCTACTAATATTTGGGCTAGTTATCACATGTGAATAATTCTTGTGGTATGCATAAATGAATTCTAAGACTAAATATTAATTAAAGGAAATAATAAAGAAAATTTCTTTTGGTTAAATGATCAAATTTAATAAAGATTGCCATTAATTAAAAATTAAAAAAACTATGCTTAATGTTCAACATGCCCCATTAAATAAATGTTAGTCCGTAAAATTCGCTAAATAGCAAATATCGAAATATGGCCTTACATACTAAGCTTAACTCAGATAGCTAGGTTTAAATTAAAATTAGGAATGCATTAAGCCTAATAGTAGCTAAAGTGTAAGCAAGAGAATAATAGTGTCATTAAGTAAATCTTAACACTAGCTTTAGTACATAATAATGTTGAGCATAATTATAAATATAGCAAGTAGGAACCGTATGAAGAGACCCTAAATTAAATTAAATTTAGCCTAACGATAAAAGGAGGAACCTAAAATATCACACCACAGAAGCTATAAACTCGGACTCTAAGACTAAATTGGTAAGCTAAAGATTTCATACATCGCATATATATATGTATTGTGTGCCCTAAATATTAAATACTCAACAAAATACACCAATTCATAGGTTTAACCTAACTCATGGAATTTCCTTAATAAGTATAAAAATGGTAGAAGAAGTTAAGTAACAAAAGATCAAGTTATCATATTCTATTACCAACCTTGCCTCAAATCACCAAATCACCCATTAACTCAAAAATAGAACTAAATTGAGTTTATTTGGATTTATTTGGATCTTTGAGTTATTTGCTTTTATTTGGATTCAGTCGTTTGGCAGTAATTAGAAATCAAGTCTGAAGATTCCACGAATTAAGCGGGGCCGAGATCGATGAAGACCAGGAATTAAAGATCAGCGTATGAAACAATTTTGTGTGACCTCAAGACCGCGGTAAACCGCGCCAGGCGAGTCAATACTTTGATCATGCTGAACCTACATTTTCGCAAATTTACTTTTGTTTAAAATATCAAATTGCATCTTTGTTATTTCATATGCAAATGTATATTTGTTTGAAGACTCTAGTTATATACCCATTAATTGACTTGCTAGTATTATACCTCCTTTGGAAACAATTGAACATCAGAGCCTTGTCACTAGCAAAATTTTAATGGTACTCTTGAAAATAAGTCCATACTTATACGCCATGCTTAGTATCGCTTAGATAATCGGAGGCACCAAAACTACCCCAAAGCATCACTTTGAATCATGAGAAATTTATTTGGGCGATCATGGTGGGAATGATCGTATATTTGGTTATGGATATTTTATGCCCCAAAACCTCAAGTTGCTTAAATATCCAGGCGGATGGTTCGAGGGTGTGAGTGTGTGTGCGGTGGAAGCACAAAGGGTTAGTGGCGAACCGCCTGAGATAGCCCTAAGGACCGAATCTTGTGATGATCTCCCAGTGTACAACATGTACAACCACAAGCTGGCAAAGTGTAGGTAGGGCTAACTAATTTGCATCGACTTAGTAAGGGTTGCGCCGGTGTGACCACGGGCGGGTAGAGGATGGCCACATCCTCCGACGTGACGGCGCAAGAGGGGGCTTCTGGAAGGGTGGTCGTACCCCGAAGGAAGTGGAAACCTTAGCGGACGTAACCCTGCTAGGAAAAGTGCATTGTAAAGGTCCTGTGATAGTCTACTCAACCGCATGGCTAAGGAATCATGTGGGGCAACGAGTGGATTTATCTCTTGTGGGTAAAGTGTGCAAACTCGCAGAGTCTAAAACTATTCGAATAGCCGTGCTTACGGTCAAGGGCGGACATGGGAACTTAACTAGATATAGTTCTGTTTCAAAAACTTTGTGGGTGGAATTGGTAAAGTGGAGGCGAAGAAAGGCCCTCATTTGTGTTGTCCTGGGTGTCGTCCCAGTGATAAGTTAAGCGGTTATGACGCTAAAGGATTAAGCATATGGTGCAGAGACCATGTAACGGTGGATGGAATCTGAATCACTATTACTATTGCATCCTTTCTTAACTTATGCTTTGGTTCAAACTGCTAGGTCTCAGGAGATTTCTATGTATCATATTTCAAAAGCAATTTATGGCAAATAAAATAAACCGAGCCTTTCCTTTGATAAGCCATGCATACTATCTATTTGCATTCTGTGTATTGGCTCGCGGAGCACGGTGGTTTGTGCTCACACTCGCTTTTGCGACAAATTCAGAAGCAGGAATCCGATCACTGCGCTTCAACAACACTTTTGGATCATGATGGCGAAGAAGATGAAGATGTCAAGAACTAGGTCGCGAACCTCCAGTTGGCTGCCTGTGGGCATGTCCTGAAGGTCCCACCTGTGTGCTTCGTTCTTCCACTGCTGCATTTATTGATTTCGGCCTAATCGGCCTATGAAGTAAGTCTACTCTTACATTTACGCTTCCGCATGATATGTATTTTGATATTCATTCAGAATCGTGAGCACTATCTACGATCCGAGGAATAGTGCACTAAACCTGATGATTCGGATTGTAAAATCTGGGTCTGACAGGGATGGTATCAGAGCATATCGACTGCAGGTCGTGACCTAGTTAGCTTAGCCGTTAGTTTCATGACTAGAATTATTTCTTAAATATCTAATTCCAAAAAAATAGGTTATCATGCTCATTCTTACCTCTCTTAGATGATTCTTTCTCATCCAAATGCTGCCTTAGCCATTTTTACTTCTAGAGCTCTCTTATCCCGAATTCAAAACAATAACACGAATTACCCCAAATACTTCCCTTCTCTGTCTATTAATTGAAAAGGAAAATTTTGATCCTCTTCTCGTACCCCTACTCCAAATTTTAAGGTTAGGAACGTTGAAGATATTCACAAAGATAAGGCGGTGTCGTTTTAAACGAACTATGCAGATAAACCCTATGCCCCTTATGTGTGTTGTCCCGAGTAGACGATGTAATGTTGCATGTTTTTTTTATCGGCCCTGCGCATTGCCTTCTTGCCCTCGGGCGTTACATTTCGCGGTCACAGGAAAAGAGTGTTTTAAAAACTTATGTGATTCATGTGCCACTCCAGTTTCTGGTGTACTCTTTTCTGATTAAAATGGGTTTATATTACCTTATCCTCATGATTCTATTCTTACCTAATGCTATTCCCTCTCACCTTTTGCTGAAAACCCCATTGGATCCACAGAAGCGAAATAACGGATAACCCAAACTAGGGCAATCAAGAAGAAGTAAAGACTCTGCAACCTTCTAGTATTTAAGGAAAACAACATCGCTGTGAAGAAGACCACCGACAGGAAAGTGTCCACTAAGCGAGGTCTCCTATTCCTGCGAAGAACAAGACTCTTGCCCCAAGGTTGCTCCTTGAATCTATTGCTGACTAAGGCAACCAAAGTACAACTGTTAAGTCACCAAATCGCCACAGGACCCACCATGCCTGGAACTAGAAGAGACGAATAATGACACTCGTCATTTATTTAAGGGGGGTAGTACCAAGAGACAGAACTGCAAAGAACGACTACAATGTACATCCTTAGAACTGCAACAACCTGGACTTATAGCTAATCAAACCAGTATAAGAAGATTCGCAAGGTCAGAAATCTTATAGTGATAAGGGTTACAAGCCAAACCTACAGTAAAATGACCACCATATGTCCCGTAGACGGTGCCACTATTCCATTTTGCGAAGATGTGAAGGCAACAACATCACTTTGAAAGTCTACGACCTCTCTCTTCCCTTTTGCCTTCCCTAAATGTAAACCCCTTTTCTATGCAAGTCTCTTTCTTCCGTCTACGCGAAGAGAAAGGACAATACATTGAGCAAGACCTTAGAACCAATTGCTAGCCAGTTTAAACCCACCCCTACTTCTTTCTATTCTCTAGGAATCTCGGTTGAGATTCATTTAAGAGGTAGATTTGTAACATCCTGAAAATTTTAAATTTGAAAATATTAAACCCTTGAGATATTTTTGTCAAATATTATATTTGAGTTTGGATTTTCATGGTGTTCTTAAATTTTGTTTGAGCTCCCAAAAGTTAAAGAAATTCAAGAAGGACCAAAAACAAAATCAATATTAGTAATGCTATACATGGGAATATGCAAATAAAGGGAAACAAAAATAAATAGAACCTATACAAGTATTATAAGGGCAAAATAGGCATGAAGGAAACATATACATGTATATAGATAATGAATGTGCAAATAAATAAATAAAATATATATATATATATATATATATATATATATATATGTGTGTGTGTGTGTGTGTGTGTGTGTGTGTGTGTATCTATATACAAATAAGGTAAATATATATATATATATATATGCAGAAATAGAAATAAATGAAATATATATATATATATATATATATATATATATATATATATATACCTGTATATACATATGTGTACATGTACAATAAATCAGCAAATCAGCATAACAAATAAATAAAAAAAACAATGGGAGTCAGGCCGGCCCCGCCCAACACCTTCCCCGCGCGGCCAGACGCCGCTCCACCTCACCCCTCTCGCCAGTGGGCCGCTCCCCCGCCCTCTCCCCGCTGACAGCCGGCCCCGCCCGCGCCCTGCAGCACTCCTCTCTCTCTGCGCCTCGCATGCACTCGCTCTTTCCCCCTTTCTTCTTTGCGTGCGTCTGCCATTCCTTTCCTCTGCTCGCGCGTGCTCTGCCCCCTCTGACGCGCAGCATGCTCAAGTCCTATCGCTACTCCCCACGGCCCTCTGCGCAGCGCCGCTCGTCCCGTCACCTCGCCCTGGCCAACCCGGCGCACGCCGAGCCCCACGCCGGGCAAGGACCACGGTCCTCAACCCGCCGCCGGTCCCGCCGTCTCGCCTCGGTCCTCCGCGCATCCCCCGCCCTTCCGCAGCTACAAGAAGGCCCTGGCTCCCTCTCCCCTTTTCTCCACACCAGTCCCTCTTCCTTTCCCCCCATTTTTCCCCTTCGTCCCCGAAAAACGGCCGCCGCCGTCATTTCCCCGCCGCCGTCGCCTCGGTTGATCAAGCTTCGATTCCTAGCTAGGGGAGCACCATCTCGGCGACCTCAACCTTCCTCAGCCTTCAATCGAAGCTCCCGCCACCCGAGCTCCCTCCTCACCGTGCGTCACCCCCGCGCCGCCACCGGACACGCCGCCAGCCCATCCCGGACCACTTTCGGCTCGGGACGTTTCCCAGCGAGCTCCCATGGCACACACATACTCACACTCCTCCCCAACTCCACCTCTCCCACCACGCGCCGCCGCCCCATTCCACCTTCGCCGCCGGCCACCCTGAGCGCCGCCGACACCCCCTGGCGCCATCCCGAGCTGCGACACCTCCCCCACTATCTTCCCCACCCTCAGCGGAGTCCATTTTACCCATTACCGCCACCTCCCCGGCCACCACTCACCGCCGGCAAGGTCAACTCCAAGCGCCGCCTTGCTCGCTCGAGCCATTCCCACGCGTCATAGTATTTGGTTTACTTCCCTTAGCAATCAAGCAACACCGAGCGCCCACGGCTAGCCCAAAGCAAGTATAGGAATCACGGCTCCCGTGTCTCGATCGAATCTCGTCGGCGCATAACCTTCTCCTTTTTTTATTTTACATCCGTTAACCCTTTTAATTCGTAAGAACTTAGGAAAAATTAAGAAATAATGTAGGAAATATAATGAATTCGATTAGGGTATAAAATAAGAATATTTGAGATTTAATAACAGATTAAATGCATATGTAAGTAACTAATGTAGTTGGGACATTTAGCTAAAATCTAAGTTTTAATTTAAGGTGGCTTTGGTTGAATGTCCAAACTTAGTAAGGGCGTCCTAATAATAATTGGAATATGTGCCCAATGCCTAACATGTCATCTTAAATAAACCTTAGAAGTGAATTTTGCTAAATAACAAATATTATAATATAACCCTATATAACCAGATTTGCCTGAAAAATAAATTTAAACTAAAACTAAAACTCGCCTAATAATAATGAAAGTACAGCACAAAATAACAATAGGGCTATTAATTAAATCCTAACGTTAGATTTAAATAAGTAATAACATCGAGCACTAATAGAGGTGGTCTAAAGAAATAGAACTTAAGCCATTGTATATTAGTAGATATTATAGGGTTGACCATGGCATGATTTAAATCTTGACCATTATTCCTATACCCTAAACAATCAAGGGAACCATTTTTGACTACTAAATGGTTTGGGTTTAAAGCTACTAATATTTGGGCTAGTTATCACATGTGAATAATTCTTGTGGTATGCATAAATGAATTCTAAGACTAAATATTAATTAAAGGAAATAATAAAGAAAATTTCTTTTGGTTAAATGATCAAATTTAATAAAGATTGCCATTAATTAAAAATTAAAAAAACTATGTAATGTTCAACATGCCCCATTAAATAAATGTTAGCGTAAATTCTGCTAAATAGCAAATATCGAAATATGGCCTTACATACTAAGCTTAACTCAGATAGCTAGGTTTAAATTAAAATTAGGAATGCAGTTAAGCCTAATAGTAGCTAAAGTGTAAGCAAGAGAATAATAGTGTCATTAAGTAAATCTTAACACTAGCTTTAGTACATAATAATGTTGAGCATAATTATAAATATAGCAAGCTGGGAACCGTATGAAGAGACCCTAAATTAAATTAAATTTAGCCTAACGATAAAAGGAGGAACCTAAAATATCACACCACAGGAAGCTATAAACTCGGACTCTAAGACTAAATTGGTAAGCTAAAGATTTCATACATCGCATATATATATGTATTGTGTGCCCTAAATATTAAATACTCAACAAAATACACCAATTCATAGGTTTAACCTAACTCATGGAATTTCCTTAATAAGTATAAAAATGGTAGAAGAAGTTCAGTAACAAAAGATCAAGTTATCATATTCTATTACCAACCTTGCCTCAAATCACCAAATCACCCATTAACTCAAAATAGAACTAAATTGAGTTTATTTGGATTTATTTGGATCTTTGAGTTATTTGCTTTTATTTGGATTCAGTCGTTTGGCGCGTAATTAGAAACTGAAGTCCTGAAGATTCCACGAATTAAGCGGGGCCGAGATCGATGAAGACCAGGAATTAAAGATCAGCGTATGAAACAATTTTGTGTGACCTCAAGACCATGTAAACCGCGCCAAAGTAGTCAATACTTTGATCATGCTGAACCTACATTTTCTGCAAATTTACTTTTGTTTAAAATATCAAATTGCATGCTGTTATTTCATATGCAAATGTATATTTGTTTGAAGACTCTAGTTATATACCCATTAATTGACTTGCTAGTATTATACCTCCTTTGGAAACAATTGAACATCTGAGCCTTGTCACCCCTAGCAAAATTTTAATGGTACTCTTCGAAAATAAGTCCATACTTATACGCCATGCTTAGTACTGCTTAGATAATCGGAGGCACCAAAACTACCCCAAAGCATCACTTTGAATCATGAGAAATTTGTTTGGCGATCATGGTGGGAATGACTGTATATTTGGTTATGGATATTTTATGCCCCAAAACCTCAAGTTGCTTAAATATCCAAGCGGATGGTTCGAGGGTGTGAGTGTGTGGTGCAAGGAAGCACAAAGGGTTAGTGGCGTAATCCGCCCAGATAGCCCTAAGGACCGAATCTTGTGATGATCTCCCGGTGTACAACATGTACAACCACAAGGCGGCAAAGTGTAGGTAGGGCTAACTAATTTGCATCGACTTAGTAAGGGTTGCGCGGTGTGACCACGGGCGGGTAGAGGATGGCCACATCCTCAGACGTGACGGCGCAGAGGGGCTTCGGAAGGGTGGTCGTACTCAAGGAAGTGGAAACCTTAGCGGACGTAACCCTGCTAGGAAAAGTGCATTGTAAAGGTCCTGTGATAGTCTACTCAACCGCATGGCTAAGGAATCATGTGGGCAACAGTGGATTTATCTCTTGTGGGTAAAGTGTGCAAACTCTGCAGAGTCTAAAACTATTCGAATAGCCGTGCCTACGGTCAAGGGCGGACATGGGAACTTAACTAGATATAGTTCTGTTTCAAAAACTTTGTGGGTGGAATTGGTAAAGTGGAGGGCGGAAAGGCCCTCATTTGTGTTGTCCCGGTGTCGTCCCGTGATAAGTTAAGCGGTTATGACGCTAAAGGATTAAGCATATGGTGCAGAGACCATGTAACGGTGGATGGAATCAATCACTATTACTATTGCATCCTTTCTTAACTTATGCTTTGGTTCAAACTGCTAGGTCTCGGAGATTTCTATGTATCATATTTCAAAAGCAATTTATGGCAAATAAAATAAACCGAGCCTTTCCTTTGATAAGCCATGCATACTATCTATTTGCATTCTCGTGTATTGGCTCGCGAGCACGGTGGTTTGTGCTCACACTCGCTTTGCGACAAATTCGTAAGCGTGAATCCGATCAACGCGCTTCAACAACACTTTTGGATCATGATGGCGAAGAAGATGAAGATGTCAAGAACTAGGTCGCGAACCTCCAGTTGGCTGCTGTGTGGGCATGTCCCAAGGTCCCACCTGTGCTTCGTTCTTCCACTGCTGCATTTATTGATTTCGCCTAATCGGCCTATGAAGTAAGTCTACTCTTACATTTACGCCTCGCATGATATGTATTTTGATATTCATTATCAGAATCGTGAGCACTATCTATCGATCCGTGGAATAGTGCAGCTAAACACGATGATTCGGATTGTAAAATGCTGGTCCGACAAGAACACACCTAATCCTTGTCTTGACGCATCACGAAGACTTCAAAATCCTTTCTAATATCGGAAGTGTTAACACCGTGCTAGTGCAGTTTAACCTCTTCTTCACTCTTGAAACTGTCCTCACACGCTTTACTCCATTCAAACTTCTTTTCCTTCTTCAGCAACTGGGTGAGAGGTCTTGCGAGTTTGGAGAATCCTTCAATAAAGTGACGATAGTAACCAGCCAATCCAAGAAAACTTCTGATCTCGGATACTGACTTTGGTTGCGTCCAATTGAGCACATCATTTACCTTATCGGGATCCACGGACACTCCTCCTGCAGAAATCACGTGGCCCAAGAAAGCTACTTTCTTCAACCAAAACTCACACTTACTAAACTTGGCATACAACTGATTTTCTCTGAGCTTTTCCAAAACTATCCTCAAATGTTCTGCGTGCTCTTCCTCATTCTTGGAGTATATCAGAATATCGTCGATAAACACAACCACAAACTTATCCAAATATTCCATGAACACCTTATTCATCAGATTCATGAAGTATGCGGGAGCATTGGTTAGACCGAAAGACATCACTGTATACTCGTATAATCCATAACGAGTAGCAAATGTTGTCTTCGGTATATCCTCTGGTCTTATCTTCAATTGGTGATAACCTGATCGAAGATCAATCTTAGAGAAGACACATGATCCTTTCAACTGATCGAACAGATCATCTATTCTGGGCAAAGGGTACTTGTTCTTGATCGTCACATCATTCAAGGATCGATAGTCCACACACATGCAAAGACTTCCGTCCTTCTTCTTCACTAATAGTACTGGTGCTCCCCAGGGTGACGAGCTTGGCCTTACAAATCCTTTATCTTGCAGCTCTTCAATTTGTTTCTTGACTTCTGCCAAATCATTCGTGGACATCTGATAAGGTCTCTTGAAATCGGTCATGCAGTGCAGTTTATAACAAATTCAATCTCTCTCTCGGTGGCATTCTGGCAAATCTTGAAACACATCCGGTATTCACATGCTATAGGCACCTTTTCCAAAGTTATTCCCTTCAAACTGCTTAACTTACTTTTCTTACGGAAGGTGCATTGGTGAAACCTTACTCGAATCCCTTGACTGGTAAGAGTAACACTTCGGTCGGCACAATCTATCGCCCTTTATACTTGGTTAACCAATCCATTCCAAGTATCACATCTAAACTCTTGGAATCTATTATAATAAGGTTCGCTAGAACTTAACTCCATTTATATCCACAGCTTGCGCTAGGCAAGCGTGTTAGTCCTCATTTCCTTTCGAGTTTGGACTAGCATATGGTTCTTTAGCTTACACACATCCCATTTATATCTTTCAACAAAATCTTTGGACACAAAAGAATGCGAAGCTCGAATCAAATAATGCTGATGCAGGTACTGAGTTGACAAGGAACTTACCCAGAACTACGTCGGGTGCATCCTGGGCTGCTTCCGCGGTCACATGGTTGAGATGCCCTCTGCTCACCACTTGTGGAGCCCTTGGGGTCTGAGGTGTCCCACGGCCTTGTCCTGCATTTGGAGCTCGTGCTGGTGGCGTTCCCAGGTTGAAGTGAATCGGGTCACAATGGTGGCGCTCGGGACGATTCATCGCATAGTGTCCCATGTTCTTGCAGTTGAAACACTGCACTCCTGCTGCTGAAGTCCGGTTCTGTTGTGGTTGGCCACCATTGCCTGTCCGGGGAACTTGGTTATTTGGGTGAGGTCCAGTGAATGGGGTCCTTGGCGCACTTGGTTCTGCGGGTCTATGGAACTGTGGTGGGTTAGGGCGAAATCTAGAACTGCTCGCGCCCTGCTGTGCTTGGAACTTCCTCTTTCGGCTTTCATACCGTGTGTGAGCATCTTTTGGACAAAAGCCTTGTTCACCATGTGTTGGAAGGTCGAAAAATCATTCGACACTAGCTGCACCTTGAGGTTGGGGTCGAGTCCTGCATGAACCTCCGTGTCTTGGTTGCCTCCGAGGTGATCTCTTGTTGCATACCTATCTGGTGAGTGAACTTATTCAGTATTCGAAATGCTAAGGTTTCCTTGTGTAGTTGGTAGAATTCTCTTTTCTTCATGTCCATTATTCCGTAGGAATATGCGCGATCTGGAAAGCCTCCACGAATTCATCCCATGTGATAGCTTGCTCGTTTTGATGGGCGGCGTGGTAATTTTCCCACCAGTTAGCGGCGATTCCCTTGAGTTGGTGAGCCGCATATAGCACCTTCTCATTGTCATTGCACTGGCTAGGACCAACTTCCTCTCCACATCCTTAATCCAATTATGCGCTTCCATTGGATCCACCGAACCAAAGACAAAAGTAGGGGCCTTATCCTCATAAATTCTCCCATCCTAGGCGAGGAGCTTGATTGGGTGCTGTGGAGCTTCTTGTACTTGGTTCAGGCGAGAGCTTGAAATAATTGCACTGCATAGCCATCATCTGCTCCAAGTTGGGGGCTGAGCGGGAGGTGGTGGAATGTTGTCCTCTGGTGATTGTTGGCGTCACGGTGTTGCGGGGTTGCTCCTTGTGTTCACCATCTGAAGTGGTTTAGGTTAGCAGAAGGTAAGAGGGAAATAGCAAAGGTAAGAGATTAGGGGAATTAAATCACATCCCAAGCCAACACACAAGAAGAAACCAGCAACCACTAAGGTAAAAACTTTTATTAAAATCAAGATAACTCCATGAATGGCTGTACCACAAGTGCACATAGGCCTGGTACAGTCCATCTAGCACACCAAACAAAATAAAGCGTTCTAAAAAAACGTGGACATTTATTCGGGATACTACCGACTCGAATGACTACTAATCCTCTCCAAAGATGCGCTCCTCAGGGTCCTCTTCCGGGTCCTCTTCTGGATCCTCCTCCGGGTCTTCCTGGCGCTCTCTCACGTGGTGCCTCGAACAATCACACTCGGCCGAGGCACGGGGACGGTTACGACTGGAGGCAGTCGAACGCGAGCGGGAAGGAGAAGGCTTGCGCTTCTTGAGAGTGATGACAGGTGGCGGACTGGGGCGTCGCACCTTCTTGCGTGCTGTGAGTCGAGTGCGGAGTCCTGAAAGTCGAACTGGCGCGCGGTTGGTAGGGGCGGCGGCTGGTGCAGGTGAAGATGGCGTGTAGTCGGGTACAGCTTTGAGACGTCCCAGTCTAAACTTGTCTGTCTAGCTCCGAAGGAACTGCGCGCGAAGAGTGTCGGAGTGCTGATAGCTGGAAGTGAGAAGCATCTGGAGTTGTCCAATCTCCTCCTGAGCTCTAGCATAAGTGACTGCCATCGCCTGGGTGAGCTGCACCTGATGTGACAATCGAGGATCATCAGCTGGAATGTCAAAGGGATCTGGATACCTTTGTCCTGCTCGAGGGTTGATGAAGAAGCAAATAGGGGACTGATGTACAGCATCCTTGTGCAGGTGGCACAACTCGTCAATGGCGAGGCGTGCTGCATCCTGGACAGCATCGAAACAGCGGGATCGAGGGTGCTTGATGGGGTATGTGTGGGAGTTGAATTCCTCTTCCCGTGCATACAGGAATACCTCCATCATCCAAGAGTCTCGATCCAGGATCCTCGTCTTCCGTCCCCTGAAAATGGGCGGCTGACGGTACTCAAGCAACTGCATCACCGCGGAGAAGGCTACCGAATGCTCCAGCATCCTCTCCATGTGAATAGTAGTCCCACGGGGCAGCGGAGGATGAACCAGCCATCTACAAAGTTGAGTAAAAGAAAAGATTAGTAAAAAGTTTTTTTAACAAAGGGAGTTAGGGACAAGATGAGATTCTAAGTAGGAATAGAGTAGAAGCAAAGAAGCTTATACATTTTTAATATACTCTTTTTATAAATATAAGTCCTTATGGTTTGCCATTCTTAATCTAGGTCACGTCCTACAGTCAAATTGGCTCTGATACCATCTCTGTCGGGCCCCCAGATTTCCAAACCCGGACCCTCTATGTATTACAGCACTAGTCCCAGATCAAAGCTAGTGCACACAGTTAAACAGAATGGAAAACATCACCATCAATGATTTATTACAATAATTAAGTGTACTGACCACAAGGTCTCATTATTACAATAGAGGTTTAAGACCTCGCACACAAGAAATAAAGCGGAAGCAAAGATAACTCGAGAACGACCCATCAATTCGCCACAGGCAATTGACTGGGGAAGCGCGACCTAGTCCTCCGAGAAGAATCCGTCACAGCCACAAGCGAAGCAGTAGTCGTAGTCACCTTCTTGAGCTTCAACTTCCTCTGAGATTTATTTTTGAGTGTAGCATGTGAGTACATAAAGTACTCCGCAAGTCTTGGGAAAATGCATAGATGCAAGGCTTGACAAAGGAAGGCTATATGGTTCTTTTGCACAAAGCAATATTTTAAATTCAATTACTACTAATTATTTTCGAAGGCATCAATTTAATAAAGTAAATGATTTTAACAGAACTAACAATTATTCTCTAGTGAAGGTTCTATCCACCAACACTAGCTTAATCTTTTCCAACTGAACCAGTTAATGTTGCGGGTTACATCCACCCTCTCTGGCTCCAACCGCCAGGATTCCCTTCCGAGAGTTCCCTCCACTCTCGGAATACAAAAACTTTGATTTTAAAACAAAAACCAGAAATCTACCACGTGAATGCATTCCTTGCCCGCCCTTGACCGTGGGCACGGCTATTCGAATAGTTTTACACTCTGCAGAGGTTGTACAACTTTACCCACAAGAGATAAATTATCCTAAAGGTCAACACGCTTCCTTTGGCATGAGACCCAGATAAAATATCACAAAGTCTTTACCTTACTCTAATCTAGCTAGATACCACCCGCTGAGGTTTCACCGCGAGTAGGCTAACTGCCCAACCAAAGCTCCTCTTGCGCCATATGAGTCAGAAATCCTGTCCCTCACTTGTGAATAACGGTCCATCCTCGGCACCCACTTTCCAGGTGGCACCTAAACTAGACTATCATAAGTTAGTCGACTAGGTCGTACCCATATAGACTTGTGGTTGTGCGGTTAATGCTCGATCACGGACAAACACAAGCGTCGGTCCTTAATTGACTAGGGTGGAATATACACTTAACAAGATCTCGTGCTTCTGCACCAACCCAAACCAACCATCCACCTAATCTAAACCAACTTTCACATTTTATTTTATTTTAAAATCACGGTGACAACTCAATTGCCACTTCATTTACAAACACAAGGGTTCAATATTAAATCATAATTTCCCATTTTCAAGATTTTCCAAAGTTATTAGACAGCATGACTAAGCATTATCCTACCATTCTACTATTCACAAAGATTAATAGTAATCTCATTATTGAGACAAGGGAGTTCTAGGGTGACAAGGTACATGGCAATCAATGTCAAATGAGGGCATAACAAAGTTGGAATAACTAACTCCTAAAGATTTGAACTAGTGATTTTATGTAAATAGCAATGCACATAATTTAAAATATTTAAAACATTTCAAAAGCATAGGTTCAAGATGATCAAAGGAGACTTGCCTTCTTGCAGGGTTTAGGTCTTCTTCTTTGCTGTGAAGAGGATCGTCGACAACGTTGGAATCTACGCGAGAAAAGACAAAGCAAACAAAGCAAATAAATACAAACAAAATTCAAATAAAATCCAAAAATTCAACAGAGGCCATAGTTGGATAGATTATGATTTTAGATGAATTTAGAAATTTGAATGGCTGAATTTGGAGTTAAAATGAGAAAGTTATGCTGGTTTGAAAATCTCAGATTTGAATAAATCCAGAAATTAGGAAATTTCTGACATGTGGGGCCCACTGGAATATTAGATTTTAATTTTTATTTTTATTCCGAGAGAATGACAGGTGGGGTCCACTGGTCAGTGAGTCCACAGAGAGCTGTCCCTGACATGTGGGACCCACTGGACTCGGGCCCACTTGTCGAGACCCGGCCTGAGGGTGGGGCCTGGCAGCGATGGCCGCACAAACCAGGCGGCCGCTGATGGGTGGGACCCACTTGTCGTGGGAAAATAATAGAAAGGCTTAACCTCGGCGTGTGGGCCGGGGCTCGAGCAGGAGGAGCCGGGGAGGAGGGGATCGCACAGTTAACGGATAGGCGGGCGGGCTTTGCCTACCCATATAGGGCAATCAATCCTTTTGAGTTACTGGAGAGGCGGGAAGGTGGCGGAGGCGAGGTCGTCGGCGGCGAGGAGTGGCGGAGGTGCGGATGAGGTCCAAAACGCGGTCTGGAGCGGAGGCGGAGTCCAACGAAGGGCTCGGCGGGGCTCGGGGGCGAGCGGAGGTGGCGGCGGCGTGGGGTGGCGGAGCGGCTCGGGTCCTCCGGTGCGGCGGCGCTCGGCGGCGAGGAGGGGTGGCGGAGGGGTCGAGAGACTCGCACGGCACGCAGGGTGCTTGGGTGGCGGTGGGCGGCTCGGGGATGACCGAGGCGGCGGCGAGGCTCGCCGAGTACTGCAGTGGGCGCACGAGGAACTCTCAGTCGGCGGCGCTCGGGCTTAGGGAGAGGTGGAGCACTCGGGAGGTGGTGCGGCGAGAGGGGAGGCTGAAGGGGGTATTTATAGGGGTGGAGGAGGGGGCATGGCGCGGCAATTCCTCGCCGGTGTGTCGACCGGAAAAAGGAAGGGGGCGGGGAGAAAAAGGAATCGGGGCCGTAGAAGGAAGGGGAGCACGGGAGATCGGGGATTCGGCCGCTGCGGCGTCCGGGGTTTCCAAAACTAGGGAGAGCCAGGGAAGGCAAGGTGGGATCCGGCGTGGTCTCGGTCGGCCGGCGAGAAAGGAAAGAGGGGGAAAGAAAGGAAAGGGCGCTCGCGAGGCAGCGGATCCGACAAGCGGGGCCGGGTGGCGGCGGAGCGGGCGCGGCGATCGGGCGGGGCCCGCAGTCGAGAGAGAGGGTGCGGGTGCGGGCGGCGCGGTGCAGCCACGTGGTCCAAGGCGGATCGGGCGGCGGGTGAGCTTAAGTGGGAGGGCGGTGGATTGAGGCGGGGCGCGAAGACGCGGCTCATCCGAGCCGATCCGCGCGTCGAGCGAGGAGGAGGAAGCGGGGCCGCCGGTGATGGGTCGGGCCCGCTAGACAGCGAGGAAAGCGAGGATGCGGCGAGGATCGAGCCGAGCGGCGACGTGCGGATCTGGGCCGTCCACGCGTCGGCGGAGGAAAGGATTTGGATTTTTATTGATTTTAATTTGAAAAAGGCTAGGAATTTATTTAGGCCTCGAGAAAATATGAAAATACCTCCAAAAATTCCAGAAAAATTCACAGAAGCTCCTGGAGATATTTTGGACTTAATAAAATTATTTCCAACTACTGTTGGTATTTAATTTTCATATTTTGAATTACTTTTTAAATTCTAAAAATAGGTTTTTAAATTCCAAAAATCTAGAAAGGCAAATAAAAGCCAAGTAAAATCCAATTACCTTAAAATAATTAATTTGAATTTAATTTTTTCAAAAAGCCAAATTTTGGGATGTGACATCTAGCTACACAAAGCAAGTGGCATGTGCACCATAAGGATGTCAGAACAACTTTCTTGAATGGAGAACTGCAAGAGGAAGTTTTTATTGCACAACCAAAAGGATATGAGGTGAAACACGAAGAGCACAAGGTGTATAAGCTTCATAAGGCTCTATATGGGCTTCGACAAGCGCCTCGAGCATGGAATCAGCAGCTGGACAAAAGTTTAAAGCATTTGGCTTCACAAAATGCCCTCAAGAATATGACGTATACATGAGAAGAGATGGGACCGATATCTTGATCATAGGGGTCTATGTCGATGACCTCATTATAACAGGGTCAAAAATAGAAGTCATCCAAGATTTCGAACAACAAATGATGAGGGAATTTGAGATGACCGATCTCGGATTGCTCACTTATTACCTTGGTATTGAGGTTGAGCAAAGAGAAGATCGAATCAGCCTCAAACAGTCTGGATATGCAAAGAAAATTCTCAAACAATTCGGCATGGAGGATTGCAATTCATGCAAGTTCCCCATGGAGCCGAAGGTGCAGTTGAGGAGAGACGAAGAAGGAGAGCTAGTGGCCTCAACCGAGTACTGGCAAGCCATTGGATGTCTGAGATATTTTCTACATACACGACCTGGCTTGGCTTACTCTGTTGGACAGGTTAGTAGATTCATGGAGAGGCTAACAGTGATGCACCAAAAGGCAGTCAAGTAACCAAACTCTAAACAACTAGCCACTCTCTAGTGGATCACACCACTTACAAATAGGAAAATCCGATAACCCACACACAAACAAGTTTTACTCTCACACACTTGCACGCTTTTCAAAATATGACTTACATGGCTCCACATGTTCGATAAGACACCTCATCCTCAAAGATGTAATCTAAACAATTTAGACCAACGCCATGATTTTGAAAACTGCCAATACACCCGATATTAGATAATTTTCTCAATTACCACTCACCAGTCAAAATCAAACTCAACCAAATATAACAAGACACAAACAAGATCAAATACTCATCATCATGATGAGGCCACCACCACATGGCCTTACAATTTGTTACAGTGACCCTTTGCTGTGAGGGCTTTACATGGACGGAGCCTACCTCCTGCGCGGTTGGATCCAAGCAGTGGGCAGTAGATGAACACGGCTCACCTCGACAGAACTGGTGCATAACCAATCATATAGATGCCCATTATTCTTGGCAAAAAATATTTTCCTACTTGGTGGATTTGTGATTTAGAGTTTCCAACGCACGTAGCCGACTAGTTTGATGCTTGGTTATGTACATACAAAGGAACCAACTTATCTATTGCTTCAAGAGTACTGTCACAAGTATTCATTTAGCATTATTTTGTTAGGCCTCATTGTTAAATTGTGTTAGCAGCAAAGCTGTCATTACTGCTCCCTCTATTCAATAATACATGATGTTTTGGATAGTACACAGTCTTTGGTAATTAACTTTGGCCATTAATTTACATAGTAATATGTTAGTTAAAATAAAAATTAAAAGAGGGAGTTGATTGGTACATTCGTCCCACTCCTTCCCCATCTTCAAGTCGCGCCAACATGTGGGCCCATCCCTTGCCGCTTCCTCTTCCTCCAAGGCTCCAAGCCATTCAGCTCTTACCACCGCTCCTCCCTTCCCAGTTTGGGTGGCACCCACCTGACCTCTGCCCGGTGACCTCTGCCCCCACCCCCCATGGAGCACTGCCCCTATCCAGCTCGTCATCCATCACTTCCAATCAATGCCCCCACTGTTTGGTTTCTCACGGTTTCTGAACCAGCGTGAAATCTCTTCCATGAATCCTATACTCTGCCCCTGGCTCGCCTCATCCCCATTAGAGCTCTTTGGAGATGGTGGGTGCCTAGTGAGCATCAGGGAAGGGCGGGTGGAGATCTTCCCGGATTAGTCCAACTCAAGGCTCATGTCTTCATCTTCGGCCAATGGATCTGCCGCCTTATCCCCATTGGAGCCACCAGAGCTCTCCGGGGCCGGTAGGTGCCCGACGAGCATCAGGGAAGGTCAGGCGGAGATCTGGCGGTGACATGGTGGGGAATTGTTGGCGCAGTGCCGATCCAATGGTGGAGGAGTGGGGACAGCACATGGGCATAGCTTGGCAATAAAGGTGGAAAAAGATTATGGGAAGTAGTGAATGGGACCTGCAAAGATGGTGATATGGTACATAGTAGCTTCGATGGCCTATGTAGCAAGACAGTGAGATGGAGGGAGTGGGCGAGAGAGAAGGTGGTAATCTAAAAGTACACCATCACAGTGACTAAGCAAAAAAATGGAGGCATTTGTGTTCTGCCATGGAATTGGCTAGTAAACAACCAAAAAGGGAATATAGGCTTGGTGTATTTTTCACAATTTTGTTTAAAAAGAAGATATTTGAGAAAAGAAGAAAAGAAATAATAATAAGCTCTAGACAGACCTTGCCAAATGGCCTTGGCATTTGTCCCGACATAGGCATCATGCTAGCCCAAAGTATGATATTGCTGACCCGGCCTAGGCATGGTGCGACCCAAGGCTAAATGGGCCTTGTCGGTCTGGCCCGGCACGGCCTGCCGTTCTTGGGTCACAACCATGGCATGGCGGGCCGGCCGACATGCCATGCATAGTACTGTGCCAAGCGCGGCAAGGCCGAGGCATGGGCGGTCGGGTGCTGGCGCACTACCGTGCCAACCGTTGGGCTACCTGGGGGACTGGTTTCTATTTTCTTTTTTCTTAATCACTTTTTCCTGATTTCCCTTTCCTCCTTCTGGCTTCTGTCATGCACACATGTCGTGCGCCCATGCCCCCTTGGCCCACGCCTTTCATCTATCGCCTTCGCCCTGGAACCCCCCTTCCTTGCTCTGGTCATCCACTCGTCCCAGCCCGATCGTCCCCTTCTGGCCCTCCCTTATCGCCTATGCCCGCCGCCTCCTCCCACCTCGGCTCCACGTCGCCTCTGGCCTCCCAACTCTGGCTCTCTCCTTCCTCGCTGCTTCCTCCCTCTTGCACTCCACTACTCAGCCCGCTCGATCGCTCTCACTCTCCTCTCTCTCATTCTCTCCCACGCGCTAGCATCAACATCGGAGCAGCGACACGGGTGGTAGTAGGCAGCGGCGACGCGTGCGGTAGACCGTGCTAAATGGGCCTTACTTGACCCATCAGGCTACCTATGCTTGGGCGACATGGCGCAGCCCATGATCTCAATGGGCTATGCCTTGGTCTGAGGTTGAGCCCGTTGGTCGGCACGACATGACCCATTTAGTTAAATAGGCTAAACAGGCGGTGCCTACATGGGCCCTCGCACGGGCTGGCCAGCCGGCCCATTTGGCCGGCTCCGGCTCCAGGCTGGAAAATGTGGCTCAAAGTTGGGCCACGCGAGTGAAATTCGCATCGACCAGGCCACGAAACAACCAGAGAACGGTGGACATAGACAAGACGGGCCGCGCCCCTGTCTCTTGCCCGAGTCCCTGACCCCGAAAGCTATTTAAGCCCGACTTAACAAAGGCTTCTGTTGCCTTTCACTCTCTCCCACCCCCACTTCTCTCAAGTCGAACACTGAAACCTTTGTTGCCTCTCCCTTCCTCCACCCTCCCACCCTAGCACGGTTACATGTCGTCCTTCGAGCGAATAGAGGGCGCCCCGACGAGGGGTGCACGCGGCAGGAGCGTTCCACCCCCAGCCTCACACTCGGAGGCCGCGATGTTCACCCAACACCATCGGGAGCTCCGCCCCGGAGCCGCGGCCAAGATCGTCCCGCACGGCATCTTTCTGGTTGAGGAGGAGCAGTCCGTCAGCACTGATCAGATTTGCTCGCCAGCCGCCGGCCACAAGGGCCACTCCCGGAGTATAGAGGAGGACAGCCCCAAGTTGAAGGAAGCCGCGCTGCGCAAGGAGCCGCGCCGCGCAAGGACGTGGAAGAGTTGGCGGGGGTCGGCAGGAGGTGGGTTGCCCGTGTTGTTGGTTTCTTGGCTCAAGAAGCTTTCTTCGTCGTTCTGTTGGGTTCGTGGGTGTTCTTTACTCGTGCAATTTGATCTTTGTAGGTCTTGTCTTGTCGGGGAGCTGCCCACTGGTGAAGAAGAGTGCGCCCCGGCCGCGGAGGACTACGACGAGGCGGGCGCGGGGGCTGCGGAGGGCATCGCGGAGGAGGGTGCAGCGGCTGCGGAAGACGACGCGGAGGCGGGCGGCGCTGCCAGGTGAGACAAAATTGTGATCTTGATGCGGATCTTTGGGTTAATTTTGCACCTTCTTGGTTAATTGCACGATTTTGGCTGTGGATGTTGCGATTTTGATCTTTTATAGTTCTTGAATCTAGGAGGATGTTGGTTTCTTGATTTCTTCAAACGTTCTTGGCCGTTCAACGCTCAGTCTTGCTATTCTTTAATCAATCGTTGCGTTTGATCTTTGCAGGCTGGTCAGGGCTTTACATTCTTTACACTATCAGATAGGCTTTACATTCTTTACATCCGGTTTAGATGATACTTGATAGGCTTTACATTCTTTACATCCGGTTTAGATGATACTTTATAGGCTTTACATTCTCTACAGAACCTGGTTGTACAGAACGCTGCATTGTGACATTCTTTGCTGAGGCTTGCCTTGATGGATATAAGTGTTCTTCGGTCATCCATGTCACAATGGCGGATCTAGGATTTTATGAATGGGTGTTCGCTAATTACATTGTGTTACATTTTTTTAATATATACTTATATTGGTTTATAAAAACTGAAGATAAAAGTCACATTTCTAAGTATATTGAAAGTCAATAATACTAAAAAAATATGAAATAATAAACTAATACTAACACTTTATTTGGTGTCAACACTTATAACTTTTTAGAGTAAAACTATTACAACTTAGTTGACAACACAAGTGTGCACTTTGTTTTTAAATAGATATTAACTTTAACCCACTTCTCTTTTCTTATTTTCTATGTTAGCATATTAAATGGTGTTTTTCACACACATAGAAAAAGAAGTATTACATATTTTTATTTTTGACATATGTTGTCTCTATTTATGATTTATCTCTCTAAGAATAACAATTAACATGGACACCTTGACGAACAAATTGCTTCTGAAAAATAACATATAAATATTTATAAACCAAAACCAACTCTCCCAAATGATGTATGTTTTGGATTAAAAGGATTATATAGATTCTTGTGACCACTAGATTTATGACAATTGGCACCATCAAATTCTTTCGAATAAAGCATCTAAAATATCTAGATATTTCTAGGAAACTATCTGGATTTAAGATCATGTTCATGGATCTCTAGAACCCTTAACTATCTACATCTTTCATGTAGATAAATCATCCAATATTCCATCCAGTAATTTTAATCTACAGATTAATATATGATACTAGAAGATGATAAATTTCCCAAATAGCCAGATTACAAAATTCATAGCTTAAAATCTATTTATCTGATCAACATAAATAAATATTGTACAAAAAACTATCGAATTTCTCTATAATTATCTAGTAGATGACATTTTTAAATTACTCTTATATAGTACCCAAAATTACAGGAGAACAATATAGCATATTAGCCGATATACTAGTCTTTTTCCTAACGAATACTTTTCACTTTCTCTCTAAGCTCAACTCTAATATCTAATTAAATTAATAAACATAGAGAAAACTAAATTGTTACCCAAAACGAGGAGCGAGAAAGCCACGATCTCCTCCTGCCTTTTCCACGGCTCTTGCTACTCCTTTTCTTCCCTTACACTAATTTTCCCGGCATGCTCGCTGCTCCCTTGCGCCAACAGCCAGCAGTTGGTCCTCATAGTCCGCACGTGCGTGCACCAAGACGAAACTAGTGAACCCGGTAGCCAAACGATACAGCAGCCAGTGCCAAGTATCATGCATGACATGTCGGCCTTCAGCGCGCCCTCGCCTGCACGCCGCTGCACTGCTCACCTCCACTACCTCACTCAAACCTCTCACAGGAGTCAACCGGCTGTCAAATCCTACAGGAGAGACGCGCCACCTCCCCCTCACAACCTCTGCGCAGCGCCAGAGCACTCCCCCTCTCCACTCTCGCGTGAGAAGAACGCGCCCAAACCGCCCTACTGTTGCCACTGCCTTATGCCCAATATAAAGCCTCTCGACCACAGTGGAGCTCCTCCAGACACCCCCAGAAACCTCCTAAAGCAATCACTTTTAGCTCTCATCGCCTGTGTCGCTGCCAATCGCCACCCCTGCGCCCGGTGAGCCCTAGAGGCAAACTTGTGATTTAGCCGATTATTTTTCAATTCAATGCACTGACATGTTGTCTTCTACCTCCTGAACATGATGGGGAACTCGCCGGAGCCCAAGCGTTCGCCTAGAGTGCTGGCGGATAAGATCGCCGTCGGCTGAAAGGCCCTCTCCGTGGCCAGCTCGCCTGAGTTATCCCCGAGCTAAGACAACACTTCCAGTGTGTTCCTAGTGCCCTGTAGATGGTTAAAGAGCAGCCGATCACACCAAAAATCCAACGGAGCCCCATGGCACCGCCGTGAAGGCCGCCACTTTCTCGGCTGCTGCCTATCGTCTCCGTTTGTTCCCGTGCTCCCAAAAGTGCCAAAATGGAAACCCAAACCCTAGATGTACTCCTCTATGAAACCCATTCCCCTCCAGGTGCACAGTCGCCGCCGCTTCGCTGAAGTCAGCGTGATGAGGACATCACTTCTTCGGATACATACAACACTCCTCCACTTGACATTCAAGGACCAATCACTAGAGCTCGCGCCCGACAATTGAATTTACAGGTGAGCTCGTTCCTAAGTACTTTCTTTTGTTCATTTGAGAATAGATTGCTACCTAATGATTTAATTATGATTAGGAACCATGGAGAGGACTTGGAAGTACATGGAGAAGGGCTACAAGGCGCACAAGTCCAGCAAGGGCGGTCGAATCATGTTGGAGGTCCAACTCAAACCGACTTCGAATCGAACTCGGAGTCCAGGACCAGGCCGCACTAAAACGGACGTCCAGATCGCATCCGGACTCCGTTTTGGACGTTCTACATATGTATGGAAAGCTGAGAAGACTACCTTTCCAATGGCTCTGGTCCCATGTCAAAATTCCTTCTGAGTCAACGGGAATCGTCGCAACAAGTGGACGTTCAGAATCTGTCAGGGTGCTGCGCCACCGTCTTTTGGGCCTTTCGGCTTTGTATCGTGTTGGAGCCCATTAGGGGCGCGTCCAGGGGTTTTGCACGTCCCTCAATCCTTTATATCCAGCCGCCACCCCCACCATTAGGGTTTGGGTTTTGCTTAGATTAATCTGTCTTTGAACAGTTTCGCCGTTCATCGGTTTGTGAAACCCCAACTTGTGAACTTAATATTTATTCGCAATTTCAGATTGCATCTTCTACTCTCTTGCTTGTGTTCTCGATTCGCTTGCAGGAGATAGCCTTCTTGGCGAGGTCAATCGTGTTCGGCACGGTTGATAACCAACGGAGCAGTGGTGTAGTGATTGCGAGGGGTTTGATCTGTTTTGGTCGGAGCCTTTGGATCATCAACGTCGAGATCTCCACAATCGACTTATCAGTACCTCTCGGAAGATCGGGCCATCGTCACATCAGTTGGTATCGAGCAACGGTTGCCGTGAGGTAATTCTTGTATCCTAGTTAGTAGATTGGTTTTATTTCCTATAGTCCAGAAAAAATTGCCCCACAAAAGAATTAATTCCGCTGTCCAAACCCGTTGTGCCTTTCAATCTGTTAGTTTTGGTTTGCTAAATTGAATTTGTGTCGATATTAGCATTGTCTAGTTGCTGGTCATATCCTTGTTCCTTAAAAATCCAAACAAAGAAAAATTCCCCACCCCAAACCCTAATTTCCAAATTCGGCTGCCTCTTCCTTTCTCTGCAGCCGCCACCAAAAACGCCATATCTTTTGTTTCGAGATTATTTTTGAGTGGGACCACCGCCATTAGATTCAAAAATCTCTTATCCATCTATCTGTAAAATTTCACGTCATTCCAGCAAGCCAGTTAAGAGATATATGCGGTGAAAGTTGGCCCAATTATCTGTTCTGAATCTGCAACAGTCTGCAATTGTGATTTTTATGCGAATTTCTGTGTCGGGTTTCTGAAGTTGGCCCCAAAGAAAATCTGTAGAAAAAGCCGTCAGAAAACAGTGAAAAAATAATCAGTGAAAAGAGGCATCTGACAAAAGTTACGGCCAAAATACCGACATACTATCCAGTGGACAGAAATCTTCAGTTTTCAGTTTTGGGTCAATCCTTGTGTTCCTCAATTCCAGATTGCATTGGATTGAATTATCTTGTATTTACCACTCCCACACATTGCCATACACTTGTTTTTAGCCTTTTCCACTCTTGGTTGATCAGCAATATAGGCTAAGTGCTAGATACGGACTATAATTCAATTCTATGCAATTCTGAAATTAACTGGTTGTTCTCCATTGCTACCATATTGTGCCTTCCAAGCTACACCTACTCTTGATCGAACAGGTTCCTCTTGCAATCGTACCCACGCTCGACACGGTGTCACGAACCAGCCACGGTTGTACCACCTGCTGCATTGGTAAGAACACTTGTAAGAGTGTGGTAAGACGCTTGAGAATGTGTGATTCCACCTTCCACCACCTAGTAGTGGATAGGGATAATACCTTTGTATTGTCTTTTGTTTTCTACTAACCATGACAGTGGGTCGTCGATGATCAAGTGTGTGTTTTAAAGGGAGATGATAATGAGAGACAAAACCGCGACCTTGATGCTTCATTTGCTGTCCAAGATGCACGCCCACGACACGCCTACATCAAAACCGTCACGGTATGGGAGGTAATAATTTTCAGCACCACAATGATCGTTCTAATCATGACCCATTTGCTAAAGTCAAGTTTACCATTCCATCTTTTTCTGGTCTTTATGATGCTGAAATATATCTTGATTGGGAGATGACGGTAGAGCAGAAGTTTAATTCTCACTTGGTTCTGAGCAACATAGAGTTAGACAAGCTACTAGTGAGTTTAAGGACTTTGCTATTATCGGTGGAATGACATGGGTACCATGCGCACAACTTGATACATGGGAGCGGTTAAAAGAAGATATGCGTGCTAGATTTGTTCCTCCTGCTTTTAAACATGAAATGCATAAGAAATTGCAGTGCTTAGACCAAGGTAATAAATCTGTCGAGGAATATTATCAAGAACTACAAATAGGCATGTTGCGTTGTAATGTTGTAGAAGATGAGGTGGATAAGATTTGTCGTTTTTACGGGGGGTTACAGCGTGAAATTCAGGACATTGTTTATTATAAAGATTTTACTACTATCAACCAGTTGTTCCAGCTTGCTTGTTTGGCAGAAAAAGAATTACAGGGTAGGCAACAAAGGACAAGGAGCAACTTTGAAGGTACGTCTACATCGAGATCAATGCCTGGGCAAGCCAAGATAGCCCCACCTCCTATTTGTCGAGCTGCTGCCGCCTCTGTGAGTAGGGCGCGTTCAGCAGCACCGCCGCCACCATCACGCGCACCCGAGCCGAGCGAATCTACTAGTGTGCAAGCACCAGCACAGAGCTCTTCATCGGTTGCTTCCACGGGCCGTACGACGGGCATTGTGTGCCACCGTTGTAAAGGGATGGGCCAAGTCATGAGAGATTGCACAAGTCGTGGGCGTACATTGCGACGTAAGATGGTGGTTATGTAATTGAGAACCATGCCAAAGAGGAGCATAAGTTGATTGAATCACGACCCCATTGGTTGAGAATGAAGATAAGGAGATGGATGCACTTACATCATCCGAGGAGAGCCAAAAGGTAATGAACATGGTGCTATCATCGCTCACGGTGCTGATTTGGTGCTACAACAAGACATAGAGCAACCTTGTGAGTATATACCTACTATAGTGCAATCTTTTGATGTTCCTTGTGTTGACTTAAGCGAACCATGTGCTGATCTAAATTCTCATAATTTTGCACATGTCGAATTAATAACACATAAGGAAGTTTTGACTAGAATTTCTCCTGCAAATTCATTGTGTTACATCATGTTGGATCTACCTATGAAATTGTCACATGCTATGGAGAAAGTTTCTGAACTTGCATGTTCGAAATTATTATTTAGTACCTACACCCCTGGATATAAGTTTAATTTGATTGGAGATTATGGTGTGGAAAATCAATTTCTTGTATATCGAATATGCATAACTTGCGATCACATGGATGAATTGAAACTTGTTGTTTGGGACAACAATTCTTGTATGCTGAATCATGTTGAATGTGCGAGGGAAGTAAAATTTAGTACTCATCCAATGCCTATGTGTTCATCTCTTTTTGCACTATCTAGTATGGACAATCTGAATAAAGATGATGAATTATGGCAGAACATACAAGTCTCTTCACCCTTGTTAGATGAATTTGCTATGGTTCAATTGAGATATGATTATGTGGATGAACTTTGCTTGATTCCAAAAGTTGTAATTTTGCCCATATGTGCCACCACTACATGTTTACAACGTCAAAGATTTGAATTGCATAAATGCTTCACTTACATTTGCAAACCAAGTTGCAATAATTACTGTGTGAGAAATTTTGATTTGCTCATTAACATATATGATTATTCTTGGGTTAATAATACAATGAGCATTTATGATCGTTCTTGTTTTATAACATTAATTGTGCAACAACGAAGAACTGTTAAAACGGATGACATATACATATACCATGCATACACCTTGGCTTCTTTGTTACCATATTTTCAGCTTATCAAAAGCCGAGGATGGCTTTGTTTGCAAGAAGGGGAGGATGATAAGAACATGAACCCTATGGATACAACCATATTTGCTCTACTTGTTGTTACAATTACAAGAGCTCCTATGTATCACTTAAATTATGAGGTGAGCTCGTTTCAAAGAGATTTTACTTTATTTGATAAAGATCTTATGATATTACATAATGAGAGTTTGTTGCGTTTGTTATCATATACCAAGATTTATGATCAAGATCATGCAATACGTGATGCTACACCTATGTTAAAACCGAGGACGGTTTTCTGTCAAGAAGGGGAGGATGATGAGGACATCACTTCTTGGATACATACAACACTCCTCCACTTGACATTCAAGGACCAATCACTAGAGCTCGCGCCCGACAATTGAATTTACTGGTGAGCTCGTTCCTAAGTACTTTCTTTTGTTCATTTGAGAATAGATTGCTACCTAATGATTTAATTATGATTAGGAACCATGGAGAGGACTTGGAAGTACATGGAGAAGGGCTACAAGGCGCACAAGTCCAGCAAGGGCGGTCGAATCATGTTGGAGGTCCAACTCAAACCGACTTCGAATCGAACTCGGAGTCCAGGACCAGGCCGCACTAAAACGGACGTCCAGATCGCATCCGGACTCCGTTTTGGACGTTCTACATATGTATGGAAAGCTGAGAAGACTACCTTTCCAATGGCTCTGGTCCCATGTCAAAATTCCTTCTGAGTCAACGGGAATCGTCGCAACAAGTGGACGTTCAGAATCTGTCAGGGTGCTGCGCCACCGTCTTTTGGGCCTTCGGCTTTGTATCGTGTTGGAGCCCATTAGGGGCGCGTCCAGGGGTTTTGCACGTCCCTCAATCCTTTATATCCAGCCGCCACCCCCACCATTAGGGTTTGGGTTTTGCTTAGATTAATCTGTCTTTGAACAGTTTCGCCGTTCATCGGTTTGTGAAACCCCAACTTGTGAACTTAATATTTATTCGCAATTTCAGATTGCATCTTCTACTCTCTTGCTTGTGTTCTCGATTCGCTTGCAGGAGATAGCCTTCTTAGCGAGTCAATCGTGTTCGGCACGGTTGATAACCAACGAGCGATGGTGTAGTGATTGCGAGGGTTTGATCTGTTTTGGTGGAGCCTTTGGATCATCAACGTCGAGATCTCCACAATCGACTTATCGGTACCTCTCGGAAGATCGGGCCATCGTCACATCACAGCGTCCTCTATTTCCCGCTGGGAGGGAACATCTAGAGGTTGAAGACGACCTCCCGGGGGCGACATGGCCACATCTCGGCTGCTGGTGCCGCTTCATCCGAAGCGTCGAAGTTAATTCAAATCCTGGCCGTTGATGCTGTCACGGCCTCCCATCCGAGCGCTCGCGCTCGCGAGATCTTATCCGCCGGGCGGACGTGTGCGCGCACGCGCTGGCCTTCGGCCGCATGTTCGCGTGGGCCACGGGCCGTTCGGCCTGCTCGGTCGTGGGCGCGGCTGGGCTGTTAGCCCGCTCGGCCGCACGGGAAGAATGGGCTGGGCCGCACTATTCACCAAGCCGAGCCCAACACTATTCACATGATTTTAAAAATCCAGAAAATTCATTAAAAATCCCAAAAAAATCCAGAAAATCCCAAAAATACACCATTTTGACCAGTTCAACCTCCTGAACCCAAATCTGGCCTCCATTTCACCAAATTCAAATTTTATAAATTCAAATCTCTCCAATTTACCAAATCCAAACAATTCACAATTTCCTTATTTGAGATTTTATGCAATTTATTCCTTTTTAATTAGATTATGTTTCCTAGCTTGATTAGAATCAATTTTGGACTTTATGTTGTTATTTTATGTGTTTACGCTAGCTTCCGAGTTCGCCGAAGTTGTAGTTCCTGAAATGGAGACGGTCGCCCAGTTGTACGACATTGTTGAGATCCCAGAGCAGCAAGGCAAGTTGCAAGTTTTTGATCATATTGAAGCCCATATATTCCTGTAGTATTTAATTACTGTACTGTCATTATTGATTATTGTTAAATGTTATTTGCTTAAAATCAAATGTTTAGAATGGCATGCTATTTAGATAAATCCTATCACTGAAAAATGCCCTGCCTTGATTGATGGCCACATTCACCTTGACAGCCTTAGAACTACATAAAATATGGTACAAATATTCATGAATCATCACACTCAACATTTTATACTACTAAGTGATTTTGGCTGTGAGCCGGTAGGTTTTGAAAAACTTGGAATTAGGGTAGAGAGGCTGTGGGGCACCGCAAGATGGTCTTCGCCCACCACTTTACCCTAGGATGGAGGTTGGTTTGGATTGGTGGTGGTTAGTGCTGTTGAGCACAGTGGAAGTTTGTGGTTGGATGCCTCAGGTGAAAAATATAAGGACAAGAACCTTATGCTAAGTAAAAGACATAGTAAACGCTCAACCACAGGAGTTGACTTGTCAACACTGGTTTAGCAGCTGCTCAATTCGATTGAAACTCTACAGGAGGAGATGACAGGATGCCGGGGAGTTAGGTATGCTGCGGGTACCTAACAACGGTAGTGGTCAGTTAAAACGGCAAGGGGAAGTTTATATTTAATATTTGTCCGTGACTGAGTGATGCTACCGGATAGAGCCTATATAAAGAATTGAGCAGTAAAACTGGCTTTCTTAACTCTGTCGCGGGAGTTAAGGGATCGTGTGGGTAAAGTTGAGCAACTCTGCAGAGTAAATTAATGGTATTCGAATATGCCGTGCTTCCGGTTAATGAAGCTGTGTTAAATTGGGTGATTCCAGCAACGAGGCATAAGTAGAGTTTATGATGTTGTTAATCTGATTAATAGTGAAACTTTATCTGATAACAAAACCCCCCTGATCTTGAGGAGCAAATGTTTAAATTTTATTTGTTTGCAAATAAAACTGTTGAATATATAAGCACATGTAGGTTTAATTTATTCCATAAATAAATCATGACATCATGCACGCAAAATAACAGAACCATCACAGGCATAAAAGATCTAGACATGTAAACCAGGAAACTATACATGAACAGATCTAATACTGAGAACATGATATTGCGTCCGATGGTTACATTACGATCGATTTGCCGATGTAGACGCCGCGAGCGCGGTGAGATGACACGAAGTCGATGGCGATTCACGGCCGAGCGACGAGGAAGGCGAGCGAGCTACAGCGGCGATCGCGCGAGCGCTTCCCAAAACCTTATTCGCCTCTCCGGTGCAGGACTTGGCGGCGGTTCGGAGACCTGCTCTCCCGAGCGGCGGTGCACGCCGCGGGCGGGGCGGAGTAGACTACGTGGGGCGGCGCAGCACAATGGATGGAGGAGGCAAAACCTAGATTGATTTTCGCGTAATGCTGTATGGAGGCGGCGACTCGTATTTATAGAAAACCGGGCGCGTGATCAAGGCGCTGCACGTTCTCCATAACTCAGAATCGAACCGGATTAGTCTCGTAACGATCCGGATTCACCGCCACACAAAAAACAAAAGATAAAGCGCAAAGGAAGCCGCGTCTGCGCAAGCACTGGAGCGGATTTTGGCGGACCATTCACGCAGTGCCGTGCGCGCGCGCGCCCGCCAGCCCCAGCCCCAGCCCGGCCGGCCCGCCCGCGAGGCGGCGGCAGCGAGCGCGCGTGTTATCCTCTAGTTCTCTCCACACATGCCTCAAGTGACTAGGAGTGCACCATCCCTTTTAAGGTGGTCTTCCTCTCCTAGAACTAGCAATATGGTACTAAAGGTCACATGCATGCCTCCTTTGCATGAGTGGGCCTTTGAGATTTAATAGGAATTATTCTTATTATATGGGCTTGGCCCACATAATCCAACAATCCCCACGGATCTCAAAGTCCCACAGAGATTTGCACAAATTCCAATGTCTTGTTTATATATCGGTATTTGATGGAGACCGATTAAGGTTGAACATCCACCTAGAACTCAAGCTACACTTACTCACAACTTGAACAATGGACTATGCCTTGAATTGCAAGTTTGGTGCAAGCAAGCTTCACTTAAAGACTTAAGCGATACTAGGCCGCCATGAGGCTACCCCTCGGTTGGAGCGTATAAGTCATACTCCTTGGTCTCTTCATGAGCTTAGTAGGAGATTACCCAAGATCTCCATAGATCACGACTATGATCGGACTCATATAGGTGTGTTCTTTCAAGAACGCTCTGCGAGATAGCGTCTTCGCTTCTAAAAGCCAATGGAACACATTAAGACCTTAGTCAACTTGCCTTGCGCTTTAAAGTATTGCATCTTCACATAGAGAGGTTGAAATTACTCTCCTACTGATTAACTAATGGCTTGTTTTCCCTGATCCTAATTCACGGGATCTCCGATCACATAGGTTGGGTTACTACCATAGATAACTCACATGGGTCTCATACCCATCTCCTTCGATGCACTATCTATCACATTCGTGATAGTCCCTTTGTAAAGGGATCGCGGTGTTTTTATCTGTTTGGATGTAATCCAAGGTTATAACTCGGAGTTTCTCAATTTCTGACAGACTTCAATCGTCTCTTAACATGCCTAGACGATTTCATATTATCCTTAGAACTGTTCACTTTAGCGATAACGGTTTGATTATCACGAGTTCATAAGGATAGCGGCGCGGCTTTTCCACCGTAGGTAGATCCATCAATAGATCTCGTAGCCATTCGCCTCAACAATAGCGGTGTCTAGTGCCGCAAGCTCGCTTCCATGGTTGACCTCGTCAAAATGGTGCATTTGCAAGACCTCCATGAAACAGCACCACCACCAATAGTGAAAACATATCCACTAGTGGCTTTGATCTCATCGACATCGGAGATCTAGTTGGAATCACTATAACCCTCCAAAGCCGACGGTACCCGGTATAATGAAGTCCAAAGTTCGAGGTACCTTTCGGATAGCGCAACACTCGCTCAAGCGCCTTCCGGTGATCATCTCACGGGTTAGATGTAAACCGACTCAATTTTCTCACAGCAAAGGAGATGTCGGCCTTGTTGCACTAGCTAGGTACATTAGTGAGCCAATTATGCAGGAGTATTCCAGTGATTCCTAGCAATTTTCTTATTCTTACGAGTAACACGCTAGGATCATAAGGTGTTGGAGAAGGCTTCTGTCGAAAAGCCAAAACGGCTCAAGACCTTTTCCACATAATGAGATTGCAAAAATGTAAACCCATCCTCACCTCTAACCAATTTAATGTTTAGAATAACATCACCACTCCCGGATCTTTCATATCAAAGTTTTGAGACAAGTATGATTTGACCTCATTTATCACACTAATGTTTGTCCCAAAAATCAAGATGTCATCCACATACAAACATAGAATAACTCCCTCACCCCCACCATAACGATAGTATACACATTTATCTGCCTCATTGACAAAAGCTGCGGATGTCGGTGTTCTATCGAACTTCTCATGCCACTTGCTTAGGGGCTTGTTTGAACCATACAAAGATTTCAACAGTTTAACACCTTGCCTTTTTGACCTTCTACTACAAATCCATCAGGCTGTTCCATGTAAATTTCCTCATCCAGCTCTCCGTTAAGAAAAGTTGTCTTAACGTCCATTTGATGAACGAGAAGACCATGTGAGGCAGCCAAAGCAAGTAGTACTCGAATTGTGGTCAGTCTAGCAACAGGTGAGTAAGTGTCAAAGAAATCTTCGCCTTCTTCTCGAGTATAGCCCTTGGCAACAAGCCGAGCCTTATATTTTCAATAGTACCATCTGGCCTAAGCTTCTTTTTGAACACCCACTTGCACCCTACAGGTTTGCACCCATAAGGTTTATCTGTCAGCTCCCAGGTTCCATTAGCGATAATGGAATCCATTTCACTACGGACAGCCTCCTTCCAGTAGTCTGCATCAGGGGATGCATACGCTTCTGAAATAGACTTGGGAGTGTCGTCCACAAGGTACACAGTGAAATCATCACCAAAGGATTTGAATATCCTTTGTCTCTTGCTCCTTCTAGGAGCTCCACATCATCCTCCTCATTGACAAGTTCATGTGTATGTTCAAAAGGTTCGGTGATGTGATTGAACTGGGAATTATTTCAGAAGGTTGACTAGTAGTGTTATGTGTATTCTTCATAGGAAAAATATTCTCAAAGAATGTTGCATCTCGAGACTCCATAATTGTACCAACATGCATGTCGGTACCTCGGTTTTAATTATCAAAATCTATAGGCAATGCTATGATTAGCATATCCCGAAAAACGCAGATCCACGCTTTTAGGTCCAAGCTTGCGTTTCTTAGTTATTGGCACATTAACTTTCGCCAAGCACCCCAGTGCATAAGTAAGAAAGTGATGGTTTTCTCCCAATCCATACCTCGTATGGTGTTTTGTCCTTATTTCGTTAGGAACTCTATTTAATACGTGATTAGGCGTTAGCAAAGCCTCCCCACCATGCCTTAGGTAATCCCGCGATATCTAACATGGCATTCACCAAGTCGATCAACGTGCGGTTTTCCTTTCGGCAATCCCATTTGACTCGGGGAATAAGGAGGCGTCCTCTCATGTATAATGCCATGTTCCTCACAAAATAAGTCAAATTCGTTGAAAATACTCTCCACCACGATCGACCTAAGTCTTTTATCTTTCTATTTAACGGTTTTCAACTTCGCCTTATAGATTTTAAAATAGTCTAAAGCCTCATCTTTCGTTTTCAATAAATACACATAACAGAACCTAGTTGCATCATCAATCAATGTCATGAAATATCGTTTTCCACCCTTCGTCAACACGCCATTCATCTCGAAAGATCTGAATGCGGGAGTTCTAGTGGTGCCAAGTTTCTCTCCTCGCGACCTTGTGAGGCTTACGAGGTTGCTTTGATTGCACACGGCTATGGCATTTAGAACCTTTGGTGATGGAAACGTTTGGAATTAAATTCATCTTTGAAAGCGAGACATCAAACCAAAATTAATATGACATAGACGTGAGTGCCAAACATTAGCCTCATCATCCACACCGCCACAAATATAGTTTACTGATCTTATTGCAGAAATCGATAGGAAAAGCGGAACAAGCCTCCGCACTCATAGCCTTTACCAATAAAATGTCCATGTTTAGACACGACTACTTTATTAGACTCAAATACCAACTTAAGCCCGTCTCTACATAAGCGGGAGCCACTAACGAGATTCTTGTCTATAGAAGGGACATGCTGCACGTTCTTGGTGCGATCTTTCCCAAGTAAACTTCAGATCTACCGTGCCAACACCATGAGCATAGCATGTGACCCATTCCCCATTAGGGCGGAGGAATCTCGGGCGACTGATAAGAAGAAAACAACGAAATATCAGCACACACATGTACATTAGCTCTGTATCAATCCACCAATTGGTAGATTGACTAAGCGAAAGAACGATGAGGTAAATTACCATACCAGTCCCATCTCCGGTCTTGCCAATGGTCACGTTGACGGACTTAGAAGTCTGTCTGCAGTGCCTTCTTTCCTTTGCGTTGTGGGCACTTCTTGGCCATGTGACCGGGCTCACCGCACACAAAGCAAGTTCTATCATCCCGATTGTTGTTGTTCTTCTTCTTCTTGAAGTTGGTTGTCTGTTGGGCTTTAACAAATTTCCCTTTGTTCTTGCTTGAGGGTTTCGTACCACATTGGCACTAGATCGCCCTCCATCACCCTTAGACACAGCGTCCTTTTCCGAGCTTTCTCCTCAATTTCAAGAGACCCAATCAGATTCTCAACAGAGTATTCTTGTCTCTTGTGTTTGAGTCTTTGTTCGAAATTCCACCATGAAGAAGGTAATTTCGCAATAATACATCCACCACAAACTTGTCGGGTAAGGCACACTTCAGAGTTCGAGTTCCTTGGCAATGGCACGTATCTCATGAGCTGATCTACTACGAGCGGTTATCAACCATCTTGTAGTCATGAAATTGCTCCATGACATACATGTCATTCTTGGCATCGATAGCACCGTATTTGGAATTCAGTGCATCCCATAACTCCTTCGCGTCTGTCATGTGCATATACACCTCGCATGCAGACGGTCGGCAAGAACACTAAGAATGCATCCAACAAAGAGAGTAGTGGCGGTCTCGAATTCTTTACGCTTTTCAGCATCAAGAACACCTTCGGGCTTGCCATTACTAACCTGAATACATTCATACCGATAAGCCACGAGTGACCACGATCGCCATCTCTTAAAGTGCACACCGAGAATTTATCCGGCCTCGGTGCATCGGCAAATCCAGCCATAGTAAAACCACAATGCCTACAATAAGGTTTTTGGATTGTTGAATATATAAGCACATGTAGGTTTAATTTATTCCATAAATAAATCATGACATCATGCACGCAAAATAACGAGAACCATCACGAGCATAAAAGATCTAGACATGTAAACCAGAAACTGTACATGAACAGATCTATCTGAAGAAACATGATATTGCGTGCATCGATGGTTCTGTTCGATCGGTTTGCCGATGTAGACGCCGCGAGCACGGTGAGGATGACACGAAGTCGATGGCGATCGCGGCCGAACGACGAGGAAGACGAGCCAGAGCTACAGCGAGCAGTCGCGCAGAGCGCTTCCCAAAAACCTTATTCGCCCTCTCCCGGTGCAGGACTTCGAAGGCGACGGTTCCGGAGACCTGCTCTCCCGAACGGCAGTGCACGCCGGCGGGCGGGGCGGAGTAGACTACGTGGGGCGGCGCGGCACAATGGATGGAGGAGGCAAAACCCTAGATTGATTTTCGCGTAATGCTGTATGGAGGCGGCGACTCCGTATTTATAGAAAACCAGGACGCGTGATCAAGACGCCTGCACGTTCTCCATAACTCGTAACCGAACCGGATTAGTCGCGTAACCGATCCGGATGCAAAAAGATAAAAGATAAAGCAAAAAGAAGCGCGTCTGCAAGCACTGGAGCGGATTTTGGCGGACCATTCACGCAGTGCCGTGCGCGCGCGCGCCGCCAGCCCACCCCCAGCCGGCCCGGCCGCCCGGCCGGCGAGGCGAGCGGCGAGCGCGCGTGTTATCCTCTAGTTCTCTCCCACACATGCCTCAAGTGACTAGGAGTGCATCATCCCTTTTAAGGTGGTCTTCCTCTCCTAGAACTAGCAATATGGTACTAAAGGTCACATGCATGCCTCCTTTGCATGAGTGGGCCTTTGAGATTTAATAGGAATTATTCTTATTATATGGGCTTGGCCCACATAATCCAACAAAAACTGCATCCACTCAATGTAATAAACCCAATATATTCCCACCCTTGATTATCCTCGCACGTAGTACGTTAGGGTTTACCCTTGTAACTTGTTGAGTACGGTTGTACTCATTACTTGCTAAAAACAACAATAGAAGGTCAATGGAGCCAAGTTGAGACTGTCGAAGAAGAAGCTCCTGATGAACCAGTCTTCTCGGAGGAGGATTGGTCTTAGGTCTTAATCTCGCTCAGGCCACCTGGGAAGTTTTTGTAATGTACAGTGGTTTGTGGGCCTGCATGCCCGCTGTCAAAATTGGTGATAACCATATGTTGTAATAAAGTTAGATATTTTATTGTAAACTTGTGTTGTTGTGATGATCGCTCATATCCAATAACGTCGTAACTGTTTATCTTGTTCGGTTACGAAGTTCAGTAATGTCTCCAAAAATGAGGGCGTTACAAATTGGATTGGAGGGAATGATGGTGGCGGTGGATTTGGCCGGAGTCGGGGAGGACGTTGTCGCCGGTGATCCTGTTGATTAAATTCGCAATTGAGTGAGGCGTGTTGCTTGTAATGCTGTGTAAAACTCACCGGAGACGGAGTTGGCACGGGAGGTGGTCACTGTCGGCGTGGCGCGGCGACTTCCTGAGCGCGATTGGGGGGTTAGTACGTGTTAGTGTTGAAGTCTAAGCTCAAATTAGTACCGTATAAAAGTTCCTTCTATATAATTTCTGACAGGATGATAGCAGACAAGCTGCTACAGTATTTTTCCCGGACAAGGCTCTGTCACTGAACAAGAAGAAACATCGTGGGATGCATCTTACTACTGTGCAACAGTACATGCCTATTGTCTTGTAGTTTTGTCTACCGAACGCACTTCCCAATATAAATGAATTATTATGTCGCAATTTGCAACAATGGGAGTTGTTCTTGAAATGTCCAATGACTTACTGCTAAGGTCGTACGGCTCCTCCAGAGAATCATCGCCACTTGAAATGCCCAGGTACTATGGCACACCACATGTATACATTCGTCTCATCACTATCCTTGTCTTTCTCCCGTGCTTCTTCGCTTGAGATGATGCTACACCCAGACTTACGCAACTTGCCACGGCCTCAAGCCTCCTCCCCTAGTCTCGGTCCTGTTGTTGACTGCAACAATCACTAAGCGCCCTGTACATCTAAGAACAAGCAATTGTTTTGAGCATAAATGGTATGCACTTGACTCTCTTTAGCAAAACACATCATGCATCCTTAAGAACATCCCTCAAAACTCTTGAGCAGAAGAACATCCCTCTGTGTTATGGGTTGTTTAGACCACGACCAGTCGTGCAAACGGAGAAACGCCTTTCTTCCTAGTTTATGAAGCAGAAACTATGCTTCCTTAAGAACTAAAAATTGGCTTTGCTCGTACAGATTTTGATTATAACAATCAAGAATATTGTCGAATCGATGACATAAATTTTCTAGAAGAATGAAAAAATGCAGCTCTTATCCGATTGGCAGTTTACCAACATACATTGTGGCGATTTAGTTCTTAGGAAAATTCAAAGCTATGCATATCATAATAAACTTTTGCCTATAGAATGTCCTTATACTATGGTCGAAGTCATTAGACCAGACTCGGTACAACTAATCATGTAGGATAGGAATATTATTCTAAATTCTTAGAACATCGATCAATTATGCAAGTTCTATGTCTAATCTTATTCTTTATTTAGTTCTATGTCTAATCTTATTCTTTATTTATGTAAAAAATTTCATTCCAATTGGAAATTTTCTTCGATAAGTATTTCTATTGGTAGTTTCTTGTCCTAATTATGGTCTTACATCGTCGATGTTGTCTAAAATTCTTAGAGAAGATCACACTTCTATCTGACCCCTCCTTAGGGATCTTTTAAATTTACACATTGGTTTTGACATTGTCATTAAACGTCACGCGGATTCTTATCATGACCTTGACAGCCAAGGCCTTCATGATAGTCCGCACGTTTCCTCAGAAGGAGACAAGTGAAAAACAGACAATTCTTTCAAGCTTTATTTCTTACTTTTTTATTCTATTTTCTCTTGTTTACTCTAGTCAAGACACGAAAAACCTCCTAGTTGAAATGTCTCCTCTCTGCATTAGGCCACGCCTACTGGAAGGAGTTTCGTTACGATGGTCTTTTTCCTACGATCTTTGCTACTAGTCGAAACTAGGGATATAATATGTTTCTAGAAGTTTAATTCATGCCTTAAGTCCTTGGCTATTTTGCAACCAGGTTGGACAAGAGTACAAATAAAAGTACTTATCTTATTTTTTGTACATTGTTATATAGTTCTTATTGTAAATAAATGCAAAAGTTTTTTTAAAAAACGTATGTATTCTTCTGTTCGAGAGTTTTGAGGAGTAAAAGAGATGAGAAGGCGGCAAAGATAGAGAAACAGACGGAGTAAAATTAAAAAGAGATTTACTTTTCAATTAAAGGTCCTTCGGTTCGAGAATTTTGAGGAGTTGCTCATTCTCAGTCTCGGGGCGGTCAGAGAGTGTCTCTTCGACCAGTTGAACTTCCTCAGAGGGTTGGGCTTCCTAAACCACCGAATACTTGTTTTTATTGGTACTGAAGAAGTCTTGGGGGTGGCCACCAAGATCTGAACTTGTTCGGTCCTGATCACCTCAGCCCTTCCGACCAGCATTTCTGGCTCCATTGCCGTGGTCTCACAACCAGCAACAAACTCGGCAGTGAAGGCCTTCACTTAAGAAATAAATTCCCGACGATGTAATTAGCATTATATTCACATGAGGGGTTGCCACCATACGGTGAAACAATAGTTTTTGTATAGCCATTTAAGAAAGTTTGACGAATCGAATTGAATTCTATAACAACAAATAAAAAGGAAAAGAGGGGGTATGTACACACCTTGTGGGTCCTACCGGAACAGTACAGAAGCCATATAAAAAAGGATCAGAGCCGCGAACAGTAATTAACAAAAGAAAATTATTAGTCGAGTGACAAAAGGCAAAACTGTTTAACAAAACGTAGCTTTAATTTGCATCTAGTAAACAGCGAACGCTGAAACGATTAACCCAGTAACATCATGTGCATGCCCGTATGAATTACCGCAAGGGGCGTCAATTTTAATTAATCAACTAGTAGTCGATATGTCCAGTAATGAACACGCATTAATTAATTAAATTAATTTAGTTTAAAATAAAAACATAACTCACACTTACATTAACTCTAGTCGATATGTCCAGTAATGAACACTTATTAATTAATTAGCATGTGAATGAGTGCGCAAGCTAGAACTAGCTAGAAGCTAAAGAAGAAAGGGATTAAGGCTAAATACAAAAGGAGATCAAACAAAGTAGCCAGATACTGCTCCAAGCAAAACCAACGAAGCAAGCTGATGTTGGCGAATTTACTAATCGATTTGTAGGTTGGCGAGCTCCCGCGCGGCGCGCCTGGCCTCCCGGCGCTCCCTCCGCTGTGCAACCTCCCGGTGGTGGTCCTTGGCGCAGTGCGCGGAGCAGTGCGACGAGAGCGGGTGCGGAACCTGTCCGCCGCACCGCACGCAGCTGCCTGGCGTCCCCCGCAGCACCGGCAGCAGCATCTGGTATTCTGGTACCTCCCGTGCTCGTCCTCGTCCTCACCCACCGGGTCGTCCAGGATGCTCTCCATGTAGGGAACCCGTCCGACTTCGCGTCGCATAGCCACGTGCGCGGGGAATCCCTCGAAACACTGACAAAAACAGGTAATAGATGAATGTAACTTCTCCCTGTGTGATACACTCTGTCCAAAGCCAAGAAAACAGAACTGTGCATGTACTTGCATGGTGTCAAAGTTCCGTCTGATTATTCCGACAACATGAAGAAACTTTTTCGATGCAAGATTTGAAATTAAATGGTATGAAGTCTCATGATTGTATGTGCTGATGACACAGATGTTCCCTATTGCAATTAGAAATATTTTGCCGATCAAAGTCCGAGAGACAATCATGAGGCTATGTTATTTTTTTAACACAATTGCTCAGAAGGTCATCGATCCTAAAAGATTAGATGCTCTGCAGGACGAGGTGGTGATGACTCTATGTCATCTTGAGATGTATTTCTCTTCTTCATTTTTCGATATCATGGTCCATCTTATTGTTCGCACTGTGTGGGAGATAAAAATGTGCAGGTCCGTATTTCTACGTGCATGTACCCATTTGAGAGGTTCATGAAAATTCTCAAGCTCTATGTACGGAATCGATCTCGACCGGAGGGCGGCATTGTCGAAGGTTATACAAGCAAAAAGATCATTGAGTTTTGTATCGATTATATGGCTCAGATTCAATCGATAGGTGCTCCTCGATACGCAGCACGGCGTCGGGACCGCACTCGTGGTGGTGGTGCGGGCAGGCGCTCGCGCACAAGGCGACCTTGCAGAAGATGCAGAAGGCATCCCTGCAGTGCTGCGTGGCTTAGTCCTCCGCAGAGATGAGGTCGGCGGTGAAGTCGCTCATATGGGACCCCCTCTTGGGGTAGTGCCTGGAGGCTGGAGAAGGCGGGACGGCCAGCGGCGTCCACATCGACCGGGATGACGCTGTGGAACGGCCAATTCGAGTGGTGCCAGCGGCAGCAGTGGGAGCAGAAGGCGTGGAAGCACCTGATGCAGGCGACAGGTCCCTCCGGCACGTCTGCGACAGGTCCTCCACCTGAAGCTGCCGCTTCGCCAGCAGCGCGCAGTCTCCCTCGGTGCACCGCAACGATGCCATATCCATCGAGAAGTTGAGATCACTGCCTCGATATTCCGATGGATGTAGTCCAATTGCAGGCTCGATGTTACGTACGTGTATTCGACTTGGGACAAGATTTGCTACGATAGGATCGATAGGCCAGCCGGTGGCGCGGTATATTAGAGCAGAAACGTTGTCCGACTCCGAGCCGTCCTCCGATTCCGAATTCACGCCGCAAAGCCACGTGCGCAGGTGGTACATAAATTATTTTGGATACAGTTATTTTTCTATGATCACCTTGTATCAAATTAATTTTTAAAAGAAAAGAGAAATGACTAGAAGAAAGAAAACATGATAAGAAAGAGAGCCGAACCACTAAAAGAGCGGTGACCTACAAAGGTAAATAATAAAGAAAGGTAGAGAGTGCTCTCGCAGGAACTTAGGGGCAGGTGAGACTCTCTACATATGAATATAATATAAGGACTAGAAACAATCTTCAATCTGAAATGAACTGTTAAATAGTATCAACCATATTTCCCATCTTGGATAGACAAAATAGGTTATTCTCTTCTGTTGCTATCATCTCCATCATGGGTAAGTAGTATAACGACTAAAGGAGTTACTCAGAACCAGTATAGAGAGCCCAAAAGTAAGGGATCCAAGGCGCATATATTAGCACGAGTGTCGACTATTCAAACCCGCTCGGCCAATGGCTATTCTATAGTTGAATGGAGATATAATGATGAAAGTTGAGACAACATTCTATATTCTGAATTTAGGATCGCATCAAAGGGAATGAGAAAAACCCAGTGTCCATAAGAATTCAGAATAGCTATGGGTAAAGTTATGCAAGTCTACGCAGTACTTAATAAATCATGAATTCATGCAGTCTCTTGGATAAGAGTCAACGAGAACCAACTGGGGCTTTCTCTTCTCTAGAATGATTGTTAGAACAATTTCAAATACTAAATATTTACAAAGTCTTTAAAATAATAAGAATGGGTTTCAAATAAAAGATCAGGTAAGAGCTTGAGAAATATGAGGACAAATATGCATCATTATTTAAAAATTAGCTAAATACTTCGTACTCACTCATGCTATTAAATCTCCTCCTTTCAGAACCATATTCAGCTGGGTTGTACTTAGGATTTGACGAGGGTGAGTTGGATATATAAAGCACCCAGGGGTATACGGTTGAGACTGATTAGGAGTACGACAAGGTGGATACCATATACGACAGTTGGGAGGAGTAGACGATGTGTAGTTCATCGTCCTGGGTCTGATGGATACTATGTTATAACCTTTCCTTTTATTTTGAGTATCCTGTATAATTAATGATGGAGAACAGTTAATATTGTAATATTATCGGGCTACTGAGTGCTCAAAACCTTACGCCCTGTGTGGCTTGGAGTTGTAATGATAAAAAGTATATAATCGTTGATTATTGTTTTGCTGCGGCTACTCTAATGAGCTTATTATTCGTTGGAACGATGTTCTATCAAACAAATGAATAATAAGCTCATTAGAGTTCTCCCTTGTGCAATGGTATATCGTTGCATAGCATCTCTCCTTGTGCGAAACGGGTGGTGAGGGCGCGCGTCAATTGAAGATTACCATCAGTCAGTGTTCTTTGCAGGTCAGAATGTAAAGAAAGCAACTGCAGAAGGTATTAGATGCAAATAACCATGAAGTTAAATTCAGATGGCATTCAAGTCAATCGAACTGACTTGAGCAATGAATAATTGACAACTTACAGGATCACCAATTCCAGGAATGGGTGGAATGGAGATGAGCAAATGAGTTGCATCTTGCAAAGCATGAAGATTTGCCATACTGGAATTGACATATTCAGCAGTAATCAGATAAGACTCATTCAAAAACATAAAGATTCATGTATAGGAACACAAGAATCACCAGCATCCACACATAGGAGCGAGTGCATAGGGCAACGGGCATGTTCTTTTCCTCCGAAGCTGGCGGTTTTTGCTTTTGCTACAGTACCTAACTTTTAAACGGAGTATTTTCTCAAGACGGGATCTACAAGTTAAATGATCTACACGTTAAAAACCCAACATCTGTATCAGCCAAAATCACAAGTGAGTATCTGTCTCTCCGTAATCTGTACCGTAAACAGCCAAAAGCCATAAACCGCAGCCGTTGCCAAACAGGCCCAACAATGAGAGCTGGTAGACATCGGCACACAAGCATCATAATGAAATTTACAAGAAAATGGAGTCTAATACAAAAGTTTGATGGTATGTAAATGACCTTCCTGAATAATTGGCCAATCTGATATATCTAAAGTATTTGCATTATATAAAAGGATGTTTAGTGCAAGCAATTAGTTACAAAAAGGTGGACCTTGCCGCAGTTCTTAGCAAACGTTTTGGCTCATATCCTTAGGGAATTTGAGTAGCAATTTTACAAAAACAAAGTTTATGTTTCAAGAAAAACATATGCAGGTTTCGCTGGTTGCTATTTCACAGAGCGATGCTACGGGATTTTGCCCCTATGTTCTTTGCACGCAGTGGGATTGCTACTTGGCTACTTGTTGCTGGTGGTGGGTTGAGCAGCTTGTTAGCAAATTAGCAATTTAGAGTACCTCCACTCTAGTTAAGTAGCTAGTAGCCTAGTACATCAAATTCATCTATGCTTTTGGCAGATGACCCATCAATATCTTGGTGAGCTAAGGGAGCTCCACACGTACATGCCAATATATCTACCGAACACAGTAAGAGACTCAAATTTTTTTAAAAAAAATAACTGCATCGCCAAATGTATGAACAATTCCTATTTCGTTAACACTCTAGAGACAAGCAGCAAACGGCGGGACTTTTCTCATATTTTTTTTAATGAGACTTAGCTCATACTCTTTTTTGTGAGAATGAGTATGAGACACTGCTCATACGCCAGAATCGCACATCGCTTATTCGCTCACGGGATCATCTGTTGGAGCACATCATTCATCGTTGCTGAATTACACATGGCATGGATTATTAGTGTGTCAGAGTGCAATGTGAACAACTCGCTTACCGACTGGGCAAGCATACAATTACAAACCAAGTTTATTGGACACATGAATAACAGATGCAGTTTACTAAAGGGGGGGACAGGAGCCGCCTCTGTTGCAGACTAGCGCCACTGCAGCGCGTCCAGGGCCTGTTTATGGACACGGGCATCTCCAGCTGCCACGACGTTGAAACCTGCACAATTAGAAAACGTTCAGTATCAGAAGATTTTTTTTTTCTTGGCTAATCAAAAGCAGCAAAGGCCACCATTGCTAGTTTTCATCATAATGCATTTCTCTCAACGAAAATAAGATTGATGTTCATAGCGGTGCAGTTTACGGGGTGGGAGTGGTGCAAAATAGAAAGAATTTGGAAATAAAATACATGAATCTTAATGACAAGACTGAAAGTTATACTTGTAGGCCTTGAATTCGGAGAGACAGGCCAATGGAGCTTGTCCCCTTTCCAGTCGGTTATGGACCCTCCAGCTCCTTCAATCACCGGTACCAACGAGAGAAAATCATATGGCTGCACAACAGAATGAATTCTCACAGTAAATAACTTTCATTGATAGGATGATAAATTGAATACTGCTCTTAAGCTGGTTAAAGCAAGATACTGACAAAATGAACCCAACTTAAATACAAATCAACAGCTTGCTTGATTTCGGTTCATTTCAAGCACTACTAAAATAAAGCAAACATTATTTCCCAAATAATGAAATGCACATCCATGATAAGACTTTATATACCTTCAACCCGGATTCAACAACAAGATCCACAAAACCAGAAGCCAGGAGAGCGTAAGCATAGCAATCACAGCCATACAGTGGGACTTTCACCTTGCATAAGAAATGAGTAAAATAGCAAACGTGTAAAGTTGGTGGTTGCAGCAAGTTTAGTTAACCATAGATATAGTAGCAATTCAGTGGTCCATACCTTATTTCGTACACGAACAAATGCATCTTCAGCATCTCCTTCAAAGAGATGTGGACTTGTTGTATATCTGACACATGCACAACATTGATTATTATACACAGGAAGGCATAATTCAAGAATGTAATGTCATGTATGATGCCTAAATTCTAATTTCTAAAACATAATATACATACAAGTATGCTTGCGCCAGTACATTGCAAGGGCGAACAGATATTTCTTGTCCATTTAAGGTTGTTTTCTTCCCATCTACGCCAACCCATCTTTCTCTCAATATTGGCTGATCAATAATGCCAATAACCTAAAGAAAGGAAGAACAAATCTCAAGGCTAACTAATGACAAGGAGGTATCAAACATACATACCATACTTAGACAACATGTCCAGAACGAGAATTAATTCGAATATGATGTACCGTAATTAAAATAACTAATGCTTTCGAAGTTGCATCGAAGTATCATGTAAAGGCAGTTCATTGTTGACATTATCAACAGAATCAGGCTAAATCACTGAGTACATATAACTTTATATAACAGAACAATATTCATTACATTTTTGTTCATGTAGTGGCAATCAAAAATGAAGAATACAAGGAAAACAAAGACAGCAGGATATGAGCAAGAGAATTTGAGCATACCGGCTTTCCATTGTGCAGAAGTGCAATAAGCGTACCAAACAGAGGCTTCCCTACGAACAATGAATTAGCAGCCATCATAGTTAGTTTAGTTCCAAAATCCAAATAGTCCTACCCATACATTGATTAAGGTTCAATACCAGTAATGAAGCTTTTTGTTCCATCTATGGGGTCCAAAACCCAAACATAATCAGAAGACTTCTCCACACATCTCCAACCGTTCTCCTCACCAAAACTGGATGAACCCAGTAAAGATTGCATTATTTATCAGTGTTGTAAGTACATCAAAAGTGAACCAAAAAGTCATAAAAACAAGCAAAGCAATCTACATAGCATGAGTTGGGAAGCTCTTCAGTATGACTGACACCATTGCTTCTTCTGCTTCTCTATCTGCAATCGTAACAGGGCCTGGACAAAGTTCAGTAAATCCAGTTCAAAGCCCCAAAACAACCTCAACATTAAGCTCTTCAGTAAATTTAGTATAATAACTCCAATAAGTATTCATCAAATTTATCCAATAACTCCACAGGGATAGTTGGTTGTAAGACATCCTAAAGTTAGCCAGACTTAGAATGCTGTTACATTTGACCAAAAAAAACAATTCAATGCTTTCTAAAAAGGTAAATAGAACAAGTTTGAAAGCAAACTGAGAGCTTGATTTGCAACTACCCACGGCTTCACCACTAACCACACTACCTTACGAAGCATGGATACACTATGGTAATAGCACCAATTTCCAAAGAATTACGTTAACGCATGAAAGATACCTGATGCATGAGGTACTCAATCCTTTCTGTGTGGACCTCCTAATCATGTTGAGCAAATGTTGTAACACACGTCGTTAGTGCTAGACATGAAGGTTGAAGAATGAAAAATGAAATGGTTTGTCCCGCGTTACATACGTGGATAGTGTGGCCTACAAAGATATGCGCCATGAATGCGTGATTATTAGCAATGTGTCACTGGCAAGTTGGGGAGCACACAGCACAGGTGCCGCAGAACGGTAGGAGCTGTGAACATGAAGGCACCTGGGTGAGGTGGAAAATGGACTAGAGTCCGAACAAGTGGATCAAATTAAATTGATAGGCTGGATTGGGCCAAATGGACCAAGGCAGGGGTTGTGAATCCTGGTTGTAGGTTGTAATGGGGCAATGTGCAATGTATGTGGGACAAGATAGTCGGTGAGTGAATGAAGATATATAAATGTAACGATGACTTACCAAAGAGGTAAGCGATGAAACATAATTTCCAATCTACCAATACCCTCCAACTCAGGAGACGAGACTATCGAGGTTGACAAAGGAATGTGACACAATGACACCGAGTGTGTTATTTAGGGAGGAAGTTGCATAATTAAAGGTGCATGTACAAAAGTATCCACCCAACCATATGTTGTAATGGTTGTCACAGCGTCGCCTAGGCGACGCCAAGTCATCCCATATGTTGTAATGGTTGTCACGGCGTCGCCTGGGTGACGCCAAGTAGTCTTGGTGGCCAGAGGGGGATGCCGAGGCTGTTCGCCTACCTGCTCCCTCTGCCGACGCCGATCTTCGGCCTGCTCCCTCCGCCAGCGCCGATCTCCAGCCTACTTCCGCTACTGACTTCCCTCTCCAGCTTGCTCCCGCCAACACCCCTCTCCAATGTGACTGTCATGCCGGCCCTCTTCACCGACGCAGCAGGCAGGCCGAATGCACGGCAGAGTGAGGCTGGAGGTGAGCTAGTAGCCGAGAGCTGGAGGCAGGAGGTGGGGAGAGGAGGCGGCGGGGAGGGGAGGCAGTGGGGAAAGGAGGCAGCAGGGAGGAGGCGGCAGGGAGGGGGAGGAGGTGGCGGGGAGGAGGCACCGGGGAGGGGAGGCACCGGGGGGGAGGCGCTGGGGGGCGCCGGGGAGGGGAGGTGCCGAGGGGAGAGAGCGGGAGAGAGGAGTTGGAAGGAGATGGAGGGAGAGAGCAGGAGAGGAGTCGGGCTGGCTGGCGGGTGGGGTTAGGAGGTTTTTTTGTCTTTTTGCGATTAAGGCCTCGGAGTTCCTGAAAATTACGAACAGACCCCTCCCTCAATGGATTTCTTTTGATTTGGACCTCCTGAGACATGATTATTTAGATAATTTGTGCTATTATGTTGCATGGTTATTTAATTTTCGGTCATATAAGGCATTATTTACCGTCTACCTACTATCGTTTAACTGTCGCCATGGCGGACACCTAGTCGACTAGACGTCCAGGCGCCCCGACCTCGCTGCGATTTGCCGGAGCGTCGTAACAACCTTGTGTTGTATTAGCTGCATTAGAGCACAACTCTGGTGCAATGATGAATATACTTTGATCAGACAAAGTTTGTACTCTGTTTGCCAAACAAGCCCCAATGGCTCTCTGGACTTGAAGGTAATCAGAAAGCATTTAGAATCCTTGAACTATTCATTCAGGCCATGAGCACAAAATACGAAGCCTCTGTTCAAGATCCCACCTATTGACTTGAGTAATAAATACATTTCGACATCCACTGTTCTGTAACTTAAATAATTTACCACTACATCCAAATTTCCTCCACAAGTATATCTTCTCTTTTCTGTTGGAAATTATTTACGGAAGTCCTATTGCAGGACGAGGTAAAAAAACTATTACAACAAACCACAACACCCCCAAAGTAGGCTTGTACTCACCTAATCTTTTGCGTACAGGCTGATGTGCTATTTCAAACAAACTATCATTAGACAGTTGAACAAAACCACCAAACAGATAAATTTAATCTTCGAATTCAATGATAAACAAACAGCAATCAAACCAAACAAAAGGAATGAGAGAGAAAACTATTATCTCTCTACCAATCAACACATAACTACTATACCCTTCAAAATCCCGTGGAAATTGAAAGAGAGTATCCACCAGAAGTGACCACTGCAATGCAATCTTACGCTGCAACAGAGCTACATCAACACCCTAAACTAAAGCCAGGTTGACTAGAAATTCGCATGAACCACTCAAGATAAAAGCTTTATAGCCTACAAGGAGCAAATAACAAGGTGGTTGTAATCTAGTAACGTCCCGGCGAAGAAACAACCGACAATACAAGTGCCTACAAGTAGAGAGAATGAGAGCACGAACTGTGGTCCTCCTTGTCGATGATCTCGACGCGCTGCCGGAAGTACTTCCTGAGCACCTCACCAGCCGCGTCCGCCGCGCCCTGCGCCACCTCCACCAGCCGCTCCATCTCCGCCCCCTCCTTATCCGCCGCCACCTCCCAGCCGCCCGCCTCGGAGACCGAGACCAGAACCGAGCCCATCCGGCGGCCTGCTACCCCGCACGTCCGGACTGAGGCCGAGGCGGTGGCGGGGAGGAAGCGGGAGCGGAGGTGGTGGGGGCTAGGGTTTGGGGAGGTGGGGCGGGGGAGGGGCGAGGTGGGTGGGATGGTGGAGGCGGTGGGGAGCATTGGGGGAGGAGAAGCGGCGCAGGCGATGGACGGTGGTGGGCAGGGGAGGTTTAAATGGTTGCGCCGCGTGGGAGGGTGGCGCGCGAGAGCACCGAGCACCGCGGCGGCGGGGCGGATTCGCCTTCGGTGGGTTTTGGCCTTTTAGGGGTTGGACGGGGCGCCGCCTGCCGCTACAAGCTGGCCGGGGAGTCGGCTAGTTCGGTTGGTTCTTTTTTTTTTTAACTCGGAAAGCTTGTTTCTTTAGACACTCTCTCCAGCCAGATCACTGGAGACCAAGCTGGAAACAAAGGGCTTGACTTCGCTAGACCTTGATCAAAGTGTGCATGGAAGCCTTCTCAAGCTAATTAGAGATTCTATTGGTTCATCCTTCGATGATTGTAGCATTCGGCATTGCCTGAGAAATTGCAACAAGGTGGTTGATCGCCTTGCAATGCATGGGGCGAGCGTGGTTAGCTCTGGCTCGATGGTGTTTATGAGTCAAGTTCGGTTGGTTCTTGCGATGACGAGCACCGGAGCACATGGCCGTCCAAGTGTCACTGGTTTTTTTACTAGCCATATACCCATTCGTTACAACAAAAAATAAAACTCAAAAGTAAATATTATATTGTAATTATATATATTTACTCAAAAGAATAGAAGTTTGTTTCTACTTGCCTAAATAACCTACCTCTAATATAACATATAGCTAAATATATGCTCAGAATGACCTAAACAACTCAACTAATCGAACATCTAAATCTGAAATCTTTTTCACAGAGCCTGCCATTGGCATAACCACACAAATAGCATGGATCAGAAACAATCGAACGCAGTAGAGCCCACAAGGGTTCTTAGAGAACAATGTGACAACAAAGAGCACATTATCATTGCTATGAATTAAAAAAACCGTACATAAACCCAATCGAATGCAAAATTTAGACTTGTAAGATTGTATTGTTCTTGGAGGGCAGAGGTGAGATTAGGGGAGGAGGCTACCTGAGTTCTTGGAGACTGGTGGTGAGTTCAGGGTTGATTTGGATCTACACCTCTGTCATGGATCCGCGTGCGTCGCCATGCTGTTGTGCCGCTGATATCATCAATCTGAAGCTTACCTCCACCCCACGGTGATGGCGAGGAGTTGGAGAGTGAAGACAACGCCTCGTCGCCTCTACCCCAGGCAGATCTGGTCGCTGGCCACCAGGAATAGCCGGATCCAATTTGCCATCCTGACGACCGTCTTCCCCAGAATGTCAAGACGAGATGGCCCGCACCCGTGCAGGCACCGATCTCCTATGCGCAGATGCACACAGGATCCCCATGCCCTTCTATGCTGATCTCCCATACTGCCCTCCCCCTCGCCCTTCCACGTAGATCTCCCATGCCCTTCCCTGCGCAAGTAAGAAGCAAAGGCTGCGACATGTCGTCTCCCCCTCATCAAGGGGGTGTGCTGCCTCTCCTATAGCCGGTGGGGAGAGGGAGGAGAGGTTGAGAGAGGGGGGATGTGGGGGATTCACAGTGTCAATGTAAGGGGAGGAGGTGGCCGGTGGATGGGGAGGGGAGGCGACGATGGGAGGAAGCGCTTGGGAGGCGACGGTGGTGGATGAGGTGAGGAGGAGATGTCCAGTGAATGGGGAGGAGGGCATCGGCAGAGAGATGGGGAGGGAGAAGTCGGCTCGAGGCGGCCCGGGGAGATGAGGGGATGGCACAGCCGATTCTCAGTGATCGTGGGGTTAGTCGGTTAGGGTAGCAATTTTTCGTGGACTTGGAGGGGAGGCGCGCACGTGCATGAAGTGGTGGGTCCACCTGTCGATGCAAAACTAATATAGGAGGTGGTGGGATGGCAGATAAACCACTACCACCAACTTCTCTTTTAAGTAGTAGAAATTTAACCTTTCCAAGAGCCTTCATCGTTGCCATCCTTTCTTGCATACATTTTTATGTACAAAGAAGACGTGCATAACTCACGCACATCATATTTACATCCTATGCACGCTTACACACACATGTGCGTCTCCTACATAGTCTAAGAAATTAATCGGAGACCCAAGATCTCCTATGTATACTTTTATGCCATTCTTTTCTTGCATACTAGTAAAATTTTACTCGTATAAGGAGCTATGAAAACATAGGATGATTTTTTTAGTGGCAAAGAGAACCAAAAAATGGTTACTCTCAACGCATGAAATTTACGCTAACACCAATATGCACCAAGAAATGGCAACTTGTCCACGTGGGAGGATTGAGGTATGAGTAGGGCGATAGTGCGAGTGTTGGAGCGGGAGGGGAAGACACTGGTAGCAACAATGGGTGGCAAGCAGCCAACACTAATGGTTCGTTCGCATAAATATTAATGCTACGACCAAAAGCCATAAGTCATTCGCTGCAGTCGAAAAGAACTTACCCTAAATCAGGAGGAGAATGGTGTTTAGCCTGCCATATAAGCATGGAAGTTTGCAAGAGGTGGGTGCCATACTGAGTACATAGGTGGGAGTGGAGTTAGGGTTAGAAGAGGAAGGGTACCAGGGCAAGATGGACGAGGGAAGTGGATTGTTGAGCTAGGATGAATCCGTGAGGGTGATGTAATGGCCAAGGCAAGCCTAGGATTAGAGCCTATGTATATAAGATTTCTAAATTCTTTTTAGTTTATGCTTTATAACTTTAAGCTTTTCTTGAACAAACAAACGTGATGACTTTTTCGTCATCATTTCAAAGTGTCTTATCTGGAAAGCCTTTTTAAAGCAGTTTATCAGTTTATCAGCATTCGATTTGTTCATGTAACTGTTTACGCTAGAGCTAGAAATATAAGTCATAGCCGAAAAAACCTACTCTTTCCAATCAAAGGTAGTAATGGTTTCTTGACTGGATCTACCCTAGGTTACTCCATCGTAAAATAGGTTGTAGGGACGAGAAATTTATTTTCCATAGCATCTTTCTTGAGGTTAAGGTCGTTAAATATTTTTTCGCGCACGTGTGCTTTTGCTAACTGCCAACCGTTTTAGTGAAATTAACGGTCGTATGTAGCTCGAATCTAGAAGAATCGAATTGGAGAAAAGTAATATGGGGTGTATTTTTTTGCTGTGACTTATGAGTATAGCTTTTATCCTTAGTGTAAGTATTTGTGCGATCGAATTGAAAGCCGATAAGTCACTTCTAAAAGACTATCCCGATAAACTACTTCGAAATAGCGACGAAGAAGCCGTCCTGTTTATTTGTTCGAAGAAACCAATAAACCATAAACTAAGGGCATGTTCTTTTCACCTTTTAAAAGTTGTTTTTCAGCTTTTCAACAGTAACTAGTTTTTAAACGGAGTATCTTTTTAAGATAAGGTCTACTAGTTAATTGTAATACATACTGTACCGACTTCATTTATATCGGCAAAAACCACACGTGAGTTTATGTTACTCTGTAATCTCTCGTACGAACAGCTTAAAAGCCATAAGCTCTAGTAAAAAAGAAACCCTAAAAAGACAGGAGCATGTACTAGCTGTTGACTCGGGTTGAAAGCCTTAGCATGCTTGGAAAAAAAAATTCGATGAACTTCACCGTAAATTGTTTTATGTAAACGTATCAAGAAATTCATGCACTTCAAGTATACCTGTGAAATACCGAATTATTTTATTACTAATAATTAATATTTTTGAAATTATAAGTAGGAAATATGTGCTAGGAATTATTATATGTGTATTTTTTTGGGCTGCGACTTGTACCTTTTAACTCTAGCGTGAGAATTCATACGAATAAACCGAAAACTGATAAGATAATTCTAAAAAATTATTCTAATAAATCGTTTCTAAACAACGACAATAGAACCGTTTTGTTTATTTGTTAGGGCATATACAGGTGGACACAATTTCGAACAACGTCAGCCTGTGAATGCTCTTCGGAACAGCGTCCACTGCGTGGGTGCGCACCAAATGCCCCCATCTTTTGGTCAGCCTTGAGTCCTTGACCAATGACCAAGAACATTTTCGTATTAGTTTTTGTTTTTAATTTTTGATTGGAGTAGTCACAAACTAATATAAATAATTAACATCTCTATACGTCTTTCCCACTCCTTTGTTCCTATCTTGCTCACATATCTCTTTTTTACTTTCTCCACCCCTCGCTCTCTTCTTTTAAAATCTACTTTTTTTAGCTTTTACTATTCATTTTCAGCCACAATCATCAGCCGTAGCTAATATGACCCTCTTATTATAAAGCCACTTCTTTCAGTTATTACTATTTATTTTTAATAAAAAACTATCAGTCACAGTAAAAATCATTGGGCATAGCCACTATAATCATGCCTTACCGTAAGTGGAGGTTTCCACCAGGGGCAGTCCATTCATCGCTTCGGCCTTTTCTGTTCGGATCGACAAGGCAAACGCCGCAAACCAAGAGAGGTAATGGTAGCATCCATGTACTTTTCAAGCGATTGGAATGGTCTTGATTTATGCGACTGAAGTTGTGCCGGTCTTTGTTCTGATCTAATTTATACTGGATTACTGGAACAGCCATTAGTTTAGTTCTTCCCAACATGCAGCCGTTGGTTAAAAGCTCTTCTATACAATAATGTACATGGATCAATGGAACGTGGAAGTTGATTGATCCCTGAAGTCTTAACTAGTTCTCTCCCGAACATCATGCACAGCACATACATGGAGGCATGTGCTTGATGTGTCCTCCTGCATTGCATTTAGCCTTCGGACTAAAGGACAAGCAGCATGAAGCAACAACAACTTGCACATGACCTCGATGGGTGTATCAATGGTTCACCACATCACACAGCGTTGCGCAATTCGCACAAGTGACAGATTGTGACAGCAAAAACACTCGCTTCTCTAGTGACACAGTCACCAAGAGCTCCATAAGCCACTGCTTGGGTCTGTTTTTTAACAACTTCTAAAAGCGACTTTCGGCTTTTGCTATAGTACCTAACTTTCAAACGTAGTATTTTCTCAAAACGGGGTCTACAAATTAATTGTAGTACACGTTAAAATCCCAACATCTGTATCAACTAAAATCGCAAGCGAGTATTTCTCTCTCCATAATCTCTGTCGCAAACAACTAAAATTCAAAAATTTCAGCCAAAAGCCATAAGCCGCAGCCATATCAAACAGGTTCGGTGATTGCCTAAAGCCCTTTTAACTCCGTCCTCCCTTGACTCTTTTTGGTTGCTTGGGCAGGTCTTGGGTGACGTCGCCGTCAGCTAGGTCGCTGGCGGTCTCTGTCGGTAGTTTCTTTGGGCTCTCCCTTGACTTCTGGGCCTTAGCCTCTTCGTGGTTTTTGGCTTGGGTTTGGTCTTTGGTGTTGAGGGCTCTGGGCTTGGTCTCCGGCCATGGCCGAATGCCATGCCTCGGCTCGGCTACCTCCTCTGCGGTTCCTCCGCTCACCCAAGGGTTGACTACCAGATTTTTCTTCTTCTACCATGCCTTCGGTTGACCCTACGCCAACTTCTCTGACTCAATGTCCTCCTCTCTCTTCTACTGGGACAGTCTACTCTTCCTACCCTCTTTTACATTATGTCGTTCTTTGATTTAGCTACTATTTGTACCCTACTTCTAATATTTACCGTGCACGCTTTTAGAAATGCCTATGGTTTCTGTCGTGTTAGGACTAGTTAAAGGGGGGCTTGCATTGGGGGTGGGGCATGTTCCTCCTTTACTAGGGTGCGTGGCGATTTCTAATGGCTCGTCGCCAATGGCATGGTAGTTGTGTTGGCCAAAGCTTGGTGGCCTCTTCTCCTCCTTGCCACCTTGCTCGGCTAGCTATGCTTGTGTGTGAGGTGTGTGTCATGTCTTGTGTCATGCTGTGGAACCAAAAGAGGCAAGAAAGAGAAAGGGTCTGGGGAGGGAAGGCGGGCCTACTTGGTGTCGGACTGAAAATAGCAATGAAGGTGGTGACAGTTATGGTGTGGTCCTCACGCGCTTGGTGACATGGCCGGCCTCCTCTTGTCACTGTGGTGGTTATCGGTCTATTGTCTCCTTGTTGCTGTGGCCAGCCCACGATATCACCTATGGTCCCTATTCTTCTTCTTTATCTTCCTCGACCTTTCTAGCTCCTCTCCTTCGTTCTCCCTTCCTCCCCTTCTCTCTGTGTGGCTCAGCGGTGGTGATGGCTATGTTTTTGTGGACTATTTCTGCTGGTCGAGTGGTGTAAGGGAGGAATTGGGGTTGGCTATCTTTTGATTTTGCTTTGAGGCCTCCTCTCGGTTGTGAATGGAAATGGAGTGGGCATTGTGAGGCAGAAGACTAAGGTTGGCTTAAGAGAGAGGAGGCACTTGGCTCTCTCTCTCTATCTCTCTTCGGTCCTGTGCATGACCAATTTGCCCTCACCTTATCCATGGCTCTCTCTTGGTTCTTCGGTCCTGTGCATGACCAATTTGCCCTCACCTTATCCATGGCTCTCTCTTGGTTCATTATTGGCTTTAGGACTATTGGTCCGAAGGGTGGGCTGTGCACTGTGCTTTGGATTTTCTACGGAAAGGCAGGTCATTAAATATGTGGGCGTTGGATTTTCTAACTGTCAGATGACGAGGCCCACTTATGGTGAGAGGCGCCAACTGGCCCGAGACGATTTGGGAACCTCGATGAACGCCACTCAAATTGACTTTTTATAGTTGGAGGGTTCTGACGATGATTTTTCTTTATTTCTTTTTATTCTCTCTTGAATTGTTCTTTTTATTCGCTGGTGGGCTAGGGCTTCGGTTGGCTCTAGGGGGTTCTATTTAATGCTATTTTTAATGCACTCTCCGGCCATGCAGTTACTCATGTTTTTATTGTTTGTATGAGATTCCTGCAATTAACCAAGTATTGTAATAATGTTTATTTTACTTGGGTATGCCCATCTTAATTTCTAGTAGTAAATTCTTGTAATTCATTGAGTTGTAATTATCTTAATAAGCCTCAATTTATTGTTTGTTTAGGTTAATTATACTATTTTGGAGTAATTAATATTTAGGGTTCTTTCATGCATAAGCCACTGCTTTATGTTCGGTTGATGTATATGTCCACACACCAAAACACACCAGATTGCAACAAGGAGACGAGGAGGGTAGCGGAGGCAACGAGGAGCCAAGGAGAGCTGCGGCCGCCTCAAGGGGAGCGCCACCGTGGATGAGGACCCAAGGTGAGCGAAGGCAGGTCACACGGGAAACGATTTAGGTTTTGCCAGTTGGACAGTTCAGTTTGTGGTTTGGGTTTTTGTCAAGAGACCGCTTCAGGTTCTGCCTTGAACCAGCCATTTTTAACAGAGTTCTTCCTACTTGTGTAATTCCTGGCCCACATTTCCTATTTTTTTCTAATTTTGAGAATATTAATTGTTAGTAATAAAAAAATTAGTGGAAATATGTTTATTTGGAAGGGAAAAAAGTCTGTAATGAAAACAACGCGTTATCGATTCCCAAGTCTACAAGGCCTTCACTAAATTATGCAGTTAGTTGGGGTACCACTGAACCTGAATGGTTCATTATCTTCTAAACGTGCCCACCCCAGGAGAAGTCCATGTGGGCCTGATCCAGACTCAGGCTAGCCCAAAACTAAAGCAGGAGCAAAGAGGAAAGCAAGCACCGAAGGTGGGCATTGTGCTGGCATCGCCTAGGCCTATCGTGCTTCGGGTCACGTCATGACGTACTGGCTTGGTCCGGTCACCCTGTTGTACTGTGCCGTGCTAGCCCACCTCGCCTCTGGCTAGGCTTAGGCACGTCCCAAAACCTGTCATGTTGACATCGTGCTGTGCCAGCCCAAGCCTAGCCCGAAGTAACTATACACGATGAAGGCGGCGGTGACGATGGCGGCGGCGGCTGCCATCTTCATTTCTCTCGTACCCATCTCATTAAAACTAGTTAAAATTAAATTAGTTGCATAAAAACATAGGCATGTAATGATATAAATATTTTAGGGGAAAGTGGAATTTCCTTCATATTTTAAAGATACAATGTTACTGTCTCGTTAAAAACCTTATACCCCATAGTGGGGTTCTCCGAGTAAAAAAAGAGTACAATAACAATGTGTATACATACTAACTATAACAACATGCGTATATAGTATCTACTCATCAATGTCCATATGACGGTCATCCATGCCGTAGTCTCCTATGCTTGGTGAGAGGCGACGAGCATCAACAGGAGTTGGAGCCAAAGAAGGACTAGGAAGCGATGTCGGGAGCGTACACTAGGCACCCTGCTGCCCTTTTCGTGCTACAACTCCTCTACATACCGCTCAGGAGCTCCTTGGTGCTCCGACTTCTTGGTAGCATATTGGATGGATGGATTGTGAATAAATAGGGAGATTAGATGCATGTTGAAGAAATGAGGAGAGTGGATGGATGGCTAAAGAAATGAGGAGAGTAGATGAAAGGTGAAGAAATGAGGAGAGTAGATGAAGGGTGAATAAATGTTGCTCCTAAATGTTGCTTCTAACTGTTCTTCTCCCGAATGTTGCTTCTGACCGTTCTTCAATTCTTCTCCCGAATGTTGTTTTTTGACCATTGTTTGCATCTTTCGGAGACTGAGCCCTCACCTCTCTCAAAGGCTAAGCTCTCTCCTCTCTTTCTCTTTCAGACTCTGTTCTCTCGGTCTATGACTTGTCTTCTCCAGTCCCCAGCAAAGGTATGTGCTAGTGTAACATTAAACTAGCAGCTAGCGCAATTTGTGGCCGTGTAAGGTACTAACACGCAAGAGCTACATGATTCCCATTTCCTCACTGTCCTCCCTACAATTCTCCAGACATGAGTCACATGGATATATTTGTATACGAGTGACACAAGAACACATAGTTGTGTAAGGTAATAATTGGTTTCGACCTCCTTGACCCCCTCTCTCTCCTCCCATTCTTATCTCATCCTGCGTTGATGTGTTCTGTCTCTATGTCTCATCATCATTCACCAGTTCCACCACTAGTCACTACTACAAAAAGAGTCATCACAGACGGTTCAAAACTGTCATCATAGACATTTTTTTGAACCATCTGAATTTATGTGTCAGTGATAATCAGAGATTATAACCGTCTGTGATAAATACATCATATACGGTTTATAACTAGAATCGTCTGTGAAGAACACTATCACAGACGGTTCTAGCTACCAACTGTCTGTGATGTGTGAGTATCATAGACGGTTGGTATATAGAACCGTCTGTGATACTCCCCCATCACAGATGGTTTATACCACAAAACCGTCTATGATGGTTCATTGTATACCTAATTTTTTTCTATTTTTCAGCTTGCCTCAGGAAACGTTAAGTCGTTAACTATATCATTTAAAAACAAGCAAATACAGTAACAAACATAGCAACACATTCTATTTCTATTAAGATTAGAATCCACCATTACAAAATCATAAGATATCGAGTATGTTACTCATAGCTCTGCATACACAAGAGAACACTTACAATTTCACGGTTACAAATTTAGAAACACTACAAGAAATTTTAGGCTAATGCAAGCTAGACTTACACATCCTTCATTAAACTACAATCTAAAACAAGTGGTGCGGGAAAATTTTCAAGTAGCAGAAACAAAAAGGCATCGAGCACCATTTTCAGCTTCTATGCCAAATTCAACAGCTTCTATACCGGCGGCTTAGAATAGTGTAGATTTGACATTACCTTCTTCCTTTCCATCTTGCTTCAAATGAAATTTCAGTCACTCTTGCCGAACCCCTTCCCACCCTTGCCATGCACAAACGAGTTGGAGTAGTACTGGTGGTATTGGTTCTTCGAGCAGGGAGAGGGGGTTAATAAGGGGCGAGAGGTGGGGAGGAGAACGGTGCCTGCCGTTCGATGTGGAGAGAATAGACGGGTGAGATCGAGATCCTCGGGGATATGACGTGGATCAGTGACGTGGCGGGACATCACAGACAGTTTGGATTACAAACCGTCACTAATAGAGACATCACAGATGGTTCATAACAAAAACCATCTATGATAACAGGAGATATCACAGACGGTTCATAACAAAAACTATCTGTGATAATGGTGTCACAAAAATAATATATCGGTACAATATAAATAATTAGTCTCAAAAGATAAAATAATAAAAGTTTATATGGCTTATATATACTCGTTTGAAAGGTTTCGATGAGATCTACAACTTTGCAGTTGAGACAAAACCCAAATTCCGAAGGGAAGATAAAAATTTTGGCAAAAACAGAAACTGAAAACTTAAAATGCAAATTTAGGGCTAAAGATGACCGATTTTGAGGGTCTTAGAGGGCTACTAGCGTAAGTAGGTCACTTTTTTTTGAATCGGGCTCGTCGTTAGCTTTCCAACGAGTAAAAGAATGTCGAAAACGGACACCGTATGCAAAAGTTATGCCCGTTTTACTAAAGGTGTCTCAAAACTAAATCCTACTCGGACTCAGGCGGGAGATTATGAAATTTTAGGGGATTATAAGGTGGGAAATATATCACAGATGATTTTTAATACAAACCGTCTGTGATATAAATTATCACAGAGGGTTTTTAATGTAAATCGTCTATGAAGTATCACAGACGGTTTAAATAAAATACCGTTTATGATGTCTACCATTATCACAAACGGTTCTTATCAAGAACTATCTGTGAATTATAACAGACGGTTCTTGATAAGAACCGTTGTATTATCACAGATGATTCGTATAAATAATCGTTTGTAAAAATACCATAGACGGTTATTCGTATGAACCGTATGTGATACTTATAGCATAGACGGTTCCTAGGAACCATCTGTGATGTAAGCGTCCAGTTTAGCATCTTTTGTAGGCGTGAGTCCACTACACAGAGACAGAGCTGGGCAGCCCAAGGTGAGCCAAGAAGGACCCTCTTTGCTCCTCGCCTCTGCCTTGCCTTTCTTCGTCGGTGCCTCCTTCGGCCGGCCGTACGATGGTCGCTGCAGCGCTCACTGCTCGGCGCCCGCTCCAGCTGTCCTTGCTCGGCATGTCCACCAGTGTCGGCGCCGGTGCTCCTTGCTTGGCGGTTGCTCCGACGCTCCCTACTCGGCACCCGCCCGGTGCTCCTTGCTCAGCATGTCCACCAGCGTCGGCTCCGGCGCTCCCTGCTCGACAGCTGCAATCGCCATGTACCAGATCAGCTTGGCCACCCTGGCCGGCATGCAACCGTCGAGCACACGACGACGAAGTTGCTGATGATGGAGTCCGTCGTCGTTGCCATTGGCGGCATGGACTACTAGACGCTAGGTGAGGGAGTTGCGGCTGACGGGGAGTGCATGAGCCTGCACAGTGGCAGCGACGAGGAGGATGGCGGCTGCAGCATCGACAGCTCCCGCAAGAAACTCTGCTGTCCAAGATCAGTCCACCGTGCTCGAGGACAGCTTCTGGGAGTGCAGACAATGGAGGCGAGGCGGCGAGCCGAGGTGGACAGCCTTGCGGGAGGCGAGGCGGACGCCTTCGTGCTGACCGTGCCCTCCATGCCGGGCCGGCTCGAGCATGGCACGCCATGCGGGGCCGGGCCACTCGTCGTGCCAGTTTTCCAAGCCTAACCCAGCCCGCCATTTGTGCCGTGCTAGCCTGGCCCACCACGTGGCGTGCCTAGGCCATGCCGAGCCGCTAGGCCTCGGGCTGGCACGAAATGGCCCAGCCCAACTTTCACCTCTAGCAAGCACCATCCTATTATTCCAGCCACCTCATCCTTGCCATGCCCCCTCACTTTCTATGAGTAAAATAAACAAGAAAGAGACATTAGCATGCAAACAAAAAGACAGCTTGATGAAATGCAGGGCCCCAATGATATGTATGAAAGAACCAAATATCCCAAAGCTAAAAGATGGAAGCTGAAGAGCAAAGACACAAAGTTTGGGTTCTTTTTAGTTGCGGCTGATGGTTTATAGTTGGGCTAATAACTTTATGGTTACAGATGATGGCTTTTGATCTTAGCGTGAGTGCTTGTGCGAATAAACCGAATTCCGATAAGCTGCTTCAAAAAGGCTGTCCTGATAAGCCATTTCAAAAAGACGTCGAAGAAGTCCTTTTTGTTTGTTCGGAGGAAGCCATAAAGCCTTAGGCTTTGTTCTTTTTGGCTTTTCAGTCGGTTTTTAGCTTCGACTTTTATCAGACATTATTATTCATCAAACCTAACAGTCACAACAAAAAATCATCAGCCGCAACTTAAAAGAACGTTGTCTAGCCATAAACTAAAAAGAAGGGGCAAAGAAAGAGAAATGATGCCGCAACAGGCGTTTTCTGCATCAGGTCTGAATTCAATTTTACATATAGTCAAAATGTGCGTGTAAAATAGCCTTGACTAGAAAATATTTGGATGTGGAAGCTGGTATATATCTCGTGTCTAGATGCGCGATTGGCAGCTGTATTAGTTAGTATGAGTTTTCTTAATTTAATGATATGTATAGACTTTGAGGCCCGAGAACAATTGGACTGACTGACTGCTTGGGAAAAACTAGCATTGCCTCCGGTTGAATGGGGGCCTAGCTTGTAAGGCGTATCTCATCTCTTGTGTAGAGCAATTTTTCAAGTGAAGGAAATGGAAGTGAGTTTATTCTGTGACCGCTCGCGTAGTTCTTGGTTGTGCCAAAACCCTCGTCCCTGAATAGCCGGTCAGCTGCTGAGCTGGCACTTCCACCCACAGTCGCAGGCAGTGAGCCAAGTCCACACAGTGCCAGCACGGCAGCACCCACCCAAGAAACAAAACTTGGGCGGCAAGACAAGGAAGGGCCATGCGGCTGGCGGCCTGGCCCCACCAGCAGCGCCCGGGTGAGAGCATGCGACCGAGCGAGACAGATCATGATCCAACCACTCGGCCGACGGAGGTATACTTCGGTTTGTGTAAAGAGACAATCAGGTTTTGACGTGTGGCATGAAATGATGTAGTAATATTGTAGCAAGCACTGCATAACACTGTAGCGCATGAAAAAACCCTAACAATTGTGCCGCGCTGCTACGGTGAAAAATCTTTTTTCTATGGTGCCACAGTGTTTGCATGTCGTATGTCATCGTCTAGTTGACTTGTTATACAACTCAGTCTATACCACTGATACTCAACAAAATTTGTCGACTAGGAGAGAGAGACCGAGCAGAAGTGATAACTAGAAGAGAGGGCCGAGCAGAAGTGCCGACTAGGAGAGAGAGAGCGTGCAGAAAGTGCTGACCAACAGAGGACGCTCGCGTTAAGTAAACAACCTTATTGATATAATCTGTCTATTATTCCCCGGGATGGCGCCCTAGAGAGCAATGTCACGTTGGTATTTTTTACGAAAACACCCTCCAGTTGTTTAAAATTGCATATGGATTCTTGATTTTTACTGAAAAACTCTACCATATCAGCACTTTCATGAAAAGATTCTCTACTTTTATTGAAATTACATATGAACCATCGATTTTTATAGGAGGCCTTCCTTCTACGTGATTAAGATCCGCGCTTTTTCCTAAATTACATATGGATCTTCTGTTTTTCTAGAAAAGCCATTCGTTTTCTCAAAAAATATGTAAAGGTGTTTGATTTTTTTTTTCAGAAAAACATCTCTATAAAATATCTACTTTTGTTTCGGTTGACGTTGCTAGTGCGATGGGTGTTCCGCAGCCAGTTGATTGATCCGTCGCAGCGCTCGGCTTCCTCGCTGTTTCGCCCTTGCATCGCATTCGCATCCGCATCGACCCCACCGCCCTCTTCCTTCCTTCATGGCGAATTAACCCCTGCTTCTCCGGCTTCCTCCTCCTCCTGCTGCTGCTGCTGGTGCTCCGCTCCGACCGGGTCGGCTGGGGCCGCGCCGCGGCTCCGCTTCCTGCAGGTGAGGGAACCCCCTTCTTGCCGAGTATCTCCGTCGAGGCGTGCTTCCTTGGGGGTTGGATTCTTCCGCTCTTGCCGTTCTGTTCTTGGGGGTGGGGGTGTGGGCTACTGCGCTGGTGGATTTAGGTGTCGTTTTGAGTGGGAAGAGATGGCTCCCTGCTGCGGCGGCGATTTTACTAGGGTTCTTTGTCTCGCCTTGTGGGTGGTTTAGGCCTCGGTGTGTCTGGATTGGTGCGTTTGGGGGCATGGAGAGATTCATTTCGTGTTACGGTTGGTGCGGCGCCAGATTGGGGTTCTTTGCCTCACTTTGTTTAGTGGGGTCTCCCACCAGGTGGGGATTCGAGTCACGCATGGTGGAGATTGCGATGCGAGCTCGTTACTGGCACTACCAATGGATTGGTCGATTGGTGGTCGGATGAAGTAATGGGCTTTACTTCGTTTCTTCCACCCCATTCGTAAATTGGGAGGATCAGTATTCAGGATGGCTCTGCTCGAACCTTGGCCCTCGAATGGTGGATCTTTAGGATCAGCCTGCGGATTTGTAAAATGTTTATTAATCTGGGTTCTGGATTATTGTTGCAACTCACAGTCGATGCGTCTGACACTTGCCATGTCACAGATTAACGGAAAGAAACAGATGACAAGAATAATTTCCCGATTTGTCAGCCAAGAGAGCAAACTCTGCTTTTGTTTCTATCCCAGCGTAGTTTACCCTATTAACAAGTGTTACCCCCCAAGTGTATTAAGGTCAAATTTCCAGTGGCTATATACATTTTTCTCATGCTTTAGATCTTCCTCGCGCCATTTGTGTTGCTGACAAATGAATGAAGTGATTACAATCCTGGAATCTGTCAATATGGGACAGAAAACAATGAAGTGATTACAATCCTGGAATATGTCAATATGGGACAGAAAACAATGAAGTGATTACAATCCTGGAATCTGTCAATATGGGACAGAAAACACTGTTCATTAGAGAAATATTGAATTTGTTGGCTCCCTTACAAACGGATTTGGGATATATAATGGTACATATTAGCTCTCAAAAATTGAGTTTGTACCTTCTAACTTTAGGTATTTAATTGTTGTGATACTAATCATACTATATGCTGAAAATGCTTCCATGGGTGAAATTAATGCACTTGGTTCTTCCAAACCTGCTGTCATGTCATTATTTTTCATAAGATGCTGGATGGATGTTACTGAGCACAATTATATTCGTACTTAAAAAAACAAACAAAAGGGAAGAACTGAGATCTCTTGCCCTGTTTTAATGCTGAAGTAATGTGCAGAGATCCATGGTAAATTAGGTTTAGTGTCAGGAAATAAATCCTTAAGAATTTCCGCTTTACTAGCAAGATTAATAAGATTTGTAGTCTGTCTTTGTAGGCAATAATTGTTTGTACTAATGACTAAATACAGTTTTTGAATTGTTGTACTGATCATGTTTGTGTTCTATGATTCTTGCGCAGATTTTTTTAAATGGAAACTTTGCGTGACTTGGCCCTACCACCAGGATTTGGATTCCATCCAAAAGATCACGAACTCATTTCTCACTATCTGAAAAAGAAAATTGTTGGCCAGAAAATTGAATATGATGTTATACCAGAGGTGGATATATACAAGCATGAACCATGGGATTTACCTGGTAAGTTGAACAATCTCTCACAGTTCCATATTGATCATTTAGGTTGATAGAGAAGTGCGGAGAATTATTTTGTTGTTAAGGTTTGGCTATCCATTGGAACTAGATACATGCCCCTATTCTTTTGAGCTTATGGCTTACCCTGAACAAACAAACGGGATGGCTTTTCCGTCGCCTTTTAAAGCGGCTTATCAGGATAGCCTTTTCGAAGCGGTTTATCGGCATTCGGTTCGTTCGTACAAACGCTCATGCTAGGGCCAAAAACCATTAGCCTCAGCCTGAAAGAGCATGGCCATATAAAATTCTTTTTGTTTTCGGACTGAGTCCTCTAAAGTCACATGATCATAATATTCTTGTAGATGGGATCATATACAACTAGACAAATTTGGCAAGAATAACTGAAGAATGCGACATAATTTATTTCTTTAATCAATGATAGTAGTACTGGTTTTGTCAAATAAAGGGCATGCAGTTGATTGCTAATGGTGTATCTTCTTTGTCCAGTACGGCAGTACCTGTCATTGAGCTCTATGGATGAGTTACTTTTCTTCTTTTTAGCATCCCTTGTTAACACATTTTAGGTTTTCTGTATTATGTGGTTTAAATCATCATTATATCTAATCCTCTGATGATATTTCATATTACAGCGAAGTGCAATGTTCCAACTCAGGATAACAAGTGGCATTTCTTCGCCTCGCGCGACAGAAAGTACCCTAATGGTTCTAGGTCAAATAGGGCAACAATTGCTGGGTTTTGGAAATCTACTGGAAAGGACCGAACCATAAAGATGAGCAACCGGACCATAGGAACGAAGAAAACATTAGTTTTTCATGAAGGTCGGCCTCATTCTGGAAGACGTACTGAGTGGATTATGCATGAATATTACATAGATGAGAATGAATGTCAAGCCTGTCCTGATATGAAGGTATTGGTCTAATGGTTGAGGTTTCAAATAGTATTTATATTTACATGTTATAGACTTAAATGTGCACTGTGCCTTCAAGCCACCCTACAGACAGCTTGCGGGGTTAAAAGGGCCCCTCCTATGCTTTGTTGCCTGAGATTTAGATCCAGTATGCTCATGTTGTTTTTTTGTTCTTCAGGATGCCTTTGTTCTTTGTCGGGTTACTAAAAGAGATGGCTGGAGATCAGAGAAAGATACTGAGGTGAACAACAGTGACCCTCATCCACAACAACCAAATGATGCTGCTACATCAGTTGTCCGTGCTGAACAACCAGATGCTGCTGTTGCATCAGTTATCGGTGCTGAACAACCAAATCATGTTGCTACATCGGTTACCAGTGCTGAATTACCAATTGATGTTGCTATATCAGGTATGACTGCTGGTACAGTAACTCCAAATGGCGATGACGAACTGCAACTGCAAGCATGGCTGGAAGAACTGTTTGATCCTTCCTATAACCCTGTACAGGATCCTGTTTCTGCTGACCTGTCTCTGGCTGAACAAAGTGCTGAATCATTGGTATGTTCATGTCACTCAGTAGTTTACAGACCTAAAATAATTCAACCAATATTTCATTATGAAGTTTTTGGGGCTCTAGTTCTCCTGTAATGTGTTTAATGTATAGACAAGTAGCTGTCGGATAGTGTTACAAGCTAACGTGTTCATTCTTATAACAAATTTGATCTCCACGTTCATGTGCTGGTTGGTGGTTAGTAGTTAGATAAAAGTTAGCCATGCTTGATAAAGCACTTCTTCCAGACATACTGAACTTTGTCAAGATGTGTATACCATACACAATACTTCACTATAACAAAGTTTCTGACCCTGGTACTGCGCCGATTCCCGGTTGATACTAATTATAAGCTTGTAACTGGTGATTTACTGATATAAACCCCTAGGCCTAGGTAAGTCGTAATGCGGTGCCCTTTGGCTGTACCTGGGTAAACTAGCTGGCTGGTTTTTTGCTATCTGATGCAGAGAGCATTGTTGTTGTTGTTGTTATAAAAAAAAACTCTGAAATCATGCATTCCTGTGCAATGATAATTTGATACTCGGCCAGAATCACTATAACTTGTAACTTGGATTGTGTAAGTAGCCCTGATGCCAATGCCTTAAAGTAGCCTATTTGCTACCAGTTTGTTCCTGTCTCTTCTGAGATTTCTGGCTATTGCCGCCTTGCTCGTACCTGGCCCGCTGGCCGGTTATCACTGGGAAACAGGAAAGTAAACTTCGATTATAACAATGCTTTCATATAATTCTGTTCCTTCTGAACAAATTGTTACTCGCTAGAGTCTTGCTGTTGGTGATAGCAAGATCCTTACTCTCATCGAGAGGATGACACTTGGGGATGGGACAATTTTCTTGCTTATTTCTCACACAATGTCATGCCAACCTGAGGGGTTGGGGATACAAATTTATAGGCTGCTAACCAGCCAAGCATATGCTAAGATGCTAGTCCTAGATGCTAGTCAAAAGCTGTCCTAAAGCTAGTCTAAGATGCTAGTCTAAAGCTGTCCTAAAGGTAGTCTAAGATGCTAGTCTAAAGCTGTCCTAAAGCTAGTCTAAGATGCTAGTCTAAAGCTGTCCTAAAGCTCAAGATGCTAGTCTAAAGCTGCTGTACAAAAACCATGTGCCCACCCCACAAAGACCACAGTACAGGGACTTATTCATCATTCTCCCCCTAAGTCTTGTGCGTCGTCTTGTGGGAAAGTTGAACCATCCCGATCCTAGAGTAGAGCTCGAGGAATTTGACCTCCCAAGAGGCTTGGTGAGCAGTGTCCGCAAGCTGATCCGTGGTGTTGATGTAGCTCGCATTGATGTCGCCTTCATCCAAATGACCTCGGATGAAGTGGTACTTCACCCGGATGTGCTTGCTCGTTCGTGGAAAACGGGTTCTTTGTCGAGCGAGCGGACTTGTCGCCCACCCCGAGCGCCACCGCGTGTGTCTCGCCGAGAGATCACCAAGCGATCGAGCGAGCCGGCGCTGAGTCGGCGGTGGAAGCCGCTATGTACTCGGCCTCACACCGACAGGCCACCACCGCCGCTTGATCGATCGCCACCAACGAGGCACTTGCCGAGAAGAAGAGAATCCCGCTTGTGCTCTTGCCGGTGTCGATGTCGCTGCGTGGTCGCCGCCGTGCATGCGGATGAAGCGCGCGTGCGGACACCTCGGGTAGTGCAAGCCGTGAGTCGGAGGTGCCCGCAACGTAGCGGAGAATCCTCTTCACGACCGCCGATGCTCGTCGTCGGTCGCATGAACCGATCGACGAGCCGACGGCGAACGCCAACCGGGCGCGTGTGGGCGAGGTAGCGAAGGCGCCCACAATGTGCCGATCTTGCGTCGCGTCCACCTCTCCGCCGTGCTCTCACGACTCGGCCGACCTCTCCTCCATGTGAGTGTGGGCCGGGTTGCGATCGGTGAGCCCGCCACTTCGGCGGTGCGCTGGCATAGGCGGTCCGACGAAGGAGATCTGGAGCCGTCCCGGTGGACCTCGATCCCGTGTAGAAGGAGAGAGCCCCCCAGTCGCTCATCCGGAAGGCGGTCTTCATCTCCGCCTTGAACGCCTCGACCTCGGCCTCGCTGGGCCGGTGATCACCAGTCGTCGACGTGACGCCACCGCCAGGCGTTGCGCCTTTGCCCCGCGATGAGCTGCGACCTGCGTGCGCGCTCTGCTGGAACCCCATTTGCTTGAGGTGGAGTCCAGCTTAGCGTTCGGGCTCGTGGTGCTGCGCCGCAGCCGTAGAGCCTTCGCGCAGCGAGAACCTTGCCTCCTGCCGGGATGACGAATCCCGCGGTGACGGACGTAGGCCTCCTTCAAGTCGCCGTTGAGGAAGGCGGACTTGACGTCCATGTGATGGACGCGCCAATCCTCCCGGCCGCAAATGCGAGAAGACGAGCGAGACTCCATGCGCGCGCGGAGTGCGCGGCGTCATCGGTCGACCCTCCCTGCCACGAAGCCTCATGCCACCAAGCGAGCCTTGTGCTTGACGATGGCGCCGGCCATCCCGCTTCGGCGAACACCCACTTAAGGGTGATCGCGCGGTGGCCGGCAGAAGATCCGCCGGCTCCCACGTCCGGTTCCGCGACGACGGCGTCCATCTCTCGCTTCATCGCGACACGCCACGCCGCGTCTCCTCGCTCGGCGAAGGCGGGGCTCGCCGTCGTCGCCGCGCCAAGTGCGGCTCGCCTCCGAAGTCATCTTTGCGCCGATCCGAGGACGGGCGGCTCGCCGAGATGTTGTCCATGGTACGATAAGCGCGAGGCTCGTCGACGTGGTCCTCGTTGTGAGACAATGAGTAGCGAACTCCACCACGCGCGCTTCGTCGTGAACCGGCCGCTGTTGGGCGATCCGGTGGTGTGGCGCCGGTGCAGAGAGTGGTGGCCGGTGCGGGAGAGCGTGGAGTGGCCGGTGGTGAAGAGTGGGGCGTGGCGGTGCCGGCGTGATGGAGCACTCGCCGAGCCGTGGCGAGCAAGGTGTCGAGTGGGCGAGCTCGGTGAAGATGAGCCGCTAGCTCCCGCTCTCGAAGTGGGCGTAGTCGACAACAAAGTCCCGAGAGTCGGTCGAACCGCCGTCCACCGCCTTGTCCCACGTCACGCCCGCCGCCGTCGAACACGCCACGCGAGATGCGACGCGCGCGTGTGACGGTCGAGATGCGGTAGGCCTTCGAGCCTTCCGCGTAGCCGGCGAACACTCCCGAGTGCTCCGCCGCTCAAGCTTACCGATGTGGCCAAGCTCCTTGGCGAACGCGAGGAGCCAAGACCCGCAAGTGGGAGATCGCCGCTTGCGCCATGCCAAGCCTCGTGACGGCGTCCGCTGCCGAGCGCCTGGTAGGCGGCGGTTGAGGATGTAGACGGCCGTCACCACCGCCTCCCCGAAGACGGCAAGCATCCCCTTTGCTTGAGGAGAGCCCGAGCCATCCCCACAACCGCTCGTTGCGCGCTCGACGACGCTGCTTCGCTGCGCGGTGCATGCGGCGGAGTAGTGGCGCTGAATGCCCTCATCGGCCGCAAGATGACGCGAATTCACCGCCGTGAATTCGCCGCGTTGTGCAGTGCGCGGACGCGCAGCTTTGCGCCGCGCTCGCCTCCGCGCAGCGACTGCGTGCGCTGATGGCGTCCGCAGCCTCTCCTTGCCGCCGAGGACCATCACCCACATGTAGTGGGAGAGGTCGTCGACGAGCGGCAGGAAGTAGCGTCGTCTCCCGGTGTGGCCGGTGTCACCAGCCACACAAGTCCCCGTGCACAAGCTCGAGCCTCTCCTTGGCTCGAAACTCGCCCGCCGGGAAAGGGAGTCGCCTGCGCCGCCAACACGCAGACGCCGCAGAATCGCTCCACATGGTCAAGGCACGGCAGTCTCGCACCATTTCCGTGGCACCGAGCCGCTTCAAGGCCTCGGTGAAGGTGCCCAAAGCGCTCGTGCCCATCGCCACGCCTCGTCGTCCCGACGAGCGAGACAGAGGGTTGTGTCACTGCGCGTGAAGAATGTAGAGTCGATTTGCGCTCGTTACCTTGGCAAGAAGGCGGCGCGAAGATCCCAAATCCAGCAGACACCGTGCTCGATCTCGACACGCGAACCGTTCTCATCCACCGTCCCAAGGCGATGATGGAGTTCCACAGATCGGGGATGTAGTAGACGCCGGTGGCGGCTGTGCTCATCGGACACGGTGGTGAAGATGACAGAGCCGACGCCTTGATTTCCACGCGAGGCGCCCCAAACTTGACGGAGCCTCGGGCGCTAGAGTCAAACTCGGCGAAGAGCTCCGTCGACCGGTCATGTGATGGGTGGCGCGGTGTCGAGGCACCACCCGTTAGTCTTGTCGTTTGAGCCGTGGCCGGAGGGGCATGTGCTTTGGCTCGTCAAGGTGGAGGAGAGCCATGCGCGCGGTGTCGCTGGAGGTAGTTCGATGCTCGCATGAGCAATGAACGAGCTACCGCTCCTCCTTCGCCGCGCGACGTGGGCTCGCCGCGTCGTGGTCGCCGACAATCCAGCCCAATGACCAAGCTTGCCGCAGCTTGTGGCAAGAGTCGCCTCGTCGCGCTTTTGTTTGCCGCCAGCGCCGCCGGGCGCCCACGGCCATCACCTCGGACGCCCTCGCGCCGCCGCTGGCGTCTTTGCGTGGCTTGCCGTGCTTGCTGCGCTTGCGCCGCTTTGTCGTGGAAGAAGGCTCTTCTTCTTCGTCACCTGGCCGCAGCCCACCGCTCCCGAGTGAGGAGGAGCTTCCGCCAATGGTGACGGGTCCCGAGAGGCGCCGTGGCTCATCGCCGCCAACGACCTTGAGGCGACCCAACGCCTCCTCGATCGTCATCGTGGAGAGGTCCAGCAGAGACTCGATCGAGCGAGCCATCCGCTTGTACTTCTGGGGGCGCAGCGGAAGAGCTTCTCCACGCTCTCTTCACCGTAGGTGTCGCCACCGAACTGCACCAACTTCGCAATGAGTGTTGAGACGGAGAGCAAAGTCATCAACGCCTCACCGCTTGAAGGCCAAGTTCTCCCACTCCGCGCGTAGTGCCCGCAATGTAGACTTGCGCGCGCGCCGCCGATGCGTCTTTATAGCGATGGCGTCCTAAGCCTCTTTGGCGATCCGCTTGTTGGTAAGCGAAATCGCATCTCGGGCGGATCGCAGCGATGATGAGCATCCAGCGCCGTCGATCCCGGTCGTAGCCGACGCGCCGCATCGATCGCATCCCACATATGCCGCGACTGAGCTTTACCTCATCACCGCAGACCACTCGACATAGTTGGTCTTGGTGAGGGTAGGCCACCCGCCGTCGGGCCGATGTCCTCGACGATACCGGTACTCGTGGTGACCACGATGCCGACCGGGAGAGAGCCGCCGCCGCTGTGAAGGCCGCGCTCTCGCCGACCCGCACGTCGCCGCCGCGCGCGCCTCCTCCAGAGCGTCACCGCGCGTCGCGCTGTCTGGCTGCCGCCGCGCTCGTGGCGTCGCGCGGCCATCGCGCCGCCGCGCGCGCCTGTTGCCCTCCTCTCAGCCGCTCAAGATCCGCGTCGCCATGCCATCGCAGATGGAGCTGCTTTATTCTGCCGCCGCGTAACCTTGAGCTCCGCTGCCGCCGCATGCGCCTGCCGCCGCCGCCGCCGCTTCCGCTCCGCTCGCTGCTGCCGCTCGCCGCCCGCCAGCCTTGACGCCCTTTCCGCCGCCACGCGGTCTCGCCGCCGCTTCGCTCGCTGCTGCTGCGCGCGCGAAGCTCGGCCGTCACGACGCCGCGTGCTCGAGGCGGCCGAGCGCCGAGATCGCTTGCGGACATGGCGCGCTATTGGGGCTGTTGCGTGGAGAGAGGGCTGCCGACGACGAGCCGCTGCCGCCTCCGAGAGGAGTGAGCGGGGCAGCGGAGCCTGCTGCTCACGGTCGGGCTGCTGCGAGGCCGGAGAAGGAGATGAGCAGGAGATGCTCAGACTACAGGATAGTATAGCTCTGATACCACTTGTTACTCGCTGGAGTCTTGCTGTTGGTGATAACAAGATCTTTACTCTCATCGAGAGGATGACACTTGGGGATGGGACAATTTTCTTGCTTATTTCTCACACAATGCCATGCCAACCTGAGGGGTTGGGGATACAAATTTATAGGCTGCTAACCAGCCAAGCATATGCTAATATGCTAGTCCTAGATGCTAGTCAAAAGCTGTCCTAAAGCTAGTCTAAGATGCTAGTCTAAAGCTGTCCTAAAGCTCAAGATGCTAGTCAAGCTGCTGTACAAGAACCATGTGCCCACCCCACAAAGACCACAGTACATGGACTTATTCATCACAAATACATTTTTAATTTTAAATTGTGGGCAGTTCTTTGTGCAAATTATGGGTGTTTTTTTTTCATTTTTGTACTGGACATGCTATATCATTTGACAGGAAGTCCCTGCTTTCAGAAAATAATAATATCCTCACTGTTTGCACTGTTGCAGAATATACTCACTCGTTGCCTTTTTTCTCCCTGCAGAATTTACAGAACCTTGATGCTGTGTCTCCTAATGTGGAACTAGACTATGCTAGTCCTAACCAGAATGTGGCAGATGATACAGACTACCTATTGGCAGAAGATATTTACAACATACTGTATCCCGGTATTGATGACTTCAATCATGGTGTACTCCAGGATCCTGCTGACCAGGCAGCTCTTGCTTTTGCTAACCAGACATACATGATGGGAATGGATGCTTATACTCTTCCAAACAACATTGTGGATGGAGCTCAGAAGGAAGAGGTGCAGTTACCTCAGGAAAATAATGAGCCGAATCTGTCAAACGAAGCTGCTGATACTGGAATTATACTACGAAGGCATCGTGGAACAACACCTGCAACTAGCATGTCACCATCATCTGGCAGGGTTAGACTTCAGGTTGGAATTAACAGGATGGTTACAAGCAACTCTGAATCTATCAACCAGACTATCAAGTTTGTGGACAACAGTGGTCATCGTGATCTCATGACTAATGTTGATCACCAGAAGAAACATGCACATGATGCTACTTCTGTCAAGCAGTCTGATACAGGGAAGTCAAGCACAGACCACACCAATCAAGGATTTTTCAGGGGCGTCCGAAAGGCATTTAGAGGCTGCTCAGCAGCTGGACTGAACATACTTATTGCAGTTTGCATGATTGGAGTTGCAGCTTCAGTAATACTGCATCATGGACGCCACACCCCTGCAGTCAGCCTATAGGAGAGGGGTCAGAAGCATGTTTAGCTGTTAGCTGTACAGGTCAGTGCCTTCAAGGAATGTAAATCAGTTCTGTTTGTGTTTCACTCGACGACACGGAATACCAGTAGGTGGTTTGGAATTGGCAGTAGCATTTTCCCACTGATCTTGGCAGTAGTTCCTCTGCTTTATATGCTTGCATTGAAGTAGATGGGCACCTGATTACTTCATCAGTCCTACAATATAAGTTTAAAGTCCACCATGTGTATAGACCAAAAAGACATTAAATTTAAGAGAAAAAGTTAATACCATTAGACATACTCCTATTAAATAATATACTGCAATTACTTATTCATTTTTTCAACACTAAAGTAGGGGTATGGGGTGAAAATATTATAATAACTATATCTTTAGTTTTCGCAGGGGATTTATATTATGAGACGACGTTTTGCAAGAATGATGACTTATATGTGGGACGGAGGGAGAATGTCGCTGGGCTGCTTGCCTTACGGAGATACTGAGTCGTTACACGTAATGTGTTCTTTGGTGCAGAACATTGATCCCCTTCTATCTGCGCCGGTTTTTGTACGGTGCTGTACATATGAAGATTTTTCTTTTTGCTCGACGTACTATCTGCCTAGCTATTATGATGATAGATGAATACCTGGCCAAAAAAAGCAAAAAAAAAAAACAAAAAGCAAAAAAGCAAAGGAAAAGAATAGCTGTGACAATTACTATTACATGTTTAGATTTGTAACCCTAAACCATGCTTAACCGCTTGCAGTGTTACATTTTGCTGTTTTGAGTACATTCTACATATGTAAATTGGCGAAGTCTCCACCTTTTTTCATACATGGACGATAGTCTCCACGCTTTTTCATACATGGACTAGTGGATGATTACAATATTATTGTTCATCTGGATTCATTCTGTAACGTCGGATGGCTGCTTCAGTACCTTTTTTTTAGATCGGCTGTTTCAGTACTTGTATTAGATGTCCCGTTTCCTTGATTTGCATTAAAAACGAAGCATGTATGACAGGCAGAACCGCAGAACATGTTTCGTGTCTCAAGGGAATTTCAGGACGCTGGAGAGCTCTCTAGTCTCTCCAAAGATCAGCAAAGCAATTCAAGCAAGATGTAGTATTCTTGTTTTAGACGAAAGAAATACGTATTCTGGTTCATGTCCCGACTAGAGAGAAAAAGGCGGTAACCAAACCTTGGTCCCAATGAATCGTACATTCCAAGGGGGCGTTTGTATGACCATATTACGGAGACAAACGAGCATCTGCCTCCGGCTGCGGCGTGATGCTTCCAACTTGAGGTCTTCAGTGAGTTTTAGGTTAAGAATTGTAGGAATTCTGTTCTGGACGAGATGAAATAACCAAATCTTTTCTTTCCCTGTTAGACGACCATGGCAACAATGCCATACATCATCATGTACATACAATACATCATAGAGTCGACTGATTGGTCGCTCCAACAGCTACAACCCACATATATCTGTAAACAGTGGTATGCTTGTACGTTGCAACGAAAAAATAAATAACATACCAATAACATATCTTTAATAACTATAATTTAATTATTGACAAAACTCAATAATAATATGATAACACAAAATCACAGTGGAGATATGCAAAATCAAGGGACACGTTCCCGCATCGGCACGGTTTTCTAGGACAGAAGAATACGGACCAACATACTATTTATGAACTCTCTTTTTTAAGCAATAATGTCAGATTGTCGAGAGAACGGATCACCATAAACTCGTATTTTTAAGTAGTATAAGAATCCATACATAACAATCGGCACCTTCTGTGATGCATTACCAATAAATAGCATCTCCCAGGTTGTCAACTATGGACGACAGTTCCCAAATGACGTATGAGATCAAACAACAACAACGGGTGCACATAACCAATAATACACAACAACTGCAAATATAATAATCTACCATTCACCGTAACCCAGCATTAGACCTTCGGCCTGAAGGCCATCCCCTTTTCTGTTAGATTACTTGCTACTAAACTGCGACTGGGGGTAATAACCCTCACTTGCATAGTACAAGAACTGTTATACCGCAACTGGGGGCAAATAACCCTCAGTTGCATAGTACAAGAACTGTTATTCTCCTATCCCGAGACCTGCGATAACACGCCAAGTGCCTGCCCTGAATATGATGACTGGGAGAAACTTTCAATACGATGTTGCTCAATAGCCATTTCCTTTGCACCAGTTTGACTTGACTACAGGACCCATCACCCACATGCTTTGCTTGCTTGCTTGGGAGTTCACCTCCTCTTCAAGAGCATTTCTAGAAAAAAAAAAACTCGGACAAGATAAACAATATTTTACACTTTGTTCTCATCATATTAAAATGATATGAGAAATTTGCCATAACAGTTGAAGTTATCTCCTCGAAAAGGAACAGAACTAGTAAACTGCTACCAGAATTGAATTTCAGGGCATAAAAATGGGAAGCTGCTCACCTCATTGAATGATTGGGAGCTATGCTATTCTCTCCAGTGCCTTGCCCAGAAGCCCTTCTTTCTTGTTGACTTGCTCTCTGAAATTGACCGGGATGGTCGAGAGCCCATTGAGAAATGCCTCCTCAAAAATGGCCTACTAAATGAGCCCTTCATGCTAGAACTTGTGCCTAATTTGGGCTCTATCTTACTTTTCTTCTGGTGCTTAGAGCTCCCATCTAGATCAATATCGACTATCACATTTTTAGGTACCTTGTTCTTAGTTTTTGATTCCAGCTTCCCAAATAGCTTCACTGTACATTTTTCACCGTGGGTGCATACAGGACAAGGAGGATCGTATTTGTCAGCTTCTGCAGTTAAGCTATCCAAGCAGTCAGCATGGTAAACATGGCCACACAATAAAACAGCGACAATGGCCAGGTCCTGAGTATTCCACGTGGACCTTTCCTTTAATAGCTTTAAACATAGCTTGCACACCTCTTGGTCAGGAGAGAGGGTAGTAGGATTTGAAGCATTTGATCTTGTCATTTTGCTGGAAATGGAACCTAGGAGCTCACTATCAACTGACCATCTCTCTCTTTGGGATGATGAAACCATTTCAGAAAACGTTCGCATTGACCAACCATCAGATGACTCACCATGAGATCCTGCTGCAGATAAATCATTGCTGCAGACTGATAGCATGGAGGAGGATGGCCTTCCTTCAGGAGAGCTGCTCTCATTGAGAGACCTGAGAGATGGAATCTTGCTGTCTGAGACCTGTCTATATAGTTGATACCCTGGTGATCGACGTGCTTTCCTCATTGAATCTGGATCCATTGGCAGAGAGTGGCCCCTAGAGGATGAAGGATCTGCTCTGGATACTACGGGTGGTGTTGAAGGAACAGAGATTGATGTCTTGGAATCTGAAGCAACACTTACTATGTCTAGTGACTTCCTGGAAAGCTTTGCCTACACAAGATATTGAAGAATAGAGCTATCAGAAACAATCTGTATCAATCTTACAGTTGCATAGAACTTAGAAGGTCACAGCTGCTAATTTTAGATATATATAGCTTAATACTGCATACCTCGGGGGAGGAATTGCTTGCAGTGGATCTATCTGCTGAAAAAAGGAAATAGAAATCAGCAAAGAAATGCTCAACAAATCACTCGTGAGGTGTGAATTTCCATAAGATGAGGCCTATTGTCTTCGACATGAAGATGATAATCCTATCTTACAGATTAAAAATATCTACTGAAGTAATATTACTGTAATATTCATTAAAGGCAGGTCAATGTGTTGAGTAATAGACAGCTCATATGTTGCAACAAAATTGTAGACCTGCCAAGCCAGCTGGTTCATTGAAAACTTTACTGACAAAATGACAAATTACAAACCAGTAAAGTTCCATTAGTAAAACATGCCACAAAAAGCATGAGACATAAAGACAAGGCACATGGTTTATATCACTCCACATTCAGAGATGCAGAGGAAGCATCCAGCAATGAATAACTGATGCTAGAGCCCACAAGTTATTTCAAGAACCCTATGAACAAAATGCACAACCAATAAGGTTTTGTCATTTGAAGGGGTTGCCGTGTTAGCGACCAGAGTGAAGGCTAAACTACCACTTTAACCATTCAGCAGAATGCAAGGTCTGAAAATATTGGCTTTTGCAACACTCAGAGCTTGAACATATTACATATGGAAAATGATCTGGGGGCTGACTTTCACACATGGATGACTTGGGCACAAGTATTGACAATAAGAATATACTACAAGTATGGACAATATAATTCGTTTCATGCCACTACAAGCATCTCAGCTCTGAAAAATGCCACTGCAATCCCAGTCTTTTGAAAAATGCCATTGCAATCCTGGTCTTTTGAAAAATGCCACTGCATTCGTCTCAGTTTTAAAAAATGCCACTGCAATGCCACTGCCGTCAGCCCAATACTTTGAAAAATGTCACTGCAATCATCCAACACTTATAACTGCTAAACGAGTGCAATGGCATTTTTCGAAGCAACATGATTGCAGTGGCATTTTTCAAAAATGAGTCGATTGCAGTGGCATGTAGTCAATTATCCCAAGAAGAGAGAATATACTATGTCAAATAGGAAAAATGGAGACAAGCTGCCCCAAGTGAAGCAGAATCTAACAGCAACTACGACAATTCCACTACTCTGGTAGAACTTGGGCAATATAAAATTGCAACAGCAACACTGCCCAAATATGCCAAGGGTCTCCACACTATCAAGCCTCTCTGATCATAACATGATAGTTTACACCATAGACCAGCACCATCCTCAATCCACGAGTAGTTCTAGACTCTAGAATTTAAAAATGGAGCAGTTGTTTCCTCACATGGTAAAGGCAAAAGAAGGGAAGACATTTTTCCCGTCTGAAAGTTCTAAATCATGTGCAAAAAGAATTATTTCCGTAGATCCTGAGGACCTACAACTTGTTATTTTTATGTTCATGGTTTATATTTCAAATTGGAAGTAAATTGAGCCTCGTATATGCTCTTAGAATTACAATTACATTTGAAGTTCAGTTGTAGAAGAAATACATAATATGAGTGACAAGCACAAGAGCATTGAGTTTGGCAAGGAAACATTTCCTAATTTTTCTTTCATGCACAAGAGCACTGAGTTTGTCAAGGAAGCACTTCCTAATTTTTCTTTCATTAAGGTACAAGGGCTGCTTATCCCACAAGAAAAAAAGCATTCAGTCAACTTATTTCAATTGAAAATAGGGCATGTAATAAATACATCAACAAAGCAGATTAAATGACAACTGAACTCTAGTCTTGGCATAAAATCTAGCGTTGAAAAGTGGTGCATGTGAACAGAAGGGCAGAAGTACAAGAATTCAGGCATAAACAAGGAAAAGATAAAGAGGTGGGAAATGATGAAAATACTAGAATTAGAAAAACAAACACCTTTCATGTCTTATGTTAAATCAAAATTCTAGTTCACATAAATGACTTTACTAGACAGATGGTTTAAATTGAAAATAAAACAAACGGAATAAATATACTATCCATGGTGTCAGTTTCTCAATTAATTGTATGGCCTACTGTAGCATATGAACAGTACCGCGGTACTGTAGCACATTAACAGCCCATGTATACTGTAGCGATTAGATTTGAAATGGTTAGATGCATATTTTCATATTAGAAATAATTAAATGCATTTCTTCGTATTAGGAATAATTAGATACATATCTTCATATTTGGAATAAATAGATGCATATCTTTATATTTAGATAGTATAGATATAATATTATCTTTAGTTAATTGGTTGCATTAGATTGTGTTAGTATTCATATTGTTAGGGGCTAATCTCATCTATATAAAAAAGAAGCCGTATCATTCATAATCAAGCAAGGAATAAACAAAGTTCCTAGTCCCCCTTTTCTTCTAAAGTCAAGTCTCAGAGCCTCTCTACCACGTCAGAAAAGAGCTCTGCCGATGGCTAGATGAGAGCGAGTGTCCTACCCTCGTTCCTCGGATCCGTACCCAACCACCACCCATATCAGCAGATTTTTGACCACATTAGTGGACAGGGACTTCATTTTTTGTCCTAAAAGATAATCATGTTCATACAGTTTGACCAATATGATTATGAAGAACATCAATGCTAAATGCCATCAGGTTGGGAATGCAAATAACATGAAAGAATCAAAGCATAACACATAGGACATAGCATCAACTTATTTATTTACCTCGAGGATCAGATTTTGCAGTCTTAGATGTTTCCATCTTCTTGTCAGATTTATGCCACTTGACCTTGTGGAACACATCAGAAGGGCTACCTCCATTAGAAAAGCCTTCGGTTGGTGCAATGGAACCACTCTTTGTTTCAGGCCGAATGCTTCCACTACTATGGTTGGAAAACAATGTGGGGATTTCCATTATGTCTTCTATGTGTGTGCGGTTGTCCCATCGGAAGCTCCATGATGGGGAGTGCCTTACGTTCCTGTAAGCTGACACTTCAACTGGAGTCACACATGGCTGAGGCCTCTCCTTTGCAGCTATACAGCAGTTAGCTCCCATATCGATTGAGCAAAAGAAATCAATATGGACACATTTTGATCATCCAAAATGCTGAGGGCTCATTCATGTGAAGCAAATTCGTGAGCCATACTTAACAAGTTCATCCTACCTAGCCGACATAGAAAGACAATAGCAACAATTAAGGATCATCTTCAATCAATAAATGAATAACCACAGGACTTAGAAAATACAGTCTAGTGTAGACAAGGGCACTCTGAGCTATAAAAGAAGCCTCCAGAGACAGCTAAGGGTGAAAAATCAAAAGAAGAAAGCAACGCCCAACAATGAAGCTAAGGAACTTCCGCAACAAGCTGATCTCAAGAAAAAGGCATTACTAGAAATTACTAAACATCGCTAAATCTAAATTCCTGTCTTGCAGATGACAGCCTTGTAATATCCACAGCCAAGGTTATTAAGTCGTAAAGTCGAGTCGAGTCGCCAAGGGGGCGACTAGTCGACGACTAGTCTCGACTAGTCCTCAGAGTCAGGTCTACAATTGTCACAGTCATAATAAAGAAGCAAGCTGGGATAATTATACTAATACTACAACTAAAATAGTGCATGTGGTGTGCAATGAGGATTTAAGATTATTGAGTCACTGCTATTAAGTCTCAGTCTGGCCGAGCCTCTCTAGTGGGTCTCAAACTTACTGATCCAGTGGGCTGACTCTTAGTCGTGCAGCTGGACATGGTCGGCTAGTCGTGACTAGTTGCTGACTAGTCGTCCAGCCGCTCGACTGATCGCTCCAGTCGAATCGGCCTCCTTAGTCGTATGTCATGTACCGACTGGACGACTAGTCGTGGATTAGTCGCCGATTAGTCGACGACTTAATAACACTGTCCACAGCCCTACAAAAGCTATGCATTGAGGGATGGCCACCTATGTATACGATCGGGGAATGAGAGGAAATGAATGAGTAAAAGAAAGAAAAATGATCTAATACGGGGGCCACATATTCAATATGTACGATCAGGCAGAGTTCATCAATCAAAATTACATTACAAAATAACCTCACAAACATCATAAATGAGATATTTATCTTAAACTTATGATTTTGCACAGTATACACCATTTAAAATTATGAAACTAGTTGGAGGGAAGGAGTGTGTGAAGATTGAGCATATTTCTGACAAATGCCAAAAAAACTAACAGCATGCTTTCCATACAAAAGAAGTCCCTCTTGCCATTTCTAAATTCTCCTATGCACAATAAGAAAGCTCAAAATAGATGCTTGCGCATAATTGAAGCCACAAACTGGGGAAGCCAGCTAACTACAGTGGGTGAAACTATGTGAAGGAGGAAAGCCGATGTTAGGTAGACCAGAATCAATACATTCCAAAACTAAAACGCACTTAAAGGGCACTGATCCCCCCACACAACGCACCAGCATCTCACATTTATGCCCATGCCAAATCAAGAATTGTATAAACCACCACAGGGCTGAACGAGAGATATATAATATCTTAACACACCAGCATCTCACATTTATGCCCATGTCAAATCAAGAATTTTATAAACCACCACAGGACTGAACGAGCGATATATAATATCTTACTAAGGGCATCGGATTAAAGCAATACAGAGAACAAAGAAACATTATATGCGTGTGTATCACTCCAGTGCCAGAATACAATAGAAGGCGCAATTTATCATGACGGGGGATCACTTTGAATTCAAAATTCTTTTCAACGCGAAATTTCGGTGTGAATTTTTAACTAACAGCTAACATATCATGAAATGAAATAATGAAACGGTAGTAACTAAACAAGCAGTAAATCTAGCAGGTAAAATTGGGGATCCTTCAATCATACATCGCATAAGAACAACTTTTGAACAAATAAACGCAAACTAGCACCGATGTAAAAAAGCAACCCACAATTCACCAGAAACTGGCCACACGACCAACACGCCACCAAATCACCAAAATTCCCCATTCCCCCCACCTACCGCAACAAGTCCCCCCCACAATTCGCAGGAATTACCTCGAATCACTCGAACAAGTAGCCCCGATCAGAGCCGGGCCGACGCGCCCAATCGCTCCAAACAAGTCCCCACAGCTCCACCACCACCGTCGCGGAGGTTGCCGGCGGTCCGGCACTGGTTCCGGATCTGACAGAGCCCCAGCTGCAGATCCGAACAGCGCCTCGCCTCGCCTCGCCTCGCCTCGCGCTGGTCTACCTAGGGTTCCGTTAGGGCTGGGTGCCTGGGGCTCGGGGAGAAGAGGCGAGCGAAGGAGAGAACTCAAGAGAAGCGACCGGCGCGGGGAGTGTGGGTATAAAAGCGGGTAGGAATGGGTCTCTGCTTCGCGCTGCGGAATTGCTCCGGCCACCCGGGTGGACACGAGAGCATGGAGCCGCGACGCTTCCGGCTGCGAGTTCTGGGCCACGTGCCCCCGCCGAGCTGACCCGGGCCCGGGCCCACCTCCATTGACTCGTGGCCTTTCGGAGCCATGGATGGTGCGTGGACGAATGGCCCTGTTTTTTTAGGTTTTCTCGGCTTCGTGTTTGACTTCGTCGGAAGTAAAAAATAAATAAATAAATAAATGAAGTGACTATTCAAAACTGTTTTTAAATGACCTTTTGAGTTTAAAATTATGTACGCTATTTATGTCGTGGCTTTATCGTCCATCACCATCTCAAAAAACACAGATAAAAATCATCGGTCAGCAAAAAAAAAAGACCAATAATAGCCCAGTTCTTTTAAGCTTATGGCATATGATTTATAACTTTTCCCAACAAATAAACGGGATGACTTCAACACCATCATTTCAAAGTAGCTTATCGTTTTATCGGCATTCAATTCATCCGCATAATCTTTAGCACTAGAACCAAAAGCTATTAGCAACAGCTGAAAAGAACATGGCCATAGTTTGAAATCCTGCTGGCTTCACCTCACTGGCTTGTGGGCCATCTCAGTGGCAGTGGCATGCGATGAGTGAGTAATGCTTCGTGCTGATGGCATCTCTTGGTCTCACGTGGTTTCCATTGAGATGGGGCAGGGTGGGATAGTCTAACTTTAAAGGGGATAAAATGGAATGACCTAAATATTTTAAATATTAATGGTAACTTTTTTTAAGAAGTATTGATCTAGTAAGCGATATATAGGGTGGGGTTCTTTTCGGTTGTGGCTGATAGCTTTTAGCCCTAGCGTGAGCATATGTTCGAATGAGCCGAATACCGATAAGCTGATAAGTCATTTCGTAAAGGCTGTTCTGATAAGCTGCCCCGAAAAGACAATAGAGAAGACGTTTTGTTTGTTTGTTCGGCAGAAGCTATAAACAATAAGTCATAAGCTGAAAAGAAGGGGGCCATAAACTAATATACAGGTTAATAAAATATATGTAGTCTGATACACATGATATTTGACCCCAACATCAGCTAGTATGTTGGTCCAATATATATTATTTCTATCTTCGCTAATAATTCGCATGCATAATTTCCATGATAATGTATACATGATGCTCTTTCTTGTAATACCATAAAAAAACAAAAGGAAGGGGAGTGGAGCTACCCAACTCGACCCACTTGGAAGCACATTAAGGACGGTGCCTTAGGGTTTTATTCTTTCCACTCCCCATGGTTGTTGCTTGCTGCTGTGTTGTTCTGCTACCCTGTGCAGATGGGAAGGGAGAATAGGGAGGAGAGGGGAAGGAAAGAGAGGGAAGGAAGGAGAAGAAGTGTAGTGATATCGCTGTTCGTCTCTACGGTAACGTTTCAAACATATCCCCTCATAATTTTAACGTTTGAGTTAAGTTTATGATAATTTTATCCAGATTTTGGGGGCCTAATCCGCTTGTAGTTCACCCTAGCTTGAGATTAGGTGTTGTTGGGGTATTTCTTGATCTACACAGTTTAGATCTATTGGGTTTTTGGGGGCTCTAGAGGTCGAATCTGGAAAGGGTGTTTACTAGAGAGTTGTAGATCTCTTCCTAAGCTTTCCATCAGGCTAAAGAAACCTAAAATCCATTGGGTAGATTACAACTTAAGACCTTTGGAAATCTGTTGTCCCATAGACTATCGCAATTGGGCGATATCGTGGTATTTGGTGAATTTGACCTTGTAGACGACTAAATTAGGCTTGGAGAATAACTACAGTTGTGTGGGTAACTTCATAATATTTCCATAGAGTGCTCAATCACCCAATTTGGTTGAGGTATGAATTTTATTTGTTTTCAAACTCTGTTGTTCTGTGATAGACTGCTAGTTGCAGCAGTCACCTGTGATATGATTTGACCATATTAAATGATAAAATTAATTTTGGTGGTAACTGGAATGTTGTAGAACGTTTTGTGTAGATGTCTAAAATGTCCTCATTTTTGTTATTGGAGGTGTATGAAAAATAATTATGAAATGGTGAAACCTGCTGTACCTGGAAGAACCAAAGCAGAGTTGCATTCTATTTTGAGATGCTATTTAGCTTGACACAAATGATGTCCAACTAAGAAAGAATTGGTTTTTTTTGCTTTTATATTTGAGTTTCTAAAATGCAAGTTTTGCCTTCTGGAACAATGGGGGTAGCAAAGCCTTGAAGTTTGGGAGAAAAGAGAGCGCCATGTTTGTTGTTGGGGCTTATGTTTTACCTTTCTATGCAATTGGATGTATATTGAGATGTTTATATGTGATCATTAGCAGATCCTAATGCGTCTCACCATGGTTGATCGTTGGTCGTCAAGTGCTTCTTCTTAGCAAAGGCAAGTGCATGATAGATCAGTAAATTTTGGGTGGTGTGACGGTGTCAGTTGGGTTTGATGCGAATTTCACCTTGTGTTAAGAGTCAATTACCCTTGGTTGCACGATAATTGCATAATGATTAATAGGCGATGACATGTTAATAGGAATAGTAGATGACATGGTTATTTAATGTTGACATGATGATGGGCAACAATGATGATATGTAGTACGGGAGTTTGATGTTGAGATGTTGATTACTAATGGTTAACAACACATGATAAACAGCGGGAGTCAAATATGCAAATTTAGAACTTTTGTGTATACTGTACTAGTTTATAATTACGCTAATGCACACAGTGGCAAAGTTTGGAAATAGGAAAAATGCAAGAGCAACTAATCCAATTATGTTACCATTTTTTATCATTTCAGCTAACTGTGACTTTTAGTTGTTTTAGAATTGGAGAATATAATTTATTCACATTCATATTAACTAATCCAAAAAGATGTACAAAACACCAATGCATGGTCACATTGAACCAACAACGCAGACGTCATAGCACTCCCAAAGTCAATAATCCTCGGGATCACCACCCATCACTAGGCAACTTGTGGCGTCTTCTACAATCTACATAGTACATGCTGTTAGAGCTCCAATAATTGAACTCCTGCCACTTCAATCTGAAATCCTTCTATATTTCCAATATATTCTTATGTTCTGCGATGAGAACTGTCTGAATGCTATAGGGCATATTTGGTTCATGACCAGAAGTTGCCTAGTCACAAGTTAGACGTGCCACAGTTTTTAGGTAGCTGTTTGGTTCACTGACGTAACTGTGGCATGCCACACTTTCTTAGCACCCGGCTCCACACGTCATAGACTCAGTTTCTTGCCAAACTTTGCCACAAGTGTGGCTTCAATTTTGTTAGCCACACTTTCTGTGGCAGCCACATATTGTCTAAGCTTAGGCATGGCAAACTTAAGCACCAACCAAACAGGCCCATAGTTCCCAAATTATGCATGCGATCTAACAATAAATATTACAAAAGAAGACGCACAGATAACAATATAGCATGCCGGAATGTAACCTATCAACCCAGCATAGGGCCTTCGTCTTGAAGGCTATCCCCCTAATCGTACCATTACATCACCTAGTGAACTACGACCGAGGTCCGAAAGACTTAACCCTTGGTCGCACAGTATAAGACAAATTATACTCTCCCTAGATTTGTGATAGCACAACGAGTGCTTAAATGAATAGTATGGAAATTTACAATATGGTAGCTCAACAGCCCAATCCTTTCACCAGTTTGATTTCACTGCAAGGCTTGCTTGCTCCGGAGCTCACACTATCAAGTGCTTTCCTAGGGGAAAATACACATAGAAAGATCAGATACTGTAAACTTCGGTCTTTGTTCTCAAGAGAAATAAAGATGAAAAGAGCCATCAAAATTGAATTTACGGAATGGAAAAATAGAAGCTGCTCACCGCATTTAATAATGTGTAGCTGACTAGCTGGCTATTCTCTCCAGTGCCTTGCCCAGAAGCCCTTCTTTCCTGTTGACTCACTCCCCAAAACTGATCTTGGTGGTTGAGAACCAATTGAAAAATGCCTCCTCAAAAATGGTCGACTAAATGAATCCTTCATGCTAGAACTTGTGCCCAGCCTTGGTTCTCTCATACTTTTCTTCTGGTGCTTAGAGTTCCGTTCTAGATCAGTATCCGCCATCACATTTTTAGATATCTTGTTCTTAATCTTTGAGTCCAGCTTACCAAATAGTTTTGCTGTACATTGTTCACCATGGGTGCATACAGGACATGGAGGATCATATTTGTCATTTTCTGCAGTTATACCATCCAAACAGTTTGCATGGTATGCATGACCACAGAATAAAACAGCAGCAACTGCCATCTCATGAGCATTCCATGTAGATCGTTCCTTTAATAGCTTTGAACATAGCTTGCATACCTCTTGGTCAGGGGAAAGGGCAGTAGAATGTGAAGCATTTGATCTTGTTATTTTACTGGTAATGGAGCCAAAGAGCTCATTGTCAACTGACCACCTCTCTCTTTGAGATGGAGCGACCAATCCAGAAAATGTGCGTGTTGACCACCCATCAGATGACTCACCATGTGACCCCCCTGCAAATGGATCATTGTTGCAGGCAGAAAGCATGGAGCTCGATGGCCTTCCGGCAGCAGAGCTGCTCCCATTGAAGGACTTAAGAGATGGGATCTTGCTGTCCGAGATCTGCCTGTATAGTTGATGCCCTGGTGATCGGTGTGCTTTCCTTGTTGAATTTGAGTCCATGTGAAGAGAATGACTCCCAGAGGATGAAGGATCTGCTCTAGATACTAGGGGTGGTGTTGAAGGAAGGGACTTTGATGTTTTTATGTCTGAAGCAACAGTTACCATGTCTAGGGTTTTGCGGGAATTTGCCTACGCAAGACAGTGATTAGTGAAGGAAAGAACTACCAGAAACAATTGTGTCAATCTTTGCCCAGTAGGAAAACAAGAGTGCAAATTTACAAAATATAGCTCTGCATACCTCAGGGGGTGGATTGCTTGCTGTAGATTGAACTGCTGAAAACATAAAACAGATATCAGAGAAGAATTGCTTGCTTGTTTAGTGGTGAGAAGAATTGCTTGCTTGTTTAGTAGTGAACTGTGGATTCTCATCTGCAACAGAATGACTATTTTCTACTTACTAGTTTTTTACACACAATAAAGAGCTAGTGAAGAAAGAACACTATACCGTACATTACAGTGCAATATAGTGAGTTGAGTATGCAATAAGACAAAAAGAAAAGGTCGACATTTGGAGTTAATGCAATAGAGGGGAAGGAAGAAAATTCGATAAAAGAAAATTATGAATGCACTTAAACCTTAAAAAAGAACAGAATAGAAAAGCAGCTTGCGACATACATAATAATGAATTTATTATAGTTAAGCACAATTGGACTTGACAGCAGAAAAGATGAAAAAATGCTAGCACTAGGTTAAAATGTGCCTATCAATGTGACATTGTTCATGTAACATTCCACCCTCATTAGCAGCTTCATTTGTTCTCCTAGAATATATGTAGGTTCAGACAATATGCCCATAACTATTCAATCAGAAATATTAAATCCCTCGAGAAGGGAAAGAAAAAGGAAGACCACATAAAAGGAGCAGATAATAAAATCATTTCACAGATCATCAAGTTATGCCTTTACCTTGAGGATCAGATTTTGAAAATTTGGATGCTTCCCTCTTCTTGTCAGATTTTGGCCATTTGGACCTGCGGAACACGTCAGACAGGCTATCCTCAATGGGATGGAATTCAGTTGGTGTAATGGAACCACTCTTTAGTTCTGGCTGAATGTTTCCACTACTGTGATTGGAAAACAGTCTAGTGTTTTCCATTATATCCTCTATGTGTGTGCGGTTGTCCCACCGGAAGCTCCATGATGGCGAGTGTCTTATCCTGTATGCTGGAACTTCAACTGAAGCTACACATGGCTGGGACCTCTCCTTGGCAGCTACGCAGCAATTAGCTCCCATACTTATTGTGGAAAAGATATCAATGTGCCTTTACTTATATACAACCAAATCTTCAGAATTCATCCATGTGATGCAAAAATGCAAGTCATACATATCATGCTCACACTCCCAAAATGACACTGAAAAATAATGACAACCATATTATCTTCAATGAAGAAATGAAGGAACATTGAGACTTCAAGAAAATACTATTCTAATATAGGTGGGGACATTCTTAGCTGTATTAGAGAACTTGAGAGACAACCGATGGGTACAAAACTAGAAGAAAGCAACCTCAACAAGACAAGAAGCATTAGTAACAAGCTTATTTAAGACAATGCAGGACCAGTGTTCAAATTGTTATTAAACTTTGTGAGAGATAAATCCCTGGGTCGAGGACGATTTCTATTTGTCTTAAAATATCAGTGCCCGCGGAAAGAAACAAATGCAGGAGGGACTGCCACCTTGCAGTGGCGCAAGAGGAGGACTAGGGAAAAGAGGGGAGATGATCTAAAATAAGAAAAATAAATACTGCCATGAGGTTGACTGATCCTGTACACCATGTAAGATTTGATAGTCACTTTGGCTTTGTATAGTTCAACAAATCATACAAATTCATAAAAAGGAATTTGACGAACGGTATGTGCGAAGGTCTAGTGTATCTTCTGGACACGTTAAGGCAAGTAGCTCACTTAAAGTTTGGGTGATTATATTCACAACCTTCTGAACACAAGGACACGGTCAGGTCACCTTAAAGTTTTTAACTTCCACTAGCAGGCAGCAGCCAACCACTTTACCTATGTACAATAGGTACCTCCAAAAAATTAGATAGGAAAAAAAGATGCTTGGAGGCTCACTGGGAGAAACTACGTGAAGGAAGGCATTTTTAGGTACCGACGTCAAGATATTCCAAAACTCACACACACTCAAGGAGGATTTATTCCTCACGCACAACACATGAGCATATCAAGTTTATGCGTATCTAAACAATCTATAATTGTTGAAATTGAGGTTGAATGACAAGTACAATATCTTTTTGTTGGCTATCGAATTTAGCACAGTGGAAACAAATCATAAGAGGCTCCTTTTACTGGTGATTATACACCGTGTTTTGTACAATTTATCGGATAACAGTTGAGAACAAACGATGGAAAGATACTAATGTTACTGTATGAATACAATTCCTTTTTTAGTGTCAAAATTCAAATATCAATTTATCTGTTTCAATGGAAAAAAATAGGTAGCACCAGCCAAAATTAACCAAAGCTCTTGATTTGAACCAGAAATCAACAAAACTAAGCAGCAATTATACGTTGTACATCTACTGTGGACAAACTACCAAGCCTAAGAACAGATTCCTAACTTAACCTCGCAGAAAAATGGGGCAAAATTCCCCAATCTCTCCCCTCACCAGCCAAAGCGAAACCCAAAATTCCCGGAAATTACCTCGAATCAATCGAAAATTCAGCCAGCAGGAGCCCACCAAATCGTCCAAACACGCTCACAGCTCCACCGACACGGACCCCGCTGGGGGCGAAACCCGGCACGGATCCGCAGCCGCCGCCGTAGTTTGTCCGCCGCGGGAGAAGGCGAGGACGCTTCGCGGGAGCTAGGGTTGGGGCCGGGAGACGCGGAAGAGGCGAGGGGGAGGGGGGAGAGAGAGAGAGAGAGAGAGAGAGAGAGAGAGAGAGAAGGGGAGCGCGTGGGTATGGAAGGGAGTGGGTACGAAGACCGGTGTGAAATGGTTACTTTCGGTTCCGCGCGCTTGCGGAGAGGAGAGCCGCTCCGACCACCCGAGACGCTGCCCCAGTGTCGTCCACGTGGCGTGGGCCCCGCGCGGTGGGAATTCCGGGCCCATCTGCATTGGCTGTGAGTCTCGGGTGTCCGAATGCCGCGGTACGCGCGGCGTGTTTCTCCCGTGGGGACGTTTCGAGGAAGCCGAAAGGAGAGACTCACGCGCTGACTCGCGTTGCCACGTGGCGCGGCGGCCGTACCGTGCGGTCAGCCATGCGCGGACTTGTCGCCTGTACCTGTGGAAGACCGGAAGGGCCGTGAGCCCGTTCGACGTTCTGGGGCCTGGGTCGCCGGTCTTGTGGGCCACGCACAAAATTTGCTGTTACATTACTTTGGCAATTCTTTTCTTGTAGGTTCTTTTAAATAAATAAATAAGATGGTTTTTTCATCATTTTTATAGAGATTTATTAGGGATAATTTTTTTAAAATGATTTATCGGTATTTAGTTTATTTGTATAAATGCTCATACTAATAAAAAAAGCGTCAGCCGCAGTAGAAAAGAACGTACTTTGTCTAGAGAGGGCTTGCTTGGTACTCCATAGGTTTAGATGAAGCTTTCACCTTGTTTATTTTGTTTATCTAAAGAAAAGCATGTTTAACTACTTGTCGAAATTCATAGCAACGTATACAATGATTGGCCGAAACATTACATTTTTGACAGCATAGCATTGAAACTGTCGCATTGCTTTGTTTTACTGTAGTACATGTTACAACGGGTGATGTAGATGGCCTCCACAGTTTTGCTCACTAGATATGTATGTGTACAATGTACCCAGAACTTCAATTACGACCCTTGCGCTTTACCGCTGTGTTATATAGATAGATATACTCCACTGCTGCTCCATACATATGTATAGAATTAGCAACTGGTTCCTAGAGAATACATGTTGTAACGCCCTATTTCTGGGGACGGTACGGAACATCGTAACCGTACAGGGTGAACAGTTACGACGTTCGTAGTTACGAATGATTATCACAACAGCACAAGCTTACAATAAAAGATCCAACTTTATTACAATATAGTGATAACATTGTTTTGCACAGCGGGCGCATAAACCCACATACCACAATACATTACAAAGGATCAATGGCCTGAACATAAGCTAAAACTTAAGACCAATCTTCATCAGAGTAGATTGGTTCCTCAGGAGCTTCATCCTCAACAGGATCTTCTTGATAATACTGGCCTTCTGTTAATTTTGTTTAGCAAGTAATGATTACCACCGTACCCAGCAAGTTACAGGGGTAAACCTTAATTTACTATATGCAAGGATATTCAAAGGACGGGAATATATTTGTTTTATTACATTTGGTGGATGCAGTTTTATTTGCAAACAAATAAGATTTAAAATATTTGCTCCTAAAGATCAGGGGTTTATTAACAAGGTTCATCATTAACCACATTAAATCATCACAATCCTACTTATGCCTTGTTGCTGGATTCACCCAATTAACACAGCTTCATTAACCGGAAGCACGGCGTATTCGAATACCATTTAATTCACTCTGCAGAGTTGCTCAACTTTACTCACACGATCCCTTAACTCCCGCGACAGAGTTAAGAAAGCCAGGTCATTTCACTGCTCAATTCTCTATATAGGCTCTACCCGGTAGCATCACTCAGTCACGGCCAAACATAAACAAAACTCCTCAATGCCGTTTTAAGTGTCTACTACCGTTGTTAGGTACCCCGTGGCATACCTAACTCCCCGACATCTCATCCTGTAGAGTTTCAATCGAATTGAGCAGCTACTAAACCAGTGTTGACAAGTCAACTCCTGTGGTTTGAGCTATCACTATGTCTGTTACTTGGCACAAGGTTATAGTCCTTATATTTTTCACCTGAGGCACTCAACCACAGCTTCCACTGTGCTCAACAGCACACACCACCACCAACTCATACCAGCCTCCATCCCCGGGTAAAGTAGTGGGTGAAGTCCGCCGCACGGAGCCCCACAATTCCTCTACCCGAAGTCCAACTCTAGAGTCAAGGGGTGGGCGAAATCCGCCGCATGGAGCCCCACAAGCTCTTCACTCTAAGATCAATACATTTTAAATTCTACCGGCCCGCAGCCAAAGTCGCTTAGTAGTGTAAAATGTTGTATGAGATGACTTTATATACATTGTACAATATTTAAATTCTTACTAAGGTTGTCAAGGTGAATATGGCCATCAAATAAGGCAGGGCATTTTTCAGTAGTAGGATGTAACTAAATAGCATGTCATTCTAATATTTATTTTAAGCAAATATCATTTCACAAATAACATTAATGAAAGTACTGTATTTAAATACTTTAGATATTATGGGATTCAAAATGATCAAAAATATGTAACTTGCCTTGTTGATCTGGGATTTCCACTAAATCGTAGATCTGGGTTACTGGCTCTTGATCAGGGACGGATACTTCAGCAACTTCGGAAGCTAGTGCAAACACATAAAATAACAACATAAGTCACACATAAAATAACACATTCATAACTTGATTCTAATCAAGTTAAACAAATAATCTAATTGAAAAGAAGTGAACCACAAAAAAATATAGAATAAACATGTAAGAGACATTAGGATGTGATTTTGACAAAATGATAAACTTGGATTTTTGGTAATTGGATTTAAATAATTAAGTTTGGACAAAGAGGGAGAAATTTAAATTTATAAAAATGGAATTTGGTGGAATGGAAGGTATATTTGGACTCAGGAGGTGAAATGGGTCAAAATGATGTATCTTTGGTATTTTTGGATTTTTGGGATTTTTGGGATTTTTCTGGATTTTTCGGGGGGTTTAAAAATCATTAGCACAACGCTGAGCTCGGCCCGGACAAACAGTGCAGCCCGGCCGGCCAATCCGCACAGCCAAACAGGCCAGTTGGCCCATGGCCTTACCGCGCGTACGGCCGCACAGGCCACGGCCTGCGGCCCACGCTGGCGAGCGAGTGAGGTCCAGGGAGAGCGCGCGCACGTTCGCCCGATGAGCGACGCGCGCCTGGCTTGGACGGAGCGGATGGAACGAGCGTGGACGCTCGGATGGAGAAACGGCGGGATATCTACGGTCGGGGTTTAAAGGAAAACGGAGCGTCTGGATGGTTTTGAGCGGACGGCGGCGATGGCACCACGTTGCCCCGGGGTCGTCTTCAACCTCCAGACGATACCCCCGGCGGCAAAACAGAGTGCGCCACCGCCGGCGGAGCAGTGAAGTTAGTGACATCCTGGGGGAATGGCTTCTACGGAGAGATGCGGTTTTGAGTGAGAATTCCATTTTGACATGTTGGAGTTTAAGTGGAAAAGCGACGGTGGCTTGCGGTAGCCGGGAAGACAACGGCCTCCACGGCGGTGCCATGAGCACCTAGGAGTTCTCCGGCTAATTGGGGAGGTCTTTCACCATCTACGGAACCTAGGGATCACATTAGAAGTGGTGGTGGAGCTCAGGAATAGCTCCAGTAAGCTAGCCATAGAGAGGCCGTTATACCTGATGGCGACCTTCGATGCTAGCCCTCTAGCCCGATGCTCCTGTGCAATTGACGGTACCACGGTAGTTAGCATATACTGAGGATCATGGTGTTGCAAGGAATCGAGAAATAGTGGATGAATTCACGAGATTGCACTTAGGGTTAACCGGGCTCAGGGGCATCGATTACCGGCGGCTCTGAAAGCATCTAGGCCCCTAAAAATATTGGTTTTGGTAATTAATGAATTTATGTGAATATGGGACTAATGTGTGCATTAAGTGTTTGAAAGGATAAGTTCAAATGGCAAAGAAAGAGGCTCACAAAATATCCCATGAAGATTCAAGATCTCTAGGCGACAAGGTAAATAGTTTAGGTATCTATTTTATTTTACCGGTCTTGGAGTTAGGTTGAAGACCTATTATAGGATAGACGCTCACTATTAAGAGGAATGGTGATTGCTTGATCATGTTCAAATGTGCCCTTTGCAATTTAGGATCATGCATGCACTTAGAAATTAAAATTAAATCAAATCGTGCATTGTCGTAAAATCCGTAGTTCCGGTGTGTATTGGACGGAACTACCGCAGTCCGTAGTACCGCGCCGGCGAACGTTTTTTCCAGAGCGCCGACTCGACTTAGTCTCTCGAAATCGGAAGTACCGCGGTTGATACTACCGATGGCGTACGCACCGAGCGGAACTTTATTTCGAGAGCGCTTTAACTTAGCCTCTGAAACTGGAGTACCGCGAGCCCGACTGCTCTACCGCATGTGCGGAAGTTCCGATACTTGTGCGGAACGTTATTTCCGAGAGCGCCGAGAATAAAACTTAGACTCGTTGAGATCGAATGTACGGTCCCGAGCGAAACTTCCGACGTCCTAAGTACCGCGATTTCAACGGCGTAGTACCGCACTCATTGACCAACGGTGTTGACTCACATAGGAAGGGTCCGAAGTACCGCGGTTTTGCTCGCGGTAGTTCCGATTTCCTGAATTTTCAGTTGTTTATTGTAACGGCTATTTGAGGTTGGTGAGGTATAAATACACCCCACCGAACTTGACATGTTGTTGAACCTCCATTGAATACATTTGAGCCTAGTGCAACCTCTCACACCTCATTCACTCACTTGTGCATTCATTTGAGGTAGGTGACCCAAAATTCAAGTGCATTGCATTCTAGTTGATCCATTGAGCACTTGAGTGAGATCAAGCCGCAGATGGTCTATTCTCTTGGTGCTTGCCGCACGTAGACGGCTTGGCGGAGTTTTGGTGATCTTCTCAAGAAGATTGTGAGAAGGCCCTAAGATTGTGAAGGCTTGGAGCTCGCCACCCGGAGAGGAAAGGGCTTCCAATAGTGATCGAGGTGCTTAGGCTCATTCGTGAGCCGGTCCGATCGTTCGGCTTACTCAACGTGGACTAGGAGACCGGCAAGTCTCCGATCACCACGGTAAAAAGTAATCGTGTCAATTGTGGTTTGCTCTCTTGTGATCATTTTCATTCAAGCAACGCTCTTCATTCATATTACTTGATTGCTTGCTTAGTTAGAGTAGCAATTGTTGTTCTCTACTATTCGTTATTGCTCTTAGTCGATTACTTGTGCTAGTGTTTGTTTGAACCTCACTAGGTTGATTAGGGGTGCTAGTGTTATCTTGCTCTATTCATCTATCAAGTTTAAAATTGCTAATTAGAATTAGATGAAAATTTTAAAACCTCCTATTCAGCCCCCCTCTAGTCGGCCTCCTCGATCTTACAGGCTCAGGCGATGAGAATGCAATCGGCTGCTCTGGGAGACGCACGGGGATGCTAGAAGAAGTTCTGTGGGGTTCATACGTTTATATAGCGAGCGTAGGACGGTGGCAACAGTGAGGCGTCCTCGGTCGCGTTCTTCTCACGCAGATAGAAAGGGGGAATGAACTCGATCTTCTCCGGGATATGAGAGAGGGAGGTGGCACTCCTCTACTGCCATTTTGCACGGACGCTTGACCCTGTGAGAAGCTGGTACAGTAAGGTAGGGGATGGGCGTGGCTACGGCGTGAAATAGGCACGCTGCGGTGGCTCGGCTAAGGGGGACGAACGGGACGACATTACGGCTGATTGGTGGGGCTAGCGCGCAGAGATGACGCAAGATGAGATAAATGTGGCGCTGCAATCCTTCGCGGGGAGGCGACGACGCGTGCTGCTGCAGCTTCGGGAAGAAGGAGGAGAGGCGCCCGCGTGTGAGCAACGCTAGGGAAGAGCGATGGCGCCAGGGAGAGGAAGACGCCAAAGGGAGGAGAAGGCGTAATGCCAAATGAGGAAAGCGACTTTTCCCTGAAAACTACCAAATTGGGAATAAAACTCAAAATTAAACCAAATTTCATATTTTGAAATTTCAGGGGTGTTTCACATGTCTAGTGAGCAAGCGCTTCGAGTAAGCCTTTACACTCATTGGCAGACATTTGGTCCTACGTAGGAAGGTTAGCAGATCTCACTGCATATTTGCACTTAAGCCCTTCAATAATATAGAGATATTGGCGTTAATTGTGTGGCTATATACTATGTAGCACCGCCGGGGGCGGACGCATCACAATGGCAAGCTCGGGCGTGCTGCCATGGACGAAGCTTGAGCGCAACCAATAGGAGGAAGAAGACGATGCTGTCCTGGAGGCTACAGCCTGCAGCGACATGGATGGGTCAGCTTGGGGCCTTCGCCTATTGCCTGTTGGAATTAGAGTATTGGACAACTAACATAAGGATTGAGGCCACGTGAGCCCATGACCCGGCGTGCCCTGGCGGCGGCGGAAGCCCGGCGGCGACGGTGGTGGTGCCGTGCTCCGGCGGTGGCGGCGGCGCCCCTAGGCATGGCCCGCGGCTAGGGTTTTGGGAGTTAGGCCCTAACTCCCCCCACTCCTTTTATATGGCTGCCTAAAAATGGGCTTTGGCCCATAAACTCCCACCTTTCCACATGGGCCAAAAGGTCGAATGGGCTGCAACCCAGGTTGCCGAAATTTTGCATTTTCCCCCTCTAGTTCATGGAAAATGCAGAATTTTCTTTTAAATAAATTTCTATTGTAGTATTTGCAATATAGTCCTTATGCTTGTTTATAATTGTACCCGTTAATTTGTACTGTTATAAATTAGCATTTCAGTCCCTACAGACCTGAAAATTATGTAATTATTTAAATAAATGTGCAACTGCATTTATATAAGTTTTGCATATGTAGGATTACTACTTTTTACAATATAAAATTGTGACCATATTTAAATTTGCTATCGCTAGCAAATTTAAAATTTAAAATTCCCATTTAGTGAGTACCATTGTACTTAATAAATTGGAATTTTTGCAAAATATTATACCTACAATACATACCATAATTACAATTTATGGCACTTTGCTACATTTATTTGTATGCTATGCCGTACAATAAATTGGTGTTTACCACCAATATTGTGATTACACGGTATTATAAATATAACCACATGTTATATTTAATTTGGGTATATATATTCATTCGGATTACAATACTCATATTGTTTTCCACATATTTTGCATTTTATTACAACATTACCATACACATTAATTTACCTCATGTAAATTAATCATTTATAGTGTACTTTTCATGTAGGTTTTAAATGGCTACCAAAGATTTTGAGCCCCTCGCTCTCGATGGTACCAATTACCCTACATGGGCTATGGACCTCAAAATCAACCTAACCACACGTGGGTTGCAAAGGGTGATATTTGATCCTCCAGATGATCAAATTCCTCCGGATATTGTGAAATATTCCGTTTTGAGCATAATACGGAATCACATACATCCGGATTTGAAGGTTGAATATCTGTATGAGGAGAATCCACTTACTTTATGGTTAGCCCTCAAAAATAGATATGAACAACAGAGAGCTGTTATCTTACCTGAGGCTAATCATGAATGGGCACATCTTAGACTCCAAGATTTCAAATCTGCTATTTGCTCCAAATTGCGGTTTTGTGAAAAGGAACCAACGGATGTGGACAAAATAGAGAAGACTCTCTCGACTATGCTCCCATCTGATAGGGTCCTACAGCAGCAATGGCATGCTGCCAATTACCAAACTTATTTTGATCTTATGCATACTATGCTTCAGGCAGAGAAGCATGCTGAACTTCTTTTAAAGAACAATCAGCAATGTCCCATTGTGGCTGCTCCACTTCCTAAAGTTCATGCTAATCAAAATAACAAGTTCAGTGGTTCAAAAGACCACTCAAAGAACTTTAAAGGTAAACACAACCGCAACAAGAATCAAAAACCAAGTGGATTCAAGAAAGGTAAAGGCAATTATGGTAAGAGAGTTGACAAAACTGAAATTTGTCAAAAATGTGGTTGCTACAACCATCCTACCAAGAAATGTCGTACCCCGAAGCATCTTGTGAACCTCTACCTCCAGTCTTTGGCTCAAGGCAAGAATGCTCAAGAGAAGAGATTTGAAGCACACTTCAATCTCACATCCAACAATGAAGAAGCCGGATATTCTCAAAAGTTCCTTCAAGAACTCAAAGACACATGTGTTTCTACAAACAAGGATGATCTCATGTACACCGAGGACACACTTGAAGAATTTCATTCTCAAGACATGTTGGAGATCTCAGTTAGACTCCTATTTCCATAGCTAATAAGTACTATAGTGTTGTAATATAAATAATATTGTCATCTATATTGTAAGCTTGTATGCTACAATCATATATCGCACATATTCGGTATTGTAAAATAAAGTTTGTATGTATTCTATATATACTACTATAAGAATTTCATTAAATTCTTCTTTTGTGTATATAGATTTTTGGAGTCGATCCAATGGAGGAGGAATTATGCCTTGTGGATAGTGGTACCACAAACTCTATACTTAGGGACACAAAATATTTCCTAACTCTTACTAGGAGAAAAGGAAATATTTTAACCATCGCTGGACGCGATGCAACGATAGTAGGCTCTGGTCGCGCCTCTATCACTCTTCCTATGGGTACACAATTAGAAATTGCGGATGCACTCTTGTATCCCGATTCAACACGTACCCTACTTAGATATTCGTTAGAATGGTTTCCATGTTGAAACCCAAAATGACAACAAAGAGGAATATCTCCTCTTAACCAAAAACAACGGATATGGCAAACAAGTACTAGAAAAAATTCCATCTTTAAACTCCGGATTGTACTATACATGAGAAATACAAAATTCTGAAAACTTGGGCTGGAGCCCATTCGGCCTTTTGGCCCATGTGGGGAGGTGGGAATTGTTGGACCAAAAGCCCATTTTCGGGCAGCACTATATAAAAGGAGGGGGGAGTTAGGGTTTCCCTAACTCCCCAAACCCTAGCCGCCATGGGTAGCCGCCGCCGGCCCTTGCGCGCCACTCGCCGCCGCCATGGGGACACCACCATTTCCCCCGGCCGCCTCCACCGCCGCTTTGGCGCGCCCACTGTCGCGCTTTTGGCGCCGCCGCCACGCTGCCGCCGCCGGCCGCGCCGCGCCACGCCACCGCCGCCGGCGCGCCGCTGGCCGCCTAAGGCCGGTCGCCGCCACCGCCGCTGGGGAACGCCGCCGCCACGGGCGCCATCGACATGGGCGCCGCGACGGCGCGTTGGCGCCGGCCGGGCGCGTGCGCCGCGGATCGCGCGACGCGCGGGTGCAAGCGGCGAGCGGCGCCGCGCATGCATGCAGTGCGGAAGGCGAGGCTACGGCCGGTGCGAGGACTAAGCGGCGCACTTCCAGGCGCGTGCGTGGGAGGCGAGGATCGGCGGCTCATGCGGGCGCGGAAGCCATGGCGTCGGCACCCCATGGGGGCAGCCTCGACGACGGCAGTGCCCCATGCGGGGGGAAGGCAATCGTGGCGGGACTGGACGGCAGTCTTGCGGCGACCTCGGCCGACTGCTGGCCTCGCGCATACGGGCGCAGGTACACGGCTACCGGCGGCAACTTCAAGCCGTCAGATTCCCGTCGGCTTCAGGCCGGCGATCGCCTCACGTATACAGAGCCAACATATGTGTTTTTGTTTTCACAGTGGCCGAACAGATATTCAAATTTTTCGTGCCATACCTTGTGTTTTTCTGTATGTGCTGATAACGTATTGCAAGAGTTTGAGACAAGTGTTTGTAAATGAACTGTTGTTTTCTATTATTCATTCTGAATATGTACATTGATATATAGATGATGAGGGGTGGCACATAAGGTGTCTATATGAATAGGCATCTGTGCATTGAAACACCTCTACATTGGGCATAACTGTTGTAACTGGTTTGTAACAGGTACAACCAACGCCGCCAATTCAATACCTATCTATCGGGTGTCCGAAACACCCGCATTCTTAATTAAATTTGAGCGGTAAATTATAAAGGTAAATAAAGTTAATTAAATAACTAATAAATAAATTACAAGGCAAATTAAGTTCTTTAAACATACAACAAATCAAATGGAAACGTAAGAAAAGTGACTAAATGGATACATCCAACAGTCCTATTTCATTACAACTCAATTTAGAGGATTACAATTTTATACATTTCGGGTATATACAAAGGAGATTGTACACCCATGTTCGTACATATAAATGAATACAACTCGATACAATCACAAGTGACAAATTCCTCGAGGCCATTCACATTAGCACGAGCTCAAATACCTACACGAAGAGATGGTAATCGCACCGAAAATAGAACAAAATAAGGAAAACAAGGTAAAATAAATATTGCTACAAAACCCATTTTAGAATAATAGTAATGGGCAATTCGCTCATTGAGATACCAGATCACTCAGGGCGAGTCGGCACCTCTTGCAGCCGTAGGGTTTCATCATTCGGTATAAAAAAACTTGAATCAATTCTGAGTACATTCTCACCGTTAGCCAATCCTAGTAAAAAATAGTTTAATGGAGTATACAACAATCCATCGGCAACTGTGAGCTTTCACAGCCCATCCCATATGATGCACAAGCAGAAGGGATAGGAACCAGCGAGGAACCAAGAGAGAGTGAGTGAGAGAGAGAGAGAGAGTAGTAGTAGCCACCTAGAACCACAGCGCAACCAATGCAAGAAACACACTACCATCACCCAGATCCACCCATATTTTCCACCCCAAATCTAACCTTATCAAAGCAAGGGAATGAGAAGATGGGGGAGTGAATTGCGGCGATCGAACTAGGAGGAGAAGCCAACGCTGAAGAACAAAGAAGCCGGGACTGGGAATGGCCTAGAAGGAGACGCAACCGCATGCATCCACGAGAAAGGAGAGGAACACAAACCACACCAAATCAAATCCGACAAGATCAACCAAGGTACCCTACGTTTATCCCCACCACTATCGGCATCAGATTGCAGAACCACATGCACATGTGTCGTAGTAGAACAAGCAGTATCCACAACTGGGATAGAATATAGGAGAAAAGGGCTAGAGGGGGTAGAATATACCATAGAGGGAGTTAACCATGGCCTTGATAGTACTTAACATCAGCCACTTGCGCTCACTCGACAACCTCCACATGCTCCCTAGCATATGAGGAGATCCCGAGCTCGTCACGGTATGCTAAGCTTGAGCATCCAAATACACCACACAAATTATAACAAATCAAGAAGTAAATCCCCAAATCAAAAGAAAAAGAGGAAATCCAAAGTAGATCGAGAGGGAGAGCATAGGAGAGTCGAATCCTGGTGACTGGAGATGGAGCCGCGGCTGCATTGATAAAACAACATATTTTCACATGGGCAAATATAGCAGCAAACAACAAGTGCACAAAACTAGAATTTAAATATAAACACAGCAATTGATTTTGAATCGACAAAAAGGTTTCGCATTGAGACACATGGATGTAGTGTATTTTTATATTTTCATAAATTAAGTCGTAGCCTACATATTAAATGCAGGTGACAATCCGAGTCAAGAGAAAGAACTCCACCTGAACGCTCTTGAACACGGGAACTCTTATCAGATTCCATGCAAGCAAATTAATCATGTACAAATAAAATAACCTTGTACGAATAATTTTGTAAAAAATGGTACAAATGAAATAATCTTGTACGAATAATTTTGCACAAACGAAACAATCTTATACGAATAATTTTGCATAAACGAAATAATCTTGTATGAATAATTTTGCACAAACAAAACAATCTTGTACGAATAAATTTGTACAAATGAAATAATCTTGTACGAATGTTTTTTTACAAACAAATTAATTTTGTATAAACAAAATAATCTTGTACAAGTAATTTTGTTAAAATTCCAAAATATTGACAAAAAATTGAATAGCTATTTGTATCCCCCTTATTTTTTAAGACCTCTCCTTGCTGAGGATAATAGATGGAAAGATGCTGATGGGAGGTTAGGACTGTCGCCTCTGCTGCGGGTCCCACGATGATATGACTTAGAGCATATACAATGACGTAACGTTAGCTGTCTGTAAGTCTTATCATGTAGAACACGAGATGATGTGGATGAGAGAGATAAAGCATAGAGAATTGGAACGTTTATCATACAATAGTTGACTGTAATATGAGAAGAAACATTGTATTATAGAGAAGCTATTTATAAAGATATGTAAAAAGATAATTAATTGTAGGAGCTATATTTCGTGCTATCTATAGATAATATGGAGGATATTATAGATAATAGTTATTTATACTATTATACATGTTCTTAATAGAGAAATACGGCGGCAAAAAAATGAATAAAAATTAGGAAATACAACCATGTACGCTTGGGGTCCCCAATGGCTGCACGACTCTCGGGGGATGTCAGGGGAGGGGTTGTGGGTGGACAACTGGACATCCACCTAGGTGCAGAATTGCATTTCGCGACTTGCTCTCCCGCTGACTCGTCACGCCACGTGGCGTGGCGGCATTAGCGGGGTCAGCCATACCACGATGTACGGACTCGTCGGTTGTAGCTCCGGCCCTTGAGGCCCTGGGCCTCCGGAGTTGTGGGCCTCGCATGAGGCTTCTCTAAACTTCGGCCCTCCAAGAATTTCTTACCTCACACGGCGAGCTCAGCGGAATGCGCAGGCTCCCTAGTTCAGGCCCTTTTTGGTTTAAAGCTCGACCCTAGATGGCTCATGGCAGCCGTTTGCATTGCATTGCATGATGATAGCTTGATACTACTATATTACCGTGGTGGGTTTAGGGAAAGCTTTCGATTTGTTTAATTTGCTGTGGAGAATTGCCAGCAACGTATAAGATGATTGACCGATATATTACATTTTCGACGGCGTAGCACTGAACTTGTATACATTGTTTGTTTTGCTGCAGTATATATTGCCATATTTAGTTCCAACAATACTGCCCCTTCTTAATTAATTCCAGTAGTTTTTCTTTAGGATTCGTAACTCTTTTTTTTTTCTGCAAGAGGAGTGCTGAAGCAAGACCAAAAACTTAAGGGTGGGTTCCTTTGGACTGGTAACTTATGGTTTAAATATTTGAATTCTGTCTATTCGCGAGAGGTAGTACACAGAGGGAAATGGTCGCATGTGATTTTAGTTGATACAGCTGCACTTAATACACTTTTTACTATAATTTTTTTATTGACCCCGTTTTGAAAAAATGCACCGTTTAAAAGCTAGTTACTATAGACAATATAAATATAAGCTAATTTTAAACCCAAAAGAATCCAGCCTTAATCATTGCAACCTTGTGCTTTACTACTGGGTTATGTAAACGGCTCAATACACCTGTATAGAATTAACAACTGGGTTTCCTAGAGAATACTTTTCTGGTGAGCAAGCACTTCCAATAAGCCTTCTACCCTCATTGGCAAACATTTGGTCCTACGAAGGTCCGTAGACCTCACTGCATCTCTTGCACTTACGCGAATCTTTACTAGATATGTTCCCCGTGTGCTTTCTTTTGTTCCTCTATGGTAGACAACACATGGGATCTAGATTGATCGTTGTAGTGAGATATTGGGATTATGAACTGCCTGGATATATACAATCTAGCACCGCTAATGAGGCAACAACCCCTAAATATCATGGTCTCTGTAATGCAATGGAAGAGACCGGGGTAGAGTGAATAATGCTATGGAAGAGTGGCCCTTAATTCGATGATTTATTGCTTTCGTGATTAATGGCTCCTATTTCATCGAGACTAACTTATATTTAAGTGATGTTAAGGTTAATTAGATATTGGTGATGTTAATAGGGTGTTCTTGGCTTTCATGGATCCTTAAATGTGCTAATGATGGCATAGCAAGAAGTTTACCGAAGATTAAGGACCTCGTGACTAGAATTGATCCAAGGAATTGAGTATGAATCAATAGTAATAGGTTTTGTTTCTGCTTTCGCCGTACTATTAATGGCAGTTCAAGGCTAGTAGTTTAAGGATGGTTAGGTTGGGTAGTTAGTTATGATACACACTAGATTTTTCTAACTCAGTTCTAGTCATAGATCCTATTCTTTTCGGCTGCAGCTAATGGTTTTTTGCTACGGCTAGTGGGTCTAATGAATAGTACTGGCTGATAGAAACTGAAGCTAAAAGCCAACTGAAAAGCCGAAAAGAACAGTGCCATAGAGTGCCAAGGATCAAGGTTTGACTGCGAAGATTTCAAAGCTTGAATAAAAAAGCAACTAAGTTAGAAAAATCAACAGAAGTAAATTATCTGGCTTGGAGCGTACCATAGGGCGTACCATCTCTCCATAGAGAGCGTTTTTTGTGTTTCCGAAAAGTTACATAGAGACGGATAATCCCGGTCAACCTATGCCATTGGGGCATATCATTAGTCCAGAGAGAGTATTTTTAGTGCCCATGGAATTTTATACAAAGGCGTATAATCTGAGTTGAGGCATACCATTGAGACGTATTATCTCAACAGAGAAGGGTGAATTGGACAAGTTGAGAGGCGGATGATATGGCTTGAACCGTGTCATCAATGCATATCATTGCCCAGGAGAAAAAAGTGTTGAGACATATCATCCGGGTGAAGGCATACCATTGATTCGTACCATCCCTCCAAGGGCACTCCATGACAAGGTTGTACAGAGGCAGATGATATAGCCCAGGGTGGATGATCTGGGACAAGCAGATGATCTGTCTTAGGGTGTGTGATCTAGGTCTATGTAACAACTATTTTTCCAAACATTGGAATTGAGGAAAATTATACTGAGGCGGATGATCCGGGTCGAGGCAAATAATTTAGTTCTCCATAAACTTTTCAGAAACTGTGTCTACCATCTAGTTTTTGAATTGGAAGGCTATATAAGTGTAGAGACCCAGATTTTGCAATCCGAATATTCTGTGTATTCTGAACTAGTCTTTGGATTAGTGGCTAGCTCATATAATATAACAATGGTGAATAGCACATATATACATGCGTATAACTTAAAAGTTATAGTAGTAAATAAGCATAAACGAGCCAAATGGTCAAGGTCTTAATTCATATGCCGGGGAGGCCAAATATAGATGATATCTTGCAGCGGAAAAAACATATGGCAAGGGAGACCCTCGGGATATGTCCACAGGAAATCGACTGGGCACGCGGCCTACTATTCGGTGTCGTTTTCAACCTTCGATAAATGGTGTCAATTGTTCACTAGTAGATCATTTCTTGAGCACTGAATTCATATAGTCGAGCAACAATGAGTACAAAAGTACTCAGCAAGTCCTTATATTAGAATGTAAGTGTGTATGTGTATACATGCAAGGCTTAACCAAGGGAATGTCTTACGTTTCTTTTAGCATAAAGCCAATTAGTCAAATATCATAGTGTATCTAATTTTCAAACCTTTGATCTAGTCATTTTAATTAAAACCAAATGTCTAGTTTAAGTCAAGTTTATCATGATAAAGAGATCATTTGCTTCTGTTGTCCATGTCCATACCAAGATACCATATTTTCACATCAAGATACCAGATTTCCATGATCACCAATGAATTCCACTTGCATACCAGAACACCATATACATAACCATTAGCAACCAGTAACCATTTTGTGAAAAGTACACAAGTGTGGCATTTCTGCACTTTGTCCATGTCCGAAGGCACGACCATTTGAATAGGTTTTTAACACTCTGTAGAGGTTATACATCTTTACCTATAAGATATGATTAACTCATGATGTTGGCCATTACACGCTTCTGTAGGCGTGTAACTGAGAAAATCATAATAATACTTTTAAAATGCTTAGTTTTGATACTTTCTCTCACTCCGGTGGTGTAACCCCTCAGCGTCGAGGGACCATTGTTGTTAGGGAGTCGCTTGCCCTTCACGTTAAAAGAAATCAACATGGGCAGTAACTGTTATGGGCCACTCTCAACATAATCATAATAGCATAGGTGTCTATACCAAAACTAAGCAAATTAATTGGCCAGGTCTATCCCATAACTAGACTTGTGCTTGCACGATTTGGGTATAGAAAAGAGCGGCATAAGATTTAGTCCTTAATCGACTAAAGCAAGACAAACCATAAACCCAGAGCTTATGCAATCCCTACACAGTTATAAAAAGTGACACGTGTAATCCTTGCACGACTAATCTATTCAATATGTGAAATCCTTGAACTGGTCTCATACCAACTACTCACTAGAGTTTCCACCATTTTATAAAACATCCTCCTGTCTACAGTGGTAATCCCACGTTCCATTCTCATTACCATGTCTTCAAGTTTTAGTTGGCAATGTTCATGTTGTATTCGATTTTACCACTAGAGCATTTCTGAGCACAACCATAATATATAAGGTCTAACAAAGGGTGGATTTATTACTATCATAAGTATCTTAGGGCGACAGGGGAAAGATGTTATCAATAATAAAGGAAGAGAACTAGTAAATATCAATTACATGGTGTAGTTTAGCAATCAACATTTAACATAACATTTAATTAAATAACATTAATAAGCATGCACTTGTATTTGAAAGCAAAATATTTGCATTTAAAAACTTGGTTTAACATGATAAATTATAAGGACTTGCCTTGCTCAATAGTGGATGGCATTGGTTCTTGATCGGTAGTGGCGGGGGCATCCAAAGCGTTGAATTCTATAAACATGCAAATATCCACATTCAACACAAATCCAAATAAAATTCAAATGGACTCCAAAAATCATAGTTTTGATTCTGTTGGAAAGATTTTGAATTTAAATGAATTTAGAAACAAAAATCAAGTCATTTGAATTTAAAATGAGGGAGGATGAGCTCTCCAAAGTTTGAACCGAGATGAAATTCCAGGAAATCTGAAATGTCTGCTAGGTGGGGTCGATTGTGAATTTCTTTTTTTTGTTACTTTTCTTAAGAAAAATATTCAATGACTGATAGGTGGGGTCCAGTTGGTTTTAATTTCTTTTTATTTATTTTCTTTAAGAAAATAACTAGAGAATGATAGGTGGGGCTATGGTCCAAATGGACTAAGTCCACGCGATAGTCTATGTGAAATGGGACCCACATGTCAAGGAGGGTGGTCCATAGACCGGGTCTATGTGTCGGTTCTAATGTCATAGGGCCCACATGTTAGTGATACCAAGTTTAAATTGGGGTTTTAATTACATTTCTAATTACTTGGGCCCGCATGTGATACTGACATTAGGTAACTAATTAATTACTAACTAACTACTGGATTACACTAACTAATTACTTAATTAATCTAATAATCTTACACACGTGGCCCATAGGTCAGTGTGAGGAAACAGAGGGAAGCAGCTGTGGCCATGGTCTAGTGCCTTGGTAGGCTCGCTAACAATGAGGGAGGGGTGGAGGAGCTTGGGCAACTGGCAAAATAGAATGGCGTGGTCTTCGTGAAGACGACGAAGGTGGTGGAGTTCGGAATTGGGGCATAGAGGTGGTAGTGCGATGGCGATGAACAACAGAAGAGCCTTGGCAGTGCCACGGCTTTGACAACGGAGCTAGAGAAGAAGGAACGGACTACTGGGAAAGCTAAAGGGAGTTGCAATGCTACTAGAATGGGCACGAAGACCTATGGTCATCGGAGTTGGGCTAGTAGCGAAGAAAAGTAGTGGCATTGGAACTGCTACGATGGAGACTACACTAGAGAAAGATATGCCCAAATTAAACTAGCGAAAAAGGTTCCTAGGAACATGGGGAGCTTACTGGAGAGGTTGGCACCATCGTGAAGGTACGAGAATGGCATGATGGTTGTTGTCAGTGACAACGACAGGGTTCACAACAACAAGGCTCCTCGGTCATGGCCGGCTGAAGTAGAGGTGTGCTTTAGCATTAGGGGAGCATTGAGGTGGTGAAACTGAGGTCGAAGAGGATATGGGATCACCGGGGTGGTAGCCACATTGTGGGCGCTGGTGGCGATCGAACTTGGGGAAGACGTGGATGGCCTCGAATTAGCTACTTCTATTAGCTTAGAGGTTTTGATGTTTGGGTGTGATGGCACAATGTGACACAGTTGGCGAGCTGAATACTCACCAAGGCAAGAGAGACAATGCGGTGACAGGCTCAAGTCAAGCTCTGTGGATGGTGTGGCGATGGCGTTCCAGCTTTACTGTGGGGGTTGAAACAAATGGAGGTGGGGTGAGCAACATGGAGAGTAGGACAAGGCATTCTCAAGGTGCAAGTTGGCTATGGTGGAAGCTCGCCAGAGTAGTGGGAATCATCTGCGGAAGCCGACGGCTAGAGTCAGAGTCAATGACACAATTCACTTCAACCGAAGGCAAAGAGAAGGGAAAACCTAGGGGATGAAGAGGGAGAGTTGGTGCACTCGGTGACATAGTTAAGCATAGCTTAAATAGAGGGAAAGAAGGAGAACAAGGAGAGGATGCTTGGCATGGCGTGGGCACCCAAGCAGAGTAGTGTGCAACGAGCTCTGGCACACAGATGGGCGATCTCATAATGATGCAAGGCGCGAGGGTGGGTGGCTATAGGTTCTTCAATGGTTCCCTCGTAGGCTAGGCTCAGTGACCAAAGAGAGAATGAGAGAGTACTCGAGCGAGAGAGAGACATGGAGAGTGCTCGCGAGAGGTAGAGGGCACACTAGGCTGCGCTTGGCTGGCATGTGTCATGTGGGAGGAGGAAAGAAGGGGAAGGAGAGGACGGGCGCATGGGCCGACTGGACCGTGGGGAGGAGAAGAGAGAATGAAGAGGGAAGCATGCTAGCAAGAGAGAAAAGATGGATGTGTTGGGCCGGTAGCTGGGTTACAGCTTGAAGACGAGGGTGGGAAAAGAAGAAATTTTAAACTTTTTATTCATGATTTAATTTGATTTTGAATTTATAATTTGATTTTGATAGAGTATTTGCACACAGATGTTTTTTTGCAAAATATCATTAGCACCCAATTAACTTTTAGAAATTTTCAAGCTTGAATTTTGGGGCAAGAAAATTATTTTAAAATCTTTAAACTCAAGCAAGGCTTTATGAAAATTTTTAAAAATGCACCAAATTGTTTTAAAATCCATGAAAATTGTGCATGTTTTATTTTGAGGCAAACTTGTGCTATTACAATAAGTGAACCATAGGCGTTCGCGTTAGTACTCGTGAGATCTACGTCAATAGCTTGCATATTGGAGAGTTCAAGGGCACTCATGAGCATTAAGTTGACCTCTTGAGAGTGTGAGATAGTAGATTAGGTCTAATTGTGTGTATCACTCCTAGTTGCTTACCTTTCTGGGTTCAAGTGATCTCTTTGGTCTATTTACTCTTGGAATTTGGTGATTCCTAGGCAGCTTGGAGGCGCGTTCTTGGTGACCTTCTAAGGAGGAGCTTATAGAAGGCACCGGAGGGTTGTGAAGATTTGGAGTCCACCTATCTGAAGTGGAGAAAGACTATTGCTAGTGGAACGCTTAAATCCTTGTGCGGGTTCAAGTAAGAGTTAGTCTCTCATGAGAGTGTAGGGGAAATTATCGAATCTCTAAGATCTTGGTAAAAAAATTGGTTCTCTCTTGTCCCTTTTACATTTCTATTTTTTTTTCTTGCTCTTCCAATTCCTAGTATACTAGATTTGTGTAGGATTGGAATTTAGGTTGTAAAACTCCACTAGTATGTTTAGGAGCTGATTAAGCACACTAGCAAACCATAGACACTTAGGCTGGGCATAATTTTTACATTGCTATTAATTTGTTAAATTTAGTCTAGATTGAAAAGGATACCCAATTCATCCCTCCTCCCTTGAGCATCGGATCCATTTCAAAGAGGCTGGGGTAGAGTTAATAATGCAATGGAAAAGAGAAGAGAGATCGATGGTACTTGGTGCTTTGCAGCCCTATCTTTTTTGTTTTTTTGGGGGAAATGATTAATACATAAAACTATACAGATATTATGAGTTGGCAAATAGCATTGATCTGTCACTGACACGTCACTCTCATATCGAATGTTATATATTATAAATTATCATCTATTTCGAACAGGTGCGATAGTATATATCCCCGTCATCATGTAAACTTTTAAACGCTATAACACACTAGCTAGTATATATTGTTCATGAAAATAATTAGGTGCAATATATATGCCCTAGCTAGTGTATATAGTGCATAAAATTGTGTATGTAGGTACAATACATCACATAAGACTATATATATATATATATATATATATATATATATATATATATATATATATATATATATATATATATATATATATATATATATATATATATATATATATATATATATATATATATATATATATATATATATATATATATATATATATATATATATATATATATATATATATATATATATATATATATATATATATATATATATATATATATATATATAGAAACCACACCAACATACATGCATGTTGGGAATTAATCCTTGTCTCTTACCACTAGTCATTTGTCAACAACAATATATATCTCCCATGAAGTAATGATCATGAGTTCCAAACAAGCACACACACGTATATAGAATTTTTTAAATAATCTATTTTTCATTCTGAATTACAGTAATATACCTATATTTTTTTTATTTTACAGTGATAATCATCTATCGCTCCACCGTTAAGCGACTTGGACTAGTCGTCCAATGGTTAAGCGACATGTGGCCAAGTCGCTCGACTATTGAGCAACTAGGTCGTAGTCACTTGACCGTTGGGTGACTAAAACCTAGTCGCTGTATCATTGGGCGACAAGCCCCTGTCACCCAACCGTTGGGAGACTAGGGGTGTATATACTACGCGTGCTCCAGCAGAGCGTTGGTCGCTCATTTCGTCCGAGAGGAAAAGAGAGGAGGGGAGAAGAGAAGGAGAGGAGAGGAGGAGAAGAGAGAAGAGGAGGAGAAGAGAGAAGAGGAGAGGAGAGTAGGAAAGAAGAGGTGAGGAGGAGGAGAAGAGAGGAAAGGAGAAGAGGGAAGGAGAGGGGAGGAGGAGAGGAGAGGGAGGGGAAGAGGAGGAGAGGACCGCGCATCGACGATGGTGAGTCCCTTACACTTCTTTGCAAATTTATTTTCAAAACATGGTAGGATAGGAAATAAACTCATTAGATGTGTAGTTGTGTTGGGTCTTCCTTGTAGATTTACTTTTGAAACCAATATAGGCTAGCAAATAGAATTATTAGATGTATAGTTTGTGTCTGGTACGTCGTATATTGTTAATAGTTGTAAATAGTGTAGTCAAAGAAGTAACGTCAATTTAGTTGTCAATAGTTGTACTTTCAAAACCATGGTAGGTTAGCAATTAAAATCATTATACGTGTAGTTGTGTTGGGTATGTCGCAGATTGTTAATAGTTGTAAATAGTGTGATCGTAGAACTAACATCAATTTAGTAGTTAATAATTATAATACAGCTATGGATATACCCTAACCCTAACCTCTTAACCCCATATCCTAGCCCTAACCCTTAACTGTAACCCCTAAACCCTAAAATAGTAAACCCTAAAACACTAATAACGAAATGTGGCTATGGCTATATATGTTGAGGAATATGTGGTTTATGCAAGAATGCAACTAAAATTTTAGAATTTCCGGAGCTACGCTATAAATAATTAAATCACTAATTGTGTCGTAATTGCTAAGTTCAAATTGATTTGTAGGTATGGCTCACAACCTTGGTGGTTCGGATTGGCTTTTCGGCTTGCTGGATCAGTGAGCCGTCGTGTCCCTGAGGGCGGGGACGAGGCAACCTAGTTGGGGGGTGGTCCACACGCGGACACTCTGACGGGCTTGGAGACTAGATCCACGTTGGAGAGACAGGTTTGTCTGCAAACTGTGGCACTTCTTTTTATGATATTTTCGCTATGTACTTACGTCTTCATGCTTTGTAAGCTGAGCGATGCTGGCCTTCTACCTCTCACGCGGGTGGTGGAGGCCACTGACAAGGACGGTGCTTTGGTAGACGATGATGGGGATGTCCAGCTGGCCCAAAGTAGTCATGACGGTTCCCGTTCGACCGATCGCTGCTAACAGCTTTGGTGGACCGGTGGTGGCCTGAGACGTACACCTTCACCTCCCATTCAGGGAGATGGCCCCACTCTGCAGGACGTCATAGTACTGCTCGGCCTACCTATCGCGGGAGAGGCTGCCTCCCTACCGGACACGCTTACCGACTGACGTGATGACTTGCTGGGCAGGTCTGAGGGAGTTCTTCTGCCTGAGGCCGCGACAACATACTACGTCTTCCTGGTGTGATAGAGGCATGGCCTACCCTTGCGGTGGCTTTCATAGTTTTGGGTATGTATGCTATTAATTTTTCCTGTTTAGCCATATGACGGGCTTACTAATTTTTCATTTATGCATATGTCACACGGAGGTCGGCGAGTACTAGGTGTCGTGGCACCTCGAGGTGTACTTGCTGTGGCTGTTTGGCTGGGTACTATTTACCAGCAACCACTGTGACTCCATCGACACCCGCCTCATGTGATATGCGAGGGCCATCACCGACAGGGAGAATGTGCACATCAGCTGGTGATCAATCGTACTTGCCACAACGTACCGCGGCATGTGTAATGCTTGCTACAGGACGAGGCCGACCTCTATCCTCACAGGATCCCCCCTCCTATTGCAGTTGTAGTCATCTAAGCACTTCCCCCTCAGACAGTCGATGCTGGTCAATAGCTGTCCATACCATAGGGACATGTACCATAGGGGCGCGATGGACTGGCCAATTGTAGGGTCCCTTGGTACCGTAGGTGGGTACGTACTCGCCTAGATCTTTACTATACTTATATTATGAGTCATTCTTTATAACCATTGTTCTGGCTCACAGGCACATTTTGCACATCTGCAGGTCACATGTGTGTACGAGCACTTTGTTGAGCAGCTCGACCGATTCATTATTGATGATGTGCGTTGGGAGCTGTACTCTGCTCAAGAGATGGTAGACCACACTATGCTGGCGTGACTAGGCATACTGGCTGACGCAGAAGAAGCTCGTCTTCAACGTGTTTGTCGAGGACTACACGGTGCATATGGTGATGCACCTATTCGGGCTCCGCCAGGTTGTTCCAGTCTCCGTCGGGCATCGGGTGCTTGACTCGGCCCACGCGTGAGTTACACATAACACATGTCCCTATATTATTTCCATCTCTATTATGATTCCTTCTAATTGCAGTTATACATTTCACAGGCATAGTAGAGGGGTGGTAGTGAGACAAGCTGGGTGGCAAAGACGACGCTATGGCTGGCGAAGTGGACGGACACCCTCGAGGACTATGTGTAGGAGGGCACCCCATGTGACCCTAGCACGTACGATGAGTACCTATGCTCATTGCCTCTACGTCCTGGCAATTGTAACAAGTTTGACAATTTATACTTCTTCTTATCTTCTTGTCTTGTTCATTACCATTTTGCCTCTTCTTTGATGACTTTTGCTTGTCATCCACCTTGTTGGGGGGCACACTAAGGCGAAGTGGCCCTTCTTGTTGCATCCAAAGCATTTGACTTTGTTGAATTGATTTTAAAATTGTTTTGGATGTTCTTCGCCTTTTTCTTGGAGGTGAAACCGATACCTCTTTTGTCATTTAACTTTCTTTGACTTTCCAATATTATATCAAGAGAGACCTTCCTTTTATAGCTTTTCTCCAAGTCATTTATCAAGGTTGTGACTTGGACCTTGAGCTCATTATTCTTCTCTACAAGGTTAGTCTCACAATGCACAGTGGAAGGAGAAGCATCTATTTGTGAGCAACATGGTATATCAATTAAATCCTCATAAGATGTGGATACACTAACTTTAAATGTTATGCAAGGATTAAAATCTATACATGGCATATCATCTATTAAATTGCAAGTAATGCCTATATCCACATTAGGCTTAGAATATTCCTTAAAAAGAAGAGACTCATGTTCTTTTTTAGCACATCATAATTATTTTGAAGAGGGATATATTCTTTCTTCAATACCTTAAATTTAGCTCTATCCTTTTCAAGAAATTCATTAAGCTCTTATAGCATATCCATCAACTCATCATAAGATGATGCATCATTGTCATTATCATTATTTACCTTCTTGTTACCTTTTGTCATGAAGCATCGAGTTGATGTGGAGAGAATGGTAAATTCTTCATTGTCGAAGCTAGAAGTTGAGCATTTTTCTCCCGACATCCACTCTTGTATGCAATCCTCATCGGATGAGGTGGACACTTCATATTTATCTTGAATTTTTATCCACATATCATGAGCGTTCTCAAGATTGCATATTTTATTGAACACCTCTATACTCAAACCACTAAATAAAGCGTTAGTTGCTTGAGTGTCGAGATATGAGCATTTCTCTGCCTCAATAGTTGGAGCAAGAGGATCCATTGGAGGAAAAAACCCACATCTACAATCCGCCATATTTTTACGCTCATGACCTTAAAATACCATATCATACGGATTTTCCAATTATCATAATTTGTGCTATCAAATAGAGGTGCTTCATTTGGTGCACTATACCTCTAGTCGCCATCCTTTTACTCTCTAGATGGTGAAGCCTAATAAATGAGAGACCAATCTCTGATACCACTTGTTAGATCAAGGAGGCCAACTAGAGGAGGGTGAATAGGCGGTCTAAAAAATTTTTCTCTAATTAATTATCAATTTCTATTTGGCTAAACCAAGTATAAGATGCAGAACTTTAACTCAAATTGGTTTAGCACAAATATCATCTAAAATAATTATGTTCACTTAAGTGCATCAACACTCTAAGACTTATGACAAGGTTTGCAATCTTAGGATGACAATCAATCAATTTAATTCTATGAATGTAAATTACTTGATTGTAAATTGAGCATAAGAAAACAAACCACAATTGACACAGTTACTTTTTACCGTGGTGTTCGAAGACTTGCCATTCTACCCTAGTACACGTTGAGGTTAGCCCAAATAAATTGAACCGGCTCCACGAATTAAGTCGAAACAACTGAATCCACTAGTGGTAATTCTTTCCCGCTCTGGGCAGGTGAGCTCCAATCTTCACAACTTTGCCGGGTCTTGCCAGAACCTTCTTTGAGAAGATCACCGCGCACGACGCCTCCAACACCGTCTAGGAGTCAGCAAACTCCAAGAGTAATAAGTCAAGCCCCTCACTTGACTCTCACCACGTGCAACGAATGCACAAGCTCGAGTGGATACACAGTCTACCTCTAGATGCAACACATGCAATCTAGAGTCTTCTTCCTTGCTCACAAGGTGCAACATATGCACAATTGAGAGGACCATCTCACACCTCACACTAGCTCAAGAGAGTGAAATAGAGTGCCAAAAGTTGTCCTCCAACTAGCCACAAGGGGGTATATATGCCCCACACCTCGAAATTAGCTGTTGGGACAGAAAATAAGATTTCCTGAAGTACCGCATGCAAACGACTGGCACTTCCACTCCCCTCAGTAACGGTTAGAAAACTACCCATTGTAGGTAAATCTGGTAGTTCTGTCGTGCAAAGTCTGGTCCTACCGGTCATTGGAAGTACTGCAGCACTAGTGCGGAACTACCATTTCCTCGGGGACGAGAAGACTTTACACAGGTGTCTCTCTGGAAAAAAACATACCGCTACACAAGCCAAACATTCCACAAATCAGAAGTACTGCTCACACAGAGCCAACAGTACTGCTCGCTGATCGGACCACTCACACATAGCTGGTCGAAAGAATCGATCGTCGACTACACTGGTCTCCGACCATGTTGTCCAGTTCGACCACATATTCTTTGACTATGCTGGTCTCCAACCACGCTGGTCTTTGTCCACACAGGTCTCTGACTACGCTGGTCTCTGACCACATTGGTTTCAACCACTCAAGTCTCGACCACATCGACCATGTTGATTTTCGACCACGTCAATCTTCGATCACACAGATCTCTGACCACCACGTTGATCTTCAACCATGTTGTATCAATCATGTCAGTTTGACCACATCGATTATGACCACACAGGTCTCAACCACGTTGGTCTCGACCACATTGGTTTCGACCACATTGGTCTTTGACCACACAGATCTTGACCACGTCGATTCTGACTGTCTTGGTTCGACCACGCTAGTCTTCGGTCACATAGATCTCAACCACGTCGGATCCGACCGTCCTGGTTCGACCACATTGGTCTTTGATGACACGGATCTTGACCACGTCGGTTTCGATCATACTAGTTTCAATCACACAGATCTTGACCACATCGGTTCCGACCATGTTGCTTTCAACCACTTCGATCTTGGACCACGTCGATCTTCGACCACATAGGTCATCGGCCACATCGATCTTCAACCTCATCAGTTTGACTATGTTGGCTTTGGCCATGCTGGTTCCCGACCACATTGATCTTCGACCATATAGGTCTTTGACCATATTGGTTTAACCACAATGGTTCTTAACCACATAGGTCTTCCGACCACAAACAGACATGGTAGTTTCATGATTACAATGCCAGTAGTTCCGATTAGCGTTAGTACCACAAAATACATTGTGGTAGTTTCGATTTTCCTGAGAAGTGCATATTCTTCAACAGACTTTGCAAAACAAATTTGTAAACTACAGAATCATGCACACAAGGATCATCCATGATTCCCAACAAGTTACAAAACATATTTGCACACTTTTAGAATCATGACATAAGGATTATATATGAGTTTCAACTATTTGCAAAACACATTTGTAAATATAAGTCTCATACTACAAAAAAGGAAACATCGACTTCAAACATTTGTAAAACATATTCACAATGTATAGCCCTATGTTACAATGATTCAACACGTGAGCTTCAACTATTTATAAAACACATTTGCAAATACAAGTCTCATGCCAAAGAGAGCTAGTGCAAGTGAGGTTAAGCTATCAACACATGATGAGACTCAAGCTGCTAGACATGACCCCTCTTCATAGTATGACAACCTATACTAGCAACCCGGTCTTCTAATCAAACACCAAGACTGGTAAAAGACCAGGAACACATCTTTATCCTTAGCTAGCCATACCTTTGCCTTGCGCATCCCTTTGAAGCTTGATTACTCACATCTACACTTCAAGTCCGGGTCATCATCTTTACATGCATCAACACATGATGCATCCTTCATTTGACCTTCATCAACACATGATGGGCCTTCACTTGACTTGATGATCAATATATGATCATCTCCTCTTGCATATGTATTAACTCATGATGCATCTTCTTCTTAACTTAATGATTTTCAATACATGAAGTTATCCTAAATCTTCCTTATTTGTGGAACCTAACCTATTTATGCAACTCATGAAAAATGTTAGTCCACAAAATAATTATCATCAATTACCAAACTTTACCATTAACATATAATAGAGGGACTAGATTCTACAATATTCCCTTTTTGGTAATTCATGACAATTTCAACAAATAATAAGATAAAAATTGAATTGCGAGCATAGAATATGTACACAACAATTGTATACTCTAGAATAAGCTTTTAAAGTAAAGCTTACTTATTCGGTTGTCATTAATTATCCAACCATCAACACATAATGGAGGAACTAGATGACAACACGATTATGATTATATATGAACTATGCAAGCTATATATACTCAAGGGATATGTTCCAAAGTAAAAATCCTTAATATGTGGAAATGAAACATGAATCAATACTAGTCAAATTATAAAACATAGAGTGAACTTCTCTTAAATGTGTGCATATAAGAATGTATTGTGAAAGCATATGAACATATTCAAGTTTGACTTATTTGATGAAGTTCATTCTATATTTCAAATCCGAGGAATGCAATAAGATAAGAATATGATATTGAATGTATACCTCTTATGTTTTTCATCTTTTCATCCAAATAACACTAAGCAATATCATAATCAATAAACATATTAGTCTCACAATTGTATTTGTTATTATAACCAAAGCCAATTTAATGGAGCTTGAACTTATAGCGGGCACCAACCAAGGGTGGGACGTGGCGACGATGGAGGAGGTGCCATGGGTAGAGTAGCGGGTGGCGAGTAGGGGGGTCTTCATTGTGCTTTCTGTACTTGTATTCGTTGTGTACATATTTTATTTTGTAGGTACTATGACATGATTATATATGAATTACCTCTAGCATTGTAATATAACTTACCTTAGAACTTATCAATCATTCGTACCTCCATCGCTAAACTATTGGATGACTTGGTAGCACATAGGGGTCCAATGGTTCAACGATACATCAATGTGTTGCTCAACCGTTCAACGATTACTTGCTGCAAAGTTGTCCAACGGTTGAGCGACGGAAGAGTTGTATACATAGGCGCGCTAGACCTCCCTCACGGTCTCTTTCACCATTTCTCTCAGAGAGAATGAGAGGAGCTTCAGAGTGGAGAAAAGAAGAGCCAGAGAAAGAGAGGGAGAGAAGGTCGCAATAGGGGGAGGAGAGGAGGAGAGAGAATGACAGGGGTGGGAGAAGCAGAGGAGCTCAGGAGAGGAAGAGAAGGAGAGGAGAGAATCTCATGAGGTAAGCAAGAAAGATGAAGGAAGCTCATTGCTAAGGACAGAAGGTCTTCGTGTGAAGGTAATTGTCTCATCTGTTCTTGTTCTCATCGAAATGTAAGCAACGTATGTAGTGAATGTATGTTAACAAATGGGAATATTTGTAGTGAGCAAGTAGTCATGTCCAAGCTCACAAGATTAAAAATGCATTATGGCATTAGTTCAATTCGTGAAGGTCCATACAGTGTTAACTTGAGCGGCTTTTCACAAGTTAGTTTGGTACATCTGAATGCGAAGAATGCTCTAATTATAGATGTCCTACACTGGCTCACATGCAGGTTCTCCTTGGACCCTGAGGTGTGTAGTGTCATTCTACATGGGCTTTGGAGTCAGTTTGCCACGCACACTTGGTGGGAGTTGAGGAGGTTGATGAGCATGATTGCACAGAAGGGCTTTATGAAAGGCTGCCAGCGACGTGGATACGAGTACATGCTACTAGTGCAAGCATGTTCAAAGGGAGTCATAGGAGGCCCTGCCGACGCCTATCATTCGGTTGGGGGGAGCAGCTCAGGCGTGGAGTGCATGGTTCATGAAGATGACGCATATGCAGATGTTGTTGAGGCAGAACAGGAAGATCGCACACCACAAGCTGAGCCTATTGGATAGGTGGATGCAGATGTTGCTGAGGCAGAACAGGAAGATCACACACCGCAAGCCGAGCCTACTGGACAGGCGGATGCAGAAGTTGCTAGGGTAGAATGGAAAGATCGCACACCGCAAGCTGAACCTACTGCACAGGTGAACGTAAGGGAGTATGCTGACAGCATAGTGCATCAGATGGGGATCGATGACCTGATGGTCTGGGCTGAGGAGGAAGCTATAGAAGAGGATAATGATGACTCTTCCGACGAGGACCAAATGCCCATCTTGCAAGGATGGAATAGGGTGGACATGGAGGATCTTGTTGTGCACGACAAGCATCAATCACCACGGGAGTAACATGGTACGGAGGTTCGGCTTCATGCAACGTTTGATGACAATGGAGCACTATAGGATGCCATTAAGTTGTGGGCCTTATCCATGAAGCAGATGTTTTGGATTCTAAAATCCAGCCAGGAGTAGTACACCTTGGCTTACAAATAGGTTGGTTGTTCTTGGTGTGTGCACGCATGCAGACCCAACTACGGGACTCACTAAATTGTCTCCAAGGTGGAGGCACACTCCTGCGTGCTCAATACTGTTTTGTCAAAGCATCGCAATTCAATGTCCACCTTTATAGCCAATCTCATGTACGGAGAGATAGTGTAGAAGGACCTGGAGGCCAAGCACATCATGGTAGCTATCGAGTAGAAATTCAAGTACAAGATTAGTTACACGAAGGCGTGACATGCGAAGCAAAAGGCTTTGGAAAGGAGATTCGGTTCTTTCGAGGTGGCTTACAACAACCTTCCTCGTATGCTCTATGTGCTGTCAGACAGGAACCTGGGCACATACATTACAGTGAAGGACAAGCCATCCAGAAGACAGCTAGGTTTCATGGCCTTGCAGAGGGCCTTCTTAGCCTTCGGTGCCTGCATCGACGCTTTTAGGCACTTGTTTCCTGTGATCTCAGTCAACGGGATATTTCTAACTGGAAAATACAAGGGACGGATCCTAATAGCAATTGACGTTGATGGCAACAATTAGATTCTGACCTTTGCCATTGCATTTGTCAAAAGTGAGAATTTTGACAGCTGGTTGTGGTTCCTTTGACATCCGAAGAAGGGAATAGTTGGGGCATGTCCTCATGTCTGTATAATCCATGATTGCCACCTCAGGATAGTAAAAGCCATAAGAAAACTTTAGCAAGACCATGAGGAGCCATTCCCTTCGCCAGACATGAGGAACAGATGGTGCATTCGTCATCTAGGGGCCAACTTCTTCAAGCAGCTCCCACAACAACCTTTGATGAAGCTATTCAAGAGGCTGGCTATGCAGAACCAGTAGCGTAAATTCGATGCGTTGTGGGAGATAATGGAGGAGCACATCAGAAAGCACATCGTCAAGAGGAATAAGCATCCGCCCATTCCTGAGGTGGCACAACCCGAACGCCTCACACCATTGCCAAAGCTTAGCCCACCTGGTGTGACGCGGAGGACCTTGAGAAATATCAAGTGCTTCTTCCATTGGATTGAGGCCGAGCCATTGGAGAAGTGGTCCTTGATGCACGACACGGACGGTGTGAGGTATGTCATAATGAGCATTAACCTTGCAAAGGTGTACAATTGTGTTCTTAAGGGCCTCCATGCTCAACCCCTCTTCACCATTGTGAAAGACGTTCTACATGGTACAATCGGATATTTCAGGAAAAGGCATGCAAATGCGGTACTTCATGCAGCCAACCCACATACACTGTATTGCTTGAAGATTATAGCGCACATGTAGACCAAGATCGAGAACGGTCAGTCACACATGGTCTTCGTGATGGGCAATATGGAGTATCATTTTGACGTGCTACTTTGAGACAGAGCCAGATTTGGGATGGCTCACTCTCTTGTTACCCATGAGGTGTGCCTTAGAGATCATGTGAATGAACCTAGCTGCACATGCAATAAGCTAAAGCTCATTCACAAGCCATGCTCTCATGTCCTCGCTGCATGCAGGACTATAAACATGGACCCACCGAGCTTCATGTCGGAGTACTTTATGAAGGAGAGGGTGCTGCAAGTGTGGTGCAGCGAGCTAAGAGGCTTTAAGGTTGTGGGTAACTTCACCACATTAGATATTGCACAGAGGACTTGGGTTCCGGATCTTGACCTATTAAAGGGTGGGAAGGGCAATCGGCAGAGTCGTCGCATTTGGAACAATATGGACAAAGAGAAAGCTAAAGAGGCGGGTAGATGCTGTGACCACTGTGGCCAGGAAGGCCACATTGTGAGAAGTTGTAAGGCACCTGCCAACGAGTAGTAACATTGGTATAAAGTGCAGCACCACTTCTTGTTGTGTGTGTAGTAGTAGTAATATTACAAATGCTTCCATGCTTCATTGCAATGGAGCTGCTATAGGTGTGTCTGCTCCCGCTATAAATACAACGCTACTCAGCTCCTCACCAACAACACTACCTAGATAACATGGACATGGAGAACGAGTGGAAGCACATTCGTGAGCTCTTGAAGGACTGGGAGGCTCCCTAGTAGACCGCCGGTTGCTACAAGGTGTTTAGTCAATGGCCTTACATACATTACTCACCCCCTCAGTAGACACCTATAGAGCTTGTTGATCTAAGGAGGCTACCTCATAGTACGCCCAACGATTTTGGGTCAAGCCGTGCCCCCCTCCTATGCCCGCTGAACGGCCCTTTGGAAGGGCCCCCAACGGGGGTGGCGCCACCATTTTATTGGTGTCGGGATGCTTGTAAGTGCATCAAATCAACCGATGAGTGGACCATTGGGCAGCACTATTTGTGCTGCCTAAACTACTATGCGGACTTCCCGACCACAGGTTCAACACGCTGAGCCACAGTCAGCCGGTAATGAACTCGCATTTCAGTGCACACCATTATTTTGATTCCTGTTACGTCCTAACCACATCTCTCTTCCCACCATAGTCTCTGCCATGCCTTTGCGACTTCAGATAGTGGATCGATGACAAGATCCACCCTACGACATGTGGATGCTGCTGACATGAAAGAGCTAGGCCAGGGAGGACTGCGAGGGCCGTGAAAGGTGCCTCATAGAGCTGCAGGCTGAGATGGAGGAGAACAAGAGATGGGAGAGGCTGCACGAGGAGCAGGAGAATGAGCATGCCAGGCGATGGGAGGCCAAGAGGGTGCGGCGTGGCTAAAGCTAAGGTGCAAGGCGAGGAGTACAATGCTGAGTTGGGCCGCAAGGCAAAATGACCACGTTCTATGCAGTAGTTTGACGTTCCTCGTCCATATGTTCCATGCATTTCTAATTCCTTAAAGGCATATGTGTACCATCCTTCGTTCATTAGCCTGCGTGCTATGTAACCCCCTTGTTATGTGTGTATGAATTCCCTCGTGCATCGTAATATTACTTATCTTCCTACTTACGAATCATTGCTAGCTCAATCATCCTCACAAAATTCTTCAGAAATTTATCGTACTACAACAACATACGACGATCACAAAATATTATTACGAGTCTAATAGATTTTGTACCCTCGAGAATATATGAAAATCGGAAATGGACCAGTCTACATTGTCTGCCTTTTTATTTCCAAAAAATAACAACCGACAAGCAAAATTTGCTAAATGTATTACCTACAAAAATTGTCATTTACTCCTCCACAATTATTTCCATCAGAATATTAAAATAATAATATTATTATTTTAAATCACCCAACCGATAGGCTACTTGTCGAGGTGTCGCTGCACAGTTGAGCAATTAGGGTCAAGTCGCTTAACGGCCAGTCGCTCAACGGTCGAGCAACTTGGCCATGTGTCGCTTAACCATTGGGCGACTAGCCCAAGTCGCTAAACGGTGGAGCGACAGATGTATATTACTGCAAAATAAAAAGTTAGGTATATTAATGTAATTCAGAATAAAAATAGATTATTTTTTTAAAAATCCACATATATATATGTATCGATCCACACAAACTTGTGTACATTATATATAATCCACGTAAGGCGCATGATACATGAGATTTATTCGACAAATATGTGGCGCATATATATGAAGCTTAGTTAGTTAGTTAGTTCGGTATATCCTTGAAGTGAGGCTTAGCCATGGTGGGAGAAGGCTCGTAGGTCCCATAGTCGTTCGTCTTCACCTGCTTGAGAATTCTTTCGTGGACCACCACCAATTCTTCGTCATCTTCCTGCTGCTGCATGGATTCAGACGTCTCCTACCACGCATGCATGCAAAGAGCAAACATTAGCTAACACGAGCAATTAATGATCAGTTGACGGCACATGCATGCATGGAAGAGTAACAAACTGTAATTAAGAAAATTACAAATCGATAACCATGCGCTTTCTAATGGTTTGTTATGTATGTGTTAATTAAGTAGATATACGCAGAAGGCCGGACACACACACACACACGCATTATGCATGTATACGTACATCAATAATATTGATGTGCTAATTTGATCCTAGAGAGATGTAGATTTAGCTGTTCAGTGCGCATGCCAGGATCCACATGACAACGAAGACTTGATCCGAATGGCTCTCTTTGTGCTAACTTGTCAAACAAAACTGATTGTCCTATAGGAATTCAGAGAATGTATAGAAAAAGCCGTCTTCCAGTTGAAAAAACTTGCATCTTATGCCTAGAGTCAACGTGTGCTGCATGTTCTATTGCCGTGTCCTTGAGATCAAGAGGAGGTGAAATAAAAGGGAGAGGAAATTAAAGAATTAATTTATCCCATACTTGGAGACAACATCAATATATTCCTCCAAGTTTTTCACATGAGTTCGCTTCTTACGTACGTTGCAATGCCTGAAAGAACATATATGTTGATCGACGAATAAAATGACACAAATATGATGAAAAGTATATACATCACTAGCTGAGTCATTTGTATATACCATTGATCCTAATTGATCTTTGTTCAACAACTTCCTCTGCCCTCCTGCATCAAACAGACTCAAAACAAATCACTACAGAAACTGAAAAATTCCTCTGATGCACAAGAGCTATTTAGAACGAAGAACAGCGAAGAAAAGGACATACATAACCTAATTAACAAAGCAATAACCATGTGGAGCTTGCTAGCTAACCTGCAATGGAGGACAGGAGGAGCGACACGAAGACGAAAGCGAAGAGATAGTTCGACTTCTTGGACTCCATGGCGCCGGCCGGGCAAGGAGCATGCAGCTAGCGTTTCCTCAGCTTGAAGAGGGGGAAGAGAAAAGGAGACGAAGCAGCAACAAAGGAAGCTGCAGATGTGAGTTGTCTGCAAGAACAAAATGGATTGCTGCAGATTATTATTATTTCTCTGGGATATGATTGGGATGTGAATCTCAGTGGAGTCCCTCCCTCCCTGCTTGCCTGTCTCCAGGTGTGGTGTTTATTAAAATCAAAAGGCGGATTAAAGGGATTAGTCAGAGCTTTCCCTATGGAATTTTTTAGGGCTTGTCATCATTAGACTTGCTGGTGCAGCTTGTTTAACTAGCCCCGTAAGCTAAAGCAAGGCTTGTACGATTACCATGCAAGTAGCCCCCCCCCCCCCCCATTATTAAATAATCTACACTGATGTATACCATCTATGCATGCTTGGAGTGCAATAATGGTGTATGTGTGTATATAAATTAATCTCGTGAAGCAATCCAATTGTGCTCACTGGTTAATTGTTCATCTCTCTTGCGTTGGTAGGTGCCGCAAGAGATTAGAATAAATAAAGTAAATATGAAGGAAATTTGTGTTTGTATGCATGTTGTAGGATCGAATACTATAATCAGAGGGGGGGTGAATGATTGCCTCTGCTTTTGGAATCTCCTAGTGGTCGGTGAAAGTTTCGACTGCTCGGTGCTCGACTGCATGATCAATCACTTAGTGTTCAACCGCTCGATCAACCGCTCAGTGTTCGACCGTTTACTTAGCTTTGATCTTCGACTGATTTGTACGTACTTGAAATTTTTAACACCAGAGGCTGAACCTCTCGAATACCTTTGCACGTCATCATAAGCTTCAATCCACTTGTAATTATCAGCACTCTTCGAGCAAATCATAAACCAGATTGATTCAAGATGATCTTTATTCTCTTGTAACAAGCCTTGCGTTAACCCTTATTCTTTTCCTGCTTTTATATGCTAACATCCCAAACATGTGCTCATCAAACACGGACACGAAATTATATTTCTTTCGAAAATCAAGGGACCCAAAACACTTCCAAACACGGGTTTCCATAATTTCTAAACCTTCCAAGTTACAGACTCTATCTATTCCAAAAATCAAGAGATCCAAAACCCTTCCAAATACGGGTTTTCCATAATCTCTAAGCCTTCCAAGTTATAGATTCCTTCTATAACTCTTTCAATCTCATCATGCGTTGAAGCCTCCAAGACCGTCCCTCCCATAACTTCTCCACGCATCAACCACCTTTGATCTCCACGTGCTCCAGCGTGAGCCCGACCATCTTGTGATATCCTCGACCACCTGGATCTCAAATTTCTCTCTCCTAGTCCTGGTCCTCCTTGTCACTGACCATGATCATCTCTACGCCCAACCTGTACAAGCAAAGACCAAAGAATGTTTTTTCCGGTACAAGTTCTTCCCAACTTGACCGACATTAGTCCACACACGCAAATCACACCCTTAACTATTAATAAACACAAACTAGATCATCCACGATCTCAATATCTAACCTTTCCAGAAATCAGTCTAACACCACTTAGAAAGACCAGTCTGACCGCCATGCACAAACAGGTTAGCCCAGTAAGACTGCTAGCCCAACAAGTACTTGAAACCACGAGTACTCTGGTTTCAAGTACTTGAAGATCACTAGAATTGAAACACTCGAAGTCTACGAGTACCGACCGTGAAGTCTACGACAACCGATCGCAAAAGCCTACGACTATCGATCATGAGGTCTACGGCAACAGATTATGAAGCCTATGACTATGACAACATATCGCGAAGTCTACGACTACCGACCAGCAAAGTCTATGACTACCGACTTCAAAGTTTATGACTACTGACCAGCAAAGTCTACGACTACTGAGTACTGACTAGGTACTCAGGCTACGACTATAGACTAGTCCATTCTCACTCACGACCGGTTCACTGTTGCTCACGACCGGTTCATTGTTGGAGGTTGAAGCCTACTGACTACAAACTACCGACAGTGGTCGTTCTGCGGTGATCGATTTGCCATTGTCGAAATGTCATGGTCGACATGCCGTGATCAATCCATCGTAATCGATTTTTCATGGTTGAAATACCGTGGTTGAAATGTCGTGTTGATCTGCCGTGGTCTTATATGCCGTGGTTGTTCTGCTGTGGTTGACACCTGCTGACCGAACCTACTATCATGAATACTCCAGCAACAATAGCGCATCGACTGAAACTTTCATAAACACAAATTTCGATGTAACCCAAATATCAATTATTTATTATCACTAAACGTACGTCCTAACCACATGGTCTAACACATGTACATGTTGGACAAGAATGGTCGTTGGTCAGAGATCTGCAGGGTGTTTGATGGCCATACATGGGACAACCATGCATGCAACAAGGTGAGCACCAATAGTTTCCTTGAGGTAGAAACTATGATGACATGAGGGTTAAAAAAGCCTGACTATTTACTTTTCTGGCATGCAGGCATAGAATTATGGTACCTCTAATTTAATTATATTTTTCACTGCTTACGCTTGCTAGCGTGTAGTACTTACTACCTTTTCGTTATATATAGATAATAGTATAGTGTAAATTATATTTGGGAGTGCACGCAATTATATGTGGAGATCATTGTAAGAAAGCTATTCAGCTACTTAACTGTCAACATTATGGGCTATCACATAAAATGATCAAATAGAAAAACTTTACATAAACAAACTGATCAAAGGAGATGCTCGCGTTGCTAGTGGGGAACTCCTTTATTGTTTCGGAATATTGTGTGTTCTATAATTAGATTAGGGACAGCCAGTAGACAAGGACATTTGGAGCTAAATAGCTAGTGGAGAATAAAGAGACCATGCATGCATGCGTGAACCTTTCCTCTTTAAACATGACTAGATCTGCTTGTGCTAGGTCTTTTTAGCGGACATGCTTCCGGATGGAAATGAGTTGCCTAAAACCACGTATAAAGCCAAGAAGGTTCTTTGTCCGTTGGGAATGGAAGTAGAAAGAATACATGCATGCCCGAACGATTGTATCCTCTACCAGAAAGAGTATGCAAACATGCATGTATGTCCGGTGTGCAACGCATCCCGATACAAACGTAATAATCAATCGATTGATGGCGAGGGAACAGAGGCGAAGAAAGGACCTCTGCTAAGGTGACATGGTATTTTCCTATAATTCCCGCTTGAAAAGGTTTTTGCAAATCCAAAGGAGGCAAAGCTGCTGCGTTGGCACTCGGAGGAGCGCAAGAAGGATGGAATGATAAGACACCTTGCTGATTCCGCGGTGGAGAAACATCGATAGGAGTTTTGCAGAGTTCGTGCGAACCAAGGAATATAAGGTTTGGACCGAGTACGATGGAATGAATCCTTTCAAAGAGCATGCAGCCAGACATAGCACATGGCCCGTGACTCTGCATCTATAACCTTCCTCCTTGGTTGTGTATGAAGCGAAAGTATATTTTGTCGCCGATACTTATCCAAGGGCCAAAACAACCGGGAATGATATCGATGTGTTCCTAGCACCGTTGGTGGAAGATCTAAAAGTAATGTGGAACGAAGGGTGCAGGTATGGGATGCGATAAACGAGAGAACTTCACTCTGCGCTCCTTATTGTTACGCACCATAAATGATTATCCCGCCCTTGGTAACCTATCGGGCCATAGTACAAAAGGTGCCAAAGCTTGTACTCACTTGTTTAGATGGTACCAGAGTGTGTGGTTGAGACACTCACGCAAAACCGTCTACATGCGCCACCGCTGGTTCCTTCGGAGGGCTCACCCATACCGCAAGATGAAGAAACAATTTGACGGAGAGAAGGAAGATGGTTCAGCTCCAAGGCATTTAAGGACGCGAGGTTTATGATATGGTTAAGGATTTAGATGTTGTCCTCGGAAAGGGACGTAAATTGAGGGCTCATGAGAAGAACACCGGAAGAAGAGATCAATATTTTGGGACTTACCTTATTGGGAGTACCTAGATGTTCGCACGCATCGACGTCATGCACGTAGAAAAGAATGTGTGCGACGACTGATTGATCTCTTCTTCAACATCCGTGATAAAACAAAGGGCGGTGTCAACGCCGCGGCTTGACTTGGTCGACATGGACATCAGCCCGAGTTAGCACAGACAAGCACCGATAATGGACGAACGCATTCTTCCCCTGCGTGTTACACTCTGTCCAAGGTGAGAAACAGAAGCGCGCGGTGCTTGCATGGTGTGAAAGTTCCGTCTCGTTACTCCGACAGCGTGAAGAAACTTGTTTCGATGCAAGATTTGAAGTTAAATGGCATGAAGTCTCATGATTGTCATGTGCTGATGACACGATGCTCCCTATTGCAATTAGAAATATTTTGCCGATCAAAGTCCGAGAGACAATCATGAGGCTATGTTAATTGTTTCGGAATATTGTGTGTTCTATAATTAGATTAGGGACAGCCAGTAGACAAGGACATTTGGAGCTAAATAGCTAGTGGAGAATAAAGAGACCATGCATGCATGTGTCGATTTCGTAGTAGTGCTTGTTCGTGACTTCGTGTTGAATTTACAGCCACTAGGGGGAACAAGCAGTCATGTGCATGTCAATGTTAGGTGTACATACATAAAATGTGTAGTTTGAAGGATCATATGAAGAAATGCTTGCTTAGTTGCTTGAGGAATGAGGAAATCGAGCTAGTGATCTCATACATATACAATTAGCGGAATGGTTCAGATGACAGGATACCAGGTCTTTGTGGAATTGTGGGTGATGACCTGTCTGTTCGGAGATTTTATACTATCAATCTTGTCGGCCATGGACACAAAGAATAATGTTGTCGTTCTTTGGACGGCAAGGCCACCCATGCATTTTTGTTTTTCATTTTTTGCCCAACGTAACAGTGAAACAGCAACACATCCAATTCCGGTCGATATCAATATCAAACAACTCTCTGTATGTCAGGTGATCTTAATTTGCATGTGAATTAAGCGCCGGCCAGGTGACGGTGTGCGTCGCCGATCTGTTAGGCGGTGCGCTGGATGGCAGCTCCGCTGTAGGCAAAATAACCTTATAAAAGTCAGATCCTACGGGTGTGAGGTTAGATCTTATGACTTGTGGGATCTGGTATCTAAGAGCGTCTCCAACAGCTGGCTATTTAGTTAGCTAGATCTGATGTGGCAAGGAAAAAGTAGGAGAGAGAGTAGTCACTAGCGACGAGCAAATAGCTGATCTATTTCACGTAGTCCAAGAACATGAGAGAGGAGCATGTGGGTCCAACAGTATAAAATAGTCTTTGCTTTTGTCTCTCACCTCCACGTCAGCTGACTATATAGCTAGTACTAGCTATTATCATTGCGGACGCCCTAAGAGATATCTTCAACTTTTACACGTCTTTAGCATCAGAAAAGATTAAGAGAGAAAAATCCAAACAAGAAACCCAAACAAATAAAAAAATACAAAGAGAGTTTTCTATGGCACAACTCAGTTAAGCAAACATTAAATGCTTATTTTACTTAGAGATGAATGTTTTATAGTCACTCTTTCATGGAGGACAGAGCTCTAACCCTAAAGCACACACAAAAGACTTCAACAAAGAAAATCCTAAAAAGTCTCCTAAATTTGATACATTTCTCAATTCATATAAAGACTTATATAATGAAAGCTCTCACCTCGCACTAAACCCTAAACAACCAGTCTCTCTTAGTGGATCATACCACTTATAAATAGAAAAAACCAGTAACCTATACATAAATGGGTTTTACACACACACTTACACATTTTTCAAAGTGTCAGCTCTATGGTTCCAATAGCCCGGTAAGACACTTCATCCTTCAAGATGTGACCTAAATCACTTAGGCCAATGCCGCGGTTTTGCAAACCTTCCCTCCACTCGGTATTAGACAATTTCCTTAATACCATCCATTGGTATTCACGAAGATGTGATGCCCAATGACTTGTCGTTAATATCATACGCCTGCTTCGAGGACCGTCACCACTTGAAATGCCCAAGTCCTATAGCACACCGCATCACTCCATAGTCCGTAATGCTCAATTACTTGTCGCCAAGATCATATGTCTGCTTCGAGGACCGTCACCACTTGAAACACACAAGTCCAATTGGCACACCATATGCATACATTTGCCTTCTTATGATCCTTGTGTTTATCCCATGCTTCTCCACTTAAGATGATACTCCACCTATACTTACGCACATGCCATGGCTTTAGGACTACTTTCGTAGCTTTGGTCTTGCCATTGACCGCCACAATCACCAAGCGTTGTACACATCAAAGATCATGCAATATTCCAAGCACAAATAATATACACTTGACTTTCGTTAATAAATTAACACATGCATGGACTCACGCCGTGGCTAACTCTTTGCATGGACTTTGCCATGACTAATGCAACCAACACAACACAAACCTCTCAACATAGACCAGTATGATTGCCAACCAACGGCCGATCATAACGCCAACAAACTGCCAACCAACAGCCAATCATAACGCCAACAAACTGACTTAACACCCTCTCGGTAATAGGGGATTGGCCTGATCATGGCAACCATGCCAGTTAGACCGCTCTACACCCATTGGACAGATCACCATACACCGACTTGCCTCAAAAAAGCTTCGCGTAACTCATCGAAGACCTCTCCAGAAAATAGCTACCACCAACTACGAACCAGTACTACTACTCCTCTGGTCGGCCCGCCTCCCATGGTTGGTTGAACCGCTCCTTGATCAGTTAGACCGCTACCTCTACCAGTCAAACCACCATTGCAGACTGGTTTGACCACTAGCTCGCAGTGGTCAAACCACCTCTACAAGCCGGTATGACCGATGTCACCTAGACAATAAAAACCAAAGATTAAATAGCATAAAATCAAACTCAAACTTCGATATCAAATCACAAAGAAAGTCAAATACTCATTATAAACATAGAGTGACCTCCACGTGGTCTCACATTTGGGCACTACAACCTATGTGGCAAAGCATGTGGAGATTCTTTGATGTGAAGGTAAGGGATACAAAATCATCAATTATGCAATTATGGCAATTGATGATTTTGTATATAGTCCAACACAACACAAACCTCTCAACATAGACCAGTATTCTTGCATAGGTGTTGGATGCCAGGGACCCAATGGGCACTAGATGCTTCCATCTAGAGAAACATCTAAAGAAGAATGCCAAGCACAAACACTTGGTATGCGTACTAAATAAGGTATCAATTTAAGTTCTGCAACTTTTTTGAATGCAAAATATTGATTAGTTTCCCGGTGGAATATCTGGTGGCACGTCACTATTTAAGATATACATATACATATACATATACATATACATATACATATACATATACATATACATACATGTATGTGTATATATACACATATACAAATATATACATACATACATAAATATACATACATATATATACATATGTACATAAATATATATACTATGTATGTATATATGTATGTATGTGTGTGTGTGTGTGTGTGTGTGTATATATATATATATATATATATATATATATATATATATATATATATATATATATATATATATATATATATATATATATATATATATATATATATATATATATATATATATATGAAAATAATTACATACTCTTGGGAGTACGTATTCCTACTTTTTATATACCGCTTAAATGATGTTGTTATACTTCTTTATCTTTTTTTAGTATACTCTAATAATGATTATAAGATACTCCAAAGTGAGTTCAATGAAAAATTCATCAAAGTCCACTTTTTATAGCATAATTTGTGTATATAGTCCTTTTATATGTGGAAAAATGTCTATAGCAAAAAAAAATACTCCAATGAAATTTTTTCAACCAAATCGTATTGGAGTATCTTAGAATTAGTATTTAAGTATATCAAAAGTGATAAATAAGTATAACATATTTGTTTAAGTGGTATACTAGAAGTGGGAATATGTGTGTGTGTACCATAAATAACAAGGACACCATGGTGCCCAGACTCCATGATTAAGACTTTCCATCTATGATTGATTCAGCATGCTAACATGTTTGAATTAATGAATGTTAACGTGTTTGCCTAATATATTATATATCATTACACTTGCACATATTTAAAAACAATCTAAAGCCATGGAGACTTAGTGCCCAGATACCATGGTGCCCCATTTCAGCATCATATATATATATGTTGCTATATATATAGCAATATATCCAATGCTAATGGTTATTTTGGTGATAAGGTGCTAATGTCAATCTTGGGAATCGGATCTGGCCCTACAGGTCAGATCTAGCTAGGTGGAAACCTCCATTCCACTTACGCACTTTTCCCAGAAAGCCACCCGCGCGTCCAATTTTTTTACAAATGACACCCCTTCCTGCCCCACATGCACAGGAGCTAGGGCTAGGATGTGCCGCCGTCCTCCAATCTGCCCCCTCGGTCGCCTCCTTCCCAGACCACCGCTGCCTCCCACCCGGCTTCCTCCTTGAGTGTCACCGCCTCCCTCTCCGAGCATCACCGCCTCCCCACCCTACCTCCTCCCTGAGCATCGCCGCCTTCCTCCCCGAGTGTCGCCGTCTCCCTCCCGACCGCCTCCCTCCCCTCAGGGGTGAAGCCAGACTACAGGAGCATTGCACTACTACACAACAGGGATATAGCAACACCAACATGTGTTACTATAGGTTAAAGAAAGTGTTACTAGCTCTCCTCGTAACACATTTTTTATGTGTTCCAATTGCCCATGTTACTATATACTGGTCTATTGGAACACCATATATGTGTTCTTTTACATCCAAAAAAGTGTTACTAAACTGTAACACATTTACTTATATACTGGAACATTTGTCTAGTGTTACAGTGATTCTCTCTCAGAACACTGTTTTTAGCTCTAGTAACACTTCCTCATTTTTGTAGAGCATATAGTTTGGAACAAAGGAACATATGGTTTGTAACGCATGTTGTACCTATTGTAACACTTTGAAATTTGGAAAAAAAATATTTATTTTACCTTTGTATGTGGCATATAGTGTTATTATTGATTTTTCATAGTAAACATGACACATTGTAGAATCACATAATCTATAAGTTTTAATAATCATATAAAGATCCACAGATAATAGAAAGGTTTCAAACATAGTACTTGCTCAGATGAAGTGATAGTATATGTACACAATGATATGACTCTAGAGAGTAAACAGACATAGTAGTGAAGAGTACAAGTCCATACTACTAGAAACAAAAATGCAATATCTAATATTCTTAAAATCCATCACTTCTTCATCCATTCTTGTACGCATCGATATATAGGAATTCAGCCATTGATCATTTGAACCTGCAAATAGGTAGCAAGTTGTAACATTAAGTATTATTCTATCCATGTTCACCACAGTAAAGTAAAGTTTAGAAAGCTAGTTCAAACATACAAATATCGAAGGCCAAGCAATTGGTACTCCTTTGGCATGGGCGTCACCAATGTTGTTGTAGGTAGGCATAGGCCTCACTAATGGCTCATCTTTTTCAACGGGATGATTGATACGCACTTTGTAGAATTGTTTTCCTGTCTCAACTCCACCAACATTTGCTTTTGGATTAGTGCTAATAATAGTTGCATATGCCACAATTTCCTTATTTGGATATTTGGCAGTCATGAGTTTCACTGTGGACCCAACCTGCATTAATTTGACATAATCACTTAGCGACCAGCAAGCATTTGTTGTATATATCAAGATAGCGGCACATGTTGCTAAGAGTAAGTGCGGCCTATATCTTTATGAAAATGGAATCAACACTTCATATTGCAGAACTAATAAGGATAACATTAACAATAAACTGTTTGATAGCACCTAAAACCTCATGCAAGAATAAACTTCAGAGATAGAACATTATGGCCATCTTAATTTCATGATCCTTTTGCATATGACATAGTAGATTATCAGCAAAAAATATGCTCCTGCCAAGAAAAGATAGACAAAGCAAAAGCTGAAATGATTGTCATGATGAACTGATTGTAGGCACGGGTATTATTGGTTGCGGTCATATTTATTTGAACTAAAATAACATTAAGCATTACTAATATACGATCTTAAGTATGTAGGCACGGGTATTATTGTATCTTCTTAGTAGTTGTTTGGCTAAATCTTTTTTTCTCGTGGAAAACTATTTAATAAATTATTAATGTGTAAGCAATCCCCCTATTGTGTATAAAGTTTTTTTTGATACACACGTGCGTGTCCACTAGTATCAAGATAATGCAGCTACTAGAACAAGTGATATCATATCTATATACCTTCATTGGATGATCTTGCACATGTTTTGGACGCATCTCCTGGCACGTAGCCTTGTCGCGAGCCACATCCTGATGATCCTTACACATGTAAAATGAGGTATGTAATAATATATGGCACAAATATTACTATAATAAATGGAAACATTTGATTCTTATATACCTTTTGTTTCTTTGTTATTCTACCTTCGCCGTAAATCCTTGGACAAGAATCAAACTGAAATGAAGAGAAAGATAATTGTATTTATACATTTTTACAAAGTTATGTAATACTTATCTTGAATAAATTTGACATTGCAAGTAAAATATATCTTATTCAATGGTTCATTGAAAAGGTGTACCTCTATTTGTCTAGAATCTATAGCAGAGCCATGTGGGGATGATGCTTCTGCTTCCTCAATTGATATTTCCTTGTCATCTGCATGACCTTGGCACTAGTTCCAATAGACAATCATTAAATCATAATCACCGGCAATAATATTGACGTATAATGAATGAAGAGTATATTATTATTCATAAAGACAAGAGACCAATTGATAACCTTTTCACTAGACAAATATAGATTATCATCATCACTATATTCAGATTCACATCTTTCTTTATCCCAAGAAAGATCGAAAGGGGATAGCATTAGTTATTAAAAAAACTTTGTAGGTAAAGAAGTACTAATTTCACAAGCAAGACATTTTACCAATTCGTTAAATGCTTAAGCAATACCTCCTTCGATTTGGTGCAACACATTGAACTCTCTGAAAATTTCAAACAATATTAAAGTCAAGAGATACTAAATTAGATGAAAACATGAAAATAAAGGAAATACCTTTTGTTAAAATGCATTCCTTGTTTTTGAGAATTACCATGATCACTTGCTGTGCAATTCACCTAGAAAAGTTAAAGAGGTTGAGTAACATTTCAATATAATATAGTTACAAATTAAAATAGACATTGCTACCATTGTTGGCTCCTCATTCTCATAGTGCCTCTGATTGCTTTTTAATTCTTCAATCACTTTGTCTTGCATTTTAGAATGCTCCTTGAGTTGCCTTATTTCCTCCAACATGTGAGTCTCTACATCAGATGATGATCCACCTAGTGTAACTACATCAATGTCCTTGAAATGACGTGTTGTTCGACCATAGACTTGTTTCGAATTGGAAGCAATCCCATGCCATGTACTTGTCCAGCTTTCTCTTCTCCCAATACTTGATGTAATGCATCACCTTCCCATGCAACTCTTCCCTCGCTATTTTGTGCTAATTCTGGTTGCGTGTCCAGGAGATTTCCTATAAGATTTTCTAAATTTCATGATGGTGTCCCCTCTACTGATAAACAGTAATTTCCTATAAGATTTTCTAATTGGGGTCACCTCTATTGCATGATGGTGTCCCCTCTACTGATAAACAGTAATTTCCTATAAGATTTTCTAAATTTCATTGGGGTCATTGGACCCCAATGCACCTACACTAGCTTCACCCTGCCTCCCCGATCTCTGCTGCTTCCCACCTGGCCTCCTCCCCGAGCGTCGCCGCCTCCCACTTGGCCTCCTCCCATTGCCACCCTCCACCACCGCACGGCCCTCCTCCCTCCATCCACAATGCCAGCGTCGTTGAGGTAAGATACATTCCTCTCTCCCCCTAGAATTGCCAGTCAATATTGGTTTTGTGGCTATGCAATGCAAAAAATAGATAGATTGGAAATGGTAATGAACTGGCTACTTATGGGTTGGATTAATTTTGGACGAGTAACAATTGTGCTGATGGATTGATGATGTTGATTGTGTGTTCCCTGCTAATTAATTTTTATAATATTCTTTGGCACAATGTAGAAGGCATGGAATCGGTGGCCGATGCAAGCGTGGCATTGGCATTGCCAAGATAAGAAAGGCTTGATGTGCACTCTATCACTGAAATTACTTAGCCTCCCTACCAAATAATTCATTTTGGTACCCTGCAAAAGAGCGGAAGCACCCCATTCGTAGTAAGTATCATCTTGTGTGCATGCGTTTTATTCTACCTATCAATCCATCATACTTGACACTTAATCATTTGCATTACAGGGTTCTTCTTATACACATTGTGTTGACCAAACTATCAAGTTATTTGAAAGGATGGTTTTTAGTGACTTAGATGCTGCGGAGGAATTCTACAAGACATATGCACATTTAGCCGGATTTGGAGTCCATGTTGGTCTGCATACGGTTGTCAATGGTGTTATGAGATGGAAGTGATGGATGTGCTCAAGAGAAGGCTTCCAGTCTGAGAAAGAAAAGGACAATGTGAAGTCAAAGAAAAGAAAATATGTCAGGAAGTTAACCAGGTATGACTACGAGGCAATTCTAGCTACAAAACACACTGATGACAATAAGGTTAGGGTGAAGACATTTGTTGAATCACATACACATGAATCAGTATCACCTAGCAAACAACAATTGATAGGGATATACAGATATCTCCGCATTAGTGAGAGTAGATTTGAGAATGTAGGATGCGCGATGAGAGACTTGTAGAATTATCATAAAGAGTTGAAAAGCTGTATTAAGTCATTAGATGCCCAGATGTTTGTTGACGACCGTTGTAGGAAGAATAACATAAATCCTTCATTTTACTTTGATTATATTGTTGATTACAAGGGTAAGTTGGTACATGCATTTTAGGCGGATAGTACATGTCAGGATAGAAGGTAAGGACAGATGTGAAGAAAGACAAGAATATAGAAAACAAAATAAGGGTGCCATGCATGTGTAAGTTATGCAAGGAGATCATGTACCATGATAGCCATAATTGACCTTTGAAGACGACAGCACAGTTACCAAGCTAATGATAAATTTTGTTTACCAATCGCAACTACTCATTTTTGTTTCAATCTACTCATTTTGTTTTATGTGAACTGTTCACCTATTCATTTTGTCAACTATGTGAGCTTATGCAATTACTCCTTTTGTTTTATAGGTGGAGATCCTTGTGCATCTATAGCTGAGGCAAAGGAGCAGCAACAAGTTCTCTTATGCAGCAGAATATGAGAATGCAGATTCTGTAACTTGTGAGAATGCAATGACTCATTGTGAGAATGCAGATTCTGTAACTTGTGAGAATGCTAGGAAAGTTTTGGATCAGTTCAGTAATTTTCAGATTGCATACAAGTTTTGGATCAGTCTAGTTTCAGATTGCATACAAGTCTTTAAACATGACCAAAACAGTCTAGTTTAATATATCTGTGTAGTTAGTACTGTTGAGTTCACAGTGCAGTAGTGGGGTTGAAATTACTTAGTTGGGGGAGGGGGGGAGAGAGAGAAGTATATGAGCTAGTTTGTGGGTAATAGGTAAAGCACTAAATTTACACACGTATGAGAATGGTTGGATCTGATGTTCCATCTCGTAACCGTTTTGACAGGGTTGACATGTTCTTCTGGACTAACATTGTCTGCCTTTTTTCTTGTCTCAAGCGGAAATGTTAATCGTAGGATATTGGAAGTTGGAACATCATTACTTGGACTATATGATATGAGTGCCACTCCCTTAAATCAAGTTTCAGGACACATAGCAGTGTGGGGGCATGGAGTGGTACATCCTAAAAAATTCCTCCGAATAATTGCTGGATCATTCGATCATGCATATATACTGATGAATTGGGTGCGACCTCATTTCGTATTGCATTGCATCCATGACTAATAGGTTGTTCCATGCCGTCAGCAACATCGCTTGCTTCTGTGGCTGTGACCCCGTTGTGAGCACGAGCTGCGGTACGTCGTAGTAAGCATGCTGGAGCTGGAGTTTGGCCATGTTAACACACGGCGACCGATCGACTTGCTGCATGTCTTGGTTAATTAACGCCAGCACGGTTGCGTTGCTCATTTGCTCCTCGGGCTCGGTCGGCGCCGGCGTAGCTACGTAGCAGTGGAGCCCGGCCCCGAGCGCGCCGCTCCACGGAACACCTCGATCCACCGGTGCGCGCATCGGCACATGCATGGGGCGCGGGCGTCTCGCGGGCTCGTGCCTGCGGCAGCTTGATCGCGCTACTCTAGCCTACGTACGCGCGCGCGCGCGGCAGCGCCACCGTGCGTCTGCTGTCCTCGGTTGGCTTGCCGGTCCCGTGGGTGGCCCGTTTCCGCCGCAACAGTTGCACGCGCACGAGCATTGTACGTACGTAAGGCCTTGCTCGGCCACCCGGACTACGATGTTCGGGACAAATGATTAACCTTGCTAAGTCATCACACTACCACAAAAAAGTTTATCATAGATGATTTGAAATCATCATCACGGACGATTCAAGAATGATTTCTTAAACTATCTGACTTCATGGGTCAGTGATATAGTTTTAGAATCATCTGTGAAAACCGTATCACATGTGTTTTGGAACTAGAACCGTCTGTGATCGTTATTATCATAGACGGTTCGAAACTAGAACCGTCTGTAATAGTTAGTTATCACAAACAATTCTTAGTTAAAACCATCTGTGATAGCCATACCAGAGCTAAAAAAAGTGAGCAATTTTACCATGACTTGGATGCCTAAAAATACAAACTTAGCCAAATCAGATGAATGGGATTGAAGAAGAGGTGGGGAAGGAGAGAAGAAGTGAGAAGAGATAATAGAAGATGAGCCGATCGAGCCTTCTATTTTTAAGAAAAATTTGGTAAGGAGAAGTATAGGATGAGAAGTAAGAAGAGAAGATAAGGAAAAGAGGAGATGAGATGAGAAGTGGAGGAGAAGTGAGAAGAGTAGATGAGGCGAAGAACAACCGAACCTTCTATTTTAAAGAGAAAATCGAGTGAGATGAGCGGGAAATTCAAATTCGGTGAGAACGGGTAAATTAAAATATAATCACAGACGGTTATTGGTAAAGAACTATCTGTGATAATGAGAAATAAAGAACCAACTACTTCTATACGATGAATCAATAACTGAATCCACGCTGTCGACTACCTCTACTCCATCCTTGTCAACGCCAACAAGCTCAAGGCGGGATCCCTCTCTAAGCTCCTATCCTGTACCCCGCCGCTGCTCGCATTGCTAGTCATTCCTTGATGTGTGTGGTCACCATGCACCTTTCCTCCACGCTCGCCTCTTGCCGCCATCGTGCCATCTCTTCGCCCTCAATGACTACCGTGCGGCAACTTCCTCCTTGATTTGTCCCACACTAGTAAAGGACAAGCAAGTCATGATAGGGATGATGTGGATTGTGAGGAAAAGGGAAAACTGGCCATGAGGGCAGCTAGATCAGGGTCGAGAGCGAACCCACCATCGATGTCAGCCAATAGTAGGAGAACACTCGGGGTAGCCTAGGTCGGGAGGGAAGGGGAGGCGATAGGGGAAAAGGCATCCTCATCTTGGCTTTCCATGGTACATTGTGGAAGGTGCAAGACATAGGGGGTGGAGATGGAAGACGTGGCCACGTGGGGATGGAGCAGTTCAAAAAAAGGACTGCAGGCATCGCTGGAGGAATGTAAGTGGACAAAATGGCGCCGGCGTGATGGCGCAGATTTGATAGATAGACGGTGGTGGCGGTTTGATACCAGCGGTGGCGCAGAATTAAAGATGCAGCATGGATTCAAGCAAGGTTATTCCGGACACGGTTGCGGCGTGCAGAGAGCACAGTATGACGGCGCGCAGTGGCTGTGCTTGAGGGAGGAGAGGCAGTAGGTTAGGAGGGAAGGAAGATGCCGATGCGATGCGATGGTTCTCCTGAGCATTGGTTTTCCTGGTTAAGGCCCCAAGGGGGGTGTCAGTCGGTTTTATTTGGGTTTTTTGACAGTCGGTTTTCCTCACCTGCATTGCCAAGACATGCACAGGAGGCACGTTGTGCATGTGTACGAGGGGTCGAGGAGGGTGCGATGGACAAACTACCCTTTATATTAGTAGAGAAATAAAGCAATACATTTGGAATTGCAATTTTCAAATTGGTATTCTCTTTTTTATTAAAATGGAAATTATAAATTTATAGTTCAAAAATTGCCAAAGCTCAAAATCACTACAATTTCATAGTGAGTTCATAGTTTCATATTACACCCTACGCTGCTGCAGGGGCATATGGATCCAGAAACGGAGTTTAATGATATCCAGAATCCATGAGAGTTCACACAGCTCTAGTTCTGGTGTGACATGCTAGCTAACAGTAACTACTGAAAAAACTGATGATTAAAGTAGAAGAATATTACGAAGAGCTTACTGTTTCAGTTTACTACGCGCAAGTGGCGTTCATACAAACAGATGGACATATACGCATATTGTAGAACAGCTATGGTGCATTGCATTCATGATTGAATGAAGAAAAATGATTCAAGGCTGACTCGCGCCCTCCTCTTTGGTGACATTAGATATCATGCCTGCCTCATCATCGTCCGGCAGGTAGTCACCATCATCGCCTTCTTGTTCGGACAATAGGACTAGAATTGAGAAAGGAAGGAAGGGGATTAGCGGAATTGCGAAAAAAAACTACGAAATAAGTAAGGAATAGGAACTGCATGGGAATTACTAATCCAACTCCAGTAGGGATTAGAGGAAGGAATATGTAACACGCCGGCGTGAGGAAAAATAAGGGTCTGTTTGGTTTATGATCAGAAGTTGCCTAGCCACAATTTAGATGTGTCACAGTTTTTAGGTAGCTGTTTGGTTCACTGACGAATCGTGGCATGCCACGCTTTCTTAGCACCCAGCCCCACACGTCATAGACTCAGTTTCTTGCCAAACTTTGCCACAAGTGTGGCTTCGATTTTGTTAGCCATACTTTCTGTAGCAGCTACATATTATCTAAGTTTAGGCATGACAAACTTAGGCACCAACCAAACAGGCCCTAAGACCGGCCAAACAAGGGACAAAAGGAAGGGGAAAAAAGAAGCAGAGAGAAATGTCAGAGCGATCCTTGGAAACCATTTCAGATGAGTAAATGTTTTTGTTTTAGGTGGTCCGAAAAACAATATTTTCTCTGAAGATGGCAAATTCCCACCCAACAATTTCGATGGCGAGAATTGCTATGCATGCAAAGAGAAAATAAAGCACCCTCCAGGAGCGAGCTACAGAGGTGGCCACATCACTATGGACTGCTGTACAGGAAAAATCAATTGAATGAACCATAAACAATTAAACATGTACCGGATGCTGTACAGGAAAAATCAATTGAACGAACCATAAACATGTACCGGAGCCCCTTTTCTTGCGGCCTACTAGGACTATGTGCAGTGGCTAGAGCTGTAAAAATTTCACTATAAAGATGCAGTTTTATAAAGTTATGGAGTTCTGTTTATGAAGTCATACAGAGTTATGTCTTATGTGCTGCTATTAAACCAAACTTCTGATGTTTGCCAACATCGTTGGCTGCGCTAGTGACATCACTTATTTGAGGGCTTTGTTGTAGTCAACTCCTGACATCTTAATGTACATGGTATACTCGGATATAACACACTGATCAGTATAATACCAGACCAGGAGCTGGTGCTGCACTCCCTCGGATATAAGTCACTGGTTACATTGTCCTTTCCGAATCGTAGCAGCGCTCTACCGTTCAATGGTAGCAGCAGTTCGATATAATCTAATAATCCCCAAAAGAATGATTATATCTGTGCCAACAGAACAAATGCTACTCGATTCGAGCGAATCCTTAAAAAAATAGGGATAATGATATAGCTTTCAAACAGGCAACCATCAATATTTCAGTTCGGTAAATTATTGTATACACGTGCGTATGAGTTGCATTTGAATCCTTAGAGAATGACCGCTGTTGTTGCTGCCCAGGTCAAAGAAGAAAATTTTCAGTTTAAACAAGAACACATCTTTGCTATTATAATTAACTAAACAACAGATCCTCGCAAAAAGAAGAAGGATGCATTATTACCTCACGAGATGTGGAATAGTGTTATTAAGTCGTCGACTAATTGGCGACTAATCCACGACTAGTCGTTCAGTCGGTACATGACGGATGACTAGGGAGGCCGACTCGACTGAGCGACTAGTCGAGCAGACAGACGACTAGTTAACGACTAGTCACGACTAGCCAGCCATGTCTAGCCGCACAACTAGGAGCTGGCCCACTGGATCAGTAACATTAAGGCCTATAAGAGAGGCTCGGCCCGACCGAGACTTAATACCAGTGACTCAATAACCCTAGATCCTCATTGCACACCACACGCACTATTTTGGTAGTAGTAGTAGTATAATAATCTCAGTTTACTTCTTTATTATGACTATGATAATTGTAGACCTAACTCTGGGGACTAGTTGAGACTAGTCGGTCAACTAGTCGCCTAAGTCGCTCCCTTGACGACTCAACTCGACTTTACGACTCAATAACCTTGATGAGGATATTTGGGATATGGCAGATCTTGAACCAATCCTTGCCTGTATCTTTTCTGCAATTCTCGTTAAGTGCAGTGCTACAGCCAGTGACAGTCAACTCGTCCAGTGCAGTCAAGCATTGCAAACCTTCTGGCATTGAGACCAACTTTGGACAGCAGCTTATCTCCAGAGATTCAAGTGTTAGAAGTTCACCCAGCCATTCTGGAAGGGCCTCCAATTCATTGCAGTTCAGAATCCTAAGGTTCCGCAGGGTAGTAAGGTGCCGGATGGCCTCTGGCAAAACACGTAGCATCTCACAGTACTCGATCACCAGGTCCTCGAGTTTTGGTCTGTTCTGCAACAATTTCCACTCCTTGGAAGAAACATGACAATTTCTAATCCACAATCTCCTCAGAAGTGACGTAGATGTTGAAGATGACGGCCCAAAAATACTCCCAACTGATAACATTTCGCTACTGTTGGTCACTGACAAATCTGCTATAGCATCTGGCAGGCACAGGTTCGGCCTCAGCTTTGGGCATTCCGTTGCAGTGACTATTTTAAGAACAGGAAACATGTATAGCTGTGGTTGACTATCCTTACGATCCATTGCTGAAGAAGTTGTCCAAATCTCCAGGTCTGGTATGTCCTCAAAGTGGAGTTCCTTCAACGATTGGTATAATGTTCTTTTCTGTCTGTTCGCAAGTATTTCAGAGTCCATGCTATGAACACCAGTCATGTGGCGGAGCTGAAGAGACTGGAGATAAGGAATATGCCCAAAGGGCGGGAGGCGACTACAGTTAGGGATGTTGCTTAAACTAAGGGATACAAGATTTGGAAGCAACAACTCCATGCCCTTCATCATCCAACTGGGAAATTTATTGCCCACGTAGCCATCTATTTCAAGGACTTCAAGGTTTTCAGGCGGCATGAGAACTTCAAGAAACGTTTCAACACTTGTCAGATCATCGGAGGAACAAGAACTGGTCCATGACAAGGTCAAGCTGGCTAGTTTTCTCTTGTTTCTCAAGTTTGCTCTCTTGGCATCGGCCGTCAGATCCTTCTTGTGTGACCAACATTCAATCCTCAGCTCGCCAGTTAGAAGATTGAGGTCTTTTAGCTCTGCAATACTGCTATTTCTGTCACCTACAATAAGTAAGGATAATGTTTCAAGTTTAGTCCATTGCCCAAATCCATGAGGCAATCTCTCCAAAGTTTGGCATTGGTCATTTCTTAGGTGCTTTAGATTAGTGATGCTTGTTATACCATCAGGTAACTTAGTCAAATGTTCACATCCAATCAGGTTCAAACTCTCCAACATCACAAGGTTGATTATAGAATCAGGTAGCCTGCGAAGACTCCAGCACTGGAACAAGATCAGGACCTTCAAACTATGAAGATTGCCAATTGATTCAGGCAATTCTTCCAGACCAATATTCCATGAGAGATCTAAAGTCTGCAAGTTTGGTAGATGACCTGTTGATATAGGCAGTGCCAAACTGCTTGAATGATGTGATAAAATGAGAAGCTGAAGTTCTTGAAGGCCACCAATAGATCCCGGTATTTCAGATAGACTACTACAGTGAGACAGATCCAAAGTATGCAGTCTTGTTATGCGGCCTATTGAGTTTGGGATTGACTCAAGATCATTGCATTGTGATAAATTCAGGTGCAACAAATTTGAGAGGTCACCGATATTTCTGGGCAATGCTTGGAGAATGCCACATTGCGAAATGTTCAAGAAATGCAAATTTTGCAGACTGCATATAGTGTCAGGTAGACTTTCGAGGTTGCTGCAGCCTTTCAAATTCAAGGCCTGCAAGCTTTGGAGTTTACTAATAGAGTTAGGTAATGTCTCAAGGAAATTGCAAAGCGACATGTTCAGATTTTGCAGGTTTTGGAGATGCCCAACGGTATCTGGTAAATTACGGAAGCTACAAGCTGAAAGATTCAAGGTCTCTAGATTTTGAAGGCTGCATATCGACATGGGAAGAATGTGAAGATTGCTGCAATTGGATAAATGAAGAGTCTGCAAGTTGTGGAGGCTACTGATGCAATTTGGAAGAGTTCTGATAAGGGATGAAGAAATATCCAAGTACCTCAAGTGTTTCAATTTCCCAACTGACTGGGGGAGCTCCATAATTTGGCTGCCTTGCAAATCTAGTACACGTAAGCACCTTGAGTGGAGAAACAACTTAATGTCAAGAGCATAACCCCAGGAATGAAATGCGCGGACTTTGTGAAACATGCTCCAGAGAACTTCAGGCATCCCCATGTCATCAGCCAGTGATGCATAGCGGCATGCTTCAGTGCAGCCATTGACTTGCTTAGATTTAGAATTGATGATCTGAACTTCATCCCCTGCAACAGATTGAGCAAGGTCATGCACCAAGTGATGAATCTTGTACTTAACATTGCCATCTTCCTCTAATTCTTTCTTCAATAAATCATGCTCCTCTACTTCTTGAAGGAAAGACATCCACGATAAGTGCTCGAAACAGTCATTCGCTTTATCAGAAACCGGTTGGCAGCCATACTTTGCAGGTTCAACAAAGCCAAGAGCAACCCATTGCTGAATAAGCTTGTCCCTGTTGATTTCATGGTTTCTTGGAAACACTGAACAATATGCGAAGCACTGCTTTAGATCAGGTGGCATTTGGTCATAGCTAAGTTTGAGAGACGGCAAGATTGTATCTTCCTTATCCAGCTGCCATATCTGACTATCCTTAACAGCAATCCATGATTCTTCATTCCTGTTGAACCGCAACATGCTCCCAAGGGCCTTCGCTGCCAACGGCACGCCACCGCATTTCCGGACAATCTCCTTCCCTACCCTGACCAACTTGTGATGCAAATCCTCCTCCCCTTGCTCAAAAGCCTTCCCCTTGAACAGCTCCCAGCAATCATCATCTGAGAGGCCCTTGAGCACGAATGGCGGCACGCTGCGCACCATCATGCCGACCTTGCGGCTCCGTGTCGTCACGATGATCTTGCTGCCCCGCTTGCCATCCTTGAGGAGCAGCTTCAGCCTCTCCCACTCCTCCTGGTTCTCACTCCAGACATCATCAAGAACAAGTAGATACTTCTTCCCAGTGAATGTCCTGGACAAGAAATTTGCAATGGCCTCCAAATTGGTCAGATCGCACTTCTCCTTGGTCGCGCTGACGATCGGCTGGACCAGCGTCCTGAGGCTGAAGTCGACGGACATGGAGACCCAAATCCGGGGGTCGAACACCTCGTCGTTGGCCCTCCGGTCGTTGAAGGCCAGCTGCGCCAGCGTCGTCTTGCCGAGGCCGCCGAAGCCGACGATGGGGATCACGGACACGTCCTCCTCGCTCGCCGCGTCGAGGACGAGCCTCATGAGCTTCTCCTTGTCGGCCGCCCTCCCGACCGTCTTGGCCTCGTCGACCATCGAGATCGTCTCGCGCTTAGGAGGAGCAGATGGATGAGTTGGTGGAGAAATGTTGGGATTCAAGCAGAGTTTGTTCCTCCGGGCGGCGACGGCGTCCAGCTCGCGCCTCAGAGACCTCAGCCTGTGCGCCCTGGCGACGAAGCAGAGGTCGATGCTGAGGCCGCACACCGGGTTGTTGCCCCGGCGGCGGGCGGCGCGCAGGTCGGTGTGACACGCGTCGAGAAAGTCGTCGATGACATGGGCGACGTCCTTGAGCCTGCGCAGCCAGTCGCGGGCGGCGCTGTCGCCGCCGCCGCCGCGCGCCTCTGCGTCCGCGAGCACCTCCCGGATGGTGGTGAACTCTTCCTCCATGGCTTTCAGGTCGGTCTTGAAGCTCCTCAGCAGCGCGAGCTCGCCCCAGACTGAGGAGCCGAACTTGGCCAGTACCTCCTTCACAACGCTGGTGGCAACTCCCTCCGCCATGGATTCTCTCTCTCACTCACACCAACGCAAGAATCTACTACGGCCTATGACCAGTTGCTCGAGTATGCTGCACAAAGCAGCAGTACCGGTCAAATGCTGGGGCGGGGCGGAGTTTTTCCAATGGATTTTGTACTCCCCGCGCACTCTCCTGGAGGATGACTATTGACTAGTAGACTGTGGGAAAAAAATGTATGTAAAATGCACGATTTACATATACATTTCCGATAGTCACACCCAAGGGAAAAGGATAAAAGTAATTATTCATTCACAACGAATTTTTTTCGTAAAACATTTTGAGTCTAAATCTGAAACATATGAACAAGGGTTATACAACATTCCTTAACTACAATTATTTTTTCCGAAACTTGTCATATTGATTCAGTGCTTAAAGCTAAATGTTTCCTATAGCTTCACCCTAAAACGTATTTCCACTTGATACGATAGGTACGTCACCGTGGTGGAATGGTAAAAGGAGGGTGTGTATCATGCTATAAAGCTGACGATATAAGATTGGCTACTTTATCAGTTTCTCGCTTTAAATGGTCACAGGGATGGTGATAGTATGTGAAGCTTGTTTGGTCGGTTGCACGGCTAGGTTAGGTGGCAAATCTTTTTAGACAAACATTCCTGCCTTTCGTCAGTTGAATTTTCCTTCACTTCCATTAATTTCCACGGGGGTCAGATGGACGTGCCCATAAACTACAAGAAAATTCAGTTTTACCACATAAGCATTCTGAGAATGTGAGACGATGACTACTGTTGTCTACCAATCTAAGTTACTCGAATCAGAAAAAAAAAATACTTAGAATTTGCTTCATAGAAAAACTGCCCAGATATAGTCACTCCCCAGCAAGACATTGATGTCAAAAAAACTATCACATAGCCATGTAGTACCAGCCATACATGAATTACATTGAATAGGCCACGCATGAATAGAGATCAACAGAGCATCCTCAAGCACAAAGACAACCGGGGAGACGGACGCACCGGGCAGCAGTTGCAGCGCTCTAAAATGGGCATTACATAATAAATTACCGTGCATAGAGTGACATGCATACCTGATGAAAGTGAAAGAATTCACAATGCAAAGGCCAGCAATCATACCACACAACACAAGCCCAACCAGCAATCCTATTCCTACCCCTCAAAGATCTCCAGGTAAGAGGCATGGAAACTGGGCTAAAAATACGATAATAACCAACTTATACCACCCCACGAACAATATACTGCCTATTATTCCTTGGCAGAAAGAAGTCCCAAACAAATCAATCCTCACCATGGAATTCAGAAAAAGAACGAGAAAACATTATTATCCCCACCAGATGAATTAATACTGCGTGATCTACACAACCACATACCACATGACAAACCTAGAGGAGCCGTAAAGGCCATGGTCGAGCTAATCATCTGTGACTGGGCTCGACATTACGCACGTTCACGCCTGTCATTCCCTCAAGCCTGTCCTTCATTATATCTACAAAGTGGCCAACCATTTCATGGAACTGCTTCAAACCAGAAAGCGGCAAAATTATTGACGAACGATCAGCTCCAGCCACCTGCAATTTTACAAGCATTAAGAACGAGTCCTTACTCTGATGAGCAGGTAGAACTATCAGTATCAAATGTTACGGACAAGAATAGGATACCTCAGAAATCCTCAAATAATGGCCCCTGTTGTTGCTGCCCAGGTCAAAGAAGAACCTCTTTTGATCTGCCCTTATCACCTTAGACATGCCCATCCCACTAATTTCTTCCTGAGGAGGCAGATCAACCAAGCGTTCAACATCTACCTCTGGCCCAGAAGCGGATTGGCTGCCATGTCCAGCTATAAATCCAGCACCCACATCATCAGAAAGGCCAGGAAGGTGCTCTGGAGGTTCCATGTGTTGCTGACCAATACAATGTAAGAAGGGTTTAATAATGATGTCATTTGAGTCTAGAGACTCCATAAATACGTTAAAAACTGCTAATTTTGTTGTACCTGATTTGGGTGATTTGGTATGACATAGAATCGGGACGCTTCATTATTTATTTCCAACAGTACATTCCTGAATGCTTCCCAACCTTCTTCGCTGGAGCTACCAGCGGGAACAATTATTGTACTACGGTTTCTGTTGACGGATGCCTCTGAAACCTGAAGAGAATTTTGTGTCAGCAGGTAAATATTATAGTTACTATGTCAAGACAAATATTTACACTATATACAGTTATTTTAGAAGCAGAGACAGCAAAGTGCATAATGTAGGTTGATCAAGATGGCAAGAATATATCGTTACTTGCAAAAGTAGCAACAATAATAAACAGTAGTTCACACACCAATTTACCATCTTGTGTGGTTTCTGTCCACATAATATCCACTTTGCAACTTGACAAATGACAGAAAATTGTAAAGTGGTTTCAGAAAATTGTAAAGTGGTTTCAGAAATATATCAAGTATGCCAATAACACTAACTGAGGGCCTAGGTGGTCCTCGAATTGCTAGGTGTACATGCCAAAATCACTAAGCATAAGAAGTTGCTAAGGTATTGTTTAATTGGAAAGTGTAATCATAGATACAATGGGTTTATAATAAAGGGAGCTGGAGATGTGACATATTTGAACTAATCCCACCTTGGGTGTATTTTGCAGGAAAATTAATTTGGGATGGATGCAAAGAAGAAACATGGTACAAAAAAACTAGTGTGAATTCTTTTAGACTTATGACTTATGGCTTAAATATTTGAATTCTAGCTGTTCACGAGAGGTAATACGTATAGGAAAATAGTCACATACAATTTTGGCTGATACAGCTGAACTCAATACTCTTTTTACTACAATCTTCCTGTTGACCCTGTTTTAAAAAAATGCATCGTTCAAAAGCTAATTACTGTAGTCCATACAAGCATAAGCCAGCTGAATGTGAAAAAGAACCCAACCCTATTCTCTGGCCTCCAACTAAGTTACAATAATTTCTATCCACAGTGCAGGATCTTTGCCTGTACAGAAAGCATCATGTAGACATGTACAGGATATTCGCCTCATCGACATGATATTTTCTGACACACAAAACGGACATGAAACCTACTGTACTATTTATTGTATTAAAAACTTTAATGTTGCACCAGACACCATCATTACTGTTAGTTGAGATGGAAAGGATGAATGGTTGAATAGTTGGATGTTTATTGCACAGTCCAAAGGGGCATTATATAGTATATGAGTCACATACACAACCCTAAACCCTAGACAATAGGAAAAGACATTAATACCTTTAACACCCCCTTCAAATGCAAAGCATATGCAATAGCATTGCATTTGGAAGGGTTAACACTAAAAAAGGGGGGAAACAAAAGTCCGACTCTTGAAGATATCGTTATAGCGTACGGCTCTTAAAAAATTGTATAGAGTACCAAATGATCTCCACTCATCTGGAATCGTGCGGCAGCCCATAAAGCACAAAATGCAGGGGCTAGGAACGGTTGAGGTAAGCGGGAGCAAAGTCGACCGCGGTAACACGATGAAGAGGATGTGGAAGGTGACACAAATGGAGACTAGAGAGAGCGGTTAAATCAAGCTGAAGAGATAGATAGAAGCATAGCGGCACAAATCGAAGCCCAAGATGATGGCGGTGCGGAAGAGAAGCGTGGCAGCCTTGGAAACTCGGGACAGCAACTCAGAGAAAAGCGGTGGCATCATAAAGACTTCTATGATCTGCAGCAGCTCAAAGAGAAGAGCGGCGGCTGTACGGCTATGTGAAAGGAATGAGAGGACCACACTCATCCAAGAGGATGGACCGTGGTTAGCAAAGCAGTTGGCTATCTAACAAAGAATTTGTAGACTCGCACAGCTTTGACAAATTGAAAGATTCATGCGACGAGCTTGGATGGACACAAAGAAAAAGACTCAAAGGCTAGGGACCAAGGAACCAACCCACCTCTTGAGTCGCATCCCACTCATTCCTGTGCAGCATCTCTCTGCTCTCCAAGAGAGATCTCACAGGTAAATATACCAACCAATCCCTCTCCCCAATACAACAGCTGACGCTCCAAAGCCACTAACCGGCGGGCCACGCTACAAAAGCAGGCCTTCCACCTCTCACCACACAAACCACATGTTCATAAGCTCTCAGCTCGACGACCGGCTAGCCCTGCGAACAGCAGTAGAGAGGATGGAGCTAGAGGGGATGAGGCACCAAACAGTGGAGGTAGTGGCGGTGGCGGTGGCGGGCGGGCAGAGCAGCAAGCTGGGAGGGAGTCGGCGGCTCCTAGGGCCGAGCGCGGCGAGATCTGACGGTGGCAACCACGGGAGCGACAATTGCGGCCAAAGGGGGCAAAGCAGAGTAGGCCAGGAGGGGGTGGAGCGCGGGCGGCCGGGAGGCGACCTGACGCGAGTAGGAGGCAGGCAGTCGGATCCGGGGCCACACCAAGGAGCGGGCAAATCCGTGCAGGAGGCGGCCTAGCGCATCGAGGCCGGCGGTGGAGACGACCGGATCTAGGCTTGGCAATGGCGCAGGCAGGCGCGAGCGACAACAGCGGCCGCGCACGTGCGCGGGAGGACGACAACGTGAGCGCATGGGCGCAAACGACAGCGGTGCGCGTGCGCGGGCGATGGTGGCGTCGGCCACGGGCGACAGCAACGCACGACAACGGCTGCCCCGGGAGTGGAGATTGATCCTCCTGAGTGCAGCAATAGCAGGAGAATTCACATTTGTAATCCATGCTGTTTATGTGCAGCATCCTTTAGATTTTGAAGTCTATATATCCTTTTTCTGCTGCCTGTATCCTTTGGAGTTGTATGATTTCAGGTTTTGGCATCCTCAAAATCTGATTTTCAATACGGAGCTATCAATGGATAGCTTCAGCTGCTCAAATATATCACTCCAACTGATCATCATGATTAAGACACAACTGCAGAAGCATTCAGAGCTCTAACTCAAGTCTTCAATAAACATCAACAAAAGAATCTGAAAGATACTATAAAAGGTCAAACAACCTGGTAAACAAATTGATTTCCCGATGAAACCATCTATATTAGGCACAACAAAATCTGTAGCATATTCAGATTGGATAATTTTGGAGGAACAGTGTTCGGATTGGATATTTGGATATTGCCATGCCACACCAATATGAACGTTGACCAATCAAGCTTTTACTTTTCCCTTTTCTCTTTGGAACCACAAGTGCTCTTCCAGGATTACTCTATGTCTTTACAACAAATCTAACCTGTTCAACACTCCAGAAAGTAGAACTTTGTATCAAGACTGAATCACATGGAGTGCAAAAAACTGACTGCTGTAAACAAAAGATGCGGCAAACCAATGTAACTACAAGTCTGGAACACATAAAAAAACCACAATTTTCCGTGTAATACAAAGTCAACTGTCAGGTGTGTGTCTCCAAGCAATATAACCACAGAACCTATGTTGCCCCGATACACGATACGGGTATGGCGATACGGATACGGTGATACGATATTTTCCAAAAACAAGGACACATCGACACGGCAAGTGTGCGTGTGTATGAAAAGTAGTATCTCAACATATTAGGATCTACCCATATTATCTCTACCATTCACGGTGCATCAAGATCTGTAATGTTGCATTTCTTCTCTCCGATTGGGACCCACCACATGTCTCAACATCATCAAAGCACCGCCCTAGCCACCCACCAGCAACCCAGATCTCAGCCTCTCGCCCACCTCCACCTCTCTCTCGACCTGTGAGGCGGTCAAGTAACGACGAGGCCGAGGCACGTCGCCGGTGACAGATGGCGGCAACGATGTTAAATCCCGACAACTCCTCCCTACACCAGGTACTTCTGCGTGCTCCCCCTCCCCCCCCCCCCCCTTCTTCTTGCTCGCCGCCGCTCCCCTTCTCCCCCGCCGCCGCCTGTCCCCCTTTTCCCCGGCCGCCGCCGCCCCTCCCCTTTTCCAGGCCACCGCCAAGCCCCCTTCTCCCCTGCCGCCACCAACCCCCTTCTCCCTGGCCGCCAGAGCTCTTTCGAGAAGTATCGAAGGAGTATCGGATTTTTTTAATTAATTTTTGAATCATAATTTTTCCGATACTTGTCAATACCGTATCGCGACGTATCGCTGCGTATCCCGTATCGGATACTTATTGCGTACGGGAACGGCAATTGGGCAACATATCAGGGTATCATAGCGCAGAACCCGCCTAACTTGTATCCTCTTGCATTTCCACAGAAAATTCAAGACCAATTCAATATAGTTATTGGTACACTTGGGTATCTTACAAAGAACAGAATGCTCTACACAATGGAATATTGCCATAACAAGCCAGCATGGGATGGTATTTTCGCTCAGTTGGCACCAGCTTCATTAATGGCTGGCAGTAACAACGAGTAAAAGTGAAACTACCAGAACCAGAATAGGGGAAACCAAAATCTAAGCAAGACACAACTACTAGAGGGAAGTCCCATTTTGGTCCTCCCATCTTCGGGCTCTGGTCCCCAAGCAACCTCCTAACTTGAGCCTTAGTCAGAGAAGACCCTCTGTCACTGACAAGTGGGTCTATCTATGCTCCACATACCAATGACATAGAAACTAGATAGACTTATATCGTTTTTTTTTAATCAGCCTGCTTTTTTAGGTCTGGAAGTTGAGGACTTTTTTGATCGTACGAAAAGTGGAGGCCTACAGGAGCAGGAGGACCAAAATAGGACCTTTCCCTTACTGAATTTACACACCAAAATCCCTGTTCTAGGTAAACAGTTCAACTCCTCACGCATGAATTTTAGTTTCCCATATAGCAATTCGTCAATTTCACCACATCAAACTCGCAGAAGATTAACAAAATTAGAAATTTCACTGATACCGGTACAAAGAAACGCTACGTCACCTTGAGGAAGCGGCCTCTCTTATTCTCCCCAATATCGAAGTAGAACACCTGCGCAGCGCAACAAACAGGAACCCGCGCAAAATTAGCAACGGCGAGAGCAAAATCAGCGGCGAAATTGGACCAATCGCGGAGAGGCGGGGCGACCTTGGTGTCGAGGCGGAGCTCCTTGCTGAAGGCGTCGCGCTCGTCGGTGCTGATGTAGTAGTCGAAGAGCTCGAGGAACCAGGAGACGCCGGCGATGGGCACGATGATGGTGGAGCGCGTGGCCGACGTCTTCTCGGAGATCTTGAGGTACCTCCCCCGCGGGTTCTCCTTCAGATCGAAGTAGAACAGCTTGTGCTCGAACTGCAGCGTCTTACTCACGAGCTCCACGTCGCCGCCGCCGCCCCCGACGACGGGGCCCACCATGACTCCTCCCCCTCCGCCGCCGTCCATGGCCGCCGCCGCCGTCCCGAGCTAGGGTTTCGGGGAGAGATGGGGTTCGAGATTAGGGTTTGGCTTTGGGTTTAAACGAAGTCGGGTCGAGGGGATGCAAGCCAGCGGTAGCCGCTTGGCTCCGGAAGACTGAGCTTTTTTACGGGGAGATGAGGCCCCTCCTCCACCGTTGATTCGATCGAGTCTAGTTAGATCAACGACGAATGGGAAGGATCTCAGGTGATGCCTCCTGCTGGATTTTCTTCCGTGGCTCTATGCCCGACAGCGATTATTGTGCGCTGCCGGCTCTCATATTGTATCGTACTATTCGAGCAGAGACACGGCCCCGTCGTCTCCATGGCCATTACTGGACCCTGCATGCCATATACCCTTCTTCTTTATCCGGCCTGCAGGGACAGGCTACTACATTTGGGAGTTTTTACCCAAATAGCTATATGAGACGCGGCATTAATAAAAATGTCAGTTATTGTGTGAAATTTGTAAAAATAGCATCTTCACCGTACGGTTATCATACGACATTAACCTCGAGCCGACACATGGTAGAGTACCACACGGTCACCGTGCGGCATTAACCTTAGGCCGACACGTGGCACGCTAATACCGCATGGTAATCGTGTGGCACTCCGCCATGTGTCATTGTGTCGGCCCGAGGGTAATGCCACATGTCGGTCCAAGGTTAATACCACATGGTGACCGTGCGGTACTTTGCCACGTGTTAGTATGATTTTAATTCCGTATGATGATCATACGGTGGAGGTGCTATTTTTTACAATTACAGCTACGAAGATGTTATATTTACTAATCACGTCTCAAAATCTGGCATTAATTTTGGGAGGTGCGTATATAAAACATACCTTATTATTATACGTTATTATCGTGTTTGCGTGATTGAAATACTATACGACCTGTTTTTGTGCGACAATGAAAATTCTCATGTGATAAATGTATATATACAGACGTATGTGTCTACTATTACAATGTTTTCTTTCACTAGACTGGTCACATGACACTGCACGGTGCAAACTTATAGGGGGTGATCGGTTCGGCTGAAAAGCTTATGGTTTATGCCTGAAAACATTGTAGCTGGCTGAAAAAAACACTGTAGCTGACAGAGGCTTATTTAGCATAATTAAATTTTAAAAAAATTAAAAATATAAAAAATATGTTAGCCTATTACGTATAATACAAACAAATACGGGAAAAAAAAGAACCGGCAAAAAAAACTCAATAAAAAGCTAAAAATTCAGAAAAAGATGAAACTTATGAATAGTGATAAATAAGCCCGCAGCACTGTAGCTGCAGCCATATTGATCGCTGCCATAATGAGAAAGTAACAACGAGTAAATAGCGCCAATTGTAGAGGTTAGGCACGCCTGAGGGTAAAACAAGAACAACGAAAGCAGGTCATTGGGTTAATGGAAAAAGGAAAGCTAGCTTGTTAATTCATCACGTGTGCCAAAAGGCTAGGGCAAAAATACTATTAGCTAGCTCATGCATACGTATGCTGAAATGATCATCCCATGGTATTCTTGCACATCTCTGATCAGCACACTACACGTACACGACTCATACGTCTGGACGGTTCTGAGCAAGTGTACCCTACAATTAGAAAGCAACTGTAGACAACTAGGAAGAAACTATAGCGTGGTTAGATGCAAAAGGTAAAAGTAAAAACAAAAAGTAGTGCTTGATCTTTTTCCCAGAAACCTCAACATGGCGTCGACCAAGATGGCAAGATTAGCTTGTCAATAAAGAAAAGGGTGGCCCGAGGGGTCGGGCATCCGTAAGATCAAGGCCCTATAGAAGAAAATGTTGGCATCAACACGGATGATAATAATGTGAGTGATCATGAGCCCATATTTAATTCTCCTGCGACGGAATCTACTCGTGTTGATGAAGAACCAGTTTTTACTGTTGATATGTATGATCCAGTAAATTGGGACAATCTTGATAACAAAGCAAGGGACATATTAGTGGAGAAGGGGCCTATTAGAGATGAAAATATTGTGTTTCCTTTGGATGCCAACTCAAGACATTTTTCATACACTCATTATTCTAGAAAAATGAGCAATGGAGAGGTACGTGATAGGAAATGGTTGGTCTATTCAAAAAATGTTGACAAAGTGTTTTGCTTTTGTTGTAAGCTGTTCGGTTCTAGCAACCGCAAGAGTTCATTGGGGCATGATGGGTTTAAAGATTGGAGGCATGTTAGTGAGAGACTAAAAGAGCATGAAGTTAGTGTCGATCATATGACCAACATGAACTCTTGGAATGAATTGAGAATTAGATTAAGCAAACATGAAACAATTGATAAGGAGTTGCAACATCAAATCACGAAGGAGAAAGAATGCATAAGGCAAGTTCTATTAAGAATAGTTGCCATTGTGAAGTTTCTTGATAAACGCAGTTTAGCTTTTAGAGGATCTAGTGAGCAACTTTACAATGATGTGAATGGCAATTTCTTAGCTTGTTGTGAGATGGTTGCAGAATTTGACTTGGTAATGCAAGACCACCTTAGACGCATTCAAAACAAAGAGCTGCAATATCATTATCTTAGTCATAAAATTCAGAATGAGTTGATTTCTCTTATGGCTTTTAGCATTACAAGCTCCATCATAAAGATTGTTAAAGAGGCCAAATATTTCTGGTTATCCTTGATTGTACCCTGGATGTGAGTCACCAAGAACAAATGAGTTTCTTTGGTTCGATGTGTTGATATGTCCGATGGGAAAATAAAAGTTGGGGAGTACTTTCTTGGTTTCTTGAAGGTGGATGACACATCCGCTCTGGGGCTTTTCAATGTATTAGTTGACTCCATCAAGTCATTTGGTCTTAATGTTGATGATATTAGAGGTCAAGGTTATGACAATGGATCTAATATGAAAGGAAAACATAAGGGGGTACAAAGGCGTTTGCTTGATATAAATCCAAGAGCTTTGTATATGCCATGTGCTTGCCACGCCTTAATCTCACTCTTTGTGATATGGCTAAATCATGCAAGAAAGCTATTTCATTCTTTGGAATTGTGCAGAGGATATATGTATTATTTTCGTGTTCTACCAAAAGATGGAATGTTTTGCTTGAACATGTTAAAGATTTGACTGTGAAATCATTGAGCAATACTCGTTGGGAGAGTCGCATCAAAAGTGTCAGAGCAATTAGATATCAAGCTCCTCAACTAAGGTCAGCTTTGTTGTGGCTAAGTGAGGATAGAGATACTGAACCAAAGGATAGGAGTGATGCAAAAAATTTATATGACGTGCTTGGCAGCTTTGAGTTCATACTTGGTATGGTTATTTGGCATGACATTTTATATTCTGTAAATATTGTTAGTAAGAAGTTGCAATCACCATCCATGTGCATTGATTCTACCTTACAGCATATAAAAGGTATGATGAAATACTTTCAGGACTATAGAAACAATGGGTTTGCTGATAGTTTGGTTGCTGCCACAGAAATTGCACTTGAAATGGGAGTAGAGGCATCCTTTCCAGTAAAGCGTCGTTCTCTTAGAAAGAAACAATTTGATGAAACTGACTACAATGAAGCTATTTTGCAAGCTGAGAAGGATTTTGAAGTTAATTATTTTTTGGTTATGGTTGATATGGCAATTAGTTCATTGAAAGCGATTTCAAGAACTCCAGTCATTCAATGGAATATTCGGATTTCTAATGAATTCAACATCCTTGAAGTCATTGGATGGTGCTTGATCTAAAAGATCAATGCACGAAATTTGCAAAACTTTCTCTTTGGATGGTTCCTCGGATGTTGATATAAATGACCTAATTTACGAGTTAGGTGTTATGCGCTTTACTTTGCCGGATAGGCCAATGTCCGCTATGGAGATTTTGAGTTTGTCACGAAGCGGATTGTTATCCTAATATTTCCATTGCTTATCGGATCCTATTCACTATGCTCGTGGATCGTGGCCTCATTGAAAGAACCTTTTCAAAGCTGAAATTATTGAAGAATTATTTGAGGTCCGTAATGTCTCAAGAAAGATTAAATGGTTTGGCAACTTTATGCATCGAGAAGAAATTATTAGATGAAATTGATATTGATGCCATCATCAATAAATTCGCATGGTTAGAAGAAAATTTTAAGGTAAGATGTATAACTTGTTTGATAAGAATGTTTTTTATGTATTACACTTATTAGAAACATCATTATATTATTAGAGTTATATTAAAGGGCCCATCTTTCTAGCTTCGCTCCAGGTCACTAAATTCACAGGACCGGGCCTGCGGGTGGGGACAAAATAGCTCATGCAGGTATTCTGAAATCATCTCCACCCAAAATACACAGAAATATTATGACTTCTTTTGGACCGATGGTTTATAGATTATAGCTTAAATATTTGAATTCTGATTATTCGTAAGAGGAAGTACGTACAGAAAATAGTCGTATATGATTTTGACCGATATAACCGAACTTAGTGCACTTTTTACTACCAACTTCTTATTAACTCTGTCTTGAAAAAACGTACTGTTTAAAAGCTAGTTACTGTAGACAATGCAAGAATAAGTCATGAATAAGCCAAAATGAACTCAGATGTTGCAGTCTACGACCACTTCCAGGAGTCGTACGATTACGTTGCAGTCGCTACGACCACTCTGTTGCTTCTTCGACCACCCCAGCAGTCGTTACGACTACGTTGTGACCGCTCTGATCATGCCTCCCAGCTCTGACTGTGTACTCGTAACTTCAGCTGAAGTTACGACCACGTTCACCACCGCTGCACTGCACTTCCTTGGACCACGTAGTAGGCTCGATCACTATAGTCATAACTCGATTATGACCACGTAGTGATTCTGTCGATCACGCTGAAGGCTTTATCGACTGCTGTTGTCGTAACCCTTACGACCATAGCTTCTGCTCCATGACCGTGGTCGTAATTCCTTTATGACCATGTCTTCAGCACCTACAGATACATCCGCTCGTTGCCGTGGTCGTAACTCGTTTACGATTATGTTTGTGAACTCGATGTACTTGATAGGTTTTCCAGAGCCAAACCGCTCTTCTCTTCTTTATTTCTTTCTCTCGATCACATCGATCACTATGATCACCTTGATCGCTCTCTCTGTTTTCCTTTCTTTGCTTTCTCTCGGTATAATGCTCTGCCCTTTATACCCTGCTTTACGACTACGGGGCGGACTCGTCTACGACTACTACTCCTACCGCTCCGACACGGACTCGATAGACTGACTCGTACTCGTACACAACCATGACCAAGGTGACTAGTACACAACTACGACTTCATACTCGTACATGACCATGACTTCTAAATAGAAAACAAGATTACAAACTCTAACAATCACCTCCTTAATCTTGTTTTTTTTATCTTGATCATACCAATATTTTCTCTTACTTCCGCTTCTTCCTTTCAAGCTTTCTTGGGCTGGAGCACCTGCTCCCACAACCACCTTGTCATTACCTAAGCCTTCCATATTTCTCCTGCGCATGCCTCGGTTGAGATCACGCCACCTCCGGTCTTTGCGTTCACACGTCCCACTGGCATCACTCCTATGTTCCTGCTTTAGCATGGAACACTCCACCGCCTCATGCACATCCTCGCCTTGATTTCCCTTTGTGTTGCGTGTGCGTGACCTGCACCAGTTGCATGCACTCCTATGCCTCCTACATATGGTCTATGCCGACCACCCGAGCTAATGCCGCCATGCATTGGACCTTCTCCATGCAAGCTCGTATGTCTGCATACGACTACTGCGTGATGCGGTCGGGTCTTGCCGCCTTGCGCGCCCAAGCCACTACTTGTTGCGTGCGCGCCTCGCACGTGGGGTTCACCACCCTCAGAGCCTCTGCCCCCTTCTACGCCAACTATGCATCAATGAATTCCACCGTCTTCTGGCTCCTCCCGACCGCTCTTCACACAAACCAATTTACAAGTTTTCAAAGAAATCTTATACAACCGATTTGGAGATTTCTTCACCTTCATCAACAAATCTCTGTTCTTGTCGTACACACGCAAGAACTCATCTGCAGCACCACCCTGCACCCTTTTTCTGTCATCTTCCCGAGACTAAATATGTTGTTGCAGGGACTTAGTATATAGTAAATCCCTGCCAATAACTTCTTATCTCTGTTCTTGCATTGCAACATCATCGTCCCTTTGCTTTTTATCTCCACCGTGGAGCCATCGCCAAACATGACCTTGCCCCAAACCTTCTCATTGAGGTTATGAAACATGGAGCGATCTCCCGTCATGTGGTTGCTTGCTCCATTGTTTAAGTACCACTGATCCGTGTGATCGTGGCTACATTCCTTCATGTGTAGTTTTAGAACTGTGTCCTCCTCATTCAGTATCACCATAGCCGTCTCCTTTTCAACATATGAGGAGAGAAGTACTAGCGATTCGTCATCTTTTTCTTCGTCTTTGGCGAGATTCACCTCCCCGTCCTTCTTCTTGCTTTTGCAATCCGAAACATAGTGCCCAATTTGTTATAGTTGAAACACTTTATATGGGTGCGACATCCTGACGCGTAGTGCCCGTATTCGCCACATTTAAAGCACTTGACATGTGACTTATCACGGGATTTCTCACCACCGCTTGCCCAACCTTGTCTCCAGGGCCACCCCTACAGCCTCGGCCACTCTGCCCGCCTCGACCGTGTCACCTCCTGTAGTTGTTTAACGAGCCATGATCGTCTCTCGGATCTCCCTTTACTAGTAACACCTGGTCGTTATGAGATCCCTTGAGATCCCTGCTCGTTACGCGACTGAAACCCCTTCAGTAACTCCTCATGCACCTTGAGAGAGCCGGTGATCTCCTCTATCCTCTTCTTGTCTAGATCGGAGGAGTTGCCGCAACTTTGTTCGTCAGACTGGATGACAGCAGGTATGTACTTTTCCGGAAGCACATGCATATACTTCTTCACCACCACAGATTCCTCTATCTTGTCACTAAAGAGTTAATCTGATTGTATAATGAACTCAGCTTGCCGGTGAACTCATCCACCGACTGGGTCTCTCCCATCTTCAGGTTCTCGAACTTGCTCCGCAAATTCTAGAGCCTCACCTCTTTGACACAATCAACTCCTTCATACATCGTCTGAAGTGTCTCCAATGCCTCCCGTGCAATCTCCTTGCCGATGAGTTGATGCATCATCGCATCTGGCACCGCCTAGTAGATGATGGCCAAAGCCACCTGATCCACCTTGTCATCCACCTCCTTGTCCTTCCCCTTCGGATTGACTGCACCCCAGACTCCCTGGGATCGCATGTTTGTCTTCATCTTTATTGCCCATACCGGGTAATTGTCGGTCGTTAGGAGAGGATATTGGAGGGAAATTAGCCCACACTGAGTCTTCACCTTGTCGCCCATGATCTTCAACGCGCTCTGATACCACTTGTTACAGTCTACGACCACTCCCAGGAGTTGTACGACCACGTTGCAGTCACTACGATCACACTGGCAGTCATTATGATCACTCTATTACTTCTTCAACCACCCTGGCAGTTGTTATGACCACGTTGTGACCACTCCGATCATGTCTCCCAGCTCTGACTGCGTGCTCGTAACTTAGCTGAAGTTACAAGCCACGTTCACTGCCGCTATGCTGCACTTCCATCGGCCACGTAGTAGGCTTGATCACCGTAGTCGTAACTCGATTACGACCACGCAGTGATTCTGTTGACCATGCTGAAGGTTTTATCGACTGTCGTTGTTGTAACCCTTACGACCACAGCTTCTGCTCCACGACCGTGGTCGTAACTCCTTTACGACCACGTCTTTAGCATCTGCGGACACCTCCGCTCGTCGCCGTGGTCGTAACTCCATTTACAACCATGTCTGTGAACTCAATGTACTCGATAGATTTCCCAGAGCCAAATCGCTCTTTTCTTCTTTATTTTTTTTCTCGATCACACCGATCGTTATGATCACCCTCATCATTATCTCTGTTTTCCTTTCCTTGTTATCTCTCGGTACACTGCTCTTCCCTTTATACCCTACTCTACGACTACAGGGCAGACTCGTCTACGACTACTACTCCTACCACTCCGACACGGACTCGATAGACTGACTCGTACTCGTACACGACCACGACCAAATCGACTCGTACACAACTACGACTTCATACTCGTATACGACTATGACTTCTAAACAGAAAACAAGATTGCAAACTCTAACACCGAATTTACCTCAGCAAAGGCGGGGCTACATGTTTTGAGGTGAATTAGAGTCACTAACTGGTGGGGCATAGCTTATGTAGGGCCTGTGGGTGGTGACCTGTGATTGGTCAACTGCTCACGCTGGCTTGACGGCCCATGGTAAGGTTTGTACTACAGTGGCGATTCCTCTTGGGACACTAGTAAGAGCATGTAAGGCAAATTTGACTATCTGTAAAAACTGTCTTCGATTGATGCAAGAGAGAGAGAGAGAGAGAGAGAGAGAGAGAGAGAGAGAGAGACCCGCGTATCACATAACTAACGGTGGTGATACCTCTTGGGACACTAGTATATATTAACCATGTCCCTAGATGTAACTCCATCATCTATTGAGAATGGTTTGTTTTTCGTACACTAATCGAATTTGGGGAGGGTGTCAAAACAAAAGGAACATTCATATAATTATCTTGGACTCTATGGTTATGCAGAGATTCGAAGTACCCTTCATGGTTAGTAAAATACGTCAGCAAGATGCTAAGATCAGCCAAAGCAGCCACCAAGATCATCTAGACCCTAGTTCCGCCCCTACTTCAGATATGGGTGGTATGATTGCACATACAGTTAGGCTTTAAGTAGTCTGGTTCTTCACCATGAACTAATTAAACATGGGGTTGAATTGAACGGTTTAAGGATATATTTGAGACAACAAGGATGGTAAAATCCTAAAAAGCCAACGAATGGAGTGATAAACCATAAATTTTTTTCCAAAATAAATATATTAATTAATGAAAAATGTAACATAACTGAGCTTTATTTTTTCTTTGAAAAAAGTCTACTTAACAAAGATGAATAAATTTCAAAAGGTACAAACAAAGCCATAAAGCCCAATTCGTCCCCACCCCCATTTTCTTTGCACCCACCTCCCTAAGAGCATCTCCAGCAGGGCCCCTACTTGAGCCCTCAAAACTAAATTTGAGGGCTTGAGGCAAAAATAGAGGTCCAGCAGGGCCCCTACTAGAGCCCTCAAATTTGAGGGGCCCCTTAAATCCCCCCTTCAGCTCTCATTCCTAGGGGGCCCCTACTCCGGCCCTCATTTTTCAGCTTTCCTCGTTTTTTCCCGTACGAGTGAAACAAATTTAAATTCGGAACAAATTTGAATATTCAGAACAAATTTGAATTTAAATTTGAATATTCGAAATAAATTTGAATTTAAATTTGAATATTCGGAACAAATTTAAATTCAACTTTGGATATTCGAACAAATTTGAATATTCAAACAAATTTGAATTTAAATTTGAATATTCGAACAAATTTGAATTTAAATTTGAATATTCGAACAAATTTGAATTTAAATTTGAATATTCTAACAAATTTAAATTCAAATTTGGATATTCGAACAAATTTGAATTAAAATTTGAATATTCAAACAAATTTGAATTAAAATTTGAATATTCGAACAAATTTGAATTTAAATTTGAATATTCGAACAATTTGAATTTAAATTTGGAACAATAAAATTTGAAACAAATTTGAATTTAAATTTGAATATTCGTATTTGAATTCATAAATTTAAATATTGTCCCTCATTTTGAAATCATAAATATTTTATTGTGTATTGTGTTTTTGTCTCATACATATGCATATAGTGTGTGAGGAAATAGAGGAATTGAGAAGTAGGGGCCTGTTTTGAGGGCTCTCACTGAGTGCACTTGAAAACAGAGCCCTCAAAAATAGAAGGAGCCCTCAAATTAAAAGTAGGGGGCCTGTTTTGAGGGCTTCTGCTGGAGATGCCCTAACTAGGCCATCTTGGTCAAGTCCATCAGTTGAACTAGGGCTACGCCAATTTCCAAACACATTAAGAAACAAATTGACTAGTAGGATAGTTGAACTTGATCGGTACGCTTAGAGTTTTTTCTCTAAGGTTTTGGCCGACGCCACCGAAATACAGTTTGGAATCCCATTCGTGTACATCTCTAGTATGTCACGACCGATTTCCTCCCGCAAGATGTAGATTCCCTCGTCTGTGGTGAGTTTCATTGTCGGCGTAGCGCGCAGCAGCCGCGCACGCGTCTTGCGAGGTGAAGCGAGGGAGCCGGCGCTGCGGGCGAGGGGAGGAGGCGCCAGGCGGCGGGAAAGCGGAAGAAGAGGCGGCGCCGGCGGAGACGCGGCGCAGGCGCGAGAGAGGGGAGGCGGAAAGGAGGCGAGGCGCCACCGAAAGAAGAAAGCGAAAGGCCGAGGAAGGAAAGCGCATTTCACTGAAACTTTCCCGAAAAGGAAAGTTTTCAAAATTCACTCAAAATGCAGAAAAATTGGAAATTTTTATTTTGAAATTTTCGGGCTTTTCAACCTACCCCCTTAAAAGAATCTCGACCAGAGATTAACTTGGTCCGAGGAGTAAGTTGGGAAATCATCGCAAATCGACTCGTTCCCAAGTTGACTCTTGGTGTATGATTCTTCCATTGTACTCTGCAAAACCCGCGTTCTTGTTTCGAGTTGCCTCTCCGTCGCTTTCAAGTATTTGTAGTGGTTCTTGACATATGTGCAATCATCTTGCAATTCAATATCGCGATGGTACTTTATCATTGGTCGACGTAGACACTTAGAAGGTGGGATACGTGGAACACGTTGTGAATTCTAAATAAGTTGGGCGGAAGCACTTGATAAGCTACTTCCCAACTCTTCCAATTATTTGAAACGGTCCTACATATCTTGGTGCTAATTTGCCTTTGACTGAAATCTCTTGACTATTTTGAAGGGAGTGACCTTAATGTAGACATAATCTCCAACTTCAAAACTCCAGTCTTTCTGCGGTTATTCGCATAATTCTTACATCGGTCTTGTGCCATCTTGATCTGTCTCGACAATTCGATATGTGCTTCGCATCTTGAGCAATCACGAGGACCAATGAGTTGTCGTTCTCTGTTTCGCCCAATTCGGTGGAGTCCTGCATTTTCGCCATAAAGTGCTTCAAATGGTGTCATTTGAATGCCGGCTTGATAGCTGTTATTATTATGAGAACCGAGCAAATGGTAGACAGGTGTTCCATGTTGCTCCATATTTCAGTATCCGTGTCCTCTCTCATTCAGTTGACAGGCCAAATCAGGGTGACTACGAGGAAACCCTAGTGTTTTGACCCATCCTTAGCTAGTGTTTTGTTCACCGATGAGTTTGGTCAGTCAGTTCCCGATTCGTTCAATGTGATCGCTGGGGACTCTCGCGATGGATCTACAACGAAGTGGTCTTCCAAGGCACTGTTAGAAGGGCGGATGAGGGTGATGAAGGAGTGACATCCATGTTAGATCACCTTGACCTCTCGATCGGTAAGCAAGACTAGCGATGATGAAGAGGATGTAGCACCGCTTGATAAGTGGTCGGTGATTGGGGAGGTACTATCACCATCTGTCCTCCACATCCAAATGATTTTGGGTGCAATGAGGCCTGCTTGGGGAAACACTAGGTGTCTACATGCCATATCGGTGGGTGAGAATTTGTTTATTTCAGACTTTGCCCTTGGCAATTGGCGTGTCCTCTCATTCAGTTGACACCCGTAGAATTCACTCTGTGCAGCTCACACACCTACACACACACACACACACACAAGAGAGGATGGCGTCGCCGAGTGAATTCCACCGTTGTTAGGCTTCATAAAGACGGCCACTTAACCTAACTCTACCCTCCGTAGAGTTTCAATCGAGTTGAGTAGACTAATCGCCAAATCAGGGTGACTACGAGGAAACCCTAGTGTTTTGACCCATCCTTAGCTAGTGTTTTGTTCACCGATGAGTTTGGTCAGTCAGTTCCCGATTCGTTCAATGTGATCGCTGGGGACTCTCGCGATGGATCTACAACGAAGTGGTCTTCCAAGGCACTGTTAGAAGGGCGGATGAGGGTGATGAAGGAGTGACATCCATGTTAGATCACCTTGACCTCTCGATCGGTAAGCAAGACTAGCGATGATGAAGAGGATGTAGCACCGCTTGATAAGTGGTCGGTGATTGGGGAGGTACTATCACCATCTGTCCTCCACATCCAAATGATTTTGGGTGCAATGAGGCCTGCTTGGGGGAAACACTAGGTGTCTACATGCCATATCGGTGGGTGAGAATTTGTTTATTTCAGACTTTGCCCATCTGAGTGGTAAAGAACATGCCCTAGATGGTACTCCATGGATGGTAGGGAAGCATGCGGTTCTTATTCAAGAACTAGATATGTATCTTTGTCCAACAGATGTGTGATTTGATAATATGCTCATTTGGGTGCGTATCATCAATCTGCCTTTTGCACGGATGAATGACAAAAAGGGGAGAAAGATATCTAGTTTGATTAGAGAAGTGGATAAGGTAGATGTGAATGATTATGGAGATGCATCTGGAAGCAATTTTAGGGTTCGGGCAGCCATACCAGTGGAAAAACCGCTGAGGTAGCAAGTTCTTATCTAATCGGTGAGGAGGGGAGTAGATGACTGGTACAAACTTCTAGTCTTCTGCTTCTTGTGTAGGATCATGGGCCACTCAGAGTTGGAATGATCGAATTCAACACCTCGGGATGCTAACGATAAGCTCCCTTATGATAATTCGATCAGAGCTCCAGAGGAAAGAAAGAAGAAAGTGTAGGGTTTTGTGAAGGTTGCTACATCAAAGGGATGGAGTAGTGGGTCCTCTGGCGCTCTACATCAAAGCAGAAATCTGGCTTGGTGCACAAAGGGAGTGGAATACATGGATCCAGTTCAAAGAATGCTGAGGACAAAGTTACTTCACCAATGAAACCTATTCATATAGTGCAAAACCATGTGGTGACAGCCCCATAAGAGTGATGAGTATTTGACATAGCTTGTGCCTTGCTTTTGCTATTTGAGTTTGAATTTTGTGAGTTGCACTTTGACATATGCTTTTCTGGTAGCACTGGTTGGACTAGCCTAGGTTGGTGGTCTGACCACTGTACGGTTGCGCTTAGATTGGCCGCACCTTGGTGGTCTGATCAGTGCGGTGTGACCAGTCATTGCTGGCGGTCCTACCAATACTTGGGTTACGGTCTGACCGGAGAGCAGTAGTAGCAGTCCTTTGTTGGTGGTAGCTCTTTTTTGGAGGAGGTCTTTTGGAGGTTTTTGGTCTGAGACCTAGTGCAATAGCACCGATGTTGTAACGTGGTATAATGCCATAGTCAGAACAACTCCAGTGTTAAGGGTGCCTTTGGTTGAGCTTTTGGGAGCTGCTTTTGCTTTCAAAAAGCCAAAAGCCAACCAAAAGGGTGGAAACAGTACTTTTCAGAAGCGGCTACTTTTAGGTAGTCTGATTTGAAAGCACCTTGGACCTGCTTTTGGCTTTTGGTTTTCTGCTTTTGAAATGGTGAAAATAGAGAGCTGTTTCACAGTTGTTTCAAAGAAAATAGAGATAGGAGGTAAGTTTTATACTTGTTTGAACCAAACAGCTTACAACTTTTCCACAGCCCACAACCTACAGTAGCTTTTCCACAGTCCACAGCTCACAGCAGCTTTTTTAGAAGCCACAGCTCAACCAAACACACCCTAAGATGGTTTTGGTGATGTTAGTCACGTGGGAGCCCATGCAGTGTTAGTCATGAGGTTTCTATGCATATGTCAATCATGGCATAGGTCCATGCATTTGCTTTGCTAATTGAGAGTCGAGTGCATGTCATTTGTGCTCGAATCGATTACTTTGTCTTTGGTGTGTAGGTGGTTTGATGATAGATTTCGGCAGTGGCAAGACTGAGGCTTGGTGGCCATGGAGTGTCATGTAAGTCTGAATGGAGCATCATCTCAAGATGAGAGCACAGGAGAAAGACAAGGATCGTGAGGAGGTAATGCGCGCATGTAGTGTGCCAATTGGTCTCGTCTGCTTCAAGTGGTGACGGTTCTCGAAGCAAACATACAATCTTGGCGATAAGTATTGGGCATCACGAAATATGGAGTGATGTTAGTGAGCCATAGGACTTGGGTGTTTCAAGTAGTGATAGCCTCGGTGCTGGTGTACGATCTTGATAACAAGTAATAGGCATCTCATCGTCATGAAGATCGACGGGTGCCAATTGAGGAAATTGTCCTAAACTGGATGAAGTGATGGTTTACAAAACTATGGCGGTAGCTTAAGTGGTTTAGGTCATGTCTTTGTGGATGAAATGTCTTATCGGGCCAGTGGAGCCTTTGGAAAATCATTCTTTGAAAAGCGTACAAGTGTGTAATATAAAACCCATTTATGGTTGGGTTACCATATTTCCCCAATTGTAAGCGATGTGATTTACTAAGGAGTGGTTGGTTGTTGGGGGTTAAGTGAGAGGTGAAAAGCTTCCACTATATATGCCTTGTGTTTAGTTGAGTCATGTGAGGCTCCATGATTGGAGTTAGGGTTTTCTTGTGCTAGACTCATGTGTGTGCTCTAGGCTTATAACTCTACTATCCCAAAGGATTGGCTATAAAACATTCCTCTCGAAGTAATATGAATATCCAAAGTTTGCTTAAGTGAGTTATGCTATAGATCCTCTTTTGCGTTCTTGATTTGCTTGGCTTTCTTATTTAGATTTCTCTCCTTCTGATCTTTTCTGGTGCAAAGGATGTGTAAGAGGTCGAGATATCTCCTGGAAATAAGATTCCATCCATCTAGACATGATCTAGAGGAAGTTCTTAGTCATAGCCACAGTGATCGACAGTCGATTATTGTAGCTACAATCGACCTCGGTGCTAGAAGACATATATGGTCAGAGATGCGGTCGAGGTGCTGTGGTCATAGCCAGTGGTCAAAGACTGTGGTCGTAGCCAATGGTTGAAGACAGTGGTCGTAGCTTATGGTCATAGCCAGTGGTCGTAGATGGTGGTCGTGGTCAGTGGTTGAACACTACGGTGGTCGTAGCCCATGGTCATAGCTAGTAGTCATAGCCTGTGGTCGAAGACAGTGGTTGTAGCCTGTGGTCGAACACTATGGTCGTAGCTAGTGGTCGTAGCCCGTGGTTCAAGCCTGTGGCCGAACCCAGTGGTCGTAGCTAGTGGTCATAGATGATGGTTGTAGCCAATAGTTGTAGCCCGTGGTCATAGCCAGTGGTCATGGCTCGTGGTCGTAGCCTGTGGTTGTATTCTGTGGTCGAAGATAGTGGTTGTAGCCCACGGTTGTAGCTAGTGGTCGTAGCCTGTGTGCGTAGCCAGTGGTCGAACAGTCGTAGCTTGTGATCGTAGCCTGTGGTCGAACACTATGGTCGTAGCCAGTGGTCATAGCTCGAGGTCGTAGCCTATGGTGGTAGCCTGTGGTCAAAGACAGTGATCGTAGCCCGTGGTCGTAGCTCGTGGTTGTAACCAGTGGTCGAACACTATGGTCATAGCCCGTGGTTGAACACTATGGTCGTAGCCCATGGTAGTAGCCTGTGTTGAAGCCAGTGGTCGTAGCCTGTAGTTGTAGCCCATGGTCATAGCCAATGGTCGAAGACGATTGTCATAGCAAGTGGTTGTAGCTAGTGGTCCAAGACGGGTGTTGTAGCCTGTGGTCGTAGCCAGTGGTCGTAGATGGTGGTCATAGCCTGTGGTCGTTACTCGTGGTCGAAAACCGCGGTCGTAGCCAATGGTTGAACGCTGTGGTTGTAGGCAGTGGTCATACGTTGTGGTCATAGCTACAGTGGTCGTAGCCTAGTCGTACGCTATGGTCGTAGCTTCAGTGGTCAACGGATGGTTATCGTAGCTACAATCGACCTCGGTGCTAGAAGACCTGTGTGGTCAGAGATGCAGTCGAGGTGCTGTGGTCATAGCCAGTGTTCGAAGACAGTGGTCATAGCCAGTGGTCGAAGACGATTGTCATAGCTAGTGTCGAAGACTGTGGTCATAGCCAGTGGTCGAAGACTGTGGTCGTAGCGAGCGGTCAAAGACTGTGGTTGTAGCCAGTGGTCGAAGACAGTGGTCATAAATAGTGGTCGTAGCCAATGGTCGAACACTACGGTCGTAACCAGTGGTTGTAGCTCGTGGTCGTAGCCTGTGGTCGTAGCCACACACAGGAATTGGAGGCTGCTGTGATGATTCTATCAAATCTGAGTACTTTTATAAGGACTGCCTCTCTCCATTGGTTTATGTGGGAGGTGATATACTACTCTCACACATGCATGCATATACACATACACTCAAGTACTCAGAATCTCAGTATTGGCAATGACAGCTTCCTGTTAAGCGAATATTGCTACGTATGATGATGATACGATGTTTATTTGTTTCATAATATGCTGAGCACCTCTAGTTCCATTGACTCTTTTGCTGCAGCTATTATTGCTATTTATATTTGTTTTGTTTCCTCTAGAGTATGTTGTGAACTGGCATTTTCAGGGCAAGGCATACATGTTAAAAGAGTTAGGATGAACATGCTGAAGTGATGACTTACCTCTATCTTCTTTTAATAAAAAAATTGGGAGGCTACAACAATGTTTTTTTCGTTTCTTAAAAATCGGTCTATCATTAAATGTTTTCCTTTGTTAATATTTCATAAACTGTCAGACATGTGTTTCCCCTACATATCCGTGTCTATTGAATGTTTTTGTTCTGTAGCAACGCACGGGCACTCAACTAGTTATGCTTAATTATAAGTATTTGACAAAATGATTTACTTCTGAACTTGTAGTACCCTAAATAGATTCAATTGTAGCTTCTTACTTCCATTTAGCTTATTGACATGGCTTAGGTCATTTTTGGATACTTTTGGCTAAACTATGATCTTCGGCAACTTGGCATGTTGAAAATCCATTTAATTTTAGATTATAATTTATTTGTTTTTAGCTTTGCTCTATATAGTTTGTCATGATCTAGATAGCTCCTTCACATAATATGGCTTGGTATAATACTTATAGAGTGACTTTGGATAATTTTTATAGCTTCTTAAGCTAAAATTGAATAAAATATAGCAACTTCATTTCATTCGTGCTCTATCTTCTTTCATACATCTTAATGATTCTATTTTCAAATGGGGAGAAAGATCATTAAAAATACATATCTAGAGCATAATTTGAAGTTTTTACGCAAATTCTTGGTAAGTTCGAGCTTTAATATTTTTAATGTGATTCTCTTGATCTTTTGATCTCTTCTCACCATGACCAATATCAAATAGAACAATTATTATTTCATATGGATCTAAAGTGAGATTTTCTAAGATTTTGGTGGATTTGAAGCTTTTTTTTAATGGAAAACTTATCATTTTTAGTAGCTTCACTCTATTTCTGGCTCATATGGTGATTTTCAGTCTTGGCAATGCTTGTGTAACTATTTTGAGCTTCTATTTGCAAAATCTCCTCTTTTATAATAAAACCACATCTTATTTGCATTTTTTAGAAATTGCCAATGGGTTCATTAATGAGCAGATTAAAGGACCATGTGAGAAGATCCAATGTTTTGTTGTGATGAACCATTGTCATTGTGGAGGAGTGAAATATTCAAATTTGCAAATTTACATACTTTGTGGATAGCTTGTAGAGACAGTGGTCTGATTGGCCAACTGGTGTTGCTTCAGCTGAAATGGATGATTTTGGAAAAATTGAGTCATGGAATGATTTGGTTTAACCTATGTTAGTGCATATGGGTAGCATGATGTATATTTCAGCTAACATGGGTCAAGTTATGAAGAACTACTCAAAACGACTTATTGGTGTTTAGATGTGTAGGAGCACTTGGAGTCAACCATAGTCAATGGCGAGGATCGGGACTATGCTCATGGAGGAGCCAAAGCCCAGAATGATCAAGGATGCCGGGTAAGGTAGCTGAGCTCAAACATAGCACAAAGAATACGGAAAATGTTAAAAGGAAGTATGAGCGATGGGTTGCTCCTTGTGGCTTGGTCGATCTAAGTGAGACATAGTCCAATGAAACTGAAATGGAAGAGACTTACTGTCACATGGCAAGTTAGGGCCTGTTTGGGACTGCTCTGCTCCAGTTTTTCTAGCTCTGCTCCACCAACTCCACTATGGAGCAGCTCCACTGTGGAGTTCTTAGAGCAGGTGGTCCTGTTTGGCACGCAGCCTAACTCCAGCTCCAAGAATGTGAGGTTTTCCTGAGAAAGGTCCAATGTGCCCCTGAATGATGTTTGGTGTATGTCGATTATTATATTTTAATTTTAACCTGATTTGCCAAACAAAATCTATATTTTTCGCGATTGCTTTGGAAACAAACATAACACATCAACTGCAAACTGACACCTAGTACCTACAGTTAATATTCTATATAAACAACACTGAATCTGCATGCGTCAAGTTCTTGACTTCTGATAGCTCAAACTTTATACGAGTAATTAATAATTTGTTTGAAGTCTGCTATATACAACTGGTGCATATTCTGCAGAACTCTAGACGATTAATTCTTCGATAACGATACCATGCATATGCGAATGATATCAACATTCAAACGCATTGGATTACTTTGTTTCAAAGCAATAGATCGCAGCAACAATAACCGGAACTGGAAAGATATCCGCTCTAATTACCTCCTCCGCAAGAGAACGCGCATGTAGAAAGAAAGAAAAAAGAACGAAAGGGTATGTTTGTGTAATCAATGGCATAGGTGGGTAATTTTCCCTCAACTCCATGAGAAGGTATGAATCTCTAGTTTCTGGAGTACCCCTTGAGGAGCTCCACAAAAAACGTGGAGTTGGCCCTCAACTCCACCTTTTTCTTGGAGTTGGATCTGTTTGGCTAGACAAACTGGGAGCAGAGCTGGAAAACCTGGAGCAGAGCAGTCCCAAACAGGCCCTTAGTGGCGTATCTATATGTGGCAAGCATGGCACTTGCTTGCAAGGGAAGATGAAAACCGAGTCAAGAAAGGGTATTTTTGATAAGTTGACCAGAATACCAGAAATTACCTTAGATCAGTATTGCGGTGCTTAGGAAGGCGATTTGGGTCAAGGAGGAGCTGAGATGATCAAGTAGATCAAAAGCTAAGAACTTAGCGAATTCAAACTTATGTGCTTTGAAAAGTGTACATAAGTGTAGTGTGTGAGTCAAAACCCATATTGTATAGGGTTAACGGATTTTCCCTATTTATGCTAAGTATATAGTATTTTTTAAGGTTAGATGAGGCTGATTACTTTATCTATTTAATGGGTTAAGATGGAGACTTACAAGTTAACCATCTAACCATTCAAGCTTTATTCATAGAAACTAATTGTTCTAGATTTAGTGTTTAAAAAGTGTGAGCGATGTGGTGTGCTAACATAAAATAATCATACCAAAGATACATCTAGCTGCCTTTTACCATCCAAATTCATACATATATAAAAGAAAATATAGTGAAAGTACAAAATATAATAAACGTAGTATCTCACTAATGGAAAGTTTGCCCCATATGTTGGTAAACTTTTGAGTATTAATTTGTAAAATTTGAAATTCAAACTTCAAACGAGAGGGAGAGGACTACATTGGAATACAACCGTGTACATGTGTTTGCAAAATTATTATTCTTTTGTGCCAAAAAGTATAGGTATTTTTCTCGACCAAAGGCATATGTATTTGACTACAGTACATGTAAAATGTTTAGTATGAGAAACCACTTCTTGGTGGGTAGTAGAGTAATGGATGTATGACTCCACCCATCAATATTTAAATCATGGATTCCACCTATTATGTACGAGCGAGTGCACTTCAATAGAAATTTTGTAAGGTCATGAATTTATCCCTAATCTCCATCTATCTAGGCGTGTGCTAAAAAGGCTCACTTGTGTGTACGTGGCAGTGTGTGCACGTACGCGTCATCGTTCTAATCGCAAACAATAAAAGAGAAATGTATAGTATGGTCTATGTGTACAGTAGATTGGATTGGAATAGAATTTTATTTGTGTGCAAACGTAGAAGTATTTGACTGTACGGTACACATGAACGTGTATAGTACAACATATGTGTACAATACGTTTCTTTGGAGAAGACATTTGTGTGCAAAACTCTTAATACTCGAGTAGAAGTGTATGGACCACAATACGTGAGTATTTGTACAATGAGTATGAGTTGTATTGTGAGCACAATACAAAAGTATGACCCTGTTATTTTTAGTTTATAACTTTTGACTTCTCTAAATAAACAAATAGGTTGATTTCTTCGTCGTCTTTTCGATGCGACTTATCGGAACAACTTTTTTGAAGTTGCTTATCAATTTATCGGCATTCGGTTCATTCATACAAGCGGTCACACTAAGACCAAAAGCTATCAACTGTAACTATAAGCCATCAGCCGCAGCTAAAAAGAACCTACCAGTATATGACTATTAGTTGTACATTATATAGTATAAATACAAACATTCAAAATTCGAACCAGAGTGAGACACAACATAATCAACTCGATTCATTAGAACAAGTTCCATTGAATCTTTGCGCATATCCTTTTACTTTGGATTCTAGTTCGAGAACCACTTATTTTCTTAAAACACAGATTTGGCTCTAGTGAGAGATGTGAACTAAAATTATCTACTACTGCCATTGGTCCCATCACATGTCAAATCATGATCCAAATACTGCAAAATACAGCCACCTAAAAATCTCATGCACATACAAATACCATATAAAGCACATGAGAGACTTAGGAATGTCCATGAGGTACCTTGGCGAGGTTACTTCACTCTAAAAATATCAACCGTTGATATGTACAGAGGCAACTTAGGAAGAGAAATTTTATAAACTTGGATAATTCAGTAATTGTTCTTGTATTTAACCCTCTTTCTCGTCTAGTGTTCGCCGTAGCTCTCGTCTCTGCTCACCTGTCAATCTGTTACGCCGACTCTCCTCCAAACCAACTTCAATCCTCCAAAACAGCCGCACTTTCCTCCTTCCCCTTCTCCACTGGACCTCCCCCAGACCCCTCCCCTTTCCAGTCGAGTTAGATCTAGAACTCTTGTCTCATCCATACCATGTCTCTTTGAAGGGGAATGATGATGTCCTGTCAATCTCCATATACCTCCGTAGCAATCGACAAATCATAGACATATTATATAATTCATGTTGAGTTACTTAGTCTAATAATCAGCTACACAACCTTGAAAAAATATGTAAATCATGTTAAGTTTATAGTTTTAATGTTCAGTTACTTAGTCTTTTTCAGTTTCATAGTCTCCAGCGTCTCCCTCTCCCAGTCCGACGGCTGCCGATGCAATGGAAAGTTGCAAATTGCAAATGATAAGCATCACGGTTTGCACGATTAAAGAGATTAGAGGGATCATGACCCTGTCCTTTACGGCTTCTAAAAACGGCTTTTGGTTTTTACTGTAGTACCTACCTTTCAAACAGAGTATTTTCTCAAGACGAGATTTACAAATTAATTTTAGTACACGTTAAAAGCCCAACATCTGTATCAATCAAAATCGCAAGCGAGTATCTCTCTCCATAATCTCTATCGCAAACAGCTAAAATTAAAAAATTTCAGCCATAAGCCGTAACCATATCAAATAGGCCCATATTCTTTTACCAATTTGCCGTTCTCCTGATTTGATAAGGATACGGGCATTACTTATAACCTTCTTCTAATTTTAAGTTAATACCTAGCCTACGGTTTAAGTAGCTTTGCATAGATAACATTAATCGTGGATCACCAGATTGCAACTAATATACGGCTATAGTAACTTCCAAGCACTGTAGAAAGTCTCAAAGCACACATCTCGAAGCTACATATTTGCGTTTTCCATTTTCTCTCTCTAGTTTGTTGGGTGAATCAAATTAGTTATCTAACTGTCCACTGTATTTCAAAGTCGATGCCTGCCCCACGACTTTTTTTAAGTACCTTTTAATAGACACCTTCAATTGTAGATCATTAGATTGTGGTTGATTTACGGCCCTGATCATGACTTCCAAGCACCGTAAAACATCTCTTATTTCCAACAGCCAGCCGGAACAATTAATGTACTACCTTTCTGTTGACGGATGCCTCAGGAACCTGAACAAAAAATATTTGCACTGCTCATACTCATCCGGTATGCACAGTAGTGGCTGTGGCTCATGATGAGATATAAAGTGATTGAAGCAAGCAAAAGAGATGTGATTGGATAGGGAGTTCTAGTAGAATACGAGTGGCTGAGTAATTACCTCAAAGTTTGGAATTACCAATTTTCAAATTGGTAATCTCTATTTTATTAAAATGGAAATTATAAATTTATAGTTCTAAATTTGCCAAAGTTCAAAATCACTATAATTTCTGTTGACGGGTGCCTCAGGAACTCGAACAGAAAATTATGTCAGCAGGTAAATATTATAGTTACGTCAAGCAAATTAGTTACCGCTCAAAATGAAAACCAGATATGTCATTTTGGTTCGTAATGATCCTACAACAACTATACAATGGTGCACATTTGCAGTAGCATGGTAAAAAGTAGATAACGTGAACACATCTAAAAACTAACGATGCAGTAGGAGCAGCAAAGGACATGAAAGACAGAATGCTCACAAACTCAAATGAATGTAATGCTTCTTCAAATGCTAAGATGTCTTCCCTCTGTTTTACTCGATGCACCATCCGATCATATGATTAATGAACCCCCTTTGTTCAAACTGTGCATCCCATATGATGAAATGACCCCATTGTTCAAACTATGCAGCCAAGATGATGCCTCCTCCTCCACGAGGTTGCAAGCCACAGCCATGCTACCACCTCCCTCTCTGCTGTGCCACCGCCCGTCGGGCACTGCCACCTTCTTCGATCTGAAGCAGAACAGTATAAATCAATAATTAGATCAATTCTTAGTACAATCAAGAGAAATAAAGAACCGACTACTTCTATAAGATGAGTCAATAACTGAATCCGTGCCATCGACTACCTCTACTCCATTCTCGCCGATGCCGACAAGCTCAAGGCGGGATCCCTCTCTAAGCTCCTATCCTCTGCCACCCGCTACTCATGTCACTAGAGTCGTTCCTCAACGCGCACGGTCACCATGAACCTTTCCTCCACACTCGCCTCTTGCCGCCATTGTGCCATCTCTTCAGCCTCCATGGCTACCGCACGGCAACTTCCTCCTTGGTTTCTTCCACACCAGTAAAGGACAAGCAAGTCATGGCAGAGACAATGCGGATTGTGAGGAGAAGGAAGAGGAACCCACCGCCTACGTCGGCCAGCAGTATCAGAACACCCGGGGTAACCCAGATCGGGAGGGAAGGGGAGGCGAGAGGGGAAAATATGTCCTCATCTTGGCTTCTCTTGGTGCATTGTGGAAGAAGGTGCGAGACGTGAGGGTAGTGGACATGGAAGACATGGCCACGTGGGTATGAAGCAATTCGGAAAAAAAGGACCGCAGGCATGGCTGGAGGAACGTAAGTGGACAAGGGGCGACAGAGTGAGTTGCATTTGAATCCTTAGAGAATGACCGCTGTTGTTGCCGCCCAGGTCAAAGAAGAAAATTTTCAGTTTCAAACAAGAACACATCTTCGCTATTATAATTAACTAAACAACAGATCCTCGCAAAAAGAAGACGAAGGATGCGTCATTACCTCACGAGATGAAGATATTTGGGATATGGCAGATCTTGAAACAATCCTTGCCTGTATCTTTTCTGCAATTCTCGTTCAGTGCAGTGCTACAGCCAGTGACAGTAACTCCTCCAGTGCAGTCAAGCATTGCAAACCTTGTGGCATTGAGACCAACTTTGGGCCGCAGCTCATCTCCAGAGATTCAAGTGTTAGAAGTTCACCCAGCCATTCTGGAAGGGTCTCCAATCCATTGCAGTTCAGAATCCTAAGGTTCCGCAGGGTAAGGTGCCTGATGGCCTCTGGCAAAACACGTAGCATGTCACAGTACTCGATCACCAGGTCCTTAAACTAAGGGATACAACTACACTTAGGGATATGCCCAAGGGGCGGGAGGCAACTACATTTAGGGATGTTGCTTAAACTAAGTGATACAAGATTTGGAAGCAACAACTCCATGCCCTTCATCATCCAACCGGGATATTTAGTGCCCACGTAGCCATCTATTTCAAGGACTTCAAGGTTTTCAGGCGGCATGAGGACGTCAAGGTTTTCAGGCGGCATGAGGAAATGCTGGAGCGGAGTTTTCCGATGGATTTTGTCCTCCCCGCCACTCACCTGCAGGATGACTAGTAAACTGTGAAAAGAAAATGTATGTAAAATGCATAATTTACATAATACATGTCCGACACACTCAAGGAAAAATGATAAAAGTAATTATTCACAACGAATTTTTTTTTTCCTAAAACATGTTGAGTCTAAAGCAGAAATATATTAACAAAAAAGGTTATACAACAGTCCTTAACGACAATTATTTTTTCGAAACTTCTCATATTGATTTAGTGCTTAATGCTAAATGTTTCCTATAACTTCACCCTAAAACGTGTTTCCACTTAATAACTTTGCCGTGGTGGAATTAAACTTGTTTCCACTTAATAACTTCGCCGTGTTTCCACTTAATAACTTCTTAAGGTGCCACTCGGTTGGCCTGAAATAAACTTATTTATGGCCGAAATTATACTGTACTGATAATATTTGACGTAACTAAAATTTAAAAAATTTAAAAATAGAAAAAGCATGTTAACTCATCACAAACAATGCAAACGAATACAGGAAAAAAATTAAAAAAAAACTAAAAAAGCCAAAAAATCAGAAAAAGATAAAATTTAAAAATAGTGAAAAATAAGTCAGAAACCAGAAATTTAAGCCAAGACGAGCGAGACCGCCCAAATAAGCATTACCAAAAAGCTGACCATAAAGATTGACAACTTTACCAGTATCTCGCTTTAAATGGACACAGGGATGGCAATAATAACGTCTTTTTAGATAAACATTCCTGCCTTTCTTCAGTTGAACTTTCCTTCACTTCCATTAATTTCCACCAGGGTGAGAGATGGGCGTGCCCGTAAATTACAAGGAAATTCAGTTTTAGCACATAAGCATTCTGAGAATCTGAGACGATGACTATTGTTATCTACCAATCTAAGTAACTCGGATCAGAAAAAAAATACTTCGAATTTGTTTCATAGAAAGATATCACTCCCCAGCTAGACATTGATGTGAAAAAACTATCACATGGCCATGTAGGACCAGCCATACATGAATTGCATTGAATAGGCCACGCATGAATAGATTAACAGAGCATCCTCAAGCACAAATACAACAAGCAGGGAATGGGTGCACCCGGTGGCAGTTGCGGGGCGCTAAAATGGGCATTACAGAAATAACTTACCCTGCATAGAGTGACATGCAAACCTGATGAAAGTGAAAGAACTCACAATGCAGATGCCGGCAATTATACCACACAAGCCCAACCAGCAATCCTATTCCTACCCCTCAAAGATCTCCAGGTAAGAGGCATGGAAACTGGGCTAAAAATATGGTAATAACCAATTTATACCACCCCACGAACAATATGCTTCTTATTATTCCTCAGCAGAAGGAAGTCCCAAACAAATCAATCCTCACCATGGAATTCAGAAAAAGAAAGAGAAAACATTATTATCCCCACCAGATGAATTAATACTGCGTGATCTACACAAACCACATGACAAACCTAGAGGAGGCATAACAGCAGTAAAGGCCATGGTCGAGCTAATCATCTCTGACTGGGCTCGACAGTGCGCACGTTCACGCCTGTCATTCCTTCAAGCCTGTCCTTCATTATATCTACAAAGTGGCCAACCATTTCATGGAACTGCTTCAAACCAGAAAGCGGCAAGATTATTGACGAACGATCAGCTCCAGCCACCTGCAATTTTGCAAGCAGTAAGAACAAGCCCTTACTCTGATGAGCGGGTAGAACTATCAGTATCACACGTTATGGACAAGAATAGGATACCTCAGAAATCCTCAAATAATGGCCCCTGTTGTTGCTGCCCAGGTCAAAAAAGAACCTCTTCTGATCTGCCCTTATCACCTTAGACATGCCCATCCCACTAATTTCTTCCTGAGGAGGCAGATCAACCAAGCGTTCAACATCTACCTCCGGCCCAGAAGCAGATTGGCTGCCATGTCCAGCTATAAATCCAGCACCCACATCATCAGAAAGGCCAGGAAGGCGCTCTGGAGGTTCCATGTGTTGCTGACCAATACAATGTTAGGAGGATTTAATAATGATGTCATTTGAGTCTAGAGACTCCATAAATACGTTAAAAACTGCTAGTTTTGTTGTACCTCATTTGGGTGATTTGGTATGACATAGAATTGGGAAGCTTCATTATTTATTTCCAACAGTACATTCCTGAATGCTTCCCAACCTTCTTCGCCGGAGCTACCAGCGGGAACAATTATTGTACTACGGTTTCTGTTGACGGATGCCTCTGAAACCTGAAGAGAATTTTGTGTCAGCAGGTAAATATTATAGGTATTATGTCAAGACAAATATTTACAATATATACAGTTATTTTAGAAGCAGATACAGCAAAGTGCATAATGTAGGTTGATCAAGATGGCAAGAATATATCGTTACTTGCAAAAGTAGCAACAATAATAAACAGTACTTCACCCACCAATCTACCATAGTACCATCTTGGGTGGTTTCTGTCCACATAATATCCACTTTGCAACTTGACAAATGACAGAAAATTGTAAAGTGGTTTCAGAAATATATCAAGTATGTCAATAACACTAACTGAGGGCCTAGGTGGTCCTGGAATTGCTAGGTGTACGGGCCAAAATCACTAAGCATAAGAAGTTGCTAAGGTATTGTTTAATTGGAAAGTGTAATCATAGACACAATGGGTTTATAATAAGGGGAGCTGGAGATGTGACATATTTGAACTAATCCCGCCTTGGGTATATTTTGCAGGAAAATTAATTTGGGATGGATGCAAAGAAGAAACATGGCACAAAAAACTACTCTCTGGCTTCCAACTAAATTACGATGGTTTCAATTTACAGTGCAGGATCTTTGCCTGTACAGACAGCATCATGTAGACATGTAGAGGATATTCGCCTCATCCATGTGATATTTTCTGACACGCAAAACGGACATGAAACCTACTGCACTATTTATTGTATTAAAAACTTTAATGTCGCACCAGAGACCATCATTGCTAATCTAATACTATAAAATAGCTCATTCCGACAATGAACACAATGCAAAATAAGAATAATAAGACAAAATACCAAGAAGATAAGAAGTCGTTCAAAATCATTTAGGAGAATAAGGAAAGCTTAGGTATTTGAATAAGCGAGGTTATATTTTATACTAACAAAATAACCCAACACCAATAAAGCAACATATCAATACTTTAATAGGTATACGATCTGTCACAATTTAGGGTCATTAATAAAAAGACAAAATATCAACCATGAAGACAAAATAACCCTCTGTCACTGACAAGTGGGTCTATCTATGCTCCACATACCAATGACAAACTAGATAGACTTATATCATTTTTTTAATCAGCCTGCTTTTTTAGGACTGGAAGTTGAGGACTTTTTTGATCGTACGAAAAGTTGAGGCCTACAGGAGCAGGAGGACAAAAATAGGACCTTTCCCTTACTGAATTTACACACCAAATTCCCTGTTCTAGGGAAACAGTTCAACTCCTCACGCATGAAGTTTAGTTTCCCATATAGCAATTCGTCAATTTCACCACATCAAACTCGCAGAAGATTAACAAAATTAGAAGTTTCACTGATACCAGTACAGAGAAGCGCTACGTCACCTTGAGGAAGCGGCCCCTCTTATTCTCCCCAATATCGAAGTAAAACACCTGCGCAGCGCAACAAACAGGAACCCGCGCAAAATTAGCAACGGCGAGAGCAAAATCAGCGGCGAAATTGGACCAATCGCGGAGAGGCGGGGCGACCTTGGTGTCGAGGCGGAGCTCCTTGCTGAAGGCGTCGCGCTCGTCGGTGCTGATGTAGTAGTCGAAGAGCTCGAGGAACCAGGAGACGCCGGCGATGGGCACGATGATGGTGGAGCGCGTGGCCGACGTCTTCTCGGAGATCTTGAGGTACCTCCCCCGCGGGTTCTCCTTCAGATCGAAGTAGAACAGCTTGTGCTCGAACTGCAGCGTCTTGCTCACGAGCTCCACGTCGCCGCCGCCCCCGACGACGGGGCCCACCATGACTCCTCCCCCTCCGCCGCCGTCCATGGCCGCCGCCGCCGTCCCGAGCTAGGGTTTCGGGGAGAAATGGGGGTCGAGATTAGGGTTTGTCTTTGGGTTTAAACGAAAGTCGAGTCGAGGGGATGCGAGGTTGGGAGTGAGGATGATTCACAGCACCGTGAAAAGTGTGATTCTGTTTCCTTTTGGCCGGCATGCCCGAAAGTCGAGATAACGGGAAAAATCCAAGATGTACAGTAGTAGATGGGATCGAGTCGTCAATGTAGAACAGTGTACCTATGTAACGTAAGAATTTCGTAACTTCGCCCTTTTTTTTTGCCGTATGTGCGAAAATACCGTATCTGATCTTTATTCGTGAGAATTTCTACTTTTGGCCCCTCCCACAGTCGGGGAGCGCGCGAAGCCTCCTAACATGCCCCTCCACCACATGAATTAGGGTGTTCTTTTTAGTTGAAGCTTATAATTTTTGGCTGCGGTTTATGGCTTTTAGGCTATTTATGCGAGAGATTATAGAGTAACAAAAACTCAAGTGTGGTTTTACCGATATAAATAAAGTCAGTACTGTATATACAATAATTAACTAGTAAACCATATCTTAAAAAAATACTCTGTTTAAAAACTAGTTACTGGAGAAAAAAAAAACCAAAAACAGCTTTTAAAAACTGAAAAGAACATACCCTTAGCTAGCACGCCTGGGGACGTAATGCCGCTCCCCAGGCGCCAGGGGCGGCTATGCTTGGGCTGGATCTAGCTAATTTCTTTAGAAGAGCACGAGGCTGATTCTCCTGCACTCTGCAGTTGTTTTGGCCCTTTGATAATGTGTCTTAGGCTATAATCCATCTAGCTCAAAGTCAGATCTGCCACTACCGTAGGGCTGGAAAAAAAGCTCGTTAGTGGGGCTCGTTGGCTCGGTTCAAAATTGCTTCAATTATACTTGTTAATTGGTTAAACATTAAAATGAGTTGATTTCAAATGAATTTGAATTTTGCTAAAGCTCGACTCGTCGTTAGCTCGTTTCTAAAAATACTTTTAAATTATATGTAAATGATATTAAATCAAACTATATCATTTTTAGAAAAAGCTCGATAAGGCGTGGAGTTGGCTCGATATCACCCTACTAGGGCATGGCTCCCGACCACTCAAAATCTAGAACAACACATCGAAGATAAGAATATATATATAAAAAACCTCCAAATTTTTATTTGGTTTGACAAATAAATAGAATATTCAAAATCTTAGCTCTTCAAAGGGCAAAGGATAAAAAAACAAAGGTGCACTACACTAACGCTCCTAAACTTGGAAGAATTCCAATTAGAAAAGGCAAGCAAGCATAAACAAAGGTTGGTATCATCATCAGGAAGAATAACTTTGGCCGTGCCAATTCGTGCTTACAGTTCTTGCTTACATACTGTCGGTATATATAACCATGGTAATTTCTTCAAGAGTCTGCATTTCATGCTGGTTGGAAGTCACGGTTCAGAATTTCAGTTCCTACCGTTACAGGAGCCTTTCTTTACTTGTACTCTGATGCTGAACCCAAGAGACCTTGTCCCATTTCCAAAAACATGGAACCTGTTTATACACAATGGAGATACACAACTTTACTCAATTAGTGACCTGAGCAAATAACAAATAGAACCCTGGGATGTTGTGAAGAACATATAAGTATTCCCCTACATCAAAATAAGTGAATAAACTAGATTGCCAGATGATTCCTCGATATATGAAGTGCCTACTTCATGATGTTAGTAACAGAAAAAAAACAGATAACATCGTGCCAGACTAAAATTAGAGATTAGGATATCGTGTAACAAAGTATGCTGGCCTCTAGAATTTTTTGTACGGATAATCCATTTTTTATTCGAAAATACATAAATATACCCGCGACAAAATTTTTTACAAAAATAGTCTCCAGTCGCCCCCCCATTGGGCGACTTCTTCCTTTCGCCCAACCGGCAAGCGACACAAAGGAATGTCGAACCGTTGGGCGATACTGCGATCGCCCTACTGTTGAGCGACTGAAATTGCGATCGCTCAGCGTAAATGCGGCGCAATTTCGTCGCTCAACAGTAGGGCGACTGCAATGGATATCCACCGATCGCCGCCACTACCCTCATTCGCCAAACAACCACATTTCCCATTCTGCGCAGAGCCGAGAGAAGAAGAAGAGAGGAGGAAGGGAAGAAAAGAAGAGGAGAAGAGAAGGAGGGGAAGAAAAGGAGGAGGGGAGAAGAGAAGGAGGAGGTGAAGGAGGAAGGAGACCAAGCTATTCCATCGATTTGGATCCGGTATTTTCGTTAATTAGGTTGTATTTACACTATTATTTAGATGAAATATTAGTGTTAGTACAAATTGTAGATGTAGTATACATTTTGTAGTATGGAACATTTTGTAGTATAGAAATTTTACTACTCTTTTAGTATAGAAAGTTTAGTTTAGTGTTGAACGATAATATTTGACATGTCGTAAATTTCAATCATACATGTAGGCGTACATCATTAATGGCGATGACTACATTGAGAGTGTATTATGGTGCTGGAATGATTCGTGAAGGTCCGAATGGTGTGGATTTGAGGATTTTCCGCAAGTCACTCGTACTTCCGGATGACGAGAATGCTCCAATGACGGATGTGCGGCATTGGTGACCCGAGTTTTCATTGGACCCCGAGGTGTGCAGCGTCGTTGTGCAAGGGCTTTGGAGCCGGTCTCCCACCGACATCGGATGGGAGTTGAAGACATTGGTGCGCTCGCCGTGGAAGGGCTTTGTGCAAGGGTGCCGCGCGTGTGGATACGAGTGTGTCTGCTTGTGCAACCGTGTTCACTACAAGCAGCGCGCAAGCTCGTGCGTCCGCCTATGCTTCGGAGGTGCTAGCGGCTCGGGCGGGCAGCACGATGGCGAGCCGATGAAGTTGCTCATGATGAAGGCAATGCGGTACATGGAGGAGAGTTACAGCCGCCAAGCTATACAGGGGAATCGGCAAGCCGATGCGGTATATGGAGGAGAGTTACACCGCCAAGCTCCAGAGAGGGAACTGGGCAAGCCGATGAAGGAGAGTATAATGAGTATATCGTGCGGCGGATGGAATCGATGACCGAGAGGGCATGGGATGAAGAGCAAGTCAGAGGAGGACGGCGAGGAGGACAATTCCGATGATGAAGAAGTTCCTATCCCCGTGAATGGAACCGGTTTAATGCGGGGGCGTTTCCGCATATGATGAGCATGAATCACCATGGGAGTATCATGAGACAGAGGTTCGGTGCATGCTGTTTTTTCGACAAGGAAGCGCTGCAGATGCCATCAAGCTTTGGGCCCTTTCAATGCAACGGACATTTCGCGTCGTCAAATCAAGCCGAGAGCGATACATCGTGAAGTGCGAGCGCACTGGTTGTCCTTGGAGGGTGCACGCCCGAGACCCAAGTATGACACTCACCGGATTGTGTCCAAGGTGGAGCCGCACTCGCATTCTCAACACCGTCTTGGCGAGGCATCGAAACCGACGTCCGGATTATAGCCAATTTGATGTACGGGAGATAGTGGAGAAAAAGATGTTGCGGCAACACATATTGTGCTAGCTATTGAGAATAAATTCAAGTATAAGATTAGCTACGCTGAAGGCGTGGCGTGCCAAGCAAAAGGCGTTGGAAAACGTTTTGGCACTTTTGAGGCGGCGACGACAACCTTCCTCGTATGCTTAAGGTGTTGCAACAAAGGAACCCGCACGTACATCGCCGCACGAAGCCGTCCGTAAGTCCACCAGATTTGCGGTGTTGCGAGAGCATTGTTTGCATTTGGTGCTAGCATTGAAGCATTCAAGCACATGCCGCCGATGATCTCGATAGATGGGACCTTCTTGACAGCAAATACAAAGGGCGCTCCCGACGGCCATAGGCGTTGACGGTAACAATCAAATATTGCCGCTATTGCATTTGTGGAGAGTGAGAATTATGAGAGCGGTTGTGGTTTCTAAGACATGTGAAGACTGGAGTTGTAGGCACCGGCACGGTGTGTGCGTAATCCATGATCGCCACGCCGGTATTATAAAGGCCATACGAAAACTTCAAGAAGACCCTGAGGAGAGCGTTCCTTGGCCGGACATGAGGAACCGGTGGTGCAGTCGTCACTTAGGGGCAAACTTTTTCAAGCAATTCCCGAAACAATCTTTGATGAAGCTATTCAAGAGGCTTGCTAGGCAGAACCAGCAGAGAAAATTTGATGCTTTATGGGGGTTGCTGGATGAGCACACCAGGAAGAACGTCGACGAGAGGAGCAAGGGGCCGGTCACTCCTGGGGCGGCACAACCGCAATGCTTGCCAGCAATCGATGAGTCTAACCCAAGTGGTCCAAGAAGGAGGAGCGCGCGAAACATCAAGTGCTTCTCGCAGTGGATCGAGGGGGAACCATTGGAGAAGTGGTCGCATTGTTGCGACACGGATGGCGCAAGGTGCGGAATAATGACAAGTAACCTTGCCGAGGTGTACAATTGGGTTCTCGGGGTCTCCGTTCTCACCCCTTGTCGCCATCGTGGAAGGTGTTCTTCACAAAGACAATCCGCTACTTCGTGGACAGGCGCGCGAGTGCCGCACTTCATGCGCCAATCCGGAGCCTCAGATTCGTCAAAAATTACTGCGTACATGGAGACGAAGGCACAGAAGGCTCAATTGCACACAGTGCATTGCATGGGCAACAGGGAGCATCGTTTCGAGGTGATACTCCGTGACAGAGCCGGATTTGGGACATCTCGTTCACTTATTACTCACGAGGTATGCCTTGGAGATCATGCAAACAGACCTAGCTGCACATGCAACAAGCTTAAGTTGTTACACAGGCCATGCTCTCATGTCCTCGCTGCATGCGGAACCGTGCGCATTGATCCTTCCAACTTCATGTCCGAGTACTTTTTCAAAGAGAGAATACTGCAAGCTTGGTGTGGGGAGCTCCGGGGGTTCAGGGCGGTGGGAAACTTCACCACTTTGGACATTTCAGCGAGGACCTGGGTTCCGGATATTAACATGCTGAAGGGTGGGAAGGGTCGGCGACAGAGCCGACGTATTAGAAATGACATGGACGAATCACAAGCTGGAACATCTGGTGCACGTTGTGGGCGATGCGGTCGGGAGGGCACACTGACTAGACGATGCAATGCATGACCGATCGATGAGTTGGTGTTGTAATGCATGCTAAATTTAATGTACCATTTGTTAACCTTGTATGTTACATCCTTGTATGTTTTAATGGACTTATTCGTGGACATCTTTGAAGTGCGAGCAGTGGTATTTCATCCTTGTATGTTGTAATGGACATCCTTGTATGTTGTAATGGACTTATTCCTTGTATGTATGTTGTAACCTTGTATTTCATGCTCAGTATTGCTTGTGATAACAATTCCACGAAGATAACAACTAATCCATCACATGCTTAACACGAAGTTTCAACGAAGGTCACAGAAAATGAAGGCGTCACGCACTTATAACACGAAACAACACATACATTACACATACGAATTTATGAAAAGTAGTACACCCAACATTTTAATTCAACACAACATCCCTACCGCCACATGCCAAACGACACAAATTCTACATGCCAACACATGAACAAATACATGAACTAAAATACGACACAAGCATAACCCTCGTTACCTACATGCCAAACGAGCCTCGTGGCACCCACATGGAGAATTGCCGGGGCCGCCTCGGGCGTGGCTGGCCGTCATGGTAGTGGCATGCACATATGCAGCTCGGGTTCGCGCAGCAACATGTGGGATCATAAGAGCTTCCTATATTCACGACCTCCTCGTTGCCCCTCTCGCGTTGCATCCGTTCGCGGAGGTCGTTGTTCTCCTCGGTGAGACTCTCCATTCGGTACTCCAAGTCCCATATTCGAGCCCATAACGTATCCACATAACGATCAACATACCGTTCGTGAGGAGGGTCGATCCATGGGAGAAGTCGCATTTGGCCATCTGCACAAAAATGACGGTAAACTTCGAGGTCCATAAGCAATACAAAATGTAACATTACTAATTTGTACCGGAGCGTGAGCATCGAAGAAACGTCGCCCCATCGTTCGGGAATCCAAGATCCGGGCGACCGCGTACTCATTGTGTCCGCATTTCGCCATGGTGGTTGAGCACGTCGGCTTGGTATCAATCGATCTGCGGACCAAACATATCCCTCGTTTCTAAGGGAATGTCGTCCTTCGGTGACCCAAATCCCACCGCCCTCGACTTGGACATGGTATGTTTCACCACGAAAGACAGGGTATACTTTGTTCGATTCACAATGTCATGCGACCCCAACCCTGCTACTTATAGCAAACCAGGGCAGCTTAATGCAGTGACCACCAAAAAAAGAGGCTTTTGCTCAGGGACATGACAACACGCCCACTTTGCTCGGGGACATGACACAAGAGGTCGACTTTGCTTAGTGAGATGACAAAGAGGCGCAGCTTTGCTCGACATGAGAAAACGGGGCAGCATATGCCAGCTTTGCGCAGTGACGGAGTAGGCCTGTAGGCCTGTACACATATAGGGCGTAGGTCTTTAGCCTTTACAGGAGTAGGCCTGTAGGCCTGTACACATATAGGGCGTAGGTCTTTAGCCTTTACAGAGTAGGCACATGCGCTGCACACATATAGGGCGTAGGTCTTTAGCCTTCTAGGCTTTGAATGGTCCAATCTCGAAAAGGCTACAAACTATGAATTTATTACGAGATTATAGTCTCTGAAAAGCTCTGTATAGGGCCATTTATTGCTACACCTGGAATCCGGAAAAGCGAAAATATCCTCTCCATGGACTATGCCCACTGCACTGGATAACTCGCCTACATAAAGGCCTCCTCCTATGTCTTCCATACCACATCTCCTCCTCAAGGCATCACAATACTACTACACAACAATGTCTTCTTGGAGGTCCGACCCATTTGGAGTGCCGAGTGGCATGAGCGCCAAGTGCCATTGCGGCTTTAGGGTGATGTTGGGAGTCCGGATCGATCGAGTACAACGAGCCAAATACGGCCGTAGGTTCTTCAAGTGTCCCGACTGGATGACGACTTCGTGGTAACGACCATAACTAAATCATTTCTTTTCGTTATCGTTTTCAACTTGATCCATGACATCTACCACGCCACACATAGGCTTGCGGGTTCATGGAATGGGTGGATCGGTGCCGCGGCATGGCCAAATAACCGAGCGGTGGAGGTGGAAAACAAAGGACAATACCTTGTCAAGATGACTCGGGCTCGCGAGGTAGAACGGCAGATGCGGCTTGAGCAAGAGCGCCGCGTGAGGGTGGACCAAATCCGTCGAAGGGCAAGGAGGATGAGCCGCAAAGGAGGCGGGAGCGGCTAAGTCTGCGTGAAGCGACCATCAAGCGTCGGGAGGAAGAGCTTCAAGCTCGTGAGGCAGCCCTCAAGTCCAAGAGTGACAGAAGAAGGATGCAGCGGAGCCATCTTCAAGGCGCGACAAAAGGGGAAACAACCACGCTACACCCAGTAGACAAAATGTGGCGAGAAAGTGGCCCGGTCCACACAAGATAGGTGGTACGAGCGATTGGGTGGGTTAGTCGCATATCATGCTATATGTTATGCATGTAATAAAACTGTAAGCGCATGTTACTCCCAATCTGTATTATGAAGTTTATTTCAATTCACATAAGGTTATTATCTCGTGTGTTCGCATTGAATGATTCAGATAGCAAATCATGTAACACTAATTAACATACCAGATTTTCTTCGTACACTAATTCTTAGTAACATAAAAATATCACTTACCAATGTATATATCAAACGTTCTACAATCAATTGTTCTTAAAAAATTTCTCACAATTTTTAATGCACGTACAACATACAATAAACATAACATTATATTACAACTACACCATATTTTTCCAGTTTAAAACTACAAAATTGACAAAACTCTACAAAATCACGGGAGTGAGTAAAGTCGCCCATCCATTGGGCGATCGAGTTATAAGTCGCCCATCCATTGGCGTCGACATCTGTCGCCCAATTGTAAAGCGACTACTTGCGATCGCTCAAGAACCAGCGATGATATTGTGTCGCTTGCGGTTAGGCGAAAGGAAGAAGTCGCCCAATGGGGGGGCGACTGGAGACTATTTTTGTAAAAAATTTTGTCGCGGGTATATTTATGTATTTTTGAATAAAAAATGGATTATCCGTACAAAAAATTCCTGGCCTCTAGTCATACAAAAAGACGGAGAATTTGCCAATTGAAACAAACGAAGTCCAAAAGTCATAGCTAATACAGTAGCTTTTTTAGTAAACTCAGCGGGTGGAGTTATTCAGCTAATATTTACAATATTATATATAACAGTGATACATCATAATTAATGCCCATACCAATCACCTGGAAAACGTAGACAGTGAGCCATATTAGCTTTTCCTTTAACCATTTTATAAACTGTAACGAACATGAGTGTGAAAGATGTAACACAATGTTATATTGAAGAAGTAAGAATGCAATACGTTGCTCTGCTCTGCTCAACTCAGTCTTTATAATATTCATTGCTAAAAAAACTCTCTCAACAGTTGCCATTGGCATTGGCAATATCAATGCTAATTCAATGAGTTTGTAGCTAATCGGAAATGGCTGGTAATGTTATTAGCTTTAATGAGTTATTTATCAGCTAAATCATAGCAATGTGTAACGTAAGCATGTTTGTATGACATTAAACTGAAATACTTACTGAAACTAACGATAACCATTAAACACTTCAAGATCATGATTATATTTCAAAGATGATGAAACATTCAAATCATCTGTTTACCATTCTAAAGTCTGAAGAAAACACAAAGTGAAAATGATCTGCATTGTCACAAGTCATATATTTAGTTTGGGATTTAAGTAAAAACTAAAAACAATCTTACGTCAAGATTAAAAAATCATGTAAAATATCATGTCATGAAGATTTTTAAGATGATAACTCTGACACAATCAATCATGTCAAAACATCAAGGTCAGTTGCTGCTTTCAGATAATTTACGCCAACAACTGTATCGTCCATTTTCTGGTTAGTAACTTGTGATACTCATGAATCATAGAATAACCAACGTTACACCACTGTCACAAACTACTGCTTCCGTAGCCTTCGATTTTTACTGGCTGTTATACTGCTGAATGCTGATTAGAGAACATATGGTTTGGAATGCCAAATGCCAACATTAAATACATCAAGCACTACCGTTCTGTAACCCAGCGAAAAGGCAATGACATACCCGAACCGGATCGAACATTCAATTGTGAAAAGCAGGAACTTCATTCAAATTGGACAAGATTCCTTCTTCCAGAACAGACCAAGGAACAACAAGCCTTCACAAAATCGTCAGTCTCTTAACTACTGGTCTCAAACAACATTTAATTGTTTATCAACAATGTTCATGTCATGCGCCTTGTTTCCTGTCCTCTTTGGATTAACAATTAACTATTCTGCTTGCTTGCTTCCATCAACAATGGCCAAAATGGTTACCACACTCATAGTTGTTACGGCGTTGTAAGGTGACTGTTAGACCATGTGGCTAGGTCTAGAATTTTTATGATGATGAATAATTGACAACGTTGCTTAGTATTGTTATTCGAGGTGTGTGCGTGGACTAATATCGGTCAAGTTGGTGAGAACTTGTGCCGGGAAAAACGTTCTTTGGTCTTTGCATGTGCAGGTTGGGCGTGGAGACGGTCATGGTCGGTGACGAGGAAGACCAGGACTAGGAGGGGGAAATCTGATATCTAGGCGGTCGAGGATGTCACGAGGTGGTCGGGCTCACGATGGAGCACATGGATATCAAAAATGGATAATGCATGGAGAAAATACAGGAGGTGCGGTCTTGGAGACTTCGACACGCGATGAGTTGAAAAATCAGAGTGTGAAAACCCGTGTTAGGAAGAGTTTCGGGTCCCTTCAATAGTAGTGGGCTAAAAGTCTAGTTGAGATAAAAAAATCTAGGCCCAGTTGGACGAAGGGTATTAGGATTAAAAGCTAATATTTGTATTTACTTTCGGAGGCGGCGCCGTTTTGGAATCGAGGCGAAACTGAGTTGGTGTAAAAATACATACTTTCTCGTAATAAAAGCTGGAGGGCTGGCCGAGTTTGGGCACAGCTTTTTGGGGGACAAAACGCTTTTTGGTTTCCAGAGAAAAATTGCGACAACGTGTTCTGATCTCTCTATCCTAAAGCGCGATCTGCGGCGTCTCGTCGCTTTCTCCTTTTCTCGTATGCGTGCGTCACAGACTTCCATCGGCGCGCTGTGAAGACGTGGCCAAGGCAGCCTGTGCATGCCCGAGAGGTCAAAGCAGCGTCATGATGAGGAGAGAGAAATCCAAGTATCCAAAACGAGTGCAATGAATCAGCAGAACACATTACATGCGTGAGTTCCTTTTCTACTTTGTTTTTTGTGTGTTTTTTCTTGTTATAATTACAGGTAAAAAATAAAAAATAATTCTTAAGAAAAGCTTTTGTTAAACGCTGCAATCATTTACCCCCTCTGATTGCTATCGACGATCCTATAAGTGGTATCAGTGCGGGTTGATATGGCGTTAGAGAGATATGTGAATCGTCCCCCTATACTAGATGGTACTGATTTTGTTTTTTGGAAGTGTCGGATGCAAGCTTATATTGAGGCTCAGGGTAGTGATGTTTGGAATAAAGTTTCTACACCATATGAGGTTCCTACTACTATTACTAATTTAAATAAAGCAGATGTTGATTTAAATGCTCAAGCTCGTAACTTGTTATTTTAAGGGATTTCTCGCAAAGAATTTGATCGTGTAGCTCATATTAATTCTGCCCATTTAATTTGGAAAATTTTTTTGCGATTATCATGAAGGAACTACTAAAATCAAGAAAGTGCGTAAAAATCTTTATCAAAAAGAATATTTTGATTTTGCTATGAAGCCTGGTGAATCCATTGATGATCTCTTTGCTTGCTTGAGAAAATATTGAGTAATTTACACGGTGTTAATGTTATTCCTGCTGATGAAGATAATGCAACTAAAATTTTGAGATCTTTAGGTTCTGAGTGATTGATGGTTGTCACAACTATTAATCAAACTATCGATCTACATACTTTAACCATGGATGATCTTTATTCTAGATTGAAAACCTATGAGATGGAAGCTTTGCCATCTAAGATTGATAAATCTTCATCTTTAGCGTTTGTGACTAACCCCGTGCAGGCGACTTCGTCGAGTGCTTTGTTTTGTGTTTCTTTTTCTACCTTGTCTTCTTTTTCAGAGAAACAATTCGAGCAGCTTCCTGAAGAGGACTTGGTGTTGATCTCCTCACGAGCATACAAGACACTCAACAATGTGAGGATGAGAAAGCGATGTGGTATGTCAGGTCCGATCAGATGCTATGAGTGTGGCGAGCCTGGCCACATTAAGATGGATTGTCCCAAGCTCAAGGGGGAAGATGATCAAAGAAGACAAGAATTATCGTCGTCGGCCATCCAAGAACAACAACACCAAAGGTGGAAATTTTCGTCGTAAGTTTGCTGAAAAGGTCCTAGCCGCTCTCGAGAGTCTTGACTTGAGCGATGTGAAATATGAGAGTTGTGACGACGATGATCATGATTACAATGATGCTAAAAGAAAGAAGAAGATCAATGATGACTTCACAGGCATGTGCTTCATGACAGGCAACAACAACGATGACAACGACAGTGATCCCGATGAGGTAAGACTATCATATGATGAGCTTGAAGATGGTTTGATTAAACTTGCTATTGAATTAAAAAAGACAAAACAGAAATTGAAAGAAAATAATTGTGTTGTTGAAAGTCTAAATTCTGAAATTAATAGACTTAGAACTTTAATTCCTGATGATGAATCATGTGAGTCTTGTCAAGTTTTACATTCTGAGTTGGAGGTTGTTAGATCTATTAGTGCATCAAATCTGGTTCAACTTAGAGATGTAACTGATAAATTTGACGAATTAAAATTGATACATGATTCTTGTGATGAAAAATTAAAAATTGCTAATGATGAAATTGAAAAGCTCAAATCTAGATCTTCTACATGTTTAGAGTCAAGTATTTCAAATGCTCAATCTAAATCTTGCTCTAATTGTGAATTGCTAGAAGTTAGACTTCATTCATCTCAGGAATCTATTCAACAAATGCTTTATCATGAAAATATGTCCTGCTCAAAATGTCCTAAGTTAAATATTGAAATTGATGTTTTAACTAGGCAATTAAATGATTTTGCCGAAAAGAAAAAATTGGCTCAATCTAGTGCTTCCAAGAATTTTGTGAATGAACCTGTTAAATGCACTGCTTGTTCCACTTTGGCTAAGGAAAATGAGTACCTTAAGGACACTTTAGAGAGATTCTTTTTTGGCAAGAAAAATCTGAATATGATTCTAGACAAGTGAAAACAAGTGTGAAAAATCATGGTCTAGGATTTAATTTTGTTGTGCATGCCAAGAATAATCCTCCTAAGATTGTTAAGATTCTTGAACCTAAAAAAATTGAAGTAAAATCTGAAGCAACACAAACTGTGTTTAAATCTGTTGGCTTTGTGTAAAATTCATCGAATAATAATGTAGGTGCTAGCTCATCATCTCAAAAGAATTCTGGTTATGTTAAATTCCATTGCACCTACTGTGGAAGAGATGTGCACTTACATAAATTTTTTCTTTAGGCGTGCTAAGAAAGAGAAGAAGGAAAGATTGAATGCTTTAAGACAAAAACGTGCAATCTCTTTTATTCCTAGAACAAATGTGAAAGCTAAGTTTTTATGATAATTTTAAATCTGCTTGACATGCTAGTTTGGGATATAATTCAAATACGTCACATTCTTTTTGGCATTTTAATCACCCACATGCTCATGATTTTGGTTCTAGATTTGTTGCTGTCTCTCCACGTCGTATGTCACAGTACGGGATTTCTAGATCTTATTTCACTAACCCAGTACTGTGAGACCGATGTTTCCTATGATGTAAGACTAGCTAACAAGGATGGAGAACATTAGCTAGATTGGGTTCTGGTCTTTTTCATCATCGCTTGATTGAAACATTGATGGTTCTTCACTCGTTTGATGACTTGGAAGAGATTTTACTTTTTGAGAGACCGTGTGGAAAAGGTGATGTAGTCTTACATCCTATTGAGTTGGATTCTCATGTTGATGATATTCTTTCAAATCCATTTGACTCCCCTTATTTTGCTCTTTTGCGAAGTGGGTTGGGCGTGTTGCATCTTATGAGATTATTCTCAGGGGGAGCTTGATGTTTAAGAATTTAGGAAGCTTTGTTTATTATACTTGTCAATTAAATTAACAAGTCTAAGCCATCAAATTTAAATGAGTTGTGGAGCTATCTTTATCATATTTATTCATATGCTGTGTAGTTTTGATCATGACTAGTAAGCTATTATGAAAAGAAAGTATGCTTCAAGTATGCCACCATTTACAAGAAGTAAGCTATTATGAAAAGAAGTATGCTACAAGCATGCCACATGCGTAAGAATTGAATGTGGAGCAATAGGTTATTATATGAGACTGCTAGCTCGTCTAGATTAAAGATTTGCTTCACTTTTAGGCTTTGACCTTTTGTTGTGATATCTCATTGTGCTCTTTATACTTGGTTTAGTCATTGTTGAGATGCCTACCATTGATATAAATCACCTAATCATATGGAAAACTTTGTTATGATATTGCTATATGATATATGACTTTATATGACCTAGATAGCTTTACTCAAAAATATGGCTTGGTTAAATTACTAAATCAATTCAAAGTGACTTGGATAATCTACAAAGCTTCTAGATTTTTATTCTCATTGCTTCTTTTTAGAATAGTTCTTCTTTGAAATTTCTTGATGATTACATTGCCAAAGGGAGAGAGATTGGTGTGCCTTGTGAGATATTGGAGAAATTTGCTAAAACTCATTTCTTGTGTTGAGGGGGAGAGATTTGAGATTTGTGGCTTAAAATATTTTTTCGGCTTCAGTTCTTCACTTATATCTGTTTGAAGCTAATTCATCATACAATCTTGAGGTGTTGTCAATGTATTCATCAAGGGGGAGATTGTTAGACCATGTGCTAGGTCTAGAATTTTTATGATGATGAATAATTGATAACATTGCTTAGTATTGTTATTCGAGGTGTGTGCGTGTGTGCGTGGACTAATATCGGTCAAGTTAGTGAGAACTTGTACCGGGAAAAACGTTCTTTGGTCTTTGCATGTGCAGGTTGGGCGTAGAGACGGTCATGGTCGGTGACGAGGAAGACCGGGAGTAGGAGGGGGAAATCTGAGGTCTAGGCGGTCGAAGATGTCACAAGGTGGTTGGGCTCACGATGGAGCACATGGAGATCAAAGATGGATAATGCGTGGAGAAGATACAGGAGGTGCGGTCCTGGAGGCTTCTACACACGATGAGTTGAAAAGTTAGAGTGTGAAGACCCGTGTTAGGAAGGGTTTCGGATCCCTTGAATAGTAGTGGGATAAACGTCTGGTTGAGATAAAAAAAATCTAGGCCCAGTTGGACGATTTGTATTTAGTTTCGGAGGCGGCGCCGTTTTGGAATCGGAGGCGAAACCGAGTTGGTGTAAAAATACAAACTTTCCCGTAATAAAAGGTGGAGGGCTGGCCGAGTTTGGGCACAGCTTTTTGGGGGACAAAACGCTTTTTGGTTTCCAGAGAAAAATTGCGACAACATGTTCTGATCTCTCTATCCTGAAGCGCGATCTGCGGCGTCTCGTCGCTTTCTCCTTTTCTCGTATGCGTGCGTCACAGACTTCCATCGGCGCGCTGTGAAGACGTGGCCAAGGTTCACCCGCACAGGCACCCTCCACAATTCCTGTGCATGCCCGAGAGGTCAAAGCAGCGTCATGATGAGGAGAGAGAAATCCAAGTATCCAAAACGAGTGCAATGAATCAGCAGAACACATTACATGCGTTGTGTGTTTTTTCTTGTTATAATTACAGGTAAAAAATAAAACATAATTCTTAAGAAAAGCTTTTGTTAAACGCTGCAATCATTCACCCCCCTCTGATTGCTATCGACGATCCTATAGTGACGACTAGGCGTCCAGTCTTCCAGACCCCGACGCCAAGGTCTACCGCCCAACTTAGCGAGTTTGGAGTCAGACGCCGAGGTCTCCACCAATGTAGAATAAACAACGATCACTATGGTTACATACACGCACCTAGTGGGTACTGGAATAAACAATTTCATGTCCTCACCTGCTTCAGCGTGGTGCACTCGCCCTCCAGCGCGGCGATCCTCCCCTGCTTCTCGGCCATCTCCACGCAGACCTGCTCCCTTGCCTTCGCCAACTGCTCGGCCTCCTTGCTCACCTACTTCGCTTGCGCCCTCACTGCCCAAAACCTCAACGCACGAACAGCGTTACCCGAGCACGGAGGCGAAATCAGGGGCAGGGAACCGAGAGGGAGGAAAGCTAGAAGAACCTTGGGCGATGTCGGCGTCGTGGGCGATGTCGGGCCTGTGGATGGTGACCTGTGATTGGTCGACTGCTCACGCTGACGTGACGGGCTAGGGTGAGGTTTGTACTACGGTGGTGATACCTCTTGGGACGCTGGTAAGAGCATGTAAGGCAAATTTGACTCTGTAAAAACTCCGTCTTTGATTGATGAAAAAAAAATATTTGATAGCGGCGTATCACATTACTAACGGTGGTGATACCTCTTGGGACGCTAGTATATATTAACCGTGTCCCTAGATGTAACTACATCTACTGAGAATGAGAAAATTGCTATAATAGGACTCTCAAACAACGTGTTTCGCTATAATAGAACTTCTAACGTTGACATCGCTAAAATGACACCCGAAACATTGGCTTCTCGTAATACATGACATTTGGCTCTTTTAATTCCAATGTTCGGGTATTTCGAAACATTAGCCAAATGTCATGTATTACGAGAAGCCAATATTTCAGGTGTCATTTTAGCGATGTCAACGTTAGAAGTCCTATTATAGTGAAACACGTTGTTTGAGAGTCTCATTATAGCAATTTTCTCACTGAGAATGGTTTGTTTTTCATACACTAATCGAATTTGGGGAGGACGTCAAAACAAAGGGAACATTCATATAATCATCTCGGACTATATGGTTGTGCAGAGATTCAAAGTATCCTTCATGGGCAGTAAAATACATCAGCAAGATGCTAAGATCGGCCAAAGTAGTCGCCAAGATCAACTAGGCCCTGGTTCCACCCCTACTTCAGATTTGGGTGGTATGATTGCGCATACGGTTAGGCTTTAAGTAGTCTGGTTCTTCACCATGAACTAATTAAACATGGGGTTGAATTGAATGGTACAATGTAAAATAATGGGAATTTTAAGGATATATTTGAGACAGCAAGGATGATAAAATCCTGAAATGCCAACAAATGGAGTGATAAACCCTAAATTCTTCCTAAAATAAATATATATTAACTAATGAAAAATGTAACATAACTAAGCTTTATTTTGCTTCTTTGAAAAAAGTCTACTTAACAAAGATAAATAAATTTCAAAGGGTATAGACAAAGCCATAAAGCCCAACTTGTCCACCCCTCCCCCATTTTCTTTGCACCTACCTCCCTTGCTTGGCCATCTTGATCAAGTCCATCCGTTGAGGTAGGGCTACATCAATTTCCAAACACATTAAGAAATGAATGGACTGGTAGGATAGCTGAACTTGATCAATGCGCTTAGAGTTTTTTCGCTCTAATGTTTTGGCTGGCGCCACCGAAACCTATAGTTTGGAATCCCCTTGGTGTACATCTTCTCTAGTGTATCACGACCGATTCCTCCTGCAAGACGTAGGTTATCTCGTCTGTGGTGAGTTCCATTGTATCCATGTCCTCTCTCGTTCGGTTGACGGGCCAGATCAAGGTGACTACGAGGAAACCCTAGCGTTTCGACCCATCCTTGGCTAGTGTTTTGGTCGCTGATGAGTTTGGTCAGCAGGTTCCCAATTTGTTCGATGTGATCGATGGGGACTCTCGAGATGGATCTACAATGGAGAGGTCTTCCAAGGCACCAGCTAGAAGGCACTACACCATGGCATAAATCCACCGTCATACCGTCTGTAGGCGAAAGCCCCCTTTAATATCAGCGTGTCTGTAGGCAAAGACCTTTACCGACAGAAAATGTGTGTCGGGAGAAAGCCTGTCGGTAAAGGTCTTTGCCGACAGACCAAACCTTTACCGACAGACTGTTTGTCGACAAAGATGAAGTTTTACCGACAGACTACTTTTCCCTACAGACAAACAATTGCCCACAGACAAATAGTTACCGACAAACGTTTTGTAGAGAAATAGCACATACACCGATAGACAATCTGACGCATTACAAAATAACAGATTTTTTTTCAATATACACACACACACACACCTGTGATTATGACATATATGTCAACCTAAAGTTATATCACAGTAAAAATTAGACATTGGTATGACCACTTGCTTACTTACATGCAATCTAAACCACTCATGAAAGGTTTCATGATGCACGCGATTGATTTCTCGCTTGTTTCGAAGTCCAGTTGAGGAAAGATAGTTAATATGCTTGCTGCAAGTGTCATATTAGTACTGTTAGGAACCTCATATTACAATTTCACAATGCTAAAATAATTTAAATATCTTACTTCAAATAAGAATATATATTATCATAGTTGAACAAGACGTATCTATGTGCTTGCAGCCAAGTTTTATGGTCCAAAGCCACACAACATTTGCCAGCCAATCCTCGCCCAATGGTGCGAAAGAAAGGAGGAGTACTACCAACATCAATAGGGAAGCCTTCATCATTTCTAATCTGTCGAGTAAATCGAGTCACACCATGCAAATAGCGTGAACAGAATGTAAGACACTAATCGAATAAATAGCTCTCTGCAATTGATCCTTCCGGGTGACTTCTAGTGCGCACATACCCCTTACACCTCATCAAAAACCTATGCATACATAAATATGAAATTAAAGTGAGTTTTTTTTTGCAATGAGGCATGGCTACAATTATTTAATTTGTTCTTGTAGAAAATCACCTCTCTATAGGATACATGTTGCGAAAATGTATTGGACCAATGATTCTTGCTTGAGCGGGAGATGAACCATCAAGTGTATCATAATATCAAAAATGATGGTAAGAATATGGTCTCAAGAAGACATAAGGTCTCAGCTATGTCACTTCTAGTTTTTGCATATCACTTACACGGATTACAGTGAATATATTTGCTTAAAAAATTGCTCACACGAATCCGTCTTTGCACTAACATTTTCTGGTAGTATCCTTCTAACAACAAGTGGAAGTAAGTGTTGCAAAAGAACATGGTTGTCATGACTCTTAAGCCCAATTATCTTTCTCTCATTAACCTGAATATTGCGCTAATGTCGATGCATAACCATCGGGAAACTTAACTCCCTTTAATATCGAACAAAACAACTTCTTCTCTTCAGGACTCATTGAATATGGTGCTGGAGGTAAATAAAATTTATCTTCTACTTCAATAGGATGAAGATCACTTCTTATGCCTAGAGCTTGAAGGTCCAATCGAGAATTCAAGTTATCCTTAGATTTCTTGTCAGTACCCAACAATGTATTAATTATATTATCACATACATTCTTTTCAATGTGCATGGCATCAAGATTATGACGCATGAGCAAGTCCTTCCAATATGGAAGCTTGAACCAAATGGACCTCCTTTTCCATATATTAATTGGTTCCCCCTCCTTGCGCTTTCGTTTTTTTATAGGTTCTTCCTAGATGGATCCTTGCCAAAATTTGGTTCCATGCCTTCGGTTTGCACCAAAATTTCCTCTCCAGACAATGGTTTAGGTGCTGACTGAAGCTCGGTAACCCCATCAAATGAATGACTATCAAATCTAAATGGGTGGTTTGCATGTAAGAACCTACGATGCCCCATGTAACAAGTCTTGCCCCCATTTTTTAATCGAAGAGAACATGTAAATGAGTGGCACTCGAGACATGCTACTTCACCTGAGGTAGAACATCCAGCCACATATCCAAGACCTGGATAATCTGAAATGGTGCATAATATGGCAACACGCAGCTGGAAGTACTCATCCTTGGAAGCATCAAAAGTTCTAACTCCATTAACAAACATATGTACCATATCATCAACAAGTGGCTCCATAAAAACATCCATATCACTACCAGGAGCATATCGACCAGGAATTATCAAAGAAATAATGAAATTAGGTTGCTTCATACAAATCCATGGTGGAAAGTTGTATGGAATTAGAATTACCGGCCAAATACTATAAGAAATATTCATGGATCTGAATGGGTTGAACCCATCTGTAGCTAATGCAAGTCTAAGGTTACGACTATCTACAGCAAAATCTGGATGTTTATGGTCAAAATCCTTCCAAAGAGGAGAATCTGCTGGATGCCTAAGCAAACCATCTTTTGTCCGCTCTTCATCATGCCATCTTGCTAAGGCTGCTGTTCTAGAGCAAAGAAACAACCTCTGGAACCTTCTCTTTACAGGGAAATAGCGAAGAACCTTATTAGGAACCTTGTGTACGCGTTTCCCATTTGGACTCTTCTTTTCCGATTTCCACCGTGAAGTTTTACACTTTGGACAACATTCAACATTAGCATTATCCTTCCAATAAAGAATGCAATCATTTATACATGCATGAATGCTGACATATCCAAGTCCTAGGCATTTGACAGTTTTCTTGGCTTCATTGTAGTTTTTTGGTAGTGCTGACCCTTCAGGGAAAGCTTCGTTAAGTAGATCAAGTAATAAGTCAAAACTCTTATCAGACCATCCCCCAAGCAACTTGGTGTGAAGTAGTTTTACTATGAAACGCAACCTTGAGTATTTCTTACACCCTGGGTATAGGTCTTGCCCATAATCATTTGATAGGTTCCTAAGAGCATCCAAATCTTCATTTGTTTGCCTTTGGATCACCATCATCCTCAAAATCCCCACCTTTGTCTAACCCACATGCTAAGTCTCTAAGCAAATCAGAGATATCATCATTTTCGCTAGACCCCTCCACATCCCCAACCTCATCGTACTCAGGACAGTTCAAAAACGATTTATCTTCCCCATGGAACATTCTTATCATGTAACCTTCTTCAAAGCCCTCACATATCAAATGCTCACGAACCTCGCTTTCATCTCTCCAAACTGAACAGACACATTTTCTACAAGGGCATTGTATCTTGTTGCCTATGGATGAATTACTAAACACATGTTGTAGGAATTTGTTCAGTCCTTGCAAATATATTGCTGTATGCCTACGTGAAATACATCCATATATATCAGTTACTATATAATGAAGTGGAGAATATAGACCTAAAATAGTTGGAAGTGTTTCATATACCTAGGCTTATCCATCCACCCTCTATCCATGGTGCACCTTTGTTATTTTCACAAGCAAACTAGCCAAACCGAAAATACATGTTGTAAGTTCCCCAACAATTGCAAATATACGCATTTCACATTTAGGTCAGTAAAACTAAAAGCTACTAAGAATCAATGATTTCAATCACACATTCAGAATGTTTATAACAAAACTAAGTAAACAGAAAGTATCATGTTATCAACTTTGGTGTATACAGATGTCAAGAAGAAGCTCAAACTCCTCCCGAGACGATGCCAACAAATTTCTTTGAACAACTATCGTCCTCCCCGAGACAATGCCAACACAATTCTTTGAACAACTATTAGGGTTATCTGCATGTACAGTACAATCACACATTTTATCATCGTCTTGACCAAAATAAAATCAACAGTACAATATACTATACAATATACAAGACAAAAAGAAGAATCAGTTAGTGTTGCAAATAACTATACAATATACAATCACACATCGGTTCTAGGCGCACGGGGCGGTTCTAGGCGCACAGGCGCACGGGGGCGGAGAGGCAAGAAGGGGGCGGCGGCGGTTCCAGGCGCACATGGGCGGAGAGGCAAGAAGGGGGTGGTGGCGGCCACGGCCGGGGGGAGGGGTGGCGACGCCCGGGGGAAGAGGGGGCGACGGCAGGGAGAAGGGGCGACGACGCACGGGGGGAGGGGCGGCGGCTCACGGGGGTAGGGGAGGCGGCGCACGGGTGGAGGGGCAGCGGCGGATGCTGGGAGGGGCGGCGCCTCACGGGGGTAGGGGAGGCGGCGCACGAAGGAAGGGGAGGCGTCGCACGGGGAGGGTCGGCGCGCAGGGAGCGGGGCAAGGGGAGGCGCGCGCGGGGAGGGGCGGCGCCGCTGGGAAGAGGGGCGACGGCAGGATAAGGGGCGCGCTCACGGGGTAGGGAGGCGCGCACGGTGGAGGCGGCGGCGCATGCTTTGGGAGGGGCGGCGGCGCACGGGGAGGCGGCGTCGCCGACGGGAAGGGAGGCGCGCCGACGGGGAGGCGGCGCGCGCGGGCGGGGCGGCGCCTCACGGGGTAGGGGAGGCGGCGCACGGGTGGAGGCGGCGCGCACGGGAAGGGGAGGCGTCGACGGGGGGGGCGGCGCGCTCACGGGGTCGGGAGGCGCGCACGTGGAGGGCGCGCGCATCTGCCGGGAGAGCGGCGGCGCACGGGGAAGGGGCGGCGTCGAACGGGATCGAGGGTCGCCGCACGATTTCTGCGGGGATCGAGGCGCACGGAGGATCGAGAGGGCACCGCACCCTATTTGGCCAGCGCGCCATATTTCCCGCACGGGTGACTTTTTTTTCGCACGCACAATTGCCCACACACAAAGATTTAGCCACAGATATGCTGATGTTGTTCATACAATTACCGACAAACGATTGGTCCCAATAGGTTAAGAGTATTACCTACAGATATTTTGTCGTTGATTTTGACTATTCCCGACAGACAGTCTGTCACTATACTTTACCGACAGACTGTGTGACGTTAAATGTCAACTTTTCCCCACAGACGACTGACGCTAAATATTTACCATGGTGTAGTGAGGGTGGATGAGGGTGACAAAGGAGTGACATCCATGTTAGATCACCATGACCTCTCCATCAGTAAGAAAGACAGAGTGGTAATGAGTGACGATGAATAGGATGTGGCATCGTTTGAGAAGTGGTCAGTGATCAGGGAGGTACTGTCACCATCTGTCCTCCACATCTAGATGATTTTGGGTGCGATGAGGCCTGTTGGGAGAAACCCTAGGTGTCTACGAGCTGGATCAGTGGGCAAAATTTTGTTTATTTTAGACTTTGCCCATCTGAGTGGTAAAGAACGTGCCCTAGATGGTACTCCGTGGATGGTAGGGATGCAGTTCTTCTTCAAGATCTAGATATGTATCTTTGTCCTACAGATGTGCGATTTGATAATATGCTCATCTGGGTGCGTATCATCAATCTACCCTTTGTGCGGATGAATGACAAAAAGGGGGAGAAAGATATCTAGTTTTATTGGAGAAGTGGATAAAGTAGATGTGAATGATTATAGAGATGCATCTGAAATTAATTTTAGGGTTTGGGTGGCCATACTAGTGGACAAACCGCTGAGGCAAGGAGTTCTTATCTAATCGGTGAGGCGGGGGAGCAGATGACTGGTACAAACTTCTGTTCTTCCACTTCTCTTGTGGGATCATGGGCCACTTGGAGTTGGAATGATCAAATCCAACACCTCGAGATGCTATAATAGTAAGCACTCTTATGATAATTCGATTAGAGCTCCAGAGGAAAGAAAGAAGAAAGTGCAGGGTTTTGTGGAGGTTGTTGCATTAGAGGGATGGAGTAGTGGGTCCTCTGGTGTTCTGCATCAAAGCAGAAATCTGGCTCAGTGCATAAAGGGAGTGGAATACATGGATCCAGTTCAAAGAATGTTGAGGACAAAGTTACTTTACCAATGAAACCCATTCATACCATGTACAACCACGTGGTGGTAGCCCCATAAGAGTTATAAGTGTTTGACATGCTTGTGTCTTGCTTTGCTATTTGAGTTTGAATTTTGTGAATTTGCATTTTTACATATGCTTTTCTGGTAGCACTGGTCAGACTGGCCTAGGGTGGCGGTCTGACCGCTGTGTAGTTGCGATCAGACCGGCCATGCCTTGGTGGTTAGACCGGCGCGATGTGACCAGTCATTGTTGGCGGTTCTATCGGTACATGGGTTGTAGTGTGACCAGAGAGCGGTAATACTAGTCCTTTGTTGGCGGTAGTCATTTTTTTGGATGAGGTCTTTTGAAGGTTTCTGGTCTAAGACCTAGTACGGTAGTACTAGCATTGTAATCACAATATGACCGGTGGGTGTTGGGCAGTCTGACTAGCGTAGGTGTCACGGTCAGAATAACTCATGTGCAGAGTTGGTTTTGAGTTATTGGTTTTGATGGTGTTAGTCACGGTGGGAGCCTGTGTAGTGTTAGTCATGGGGTTTCTATGCATGTGTTAATCATGGCATAGGTCTATGCATAATTACTAATTGAGAGTCAAGTACATGTCATTTATGCTCGAATCGATTGCTTTGTCTTTGGTGTGTGGTAGCTTGATGATGGATTGTGGCCAGTGATAAGACCGAGGCTTGGTGGCCATTGAGTGTCGTGTAAGTTCAGGTGGAGCATCATCTCAAGATGAGAGCATGGAAGAAAGACAAGGCTTGTGACGAGGCAATGCATGCATATAGTGTGCCAATTGGTCTCGTGTGTTTCTAGTGGTGATAGTTCTCAAAGCAAACATACAATCTTGGTGACAAGTATTGAGCATCACGGACTATGGAGTGATGTTGGTGTGCCATGGGACTTGGACGTTTCAAGTGGTGATGGCCTCAGCACAGGCATATGATCTTGGCGATAAGTCATGGACATCGCATCGTCATGAAGACCAGTGAGTGCCAATTGCGGCACTGACCTAAGTGATTTAGGTCATGTCTTTGCAAATGGAATGTCTTATCAGGTTTGTGAAGCCTTTAGGAAGTTGCGCTTTAAAAACCATGCAAATGTGTGCAATATAAAACCCATTTATGGGTGGGTTACTAGGCTTTTTCAATTGTAAGTGGTGTGATCCACTAAGAAGTGGATAGTTCTTAGGGTTAAGTAAGAGGTGAGCATCCTCCACTATATAAGTCTTATGTTGGGTTAAGTCATGTGATACTCCAAAATTAGGGTTAGAGTTTCCTTATGTTAGAGCCTTGTGTGTGTATTGTAGGCTTAGATCTCAGTTGTTTTAAGAAATTGGCTGTAAAATATTTCTCTCCAAGTTATATGAACATCCAAAATTAACCCAAGTGAGTTGTGCTATGGATGCTCTTTTGTGTTCTTGATTTGCTTGGCTTTCTTATTTATATTTATCTCTTTTTTATCTTTCCTGGTGCCAAGGACATATAAGAGATTGATATATCTCCTGAAAATAAGATCCCATCTATTTAGGCATAATCTAGAGGAAGTTCTTGAGTTTGCTTAGTTTTCCTATAGAAAGAAATGATTTTCAGGTTATGTTCTTATGGGCATTTTGGGTTGAATTCATGCTATAGTTTAGTTTGATATGAGATGTGAGAACCCATCTAAGGTCACCAAGATCATCTAGGACTGACACACAAGAACAGATTGAGGTTTACCTTTTTGCTCAATTTTGGTGTAACATTCCTTCAAATGAAAAAAGTCATAACTTTGGCAATGATTCTGTTGATCGTTGATTGGAATAGATTCATGACATCCTACAGAAGGTGCATGCCATGTTTCAAATCATTTGGACCTTCTATGTGAGAACACATCTAAGGTCACCTGGATCATATAGGACTCACAAGTAAGAACAGATCAAGATTTCCCTCTTTTACCCAGTTTTGGTGCAAGTTTATTTCAAATAGAAAAAGGTCATAACTTTGGCCATAATTCTCATAATTATTGATCGGAATAGGTTCATGACATCGTAGAGAATGTGCATACCAAGTTTCAAATCATTTGGACCTTCCATGTGAAAGTTGTGTGGTCTTTGGTTTTGTTTGGGCTAAATTTTCTATGCTTATCTGAGGGAAAGGTAGTACCACAGTGGTAGTATTACACCCTACATGGTGGTAGTACCGCTCTAAGGTGTGAAGTCCCATCTGGCTTGGTTTCTCTTGGAGATTTCTCTAGGGGTGTTTAGGCTCTTATCTTCATAATTTATCATAGCTATTAGAGCGAAAGACTATGGCAAAAGATTTTAGTGAAACAATTTTCTATGTGGCTCATATTGTCATACATGGATTTTACAATCCAGAATCATCTGTGATTCCACTGCACTATTCCCTGGATCTGTAGATAGTGCTCACAGATACAGTACTAAACATCAAAATACATGTAATGCGGAAGCATAAATATAATAATAGACATACTCATGGGCCGATCAGGCCGAAATCAATAAAATGCAGCAGCAGAGACGGAACACATAGGTGGGACCCTCAGGTTGAGCCCATAGGTAGCCAACTGGGGTTCGCGACCTAGTTCTTGACCTCTTCATCTTCTTCACCATCATGACCAGGTGTATTGCTGAAGCGTAGCAATCTGACTCGTAATTCTGGATTAATTGAGTGAGCGAGGGTGAGCACAAACCACCGTGCTCCACGAGCCAATACATAGGATGCAAATAGATAACATGCATGGCTTATCAAGGGAAGGATCAGGTTATTTTATTTACCATAAATTGCTTTTAAGATACGATACATAGAAATTTCCTAAGACCTAACAGTTTTAACTAAAACAGATTTTATCAATATATGAAAGAATGCAATAATAATAGCGATCCAGATTCCATTCACCCTTACATGATTTCTGCACCATATGCTAACCTTTCAGCGTATGTCAAGGAAGGTTCATGATAAAGAAATATTCACGAGAATATTCTGCTTAGAACTCGGAGACGGCTTGGCATAGCCAATGATAGAATGCCACATCTCGATCTTTTAATTTAACAACTTCATTTGAGTATTTTTACATTTATTAGGGAAGTTCCATGAGTCGAGCTAGACATATGGACAAGTGTATTTAGTTGGGTATTAAGTATTGTGTTGGCCGAGTGTGGCCATTTATGAATTAGGGCAGGGGTTCAATAGGCGATGTATACGACTTTTAGTTTATTGAATTAATTAATATTGCTAGTAGTTTAATATGTAGCATTTTATGTGGTCCTAATTATCAATTGATTATATAATTGGTTAAATGTTTATTTCAAAATATATATTTGTGAGATTATTTCAATGTCTGATGACCTCGGGCTACTATATTCTAGTACCTATGACCTTTTAATTGGAGGCACTCGGAGAATCAACTGACATTGATATTTTTGTCTCTTTACTTAGCATCTGGCATAATTTAATCTTAATTAAATTTTATTTACATAAGGTCAAGCTTTCTATACACAACTATATTTCACTATCATTGTTAACTAAATCTACCATTGAGATTTATTTATCGGCGATGTGCTAATGGTGGGGATTATATTTTAAATTATGACTTTCTAATTTAAATGTGTATTTCCCTTTAAATGGTTACGGCATATCGATTAATTAATTTTATGAAGTAGCTTGATTTCTCATTCACCTTGTTACCTTTGGGTTGGGATTTTTATTAAATTTAGACATTTCACCAAAGCCATCTTTTATTAATGCCCTTTATTAGTAATTAGATTTTAAATAAATAATCAAGCCACATTAGTTACTCGTATATGATAATTAATCCAATATTAAAACTTAAATAATCTTCTTTACATTGTAATCAAATTTATTAGCTTCCATGGATTATTTTCTAGTTTTCCTTAATTGAAATGGACCAAAGAAAAATAAAAAATAAAAGTGTGGGAACGGGATTCGAACCTAGGACCTGGCGTTCAGCGCTTGCTTGGCTGACCATCTGGGCATTTGCCCTGAGATGATCTAGTGGAGGCAATCAATCAGAAGAGATGATGGGGTGGTTGGGGACCAAAACTGAGCAACTGGGCCGCGCTCGGTGCTGGGCTCGCTAGCGGCAGGCGGTGGCCGGGGAGGGAATGTCAACGACCAAAATGGGTTGCAAGGAAAGAGTAGAGGCTATGGAATGCGGCTTCACAGCTCGAGTGACACCAAACCAGGCGGGCGGTGATGCACACCAAATATTAAAGGGAAGTTCAAGCATCGAGTTGCACCATATGGCTTAGTCGATCCAAGTGAGACATGATTCGGTGAAACCAGAATGAGAGAGAATTACCGATGTGTGGCAAGCTAGTGGAGCATCTACACGTGGCAAGCATGGTGATTGTTTGCAAGGAAAGATAAAGATCAGGCAAGAAAGGGCATTTTAATAAGTTAAGCAAAATACCAAAAACTATCTTGAATCAAAACCACGATGCTTGAGAAGGCGGTTTGGCTCAAGAAGGAGCTGAGATGATCAAGTGGATAAAAGGCTAAGGACTTAGTGGATTCGGACTTATGTGGTTTGAAAAGTGTGCACAAGTGTGGTGTGTGAGTAAAACCTAGGTTGTATGGGGTTAACGGGTTTCCCTCATTTATGCTAAGTGTTTAGTATATAATTGTATTAGATGGGGCTAATTGCATTGTCTATTTAATGGGTTGAGATGGAGATTTGCAAGTTACAATCTAACCATCCAAGCTTTGCTCATGGAAGCCAGGTGCTCTAGGGTTAGGGTTTGAGAAGTATGAGTGTTGTGGTGTGCTCTTTTGTCCTCCAAGTGAAGTGGATCTCTCTTTCTTTTGGTTGATTTGTTCTTCCCCTTTCTTGATCTTGCTTAATGTCAAGGACAAATAAGTGATGGGGATATACCTTGGAAATCAATCCCCATCTATCTAGGCATCAAGTTTGGCAAGTTCTTAAAGGTATACAATTTTTGCTTGATTTTTCCTCTCCGAGTAATTTCTTGATCCAACTATTTTTGCAGCAAATCATATTCACCCTTTTGAATTTTGCCTAATTTTAGTGCAACATTCCTTAAAATGGAAAAATGTTAGAATGTTGGCAACGATTTTCTTGATCATTGATTGGAATAGATTCCTAACATTCTAGAGAAGGTGCATACCAAATTTTAAGTAATTTGGAGTCTTGGTTTGAGAGTTTTCTCATTTTGTGGTTTTGGCCTAGTTTTGGTACAACAGAGTTTCACGAATCAAAAGATCCTATTTCTCTTAAGTTCTTTCAGGATTTTTGGTTGGGATAGGTTCTTAAGGTTATTATCTATTTTTTTTCAAGTTTCAAGTCTTCTGGATCCACGGATCAAAAGTTACATGATTTTTTGGATTTGAAATAGTGCTGTATTTACTATTCACCAAGCTGATTTTACTGTAGCGCAATAAATTTTTTGGATTTTTGGTTTCTTGATTTTTGTAGCTTCTGGTAGCTATTGAAGTTAAGAATTAATAAATATTGGAGCACTATTCGAAGGCACCATTCACCCCCTCTGTTGCCATACCAATCCTACAAATAGTATTAGAGTTCGGTTAGCTCTTCCCATAGATCTTAACCGATCTTAGGAGCCATGGCATCGGATATGTATTCAACCAAGCCTCCTATTTTTGGAGTTGATTTCTCTTATTGGAAAGCTCCTATGCAATCCTACATCGAGGTCGAAAGGCACATAATTTGGATTAAGGTCAAGAATTTTTATGTTGTACCAGCCGATAATCAGGTTACACCAAAAGTAGAGGCAAACAACAAGACTTGTAATTTTTTTATCCAAGGGCTTAGTCAATCTAAGTTTTAGCGAGTTGCTCACTTGAGGTCTGCTCATGAGATCTGAAAGATCCTCGATGGTTTCCATGATGGCTCTACCGCGATCAAGGAAGTGAGACAGAACCAACTAAAGAAACAATACTCCAAGAGCGAGCACAAGCCTAGTGAATCCTTGGCTGAGTTGTTGGTAAGGTTCAACAACATTCGTTATGATCTTCATGTCATTGGTTTGACCTTTTCTAATTCTAAGAATGCACGCTAGATATTGGGTACACTTGATGTGAAGATTTGGGAAATAAAGATTACTTTCATCAACGATAACACTATCATAAGTTAGCTTACCATGGATAAGCTCCATACGAGATTGAAGATGTATAAGATTGGCTTCATCTTGCATCTCTCCAAGACAGAGTCAATGGCACTTGTGATTGACTCTACTCAGAGCAACTCTTCTAAACATATGAGAACCTAGCCTACGATAATGACTATCTCAAAAAGATCTTTGAGGTCCATTAGAGGAGTTTCTTTACATGTAAGTGTCTTTAGAGTTAGGTCTCCTGTCTTTCTTTCTAGAAATAGGTCTAGGTTTGTAGATAGCTTATTTGACTTCTTTGGTGGTTCTAGGCATCGCTTTGGGTTATGATATCATGAGAGTAGACCATGCATAGTGTCTAGATAGGAGGAGTGTTGACCTTTTGGTAGATCGATTCAGAGAGGTCTGGGTGGTTTTTGTGTGTATCGCATCAACAATAATTTCATGCTTAAGGACATCACTTTAGTAAGTAAGTTCGGATATAATCTGCTACCTATTTTCTAGCTTCTTCATGAGGGTCTAGAAGTGAGATTTAATTATGGTGAGTGTAGGGTTCTAGACTCGTCGGTTAAGTTTGTCTTTGGAATCTAGGTTTGAGAGGATCTTTAGTGCTTATTTCAATATCTCTTCTATCTTTGGCTCTAGGTGTCTTGTGACTTCTTATTCTTCAGATCTACTATTGTGGCATTGTAGGCTTGGACATACAGGCTTCAATCACTTGATTAGAGTTAGTAATAAGGACCTTATTACAGGATTGCCTAAGCATAAGAGTTGCAAGGACCTAGCAATGGCTGATGGCCCTTGACAGCTCTTGTAATTAGGCACAGTTGGCATTTCTAGAGTCCAGTCTGTAAGAAAGAAGTGGTATGTACTTGTTATCATAGATGACTTCTCTTTGTATTCTTAGGTGTGTTTTTTTGGTTTCTAAAGATGAGACCTTTGGTTATTTTAGAGAGTTAACCTCTCAGAAGTCTTGAAAGCCGTTAGGAGTAACAATGGCACAGAATTCAAGAATTCATCTTTTGCCACTCTCTGTACTAAGTGAAGTTTAGAGCACCATTTCTCCTCATCTAGAGCCCCTAGTAGAATGAGATTGTAGAGAGAAAGAATAGAAACCATGTAGAGATGGCAACGACTATGCTAGATAAACATAGCACCCCTAATAGGTTTTTGGCTGACGTGATTTCTACTACTTATTATGTGCCCAATAGGGTTTTCTTCAAATCGTCCATAGGTAAGACTTATTTTGAGCTTAGATTTGGTCATAGGCCTAGTGTGTCTTATTTCAAAATATTTAGTTGCAAGTGATTTATCTTAAACATGGCAACTTCGATAAATTTAAATCTAGATGTCATGATGACATTTTTCTTAGATATCCTGCTCATTCTCGTGGCTTTCATGTATTTAATGTAGATACTAACAAAATCATTGAGACTTGTGAAGTCACTTTTGATGAGGCTAGTCTTGATACTAGACCTGATAGTGCAGATATATAGATACATTGTGATCAAGAGAGTATCTTTATTAACGATAACCCTGACTTAGAGGATGAGAACTCAATCCTCCTCTAATCACTCCTGAGTTAGTTGGAAAGCCTGCTTCCACTACTCCAACTTCAGTAGAGTAGCCCCCTCCTACCTTCACCGAAACTTTGAATGGCTCTGATCCTACCTCTACAGACCATGAAGTAGAGGCCACATCTACATCAGGACATCATCTTCATATTTAGCGATGGCACCCTCAAGAGTAGATGATTAAGGATCTCCATGAGCAAGTTACTTATTCTAGGTTTATCTCTCTATATTGCCACACATATTCTGCTTTTGTTACATCTTTTAAACCCTGAGATATCACCCATACTTTATTTGATTCCTCTTGCGCCAATGCCATGCGTTAAGAGCTTGAGAACTTTCTGGTTTTTCCCAGGTAGAGCGCTTAGACTTTGAAGAGACCTTTGCACCTATAGCTACTTTAGAAGATATTCGCATATTGCTAGCATTCACGGCATGTAAGGGATGCAAGCTTTTTTAATGAATGTTAAGAGTGTTTTTCTAAATAATTTTATAGAAGGAGATGTCTATGTCAGGCAGTCTCCTAGTTATAAAAATCCCAAATTTTCAAACCATGTTTGTAAACTTTCCAAAGCCTTGATGGACTGAAGCAAACCCCTATAGCTTGGTATGATAGGCTTAAGAGTTGGGACTTATTAGTTCTTTTGGCCTATTTTGAGAGGGAGTTTGGCATCTTTTGCATCCATTATAACATAATGCATATCTAAATTCAGCAATTTGTATTGTATAATATTACATGGAGCTTAATTTGACTATTATCCTTATGTGACATGATATCTTACTTTCTATCTTGCCATGTCTTATGCTAGTTTACTAGATTAATCATGTCTTTTTATATGTAGCTTAGCTATTACCATGCTAGCTTCCTTAAATGTGGAAAACTTGAACTAAACATGTTTTGTTGGATCTTATGACTAGTGTTGCTCTACTGATCCTCTTATGATTCATGCCATATCAAATATGCTAAGTTGAGTATAGAATCTAAATTAAGCTTTTGATCGACCTATGCTAGTTGTTTATTCAAGCATGAATTTATTTCTTCTAGACTTTTGCGGCTTGGGTCGGGTATAACTGATGAACTAGGGAGTAGCTTTTTGTTCTTGAACTAAATAAAGAAAATAAAAAAATAATCCCTTTTTATGCGAAAAACTAATATCACCAATTCTTTCTTATGAGATGACTTGCCATTAAACTAGGTATAAACCCACGAGGGGTTTGGATGACGCAGATCACTCTCTTAAGCTTCTTACTTGTCATTGTCATAGTGAGGCTTGAGATCTAGCACATAAAGCAAAAAAAGTGAAAATGGTTGAATCTTATGAGGCTGTCGTGGATGGCTCCCAGTTCAGAACTAGCTTTCCTAATAAAACCAAAAATAAATTTTAACAAGTGCTAAATGTATTAACTATGCTTAATTCTAAGTGCTTGAATAAAATGATTCAATTTTGAACTTGTAGCACTCTAAATATACACAATTGTAGCTTCTTAGTTCCATTTAGTTTATTGACATGGCTTGGCTTATTCTTGGATACTTTTGGCTAAACTATGATCTTGAGATATTTCATAAGCTAAACATCTATTTAATTTTAAATTATTGTTTATTTAGCTTTAGCTTTGCTCTATATAGTTTGCCATAATCTAGATAACTTTTTCACATAATATGGCTTGATGTAATACTTGTAGAGTCACTTCAGATAATTTTTTATGTCTTCTTAAGCTAAAATTGAATAAAATATAGCCATTTATTTTATTCATACTCTATCTTATTGCATACATCTTGATAATTCTAATTTCAAATGAGGAGAAAGATTCGTAAAAATACATATCTAGAGCATATTTTTGAGTTTTGTGCAAATTCTTGGAAAGTTGGAGCTTTAATATTTTTATTTGATTCTCTTGATCTTTTGATCTATTCTCACCATGACTAAGGTCAAATGGAACATGTGTTCTTTCATATGCACCTAGAGTGAGATTTCCCAAGATTTTGGTGGATTTAAAGCATTTTGTTGAAAACTTGTTATTTTCAATAACATCACTCTATTTCTGACTCATATGATCATTTTCATCTTGGCAATGCTTGTGTGACCATTTTGAGATTCTATTTGAAACATTCCCTCTTTTATTCTAAAACCACCTCCTATTTGCATCTTTTAGAAATTGCTAGTGGGTTCATTAAGGGTAAGATTGAAGTACCATGTGAGAAGATGCAGGGTTTTATTATGATGAACCATTGTCATTTTGGAGAAGAAAAAATTTTGAATTTGCAAACTTTTCTAGATAGCTTGCAGAGGCGGTGGTCTGACCGGCCAATTTGTGTTGCTTCGGCTGAAATGGATGATTTTGGAAAATTTTAGTCATGGGATGATTTGATTTGATATAGGTCAGTGCATATGTGTGGTATGATGCATGTTCTAGTTAACGTGGGTCAAGTTATGAAGAACTTGTGTCCGAAAATATTTTCTTGGTCTTTATATATGCACGGGCACTTGGAGTCAACCATAATCAACAATGAAGATCGGGACTACGCTCATGAAGGAGCCGAGCCCAGAACGATCAAGGGTGCCAATGAGATGGTTGAGCTCAAGTATGGCACAAGAAAGCCATGAAATGTTTAAAGGAAGTACGAGTGACAGGTTGAATCATGTGGATTGATTAGTCTAAGTGAGACATGGTCTAGTGGAACCAAAATAGAAGAGACTTGCTGTCGCATGGCAAGCTAGTGGTGTATCTATATGTGGCAAGCATGGTGTTGCTTGTAAGGGAAGATGAAGACCAAAAGGGTATTTTGGTAAGTTGACCGAAATATCAGAAACTACCCTAGGTCAAAACCGCGGTGCTTAAGAAGGCGGTTTGGATCAAAGAGGAGCTGAGATGATCAAGTGGATCAAAGGCTAAGGACTTAGTGGATTCGGACTTATGTGCTTTGAAAATTTTGTATAAGTGTAGTGTGTGAGTAAAACCCGCGTTGTATGGGGTTAACAGATTTTTTCCATTTGTGCTATGTAGATGGTATCCATAAAGGTAAGATCAAACTGGTTGCCTTGTCTATTTAACAGGTTGGGATAAAGATTTACAAGTTAACCATCCAATCATCCAAACTTTACTCATGGAAGCCAATTGTTCTATTGTTGGGCTTTGAGAAGTGTGAGCGATGTGGTGTGGTCCCTTGTCCTCCAGATGGAGTGACTGTATAACTTTCATCCTCAAGTAGCAACATATCATCTTTGTTCATCTCTCATGGATCTCTTATTTTGGTTGATTTACTCTTATTTTGGTTGGTTTTGATCTTGCCTCTACCCTTTCTTGATCTTGCTGGATGCCTAGGATGAGTGAGTGATGGATATGTACCTTGGAAATCAATCCCCATCTATCTAGGCATCAAATTTGGCAAGTTCTTGAAATTGCCTAGTTTTTTCTTGATTTGGCATATCTAAGTGATTTCATGATCCAGTTGTTTTTGCCTCAATTCCTTGGGTGTTCTAGCTTGCTATAATATGTGGAAATACATTTAGAACTATCTTGGCCATCATTTATCCACAAGCAAATTATATTCATTGTTTTGGTTTTTGCCCGATTTAGTGCAACCATCCTTCAAACGGAAAAGGTCATAACTTTGATAATGATTTTCTTAATCATTGATTGGAATAAGTTTTTGTTATCCTAAAGAAGGTACATACCAAATTTAAGTAATTTGGAGACTTGGTTTGAGAGTTTTCACAATTTATGGTTTTGGTCCGATTTTGGTGCAGCAGAGCTTCATAAACCAATAGGTCTCATTTCTCTTAAGTTCTTTAAAGATTTTTGGTTGAGATATATTCTTAAGGTCATTATCTATCCTTGGTTTAAGTTTCAAGTCTTGTAATCTACAGATCAAAAGTTACATGGTTTTTAGGATTTGAAATAGTGTTGTTTTTACTATTCATTGGGCTGATTTACTGTAGCACAGTGAATTTTCATATTTTTGGTTTCTTGATCTTCATAGCTTCTTCATAGCTATTGGAGTGAAGAGTTGGCAAATACTTATGAGAATATTTGAAGGCACTATTTTACCCCGGCCCCTCCTCTATTGCCATACCAGTCCTACACTTTGTACAATGGCCCAACAAAAGAAAAGAATGATATTATGAAATGCATATCAGTTTTGATGGCCAAGCGGCGCTCAAGATTGCAATGGCTCAAGGAAGGAGATTGTAATACAACCTTCTTTCAACCAAAATGCCATGAGCGTGGATGCCAAAACAAGATAGTGGCTTGGCGTCGACCTGACGATACCATGTGCACCAACAACCTAAACTTGAGACCCTGGCTACTAATTTTTATATGTCTATGTTTACAGCCTGGGAAATCACGATCTTTGAAGATGTGGTGCAGTTCATCCTGGAGAAAGTAACACTAGCTATGAATGAGATGCTGACCATGCCTTTAGCTGAGGTTGAAAATGCATTGTTTATGACGAAGCCTGATAAGTCATCGGGTCCAAGCAGTTTTACAGCTAACTTTTATCAAAAACACTAGAATCTTGTGAATGATGTTGTGTCCACAGCGGTGCACTAGTTCCTTAATGGAGGAGAGATGTTGGAAGATGTGAATAGGTTAGTTTTGGTGCTGATTCTAAAGGTTAAAAACCCATAGGAGATAACCCAGTTCTGCCTAATATCCTTATGCAATGTGTTATATAAGATTTGTTCAAAAGCCTTAGCAAATAGGCTACGCCCCATTTTGGATGAGATAATTGCAGAAGAGTGGAGTGCTTTTGTACAAGGAAGGCTCATCACAGATAATGTGTTGATTGCCTATGATTGTATCCATTATTTCAAACGGAAGAAAGGAAAATTGGCTGCTTGTGCAATCAAACTCAACATGGAGAAAGCATATGATATAGTAGAATGAGAAGCATCATTTCGAAGCTTGATTTCGATAACCGATGGGTGGATATCATAATGAAATGTGTTTAAACTGCTAGCTTTTCTGTGCGGGTCAATGGAAATTACTCTGAATCATTCAAGTCATCAAGAAGTATCAGGCAAGGTGATCCTATTTTACCCTACTTTTTTTTCTTATTTGTGCTGAAGGATTGTTAAGTTTGGTTAAATTCTCAGGAGCATAAATTCCTAATGAGAAGGGTCAGAGTGGGAGTACATGCACCATGGATCTCACACCTCTTATTAGTGGATAAGTGTCTGTCCTTCACACAAGCATCACACTGAGGTGCAGAAGTGTTACATGGTATTTTGGAGTTCTATCAACGTGGCTCTGGATAGATGGTGAATCACTCTAAATCTGCTATCTTTTTTAGTGCAAATTGCAATGAAGCTACAAAAGTATTAGTAAGCCAAGGCACAAATATTGAGACATAAGCGTTGGGAGAAAAGCACCTAGAGTTGCCAACTTCTCAAGGAAGGAGCAATACTGACGCTTTTGAGCATATCCCTAGCGAAGTCAAATCACTAGTAGGAGGATGGTGTGAGAAGAAGGTAAGTAGTGCTGGACGGAGAGTTCTTATCAAGTCTATAGCACAAGCAATCCCAACTTATTCCATGAGTTTATTCGAGCTCTCGAGACTACTTGCAAGAAGATCACAAGTGTCGTTTCAAGGTTCTGGTGGAAAGGAACAGTTGACAGCCATAAGATTCATTGGAGATGGTTGGATCTTACACAACCAAAGATTCTAGGTGGAATGGGATTCTAGGATCTCAACAATTTCAATCTGGCGATGTTGTGAAAGCAAGGTTCGAGGCTCCTAACTAAACCAGACTCTGTGTGTGGATACATTCTAAAGGGGAAGTACTTCCCAAATGGTGATTTTATGTCAGCCAGAAGAAGAAACATTCATTACATACATGGTGGGAAATTTTGAAAGGCAGAAAAGCTCTTAGACTATCAAACATATAGGTGATGGCACTTCAACACGTATATGGGAGGACAGGTGGATTCCTGAAATGCATGGGCATAAACCGATGGGAAAGAAGCCGAGAGCATTGGCAAATATAGTTGATGAATTGTTTCTACTGGGTGGTGGGAGTTGGAATGAGTCGGCTCTTGAGAAAAACTTGTGTAGATCAATATAGCAATAGAGAATGGTGCCTTTAAAATTTTCCCCTAAGTATTTATAGATCCTTCACTCCAGTAGCTATTAAGCTATGAAGATCAGGATATAAGCTAAGACCAAAGCAAAGAACTCAGAAATCCGAGAGCTAAAGAAATCACAACCCTGGCGATCAGACCGGGCTCCTAGTGGCCTAACCGCTAAGGTGGTGATCTAACTGCTCCCTATTCCAGAACAGGAAAATTCAAGCTGAGCTGATGTAACTTTTAGTGCAACTCTAAAAATCCAAGTTCAAATAAGATGAGATTTTGCACACACCTTGCTTGAGGTTGCAGAAACCTATTCCATTCAAGAATTATATTAATCCACTTCAAAGTTCAGACTTTTCTTAAGAATGAGCAAGGTTGCACCAAAATAAGGTAAAACCTAAAAATGAGGAATATGACTTACTCATGGGCAGAGAATGGCTAAGATAGCTCTAAATATATTCTCACATATCACAACAAGCAATAACTCCCAAAGATTTGAGGCAAAATACTTGAATCAAGAAATCTCTTGAAAAAGTCAAATCCAAGTAAAACCGAACAACTTTAAAAACCTACAAGACATTATGCCTAGATGGATAGGGATTGATCTTCATGAGTCATCCCCATCACTTACACATCCTTGGCATACAGAAAGATCAAGAAAGTAAGAGAAAAGATCAAAACCAATAAGATCAAAAGCAAATCAACCAAAACAAGAGGACTCCATGAGAGATGAATAAAGTTAATCTATTGCTACTTAAAGATGAAGATTTTACAACTACTCTATTTGGAGGACAAGAGAGCATGCCACAACACTCACACTTCTCAAATTCTAACCCTATAATACTTGGCTAGAATGAGGAAAGGTTGGAAGGTTAACTCGCAAGTATTCATCCTAACCTATTAAATAGGGCAACCAACATCTATCTAACTCTATAGATGCTATCCACTAGCACATATGGGGGAAACCCATTAATCCCATACAAATATAGGTTTTACTCGTATACTACACTTATACATTATTTTTAAAGCACATAAGCCCAAATTCGCTAAATCCTTAACCTTTTAACAAACTTGACCTTCTCAGCTTCTTCTTAATCTAAACCGCTTTTTCAAATGCCACAGTTTGATCAAATGTAGTTTTTGGTATTTTGGCCAACTTACCGAAATACCCTTCCTTGACCCGATCTTCATCTTTCTTGCAAGCAATCGCCATGTTTGCTACGTATAGGTGTACCACTGGTTTGTCATACGTCAACAAGTCTCTCCTGTTTTGGTTCCACCGAACCACGCCTCACTTGGATTGAGCAAGCTACACGGTATAATTCATTGCTCAAACCTTCCCTTCAATATTTCTCTCATTCTTGTGTCATGTTTAAGCTCAATCATCTCACCCAGCATTCTTGATCATTCTGGACATTGACTACTCTATGAGCGTAGCTCCGATCCTCACCATTGACTGTAGTTGATTTCAAGGCTTCTTGCACATTTAAAGACAAAGAAATCATTTCCGGACATGTATTCTTTACAACTTAACCCACGTTAGCTGAAACATGCATCATACAATATATATGTACTGACCTAACACAAATCAAATCACCCTATATCCAAATTTTCTGAAATCATAAATTCCAGCTGAAACCAAAACACTTGGTAGGTCATACCACTACCTAGCTAGTGTAACTGCTGACCACATCCGGCTAGACCACTAGAGCTGGCCGGTCTGACCGTCTCCTCTAGCCAGTCAGACCATCAGGTCTACAAGATGATCTAAAAAACTGTAAATTTATAAAATCTAAATCTTAATTCTTTTAATTTAACAATGGTTCATCGTATCAAAATCCTGGACCTCCCAGCGTGTTGTTCAACCTCTTACGCTGGATGCCCTTGCTGTCAACCGAATTCCCTTGGGCAAGCTGGACAAGGATATGTGGGCGTGGTCATGTGAGAAGCATGGTATGAACACTGTTAAGTCTGCGTAGCAGTCGTTGTGTACCACGGCAAAGGAACTGGAGAATGATAAGTTTGGAGCAGCGTTAGCGTCTCACGGTGATGAGATGATGCTATGTTCCGAATAGCATCTAAAAATGGAGTAGTTTTTTAATGTGGTTTCTATAAATCGTTCGTACGAGTTATTGTAGGAATCATTTTAAACAGAGTAGCTATAACTTTTCAATGTGAATATTCTTTGCTCCCTCAATCTCTCTCACGGTCAGCCAAAAACTACCTCACTTTTGAGCAGGGCCGCCTAAAGCGCGTACTCTTGTGGCGCGTCATCAATGATTTTAGAGATAATTGATTGTATGCCACTGCAATTGTCTCAATTCTGAAAAATGCCACTGCAATCCTGGTCCTTTGAAAAATACCACTCTAGTCGTGAAATACCCCTAGAAATGACATTATGCTCAATGCTAGCTGATTTTAAATAAATACACCTTTTGTATTTCAATTATTTTTGTATGCATGAAATACATATCGACATAAGAGATGTATATTCATATAAAATGGGCTTTTATCGATGCCATTATGATCAATACAAGCCGATTTTACATTAATAGACCTTCCGTATTTCGATTTTTATGTTTGTGTAGTAAATACCACTCCAATCATCTCATACTTGTATAAATACCATTATAATCAATAAAAACCATAGTATCGAGCATAATAGCATTTATAGGAGTATTTTATGATTGGAGTGGTATTTTTTTAAGAACCAAGATTACAGTGGCATTTTTTAGAATTGAGATAATTACAATTGTATATAATCAATTATCCCAGTTCGTGCTTATCTCCTTAGGCGACACATTGAACGCCTGCCATGCTCTAGTGGAGTGCAATCATGCACGTTCATTCTTGACGCAATGAAGGAGATTGTGCAGGTGAAGCTGCCGAAGCTTAATCCAAGTTCTTGGGCGCTCGACTTGGTTTGTTCTTTTATTTTATTTTTTTTTTGGCCATGAGTACTGTCTTTTGTCTGAATTTTTGATATAGCAGTAGACGATAGAGACGTTAATATGGATGATACATATAGTTTTAAGTTAAAGAAGCTGTTTGAAGAATCCACTTTAATAAAATGTCCCTACCTGTTTTGATTTTCTAAAAAATTAAAAGCTAAAAGATAAAAGTCAAAAATCGAAAAGATCATTCCAATATCTGCAAGCAGCAGGACGTATGCATATAATTCTGTGCAGGATGCGGTCGCTATGGACATCGAGGAATGGTGGCAGGCAAAGGTGAGGCCCCAAGCTTTCAGGTAAGCACAGGACACTGCACTCGACCTGGTACATGCAGTACGCAATGCGTGTCGCCAGGGGGCCCTATTTCTGGGGATATAAAATGGCATCCGGCCATCCACCTCCTCCCAGGCTATGATCTAGTTTGTTAACTAAATTAAAGTGATTTAAATATTTTTATTTAATATATAATATAAATGAAATGAGTCATGTAAATGCACTTAACATGCCTGCATCTCTAGATCCAGAATTTTCTAGAGCTACATATGACCAGCTCTAGAAAATCTACAGATTTTCTAGAGCTAGAGCTCTGCCAAACGGGGCCTTAGATGGGGCATTTGGTGGCAGTAGTATGCATGGAGCTACCGTAGTCGTTGTCCGGGATGATAAAAGCAAGTTTTTGAACGTGGCTTCCCTGTTTCTTTCTCTCTATTTTCTTCATATTTTTGTCGATGTGACAAAGATCTAAAGTATTCTCTCTGTTCTCATTGTGTTTTTCTGGTGCTCTGGATCTTCGCCATGTCGACGGAAACACGAGGGGATACGAAGAAGAGAATATGAAAGCTCCGTTCCAAGTTTTTGCGCGCAAAGACAAGATGGTATTATGCATCCCTACCGAGTGCCTTGGTGGCAGAGGCGTATGCATGCAGCAGCATGCAGAGATGGTGCCAAGATGCTTTCAGGCTGAGGTGATGTGCACGTCCTTGTTGAATCGGACTCCCCGACTCTGGTTCATCTCTGGGAGACGATGCAAGAACCTCGGGCGGACATCCTGCCAGTCCTGATGGAGATCCAAGAGCTAAGCAGGGCTTTTGCTTCCTCTGCTATTGTGTTTGCTACAAAGGGAGGCTAACGTTGCTGCTCATATAACTGCTTTACAAGCTTCCATAACTGATCCGGATTGTACCTGGTTAAACCAGGTTCCGGACTTCCTTGTAATGTGCATTCACTATGATTGTATCCCTTGTGAGTAATGAAATCTATGCTCTTGGTCTCAAAAAAAAAAAATCCCAAAACACATTTATCATCTCCCAAAATACATTTCCATTGCGTCGATGAAATTCCACGAATAAGCAAAAGAATTAGACGATATAAAAATGTGTCTGGTAACCATTTCTAAGAAGTGGCAATGGCGGAGCTTGAATAAAGAAGTTTGAAGTGCACTACAGCTTCTAAACTTATATGTGTGTATCACCTAGGCCTTTAAACTTAAAAGCTGCACATTTAGACACCTAACTTGTACAGTTGAACGAGTGAGTCAAGCTACGTCCAAAGTCCTACTTAATCAGTGATTACATATGACATTTACCGCTTGTCGACCATATGACTGTCATATGAAAACAACAGAGAACATATGTCCTTAGATTTGAATGAAGTCTTTAGAAATCTTTGAATAAAATTTACTAGCCTTTTGTTGATCTTACTTAGCAAACACGTAGTCAAACTTACCTTAAACAAGGTCAAACTGCCACTTGTTACTAATTAATTGAAGTACATTTTGGACCTTTGTCTCACTTATGCACAGAGTTCAATTCCTACGGGAATAGGAAAAATTGGAGTATTCCAAACAGGACTTTAACGTGCGATATTTTCAAGTTTAGTGGCATAAGCGAGACATATATTTTCAATTTCTATGATGCACTTTACTGAATAAAAAAAATTGGGAAGATCTAATAGAACAAACTTCTGGACAATTACAAGAGAGGTTCATTTTAGCATTTGGATTTTGCTATTTGTAAGTTGTTTTTCGTATAACTCTATGCCGAATTTCATAGCTTTTGAATTAACTTTGAGATGTGTGTGTGTCTATTCTGGCTGTGATCCAACGGTTCAAAAAAAAATGTGACTTATCATTAAGAAACCATAAGTCACCGTACAAATAGACATCCGATTTACCTAGCATCTAAATGTGGTAGAGAGTTCAAAAGGTCGTAAAAAATACTTTGTAAAGAAAATCAAACAAAGGGAGTGCCAAGACCCTCTTTGGCGCCTCTGCTTGCAGGCCGCCCTCACATCTCCTTCGCCATGTGACTCCAACAGTGATTGATGGATCTTTGTGTGTCTCTCATAGTCTCATGTGATCCCAATTGTTGCACCATCTGCATCACATTCACTTGACTCATGCTGCTCTTTTTAATAACATCACGAGTAGCTCAGGCATGCATGCACGTAGGCGCGCTGTCGTGTTCGTTGGTGTGTACGTACAAGCGCACGTACGTACGTATAGACCATTTGTCCTGGAACCAGGGGCGGACCAGCCCTTCGGGCTAGGCCGGGTGGCCGCCCGAGCTCCTCGCCGGTCAGAACCCCCACCCCCCGGGTGGCGGAAGCACAGACCCCCTCGGTCATACACTCATACGCTCTGCCGGAAGCACACAAGGCCATGTCCATTAGTCCAAGGCTCCAAGCAACACCCAAATACCACACACGGTCCAAGCCCAACAAAGCAAGAGAAGAGATATAGTGATATAATGTCTAGCGTCTAGCAGAGGACACACGGGCCAACACCAAGTCCAAGAGGCGCTAACCCTAGATCCCGAGCGGGCGAGCGACAGAGGCGGAGGACGGCGCCCAGGCGGAGTTGTAGGAGGACGGCGCGGCGCGGCGGTGCCCAGGCGGAGGAGGCGAGGAGTCGTTGAACACTCGGACGGCGCAGTGCGGCGGCGCCCAGGCCAGGCAGCTAGGGGAGGCTGGGAGCCCGGGAAGCGGTGGCCTGGGTCCGGGACTCCAGGGAGCGTGGGAGGCGGGGAGCCCGGGCCAGGAGGCGGGAGGCGTGAGGCGGGGCGGGAGATTTGAGGAACAGGCGTCGGCGCCTCGGCGGATTTGAGGAAGATTTGAGGAAGCAGTCGGCAGGCCGGGAGATTTGAGGAAGCAGTCGGCTTCGGCTCATCGGTTGAGGGCTCGAGGCCTGAGTGCTGAGTGGCTGTCTGGCCCGATTGCCCATTTGCCCGAGGAGGTGATTTGACTATTTGAGCATCTGCATTTCTATAGTTTCTATTTTATAAAGGTACAATAAATTCTATTTATTCTAGATTTCAGATTTGTGTATATGAGTATTAGTTTTGATAGCTTGTAAAAATTTTATGTAGATTGTAGAATATGTAAACTAGCTTGTCAAAATGAGGGTACTTATATTTTTACCTCTCCAGAAACAGTGATCTGAGGCTTGTTCAAATTCAAAATGAATAGAAAGGATTTGAATAGCTATTTTAGCAAATTGTCAAGCAGAAGTACCAAGGAAAGCGGAACGGTGGCCGTACATGTACAATCTCAATTTGAAGTCCAATCGAACCAAGTCCAAGCACAACAACAACCACAAGAACAAGAGACTGTAGCTGAACAACTGCAACAAATGGATGAAGGTATTAAGGAATTCAACCCGGATCACATCATTGCTGATCCGGGACTTCGTATACCGCTTGATGATTTTCATCCCGACATTAGAGATCAAGTGAGGAGGGCTTATTTGTTGAAGGGCCCTACTCAACCAATTGGCCATAATTACCCTCGTAAAACATATGGAAAGGATCTTAGAGCTTTTCATGAATCATGGTTCAAAAAGCACGATTGGTTGGAATATAGTGTAGCGAAAGATGTGGCCTATTGCTTTTATTGTTTCCTTTTCAAGCACGATCCTTTACATGAACAATTTGGTCATGATGTCTTCACCAAAATAGGGTATAGCAATTGGAAGAATCAATACAAATCATATGTTGATCATATTGGTGGGGTTAGTAGTATTCACAATAATGCAAGGAAAGCATGCGACGAATTTAAGAATCAAAGGTCGAGTGTGTCACATAAGATTATGTCTTATAGCAAGGAAGCAGAAATAAATATGAAACTCGTGTGACTGCATCTTTAGATTGTGCAAATTTTCTCCTAAGGCAAGGTCAGTCATTTCGTGGACACGATGAATCTTCTTCTTCATTAAACAAGGGCAATTTTCTAGAGATGATTGATTGGTACAAAGAAAGGAAGGAGGAAGTCAAGCTTGCATTTGATGAGCTATGTCCTGCGAATGCCCAGATGACTTGTCAAAAGATTCAAAAGCAACTTGCAAAACGTTGTGCGCAAGAGGTCACCAAAGTGATAAAGGAAGAGATTGGGAATGGTCTTTTCTCAATTCTTATTGATGAATCTCGTGATATATCAATCAAAGAACAAATGGTTGTAATTGTGAGGTTAGTGAATATTAGCATTGTATTCTATGATTGTTTTTTTTAATATTTGCATTGTTATACTCAACTAATTGTATCATTTATCGTTCAGGTTTGTGAACAACAAAGGCAAGGTCATAGAAAGAGAGGTAACATCAGATGCATTGAAGGCATTTATCGTTCAGGTTTGTGAACAACAAAGGCAAGGTCCAACATGTCACAGAGGTAACATCAGATGCATTGAAGAGAGCTGAATTTGATTGGGATGTTGGTGCACATGGTTTACCTATTGCTAGATTCCGAGGGCAGGGGTACGACAGAGCTTCAAATATGAGAGATGAATTCAACTTCCTTCAAAAATTGATTCGTGATGAGAACCCATATGCTTTTTATGTTCATTGCTTTGCTCATCAGTTACAGTTGGTAGTGGTTGCTATCACAAGTTGTTGTTCATCTATTAATGATTTCTTTGAGTATGTCACTTTGATTGTGACCACTACTAGTGCATCTTGCAAGAGGAAGGATGTATTGCTAGACAAGCATCGTCAAAATATTTTAGATAAGTTGGAGAGTGGTGAGATTTTTTCAGGAAGAGGTAAGCATCAAGAAACTAGCTTGGCAAGATCTGGAGACACTAGATGGGGTTCTCATTATGCAACTTTAATCTGTATTGAGACCATGTGGGATGCAGTAACAGATGTGCTAGGCATTGTGCACGAAGATGGGCGTAATCCATCTAAGGCAGCAGGTTTGTTGCATATAATGGAGACTTTTAATTTTGTGTTCATATTAAAGATGATGTTGAAAGTGCTTCGCATTACAAATGAGTTATCTCTTGTATTGCAAAGGAAGGATCAAAATATTGTTCTGGCCATGTCATTGCTTGTTGATGTCAAAACACGGTTGACCAACCTGAGAAACCATGGCTGGGAGCCACTATTTACAGAAGTTAAAAAATTTTGTGATGAAAATAAGATTCCAGTGCCAAATACGGATGAAGCGATTCCAAGATGGGGCCGATCAAAGAGGGGTGGGATCACAGTCACTCAAGACCATCATTATCGTATTGATACTTTCTTTGTTGCCATTGATGCTATTACCACTAAGATGAATCATCGCTTCAATGAGGTATCTTCGGAGTTACTTGTATGTTTTTCTTGTCTTGATCCAAGAGACTCCTTTTCAAAGTTCAATGTGGATAATATTGCTCGACTTGAGGATATCTATGATGAAGATTTCTCTATTTCTGATCGTGCGGCTATCAAGGATCAACTTGAAACCTTCATTCTTCATGTGCGAAGAATTGATGATTTTGTTACTTGTCATGACCTTGGAAGTCTGGCCGTGAAGTTGGTTGAAACTAAAAGGCATATTGCATTTCCATTGGTCTACCGCCTCATCGAGTTAGCATTGCTACTACCGGTGGCGACAGCATCGGTTGAAAGAGCCTTCTCGGCTATGAATATTATCAAGACCGATTTGCGTAATAAGATGTCTGGTGATTGGCTTAATGACTTGATGGTGTGCTATATCGAGCGAGAGATATTCAAAGGACTTGATCGTGAAAAAAATCAAGAAACGATTTCAAGACATGAAAACTCGAAGAATGAAAATGCCTCGTTCTCCTAGACGTACTTAGTTATTTACTGGTATATTTTTTGTCTTCTTTTTTATTGCACCTTTTATATTCTATTATCGAATTGTGACACTATTGATTTATCTATTTTTCACAATTGACAAGTTGTTTCTTTTACAACTCATCTACAATTGTGGATTAAGCTTCATTAGTGAGGTATTTTTCATTGTCCTTACGTTATCCACATATGTTAACATGCGAATTGTAGTTGTTGTTTCTATTTCATATCACATACTTTTATTAGTGTGTTTGCAACATACTTTGATCATGGATTGTTTTATTTTTGGGTACTACTGTTTATTTCATGCTTCCGACTTTAGCCTACCTAGTTTTTTTCCTGAGTCCGCCATTGTGACTTCGCCCTACCTATAATTTTTTCCTGGGTCCGCCACTACCTGGAACCACCACTGCATGTATGGCGGGTGCCGCCATGACGTGAGAGATAAGCACCAGTAGCAGGTCGGCTCGCGGTCGCCTCCAAGATGTGCCGCGGCATCCGCAGCCTCTGCCACGGCGTCGGCTCCACGTCCACGCTGCAGTAGCTCTACATGGCCGGCGGGGGCACGGACCTCGACGCCGCGTCCTCCCTCACCGTTCCGTCGTCCGTCGTTGGCTCCTACATGGCCGAGAGTGAGGTGATGAGCGGCACAAGCGTGGGTGACACGGTGCAGGCAGCGGTCACCTTGGAGCAGATGATCCTGCAGCTGGACCTGGAGGAGGAGGCGGCGAGGAAGGTGCGGCGCGCGGCAGGGGAGGAGTGCTACTACCCGCGGCGCATGTCGTGCGTGAACAACTCCGACCACGTGCTCGGCCGGCGCGGGGCGTCGAGCCGCACCGCGCTTCTCCCTCGACGGTCGGGACGCCATGTACCGCGCGTCATTCAGCAGCCACTACAAGGGCATGGGCCTGGCCGCCGTGCCCCGGGACGGCGCCAACGCCGACATTGCCACAAGCGGCCGCCACGGCAGCCACTGGAGGGCGTCGGTGTGCTGCAGCGTCGGCATGGGGTACTGCAGGGCGTGGGCCTCCGAGATGGACTTGGAGCGGATGCCGGCCACGGTGGCTGGGGAGAGTGTTGTGTGGTGCAAGCCCGGCGTGGTGGCCAAGCTCATGGGCCTGGAGGCCGTGCCGGTGCCAATCAGGGGAGGCCGTCACGGCGGCACCGGGGGAGGAGGAAGGCAAGCGGGCTACCGAGCTTGGCAGTGGGAATGGGCGGTGGCGACAGGAAGCAGAGGCTGATGAGGATGGGGAAGGAGGAGTTGTGATGCGGCTAAAAGTACTATTACTACTTTGAGCTGTGAATCCGCATTGTAATATGAAATTACTTCATATATTGGTGTTGTTTGTGTGAAGAAAAGGAGAAACATGATTTGGCCAAGAGGGAGGCCGGCAAAGGGAGGCAAAAGAAGAAGCCAAGTGATCGGACACATGGAGATCGATGCATGGTGTCTCGGGCATGTGAACAGCACATGGACCAAGGGAGGGAAACACGACCGCATGGGTACATGAGCGTGTGGCTGTGTGGGAAGGCAACCTCGTGGGGATCGCGTGGGAGGTGTGATAGGTGGAAGGTAGCTTACCTTGTGCGTGAAGAAAGAAGGGAGTCTGACTGCCATGCAGCGTGTGGGACCTAGACTTCGAGTTGTGTGAATCTGGATCCTGACCATATGAAGCCAGGAAACCAAGCCAGGATCGTGGGAAACCAAGAAAGGGAGATCAAGTCAGCTTTGAGCCAGGAAGAAGTGGGACGCCCTCACGGATTCTACGTCGGGTTGGACTCGGCACTTAATGGATTCCAATCCGAGTTTTCCATCTTTGAGTTGGGTTCTATCGCTTGAGTTTGTTTCCTAATCTAAATGAGTCTGAGTTGTATGTGTATTAGTTGGCCGAATTAATATGGTTGGTTTGTATCTGGTTTTGGGAGTTCCCTTCCAAAACCAATGTTGGTTTATTTAAGGAGTTCGGTTTTTAGAGAAGTGGGTCGGTTTTCAGAGAGAGTCCGAGTCCTTTTTATAAATGCGTGCAAATATAAATGCAGCCGAGTCAATTAGATTGGTGTATGCATGAGTTGTGCGAGGTGGCTGTGCCGTGGTCACCAATATAAGGCCAAGGGGATACCCCATGTAATCATAGACTAGATTGCTTTGAGTTGAGATATAGAAAAGTCATGGATGTTTGGTGATGCCATTGTGTGCTTGCTTGTTAAAGTTTTTCCAATTAGGGTTTGTTGAAGTTGGCGCAAAGCAAGAACACCTTTTTCTTGATATTGCCTATGAAATCTACATGCTCATATATCTCAATTCGTGATCCATTGTTACCCATGGTTTGAAGAGGCCTTGGTTGATTGCTCCTACTCGGCATTGTTGTTGATTAGTGCAATACAACCTTATCATTCATTTATGCATCCGTAAGGAGGGGAGTGGGTTGTTGTTCGATTGATCTTCCATAGCCGAACCCTAAAGCCTAGTGTTAAGACAAGGAGAAAGAGGGGGGCTGAAACCCTACCCTAAAGCCTAGTGTTAAGATAAGGAGAAAGAGGGGGGCTGAAACCCTAGCCACAAGAAGAAAGGGAAGAATTTTTTACTGTTTGTACCTTGAAGATCGCGCCACCTCTATGCATCAGCTAGCATACTAGTTAGTCCATATTAAGTTGGACAAGGAGAGGCTATTCATGGCACTGGATGTCTACGATGTCGTCCGGGCAGCGCATGCCATAGTAGGATGGATAGGGAAGGAGATGGATGGGAATTCATGTTTCCTAGCTAAGGCGGTCTGTTGTTAACTTGTTCTATATTGTTGCACATATCTCAATTCTCAAATGAATTTTCTTGTAACATCATTACTACCAACTAGCTACATGTTTTCGAAAAGAGCTTATGTTAATGGTTTTTATAGCTTCACATTAGCTTCATTATAAATTATGTTAAAAGTGATTAAACTTCTCTGGTTATCTGATTTATGTTTTCAATAGTTTTAACTTTTACTACTACAAAAAGGATCAATATAGACAGTTTGAAATTGCCATCACAAAGGGTTTTCTGAACCATCTGAATTTATGGGTCAATGATAATCAGAGGTTATCACAGATGATTTGTGAGCCATCTGTGATAAATACAACACAGATAGTTTGCAACTAGAACCGTCTATAAAGAATACTATCACAGATGGCTCTAACCAAAAAACCGTCTATGATACTCAAGCATCGCAGACGGTTCTAGCTACCAACCGTCTGTGATGGGTGAGTATCATAGATGGTTGGTATATAGAACCATCTGTGATACTTTCCTGTTATAGACGGTTGGTAGATAATACCGTCTGTGATGTGCGAGAATCACAGACGGCTTTTTGTTCGAGCCGTCTGTGATAGTCCTTCATAGACGATTTATATCACAATCCGTCTATGATAGTTCATTCTATACCTAAATTTTTTTTTCTATTTTTGGCTAGCTAGCCTAAAAAAATGTTAGCTATGCCATTACAATACATTTCATTTCTATTACAATTAGAATCCACTATTACAACATAACAAGATAACGAGTAGATTACCTATCTAACACAACAAGAATATAATAAGAACACATCTTCTAATCCTACGAATTCAACTCTTAAACATGGTAAGAATATAGAAGAAGTAGAGATTATAGCAGACAGTAAAAGCTGAACTGTGCTGACGAGCTAATGCCTAGGCCCTCTCGCCCCTGATGTAACAGACGAGCTGGATGTCCTTGATGCTTGCCGTCGTCAGCGCTGACTTGAGCGTCATCTTGGTAGCCATCAGCGTCTACTTCGTAAGAGCCATCTGGGTCGGGATCGAGGAGGATGGTGAGGAAGAGTCTGGAGAAATTTTTGAGCAACGGTAGGTAGGGGATTGGTTTGGGTGAGTATTTATAGAGGAAGAGGTGGAGCTATGATCCGTGGGGTGGGGTTTAGTGAGTTTCTATTGGCTGGGAATGGGTTGGGGAGGATTGACAGACCCAGCGGTCAGTTTATCACAGACGGTTTTATATACAAACTATCTGTGATACTCTCTCAATGCAGATGGTTGGTAGCTAGAACCGTATATGATGTGTGAGTATCATAGACGGTTCTATATACCAACCATCTATGAATTAGAGAACAAAGACAATATATATATCGGTGAAATATAAATAGCTAGTCTCAAAAAATAAAATATCAAAAATCTATATAGTTTATATATACTCATTTGAAAGGTTTCGATGAGATCTACAACTTTGCAGTTGAGGCGAACCCCAAATTCCGAATGGAAGATCAAAAATTTTGGCACAAATAGAATCCGATAACTTGCAACGCAAATTTGAGGCTAAAGATGGCTGATTTTGAGGGGTCTTAGAGGGCAATAGGTGCAAGCTAGTCATTTTTTGGATTGGGCTCATCGTTATCTTCCAACGAGTACAAGAACGTCAAAAATAGACACCGTATGCAAAAGTTATACCCGTTTTACTAAAAGTATCTCGGAACGGAATCCTACTCAGACTCAAGCGGGAGATTATGAAATTTTAGGGGATTACGAGGCAGAAAACATATTGCAGACGGTTTTTAATACAAACCATCTATGATAACTTCATTATCACAGATGGTTTTTAATACAAACCGTCTGTGAAGTATCACAGATGGTTTAAATAAAAAATCGTCTATGATCATAAACCGTCTGTGATATTATCTCTTCACAAACGGTTTTTAGCGCTGGCAGTAACACAGACGGTCTCTAAACCTAAACTGTCTGTGATTGCATTTAACACGACGGTTTAGGTTAACCGTCTGTGATTAGACGTCTAATAATAAGATGTTTTGTAGTAGTGTTTGCCTTTTTAGATCTCTAAACTTCTTGACATTGTATCGGTAATATCTTGTAATGTCATACATGAGTTTGCACTAATTAATATGTCCCCAAATTTCTGCAAGTACATATTGTTCCTACTGAACTATGTAGGATGTTGTGAGGACCGTTCTAATGCCAATACCCGAATCATGGGTGTGTTGATGCACTGATGCTAGCCAACATCCAGAACGGAGGTGTGGAGAGAATATTCGATCGAAAGAATGATTCCTTCGTTACAAACCGTTGTCATTGCCGGAGAACTGATCATTATAGTATTTTTTTAATTTCATATACATAAATCATCTTCGAGTGTTGCGTGATCATTATAGCATTGTTAATTTCAATGTGGGCACCCATCTCGCATGTCCATCTCCGCATCGTCATGCCGTGTTGGAGGAGGAATGCAACGTGCCTCCAGCAGGTGGGCCCGTATGTAAGATAGCCTAGGATTCGGATGGGAGGGGTTTTGTGAAAGCACGTGACCATAATTCCCAGAGTTATATGCCATAAGTCAATATACCCGAGATTTTCTAACACTACGACCGCAAAAATATAGGGTTTTATAAAATTTAGTCTTTAATTTTTGTAACTTATTCCCCGTTCCTGCCGTGGGCCGTGGCCATCAATATGTTATGTTTTTCCTCTGTTTTTTAAGAGAGAAAAGCATGTATGTCTTTACTCACCTGTATCCGATATTCGTATGTAAGAAAACACGAATGTGGTAAGCAAAACCCGTATTAAAAATATTCGTATTCGTATTTGAGAATACTCGTATTCGTATTTGAGAATATTCGTTTTCGTATTCATATTCGAGACTATTCAATTTGATTCAATCAGTTTCCAAAACCCGGGAAAAACTTGGATGAATTTTGTGATTCAAAATTTGAATTTGGGCGGTTTGAAACCAGTAACTGATGAAAAACTGACAAAACTGCTAGGAGTTTGTTCTATTAACATTTGTTACAGAAGTTATAGGAGAATTTTTGTATTCGACCGAATTAAGTATATATTTGATTCGAATTTATATCCATTACGATATTTGATTTGTATTTATATTTCAGAATATTTGAATTCATATTATGCTTATTTTAAAAATATAAATTTATTTTTATATTTAAAACTATTCAATCGTATCTGATTCGATAATAGCTACTTAAAACGTCCTTGCCAACGAGAGACAAGGGAAACAGGAAGATTCTAGGACGTACATAGGGAAAGTGGTGCACTCATGATCATACGATTCTTGTCGCCCATAGCTCCTATAGATCCATCTCCCCCAGATCTATAAAGGGTCCCTTTTATCACCTTGCTGTTCTCAATCAAGAGCTTGATCGGACATATCAGACCTGGCAATCTGCATATATGAAAACAATGAAAACGTAACAAATATAGGCTCTGTAACATCCTGTTCATCTTTCGAGCGTAGAGTATTACCATCATTATATAACATTATCTATTTTCTTTCAACTGCTAACTGTTTTAAGCAAATACTACTTTATTCATAAAGCTACGACCACTTATAACATATTATTTAAAGTAATTATTCTAGCATACTAGAGGAGTTTAAACATGCTACCATATGCTGATATGTGAAGTGCTGCTAGTACGTAAAGGTATTCATATATTACTTTTGCCCGTACATGACGTCCTCAACGGTCACCTAAAAACAACAAAGTAAGGGTGAGCCCAGAAACTCAGCAAGCACACAATATAACAGTGGCGTTAACACACCACTTTAACAATTCCCATTTCTGTGAACTGTACATCACTATCTCTGTAACTGTTTCACTGTTGTCACTTTTATGCAAGCCAAAATAGGCCCTGTTGTCTGTGTATGAGTGCAATGTTCGATGCAACATACTTTCAATGTTGGCATTTAATCATAAATATCATTTATCAAAGTATGATTAGCACGCAATCATAAGTACTATAGAATATGGCATTGAAGATACAAAATACCAATCATTCACGACAATCCACTATTCTACTATGCACTTATCTGGTTAACCTCGGGGACGATACGTGCGTGGCTTCGACCCGGGACCTCCACATGTAAGAACGTCAACCCGACTCAACACTTCATATCGAAATCAATGCTTAAGCGAGCAACGATAACTCTACGCGCATAACTCAACTCTGGCATAAAACGCTCGGGGTTAAGGACCCATCACGTAGGTACCAAACCCCTATTTTTCTCCTCTTTTCTTTTCTCTCTTTTTCCTTCATTTTCTTCTCTCTTCTCTCTCTCTCTCTCTCTCTCTCTCTCGCTCTGCCCTTCATCTGATTCAGCCGAACTGGCCTTACCCCTCCTCACTCTCTCTGCTCAGGTTGGATCTGGGGGTCGGGTGGTTCCTCGCGCCGCCGGCCTCTAGTCGCCGGTCGTGGGTTCTCCGTCGTTCCCCTTCCCCCTGAGTTGTGCCTCCCCTTCCTCTCTCCCTCGGCTTCTCTCTCTCTCTCTCTAGCGCCTCTCTAAGTGGTCCCCCGGGCTCACAGTGCATGAATTTGGCAGCCCTGAGCACGCCACCGCCCATCGGCCACCGACCGCTGGCCGCCTCCCTTTGCCGCTCCTTTCCCCCAGCCTTTGGCTCTAGGCCACCGCCCTTTGGCGCCTCCCCAACTTGGCCCCTCCCTCGGGCTCACTAGCCACAGCACGCAACCGGTCGGGAGCCTGGTGCCTCCATCACCGGTTGCTCTACCTCCGATGTGACACCGTCGCCTTGGCGCCCTGGGGTGCACCAGCTAGGGGCCCACCGTCCTCAACGCCGACCTCTAGCCATTACGCCTCCGACCGCCATCACCATGAGCCCTAGGGCGTTACTGGTTCACTCTCCCTCTTTACTTGTGTGCATTTGATTTAGCTACTACCTTTGCCTTACTCTAGTCTTAAGAACGCATGGCTAGGAAGGCTCAAGGTGGCCGCTATGACGAGACTTGGTGGAGTGCATGCGCCGGGGAGCATGCACTACCATCCAAGGGCGCACGGCGGTGTTACGAGCTCGCCGCCGATGCATTGGGGGAGGAATAGAGGCTTACTTAATTCAACTAAAAAGGGTGGGGGTGGACAGTCGCCGGAAGTCTTGCGCCTCCAGAGTCGTCGTTGTCTCCTTGCTCCTCCCCGTCGTCTTCCCCCTTCTTCCTTAGTTCTTCTCCTCCGGGCTTCGTCTTCCTTACTGCTTGGGTATGGCCAGCAAGGAGCTTGGGTGGTGATGGGGTTGAGCTCGGCTTGGTGTTTTCTCTTGGCTAGCTTTGTGGATGAGCTCTATCTATTCTCTATCTTGGCAGAGAGGAAGGAGATGGGGAAAGGAATGCCCTCACTGGTTGGGTGGCTTTGCTCACGATGGAGGAAAATGGGAGTGAGATGAGGCCTTCCAGTAACTCACCTTCTCATGCAGTGGCATTGGTTTTATGGCTCTCTTGGCTTGTGAAATGACTGGAATGCCCTCACCTTACCCCCTACTCTTCCTTCATGTGGTTGTTGCCTAAAGGACATTTTGGTCCAAAGGGTTCTTCACTGTTTGGGTTTTTCTTCTACTTCGACAGGTAAGTCGGTAAATTTTATGCCGAATGACTAAATTTTATGCCGAATGACGAAGCCCACAATAGCAAGAGGCGTCGACTGGCCCCGGACGGTCTAGAAACCTCCGTGAGCGCTACTTTTATTCGGCATTCTAAAACCGATAGGTCTGACAGCAAAACTTTACTTTATTTCCTTTATTCTCCCTTGAATTGTTTCATTTCCCACTTTTCTTTCCTTTGCATTTTAGTGTTATTACAGGCTCTTTCATGATTTGAGTGAATTTTTTCAAAGTGCAAGGGTAAATTTCAGCACTGGTGGATTTTGCATCACAATATCTATAGTCGATTTATGAGCATTCATTTCTCTTTTTTGTTCGACAGCAAATCGTACTTAAGATGCCATTCCTTGGTAATTAAGGATGGAGACGAGCCAAATCTCTCCAAAAGAGAGATGGGCCCTTGATTTATTAGTCCACAATTGGTCACTGCCTCAACAGTGAAACTTCCCTGTTGAGACCCACGTATCAACACGATCATGTATGTCCTTGCTTAATTGCCTCACTGGATTGTCTAGAAAATAATAAAAATTATACTTGCCTCACTGGAAGATACTTTTTTTTTCGCAGAGGATACCTACTTGCACCTAAGAAATATCTTGTAAGACAATCTTAGCAGCTTTAATTCTACTCTACAATCCATGAAAGGCACCGGTAATATACACATTAATTTCACTGTTTATAGGTACAAGAGTATAAGACTGCGTTGTTTAATCACAACCTCAGAAGACAAAACTCGTTCTACTGAATACTGAGGCTGTATAACTATTCCGAAAGAATAAGCGAAAAATATAGGCATGTTATTTTTTGCTACGGCTGATAGCTTTTGACTGTAGCTCGTATTTTTTATCTACACTTTTCGAGACAACAGCAAATGACAAAAACACCAACGCAGATAGCGCACACAGTTTTAAGTTTAAGAAACCGATTTAAAAAATCCATTTTAAGAAGTAAGTCAAAAGCTAAAAGGAACACTCTTGTAGACTTCTACATACATGTCATGAACGTACCTGATCATCTGCAAAGGCTGGGAGCATCTCATGAATGATTCAATACCAGAGCGTACCACACTACCAGTTCCTGCTGGATTGATCACCCTGGTCAGATAAAAAAATACAAGCACGGAAATTAGCGGGTACAGTGCTGCTGCTAGTACGAAACCATTGGAAAGATAGCATGGTCTTCTGTTTTGAGCGATGATCACAAGATTGATTGGAATCCAACATTTTCAGGCACAGCCCCACCGGTTGCTTCTCTGCAAAGTTCAGCATAGCACATGGTAGGTGAGCTTTTCGATGACAGCAGTACAGGAATGATTTCATACATCCACCCATACGCCATAGAATATGATCTATCATGGACTGTCACACATAATCACCATCACATCTCTCGCCCCCGGCGGCCCCCGCGAGACAGGCAGTCGGGCTCACACACAGGGGCTACTGACTGAACTGTTGCTCCCTTGACCAACGAATCCCATGTATGGCGCGTATGCTTTGTTTTGTCAGCCTCCTTCGCTATGCATCGAGCACATAGCTGAAACAGCAAGCTCCATGGTTAGTTCTTCCAAGCCCTCTAATTGATCTGTAGCTGCAAGAACAGTATGGAGGTGGCAACCATGGTAGATTCTATTGTCAAGACTCCAAATGCTGAAACCAACAGGAGGTACTTGCATATTCTGATGTAGAATTGCTCTCACTAGTTGTGTCGGTTGGGCACTGTCATCTTTGATGGGGACACGGTGATGGATAATGGATATAGAGCACAGAAACTGTCTTGAAGGTGAAAAGAGCTAGATGAGAACTTGAGGTATTGCAAAGTTTCTTCTCTTCCAATGCTTTAAGGCCTTATTTGACACTTGAATTACTCTGCAAGATAAAGCGATGTATTCTTTCCTTTATCTTGCTTCATGATTGTTTCTGTTTTTATCTAACCTAGGAAATGCAGTAGTTGGAGGCATTGAAGTAGAACTGACCTTTCCTTGAGAAGTGATAGAGACCTGGGAACTCCAAGAAGGATTTAAGCAATGTATGGGCTCTCCAAAGACTCCCGCATCCAACATTTTCCTCGCTCTTGCACTCTGTAGACATTTGACCGAGTATGGAACGGCAGGTACGAACTACAAATATCTCCTTATTTTTCTACAAATATGGTCTTTTAAACTTTCTTTGCATCGTTCTTTCTGTATCCTCGAGTATAACTGCAACAAAATACTTGGTTAGAAAGTGATTAGAAAATCATAGTAAAAGTCTTGGATGTCAACTACATGTGGTAAGATTAGGCGTGCTGAAACAGTCCAATTTGATCTATGTCTGACTTCAACAAAAAATCATTCTTTTTTTTTTCTGCCTAATCTTACAACCTCATTCCAAAATGGCAGGCGGAATCACCAGCAAAGAAGGAAATAGGAGCAGCAGGGTAAAGATTAGCATACTGGTTCTTGGTGACAACTTGCCTAGCACCATACATGGATAAGCGATCAAGAAAAACCATGCAGAGTCTGCCAGATACACTGTCATCCCTCGTGGGGTTCAACAAGTACCTCACACCCAGTTGGATTGAATCAGTGTCTCACATCATCAAGGAGTTGTCACCAACCAAACCACAGATGGAAGTAATGGTTGAGAATGCTCAAAATATTTGTCAAGATGATACAGAATCAGACACTAAAGTTGCAAAGATTCAAGGTATGCACTTCTAATTCTGCCCTCAAAAGCTGTTAAGTCAAAACATTTCTGAGAATTTCCTCTCTTTTTTTGGTCACGTGACAGATGAACTGGTTTCACTGAATGCTCAACTAAAACAGATAACACTGCAGAGGAGAGAGTTACTAAATAACTATTTGGATTTGAAAGGTTGAACTTTGTTCTCAAATTTACCACTTGGACAAATTCCTCTGTGTTTGGTATGTTAAACTTCAAGAAAAATAATGGGTACACTTATCTGTTAATTGCCATGCCTTATTCCCCAGGAAATATAAGGGTGTTCTGTCGTATAAGACCTTTTCACCATGAAGAAAGTTACAATTCCAGAACTCTGTTCACCCTGGATGAGAGTAATGTTTTTCTAAAAGTTGCTGAAACCAAGAGAAAGCAATACAAGTTTGATAAGGTTTTCAACCAATGCTCAACACAAGGTATGGAGTCAGATTTGCTTTTAATAGGAGCTGTAGTTTGTTTCAGCGAATCATTTGAATGCAAGTTGTGTTACAACAGTACGCTTTTCCAGGGGATGTATTTTCTGAAGTCGAACCAGTGATAAAATCTGCTTTAGATGGCTACAACGTTTGCATATTTGCCTATGGTCAGACAGGTAGCGGAAAAACCTATACAATGGTAAGATTTACTCCATCCAGCATTTTTATTCCCTCCCTCCCCCTTCCACACACAAAAGAATAAATAAAAAGTCCAAACACCCCAAACTGACTGAAAATGCAAATGATTTACTTACAATCCTTACCATATGGATTAGGAAGGCAAGCCTACAAATCTGGGTGTCATACCACGTGGGATTCAAGCACTATTCGATCGAGCTTCAGAGAGCAACAGCAGGTTTCTGTTCACTTTCAGTATGCTCGAGATATATATGGGGAACCTACGAGATCTGCTAGCTCCAGGGAGCAAGATAAATGGGTTTAAGGATGTGCCAAGGTAATTTCCTAAAATTGTTGGAAGGAATGATACCTTTTTTTTTGAAAGACAAGGACGTAATGAGATTCTTTTACAGTCTATAATTTATTTTAAGAATAGCAAATGAAACAGAATTTAGAACATCTAAGATATTTTAACATGTTTTGGATGCGATTCCAGTACAATTTGATGCATTTTTGGGCTCAGCTGTACCCTTATTTCCCATCTAATGTTATGAAAGCTTGCTTTGTTGACTTGTCAATATTTTGCAATTTTGGATTTGCATGTGCCTGCACTGATGTGAGGCTGTCAGGGTACATGGATATGTGCTAGCATGTTTTCCCAATCAAACCAAAATGCATGTGTAGTTGTGTACCTTATTCCTCACTACAAGTTTTAAAAGGGCTCCTTGTAACTACATGAAGATATATCTTATGTCAGTTGGAAAATAGTTAGATTTATGATTTTTTTTTATTGTAAATATCATGAGGTCCATGTTGACAGTTCTGAAAAAACGTCACATTGGTGCTGTACGGTATTTGTGTCCCTACGCTGTATACAGGTGCTACACAACCAACAAATGAATGTGGTCACAATTTTTAGAACATTGTAAGTACCACTCCATGCATAGACAACCAAGCAGTGTGTAGAGAACCCAAGTTTGAATATTGACACCTTTGAAGGATCTAAATGGAAAGAGAATCCTTTCCTCTCAGTAAAAGGAAATACATTCCTACAATCATCTTCTTGAGATATGAATTGCTTTGGGTTGTTCCTGTATTTTTGGATAATGCAGGTTAACTGGCTTCTATATATCTGTGCACACTTATCACCTTTTCTTTTTTTGAAGCAAATGATTATTTACTGCATCTCTGCATACAGCCTTTCCATTAAAACAGATCCCGATGGTGGCATCGAGATTGAAAATCTAGTGGCAGTTACTGTGAATAGTTTTCAAGAAGTGAAAAGATTATATGAAGTGGGGACCCGTCTTAGATCAACAGCTTCCACTATGGCTAATTCTACATCAAGCAGATCTCACTGGTAACATTTTTATTTTATTGAAGAAAAGCACGTGCTGTTTTTTAAAACAATTGAGAAGACATTAACCATGGTTGCAACTGACTGAAAGAAGCCCTGAATCAAAAGTGGATGGCAAATGCTTACTGAAACCTACTATGCTTGTATAAAAATGGCTGCTTGTAGAAAGAAAACACCATGGAAGAATTGGTATCCTGAAGCCTTATACTTCTCTTTATGCATTTATGCAACAGTTTGATTCGCATTGCATTGACCTCCTTCAACACGCCTGAGAGAAAAAAAGCAAGAAACAAATTATGGATGATTGATCTAGGTGGAAGTGAAAGACTTGTAAAGACAAAAGCAACTGGGAAAAGGCTGAAGGAAGGGAAAGCCATAAATTTGTCGTTGTCAGCCCTAGGGGATGTGATTGATGCACTACAAACTAAAAAAGCCCATGTCCCTTACAGGTAAGTGAAATCCATCATGCACTCATGTTTGGCAGTTGGCACAATATATTACCATTTTGTCGATAAGTTTAAGGAAATGATATCCTTTCACTTTTTCAATTTCCCAGGAATAGTAAGCTTACACAAGTTCTGAGAGATTCTCTAGGTAAATAGTGCCTTAGTAACCATTTTAAAGGGCAGTTTTGTTGCTTTCTTGTTTTAAAAACCCAGATTTACTGTAGGCTGTAGCTCACCTTTGTGAATTCATGTTGACAGGATGTGAGTCCAAAACATTGATGCTTGTCCATATCAGCCCAAATGAGGATGATTTGTGTGAGACAATTTGTACCTTGGGTTTTGCAACAAGAGTGAGAAGTATTCGCCTGGAAAGTGAAGAATCGCCAGTAAGCTTTCGAAATTACCACTTACATATTATATATTCAAAGAAAAACTATTAGACTAATTTCATCAATTGCTACAAGCCAAACATTAAATTAAAGTTGTTAAGGCAAAGCTAACACCATCACATTTTGATTGACAAAAGAACAAGTCGGAATAACAATACAAGGTTCTGTCAAATCTGCCAAAATTAACGAATCTCCCAGAAATTACCACGATAGTGTGTATTCATGCAAACTGAAAGTAACCCAATTTTTTATGATGTGGATTTTATATACTTGACAACGTACTCTTTGCTACAAAAACTAATATTTTGATCTCAAACAGGAGGTAAAAGCAAGGAAGGAACATTTATTGATGGAGTTAGAACAGAAGGTCAATGATATGGAACAAGAATGTGAAGATCTTAGGATAAAAATAAAGAAACTCGAAGAGACAATGGAGCATTTGGAAGGACCTCAGCCATCTGTCAGCACAAATTTTGTCATTTCACATACATCCACTGAAGAACTGAAAACTGGCATATCAAAGAATGTAAGGAGTTCAAAGAATCGCAGAGAAGTTTCTTCTAAGTTACCTAGGTTCATGAAACCAACTGCTTCTAGCCAGCACAGGATAGCCTTAAATAACCACATTCCCACTAGTAACAGGATAAAGCCACCAGTTCCACCAAAGAGAAGGACTTCCTCAGTTTATGCTGAATCTGTAAGGATACCGGTAAATGCTGCCACTTGGCAGTCAGAATGCAGCTCTGAATGCAGTATTTCCATGACAAGTGACATGAATTGGACACCAAGCATTCAAGATGGGACTGAATGTAGCCAAGATGCATCGGAGTATGAGATCAAACAGGTGATTTTCTCAGAACATGAGAAACCATCACACGGTCAAGTGATTTCCTTCAAAGAATGTCAGCTTATGGAATCAGGGAATATGCAGAACAAAACTGAAGAAAGGGACATTATAGACATTGACAATTGGCTCCACCAACAAATCATTGAAAACACTGGCACATGTCAAAGTAAAAGGGTGCTAACTATTCCTGAAGTAACTGAAGATGAAACTTACAATTCTTGTATTCCTTCAATTAAGATGGAATGGACTAAAGGTTGCAATCAGGTGCAGGATGAAGAAAGCAGCCCAACCCTTCATCCCCCACCACACAATGTAGAGGATATCAAGCAAGCCAGGGCTGTTAATCAATTCATAACAGCAGAATTATGCACTCCCCCATCAAAAGAATTCTGCGGCAACAACAAAATGAAGGAACATAAAAATGGAAGTCTTGCATATCACGGAAGGTCCAGAAGATTGCTACAGGAAAAGCGGGATGATTGCATGCTTGAGCAGCCATACAAGGAATCAAAAGCTGATCCAAGTATACAACCTGAAATCATGCTCCATTGTGAGGAATACAACATAGGTAATGTTCTGTCTAGCATTGGAGAATGCACTTCCAGGACAACATATTTTCCAAGAGAAGGGCATTACAAATCCAATGCCATCTGGATTTTGTTGAAGTTATTCCTAATAAAACCGAAACCAAAGTAGGAGAAAGGCTTGGCCAGGAAACATTTTAGAATATGCATATACAGAAGCAGATTTTTTTTTTGCTATTTTAAGGCACACTGAGACAGAAAATACTATAGTACAATTGTTCTTTTTTCCTGAAAAAGTATTATGCATAGCTGAGGCAAAATAAGTCCAAAGAACAGGCTGGTAGTAGATCATTTTAAGACAACAGGTATGCACATGCAAAAGAAAACAGGTAGATCCTGGGCATTTTACTCTAATTGCCGCTAGATAGTAAACTGTAAAACCTATAGCAAAGGTTAGACTTCATTGCTGATTGTTCGAACAAACAACTGAAGAGCCATTAAGCTATAGAATTACTTCCTAGAGTGAAACTAGAATAAGCACTGAAATTTAAACTTCATTTCATAGAAACTGAAGTTGTGGTTGATAATCAAGAGACGTTCACAGTTCACACTAACATGAGTCTGCATGATTGTCAGCAAAGAATACTGTCCGCAAAATCATGCCTTAATAGGATTACGGTTTATGTAGTAGTTAATAAAATGCTAATAAAATATACATGGCATTACAATACAAACATATAGTGTAAATTTCTTCTCTGTTATCATATTATTATATAAAAAAGACTGCACAACTAGCATAAAAAATACAGCAATTCGTTCATGTTAGTGGTTATGACTTCCACTTCAGGACTTCAACCAATGTACATATAGACATATAGTCCCTATTCTAGAAGCTCTATATATTTACTGATTTTGTTCTTCTCTACAGGGAAGTTAACAAAGTTCTTTCAAGCTCTTCGAACAGCATGGGTAGGAGCTCTTCTAGGACTAGGCACTGTGAGCCTTGGATTAGAGCACGACTTCTTTCATAGCTTGATGATCTAAAGTAACTAATCACATCATTTTTAAGAGGTAGTACTCAATTTTAGGAGTAACTACTTCAGGAAAGTAATGCATTGAGTGTATATATTGTGGCCTTGTGGCACAATGAAATGTATACTGCCAGTTTGCGCCAGTGACAGGTGAATTGTTGATTTGATGCTGAAATAGTTTGTTTGATTACAGATGTATGCTTTCAGGACCAAAAAAAAATGGAAGAAAGCGTAAGAATGGATAAACAACCATATGAGAATTTGGCATATCATTCTCATACAGTAACTGTTACATCATATAAAGAAGCTATTGCACTAATTAACTCTGAGAAAGATTTGTTTTACTTTTACAATTCTAAAGCATTTGAGCTGATTTGCCTCTGTACACGCCACTAATAAATTACATGTCTCAGTAAAGCACTCAAGAAGGACTCATTTAAAACAGCAACTTAAAAACTATTGTTATGTACCTTGTCTTTGGATCTAAGATAGTAGGGATGATGGGGCTGGGTGTCGTCGGCTGCTTTCCCGCGGGGATCTCCTTGACCCGCCGTGATTGCCGCCTGGGACCAGAACTTAGGGTTTGGGAGAAGAGAGAACTTTATTGCTTAACTTTCTCTTCCGCTCAAACGCAGGAAGATATATATACTCTTACAATCCCAGTTTTCATTAGAATCCGACTCCTAAACGACTCCTCCTGTAATACGAATAGTAAAAGACTTTCCTAAACCGCAAGACTTACAAGACTCCAAACCAAAGAGGACTGCTTCTTAAGGATTGGATTGGGCTGGCGGCTTGGGACGCCTGCCATAATGCCTTCCCCAATAAGAGTCTGTAACATTTCCCCCCTCCTGAGGAAACAGCTCGTCCTCGAGCTGAAAAGCTGGGTACTGTTGCTTGAAAATGGAGACTGGCACCCAAGAAGCTTCTGACGGTGGTTGGCCCGTCCATTGCACCAGAACTTCCCAGTTTCCTTTAAACAGACGAGATCGAACAATAGCGGCAGGGACGGGAAGAATGCGGCCATGAAGTATGTCAGGCAAAGGCGGAGGGGCAGTAGGTGGAACACCGTTGAATGTCTTCAAGAAAGCCACATGGAAGACATTGTGGATGCGAGCAGCCGCAGGAAGTTGTAGTTTGTAAGCCACTGACCCCACGCGATCAATGATTTGATAAGGTCCATAAAACTTGGGTGACAATTTGGAGAACTTTGTTGTAATACCCACAGCTTGGCGATGATGCAGCTTGAGCAAAACCCATTGGCCAACCGCAAATTCAACTTCCCGGTGATTTTTATCATAGAATTCCTTCATACGCTGCTGTGCGTGCAATAGGCGTTCCCGAATCTCGAGTAGAAACTCATCGCGGGTTCGTAACATCTCCTCAACTGCCGAGACCTGGGCTGAGCCTGTTTGGTAAGGGAGTGCTGGCGGGAGTCGACAATACACGACCTGAAATGGAGTACACTTTAATGCCGAATGAAACGATGTATTATAGCAAAATTCCGCCCACGGAAGCCATCTGATCCAATGGCGAGGTCGATCCCCACTTAGACAGCGAAGGTACATTTCAATTGTGCGATTAGCAACCTCACTTTGGCCGTCTGCTTGTGGATGGAAAGCCGATGTCATATCAAGAGAGACTCCTGCCAACCGAAATAGCTCTTTCCAAAAGTTGCTTGTGAAGATTGTATCCCTGTCACTTACAATCGATTCCGGAAATCCATGGAGTCGAACAATAGCCTCAAAGAAAGCCTGGGCTACTGATTGTGCTGTGTAAGGGTGTGATAATGGCACAAAGTGAGCATATTTAGAAAATCTGTCCACCACTGTTAAAACTACTGATTTGCCTTGGATGCGAGGGAAACCGTCGATGAAATCCATAGTGATATGCGACCAGATCTGAGTCGGGATTGGTAAGGGATGTAGCAGACTGGCAGGATGCAAATGTTCCCCTTTATTGCGTTGGCAGACGTCGCAACAATTAACCAGTTCTTGAATCAGCTTTTTAAGTTGGGGAATGTAGAAATCCTTGCGAATACGGTGCAATGTTTTCTGGATCCCTTCATGGCCCATGCCGTGGTAAGTAGCAATGATATGTGGCACATGGACAGAGGATTGTGGCACGAAAATACGGCCATGATACAAGAATAAGCCATCAATGAAGGACCAATGTGGAGGAAGGTCTTGAGAGGCCAACTGAGAATGCAATGTCTGAAATGCCGGCAAGGAACTGACCTCCTCTTTAAGCTGAGATAACAGTTGAAAGTCTGGTATGGAAATAACAGATAATGACATATGTTCATCCCAGCGCGATAATGCATCCGCGACTGTATTTGTTTTGCCAGGCTTGAACTCAATTTGGAAATCAAACCCAAATAATTTACTGACCCAGTGGTGTTGAGGTATAGTATTCAAGCGCTGATCAAGGAGGAATTTCAAGCTGTAGTGGTCTGTGCGGACAATGAATGGTTTGCCCCAAAGATAATGTCGCCAGTGACGGACTGCCTTAACCAACTCGATGAGTTCGCGCTCGTATGCGGCTAGTTTGGCGTGGTGAGCTGGAACTGCTCGGCTAAAAAAAGCAATGGGCTTAGATCCTTGATGAAGTACCGCACCAATACCACTACCGGACGCATCACATTCGACGATGAAAGACATTGTAAAATCTGGTAGAGCTAAGAAGGTTGGCTTACACAGTGCTTCTTTCAATGCCAAGAAAGCCTCATGCGCTGCCTGTGACCAACCTAACCCCTCCTTGGTGAGCAGCTGAGTGAGCGGCGCGGCAAGAGAACCAAAGTGACGAATGAATTTGCGGTAATACCCCGCGAGCCCTAGAAATCCCCTCAACTGACGGGCGGACTTAGGAATGGGCCACTGCTGGATGTACTGAACTTTGGATTGATCCATAGAGACACCCTCCGCTGAGATGACATGTCCCAAGTATGATACTGACGTAGTGCCAAAAGAACACTTTGATTGCTTAAGGAAAAACTGATGCTGCCGAAGCAGAGTAAAAATCGTTCGGATATGGCACAAGTGTTCAGACCAAGACGGGCTGAAAATTAAGATGTCATCAAAGAAGACCAACACAAATTTGCGAAGGTATGGTTGAAGAATAGCATTCATAACCGCCTGAAATGTTGCCGGGGCATTGGAAAGCCCGAAGGGTAAGACCAAATATTCAAAGTGACCATGATGTGTTCTGAAAGCGATCATGTGGATATCATCCGGGTGCATTCGTATTTGATGGTAACCCGATCGTAAATCCAACTTTGTGAAGTACTTGGCAAGTTTTAACTCATCCAGTAACTCATCAACTACCGGAAGGGGAAATTTATCCTTGACAGTTTGGGCATTCAGTGCACGATAGTCCACACAAAGCCGCCATGAGTTGTCCTTCTTCTTGACCAATATGACCGGAGAACTGAATGGCGAAGTGCTGGACCGTATGATTCCCTGTGACAACATCTCCTTACATTGTGTTTCAATTTCATCCTTATGATGGTGGGGATACCGGTATGGTCTAACTGCCACCGGTTTGGACCCTGGAACTAGATGAATGCGGTGGTCACAGTGGCGTTGAGGTGGTAGACCGGACGGATGCTGAAATATGTCCTGAAAGTCGGACAGCAGATCTGGTAACAGTGTGTGCGTTGAGTCGGTGATCGTGAGCAGGCGAGAAGATGGCTTGCGTGGAATGCCTAGCAATCGCACCTGACGCCCTTGATACCAGAAAGCCATGGACAAATTGGAGAAATCCCAGAGGATCGGGCCTAATGTTCGCAGCCATTGAACGCCCAGAATCAAATCAAAACCCTGAAGGGATAGAGCATAGCAGTTGATAACAAATTCTTCAGGACCAATAGTGAGTGGCAAAGATGGACAAAACCCTGGACAAGATAACCTGTCCCCATTGGCTACTGCCACCTGAATACCCGTGCGAGTTTGCAGGGAAATAGCTGACAGTTGAGCAGCTGCAAGACTGATGAAAGTGTGAGTAGATCCCGAATCAACCAAGGCACAGAACTTGTGATCATTGATGCGAATTGTCAGTTGCATAGTATTGCCTGAAGAGATACCAGTTAATGCGTGTAAAGAAATCTGGGGATTGACATCTTCCTTATCATTTTCCGGAATATCATCTTCATCCAAGATTTCAATCCAATACAAACGCTTGCACCGATGGCCTCTTGTGAATTGTTCATCACAATTAAAGCACAGGCCTTTCTGTCGGCGATCTGCCATCTCAGAAGGTGTAAGGCGCCTAAACGCTCGATGAGATTGGGAAGATGATCCTGTTGTCGGCGCAGGTAAAAGCGGAACCTCAGGTGGTTTTGTCAACAGCGGAGCCATGCGTTGCGCTGGAGTATATTTTGCCACGGCAGGCTGTGGAGTAGAATGTGGCTGCCTGAGAAGCAATCCCGAATTGTAAAGGAGCTTATAATGTCTCTCTGCTGCCTTAGCGAGACTAACGGCGGTATCCAAAGAAGATGGGTTTTGTAGTTCCACGTTTGACTTGATAAGCTCACCAAGACCTGCTAAGAATAATCCCACTTCATGCTCCGGTGAGAGATTGTCAGCGCGACACAGAACTCTATAAAATTCTTGAGCATATTCTTCAACTGACCCTGTTTGCCAAAGAAGAGCAAGTTCTGCTACTGGATTTGAGCGAAAAGGAGGTCCAAAACGCAGTTTGCAAGAGCTCTGGAATCGAGACCAAGACGGAATTCCTTCGGTACGCTCCACTTTGTAATACCATTGCTGAGCTATGCCTGTCATATGATACGTTGCCAGCCAGACCTTTTCCTCCTCCAGGGTGCGATGCCCACGAAAGAATTGCTCACAGCGAGCCAGCCATTCCAAAGGGTCTGAAGTGCCATCAAACAGAGGAAAGTCCACCTTGTAGAAACGACCTGGATGTGTAGGCGCAGAGTGTTCACCGGAGGAATGTCGTGCCGAGGAATTAGCCGAATTGATGTCTTTCGTTGGCGACGACGGGCGTCCTTCAATAGCAAGAACCGCCGCCTCCAGACTCACGTGAGCCGCCGCCTGTTCTTCTTGCCGCTTCAAGATTGTCCCAAGATCTCTTTTAGTTCCCGCAGTTCCATGTTGAAGGAATCCGAAGCCATGGAGGCTGATACCAATCTGTTATGTACCTTGTCTTTGGATCTAAGATAGTAGGGATGATGGGGCTGGGTGTCGTCGGCTGCTTTCCCGCGGGGATCTCCTTGACCCGCCGTGATTGCCGCCTGGGACCAGAACTTAGGGTTTGGGAGAAGAGAGAACTTTATTGCTTAACTTTCTCTTCCGCTCAAACGCAGGAAGATATATATACTCTTACAATCCCAGTTTTCATTAGAATCCGACTCCTAAACGACTCCTCCTGTAATACGAATAGTAAAAGACTTTCCTAAACCGCAAGACTTACAAGACTCCAAACCAAAGAGGACTGCTACTTAAGGATTGGATTGGGCTGGCGGCTTGGGACGCCTGCCATAATGCCTTCCCCAATAAGAGTCCGTAACAACTATACTAGAGCAAATTTTGAGCTAAAGCTGAAAAGGGAGCGGCCCATTTGTTCTATATATGTTGCAAAGGAGAAGCCTGAGGAAACAAGTGATCAGTTAATATCAAGTAACAAGCTACTGGTAGATGGTTCCCATACCTGTATGTAACCAATGTTGAAAGGCTTGGTCCATTTGGATCCTAAGAATAACAAATCTCTCATGCAAAGACAAGTCAATCGAGGATCAACTTTTTGAGTTTTGACCTTGTTTATGCATCCACCACCTACTCTCAAAATCCTTTGTTGAGTTTCATCTATTTTCATGTATCCTACGGTACAAATATATATCACTTGCTGAGTGTAACAAAATATTTCACCTTCTTCAATACAAAGAAGCAATTCATAGAACACTGGACATGATCGGTGAACTTCAGGTTACCATCATATCACTTTTTCTTTTGGCAGGAACGTTGATGGCATATAAAGCATCAGATATCCTCTGTATGCAAGGATGTGTTCACTCTAGGTGTGAACTCGTGAACCATACCGTAAATTTCACTAAAATTTCAGTTCTGTACACTTGGCCTGTGACCTGAATAATGCTCTTACTTAGTAGCCTTACCCTTCTTCAATATCGTGCAGTATTTCAGGGAGCACAGCGACAAAGCCAACAGATTTAATGTTAGTGTTGATCTCACGTAATACTTCACATATCTTGTGCAAGCAAGGATGAGATCCATCTCTGGAAGTGAACTCGTGAACCATGCCATCAAGTTCAATAGAACTTGCCCCTGGCACATTCCTTAATCCCCTGTCTTTCATTGCCTTTCGAAGTTTGCTCACATTATCCCATCTCTCCTGTTCTGCATAAATATTAGATAAGAGAATATAGTTCCCACTGTTGTGAGGCTCAAGCTCAATTAGATGCAACAAGGCTTGTTCCCCAAGCTCAGCATCACCATGGGTCCGTGCAGCAGCGAGAAGAGCTCCCCATATTGCTGCATTTGCCTTGAAAGGCATGTCCTGAACTAAATCATGAGCCTCCACCAAACTGCCAGCACGACCAAGTAGATCAACCATGCATCCATAATGCTCAACTCGTGGCTTAATCCTGTACTGAGACACCATGATTTTGAAATACCAGCGACCCAAATCAGTCAGTCCAACGTGGCTACACGCTGACAGGATTGCAAGAAAAGTGACATTATTTGGTGCCACATTCTCCCTCTCCATGCGGCGAAACATCTCCACGGCTTCCAAACCAAAGCCATGCAATGCAAATCCAGCAATCATCGTTGTCCAAGTCACAACGCTCTTCTGCTCCATACCCTCAAACACCTCCACTGCCTTCCCAACACACCCGCATTTGACATACATGTCAATGATCGCATTCATCAGCGGTATCTCCCGGCATAACCCCCGCCTCACCACCAACATGTGCACCCACTCCCCCAAATCAACCGTGCCCAGATCCCCGCATGCCGACAGCACTGACAGCAACGCCACCCCATCCGGCTCGATCCCTTCCTCCACCTGCATCCTCCGGAACACCTCGACCGCCTCCTCCGGCCGCCTCATCTGCGCATACGCCCCGATCAACGTCGTCCATGACACCACGTTCCTCTCCGGCATAACATCGAACAGCTCCTGCGCGCGGGCCAGGTCCCCGAGCCTCACGTACCCCGCGACCATGACGTTCCAGGCGAAGATGTCCCTGCAGGTCATCTCATCGAACACGCTGCGCGCGGAGGAGACGCGGCCGCAGGAGCAGTACGCCTGGATGAGGCTGGCCGAGACGTGCGCGTCGGAGGCGAGGCCGGCGCGGAGGATCAGGGAGTGGAGCTGCGGGCCGAGGGTGCCGCGGAGGTGGGGGAGACGGACGGCGGCATTGAGGGACACGGAGGGGTGGAGGCGGCGGAGGAGGGCGAGGGCGTGCGCGGGGAGCGGGAGGCGGAGGGAGGCGAGGAGGAGCGCGGAGAGGAGGCTCGGGTGGCGGTGGCCGCAGCGGGGGAGGAGGAAGGCGTGGGCCTGAAGGAGGTGGCGCGGGGAAGCGAGGCGGGGGAGGAGGGAGAGCACGCGGTGGAGTGCCGGGGGCAGAGGCGGCGGCATGCGGGGGGTGGCGACAACGCGGTGACCGGCGGGTGGTCGGCTGGGATTTGAAGAAGTCGAGGGAAATAGCCCCAGGTCGGCCCAACCGGGCCGGAGCTTTGTGTTGGAATGGGCTGAAATTCTTTCGGCGCGGCTTAGATACTCGCTAGTATTTTGATTCAATGATTATTTTGGGCTGTGCCTTCGATTTTTATTAGTTAGGATTATTTATCAAACTTATAGTGTTAAAAATCATTATAGTCGGTACTATTTATCAAATCTATCAGTTATAGGCCCTGTTTGGATACGCTTATCTGAGAATCGATTTTAATTTGATCAAGATTTTCTGATAAGTCGCGATCTGAAGAATCTGCGATCTGAATAATCTGAATAATCCTGATGGGGCTTGCGGTACAGGATTTTGGATTCTCAGTGCAAATGCTGATTTTTCCCACCGCGGCGGTTGAAAGAATCGAAAAATAATCAAAGCGTTTGGGTGGGATTCTCGCTTAATTCTACCTAGAATCGGATTTTAAGCGTATCCAAACAGGGCCATAGTAGACTGTTCTAATAGCTTTTGCCTTCAATTTTTATTAGTCGATACTATTTATCAAATCTATCAGCTATAGTTAAAAATCATGGATCATAACTGGAGACCGAAAGAACAGGCCTACTCATTAAGTATTTGCCACCTAACCTAGCCGTGCAACCGACCAAACAAGCTTCACATTTAGTGTTTGCCTTCTACCATAAGGATGCCTCACTTACCTTAGGCAATTTAGTTAAATAGAGCTAGTGATGTGGTAAGGAAAAGTAAGAGAGAGAGTAGTCACTAGCGGCACAGCAAATAGTCATATCTATTTCACGTGAACAAGAGAGAGGAGCATGTGGGTCCAAATTGTTATAAAAAAGTTTTGCTTTTGTCTCATACCTCCATGTCACAAAACTATATAGCTAGTGAGGCTATCTATTACCATGCCCTTAGTGTTTGCCTTCTACCATAAGAGGTTTAATCAGTGATACCCTCGTGCTCATACGGCGTTAAAAGTGACAACTTTCTGGCTCTGCCGCTGCCCACGCAAACTCTGTACATACGTCGCTCTAGATCGTGTGGATTAGTAAGGCGTGAAGTGCATGTATGCTATATTGCAAAGAACTAAAACAGAAATGGATACAAGCATTTTTCCCACAGAGAGTCGTTCCCAACTCGGCAGCGAGCGAGCCTAGAAATACGCCTGCCGCTTGTTCCTCCCCAACTACATGCCATCACCATGCACCGCTACTCCGGTGTACGTAGGGTAAATACTAGTATATACGGAGGCTTCACCAGCATGGCACATGAAATGTTCAAGTCTAATCTTGCGTCAACCATGGCTGGTATGCAGGTCCAGAACGGTGAATCACTCCCGAGTCAAAAACATTTCACATGAATGCAATCCAGCCGAACACGTGACCTTCACATGGCGAGCTGGCCAGTGGTGCCAAAAGCGGCAAGCCCCATCGGCTGCCCCAAGGGCCAGAACCGCATCCTTGCCCTCGAGCCGACACCTAAGCCATGGAGCACATGATCGCAGCAGCAGCAGCAGTCAGTCAGTCAGTATTTAGGGAGTACTACCAACCAGATTCAGGAAAAAGACAAGGGGATCGTCCGCGATCGCAAAAAGTTGACGCTGGCCTTCGCCGAAAGCTTTGCGACCGGCCTGAAACGTTTCGACGGATGATTCGTGCGGCACCGTTTCGCGTTGTGCGTCTCCCGACTGGGAGAGGATCGAAGTGCTCCTCCGGCTGCTGCGTGCACGAGCGTTACACACCTTATGAAGCGATGCTAAAACTCCACTGCGTCGGCTAAGGTGCTAGCCTGCAAGCTCGTCGCCTGAGTTGTTGGATGAGGTTTGGATGGATCAGATTGGACGAAATGCGATGTGCGATTACTGAAATCGAGGGTGAATCCAACCATGGTGGTCGCCTAACCTCGCCAAGGACAGTAGACTGGAAAAGGAGCCTGTGCTAGCTACTTACTGTAGATGCTTGCAGTTGTTTTGCCCCCAACGCCACCCCGCTACTTGAAACGACGCCGAACTCTGAACTTAATTCGTTCGTAGGAGGCCACCATTCTTTTCAGTAAGAGACGCCATGCCATGCTCTGCCTAAGGTGCTGCTGTTTTATTATTATTTTGCGGTGAATCGTACCAGTATGCTAAAAATTCGAAGTGCCATTCTCTCTGGCCGCAAAGTTTTACCAGTGCAATTTGTGCTTGGTCCAGCCATCGACGGCCGTGCAATTTGCAAGCGAGCCACGATACAATTGGCAGTTTCTGCAACAGCAAGTGGGCCGACACGAAAGCAGATCGCGCACAAGTTGAGTATAGATTAAAAAGCCAGACCGGATCGCCCGTTAAACCGGGGGAAAAAGCCTGAAAGAGGAAGGTGATCCAAGTAGATCATCGAGCTCCGGCATCCGGAAATGCTCGCTGCAAAGGTTCAGATAAGACAGATGTGACGCATACATACATATCTTATCTTCTCTTTGACCTGAGGCCCTCAACCAGTGAACAGCGATGGCCATATGTCAAGCTAGCCAAGCAGAGCTAGGCAGTTGTCAAGTAGGGCACTCAACTGAAGATATGCATTGAGAGAAGTCAATTCAAAGGCAATTTTTTTTGTTCTTTGAAGCAATAGCAAGCCAAAGACAAATTAAGCAACTCATGCAGTTAACTCACCATGCTTGGAACCACTGATATAACCTTACTTTTACCCGAGAAGTGTCACCCCAGGCCGGCCTTACATGAGGAGCAGGGGCCAAGATGTAGCCAAGAACAACTTGCCGATGGTCAATATGCATCAATCTAACCACCAGAAGCATCGATCGGCAAGTCATCCTTGGCTGCACCATAGTCCCCGAGCCTAATGTTAGGCCGCGGGCGAGTCCGGCGAGCGAGCCGCGGTGCGGGCGATGCATGGCTGAGCTTAGTTTCCGCTTTTGGCAGCCATAGTTGGCACAAGAGGAGGGAGAGCTGAGAGAGGGACAGAGATGGATAACACTTCGATGATGGGCCTTATATAGATGCATGCTAGCTCTCTCTGAAGGAGAGGTCGGTGAGAAATTAAATAAGGTGAAATATACAGGAAAAAATTGAATGCATTGCCATCTACAGATTTTGAAGAGGACAGGCCCTGGAAGGATCTTGGCATATGGCCATGTTACCTCGTGGAGGTCACCCATGTGTGATGATTATTTGTTTTTATTTATATTTTATTATTAAAGTCTGAATTTGATTTTGTGTCATATTCTCTCTGATTTTCCTGTTTGGTAGACAACGGTCTAGCTAATCTTCAATGTGAAAATCTTGACGTGGGTGTCAAGTAGTGCATATTTGCATCGGTTATGTTGATGTGAGTCAACTGCATGCCACTTGTGCTCGGGGCGATTGCTTGTCCTTCGATATGCAGGGCGTTTGGTAATTGTTACGATCAACGGTAAGACCAAGGCTAGAGGAGGCTCCTTGAGGTTATAGTGGGTCGCGTAAGTACAGGTGTAGTATCATTTCAAGCGAAGAAGTATAGGAGAATGACAAGGATAGTGATGAGGCAAGTGTATGTTGTATGCATGTGATATACCATTGAACTTGGCGTTTCAAGTGGTGATGGTCCTCAAAGCAGGCGTACAATCTTGGCGGTAAGTTATTAAGCATCACAAACTTCGTTATGGTGGTTGCTTCAAGAAGAAGTACCGTGAAGGCCGGTGGGTAGCAATTGAGAAAATTGTCCAATGCCAGGTGGAGAGGTGGTTTGCGAAACCGCGACGGTGGCCTATGTAGCTTAGATCACATCTTAGGAGATGGTGCATCTTATCAGGCTATTGGAATCATGTGAAAGTCATACTTTGAAAAACATATAAGTGTGTGTGAGTGTAAAACTCGTTTGCATATGGATTACTGAGTTTCCCCTTTTGTAAGTGATTATATCTACTAAGAATGTGTTGGTTGCTAGGGTTTTGTGGTAAGTGAGGAGACTCCACTATATAAGTCTTTATGTGTTAAGAGAGGCTCAAGTGTTAGAGAGAAAGGTTAGGGTTTCATTATGTTGACAACTTTGTGTGTGTGCACGCACTCTAGGCTTAGAGTTCTATCCTCTATGAGGGAGTGCTTATGAAATATTCCTCTTAAAGTGAAATGAACATCTAAACTTCATCCAAGTGATTTGTGCCATGGATTTCTCCTTGCAATTTTGATTGCTTTATTTTCTTGGTTGGATTTCATCTTTTCTTGATTTCTCTTGATGCCAAAGACATGTAAGATATGGAAATATCCCTTAGAGATCAGATCCTGTTAGACCACGTGGATAGGTCATGAATAATTGAATTTTGGCTTGCATTAAAATTTATGTTTGTGAAAGTTTTGTACGGTGCTCTTTTGCAAAACTAGAATCGACAGATTTCGACCATGGCAGATCAACCATTGAAGATCGACAACAACAGGTTGAGCACGACAGAATGATCACGGCTAAATGACCACGGTGGAACGACCTCGATCCGGGTTTAGAGAGTAGACGGAGAACCCATAGTTGGAAATCGGTCGTAGCTATAACAAACCGATCGATGGCTGTAAGCTAAGGGGAACCGGTAACAACTGTGGTAGAATGACCTCGGTCCGGGTTCAGAGAGCAGTCAGAGACTCTAGAGTTGGAAACCAGTCATAGCTACAGTGAACCTGTCGATGGTCGTAAGCTAAGGGGAACCGGTCGTATGGTACAGTGAATCGGTCATAGCTACAGTGAACCGGTTGTAGCTTTGTATGCTAGTATAATCGGTCAAAGGTCGTTAGCTACAGTAACCGATCAGTGGTCGTAGCTACAATACCTAGTCGGTTGTTGGAGATGCAGTGCTAGGTCAATACTCGATAGTCATTGCTATAGTACCCAGTGAAACTCGGTAGTCGATGGTCGGTGCTACAATACTCAGTGGTCGATAGACTATGCTACAGTACCTGGTCGGTACTCAATAGTCGGTAGTCGATGGTATAGTGACTGGTTGATGGTCGGTAGTCGTAGGCTTCAAGTGCTACGATGTTGGTGTTTCTTGAGTACCCCGAGTACTCGTGGTTTTCGATTACTCGTTGGGCCAGCAGTCTGACCGTCCTGGGCATGGCAGTTTGACTGGACTTTCTGAGTGGTCGAAGGTTGATTTTTAGAAAGCGTGGATATTGAGGTCGTGGATGATTTGTTTTGTGTTTATTGATGGTTAAGAGTGTGGTTTGCATGTGTGGACTAAGGTCGGTCAAGTTGGAAAGAACTTATGCCAGGAAAACTTTATTTAATCTTTGCATATGCAGGTTGGGCATAGAGGCGGTCATAGTCAGTGACGAGGACTGGGACTAGAAGGGGAAAATCTGAGGTCCAATCTGTTGAGAATGTCACGAGGTGGTTTCGGGTCCCTTAATTTTTGAAAATTTCATGTCTGTGTTGATGAGAAGACGTTTTGGGGCTGTTAGCCTATAAAAACAGAAAGAGGCTAAGGGTTAACGTAAGGTTTTTGCGGAATAGATTGAAGAGGTTTTAGTTTTGGCTAGGATTTTAGGGGTGTTTGTGATAGCACTTTGTAAATCCACGAAAATCTAGCAATAAACATTGTCTTGAATCAATCTGGTTCTTAATTTGCTCGAAAAGTGCTGGTGATTGCAGTTAGATTGAAGCTTACGACGATATACAATGGTGTCGAATTACTGCCAGGAAAATAGAGGAAATACAAATACTCAAAGGCACTAGTTTCTCGAAGGTACAAGTGATCGAGAGGTTCTGCCTTTAGTGTTAAAGATTTCAAGTACGTACAAACCGGTCGAAGCTCAAAGCTGAGCAATCAAGTGAGTGGTCGAACACTGAGTGATCAATTGAGCAGTTAAGCACCAAGTGGTCGTAACCTTCACCGAGTACTAAGAGATTCTAAAAAGTGGAGGCAATCATTCAACCCCCTCTAATTACGATATTCGATCCTACAAGTGGTATCAGAGCGGGTTGATATTTCATCAGAGAGGCTGCTGCGTCAAGTTCTGTGTCTTGGTAAAAAGAAGAATAACAACTTCACAGGTATGTGCTTCATGGCAAGCAACAACAACAATGATGACTACTGTGATCCCGATGAGGTAATACCATCGTATGATGAACTTGAAGATGGTTTGATTAAATTTGCTATTGAACTGAAAAAGACAAAGAAGAAATTAAAAAAAATAATTTTGTTGTTGAAAGATTGAATTTTGATATTAATAGACTTAGAGTTTCTATTCCTAATGATGAATCATATGAATCTTGTCAAGTTTTATATTCTAAGTTGGAGACTGCTAGATCAATTAATGCATCAAACTTGGTTTAACTTAGGGATGTAATTGATAAATTTGATAAATTAAAATTGACACATGACATTTGTGATGTAAAGTTAAAACTTGCAGATGATGAAATTGAAAAGCTCAAGTCTAGTTCTTCTATAGAGTCAAGTATTTCAAATACTCAATCTAAAACTTGCTCTAATTATGAATTGCTAGAAGATAGACTTAATTCATCTCAAGAATCAATTCAACAAATGCTTTATCATGAGACATTCTTTTGCTCTAACTGTCCTAAGCTTAACATTGAAATAGAAGCATTAACTAGACAACTTAATGATTTTGCTGAAAAAGATAGATTGGGTTGGTCTAGTGCTTCTAAGAATCTTGCAAATGAATTTGTTAAGTGCACATCTTATTCCTCATCGGCTAAAGAAAATGAGTATCTTAAAGAAACTTTAGGGAGATTTTCTTTTGGCAAGAAGAATTTAAATATGATCATAGACAAGTCAAGAACATGTATGAAAAATTATGGTCTAGGATGTAATTGTATTGAGCATGCGAAAAATAATCCTTCTAAGGTTGTTAAGCTTCCTGAACCTGAAAATTTTGAAGTAGAATCTGAACCAAAATAAATTATTTTTAAATCTGCTATTATTGCAAAGGATTTCTCTACCAAAGTGGGTGTTGTGAAGTCAACAGATATGACTTCTCATCAAATCAAGTATCAGTGTACTCATTGTGGTAGAGAGGGTCATTCGTTCAAATTTTCTTTCGAAAAGCAAAGAAAAAAAGAAAAAAAGAAGAAAGATAGATTAAGAAAGCTTTCTTGTTCTAAAGTGGAGTTTGTGCAAGCTCCTTATCATCGCTTTGGTCCCTCTAAATAATTTTCTATAGTTTTGAGATCTTTTATGATAGAACCAGTCAGACCGGTGTTTTCCACGTGGTCAGACTGGCCTCAGGTGGTCAAACCACCATTGGTGGTGCGGTCTAACCTGTCGGCGGTCAGACCGTCGACAGGTTAGACCGACCTTGCTGAGGTTGTCTGACTGGAACCTGACAAAGGCTAATTCTTCACTTAGATCATTATTGTTGACTGCTATTGCCTCTGCTTATCCTATGTCTTAGTACTAGATTCCTAAATTTTATTTCACTAATCTTAGTATTGTGAGACCGATGTTTTCTGTAATGTAAGAACAGCTAATGCGGAATAGAGAACATGTGCTGGATTGGGTTCTAATCTTTTACATCATTGGTTTGTTGGAACACTTGATGGTTCTTCGTTCCCTTTGTAGCTGTAAGAGGGTTCACTCTCTAAGAGATCATGTGGAAAGGGTGATATTATTCTACACCTTGTTGAAGTTTTTTTATATTGCTCATATTCTTTCAAAATTGCTTGGTTCTTCTCATTTTGCTCTTTTACGAAGTGATTTAAGTGTGCTGCATCCTTTGGAATTATTCTGAGGGGGAGCTTGTTGTTTAAAAGATTCAGAGGCTTTATTTATTAGACTTGTTAAATAATTCATCAAGTCTAAGTCATTGAAATCAAATGAGTAGAAGAGCTCTCTTTATCATATTTACTCATGTGTTGTGTAGCTTTGATCATGACTGGTTAAAATTAATCTGCTACATTTGAACTAAAATATGACATGGTAGAATACTTTGACTAGATTATTTATAGATAGTACTTTATGATGTTCATCTAAAAGAATTAGCTTGATTGTGAGTCTTATTTTAAATCTTAACTATGAGGCTCGTATGTTTCTTCTTGCAATCTTTTTATGGACACTCAGTCTAGCATGTAAGAAAAAATGATGAGAAAGAGACAGTTGAAAATATGTATGCTTCAAGCATGCCTGGTTAAACAAAAGAAAAGGCATAAAAAATGCACAAATGAAAAGAAGTATGCTTCAAGTATGCCACCATTTAAAAGAAGGTTGCTACAAATAAGTCATCATGAAAAGAAGTATGCTACAAGTATGCCACATGCTTAAGAATTGAGTGTATAGCAATAAGTTGTTATATGAGACTGCTAACTCATTTAGACTTACAGTTTGCTTCACTTTTAGCCTTTGATGTTTCATTGTGATGTCTCATTGTGCTCTTTATAATTGATTTGGTCTATGTTGAGATGCATGTCATTGGTATAAATTGTGTAATCATGCTAAAGACTGGTTTTGACATTGCTATATGATATATAGCTTTACATGATCTAGGTAGCTCTACTCAAAAAGTGAGCTTGGTTAATTTATTAAATCAATGCAAAGTAATTTGGATAATCGACAAAGCTTCTGGATGTTTATTCTCATTGCTCTTTCTTAGAATTGTTCCTTCTTTAAAGTTATTGACGATTACATTGCTAAAGAGGAAGAAAAATGGGAGAATTTGGAGAGAAATGGCAGAAATTTGCTTCCCTTACGTTGACGAGGAGTTTTTTTTAGAGTTTTTGTCAAATTCCTTCTCTATAGCTCTAAATCTTTCTTTTCGCAAATTTTGCTTTTCTTTCAAAACTCAACTCATTCAAGTGATTTAGAGTGTTGTCAATGTATTCATCAAGAGAGAGATTGTTAGACCATGTGGATAGGTCGTGAATACAGTGATGATGAATAATTGACTTTTGGGTTGCATTGAAATTTGCGTTACTGAAAGTTTCGGACAGTGCTCTACTACTCTTTTGCAAAACTTGAATCGGCAAATTTCGACCACTGCAGGTTGACTATGATAGATCAACCACTGAAGATCGATAACAGCAAGTCGAGCATGACTGAATGACCACGGTGGAAGGACTCTGTCTGGATTCAAAGAGCAGTCGAAGACCGTGGAGTTGGAAATCGGTCATAGCTACAGTGAACCAGTCGATGGTCGTAAGCTAAGGGGAACCGATAATGACCACTGTGGAACAACCTCAGTCCAGATTCAGAGGGTAGTCAGAGACCCCAGAGTTGGAAACTGGTCATAGCTACAGTGAATAGTCGATGGTCGTAAGCTAAGGGGAATCGGTCATATGGTACAGTGAACTGGTTGTAGCTTTGTATGCTAGTATAATCGGTCGAAGGTTGTTAGCTACAGTAACTGGTCGGTTATCGTAGCTACAGAACCTAGTCATTTGTCAGAGGTACAGTGACAGGTCAGTACTTGGTAGTCGTTGCTATAGTACCAAGTTGATACTCGGACTGAGTGGTCAGTGCTACAGTACTCTGTGGTCAATAGACTGCACTACAGTACCTGGTAGGTACTCGGTATTCGGTGGTCGATGGTACAGTGACTGGTTGATGGTCAGTAGTCGTAGGCTTCAAGTGCTATGATGCTTGTGTTTCTCGAGTACCCTGAGTACTCGTGGTTTTTGAGTACTCGTTGGGCCAGTAGTCTGACCGTCCTGGGCATGGCGGTCTGACCAGCCTTTCTAAGTGGTCAGATGTTGATTTTCAAAGTGTGGATATTGAGGTCATGGATGATTTGGTTTGTGTTCATTGATGGTTAAGAGTGTGATTTACGTGTGTGGACTAATATCGATCAACTTGGGAAGAATTTGTGTCAGGGAAACGTTCTTTGGCCTTTGCATGTGCGGGTTGGGCATGGAGACTGTCATGGTCGGTGACGAGGGAGTCCGGGACTAGAAAGGGGAAATCTGATGTCCAAGCGGTCAAGGATGTCACGAGGTAGTCGGGCTCATGCTAGAGCACATAGAGATCAAAGGTGGATAATGTGTGGAGAAGCTACAGGAGCTGCAGTCCTAGAGGCTTCAAAATATGAGTATGTTGTGTGGAAAAGCTACGGGAGATGTGGTCCTGGAGGCTTCAACACGTGACAGATTGGAAGGAGTTCATAATTGAAATGTTAGAGATTTAGGAAATAAAAACCCATATTTGGAAGGGTTTCAGGTCCCTTAATTTTCAGAATTTTCATGTCTGTGTTGATGAGGACATGGTTTGGGGCTGTTAGCCCATAAAAGTAGTGAGATGCTAAGGGTTAATGTAAGATTTTTGCAGAGTAGATTGAAGAGGCTTTAGTTTTCGCTAGGCTTTTAGGGGTGCTTGTGTGGGCACTTTGTAAATTCATGAAAATCCAATAATAAACATCATCTTAAATCAATCTAGTTCTTGATTTGCTTGAAAATTGATAGTGATTGCAGTTGGATTGAAGCTTACAACGATGTACAAAGATGTCGAATCACCACCAGGAAAACAAGGAAATACAACTACTCAAAGGTTCTAGTTTCTCAAAGGCACAAGTGAGCGAGAGGTTCTGCTCCTAGTGTTAAAGATTTCAAGTATGTACAACCAATCGAAAATCAAAGCTAAACGATTGAGCGAGCGGTTGAACACTGAGCGATCGAGCGAGCGGTCGAACACTGAGCGATCGATCGAGCGAGCGGTCGAACACTGAGCGATTGATCAAGCAGTTGAGCACTGAGCTATCAAAACCTTTACCGAGTACTAAGAGATTCTAAAAAGCGGATGCAATCATTCACCCCCTTATTGCAGTATTTGATCATACAGATCCCATCCATCTATACGCTTTCTATGTAAAGTTCTTGTAATTGCCCAATTTTGCTCAAGAAAGGGGTGATTTTGGTGTTTTAGTATTGAGGATATTTTGGTTTGAGTTCATACTATGATCTACCTTGCTATGACATGTGAGAACCCATCCAAGGTCATTTAGATCATTAAAGACTCACGAGCAAGAGTAGATCGTGATTTCCCTTTTTTGTCCGGTTTTGGTGCAACTTTTCTTGTTTTAGAAAAAGGTCAAAACTTTGGCATTGATCTTCATGATCCATGATTGGAGTAGGTTCATAACATACTATGGATGATTTGTATAATGTTTTATCCTTTTGGATCAGTGGCTTAAGAGTTAGCCATTTTCTTGGTCGTCTGTTGTGTTGTTTTAGCCTCTGTTTAGCGAGCAGTCAAACCACTGTGACCTGAGCGGTCCAATGCCCTGGTCGTTTGACCGGTGTGATACCTACGGTCAAGTCGCCCTCTAGCCAGTGGTCAGGCTGGTGAGATAGTTTGTCTCGGGTGTCTTTACGTTCTTTGGGTCTTCGCTTTGGTGTAGTTTGTAGGCTTGTGTGTTTTCTGCTGCATTATGTTGCTAATACTAGGGAAAAGATTTCAAGAAGTCATTCACCCTCCCTTAACTCACCATACCCAATCCTACAATTTCATAGATCTTAACCGGTCTTTTGAGCAACAGCATTGAAGAGGTATTACAACAAGCCTCTTCTAGTAGACAGTGGTCTAACCGGCCTATAGAGGCGGTCTGACCATTGTGCATGGGCGGTCTGACCAGCCATGGGCGATGGTCAAACAAGTGTCTGGTGTGACCAGGTGTGAGAGCGGTCCAACTGGAGGTCATCAGGCGGTCTGACTATTATGGGTGCCGCTATCAAACTAGTCCCCTATTACTATGATTTTTTAATTTGGTTCATGGCGGTCTGACTGGCCGTTGGTTGGTGGTCAAACCGGCCAATGCTGAGTTGAGCAAGTTGAGTTGGTTTTGGCTGTATTAGTCATGGCAGGAGTCCATACAAATATTAGTCATGCGCGTGAGTTTATGCAAGTTTTAGTCATAGTAGAAGTCCATGCATTGTAAGAATCTTGACGTAAGTGTCAAGCAGTGCATGTTGTATCGATTATGCTGATGAGAGCCAACTACATGTCACTTGTACTCAGGATGATTACTTGTTTATTGATGTGCAGAATGCTTGGTGATTGTTGTGGTCAACGGGAAGACTGAGGCTAGAGCAGGTGCCCTGAGGCCATAACAAGTCATGTAAGTTTGGGTGGAGAATCATCTCAAGCGAGAAGCGCAGGAGAAAGACAAGGATCATGATGAGACAAGTGTATGCATGTGATGTGCCATTGGACTTGGGCATTCAAGTGGTGATGGTCCTCAGTGTAAGCGTACGATCTTGGTGGCAAGTCACTAGACATCACGGACTCCGTTGTGGTAGTTGCTGCAAGGAGAAGCATAGTAAAGGTCGATGGATGGCAATTGAGAAAATTGTCCGATACCGAGTAGAGAGTCGGTTTGCAAAACTATGGCAGTGGCTTAAGTGGTTTAGATCACGTCTTAAAGAATGTAGCATCTTATCAGGCTATTAAAACCATGTGGATGTTGTGCTTTGAAAAGCGTGTAAGTGTATGTGAGTGTAAAACTCATTTATTTGTGGGCTGCCGGGTTTTCCAAATGTAAATGCTTATACGCACTAAGAATGTGCTAGTTGCTAGGGTTTGGTAGTAGGTGAGAAGACCACTATATAAGCCCTTATGTGTTGAGAGAGAGGTTAGGGTTTCTTTATGTCAGAAACTTTGTGTGTGTGTGCTCTAGGCTTAGAATTCTGTTCTCCCTGAGATAGTGGCTATAAAATATTCTCTCAAAGTGAAATGAGAATCTAATTTAGTCCAAATAAGTTGTGCCATAGATTCTTGCGCTTTTTATTTGCTTAGTTTTTTGCTATATTTAATCTCCTCTTGATCTCTCTTGGTGCCAAGGATTTGTAAGAGTTGGAGATATCTCTTAGAAATCATATCACATCCATCTTTCTATGGAAAGTTTTAGGGTTTTGATATTGAGAGTGTCTTGGCTTGAGCTCGCGCTATGATCTAACTTGCTATGATATGTGAGAACCTATCCAAGGCCATCTAGATCATCAAGGACTCATGAGCAAGAATAGATCGTGATTTCTCTTTTGCCTGGTTTTAATGGAACCTTCCTTGTTTTGGATAAAGGTCGAAACTTTGGCATTGATCTTCATGACCCATGATTAGAATAGATTCCAGATATCCTACTGTAGATTTGTACCAAATTTTATCATGTTTGGATCGGTGGCTTAAGAGTTAGCATTTTTCTTAGTAGTGTGCTATGTTGTTTTCAGCCTCTGTTTGGCAAGCGATTAGACCGCTGTGACTCGAGCGGTCCGACCAGTGTGACACCTATGGTAAAACTGACCAAGGGGTCCAACTGCCCTCTGGCTAGCTGTCAAACTAGTGAGATAGTTTGTCTTGGGTGTCTTTGTGTTCTTTGGCTCTTAGCTTTGGTGTAGCTTATAAGCTTATGTTTCTCACTGCATTGTGTTCCTAATACCAGGAGAAGGATTTTAAAAGTCCATTAACCCTTTCTAACTCACCATACCTGTTCCTACATGCCATCCCGGGCCAATGGAGCCAATGATGCTAATGGGATGCGGGTATGCAGCACATGCAGTCTGAATTAAAGCTTATAAATGGACATAGTATTATTGACAAATGGTTGGTACATGAAACTTGATAATACATTATGTCATGGATTCATGTATGCATATAGATCAAGCTCTAAAGATTTTAGCCCATGAAACATTGACAAATCTAAATTAAAGTTTTTCAATGGACATAGTACTTTTGGTAGTATATGCATATCTAACAATGAGAATCTTGTGCATGAGGATCGGGTGTCAGTTATGGAATATATGTGTAGGCAGTGTACTTAACAAAGAAATAATAGGGTGAAGAGTGCCTGGTATGTGTTTGGTCAACAACTTGTAAATGTGCAAACTAGACAGTAAAAAAACTCGAAGCTCGCCTGCTCGAGTTTTCTAGACTCAATTCGAGCTTGGCTCGAATTCCAAATTGAGTCAAACTCGAGCTTGATCCTGAACTCACAAGCTTCAACGAGCTTCAAACATTTTCTTTAGCCATATGCATTTGATACCTATTACTACCCCTTCCCAAACCCTAAGGCCCAAGCCCAACTTCTCAACCTCAACCTCATTCCCAAATCCCCATCCTCATTCCCCAACTCCTCTCCTCTTAGTTCTCCTACTGATGCCACCTCTCCTCCTACCAGCTGTCGACAACAGTAGCCTACATTTCTCATTCCCCAACCCCTATCCACCTCTCAGTTCTCCCCCCATGCCACCTCTCCCCCTGTCGGTCGTCGCGTTGACTGCCAACCACCATCACCGCATCAGTTGCTAACCACTACCGGCCTTCCCCACCATGCCTCCAACCCAAACCCCTTCCTCCTCCTGGGTGATGGCGACGACAATGAGATCAACTCTGACCATAACCGCACCATTGAGACCTCTCAATGCTACCGCCTAACCGCCTGGGCTGTCTCTCCTCTCTCCCTACCAATCAGGCGACTTTCACCAAGATCTCCAATGCCTCCACCCCCTTCTCCTCAAGGACCACCATAGACCATGGAGTCAAGGACCACCGGCCACCACCACCACCTCGTTGTCCCACACGGCCAAACCTCAAAGCTTTCCCACACCACCAAATCTGAGTATTATGATCCATGTGTTCCTTGCAATATGAAACCCATGTGTTTGTCCTATTATCAAGTTTGTATAAGCCAAGCTCAAACTTGTTTGAGCTTTAAATGAGTCGAGCTCAAGCCCAGCTCCAAACTAAACATGCAACCTTGAGTCACTCGAGATCGGCTGTTTAGTGTTTATAGCCCTGCATGTAAAGCTATCGACATGGTCATTAATTTAGTACATTGGAAATTAATTCTTTCATGTTGAATGGTAATTGTGTCGAGTTAAAATTTGAATTTTCAAAAGTTTACAAATTTTAAGTTTTGCTGTCAGCTAGGGCGATCCAACTGTAAGTCTAGTGTGATTGGATTTTGGGGAAGCCGGACTGTCAGAGCGGTGTAGCCCATTTTTAGTTAACGGCAGGTTTTTCTAGATAGGTGCTCATTGTGTGTGCGAGAGAAATGGGAGCAAGCTGATCAGCCAATGGGTGGCGGTTCGACCAACGTTGGTCGAGTGGTTATACTAGCATGGGTGCCACAGTCTGACTGGCTCCTCTGTTACCAGTGTTTGACCGGATTGACCAGAGTGGTCAGACTAGTCAGTCAATAGCTGTCAGACTGGTTTTGTCTGAAGGTATCCGAAGGGTTTTGGACATTTGTGGGAATTGGTTATAGGTTGAATTTTAGAGTCTTAAGTCATTGCATTCATGATGTATAAAGCAAGTTTGGACTGACATGAGTCAAGTTATGAAAAACTTATGCCCAATAATGATTTTTTTTTTGTCTTTGATGTGCAGGAAAGCTTGGAGGCAACCATAGTCAATGGCGTGGATCAAGACTAGGCTCGTAGATAAGCTGAGGTATGGTCAAGGATGTCAAGCAAGATGGTTGAGATCAAGCAAGGCATAGGGAAGACAAGGGATGTTAAAAGGAAGGTTCAAGCAATAGTTCATCAAATAATGCAGTCAGTGCAAGAGAGGCATGGTCGGGGAAACCGACACGGGGAGACTTGCTGATGCTTGAGATATTAATGAACCTACACATTGCAGACATGAAGATTTCTTGCAAAGGTGTAGATGACAATGGAATAGGTTTGGGGAAGAGGTGAGATCCATGGTCAAAACGAGAGTGTTTTAGCGGGGAAGCCAAAATACCAAAAACGGTTATGGGACCAAAACCATGGCAATTGGAGGGCATTGAGAGAGCGGTTTAGATCAAGAAGATGTTAAGGGGGCCAATTGGATGGAGGCTTGTTTCTTATCGAGTTTGGGTTTATGTGCTTTGAGAAACATACATAAGTCATATATGTAAGTGTAAAACCCGATATATGCAGGGTTAACATATTTTTCCCCATTATGCTATTGGATAGCATCCATTAGGGTTAGATGTGGGCTGGTTGCTCCATCTACATGAGTGGGAGGGGTTGGAGGCATGTGGTGAACAGAGGCTAACCATCACATCGATTCTTTAGGGTTTGACATGGAGGCTTCCGTGGAGGGGAAGCATTGGGTGAGTGCTCTTAGGAGAGAGAGAGAGAGAGAGCATTCAATGATGGCTCTATCTACAGTGATCTAGATGAAGTATGTCCTTCTATTAAGGATATAAAGTGTGTGATCATTTATTATGGTGGAGAACTTGAGAATAAGTGCAAGAAAATTGAGAACTGGGGTTGTGAAATTAAAAGCTTGCATGAAGAACTTGCTAGGTTTAAATCTTTAATTTCTGGTGATGAAAACTATGATTCTTGCCTTGCTTTTCATTCTGAGTTGGATAAGCTTAGGGCTACACATTCTTCTGTTATTGGCCAACTCATAGATGCTAAGGATCAGCTATGATCATGTTGGCACAAGCATTGGTACTTTAGAAACTATTGTTTCATCTTGCTTCAACTATGTGTTGATTGAACTAAAACTTGAAAGTGTCACCAAAACTATGCTTCAATTTACTCCTGAGTATTCTTGATCTCATTCTGAGTTTAAGGAGTGAAAATTGAAAGAATTTACTAAAATGCTTCAGCATTCTAAAATTGAATTATGTAAAAATTGCCCCAAGCTCACTAATAAAGTTGAGTTATCTAATAAATCTATTGATTCTATTACTTGTACATTTTGTGCTAAGATTTAAAATAATTTAGATGTGATGCGTGAGACTTTTAGAGTGAAGATTGAGGAGCAGTTAGGTAGGATTAAAGATGCTTCTTGTGTGTCTTGTGAAGCCTTAAAAGTTAAGGGAGCCATCCATAAAAAGAGATATGCTAAGGCGGAACATTGAGTATGCCACATATGTCAACCTATCCAAAAAATAAATACCTTAAGAAAACCTTAGAAAGATTTTCTAGTAGCAAAAAGAAACTGAACATGGTCTTAGATCAATCCAAGGTGAATGTTAAACATAGAGGTATCGGGTTCAATTTTATTGAGCATTCCAAAAATCACCCTCCTCAAATTGTTAGAGCATTGGATAGTGGTAAGTTTGAGGTAAAACCACCTAAGCCAATCAAGGCAATTTTTAAGTCAACTGGATTTATACAAACCTCTTTTAGCATTATTAATACTTCTACTTCATCAGGTAAGACCCGTTAAAAGGTCAAATACCAATGTACCTTTTGCAAAAAGAATGACCACATAGTTGAATTCTATTTCAAAAACGCCAAACATGAGCAAAGAGAGCATGTGCGAGCCTTGAAGGGCATTAGAGGGGTGCCATCAGTCCAGAGTGCATCTAGAGCTAGGCTTAGAGTTGTTATGGTTTTTAGTATCAAATTCAAACCTAGGTTTGTAGATGGCTTCTATAACTCATTTGCTAGTGCTCAGTAGCGTAAAGGTATAGGATACCATGAGCATAGGAATAGATCATGAGTAGGGGTGCAAATGGGTTGGGTTAATCCCGACCGATCCGGTGTCGAATCCGACTTGTACCGAAACCGGGAAGAAAATGGAAAATCCGGTCGGATCGGATACTGGATTCGGATATCACGTGTCGGATTCGGGATAGGAAAAAACCGACCGAATTGCTTCGGTTTTCGGATACTCGGATAATATCCGGTCGGATATCCGGAAACCTAGTAAAGGCAGCAGTTAACCCTAACCGGCAGGCAATAGGTTCGGCGGCCAGCAGTCCAGGCATCCAGCCCTCCCTCCCCATCCAATCCCCTCCCCATCCGATCCCCTCTCCCCATCGCCGACTCGTCTCGGGCTCTCGGCTGCTGCTCCCAACCCCATCCGGCCATCCCCATCTTCGGCGCCGGCGGCCTCCAGGAGACCAGGACCAGCAGTCCAGCCCTCCGTCCCCATCCGATCCCCTCCCCATCAGGCCGTCTCGTCTCGGGCTCTCGGCTGCTCCTGACCCCATCCGGCCATCCCCATCTGATCCCCTCCCCAGCTCGGCTGCTCCGGCTCCCCCATCCAGATCCGGACTGCCGGAGATCGCCATCCTCCCCAGCCTTCCTCCCCATCAGGCCAAAGGTCCCGAAGAAGGCCGGCGTGGCGGGGCGCAGCGGCAGCGGCGGCGGCCCGAAGAACAAGACCGTCTCCCGCTCCGTCAAGGCCGGCCTCCAGTTCAGCAGTTCCCCGTCGGCCGCATCCTTCCTCCCCATCAGGCCGGGCTAGAGGAGATTGAGAAACAAAAAGCTCATGAGCGTTACATGAAGCTTCGGAGCAAGGAAAAAGCGAATGATCTAGGAAGGATTTGGGTGAGATTTTTCTATGTTGCACGTACCTCTATTTTTTATCTTGGTGTTTCTTGTTGGGTGGTTTACCCATCACCACAACCTGTGCTCTGAGCTTGCTCCTATGGATGCATTGTGACAAGATCAGACTCAATCTACATAGAAACAGACACCACAACAAAGGGATGTAGGCTGGTATGAATGAAAATAAACTGAATACTGAATCAATACTAGTGTCAACATCACTAAATAACTCAGATCATTCTTTGAATTAACATCTTTAATCAGATTTAATGATCTCTGGTTTAAACATTTCATCCTACACTGGCATGAGTTGTGTTGGTGAAATACTGATAGCAGGATTTTACTAACAAAATAATTTATGTGCATACAATACTACAATGGTCTTTTAATTTTGCAGCATAGAATTCTACAGTAGTTTAAGCATGCCTGGTCTAGGAAATGAAGTTGTTGCATTTGTTGTGATTGTTTTGTACCAAAATGCTTGTTGCATTCATGCTGAACTTCCTTTCGAAAATCAACCGATGTATTCCTCTTATGCGTCTTAGATGAACTGCAATAGTGCAATATGTTTACTTATCCTATTCTATCACGAGTTGCACGTGATGTTTTGGCCATACAAGTGTCAACAGTAGTGTCAGAATCTGCTTTTAGTGCTGGTGGTCGTGTCATTGATCCATTTCGCAGTCGTCTAGAGCCTGAAATGGTAGAAGCATTGATATGTACGAAAGATTGGATAGCCGCATCCAGAAAAGGTGATAACATCAATTGTTAGCTTTTTAGTGTAACACTAGTATTGCTAGTCTCTTTTTTAACTATGAAGTTTTCTCTTATTTTTTTTCAGATTCTAAGAGCAAAGTTGCATCCATCATTGGTGATTTGGAGGTAGTTGAGACCATTGTTGCTAATATGAGGATTCTTCAGGTATTGTCTAGTATTGGTGATTTGTACTCTTATTTAGCAAAGTTGCATCCATCATTGGTGATTTGTAGGGCGAAGAAGTAGCTAGTGATGGCGAGCTCTAGGTGTGCTTGTGACCAAGTGAAGCTGAAGTTTACTACTTAAGTTTCTGGTAACCTTTTCCAAGAACTGACTATATAATTCTTAACTGCATTATGCTTATTCCTATTCAAGTCTAAACTGCAACTTTGTGTTCATTTGGATGTGTTGGTAAATTTGGAAGGATCATTAGTTCATTAATTTGAAAAATGATCTGTGATGACCTGATGATTTAACTCTGTTGAGGTGCTCAATGTTATCGACTTGTTCATAGTGCTAATTATTTGGGGCTAATATAAGAGGCAAATAAGTTCCTCTCCACTTGTTTTATAAGATGGTGTGCTTACTCAATACTTGAAGGGCTTGTCCAGGCAACTTAAGGTAACCAGAGCCAGAATTAGTGCTTTTAGTTTTTTTTTTGGTTATTTACTTGATGGTGTCTGTTACCATTTGTCTTTTCTCCTGCATTTGCAAAGACATAATTGCTATAATTGTTCCAAGTTGGGCAAGTGTTAGGCCATACTGCTTTAGATCTTGTGCTATCTTTGTTTCCCAGACTATGGCTGCTTAGAAGATCTTTTTTCTGCCATTGTGGTGCATTGAGTTTACCCTTCTTCATCAGAGGGAGCAGTGTCTCATTAGAACCCTGTAACTTGTGTCTGGATGGTGTCGGTGTTGTCAAATTTATAATCAGTCTTCCATCCAGAATCATATGGCAAAGGGACTGTTAAAATTTTAGTTTTGCGAGGTATTAGGGGAGATGTAACGGACTTGGTTGGATGAGGATACGAGGAAGATTTGCACATGCTGCATGTTAATTGATGGTTAACAGAGGTTAACAGAAGTTAATTGATGCCTTGATAGTGGCAAATACAACTGGATGTTTAGTAGTATTGAGTTGTTATTTTACTTAAGGCTAGGTTTTGACTTTTGACTAGTGTTTCAGCTGTAGCATATAATTGGAGTGTTAATTTTCTGCTTTCCTTTGCCACTTTGTAGTGCCCTAAGATTCTGATAGTCTCCGTGCACTGGACAGTGGACATGCACCATGGAGGCATGAATGGAGGTTCGCCTTGGTTTGTGAAGGGACTATGGAGGCATCAAGCTTAATGTTATGAATCTGTTTGAATCTGTTGATCCCATCAGATGCCGAGACGGTTCTGAACTTGCAATAACATTGTTATCATATTTGAACTTGCTCTCACCTTTTATTGGTTGCTCTGGTTGGGTGTACTCCAGAAATTGAATTGTTTCATGAAATGGGCAAATGTTAAACTGTTGCTTTGGTCCTTTTTTAATGAGAAGACACTACTGAAAATGTTCCTTTTTGTACGTCCGTGATATCCGCTTATATTATCCGCTTCCGATCCGTAACCGACACATATCCGGCCCGATGATACCATATCCGAAACTCCGAATATTCCGAATTCGTATTTGTATCCGGTCTTACCGTATCCGATTTCGAATCCGGGTAAAAAATATGGGTTAGGATATGGTTTAAGCAATATCCGTCCGAATCCGATCCGATTGCACCCCTAATCATGAGTGTCTACTAGCTAGGGAGAGCATAGGTCTTTTGCTAATGGACCTAGAAGAGAGCCCAAGGGAGGTCTAGTTAGTGCTCATGTGCATTCTCATGATTTTCATGCTAATCCTTCTTATGGTTCATATACTATAGTTCATATACGTCGTGTGTTCCAATACTGGATTCCCAACTCACTTATCACTAATCTTAGTATTGAGTCACCTATCGCTCTTGCCTCCTTGAGATAGACTTTTTAGGTGATGAAGAGATCATGGATATCTTGAATGTTGTTTTGGATATCCATCACATAGACTTCTGGTGATGTCTATCACCTTTGAGACTGTACCATGCTCCAGCTTCCTCATCATTGACTATGGTAAAACTGCTTGAGCTTTTCCAGATTCTCAATTCCCACTTTCATCATTGTATATCATCTAGATTTTAGTTGAGGATCCGATCTTAGGTAGGTTGGTCCCCTTTATTTGTGTCTTTTTTAGGAGTGTCCTCTCTCATTTAGGTCTTCTAGAGTCTTTTATCCTGTCTAGATTGAGCTCACTTCTTCAGTCACTAGTATCTAGTAGTAGGGATACCAAGTGGTATCAATTACCTTCTTAGGTTGAGTTCTTCTTGGCCTAAAAACCTTTGTGGAATAGAGGGTAATGCTTAGGACTAGGTGTCTTGTGCTTGTTGTTTAGGTTTTGGTGACTCTAATCTCTTTCTATTAGTTGTAGTTTTTTATCATGGTATCTATTTCTCGAATTAGTTTATTTTTTCCTGCAAATGGTATCAATTCCATAATTGACATCTTTCTGTCTTGCATTCGTTCTCCTCTCTTAGAAACCATGTTGGGGAAGGTAGAGTGGTGATCATATGTCGAGTTTGATGTTTATCTTGTTTGCGCTCTTTTAGCCTTTTATTTCTCTTGTTTTACTTATTGCAAGTCCGATGTGGCTAGATTTTGGAGGCGGTCGGACTGCCAGAGTAGTGCAATTGGTTTTTAGTTGGTAGCTATTTTTCCAGAGAGGTGCTCACTTGTGTACACGAGAGAAATGGGAGTGGTCCGACCAGGGTTGGCCAAGAGGTCAGACCGGCATGGGTGTTGCGGTTTGAATGGCTTCCTGTTAATAGCATTTGACCAGATTGATTGAAGCAGTCCGACCAGCTAGTTAATGGCGGTCAGACCGGTTTAGTCTGAAGGTATCCGAAGGGTTTTGAATATTTGTAGGAATTGGTCATGGGTTGAGTTTTGGAATCTTATATCATTGCATTCATGGTGCAAAAAGTATGTTGGACTAACGTGAGTCAAGTTGTGAAAAACTTATCCTCAGAAACCATTTCTTGGTCTTTGATATGCAAGAAAGTTTGGAGGCAACCATGGTCAACAGTGTGGATCGGAACTAGGCTTAGGAATGAGCCAAGGTAAGATCAAGAAAGTCGGGCGGGATGATTGAGCTTAGTGAAGGCATGGGGAAGATAAGGGATGTTGAAGGAAAGGTTTGAGCAATAGTTCATCTAATGGTGCGGTCGGTGCAAGTAAGGTGTGGTTGGGTGAACCGACACAAAAAGACTTACCGATGCGTGAGCCATTAGTGAACCTACACGTTGTAGGCATGGAGATTGCTTGCAAAGGAGAAAGAGACCATAGAATAAAATCAGGGAAGAGGTGAGGTCCACGGTCAAAACAATGGTGTTTTGGCGGGGAAGCTAAAATACCAAAAATAGATATGTGACTAAAATCATGTTTGGAGGATGTTAAGAGAGTTGTTTAGGTTGAAGAGACGCTGAGGAGGCTAAGTGAATGAAAGTTTGCTTTTTAGCGTGTTGGGTTTATGTGCTTTGAGAAGCATGCATAAGTCATTTGTGGGTGTAAAACCTGATATGTGGAGGTTAATGGATTTTTTCAGTTGTACTAATGGATAGTATCAATTAGGGTTAGATGTGAGCTGGTTACTCCATCTATATGAGTGGGAAGGGTTGGAGGCATGTGGTGAAGTGAGGCTAACCAACACATCCATTCTTTAGTGTTTAAGAGAGGTTTCCTTGGAGAGGAAGCTTTATGTGAGTGCTCTTAGGAGAGAAAGATCTATCCTACATGTTAGTGGTTGTAAAACCTACATCTATAAGTTGCAATAGATCAATCTTGTCTATCCTATATGAAGTGTTCTTGTCTTGATTGATATGTTCTTGTTCTTGTTGGTTCTTTGTCTCTTCTCTCCCCCTCTTGATCTTACTGCATACCAAAAACATGTAAGTGATGAAGATGACGCATATAGATCAAATCCTATCCATCTAGGCGCTGTGGCTTGTGAGATTTCGAAGATGTCCGGTTCTTGATTTGGAGCCTTTTGAGGAATCTTATTTCTAGGGTTTAGCATCGAATCTTTATATGCTCTTACTTGTTGTGATATGTAGAAACTCATCTAAAGCTATGTTGATCATCTTCAGCCCACAAGGAACTCATCTCAAGTTCTTGAGTTTTACCTAGTTGTGATGCAATCTTGCTTGTCTTGAGGAAATATTAGAACTTTAACCAAAATCCATGCGATACTTGGATGAATTATATTCCTGATATTCTCGACAAGGCGTATGAAAAGTTTCACATCATTTGGGTATGTATTTCGCATATTACACTATTTTGTTTTGGCTCGGGCTGATTTTCAGTTCTGGGATTAGGGGTGCGGTCAGCTGGCCCATAGCCTATAGTACATCTGGAGTCTGGTCAAACCGATCGGCTGGTCCAACCACTTCCTCATAGCAGTCAGGTCAACATAAGGAGTTGCACTCTATTTGCCTTCGTGCTTCTGTGAGTGTTTTGTTGGTATGCTAAACTAATCTTTCTATCTTTAGGTAGCTAATAGAGTGAAGGTTTTAAAATACTTTTGAGAGATTGAATTTAAAGTTATCATTCACTTCCATTGCCATATCGGGTCCACGTATCAAGGGAAGCAGACGAGCCTGCCCATACGCGCGCTGAAGGAGCATTGGAGCAACCAAGATGACCAATACTACCCAATACGGTCAAGTTGGTTCCTGCCATTGCTTAGCACTATAATGCTACTTGTAAGTACCCCCACACAGTAGCTAACTTCCTAGGGAATTCAACTCCATAGTATCATTTTCTTGTAATGAAATAATAAAAAAAACTTTTTAGACCTTGTTTGGATGTGTGCCAGGATGATTGGCTAGGATACCCTTCTATCTACAAAAAGGCTGGATGAGGAGGGCTCTCACACGCAACCATCCCTTTCCTACTACCACTATGATTGCAAGAAATGAGTTTGTTCTGTGACGCAGAGGCAGTACTGGACGCGGCACGGGCACGCACAACAAAGATCATGCGGCGGATCGCCCACAGTTCCTTCAAGATGTTCAAACTGGCAGAAGGTGATGCCAGGTTCAGAGTTTTCTACGTGTATGATGTAGTAATAGATTTCTTGATTGGATCCGCTAGTGACCCTTGTTTGGATGTACTTAGCCTGTAACGCGTTATCCGATGGCTTTAGGTCATTAGGTGTGCTCGCGTTTACCATCTCTACGTGTATGGTTGGCTACTTGCTCTCAGCTCTCAAGCATAGCAAGCAAAGAATCATACCATTTGGGGACGTTTTTTCTTTTCTTTTTTTGGAAACTGACGATGCTGAGTCAGTGACAAAGAAGCCCGATAAGAAAATCCGGCCCGTGAGTTTATTATGGGCCGGCCCATGAGATAGCCTGCTGCTTCTGCCTCCCTGTGTTAGGACTTAGGAAAGGAAGGCAAGCCTGCGATCATTGCTCACTGAACGGCGTGAACGCCTTGGGCAGCTATCTTTTCTTTTACGGAATCAAAAGAAACTATTTTAGGTAATCATTGCAATCGGAGAATTTAGTTTGCATCCCGTCAGGAGTAGCATGGCAACGGAGCTATTCCACGCGGAGAATACGCTCCCATCCTATTCCCTATTTAACTATCGGAAATTATTTTCTTCTCATTTCTGTCCTCACCGGGGTTTTGCTGGGAAACGGATCCTTTAGGAATCTAAATTTTAATAACATTAAGGATAATTTTATATGTTTATCGTATGATTATATAAAAATAAGTAAATTTATTAATAAATTACATTAGAATAATATTAGATGAGTTATATACCATATATTATACCAAAATATATTATAGTTGAGATAAAATATCTATATTTTAAACATATAGAAGTATCAATCTACATGTATATAAATATATGGAGGCACTCAGTTTGGCTAAATAAGCTAGCTTATGGTTTATTTTGTGCTATAGCTAGCTTATTTTACACTGTAATTATAGGTAGCTTTTTGGCATACTTAAATTTAAAAATATTAAAAATAGAAAAACAGATCAGCTCATTACGAACAGTACAAATGAATACGAAAAAAGAAAAAGTCCAAAAAAAGCTTAAAAAAAAGATGAAATTAAGGGTCTATTTGGTAGAACTTCATATTCTTATTTTTTTTAGCTTCTACTCCGGATTCTCTCAGAATCCACTTCTCTAAGAATCTGGAGCTACATCTGAAAAGCGTTTGGCTAGTAGATTTGATCCATAAATATAAGAAGGGGGATTGTAGACAAAAAGATTATACTACCCCTAATTGAGACATGTCAATGTTTTGTTTGGACCAACTTGCTGCAACAGGCCATGGATTTTGACACAGCTACGGCCATATTATTCACTTGTTCTCTTTATCTCTCTCTTTGGTCTAAAAACACATCTGTTGTACCGTGCCTAATGCAGTGATATGTTGATGCTATTGTATTCCTGTTTAGATATATCATCCTGGATGATGAACGGCTATGCTTGAGAAGTACTGGCTATCATTTTATAGCACCTTATCGTAGCTTTGTTCTTTGTGACAACTAGGGGCTCTGACTAGACCTGAGCGCATCATGAAGTAATTGATTCAAGAATATTTTAGCATTTCAAGTGGGGTAATGACGTAATATGAATTGTGAACCCTTTCCTTGAAAGAATTTCTTTAGCATTTCAAGTGGGTTAACCTGTATCAGATCCAACATTGTAAGATAATTTTGTCCCAATGGGCGGTGCGGCGGCCGTAAACTAACATCTTGATAAACTAGTATGCATAAAGTGACATAAACCACAGTGTTATACTGGCATGACTATGAAAATAAACTAACATGACGGATTTCATCAACCTTCAGCAGATGCCTTTGCAAAGTTACCACGAAACCTAGCCATAGCTCTATTACTCGATTATGACGTTGACACATCTGATGCATCCTGAGAAATGACATATTTTGCATATCTCGATTTTGATGGTATTTTCCTGAGAAATTCAATTAAACTTTTCTTTCTCACCACTTGAAGCAGCACCCCTCCGAAATTCAAGAACATCATATCTTTGCCCTTTGTATGGCGCTAGATACCTAAGCATGTCTCCTTTGTCGTCAATTTCTTCCAAGTATTGTAGTCATTCTTCAGTTTGTCTCATTTATTTTTAAATTGTCTTTTTATGTACTTTATCTCAATCTTCTCCTCAAGTTTAGCAATTACTATGGCATAGCTAGGATTATTCAGATGGGTACTTGGACGATTCCTAGCAGTTACTTGTTCAAAAAATAATTCACATACTATCCTAGTGTGTTCATCATTCCACTCAGCATTACCACCCATCTGCTACATTGACATCACCCAACCATGAATTCATTGTATTAGCATAATACACAATGCATTACCACAATACACAATAAAATTAATTCATGAGTAATGATAGAGATAAAATAGAAATAATGTTAAATACAGGAGAGCTATCAATAAAAAAGACTAAGCGTATTACCACCTGACAGGCCATAATCAATTTGAATAGGAGGAAACTCATATCCGATGTCATAGAGGTGGGCCTTGGGCCTAGTCGGTATTATTAGGAATTAGAGATTGATTTCTATTTGAGTTAGAGATTAGTTTCCTTATGTTAGAGATATAATTAGAGATATGATATTGTTAGAGATATGATTGAGATTAGATTCGATCTGTTAGGGGGAGCCCGTCTATATAAAGAGGGCTACCGCATGCTATTGGAATTAAGCAGAGCAACGTTTGGTTGCCGGCTTCCCTACGGAACCCCCGTACCCCTCCGAACCCCGGTTCATAACAATTTTGGTATCAGAGCCGTCGATCCATTCCCACGACTTCTGCTATCATGGCTTCTGCGACTAGTTCTATTGCCGAGTCGTTGGCCACGATAAAGGCTAACGCCATCAAGATGGCCAGCACGAACAAAGAGACGTCGGACATCTTCTTCAACATACAGGCCATCCTTGAGAGATTGGAGAATTGGAGGAAGATGCAACAAGAGACAAAGAGCCAGGCTCATCATCATCCAACATCAGATCTCCAACAACAACAAAAACAAGAATTTCACAACAATAGCCAAGGATCAGAAGCACACATCCACCCTTCCTCCCACGGTCCACTGCCAGATCCCGATAATCAAGCACCAACATCCCACGACGCCGCTCCTCCCTCGGTCGCAGCGGTCTCCCCCACTTCCTCGGCCCTTCCATCACCTGCGGCGCCCCAGCTTCTTCCGTCGCCGCCGGCCCCTGCCGACGGTCGCAGCCCGCCGCCTCGCCGCGCATCGTGCGCGCCGCCGCTGCTGCCGGCACGAAGCTCTGCGCCATCGTCGCTGTGCCCTCCCCATCTGCCTCCCGCGATCGGCGCGCAAGCACCATCTCGGTTTGTCTTGCCGCCGCCGCCGGGTCACCTCTGCCGCGCGCGCCGCCGCCGATTTCGGCGTGGTCGGATCCACCGCTACCCGACCGCCGCCGCCGAGCCGCCGTCGATCGCCATGCCGCCGCCGCCGTGGCCGCCTCGGCTCGAAGACGCCGACCGCCGCCGCAAGGTTCCCGGCGCCGGCCGCGCCGGCTGTCTCGCGTCGCCGCTCCCTCGCCGATGCCGACGCCACCTCGCTGTGCCGCTCCACGGCCGCCGGTCCGCCTCGCTCGAGCATTGCTGCGATCGCCGCTCGCCGCTCGCTCGCCTCTTCGCCGCCGCCGCGTTCCGCCGCTACCGCCGCTCTGCGGGCCGTCGGTCCATGCTCGAGACGCCGCGCCGCTGCTCGGATCCGCCTCGGCCGAACCACCTCGCCGCGTCGTCGCCCTCCTCGGCCGCTCGCTCCGCTTTCTGCTCGCCGGATGCTCGTCGCTCGCCGCCGCTTAGTAGGCCGCCGCTCCTCCGGCGCACTACGACGCACGCGCTGCCACCGCCATGCCGCAGACCGCCGCCCGTCGGCGCCGAACCGCCGCCACCGGCCGTCCGCTCGCTCATTGTCGCCCTTGAGTCGCCGGCGACTACGTATGGGCTCGGCGTGCGATCGGTTTCTAAACCGACCGGTAACTTAAGTCCCAAAAAAACAAAAACAAAAACAAAAACAAAAACAAAACAAAACAAAAAAAATCAAAAAAATAAAAATAAAAAAAACAAACTTATTTTGCAGGTCTTATATACCCAAGGCGCAACACTTTGACTAGCCTCGTTCCGCTTGGATCTGGCCGGTTGTCTCCATCCGCTTCAGGATCCTGTCACCGTTCATCTTCTACACTAGCGTCGGAGGTCTTCCATTGGCGCTATGACCGCCGCCTAGCAGCTCGAGGACGAGCTGCATGTCCGGGAGGGGTGTAATGTCATAGAGGTGGGCCTTGGGCCTAGTCGGTATTATTAGGAATTAGAGATTGATTTCTATTTGAGTTAGAGATTAGTTTCCTTATGTTAGAGATATAATTAGAGATATGATATTGTTAGAGATATGATTGAGATTAGATTCGATCTATTAGGGGGAGCCCGTCTATATAAAGAGGGCTACCGCATGCTATTGGAATTAAGCAGAGCAACGTTTGGTTGCCGGCTTCCCTACGGAACCCCCTAACCCCTCCGAACCCCGGTTCATAACATCCGAACTCACTACAATTTTGCCACAACTTGGAAAGCACCACCACAATGGTATTGATAGGTCATGCAGCCAAAATTACACAAGAAAAAAATAGAATCATCCCATCTTGTGACCATGCTTTTTTTAGAGAGAGAGAGAGAGAGGGACAGAATCTTGTGACCATTCTAGCTACTGAACTTTCACATTCTATACAACAAGACAGGACAACAGAATTGTCATTGCTTACTCCAAAACAGAGCCATCACTAATTATTCAGTAAAACTGTCCTTGCACCTATTTCAGCCCACAACTGCAATTGTATTCTCTACATAATTTTTGATACCCACATTATGCTTCAATGCAGTATTCAAAGCAATACTACCAACAAGGTTATAACTATGTAAAATAAACGTATAGCTATGTGAACCAGAAAACACTGTCTAGGAAAATGTAATTTGTTCCAGTTGGCCTTATAACTTCAAGTAACCATGAATTGGTCGAAGTATTTGAAAATTCTAATCTTCTTGTTTCTGTTCAGTCATTTGATCATCACATAAGCTTATGCTTCAGTAATCAGAAAGACATCATATGCCTAATGACAATCCATTTGTTTCAGCATACATTTGTTTCAGCATATAATTGTTCACTTATGGATTTTAGGCATACAGTCACGTTCAGCAACAAGGGAAAGTTTGCCATGGCTTGAAAGAGTACATTTTGAATTTCCAGACAGCTTATGGATTTTATGGTTCAACCACCCACTACTAACTCAACATTGAAATACCTAGATACAAATCATACAAGCCAAGACCAGCCCAGCTCGTCCCTTCCATAATGCCCCCGATCTGTCGCGCGCCTAATGCTGACTCATAGTTAGGCCACCCCAACCGAATCCCTCAATCCCAGCCTCATCCCATCAACCACCTAAACAGCCCTAGGGTTTCCAACAACAACCCGTTGAATCCTGCAGACATCTGTACCACGAAACAAAGCCAAGATCTATCTATGCAACAGGCCATGGAACGAACAAAACTAGAGAAAGGGGGAACGTAGGGGGGATAGGGAGAGGGAGAGGAAGCTTGCTTACCAATCGGATCGGGGGAGATCACAGGGAAGGAGCTATAGTTTGGTGGTGGGAAGGGAAGGGAGTGTCACCATGTCACGGGCTCGATCGGCGGAAGGAGATCTCTACTCCTCGAGAGTGCCATTCGCTTACAAGCTTGGTTACGCTCAGTCGCTCACACGAAACAACCGAAGGAAAGAAGGGTTACGCGATGGCATTTTGCGGGTAAATAATCCAAACTTCTAGGGGTTCTTACACTGTGGGCTCCTCGCAAGAATCCATCCAAGGTTGCTTCTTCCTTCATAGTTCATTTTCCAACCTGCTCTTCGTTAGAATTAGAATCGAGTTATTTTTGAAAGTTGAGTGTTTAGCACAGCTCTACTAGATCCAAACGAGAAGTTGAGAGCAGGAACTCTATCAAACACCTCTAAGGGATAGTGAACTAGAACCCAAAAGCTGAAATCGAAACAAGCAGAGCCTATATCAGAGAATAGCAGAGATCGAGAATGGGGAAGACATTTCCGTCATCATCCTCATATACCCTAGCGAGAACAAAATCTCACATATATCTATTTCCAAATAGGGAAATTTCACCTAGGTTACAGGTGAGCCTCATTGCCATCCCTAGTTAGGAGAGGGTTTCAACACTATCTTTATGTCTTTTTTCATGGTTTTTAGCTGCAGCTTCTTCAAACAGTTCTTCAAACGGTTTTCAAGTTTAAAACCATAGATGTCATTGATGTCGGTATCTACACCATCTATTAACGTCTCAAAAAGCAAAGACAAAAGACACCTGCCATACAGTGGCGGAGCTAGAGCAAAACGGAGGGGGGTGCAACGGGCCACGCGTAGAGCATAGAACGGTGGGAGAATGGGCTGGATAGGGGCGAGTGAGGGTGTTTGTTAGGCTAGGGGTACACCATATTGGGCCAAGAGGGATGCACAAAGGGTAAATGTTTACTAGTAATAACTAAAAATTTTTGGACCCGAGTTCTTGGGAACCCCCTCAAGCCCATGCAGCTCCGCCCCTGCTGCCATAGCTGAAAAGCATCCGGCAAAAATCAGAACACAGAATTTCAATTCAACATGGCATTTTTTTCATCGTTTCAACGTGGTAACTTGACGCGGTTCCACTGCCAAATGACATAGGAGATGTTTGGTTGTCAGCCACAGTTTACCACGCCTAAGGTTAGGCAAGTTTGACCAACTTTGGGAGCTGTTTGATTGCAGCCACAGTTGTGGCAAGATTCCCTTCCAGCAAACTAGGTCCCACGTGTCAATGACTCAAAAAAGTGTGGCAAGATTCCCTTAGACTTGCTAAGGTGTGGCAAAGAATTTGAGCACCTCAACTTAGGCAAGTGTGGCAATTTTTGTTGGCAAAATGTGGCTAGCAACCAAACAGCCCCATAGGGCCTGTTTGATATGGCTGCGGTTTATGGCTGTTGGCTGAAATTTTTTAATTTTAGCTATTTGCAACAAAGATTATGCAAAGAGATATACTCGCTTGCGATTTTGGTTGATACAGATATTGGGTTTTAACGTGTACTACAATAACTTGTAGACCCCGTCTTGAGAAAATAATTCATTTGAAAGTTAGGTATTGTAGCAAAAATCAAAAACCGTTTTTAGAAGCCGTTAAAGAACATACTCATATTCGATTGCGTCCCGGATTTACACGGTTTGGCTTTGCAGTGGACCGAAGTTTCGTTTTGTGTTCGCTTGTTCGTTAGGGAACGGTTAAGGTACGGAATAGGATTCAGATCAAACGCAGCAATAAAATCAGATGGAAGAGCAAAGAGATTTTGGCAAGCATGGACGTAATGTGCGGCGAATCACCGGCAGAACGCGGGAAGCGCCCGCACGCTCGAAGAAGAGTGAATCGCACACCGCACCCGAGTATTCTGGATCAAAACTGTAACACTCCCGTTTTTGGGAATAAAAGCGTCATTACCTTCCGTAACAGTCTAGGAGTTCAGTTACGGATAAAAGGAGTATCAAATCTGCTCATGAACATTTAAAAGGGGTTAATTTGATTAAAATAAAATTTAACAGTTAGTTTTAATAATTTTAAGGGCGTCCAAGCCCAAAACTTAACTTGCATTCAGAAAAGTCAAAGAAAACTCCACAGGAATACCTGAGTGCGGCCGTAACCCTAACACGGAAACATGTAACACCTTTTCTTCTTCTGATCTCTGTGTTGGGGAAATAGAGCAGCTCCCAAACACGGTCGCTGCAACAAGAACCGAGATCAGAAGGGAAAAAGACATTTGCCATTTAGATAAGTGGTAAACTTGGCTTCGTCACGTGTGTACCGTAGAGGTTGGTGATGGCATTGGAGATCGACATGACAGTGCAGATGCCCTTGCCGTTGCCGGACATGTCAAGCTTCAAGAACCTCTCCTTCACCAGCTCCAGCTCTGCATATCCCAAGCCTAATAAGGGTTGGTGAGTATCAATCAAGAACGTGTTAGCGCATTAGTGATCTATTTGTAATGGAAATGGTGTCGTGCCATACGTACCGTCATCGGTGGAGCACCGGTCGAGCACGTCGGCGCGGGGCTTCATGCTAAGCTGGCTGAGCGAGGCGATGGCCGGGGAGCGGCGCCCGATCAGCTTGGACACGACGGCCAGCTCGAATGGGCTGTTGTGGTCAACGCTGCGCTCTGAGAATGAAGACACGTCGGAGATGGTGCAGCTAAAGTTGACCACATCGAGGCTCAGCATCATCGATGACGAGCAGCATCTGCCGTCATCGAAGGCGGCGGCAGGTGGCACAGATGGACCGTTGTTTATAATTTTACCCTTTGAAGATTCTATTGCTAGTATTGTGGATGATAGTATAACTAAATCCTAATTAATCTGAACTATTAGATTTCAAATATTAAACGGCTCATATTCATTTTAAGGTACCGTAAAAGAGCTCTTAAAATCAGGGGCTACAATTTTACTATCACAACATAACAGTGGTTTTTCGGCAGAGTCTTCTCCATAAGATTGCCGGGTTACAACGTTTCCACGTCTCTTCCACGTTTACAATTGTAAACGTGAATAACAAAAAAGGACGTGCTGAACAGAGAACAAAAAAGAATAGGAAGGCAAATGGCCACAGTTTGAAAGCCGCAACAGAACCTGCCTTCAGCTCCGGTCTCTCCAGCCGACAGTTGATCACTCAAAAGTAGTAGCTGGTTACTTCCTGCTGAACTCAAGTCTCTTATTCTACTAACAAATGACAAGTAACAGGCATACAAAAAAAACCCTACCATGAGACTCCAAAATAGCAAGAAATCGACTTCATGATCAAGAGGTGACGATTACACAACGGGCGGCAGCGGCCTTGCCATCGCAGAGGACGCCTCGCCTTCCCATGTGCAGCAGCCAGGTGCCGGCTCGCCATGAAAGGAGAGATGAAGAGGAGTCTAGGAAGAAATTCTCGACATGGAGGAGAGCAGCGTCTTGGTCGGGGCAGGACGTGGGGGCAGCAGCAGCAGTGTTATGCTCTGCACCGAGGAAGAAGAGGAGGAAGAGACTGTGTCAGTGAGCTATTAGAAAAACCATGGCAGAATGGAAGAGCTAGGAAATGCGCTGCAAAGAGCGCACGAACTGTGGCTGCTGAAACGAATTGAGAATGGAGGTTTTGCCCTGCCGTCATCGTACAGCCACGGGCATGACTTCCAAACACTAGCACTTCCTACTGTGGAAACACGGCTAACTGATGAGTCGACATGGTTATTGCAGACATCTCTTGACACCAGACAATGGAACATAGATCACCTACCCAATAGTAGTGCATACAATCAGAACGATTCATATAATGGTATTCCAGCACCATGCAAGGGCCGGGCGCTGCTCTCAAGTCTCATCTCACAAATGCCCACCTAATGGTCGAGCAAAATATTCTGCATCAGCAAAATGAAGATCCGGGAAAGGAACAGGAAAAATAAGAAGACGTCTGTCTTTCATGTAAAGCTCCGGAGCTGCTGCTGGTTCAGGGGAAATTAATCTCTTTTCTCCGAGGTGATGATGGCTGGCTGCTGCTGTTATGTGCTGCTACTCTGCGATCTTAACCTTCTTTTTCTTCTTGGATTTCTCTGCTGGCGTCTGCGGCACATTTGAGGTCGTGTTGCTGTCTGCGCCACGGGCCTGAGATCCTTCCGAGGACTTGCCTGACACGTTCGAGTGCCCCAGGCTGCTTTCATCCTGTCTCTTTTGCTTGTGTTTGGGCGTTGGCTCTGCGCTCCATTGGCCTAGCGTTAGTGCTGAACCTTGGCTGCTGCGATTCTTTGACGCGCTACTAAACCGAGACATAGTCTTCCTCGAACCACCTGGAAGATCATATGCACTGATCAGTGACAATCACAATTTCATGATATATTTCTTTAATGACTGTGGTAACTCCTATATGATAAAACAACATGTTAGAAAAATGGCAGCATTTCATCAGAGAGGTGAAAGGTATTGCTAATAGCATTCCAGTACCAGTAAAGCTGGTTGGGTATAGCGGCTAAACATACAGCTACATAAAAAAATAATCAGTAAATTTTAAGCAGGCATTTTTGGAGCGATGTTTGCGTAGTGCAGCTATGGTTTTATTTAGCACAAGTTAGAATTCCATACTTGCATTCTTACTCTTTAAATGCCATGGATGAGCATTATTTGGTGTGCTTAATTCAGCCAAATTTGGTAACTCTAGTTAAATCTGCCAGTTTTATTGTTTTAACATATCACAATCTAGTGATTTCGACCTGTAGCCAGCTGGTCCTGCCTAAATTGTCTACAGTATTGACAGCAGAAAAGTGGCATCAGTGAAGAAAAAACCTCTTAAAAAGAATTACCTGCAGATTTCTTACTGCTAGGAGTAAGACTCCCAAAACCTGGTTTCTCAAATTCTTCAGGTTCAGGGTAACGAACTAAGCAAACCCGGCGTGAAATTTTCCCCACTGGAGTTTATTTTTTGTTAGTGAAAAAAATCAATTTGTATAAAGAAAGCATACAATATAAATAACAGATAAAAGAAAAAAACGGTTACTTGTGCTCATAACAAATTGGAAAGAGCAATGCATCACAGAAAGTTAAAAATGACAGATATCTTCTAGATATGCCTATACCGGTATGAAGTTAAACAGAACATATTTGCTTTCCTTCTCAGTTTGTTTATGTGCTTGTGTAAAAAAACAGATTCACTGCAGGTTATGCACACGAACAGTTAAATAGAAAACACTAATTTAGACTCATGTTATCCATATTTTACATAGTTGGAGGTAGCTATCACCAAGGTTATTAAGGCGATAAGGCGAGGCGAGGCGACCCACCCCCCTCACACCTTTTAAGCGGTAAGGCGTGAGGCGAGGCGACGCCTTACACATCTCTTAAGGCGCTAAGGCAGCAAATAAAATGAGTATTTTAGCAACACATATGAGACTCAAATGCAGCGGAATGAACACTAGCAGCATAGCGCATGTGCTTAACTCAATCCCACTGTCATCTCTCTCTTCTCCCCAGCCATCAAAGGAAAAGAACATAGAGAGTTTTCTCGTAAAAACAAAAAAAGGAAATTGTGAACGACTCAGCTAGGCCACCATCCATCCGGCTGGGAACTGCATATGTGTTTACATAACTTAGTTTCTGTTTGCTACAAGCTGATTTCATGGTTTAGGGGCAGTAGATCACACCCAACCCAACCGGCCCATCATAGCCATCCAAACCAAACATCGGACGGCCCATACCAACCAACCCCATATAAACTCCCTTCGGCCTCTGCTCTGGCACGCACGCCTCCACAAAACCCTAGCCCCCCTCACTTCCTCACCACGGCGGCGGCGGCAACGGCGGCAAGAGGACAAGATGGCGACCTCGACGGCGCGTATGGTGAAGGACGTTAGCCCCCACGAGTTCGTCAAGGCCTACTCCACCCACCTCAAGCGCCGAGAGACTAGAGCGGCGAGATGGAGGTGACGCCGGCCGCCACCTAGGGTTCCAGACTTCCAGGTGCTTCGCCTTCTCTCTCTGGTTCTCACTTCTCCTCAGGTCGCTAGCACTCGGGTCGTCGAGTTTTAGTCGCGGGCGTCGCCTCAGGCACCAACGGCAAGGCGACGGCGACGCCTTGACCCTTGGGAGCGCCTTACCGCTTAGGCGACACTTAAGCGTCGCCTAAACGACGCCTTAATAACCATGGCTATCACACCTGCTTGTTTTCATAATCCAACTTTATGTCTAGCAAATAACACTGATTCTCCATAAACCCACAACATTGGAAGCTTTTATTCTAGAAGACATTCTTTATCAGTTGCAGACATATGTTCCAACTTCCAGTGTGTCACTTAAACTCTTAGATTTAGTTTCATGACATATCCCAAGATTGCATTCATTTGATGCTTTAACCCAGAGCTATACGTGTGCACTGTAACTCATAAGAGTTGACAGGTAACCTAACAAAGATAAGTGCCATGTCCTGTTTCTTCTTTTGTTTCCCTTGAAGATCACAACAGTCCAAATTAACAAGTAACATCGCATGGTGCCATAACAAACTAAAATTAACATTTTTCAGAAATTGAACAGGGTGCTACAAACTATCATGTACTGGTATTCTTGATAGCAGAAGGCTCACTGTGTTCTATCATGATTCATGAACCAGTGAATTAATGTCTTGGCAAAAAACAAGAAATAATATCAAGAGATGTTTCTACCTAATGAGCACTAACTTAGGGTTTACCAACCCATCAATTGTGCCATCAATATGGCCCGTAAATACTAAACCAAGAAAACTAAATATGTACATACAGGGCATTTCAGCAAAATTCATATTTCAACAAGGGAAAAATAGCATCTGTGCAATATACTGTATAACTAAAGTATTAAGTTGACATTTCGGCATACCAGCTTTCGTTTCTGATCCTGATGGCAGGAAGACAGTAGCGTCTGGCTGCTGAGCAGCAAAGCTGACAAGTTCATAAGATTTCCCTGCCAAATAAAGAACGTTAGATATAGCTGTATTTTTGTGGAAAAGTATCGGTATTTATTTGCCACAATGATTGAAGAATGGTAGTTTCAACCTATGTGAAGGAACTAGAGATGCCAACTAGGACTACAACTTCTTACTGATGGGTAGCATGTCATCAATCTAGCTTCAAGTCAAGGAGTTAATGGGCCATTACATAGGAAACTGACGAGGAAATTGCACTTCAACAATTATACATCTTGAGTCTGGACATCCGCAAAGAGTAACATCTTCTTTTTGTACACTAAAGGGTAACATCTTGATTTCGATTTCTATTCTTTAAAGAGTCCATAAATAACTAGTAGTTTGTTGCCTAAAGATAAACAAGCAAATTAGTAGAACAGGAAGTTCAGTACGAACTAAAAACTCCAGCTGATACTTGATTTGGGCTGCAAAACACAACTGACAATCAAAGAAAATCAGCATTGACTTAATCTTCTTAAGAGAATGGGAGAAAAAGTTCACGATGGGAATGCAAGTGATTCCGTTGATAGGATTAGCATTGCTTTCTTTAGGAAAAAAAAGGGTATATGTATTGCTCTTTGGGAAAATCAATCTGATCAAAGCTGAAGTGCGATTGAATTAGCCAAATTCAATTGTTGTCTGAATGCTCAGAAACTTTAAAATCGTCGAACCATGCAATTAATCAAGTGAAAACAATTGCAACATAATTCATGGTATTTATCTTACCCGAGGAACTCTCCAAACTGCCCAAGGTTCCATCGTGGTGTAGCTTAAGGGAAACTTCTTCACCGTGAAAATCAGAAACATCCAACTGTGTCGTAAAACAGAAAACATTACGTTGGACCTAAACAGTGCAGCATATTAGCAGCATGCCACAGGGGCGGGAAAAATCCACGTTACCTGGTGTATAGGCCACTGTATTAGCCAAAATTCCGTTGAGTCTGTTGGCGAGATGTCAAGAATGGCCTCCTCTTTGTTCTCTTCAAATGCCGGTCCAGGCTCATAGCTACAATAGTTGCAGCAGGTTACTTCAGACGCAAAAGAACAGTCACACAACTTACAAGAGATGTACTGGCAAACAAAATACGGCATTTCTGACAACTCATGTTTGAGGCATTTCTGACATTTGGAACAGGGCTGCAACTACCTAAACCACTAATTCGATTTGTGGGCAGCAGTTGCATATCTACCAAGTAAGTTTTATTTGGAACAAACATCGTCGAGATTTACAGTAGAAAGATGCTATGGCTTATGATCGAACCATCCTACAGCAATACAAGGCCTCCATGTAATCGAGTAGTAACTTCTGAAGAAATCAAGGCCTAGCGAGAAATTTCGATATTTGACACTGAATACGTGAGCCTCTCAACATTTAACCCCCAATTCGCACGCCTTTGAAAATTTAACCATGTCACTACGAATTCTTTTGATTCAAGGGATTCTCCCCATTTTCTCTCTTTTTCTATTTTGACACTTATCACTGCAAAAATGAAGAGAATCCCTTGAATCAAAAGAATTCGCAGTGACAGGGTTAAATCTTCAAAGGCGTGCGAATTGAGGGTTAAAAGTTGAGAGGCGCACGTATTCAGTGTCAAATATCGAAATTTCTCAGGCCTAGCTGACTCTTGGTACCAACGACGGCGCTAAGAACTTCTCTAAGCAAGCAAGAGAAGGTTGGGATCATACCGGGCCCTTCCTGCCCCCTTCTTCACCATCTCTACCGCAAAAACGATATCTCTCCCTCGTTTTCCCCCCTGGAGTGATCTCCCCACAACCCAAGTGCTCAACGGGCTCACGAGGTAAGGAAAATCCTGCGAACGACAACAAAACAACACCACGCTAAAGCCTCAGCTCCCTCCCTGCTCGTGCTTGTGCTGACGCGACCGCGGGAGGGAGGGCGCTTGAGGGGTGGCGAAGGAGCGCTCCGGCGAGGGGAGGGGATGGCGGCGGCAATGGAGAGGATTGGAGCAGTCGCGTGGCCGTGGTGAATGAAACCCTGGGCTTTTGGTTTGGGCTCACATTAGTCACCGATCAGAAGATTGTGGTATGCTGCGATGGCGGCGTCGAGCGTGCCACTCGGCCCATGGGCTGAAAGCGCGCGGGTCGGACCATTTGTATCTATCGGCAGCAAGGGCGTATAGGGGTGCATATGGAGCCAACTGCTCATCTTATCGAATTTTTTTTTAAATTGGCATATTTTAATTTAATATCATTTTACGATAATTTAAAATTATTTTTAGAAACGAGCTAACGAGTCGAGCCGAGCCGAGCTTGAGCAAAATTCAAATTCATTTGAAATCAACTCATTTTAATGTTTAACAAATTAACAAGTATAATTGAAACAATGTTGAACCGAACCAACGAGCCCACCAACGAGCTTTTTTTCCACCCCTAAGGGCGTAGCCACCGGAGGCTTGTTGCCTTCCCTTCACGATACCGATAACCCTGTACGAGATATTTTTATTGTATTTTCTTTAGTTTTATTTCTCTTTTATTGTATGAATTTAGATATGTTTATCTTAATTTAGATTGATTATTTTTATTTTTTGTTAAAAATAACTTAGTCCTTCGGGACTTCCCTCCAATTTCGGTTTCGCCACTACACGGTAGTGAATGCCAACCGTGCAAACATAAACGCGACCCAACTCACGTGAAGTGTCCAGGTCATCGGTTGGACCGCTAGTCTGCCAGTTGAACCACGGGTCTAAAATATTAATGTTTTATACTGACTACGACTAAAACTATGAAAAATTTGTATTTTGAACAAGAAAAATATGAACAGCTATTAACTCAGGAATGAAAATAGCACTCGCGGTTAACCTAAGAACAGGCAGTAAGGGCCTGTTTGGGAGGGCTCCACCACTGAAAACGTGAATCTGGAGCAGCAGCTCCACCGTGGATCTGGGATCCCACCATGGAGTGTTTGGCTTGTACAGCAGCTCCAGACCCACGAAATTGAGGTTTTGGTGGGAATGGCCACTTTTGGTGAGATAGGGTGTGTAACCAATGGCATTGATGGGTAATTACCACCCAACTCCACGGTGGAGCACCCCTTGAGGAGCTCCATGAAATCCATGGATCTGGCCCTCAGATTCAGGATTTTTGTGGATTCAGATTTCGCGGAGCTGGAGCGTTTGGGTAAAATTTCGTGGAACGGAGCTGTTTTTCGTGGATCTGGAGTTGGTGTAGCTCTTCCAAACAGGCCCTAAATTGCAAGCTATGCAAATACCGCGCTGTTGGCCACCACGAAGGTATGCCTTGACTAATCCTTGATGCTGTTGGCCAACTTGCAAGCTTGGGCTGGGTCGCCGAGGGGCAAGGAGGTTGCCAGAGTTGGTGCGGCCGGATCAAGTAGCTGTTCCGACATCCCCGTTTTGCACCGTTCTTTGAACACGCTAGAATGAGCTCGATGTGAACTTTTGCGCCCCATGCATGTTGATCACTCAAATCCAGACGCGACTCGTAATCAAGCTCGTGCTAAATTCTCTTGATGAAAAAACCAAAGCTCGTATGCGTATTAAACAAGAGAACTAGTAAAAAACTGACGTGGATAGATAACTTAAGCTGTACATGTTAATATAATGAGACTTATACAAAGAGTATAAATAGTCTTAAAAACAAGAGTTATTCATGAGGAATAAACAAAGTTTTAATCAATAATAAAAACTGAAAACTACTCATAAGTTGGAACAATAACCTACTCGATGACCAGAACAATACCCCTCTCGAAACCGAAAAGAGTCTTAGAAATGACAGTACAGAGTTATAATAAAAAAAACGCCTCAAATAGCCACGTTTGACCCTAGTCAACACAAACACCTTTGGATATCACGGTTAGTGCAAGTTGATGCAGAGTTCATCACGAACACGAAGATATTCCTAATCATAATCTCTGATCACTTTGCATTACTAACTAATCATACTGATCGAAATATATTTTTTGAACAAAAATTGATTGAAATCTTCAAGTGGTCAGACCCGATCGAATAATCTCTACTAATATAAAAGGGGAGTCTATTCATTCACCATCTCCTCCCTTTCGCTCCCATCAATAGTGTAGGTCAAGCATTTCAATTGTTTTTTAGTGAAAATTTTTAAGGCCAGCTTCGATCACAGGAGTGTCACAAGAAATAGTTAAAAAAATCTTGCATAAATTAGAAAAATCCAAAAAATCATAATTTTAATTTTTAATTAATCATTTACCAAAAGATAAATTATCTTGAGTTTCATAAAACATCTTGTTGAGAAAAAGAATTCACATAGTATGAAATCCAAGATAAATCCGTGACTTCATATTTGATTATATTAATTATCTTTTTAGGAAATCGTTGCAATACACGAGCAACTAATTGAAACTAGTAGAGTGCCCGTGCTAACGCTACGGCGGCATTTGAGGGATGCACATGAAAACAACCAAATGACAACCTTGCAGTGATAGTAGTGTGCCCGTGCTAACGCTACATTCCAATCAATTACGACTGGTTCTGACCACTTCTGTTGCCGTACGACCACTCAGGTAGCCGTTCGAACACGTGGACTTGTTGGCGTGACCATTTGAAACTATTAATGAAATCCTGTGATTGACATTTCCTCATTATTCACAAGTAAAATGCTGATGGCACAAAAAATAAAAATGCAGAGATTGGACATTTTGCGGTACCATTCCAAGGAAGTTTTTAAGGAATTCCCGAAAAACATATGATGAAGAAAACAGTGTATCATGTCAACCTTTAATGGATGGGTTGGCGCTGTTTACTTATAGCGCAGAGCCTTAGCTCGAGGATATATAGCTTGAATGAAAATCACAACAAAGCATGCTTGGACATAGTTTTTATGCTTTGAGGAGAGCCATACGGATCATAGAGAACGCCTCCAACTTCAAGCTAGATGAACATAATTGGCTTCTTGCAAGGAAACCGATCTTCACGATAGCATTACGCATAACACTTGCGGCAAAATGGTTGTGAAATGTAACAAAAATAATTCACCATTCTTGCTAGGCATATACTTTTCACGGTATACAACTGAATCAAGAGAAAGTAAAAAGTTGAGTATAGCTCTCGGTTCATATATCAAGGCAAGAATCGCAGCCTTCCCAATTTGTTTCATCGTGTCTCAATGTGAGAGCACCAGAGACACATGTAGTAATTCCAAGAAACTGGATCGATTGCAAGCTTACGGAGCATTTGGTTCATCGACTTCTCAATGTCATCTTCAAAAAGTAATGTAGTAAATTATTGCTAGCTGCGTGCTATCAAATCTTCTGAGTGATGCCCCAAGGTAGCACGACCTTGGAATCAATAAACAAAATGTCATGCAAATAACCATGGTAGCTGAAACCAGTACTTTAAGTAGTAATGATTATAACTAACATAAGGACAAACAAGAAAAAAACTTCATGATTCAAACAAATGATCAATCAAGTTGGTCCCTGCTGATAGTTGCACAATCTTTGATGTTGGAAAACTCAACTGAATATCCTCTGCTTTTCTTTTAGAGCACAAACGACTTCAGGAGTACAGAGGAAAACGTCTAGATGAGAATTAAGAGAGAAAAAGAGTGCTCCTGCATGTACTGACCATTTTTATGTTTGGGGCGGAAGATCCAAGCCAATATCCTGATATTATATCCTAAATCAGTGAAGGGATGCAGACTAAGTCTACAAGGCTCTAAAATATATAACTCTTTCCCCCTATTTTCTTTAGAAAATCTTTTCCCTTTTATCCTCAAGGAAAAGTACTATTTTGCAATGCTATGATTCACACAGTGGACTACATGTCTACAGTGCTGTAAATCTTGCAATGCTATATTTGTGTTTTTCCTAATAATAGAGCAATGCCTCCTGTAATCCTGCATTGCAGTGCTATTACTCACATAATGAGCATGTCAACACAAGAAGAACACAGCTGATTGCAATATGAAAACGTAAGAATCACCTCAAGACAATATAACCAGTCCAAGATATATTCATGCGCAGAGAAAGATAAATGAGATGAAGCCCCTGAAACAAAGAACGTTGATTGTTAGTGAAAACAAAAGCTTTTAGTGTCGCATTATCTTCATACGATATCATGAAAACAAGGAAATGACTGAAATTGCAGAGCTGACCATAGAAGTGTGATTTCGATTCAGGAGAAACCAAGTTACTATATCATTATTATCGTTATAAATCTAAAGTTGCAAAACAAGGTAATAAACAGCTAACACTATATATCACCTCCTCCTGCTCTGGAGTCAGATCAACAGATTGCCCATTGTAAAGCATTTTGACACCATGAGGCTTGTATGGAGGGGGGAAAATAACACCATTGTGCACCAACTTAGTCCATTTCTGTCCACCACCAGATCCAGGAGGGACCTTCATTGTCTTTGAGAACTGAGAATTTTTCATTGTTTTCTTTGTTTTCATTTTCTTGCTCTCATCACTGCTCTCAGCACTGATATCAGCCTCGACGAGTATTCTGTGGATATATTCGTTCACTTGAGGATTATATGAGCAAATTTGTAAACAGAAACTTACTGTATGTTCACATGCAGTAAACTTAAAACATTATTAGCAAGTAGCAATATAAACTTACGTTCTTAGCCAACAGCCATATCCCATGATTACGGACTTCCACTACAGGCATTTCCATCCTATAAAGGGCAAGCAGATGGTATGACCGTTATTGGTCGGTATTAAAACCGGTATGGTTGGTATTGACCGGTATTGATTGGTATTAAAATTGGTACAAAACAAGATAAAATTTGTAAAAAAATTTCTATGTGAAGGTTTGGATAGAGAACCTCTTAGCAATTGAGAGAATCGCTCCAATGTCAAAGCCTTCAATTGGATCAGCTTTTATAGCACAAAGTTCCTCATTAGTTTCACGTGCAACCTAGCAAACAACAAAGTAAATAAAAAATAATTACCCTGGATAGGCACAGTTTACATCCACAAGAATTATCCGAATCTTTATATTAAGTTACCAATTACAAAAGGGATATATTATGAATGCACCACCGAGCTACTCAATTATGCAATCAGAGCAATATTAACCGGATATATAATATATATTTACAGACAAAAACTGATGTGTTTTATGCTGTAATTTTCACTTTCAACTCAAAAGCAGAGACAGTGAATAGGTGTCACAAGGCTATTAAAAACTAAGTCCAGGGGAAAAGGGGACAGGGCATCGCAATTAAATTGAACCAAGCATTAGTCTAGCCGTATAGAGTTCCTCATCCAACTAACTGGTAGAATGACTACTATGGTAATCGATGAATGCACTATCTCAATAACTCAAGAAGATAATGTGACACATATTACATAGTGATGCACGTGGATAACATATGATTAATAATTGAAGGCCAGTGCTTCAAACCATGCATAGTGTACCAAAAGCAACGACAAAGACTTACGGGATGTCTTTGCTGCCTCAGTCCATAGTTGGAAGGCAATGGAAGTTCGCATCCAAAGAAAGCTATCACCTTTGTTAAGTGAGACTGAAATAAAAATGAGAAATTTAGCTTCTTATTGATGAGTATAAATATTGCAGTGTTGAAATAGTTAACCAACCATATGCAACAATTAGTGAAACTTAATAAAAACATAGACATTCTATTTGCTCAGAAAATTGTCACATCTCATACCCAAAAATAATTTAACACATCAAGGAATCTAGACAGGAGAAATGAAGCAAAAGCACAATTCAACATATGCCGGAGGCACGATTACACATCCCAAGTCACTTGCAAGCGATTTGGCCCATTTCAGATGGGAAGTGGATCTTCTACATATGGCAGGACATGAACTTCCTCCCATTATATGCCATTCATATAAAAATGAAGGCAATCAAATATTTCTCCCACTATCCCTTGACTTCTTTCATATCAGAAACACCAAATTTTAGTCAGGCCTAAACATCCAAAAGATATTTGATTTAGCCTCCATTAACTCCATTATAGACTTGCAGAGGATAAAATGCCGTTGTGGAAACTCTATAGTGCAGCGGGGTCCACTTCCTTCAAATTGTACTGACAAGCTGGAGCAGTTGAATTGGACAAACCACACACAAATGCATAGCATCTGCGAAACATCCTTACCAATACCATCTTCACGCACTCTGTGTGCAACCAACAGCGTCCCACCAATCCACACTAGCCAATAGACTCCACCAAAATCGCCAAAAACATTGCGGTTGTCACAAACAAATAAACCATTTAAATCAAGCATCTATTAGCTTGGGTGCATACCTATCTGCTATTGCCCGTTTCCACACAAATGAACCGACCTTTGTGCAATCCATCAAAAACCACCCTTATAGTATCGACATCTCAACTTTATGAGTGATTACATGTCCGCAATGTTAGAAACATATTCATCGTAGATTTTGCATGTCTGCAATGTTAGAAACATATTCATCATAGATCATAGATTCCCGCCCGTGAGAACGGTGACTCCGCCTCTTGCGATCGGTGAGGAACCTCTCGCCGCTTAGCCACTCCTGCTGGTCCTCTCCCGAGGCGCGCGTGCTCTGCTCGCTGCACTGCCGCTGCTCCGCCGCGCCTCCGCTGCTGCGGCGCCCTCGCCTCCTTCTCGGTGTCGATGGAGATGGCGGCGCGAGGGGAGGCGTTGAGGTGGACGCAAGGACCGGGCTATGGCGACGTGTTGGTGAGGACGGCAAAGGAACAAATAAGGTTAGCACTTGCATCTTGATTTATTAAGAAATAGTCATTTAGGACATTACTTACCACCTTGTCACCATTCGAGAACATATTTATACACAATATTCTTGGTGCTCTTCCGGTTGGATCTAATTCCTTGTTTGGTTTAGCCAAAATTCTTGTTGTTTGCTGGACACACCCTTGACAAGGCAACATAGAGCGCCCATGTGAGAACACTGCTCTGGAAGATATATCCCAACATTTGGGATGGTTTGCCCTGAGCTTTATTTATGGTCATCGCAAAACTCAAACGAATTGGGAATTGTTTCCTCTTGAACTTGAAAGGAAGTGAAATATCATCGATGGAGACATAGGGATCCTAGGTATGAACACCCTTTTGCTGCATGGTGCCCACCAACTATTTCTGCATCAATTGCATTGTCTTGGAATGCTCTAACCATTAGTCTTGTTCCATTGCACAAACCATTGTTAGGATCAAGATTGCGGAGAAGGATTACAGGCGGTTGGATTTTATTTTGAGCTCATGCGGGGAGACCATTTGGAGTGATGGAGTTCGAAGTCAATAGGGTAGTTATTTCTTGAATCGTCATCGGCAGTCGAAGCTATGATAAACCTTTTCCTCACTGGAAACTTGTCAATCATACTTGCATTTAGCTGATCCACATGTTCATTTGTGGTAGACAGGATGGCACGTGTGCTCATATAAGTGATGATCTTGCGTTTTTGTCAAGTGATGGGAAGACTTCTTGAATGAGTTTGTTTATCGATTCTTCGTTGTCCAGTATAGGCAATCAACATATCATCCGGAAGGCGTACATAATCATCTCCAATTGTCTCTTCGTTCCATTCCCAATTCTAAGGAGGTAACTGCAAACCATGGGTCGATCGAGCCCTCATGTTACGTGACAACCGTATCTTCCTTATACTTTCCCACAAATAAGATCGCTGCAATGTAGGATCTGCACACATGCTCTTGTCCCACGTGGTACCACAGTAGCACCTGTCTAAAATCTCCACCAAATACCATAACCTTTCCCCAAATGGCAAACAAGAATGCATAATATCTTGTAGGGACCTATCAAGACACTCAAGCGCTAGTCGCTTTGTCATCGCTACTTCATCCCGGATAATTAAGGATGCCATACGCAGTAACTCTGCGATGCCACTTTGCTTTGTGAAGCTGCATGTGCTATTGTCGCAAGCTTAATTGGGATTTTGAACCTTGAGTGTGTTGTCGTCCTCCGAGCAATATCGACGCCGCAATACCGTAAGATGCGATTGCAATGGCAATTAATCCTCTGAGCGCACTCTACCAAGAAGTGCCTTATATAGGAATGTCTTTCTGTTCCTCTGGACCATCCACGAAAAACACTTGGCTCTTCTTATTCATTACACAATTTAATATTTCATCAAATCCTTCACGTTGTTCCTTGTTAAGAGATGCATCTATATCCAAATGTTCTTGGTCGACAGGCACAGCAAGTTCCTCCCTAACCACTTTCATAATGTCATTGTTAAATTCATCTGCTTGACACAAGAACAGGAACATGAAATAAGTAAATAAATATAAAATAGTTAAAAGAGCAAATTAGGATTTTATTTTGAGTTATAGTCAATCTTATCGATGAAGGCACTATATTGACATCCAAATATACTATTAAAATAAAATATTTTTTTAGAATAATATTAGTGCTGAAAACATTACCCGTATCATTTAGCTCAGGTAGATCATAATTCCTGATATCCTTCCCCATTGACTGAACTACTACCCGAATGTCCCTGAGAACCATTTGTTCTACGACTGCTGTGTTAGGATTGTTTCGGCTATAATCTTCAGAGAAAGATTCCTTGTGCTTGTCCCACAATCCACGGATGTTGGTGGCCTCACAAAACACAAGAATAGTCGCAAATAACCTTCGCAGAGCTGCAGGCATCTGAAAAGTTGTTGCCTCACTCAATGAGTCATCAATAGTTTGATCCCTTTCTATGAGTCCTCTCTTCTCGCATGCTTCTCTGAAAGTAGGGTGCGTGATTCCAGCAAATCGTCCTTAAATTCTCAAATGAGGTTGCACCTCGTACATGATTTAAAAGCACTCTCAAGAAATATCTTTCTCCTTCATACGGGTGTGCATACACAATACGCCCCACCTGTCCCCTCTGCTTTCTTCTATGCCACGCCTTCTTACCACTAATCCACCAGTGAGTGTTCGGGATCTCTATACAAAAATTTCCTTGCATAACTATCAAGACGGTTCAATGTGAAGTATTCGTGAGTGTCGTCATAGTTGCGAGATGGCTTTTGACAACATCGTTGAGATTTGCTGTCTCCTCAATAATAACAGACTGCATATTAGGTAGATGACACTGGAGCTGTAAAACAGATGGACAAACTCCAAAAAGGTGGAAGCCGAAAATCCTATGTACAGCTTACGGGGGTGATATGTATCTTGCATCCAGATCTTGACGGATCTCATTGATTACTCCAGCAGGATCAATAGAGAATTCTGCACGGTCATGGCCTTTGTGTACATACTTAAACAAGTACTTACAAGCTTTGATGCTTGAGCAAGCTTCAACATTTATGTGGCAATTATATGTCATAAGCAGCCCAGGATTGTATGGAACCACCCACCTATTGTCCAACTCGGCACCTCTTACTTTCACACGCCGTCCATCATCCCTCCTCCTATACAAAGGATATGAATCTTTGCCTTGCTGTGTTGCTGCACAAAACTGTCTAGGATAGCGAAAGCGACATTCTCCATTAACCATACAAGCACACTTTCCATTCAAGACCCCACATGGGCCATGCAGCATATGCTTGATGACCAGGCTATGCAACACAGGGTATTTATCCTTGTCTGGTAGCTCTGCGAGATGACTTTGTCATAAGCATCCGGGTTGTTAAGTTCTGCCTTTCTTCATAATCGTAGGATGTGTTCATGTGGAAGTCCCCTCTTACGGAATTCATGACATGGACATATCTTGCCACATCTCCAAAATACTTTTTCTTGATCAATAAATCTTTTAAGGACCGCACTTGGCCTCAGTATACTCTTGAAACCGTGTCCGCCTATCTTGTGGTTTTGTCCGTGCTCAAGATTTTGAGTAATCTCCTCCCAAGACGGATTGCAAGTCATGGTGATGAAGTAATCTGGTTTCCCAAAATCTGGACTATAGCCATTGCATTAAGAAATCGCTGCATCATGTCACGATCGCCACTGGGAAAGCTGCGAGGTAGCACTATTCTCTTGCCAACCTCTGAAGCCCTTGTCTCTCCAAAGAAATTACATCAACCAAACCCTACGTGAAAATTAAAAATTTACAGCATGGATGATTAATTAGTGTATATTGATTAGGCTTGAATTGTTGTGACATAATATTTTGCAATAATAAAACATTGCATAACTCACGATATAGTTCCGCGTATGAGTTTCGGTTATCGGGTTAGAAAACCAATCAAGCCTCATAGACTCGATCTTTATGTACATGTCAACGGCCCATTGTTGGAAAAGTCGTCCCCAAATAGCAATATGTTAAAAAGCCCTCTCTAACTTGCATCAAAAACAATAGTACTCTCTTGCTGTTACAAATCTTCCAGTTGTCTTTCTTCCACCATGGTACTCATGTATTCACCTTGTTGTACGTCCGCGCCATCCTCACCATGCTCTGTCTCAAATGGAAATTATATATTAGTATGTACCCATGCGTTTTATTAAGGCATTGGAAATTAAATCATGTTCGTACTTTTGTTGGATATGTCGGATCTGTTGCATCTGTTGGATCAACAGAGGTGTGTCCTTCCATATCAGTGACTATATCATTGTACGGCATAAATTTATTCCAGCCAGTTTCTCCCTTAGGGTAAAATATCGGATATGCCAATGGATCATAACATCCATGATATGCTTTGATATAGCGCGCGATCCTCCTCGGCATACACAAGCACACTCCTATCAAAACATCTTTGGGGATCATTGCCATCTAACCAGATAGCCGCCACTTGTGACGCCGTGGGTGCATTGTACCTTGTTTTCAGCAAAGAAATATATGTATAAAATCAATCATTGATTTATTAATAAAAAAATCAAATTTATTTGTAGAATAAAAATATTTTGCAATACATAAACATATCCCTGAACATGTGTACCTTCGTTGGTCTGGCGTGACATTAGTATTGAGTTCAATAACATAGTCATCAAGATTTGGAATAGCTCCAACTCTGTTAAAGGTCTGTACATATGGGTTGCCTTCCATTATTCGCAGCACAGTTCTGATAAGATTGATATCTAGGTCAGGCGATCTCTGTACTCTGTGCGCCAAACTGTCATCCTCTGTATCATAAAAGTAGAGTTGCAAGTGGCGAGGTCCTTTAGAACACTGGAACCAATCGGTCGGCGATGGTACAAGGCCCCATGCACACGAAATGTATATATACCGATCCACGCGCGGTGGCAACTCGTCGATCCAAGGTTACTCCAAGGCTCGTGAAAGAGAAATGAGCGTTGAAGTACCTAATATTTTGCCTGAAATATTGTGCATCATTATCTACGACTTGTGAATAACCTTTTAATTCGTGGCACTGTGGAACATGTACTTTTATCTTTCCTTTTCGCAATGTAATCCGGTGGTTCATATTGAAATCTCATTGCTGCACAATTACAAGCGGTTAGGCACCTTTCTCAAAACATGGTGCCTATCGGGCACATTTTGGTAGACATAATCATAAGGATCTTCATTGGTATTCAAATCAACACCATTGACATCGACACGATAGGACTCGAAGGCACCATCTCATATGAAAGCAAGCACCGTCCGTCATTACACAACATTAATAAGCGAAACACCGTGATGACACACAAAATAAAGTTACCTTCACCAACGTACTGCCTAGTCTCATCGTCATCAAGAAGATCATCAATATCCAAGGAATGAGGTGCCTCCAGATGTTCCTCTGCATGATGTTTGCTCGAACATTAGGAATAGAACACACCGACTGACTGTGTTATTAAAATAAAATAAACAAAGAAAAAGAACACACCTTCATCAGATTGATTGTTTATAGGTTCGAACAAGGCACTATCATATTCTATATCATTCTGTCCTATATGCAATGTTTCCTTCACCAAGACACCGACTGACTGTATTCTCATCTTTTTTTGTAGTCCCTATTTCTCTCGCAACATGTTTTCCTTCTTGTGCTCATCCATATTGTTGTACATCTCTCTTTTTGCAAGGGCCCTTTGCCTATTTGAGCTGCTAACTGGCCACCATTGGGTGGAAAACATTGGCATGATCAGATGATCTATTCTATTATTATACATATAGCACAACATGCTACTATTGCTTGCACAAATTTAAAAAAAATACAAGGATGACACCTGGAGTTGCCGCACTTGCATTCAACAGAGTGTGGCTTGACAGGTTGTTGGGCACACAAGAAGTATCATAGGTCGATTGTCTTCTCCGGACATAATTATAATTTCTATGTAGCCAATCCGTGTTGTTATCCGGACAGACATTTTCCTTGTCCTCATCGTTTGATGCTCGGAGAATACTTGAACACGCTCCATATGGTGCTTGTTGACCTATCATGGAGCAGGATGAAACATTAATTTTTCATTGTCCGGACATAATTATTATTGCTTAATAAAGAGTAACATTTCAAATAACAAAGGAACCATTATTAAATAATAAATAAGCAATACCATGATCGAGTCCTATAGTATGTGTTGATGATTCTGTCCTCTTCAATACTCGTTGTTCCCGCGCTTTTATTCCTTTCTTCTCTTTGCTCGTTGGATTCCTCACCTTTATCCTTGCTCGGTATTCTCGTTGTTTTCTATTCCTCTCTTCCCTCTTTCGCTCGGCCTCATCCACAGTGTGCTGCAAGTGATTTTAAAGCGAGAAGGTTATAAAAATATCGAAAGCAATTCATCACACAGTAAGCGCTCATACTGTGTTGTTGTTTGTTATATCGCCTAAGCGATGCGCTCTGCTTTCTGCTTTGACATGTCCTTTTTTTTATTTAACCAGCCATCAACATGCAAAACCAACCTGAGAAAGATGCAATCACCAATGTTTAAAATCGCAACAGTTTTAAATTATCATATTTAGATGAGAATGCAATCATGACCTTGCTTTGCTATATCCAACAGAGTAAAAAAACACTTTAAATTCAATTCCTGTATTGGATTTGGATCCGTAGGAAACCATAGCACAAGAATCTTCATAGCAAGAGTCATTCTTCACGCGCTCAAAAGGTTACTTATACATCAAGCAGTAATAAAGTAAAAAATCGTATTAAAGCATCAGATGGGAGAGTTTAACCTTATCTAAATGAGTTTGTATCATAAGATGGCTCAATGGCTTATTAACTTTGTAACAACCCCAAAGCTTGATTGTTAGGTAAACTAAATGCTTCTCTAGGTGAACCATCGCTTACACTCCTGCTAGCATAAACACGCTTAGCCATGAAGCCCAATAAGATCATATCTAAGCCAGGGACCCGTCTTGCGAACAAAGCAAGTATAATGGAAATATATGTTTGACTGAATCTGTCCACAATAACTCCTCTGCGTAGTCACGAAAATCAATCAATATAGGAGCATAAACTATGCCATCATACAAAATTAGGATGAACCAATCCAAAATGCTCCACACATTAGTAGTGGTTCCTCAAACAAGAGTATTCTTGTGGTCATGCGTTTCTCCATAAATCAATCACAAAAGGAAAAGGACATTTCAAAGTGCTTAAGATTGTAATTAACATCTTATAGTTGTACTACAACCACCAAATTAGTCGGCTACTCTGTAGCGAACTTCAATTAATATGCATGGAAATAATGCTCGAGGACTATTCTCAAAAGAAGTTGTGTTTACTCCAAGAGTTTTGATCGTAACTTTCAGTGATACAAGAGCCATAGCAATTGGCAAAGATCTTTTCAACAAGCCAATCAAAGAACATATTCTTACAGTTGAAATGCATTTTAAAGCAACCAAAGTTTGAGTGATATTGCTCTATAACTTAATGTTGGTCATCTTTGAAGTGCAAGAAAATGCTATTAACTCATTCGATCCCGGGTCCTCTTATTTTCTTCTGCTTTTAATCACACACAAAAGCCCCTTTATAATGTAACTACATCCACGAATCAATCAGAGCCCAATTCGTGTGAATCATCCTTTTCTGCTTCGTGTGAATCTTAACAAAAATCCTTTTATAATGTAACTTAATGTTGGCTTGAAGAGCCAGCGGCACAGAAAATCCAGCCTAATTATGGCATGAGCAGCACCGAATGCACAATGACCTCCTAGTTTCTTTGGAGAAGGATACAAGGCAACACAGTAATATTGGTGTGCATTGTGTGCACCTACCTCCCTTAGAATCTCTGAAGGGAAGCCCGTGGACTGAAATGTCATGAATGGCGCTGGAGCCTCATTTCCCTGTAAACAAAACAAATGGAATAACTAAGCAACACAGAACATAACAACCAGGAATGATTGAGGGGTATAAAAGTAGCTGAACACATACAACGATAGTAATCTCATGCTTAGTACGATATGCTTCTGGTGAGATGCGGTTTCCTTTGGCAGCCTGTGAAACTGGATTAGTGGATGGCACATTCATGCGGGGTTTACTCCACTGCAGAACACATCCGGAAAACAGGATAGCATGTTATGTAATGCCATTGGGGAGCGGAACAAGAAATGTACATCAATTATGATCATGCTCTATGTGTTGACGGTACCTTTGGCTCTTTGCTATGTCATTCTTGCTATGCTATTGTCGTAATCTTCTTGTATTTATGGTGGAGCAATGCGGTGTAATATACATAACATGTAGCACGTGTTCGACGCACAAGTACCTCAGAAGGATCGCTCCCGCCTTGTGGTCACCAAAGGGCACATTCGCATGCGGCTTCTGCAGCTTGGCGCGCGCAAAAAAACAGGATTGCATCTCATGACATTTCGTGGTTAATGAAGTAACGGTCATTAATATGACCTTTGCGTAATTATTTCCTTCTCCTTTTTAGGGATGGAAGGCGATTAGGCGAGCCAAAAACCAAACTTTACGCTTCATTATTACAGAGCAATCTTGTTGTAAACATCTTTGGTGTGCATGATGAGGCAAATGCGGTCATGGATTACATAATGTATGTAACATTAACATGTGAATGATAGGAAAAGAGAGATGCTAGTGCACCTCGAAATGATCGGGAAGGCGCGTGCGGCGGCAAGTTTAGAAGTTTTAAAATTTTTTAAAAATTACCATATATAAGTAGAGGATATGTTTTTCAAGATCAAACTCGATTCGGTATGCAAGATAAAAAAAAGACAAATTCTTGCTGAAATAGTATTCAAATAGTGTTTCACTGTTTCATCAATAATTTGAGTTTTTTTATACCTCGCAAATGAGATCGAGCTTGATTCGAGAGGCGCGCGGGAGTTGATTCGGCGAGGCGCGGCCTTGGGGAGGCGGCGGGGAGTTGATTCGGCGGAGGCGGCGGCCTTCGGAGTCGCGAGGCGGCGGCGCCGGGAGTCGGGATGCGGGGCGGCGGCGCCTGGGATGCGGCGGGCGGCGGCTTCGGGAGGCGGGGCCTTCGAGGAGGCGGGGAGGCGGCGGCGTTCGGGAGGCGGGGCCTTCGGAGGAGGCGAGGCGGCGGCGTTCGGGGCGGGGGGCCGGGAGGCGGGGGCGATCCATCGCATGCATGCAAGCTGCGAGCATTAGGGACGCGGAGAGTACCGCACATCCATTGAAGGATGACCGTCGGATATGGTTGAGTAAGGAGAGAGAACAGAGGAGAGTTAATCTGGTGCGCACGTTTTAATGATGGTGTAATTCTGGGTGCATATTGTGGTGTGGACGTAGTTAAGGTCATGACTGTGGAGCAGGTAATTGTTGGGTGGATGTAGGATAATTTGAAGTGGTGGATTATTAGTTTAGAAGATAGATACAACAGAGTCGCACGTTTCGACGAGCACTTGGTTACCCACGTGTCCGAATCGGACCTGCACCCGGTCCATACTCCATGTCCACCCGCCATACTACATACGTACGTACCTATCTGCTCGGAATTTGAATCTATGCCGGCCAGGCGGGTACCCTCCTAATTGCTTAACTTGCTTGCAGATACTATAGTTAATTGGTCGAGATCTCTCGCAATTCGCAATCTCGCGTCTCGCTTCGCCGGAGGAGAGGAGAGGAGAGGAGAGGGCGGCAGCGGCGGGCCGGTGATGGAGATCGACCGGGCGCTGCTGGCGAGCGGCGCCGACTCCAGGATGCGCGCCAAATACGACCGCGCCGTCTACGCCATCCAGCGAGCCTTCGCGCTCTACCCGTACGTACGCTGTGCCCTAGCCCTCCTCTCCTCCTCTCCTCTCCCTCCCTCGTCTGCACGCGCCCGTGCGGTGGCTAGGAAAGACCACCCACCGCGACGTGTACGGAAGAAGGAACCGATTCATGACGGCTTAGGAAATCTATCTTGGTCAATGGAGTGGTGGCAAGCCTTGCAGTTCTTGTGTATATCCTGGGTGATCTGGCTTTAATTCGACTGGATTCCTCGACATCACAGGCCCTTTGTATGCAAGCCGCCTTAATTTGATCCACTGGTTGAGGTGATCAATATGTAACAAGATTTTTTTTTTCTTGTTGAGGCCTTGCGGTTCTTGTGTACATCCTAAGTGATTTGGCTCTAGTTCGACTTGATTCCTCGATATCACAGGTCCTTTGTATGCATGCCGCCTCAATTTGACCCACTGGTTTAAGTGATCAATATGTAACATGATTTAATCTAGATCCTGGCTGGAACAATTCAACCTAGTTTTTTTTTTTTGAGCGGATGCACACTAGGTGACAGGTGTGTACTAGTATCTTGCAGTTCTTCAGCTTTCTTTGGGTTAGTTTTCCAAAAATTAACTTGGGTTGACGAATTCAACAGATGTGGTTACATAAAAAAAGTTTTTCAACTGACTTGATGTTCTTCTCTGGTGGGGAAGGATGGCCCACTCGTTTCGGCTTTAACTTCTGATTTTTTTTATTTCTAGTTCATTATTTTTTAATTTTATTTTTCTGATTTTTAATTTTTAATTTTTTTCCTATTCCTTTGCATTGTAATGTTGTTTCTATTTTAAATTTTTTAATTTAATTACTCCTGGAAGTCATCAGCAGCTCCACGTAAAATAAGCTATAAATCATAAAAAAACAAATTAAGGTGGACTTTATCCGTATTTATAGAAGGGAGGATTCGAAGCCGGGTTGGCTTAGTCCACTATCCGTGGTACTAACCAACTGACTTGGTGTTCTTAGGCCAGCCATATAAAGATAAGCATATTTCTTGGAGCTTTCTGCTTTTTTCTGGTTTTGTTTCTCAGGTTCGCACTTTGTATTAGTTGTTTCTTCTTAGTATAATAATAACACGCAAAGCTCAGGCAAAAAAAAAGGACTGAGAAGATGTGTGAGATTGTTTTAACTAGGTGTTACAAGTTGGTTCCTTTTTAATATTTTCCAGTTATCACTGAGTAAGAGTGACAATAACCAAGCTTCTTTCATATATAGAAAGAGAGAAGTCAATTCGACGTGCGTCTTCTCACAGAATGAGAACCATTATACATATATAAATCTTGTAATCTTAGTCTGAAGCTTCCCTATCTTTGTATATGACCTCCTTTAACAATTCGAACTGGTCATGGCACATGGTACACATTTTGAAAAATGTAACAGTAGTAGTAGTATGTTGTACAAGCTACTTTATTCTCTTTATTCTGATTGTTTAAAGGTTTCTTGTATTTGGTTGAGTAGGTGTAGTCAGTCTAGTGTCGATCATCCTCAGAAATTTAATTCATCTACGCACTGCAGGTTTGAGGAAGTCGCCTTCAGCTTCAATGGTGGCAAAGATTCCACTGTAATATCTTCATGCTCACGCTCTAGAAAAATATCTTCAAGCTCTCATCTGCAACATTTTAAGCACATTTACTCACGGTTAATAATATCCTCAACAGATATGACAAAATAGCAATGTAATATGTCAAACAGGTACTGTTGCATTTGCTCCGGGCTGGCTACTACCTTCACAAAACAAGTTCAGGCGATGGAAACCAGATGGATTATACCATTCAGAATTGCCCTATGCGGACCATCTACTTCGAGGACCACACTGCATTTCCTGAAATTAATTCGTTCACTTACGACACGGCTGCGACGTAAGAAGTCGCTAAGATTTTACTTCCCTTGTTTATTCTTGTTCTTGAGGAGTTGAATGAAATAATCTTTGTTCCATGCCTTCTCCTCCATGCTCTGCAGTTACGGATTGCCATTGGAAATCATCCGGACAGATTTCAAGTCTGGCCTGGAAGCCCTGTTGAAGGAGAAGCCTACCAAAGCAATTTTCCTTGGCACTAGAAATGGTGATCCCAATGCGGTAACTTCCTTTTCCAGTGATCTGCTTTATTTACATATTGTGCAGTGTTCCTTCTCCATAGACCTAGCAGTAATAAAATTACAATGTGAAATTGCAGGTTGGTCAAGAACAATTCTCTCCTAGCTCATCTGGCTGGCCTCCTTTCATGAGGGTGAATCCTATCCTAAATTGGTCCTACAGGTTTTGTCTCCTAATCATGTAGATCAATAAGACCTTGCATTTTTCTAGTGCTAATTCAAATGCTGAAGAGCATGCTTTTTCTCTGACAGGGATGTTTGGTCTTTCCTCTTAACTTGCAAGGTCAAATACTGCAGCCTTTATGACCAAGGGTATGTTCTTTTCAATGTTCAGACCCTTTTCTGGTACATGTTAGGTGTCTTGTTCCCTGTGTATTAGGGTGCAATTTTGTCACGTCAATTTTTAAGAAAATTAGTTAGTAACCCTATAATAACTGAATTATTTCCCTTTGCTTGTATTGGGCAATATTGTTACTTTGCTATTTTGAACTTTCAGCTACAAAATTAACTTGTCATCTCATAGGATATATACTCTTTCATGTATAAACTTCCTGATATATCATGCATTTCCTTGTACTTGCTCTGATTTCTCAGGTACACTTCTATTGGGAGCATATACGACACTGTTCCAAATGCACTGCTGAGTGATGGATCAGGCATGTTTAAACCGGCATACATGCTATTAGATGGAGCGTTTGAAAGGGCCGGCAGAGCAAAAAAGATTAATAGTAAATTACAAAATAAATCTGTTGCAAGTAATGGCATGAGCAATACCAAGCCACGACAAATGAGTCGTTTGTAGTAAACATTAACCCTTGTAAATCTCGTCGTGTTCGCCTTGTGTCACATTCCTTTTGACGAATTTTCTGTGTAAAAAGATGGTAGGGTATATATGTTCAGTGGTACCCCTATAATCCCAGTAATTTATAAGTGCAAATGTGCAATTGAAATTTCTGGAAGCTACACATTTGTCTATTAGCAAGACCATCCTCAATTTCTTTACTTAATTAACAGATGTGTGAGATAGTGGGGGAGTTGAATCTTTTGTGTACACTCCAGTTGTTGCTTTCCTTTTGTTACTTTGAAAGTGGATGGAACTTTAGCTTCAGTCATCCATGCGGATTCTCAATGATACTAAAAATCTCAAATGAATATACGATCGATAAGATGCATATAGAATATAATGTATCTTAGTAGACGTACGGCACACCTGTTCAATCCAACAACAGGCCTGTTTGGCAACGGCTGTGGCTTATGATTTTTAGCTGAAATTTTTGAATTTTGGATGTTTACAGTACAGATTATGGAGAGATAGATACTCACTTGCAATTTTGGATGGTACAGATGTTGGGCTTTTAACGTGTACATCGTTTAACTTGTAGACCCCGTCTTGAGAAAATACTCCGTTTAAAAGTTAGATACTGTAGCAAAAGTCAAAAGCCACCAGCTTCGGAGGAGAAAAGAACAGGCCCGTTACATCACAACGGCTCATTTATACACATGTAAGATTAAGATAGTGCAATGTTATCACTATTTGCTAGCTGCATGAATCATACAAATGCAAACGTCCGGCCAACCTCTACCCAATCCTGTCAACTTCACTTGAATGTAGACATAATTTTTTTAAACGGATGGCAGGAGTTGTGCCTATTCACTAAAGAGAGAATATGCGCGTTCTTTTCGATTATGGCTTATTTCTTTATAATTGCAACTGATAATTTTTGGCTATAGCATAAGGGCTAGTGCGAATGAACCAACGCCGATAAGCCGCTTCGAAAAGACCATCCCAATAAGCCACTTTGAAACGAAGACAGAAAAGACATCCCGTTTGTTTTGTTCAAGGGAAGCCATAAGCTGAAAAGAACAGGGCATATAGTTTTTGTTCTTTTTTCTATGGCTGATGGCATATGGTTGCGACTGATAGATATGGCCCTAGCCCAAATGAATCAAATAACGATAAGTTGATAAGCCACTTTAAAAAGGATGTCCCGATAAACTGTTTTGAAAAGGCAGCAAAGAAGCTGTCCCGTTGGTTTATTCGGGGGAAGCCATAAGTTGAAAAGTAGAGAGCCATAGTTTATGAATCAAAATGAGAAACCACTCCATGCCACCAAATAAGTCTTGCTTCTATTATTTGCACTGAATAAGTTCATATTCCCTCCATACGACCAAGTTTCATTTTTCTTCACTCTGTGCCATCGCCGTCCATCATATGTCGTTAGGCTGTGGCATTTATGTGAAAATGCCCAAAATGCTCCACACCCTACTCCACGCCGTTATCCTCCTCTCCCATTTTCTCTGTACACGTTTGTTTACTCTCTCTATGTAAAGGATAGTTTGTAGCCCTTATTTACATGAGATACATAAATTGGTAAGTGGACTCTATGTAAAAATGTACCAGATTTAGATACCATGTCATTAACAAGCAGTTACCCATGGGTCCCGATCTTCCAAATCAAGTGGACTCTCTTATTTTTTAACTCTTCTTAGGCAATTTGTTCTAAGCTGTGGGTAGCACACCAGGGGATAAACACACTTTATGGTCAATACGAATAGAAGAAACAACACAATCACATGAGATTCCCAAACACATTGCAAAAAGAGATATCAAGCATTAGTCTAATAGCATAAGGACTCTCCAAACTGTTTTAATAGTTTGTGAAAAGTGATAGTCAATCACAAGGTGCAATACATAATTTATGCGTTCTTTTTCATGTTCTCAATCAATAAGCCTCTTTCTGATACGTGTTGTAATGGTTTGCACTACTGGGACAATAGCCAAATAGGGAGCATGCATTAATGAGAGAATGGGCAAGGAGGGATAACTGGCCTGGTTTGTAGCACTATGGGATCTAGAGTTGCAATTTGGATTTGAAAGTAAGTCAATGAGTTTTGTGAGTGTTGGTAGAATAGATTCTCAGTAATTTTATACCTCAATGATGCACACTCAGGCAATGATGATCGAGACTTCTCGTTGGAATTCATCCTTTTTTTGTTGAGTTAGCAGCCAAAGGAAATCAAATGATGCAATATTTGTAGCAAAACAAATAATGCAACAAAATTTTACCTCGGTGGGCCTAAAAGTGATTGATCTGATGATGCAGTACCTATATCAATTCTTTCAGTAGGGACATAACTTGAAGAGCGTATTGTTTTCTTTTGCTTTGCCCTATATGTTTAGTGTATTATTAAGTCTATATGTTGATGTAGTTTTAATGGAAGCATTTTCAAAGTTCACAAGATATTACCTTTGCTTTGCCACCAAAGCAAAGGCTTTCTTAGCTTCTGGATCAGCCTCTTTGCAATTTTGCCACCTATTACCATACCCGTTGCAAATTGGACATTAGTGCTGCCCTTCCTACCCTTCTTGGCCCCAGTGCCCTCATGACAAGCCTTATACCTCTAGTTCTTGGGCCTTCCCGTAGCCCTCTTCAGTATAGGTGAGTACAGAAAGAAACCATGGTTTTCGTTTGGCCACTAGGACATGTCTGTAAGGGTCGGCATTAGCTGAGCATAGGCTACAATGAACTTGGCCACACTTAAATAATCATCAACATAACTCTCTACATGTGTCCCTCTAGTGAGGTGATAAAGCACAACTGCACAAGGCATGTGTGCTGGGCTTCCCAGATACTTGCCACTCTCTGCATGTTCATGCCCTGTCAGCTAGGTTAACAACATGCCTCCTACCACTTGGTGCTTTATCAGTTACTTTGGCTAGAGTGTGATCACTTCTTTCGAAGTCCATGTTCAATCCCCTGGTTCTTTCAGATAGCTCCTTCATGACACTTGGTGGTAGTATGATCTGCCCTTGCAACTTAGATGCAATCTTTCTTCTCTTATCAAACTTTCTCATTATCTCACTTTTAATCTTGTCGAACAATTCATATAACATTAAACCCTTGTGCTTGTTGATCCAGTTGTTGAAGCTCTTAGCCAGGTTATTTGTGACATAGTCTAACTTTGATAAAGTTGAGAACTTACTCCTCATCCATAGTCTTTTATGATAAGTACTCAAGTAATCTATGGCTTGTAGCTTCATTTCCTACATGGCTGCCATATGATCAAGGAAGTCTCATTAATTCCATGAGCATGCCACTGGCCAGAGATGTCCGTCGAACACCTTACCACTCAACTTTTTTTTGAAATTAACCACCAGATGACTCATGCACTTCTTGTGTTCAGCATATAAAATACCTCCTCAATTGCATGGTCAATCCCCTTTCCTGCATCTGAGCACAAACGCTAGCCCGGGTGGGTGTCCAATAGCATATTGCAGCTTGTCCATGAACCAAGTCCAATTGTCATTAGTCTCAGAGTCAATTATGGCATATGCCACAGGTAACAACCAATTGTGGCCATTGACTGCACAAGCTGTAGCTAGTTGACCTCTATACTTTTTCGCCAAGTAAGTGCTATCAATGGCCAGGTAGGATCTGCATCTAGCTAAAAAACCATCGATGCAGGGCTTCAATGCAACAAACATCCTAGTGAACCTATTTCTACCTTTGAACTACATGTGGTCAATGGCAACAATGCTTTATGGACACCTCCTTTCAATCTCTGCCTTTCCAACCATATAGCTTATCAAAGCTATCATCCCAATTACACTCTGCAGAGGTTGTACAGTTTTACCCACAAGATATGATTATCTCATAATGTCGGCCATTACACGCTTCCGTAGGTGTACAACTGAGAAAATTATAACAATGTCTTTACAATGCAAAGTCTTCAACTTGGCTAATCCAACACTAAGGTTTCACCCCATTAAGGAATCTACCAGATAGGGACCCCCTCTTAAGCCGAGTGAGACTTTACATAGCCTACGCCACGCTCACTTTCAACCTACAGTGAGACTCAGGTTGAGACCTACAAATTAGTTATCCAGAACTGTCCCATACTAGCCTTGTGGCTGTACGAAAGGGCTTTGTAGCAGTAGCTCACAGGCCGGTCCTTAATTTGACTTAGGCACCAACCACAAACCCCTTGTGCCTGGCAATCAACATTATGTCACCGAACAACAATGCATGCCAACAAGCACCCACCACCTAACCATTTGTCTAAGTCTAAACTAAGTTTTTATATTTGTTTTAAAATAATTTATAGACCTTCTTGACTCACCGAAGTCAAGAGTACATTTTAAAGGCTTATCATTTTATGTGAAAAAGGTTATCCCAAAATAAAAATTATGTCTAAGCATTTGATACAAAAATTCTCTAGTTCATACTAGTGTATTAACTAGAGTTTTATCTAAGGTGACAAGGTATGTTGATGTTCAATGTCAAATTTAGCCATATACAAAGGAATTTGGTGTAACTAAAGTTTAAATCAGATTTAGATTAGTTTGAATAAAAGTACTGTTGTGGTTACAGACCAAACAGAGAGAGATGGTAGTGGAGAGTGAGGGAGATGAGTAATGGCCTGGCTTCTCCCCATGGCCTGTATCCATATATATGTACACATGAGGAGTGCTTTTACAGTTATACCCTTACATCTGGTCATCCTCCGGGGCACTTATGTCATTACATATGGCCTATTCTGGCCTTATAACCTCCTACCGAACTCTTTGGGTTTAGGTGGGGCCACCCCTACAACAGAGCCTCTCAAGGAGAAGGGCTTCACAGGCGAAGCCATGTTGCCGAGTCCTTTGGCCCCCTCCGTCCTGCGGCTGTGAACTTTTTCAAACTTGAGCAGGGCTGCGGCGTGGCGGTAGACGCGCGCTCCCGCCCCTACCCTTGAGCGGGTGGCGCGGAGCCGCGCGAGGCCGAAGTGCGTCGGGGCGTTGCGCCGCGCGAGTAGTGCGTAGCGGGCCCTTGAGCCGCCGCATATGCCTTAAGTGATAAGAGACGCGCTGCGGCGCTTTCGTTCTTCCGCCGTCCACGTGGTGAAGCGTGCTTGGCGCGGTGCGAGCCTTGAGGCGTCGTGACCATTAATGTAACGGCGGACTTCGGTGGTTGGACTTCGCCGGTTGGACTCCTGCCGATTGGACTTCGCGGTTGGCTCCCCACGATGGGGTATATGTACAGCGGCTGCGCGCGTTGTTCTACATGTATTTTGATAGAAGTCGCTCCCTAAAATGGGCCCCTTCAGTGCATCAACATTCCCTAGCGACGAGCGGCAGGGGAATGTTGATGTCTTGATGGAGGTCCATTTTCTTGGGAGCTTGGTTAGCGTCGGTTATCGGTAGCGTGCGCGCTTCCGCCTCGCGCTGTATTTCTGCACACGACGGCAAGGTTTGCCCTGTTCTCCTTAACAGACCTACCTTCAGTCGGTGTTCCTGATGGAGCCCGCCCGCATCACTTTGAAAAATGCTGATGCACTGTAGGTGGCCTGTTAAGGAGAACGAGGCAAACTTTGCGGGACATGACCCTCGCCTTTGCCGTTCGCACGCGCGGGTCTGTTTCTCAAAGTCAAGGTCCAGGCCGAGGCCGCAGCCAGGCTGGTGTGGCGATCGAGAAGACGGCCTCCTACGCGCGCGCCGCGCTCTCGTATGAAGATGGCAAGGTTTGACTTGTTCTCGTAGACAGATATGCTTGAGGTCCTCTGCGTCCGCTGACTGTGCCAACTAGGGCCATCGTCAAGAAACATTGATGTACTAAAGCTTATCTGTCTCGAACTCACAAAACTTGCCGCGACACCACCAGCCGCGCTAGGCCGAAGAAGACGCGCGCCCGCCCCTACCCTTGAGCGGGTGGCGGCGAGCTGGTGCCTAGCCGGCGAGACGCGCGCTCCGTCCCCTACACTTGAGCGGGTGGTAGCGGTCTTTGGCGCCAGCCGGCGTAGACGCGCGCTCGCCACCTAACCTTCAAGCGGGTGGCGGCGAGCCGGGCGCCTAGCCGGCAGACGCGTGCGCTCCGTCCCCTACCCTTGAGCGGGTGGCGGCGAGCCGGCGCCAGCCGGTAGACGCGCGCGCTCCGTCCCCTACCCTTGAGCGGGTGGCGGAGGAGGGCGCCTAGCCGGCAGACGCGCGCCCGCCCCTCGAGCGGGTGGCGGCGAGCCGGCGCCTGGCCGAGTAGATGCGTGCGCTCCGTCCCTACCCTTGAGCGGGTGGCGCGAGCCGGCGCCTAGCCGGCAGACGCGTGCGCTCCGTCCCCTACCCTTGAGCGGGTGGCGGCGGGCCGGCGACCTCGCATCGCAAACACCGCCACGCATGCGGTGGCCCGAGATCTCACGATGCGGTCCTCTGGCCGTAAGGTTCTCGGAATCACGCCGGCCCCCGGTCTGCCAGGGTTAGGTTGCCGTGCCGTGCGACCCGCCTCGGCGCGTACAGGGCACACGGTGGCTTATAACTGGTGCGCGGCGGGATGTTGACGGTTGCGTGCTCGCGGCTACTCGCCTCTTCCCTAGGGAAGGGGGACACGGGGCGGGCGATGAATGGCGCAACGTCGAAACTGTTGTGATCCCATGGCCCATTAGTGCGCCTTTAATGGCGGCTGGAGAGCGTCATGCTGTGACGGTCCTTGGCGCTGTGGTCGTGGCCCTTCGCCTTTGGTTATGGGGAATTGTGCTGGACGGGCATTTGTGCGACTGCGGTCGCGTCCCGTACGCGGACCGTCGTGACGCTTCGGTATTGGGGCGAGGTGGCTTGAAGTAGCCCTCGTGACCGCGCTCCCGCGGTTGTACACCCCCTTCTTGCTTGCATCGCCTTCCATACTCGCGTAGTATTCTTCGCCGCTATACTCCTTCCAGGAGAAGCAATGGCATCTGATGGCAAGCGTGGTCAGGCGGGTGGTGTCTGCGGCATCCGCCGGCGGTCTTCGCCGCTAGAGGTGAAATACGTGCTCAAAGAACGCGACCCAGCGACGGCGGATAAGCAGTGGCTGGTGGCGGAGAAGGAAGGCGCGTTCTCCGGCGAGTTAGGCCCCTCGCTCGTGACCGAGGAGACGATCCAAGTGCTTCTGCGCGCGGGGAAGCTGTCCGAGCGCCAGGCGGTGCGATTGCCCGCCGCCGATGAGACGAAACCGCACCGAGAGGGTCGGAGGCGTCGATTCGTTGCCTTTTTGACGCGGGCTCGCATCCCGCCGGCGGCGATCGTGGCGGCGTCTTGCGGACCTTCGGTGGGCTGGTGCAGCGACCGACTTCAACGCCGGCGGCTCGCGGTGTACTGGTGGGCCTTGCGCTGAGGGCGTCTTGCCCAGCGCCTCGTTGTTCGCCTACCTTCACGAGGCACGGTGCCAGCCCAAGGATCGGAAGGACGGGACGTTGTCGAGCTTCGACAGCGTCACCTTTATTCTTCGTTCGACTTGCATAAAAGCTCTTCCCTGCGAACTCCACTCACGGAAAGTGGGAGTCTCACTGGATGAAGCGGTGGTTCTACCACCGTGTGGAGAGCGGGAGCGGTCTTGAGTGCACGGGCCGACCGATCGCGTTCAAGCCCTCGCCCGGCTGGACGCTCGACGATGAGGACAGGCGGAGGGCCCGGCGGCTTGTAGGCGTGGCCGCCCGCTTCAACATGCGCGACCTCGCCGAAGAGTACGTGATGTACGGCGTGGCGCCGCTTGCCCGCGACTGGCGTCTTGCCGCCGAGAAGCGTCGAGACGACAATGTTTCGCCGTCGATCTGCTTGCTGCCGGCGCCCTCCGGTCTTCATAAGCCTCGACCGTGTCTCTCCTTTGTTCACACGAAATGTGTTATATGCTAATGTTATCTCCTTTGCTTTAGGGATTCGCTTGGAGGAGGCGGAGCAGGCCGCGCGCGTATTCCTGGGGCCGTATACCGGCAGGGAGCACGAGCAGCGCGCGTCCGCCACCGCCGAGGCGGGACTGGGACGAATAAACCGCGTATGCGAGGTCCTGGGCCTTGCCGTGCCGGACCGTGCTGCTCCGAACGATGGTGCAACGAGGAAGAAGGCGCCGTCTCGGAAGAGGGGCCGAAGCGGGACATCTGCCGTGCTTGGTGCGGCAGCTGCTACTACTGCTGCTAGCGCTCCCGAGGATGCGGCGAGCGAGTCGACTCGCGAAGTATGCGATTCGAGCTTGATGGCGCGACGCCGGAGGCGAGGGATCTTCGGCGAGTGCCACGGACGGCGGGCTTGCCGCGGCGGCCGAGAGAGGGAGTCTCATCACCGCGCGATCCGCCGAGGCAGAATCCGTGCGGGACCGGCGATGCCGAGGTGGAGCCTTCGACCGTGGCGTGTGGTGCCGAGACGCCCTCGTGGCGCGCCGCGGGCCGTCTTTCCTTCACCGCAGCAGCGGTGAAGTCGAGTGCCCCTGCGGCGCGCCACGCGAACCTTCGCCACAGGTGCTGCAGCCAGCGGGGCCTCTCCGGCGGCGATCGCCGGGCGGTGTCGTTCTTTGCCGGCTAGCGGCCGTGTGTATGCTGGAGCTCCACCGGGCGCGCGAGGGATTCGTTGTGGCGGCGGGCATCGAAGCTTGTGGGACTCGTCGCGGATGCGAAGACCTGCGGCGTCGCCCCTCTCGCCCCGCCATGCCGCCCGCCGTGCCGGAACGGTTGTCGCCGGCCCCGAACGCAGAGGCTTCTGCTCGCTGCGGGACCATGCTTTCTGCGGGGGCTTACGCCACCGCAGCCCCGTCTAGGAATAGGGGGCGGGTCCCCGAAGCCCTCCTTTTGCTACCGAAGGTAGGGCGACTTAGCTTACCCTGGTGTATTTTTTTTATGCCTTGCGGTGCTCACCTGCATCCCTGTTTGCAGTGTCGCTCATTCCGGGGCTTAGCTTACCCTGATGTATTCTTTTATGCCTTGCGGTGCTCACCTGCATCCCTGTTTGCAGTGTCGTTCATTCCGGAGGAGGAGCGCTTGGCGAAACGCGGGACCTCCGCGCGTGTGAGCCCCGCGGACTTCGTGCCTCCCCCGGAGACGCTGAGGGCGTGGTGCGGGATTGTGGATGACGCAGCTGCCAGCGTCGGCCAGCAAGCGCTGCAGGCCTACGGGGCGGGGCGCCTCGAGGACGCGTTTGAGGTGTCGGGGGTGAGGGTAAGTACGCATACGACAACGCCTGTGCCTGCTGAGCTTGCTAAGTCTTTCCGTTCTGCAGACACTTGTGCTGGGGCAGGCCTTGCAAACGGCCTATACTCGTGCCCAACGGGCGCTTGAGGATAGGCTGAGGGCCGCCGAGGAGGAGCTACGCGAAGCCTTGGGAGCCCGCTCTGCCCAGGATGCCCGCATCCGCCAGCTGGAAGCGGAGTGCGCCGAAGCTAAGGCACGCGCCGAGGGACTTGTTGCGTCGGCGCGGGAGTCGGCCGCGGAGGCTGCGCGGCAGAGTTTGCGGCGAGCGGGATGGCCTACGCAGCAGTCGCCTCGCTAGAGAAGGAAAAGACGAACTCGCCACGACTCTAGCGGAGCGTGATCGGACGCTTGGCGAGGCCGGTGGTTGCATGGGATGCCATGCAAGCGCTGAAAGCCATCTCCAAGGGCTTGTGGCCAAAGTGCGGACCACGCCGGCCGGAGGAGCTGTTGCGGACCCTCTGCTGGGTCGGAGATGCCGCCAACGTCGCACGCGGCGCTGCGATGACCTTTGGCAACCACTGCATGTATACATCGGCATGCCTGGTGTGCGTGCTCCTGCAGCACCGCGGTTGTATGCACGTCGCCGGGCTAGAGGACCCCTAGCTGGAGATGCCCGGCGGGGCCGGAGTAATGTCCGGCGCCGTCCGCTCCGCTCGCCGCGCCATCAAGCCCTTCTATGAACGGATCTGGGATTACGTCGGGGCAGACGTTGCGCGGGTCGAACTCCGGAAGTCACTTTACGGGCAGGGGAGCCTCGGCCAATTCCTGGACGGGGTCCCTCGACGCGACGAGGGCGGTGCTGAGGCCTCCGAAGGCGCCGGGAACTCGTAGGTGTGACGCCGTGGTGCCTAGGTGTGGGCGTGCGTTGTAATGCCCCCTCTTTTTGTGAATGAAGTACGCGCTTGCTTCATAAATTCTGACTTTCGCCTATGTCGGGCGGCTTCCTTCTTTGGGGCGATTTCTTGCGGCCGACCTTGCGACCCGGCGCCGGCGTTGGCGAAGGGAAGAAAGAGTCGCTGGACTTTTAGGCGGGCCGACTTTCTTCGGCGGAACCCGTCCTTATCGCGTGTTAGGACGAGCTGCCGAATAGCTACTTAGAGCGGCAGGGATGTTGGCGGGCCTCTGTACTTGAAAGATTTTCCCAATATATAGATCTCCGATAATTAGGACATGCGCGGTGCGTCTTTGTGCGAGCCGAGATCCCCACATTCAAGTTCGTCGTTAGTGTGAACCGTGCGAGCGCTGCCTCCTGCTCGTCGCCCGGGTGCCAATGCGCCCGCGGGGTTCGCGCGTTGAGTACTCCGTGGAGCTTGCGCGTGCGGAGGCAGTTGTTGACACTACGACCTACTGAAAGTCCGTAGACTGGCGCGTGCGAAGGCGGGCCTCCGCACTACAACCTATTTATAGTCCATAGGCGGCGCGCGCGGCGGACCTCGCACTCTGGCTGTTTATAGTCCGTGGCGGGCGCGCGCGGCGAGCCTCCGCACTCGACCGCTTATAGTCCGTAGATCGGCGCGCGCGGCGGACCTCCGCACTCACGACTTTAGAGTCGTGGATGGCGTGTGCGGCGCGCCTCCGCACTACGACTGTTTGGAGTCCGTGATCGCGCGCGCGGCGGACCTCCGCACGGCGACTGTTTAAAGTCTCGTGGTGGCGTGTGCGGCGGACCTCGCACTATGACCGCGAGAGTCCGTGGGTCGGCGCGCGGCGGACGCCGCTGCAACGACTAGAGCCTCGTGGTGGCGTGTGCGGCGGACCTCCGCACTACGACCTGTTTAGAGTCCCGTGGACTGGCGCGTGCGAAGGCGGACCTCCACACGACGACCTATTTAAAGTCTCGTGGACTGGCGTGTGCGAAGGCGGACCTCCGCACTACGACCTGTTTAGAGTCCCGTGGACTGGCACGTGCGCAGGAGGACCTTCGTCCCCCCACCCCGAGGTGGGGGCAGCCTCTGGTGTATCGCATATTCCACGTGCGCGCCGACGCTGGGGCCAGCCTCTGGCGCGCAACGGCGGTACTCTGGAACTCCCGGAATTGGTTTCCATAGTACCCCATGCATACACCTCCGTGATGTGCGGAGGTGAGCCTCAACGCGCTAAGGTGCGCGATTGGCAGCCGCACAAGATTCGCGTGGGATCGGCGTCCATGTCTGATTTATACTCCGGGGAGTATGCACAAGGACGAAGTCCTTGGCGTGCGCGGGGTTCGCGTCTTGTTTATACTCAGTAGAGTGCGCAGGAAGAACATCCGCGTCTTATTTATACTCCGTAGAGTGCGTGGGGTCGACATCCACGTCATTTTTATACTCCGGAGAGTACGCACAGGACGAAGTCCACGGCGTCTGTGAGGTTCGCGTCTTGTTTATACTCAGTAGAGTGCGCAGGGAGAACATCCGTGTCTTATTTATACTCTGTAGAGTGCGTGCAGAGGCGTCCCCCCACACGTCTTTGTTTATACTCATGCCCGTGTCTTTGACGGAGAGTGCACACGCGAACGTGCGTCTTCGTTTATACTCATGCCCATGTCTTTGACGGAGAGTGCACACGCGAACGTGCGTCTTTGGTTTATACTCATACCCGTACCCCTGGCTACGGAGAGTGCACACGCGAACGTGCGTCTTTGGTTTATACTCATGCCCGTACCCCTGGCTACGGAGAGTGCACACGCGAACGTGCGTCTTTGGTTTATACTGCGGGAGCACACGCGTAGGCGAGGCCTCCGCGTGTGCTCGCCGCGTATTTTTACACAGCGGTAATATGTTGGTGACAAACGGAACTTTATTACATTCCCGTTTGCGCGGGTAAGCGATTACATACGCCGAGGGGGTGGGGTACTAACCGTTTGTGCTCAGCGCGGCCGGAGCCTCTAGTAGTTGCACGATCGGCAGGGCTTGCGGAGTCGCCCCTGGATGGCACCGTGGGCCTTCGCACGGCGGTGCCGATCCTAGGTGTGTCGCTGCCCGCCGCGACGGGGACATCTGGTGCCGTGCTCGATGCGCCGGGCCATGTCCTGGTCGCCCCGAACGGTAATGATGGCTCGCGGCCCCGGGAGCTTCATGCATAAATAAGCGTGATGCGGCACCGCCCCGAAGGAGTTGAGGACCGGACGCCCCAGTATGGCGTTGTAAGGGTATGGGAGATCGACGACGTCGAATGTAGCGTTCTCGACCCTTTCATTGTCGCCTTGACCGAAAGAGACATGCAAGCATATTTGGCCGAGCGCCCGTAGAGGCTGTCCTCCGGCCTCGCAACGGATTCCCGATGGGCGGCGACCGGGGATCCCATCGGTCGAAGGCCGCCGCGAGAATGTTCGCGAATCGCCGCCATCAACCGAGGCACGTCCCACGTCGCATCCCGCTATAACGACTTCGGACGACCGGGTGTCGTGGTGGGAAGCTCCACGCCGGCATCGGCGGGGTGAGCGTGACCTCATCGCTGCGCCCGGTCCGGCGGTGTCAGTCTTTGGATATGCCGCCACGTGGTGCGACCTCGCATGTAGGCCTTCCGCCGTCGTGCCGAGGCAAACTCCAATGAGGAGCCTCGGAGATGGCGTTGATAACCCTTCGGTGGCGGCCTCGAGCTCAGAGCCGCAGAAAGCCCTCCCGAGGCTGCCGCATGTGGCTCGAATCCGCAGAGGACCCTCATGGGGCTGCGTCCTTGTGCTGAATGTGCACGGGCCGTATGGAGTCTTGTCGTGGGCCACCACGGCGCGGCGTGCTTCGTGTTCTGTCCTGGCGGCGCTCGCGGCGCGGCGATAGAGGTGCACGTGCGGGTGTCGTGGTTGCCACGACCGTGGATGCGCACCACGCCCATCGGTGTTGGTCGTCGTAATCTCCACGGCCTTTATCGTCGTGGCCGCCACGCGCGCCGACCTCGGCGCCCCGACCGCCCGGCCGCGGGGCGCCGTCGGAACCGCCCTCGATGTCGAGGCGTCACGGCCTCGCCGCGACCTGGCGCCACGCTTGGGCCTATCGGATGACTCCTTGTGCGGGCGTCCTGCGGTCGGCGCGCATCCTCGGGCGACTCACGCTACGTTTTCCTTCGAAAAACCGTCCTTCGGCGGATCTTCGGCTTTTGCCGAGGCACCAGCCTGGTTGGTGTCGGAGTCATCACCTTGCCTTCGCCGCGCGTCCTCTTCCGCCATGGCGTATTCCTCCATCTTGTCAAAGAGCTTCGTCACTGTCTTGATTGGCTTCCGCGCGTTATACTCGGCCATCGGGCCCGGGCGGAGGCCCTGTATAGCTGCGTTAACCACGGTGGTTTCGTTAACGTCTTTGACTTGACAACGTATCTTCGCAAAACGTTTGAAGTAGTCCCGGAGCTTCTCCGAAGGTTTCTGCTTCACGGCGAAGAGCTGGTCCACATCGACCTGCTCGACATAATTTCCTTGAAAGTTGTTGTGAAGGCGGTCGCGGATCTGCTCCCACGCGTAGATGAAGTTCGGCTCTATGGTAAAAAGCCAGGAGAGCGCGTCGCCTTTGTGGTGTCATCTCCGCCCGCGGCCTCGATTGTGGTTTCGTATACGCGCACGAACTCGCGGGGGTCCGTGTCGCCTTTGTAGGGCTGGATGACACTGGAGAACTTGAAGTCTTCGGGCCACGCCGCCTGTTGTAGTCCTGCCGAGAGCGGGGACTCTGGATCGACGCGCCGCAGCGGGGCACGGCTGGATGTGGGGGCGTCGCGGCTGTCCGCCCTTTCCGTGGGCTCGCGCGACCATCGTGCGGCTGCGGCTCGAGCCTCTTGTATGTCTCGGATAGCCCCGCGAAGATCCCCTAGCTCCTGCTGGAACGCTTTGAGTGCCGCTTGCAGGGCGCTTTCCACCGCCTGCGCGGGCGGGGCCGCCAGCCCGCCCAGTGGACGGGTCGGCACGGGGACGACCGCCTCGCGAGCTCCCGAGCTGCCGGTCGCTCCATTGTGGCTACCTCCAATTGCCCGGTCCGCGCTACCGGTGAGCGTCGCGGCGAAGGTGGCGAGGTTGGTTGTTGTCTCGTCGGCGGGGTCGGTCATCGCAGCGCCGGTCACGGGGTTGGTCGCCGCAGCGCCGATGATGGGGTTGGCGCCGCAGCCCGATGGCGAAGTCGGTTCGCGGCGGCGCGATGGCGGGTTCGCCGCCGCAGCGCGAGCGTCAACGCCTCGACCGCCGCGCCGCGTCGTCACCGTGCGCCGCGGCAACCGGCGCCGGCCCCTCGTACTCACGCGACGCTCCGCCCCAACCGTCTTCTTCCCCTTCGCCGCCGTCAACGAAGCCTTTTTCGGTGCCATCCTCCTTCGAACTTCAGGCTTGCTCCTGTCCTCCCCACGGACGGCGCCAACTGTTGTGGTTACAGACCAAATAGAGAGAGAGATAGTAGTGGAGAGTGAGGGAGATGAGTAATGGCCTGGCTTCTCCCATGGCCTCAGTATCCATATATATGTACACATGAGGAGTGCTTTTACAGTTATACCCTTACATCTGGTCATCCCCTCCAGGGGCACTTATGTCATTACATATTGCCTATTCTGGGCCTTGTAACCTCCTACCAGGCCTGCTGGGTTTAGGTGGGGGCCACCCCTACAACAAGTACACATGCATAATAATTTAAAAATGTAGGACCGAAATGGCGACAGAGGGGGGGTGAATGTCGATCTTTAAAAATCGCCCCCAACAAGTATCCTTACTTAAGCTTCTTCTCCAATAGCTATGGGAGCAATGAAGATAGAAAATAAGCCCTCACCGGAAAACACAGACAAGGAAAACCAGATCCAAATGTAGCGGTCAAGAAAAATAAAATCGAGAAAGTCCGATCATAGCGGTAGTACCACTGAGACGAGCGGTAGTATCTCTGAGCGGTAGTACCTCTTCAGGAGCGGTAGTACCTCTGAGCGGTAGTACCTCTCGAGGAGCGGTAGTACCTCTGAGCGGTAGTACCTCTCGAGGAGCGGTAGTACCTCTCGAGAAAATCAGCAAACAGGATTTTCAGTCGAACTTTGAGACTTGGATTTTTGGCTAAAAGAAGGTTTGCTCTCAATCTTTTTGATCCAAGGCCTTACTACAACAAACTAAATAGTAAGGGGACCTTGGGAAACAAGAGAATCAAACCAAGAAGCAAGAATTTCAGATTATGGGTAAAAATCTGAATTTTTGCACAACCCGAGCTAAAAATCAAATTACTCCCAACTGTTGATCCTTTGGCTATGAAATTTTGAGGGTAGCTAATTAATAGCCTCTGGACTCTCCATACCAAATTTCAAGCCATCTCAACAAGGGAATCAAGAGCAGCTCCAAACCCTAGAAACCGAGTTCATGAACAGAGGAAGGCCAAAACTGAAATATGATAATTAAACCAAGTTTGCTCTTCTGAAATCGATCAAATGATCTTGTGGCACTAACCCATCATAGAGCAACCCATTTTGGGCCTTCCCAACAAGCAAGAACTCAAAATCAAAAGCTCATAAATCAACCAAATGGAGCAACGAAGAACAGAGAGAGCACGAAGTAAGAAAACTTGATTCTTATTCCAAAACAAAAGAAATACAGAGGAGTCCCGATCGCATGGACATTAGGACTAAAGGAGTGATTACAATCTCTCAATCCTCATCTCCTCTCAATCCTCAAGAACACCAAGAATCTCACCACTTCTTGGGAGGAAGAACACACAGAGAGAGGAGACTCACATAGAAACCATCGAGAGACACGGAGGGAGCACACTCGCCTCTACCACCAACTCACACCAACTAAAGAGCTAAAGGAAACAACCTTCCTAAAGCCTCTTTTGACTCTAAAACCCTAATTCTATCACAAGTGCTCAAGGAGGGCATGCAGCCCTCCTCTCCTTTATAGCGCTCGCTAACGGTCTCCGCCCGCTACGCCCGCTACATCCAATGGAGCCCGCTCCGCTTGTGCGACCTTGCGAATTTCCGATCGCCCTTCGCACCTTCCGAAGCTTCGCGCTCCTTGCCTCGCACGCCGCAACCACCTCGAGTCCACGTCGTCTTCGACACATCCCGACCGTTCGACCTCGGCGCCACCGCGCCTAGTCGGTCCACCGTGTCTCGCCACGACTCCAACTCGACGTCCCGCACACACGCACAAGAAACACGCCAAATAGCACCGCTCGACACATGAAAGCGTAAATACCATTACACTTACCACGATGAAGTCAAAACTCACAAAACATTAGAATATGCATCCTAAACCCAAATGACCAGATTTGACCAAAGTCCGACCGAGCCCGATTGCGCCACGCAACGACTCGACTCCGAACCACTCAAACCAAACTCGACTGACCTAAACCTTTGTCAATTACTCATCACTCTCATGGAGCATGACCACATGGTCTCTCAATCTCCCCCTTGATGAGTCTATTGACAAACGCAGAAAAAGCAAGAAGTTGAGTTTGATTTTGAAGAATCCAACATGGTCCAAAGAAGAGAATGAAGCTAATGACCATGTCGACAGAAGGAATACTAGAGCAACAACTGAAAGAGCAAATTGATCTCCAAAGCTCTAAAATGATCCCAAAAGACTTTTTCACTTCTATTCTCCCCCTTTTGGCAATAAACACATCAAGATGCAATAGAGAGAATATGACATGTCAATGGATGAATATGGCTGAAATTTGTTTATTTAAGCATTTAGAGCCATGAGAATTATCCATAATGACCATAATGAGATACACCAATCCATAACTCTATAAAAAGCTATCTAGATCATGACATGACATGTATAAGCTAGCTAGAACAAATAGATGACAATCTGAAATATAGTGCATTAAGCGAGAATGTCAAGTTATCAAGAGGTAAAGTCTAACTAGAGATACCCAAGGATGATGCCGGCCATGTCAATTAAGCTAAGCGGAACCAAGAAGCTAGTATTGAGACCAACTAGAGTGCTATGCTCAAGAATGAAACATTTGCGCAAGTACTTGGTTCTTTTTGTAGATTAAGCAAATTGAGTACATTAAACATTGTCTTTTGAAAGCATATGGTCGTTTCCAACCCAATTTTTGTTTATATGCTAGATCTCAAGCCTTATGCGACTACTCCAAGTAATAAGCTTAAGAAGATAGTCTAGGTCATCCAAAACTCCCCCTGAGTTCATGTCTCGTGCAATGGCAAGCCGTCTCATGAGAAAGAATTGGTGAAATCAGTTTTTTCGCACAAAAGAGATCTTTTTGCTTTGAAAACATGTTGTACTACCTCATGCTACATCAAGAGACTAAAATAGCTCAATCTAGGGCTCAATAGAAGATTCAACGCTCAGCTAAGCCTAGTTGACATGGCATGAATCATAAAGAGATAGCTCCAGAAAGACTAAACTCAAATGCTAGCATGACAAGTTTTACTTCAAGTTGGGCAATTTTAATTAACTTATCATGGTAAAAGCTAGTCTACACATATGAAGTCATGATCAATCTAGCATATAAAGCACAAGTCATGGCAAGGTGTACAGCATTGTAAACATGTCATAACAGGATAATAATCAAGGCTCAAAGCAGTTATATTACAATGCTAAATGCTAAAATGCAGGAAAATCCAACTCCCCCTCAACATGAGATGCAACTTTTAGTTCAAGTTGAGTTAAGTCAGTATTAAGCTCCAGAAGCTCCCAAATGAACTCCCCAAACTAAAGCAATAAAATGAGAAGCTGGCAAAGAAAATCCAAACGACAACCCTTAAAGCATAGATAAGATATAGAGACAACTATGGCTCAGATCGACTCTCATCTACCCCATATGACTCCGGGACTAATAGTGATCAGTAAAACACACACTAGAGAGCAAACACGCACTGCCTACCCAGGGTGGCCCGACCCTCGCTAGAACCTACAAGAAGTGAGTGAGCTCAATCTAGTGAGATAAGAAGCAGCTAATAAGAAGCATCCTGGAATCACAAGATAAGAGTAGGAAGTCTAAGCAACTAGGCAAGAGAAGCACTCTAACCTATGCTAGAAGGACTAAACTCAAATGCACCCCGTGTGCAAAGCAACAGAAATGAGACAGAAGCATAAGCAATATAGTAAAGCAGTAAAGCCCAAGCTCCCCCTTACTACAGTCCGTAAGGACAAACCACCCCAAGCTCTCCCCGTAGAGCTGAAAACCTCGAACTATCCAAAGGCTTGGTGAAGATGTCAGCCAACTGGTGGTCACTCTTCACAAACTGGAGCACTATGTCACCCTTCTCTACATGGTCTCTAAGGAAGTGATAACGGATATCGATGTGCTTGGTCCGGGAATGCTGCACTGGGTTCTTAGCAATGTTAATCGCAGAAGTGTTATCACAAAAGAGTGGAACACTGTCGATAACTAACCCAAAGTCCCGCAGGTCGGCCATCCAGTAGTACTCGACTACAAGAAATGGTCGCAAAGAACATACTCGGCCTCTGCGGTGGGTGTGCAACACCGGATCGCTTCCTAGAAGACCAAGAGACGAGAGAAGTGCCAATGAATTGGCAAGTGCGAAGTGCTCTTCCTATCTATCCTACAACCAAGAAAGTCTGCGTCAGAAAGCTCTCAAGGAAAGACAGATGAGGAAGAGTACCGGATACCATAGTCAATGGTAGCTCGAAGGTACCGAAGATGCGCTTCACCGCTGGCGGTGAGATACGCGAGAGAAGCTCAAAACGAGCACACGCACACACGGAGAAGTGTATGTCCGGTCTCGAGATAGTGAGGTAAAGAAGGGAGCCGATCATACTTCGAACTCTTTTTGATCAAGCGCTCGCCATCCTCATTCGGGTCAAGATAGGTCAGAGAAGCCATGGGAGTCGACACAGCTTACCATCGCCATGTCGGCGTCTCAGAGGTCACGAGTGTACTTTCCTTGATGAAGAACTGCACTCTCCCGAGACCGCTTGATTTGGAAGCCAAGGAAGAAGGTCAACTCCCCATCATACTCATCTCAAACTCGGTGCTCATGACATCCGAGAACTATGAAACCAGAGTATGGGAAGAGCGCCAAAGATAATGTCATCGACATAGATTTGGACGAGCAGAAGTCGATGCCATGCCTTGGCGGATGAACAAGGTCTTGTCAACTTTACCCATCTCAAAACCATGACTTAACAAGTAGGACTTAAGCCTCTCATACCAAGCTCTAGGGGCTTGCTTAAGTCCATACAAAGCTTTGGAAAGCTTGAAGACATGGTTTGGGTATTTGGAGTTTTCGAAACCAGGAGGTTGTCGGACGTAGACCTCTTCCTCAATAAAGCCATTGAGAAAGGCACTCTTGACGTCCATCTGGTAAAGCTTGAAACCCTTAGCATCTGCAAAGGCAAGCAAGATTCTAATGGCTTCAAGTCTAGCTACAGGGGCAAAGGTCTCCTCGAAATCTAGACCACGAACACAGGAGAACCCCGAGCTACCAGTCTAGCCTTGTTCCGAATAACCACTCCATCCTCGCTCTGCTTGTTCTTGAACACCCACTTAGTCCCAATGATATTGTGACCTCGCGGGGCTCGACAAGCGACTGCACCTTGTTCCTCTCGAAGTTTTCTAGCTCCTCATGCATGGCATTGACCCAAGACTCATCGGATAAAGCATGAGAAACATCTTTGGGCTCAAAGGAGGCAATGAAAGCGAGAATGGAGACAGAACTGAGATAAGCCGATTTTGAGCGGGTCACACGCTCAAAAGGTCTCCAATAATCGCTCGGAGGGATGAGCTTTCAATGTGTCTAGGAGGTCTGGATGAGATGAAGAAGTGGCCTCTACCTCATGAGCGTAAGAGGTAGGAACAGAGCCACTAGCTCCGAAGAGCGGAGGCGAGGTGATCACCTCGAGGTGCGGTGGAAGACGGTACCTCAAGGGGTGGATGAAGGACTGGATCGGGTAGACAACCCTCATCTCCATCATCTTCATCATCCACGAAGATGGGCTCAGACTGCTCTAAAGAACCTGAGATATCGGGCCTAGTTCCTGGACTAGCCTCATCGAAAGTAACCTCACAGGTTTCTACCATCTTACTAGACTCGCAGTTCCAAACCCGATAAGCTCGCGAAGAAGGTGAGTAACCTAGAAAGATCCCATCATAAGAGTGTGACTCAAACTTGTCTAGGTTCCCGGACTTCAAAATAAAGCACTTGCAACTAAAAACACGAAAATGAGAGACGCTGGGCTTTCGCCCGTATCTCAGCTCATAAGAAGTGCGGTGCAAGTGTGCCCTAAGAAATACTCGATTTGAGACATGGCACGCGGTGGCTATAGCCTCAGCCCAAAACTTCCGCAGTGTAGAGTACTCACCAAGCATCGTCCTGGCCATCTCGACCAAGGTACGGTTCTTCCTCTCCACAATGCCATTTTGTTGTGGGACGTGTGAAGAAGAGAACTGGTGCTCTACACCTGTCTCACCACAGAAACTCTCAAAGTAGGAATTCTTGAACTCTGTGCCATTGTCACTGCGGATCGCTCGTAAGGCACCTGGGAGCTCTACAGAAAGCCTACTGAAAAGACCTCAGAAATGCGAAAATGTCTCATCCTTCGAGGCTAAGAAAAACACCCAAGAATACCTCGAGAAGTCATCGACCACAACAAGAACATACCACTTCCTCCCGCTTGTCGCACTCGAGCCGGTCCAAGCGTGTCCATGTGGAGCAAATGTCCCTGCATCGGTCATAGTAACTGTGACCGGAGGGTGAGAAGCGGCAACCATCTTGCCGTGCCGGCATGGAGAGCAAACAAGGTCTGTGACCATCTTGAGTTTCGGCAAACCACGAATGAGATCGTGGCCGCTAACTCGGGTCAAATGATCAAATCCGATATGACCAAGTCTCCTATGCCAGAAAGAAAGGTCGTGGGACTCAGAAGCAACTAAACACCTGAGAGGATCACCAGAAGACTCAGAAAAATTAGCACGAAAGATCCTCCCAAAACAAGAAATCCCGCAAACCAGACTACCCGAAGAATCAAGAATTTTGCAATTATTTTTCTTGAAGCTCACCTCGAAACCGTCATCAGTAAGTCGAGAAACGGAAAGCAAATTGTATTGCGACTTACTAACCAAGGCAACATCCTTAAGAATAAAGGAGGCATTAATACGCACAAGACATTTGGCGATGACGCGCCTGCACGGCGTCTCGAAGGTGATCATCTCATCACCGGAGCGCGGGCTAGGGAGGAGAACCAACGGAGTCTCCTGGTCATATGACGAGAACAACCGAGTCTACAAGCCAAACCTTCTCCTTCCCTACCCGCGAACTGAGTCAAACAGAGTAAAGTCTCGATGCTTGGGTAAATCAAGAGTGATTTTGGCACCCAATCTTGAGTAACACGTGGAGCGGATGAAGTAGTCAAGCACGATCGACCTCTATCTACCCTACGCTCTCCGTGACTCAAAGAAGCGTAAGTCCGTGAGCGGACACGAAGCCGCTGCGGGTCCGATTGCTACGGAGAGCGAGTGGAACACCGCAACACGCAGATCACGCCGTGGTAATCGTCTCTCGGGGAAGCGAGATGTACCCTCGGGACGGCGAAAGTCACGACCGGCAAAGACGAGGACGAAAACCGAAGACTCGGAAAAACCAAGTCCTCGATGTCGCCCAAACCTATCGAAGCAAACCTAGATCTCGTGGCCGGTCTCGGTGCACCCAAGGTCCGGGCTGACCACGAATACGCCTAAGTGCCTCAAAGACGGGTCTCTACGCGCAATCTCGACGCTGAAGCATCTCTCGACCGAGTGCCCATCCTTCGGCGAAGGTGCGGTGGTACTTCACCTTCGAGAGGTGGAAGTAGCACCAAGAGGCTTCGCCGAGAGGTCGGGCGCAGTGAAATCACCTTCTTTGCCGAAATCCCGACAAAGCCCGCCGATTTGAATTTGACCTCATCGGATCTGGGCTCGACCTCGATCGCACCACCTACTATGGGTCTAAGAATAGCGGTGGATGCTTCCTCATGTCCTCGTAAAAATCGTATCCTAGACCTTGATTAAATCTGCAAATTTTAGACTGGTCTAGAATAAGATTAAGCTTCTTCTTGCCGCCGCAAATCTCTCGAGAGTGTTCATAAGATACCGACACTCCGAAAGAGAGAGGTGCAAGAAGAGCAGTGCAAGAAGAGCGGGAGGTAAGGAAGCGGATGAAGAACCAACGGAGAGGAACGAATGGCTTGTGCACGCACGGTCGACTCGTAATGGACAATCTTATCGCTAGCGGGTTGGTTCGCGTCACTAGGCGTCTCTACCTTACCACGGGCTTCTCCCCTCCGCAGCAATCACATCACAACTGCTTGATGGCTTCTCTAGTAGATCCTTAGTTAGCTTCACACATTTATCATTCAAAGCAACGAGTTCAAGTTTTAGTTTGTCACAACTAATGCATGGTGAGCTAACAGGTCCTTAGTCGCAAACCGAGCCAACTTCCTATCATGATCAATCATATCTTGAAACTGTTTGAGACGACTTCAAGTTCAGCGATTAACTTAGGACAGTTCAAGCATGAATCAATCGGCTCAAGTAAAGAAACTTGTAGTTCAAGAATTTTATGATCTGCCCATTTTAAGTTCATCTTCAAGTTATTGCAATTTTCACAAGACTCGGGCAGATCAAGAAGCATGGCATAAGGTCCTCTAGCAAGCAATGTCCTTAACCTCACATGAGGTGGGAGAAGTAGTCTCATCGGTAGTAAGTAGGGTAACACCATCCTACTCAACTCTAACTCAAAGAAGCGCACTAACATTCTCCACCTTAACAACATCAAGCTCGGAGGACACACTATCATGCGAGGTCCTTAGTTTCTCCAAATCACCCAAAGAAAGCACAAAGCATGTATCACAATCGTCATGGGAGGGAGCGGATGTAAGTGAAGTAAGCTCCCATGACAGTCTGTCTACTTCCTTCTCTAACTCGGTACACCTAGCCCTAGCTCTAGCATGAAAACCTCATAGCTTAAGAAATGCTTGATTGAGCTAGTCTTAGGTGGGGCATACCTCGTCCGAGTCGAGTACACTGACGCTATCGCCGAAGTTCGCCCTCGAGGGCCATGAAGCACATGCTTGAGAAGTCGTCGCCATCCTTGGGCTCTTGGTCACCCGTCCCGTCGTCGTCGCTCCATCCTCCGCCGCCGAGGTCGAGGTCGTCGAAGCGGTGAGGCGCGGTGGAAGAGCTTCTTGGCCTTCCCGGTTGCGGAACTTCTTCTTTCCCGAGCAGTCTTGAAGGCTTCGTGTTGCGGTTCTTGTCGGTGTAGTCGTTCTTGCCCGAACCGTAGTCACCTTTACCCTTCCCAAGCTTGGGGCGGTTGCTCGGATGTGGTTGGGGCCACCACACTCGAGCGGATGACCGGTCCTCCTCTCTTCTCGCTCTCCTACCCTTGTAGGCATGGGAAAACCTTCTGGCTAGGAGGGCCACCGGTGATCATCCGCAGTCGCTCTAACCGATCATCGCTTATGTCACGAGAGCAGCGATGGGAGAAACCGCAAGAAGACTCGTAAGAGAGACCGTGGCTGAATCGGGATCGGTGACCAAAGCCATCGATCGTGACTTCGACCTCGAGACAACGTCAATCTCGTGAGTCTTGAGGCGCGAGTACGCCGCGTCAAGAGTTAAGGTCGAGAGGTCCGTCGTGTCTTTGATGGTGGTCACTTTTATCTCCTACACACGCAGATCGAGTGCCGCGAGCATCCGACGGCGTTGTCCGAGTCGGGGTATGTGAGACCGACCGCCGGAGGTTGCTCAAGATTTTGTGAAATCGTGAAAAGCACTCGCCCAAGGACTCACCGGCAAGCATCTCGAATTTGTTGTATTCGCGCTTGAACCGTCTGTCGAACCGTCTTAATCTGGTGGTGCCCTCATGGTATGCGCGCGAGGTCACCCGGATGTCGAGGCGCGACGACGGGTGAGATATGCGGTCAAACTCGCTACGACTCAAACCCTGGATGATGATGTTCCTTGCCTTTGCATTTGCCTCAACATCAGCCATGTTCCCGGCATTGATGTTCTCATCGGCAGGAACAACAAACTGGACCTTGACCTTACGCCAGATGGCATACCCCTGAGCCTGGATGTATGTTTCCATTCGGCTCTTCCAGAAGGGGTAATCGATGCCATCGAAAACGGGCGGCTTGGTCGAGTACTTGTCCGTCGCCATGGCTCTTGAGACCGGTTAAGATCTATTGATTAGAGCTAAACCAGCTCTGATACCAATTGTAGGACCGAAATGGCGACAGAGGGGGTGAATGTCGATCTTTAAAAATCGCTCCCAACAAGTATCCTTACTTAAGCTTCTTCTCCAATAGCTATGGGAGCTATGAAGATAGAAAATAAGCCCTCACTGGAAAACACAGAGACAAGGAAAAACCAGATCCAAACAGAAGCAGTCAAGAAAAATAAAATCAAAGAAAGTCTGACTGCAAGCGGTAGTACCACTGAGATGAGCGGTAGTACCTCTGAGCGGTAGTACCTCTCGAGGAGCGGTAGTACCGCGCGATGATCGGACTTGTCCGAACGTTTCTTCACGCCGATCGACCGTCCGAACATAACCGATGTACCGCTAGGACGAGCGGTAGTACCTCTGAGCGGTAGTACCTCTCGAGGAGCGGTAGTACCTCTGAGCGGTAGTACCTCTCGAGGAGCGGTTGTACCTCTCGATAAAATCAGCAAACAGGATTTTCAGGCTGGAACTTTGAGACTTCGGATTTTTGGCTAAAAAGAAGGTTTGCTCTCAATCTTTTTGATCCAAGGCCTTACTACAACAAACTAAATAGTAAGGGGACCTTGGGAAACAAGAGAATCAAACCAAGAAGCAAGAATTTCAGATTATGGGTAAAAATCTGAATTTTTGCACAACCCGAGCCAAAAATCAAATTACTCCCCAACTGTTAATCCTTTGGCTATGAAATTTTGAGGGTAGCTAATTAATAGCCTCTGGACTCTCCATACCAAATTTCAAGCCATCTCAACAAGGGAATCAAGAGCAGCTCCAAACCCTAGAAACTGAGTTCATGAACAGAGGAAGGCCAAAACTGAAATATGATAATTAAACCAAGTTTGCTCTTCGGGAAATCGATCAAATGATCTTGTGGCACTAACCCATCATAGAGCAACCCATTTTGGGCCTTCCCAACAAGCAAGAACTCAAAAATCAAAAAGCTCATAAATCAACCAAATGGAGCAACGAAGAACAGAGAGAGCACGAACAGAAGAAAACTTCAGATTCTTATTCCAAAACAAAAGAAATACAGAGGAGTCCCGATACGCATGGACATTAGGACTAAAGGAGTGATTACAATCTCTCAATCCCTCATCTCCCTCTCAATCCTCAAGAACACCAAGAATCTCACCACTTCTTGGGAGGAAGAACACACAGAGAGAGGAGACTCACATAGAAACCATCGTAGAGACACAGAGGGAGCACACTCTGCCTCTACCACCAACTCACACCAACTAAAGAGCTAAAGGAAACAACCTTCCTAAAGCCTCTTTTGACTCTAAAACCCTAATTCTATCACAAGTGCTCAAGGAGGGCATGCAGCCCTCCTCTCCTTTTATAGCGCTCGCTAACGGTCTCGCCCGTTCGCCCGCTACATCCAATGGAGCCCGCTCCCGCTTGTGCACCTTGCGAATTTCCGATTCGCCTTCCGCACCTTCCGGAAGCTTCGCGCTCCTTGCCTCGCACGCCGCAACCACCTCGAGTCCATGTCGTCTTGACACATCCCGACCGTTCGACCTCGGCGCCACTGCGCCTAGTCCGTCCACCGTGTCTCGCCACGACTCCAACTCGACGTCCTGCGATCACACGGACAAGAAACACGCCAAATAGCACCGCCGACACATGAAAGCGTAAATACCATTACACTTACCACGATGAAGTCAAAACCTGTCAAAACATTAGAATATGCATCCTAAACCCAAATGACCAGATTTGACCAAAGTCCGACCGAGCCCGATTGCGCCACGCAACGACTCGACTCCGAACCACTCAAACCAAACTCGACTGACCTAAACCTTTGTCAATTACTCATCACTCTCATGGAGCACGACCACATGGTCTCTCAAAAAACAACATAATAATTCAAATTACTAGGAGCAATATGATCAAATGTGTAATTTGCCTTACTTGAAGTCTTGATGCTGCGAATTGTCGAAATCGAACTCTCTGGATTCGTCGTAGTCTACATGTGAAGAACCAATGCAAAAAAGAAAACAAAATTCAAATAAAATTCAAAAAGAGTCTAGAAATGGATAGTTTAAGTTTTTAGAAGAATTTAAAATTTTGAATGGTCATGATCGGAGTTAGGATGAATAAATACGAGTTTCTGGAAGTACTTTTGCTGTGATCGGAAATGGAAGTAGTCGGAAGTAGGAGTGATCAAAGTTTACCGAGTGATCAGAGGCTATAGAGTTTTGAGAGTGGTCAAGGGCTTTAGAGTGTTTAGGGTGGTCAGTGGTTTGCAGTGGTTGAAGCCGATGGTCGGAGATAGTCGGAGACGATAGTGGTCGGCAGCGACTGAGGTCGAAGGCAGAGGTGTGGTCGAAAGCCAGAGAGTGGTCGTTAAGACCGATGGTACTGGTCGTATATGACCAGAGTAGTCAAAACCCGACCAGAGTGGTCGTATCCGACCATAGCGGTCATATCCGACCATAGCGATCGTAACCGACCGGAGTGGTCATGATTCGACCAGAGTGGTCGTATTCGACCAGAGTGGTCGGAGGATGCTTCTATGGTAGTGTGAGGTTGCGGCCGAGAAGGTTTGTTGGTCTGATGCGTGGAGATGCACATCAAGGGAAGGAAGAAGAAATATTAATCTAAAAGGGAATAGTCCAAACACCTGAAATGGAAAGAATCTATGGCACTGGATGTGGTGAGAATTTGAAGTTAAGCGTGCTTGAACAAAAGAAGATTTTGGCCTGGTGGGAGGTCTCATTATTTCCTTTTACTTTTAGAAAAAGAGAAATGCTAGAAAATATTTGGACCTAGAAAAATAGAATGGATATTTTTATAGAGATTTTAGATTTTGCAAGATTTGAATTTGAATTTTGGAAGTGAACTGAAAATTTTGAATGGAACTAAGGATTTGAAAATGAATTAGGTATTTGAATTGAAATTTAAATTTTGGGATTACCAACCAAACTTCAAATATTCAAAAGGATTGCATAAATGGACAGTTTGGAATTTTTGATGAATTTAGAAATTTGAACGGGCTCAATCAGAGCTAGGATGAAGGAGAACGGGCTTTTGGAAGTTTGAATTCTAAAGAAATTGGTAAAGGAGATTTTTTGAATTATTTTTGTACTCAAAAATTGGATTATGACGTCCGCAAGGGATTTAGAATTTCGGCTGGATTATTTTTCTAAAGAAAAAGGGTTTTTATGATGCAATGCTGACGTCAACTGGATTTTTAAATTTCTGACAAAGGCTGACAAGTGGGCCCAGCTTTTGGTGGTGGACCAGCGAGGTGGATGAGGTGGCACACGGGCTGGCATGGCTCCCACATGGCATCCACGTCAGCTGCCACGTGGGCTCGGGCGCTGACATGGCCACACTGGCTGGAGGCGGTGCACAGAGCCCTAGGGCTCGTTAGCACTCTGACGCTTGGTGGCGGCGATCGAGGTACGCAACAGTGAGAGGAGAGGACAGGGGTGGGCTCACCTTAGCGCGAAGTCCGAGGGGCTCAGAAAGGGACCAGTGGCAAGCAAGTATCGGCGGCGAGTGAGGGCGTCGGCGGCGAGGGCTCTCCGGCGCTGGGTTTGCTCAGTGGAGAGGAGGCGGGAGTTCACACGAGTCCGGCAAAGGCGAGGGGCTAGGTGGTCCGAGATGGCAACAATTGCTCGCTGGAGGGCGATCGAGGCTCGAAGAGATAGAGGTGTGTCGCAGGGAAGATGGGGAACCCGAGAGAGAGGAGTGAGGGTGGAGGGAGGTGGTGCGAAGGTAGGGTTGCTCGGGGGGAAGAATATATAGGGGAAGACGACATGGCGAGTAATTGCTTACCAGACTTTGCGGGAGAAAAGCGTCTAGGGGTGTGAATGTGGAGACGAGCGACCGTCAATGGCCATGGATACGTGGTGCGAGGTGCTGGCGAGAAGGGGAAGTCGAGGCGGCACTTGGAGAAGGTGGATCGACCGAAAATGGAAGCTCGGATGAGGCGGTCATAGCGGTGATGGTGGAAAGAGGAGGGCAGTCAAGGAAGAAGACGGGAGAGGATGAAGAATAGCTTGACATGCGGGGCCCGCATGTCGGCGAGAGAGAAGAAAGGGAAGAGAGGCGAATGACCAAGATTAGATCGGGTGGCTGTGGATTAAATCCAGGCCATCGGCTAAGGAACGAAGGGGTAAGTGAGAGCAGGCGCCCAGGATTAGATCAGGCGGGGTAGATTGAATCAATGCCAGACACGTATCAAGACGAGGAAAGAGAGGATGTTTAAATTCCATTTTTTACTTTTTAGAAATACTAGGAGGCTTCAAAAACTCTTAGAAAATAGCAAATAAAGTCTAAAAATTCTTTTAAAATTCAAAGAAATTCCTGGATCTGTTTAGACTTAGGAAAATATTTCCAACTTAAAGTTGGTCTTTAAATTTTTACAAAAATACTTTTTAGCTTTGAAATTGATTTTAAAATGCTTTCAAATAATTAATTTGAAATAAGGTTTTTACATAAATTCAAAATATCCTTCATTTAATAATATTTTTATGTTTTAGTTAAATTACTTTTTAGAAAAAACCTTTTTAAAAGCTAAAAATAGATAAATAAAATCTCTAAAATTCAAGCAACCAAATAATACTTGATTTTATTTTAAACTAAATTAATTTTTATTTTTTAATTTTTTTGAAATAAATAGCTAGGCTGTTACACTTACACAATTAGAGTCATCACTACCAGTACCAATGGAGTATTAGACCTCCTTATGTACACCGACATGTTCATACTATTCAAAGGGATTGGCTAGGTAATCCTTTTCTTCCTCATCTACTAGTTGAGTGCTACTAATTAACTAACTAGGAACTGCCTGAGAGGGGATTGGACGTGAAGGCATACACAACACATCAACACTACACACATCAGTTCTTGAAAACAATGTGATGGTAACTTCACCTCTTTCACTACTTTAAAAACACCCAAATATCACCATCCGTTGTTGGTCTATTTTCACAAAAACAATTTCTCTGCTACGGTTGTCCAAGTAATGTATAGTCATGGATTCATCAGCACCCCATGGGTACTTCTCCCTAATAGAATCCATAAAATCTTTTAAGTTCGTCATGTTAGAGTCGACCGCCCAGTTCACACAACCCCCTCGAGAACTCCTTCCTACTCATCTCGTGAATAAATATGATCTTAAGAAAGTACGTCGACGATGGGTCCATCCTGTGAATGGATACAAACATTATCAAGAAACTACTACCATCCTAACTACACGACGTGAAGGAACAACAAGAAGAATCTAATCTAAAAATGCATACCCATCTGGCATCCTCGATGTTGACAAAGAGCACAAGCTCACCAAGAGGGGGCTGCCAAGACAGACTGCACTTCGCCACCGCCGCCGGGTCGGGAGAGGGGACAAGAGTGACAGATGGGAGAGGGGAGGGGATTAGGGCGTGGAGCGCGGGCATTTCGGGCATTTATGAAGAAATGCCACAACCTAACGACATGTGACAGACAACGATGGCACAGAGTGAAGAAAAAATGAAACCCGGTGGCATGGAGGGAATATGGACTTATTTAGTGGTAAATAGGGACTTATTCAGTGGTAAATAGGGACTTATTCAGTGGTAAATAGTGGAAACAAGACTTATTCAGTGGCATGGAGTAGATTTTTCTCTTTACAAATTACAACACCCATCCTAGATGGACTCATCTAGAGTGTTAAGGCGTGTACAAGGGTAGTGACGAATGTTGTCTATATACCCTTCTATGTCATTTAGAAACAAAACTAAAGACAACTTCAAGGATGAATTATCTCTTAAGTTGTCTCTATATACCTCACAATGTCTTAAAATTTGCATAAAAAATGTGTTTGTTGGAGACAACAATTCATATAATGATGTTTGATACTACCTATATTTCTTTGTTTTCATGAGTTTGGGTTCTCTCTCATCAAGAAACAGCTGTCCTCTCTCCTTGTTCTCTCTCTTCCATATCAACCAAATATAGTACGTGATAGAATAGAGAGACGACTAACATCACACCTTTGTAGTTTATACATGCCCAACAATAACAAGTAACAACGCCTATTGGATCTAAACACAATAAAACCGCTTGAATCGAAGCATAAAAAGAACTCAAGATTCATTAAAGACCGTTTGTTGACAGTACAGATATCCATAGGATTTACAATACATAATTTTGATTACTAATTTTTATTATAAAATATCTATAAAAACTAAATAAAATTAAAATATTACAAAAGCATTGATTCCAATTTCCACCCATACCTCTCCTAGTCTCACGCCTAGCGAAGTATTCCATCAATTGTCATTGTATATAGTTCAGAAGTATATTGCTATTGCATGTCTTGTTCTTTTGCAGTACAACTGATGTCTTTTAGTTATATCTCATAGCTTTTTTTGTATTTTTCAAGAAGACAACGGATGACGAAAATACTAATATAAACTACACATATAATTTGAGACTCAAGAAACCGTTTAAAATTACATTAGTTTGTTTTGATCCTGAAGAAACCAAAACGTGGCGATCGGTTCGGCTTAAAAGCTCATGGCTTATGGCTGAAAACACTGTAGCTGTCTGAAAAAAACACTGTAGCTGACAGGACTTATTTAGCATAATTAAATTTAAAAATTTTAAAAATATAAAAAATATGTTAGCCCATTACGTATAATACAAACAAATACGGGGAAAAAAAAGAACCAGCAAAAAAGCTCAACAAAAAGTCAAAAGTTCAGAAAAAGACGAAATTTATAAATAGTAAAAAATAAGGCAGAAGTCAAAAGCCGAAGCCGAAGCCGAATTGATCAGGGCTAAGCCTAAAAGACGGGTGTAAGCTCGCAACGGGGACTCCTCCGCGAGCCCGGTTCGCCACGTCAGCGCAGAGCCACCCGCACGCCGTAAGGAAGAGGGCCGTTCAACAGAGAGGGAGGGCCCACCACGTCAGCGCCGCGCCGGGTCCAACGCACGCAGAAACCACATCCGAGACGTGACCCGTCTACTCTATCCACGAGCACGAGGCGTCCCGTGAAGCGCCGAGTCACGCCTCCAAAGCCCTCCCTTCTGCCTCCTCCACTCCACCGCCTCCCCCTAATCTGTTTCGTCTCCTCCTTATCCCAAATCTCTCTCGAGGCTGTCGCTTCGCCGGAGGAGGGGAGCGAGAGGGGATGGAGATCGACCGGGCGGTGCGGGAGAGCAGCAACCGCCGGCTGCGCACCAAGTACGACAGCGCCGTCTACGTCGTCCAGCGAGCCTTCGCGCTCTACCCGTATGCTGCCCCTGCTCCCTCTCCCCTTTTCTCTCTCGAGATGGGACGGGACGGGATGGATTGGATTAGTGGTGGTGGTGTTTCAGTTCTGCGATGTTCCATTTCGAACCCGAGATTTAGTGTGGGGGAGTGCTTGCCGCGCGCGCGATCGGGCCGGGGTTTGGTTGGCGCTCGCCAGTGGGGCGGCGCGTGCCGTGGGGTCTAGCTTTGGTTCACTGATCCGGCGGAGAGAGAGGCGCGGGTAGCTGTAGGCATGTACCGGCCGAGAGATGGGTCCGTAGGAAGATCGAGTTGGGCCTTACTGGTTAGATCTCAATTTGCCTGGCGCTGCGGCTGTTTAGTTCCAATGTGCAACCTGTCTCTATGTGTACTCATATTTTCCCCTGCAGCAACGCGATTGCCTGTATTGAGGTGGTGGTTGCGTTAGTGCTTAATCACTTTCATCTCTTGTTTTGCGTGTGTTGTGGTTGAAGGAAAATCTGCTGGGATTTTAAGACGATCTAGATGATTTAGAGTGGCTGGCGGAACAGCATAGTATCGTTGCTAATCTTAAGTGGTGGGCTCTTGGCCGGATCTCTCAATCACAAACTCGTTTGTCGGTTGCCTTAGACCACTGGTTGAAGTGTATGTGTTTCAACCTGTGTCCTGAAACAACGGAAAGTAGGTACATTGCTTTTGTTGCAGTTCAGTCAGGTTGTGTTTTACTGTTCTTATGCCAGTTCCGAGGAGCAAAGTATTTAGAGATTATTTTGTGAGGCGCTAAAGCTGTTGAATAATTTTCCAGTTATTACTTATATCACTCAACTTGCTAAGAATAACTGTAATCAAGATTTTTGATATCGAAAGGGGAATCAAATCAAACTGCATCCTCACAGAGTATAAAAACCCATTATGCATGCTGAACATGTGATCTTAACCTTAAGCTGTTGTCCTCGTATGCAATCTTCTTTAGGAATTCCAACTGGTCGTATCTGTGTTAAATCTGTGGCTAATCAACTGTGCCTTTCATTCTGCTCTGCATCACGAATGGGGTACAAGGTAGATGTTCTCAAAATGTATAATGATAGTTTCTTTCTTTCAGAAGACCCATTTTTTTTAGAGAAGTGCTATAGAACATTCGACTGTTTTTGAAGGCAAAAACAGTCAGATGATCTGGGGGCGTTGGATCTCTATCCAACGGATCCACTCATATAAGCACCCCCTCCAAAAAAAAGATCCGGAGCGTTGGATCACCATCCAACACCCTAAAATCTGATTGTTTTTTCCTTTAAAAACAGTCGAATGTTGTATAGACACTCCTTTTTTTTAACTCCCTTTGTGTTTTTTCCCAAAGTTTTGCTTGTGGCTGGGGGTGGATGCTTGTGGGTGGGGTGTTAGGGACTGGGCCAGGGGGGCACGACCCATTAGGGGCTGCACACAAGGAGGGTAGCAGCATATCTTCATATTAGGAATAGTTAGATGCATATCTTTATATTAGGAATAGTTAGATGCATATCTTGGTATTTAGATAGTATAGATATTATCTTATCCTTAATGATTTATTACATTAAATAAGATAGTTTTCATATTATTAGGGGCTAACCTCATCTATATAAAGAGAGTTAGAGTCACACCATTCTAATTAAGCAATAAGAAGAAAGGGTTATTGTAGTCTCTCCCCCCAAGTTCTTCTTCCCAGTCCATGATCTCCCCTTTCTCCTAAAGCCTCTCTCCTTCAGCCATGCCATTCCGACCATCTTCTGTGTGGTATTTAACCCGTTATGGTTCATAACATTGGGGTTGAGTGCCAAGCCTCATTATTTTTTTGAGAATCGTTCCAAGACTCATATGAGTATTGAATACCATTACAGTCTAAATCCCATTATCAGCATTTTCACTTTACAGGTTTGAGGAAATTGCCTTCAGCTTTAATGGTGGGAAGGATTCAACCGTAATATCTTTATGTTCTCTTTTGCTCATCATTTTTTGTATGTTTAGTGAAAATTAATATCCCTCGACAAGTTTGACAAGATACCTCTGTTATGTATCAATAGGTACTCTTGCATTTACTTCGGGTTGGCTACTACCTTTACAAAACAAGTTCTGGTGATGGAGCACAAAATGAATCTGTTCAGAACTGCCCTCTGCGTACCATCTATTTCGAGAGCCCTTGTGCTTTTCCTGAAATCAACTCATTCACTTATGAAACAGTCTCAACGTAAGAACTCACTAAGATTTGTTTTCCTTTGTTTATTTGCTATCCTTGAGAACCTAAATGAAAGATTCTTCATTCTATTCTTTCTCCTCCAAACTCTGCAGTTATGGTTTGCCATTGGAAACTATCCGGTCAGATTTCAAGTCTGGCCTAGAAAGCCTATTGAAAGAGAAGGCTACTAAAGCAATTTTCATTGGCACTAGAATTGGTGATCCAAATGCGGTAATTCTCTTGTTCCCTTGTTCTTCACATCTCCGTAGACCTATTATGTGCAATACTTATGCCCATCTTTATGCACAATTCTTGATACTCGTTGGTATCTCCACACCTATTAGTAATTCAGTTTGAAATTATAGGTTGGTCAAGAACAATTCTCTCCTAGTTCACCTGGCTGGCCTCCTTTTATGAGGGTGAATCCTATCTTGGATTGGTCATACAGGTTTTTTTTCCATATCTTGTAAATAAATCAAAGCTTGCCTTTTCTAGTCTGCTAATTCAAAAGCTAAGGAGCATTGTTTTTCTGTGTCAGGGATGTTTGGTCTTTCCTCTTAACGTGTAAGGTCAAATACTGCAGCCTTTATGATCAAGGGTAGGTTCTTTTCCATGTTCAGACCTTTAAATGTATAATTGCCTGTATAGATACCATTTATTGGATGTTAGGATTCTCGGCACCTGTTGCGTGTGGGTCATAATGTAATATCTCATGCCTTTGCTCTAAAAAAATCCTCCAAAAAAAGGAAGTGTTTCCTCTTCCTTTGATGACCATTTTTTGTCACTTTGTATGCTGGACTTCAGCTCATTTTGTAAAGCCACCTTATAATTTAAGCCACTGCAGAGGAACTCTACTCTTTCATAAACTTCCTAATTTATCTTACATTTTCACATACTTGCGCTGGTTTCAGGTATACTTCTATTGGGAGCATATATGATACTGTTCCAAATGCACTTCTTAGTGATTCATCAACTGGGAAAAGCTTTAGACCAGCATACATGCTATCAGATGGAAGGCTTGAAAGAGCTGGTAGAACAAAGAAGACCAATCATAAAACGGAATCTAATTCTGTTTCTAGCAATGGCATGGACAATACTGAGGCAGAACAGATGATCTCACGCTCGGCTTCAATTATTGTAGTTGGTGATGAAATATTGTCAGTAATTTCTCATACTTATATCTACAGATAAATTATTTAATGTTCATATTCTTGCACTTGCGGTAGCATTTTCTTGGTGGCAATGACACCCTTGGTCTTTTTTCATTTAAAAAATTATGTCATGTCCTTACAAATTCCTTTTCTTCTTTAATGCAAAGTATATAATTATATATTGTATCAGTAGTCTGGACACTGCAGAGCAAATAAGATCAGCTGTTTGTGTGTTTATACTTCTCCAGCTATTTGATACAAAACAGACATCTTCATTTCTAGGAAAAAAAGAGAATGGAATGAGGATTTGTAAGTCATTTGTCTGCCTCCAGATAATGCAACTTGATCATTTTGATGCTAAGGGCAACCAGCCATCCCAAAGTACATTGTATTATAGACTATATTTATTTCTCTCGGAGAACTCTGTGTCTATATTTATTTCTCTCGGAGAACTCTATGTTGCTATTTCATTTTTTTACATGCTTCTCTAAAATTCATTGATTATCCTTGATTGATAGTCGGAGTTGGATGTCTTTGTGGAAAGTGTCGCTTTATTTACTTTTGTTTTATGTAGTTAATTGATATTTTACCATTTTGATGCTTCAGGTTTGGCACAGTTGAGGATAAACTCGGTGCAGCCTTGTGCAAGAAGCTACGTGCTATTGGCTGGCGAGTTTCTCATGTAGCGGTTGTTCGCAATGAAGTAAGATATTTCATGGATTGAAATAGTTGTATGTGCAACAATCTTGTGTGGTAGCTCAAATGGCCACAAATAGATTGTTGCAGTTTTGTTGTGAAATATACTATTTAGCTGCCAAGTTTGTCATTTTCCTGTCATGTAAATCTAACGGAATGTATATGTGATGGCCTTACAGATTGATTCTGTTGCTGAAGAAGTTGAGCGTTGTAAATCTACAGATGACATGGTTAGTTTCTGTAGGCTTTTCATTTATTAAGTTTTTCAAGTTAGGTGTTTAATGGAATTCACATTGTATTTCAGGTATTTCTGTTTGGAGGACTTGGGCCTCTACATTCAGATGTTTCTTTGGCTGGTGTTGCAAAAGCATTTGGAGTTCGTCTGGTGCGTCTATTAAACTTTCTTGCTGCAAAGGACTTCTTGTAGTATTCCTTCATGTTTGGTGTTTTTTGGTATAAATTCTCATTGTTCTAGTATTCTTTGGTGTATTTGCTGCATTTTGTTTAGTACATAACAAAGAAAAGCTTGCGTGTTGATCTATAGGGTTGCACTATCACAAGAAAATCATGTTGTGACAGCACTGAAATGTAGAAATTCCTCAATGTGCATAGCTATGAATCATTGTCATACACCAAATGGTTGCTTCATGAATTTCCCTTGAGAAAGTGCCATTTCCTGATATTAACTGACGTTTGCTTTGAATTTGCATAGGCTCCTGATGAAGAGTTTGAAGAGTATCTTAGTCAACTCATAGGGAACGATTACACTGGTGATCGAAATGAGGTAATCTGAACTTCAAATATTAAAATCTTGTATATCTATTAACATGCATGCTTATTTTAGCAAAGTGCAAACTGTGGTATTATCATTTAACTCCTTTCTACTTCTCTTCCAGATGGCTTTGTTGCCAGAAGGTATTACTGAATTATTACATCACAAAACACTGCCATTGCCCTTGGTATGTTCTGTTGTTTTGGTTCATTTCTTCTAGATCAGTACTGAGAATACATATTTGGTGATTTTTTTTGGCTTTCGTAGGGACCTAGGTTCCCCAAAATTAGCAAAACCACATTTCCTTTTTGCCACCAGGTAGGGTTTGGGCCCACATTTCAGTGAGACTCAGAGAACCAGCGGCAGAAAGAAAATGAGGTTCAAACTCAGTGGTAAAAAGGGAATTTTATCAACAACAACAAAACATTTTGTTCCAAACAAGTTAGGGTAAATTAGGAATGAAATCTCCTCAAAATCAAAGAGACGAGTCTTGAAAACTTACAGTGCTAGAACCCTAAGCTGAACAACTTGCCATCTAAGCCGAGAGTTTAAAACACTATCCTTAAACTTTCTTATGGTCTCGATACGTGGATTGTAAACTTTATACGCTCCTATCCAAAGCTAATTCTTTAGATACATTCTAATCCCTTAAGTCTCTTTTAATTGCTTTCTCCTACATCAATCTTGGTTGATCTCTATCTCTTCTTACGTTTTCAGTACGTTTTAAAATTCCACTACGTACCGGTGCCTCAGGAGGTCTCCGTTAGAGATGTCCAAACCATCTCAAGCGATGTTGGACAAGTTTCTCTTCAATTTGTGCTACTTCCACCCTATCACGTATATCATCATTGGGGATACGATCCTATCTTGTGTGACAACAGATCTACCGCAACATCGTTATTTCCGCTACACTCATCATCTGTATATGTTGTCTTTTAGTCAACCAACATTCTGCTTCCGCTACACTCAATGCTGACCCTTGGTGTAGTCCTATCTTAATAGGAAAGTCATTAATAACACTACCATATATTTTGACATTAATCACAACATCTTCATACATGTCCTTAATTAAGGTAATATATTTTGTTAGGACTTTTTTCCTTTGAGCGCCCACCACATGATCTTACTTGGCACATTGTCATGGGCTCTCTCCAACTCAATAAACACCATGTGAAGGTCCTTCTTTTGTTCCCTATACCTCTCCATCAACTGTCGTAGTAAGAAAATCGCCTCCATGGTCAACCTCCGAAGCATTAAACCAAATTGGTTTGTCATCACACTAGTTACTTTTCTTAAACGGTGCGCAATTACTCACTCCCGAAGCTTCATTGTGTGGCTCATGAGCTTAATTCCTCTATAATTAGTACAACTTTGAATGTCTCCTTTATTTTTGAAAATTGGTAAACCTAAAAATGTTATTGATCAAATTAATTAGCCAAACAATCACTACTTCTCATTTCGACACCTCGATAGGGATATTATCAAGCCCCAGCGACTTACTCACTTTCATCTTTTTACCTCTCTTACTTCCGACTTCAGGATTTTTAGAACAAACTGCCTATCGGTGTTTTCAAAGCATCATCCAGTTCGATAATAGTATCGCCATGGTCATGATTACACAGCTTGTCGAAGTAATCTCTCCACTTATCCTTGATCTTCTCGTCTTTCACCAAAAGTCTATTAGTATCGTCTTTAATGCATTTAACTTGGTTGAAATTTCTCGTCTTCCGTTCTCAAAGTTTAGCCATCTTGTAGACATCATTCTCTCCCTCCTTTATACCTAGATTTTGGTAAATTTTCTCATATATCTTGCCTTGTGCCTCACTCACCGCTTTCTTCTCATTCTTTTTTGTTGCTTTGTATTTCTGTATGTTCTCATCGCTCCTATCAAAATGCATGTGCTTGTAGCCTATCTTTTCCTCGATAGCCTTTTGTACTTCCTCGTTCCACCACCATGTGTCTTTAGATTCGCCTCTTGTCCCTCGGGTCACTCCAAGCACCTCTGTAGCCAACCTCCTAATACGAGCTGCCATTTGTATCCACGTACTATTCGCTTCTCCCACGTCTCTTATCCCTTCCACGATCATCCTCTCCTTAAACGCCTGTGCGGTGTCCCCTTTGAGTTTCCACCACTTCGTCCTCGTGGCTCTGGCGGCCTTAACTTGTCGAACCGTAACCTAAAAAGAAAATCAGATACTAGCAACTTATGTTGTTGGACAACACACTCTCCAGGTATAACCTTATAATCTATGCATGCTCGTTTGTCCTCCCTCCTAACAAGGACAAAATCGATTTGGCTGGAATACTAACCACCGCTAAAAGTAGCTAAATGAGAATGTCTCTTTCTAAAAAAGGTGTTAGCTATTATAAGATCATAGCCTACGACAAACTTTAAGTTATCTTCTCTCTCTTGATTCCTATCACCATAACCAAAACCCACATACACGTTTTGAAACCCTCCACTAGTTGTACCGACATGACCATTGAAATCGTCTTCTAAGAAAATCTTCTCACTGTTAGGCACATTTCTAACCATATCATCTAGGTTTTCCCAAAATTGTCTCTTAGCAGCTTCATCCAGACCTACTTGTGGAGCATATGCACTAACAACGTTCAAAACCAAGTTGCCAAAGATTAGCTTGACTAGGATAATCCCATCCTTCTGTCTCCTCACGCAACAACTCCGCTCTTGAGGTGCTTATCGATTAAGATGCTCACTCCATTCTTGTTTCGTTTTGTTCCAGTATACCACAACTTAAAGCCAGTATACTCCACCTCCATCTTCTGACTCACCCATTTAGTCTCTTGAACGCACAAAATATTTATATGTTTCCTAATCGTTGTATCAACTATCTCTCTTATTCTCCTAATCGATGTATCAACTATCTTAACTTACCTGTTAAAAACCCTACATTCCAACTACACATACGAATCCTACTCTCCTCGGCTAGCTTCCTTGCCCCTCGCACTCGTCGAGTAAAGTGCGAAGACACTTGCACATTTTCCACTACATTCGGGCACTGATGTAGGGCGTCACTAAGGCGGTGATGTCCCAGCCCTTGCTTATTTATCACCACACTCGGGTTCCGATATAACACGTCGCTAAGACGGTTACGCCCTAACGAAACTATTTTGGATTTCATTTCATGAAAAGATGATATGATTTTACGTTCGCTTGCCAAGTTTAACACAACCTTCCTTTTTGTGATTTGGGATAGGCTATGTAGAAAACTACATAGGCGGAGTATTCCTGAAAGTTTAATGAGTATTCCTAAACATAAACTGTGGCATCCAATTTGGAGGTGATAAGAAAATGCCTACCAATAGTTCTCAAGTGTGCTCAGTTACTCACCTTGCATAAAAATTTTAAAATATGCCAATACTATTTTTTTTCTAATTTGCCTTATGGATAACTGATTTCCTATGCAGATCAAATGCAAAAATGTGATCATTCTTGCTGCAACTAATGTGGATGAACTGGACGTGGAATGGGATTGTCTTCCAGATACCCAAGAGAGTGGTTTAGTGCGGGCAAAACCTTTTGTGGCAAAACATCTCAGCACTTTGCTATCAGATGTATGTCTCTCTTTGTCGTAATTAGATTAATCTTTTTCTAAATCTGTTCCAGAAGACTATTCTGCAAGTTTTCTCCCTATATGACAGCTTCAAAACTACTCTTCATAGTCCATGCAGACCTTTTAGTAATTTGACCTCTCAACATTTAAAATAGAAAAAAAGATGTCTTCAGTAATCAATTTTATCTCAAATCTCAATAATGTTGATTTGGATAAAAACATTATTTTCACGACCGTTTCTTTGTGTTCTTATAAGCATTTCACTATGTTTCTTTACACTTACTTTGGGAATGACCACATGATTCCAGCGGTACCTTCACGGTGGTTACAGCAGGATACTGGCACATTGGATAAACGTTACACACTCACGAATTACATTTGTGTTTCATATCCAGTTTTCTTTTTATTTATCAAACGTGAACTTGCTTTGAGGCTTAAGTTAGATAAATCCTTTATTATATATAATGTGAATTTGCTGCATGGTTGTTCAGGTGAAAATTGCTCCAGTGGTTGCAAAACTATGCTTAGAGTTTTCTGATGTTTACATAGGTATGATGCCTGTGGATATGAGGCTCCCATATAATTATTCAGTTATCAGCAAGGGAAATGGTTTTGTTATTTTTATTGTGCCTTTATGTGGTTTTTTATGGGGTCTCGTTTGATCCATTTGATGATCGATGTTTTGAACATGCAGGGTCTCATCGGATCTCTAGAACTGGACCTTTGGTTGTGAGTCTTATTGGAAAGGTATCCATTTGAATTCTTTACAGCGGACTCATTTCATTCCACGAAACAGCATAAATACTAGTATATTTAGAATCCCATTTGTGCGCCACTAATGACAAATTTGGTTACTTCACTTTGTGAGTTGTTCCAGAAAATAACATTAAAGGAGGCAATAATGTACAATTTTACACCCCTTTTTTTCCAGAGCAAAACAATCTGTAACCACCAACCAATGTGCATACAGACAGAACCGATGACATGAAAATAGTATCTTGAATGGATGATGCAGAACTGATGCTTTCTAATACTATGCTTGATTTTAATTTCAGGATAACCAGAGGGTAGTGGGGGCTGTGGAGAAGCTGACAAGTAGCTTTGAAGGACAATTTTCCCAAGTTGACAGTTGCAAATGATCTATCAGAGTGCACACTTCCATATTCTTCCCTTATTCTTCCCGCTGGAAGTTCTGAAATTGTGCAGGACTAATGATGCATTCCGATGCTCAGATGCCTTAATCCAGCGACTGGAATAAACCGCTAAGCTGCTACTCTGAAGCTCCAAATATTATGTAGGAACACGTAGAAATTTTGTACTAGAAGTGTAGAAGTGAATGACTGAACCAGTGAAGGTGCTGTGGCCTTCAGCTAATATTAACGATGGTAGCGTTGCATGGCCGATATTTTGACCGGGCTAAGAGCTCGTAATTATTTTTTGGAAATCAATTCAAGGTAGATTCTAAATTATAGCATAGCTCTACTGTTTGGTTCTTCAAGTTCTGCATTTGATTGCTTCGTTGGAGCTCGTAGCATTGCTTTGTGAAGCAAATGAAGATGCTATAACTTTTGAGATTGGGATGGTTCTTTCTAAAGAAATTTTTCATAAACACTTCGACAGTACCAAGCTGAGTATAGTAGTATTGCAGAGTTTCTTGGCCACAGAAGATCAAACAAATTGTAACAGTGAGATTTACGGAACGGAATGCTGCTCGGTTGGCGTGGCGTGGTGTTTTTTGTTATAATTTTAGCCCCAATAGCATTTTTTTTTTGTAAAATGGTATTCTTCCTGCGCTCAAAAGACACGGCAGATGACACGTATCATTCGTCACGCCCTCTAGCTCAGGGTCTGTTCTTTTTAGCTTCTAAAAGCTGTTTTTTAGTTTTTCTACAGTTACTAACTTTTAAACGGAGTATCTTATATCCACAAAAACCGCACGTGAGTTTTTGTTACTATGTAATCTCTCGCACAAACAGTCCCAGAGTCACAAGCCGCAGCCAAAAGTCATAAGTTTCAGCCGAAAAGAACAGGCCCTCAGCAGGCTGTGTGGTGCATGGTAGGGCGCGGGCGTGCGACAGGGCGACCTCTAGGCACGACAGCAGTGGGCTTGCCGAGCGCTACTAGCTCGGCAGCTGGCCAAGAATTGAGTAGGTAGCGGGGCATGAGCAGGGGGGCTGGGGAGGCTTGTGAAAAACAGGTGTAGGAGTAACTAGGTGAATTCTCGTGAAAGTTAGTAAAATACACGTGCTTTGATTTAAAATTGCTAAAAAAACGTGTGCTTTTTGTACTAACAAATTTTATTTACAACTGCTACAATGGGTACAAAGCATTAATAAGTACGTAATTAAATTTGATATGCTAGGACTGAAAAGTGGCAGCGAACACAGTAGCAGGTCAAGGATTTTTCGCTATTCGCTTCTTCTCGCGATGAAGCTGGTCCTGAAGGTCAACCTGTTAGAAGATCGTTATACGTCGCGCAAGTCGTATTACGATGGTGGCCGAGTGGAAGCGGGGTGCACCGTATAAATTAACTAAGCCTAATCTCTTGTGCGTTGAATATCTGTTGCACCCACTCTTCCACATAATTACTAGCATCCTATTAAGGGAAACGCATTTTATTAGGATGACATAAGGTAAAACTGAAAAAAAAACCCATAATTGTAAGCACTGTGTCACGTGTTGTGTGAATGATGAACCTCCTAGATACTCTGGTCCACAGTAGTCGGCTACAACAAAACCCGATATTGCTTAGTTCGAGCTATACTGGTAGACCGTGTAGCTACCGTATGTCCAACCGTACCACTCGTCAGGATGCTAGAGATGCGAGTGGTTCGTGGGTGCTACGTGTCATACTTAACCTCGTAGTCTCGGACATAGGAGTCAATGTCGGTGCTTGAAGTGTCTTGTGTGTCGGGCTGTCTCCATGGCGAGGACAGAAGTAGAGTGCTCCCTCGTCCCTGTCCCCCCATGTGAGGATGGTTTGGGTTCAGGATGCCTCTGCGATGAAGATGTGAGTAGAGTAGTGTCAGTATGAATGTCCTGTATGAAGATGACATGTATGAAAAATAACAAAAATAAGGTATCTTGCTGATTTCAGCATATTATGAAATCATCAAATCTAAGCAGTGTGCTGCACGGATTGGGAGCGATCGAGGCTAGGGTGCATCGACGAGCTAGGACGTGCGAGCGAAGCTACCAATGGATGATGTAGCGGCTCGTCGCCCCTTGGGATAAACACTTCACTAGCATAGCTACAGTTGATGCCTCACGATGCGTGTTTGGCGTCCTCGTATATGTTGTGGACAGACCCTAGCATTCATTTGATTGTGCTTGACTATCCGCGGCGTAGTGCAACTCCACTCTCGGACACAATACGGTGTAGCTGGTTGACCTACAACAACAGACAAAATATGTTAGGTGTGCATGCTCGAATAGTATGGTGTAGATACAGTTTTTAAGTCTTTTATCACTTCATCCTGCCGTGCCGCACGGTGTCGGTCCAGGCCGAGTGCTAGCTTGTCTGGCATGCATAGCCTGTGAGAGGGTTGCATAGGGTAGACATGTTAGTCTGCAACGGGTTCACGACAATTACCACTATAAGTACAAGTGGTATATGTCTGGGTCGTACAACTGTCGCTCCTGCTCGACCTCCATCCTCGCCAACTATTCCCAGGCGTGCATCCACGGGGCCTATGTCGCCCTCCACTCATCGCTCGTCATCCCTTCTTTGATTGCCTGCGAAAAAGGGGTATATAGCTGTTACTTTAGTGGGGGAAAATAAAGCGGACACGAATGGTACGCAACGAGGTAACAAATAAATTTACTTACAAGTGAACGTGGTCGGATAGTGGTCGACACGGTGCTGGTGGCACCTACTGAAGAATCTAGACTCATCATTATGCGTTAATGACATGTTTTGGTAATTAATGATAATCGAATTGTGGGACTAATATTTTCATTGAGATGAATGAGTAGGATATGTCTCATGGTGATGGATGATTTAAGATGAGTTCATGCGGTTGATTGTTCTCAAGCTTTGTAAATACTTCAAATGTGCTGAAAAATCATGACCCAAAGTTGAAGTTGAAATATATGTTGTCAAACTTCGAGTGGATGCGCAAGGCAAAGGTATGACTAGCTAGGGCTAAGAATATATTCCTAGTCTTTTACCGATCTTGGTGTTTGGTTGGAAGATCGGGTTGCTAGTATAGGATGTCGTACTATTAAGAGGGGTCGCGACTAGTAGCTTGAACGTATCAAGTGTTGATAGCTCGCTTTATTACTCTAGCTCACTCTCAGCTGCATGATGCTAATATTTTCGAATGTGTTTTGAAAATGATTGTAGCTCATGCATAAGTCCTTTGTGACATGTGACTTAGTGTTTGCGAATGTGTTTTGCAACATGTCGAAGTTCATGTTATTTCCCCTCCTTGAGGCATGATGCTAATATTTGAGATGTCTCTCAAATAATTGTAGCTCATGTAAATATTGTTGCTACATGTGACTTAAGCATGAAAATGCAAATTTGAATTTGGTTAAGTCCATGTTGTCTTCTGGTGATGTGATTCCAAAAGATATTTGTGGAAACATTCTATGATCTATTGGAAATCACTTGTGTTATAAATATATATTTCTATATCTTGCAATGCTTTGTGTGCAAGATGGCTGAGGAATATGCATTGTAATCTAATATTCAAAAACTGTCTTCAAAGGTGGCAGTCAGACCGGGCTAAAGTGGGTGGTCAGACCGGCCCCATAAGGGCGGTCAGACCGGCCCCACACCGGCGGTCAGACCGGCCTTAGGCCGGCGGTCTGACCGGCATGGTCCTGGCGGTTTGACCGGCCCAGTGACAGCGGTCTGACCGGCCAGCGGTACTACCGCGTTTCGCTCGGTACCTTTTTTTCCATAGAGCGACTTTGGCTGATTTTCTGAGGGCGGTCTGACCAGTCCTGTGTGGGCGGTCTGACCGGTTTTCCAGCCCAACGACTAGTTTTTATAGCCGTTGGGAGGGCGGAAGTACCGGTGGTGTAACTGTGGTACTTCTGACCCCTGTGCTGATTTTTGCCCTCTCTCTCCTCCAACGGCTAGTTTTTGAGGGAGCTGTATAAATACCCCCTCAAAGGATGTTGAGAGGAGGTTGCTGGTGCTATTCTTCCATCCCTTGAGCTAAGAGGTAGTTTCTCTCTTCTCATATACATGTGTTGCGCTTAGAAAGTGAGGGGAGCATAACCTAGTGCATGTGTTGCACATGGTGGTGGACTTTGCGTCCATTGAGCTGCGAATTCTTGATTCGTTCAAGTGAGAGTCAACGACTTGTTACTCTTAGAGTTTGCCAACTCCTAGATGGCGTTGCAGGCGTCGTGCGCGATGACCTTCTCATGAATCGATCGAAGGGCGTATGGCTACACCATATAGGATAAAACGAGGTGGCAGGTGTGAGACAGTGCTCCCTGTTGATTTATCGAGCCATAAGCAATATTTATCTGGCCATTTGAGTAATAACAAGCATTTCTTGAGTTAGAGTAGCCCGGTTTGGCCTTAAGGCCCCGTTCGGTTGGGCTGAAAAGCTGTGGTTTATGGTTGAAATTGCACTGTAGCGGCTGAAATTGCACTGTAGCTGAAGGTGCCTTATTTGACGTAATTAATTTTAAAAAAATTAAAAATAGAAAAAATATGCTAGCTCATCACGGACAACGCAAATGAATACGGGAAAAAAAGAATCGGCAAAAAAGCTCAAAAAAGCCAAAGTTCAGAACAAGATGAAATTTATGAATAGTGAAAAATAAGCCAGAAGCTGAAGCCGAAACGAGCGGAGGCTAGGCTGAGCCTTGATCAAAATCTAGGCTAAATTGCGCTTGGATAGGGCTAGGGTTGGGGAAATTTAAAATAGGTTTGGATTATGCTTAGGATAGGTCCAAGTTTAGGTCTTATTCATATTATCTTTCATTTCTAATTTTTGTTTAGAAAAGCTAAAACCAATACAAACATCCTGCTTCTCGAATCGGCTCCTCTCGCTATCATCTTGCTCTGGAAATAAGGCATTAGTCATGGATGCATTACCCACGTCACTCCTTTTGTTTCTATCACACGCACTGTAGGAGCCCAGATATATATTACAATCCGGCACCCTTGTGATTCCACCGTACTATTCCCTGGATCAGTAGATAGTGTTCACAGATTACAGTTCTGAATATCAACGTACATATCAAGCGGAAGCGTAATTAAAATAATAGACTTACTCATGGGCCGAGTAGGCCGAAATCATTAAATTGCAGCAGCGGAAGAACGAAGCACGCAATGGGACCTTCAGGACATGCCCACAGGCAGCCAACTGGAGGTTCGCGACCTAGCCCTTGACGACTTCATCTTCTTCTCCATCATAACCAAAAGTATTGTTGAAGCGTAGTGATCTGATTCCTGCTTCTGGATTTGTTATGAGAGCGAGTGTGAGCACACTAACCACCGTGCTACGCGAGCCAATACACAGATTGCTGTCTAAAACTCCAAACAGCGACTGACATCATTTAATTAATCCACCGATCATGCACTTTCTATATTGATTGCTGTCTAAAACTCCAAACAGCGATGTAATTAATCACCGAATTCACATTTTTGATATTGAGTGCTGCCTAAAACTTCAAACAGCGAGTGTCATATCTCCAAATTCCCAAAAATTCAATTGACTCATCTAATAACCGATCAGTTCTATTAATCCCAACCTTGCCAACAGATCCCAAGACTCTATATTATTTACCCGTGTTGTAATCCAGCAATTACTTCCACACTCTCTAATTCTCTAAAATTCATTTAAATCATCTATCTAACCTATATACTCATTTAGACTCCACCAATTTATTTCTCCCAGAATCCACACTATCATTTCATTTTTATGATCGACATGAGTCCACCAATATCTTTATGTTTTAGCACAAACTTCTATCTCCTTTACTCCCGACTCTATTTATTCCTCCCTATATTTTATTTTGTAAGAAGGGGAAAACATTTTACTTTTGAAATATGATACATAAAAATTTCCTGAGACCTAGCAGTTTTGAACAAAAACATAATGTGTAAGGAAATGCATTAATAATAGCGATCCAGATTCCATCTACCGTTACATGGCATCTGCACCATATAGCATCTTTCAGCGTTATAGCCGCTTAACTTACCATTGGAACGACACCCAGGACAATTCAAACCAGGGCTTTCCACTGCCCTCCACTTTTTCATTTCCACCCATAAAGTTTTTTTGAAATAGAACTATATCTGGTTAAGTTCCCATGTCCACCCTTGACCGTGGGCACGGCTATTCGAATAGTTTTGACTCTGCAGAGTTTGCACACTTTACCCATAAGAGACAGTTTACTCATTGCCCCGCACAATTCCTTAGTCATGCGGTTGAGCGAACCATCACAGTAACCGTTCAAAGTACCTCGCTCCTTCCATTATCTCACCCTATGGGCCGTTCCCACTTGCGGTGGGTCCCATACGTTGTGCGGGATGTTCTCCTTCTGAACGCCTAGCAGCTGGCTACCCACACTGCTAGCACGCCACAGCAAACCTCACCCTCCGCGGATGTCCCATTCAAGCCCGCCACACAGACATCCGCTTACACTACCTCACCTCCTCCACCGATGATGATGACTTTCAGGGTCCGGTAAATCTACTAGGCCAAGTTGTACTTTACAGACTTGTGGTTGTACTTGTTTTACACAGGTGGTCATGACAAGATTCAGTTCTTAGGGTTATTTGGGCGGTTCTACCACAAACCACACTCTCGTGCACACCTGCACCATACCCCCGAACCATCCGCCCAGATAAATAAGCAATTTGGGGGGTTTTTTGAGAGTATAAAATAACCATATCCAACATACACCAGTCATTACCACCATGACTACCCAATCAAATTTTCTCATGATTAAAAGTGATGCTTGAGAGTTCTCGCGCCCATGAGTATCTAAGCAACACTAAGCATGGCATATAATTACGAACTTATTTTCCGAAAGGTTACTATTATAAATTTTTGTTAGGGTGACAAGGTTCACATATCCCAACATTCCAAAGGAGGTATAATATTAATCAAGTTAAATAATGTGCACATAACTAGAATCTTAAATTAACATGCATTTTCATATAAAATAACAGCATGCAATTTGATAATTTAAACCAAAGTAATTTGCGTAAAATGTAGGTTCAACATGATCAAAGTATTGACTCACCTTGGTCACAGTGGGTTTGGTCTTGATTATCTTGAGCTTCTAGTGCTGCTGCCTCGGCTTCCTCCTCCTGAGCCTCGTACGCTATTTTTAACATGCGTGAAAATTTGGATAAAAAGACAAGGCAATCAACAAACCAAATAAACATTCACCAGAAAATCCAAATAACTCCAATATCAGATTTTAGTTTCATTGGGTAGACATGGGTTTTGGATAAATTTAAAAATGTGTTTCATTTGCTTTGGTGCTAAAGTAATCCCACTGCTAAAGATGATTAATTAAAGTTTAACCATAGTCATGCTTGTATGATATATTCTCTAATTACATTTGGGTGTCATAGCCTAGGTGGTTGATAATATCTTATAGCCTATCTTGCTAATGGTTGATTTCTACACCCTTTGTTTAATGGGTTATTATTTTATGTGAGCAATCATCCTAATCATTCTATTACTAAATCCTCTCATTTGACAAAGAGTTAAAAGAGTTACTTATGTTATACATATACTCAGGTATTGTTTTCTAGCACATGACAAATATCCATAATTAAGGGTCCCTAAAATACCCTTAGTTGGAAGCTGTAGGAATTATTCACAAAGTTAAATAGGATATTTGGTACTACTACATGTGCCATTTTAAGTTATGTTTATTCACTCATTGAATTTATTTGCTTAAAGATTTAAAAGGAGTTATCCTTTATGTATACACATATATAATATGGACAAGTGTGTGTGTGTGTGTATATATTTATCATTTTATAGCACATGCTAACTATCCTTGCCAAAGAGTTAGTATATACTCCTACTATTTCGGCTGAACCACTGGCGCACAGTAATCAACCCAAAAAAATAATCGCCAAAACCCACCCGGTGCGGCGGAGCAGAGGCTCGAACACGCGCGGCCAGGGTGGATTCTTAGCGCGGCGCTGGTAGCCAGGAGTCCTCTCGGGTGTTACTTACCAGTAAGGGGCGCAAGTAGCCCTTAAGTTATGCGGTAGCAGAGGCCGGGCAGAGAGAGCCGGAGCAGGGGGAGGCTTCGGCGGCGGGCTCGTCGGCGTGGAGGGGCCGGGGAGGCTCGGGCGGCGGGCAAAATGGGATGCCCGGCTGTCGAGGAACCCGATGGTGGGGTCGGCGGCGGACGGGGGTCACCGGAGTAGGGCCGGCAGCGTGCGGTGGCGGCGGTCCAAGGAGGAGGTCGACGCCGGCGAGCTACAGGGCCGGGAATTGAGAAATGGCGGTGCGGTTTGGAGGATTGGCTCGGTGGCCGGACTTGGGGAAGAGAAGGGGCTCCGACGAGAAGAGGGGAAGGGAGGCCAATTGCGTTCGGGAGAAGTGAAAGGGGAGTGCGGGGAGAAGCTTGGGGGCTTCGGGCGGGCTTTATAGCTGGCGAACTGCGCGGGCGCCGAAGATGGCCTGTGGCGGCCATGCGCGGTAGGTGGGGGTGGTTGTCCGGTGGTGTCATGCTTGCAGGGCGCGGCGTGGGCACGGGTGTGCGCGCGTAGACCCGTAGCACGGGCACGACCGGCGGGAGCTGTTGATGATCGGGAGGCATGGGCGGTGATGGGCAATGAATGGGGAGGCGATGGGGGCTGGTGGCGGCAGAGGATGACGTGGCCGGGGCGTGCGATGGGACGGCGGTGGGGGCCGCGGCGACGGGGCGGAGTGGCGCCGGTGACCGCTGGTCCGAGGGGTGCGCCGGTGTCGAGCGGTCCGAAGGGTGAGCTGCACGGAGGGGCGGTATGAGCGGCGCTGCCGGCGGGGACAGATTCACCACTGTCTAAATGTCACCGGGGGAAGGAAACGGTGCCGGTTTGGCTGGTCGGGCTTGCGGGAAAGAAAGGAAGGGGGTGGTGGTGGTTGGTAGATTTGCAGTGGTCGGCCCATTTCTTTTTTAATTCTTTTTTGTTTTCTCTTTTGTTTATTTATTGTTTGTTTGTTTTTTATTACCACTTCTCCCATGAATTAATTTTTATCCTTTTGCTGCTATACTTAATCTTTGCATATTTACCCATTTTTGAAAAAGTGCCTAATTATGTACGTATATACAATTGCATATTTATACATATACACCTACTTATAATTACTTATTTCTCCCCTTTAATTTCTTTTAATTCTTTATTAACCAATCCTCAAAATAACATTGTTTATATCTCTACATATATCAATTGTGCCCATTTTATTATTTTATCTATTATTGGTTTATTATTATTTATCTTGTTATTATTTGCATTGGGGAAATTATTCTTGATTAGTAATTTACATGCCACAAAACTCAAGAAATTTTAATTAACTGCTCAAAAGGAATTCTGAACATCAGCAAAACGCAAGAAAAGTTTTAAAAATTCCATATTTTCAAATACCTGAATTTTGGAATGTTACACGCACGCATCTTTACTCACTGCACTGCTCATCTCCTATTTCTAAAAGTCATTTTTTCAGTTAATACTATTTATTTTCAGCCAAAAACTATTAGCAAAAGTTAATACGGATCCTTAGACTTTGATAAACTTAAATGATGATGGCCGCGCTATAATATCGAGAGTTACACACGGTTGAATATGTCGTATCTCTTTTCTGTTGAAAATTTAGTTATCCTTCACGTCTTAACTTTCATATGACTACTTTTAGAACAAATATAATCTCGTGTAACTAATCAGATCATACATACATTGAAAGGGCATGTTTTTTCCGACTTCTAAAATCGATTATTGGTTTTTGCTTAAGTACTTAACTTTTAAACGGAATAGTTTTTAAGACGGAGTTTACAAGTTAGTTATAGTACATGTTAAAATTTTAATATCTGTACTAGTCAAAATCGTAAACGAGTATCTCTCTCCCTAATCTCTATCACGAACAGTCCAAAATTTAAAAATCTCAATCAAAACTTGTAAACCATAATGATAAGTAAAAAAAAAAGGACAGACCAAAGTTCCGTCTTATAGCCGTTGGTCCGTCGCCCGTTGCAACGAAAGGGCCGAAACCCAACGCGAAGAGGAAAAAACAAATTTAAAAATCAGCAGGAGCGCCTCTTCCAAAACCGAAAGCCCAAAACTAGCCGAGAGCGGCCATCTCAAATCGAAATCCCGCTCGCTCTCTCCCCATCTCCTCCTCTTCCTCCCTCCTCCGTCTCCTCCGCTCCTCCGCCTGAAATCGCAAACCCTAACCCTTAGCCGGAGACGAGAGGAGCCCCTCCTCCTGCTCCGCCATGAACAACTTCCACGTCTACCGGGCCATCGGCCGCGGCAAGCACTCGGTAACCCTCCACCTCCTCCCCTTCCGTGGATTTCGCTCCCCCCTCCCGTGTCCCGTCTCGGATCCGCCCGGATCGGGCCGGCCTGGGCCCAGAGGCGAGATGTTTCTGATTATTTCGGTTTTTTTTCTTCGGTGGTGGTGCGGAAGACGGTGTACAAGGGGCGGAAGAAGAAGACCATCGAGTACTTCGCCGTCAAGAGCGTCGACAAGTCGCAGCGCTCCAAGGTCCTCAATGAGGTGAGACGGCGTCTCCCCGCTTCCGGAACCTTCTATAGTCTAGACGCCGCCGCGGCGGTTTTGAGGGATATTTTGCGTCGACGGTTGCGTGGCGTTTGCCCGGCTTTGGCTAATTGTTGTTTGCCATGCAGGAAGCATTTATGGTTTCTGGTTAGTGTTCGCTTGAGAAGTGATGATGTTTTCTTTCTTTCTTTTTTTATTTATAAAAAAAATGACCAGGAGCTCTGGCATTCACTAAAGAAAGAAGTGACGAGGTTTGAAGGGAAATTACCCCTTGCCAAATGTAGCTGTGTCTCAGATAATAATAAGCCACTGTTTTTCTCCTGAGACAGCATCATGCGTGCTTATTTTGAAGTGCTGGTGAAACATTAACTTCCTGATAATTTTGCGTACGGGTTTGTTTCTCATAGCCAATTAAGGGGACGTGACAAGGAAGACAAGTTACATCCTTACATTTCGCACTTGCAGACTAAGGACAATGCTGTTTGACTTAGATATTGTTGACAAATGCTGTGTTATTAGGTCGGGAATATACCTACCTTCTGTTACTTTCCCTACTGTGGTACCTGTTTGCTCTTGGATGCATCTTCGTTTCTTCGAACAAGTGCTCAAGTGTGAAGGTCAATAAAGTAGATAACATGTTACTGGATAGAAGATCAATCCTAAGTGTGTCAGTTTTAGATTGAGAACATCTTTCAGGAAGCATGCTGAGATAAAATTTTCACGATATTGAGGGATGCTTTTATCTATTAAGTTGTTTAGTTCGGGAATATACCTACCGTTTGTTATTTCCCTTCTGTTGTACCTGTTTTGCTCTTGGAGCAAGTGCTTGAGAATGAAGGTCAATAAGGTAGACAACAAGTTACTGGAAGATCAATCTTAAGTGCGTTAGTTTTAGATTCAGAACATCTTTCAGGAAGTATGCTTAGATAAATTTTTCAGGAGCTTGTATCCATTAAGTTGTTTAGTTACCTTTTGTTCCTTTGTGCCAATGATGCTTTTGAACTTACTTTGCAGGTTCGGATGCTTAATTCTTTAGATCATGCGAATGTCCTGAAATTCTACTCTTGGTAAGTTTCTTAGGGACTCTTAATCTCTTATGGACCTCGTACTTCAGCTTGGATGATCTTGCAGTGTAACAATGACAAGTAGTTTTCTGGTCTTGTTGAGATTGTCCTTGTTGTTCACTTAAACATTTGACCATCCTAGTGCAAACCATAAATATGCCATACTTGTCTTCCTAGGTATGAAACCTCAGCACATTTTTGGTTAGTATTGGAGTACTGCGTTGGTGGAGACCTAAAGGGCTTGCTTGAGCAGGTATCTTGCTTGTCTGTTGAAGTACTTTATGCATTTGTCTAGTTTGAAAAAGGAAATGCAAAGCATGCCATTTACTTCCATACTTTTGTAACTGATTTGGTTAATTAACAAGTTTGTCCAGATCTACATGCAGATATGTCAGAGAATTAAGTGTCAGTTGAAAAGATTATTGCATGTAAAATTACAGGGGAATGTGGAAGATCTGGTATTGTAGATGTCTTTTAGATAGAAGGACAAGAAACTTTTGTTTTCATTAGCTTCTAGGTAAGTTCCACCTAGAAATTTACAAGATAGCTTGCGTATTGCTCTCCCAAAGAGGGAAAAAATGGTTTGTACAATATGTTTATTTTTGCTATTTATAGTTGGGGTACGTCGGAAGAAACAATAGTTAAACTGACAAGTTAAAATTGTGAATGATAAATAGCAGCAGTACAACACACTCTGGCTTGACAAAATGATAAGCAATCATCCATATGTTTGGCTATCTACGTGTCATTACATTGAAGTACAATCAACCTGAACTGGCTACTTTTATGATCAAAGTTCTAACCTTTCCCATCCAACGTTTTAACACTTTATGTTAGTACATTGACGTATGAACTTTAGTTTCACTTGTGCTTCGCTTGAAAAAGAATGAGCTGCTACAAGATGGTACACCGGAGTGCTGCTATGCATTTAATTCTCAAAAAGAGAGAGCATAGGGTGCTGACAACCCAATCTGCACTCCGTAGAATCTTTAACTCTAAGAAACACTAAATTTACTTGATATCCTGATAATGCGTTTTATTTTTTTTGCTACTGTAATATTGTTGTTACTGTTATGATCAAGCTCTACGGGCCATCTATTTATATGCTGCCTTTTGTTAACAACATCATCTGTTATTTTCTGGAAATAATATTTTTCCGCATGTCGAGCTCCATTGTTCTTTTCAAGTAGAATTGGCTCAGAAGATGCACAAGGCTGTTGCAAGCTTGTTTACTGGTATTTGCATGTCAGCCTAGACAACATGTGTTAATAAGTGTGGCCCACGTAGTTCTTTTTGGTACTTGTGTTGTCAAGATCTATTGAGCGAGTAGATACACAGAACTTTCATTATATGTTACATTGGTGAAGACAAATGCTACCCCATTTTTCTGTTTTCCTTGCCTTTATGTATTGTGTCTCATCCTAGGTATATGTTTTCATGCAGGATAAGAAGCTGCCTGAAAATTCTATACATGACCTGGCGTATGATCTTGTCAAAGCTCTTCAGTAAGGTTTCTTTGGTAACCTTGTTTCATTGTTTCTGTTGTATTATGGGCTGAATTTGATTTATCGAAAACATGTTGGGCATTAGGTTCTTACATTCACAAGGAATTATATATTGTGATCTGAAACCATCAAACGTTCTGCTTGATGAATTTGGATGCATGAAGGTACTTACTGGACCATTGCAGAAGAATTAATACAGTAATAGCAAAGCTGGAGACAATAGCTTGGAATTAACAGTTTCTTTTCCTTATTGTTCTAGCTATGTGACTTCGGATTAGCAAGACGTTTAAAAGACATTGAGAAGACTTATCCTGGAGATGTGAGCTTCCATTTCCTTTTCTTACAGCATTTCATTTTCTCATGTTTTCATCTGCGTTTGATGATTTTTTTCTGGCTTGAATTTCTGCTGGCTTGTAGGTGCCACAACCTATGAGGGGGACACCATGCTATATGGCTCCTGAGTTATTTCGAGAGGGAGGAGTCCACTCATATGCTTCTGATTTCTGGGCACTTGGTTGTGTGTTGTACGAATGCTATGCAGGAAGGCCCCCTTTCATGGGTAGTGAATTTACCCAGTTAGTCAAATCTATACTTTCAGATCCTACACCACCTTTGCCTGATAACCCGTCAAGATCCTTTCAAAATCTGATCAATTGCTTACTCATGAAGGACCCAGCTGAAAGACTACAGTGGTCTGAGCTGTGTGAGCACAACTTTTGGAGGAGCAGTATGCCAATGATTCCTTTACCTCCTCAACCTGCCTTTGACAACATGGTTGACCTTTCTGCTACCCCATGTTTAGCTGAGAGAAATGGGGATAAACCTTCCAGACAGTCGACACCATACAAGCCCTGTGAATACAATGGCCAACGGAAGAAGGATGAAAATTCAGCTAAATTGTGCACGACCCCTGCTAAGAATGTGCAAAGTGGTAAGAAAAATAGTGCAAAACCTTCCTGTAAGGCTGATGGTTTCAAGGGTGTGAATATCCTCAGGATGTCTCGCATAGCTAAGATGAATTTGCAAAGGGAAAGGGACAAGGAGAATTACAGGCGTCCTCCCACAGAAACATCTGAAAATGAGACTGAAGTTAAGATAGAAAATAATGATATGGAGCTTGATTTTGGTGAAAACCATGAAGGTGATGCACCTGATGATAACGATGGATCAGACAATCCTGGATCCACAGCAGATGAAAAGCTTTTCACTCAAGGCACTGATGGAAATGAAGAAAATCAGGTGGATATGCTCACAGATGAGGGTTCTGTTAAGCCTGATACCATGCTGAAAACTGATCAGAATGGTTCAGAGAATCTTGATGTGGTGACCACTCCACCCAGCATTTGTATGAGGAAAGCACAACGTGCAAAGATAATTTCAGGTACCGCAACTGGTTCTGAGCCATCTAACATCTCTGAATCATTCTGGCATCCAACTGACCTTGCAGTCAAACCAGTTATGCCTAGTAGGAAAGGAGATAAAACTGCAGACATGGTTCCTATGCTTCCTTTTGAAGCTCTTACCGCTGGTGATTATATTAAGTTACCACGGGAACAGATGAATGCTTTCAATAGTCAGATACTTCAGAGTTTAAGTGGAACTTTTCAGGTTTCAGAGAAACAGAATATCATCAGATACCTGGAGATGTTGAGCATGAACTCTGATGCTGCAAATATAATCACTAATGGTCCAATCATGTTGCTGCTTATAAAAATGCTTCGGCTGTCAAAAACTTCAGTCTTGCGTGTCCAAATTGCTTCACTTATGGGATTGCTGATACGCTACTCCACTGTCCTTGATGTAGAGCTGGCAAGTTCAGGAATTTTCAATGCACTGTCAGATGGTTTAAGGGACAAGCATGATAAACTCAGGAGATTCTGTATGGCAACACTAGGAGAATTACTGTTCTACATTTCTACCCAGTCTGATCAAAATACCAAAGAAATCAATGCCCAGGAATCTCCTTTGAAGGATAACAGGTCTGCAGCTTCTTGGCAGGTCAGAAACTCAAAATGAAGAGTATGTTATGACTGCATGTTGGTTGCTTTACTCAAGACTTATCTTGTATTGCATCATGTAGTTAGAAGATACATTGCATTTGTAAGATGCTGGGCGTTAGAAATATCTAATAGTTGGTACTGGTTCTTTTGTGGAGCATATTTGCATTGCCCGCTGGTTATGTTCCGAAGTAGAAATTTCTTGGAGTGAAAAGTATATTAATTACATAAGCACAGTGCAGACATACATAACTATGCTTAGGTATAGGCTACATGTTTGCATACATGCTCTTTTCTTTATTCATGTGCCTACTGTCTACCCACATGTTTAGTGTTCATCAATCCTATATTATGGTATAGAAACCTCAAACCAATCCCATATTATAGCTAACACAATCATCATAGGTTGAAATTACATTTATTCATTAATATTTAGTGTAGGGATGTCATTGGGTAGGGTATGGGTAACTCAAATCTATACCTAATTTTATCCATATCTATTTGAAGTGATATTACTTATACCTAAATGAAAAAGGGTATACCCAATAGGTTTGGATAACTCAATGGGTAAATAAGAAGGAAAAGGATGAGCTAACTAACTCAAAGAGGCTTATGAAGGAAGTTTTTGTAAAACTTCGATATTTAGGATCAAGGTTATCAACGTCGCCTAAGCGGTAAGGCGGTAGAGGGGTGGCAAGGCGTCACCCGCCTTACGTGCGTGCCTAAGGCGGCGGCTAAATCAGAGAGATAGCTGGCAGCTGGGCAGGAAGAAGGCGGTGGAAGAAACGGGCTAGGTTTACCTCACGTCCTCGCGTCGCCTCCACCTCCAGGGCGTCGGCGGCTCGACGCCGCCGTTCACCCTCCACCTCACCGGATTTGGCCGCCCACAACATTACAGGTGTGTTCTAGCCTTCGTTTCCCTTCCCGACGGTGACTCGGCCTCCTCGTCTCCCTGCCTCGGAGGAGACCAGGTGAGGCGGTGCTAGGAGGCTGAGCCAAGTAGGCCTACAGCATAGAAAGGCCGGCGAATGGGAAAAGGAGAGGAGAGAGAAAGAAAAGGAGAGAGAGAGGAGCATGGAGAGAAGGAAAAATGAGTGGCTTGGAGTATTCGACTGCACAGGAAGCAAAGGAGGAGAGAGAGATTAGGTGGAGAGAGGAGAATGGAGAGAAGGAAAAATGAGTGGCTTGGAGTGTTCGGTTGCACAGGAAGCAAAGGAGGAGAGATTAGGTTAGGAGACATTAAGTGTGAGCAAATAAATTAATATACTGTTGTTAAATCATTTTATTTGCTACATAGGCTTAAGAATTGGCAACAACAAATAAAATACTCATTTTATTTGCTGCCCCTTAACGCCTTAGGACGCCTCGCACCTTACCGTTTAAAAGGTGTGAGGGAGGTGGGTTGCCTCACTCGCCTTACCGCCTTAATAACCTTGTTTAGGATTTCAACCTTACGTTCACACCATAAAAGTTTTTCGAAATCAATTGAAATTTATTGAAGATGATTCTGCGTGTAGAGAAGCTACTCTATGCAAATTGGTAGGGTTAAACGCACACGTGGGCCTCACATGTTTTTATAGGAAACTTTTTAAAACTTAGGTATTTAGAATTTCAATCTCACGTTCATACCATAAAAGTTTTTTGAAATCAATTGAAATCTATTGGAGATGATTTTGCGTGTAGGGAAACTACTCTATGCAAATTGGCACATACGTGGGTCTCACATACTTTTGTAGGAAGCTTTCTAAAACTTTGATATTTAAAATTTTAACCTCGCGTTCACACTACAGAAGTTTTACGAAATTAATTGAAATTTGTTGGAAATGATTATGTGTATGAAGCTACTCTGTGCAAATTGGCGGACACATGTGACTTCCACATAGTTATGAGTAGTCCAAGTACACTCTCACTCTTAGGTTTAATGAGTATAATGAGTATTGGTAAAAATGGATAAGTGGGTATAGGTTTCTTACCTAGACTACCCAATAGTGTGGGTATAGGTTTAGATAAGGGTAATAGATACCTAGTGGCATCGCTAATTTAGTGATCGAATTTAGGAAGTATCTCTTGGTAAACTCCGCACCTTGACACCTTTGCTCTCACACTATCAAGGTTCAACTTTACCTCTCCACAAAAATAAACTGACTCGATAAACTTAGGGCGTTATAATTTTTTTAGTGACTTTGGGACATAGTTTCATAATTGATTTCTTTTAATGCCGCCTTTTAACCTAATTTCCTTAATGGATGAATTCTTGTATTTGTGGCATTTGTGAGCTTACAAAAATAAAATGATTTGATCAACTTCTCTCCACAAAAATAAACTTATTCGATCAAATTAGGGTGGTATAATTTTTACTGATTTCGGGACATAATTTCATTATTGATTTCTTTTAATGGTGCCTTCTTAACCTAATTTCCTTTAATGGATGAACGTTTGTGAGGTTGCTAATGAATGATCTAGACCTTTATTTAAATATCTTACTTGCAGGTTGTCTTCTATGAAACAATTGGTTTGTGTGGTTGTATTGTTGAATATCTAGTCAATTTTTGGCATATTTTAATCCAAAAACTCAGCATATAAAACATGACATACAAAAACATGAGTGATTCAACAATGATGTATTCATATTCCGCTAATGAACAAGCTAACAGCAGCACCTATTAACATATTCATAGCGCACAGAAACAAATACACCAGAGAAGTTTTGTGTTATATCCTCGGGGCGATGTCGGAGACACCGGATGTGCCGTTACCATCAGTCGACATGATGGCCTATTCGATGTAGTCGATCGAGGCGTGATGCAGGAAGATGTTCGCAGTGCAGTCTCGCGAACAGTTTACCACCAGGAAGTAGACGACGTACGCCACAGATTGAGTAGTCGCGCCGAAGCGCTCCCCAAAAACTTGATCGCCTGCCTACCCGTGCAGGTACACAAGCAGATGGAGTTCCGGAGGCCTGCTCGCCCAGAACCTTGTGCGCGCAAGGCTCTGGATCGGAGATTGCAAAGAGTAGCGCAGCAGCAGAGATTTTTGTCTCGCTCTAGAGAAGGAGGGAAAGGGCCGGTTATATAGCTGCGCCAGAGGGCTGGGGAAACGAACCTGGACACCATAATGGATCCGTTACCAGTAACGGACGCCATCACCACGGTGCAATTAACACGTTCGTTTCAGCCGCCATAAACACGGTGCAATTAACACGTCCGTTACAGCAGCCATAAACATAGTGCAATTAATACGTCCGTTACAGCAGCCATAAACATAGTGCAATTAACACGTCTGTTACAACCGCCATAAACATAATGCAATTAACACGCTGCATTACGGTAGCCATAAACACGACTCATTTCTTCGACGCGCGGCGGCGGCGCGCTCGTGCGGCATCCCAACTGCCCTCCTCAACTTGTCTATAGCTCACACAATTGCAACCAGTCATTAATTGTGGGCCTAGGAATTTCATTTGATTAATTGCTAAATTAAAATGAGCCAGACCCAATTAATCCAACAATCCCCACCAAAATTTCAAGGCACACGAGCAATGATCTCAGTTCTGCTGTTGTTTGATATACCAGTGTTTCGATGGAGACTGTTAAGTTGAGCATCCACCTAGGAAAGAGGTTACACTCATCCACAACTGAACAATGGATTATGCCTTGAATTGACAGTTTTGTGCGAACAAGCTTTACCCAATTCTTTTACTAGTTGGCTGTCTAAAGCATCTCCTCTGGTTGGAGCGTATAAGTCATACTCCATGCCTATTCATGAGTATCTAGAGATCACCCAAATCTCATAGACTGTGACCAGCAGTCGAACTCATATAGGTGTGTTCCTTCTAAGATGTCCTGTAGGCCGACATCTCTGCTTTAAATAAGCCACTCGGATCACATTGAGGTAAAAACCAACCTGCCATACAGAATAGGAGAGAAGCACATCACTGAAGAAATGAGCCCATAAAGGTCTCTCCTCTCAGTCAACCAACAGCTTGTTTCACCATCCTACTTCATGGGATCTCCGATCACGTAGAACAGGTTACCACTGTGGTATGACTCATGTGGGTCCCAGGCCCATCTCACTTGATGCACTATCTATCACATTACGTGATAAACCCTTTGTAAATTGGTCGGCCAGATTATTAGCTGTCTGAACATAGTCCAGTGCTATCACTCCGGAGTTTTTCAGCTTTCTTATAGACTTCAACCGCCTCTTGACATGCCTAGATGACTTCATGTTGTCATTAGAACTATTCACCTTGATAATTACAGTCTGATTATCACAGTTCATCAGGATAGCTGGTATTGGTTTTTCAACCACTGACAAATCCATAAGGAGTTCGCGAAGCCACTCTGCCTCAACAGTTGCGGTATCTAACGCTGTGAGTTCTGCTTCCATGGTTGACCTCGTTAAGATGGTCTGCTTGCAAGACTTCCAGGAAACAGCACAACCTCTAAGTGTGAACACATATCCACTTGTGGCTTTTATCTCATCAGCATCAGAGATCCAGTTTGAATCACTATAGCCCTCTAGTACCTTTGGGTACCCAGCATAGTGAATGCCATAGCTCACAGTTGCCTTTAGATAGCGCATCACTCTCTCAAGAGCACGCTAATGATCATCTCCCGGATTTGAAACAAATCGATTTAGCTTGCTCACAGCAAACAAGATGTCAGGTCTCGTAGCACTAGCCAAATACATCAATGAGCCAATGATCTGGGAGTATCTCAATTGATCCCTTATTATTCTTCGGTTTTTTCTCAATAACATACTAGGATCATAAGGAGTAGAAGCAGGCTTGCAGTCATAACCAAAGCGACTGAAGACCTTCTTCACATAGTGGGATTGCACAAGTGTAACCCCACCATCACCTTCTCTCAGTAGCTTAATGTTAAGAATCACATCAGCCACTCCCAAATCTTTCATCTCAAAACTCTTGGACAAAAAGTCCTTGACTTCCTCAATCACATTGAGGTTGGTCCCAAAAATCAGTATGTCATCAACATACAAGCACAAGATCACTCCTTCTCCCCCACCACAGCGATAGTACACACATCTGTCGGCTTCATTCACAACAAAGCCAGCAGATGTCAAAGTTCTGCTTAGGTGCTTGCTTTAGGCCATACAAAGACTTTAACAACTTGCACACCTTTTCTTCTTGACCTTCTACCACAAACCCGTCTGGCTGATCCATATAAATCTCCTCCTCCAACTCTCCATTTAGGAAAGCTGTCTTAACGTCCATTTGATGAACGAGAAGACCATAAGATGCAGCCAGTGCAAGTAGTAATCGAATTGTAGTCAAACGGGCAACAGGTGAATAAGTATCAAAGAAGTCCTCGCCTTCTTTCTGAGTATAACCCTTGGCCACAAGTCTTGCCTTGTACTTTTCAATTGTACTATCAGGCCTAAGCTTTTTCTTCAAAACCCATAAGGACGGTCAACGACCTCCCAAGTTCCATTAGACATAATAGAGTCCATCTCACTCCGTATTGCTTCCTTCCAATAGTCAGCGTCAGGAGAGAAATATGCCTCTTCAATGGTTCTTGGAGTGTCATCCATAAGGTATACAATGAAATCATCACCAAAAGATTTTGCAATCCTCTATCTCTTACTCTTTCGAGTAACTTCATTATTATCCTCCTCAGGATTTTCCATAGGCGTTTCCTCAACATGTTCCATCGGCACAAAAGAATGAAGGGAAAACTAGATGAGCTAGGTACATCACATTTCATAGGAAATTCATTCTCAAAAAATGTAGCATCTCTGGATTCTATGATTGTACCAACACGCATGTCAGGTACTCCAGTTTTTATGATTAAGAACCTATAACCCACGCTGTGCATAGCATAACCAAGAAATACATAATCTACGGTTTTTGGTCCAAGTTTGCGCTTCTTGACAATTGACACGTTAACTTTGGCCAAACATCCCCAGGTGCGTAAGTATAAGAGAGTCAACTTCTTCTTTTCCCATTCCTCGAATGGTGTTACTTCTTTGTTCTTTGTAGGAACTCTATTCAGGACATAACACGCAGTCAATATAGTCTCATCCCACCATTCCTTAGAAAGCCCCGCAGTGTCTAACATGGCGTTAACCAAATCAGTTAGAGTGCGGTTCTTTCTTTCGTCAACCCCGTTTGATTCGGGAGAATAGGGAGGCGTCCTCTCATGAATAATTCCATGTTCCTCGCAGAATAAAGCAAACTCATTTGAAAAATACTCTCCCCCACGATCGACCTTACCCGCTTGATTTTTCTCTCAAGTTGGTTTTCTACCTCAGCTTTATAAATCTTAAAGTAATTCAACGCTTCATCTTTTGTTTTCAATAAGTACATGTAGCAAAATCTAGTGCAATCATCTATAAGCGTCATGAAATATTTCTTTCCACCTTTAGTCAACACACCATTCATCTCGCACAAATCAGAATGAATGAGTTCTAACGGTGCCAAATTCCTTGTCTCTTTTGCTGCCTTGTGAGGCTTGCGAGGTTGTTTCGATTGAATACACGCATGACACTTAGAACCTTTGACCAAAGTGAACTTCGGGATTATACTCATATTAGCTAAGCGCGTCATACACCTAAAATTAACATGACAAAATTGTGAATGCCAAACATTAGATTCATCATCATCGTTACACACATGGTTCACAACTTTATTATAGGAATCCATCAAAGAAAAAGGGAACAAGCCTCTGCTTTCATAGCCTTTATCAACAAATGTTCCATACTTAGACACGACACATTTATTGGACTCAAATGCAAGCCTAAAACCATCTCTACACAGTAGAGATCCGCTGACGAGATTGTTCTTTATGGAGGGGACATGCTGCACGTTCTTCAGCTGCAGGATCTTTACCGAAGTAAACTTCAGATTGACCACCATGAACAGCTGCATGCGATCCGTTCCCCATCAACAGGGAGCAACCTCGACAGACCTGATAAGATGAAAACAAGGAAACATCAAAGCATACACATGAATATTAGCACCAGTGTCAACCCACCACTCGGTGATTGACAAGCAGAAAGAATCAGAGGTAAATAATTACCGCACTCGATGTTTCTCCAAAGATCACTAATAACCATGTTAGCGACTTCTTCTCGCTTATCCTTGCGTCCGGACAATCCTTAGTCCAATGGCTGAATCTCCGCACACAAAGCAATGCCCTTTCCTTTGCCTTTCTTCTTAAACTCGGTAGTAGCCTTGGGCTTGACAATAGGCTTATTTTTCTTCTTATTGTGTGAAGCCTGAGGGTTCTTCTTCTGCACCAAATTGGCACTAGAACCTCCCTCAGCAGCAACTTTCTTACCACGAGTATCTTTTGCCCTCGCCTTCTCTTCAACACTAAGAGTGCCAATGAGATTAGTAACACTAAACTCCTGCCTCTTGTGTTTTAGAGATGTAGCAAAATCCGACCAAGAAGGTGGTAACTTGGCGGTTCCAGCCACAAACTTGTCCGGTAACTCACACTTATTGTTCTCAAGCTCTTTTGCCAGCGCCTGAATCTCATGAGCTTGTTCTACTACAGAACGGTCATCGACCATCTTGTAGTCATAGAACTGCTCCATGACATAGAGCTTACTGCCAGCATCGGAAACTCCGAACTTGGCCTCAAGTGCATTCCACATCTCTTTGCCCGTAGGCAAATGCATGTACACATCCACAATGTTATCCGTCAGTATGTTGACAAGTGCACCTCGAAACAAGTTATCCGCTACATTGAACTTGCGTTCATCCTCAGCAGAAAGAGGCTCAACGGGCTTGCCTTTTATAACATGAAAACATTTCATGGTAGTAAACCACAGGATCGCGCGTGCATGCCATCTTTTAAAATTGGAACCATCAAACGGAGGGTGCGGCTTAAGCGACGCAGCAAAGCCAACTACCGAAAAAGACCTATCAAGTTTTTGGATTGTTGAATATCTAGTCAATTTTCGGCATATTTTAATCCAGAAACTCAGCATATAAAATATGATATACAAAAGCATGAGTGATTCAACAATGATGTATTCATATTCCGCTAATGAACAAGCTAACAGCAACACCTATTAACATATTCATAGCGCACAGAAACAAATACACCAGAGAAGTTTTCAGGTTATACCCTTGGGGCGGGGCCAGTGTCGGAGACACCGGATGCGCCGTTACCATCAGTCGACATGATGGCCTATTCGATGTAGTCGATCGAGGCGTGATGCAGGAAGATGTTCGCAGTGCAGTCTCGCGAACAGTTTACCACTAGGAAGTAGACGACGCACGCCACATTAACACGTCCGTTACAGCAGCCATAAACATAGTGCAATTAACACGTCCATTACAGCAGCCATAAACATAGTGCAATTAACACGTCTGTTACAACCGCCATAAACATAGTGCAATTAACACGTCTGTTACAGCCGCCATAAACACGACTCGGCTCGGCACGGCACGGCGGCGCGCTCGTGTGGCATCCCAACTGCCCTCCTCAACTTGTCTATAGGAGCACACAATTGCAACCAGTCATTAATTGTGGGCCTAGGAATTTCATTTGATTAATTGCTAAATTAAAATGGGCCAGACCCAATTAATCCAACATGTATGTGGTCATGTGGAGTAGATATGCATCTGAAGGATCCCTTTCCTTAGATTTGGACCTATGAAATCAAGCTACTGTGTTTTCCATGATTTAACTTGGCAAGTTGTGCAGGTTCCTAGTGCTCTAATTGCACTGGTGTCATCTATCTTGCGTAAAGGTGAAGATGATCTAGCCCAGCTTTATGCTTTACGAACAATTGATAACATCTGTAGCCGAGGCATGGATTGGGCATCACGTTTTGCTTCCCAAGAAGTAATTGGACATCTGTGCTACATCTATAAAGCAACTGGGAAGCAGGAGAATACAAGGCTTATTGCAGGGTCTTGTTTGGGCCGTTTAGCTCGCTTCAGTTCATCATGTATTCATTTGATATTGGACAAGCTATCGTTCAAGGATATTGCATGCACACTCATTAAGGGCAATCCACGTGAGCAGCAGATCAGTCTGAATCTTCTGAACTCGGCATTAGTTAACAGTCATATCATACCAAACATGAACCGCTATATTCTGTCGCTAACAGAGGAGAAACAATTGGTTCCTGGACTCATTTCTTTGATAGAAGAGCGAAGTGATGTTCTGCGTGGAAAAACCCTTTTATTTGTTGCTCTTCTGTGCAAGAGCAGTCGAAGGTGGCTTCCTCATTTCTTTTGCAACGCAAAATTACTATCAGCAGTAGATAGATTAGGAAAGGAGAAGGAGGGCTTCATTCATCAATGTACAGAAGCATTTGTGCAGTTGGTTGCTTCTTTGGTCCCAGGCATTCTTGACACCGTGTCCAGTGATATACAGCAGGTCATGGGTGGCAAACGTCATGGACCTGCTACCGCTTTAACTGGACGAGCTCATCCAAAGAGCATATTTCATTTGTTTCCTGTTATCCTTCACCTTCTTGGGAGCGCATCCTTCAATCACAGAGTTGTGACGAGCCATGTATTGCTTCAGTTGGCAGATCTTATGAAGATTCTGGAGACACCATTTCAGGTATGATCTATAAACTATTTGGACACAACCTGATGAGAAAAAATATGGAGGCAGTGTCCAATTGTTCATTATATAACTGCACTGTAATGTATAAAATAAACTCATCCTAGTCTTGATGCTGTCTTGCCTTAACAGTATGTGCATTGTGCATTGTGCAATGTATTTGCTAAACAAATCTTGGCCCTGAGTGATTATTTATGTCTATCTTACTGTACTTTCAGGCTCGGGATGATTTCCAAATGACATTATTGCGAGTTCTTGAGGCAGCTACGGAGGAGCCTTCTGTTATACTTAATGAACACAAAATATTCACAAGTCGAATCCTTCCAAGTTTATCCATTTTATACAAGGGCAATAAATGCGGTGATGCCAGATTCCTGTGTTTGAAGATACTGTCCGATGCTATTATTGTGATCTTCAGCGATTCTTCATTGACTGCTGATGAACAAATGATAGCTGACTTGAAAACAATCTCTCAGAAGTATTTTCTCCCGATGTATCCTTCATTTGCAGATGATGAAGATCCAATACCTATATATGCACAGAAACTTCTAGTAATGCTGATGGAACATGATTGTGTTAAAGTCTCTGATATTCTGAATGAAGCAACAGTATCCCAGTGCTTTGAATTTTTGCTACGAGATCTGTCAAATGCAAATGTAAGCAATGTGAAGCTTTGTTTTGCTCTGGCGTCTGCTCCCGACATGGACGCCAATATTCTTTCCCAGCTTCAAGTTGTCAGAAGATTAGGGAATCTACTTGAGTTTGTGACTGCAAAAGATATGGATGATTTTCTCGAACCAACCTTGGAACTTTGCAGAGCTTTCATTATCCGTGGCATCGGCAGTAACAGAAGTGTTGTCCTTTCCAAAGAACCAGCCCTCCTTGTTGACAGTGCCTTCAGCATGAGCATTGCTGTGGATCAACAATCTTGCGTCATGGATGTATGCGACTTTGGTGGCAACATGGGTATTTTCCTTGAGCTAGTTAGAAATTCGGATCCACAGATAAGCAATTTGGCATCTGATTGCGTGGTATTGTTACTCAAGGCAGCACCTCGAGAGTCTACGATGGGTTTGTTGACCAATCTTCCGAAACTGAGTGCTGTTCTGGACTTGTTGAAGCATGGCACCTGCCTAAGGCTGACCCGCTTACTGTACGGCCTAGCCTTTTCTTGCAGACAGTATCTAGCTCAAGGAATGATTTTGTCAATATCATTACCAGCTTTGATGCGAGTAGAAGCGCTTGTATCAGCATTCAAGGGTTCACATGATAGCCGTCTTGCTGACGCAGCTTCATATCTGGGCGCCGAACTGCAGCGCTTACCTCGCTGTGCTTGAGCAGAAACGTGGTCAGAGGCAGGTTTGCTGTCATTGTACAAGTGATCTTAATAGGAGGGCCCTGGCCTTGTATTCCTTCACTCTTCTTGCACCAAGTAGTGTGAGCATGGCCTCATCATCAGTGTCCATGGTGTTGACCTCAATTTGCCACGAAGTGCCGCTCGGTACCTTGGCTCATCGATGTGCAGGATACTGCTATGTAATCATTTATGTGCGACGATCCGGAGCTGCTGTATATGGTATTTGCCAAATTTGGAAGGCAGCCGAAGGCCAACACCCTTTCTGTATTTCCCTTGCCAATTTTGGTTGGCACCTAAGTTTTCAGTTTCATGTAATTCTGTAGTACTCCATAATCATGTATACATCAATACACACTTATCTTCTTCAGTTGGCAAGCAATGGGTAGAAATTCGGCTGTCGAGATTTTTGTGACCCGTAAAACAAGCGGATTACTGAATTGTGCTGGTCCTTAGAGAATTTCTCATTCAGGTGGAAATTCGCAGTAATTGGTATATTGGTATTCGTACTCGGTAACTTTTTTTTGGATCCGTTTCATGCTTATATTGAAATTTTGAATTGGACGGTCCGTTCCATATTTGGTTATGCATTCCATTTTTCTTGTTGTGCAGCCACATTGTTTGTACAACAATCTTGGCATAAATTCTTCTATGCTTGCATTTTCGCTGACACAAGAGAGGTATTTAGGTTTTTTTTCCATTGTTTAAGGTTTAGAGTTGTGTGTTGAGTTTATACTATATAAAGCCTTTTGGGCTGTGCAATACACAAGCAAGCATTTCAACTTATATGGTATTAGAGCCTAAGGTTCTCAACTTAGCTCTTTTGTTGCTATCGGTCATTTTTGGCCACCACCGCCATCCTCAGGTGGAGTGTGCTCCACTCCCGGGGATCTCCTGCCGCCGTCGCTGCGCTCGCCTGTGCCGGCCTGAGCGAGCACCTTTGCGTCGTGGTCGCTCGTGCGCGCCTATGCGTCGGCCATCGCCGCTGCATTGGATCCAGCTGTCGCCTCGGATCTGGCTACCGTTGATCTTCTTTGCTCTGGATCCTCGTCGCCGTGCCGCCCCAGCCCAGATCCGGCCGTGACCTCCCGTCGGCCTGCTTTGGCCTCCTCTTTTTTGGCTGCCGCTGTTGGATCCCGCAGCACCCGGCCCCAAGGACCACCATTGCATATTTTACCATTCCATCAACAACTAGAAGAATTTAAGCCAACACTAATTTATTTATGTTGCTGCGACCAGATACATCATAGCATTTTTAGTGATTACTTTAGCATACTAGTAGAGTCTAAAATATACTAACAAAAGGTGGTACAAAGAGTGTTGCTGGTTCATGAAATTATTCATGTGCTACTCCCGCCCGTGCATGATGTCCTCAAAGGTCATCTAAAAAAACAACAACAAAGCAATGGTGAGTTCAAAGACACAACAAGTACAAAGCAAAACAGTAAGCTCTTATCATCATATTTTCAATCGCCATTTGTTTCCATTTAAACTCTTTAAGTTCTTATCAACCATTCATTATGCATATGCACATGCACTTCCCTCTTATCTCTTTAGCCTATACTGGTATAGCAGAGCGAGCACACATCGATGCTCACCCAGGCCCGCCCTGTTTCCATGCGAGGATTACAAGCCCGTCCTTTTTCATACGAGGACCATAGTAACCTATCATTTTCATATGGGGACCTTATTCTCCACTCCCGTGGAGCGTCCACACAAAGTGGATCTCTGTTATCACAGCATTATTTCTTTTCATGACATGCATGCAATACAAGTTCTCCACTTATGCATATCAACATGTCATGTCTCAACAATTGTCATTCATCATTCATCATCATGCATCCAGAAATAGTTAACCAACCACAACATGATAAGCACTGCATCATCATTCATCTAACAACAAACATTACCTAATTTACCGTTTTACCATGCACTTGTCTGGTTAGTCTTAGGAACGACGCGTGGACGGCTCCACCCCAGGACCTCCACATGTACAAACGTCAACCCAACTAAACACATCATGTCAAAACCAGTGCTTAAGTGAGCGGCGACAACTCTACGCACATAACCCGACTCTGGCATAAATGTACGGGGTTAAGGACCCATCACGCAGGTACCAACCCCATTTTTTTTATCTTCTCTTCTCTTTTTTCTTTTTTCCTTCCTTTTCTCTCCCTTTTCCCCTTTTCTTTTTCCCCTCCATTTATCTGATTCGGCCGAATTGGCCTCGTCCTCTCCCCTATCTCTCTCTCTCTTGCGCACAACCGCACCCGAGTGATCCTCTAGATGGAGTGACGGCGCACGGCCGAGCTCGGGCTCACGGACCCCGGGTTCACCGCCAGTCGACCTCGGCACGCCCCTGCTTTCCCTCTCATAGATCCGGTGGCGCCTTCCTCAGATCTAGCCACCCATGGTTGGATCTGGCTACTCTCCGGTCGTCGGCCACCTCCCTAACCCTCTCCTTCTCATCCTCTGCCCCAGATCCGGCCTGAGGGTTTTCCCCCTTTAGCGCCGTTTATGGTCGGCTCCCATGGCCCCTTCTTCGGCACGACCTTCTTGCGATGTTGCTCCTCCGCGGGTTCACTGGCCACGGCTTGCCGCCGACCAGGAGCCTGGCGTCACGCCAGCCTACCGCTCCCCTGGTGTCCCGCCTTGCCCCCCAGGATGCCGTTGACACCGGCTCGGCTCTACCGGCGCTCCACCCTAGCCCCGGTTGCGATGCTGTGTCTCGGCCTTCCCCGACCTCCCGGCCATTGGCCTGCCCCCATAGAAGACGCCACCAGCCGTCGGTGCTTAGCATCGATAGCCTCAACAACTCTTCCCCCTGTGCCTAGCATCGGCCGGCCAACTTTCCTACTACGGGGACGGTTCGCTATTTTCCTAGCTCTATGTGCTTTTGATCTAGCTACTATTTTTGCCTTGTTCTAGTCGTGCTTACACTCGGTCTTGATTCGCCTACGGGCGTTGCCGCCACGGAACTTGGTGGGAAGACATGCACAGGGGATCATGTCCTTTCTAAGGGCGCACAGCGACACCTACGGCCTCGCCACCGTGGGTGTGTCATGGTTAAGCTGGTTGTGGGGGTGCTGGAGTAAGGGGACCTACCTCTTTTGCTGTGCCAGAAAAAGACGAGGTGACCGCGAGGGTCACGGTTCCCAGCGGTCGTGGACGGTTCTTACATCGTCTTCATGGCCGTCGTCCTTGCTCCACCGTCGTCGTCCTCACGCCATGGCTCTCACTAGCTCCATGGGGTCCCCTCCTCTCCCTCGCTCCTTCTTTAGCTTTCCTCCCTCATGGCTGGCTGAGTGGCTCTCGGTTGTGAGGTGTAATGGATTAAGGTGAGGCTTGGCTTAACTGTTGATTAGGCAGAGGGGAGTAGATTGCCTCCACTGGTTTTGCCCTCGGTCTTTGACAGCTCCCTAGGGAAGCTCTCGATTGGAGGAGATCTGTTGGGGAAGGAAAATGAGGATGGCCATGTGCTGGTTGGTCTTAAGTGAGGAGGTCATGGTTGGCCTCCCTCCTCCTAGAGTGTGCAGTGCTGATTATGCCCTCCTTTACCCTATCCTTGGTTATGATTTGCCATAAGGGCCTTTTGGTCTAAAGGGCCTCAGCACTATGCTATGGGGTTCTTTTCTACTACGATAGGTAAGTTGGTAAAAAGGTAAGAATGGAATTTCCTGCCGCATGATGAAAACCCATAACGTGAGATGGTGTCTGGAAACCTCTGCGAGCGTTACTTATTCGGCATTCTAAAAGCCGATGGGTCTGACGGCAAAACTCTTCTTTATCTCTTTTATTCTCCCTTAGATTGTTTCCATTATTAGCATTACTTCTCTTTTGCAATTTAGTGGTATTACATTCTACCCCCTTAACAGAATTCAACCTTGAATTCTGGCATTCAACAATCTGCACAGAAGAACAAAATAAAATGAACTACACATAACATAACACCAACTCATACCCGTGGAGAACAAGTCCGGGTACTTCTCATGCATGCGAGACTCCAACTCCCATGTCGCTTCTCGCTCGGACTGATGTGTCTAAAGCACTTTAACATACTTTATCGTTTTATACCTCAACACCTTCTCTGATTCCTCTAGAATCCGAACTGGACGGGACTCGAAGGTGAGGTCTTGCTCTATGAACACCGGTTCTAACACAATCTCATGCTCTGGATCTCGCAAGTATTTTCTCAACATAGACACATGGAACACATTATGCACTCCTTGCATGGAGTTAGGGAGATCCAAGCGATATGTCAACTTTCCAATCCGTGCCAAAATTGAAAATTGCCCAATGTACCTCAGGCTGAGCTTCCCTTTGATACCAAATCGCACTATGCGTTTAATGGGAGATACCCTCAGGAGCGCCTGATCCCCATTTCGAACTCTAGTTCTCACCTCCTGACATCTGCATAGCTCTTCTGCCTACTCTGGGTAGCTAGCAGATTCTATCTAATTTTCGCCACTCGTTCCACAGTTTGCTGGACCCAATCTAGTCCCAGAACAACCTTCTCTCCCACGGCATCCCAACACAGTGGCGATCTACACTTCCGCCCATACAGAACCTCAAATGGTGCTGCTCGAACACTGGAGTTGTAGCTGTTTTTATAAGCAAACTCTGTGAGTGCAAAATGATCCTCCTAACTACCCTTCCAAGACAGAACATTGGATCTCAACATGTCCTTCAGTGTCTGAATGGTGCAATCGGACTGTCCATCCGTCTGTGGGTGGAAAGTAGTACTAAACTGGAGTTTTGTGTCTAGAGTGCCTTGTAAGCTCTCCCAAAACTTGGAGACAAACTTGGCATCTCTGTCCGAAACTATGGTCTTAAGCATACCATGCAACCTTACTATTTCTTGCACATAGATGTGTGCCAACTCACTCGCTGAGTTCATTGTGCGAATGGGGATGAAGTGTGCAAACTTACTGAATCGGTCCACCACTACCCAAATCGCATGCTTACCTCGCTAGTTACGAGGTAAGCCGACTATGAAATCCATGGTAATATCATCCCATGGCCATTGAGGGACCTCCAAAGGCTACAATAGCCCAGCGGGGCGCTTGTGCTCAGCCTTCACTTGCTGGCAAACCCCGCAAGATGCCACATACTTGGTGATATCCACTTTCATCCTCTTCCACTAGAATCTCTTCTTGAGATCACGATACATCTTGGTCTCACCAGGATGCATCGTGTACGGGGCACGATGAGCTTTTATCAAAATATCATCCTTGACTTGAGACTTTTGCGGCACGCAAAGGCGGCCTTTAAACCGCAATGCGTTTGATTCATCAAGGCTGAATTCCCCCATTTTTCCTTCATCAAGCCGCTTCCTCACTTTCTAAAGTAACCGATCATGCTGTTGCGCCTCCTTTATTCGCTCTGGAATTGCTGATTCCAGCAACAGTTGCATCTCAGCCTATGCTATACCAGCGAAACAATAGGAAATTCCCATCCGTTCAAAGTCAGCAACGAGACAACCTAGAGTAGAGGGTGTCATCTTGCGACTAAGGGCATCAGCAACCATGTTTGCCTTGCCCGGATGGTACTGAAGAGTAAGATCATAGTCTTTGATAAGCTCCAACCACCTCCGTTGCCTCAAATTCAGCTCCTTCTGAGTGAAAATGTATTTGAGACTTTTATGGTTAGTGAAAATATCACAAGATTCTCCATACAAGTAATGCCTTCAAATCTTTAGAGCAAAAACCACCGCGGCAAGCTCTAAATCATGAGTAGGGTAATTCTGCTCATGCTTCTTCAACTGTCGCGAGGCATACGTAATCACCTTGTTATCTTGCATGAGCACACAACCTAGACCCACTCGAGACACATCCGAGTAGACCGTGAAACACTTCCCTAGCTCAGGAAGGGTAAGAACAGGACTGTGCTAATCTTCACGCGACACCGGTCATCGGATGCATCATTATAGGGAATTTTCATATCTGAAAGTTATTATTGGGGTCGAACGTTCTTGCCCAAATCTCTGTTCATTTAATCATCTCATATATATATATACACATAGTTGCGCTAATCTACGTGTGCACGTCAGTTTGTGCGACAAAAAATTACTACCGTTTATAAGTGAAGTTACTGTCAAACATATATAGAGTCACTATCTAGTTATGTACTGGCAGTAACTATATATATATTTGACAATAACTTTACTTACAAACGGTACGGTTTTTGAATTTTATTCCAAGTTTCCAACGGTTTGGTGTGCTTTATGGCAGAGCTTGGTGATTAACATATGCCATATAGGATTTTGAGTGATGTAATGGAGAGAGAAAGATGTTGTCTACTATTTAATAAACGGTCTTATAGACGGCTTTTTGATGTCTATATCATTGTATAGACAACTATATAGATAGTATATTAAGACATGTACAGCAGTACAGACAATTACTGTCTATAGTACTCTTCCATATCATCTGTGGATAACACTAAAGACATCTTCTACAAGCAAAATTCCTATGTGACACCTTTTATAGACAGGTTATGTCACCCTATTATACATGCTCTTAATTAATACATATAACTATATAAACAATATATTATATACGTTGTCTTTAATTTTATCTATAGATAATATAAAAATATATTATAAACTATCACTATCTATACTATTGCACATACTCTAAGATTGAACAACGGCCCGGTTAGTCCACCTGACAACCTGCAAAAACCGGGTGTTTTACAGCGAGTTCCTAGCCGATCCACCGTTGCTTTCTGCTGGTGGATTGGAATTAGGTTGCACCTAGAACCAGCTGGAAACTTTCCTAGTATCTGGGTACGGCCCCGTTTGACGCAAGAATCTTTTCCGATTTATGTGAAAACTAAACTGTTTCATATAAAATTCTTGTGTTCAATTCTTGTATTCCAAATGAGTCCAAAGTGCAATTCATCGTGTTATGCAAGGTATCGTCATTCACACTTGGCTTTTACATATGACAGCACCTATCGATTTTTCTTCAGATTAAACTGGAACTGAACGATTTATCTGTGCAAGATCATGCGAACATTGTACTGGCTGAAAATAGCGGGTGAGCTTTAACATGAATCATCCAAAATGTATATGCTGTAACGCATACCATTTCATGTACATGGATCCTATATTCTGGCTGCATCCAAAACCACCGAACTGCAAAAGGGTTATACACTGTACTACATCTATTATGGGGGTTATTACATGTACACAGGCCCCCCTGCTACTGTATCTGTAAGTGAAAGAAATAAATCCATGCAGTGAACAAGTCTGAATGCAGTAGACTCCACCGGTGAAATCTTCCAAGCGCTCACTCTGGTGCAGTTCTACACACCTCACTGCGCATTATTCCTCCTCCTCTAATAAACCTTTTCTGTGCTCCATACTTCTCTTCAAGATCGCAGCATGCCAGAACTCATACCAGAGCTCGCCGTCAGAGGCTTTGATCAGCTACCGCGTTTTGCTTGCCTTCTCGTGGCGTCTGCAAGCCTCGGCCCAGACATTGGCATCTGCAAGTGCACGCTCTCTGTCGACACCATTCGGGGCAACTCTGCCCCGTCCTGGGCGATGCGAGCCGCTCCAGCAAGGTTCCTTCACTTCTGGCACGAAGTGATTCGTTCGGTCATGCGCTGCCATCTGAGCTCCATGTCGACTAGGCAGCACATTGTCTTGGTGAATCTGATGGTCCAGCACCCTTGGTACCGAAGGGCCAGCTAGGTTACGCCGAGCGGCAGTGTTATGCCTGTCATATGTTTGTGACGCTAAGTAAGAGAGAGCAGCAGCAACTTCCCTGATGGGAGGGCGGTCCTTTGCTTTCTCCTGCAAACACATCGCTGCAATAGCCAAGGCCTGGTACAGACCCCTCTTTGGGAAGCGGCCTTGCAACAAAGGATCAGCCATCCTTGGAAATTTACTTTGCTCTTTGAACAACGGACGAGCCTGCACACAGATTTGTAAAACATTCAACACTAACATACCTATATTTCGAGTCCTCAAATAACAGAACAAAAGAACAGTCCATTTTTTGTGGATGACTATATAATTCAAGTCAAGCCATCTCTTTAACTGCTAACGAGACCCACATAAATAAAGTAAACAATACATCGTGTTTGAAAATGAAGAAAATACCGGAGAAGCAAAATAAGATGTATACTTCCTGGGCATTAAGATGTGTACAACTAGCAGGTTAATTAGCATGAAAAATTACTGGTTGCCAGAAAAGAGCTCACACAATATACTTGAAACTTGAAAGGTGTACATATCTCCAATACCCAACCCATGCACTGTTTCGTCCTATTACCAGTGACATCACAACATAACCATTTTTTTAACCTTACCCACATAGCATAATAGATTTAGCCATAAAGTACAAGGAAGATAATCCAAATGAAACAATCATCCCTGATGTTAAGCTTTATATCATTTTCATAATTAATAATTCTGTTCCCCATGATTGTTTCATCACTGCCTTTAGACATACATACTTCTATCTGTGTTTCGTTTTTCTTTGCAAAAGTATGATTATTGGACCATTTCACTGCATTCTGAAATTGAAAAACCTACCCATGCGACCAAGTCTTGTTCCTCAGGAGGCCGATTGCTGTCAAGCGCCCTTCGTCCTGTAATTAGCTCGAGGAAAACCACACCAAAACTATAAATGTCGGACTTAATCGTTAGCTGTCCAGTCAAGGCATACTCAGGAGCACAATAACCATGAGTCCCCATGACACGGGTTGTCACATGAGTCTTATCACCTACAGGACCAAGTTTAGCAAGCCCAAAATCGGACAACTTCACATGATACCCTTCACCAAGAAGAATGTTTGATGGCTTAATGTCTCGGTAAATAACTGCTGGATTTGCCTTATCATGCAGGTATTCCAAACCAGCAGCAGCACCAGCAGCTATCTTCATCCGTGTTGTCCAATCTAGAGGTTCTTGATTGGGTGGAAGATCTGGCAACAGTATCAGCAGAAAATTTTTAATGTGGTGCCCAATAAGTAACAGCGAAATAGTGTAAAGCACATTATGGATAACTCTAATACAAATGGCAGTGAAAAATGGTGAATCATCAAAGACGACACCAACCAGAAGAAACAAAAGACTTCAAGGTAACTGGCATGTCAAGGAGCATCTCAGTTCTTATTGAACCATGTGGTGTTATACTAGAAGGGAACAAAAAGTTAGATAAATAGAGCCAATGCTTAGGAAATTTTATTCAGTATATTGATATGGTAAACTCTAAGTAGGAATCTCCTTGCAATGTTTCTCTAGTAGGACTGATATATTATTGAAATATTATCCCATAAATGGGTTCTTAGATAGTTCATCCAAAAGTCGAGCATTCCATGCTAGCTTTAGCTTTTTTTTATCAGATGCAGCAAGCAATGGAAATGGGACTAATCCGGATCATGTTCAATTAGGATATACTGAATAAAAAGTTTAAATGCCAAACACATTCGCCTTCTGCACAAACATAAAAGAATTAAGTGAAATTATATTTTTAGACAAGGAATAGGAATGACTACTGGAAGTAAAAAGTTCAGATGTTTAGCTTCATAAGAATTACTTCAATAAAAATAGCTCCCTCTTTCCAAACTAATTTTCCCATCTTCCGATATAATAAAATATAACCCAAAGTTCAAATGTTCTAAAATGTGACTATGATGAACCTTAGTTCATCACGGTAAAACAGCCGGGAGGAAGGCCGGGCGGCGTTGGCTTGGTGACATGAGAGATTTCACTATAGACTGGGATGATAAAACTTGTAGAAGAGACTAGATTAATTCATATTCATTGCTTAAGAATGATGATTACAATAGACCTCTTTATATAGATTATTCTCCTAACAATTATGGATAAGATCAATCTAAATAATATCTTTTCTAACTAATAGATTAGATATGATGCCAAACAACTAATCCTTATCTAAGAAAACTAATCAAACTATTTAGGAAATAGATAACTTGGTAGGGAAGAGTCATTCCTCCTCGTAGGCTTGCTGCTATAGAGCCACGGTACTGTTCATGTATATGAACAGTATGTGTGAACAGTGATTTCACATATGACAGCTCTCCCCCTTTCGACGACAGCTCATTCTCGAGCTGAGGTGGCGGCTATGTTTGCAACCCTAGGAGACCCCAAGTTGATGAGATACTGTGGTATTTACTGGTGACCTTGAAGACCGTAGCCACGTATAGGTGCGGCAACATTAATGACATCTGTGATTACCATGACAAGCACGATGGCAGCCACGACAGCGTTGTGATAGGCTTTCACGATGAGTTGCCGTGATAGGCTTCGGTAGGGCCACGGCAACACCGTGATAGGACATGGTGTGATCGCGGCGGGTGTCGGTAGTACCGCAGCAGGTCGTGGTAGCGACATGGTTGCCGCAGCAGGCTTCGGTAGCAACACAGTTGCTGCGGCAGGCATCGGCAGAATTGTGGCTGCCATGACATGTTCTGGTGGCGCTATGGTGGCTGCTAGGAACAACACCGCTACCGCCTCTTGTTGCGTCTTTTTTTGATTCGCGATTTTATCCAAGGTGGTATGCATGTCGAAGAAGATGGTTGTCATCTTCTTGTCATTGTCGTTGGTACTAGTGGCCATCTTGTTGGTGTTAGCCTTGATCGTGGCCAACGACTCGGCAACAAGTCTTGTAGCCATGGTAAGCATAAGTCGTGGGAAGGGATCAACTGCTCTGATACCAAATGTGATGATCCTTAGATCATTATATGGTAAATATTGTCAAGAGGACAGCCGGACGGCGTCGGCTTGATTGGAATGAGGAGCAGACTATAGATGAGGGAGAAGAACCTTGAGAGAGAGACTGGATTAATTCCCATGCATTGCTATTCTTCCCATGGAAGAAAAATAGTTCTTTTCTTTTGCAAGATCGAACTGAGGAAAACCAATCTTCTAAAATCAGGACTAACCTAAAGAACACAAGTTGTGACTTTACAAGATTCAATTTTGTGCACTGCTAAGATGCAGAAAAGAAGGGACCTGATTTGCTGTTTCAGTCAACATTTTTGTTTTATTTTCGTCCTAACATGACAAGAACTGACAGTTACATTTGTACAGCATTCCAGAAATTAGAACAGTTCATTCACCATGTTCAAGTACTCAGATATGGTTTAAGTATAAAAATAAAAATTACGATGAATATAAAAATGTGCTGATATTGAAAACGGAAGGTCCTACAATCTACATATGTTTACACTACTAAAAACTAGCCAATGCTTTCTGATAACACTATAAACTAAACCTACAAAACTTTCAAGTTGCTTGTAATGCTGACTGAGGGTATTATACATTTTCCAACATTAACTAACCATGCAGATGGTCTTCTAGTGATCCCAATGGCATATACTCATAAACGAGCAAGCGCTGATGGCCCTCAACACAGTACCCAAACAAATTGACTAGATTAGGGTGATGCAAGAGGCTGAGCATGAGAACCTCCACAAGGAATTCTCTGTTCCCCTGAAGCCCATTTGGATCAAGTTGTTTCACTGCAACAACCTGCCATGTAGCAAATGCTGGAACAGCATTAGATATCATATATATAGAAAATATATATAAGATTATTATACTTTCTACGTTTCCAATAATCTACTTTCCCATCAATTTTCATCAAAGGAACACTTTGTATAGTGTCATTAAGTATTCAATGTAGTGGTGTTGCAAAAAGCTGTTAAAACACTTGGAGCATAACTTGAGAGCAGAAGATTGTCAATGAGAAGTATAGTGTATAACTAGCAAATACAGACCTGTCCATCATTCAGATATGCTTTATACACACAACCAAATCCTCCTCTGCCCAAAAGGCAATCCTGCCTGAAGTTTTTGGTAGCATCCACAAGCTCGCGCAAAGTGAAGATCATTGCTTCATCATGCCCATCATTTCGTTGGATTCCTTCCGTATGTATTGATCTTTCAGTCTTCAGTGGACAACTTTCTGGTGACTTTGAACAATCCACTGTTAATGACCAATTTGAAAGAAAACTACACATCCACAGTTAATGACGATAGACCACATAATAGACCTGAAAAAGAGAAGGAAACTAGGAAAACGGAAAACAAGAATAGTGGCAAATTAGCTTTTTTTTCCTTATTGTTTTCCCATACTATTTCAATTTTCATGTCAATGCTCTTTATTGTAGTATTGGTTTTCTCCATAATTTTGATTTCCCTTTTACTAATTTTGATTTCCTTTTCTCTTTTCTTGATGAAACTACGCACGCTAGACTTACAGACAAAACTTCTAATTGTGTAACCTCCGGTGCAGGTCATTACAAATTCATCCTTGAGACTAGTTGCGACAAGAATTGCTATTGCCCAAGAAAGTAAAGGTGGACTTGCAATTGAAAATTCCCCGATGGTTGACTATAGTATATCTCCTCTGCCAAACATCAAACTTGATTAATCTACAGCTCGGAATCATCCCCAACCGAACAGAACAATTATTGAAATCATCCTTCGAACGCTCCTCTCATACCAAAGAGGATATTTAGTTCCACAAGGACATGCTACAAGTGTAAGGACCACACGTATCAAGAAAAAGATAACTGACCAACCAACACCAAGAAACGAGCATTTCTACCCTGATTAGGTAAGAACATAAGAAAAAGATGATGAGCGCAAGAAAGGGAGCCAGGTGCATCATCACCTGAGGCGAGTCGATGATCGATTCTGGGCTCCTCCTCGTCGTCGTCGTCCTCCTTCCGAGGACACCGGAACAAGCACGACATGAAGCCCATCTCATAATCCGACGCAACAACTCCAACAAAGAGGAAATCAAGAAGAGAAATCCCCAATCCTTGGTCGCCTCAGGAGGAGATTTTAGGTCGCCGGGATAGTAAAGATTGCAGCAACCAAGAAAAAGATCAATGTCTCTTAGGTCCGCCCAGAAAGAAATAAAGAGAGCAGAGGAGAAGAGAGAGAAAGATGGATAGCATGCGGCCAAAAGTATCCTCCCACAAACGAAAGAAATGAAATAAAAAAAAACCGAAAGAGAAAAAAAACAACGATGAGGGTATCGATTCGCGTCCCTGGAGAAAATGTTTATTGGTATTTTACCCCTCCTAGAAGGAACCGGATTCTCTGAAGTCGCGTACGGCGACTTCAGAGTGCAATCGAATCTGAGCCGTCCGATCGGAAAAGAACGGCCCAGATCGGCTTTGCTACAGTAAAATTTACTGTAGCTACAGGTAACTACAGTACATTTTTACTGTAGCAACCGATCTGGACCGTTCTTTTCCCGATTGGACAGCTCGGATTCCCGACTGCACTCTGAAGTCGTCGTATGCGACTTTAGATAATCTCATTTCCTCCTAGAAACGACTTGTGCTAGGATGCACCATCCGTCGCATTATAAATTTATAACATACTCCCTCCGTTCGGAATTAGGTGTCGTTTTAGCCCGCGACACACGAAATTAGGTGATATTTAATTCTTTATTTTGTGACTTGTTTACCCCTCTTGATTGTTTTTTTATCTCTAATTAATGTTGGATACAACTGTATTTACACGAGTGCACTCTGTTTTACAATTAACACACCCAATTTCTCAAAAGGATAAAAAGCACAGAGTTAATACACCTGCCTCGTCCTATTGCTCTCACCATAACTTTTGGGATTCATCAAATGTGATAAATGATCTTAGAAGCCAACAAATACATTGAAAACAGTTGTTGACAAGAGAAACGATAATTATACCTTTCGACTTTAAGTAGAGATATGTTGAGAAAATATCACCTAGAAAACCAAAAACGCCATCTATTTGATAACAAAAACGAATTCCTAAAACATCGTCTAAAAAAGAACGGAGAGAATAAGTAGCTAACTAATCTGTTTCGTGTAAGCTTCATTTTAAACACTTATGGACATATGAACTAAGCCCAAGGAGAAATAAGTACCTCATTTTTTTATTTTATTATATAAGCTTAAAACGGTAAAAGAAAAGATGGGTTTTATCGAGTTTATAAGGAAAAATTCTAAAATATGATTGAGTTAGAGAAACTACCATCAAGCCAAACAAACCTTAAACACTAGCTTATGGCTGTGTGGGTAGTTTGGTTGTGGTGGCACCTACTGTAGATATTTAGATTGGTGGTGGCTCTTTTTTTTCAGCATATAGTTTATAATTTTCTTCAAACAAATAAACGTGATAACTTCTCCATATCATTTTGAAGCGGATTATCAGGACAACTTTTTTTAAAACAACATATCGGCTTATCAGCATTCAGTTCATTCACACAAGTGCTCGAGTTAAGGCTAAAAATCATAACCCACAATCATAAGCCGCAGCAAAAAAAAACCCCCACTTGATATGTTCGATGAGTTTAACCCTTTGGCTATTTTTTTTAATTTTTTGGTTTCTCCAAAAATCGATATAAACAAGGCGGCTTCTTGGAACCGATTCTTCAAACGGCTTCCCCATCTTAAGACCCCTCTTGTTTCGGCTTCAGCTTCTGGCTTCCGGCTTATTTTTCACTATTTCTAAATTTCGTATTTTTTTCTATTTTTTAGATTTTTTTGAGTTTTTTACCGGTTCTTTTTCTCGTATTTGTTTGCATTACACGTGCTGGGCTAACCCTTTTTTCTATTTTTAATTTTTTTAAATTTAATTATGTCAAATAAGTCATCATCAGCTACAGTGTAATTTCAGCCAGCTACAGTGAAATTCAGCCATCAGCTACAATGATTCAACCCAACCGAGCACCACCTAAAATTATATGCGTCATTCACATTAATGTCTCTATCGTTTGTTACTGTCTCAAACAAATATAGAAAAAAAAATCTCCATTGTCCCATCTGAACTAAAACCTAACCATTCATCCTCACTCATCTGATCATCTCCTCCCATGGGGTGTAAACGATATTTGGAGGGTTTAATTTTTAAGGATTTTAAAGGGATGGTCTGCGGGCGCAAACTGGAATTCAGGCTTTTATCGAGCGCACAACTGTAAACCTCCCTTGTAGTTTAATGAGCGCCTTCATTAGCGCCTTATAGCTCAATGAGCACCGTCATTAGCGCCTTCTGGAACAACATTTCATACAGGGCCGGTCAAAACCTTTGGCAGCAGTGTGTTGGGCATGCGCCCGTCGATAAGTTAGGCATATTTTTAGGGTGTGGTAGATGTTTTTTTTGTGTGGTTTATAGTATTTATCATATAATTTTAAATTCGAAAAATTATTTAGAAAATTCAGGTCAAGAACCTATTCTATTTATTTCGAGTTTTCAAAAAGCCTAGCCTAAAGAACGTGTCAAGTGCGGACGCTTTTCATTTATCTGCAGATTAAGACATCGATCTATCTAATCTAATCTCTAGTCTAGTCCGTCTCCATGCATACGGACTGAAATCACCGTGATAATGACCATTCAATGCTAACATAATCAACCAGATAAGTAACGGTGCATCCGGAGCTGCACGGGGGAAGGCGACGTGATTCGATGCGTGCGCGACGCGAACAGCTGGAAAGGACAAAAGCAGCGCGTGCGCGTGGTCGTGGGCCACGATGGGCCGCCCGCGACGCCCATGCGACACGTGTGGGGCCACGCCCGGTGCCTTGCCGCGCCGGGTGGTGCTTGGTTTGACGGTTTGACCACGAACAGAGGAAGGGCCCCGCTGATTCAGGCCCCGCTGATTCGGCTTTAGCTCCTGATTTTCGATTTTTTTATTTTTAAATTTTATTATTTCTAATTTTTTAAGCTTTTTTACCGTTCTTTTTCTCATATTCATTTGTATTACATGTGTTGGACTAACCCCTTTTTTCTATTTTCAAATTTTTTTGAATTTAATTATGCTACATAAGTCATTATTATCTACAGTGTAATTTTAACCAGATACAGTAAAATTCAGCTATAAGCTATATAATTCAGCCCAACCGAGCACTCCTGATCAATCGCCGCACAGGAGAAGCGCAGTGAGGTCACTGCAGTGCCATTTTTCCCGTCTTTTTTCTGAGATCTGCGCGTCTTTCTATTAAGGAGACCGTACTATAGGAATTTAATTGGCGTCTTGTGTTCGGGGCACGTCGTTTTTCAAAAAGAAATTGGAAAATGCGTTGCTTGTGTGGATGTACTTTTAATATGCGTTGCATTCTTCTTTGACCTTTCTTTGCGGTTTGGTGATAAAATTTTGCAATGTAATGTGTATATAAATGACACTGTAGTTATTATTTTAAAATTTAACTTTCAAGCATCCGTTTTTTGCTCTCCTAGCTCGGCAGCAAGAGCTGCATAGCGGCATAATGCTGTTGATTAATGCTTATTAAGTAATATCATTATTGCTAATTAAAATATGATTAGTGTTAATTAAAGCATACACAGCAACGGACGTGACTAAATTTTTATAAAATAGCTACAATACCATTTGTGTGAACAATTCTATAGATGGTCTAGAAAAAGAGAAGAAACTGTCAGCAAAAAGAAATATTTTTTAATTGAGTCCGTTGATCAGTAGTGAATATTGATGTAGGGTAACACTTTTGGCCCAAAGAAAGTTTCTTGGTGCAATTCGACAATCTATTTTTAAAAAATTGGAAACAAGAATATCTAGGAGGAACTATGTATTTTTTATTATTAATGAAAAAATAGACATTTAAATTCGCGTAGAAGAAGACCCGAACTCAGGTGGTGGACTGTACATCCTCACCTCAGCTCAGTTCCTTGGTGCAATTTGACGATCGACCACGTATATCCAGGGGTGAAGCCAGATGACAGAAGTCTCAGGGTCACCTCCATTGCACGATGGTGTTTCCTCCACCGATGAACAGTAATAAACAATAAATTTTTATAAGATTTGCTAAATTTCATTAGGATCACTGGACCCCAATACTCCTACACTAGCTTCGCCCCTGCGTATGTCTACACTTTACTCCCTCGGGTTCAAAACATGCAACATGTGCAGATACTAGCTTATTTGACAATAGAAGTACACGTGATATATTGTTGTGATAGACACTGTTCCCTCTCTTGAAAAATGCAAATGAGTCAAATGCTGGCAAAATACTTCAGGGGAGGGGAGATATCTAGCGCACAAGCGCAAATTCATGTGTACATGAAAAACTTCTTGTTTGGGTATCAACTCAACATTATTTTTTTTAAAAAAATTTGTTAATGTACTTCTGAAATCAATCTACATATATAAAAATTTCAAATGCTACTGTTCACAGCAAACTTTTCTTTTCTTTTTTTTCTTACAGCATACTTTGGTTTTGAGGTTCGAATTTTAAAGGGAGATAGAACGCACTATAGGCTATATCTAGATTTTTTTCATGTTAATTTGTTGTCTAAACCAAAAGTTTTTGCACTTATACACTAGGTTGTGCTTGTTCACTATATATCTCCTCGTCCCTGATTATATCGCTATGTACTACGTTACTATTACTCCTATCCCTATACACACACAATTGTATCCGCAAACAAAAGATTTTTTAGAGGTAATTCACATAACAATAGCTGGAGCTCTAGGCTCTCTATCTAGTTGATAACAGCTTAATTAGCACATCTAAGGTTGTCAGAATCATGATTTTGAATCATATCGGAAATATTTTTTGGTAGGATCGCAAATTGTAGGATCAATGTAGAATCTAAGATTTTACTTGATTCTACCAAAGAAACATTTTACAAAGTCTATAGTGTATTATACCACTACTGCATTTTTAAAATTATGTCTTTTGAACTTTTCCTTATAAATTATGGAGTAAAGATAAGATCTTGTGTAATTTTATGATAATTATAGTAAGCGGAGATAAAAGTTAAAATTTTTAATTAAAAGGAAGTATATAAGTAATTATTTATAATAAAACGATAAAATCGACAGAATTGAGTAGGATTGTATGAAAATTCTGATCATGATCCTATAAAAATTTAGGTAGAATCGTAAAAATATTAATATTCTATTATAGAATTGGATCGATCTAATCAATCTTGGATCGTAAAATCTTAAGCTCGTATGATAGAATCGAGATTCTGACAACCTTGGGTACATCCATTTTCATATGATCGCTAATGCACGGCACGTGTGCATGGAGAAGTCCGGTGATTCATATATTTGTAGACTTGTTTCTTGAACAAGCAATAAGAGAATCCAGAGTGCTTACTTTGCTAAGCTGGAAAGCCCGGCAATGTCAATTTTGATTAATGCACGTCTCTCTTTCCATTTCATCATGTTGGAGAAAAATCCTCAAATTCCGCCCAATTACGGCGACTCTCGTGTCTTAGCTGATGATTTCCTTTGTGCCTATTCCAATTGGATGGTTAATTATAAAACCACCTAAGGTGATACGTACCGGTAGGGATTCAAATTCGAAGCTCACCCCTTAATCTTTTTTCTCTCCCATTTTCTGGAGATCTTTGAATCTTTCATGTTTGATACCGTTGGCTTAACAAGTTGCCGGCAGTTGCATTTTCGACCATGGAGGCAGTATAAATATGCATTGCTTCTCTGCAGGTGCAATACGACCAGATCTGGCATTGACAAATTTGGCTTCATTTACTAACAAGAACCTAGTCTACTTACATGTAGGGCTGGACAAAAAGCTTGAGGCTCGCGAGCCGATCGGGCTCGAAATCGGCTCAGCTCGAGCTCGGCTAATATACAAGCGAGCCAAGCTTCAATCCTAGCTCGTTAAATTTTCGAGCCGAGCCCGAGCAGGCTCGCGAGCCGCTCGTTGGCTCGCTCATTTCATTTCTCCGCGAGTCATCCCCCACCCACCAGACGTCCATAGTCCATCCAGACCCCATCCCAACTCCCAAGCGCACGCGTCCAGACTCTTCCCCAATTCACCGCACCGCATGGTCCGCATCTCCAGATCTCCTCCTCCCCTTCCACTTCGAGTCCTCTGGCTCTACTCTCCCGTCCCACTGCTCCTACCCCATCCACCGCGCCGCCCATCACGCCGCCGTGTGCTCCCCAGACCCCGTGCTCCCTCCCCTTCCCCACCGTGTGCTGCTCCCCCGGGCCCTGTGCTCCCCACCGCCGCCGTTTGCTCCCCCGCTGCCGTGTGCTCCTCTTGGTCCTCGTGCTCCCCACCGCCGCCGTTTGCTCCCCCGCCGCCGTGTGCTCCTCTCAGTCCCCGTCGGCAGATCTCCCAGCCCATCGCCAACAGATCTCCCCACCCACCCACCGATTGGCGATGATCTACGTGCACGAAGGCAACTCGATACTTGGCGTGCGGCTCCAAGGAGCTGCATTCCGGCAGATGCAGGGGCGGACCCACCGAGGGGTCAGGTGGGGTGGCGGCGGCACGGTGGTCGGAATGCGCAAGACGCTCTGTCCGTGAATCTACTATGAATCTACTGCTCTGTTATCTGCGAGCCGTTTTGGCTCGTTCAGGCTCGCGAGCCGGCTCGAGCCTCATTTCGAACTGAGCCAGCCCCTCACGTAGCTCGTTTCGGAAACGAGCCGAGCCGAGCCGAACCTACTGTTCACCCAAGCTAGACCGAACTTGGCTCGAGCCGGCTCAGCTCGGCTCGTTTCCACCCCTACTTACATGTGCCTCCTGCGACCTTACGAGCTAGCGATGCAAAATGTTTGTTTGGCTAATTTAACTTTCCGGTCCACGGATCTGGAAAGGAAAGAGGACAATTTAGTAGCTCGAACGAATCCTCACCAATAGCCCCAGAACATATGCATGTAGTAGTGATACTTTCTTCTCTTGTACTAGATATAAAGAGGACAGGGTAATACATTAAGAACAATCCTTCAACACACCACGAAACATCTTGCTACCCATCCATTAAAGCCACAAGAGTTGGTGATGTGCTGAACTCACTTGAAAGGTGCAAGTCAATTGTGACACGTTCCTATCAGTGTGATGCAAGGAGTGAGTCAGTTTTTAATACAACATGACGAAATGCCTACTTACGAACCATCAATGATAATGGCTTGTTCAATAGGTGCATCTAGAATTGCATTATACGAATGATCATGGATGCAGGTGTTCAAAGGCAGCAAGTGCCGCCTATCGGTCTATGTGAGAAAACATGTCCCAACCAAAAAACCTTGTCTTCAGCTCTGCATTCTTCGCTGTTTGGCCCCATTCTCGTCGGAGAACAAACCCGCCGTCCATATCAAAACCTGTGATTTGCAAACAAGCTAGCAGACCCCACTCGCCTACCACATTGACCCTATTTTTGTTTCACCCAAAAAGCTGGTTAAATGTTAAGAGTACATTAGGCACATGCATGTAAATTTCATGAAAGGAAATGCATAGTCGTCTTGTCAAATGTAATATCGTGGTATATATTTTTCTTGATGATCAAGTCGATGGCGTCGGCACGGCCGAGCATGCGGAAGAAGGTGAGCACCGAAGTTTGTCAGGAGCAGTCGCTTGAGCTCGATGGAGACGTCAGGGTCGCAACTGTAGGCGATAGTGTGCTGGGATGAAAATCCCAGGTCCAGTTTTTGCCGGATCAGGCGACGGCGATGCCTTCGGCGCTGTTCTCTTCTTCGAGGCGTCACCTTAAGCCATATAATCTTACCCCTCTATGTCTTTCCGCGTGTGCGTTGGTCGGTGTTAGTTCTTCAGTTGTGGTAACCTGCTCGCCGTTGGGGTGTATTAGCCATGGTCATTTGTCTTGTTAGGGTTTTAGAGTCGTGGTCTTTATACTCGTTCCTTCTTTGGGCTTTTATCGGCCTTTAGGCCACCGTTGTAATACTCTTCTTCTTAATTAATGAAACATAATTCTCTTGCATTTTCGAAAAAAATATCTTCATTGAATTTTGAGAACATAAAATGGAAGTGCAATAAAAATTCATAGAGAATATTTGTGGCTTGTGTATACCACTTCTTCCTCAAAACTAAAAGTAAAAAAGTTGGCACGTGAATGCTGTCATCTTACTCTACGACTATAATGGCACACTGGATAGGGTCGGGCGCTACGCTGCGCCGTGTAGCGCGCAGATCGATTTTAAGTATGCGCTGGCAAGGCAAACTACATCTAACAATGCAAAGACATTTTTACATATTCAGATCTATCTCATATAAGAGATAAATAAATAAAACAACAAAGAAAAAAAATGTCCATGCCATAGCAGTAAACCTCACATATCATTTATGGTATGGATACGACAACTCAACAACATAGATACAAAAACAAAAGAGGAACACTGCATAATCCATGTGGCACGTTAGCGCAATCGATAAGCAGAATGGCTTAACGAAACACAGCAAATAAGATGTCATAACGTAGATAATAGCTATTTGGTAGCACATAAGCTAGCTATATGCTATACACATGACAGAACAAAACACCTCCACTCTAGTCGGTCTAGGAGGTACATTGTCAACTCATTTGAGCTTTTTTTGCTATTGCTCAACACTAGGCCAAAACCCAAAAATATCTATAGATATGTGCATATAGACATAGTTTTAGATCAGCCCAATTTAAGTGAAGAATGGTTCCTCTAAACAAGCTAGTTTAGTTCAATTCTGAGGTGCAGCTGTTTTACTAAAGCACGCTACTTTTGTCAGTATCTCCTTTTGGTCTCTAGACATGAATGATGAATTGATTGGACAGTAGAAGACGACGTAAGCTCTATAATGGTTAGTAAGAATAAATTGTGCTTTTCGCATGAGCAGTTCTCAGCAAAGACCGCCATTGTGCCAGCCATCTGTTCAACCTAAAAAAAGGACTAAGATATCTAAGCAATAGGGAAATTAGAAAAGAGTACTACTCGTAATTAACATGGAAACTTAACACTTTCAGTAGTATGATAAATTAAGTTCTTTTTTTCTTCCAAATTCCTCATTCTCTTATCTGTTATTCTCTACAATATATCTTTTAGCTATCAACAAAATAATGTACCTTTGGAAGCACCCTTTCTGCAGACACCAGCTCACATAACTTATGTATGATTGTTTCTTCTTCTACCTGCGTAAAACGGTAGCAAGAAATTACCAAATAAAAACTATTACCTCAAGATACATTCTGAACACAAAAGAGTATACTAAGGCTCAGTTGAAGTTCATGCAACCCACGTGATATCGGTTGATATGTTTCCATTAGGGCATGATTTTGCCTGCCCAAATGTCTGTAGATCTCTTTTATGTTATATAGTGAATTGAAATGATGATTAATTTAATGTTAAAGAATAGCAAAGAAATTGTACCTGAACATTTCAGCTGAATGCTTTGGTTCCTTTATCACCAAAAAAAATTGATATTGCTTCCTGCAAATGACATGGTCTATGAGACGATCATTTCAAACCAAGCTAGACACGGTCTATTAGACAAACATGTCAAGCAAAGCTAGAAATGTACCACCATCTGTTCATCTGTTGTACAACTATCAAATCTACAAATGGCATGTAATACGTTCCTTGTGCTATGTAATAACAGTCATAGCCTGGATCAAGCTAGCAGACTGTCCAATGTATGGTGTGTAATGAAATCTACATGTGCGTCACTCGTAACATATGTTGAAAAATGAAATTCTATATAAATATTACTGCTGTTCATAAATTCGAATCATAGAATTAGCCCAAACATTAGTATGAATAAGGTTTTCTATATATCAAGCATGTCCACTTGAATATAATGCTAGGTGACTATTACTCTATGATGAAGGTTCTGTAAACATGATTGATTAATTAATTCTAAGTATAGAAGCATATTAGTGTGATTCAATTTACTATGCTCAGACTGTAGTATTAGTGTTGTGTTTCAGTTCATGCAAATGCATGTGTATACATGCATGTATGCATTATAGTTTCTAAGGAAAATGATGTTCATTGAAAATAGAATGCAACTGACATCGGAGATGGCCTGGGAGCTGACTGACCATCATGGAGGTCCATCGAAATCAGAGAACAACTTCTCTTTTGATACTAAGGTATTAAACTACACAACATAAAGTCAAAACTTATAACTTGTTCTTGATTTAGATGAATAATGCCTATATATTTCATGATAATACTAACATAATTTTGCACACCCCATAATTTCAATGCACTAGAGACAAAGTCAGATCCCATATCACATTTGACAGGTAAAACTATGTCAGTCGGAGTAGTAGTTATTTTAAAACACCCTTTCAATGAGATCTTATAACAATAATATATACCAAGATGAGAAAAAAGAACCAATTGTCCACAAATTCTTTTGAAAAGTAGTCAGGTTATTCATATTGGTATTCTCAACAACAACAAGAGGAACATTAAAACACTGTACACTTAGACTTCAAAATGCATGAAGTAAATCACACACTCCAATGTGTCAGGTTCTATGAAGTAGGTCATAACTGTTGTCTCTTTCTCCTCATCATACTGTGTGTTGGGTTTGTTTGCTGTCTTAGGTATAGAAGAACCTTTGAGCTGCCACGCCCTTTATTTGTTTTTCATTCTACATAAATAAAGGGCATGGCAGTTCAAGGTTTATTTTACATCTAAGACAGTAATCAAGCTTAATACGCAGCATGATGAGGAGGAACACACTGAGGTGTGTGAATTGCTTCATGCCTTTTGAAGCCTAAGTATACAATGTTTTAATATTTTTCTTGTAGTTGTTGAGAAATACCAATATGAGTAGTTTGACTACTTTTCCGAAGAATTTGTGAACAATTAGTTCTCTTTTTCTCATCTTGGCATATATTGTTACTACAAAATTTCATTGGAAGGGTATTTAAAAAAACTACTACTCTAACTGATATAGTTTTAGCTGTCAAGTATGATATAGGATCTGAATCTTTCTCTAGCTCATTTAAATATAGGGTATGCAAGACTATGTTAGTGTTACCATGAAATATGTAGACATCATTCATCTAAATCAAGAATAAGTAACTTGTGAATTTTAACTTTATATTGTCTAGTTTATGACTTTACTTCTCCTAGCGACAGGGCATGACAATCAATTTAAGTACATTTGATCTTAACGAACTCTTTGATGTTCGAGGGCGGCTCTCCACTTTCTTAATGACGGACGCTATTGACTCGAAAGGAGAATTCAACTCTGACGACAACAATTAATAGATGTTCAAACATTTGATTTAATTATAATTCATTCAGTTGTAACACATCCAGTTGTAATTTATTTGTGAGATTTGTGTAATTATTGTCGTGTCCTATAAAATTTGCAAATATCTATGATCTGCTTACTTATTTTCAGAGGGCATGGCTAGCATTTTCTGAGGCTAACTAAAAACAGATTTTTTTGCTATACAAAGAACCATCACAGAAGGTTTTTGTATTAATCGTCTGAAGACACAACACAGACGATTATTTTACAAAACCATCTGTGATATCTAACATATCATAGACGATTCTTTTAAAAAACCGTCTATGTTATGACTTTTTTACAGACGGTTTGAGAGCCGTTTGTAATAACCACCCATTATCATAAACATATTAAATCAGACGGATCAAAAACCATCTTTGATGAGGGTTACGAACCATTTGTAACGACCCACCTGTGATAGTGGTGGCAAAACTAACTACTTCCAGTAGAATGCTCTAGCTGTGAACCACAGGTAGTTATCATTCACAACGACAAGCTGACAACCGTCAGCCGGTTAAATTCCAAGATAGGCTACACAAGTGGCCAATGAATTATACTGAAACATTCTATTTCTATGAATAAATGTCAGTGTGAAATCAGACCAACGTTATTCTCAACCACTGTCCAAATGTTTTTGAAAGATGATGTTATATGTATCTATTGCTCATCTAACTGTGACTCAAAATTCATGAGCAGAGTATCAGAGTGGACCATATATCATTATTTATTAGTGTCTTCACAAAACAGTAAAGAGTACTCGTGTAGGCCGGGTCACCCATCATTCTTGACTTAACCTGCAAAGAAGGTGCTTCATATTAATCTCAGTTACCCCGGAGGGAGCGAAACTTTATCTACAGGTACAGATCTTGAAGCCAACAATTCCAAGCAGATCATTTCGCACGGAGCAACAAATTGATAAATGGTACAAAACCGTGCGAAAGATTTAGCCCCTAGAGATCATACAGGTAACAGATGTGAAGGAATCTAGCAATAGAAGAATCCAATACCGAGTTGGGAGAGGAGTAGACCCTGATCTGCCTAAAAATCTTGGCATAAGCACCCACTGCCACAGCATAGCGCCGTGGCACACCAGGTGCAAGCTTCCCCTCAGCCTGAAGGCTCTGCTTGGCAAGGTCAGTGGGGTTGCCCACACTGATTGCAGTGGCATTTGATCAAAACCATGCATGTCAGCCACACCATTGATTTTGCTGCATATTTCAGGAGGTATAATTGATCAAGAGTTTTCATGATGGTACCAGTTGTGAAGACAGCAGCAAGTATTTCCCCCAATATAGAAGGATTTCACCTGCAAGGTACAATCCGGTGAGCTGAGTACTGCATTGCATACCAAGTATTCGACAAAAAAGAGATATAGGGAGAGGAGAGGAGCCAGGGGAGCGTACGGGCTCATAGAGACTACTGCGGAGGCCGCCATAGATGCACTGCCGGTGGAGACCCGGGACGATGCCCTTCTAGAGCGCGGCGGGAGGAAGGCTGGGAGGCAGAGGGCGCACGAGAGGTGAGTCGCCGGCTGCATCCAGTAGCGCCAGCGGGAGGAAGGGCGGGGAGATGGAGCGGTGAGATCCTAGCGCGGGGCAAGATGGGGAGAAGGAATGGCGAGGCAGTGAAACACTAGCGCGAAAGGAGCGGTCGCGGCACTACGGCGTGGGAGGAGATGGGGAGGAGGAATTTTGAGCATACTTGTAAAGACCCTTTTGGAGATCATATTAGTTTGGTTCTTAAAATAGTATATTATATATATATATATATATAATTATATGCACATATAATTTAATTTAAAATCTCACTGTAAATACATAATTATAGTATAAAAATGAGGGACCACTTCAATTATGTTTGATATCGGAATAGATGAAACGACAAATCCTACAAATTTCCAAAATCAAAATATCAAATACAAAATTACGGTCGGTATCGGAATAGCTGGAACGGAATGGACCAATATTGGTCGGTATTGACCGATATCAAGATAGGTACGAGATGGAGGGTCAGCTGTGCCGTTTTGCATGTCGGTATAGAACATTTCGGTCGGAACCGGAATGGTATTTACAACATTAATTTTGGGGCGTGAGGAGGGAGCAATGGTGCCGACGCAAACAGCGTGGGAGGAGATGGGGACGGGTGAGCAAACGTTTGCGGCGGCGACACCTATGGCGGAAGGGAGAAGGGGAACCCGGGTGGAGAGCGGGCGTGGTCACACGTGGGGAGCAATGGGCTCAATGCTGAAAAGCAGGGTAACGCGAGCGCGGAGTTTCAAGGGGAGCGCCGGAAATCTTCCGCCTTTTTAAGTTCTATTATATCACTACCAACTACTGAACCTGCATGCATGCATACTTAATTTCTCAAAGGATATTTTCTTTCTAACTATCATCCAGTTTTGAGACCATTGGATTAGAGATCCAACGACCTTTTTTTTTGGAAGGGGAGATTATTTTTTGAGAAGGGGGAGATTATTTTTTGAGGGGGTGGAGGAGAATTTATGGCCGTTGGATCTCTAATCCAATGATCACAAATCTGGATGATATTTAGAAAGAAAACATCCGGATGATGTTTATCAATACCCTTTCTCAAATGCAGTAATGCAAGCACGTCAACTGATGTCCCATGACGCTGTGCAAACACGTGTAGCTTCATGGTTAGGACCAGCAGCTAGATAATTAACATATCCTTCACGATTAATTAGAGCGGTCTCAACTCAATTAACCAAGATGCACTGCGATCCTAGAATCTGAGGATAACAAAGGAAGAAACATACATCACCTCCTACAACACTAATTAGTTCTGTGGCAACTCCAAAGCATCTGAAACCTGATCATAAAATTGACCCAGATCATCTCCCTCACCTCCCCACGCGCATGCAGCGATGAGCTGATCATTCCACAACCTTGGGCTATGCTGCAGCCACAGATCAGCCTCATCGTCTGCTGCCATCATTGGTAGAACGCGACGTTTGCTGCCAGTCGTTGTAATGGAGGAAGAACCAGAGGTTGTTTCTTGATGAAGAGGCGCAAGAGTGGTGTTTTCGTTGTCGCCGTCGCGGCGGTGAGGCGATGAGGCTCTAAGGCAGCTCTCAGGGACCACGCTGCTGAGGTAGCCGGACCTGGTGTCCTCGCCGAAGAGGCTACTGAACTCATCCTCCGCAGTAGTGTGCTCACCACTCTTTGTTACGATAGCACCAGTAGGAAATGTGGTAGAGGCTTGCAGGGACGTTGGTTGGAATTCCAGGACATGGTGAGAGCTTGGCTGCTGGGTTGGTGGATTACCCAAGACGAACTGGCCGGTTTGGTGTTTGTAGGTGAAGTTGGTCTTAGATTCAAGGCCTTTCATGGTGAGCGCGGCGCGGTCGTAGACGAGGGCGGCCTCCTGAGCGGTGTCGAAGGTGCCGAGCCAGTGGCGCACCTTGGTGGAGGGGTCCCTTATCTCCGCGGCGTAGCGGCCCCACAACCGCCGCCGCACCCCTAGGAGCTGCCCCGGCTCCAGCGTCTTCTTCCTCCTCCTCCCCCTCCTCTCGGTAGGAGAGGGGGAGACTGTAGCCAGGGAACAGTTGTTCTTGCTATCGCTACCGCCGCAGTCGCCGCCACCACCGCCGGCTTCTTTACTAATAATGTTAAAGGCCTGTGGAGTTGGGACGTAGCCACCACAAGCTTGGTTTGATTTGGTGGAGAGAGCAGTAGCAGTAGTCTCTGAGCCCTTGGAGGAGGAAGACATTGGTAGGGCAGAGAATGGAGAAGAGCTTTGTTGATTTGAGTGTGGCATCGCACTCTAGTGGAGTACTGTTAAGGGTGAGAGCCCTAGGGGAGTATAAATGGCCACACGGGTAGTAGCTGCAATGGAGAGAGATGTGATGGTGCAATGCACTGCCATGGATATAAGTATGCACCTTGACCACTACGTTTCAAGAAAAGAAAAGGAAAAGATCCATGAATGATTGTACCGAGTACATATATACGCACATAATGTAAATGCTAATTAAGTACTGCACATGCGATAACTTGTCGTCTTCTGGAGTATACTTAATGACAGATTTGGCATTAGAAAACCTGAGATGGAGGCACCATGGTCGTCCTACCATGTGTTGGGAACGCCAAACGAAGGAAGAAACATCCAACTGTTGGCTTTAGCATGAACGTGTCTCAGATTAGCATATCTGTCATGCATCGAGTAAGTAACTACCGGCACAATCACATGGTGCATGCAGCATGCATGCCATTGGATACCTAATCTAGAAGCCGACATATTAGTTTATTTGTTTGATCACAAGTTAACATTGAAATGGTTGAAATGGAGTGTACATCAGTATATGTATGGAGTTGCCTGTTAGGAAGAGAGAGACGCGTGCATGCACTGATTCCGCTTCCCTCTCCTATATCAATCCCAGCCGGGCTGTAAGCTGATAAACTATTTTAAAAAATCTATTTTAATAAGTCATTTTAAAATATCTATCCTAATAAGCTATTTAAAAACATAATAATAATCTTTCTATTTGTTTATTAAAAAATGGTTTTTATTAAATATCATCCGGATGTTTTAATATCATCTAGATTTAGGACTGTTGGATTAGACATCCAATGACCATGAATTCTCCCCCTTCGCTTTGAATTCTACCCTCTCCTTCCTTGAAAAAAATCTCCCCCTTAAAAAACAATGACCTTTTGATCTCTAATCTAATTGTCATAAATTTAGATGATAGTTAGAAAGAAAATATTCGGTTGATATCTAGACACTTTCTTAAAAAAAATTATAAACTATAAACCATAAAGAAAAAAGAAGAGCCCAGGCCCCTCACATGACGGGTTTCCTTAAATGGGCCCATTGGTCTCCTCCCTAGCTAGCTAACACAAGATGCCATTTTCCCCATACTAGCTAGAAGCTACTTCACTAGTTCGGTGGAAAGCTTGTTTCTCACATGCGTGGAAGGTATGTGCATGCATTGTTCAGATGTAAAAGCAAATCGTGCCAAGAATACCGATAGATCATGAGCAGTGGAATTCATTCTTGGGATCTTAGTTGGTTGCGGAAGAAGCTGCATGGTTCGACCTCGTCACAATCATGCAGCTCCAAATTAGCGTTCTAATTAAGGTCTGTTTGGGAGAGCTCCATCAGCTCCAGATCCACGAAAAACAGCTCCACTCCACGAAATTCTACCCAAACGCTCCAGCTCCGCGAAATCTGGATCCACCAAAATCCCGGATCGAGGCCGATCCATGGATTTCATGGAGCTCCTCAAGGGGTGCTCCACCGTGGAGTTGGGTGGTAATTACCCACCAATGCTACTGGTTACACACCCCATCCCACCAAAAGTGGTCATTCTCACCAAAACCTCAATTTCGTGAATCTGGAGCTGTTGTACAAGCCAAACACTCTATGGTAGGATCCCAGATCCACGGTGGAGCTGCTCCATGGTGGAGCTGCTGCTCCAGATCCACGTTTTCAGTGGTGAAGCTCTCCCAAACAGACCCTAAGTAGCTGGAGTTTAAAATGAGCCCAACTAATTAATTTGGTTTGTAATCCGAACTCGAAGCATGCACGAACGCGTCTCTAATTTAAAATGACTTGATTAGGGCCGGGCCCCCATTGGTAAAAAAGAGGAACAGGAAAAGCATTTTCATTGGTTAGTTAACAAACAGCAACAGATATGTACCTATGCATATGCGGCATGTGAAGTTAACTACTCGATGAGGGGCCTTATTACACGCTACATTTGATTTCTAAGTTGTAACAGATGAGGGTACCATGTGCAAACTACATGCATGCTAGCTCTCCTTGCATGTAACTTACGTACAGACACGTATTTGAAGTGCAAATTAATTATCATACGTGCTATACCACACTTGAATGCTTTTTAGGATAAAATCAGTTGAGTTTCTAACCTTTGGAGCCGCTTCAAGATTCGTACACCACCTACCGTCTTCTCCAACTCCGACTGGCGGGTTCTTTGTCTCCAACTGCGGTGGTTCGCTAGATTAGAGTTAGTGTTTACCAGGTTAGGGGTTTCGATTCACCAAAGATGGATTTAGAGTTAGGCTGAGGCGACACAGGCACGACAGTGGACAGCGGTGGCGTTGCTAGCCACGGGCTTGGGGAGGGTGGTGGGCGGCGTTGGCAGTGGGGGCGATGAGAGCGATAATCAATGAGAAGATGGTGGGCGGGTGGCGGCGGATCTGGCGGCTCCGCCAGATATAAGGAAGAAGGTGGGACGGGGGTGTTGGAGGCAAGCAGCGGAGAAGTATAAGGTAGTGAGAGGGGAGGAGAAGGTGGCAGGAGAGGAGCAGGAGGTGGTCGTTGGTGGGCCTCGTTGGTGCAACGTTGCCCAGGAGGTAGGTTGCGATGCGGGGAGGTGGGGAGGCCGCAGCGGCTGGGGTTGGGGCGGGGTGGGAGTGGAGGATAGGATTAGGGTTGGGTTGGAGGGAATTTTATATATGATGGGTTGAACGATATAGGCTTTTGATTTTTTTATTTAATGAATAGAAAAAGTGACTGATTTTAGAAAAAAATTTAGGGAATCAATAGTCATATATTTTGATGCATGATGCATGCATGGCAGTGTAGCCCACGCATGTCGAGTAATCAAGCTGACCATACATACGTACGGTACCGTTGCAAAATTGAAACACTCCGGTTGTAGTTCGGTGCAATATGTTTACTCTTGTGCAGATTGTGCTAGCAAGCGTATACATATAAATTCATGGAATTTAATTTTGGGAAATCTACCATCCTGCTGTAGTTACGTACTATTGAAATCCAGCAACCAACATTAATTAAGAGAGAGTTTAGGGTCAACTTTTTTATTAATAGCGTGGTTGATTTGAGCATCGAAGAGAGCATTTCGCCATCACGGTCAACACTATAGTAGTAGCTAGCCAGCTTTGCTACTCGGGCCCTTGATGGAGTAGTGTACTAGTGATAAGAAACGCATCAAGACTGGACATAGACTCCAACTTGTACCGTATCAGGGAGCGGGCCCTGCCACTCGTGCTTTCACTGTCCAGTTTCCCGTGCTTTTTAATTGAACGTCCTGAAGGATCCGAGGCGCGTTCGTATTGGCTAAGCCTTTTTTTACTGTGGTAGATAATTTCTCGTTAAAAATAAATTACGATTGAAAAAAGTGATTTTTAAAAAGATAGGATATACGATGGAGAAAATAATAAAGATGTATCCATGAAACTAGAGCAAAAAAAGTAGTATATATGGTAATTTATAATTCTTTATCTTATCCTCAAAACGGATTGAGAGAGAGAAAAATAAAGGAGTCACTTTGAAAACCTCCAGTCAATCCGATTCCTAAGGAGTTAGCAACAGTCTGGCACTGTAGCACTCCGTATGGCAGTACTGTACTGGTTCTCTACTGTAGCTGTTGTACTTCGGTTGTTCTTTTGTGGATCGAATGGCTAGTCTAGCTTGCTAGTGATCAAGGGCCTGTCAGGAAACGTCGAGTAGTCTCACCAGAAACAGTTCGAATTTCGTGGAATTTATAAAAAAAATTGCAGGTTTCAAATAGGGCCTTCAAGGTGACGTTTTTGTTCGAATGAAACGCCACTCTCTAAGGCGAAGAGAGATTTCTTTTTTAAAAACAAAGAGAGGCTGGCCGAGACAAATAGCAGAGGGAGCCGGATCCGGCTTTTAAACTTGGCCACGGTGCGCGTCGTCGCTGCCCGCCGTGTGTCCTCCCCATCGCTGGCCCCTACGGCCCTGCCTCTCTCTCCTTGCCAGGCTCGCTGAACTCCACAGTGGCGGGAAGCCTGTGTGCGGCAAGGACCTCTGATACGGCACGAATTAGGCGACTGTAATTCGCAAGTTGGTCCGATCTTTCCAGGTATCCACAGCAATCAGCTCTCCCTTTCGTGTGCATCAACAAAGATAAGACCACAAGATCAGCTCCAAAACTCTAGCACAACGATTAAAATGTAAGGCTTCTGTTTTTGGAACAGAAACGTCGTTATCTTTCATAACAGTTTGTAAATTCAGTTACGGACAGAAAGAGTATCATGCCTACTCACAAACATTTCAAAAGTTAGCTTACTTAAAATAAGACTTGATGGTCAATTTTAATAGCTTTAAGAGTGTCCAAACCAAAAATTTACTAACACTCAGAAGATCGAAAGAAAATTTCCACATGTACGATTGACTGCGGTCGTAACCCTAATACAGAAATTTGTAACATTCTTTCTTCTTCTGATTTCTATATTGGTGGAAAATAAAGCAAGGCTAAGTATAACTAACCGTACTCAACAAATCACATGAGAAAAATACTATTTAATTACATGCAAGGGTTTTCAAGAGATGAGGATATGTGGGTTTTATTAAGTATTTGTGGATGAAGTTTTATTCGTAAACATTTGTAAACACAAAAGAATAATAACTTCTTAAGAAATTATGGTTTCAAAACTCGATTACCAGACTTCAAAAATTTCCAAAACATTTCCAAATCTACTTATGCTTTGCTATTGAAATCACATATTAAACACAACTTTATTTACCGAAAACACGGCGTATTCGGATACCATTTATAATTGACTCTGCAGAGTTACCCAACTTTACCCATAAGATGTCTTAACTCTCATGACTGAGTTAAGAAAACAGGTTGTTTCACTGCTCATCTCTTCATATAGCCTCTACCTAGTAGGTGCTATTTCCCAACAAACTCGAGTGGCCTATGGCCTCGCCCGATTTGAAGCAGATCTACTATTGTTAAGTATAGTTATCCCCTCCCATACCAACTCTTTTTTTCAGTATGGTTAATCCCCTCCCATACCAACTCTTATTTTCAGTATGGTTAACCCGCTCCCATACCAACTCTTCTTCTCTTCTCTTTTGTTTTTTTCTATTGCAGGGATTCAATCGATTTGAGCAGCTACCAGACCAGATTTGACAAGTCAAAACTTGTGATTGAACGATCACTATATTCTTTAGTTAGCATAAGGTTATAATCTCTACTTTTCACCAACAAAATAATTATCCATAAATCAATAGCTCAGTGCACTGTGGCACTGCTACTACTAGTATATAATAGTTGAATTTTCTAAACTACCATACTATATTTTATAGTAATTTATTACCAGACTTGTCAAGGTGAATATGGCCATCAAATTAAATAGGGCCTTTTCAAGTGGTAGGACATAATTAATTATCATGTCATTATAAATATTTATTGTACAAGAAATAACAATACATAAATAAGATAATGAAAATACTGATAAATAAATAATTAAAGGAATGTAGGTTCAATATGATAAAAAACATGTGACTTGCCTCTTTGTCCATAGTCTCTAATTATTTCATTGTAGTCTTCTGGTTAGATTGCTCTTGTAGTTCTTCTGTTGATCAACTTGTATGGTCCGAATACTAGTGCAGAAAACGAATATAAATAAGTTCCTGCTTTGAAAAATGTAAGCCTAGAACAAAATATAATGAAATAACCAAGAAGACAAAAATAAAATAGGTTTGAGTGGTTTGGATTTAGGCAGTGTTTGGTTTGGCTGAACAGGGTTAGGATAGGGCTAGATGGGTCCGAGATGGTCGAAGAAATATATGTGTGTTATATGGTTTTTTGCGAATAGCTACGGGTATGGATAGTATTGGGTTTGTGATCGAAATATCATCTAGATGGTTTCGAGTTTTATTAGAGTCTATTTGGTGAAATGGAGTTAGGAATGGCGTAGGCGGCTCAAGACGATCAAAATAGGTATATATATTTTTAGGGTTTCGATGAATAGTGTTGGTTGACACAGTACCAGACATAGGTTCGGAATGATATCTGGATTGGTTATGATTTCATCAAAGTGTATTCAGGCTAATAGAGTTGAAAATGGATTTCATGGCTCAAAATGGTCAAGATTGGTGTGTGTGTGTGTATATATATATGCCTAATAGGGTTTGGTGAGTGGCAAGAGCTTAGATCGTATTGGATTTGGGTTTGAAGCAGTGTTTTATTGGTTTTAGGTTTTATCGGTGTGTGATATGGGAAAACAAAGCTGAAAAATGGGTAGACGGGCTCGAAATAGACTGTTCATCGTGGATCTGAACACTGTTCATGGCGGGTTTGTACTGTTCAATTCACACTGGGTCTGTTGCTACAATACTGGGTCATTATTGTTCACATTGGTTTCGAGTTTGCTATAGTGTCGAATCTACTATTCATCTTCTTCCCATGCAGGTTACTGTAGCAGCCGAAATAGAGTTTTTGAGAATAGCGATTCCCGTGGCTATGGTGATTTCCAATGAAATCCAAGGGCATGGTTGGGTTGTTAGGGTTGATGGGAACCCATTTTTGGGGTTTGTGGCGGTCGAAAACCATGGGGGGCTGATGACAAGGTGGGGAGTTCTCGGGACAATCTCCTGACACAGGAGCTAGTCGGTGGCTAATCAGGGAAGGCATGAGTGATTTAAACATCTCGGGGACGTAAGGAGGGCTATGGAGGTGGTGGCTTAGGCTCTGGTGCACTGAGGTGGGCTGTCCATGGTGGTGGTTCTCGGTTGAGCGGAGAATCTCGTTACCGATGAGCTACAGGGCTTGGGAAGCTGAAGGGAGTACTCGGTGGTGTTCATGAGGGCTAGTAGGTGCTAGGAATGCAGGTAATTAGAATAAGGTGCTATAATATGAATTGAAAAATGGAGGCTTACCGGGCTCTGATGACGATGTCGGTGTTCCTTTGGTTGACGAGAAAAGGAGGGGGTTCAGGGGAGCTAATGGAAGCCGACGCTTGCTATGGGGGAGGCTCTCGACTTATATAGTCATGCTATGGTGGTTTGGCATAGTGGGATGTGCTGCTCAGGCTTTGGCGTGTGTCTAGGCGAGGAGGCACGGGAGAGCTCAGGAGGTCTTGGTCGTGGTGGCAAAGGAATGGTTGGCGGTGTCGTGGCACCTCGATCTTGGTAATTCCTCGGGCGGAGCATTGTGGCAACCAAGCTGGCGTTGAGGCGGTATGTCGACTGTGAGACAAGAACAGAGACGATGGCGAATTTGGGATCGTCAGCTTCGGCGTGCGATGAAGGCATAGGTAAAGAGCGTGCTAGGATTGTCAGAGGGTTTAAAGATTGAGAGTACGACCAGTTGACGGAGAGTGGCGGCGGTGACTGAAAAGTGCGGTGGTGATTGCAGCAGTTTTGCTGGATTGTGAACAGTGACCATGGCAGGAGCAGGGAAGGAGCCAACAGCCAACGGAGCCATGGATCAAACATGAAAAGAGAAGATGGTTGAGGAAGGTGCTGAATTGGGTCAAGTTTCAAATGAAAACAAAATTTAGCAAAATTCATTTAGCTTTAGAAATCTAGGTTGTTTCATAGAATCCCAGTCACCAAGACAAAACCTTGATCAGATCTCAACAACACGTGAAACAACGTGGCCGCTGAAACATGGTGATTTTCTATTTTATTCAACTCAATGCCAAAAACTTCTTTCCCTCAAAGAACAACCAACATGGGGGTTATATATTCAACCATCACTAACCTCTCACGCCGTGCGTCTTACATGACTCGAACACAAACATAACACACACGTACACGCCCAACCGACAAAAATTGAAACAACACGGACTCCAATTCCTAGCTTCCTTTTATATCTCAGAAGCACACTAATTAAACAACAAATTCAAGGATAAGAAAATAAGAGATAAAAAGGAAATAAACTAACTAAACAAAGGACACCAAATATCTCCAATGCAACCTTGACTAGGAGTTGTAGATGCTTGTGAGTCCTTTTGCTGCACACAACCAGCCTAGCACGCTCTCGTACACGATCTTGCCTCCATGTGTTGCCCGTTTGTCCAATTAGCCGGTCGTAAGAAGTTACTGTAACATCCAAAAAATTGGATGCTGGAAATATGGAAAATTTTAAAACTGTTAATGCGTTTTTGTTTTATTTGAATTTCTAGAATTTATTTGGGAATGAGGATTGGATTTTGTGTTTCACCAATTCAATTCATAAAAAAAAATCAAAATCTAGAGTTAAAGAATACCTAATTGGAAAAATTAGAATAAGAAGTCAAATATGAAAAGATGATCCATAAATTAAAGCGGAAGAATTTACAGTGAAAGTAATTTGAAATATAAATTGAAATTCAAGGAAATTTTGAAATGAAGCTAAGTTTTGAATTAAATTTAATTTTTAAAACAAAATATTAATTAAAGTAAAAATTGAAAGAAAGAAATTTTGAAATGAAAAATCAAATTTGAAAAAAAAGAAAAGAAAAAAAAAATCAGAAATGAAATATGGGCCGGCCCCTCTCTTTTCTCCCTCTCCTTTTTCCTTCTCCTGCCACGTCTGCGCGGCCTAGTCTCCCCCTCTTTTCCCTCTTTTCTCCCATGCCGGCCAGGCCCACCACGCCCTCCTAAAGGGATTCGATCAGAGATTTCCTAAACACAGCCCAAACACAAAAATACATTTACATAAAAAAAAATAAGATACATACAAACGGTTTTTGGTTTGGCCTCCTCACGCATCTCCTCCCAGATTAGTTCACTTATTTGATTCGGAGTTTCTTTTCTTTCCACGTGCAAAAAATCTCCCATGCATCCAACCAACTAGATAGATATGCGCGCTACGTTGCGCCGGTCATCAGATCTTTATTTTGGCGAATGTAAAGCAGCGAAGCTTGAAAATGAATAGGGCATAAAATGATTTGAGAACATAGATAACCGACCACAAACTTATAATTGAATCACATATGAAAATTTTCTGCTTCATACTCGCATAGGAAAAAAAGGCATGATGCCAAACCATAAACACACAATGCTGCAGCTAATTCGGAAGTGATATAAATCAAAATAGCGCTGATATATAGGTCTCATGAAAGGTCAAATATCGCAATCATACATGTCATATAAAAATTTTGAAAGGTGTTTTTATACTTTTCTCAATAGTGATCTGCACAATTTTTTAAGTACGATAAATGGTGGATAAATGTTACTTATCTCTTAATGTGTTTAATATTAGTATTACTCTTGTTAGATAGGAAAGCATAGAAACACTTCTTAAAAAATTTTCTGAAGGAAAAACATGTATTGCAGTTCCTCGAAAAATCTAGGCAAGAACTAAAGTTGATTTTCTATATGTTGCATTTAAAATATAAGTGCTGAGATTTTCTCATATATGTTAGAACAATGTCACAAAAATTATTTACAGGTCAACTAAGTGAGGAAGAAGCAAGCAAACTTGCCCTCATAGATCAACCAGTGTGTTTTTCTCTAAAAATGAATGTAGAAATAAATACATTAACTAAAACATCAATGTTCTAACCTGAAGGTACAACCATACAACCAAAGGTACATCAGAGAACACAGATATGTGTACGTACAAAAATGTCAATCATTTCTTCACTTTGTGGGACGAATCCTTATAGCCCAGGAACTACCATTTCAATGCACACAAGTAAACCTGTGGCAATATCTGTAACATTTGGTTCCCATCCTAGCTAACTCTAAAAATTCCAGGGAGTGTCTATGAAAAAAGGCACAAATCATGTACTCAGCACTGGCACTATACAACCAAAACTCCTACCACAAGCGCATGTGAGCATGTGACCAAACCCACCCGAGGAACAACGTGCAGCATGAAATCAAGCTTTTCCGCGCCTGGCCACCCTGCCCCTTTCCTTCCATCGCACGCCCGCTCCTGTATTCCCTCAAATCCGCACCCACCTTCACCCCTATCGTGTCCGCCATCCCCAACTTCCCCGCAATCACCGCCACCTGTGGCATCTCCGGCGAAGAATTCGCACAATCAGCCTCACCTAAGGCCTTATAAAAGGGACCCTCGAGCACCCCCTACCCTCTCACCACCTCCCTCTACTCGCATTCCCCTCTCCCGAGCTCTACACCTCCCCCTCACCGCGCCCCTTCCCACTCCGAGCCTCGGCAGCCCTCCAGCGAGCAATCGCCACCACCTTGAGCATCCTCGAGCCCCGACATCGCCGTGCTCGACCCCCTGGTGTCCGCACGACTGCCCTCCGCCCCTCCACCATCAAGAAGCGCCGCCAGAGCATTGCGCCCACCACAGCCCGAGCATCTCTGCCGCCATACCTCACCGTCGGCCGTCTCTCTTGCTCTCCGAGCCAAGCGCTAGGTACCACCAGAATCGCCTTGTCCCCTCTTCATGTTCCACGCTCCACCGACCGCCATCGCACGCTGCATCGCCGCCGACCATCGGGTCCCATGCGTTGCCCCTCGCTGGTGTGCCCATGTTAGATGCACATTTAAGGTGGCCACCACATGGCATGCCACGTCAGCAACCAAACCCTCCCAAGCCACATCAACGCCACGTGTTAGCCACATGTCCTCCACATCAGAGAAATTTGCCCCGTCATCTGCCATGTCAGCGCCACGCAATCTCCCTTGCCACCTCAGCTTCCCTTCGATCCATGGACTCAGTCCATGACAGACCAGGCCCACTGGTCAGTCTCAATCAAACCAAGGGCTGACGTCAGCATGACATCATAATTCTCTTTTCCAGTAGAAAAATAAATCGGTCGATAAGGAAAATCCCTGGGATAACATCATAAATGTTTTTTCCAATTGAAAAATAAATCCAAAAATTTTAGTTTATTCTTTTTCTGTGATTTCAAAATTCCAGGAGCCCGTTCTCCTTCACCCTAATTCCGATTGAGCCCATTCAAATTCCTAAATTCATTAAAAATTCCAATCTATCCATTTATGCTTCCTTTTTATTATTTGGAGTTTGCAGGGTTATTTTCACGTGTAGACTGTGACGATTCAGGAGAGTACTACTTCGACGATTCACATCAGACTACAGAGCAAGGTAAGTCACACTCCTTGATCATGTTGAACCCAGATTGTAAAATAAAATTATGTTGATTTAAATTATATTACATGCATATGTTTATTCAAGTATATCAATTCCAATTTTAAACTTAGTTAATTCTCAATTGTTATTGACACCTTTGATCTTGTGCAACATTATACCTTGTCACCCTAGAATAAAACTCTAGTTGGTACACTAGTATGACTAGGAAATTTTTGTAGCAAATGCTTAGACATACATAGTTATACCTTTAGGTTGGGATAACCTTTTCGCATAAAATGATAAGCTTTTAAAATGTATTCTTGACTTCAGTGAGTCAAGAAAGGCTATGAAATATTTTAAAACAAAATATAAAATCTGATTTAGACTTAGGCTAATGGTTAGGTGGTGGGTGCTGGCATGCATTGTTGTTCAGTGATGCAATGTTGATTGTCAGGCACAAGAGGTATGTGGTTTGAGTTTAAGTCAAGTTAAAAATCAGTCTGTAAGCTACTGCTATAAAGCTCTTTTTGTACTAACACGAAGCTGGTATGGGACAGTTCTGGCTGACTAATTTGCAGGTCCCAACTGAGTCTCATCATAGGTTGAGAGTGAGTGTGGCGTAGGCCATGTGAAGTCTCACTCGGCTCAAGAGGGGGTCTCGATCTAGTGGATTCCTTATTGGGACGAAACGTTAGTGTTGGCTTGGCCAGATTGAAGGCTTTGAATTGTAAAAGCCTTGTCATAATCTCCTCGCCGCATACTTAAGAAAGTGTACAATCTCTGCAAAGTGTATAATCTATCCTGGATAGTCGCCCCATGGTCATGGGCAAGCTGCGTAAAGTTTTTTTATGGATTAGACTTTGATTTCAAAATAGTTTATGAAAAACATATGGATGGATGGAACTCATAAGAGATTGAGAAGCGTATGGATAGATGGAATCCATAGGAAATGGTCCGGGTGGGATTGCCGTGGTTAGGTTAGTATAAGGGATGGACCTGCACTAATGGTATTAATTTCTTTTACAATACAATTTTTAATTGTTGTATTGAATTCGGCAATTTTAGTCTATTTATTTTATTTCTTTAAATACTATTTTATGCTAAAACTAACCCTATATGGCTTCCTTTGTTGCCTTTATCATTATATTGCATATCTCCGTGTGACTTGCGGAGTACAACTCTGTACTCACCTTGCTATCTCCACACAGAGAAAGACGACTTCAACTACGATGAAGACCTGGACGAATAGGCCTTGTCTTACTGTCGTTTACCGGTGGGCAGGCTTTAGGCTTCTTCTGCTCCAGTGTTTTTCTTCCACTGCTTATGTTTAAATTTGGCCTTTGAGCCGTGGATGTAAATTTTGGCAATCATGCCCATATTTAGTTAATAAATGTCATTATGGTTGATCCTTATCTTTATTGTTCACTATGTGCACTAGCTGATTCTAGACTAGTGCGATTTACACAGAGGATACATGAGTTGTTGCTCCGAGGTCCGACCCTTCACAAGGATTGAGATTTCTCTCCTAGAAAGATCTTTGTGGATAGTGTTCTTTGGAGGTATGGCTCATTTGTCCATCCTTCTTCTTCTTTAGTGAATGATTTTATGCTTCTTGCAACCTTCTCTCATTTCACGTTTTGGTTGACGGATGAATCTATTGGCAATGTTCTTCAATGTTATCTTGGTGGCAATGCATTGGGATTTCAAGTTGAGCATATGATTATGGTTTTCACTTTTCAGTGGCTTCTAAAGCAGTTGGTTTTTTGATCTATTCTTAAAAACAATGCATTACCAAACATTTCACTCTTCATTTTCATCTCTGGCGTGATGGAGGTGCAAATTTTCTCAAGGAATATCAAATTGTGATTGAGGGAACATGATAATGAATGGACTTTGGTGTCTTTGTGAAAGAAATCTTGTTCTTTGGATGTTGCTAGATGCAAAAATCAAAAGCAAGTTTTTTGTAGACAAACCATCCATTAAAATATTTGATAATTCTGTGCCAATCAATGCTGGTTTGGTTTTTTTTGTAGATCAAGCATGATCTCCATCTGCAGAGTTCACCTTCCTCTAATGTTTTGTTCAAATTATTTTTAGCAGCATGTCATTCACATCCAAACAAGGAATCCTATTTGGCCAGGTTGAATCGTATGATTTAAATTTCAAATAATACTCTGCTATGTAATCTTCTCCTTCAGTTGTGGAAAAATCAAACCCAATTTTAGAATGTGGGCGCTGTTTGTGGACTGGTCACATCTCCTCGGTGTGCTTAAATCAAATTAGGTGCCAGGTTTGTTACAACTATGGTCATAAGGCAAGTCGATGCCTTTCTTTCTGGAAGTTTAGCAAGTAGATTTGGGTTCCTTTACAACTATCTAACAATAAAAGGACAGCCCATGAGGTTGGCAGGAACTTCCTTAAGATGGCCTACTGGGGTTGGTGAGGACTTCTAGGCCACCTTCTCTTTGTCTTCCTTCTCTCTATATTCTATCTTCCCGAAAGCCCCACCTCTGCAAAAAATCCTCACGAAACCCTATTGTCGCCACCTCCCACTACAATGGGTGCATTTGAAGTTGACAATCCTAACCGCTTCATCCTAGTAAGGCTACAGATTGAAGATGGAGGTCAACTCATATTGCCTCGAGCTGATCTTGTCTTTCAAGATTCTCCGCTAGGGCATCATGAAGAGTACGCCATTACAGTAATGCTTCCAGCACCATAGGAAGAGCACATTGCACAGGCGGTGCTGGATATAAGAGATTTTATCCAAGGTAATATGGAGTTGCATGTGGTAAGATGCTCCCCACATCCATAAGTTGGTATTTTTCAGTTAGGCTCAGCAAATTCATAGAGATATGCTAGTTTTTGGCAATCGACATCACCTAGATGAACATCATGATATTAGATTTCAAAGACATAATGAAGCTATTAACTAGCGGGGAGCAAATTTTACTAGAGTCTGTTGGATTATGATGTTATGATACCCCCTAGACTACCTTAATCAACACTACATTGCTTATGTTGTCTCCACTTTGGCAAGCTTTTGGATTGACACTCAGGGGATAAGATTAAGGGTTGAGTACTTGTTAAAGTACTTTACCTTAATTCTGAGTTTGTTCCCTGTAAATTGGTCTTAAAGAAGAGTGTTGTGATAAGTGGCATAGGGGAATCCTGAACTATTTTAGTTTTTATTCTAAATTCTGAATTTCTAGATGCTGGGCCAGGAGATGAAGACCTCCCTTAGAACCTCATTGATTTTAACCAAGGTGGTGTTCAAGGAAACAATGAGGCTGTGGGAGAGCAATAACTCCTATCTAATCTTCATTAGGATGATTGGGTGCCCCAGTAGCAGAATCATGGACGTTCGACCATTCGTTGGATCAAGTAGGGATGGATCAATAGGACTCAGCTTCTATATCCTCTGCTCACAATCCTCGTCTGATTTAGCTTCAGGGTCAGTAGTGGAAGTTAATATGCCTTCTCAAATGGCTGTTGTCCCTATTACATTTCATCATTTGTCAGGACTCCCCACCCAAATAAGGACTTTGGCCTGTCCAATGAGAAGCATGATTTGACCAAGCCTAAGCATCCTCAATATGCTCCCTATGGTCAAGAGCAAGTTAAGCAAGTAATATCCCACCTTTTTTAAATTCTAAATCCAAGGTTTGGGAGGCTACGTTCATCCTTGCATAGTTGATCAGTACCTCCCCACCAGGTACAATTTGGGGAAACAATTTAGAAGTTGGAAAATCTTATGTTGGAATGTAAGGGGGTTACTTTGCCCAAAAAATAGAGATTAATTTGAGAGAAAATCAAAGAAAGTGGTTGCTCTATAGTGTATCTTTAGGAAACCAAAAGGGAAATCTTTGGCCACTCATATATCAGAAAATTCACTCCTAAATATTTTGATAAGTTTATTTACTTCTCCTTCATGGGTGCTTCTGGTGGTCTTCTCATTCTCTAGAATAGCGCTATTTTCCAAGAAAACATTGTTTTTAGCTCTGATGATTTAGTTCAAGTTAGTTGCTAATTCAGATCATTGGACCCTTACAAACATATATGGACCTTGTGATGGAGAGTATAGAGATGAATTTTAGGATTGGTTATACCATTTACATGTTCCTTCAGATCAGAAAAACCAATATGGATTTCTCAAGAGCAAGACAATTCAATATTGCCTAGCTTGGGCTTTTGAGTATATCCATTAGTGCCAACAGAGTAAAAAGAAAATTATAATTCTTGAGCTAGATTTTGATAAAGCTTTTGACACAATAGAGCACTTGGCCATAATTGCAGTAATGTGTAGAAAAGGCTTTCCAAAGAAGTGGGCCTCATGGATATAAAAAATTCTCTCTTTGGGATATTTTTCTGTGCTTTTGAATGGAGTGCTAGGTAACATCTTTCAATGTAAGAGAGGGATAAGACAAGGGGACTCCCTGTCTCCACTTTTGTTTGTGTTGGGCACTAATATCTTGCAATCAGTAATCAATGAAGCAGCAAGAAAAGAGATACTTCATCATCTTATACCAATCTCAAGTGCTCATGATTATCCAATTGTTCGATATCCCGATGACACATTAATAATAATACGAGCTTGTGGAAGGCAGCTCTTGTACTTAAAAGGACTTCTCTAGACATTCTCTACATCTACTTGTCTTAAAGTAAATTATCATAAGTCATTGATGATTTCTAAGATCAAGGAGGTCGATTAGAGGGGGTGAATATGCGGTTTTAAAATTTCTTCTAGGCTATAACCAATTTGGTTTTACACAAGTGAAACCTAAATTGTCTAAGTTTGACTAAGTACACCAACAATATAGTTTTATCTCAAGATAAGCAATTCTATGATGACAATCACTCCATTTAATTTAATTCTATGAACATAAGTTGCTTGAATGTAAATTGAGCACAAGAGAACAAACCACAATGACATACAATGTTTTACCGTGGTGTTCAAAAACTTGCCGGCTTCCCTTAATTCACATTGAGGTAAGCCCAAACTAATTGGACCAGCTCCACGAATTAAGCCTAACCACTTCAATCCACTAAGGTTGCTCTTCCTGCACTCCGAAGATGGCGAGAACCACACCACTCATAACGTGCTGGGCCTTCTCACAACCTTCTTAAGAATATCACCAGACCACCACGCTTCCAAAGCCGTCTAGGAGTTGGCAAATTCTAAGAGTAACAGGTCAGAGACCTTTGCTTGAACGAATCAAGAATCACATCTCAAAGACACGAAGTCCACCACTATGTGCAACATATGCACAAGATTATGCCTATCCATACTCACTAAGTACAACACATGTACAAATGAGGGAGAGAGCTTGCTCTTAGCTCAATGAATGAAAGAATAGCACCAGCAACATCTCCAAACATCTCTTGAGGAGGTATTTATACTCTTCACCCAAAAACTAGTCGTTGGAGCAAATAAAGAGAGCAAGAATCAGCCTGAGGCTCGGTACTACCGCCAACATATGGACGGTAGTACTGTGGTCCTCTCAACTGCTATAAAACTAGCCGATAAAACAAGCTACCGGTCAAACTACCCACACAGGGACCGGTTTGACCGCTAGGTTTGATCAGACTGCAAAAGTACCAATCAGACTGCCAGTTGAGATTTTCAAGAAGACAACTATCTGGAAAAACATACCGTTACACAAGTGGTTATACTGGGGACTGGTCAGACTGCGCCTTGTGAGTCGGTCAAACCATGGTCCGGTCAGACCGCTTCATTGGTCGGACATATTGGTTTCGACCATGTTGTGTCAACCACGTTAGTTCGTCCAAGTTGCTTAGTTAAACCTCTAGGCCGGTCTGACCACTTCACTTATGCCGGTAAGACTGGTTTTCCAAGAAGCATATAGCAGTGCATCTTCCTGTGAGAAATTTTCACAGCCAAATTGTAGATTGAATATTTGGGCACTCAAGGTTGGTATGAGATTCTTAGTAGGTCAAGGAACACATCCACTAACCTTTTAGAATCATACCACAAGAAGGGGAAAACATGGACTCCAATAATTTGCAAAACACATTTGCAAACTTCAAGTCACATGTCACAAGGAACTTATGCATGAGCTACAACCAATTTCAAAACACATTTGAAAATATTAGTATCATACCACGGAGAAAGTTAGAGTAAGTAAATGAGCCATCAACACATGGTATGTTCAAGCTACTAGTCATAACCCCTCTTAATAGTACGGCATCCTATACTAGCAATCCGGTCTTCCAACTAAACATCAATATCGGTAAAAAGGCTAGGAATACCTCCTTAGTCCTAGCTAGTCATACCTTTGCCTTGCGTATTTCCTTGAAGCTTGATGACGTATATTTCAACTTCAAGTTTGTGTCTTTGACTTTACTCATCAACACATGAAGTTTTTGCTTGAGGATGATCAACCGCATGAACTTATCTCAAGTCATCCATCACCATGAGACATATCCTGCTCATTCATCTTAATAAAAATATTAGTCCCACAATATGATTATCATTAATTACCGAAACATATCATTAACTCATAATGACGGGTCTAGATCCTTCATGATTCCAATTAATGTTAGCAAGGAAAAAGTTGATCATCTGGCAGAATTATTTGCTTGCAAGATTGGTTCCATACCTTTCGCATATCTTGGACCGCCTTGGGTACAAGAAGACCAATAGTTAAAGATTTCTCACCATTGGTAAATAGAGTGAAAAGAAGATTATCAAGCACAATAGTCTTTTTGTCTTATGGAGAAAGATTCACGGTAGTCAATGTAGTTCTCTCCCTACAACCAATCTATTACATGTGCCTGCTTAAACTGCCTAAAAAAATTGATCATATAAACAGAGCTTGAAGACACTGTCTTTGGAGAGGATCCAAGGATTTACAAGTACGTTGCAATTCTTTAGCAGCATGGAAAAAGCGTGTCGCCCAAAAAAGAAAGGTGATCTTGGAGTGCTCAACCTGCAAATACAAATAGTGCATTACTCATGAAGCATCTTCATAAGTTTTATGGCAGAAATAATATTCCCTAGGTTCAACTAATTTGGTCAAAATATTATCAGGAAGCAGTACCTCATGCAACAAATGATTGCGTCTCTTTTTGATGGTGGGATGTAATGAAATGTATAACAATATTCAGAGGCATTACCATGGGACACCTAGGTGATGGTCGTAACATTCTCTTTTGGAAAGATCGCTGGGAGGGCAATCTATTATGTCAAAAATATCCAAGGCTTTATTCTTTTGTCAAGAATCAAGATATATCTATAAGAGTTTTCATGCAAGAAAATGTTCCTTATATTTAATTTGATCTACCATTATTAGAAGAGGCTTATCAAGAGTATGTTGAATTGAAGCACATGTTTACCAATATTAATATTGGACAACAAGTGAATGATACCTAGACCTATATTTGGGGCAATACAATGTACACCTCAAGGAAATGCTACAACCATTATTTTAGTCACATTCAAAGGCCTAAAGTATATTTGCGTATGTGGAAGAGCAAATGTGTAATAAAGCTCAAAGCTTTTGCTTGGCTAATTCTAATGGATAGACTGAACACCAGAAACATTTTGAAGAAAAAAAATATAATATTGGTGGTAACTTAAGTTGTGTTCAATTTGACAGTGGTATGGAGGAGACTTCACATCATCTTTTCTTTAGCTGTTCATTCAGTATACAATGTTGGCAATTATTGGGATCTACTGGAACTATGATGCTGAAGTGATATAAATGGTCCAGCAGACAAAGCAAAACTCAGGAATTGCCTTTTTAATGGAAATATTCATTATTGTAGCCTGGCATATTTGGAAACAACAAAATAAAAAATATTTGAACACCAACAACACAATCTTGACAGTTGGAAAAGAGGATTCAAGATGGACGTAGCTCTACATTTGTACAGAGGTAAGGATAGCTTTCATGATGAAATTTGTAATTAGCTAGAGAATTTATAATCTGAACTTTTTGCTTGGTACATATTATAACATTCTATTTATTCTATATAAATATAGCACGGTAGTAGTAGTTCATAAAAAAGCTCAATCCCTCTTGCTCTAGCTCTCCGAGGCATAATGCTAGTATTTGCAAATGTAATTTGTAAATAGTTGAGGCTCATGCATAATTCTTGTAATATGTGACTTAGTTTGCGAATGTGTTTTGCAAATAGTTTGAGTTCATGTCCCTAATCTTTGTGGCATAATTCTAAATTGTGCAAATGCATTTTATAACTTGTTGTGAATCATACTTTGACTTTTTGTTTCTATGATACTACAATTTGCGAATGTGTTTTGCAAATTGATCGAAGTATATGCATCTTCACATGTGCTGATCTTAGCACACTGGTTTGATCGGCCATGAGTTGGTGGTTTCACCGGCCATGTGGTTTGATCGGCGCTCGTGGCGATCTAACCAGCCGTGCGGTCTGATCGGGCTGTGTGCTGGTACCTTTTTTTTTCAAGAGAACCGTTTTTTAGTTCTTGGTCATGTGGTATAATCGACTTGTATGGAGTTCTAGCTAGTGCAGTATGACCGAACCCCGTATAGGTGGTCAGACTGGTAGTGGCTGTAACGGCTATTTTTCTAACCGCTTTAGAGGAGGACGGTATGATCAATGATTAGTTGGCGGCAGTATCAACCCTATTTATTTTTTTGCTGGAATCTTGTCCTAATAGCTAATTTTTGGGTGTGGAGTATAAATATACCCTTTTGGCCAGTTGGGAGTGTGGTTGTTGAGTCTTTGGTACTTTATTTTATTTTTTTGAGCTAGTGTGAGTTTCTCTTTTTAATTGTGCATGTGTTGCATCTTATGAGTAAGGAGATAAGTCTCTAGTTGCATGTGTTGCTTCTAGAGGTGGATTAAGTATTCACATTGTGCATGTATGGCTCTTGGTGAAAGTTAAGTAAGGGGTTTGACTTGTTACTTTTGGAGGTTGTTGACTCCTAGATGGTGTTACAGACGCCGTGGTATAGTGATCTTCTCAAAAATCTTGTGAGAAAACCCAGCGTATTGTGAAGGTTAGAGCTCACATACTTAGAGTAGAAAGGAGCTACATTAGAGAAATTGTGGTGCTTGGCTTACTTCATAGAGTTGTCCAATTTATTAAGGCTTATCTCAACGTTGACTTGGGGAGATTAGCAAAGTCTTCGAATACCACGATAAAAAGAGATCGTGTCAATTGTGGTTTGCCTTCTTGTGCTCATTTACATTCTTGCAATTTATATTCATAGAATAGAATTGATTGTTTGTCACCCTAGGATTGCAAACGTTGATATAGATTTAAGTTTTTGGTGCATTTAGGTGAAACTAGATGATTTAGGCCTTAATTGCGCAAAGCCAATTTGATTTGCAGTTTCACATATAAACTTAGTTTTAGCTAAAGAGATTTTTCAAAGTGCCTATTCATCCTTCTTTAGTCTGCCTCCTCAACCTTACACTTGCCAAGCTCGTCACCGACAAGCCGGGCTACGATGGTGATGGGCGACCACCAAAATGGGTTACTGGGGTTACAACAATCCTACGGCGGTGACGGTGCGACACACGTTGACTTATGGTGGTGATGCAACTGTGCTCAGCGGTTAAGGGTAGGGAAGAAAAGGGACAACAACAATGAAGGTGGAGAGGGGAGAAAGAAGGCACGCATGAGCATTAGTAGGTTGAGGTGGACTGTCGGACCCTGGAGCAACAACTCCTGGATCCTCTGTGTTAATCGCATTAATCCAGGATCAGCTATTGTACACAGTGGGAATAGGGACAAATCACACATATCAAGCACAATGACAAACTTTATTAATTAAAAGAGTACAGTCTTGTGGCAAAGGTTTACATCCATGACCCATAGGTCAAATTTAAATAATAGCAGTGGAAGAAAAAATCAAAGCGGAGGAAGCCCAACAAACCTGCCCACAGGTAAACGAAGTAATATGTGGTCTATTTGTCCTGATCTTCACCGTAGTCGAAGCAGTCCTCCTCTGAGTAGAGATAGCAAGGGTAAGTACAATGTTGTACTCCACAAGTTACAAGAAAAATGCAATAATAATCCAAGGCTAATAAGTGAAGGCATATATGCTTATTTGAGTGTAGCGCAACATTTAAAGAAATACAATAAATAGATTGGAATTTGTTGAAATTAATATAGTAAGTAAAAATAGTATTGTAAACAAAATCAATACCGTTAGTGTTGGTCCATCCTCCACACTAACCTAACCATGGACATCCCACGTAGACAATCTTTTTTAAAAAGATCTCATATGGATTTCATCCATCCACCCATAGGCCTTTGATAAACCATTTTGAAAAACAAGGTCTAATCAGTGAAAAACTTCACTCAGTATGCCCATGACCGGGGCATGGCTATCTAGGATAGTTTATATACTTTGCAGAGGTGATATAACTTTACCCACAAGATATGATTAGCTCGTGTTGTCGGCAACTACACGCTTCTGTAGGCGTACAACTGAGTAATCATAACAAGGTCTTTACAAAGCAAAGTCGTCAACCTTGCTATACCTCCACTAAGGTTTCACCTCAATAAGAAATCCACCAGATCAGGCCCCATCTTGTGCCGTATGAGACTTCTCGCATTCAACCTGTAGCGAGACTCAGATTGGGCCCACAAATTAGTTAGTCAGGACTATCTCATACTAGCATTGTGGTAGTATGATAAGACTTTATAGTAGTAGCTCACAGACTGGTTCTTAATTGACTTAGGCATTTCCCACATACCCCTCGTGCCTAGCATCCATGTTGAGCCACCGAGCAACAGCGTATGCTAGTAAGCACCCATCACCTAACAGTTTGTCTATGTCTAAGCCAAGTTTTGTATTTTATTTCAAAATATTTCATAGACTTTGACTCACTGAAGTCAAGAATATATTTAAAAAGCTCATCATTTTATGTGAAAAAATTATCCCAAACCTAGAATTATCTCTAAGTATGTCTAAGAAGTTCTACAAAATGTTCCAACTAATACTAGTGTACTAGCCACAGTTTTATTCTAGGGTGATAAGGTATCTGGGAATAAATATCAACAGAGGTATTAACAAGTAGGCAATAACTAAGTTTAAAACTAAATTGAAATACGTTGAATAAAAATATGCATGTAGAATAATTTAAAACAACATAATGCTCTTTATAAACTGGGATTAACATGATCAAGAAGTGTAACTTGCCTTGCTCTATGAATTGTGGTTAGAATCGTCGGTGAAGTCACACTCTTTAGAGAAGTTGTAGTCTACACGCAAAAAGCCAGAACAAACTAAATTCAAATAAAATCCAAAAATTATAAAATTTACACTGGGAGATAGTTTATGAATTTGAATCGGTTGATTCGGAGTTTGGACGGCTGAGAACGGGTCATCGGAAGTTTGCTGGACAAGAAAATAGGGAAAAGGGATATTCCAAATATTCCTTCCCACATAGTAGAGGCAACAAAACAGAGGAGTGTCTCTGCTATTTTGGCGATGGCACCGGCGAGAAGAGACATGAGAGGTGATGGTAACTAGCAAAATGGGTTGTTAAGGACCAGAGGAACACATGGGAAGTGGCGACATGTCAAACAGAGCATGGTGGCAGTGGTGGCGCTCGGGGCGTTGACCAGCGGCAATTCTTGAAGAATTTTTTTTTGTTTGAATAGAAACATGGGGAATGATGAGAGATCATGTGGGTAAAAGGATTTTTGAAAATACCTAATAGATGAAGAGATCAGGCTCGATGAAGTTTTCAACAAGTTGGGAAAGAAGGGCCAATTGAGGGAGCTCCGGAGTGTTTCAGCCAAAACTAAGAGATTGCGTTGTGGGGAATGATGTGAGGCACCCGTGGCTCAATTTATAGGCAAAGGGGAGCTATGGAACGGCCAGAATTGATTGTCAAAATTTTGGCCAGAATTAATATTGGTAGTTCATAAAAAAAACGAAAAACAGACGGGATAATTGCTAAGAAACTAGAATGAGCTGATTTCGGGTAGTGGATTAGGATGTTATCAAGCATGCAAATTAATTTGGTTGTGAGGAAATTGATTTTGGCTTGCATGCAAAGGATTTGGTGGTGCTCGGAATAAGAAAAAGAGGAGAGAGAAGCAGCGAAATGAAGAAAGAGTGAGTGAAACAAAAGCTTTGGATGGCACGTGCTGGGGTTAGATGTGATGGGGTTAAGCGAGCTCCCTCCTAGAGCTAGGGGTGAAAACGGATCGGATAATTTCCTACCGATCCGGGCAATTTTCGAATTTGGATTGTTTTGGCTCGGATTTTTGTCAGATAGTCTCAGATCAAAAATGAATATGGATTTTTCGTTGAAAATGAATACAAATATGGTAGCCCACTATCCGTAGAATATGAATACGGATTCAGATTATCCGATAATTACGGAGTTTGGATATCCGACTTATTGGCCATAAGCCCATAGGCCATAGCCGCTTGTTACCAGGTCCAGACTCACCAACCCATTGACCAGCTTATGCTGAGCCTGAGATATTGTGGATGGCCCGTGCTTTTCTCTTGTGCACAATGATTTGATGCGAGCAGTAAAAGAGAGACGGTGGTTTTGCCTTTTCACGGAGTTGGTAAATCTGTGGCGGCAAGAAGTTGCAGTGAAGGGCTGGGGGGCATGTCGGTCGTTGGTGTGTGGGGGGAGGGCTGCATCTTGGCCGTCGGTTGGGTGTGGGAGGTGATGAGGTAGGCTTCGGTGGCTATGATGCTTCAGGATACGGATGGATTCTAGTACGTACCTGCCACTCAATTTTAATTGCATGCAATCCATGGGTTCAGTGCTGCTGGAGAAGGTCGGGGGACACAAGCGCATAAACTCCGATAGTCTTGATTGTGGAGCTTGAGCTGGTACTAGTGGAGCATGTTGTGCTGAGCTGTTGATGATCTGCGTTAGTAGCTGAATGAGTTGATTCTGGTTTGCCATCATCTGAGCCCAATCAGGTTCATTTGCTCAAGGAGAAGTGGGAATAGACTGACTTCCTTGTACTCCATTGAGGCTGTCGTTACCGTTGTTCCTGGTGTTCACCATCTGCTCGTTGCTTTTAAGAATTAGGAGAGAGGAGACTCAAGGCAAAGCGAGGAATAGGGGATATTTTGTGCAACCCAAAACAAAATTTTAACTTTAATAAAACCTTTATTAATCACCTAATAAGTAATAGTTACTGCTGTCGACAACATGGAAAACCTGACAACACATAACAGCATTTATTAGCTAGCCTAACAACTCATCCTAAAGGGGTAAAGGTCGCCTTGGAGTCATCCTGCGTGGCTCTCGAGATACAACTCGTGATCCCTCAATGCGAAGGCTGAAAAGGCGGCAGAGGCGAAGAACTGCTTTACGAGAGGCTTCTTGTCTGGCTCTCTCAAATGAGTATCCATTTCCCTTGAAGCGGAGACGCAGATTTCCTTGTCTAGTTCGCTTAGTGATGAGTAGAGTGAGGTGATGTCCCATCGTCCGGTCTCCATGGCGATCTTCTTTATGCACGTAGAAGGCTCGGCGTCGGAAACCCAAACGACAAAATAGTCGATGAATGCCCCTACTCCATCCATCAATTGGTGCAACATCGAAAGTGTTCATCTACAATTGTTTGAAAGGAGAGAGAAGTCAGAAACGTATTTTTGAATGATAACATTAAGGAAGAGGAAGAGTTGAGGGATGAGAGAAAGAAAAGTTTGAGGGGTAAGAATAAGCATACATATGTATATATTTATATACATACATATTTATACTTTTGAAAATATTGTTTATTAAAAATAAGTTCTTAGGGTCTGTCCATTCTATTCTACCTACGGTCACGTCTTAGAGTCATTATGGCTCTGATACCACCTTTGTCGGAACCCGGAGTAACGACTCCTATATCCTCTGTGTTGTCTAGGATCAGCTAGTGCACACAGTACAACAAAGATTCATACCAAGCACAAATGACTTCTTATATTAAATAAAAGATACGGCCTTGAGGCCAAGTCTTACATCAATGTTCATTGGCAAAAGTAAATAAATCAAATAACTGCGGAAGCAAATTGAAAAGAAGCGAAGCCCAAGCCTGCCCACAGGCAAACGACAGTAAAACGCGGCTTACTCGTCTTAATCTTCACCGTTGTCGACGACATCTTCCTCTGTATGGAGATTGCAAGGTGAGTACAAACTTGTATTCCACAAATCACACGGAGAAATGCAACATAATGATAAAGGCTTCAATGGAAGGCTTATAGGGTTAGTTCACATAAAACAACATTTAACAAAATACAGTAGATAGATTGAAATTGCTGAATTTAATACAGTAAGTAAAAACAATACTTGTATTCGAAAGTAATACCGTCAGTTCAGGCTCCGACCAAACACCAACCTATTCACGGGTATCCCACCCGGACCATCTTTTCCAAAGGTTCACGTATGGATTCCATCCATCCACACGCTTTCACTTTGCAACTCTGATGGATTCCATCCATCCACTAGGTTTCAATCTCTCACGAATTCCATCCATCCGTAAGGTTTTCATCTCTCGTGGATTCCATTCATCCACAAGGTTTTTGAAAATCATTTTGAAAAGCAAAGTCTAATCCATGAAAATTTTTTACTCAGCATGCCTATGACCGTGGACACGGCTATTCAGGATGGATTATACACTCTGCAGAGGTTGTACAACTTTACCCACAAGACACAATCATCCCATATTGCCACGCGATTACACACTTTCTTAGATGTGCAGTGAGGAATCGTGACAAGGCCTTTATAATGCAAAGCCTTCAACCTGGCCAAGCTAACTCTAAGGTTTCGCCCCAGTAAGGAATCCACCAGACCTTGGCCCCCTCTTGAGCCTGAGAGAGACTTCACATGGCTTAACCACGCTCCCTCGAGTGAGACTTCTCATGGCACCAACCACGCTCACTTTCAACCTACAACTTGACTCAGGTTGTGACTTCACAAATTATTCAGCCAGGACTGTCCCATACCAGCCATGTGGCAGTACGATAGGGCTTTACAACAATAGCTCACAGACCGGTACTTAATTGACTTAGGCCCAACCACATACCCCTGTGCACGACAATCAACCCTGTGGCTACAACCTATAGAGCATATCTGCACCCACCAACTAACCAATTACCTAAGTTTAAACCAGTTTTTATATTTTGTTTTCAAAATATTTCATAAACCTCATTGACTTACCAAGATCAAGAGTAGCTTCGAAAAGCTTATCATTTTATGTGAAAAGGTATCCCAAAACCAAGACTATATCTAAGTAGTCTAAGCATTTAATATAAAATCTCTCTAGCCAATACTAATGTACTAACTAGGGTTTGATCTAGGGCGACAAGGTATAAGGGATTCAATATCAATGGAGGAATTAACAAGTAGTCATTAACTATATTTAAAACTGAATTGAAATATGTTGAATAGAAATATGCATGCAGAATAATTTAAAACAACATAATTTCATTTTGAAATCTGGGATCAACATAATCAAGGAGTGTGACTTGCCTTGCTCTTCAATTGGGTGTGAATCTTCGTCGAAGAATTTTTCCCGAATCGTCAAAGTCTACACGTGAAAATAACCCACCAAATTCAAATAAATTCAAAATAAATTCAAATTGACTTAAAATATTTGAATTGAGGCTAGAAATGGATAGAGGGGAATTTTTGATGAATTTAGAAATTTGAATGGGCTCAATCGGAGTTAGGATGAAGAAGAACGGACTCCGGGAAGTTTAAATTCAGAGAAAAAGAAGAAGATTGATTTTCTGGAATTATTTTTCTAAAGGAAAATAGGAATTATGACATCAGCAGGGATTTTCTTTTCGGCTGAATTATTTTTTTACTGAAAAATCGGGCTTATTGCGCCAGCTGACGTCAGCCTTGGGGTAAACCCCACTGACAGGTGGGCCCTGTCCATGTGGACTGAGCCCATGGACCGGGGGTGGGTCCGAGGTGGCACGGGTGGAGGGTGCGGCTTGCGTGGCGCCAACAGGGTATGAGGGGCCGAGGTGGCCGGGGGCGTGGCACCACGTGGCTGCCACCTCACCCTCGGCGCCGATGAGGCGAGGTGCAGGCGAGGAGGCGCTCGGGGCTACGGCGGCGGCGGCGCTCCGGCCGGCAGCGAGGGGCGGAACCGAGAGAGGAGGAGAGGAACTCGGGGGTGGGCGCGGCCTTAACGAAGGCGTCCGGAGACGTGCCGACGGCGAAGAGGGGCGGCGGCGGCTCGGGTGCTTCGGCGCGGCGGCGGTGGAGCAGCCGGGAGGGAGAGAGGAGTGGAGGGGGAGGTAGTGCGGAGAGAGGGGAGGCTGGGGTGGCTTTTATAGGGGCGGAGGGGTGCGGGGGCGGCGCGAATTGCTCGCCGGAGTGGGGGAGTGGGCGGCGGCGGTTGTGGATGAATTGGGGGAGATGGGCGATGGTTCGGCGTGGGATTAGAGGGCGGTGGGTGCGGGGAGGGTGCGCAACTTGCGGGAGTGGAGGCGTGGTCGGGGAAGAGGGGGGCGGCTGGGTAGGGCGGGGGTAGCCGTTACGGGCGGTGGCGCGAGAGGAGGAAGAGGGTTGCGGGGAAGGGATAACAGGTGGGCCCTGCGGTCAGAGAGAGAAAAGAGAGGGAGGGTGCGGCCGACCGGATGGGGATCGGGCGGCTGGGGATTATGCGGGGCAGACGAGGCAGATTGGGCCAGGTGGGTAGCGTGGCGCGAATCGGGCCGGCCACGTGTCGGCCCGAGGGAAGGGGAAGGCGGGGTTGGTGGACGGCGGGGATGGCGGCGACGTGGACGAATTTGAGCCGTCCACGCGTCGGCCGGAGGGAAGGGGAGGGATTTTAATTTTTATTTCGGATTTTAATTTTCAGAAAAGCCTAGGAAATTCATTAAAGCTCAGAAAAATATGAAATAAATCTCAAAAATTCCAGAAACATTCACAGAAGTTCCTGGAGATATTTTGGACTTAATAAAAATATTTCCAACTAATGTTGGTTCTATAATTTTATACTAAAAAATACTTCTTAATTTCAAAAATAGATTTTAAACTCCAGAAAACTCAGAAAACCAAATAAAAGGCAAATAAATTCAAAATAATTAATTTGACATAGGATTTTTATATGAAATCAAAATATCATTTTAATTAATAATATTTTAATTTTTTACTTAAAATACTTTTCAAAATTCAGCCTTTTCAAAAATAGAAATTCAAGGTAAATCCAAATTTAAAATTTAGGCACCAAAACACATGTTTAATTTTTTAAACCAAATTAATTTAATTTAAAATTTTTCTCTCAAAAATTTGAAAATAAACAGCTAGGTTGTTACAAACTACCCCCCTTAAAAAGAATCTCGTCCCCGAGATTTGGGCTGGCTAGCAAAGAAATAGGTTTGGATCTTACTCTGCATGGTTTGAGTAGCGATACTAGAGCGGTGTCGGTGCGCGGTTTGCCGATATGGAGTTAATGCTATGAGGGTAATGTAGTTGTTTACGATAGGTAACGGTCGTTGAAATGTAAATTACAGTACATCAGTACTTCTGAAATGTGTGATGCGATCAACTAGTTGGAAAATTAAAAATATATGCAGACAGACATCAGTAATGCTGATACCCACTACATTGAAAGTGTATTACGGTATTGGCACCGTTCGTGAAGGTCCGAACGGTGTTGACTTGATCAGTTTTGTGCAAGTCACTCTGGTACACTCGGATGGCGAGAATGCTCGAATCGTAGATGTGATGCATTGGCTCACCCGCAGTTTTTCCTTAGACCCCGAGGTGTGTAGCGTTGTCATATAAGGGCTTTGGAGCCAGTCTCCCATGGACATCAGATGAGAGTTGAGAACATTGATGTGAACTATTGCATGGAAGGGGTTTGTGCAAGGGTGCTAGCGCCGTGGATATGAGTGCGTGATGCTTGTGCAACCATGCCCAATAGAACTTGTGCAAGGTCGTGCGGATAGCCATCATCCGGGAGGTGCGAGCAGCTCGGGCGCCTCGCAGGTTGGTGAATAGAGAGAAGTTGCTTGTGACGAGACCGATGCGGTACATGGAGGAGAGGAAGAATGGTCACGGCACGGTGAGGCTACAGGACAAGCCAATGAAGGGGAGCATATGGAGTACATAATACATCAAATAGAGAGCGATGACCGGATGACTTGGACTAAAGAGGAAGCTATACAGGAGGACGACGACGATAATTCGGATGAGGACAAAGCTCCCATCCCGCAGGAATGGAATCGATTTGATGTTGAGGGTGTTGCAGCACAGAGGTTCGATTGTATTCAATATTTGCTGATAAGGTATCATTGTAAGATTCCATCAAGTTGTGGGCCCTGTCCATGTAGCGGATTTTTTGGGTCATGAAATCTAGTCAGGAGCAATACACCATGAAGTATGAGCCGGCCGATTGTCCTTGGAGGGTGCACACACGTAGACTGAAGTATGTGACTTATTGGATTGTGTCGAAGGTGAAGCTGTACTCCTGCATTCTAAGTAGTGTTTTGCCGAGGCATCGTAACCTAATGTCCGCCTTTATAGCCAATCTGATGTATGGAGAGATGTCGTCAAGGAGGCCACGTACATTATGGTGGCTATCAAGAAGAAATTCAAGTACAAGATTAGCTATACGAAGGCGTGGTGTGCGAAGCAGAAGGCGTTGGAAAAATGGTTTGGGTGTTTTGAGGCGACGTATGACAACCTTCCTTGTATGCTTTAGGTGTTGTAAGATAGGAACCCGGGTACATATATTACTATGAAGGACAACCATCTACAAGGCTGCCAGGTTTTGCGGTGTTGCAGAGGGCCTTCTTAGCTTTTGGTGCGTGCATCGAGGTATTCAGGCATATGCTTTCCGTGATCTCAGTTGACGGGACATTTTTGACCGGCAAATACAAGGGCCAGATCCTTATGGCCATTGGCGTTGATGGAAACAATCAAATTATACCCCTGGCCATCGCATTTGTGGAAAGTGAGAATATGACAGTTGGTTATGGTTCCTTAGACATGTGATGTTAAAGTTGTCAGCGCTCATCCTGGTGTGTGCGTAATCCATGATCGCCACGCCGGGATAGTGAATGTTATAAAAAAACTTCAGGAAGACCTTGAGGAGCCCTTCCCCTAGCTGGATATGAGGAATAGATGGTGCATTCATCAACTAGTGGTGAACTTCTTCAAGCAATTCCCGAAGCAACCGTTGATGAAGCTGTTTAAGAGACTAGCTATGAACCTATGCAGAAAATTGATGCTTTGTGGGCGTTGTCGGACGAGCACAGTAGGAAGCACGTCAACGAGAGAAACAAGTGGCCGGCTATGCCTAGGGTGGCACAACCTGAATGCCGCATAACACTGGATGAGCCTAACGCAACTAGTCCGAGGAGGAGGAGCTCACAGAACATCAAGTGCTTCTCGTAGTAGATCGAGGAAGAACCATTAGAGAAGTAGTCCCTGCTGCATGACACGGACGGTGCGAGGTACTGCATAATGATGACTACCTTTGCCTAGGTGTACAACTGGGTTCTCAGGGGCCTTCGTTCTCTGTCCCTTGTCACCATCGTGGAAGGTGTTATGCACAGCACAATCAGCTATTTTAGGGAGAGGTATGCAAATACCGCACTTCATAAGCCAAGCCACAAACATCGTACTCAACGAAAATTACGATATACATGGAGCGAAGGCACAGAAGGGCCAATTGCACATGGTGCACATCATGAGCAATAGGGAGCATCGTTTCAATGTGGTATTCCAAGATAGAGCCGGATTTGGGACGACTCGTGCCCTTGTTACCCACGAGATATGCCTTGGAGATCATGTAAATGAACCTAACTGCTCGTGCAATAAGCCTAAGCTATTACACAAGCCATGCTCTCATGTCCTCGCTGCAAGCGGGATTGTGGGCGTGGATCCTTCGAACTTCATGACCAAGTATTTCTTCAAGGAGAGGGTGATGCATGCGTGATGTGGTGAGCTCAGGGGATTCAGAGTTGTGGAGAACTTCATCACCTTGGATATTGTAGGGAGGATCTAGATTCCAAATGTTGACATGCTAAAGGGTGAGAAGGGCCAACGACAGAGCCGGCGTATTACAAATGATACAGACGAAATGCAAGCTGGAGCGCCTAGTGCACACTACGGGCGATGCAGCCGGGAGGGGCACACAGCTAGACGATGCAATGCATCTGTTGATCAGTAGGTAGGCCGGCATAGTTTCTACAACTTGTTGTTTAGAACTACAAATAATTATCCATTGTAATCTGTACTTTGTTAGTTGGCACTTTTGACGTGCGTACTGTTGTACTAACTGTATCGGACATTGTATGTACCATTTGTACAATTGTTGTGATATTTCCTCCTTTTCAGTAATGTATTAGGTATTTTGCTGGTAGCCTAGTATTGTTTCTTTTGTTTATTTACAAGTTCTATTTACTATTGCTTTACATTTGATGTTTTTTTTGTTCTGCATAAATGCTAACTTAAATTCATTTTATAGGTATGGCTCATAAACTTCGCGGATCGGACTGGCCTTATGGCCTGTTGGTCAAGCATGTCAACCGGTTGCATCTCAGGCTGGGCTGCCCAGGCGACGGGTTTCGCACCTCAGACCACACTCTCGGAGGTTCTCTTCGGGAGTGTCCTCACTGGTGCACCGGTGGCCACACAGGCGGTGCTGCAGCCCACTCCACCGGCTTTGAGACGTGTGCTACAATTTGTCTTCGTTGCAATTTCTCAACGACGAATCCTTCTTTCAATCGTATCTCTCATGGTTTGTTCTAATGCCCAGAACAATAGACCGATCTGTATCCACAATAATAAGAGAAGATAACACGAATAAATTTACTTTACCAAATTAAAGAATAAGATCAATAACTTCACACAATGGGGCCATAAAAACGACAAACCACACGTTACGTGAAGCAAACACCATGGGGCATGGACGAAACGCTCTCACATCGTGCTGTATCCGTATGCAAAGCAAGCGACACACTACACACGAAATGCTCTCGTAGACTCGTACCATGCGCAAAACCGGAACACGTAGAACACGGAATCAAACTTTCACGAGAATAAAACACCCGCAAAAACCAACTAAAGGAAAACACCGATTTCATAAAAAGGGTACGTTCTTTTTAGCTACGCTTAATGATTTATAGCTATAACTGATAGATTTTTATCTTAGCATAAACACTTATACGAATAAACTAAATACGATAAATTGATAAGATGCTTCAAAAAGGTTGTCCTAATAAGCTGTTTCGAAAAGACTGCGGAGAAGCCGCCCCGTTTGTTTGTTCGCGAAAATTGCAAGTCATAAGCGAGAAGACATAGAGGCGTTTGTATTGGTTTTTGGTTTTTTGCTAATAACTTTTGGCTGTAGCTTATGACTTTTAGCTGGAAATAAATAGTAGTGGTCGAAAAAAGTGGATTTTAAAAAGAGGGAGTGAGTGGTACAAAAAGTAGGGGAGAGATGGTGTGCGTGACAGAAACGAGAAAAGTGAGGTGAGTGATGTATCTGTAATCTGCTGTTTTATTCCTGGAGCGAGACGGTAATAAAAGAAGTAGAGAGCCGTTTCAAAAATCGTGTGTTTATGCTAAAATTTGACTTTTCTAAGTAAAAACTAATACGCACATGATCATAAAGTGAAAAGAGGTCAAACTCAAACATGACTCACCGTAATTCTATTCACTGTAAGTGCCATTACAGTCGAGCCTAACTCCAACCGTTACCGCCCAACATTTATGCAACGGAAAAATCACCATTAATCCTCCCCTGGGCTGAGAGCAAGTATTAGAGCAAGTTTAATAAAGCTGATTGTGCTAGCTACAAGGGAATCCATGTCAGCATAGTCTTATGTGGAGGGGAGAGAAAAGGAGAGAGAGAGGCAAGCCGACTCCCATGCAAGAGTCAGGCTATAGCACAGGAAAAGATGCATTAGAGCAAGTCCAATAATAGAGCCAAGTGTTTGGCTATAAGTCAAGTTATAAGAGCCAAGTTATACAATAATTTGTCTACAAAAGGTTTTTTATATTATTATGTGCTACCATGTCTCACATTCTCTTTTCTATTCCTCCTCACATACATTTATTATCTGAGCCCACCACTACATAGGCTCCCGTGCCCAGCTTGTTGCTTGCATGAGAGCCAAGCTCTCATCTCTCTCCTCTCTTCTCTCCTCCACATCAGCAAAAATGCTGACTAGCTTGGCTATAAGACCATTATTGGACTTGCTCTTATCCATATATGTACCCATAGAATTAATTGCTATACCCATGCATGTATTAAATTATCAATACCCATGTATGTATTAAATGATTGAGAGCTCTTGTGGAGACAACTTGTAACCAGCTTATTGTATGAGTTGACTGCATCATTATCTTTTGATGACATGGAAATGTATTGGAGGTAGCAGCTATCTGTACTATTAAACTTGCTCTTATAAGAGGTCAAAGTCTGGTCAGTATCTTTGAGGTGGAGGAGAGAGAAGAGAGGTGGGCTGTAAGCTTACAGCCAGCTGAAGCACAAGAACCAAGAAACTTTGTGAGAGGAAGGGGTAGGTCATACAACGTTTAGCTGGCTGTAACTACTATATAAGTAGGTTGATAAATAAGCTATAAATATCTATACAATTAGCTGAAGGTTGTATTATAAGACTTCTCTATCGATCAACCGTGGTCCTCCTGCGAAGGCCATAAAAAAAACAGAGGATAAGCTGAAAACAAAGCACAGAAACGAACCCTTAACCCGTGTGAAAACCGGACAGGTGCACGCGGAGCCGCGAGACAGCGGTGGCAAAAACCAGCGAAAAAAAGAAAAAAAAAGACAAGAGAGAGAGAGAGAGAGAGAGAGAGAGAGTAGCCACACCACAACTCACACCACAGTGGTGGAAAGGAAACGAAAGAGGAGAGAGAGAGGAAACAAAAAACCCCCGATCTCCATCTCCTCCTCGCACTTCGATCCCTCGTCCCCGAATCCCCACCGGATCGCCGCCCTCCCGCCCCGACGCGATGGAGCCTCACGCCGCCGCCGCCGCAGCCGGAGGAGGAGGAGAGGGTGGCCGCGGCGCGAGCCCCGACACGGGACTCGAAGGTAGTAACGCTTTTTGTTTGTTTTTTTTGCTTAGATCTCCGCGTCCGTACGGCGCGCGGATCTACGCGGGTTGGCGTGACGCGTGAATGCGTGCGTGGTTTTTTTTACAGGGCCGATGTGGAGGCTGGGGCTGGGCGGGGACGGCGGCGGGGAGGGGGACACGGCGCGGCTGCCGGAGCGGCCGGGCGAGGCGGACTGCGACTACTTCCTCCGTACCGGCGCGTGCGGCTTCGGGGAGCGGTGCCGCTACAACCACCCACGCGATCGCGGCGGCACTGAGGTGAGGAGCCGCTTCCCCCTTCCTCTCCCCTTCTCCCCTTCGCGCGCCTCGCGCTTTCCCGATCTGATTCGGTGCGCTTCGATGCGCCCTTGCCCTTGCCCGCGCGCGCGCGTTTGTGTCGTTGTGGGTAAATGAGGCAGCTCTAGATAGATTTGCCATGTGATCGAGGTAGTGGCAGTGTAATCCCCAGTGAGGATCCACTGGGGATTGGATCACATAAAAGTTGTGATTTAGGTAATGTAGTTCTTCTCTAGCTAGAATTGCGTCTGCTGCTCGTTGAGTTTTCTGCAGTGTCTTGCTAGCACTGATCGGGTGGCAACAGCAGAGTTTGGATTGTGGTGTGTAGAGCTGAACCTCGGGGCCCTTGGTTATCCCTTTGGAAGCAGAAGGTCATGACTGCTCCGAAGAGTGCCTTCCTTTCATGGTTAATTCACCATGCCCACTATGCCAATTGTTTCGCTTTGTTGGCTGCTTCAAATTTACTAGTTTGGTTTTATTGTCTCCTTCTAAGTTTACTAGGTCCTACTAAATGCATTTGCTGAGGGCCTAATTCTCCTCTCTCCATTTGGTCTCAACTTATATCGTGTCATGTTGATCCTATAACATAGAAAGTAATCTTTTTTTATTTGGTAGTTGTTAGTTTTCTATGCCAAATGGCAGAAAGTAACATATACAGGTATGACCTTTGGTCATGGAGCTGACAGGTTACTAAATAGTTTTGTTGCTGACGGTTCATATGGTTTTTTTGTGTACTTGTATATATGACTTGGGCCAACAATTGTAGGTAGCTTACATTTGCTGCTTTTATCCTGAATTTTGGTGGATAAGATACTTTATGACTTGTTGGATTTGCAAAAGAATACAACTTTGAGTACTGCTTACTACTTAGCAGTTATGATACGGGGTTGCCCGATCTTCTCGACGTAGGATCAAGATACTCATGTGTAACCTCTCAATTTATAGTGATCCTCCATTGCGAATGCAAGAACAAATACTCTTTAATTCGTGAGAACACACACCTTAGACTTCACAACCACCAAGCGAAGCTCTATCGCGCTTTTAATTTCCAGTGGAAAGATTGAACGATCTCTATTGCAAAGCAATTCCAATTTTCCCCATGATGTGATTTCGGTCACCAAAGCAAAATCAATCTATTAACTGAGATAATGGTGGTCTATTCTTTACAAGGGAGGGGGCAATGGTATTTAAGGCGCCCCTCCAATACCTCATGCACGCCTAGGGCCGACCAGGAGTGGGTATGGCCGGGGAGGCCGAACTAATCACTAAACCGGCCCAAACAACTGAATTACAACTCTTTCTATTATTCTCTAGTGTTCGGGTTCTTTCCTAATCAAATGACCAACCTAATGTGCAAACTAATTACGAAACAAGGTTGTATTCGGTCATTAGAAGGCACACAGTCCTTGGCTCCTCACTGTGCATTGCCTTGGGCTGGGGTCTTAGTCATACGGATGGACTTTCTTGTGTCTTGAACCTGGGCCATGCGCCACCCACATGGACCTTTGAGTGTTGATCCGCATGGCTTCTTGGCCTTGACCGAATGGATTGCCTTCCGCTTTGCTTGACTTGTGCTAGGCCGTGCAAGCCTTCCCCCTTGATGGGTTCAATAGCATGGGCCAATTCCCTTTGGTGGACAGCCACATGAGTTCTTTCTTGCTTGCAAGCTGAATGGTCTTCAATTTGGTGCTCCTCCATTGCTTTGGTCCCAGCCTCCTTCTCGGTTCCAAAGTCTTCGTACTTGATAAACCTGAGAATGCACAAAGTGTTGACATGAGGTAGTCGCCAATTCGCATGTAAATCAAAATTTATTTTACTTAGGAACAAGTTCACATGATAATATTTAATGTGGCTCAATAATTCTTTCCAGTCTGTTATGGTCGGACAGTATTATACGCGACGGCGTAGACATGCGGGTGCGGCAGCTGGGTCTGGACCAGAGGGATCCAACGCGGGCGAGGATGCGGCGAGAGCGACAGCCGTGCCGGATGTGCTACAGGAGGCATCAACCGCCTAAAATCCAGACAGTATAAGATACGGCTTCCTATTTCAACAGATTGCTTTCCAATTCAGTAGTAATAGATATGGTATTAGAGACTACTTTCCTTTTGAATTAGAGATGCTTGTTAGGGGTTATCCCATATATGGGTTACTGGTTTGATCCGGAGAAAATAAGAAAAGCAGAGATTACTCTTCCATCTTCCTCCCTTTTGGCTTGTGCGCCTCTGTTGGCGCACGACTTTGTTCTTGCCGGCACGGTGCCTCCATGCTGCCGGCTTTTCAAGCCTCGCCCTCCCACCTTCCACTCATACAATCTACGTCACCAGAATTCCACACACAACATCTTGGTATCAGAGACCACCGTTGCCTTCGACGTCATGCCTGTTGGCGGCGACGAGATCACCCCCATCGGCAAGAAGCTAGATCAGATCATTGGCCAGTTGGCCACTCTGGCCAATCGGTTGGATCGGCATGATACGCGCCTTGCGACATTAGAGGGGTAGGCTGCAGCAGTAGGGAGGCAGCAAAGCAGCCGTTAGCCTCTCCACTGCCCCTGCGGGCGACTACCGTGGCCGACAAGAAGCCACCTCGCTTTCATCGACTCGAGTTTCCTGTGTTTGCAGGCGACGAGGACCCCATTATCGTGGCTCTATCAATGCGAGCAATTTTTCCAGGGCTAGCGAACGCTCGAGGAGGAGAAAGTCTGGCTCGCTTCATATCATATGACCGGTGTTGCGCAATAGTGGTACTATCACGTGGAATGAAATGAAGGTACACCCAGCTAGTGCTGTTTCTTTGAGATGGTGCACATGCGCTTTGGACCACCATTGTGCCACAACCCTCTCGACGAGCTCATGCATCTTCGTTAGACAGGCACTGTGGCCGACTATCAATCCCAATTTTTGGTCCTGTTGACGCGAGCAAACCTGAGCCCGTAGCAACAAATCCATATGTTCACGGCGGGTCTCCGAAATCTTGTGCATCAACGTCGAGCTTGAGGCGCCACACAGTTTGGACGTCGCCATGAGTTGTGCGCGCGTATGAGTGCCAGATGCAGGTCGCGACGGACACCACCAGGTCTAGTTTGTTGTCCAAATCGGCCGGCACGGGAGTTTTCACAGCACGGCCAGCCGCGCTCACGCCGTCATCACTCCAGACCACACCGCCGCCGTCCAGGGCAAAGCCAGCTGCACTGCCAGGAAGCACGCCCGCGGGACCACCACAGCGGTACATACACAAGCTAACACGTGCACAAATGGATGAACGCTGGCGGCTCGGTCTTTGCTATAATTCACCGCAAGTCTGCAACACGTCTACAAGCAACTTTTTCCATCATGATAGCACCAAACTTTGCTGAATTCGGGACCGATATGGAAGAGCCAACATTTGCCGAACCAGAAATCACCCTTCATGCCCTTACCGGGGTCAGCACGGGCCACACTATGCAGTTGGATATTTTAGTCGGTGACCATCATCTCTATGCTTTGGTGCATTCATGATCAACCCACAATTTTATCAATGACGCGGTCCATGCGCGATTGGGAATACCGTTGCATCCCACGCAGCATATAGTCTCTGCATCGCCATTGCCAATGGTGACTACCTCTTCAGCATAGGATCCTGCAGGCAGCTGTTATTGCAGATCGGATCCGAAGCATTCGGTCTTGATGTTTGTTCCATACCATTAGCCGGATTTGATGTCATCCTCGGCGTTCAATGGCTTGCAACTCTCGGGCCAATCCCATGGGACTTCACCCACCTCTCCATGTCTTTCTGGCGCCAAGCACGCCATGTCACCCTTCACGGTTGGGCTGCATAGGGGTGGCTGTCAGGAGTTTGGCCGGCAACAATGACGAGATATTGGTGACGCTGTTGGCCGGGATTGCCGATTTTTTCTCCATGCCTAGTGGCTTACCGCCGGCGTGCCCCTATGGCCATCGCATTTACCTAGTTTCAAGGACGGAGTCGGTGGCGGTTTGGCCATATCGATACCCGCAGTTGCAGAAGAACGAGCTCAAGTGTCAATGCCAGGATATGTTACACCAAGGCCTAATCCGCGTAAGTACTTCGGCTTTCTCGTTGCCCGTCTTGTTGGTGCAGGACAACACGTGGCGTTTCTGCATCGATTACCGCGCCCTCAATGACAAAACCGTCAATGATAAGTTCCCAATTCTAGTTGTGGAAGAGCTTTTGGACGAACTACGTGGCGCTCGCTTCTTTACTAAGCTTGGTCTCCGTTCCGACTATCATCAAGTCCGGATGTTTTCGTTAAAGGGAAGACGTAGTTGGTCTGTGGGCCTGAGATACCATTTTTGTTTCTGCTATATCTTCTAGGCAGTAAATATTCAGGTTTTTTTTTTTGGTGAGAGAGAAGCAGTAAATCTTCAGTTGAGCTTGGAACGTAGCAAAGAGTTTATCTCCAATTGAATTCTGGGGAACAAATTTTTGCAAGTTTGCATTGAGTGGCAAATTGATTAAGTGCTGTTTTTCAATTCTTTCAAAAATGTAGTTTGGTGGAGGTGCAAAGAATGCAGCAGCATCGGACTACCCAGAACGATTGGGTCAACCTGCATGTGAGGTACGTAAATTGAACAGCTTTAAACTCAAATTTAATTAAATTTCATTCAAAAAAGGAGCATCAGTCAGACACTCGAGCATGCATGTACCAACTCCTGCACACTCTTTGCATGCACCCATTTGGCCATTTACTTTCTGCTCGTCAACTGGCATGCAGGGTGCACAAATAAAAATGAAGTAATAAGTAGCAGGGTGTTAAGCACACTACCCAGTTTACGTTATGCTGGATGGCCTGTTAAGTGTTTGTGCTTATTCTTTTGTATTTTTTACAGTACTATATGAAGACTGGGACTTGCAAATTTGGTTCCAATTGCAAATATCACCATCCTCAGCCAGATGGACCTGTGCAACCTGTTATGTTAAACAACGGTGGATTCCCTCTACGTCCGGTGTGAAAATTCTCTCCTAAAATATTGCTTCTTTTGATAAGTTTTTTCCCCTAACAATTTCTAAAAAGTTGTTGATTCAAATTAAATGCAGGGTGAGAAAGAGTGCTCCTACTATATGAAGACTGGGCAATGCAAGTTCGGTTCTACATGTAAATTTCATCATCCAGAATTTGGGGGTGTTCAGGTGACCCCTGGAATATATCCACCATTACAATCGTCATCTGTACCTTCCCCTCATCTATATGCTCCTCTTGCAAATTGGCAAATGGGGAGGCCGCCTGCGCCTGTAGTTCCTGGATCATACATGCCAGGCTCATACACACCAATGATGTTCTCATCTGGAATGATCCCATTGCAAGGATGGGGCCCTTATCCTGTAAGTATTTGAATTAAATTTTTTATTTTTGACAAAATAAATAGCAGGCATGCAAATGTAAAATGAATTAAGAAAAAGGTCATAACAGCCAACTTGTTTAAAGACATAAAACAAATGAAGACCTTTAATCTAGACTGAAAGATGGAAAATGTGCTCATTATCTTGTAGGCAAGAGCTAAAAGACATTCACTAATGTGTTACCTGAAAAATAGTGGCCAATGTTACAAAAACAATGAAAAGGGGCAAAATAATTGACATATGCGATGATAGAAAGCATTAGAGCAAACAAAGGAAAATCATTTTATAACATAAAAGAGTGGATGCTACACAATAAATGTTGTCCTCTAAGTTATAACTCTTCTGTTTCATACAGGCTTCAGTAAACCCTGTAGCATCAGGTGGAGCACAACAAACTGTTCAAGCTGGACCGGTGTATGGCATAGGCCACCATGGATCTTCCTCTACAATCGCTTATGGTAGTCCTTACATGCATTATTCTTCCTCAAATGGACAATCAAGCAATAATCAACAAGAAGATGGATTCCCTGAGAGGCCAGGGCAGCCTGAGTGTCAGTATTACATGAGGACAGGAGATTGCAAATTTGGAGCTACATGCAAATATAATCATCCTCGAGACTGGAGTGCACCTAAATCTAATTATGTGTCCAGCCCTCTTTGTCTTCCACTTCGTCCGGTGAGTAACCTGAAAAGAGCTTATATGTGTTGTAGGAACTAGTTCTACTTGTATCATCATTATATTTCCCTGGGAGTGGGGTAGAACTTCCATATTTTTCATGGGATTTGAAACAAAGAAACCCAAGTAAGTTTGAACCAACAAAACCAGCCAATTCATGCTTTCTCACTACTATTAAAGCAAGAACAAGTTGCACTTCTACGGTTTTTTGCCAAAAAAAAGAGAGGAGATAATCATATCCACTGCTTGTTGAACCCTCTTATCTACAAAAGCCAATCTATGTCAATAATAATCTTCTCTATCCATATGAGTGACCAATGTTAACATCCCTATTTAATTCCTTCTACATCAATGACCTTAGCATATTAAAGAGATCACACACGGCAGAAGTGTCTATCTAGTATCTGGCCTTGGGGAGTAGCAAAGTTCACCTATTCAGGATGCTGGATATTTGGACCTTCAGTTTTGTCAGAAAATCTAGTCATGGACCGAAAACCATGTGTGGCCTATGAATAGTGTTTTGATTTTGTTAACATTTAGGCCATAATCTCAATGGAACCAATGATTTTTTTTAAAAGCAAATTGAATATAGACGGGTTAAAGAGGCATTGCAGTGTTCCCCGTGGCTGAGTATTGAGGAACTCTGAGCTCATGCCACTGCTCTTAGCATGCTGTGGCATATTTGGTTACATCACACTATTGGTCAGTCAGACAAGTAATATTAGCTCTGTCATCTCTGTAACTTCTGTAGCTCAAGCTTGGTTGAAACTTTTTTTGTTTTTGAAAATAAGATAGTTTGGTTGAAACTTGGACCTACCAAATTACTGAATAAGATATTTTGTTGAAACTTACCTCCTGGGTTGTGAAGCTGTTTGTAACAATCATGATTGAATAAAGCTCTCATAATAGTTCCAACAAGGGCTCTCAATTGTTCTCATAAATCATAAGTTGTTCAAACTAGTACCATGAGGTTGGTTAGTTTGTAGATAAGATTTGGTTTCATGATCTTATGGCATGTACATGTACTCAACAAACCGATTCTTCATTCAAAGCTCTCAAGTGCTTAGTTGTAGCTGTGTCAGGTGTGAAGTTCATTGTCTTTGTCAATAAATTGCTGCACATCAATCAGAGTTTCCTGCTGCATGATGCTTAGAAAAATTGGATATTGGTGATAGAAAACGTTTATTAGTCTTTCCTGTCAATTAAATGCATGGCATGACCTATCAGAACATCCAAGATAATTCTTTAGAGATAGATGGTAGCACTCTGGAGCCTATATGAGATGTAGTCATCAATTAACCATTAGGTCAATTAAAACCGTCAAATATTTTTCGTCTAGTCAAGATCCTCATTGTTTAGGCTTAGAACAATCACAATGAAACCTGCCTTCTGTCCATTCTACTTGGTTGACTGAGCCTACCATTGACCAAATTGTTATGAATATTGTGTGTATATTCATGAGGCCCAAAGGGCAATATATATAGAGAGTACAAGGGGATATACAGATAAATATGTCATATACAGATAAGGAAACCAAGGCATATAAGGAAACAAATAACGGGCTCTGATGCCATGTTATGAATATTGTGTGTATATTCATGAGGTCTAAAAAGCAATATATATAGAGAGTATAAAGAGATATACAGAGGAATATGCCATATACAGATAAAGAAACCAAGGCATATAAGGAAATCAATAACAATCCTATTCTATCCTTAACACAGATGACTATCAAGATGTCATAAATTAGTGGAGATATAGTGTACATTTAGCATATGATAATGGAAAAAAGTAATAGTCTCCAAATCTCTTAGTCAAGTTTTTTTAATGAATAAACACCATATGCTACCTTGGTATTTATATTTTCCAACCAGGATGATTTTCTAGCCTTTTGTTTCTCTGGTTTTGTCCAAGTGGTTAGTTTATTCTACATTTCAGGATCTGCGAAGGTGTGCTTTAAAAGATCCAGTGATGCATATAAGCTTTGAACTGCCCAATGCTCTGCCCTAAGTATTTCATCCTGAGAAAAAGTTAAAGAACAACCTGGTCTTAGGTTCATTGTCCTACAATGCACATACTTGCAGTAGTTAAAGGTCAAAAGGATAATTCATTATCCTGCAGAACCTCTAGTTTGCAGCTTGGTCTTATATTTTATATGAGTTAATTAAAATAATATCCTTTTTGAAACAATAACATTATATCCTGAATAAGGGAAATAATTATTAAAAATGTGATCGACATGATTAACTTGTATTGTCCCTAATGGATATAACTATTAGAAAATGGAGTGATTAAGTTGTTGGCTATGTTTTTGCATCATAGCATGTGCACCAAAGTGCGAAGAACAGTGTTAATCCATCTCTCAATACTTATTGATTTGTAATTTACTACAGATACTGTGTAAACATTGGTATTTTGTCTCGCAAAATAATTCCTTTCCATAAGGTAGTAGTTAGTTCCTGTTTTTGTCTTTTCATGATCAAGAAATGCATACTTCAGTACTGTAACTCTATTTTCTTTTCCCTGATCACCACTCGCCAGGATGAGCTTGATATGTTAACTATTTGAAATGATAGTTCATAGGCATATAATTTTCTGTATCTACTATCATAATGAAAATGCTGATATGATACTGAGTCTGACTGTAGCAGGTAGTCCTAAACTATGCAATTATGTAAGTGTTAGCTTCATGAGAATCAACCCATAATCTATTTTGTTTGCATATAATCAAGATCAATATTTTTTTAACAAAGAAATACATAAAATCTTTACAACAAAGGAATATATAAAATCTTTGCAACATTAATTGCTGTTTGCCCCCTCTAATTGAAGGGCTTAGTTCAACAAAGGCGAGGACTTTATGGGGCCTAATCTGCCTTTTTGAAATGTTCAAGGTTCTAAAAAGCTGTATGCGGTATCGTTCGGTCACACACCTAACAGCGATTATACAGCCTAATCGGCCCGATTACGTGGCCTAATCGGCGATTATTCGGTAACAGGTAGGGGCACCTTTTCCTTGTATACAGGCTAGTATATGGCCTAGTAGACCTGTTTTTAGAATACTGGAAATGTTACTATCTGATTGAACTTTCTTGCATAGTGTAAAATGTCCCATATATTGTGAAAATATCCATTGATAACATGTTTCTTGTTTCCTTTAGTTTGGGATCTTACAATCTCCTTGTTTCCTTTAGTTTGGGTCTTTGGGATCTTACAATCTCCTTGTTTCCTTTAGTTTGGGTCTTTGGGATCTTACAATCTCCTTCTTTAGTTGCAACTCCATAATAATTGTGGTTATTAGTGTCATATCATTGGTTAGTTTGCCATTTTCACAAGGTTTACAGCTCTTACTGAACTTTGTGTTAGGCACGGCCAATGCTCATCATATTTTTTCTACACATTTGCATCCTTCATCTGGAATATAATGTTGGGCATGAACCACGCGTGATACCAGATTTGCTTTAATATGCCAGGAAGAAATGGATTGCACTTATACAGTTAGACCATCTATGTGTTTGTATTTTTTTAAAGAAAGTGTATGCAGTTTCTTACCAAGCTTGCTCTGTTATCTCAATTTGCAGGGTGCTCAGCCTTGTGCATACTATGCCCAAAATGGATATTGCAGATATGGAGTTGCATGCAAGTATGATCACCCAATGGGTACGCTCAGCTACAGTTCACCTGCTTTCCCCCTCTCTGACATGCCAATTGCTTCCTATCCTCTCGGCTTCTCTATTGCGACATTGGCTCAGTCTTCATCTTCCCCAGATCTAACGCCAGAATATATTTCGGCTAAAGACCAATCAGTCAACCAAGTAGGATTGCCAGTGGCAGCATCTGAGCCTGTTGGATCAATCTTGCCCAAAGGGGTCTTCCAGGCAGACACAATCATGCGTGCTCAGACTAATACAACAGCTGGTGGCAGTTCAAGCCCTGGTGGTGGTCGCTGATTTTTCGTGAGCTGAGCTGAGAAATCTCTCAGCACAATTTTTCAATCACAGGTGGAGTTGAATTCTGATTACCCCCTTTCATTCATACAATATTCTACAGCTGCTGATAATGCATTCTATCTTACTCTTTCAACATCAGTTCTCATAGGCCTCTCCAATGTGAATAAAAAGCTGCGGCCTCTGTAGAGAAGGCTCGGCAAGGTGGTTTTCTCTGCCATCTCAATAAAAGCATCGATAGGTTACAAGCAAGCTCGATTCACTTGCAATTTTTGCGTTCTTCTGTTCATCTCTGAAACGGGAAAAAGGTTTTTGAATGTCATGTTCGATGGCGCGCAATTTCCGTCAGTAAATAATTCTCGGCAAGGAAATTTTCACAAGCAGAAGTAACTGGGTTTTGCTCCTCCACCTTCCCAAGTTCTTTCTTTGGTTCTGTATATTGTCACATTATATATCACCAACAGACTTGCGACTTGAAATTACGTAAGTACATATGTGTCCATACTGGGAGCAAGGAACATTGTAACGACTACCGAACGCTTAATTTAATGAAGTCTTGCTTTCATACTGAAACGGTATAGTCGTATTTATGAAGTCAATTTCAGACTTTTGGCATTCTGTTTCATAGGATGCTGCTATTTAGGCCCTGTTTGGATCAGTTTCAGATTCTTAAAAACCAGCTATTACTTCTAGTTTTTAAAAACTGGTTTCTAAGCAAAAATTGATAGAGTGTTTGGATTTCCTAGTTTTTAAAAGCTGATTTCATTTATGATTGGTGCTAATTGACTATTATACCCTTATATTTATTGCTCTTGAACAGCACATTAAACAGCCATGCATGGTCTTTAATGAGGGTAAATGGGTATTTGTGCAAAAAAAACTGGCAAAAGCTGGGTATCAACAGCTTCTTGGTTTTTAAGAATCTGGGAAGGTAGATTTTAAAAACTGCCTCAAAAACTGGTCTGTTTGGATCCCACCCAGTTTTCAAAAGCCAGATTCTTAAAATCTGGGTGGATCCAAACAGGCCTTTAGTAAGAGTGAGTTTTTTCTCTTTTTTTTTGTGCTGCTTATGACTGCTTTGAAATGACAGACTGGTTGCTACTATGCTATAGAACTGCCATCAGATGACGTATTTGCAAAGTCGTGGTTAGATATCACATTCTCAGAGAAATGAGGAAAATAGTTCGTTGAATAAAAACGAAGGGTAAAGCTGGGTTGGTACCATAAAAAAAGCTGAAAATATCAACGCATTCTACAGGTTCAGTTTAATATCACCGTTCCTCTGCTCCGTTCCACGAAATACAACTCCCGTCACTTCTCTGTTCTCAGGTGTAACTTCTTTACCTCTCTCCGTCATCCTCTTCTCATTTCTCATCTGTAAGCCCAACCAAAAATCAAACTCTAGTAGGGAGCATCTTAACATATCAGTAGGGAGCATCCTAACATATCAGTTTATATGCTAAATCAAACCAGCAATTTACAATAGATATAGGTTTACAAATCACAACATAGTTCATAATATTCCACAGTATGAGGTCTAAAAGGAAGCAATTTGACCTTTACAAGCTCAGAATTTTACAAACTAGACATGATACAAAACATAACACATGACGCATAACATATTCTAGTCCATGAGCTTGCTCCTTTTGATTTGTGGGGAGGATGCTTATGCAGCAGCCCTTGCTTCAGCTATCCTTTCTGTAGCAGACCTTGGTGGAGTTGATGCTTCAGCTGGTATCCTCCTTGTTCAAACTCCAGGGCTACTTCGAGTGCTTGATGGGCTGCTATCTTAAGTGCTTTTAGGTCATTTATTCTTGCCCCTGCAGCCAAGAAGGAAATACTTGAAAGTCACATGCATACCAAGAAGGATGAGAAAGAAAAAAGAAGTGAAGTCAAGTTACCTTTTTGTTTTCTTACGGGAGGTGCAGCTTCAGAAAGATCATTCACTAGCCGATTCCCTTGGCTCTCATTAACTACTTGACTATCATTAACTAGTACATTATCATATAAAAAGTGGCTCTCGTTCATTATCTGACTCATTCACTACTGCACCATTATATGAAAAGTAGCTCTTATTTGAGATGATTGAGTAACACTTTCCAACTGACATGACTAGATTTACTTCCTTCTGTGCTCTATTCTTAATAAAAGCCTCTATTAGAAGTGCATCACTCGCCATTCTAATCAAGTTATTCTCACTCCCAACATACCAAAATATTGCCTTCCACCGCGCCACGTCAGCGTATTTGCAAAAAAGCCCCCACAATTTCCGAAATCACATAAAGGTCCTCAGTTTCTGCAAAAAGGTCCTTACTAGGTTTTTTTCCCGAAAACCCCCTCCACTTCACCGAAATTGCATATCCTTTGAAGGATAGCACCCCATAGTTTTCCAAAAGTACGTACGAGTTCTCGTTTCGTTACATACAGGTCCTTACATGTCCTCGATTTTTTGCAAAAAAGATCTTTAGTTTTCTCAAAATTACACATGTGTTCTTGATTTTTTTTTAAAAAAATTATCGCAAATTATCATCTTTTTTACTTCGATCCACACAGTAACGCTGCGTCTTATGCTGCTAGTTAGATACAGGAGGCACGGAAATCGTACTTCAGACCACTTGCTGTGCTCCCATGCATGCAATCCTTGATGGTTGACGCGCTTAATTGATCTCGAAACTACTTGCATGCAGAAAGCTGTAACGCATCTTCAGATCGCAGATAGATCGAGCAAGCAATTAATTGACGTGAAAGTTGACGTACTTCATGTAAAGATAGATATCGAATACTCCATTCCTCACTTTGTTCGCACTACTGTACATAGGAATGCATTTGTCAAGCTCGTAAGAAGCTTCATAATAAAGGACAAAAGATTAAACGCACCAGGTATAGCGACGCGCACCAAATCTTTATGTACAACGTCTTAACGAGCTAGCTAGCTGGGTTCGATTCCAACATATATTCCATGGCACTTTCCAGGAAGAACAATCAATTAACCATATAAATCATCCTTGCTAGATAGGAGATTAGCACGAATCCGGGTTCTTATTAATTGTGGGCTTTCATGACGCTCGGTGCTTAATTATTGTGGAGATTATGGGTTCAAATTAACCCACAAGAGCTATATAAACCGAGTGTTTCCCTGTACTAAGAAAATATAGGTTTTTACCAGTGAGGACAGGACTACAGGAGAACTATCTATATATTAAAGTAAGTGTTCCGCAAGACTAAAGAAATAACAAAATTGAAGAAAAATACAGAGAAAAACGAAGCCCACTAGAAACCACGAGAACTACGTATCTTGTGCTTTAAGTATATATATGTTTGTGCTACCTATGTTCGCACTCCTGGGAAAATGATCCAATTAGTCGTGAAAAATTATGAAAAAAAATTATTTAGATAGGGCGTGATGTAATCAAGAATCCTGCAACATTTCAACAGGAAACACGATGTCTATCAGGAGGAACAAAAAAAGAGACAAATTTCAATGACCGAACGGTAGCTTTATCTTTTTCCTTATTATTTTGGATTTTCTTTTCAGCAGAATTTGTCTTTTTTTTGTTTATCAGTGTGTAGATGGAATTTAGGTTTGAAATTTTGTGTATGTACTGATTTTTTTTTTTTGGAATTTTTCATGATTATCTGGTCATTTTTTTGAGGAGTAGGAGCATAGATAGCGAGACATGCTGGGAGCCTAGGATATGTTCTCTAGAAACCACTTGAAACTAGCTAGGGTGTTTTTGTTACGAACTCTCATGTGCTCCCACCACCATGAACACCCCGGTTGTAGCAGGCTGGACAGCTGATCGATAATTAACTTTGCTAAATCTGAATCCGATAAATGGAACCCTAGCTAGTTAGTTAGCTAGCTGGCACGAGGTTGATCGTCAAAACGCAGTGTGAAACGTGGAGAAGCCTTGCTTTTGAATAAAATGTCACATCTCGAGCTTCATTGGAGACTTGGATAGCAGTAACTTGTGGTAACTAGCTACCATGTATCCTAGTCACACCACTGGCAGGTCAGAACCTACGTAGCACTGTTAGGTAAAGCTTGCCACCATATATTCTCAAACAAAAAAAAGGGAGAGAATCAATCACACAAAAGATGTATCGATCATTCGATCGACTAGTCAGCTAACGTACCCATGCATGAATAAAGATATTAATTATATGTAGACGATCGACGAGCACGTGTTCAATTCGTCAAGAATAGTTAGGCACGAGGTACCCTTTTCAGCTATATAGTCTCTCTCTGATTTGCATGGTTAATCGTGTGGTCGGGCGTAGGTAATTTCAAACAATGTTTATAGTATTAATTAGCATACTATGTATGATTAGTGCTAAGATGGATGAAAAATTAATGAAAAAGAGAGAGAAATAGTGTCTTATACAAGACATTACTTGAGCACGCAATCCAATACAAAGATATTAGCTAAGACATCTATGAGGGAAATGATGTCTACCATGTTACAAAGGTGTGCCACTGCATTAAACAATGCATTAGGGAGGGAATTAAAAATAAATATTAAATTACAGTATTGATTAATGATAAACATTGTGCATTAGAAGGATGATGTCTAGCCAGATATCTATATAAGATGGTAATATATAGATATTGCTATATAGTGTCACCATTAAGAATGCCCTTACGTGCGTATGCACATGTCGCATGCATGCGTACGAGATCGATCGAATACGATTCCCAGTTTGAATTTCTCCATCTCGATCGGCTGGAAGTATGCAAGAGCCAGCTCAGTGGCGGAAAGTGTCATTCACAAGTTGGTGCACTCATTGTCGTAATGATCCAGTTGGTTCTGGCTTATGGGGAACAAAAGTACATATACTAGTCAGATATATGGTGCTGATCACAATGCAAGGGCAATTTGAAGTGCAGTGAAATTAGTCAAATTAATCGTCATCCGATCGGATCGTACACATTTGTCCAGCCATATTCAATGGCTAGACATTTCGACTTACTTTTACAAAAAAACATGCATGCATGATAATTAGCAAAACCGAAGAAAGAAATACATACCGTCGGATTCTTTTTTTGCTTTGTTTTGTTCGTACGTTAGCGATGGCATTGAATATTGATGTGCTAGAGATAATCCAATACGATCGATGTGAAAAAAGAGAATAGTACGACGTGCATGCACGTGATTCTTAAGTGAACGGGTTGACATACTTGATAGTATGATCTACGTCCCTTCAATTAACCATGAACTAATAATTTGAAATGGCTAGAGAAGAAAGCTAGCTTGTGCGGAAGTGGTTTTTTTTTCCTCTCTCAAGGGATCATCTCCCTGTCTCATTGGCCGTCTAATATCTTCTTTTTTTACCTTCAGATCCGTGCATGTATATTTTGGAGAATAGATAATACAGAATCTCGAAATAAAATGGATGGTAGATAAGAGGATGTCTAGCTCCTTAATAGGTAAAAAGCTTTTCCCTAGCTTGTGCTGACTGTTGTGTACTTGTACGTGTGTTCGTTATTATTTCGTGCCAACTTAAAAAGCTATTACCTCAAAAAGATCACTTAATAAATCCAACATATTTACCATGATATACGGATCAAACTTGTGAGTGCTACCTCTCAGCTCAACAACAAGTAATCTTAGCGACTAAGCAGAGGAAGTAGCATTTCGTGGCTTAAAAATCTCCAGCGCTATTGATTAATGCATAGGTTGAGGAGCGAGATTTCATGACAACTTTTTGCATATTGGTTTAATTAATTTGAAAAGCAACTTTAGCACACTGAAACATTTCTTTTGCGGAGCACATTCCTGTTGTACAGTACAATCAAACCGGCCTTGATAAAATAAATCTGTGCCAAATTTAGGGATAGACGTGTACCTATCCAACAGACGGTGCCAAATTAACGTGACATCACGTACGCACTATCTAGGAAATTAAGATAAGCCAAAACCTCTCTTCGCAGCGGATGCTTGAGCTCGTCAATAGGGAAAAGCAAAGCAAAGTAAGATTAATGTCGTCCTGCCGTACACCAAATATATACTTGACAATGAGCGAGTATCAATTTTGTTCCAGATAAAAGGCGATCTTAGCTCGATCGATCGGCCAGAATTCCCTTTCACGAAAAAAAAATTTGTTCTTCCAGAAGATGAGCACGTACAGCTCAAGTTCTCGTGTGTGATGGTTAAGTAGTAGACTATGGCTAGACTATGGCAAGTGAATCGTATTCGATGCCCTAGCTCTTGAGAATTAGGCTCTTTATGTTTTCTTTTCGGGAAAAAGGTAGTAGGGTTCCTCGCACAACATCAAAAATTTTTCATTTTCATAGCGAAATACTTATATATCCATCATCAAATTATATGACTTTATCGACTAGTTTATTGTTATGATCCAAAGCTAGATGCATGAGCATTTCGTAGCTACGTCTCCCCATTACAATTAACCAACCATTTCCCTCCAACATCCCATATATTTTCTCTTTTTTACGTGTCACGACCGTGCTGCGACACGTGTTTTAAATCTCGTGATCTCAGGCTGATCGATCACCCTTATTCTCAACATATATAGCATATAGTTTTTTCTTCTTTTTGGAGGCTGTAGATCGATGTGCATGCATGCACAGCACTAGCACATTTCCCCGGCCCATTAGAGATATCCGTGCACAGTAGTGTGTGCGTACATCTTTTCCTTCTTTTCAATCTTTCTTTTCGCAGATATATTCCAGGTAGCTTATCAAGCACATAATATTGGGGAATAAGAGAGAATCCTTAACTAACACACGCAGATACATATATTCTCCCGCGCGCACTCAAGTTTAATCTTCGTTCTTCTCTCCCATCCCATCTACTACAGCATCTTCCTGACCTAACTGCGACCCCACACTACAAATTAAATATGTTCTTCCCATGAACGCATGTTATCGTAGTAGCTACGTCTGCGTCACCATCCACCTCCTCCAGCCAGTCGATTTGGACATCAATGTCCCCAAAATATATCTTTGATCACATACTTTTTATTATAGTATATTAATAAAAACTGATAAAATTATAATATTATGGAAACACTTTTCGAAACAAATTTATATGTACTATTCTCATGTGTCCAATCTAAATATCTATGAAGATATTAATTACCAAAATTTAGAATATTTGATTATATTACGTATCACAAAATAACTTCTCTTTATGACCTACTAGTACGGTAGTATGCACGCATAACATATCCATGTCTACCCCACACCATCACCACCCTATCTAGCTATCTCAAGCTTCGTCCATCCATCTATATATACACCCCTTAATCTCTCTCTCCATCCATCCAGTAACCATCCATATCGATCTCACATCATCTCCAGTTACGACCTATCTTTCTCTTCCTACCTAGCTAGTTTCTTGAACTTCTCTCCCTACAACAGCAAGCTACATATAGGTATACATAGTTGAGAGGAAGGGGAGGATGTCGGGCGTGTGGGTGTTCAAGAACGGCGTGGTGCGGCTGGTGGAGAACCCCGGGAGCGAGCAGTCGTCGACGGTGCGGCGGAAGGCGCTGCTGCACACGCCGAGCGGGCAGACGGTGTCGTCGTACGCGTCGCTGGAGACGAAGCTGACGGCGCTGGGGTGGGAGCGCTACTACGAGGACCCGGCGCTGTACCAGTTCCACAAGCGCGGCACTCTCGACCTCATCTCCCTCCCCAGGGACTTCGCCAACTTCTCCTCCGTCCACATGTACGACATCGTCGTCAAGAACAGGGACTCATTCCGGGTCGTCGACGCCTAGCCGAGCTATTCATTCATCGGCTAGCTAGCTAGCTTGTTGACGGTGATCTCTGATCTAATCACTTCTTGTTTGACATGCATGCATGCATGTTTGTTCCTGGTGATCAGTTGTCTGTGTGTTGTTTGGTACGTGTGATCGAGTGCAGTGTGATATATCACTATATAGATATGCTTTGCTTAATATCGTCGTCGCCGTAGCGTGTTACACACGTGTGCGAGTGCTGAGGAGTAGTAGTAGTGTGGCTGATATATAGGTCTTTTTATATAGCTCGATGATCGATCAGCTATATATTGATCAATCAGTTGTTTGTGGTGTATGTGTGCATGCTTGGGAGTGTAAGATTGGTTCTGATGTAAACTATACGTGATGACTATATATGCCCATACATTTGTGCTAGTGGCCATTGATTTGCATTTTCCATACATTACATAAGAATTATCAGTGCTTTGTTAAGTTATGGAGTAACTAAAGCTTGCTTATGCTCGATCGAGTGAACGCGTGACCAAAGGCATGTATGCATGAATGAGAGTTGACCCCAGATCGATATGTTTGTCAGATCAGGTACATGATATGCATGCAGTCTAGTTGGGCGCGGGCAGCCTGCATCCAACATGCAATGCTACAATATATACACCCACTGTCTGCAAGCAGGGATCATATCAGAAGTGGTGCTCTCATGCACTGATTCATGAGCAGGCATTATATATCCTAGAAATGCAGATGTGTTACTTCTGTTAACTCATGGCACTCAAGCATATGTCAAGACGTCAGATGCACTCCCTCTCGTCCACAAACACAAAATCAAGTTGTTTTAGATATCGACACGGTCCCAAAATACAACTTTGATCACTAATTGCGATTATAATATAGTTTTAAAACCCAACAAAATTATAATATTATAAAAGTACTTTTAAAGACGAATCTACACATATAATTTTCATATATCTAATCTAAAGATTTAAGAAGATATTGATAGCCAAAGTTTCTAAAATTTGACTACGCGCATTCTAAAATGACTTATTTTTGTGAATTGGAGGGAGTAGGTGTATAGAGTGTATGTATAGGTTTAGTTTGGACAGCGATCCTATGAGACCATGTGAAAGTCAACCTGTAGTGTGCACTACTACAGAAAGCCGTATTATAGACGGTTCAAAAACGTCATCACAGATGGTTTTCTAAACCGTCTGAATTTATGGGTCAGTGATAATCCAAGATTATCACAGACGGTTTTTGAACCGTCTGTGGTGTAAATATCACAGACGGTTTGTAACTAAAAACCGTCTGTGATAGTTGATAATCACAGACGGTTTGTAAGTAAAAACCATCTGTGATAGGTGATAATCACATATGGTTTTTAACTAAAATCGTCTGTGATTATCACCTGTCACAGATGGTTTGTAAATAAAAATCGTCTGTGATTATCTGCTATCACAGACGGTTTTTAGTTACAAACTGTTTGTGATATTCTTTTCTACCCCTAAATCTATTTCTGTTTATTGGCTAGCCTAAGGAAATGCTAGCCATGCCCTCTGAAACAAGCAAATCAACATGTACATGTATATATACAATTCACATCTCAATTCATTTCACAAATATAAACATCTAATTCACATCTCAATTCATTTCACAAACATAAAACATTCAATTCACATCGCACTTCATTTCACAAACATAAAACATCCATTTCACGAATCAATTAATTGAAATGAAATAAAATATCCATTAACAAATACACAATTATAAAAGATCTACATTGCATTTGCACTTAGATGGTAACATTGCATTTTTTATTGCTCTATCACTCCGGAATCGAGGTCTCACGAAAGGAACAGATCCATAATCAACGAACTTGTCAGACTGCACAAGCAATACTATTCCAAAATTCTGTCTTTTTCTGACTTTTTAGTTTTTTTGCCGATTCTTTTTTCTCGTATTCGTTTACGTTGTCTGTGATGGGTTAACTTGTTTTTTCTTTTTTTAAATTTAGTTACGCCAAATAAGCCATCATCAGCTACAGTGTAATTTCAGCCAGTTACAGTGCAATTTCAACCATAAACCAGCTTATTTAAGCTCAACCAAGTGGCACCCTAGTCGTCGTTCTCGGTACTTACATATCCATATGTAGCCTCACTTTTTTTTTAGCAATATCTAGCCTGCTTTTTTCTTCTTTTTGAGAGAGAGGTAAATCCGATTGAGAGCTGCATTGACGTTTTCAACGGCAGAGTATGCTCTCGCGAAGGGAGGTTACCAGAAACCCTGGGCATACAAGACGCTTCGCTTTCCACACGGTACCATCAGTTAAATTACAAGCAAATTTATTTTGCGCTGAAGTATATTCACAGCCCTGTCTGAACGCAACAATTAAGGACGCGAAAAGCAGTAGATAGCTAGCTAGCTCTCGTACGTGCCTCCGCAAGAACACATGCGATAGCAGATCTGTCATCGATCCCGCCTGTTCAAAGCTTTCACCATGCAACTCCTTACAATCAGACTCGATAACAATTTCATCCAAGCCCAGCCGATCGACCAGCCTGCAGAAGGATGCCATCGCGAGGTAGTGCCAGCGCTTCAAAATTAAAAATGTCAGCTGAATGTCCATATTTTTGCAAAGATAGAAAAAACATATTATCATAGCACGTGGAGTTAATATTGTTGAGAATATCCTTCGCGTCCTCGGTTTTGCCGTGTAGCCGATAAAACTCTACTTTTTATTAGATAATTTATAGGTGGTGGAATTTGGCTTTTTAGTATATTACTTTTTGCTATTTTTGTTAGAAATTTAAGGGTTTTGTTTATTTTGACTTATGCTTCGGTTTCTCCAAAAATTGAAATAAACAAAATGACTTTTTAAAGCGGCTTCTCGGAAAAGCTCCTCCAAACGACTTTCTGAGCTAACCGGTATATGTGCTATCTGCGTCAGCGTCTCTACTGTTTACTATGTTCTCGAAAAACACAGCCAAAACTATTAATCGTAGCTAAAAAAAGACATTTTTATGAAGATGCAAAGAGGAGTTAAGGAGAACAGATAAATCACTTCTATTATCATTTCCTTTTAAATAGATAAGAATAAAGGATCAGATCGAGATACCAATACGTACTTGGAAGTGCCATCGCAGCGTCTCCGGGTCGAACAAACTCGATCCGGCCGTTAATTGTTTGCGCAGGCCTGAAGCCCTATCCGTCGTACATGCCCCGCAATTCGGCCCGATGATACATGTGCCATGCACGGCCCACCACAACTCTAGATGAACCCACCACAACTCTAGATGAAGAACATGAGGCGGAATTAGAATAAAATTGATCAAAATTCACTATTTTACTATATATATATAACAATATATATATTTTTAAGTAATATTATGCTACATAGTAATGTGTTCAGTAATTTTTAGCATTAATACTTCAATATAATTGATCGTAGTGTATAATAATAAAGAAATAGTGATCGAATTGTTTGCCAAAATGAAGAAACCCAACAAAAATATTGGTTAGTTTTAGTAAACTGAAGGAACTAAGGACAAAATCACATACACAAATTGGTTGGCATCGGTAAAATATATCATCCAACCTCAATGGTTGATAAAAAGAGAACAACATTACTTAAAATTTTCAAGTAAAAAACTATAAGTAAATGCATTACCTTGTAGTAGTTACATTCTTTTAAATTTATACGTAGCCACTGCTGTCCTGTGGCCGGATGGCAGACATCCTGCAAACCCACCACCAAACGGCAGAAATATTCTTTTGCAAATGAGCTAAAAAAATATGACATTTTATGTACAGCGTCCTGACATAACGTAGTTAGTTGTATAATTTTTGACAATTTTATCTGCTGTGAATATTGCTCAAAAGTTCATACGATTTTGATATTTGTAGGAGTTCTTACATATAGCAAACGAGCTCAAAAAATTATAAAATTTTGTGGGAAGCCTCCCAACATAGTCATAGTAATTGTATAATTTTTTACAAATGTTATGTGCTTTAAATTTACCACATTAATTTATGTTAATTTAATCATGAAATTAATTATGCTCAACATCTTTTGTAGAAAATTACATGAATTAACGTAGCAAATTTAGAGCTTATAAAATTTGCTTCTAAATTTGCAAAAAATTACACAATTACTATGACTATGTTGGGAGGCTTCCCAAATTTTTTTGTAATTTTTAAAATTAATTTGCTATATGTAACAATTTGTACAAATATCAAAATCTTACAAATTTTTGAGCAACATTCACAGTGGATAAAATTACAAAGTAGACTATGTCAGCACAGCTAAGTAGACTATGTCAGCAGGATGTACATAAAGTTTCATAATTTTTTTACCTCATTTGCTATATTTAAAAATTCAAACAACAGTAAGAAAAAAGTAAATTAAGGCAGGTAATTAAGCTGGCTAATCAGTCGGCTTAATCACCTGCCGCTTTGCCACGAGACGACAGACCCCTGCCGTCTACTAATGGGAGGGCAGGCTGCCTGGTGTCCAGCCACGGGATGGCAGTGGCTACACGTTAGCCCACAGGCATTGCCGTCCGGCCACCAGACGGAAAAAATGCCATTTTTATCAATATGCTAGACATACAACCATTTTATAAATGCAGTGAAAAACAGTGCCAAATAATTCATCCGGTTATGTATGTACCTAGACATGCATACACTACAATTCTTGGGTTCAAGGACATTTTTTAAACAATCCGAATTTTTGAAAACAATTTAAATTTCATTGAATCTTTTTTTGTTTGATTCTTGCTCTATCCAGCATCTTCCTCACTCATTTGTGCCACCTTTTTCCCTGCCACTCCATATCCTTCGTCCATTTGTGCGCAGCCTCGGCCGTAGCCACTGTTCACCGTCCGAAAGTATCGCCACTGCAAAAATCTCGGTCAGCCACTGCCTTCTTGATTCAAGGGTCCTACCTCCTCGATGGTAGCGTCTCTAACACCCCATTAGTGTCCCCTACTAGCTATCAAGCCTGCCAAAGCCAGGAAAGTCGCCGTCATAAGTTTTTCTCTCTGCCGACCTCTTTCGCTGCAACCTTCAGTTGTCTCAATCCATTCCCCGCTGCCACGTCTCTACCACTCACCCTCGGTCGTACGCCTCGCCAGCCCCATCCTTGATGCCTCTTATTTACCCACTTGATTCACGATGAAGCTTCTGGCCAAACTTGGCCGCCGTCTCCCTTGCCCTATCTCACAACCAACCTGACACATCCCCTGTCTTTTGACCATCGCCTTGCATCGCCCAAGGAGCACTCTGCACGAGGTGCCACTCATCGTGCCGACCTCACTCGCGCCACTTCTGAGCCGCGCTCCGCCCTCCCGCGCCCTCCAAAACCCTGTCGCCACCGCAGTCCATTTCGCTCTATCTCTGCTCTCATCCTCTCACAGCCGACTTGACATGCCTCTGACTGTTTTTGACCATTGCAATGCTACGTCCGAGATAGCATATACCTCCCCTCTGCCAGCAGCGTCGTGCCTTCCTGCGCCGTCTTGACCCCTGCCTCACACCGCCGCCACCTTTGCCTTGCCCCTGTGCTGAATCGCCATTCTCGCCCTATTTAAACCTCCAAACCCCTCCATTCAAAAGCATCGGTACGTGAGGTGAGCCACCCACCCTCAATTTCTCCGACGACCAAAGCTCTGCCGGCGATCACCGAAAAATCTGAAGTAAGCTCAAATTTCCATTCCTTCTATTCAGCCCATCCTTTTTCAATTGATTTGGTCTGCAGCTTCCTCATGCCTGTAGAAACCTTGCCGAAGCTTTGCCCTAACCTCCTGAGCCCCCTGCTGTGCTGGCACCTTTTGTTTGCCACCTGACCATGATGCCCCGCATGGACATCCTAACTCAGCCATCCCCGACCCAAACCACCACACTCCAAAGCTCCCCTACTCCTAAAGATGCTCTATCACAAACGCTATTGTCCTCTTAACCCGCCATTAACCCCTATGCCATTTAAAAGTCTCGAGAAGAGAAAACCTCACCACCAATGCTCGCTTGACTTCTAGCCATTCCTGAGCCCAAAAATAGAATCCTTGTGGCCCCAAGAACTCATCCGTGGTCACCAATTGTTGTTTCAACCACGAAATCTCCTATTGCTCCACCACTTGAATTCTCTGACTGCTCCACTACTTGAATTCTCAGACCGCTCCACCTCTTGAAATCCCCGACCACCTTGTGATCGACAGAAACTTCGACAGCACCGCTTTGAGTCTTGAGCAACACCACTCGTACATCGTCCGCTGCTTTTAAGCCACTCGAACACCATCCGATGCTCTTAAAACCGCTCGAACAACGTTCGATCTTTTAAGCCACTCGGATGCTTCTGACTGCAACAGTGTTCTTCCGACTACGGTTTACGACGATGGTGCCTTCGACCATGGCGCATCATCTCGATGCTACGACCACGGCTTCATGCGTACATGGACTCTTTGGCTGTCTTCGTGCTTGATGTCTTTGACTGCCTCGTACTCGGAGCTACATTACTCAGTATACAGTACTTGGAGCACAGTACTCAAAGCCTCCAACTTCGACTTTCGCAATTTCAACTACTGCTTCGACTATAGCTTCGACCACTGCCTCGACCATGACTTTGAGTGTGGCTTCGCCCACAGCTTCTACGACCCCTTACAATTCATCAAAATTAAATCTAACAATCTCCGCAGCTACTCGGACGTCATCTGATCTCACTAGCAACTCGTACACCGTCCGATCTCCGTAGACTTTGCACTCGAAAACAAACCTCAACCATCCACCCAACTTCGCAATCGTGCTCGAAACTGCTGAATACGATTACTCGGGAGTCATTACGACCACGCTATGGTTTACAACCACACTAAATACTCGGTCTTAGTAGTCGATTACGACCATGTCTTCCAGCTCCACAAACACATCCACTCGTAAGCAAGATTTATGCCAACAAAAGCACCCGAGTACTTGTAACTCCTTTGTTCTCCGAGTACCCAGTGACAACCCGATAAGGACCAAACCCTTTGTGAACAATAAAACCCGCGATGAACAGTACCGAGCCTCGTTATCGTTCATGAAACCTCAAAATACATATGTACATCTATTTCAATCATTTCGAGCCTATCTATCCATTCCTCGTCTCTATTTTCCTATACCAAACTCCTATAATCCCCAAACCAATTTTATTTGAATTTTTGGATTTTATTTCTTTATTTTCTTCCTTTTATTCCTAGCTTAGTCCTTCGAGCATGGAATTGATTTATTTTGGTTTACAGTAGCACACGACACTGAAGATCAACCAGTCCAGGAAGGAGAAGCTCAAGTACAAGCACAAGACTCAGAAGAATATGAAATCGTAGAATACATTGATCCGCAAGGTAAGTCTTTGATCATATTGAACCTACATTCCTTTAATTATTTATTTTTCAGTATTTTCATTACATTATTTGTGCACTGTTATTTCTTGTACAATAAATGTGTAGAATGACATAATATTAGCTAATGTCCTACCACCTGAAAAAGACCTATTTAATTTGATGGCTATATTCACCTTGACAAGACTTAGTAATACTAATATATATTATTTAAATAATCATGGTAGACTAGGAACTCAATTGTTTTATACTATTAAGAGACTTGGCACTTTGCCGGTAGAATTTCAAAAGTGGTTTTAGGGTAAGGAGATATCATGGGAAGCCACTAGATGGAAGGATGCCATGACCTTATTTTAGGGTGGAGGCTTGGACTGGAAAGGTGGTAGTACTGATGGGCACTAAAACAAGGGTTTGTGGATAGAAATTGCCTCGGTGAAAATATAAGGACTAGAGCCTTATGCCAAGTAAAGAATTTTATGATCGCTCAACCATAAGCATTGATTCGTCAAACCTGATTTAGTAGCTGCTCAAGTTCGATAGAATATCTGCAAAGGGTAGAGGGAGACTGGGAGAGTTTTGTTGGTGTGGGAGGGGAAAACCATACTTAACAAAAGTAGATAGTAGGACCACTTCAAATCAGGCAAGACCGTGAGTCACTTGAGTTTGTTTAGAAATAGTTCATACTGGGTAGATGCTATATAAAGAATTGAGTAGTGAAAACCTTACTTTCTTAACTCTGTTGCGGGAGTTAGGGAATCTTGTGGGTAAAACTATGCAACTCTACAGAGTCATTTATTAATAGTATTCGAATACGCCATGCTTCCAGTAAATGAAACTGTGTTTAATGGGTGATTCCAATAGCGAAGCATAAGTAGATTTGGAAATGATTTGACAATATTGAAGTCTGGTAATCAAGTTTTGAAACTCCAATTCCTTAAGAAGTTATTGTTCTTTTATATTTAAAATTATTTACAAATAAAACTGCATCCATAACTACTTAATAAAACTACTATATCCCCATCCTTTGAAAATCCTGGCATGAAATTAAATAATGTTTCCTCATATAACTTGTTGAGTACGGTTGATTGTACTCAGTCTTGCGTCATTTTACATCAACATAGAGATCAAAAGAAGAAAGAACGTTACAAGTTTTCGTGTTAGGGTTACGACCACACTCAAGCGTTCATGTGGAGTTTTCTTGGGTTTTTCTGATAGTGAGTTAAGTTTTGGGTTTGGATGTCCTTATAATTGTTAAAATTGACCGTTAGGTCTTATTTTAATCAAATTAACTTTTAAAATATTTATAAGTAGATATAATATTTTTTTTTGTAACTGAACTCCTAAAATATTACGAGACATATGATGGCCTTGTTTCTAAAAACAGCGGCGTTACAATTTCACAGTTAACAATTGTCGCGCCCAATGTTGGACGCAACAATTCTTTATTTCGGAGGAAGCTGTGAGCTTGCATTAACTGAAAACAGTCCGGTTTCAATCATCTTGAAGTCTATGAACTAGAAACATAGTGCTCATAAGAGCAAGTATTATAAGAGGCTGTAAGCTGGCTGTATGCTTAGATGGAGGAGAGAAAAAAGGAGAGAGAAGAGAGGTAGGCTGTAAGCTTACAGCCAGCTGAAGCACAAGAACCAAGAAACTTTGTGAGAGGAAGGGGTAGGTCATACAGCCTTCAGCTGGCTGTAACTACTATATAAGTAGCCTGATAAGTGAGCTGTAAGTATCCATACAACCAGCTGAAGGCTGTATTATAAGACTTGCTCTAAGCTGCCACTATTGCCAACGCCAATGATACCGTACATCTGTGGGGTCATTCCGCAAGGTTCCACTTGTCAAATGACCTACCTTACGTAGTGGAAATACTAGATACTTCTCATTGAACGAATCAAAAGAAATACCATAGCATATGTCGATCGACCCTGCCTGTCATACCCTGTTTAAAATAGTTTTTACTGATAATTTTTAATTATGATGGTTAATTTTTAGCTAAAATAGAGGTATTATAGCAGTAGTTAGTCTTTGACTGAAACATTTAATTAAAAGAAATAAAGAAAATGAGAGAAAATGAACAAAGTAGTTATATCTCTACAGACAATATTCATAATGACTTCCAAGCTTCGGAAAGCTAGAAGGCAGAAGTCAAATGACATATTTTTTTGGTTTTAGTAGCTTTTAGTTTTTAACTTCTCTTAAAACTTATTATTTATTAGATAAATAAGTCAATTAAAAGTCATAAGATAAAGCTAAAAAAAGACAGGTTCACAGGCCGTTTTTAACAGAACCGTACACATATCACCTGTAACTCAAGTTTCATCCATGCATCCATCCATCCTAGCCTTGCATGCGCTCTCCTCCCTCAGGGGCCCATGTACGGTTACAGCCCAGTGCTGCCTAATATTTCGGCCCATATACCACATCACATCCAACTGCCCCTCCTACATGGTAAGATTACCGTGAGATCAAAACCTACTGCTTATTTTCATGTCCTGAGATCATCAGGAGCTTGAAGGCTGTAACCAACGCCCAGGACATGGTGCTTGTGTATGTACATGATCTTGTACCCGAATGGGCAAGTCAGTAGATCTCTTCAAACCAAACGAATGGGTGGGTTAATTAGTTGGGTTTTTCTTTCCCTGGGGCACGTTTGCACGTGTCGTCACAAAGTCACAACCACCATATGTTGATAGGTTGCAGGCGACATGCATCTCGTTTTTGTTGAAAAGGAAACGAGCGCTGAATTGATGCCTCTGCCGGATCGATGGCGACACGTAAATTGCTCGCAGGTAGGATGGATCGGAGTGAGTACGGCATGCTCTTTTAGACTATAGCGACCAGCTTTTATCTGTGCCTTTTCCGATAGCAATGAACATACATATATCAATATAGACAGTACATATAATTTTAAACTCAGAAAATTATTTGAAAAAATCTTCCTTAAAAAGCAACATATTTATTTCAACTTTGAAAAAATCATAAGTAGAAAGGCCAAAAGAAAAGGCACTACCTACTCCCAATCAATTAGTAATCAAGCAGCAGCACCTCGACGGTCTAACTAAGCTCTGAGATGGAGATGGACTGTAACACCCCTATTTTTGGGGAGCGTTATGAATCCCTCGCAACCACTCAGAATTGTTCAGTTGCGAGTTACATCATTCGAGTGAATAACATTGCCAACACAAGCTCAAATACAAAAGTCGACTTTATTACAATAAAAGGGCTTAAAGCCAGTTTCACAGTAGGGCCGACGGCCTTCAGATATATTACACAAAAAGAGACACCACAAGCATACTTGAGCGGAGAACGACCCTAATCCCAAGCTTCTTCCATTTCATAGAACACCACTTCTTCATCTTCGCCTGGCTCCTCAAAGTTGACAGTTTCTGTTTATGTTTTTAGCAAGTATGAGTACAACTACCGTACTCAGCAAGTCACACGGAGTTTATCATTAACTATATGCATGGAATATCAAATGAAGGGATAACAGGTTCTTTAATTGGGTAGATGCAGTTTTATTTAATAATCAATTAAAAACTTGAAAAGTAACTTCATTAAGGTAAAGGGTTTTCAAGCGTGATTAACAATATTCCACATCTCAAACCATTCTCAACCCTACTTATGCCTTCTTGTTGGATTCACCCATTAAACACACTTCATTCACGGAAGCACGGCGTATTCGAATACAATTATTTCATGACTCTGCAGAGTTGCCCTGCTTTACCCACAAGATCTTTCAACTCCCGCGACAGAGTTAAGAGAACAAGGTTGTTCACTGCTCAATTCTTTATATAGCCTCCACCCAGTAGGTCCTAATTCCCCATAAGCTCAGACGACCCCACGGATCTCATCCGACTCATAGCAATCCTACTGTTGTATGGTTAACCACCTCCCATACGAACTCACCCTCGGACTCCCCCCGTCAGTTGCAGAGGTTCAATTGAACTTGAGTAGTCATTAAACCAGGTTTGACAAAATCAACGCTTGTGGTTAGGCGGATGCTATGTTCTTTACTCATCATAAGGGTCTAGTCCTTATATTTTTCTCTGAGGCATTATCCACGCACAAGCCTATATTCAGTACACCCTGTACTGCCACCATTCCTCAACTAAGCCTCCACCCTGGGATAAGGTCTTCAGATCCACGATCCTCGCTTACCCTAGATCCATCTTTTCAAAACTCTAAACAAATGCTAAGATTCTTAACAGTGAAAAGATTTTTAATGAATTCCTAAACTACCATGTTTATATCACTAGTATATTTAATACTACTATGTTTGTCAACATGAACATGGTCATCAAGTTAAACGGGGCATTTTCAGGTGGTAGGTCGTAACTAATAAATCATGTCTTCTAAACAGTATTTATACATAAAATAATGATTTAAACATATCATAATGAAAATACTGCTAAATAAATAATAACGACAAAATAGCCTCAACATGATCAAAGTATGCGCGACTTGCCTTGCGAGTCTATGATTTCAACGAGTTCAAACTCCTCGGCGGGCTGGACTTGAATCTGGGCTTGTGCTTCTCCTTCTGGCTCCTGTGCAAACTCGACTCCGGAAGCTAGCGCAAATAAAATAAAATAATATTAATTCTGTGCCCGAAGGAATGAGCGAGGAATAAAGAAATAAAATCCGATAAAATTCAAATAAATTGTGATTTGGGCTCATAGGAGGGTCATATGGGGAAATGGGCCTTGGATTTGGGTTGGTGGGCTCGAGATGAATCCGGGGAGTATAAATATGCATTTTTGGGTTTGGGCCGGGTTACTATTCATCAGGCTCGGTACTGTTCATTGGGTTCGAGTCAGGTTCGGCTAAGCGGTCTGGTGCGACCGCGTTGATTTGGACTCGGTCGGGTGCAACTGGCTCGGGCGGACGGGTGCGGGCGAGCTGATCCGGCTCAGCCAAGTCGAAGCGGCTCGGCCGGATGGAACGGGCGCGCGCGCAAGCTGACTCGACTCAACCGAGTTCGGATGGCCGGGTCGTCTTCTTCCTCACTCAGCCCGTGCGCACGCAGAGGAGCAGAGGAGGGTGGCGGCAGCTGCGGCGGCGGTGGGGTGAAGTGTGACGGCGATGGAGTATATGGACGGGCTCGGGACGCTAGAAAGATTCCATTTTTTGTGGTTGGGGACCCGGCGGTGGTGGCGTTTGCCGGCGGTAAGCTCTCTCCTTTCTTGGCCATTTCGGATATTGCGGGGTGATTAGGGCTTAATCGGGCAATTTGACCGGTGCTAGAGCATCAGTGGGAGTAGGGAGGTTAGTGGAGGTGGCGGCTTGGGCTAGGAAGACCGGAGTCATGCCGGCCACGGTGGGGGTTGGCGGCGGTGAGGAGGTGATGGTGCGGGGAAGAAGGGTGAGCGGGGAGCTAGGGCGGCGGTTGGGGTGTGATTCTAAGGTGTTGGTGAAGCTACAGACGAGACGAATTGGAAAATGAGGGGGCGGAAGACCGACATTGATCTAGGGCTTGGAGTTTGGGGGTTTTGAAATTACCGACAATGGAGATGGATAGGGGAGGCTTTGGGGCGTCGGGCGGGCTGTGGGAGTTGATGGCTTCGGGCAGGGAGGAGAGTTGGCCGCTTAAATAGCCATTTGAAGGCGGTTCGGGCTGGGGATATCTACGGCGGCGATGGCGCGTGGTGGCCGGCGGCAATGCCACGCTTTGGGGCCAGTTTGGGGGTGTCAGGGCGGAGAAGGGGAGGTGTAAAGGGCCCTGACATGGGTGACTACGGTGGCGAAATCCGAATGGTGCGGGAGTGCGGTGGCGCGCGCAGAGGAGGTGGGCGGCGGTAAAGCGGGGACACGGCGGCTGCGGCGACAGGTTGGCGTGGCCTGCCACGGTCTGGGGCGAGTATGGCGACCGACCAACCGCGCGGAGTTCGCGGGAAAGGCGCAGGTGAGGGCGGCCACGAGAAGAGCGTGAGCAGCGGTGAAGCTTGGTATGGCGGTGGATTTTTTGGACGTGCACAGTGCCAACATTCATCCCCTCCGCTCCGGCTGCGATAGTAGGGATTGGAGGCAGCTGTGTGTGAAGATTGGTGGGAATTAGGATGATGGAGCAAGGAGACAAAATAAGAATGAAAATCCAACTCAAATTCAGATTTTCGGTTTTGTTTCATGGACGGACGGCTACGATCGACGGCCAGCTAGCTATGTCGCCTCATCATCGACCAACCGAACAGATTAATCAAAATCCTGGATCAGCAATAATCTCTATCTCCTGTATATGGACATTGCAACTGTTGAATATATAAGCACATGTAGGTTTAATTTATTCCATAAATAAATCATGACACCATGCACGCAAAATAACAGAACCATCACAGGCATAAAAGATCTAGACATGTAAACCAGAAACCGTACATGAACAGATCTAATACGGAGAACATGACCGTTACGTGCCGATGGTTCTCATTCGATCGGTTTGCCGGTGTAGACGCCGCGGCACGGTGAGGATGACACGGTCGATGACGATTCGCGGCCGAGCAGCGAGGAAGACGAGCGAGCTACAGCGGCGATCGCGCAGCGCTTCCCAAAACCTTATTCGCCTCTCCGGTGCAGACTTGGCGGCGGTTGCCCGAGACTGCTCTCCCGAGCAGCGCAGCACGCCGCGGACGGGGCGGAGTAGACTACGTGGGACGGCGCGGCACAATGGATGGAGGAGGCAAAACCCTAGATTGATTTTCGCGTATCTTTGTATGGAGGCGGCGACTCGTATTTATAGAAAACCAGACGCGTGATCAAGGCGCTGCACGTTCTCCATAACTCGTAATCAACCGGATTAGTTGCGTAACCGATCCGGATTCACCGCCACACAAAGCAACCAAAAGATAAAGCGCAAAGGAAGCGGCGTCTGCAAGCACAGGAGTGGATTTTGGCGGACCATTCACGCAGTGCCGTGCGCCGCGCCCGCCGCCCAGCCCCCGGCCCGGCGAGGCGAGGCGAGCGGCGAGCGCGCGCGTGTTATCCTCTAGTTCTCTCCCACACATGCCTCAAGTGACTAGGAGTGCACCATCCCTTTTAAGGTGGTCTTCCTCTCCTAGAACTAGCAATATGGTACTAAAGGTCACATGCATGCCTCCTTTGCATGAGTGGGCCTTTGAGATTTAATAGGAATTATTCTTATTATATGGGCTTGGCCCACATAATCCAACAATCCCCCACCAGATCTCAAAGTCCCACAGAGATTTGCCTGAATTCCAATGTACTGCTTATATATCAGTATTTCGATGGAGACCGATTAAGGTTGAACATCCACCTAGAACTCCAAGCTACACTTACTCACAACTTGAACAATGGACTATGCCTTGAATTGCAAGTTTGGTGCAAGCAAGCTTCACTTAAAGACTTAACTGATACTAGGCCGCCGTAGGCTACCCCTCGGTTGGAGCGTATAAGTCATACTCCTTGGTCTCTTCATGAGCTTAGTAGGAGATTACCCAAGATCTCCATAGACTGCGACTAACATCGGACTCATATAGGTGTGTTCTTTCAAGAACGCTCTGCGAGATAGCGTCTTCGCTTCTAAAAGCCAATGGAACACATTAAGACCTTAGTCAACCTTGCCTTGCGCTTTAGAGTATTGCATCTTCACATAGAGAGGGTTGAAATTACTCTCCTTGATTAACTAATGGCTTGTTTTCCCGATCCTAATTCACGGGATCTCCGATCACATAGGTTGGGTTACTACCATAGATAACTCACATGGGTCTCATACCCATCTCCTTCGATGCACTATCTATCACATTCCGTGATAGTCCCTTTGTAAAGGATCTGCGGTGTTTTTATCTGTTTGGATGTAATCCAAGGTTATAACTCGGAGTTTCTCAATTTCTGACAGACTTCAATCGTCTCTTAACATGCAGGACGATTTCATATTATCCTTAGAACTGTTCACTTTAGCGATAACGGTTTGATTATCACAGTTCATAAGGATAGGCGCATCGCTTTTCCACCGTAGGTAGATCCATCAATAGATCTCGTAGCCATTCGCCTCAACAATAGCGATTGTCTAGTGCCGCAAGCTCTGCTTCCATGGTTGACCTCGTCAAAATGGTCATTTGCAAGACCTCCATGAAACAACACCACCACCAATAGTGAAAACATATCCACTAGTGGCTTTGATCTCATCAGAGATCGAGATCCATTGGAATCACTATAACCCTCCAAAGACCGACGGTACCCAGTATAATGAAGTCCAAAGTTCGAGGTACCTTTCGGATAGCGCAACACTCGCTCAAGCGCCTTCCAGTGATCATCTCTGGGTTAGATGTAAACCGACTCAATTTGCTCACAGCAAAGGAGATGTCCGGCCTTGTTGCACTAGCTAGGTACATTAGTGAGCCAATTATCTGGAGTATTCCAGTGATTCCTAGCAATTTTCTTATTCTTACGAAGTAACACGCTAGGATCATAAGGTGTTGGAGAAGGCTTGTGTCGGAAAAGCCAAAACGGCTCAAGACCTTTTCCACATAATGAGATTGCAAAAGTGTAATCCCATCCTCACCTCTAACCAATTTAATGTTTAGAATAACATCACCACTCCCGGATCTTTCATATCAAAGTTTTGAGACAAGTATGATTTGACCTCATTTATCACACTAATGTTTGTCCCAAAATCAAGATGTCATCCACATACAAACATAGAATAACTCCTCACCCCACCATAACGATAGTATACACATTTATCTCGCCTCATTGACGACAAAGCTGCGGATGTCGGTGTTCTATCGAACTTCTCATGCCAACGCTTAGGGGCTTGTTTGAACCATACAAAGATTTCAACGATTTTAACACCTTGCCTTTTTGACCTTCTACTACAAATCCATCAAATTGTTCCATGTAAATTTCCTCATCCAGCTCTCCGTTAGAAAAAGTGTCTTAACGTCCATTTGATGAACGAGAAGACCATGTGAGGCAGCCAAAGCAAGTAGTACTCGAATTGTGGTCGATCTAGCAACAGGTGAGTAAGTGTCAAAGAAATCTTCGCCTTCTTTCGAGTATAGCCCTTGGCAACAAGCCGAGCCTTAAATTTTTCAATAGTACCATCGGCCTAAGCTTCTTTTTGAACACCCACTTACACCCTACAGGTTTGCACCCATAAGGTTTATCTGTCGACTCCCGGTGTTCCATTAGCGATAATGGAATCCATTTCACTCTGAATGACCTCCTTCCAAAGAGTCGCATCGGGGATGCATACGCTTCGAAATAGACTTGGGAGTGTCGTCCACAAGGTACACAGTGAAATCATCACCAAAGGATTTGAATATCCTTTGTCTCTTGCTCCTTCTAGGAGCTCCACCATCATCCTCCTCATTGACAAGTTCATGTGTATGTTCAAAAGGTTCAGTGATGTGATTGAACTGGGAATTATTTCAGAAGGTTGACTAGTAGTGTTATGTGTATCCTTCATAGGAAAAATATTCTCAAAGAATGTTGCATCTCGAGACTCCATAATTGTACCAACATGCATGTCGGTACCTCAGTTTTAACTATCAAAATCTATAGGCAATGCTATGATTAGCATATCCCGAAAACGATCCACGCTTTTAGGTCCAAGCTTGCGTTTCTTAGTTATTGGCACATTAACTTTCGCCAAGCACCCCATGTACGCAAGTAAGAAAGTGATGGTTTTCTCCCAATCCATACCTCGTATGGTGTTTTGTCCTTATTTACGTTAGGAACTCTATTTAATCGTGATTAGACGTTAGCAAAGCCTCCCCACCATGCCTTAGGTAATCCCGATATCTAACATGGCATTCACCAAGTCGATCAACGTGCGGTTTTTCCTTTCGGCAATCCCATTTGACTCGGGAATAAGGAGGCGTCCTCTCATGTATAATGCCATGTTCCTCACAAAATAAGTCAAATTCGTTGAGAAATACTCTCCACCACGATCGACCTAAGTCTTTTTATCTTTCTATTTAAGCGGTTTTCAACTACGCCTTATAGATTTTAAAATAGTCTAAAGCCTCATCTTTCGTTTTCAATAAATACACATAACAGAACCTAGTTGCATCATCAATCAATGTCATGAAATATCGTTTTCCACCCTTCGTCAACACGCCATTCATCTCAGAAAGATCTGAATGCAGGAGTTCTAGTGGTGCCAAGTTTCTCTCTCGCAACCTTGTGAGGCTTACGAGGTTGCTTTGATTGCACACAGCTATGGCATTTAGAACCTTTGGTGATGGAAACGTTTGGAATTAAACTCATACTGGAAAGCCGAGACATCAAACCAAAATTAATATGACATAGACGTGAGTGCCAAACATTAGCCTCATCATCCACACTGCCACAAATATGGTTTCTGATCTTATTGCAGAAATCTGAAAGGGAAAAGCGGAACAAGCCTCCGCACTCATAGCCTTTACCAATAAAATGTCCATGTTTAGACACGACTACTTTATTAGACTCAAATACCAACTTAAGCCCGTCTCTACATAAACGGGAGCCACTAACGAGATTCTTGTCTATAGAAGGGACATGCTGCACGTTCTTCACCGCACGATCTTTCCAGTAAACTTCAGATCTACCGTGCCAACACCATGAAGCAGTAGCATGTGACCCATTCCCCATTAGGACGGAGGAATCTCGGGCGACTGATAAGAAGAAAACAACGAAATATCAGCACACACATGTACATTAGCTCTGTATCAATCCACCAATTGGTAGATTGACTAATCTGAAAGAACGAGAGGTAAATTACCATACCCACCCCATCTCCGGTCTTGCCAATGGTCACGTTGATGCACTTAGAAGTCTGTCTGCAGTGCCTTCTTTCCTTTGCGTTGTGGGCACTTCTTGGCCATGTGACCAGGCTCACCGCACACAAAGCAAGTTCTATCATCCGATTGTTGTTGTTCTTCTTCTTCTTGAAGTTGGTTGTCTGTTGGGCTTTAACAAATTTCCCTTTGTTCTTGCTTGAGGTTTTCACGTACCACATTGGCACTAGACGCCCTCCATCACCCTTAGACACAGCGTCCTTTTCCGAGCTTTCTCCTCAATTTCAAGAGACCCAATCAGATTCTCAACAGAGTATTCTTGTCTCTTGTGTTTGAGTCTTTGTTCAAATTCCTCCATGAAGAAGGTAATTTGCAATAATACATCCAGCCACAAACTTGTCGGGTAAGGCACACTTCAGAGTTCGAGTTCCTTGGCAATGGCACGTATCTCATGAGCTCGATCTACTACGTAACGGTTATCAACCATCTTGTAGTCATGAAATTGCTCCATGACATACATGTCATTGCTGGCATCGATAGCACCGTATTTGGAATTCGGTGCATCCCATAACTCCTTCGCGTCTGTCATGTGCATATACACCTCGCATGAGCGGTCGGCAAGAACACTAAGAATGCATCCAACAAAGAGAGTAGTGGCGACCTCGAATTCTTTACGCTTTTCAGCATCAAGAACACCTTCAGCTTGCCATTACTAACCTGAATACATTCATAGCGATAAGCCACGAGTGACCACGATCGCCATCTCTTAAAGTGCACACCGAGAATTTATCCGCCTCGGTGCATCGGCAAATCCAGCCATAGTAAAACCACAATGCCTACAATAAGGTTTTGGATTGTTGAATATATAAGCACATGTAGGTTTAATTTATTCCATAAATAAATCATGACACCATGCACGCAAAATAACGAGAACCATCACGGGCATAAAAGATCTGAGACATGTAAACCAGAAACCGTATATGAACAGATCTAATACGGAGAACATGACTGCATGCATCGATGGTTCTGCTACGATCGGTTTGCCGGTGTAGACGCGGCTTGCACGGTGAGGATGACACGGTCGATGACGATTCGCCGGCGAACGACGAGGAAGACGAGCGAGCTACAGCGGCGATCGCGCGAGCGCTTCCCAAAACCTTATTCGCCTCTCCGGTGCGAGACTTGGCGGCGGTTCGAGGAGACTGCTCTCGAGCGGCGATGCACGCGGCGGGCGGGGCGGAGTAGACTACGTGGGGCGGCGCAGCACAATGGATGGAGGAGGCAAAACCTAGATTGATTTTTAGCGTATCAGTATGGAGGCGGCGACTCCGTATTTATAGAAACCAGACGCGTGATCAAGACGCTGCACGTTCTCCATAACTCGTGAATCGAACCGGATTAGTTGCGTAACGATCGGATTCACCGCCACACAAAACAGCAAAAGATAAAACGCAAAAGGAAGCGTCGTCGCAAGCACTGGAGTGGATTTTGGCGGACCATTCACGCAGTGCCGTGCGCGCGCCGCCGCCCGCCCAATGCCAGCCCGGCCCGGCGAGGCGAGGCGAAGCGAGCGCGCGCGTGTTATCCTCTAGTTCTCTCCACACATGCCTCAAGTGACTAGGAGTGCACCATCCCTTTTAAGGTGGTCTTCCTCTCCTAGAACTAGCAATATGGTACTAAAGGTCACATGCATGCCTCCTTTGCATGAGTGGGCCTTTGAGATTTAATAGGAATTATTCTTATTATATGGGCTTGGCCCACATAATCCAACAGCAACAGCACTGCGTGGACCGCAATAGATTAATTGATCAAATAGATAGTAAAGCTAGCTTAACTTGTCATCCATTCGAACCGGTCAGCTATGGTCCGATGCAACAATCATTGGATACGTACGTATTTTATAGTTCACACGTGCATGACAATTTCTCCACAGAAGCGATCAAATAACAACATGTGTTTAAGACAAGGCGAACACCAAATTAAGAGACAAGTAGTACCAAACTTTCTTAACTTCACACTGATTTACAAAATCTTGGTAAAAAGCTAAATAAATTGGTTAGACCAACAGAATGGACGGGTGAGATCGGGATGGAATATGCCGCAGATCGATGATGTGGCGGGACATCACAGACGGTTCAGATTACAAACCGTCTATGATAGAGACATTACAACAGTTCATAACAAAAACCAGCTATGATAGAGATATCACAGACGGTTCATAACAAAAACAGCCGGCGATAATGGCGTTACAAAGACAATATATAGGTACAATATAAATAACCAGTCTCAAAAGATAAAATAGCAAAATTTTATATGGCTTATATATACTCGCTTGAAAGGTTTCGACGAGATCTACAACTTTGCAGTTGAGACAAAACCCAAATTTCAAAGTAAAGATAAAATTTTTTGGCAAAAACAAAAACTTAAAACTCAAATTTAGGGATAAATATGGCCGATTTTGAGGGTCTTAGAGGGCGGCTAGCACAAGCTGGGCATTTTCTTTCAATCAGGTTCGTCGTTAGTTTTCCAACGAGTACAAAAACGTCAAAAACAGACACCGTATTCAAAAATTATGCCTATTTTACTAAAGGTGTCTCAAAACTGAATCTTACTATGACTTAGGCGGGAGATTATGAAATTTTAGGGGATTACGAGACAGGAAACATATCACAGACAGTTTTTAATACAAACTGTCTGTAAGGTACCACAGACAATTTAAATAAAAACCGTCCGTGATGTCTGCCATTATTACAGATGGTTCTTATCAAGAATCATCTGTGATGTCTTGTATTATCACAGACGGTTCGTATAAATAACCGTATGTGATAATATCGCATATGGTTATTCATATAAATCGTCTGTAATACTTACAGCAAAAACGTTTTTTAGGAACTGGTTATAATGTAAACGTTCAATTTAGCTTTTTTTTTTTAAAGTAGTGATGCCGTCCTGTCGTGCACCAAATATATACTTTACAATGAGCGAGTATCAATTTTGTTTCGGATAAAGGCGATCTTAGCTCGATCGATCGGCCAGAATTCCTTCACGAAAGAAATATTGTTCTTCCAGAAGATGAGCACGTACAGTTTAAATTCTCTTGTGTGGTGGTTAAGTAAAGTAGTAAACTATGACAAGTGAATCGTATTCGACCCCCTAGCTCTTGAGAATTTGGCTCTTTATGTTTCTTTTCGGGAAAAAGGTAATAGGATTATATTCCTAGCGCAACATCAAATTTTTTTCTTTTTTCATAGCGAAATACATATCTATCCATCATCAAATTATATGACTTTATCAATCTATCCATCATCAAATTATATGACTTTATCAACTAGTTTATTGTTATGATCAAAGCTAGATGCATGAACATTTCGTAGCTACGTCTCCCCATTAGCAATTAACCAACCATTTCCCTCCAACATCCCATATATTTTCTCTTTTTTACATGTCGCGACCGTGCTACGACAAGTGTTTAAATCTCGTGATCTCAGGCCGATCGATCACCTTTATTCTGAACATATATAGCATATAGTTTTTTCTTCTTTTTGGAGACTGTAGATCATGCAGTAGCGGGTCCAGTATTTTGCCACATCTTGGGCTGAACATTAAAGGCTAATAGCTTAGAAATAACACCAATTTTTAATACATCATTGACATAAAACTTTAGCTCACTACTTTAACATATAACATAATAAGAAAAGCATGCCAAAAAAATATGATATTTTGCCAAAAATAAATATAGCGATACAAAAAAAGTATATGTGTATTTAAAATTAAAAAATATTGATAGGCTACGAGAAACAAGCTTCGTCCATCCATCTATATATATACACCCCTTAAATCTCTCCATGACTCCATCCATCCAGCAACCATCCGTATCGATCTCACATCATCTCCAGTTACGACCTATCCTTCTCTTCCTAGCTAGCTAGCTTCTTGCCTTCTTGCACTTCTCTCTCTACAACAGCAAGCTACATATAGATATACATAGTTGAGAGAGTAAGGAAGGGAAGGATGTCGGGCCAGTGGGTGTTCGGGAACGGCGTGGTGCGGCTGGTGGAGAACCCAGGGAGCGAGCAGTCGTCGACGGTGCGGCGGAAGGCGCTGCTGCACACGCCGAGCGGGCAGACGGTGTCGTCGTACGCGTCGCTGGAGGCGAAGCTGACGGCGCTGGGGTGGGAGCGCTACTACGATGACCCGGCGCTGTACCAGTTCCACAAGCGCAGCTGCCTCGACCTCATCTCCCTCCCCAGGGACTTCGCCAAGTTCTCCTCCGTCCACATGTACGACATCGTCATCAAGAACAGGGACTCATTCCGGGTCGTCGACGCCTAGCCGAGCTATCCATTCATCGGCTAGCTAGCTTGTGGACGGTGATCTCTGATCTAATCACTTCTTGTTTGACATGCATGCATGCGTGTTTGTTCCTGGTTATCAGTTGTCTGTGTGTTGTGTTGTTTAGTACGTGTGATCGAGTGAAGTGTGATATATATATATATATATATATATGACGAGTGTTTCATGCACCATGGTGCCTAGGCACCAATGTCAATACCCGTTGATTTGCTTCGAGATTCGCAACGTTTGATGTGGGTATCTTCATATACCCATAAAAAAGTATATTTGAGATGTCAAACTCTGAAAAAATTTAAATTCAACTTCAGTTTAATTAGTTTGAACTATTTTTATGGTATATACTCACTGTAGTTGCATTGAACTCAAAAATAGTTCAAACTAATTTGAACTGAGTTCAAAACTTACTTACCATAAATATATCAAGGGTATAAAACATTTTCATACCCAAACTCAAAAAAATTATCAATCATACACGTGTATCGATGTTGGTGCCTAGGCACCATGGTGCCTTATGTAATTTTCCTATATATATATATATATATATATATATATATATATATATATATATATATATATATATATATATATATATATATATATATATATATATATATATATATATATATATATATATATATATATATATATATATATATATATATATATATATATATATATATATATATATATATATATATATATATATATATATATATATATATATATATATATATATATAGAAACCTCTTTTCTACTCCCTGTGTAATTACACCTATATTGTATCTCATAATGTAGGAGAATCTCACGTAACTGGAGGGTATGTACATGTAGTATCACAGTATTTAAGACCATATAGGTGGTATGAACAATTTTTCAGAGGAGGTATGTACATTTTTTTGACATACTCCTTTTTATGTACGTATATGAAGGTATTTATAAAATATGCTAAAAACTATGAACTCCATTGCAATTGTTTCGTATGATTTACATTGGAGTATCATATAATTAGTATATGAGTATATCTAAAGTGATAAAGGAGTATTTCAAGTTTATATAGATGGTATATTAGAGGTGGGTGTAATTACACCCGGGAGTAAAAAGTATTTTTCCTATATATATATAGTATAAATAACAGGGGCACCTAGGTGTCTGGACACCTAGTCTCCTTACCTTTAGATTGCTTTTAGATGCGTGCTAGTGTAATTGAGACTTTCCATCCATGATTGATTTAGCATGCCTAATATATTACATACCATACATACCATTGCTCTAGCACGTATCTAAAAGCAATCTAACGGCAGGAGCCTAGGTGTGCGGGCACCTAGGTGTCCCATTTCAACGTCCTATATATATATATATATATATATATATATATATATATATATATATAAGAGACACTATGGTGCTGAGACATTATGCTTGAAACTTTTCGTCTACCTATTCTCGCCAGAGCAACTTGCACCGCTGCTACCTTCAAAGTTGACCTATAGCCGAGGCAGCAAGGCCAGCAAGGGCAAAGCAAAGAAGACCAATGATGATATTCCTACCACCCTTTGGCCGCAAATTGGTGCTTGGCGTGCGCTGCTCGAGCAAAAGACCTCCAAAAGCTACCACATAGTTGCATGCAATTGCACACGTGGTATATGCAAGATCCAATAAGCTAGAGGAGAACGGACTTCAAGTATCACTATCAAATTCACCGAGGAAGATTTACACCACAATCTTCAAGAGTGTATATTCGTGGTCGCCTTTGAGGATTTATTCGATCTGTTCACGCTCAACGCTCTTGACGTCTCAATCATTCGATGCTTGGGCCGTAAGTGTGTACAATCACGCCTCCGTTAATGTCATACCGATAAATGCCATATCTAATTTTTGCTTTCGTGTGTGTATATATAGACACATGCTGATTAAAGCTAGATTATCCAACTCATCACCGGTTTCTTGGGCCCACAATTGGTCGCCAAGGATACCATCGACCGAGACACCCCTCGTCGAGAGGTACATTGCATCGGCACTCTTGGGTTGCATAATAAGGACTATGTACTTATGCCCTTCAATCGAAACTTTCATTGGATTTTAATAGTAATTGTACCAAAATGGAACAAGGTATATTACCTTGATTCCCTAAGTAAGAATAAAATGGACTTCACAGTTGTCAGCCAAGTAATCGATAAGTAAGCACGTATTCCCCATACATATCTATATTGTACTCTTTCTTTCCTTCCGAATGATTAAGGTTAACTTTTTCGAATTACGTAGGGCATTCGCCTCCTACATTGAAATGGGAGGTGACTCGAAGCGCGGGGCCAAAGGCCTGCTGACACATGTTCGAGATTTTAAGGTATTCACTATTTCACATTAATTAATCCTATGCAACAGTTGGTATTAATGCCTCTTGAACTAACACATTCCATTTTTTGCAGTGCCACCAGCAGCAGCCGGGCAACACATATGGATACTACGTTTGCCAACATATGGAACTACTCCTCGATTTCTCGAGGCTCACCAATCGCAAGGTTTGTCACTCTTCCCATAATTACTTCATACTTATCACGTTACATATATATGCACATTGATATTCCTATTGACAGGCTGTGTCCATCCTGTCAACTACATTGAAACAGTCTGATTTTGGAGGGATTCAAGGAGAGTTGGCGTACTTTTTGCTGACTCAAGTCATAAAGCCAGGAGGACGGTTCCACTGCGCACCATGATTTCTTATTTGTCTTATCACTAAGTGTAAATACAGTGTAGATCTTTTATAACTGTGCATTTGTTAATGGATATTTCAGTTCAATTCAATTAATCGATTTGCGAAATGGATGCATGCTTTATGTTTGTGAAATGAAGTGCGATGTCAATTGGATGTTTTATGTCTGTGAAATGTATCTGAAAGCAAATGAGATATGTGAATTGTATGTTTTTTGTCTGTGATTATCTGCTTGTTTCAGAGGGCATGGCTAGCATTCCTGAGGCTAGCCAATAAGAGAAATATATGTAGGGGTGGAAGGGAATATCACAGACGGTTTTTACTCAAAAACCGTCTGTGATAGCTGATAATCACAGACGGTTTTTAGTTAAAAACCGTCTGTGATACTGATTATCACAAACGGTTTTTACTCAAAAATCGTATGTGATAGCTGAAAATCACAGACGGTTTTTAACTAAAAATCGCTGCGCGATTATCGACTATCGCGACGATTTTGAGTAAAACCGCTCTTTTAAGTAAAACCGCTCGTGATAGCCCATAATCACAGACGGTTTCCGAACCGTCTGTGATGACCTTCGATTATCACTGACCCATAAATACAGACGGCTCACAAAACCGTCTGTGATGACATTTTCGAACCATCTGTGATGACCTTTTCTGTAGTAGTGTCTATACTTGAGACTTTCCACTTTTTTTAGCAATATCTAGTCTGCTTTTTTCTTCTTTTTGAGAGAGAGAGAGAAAGCTCATCGAGAGCTGCATGGACGTCGCAACGGCAGATTATGCCCTCGAAGGGAGGTTACGAGAAACCGTGGGCATACAAGCCGCTTTCCACACGGTAACATCAGTTAAATTACAGGCAAATTTATTTCGCGCGGAAGTATATTCACCGCCCTGTCTGAACGTAATAAGATAGTTTATAACTGAAATTATACTGTAACTAATTGAAATTATACTATAACTAATGTGACTTATTTGATGTAACTAAATTTAAAAAAATAAAAATAAAAAATATATTAACCCATCACAAATAATATAAATAAATATGGAAAAAACCAGAAAAAACTTAAAAAAACTAGAAAATAGAAAATAATAAAATAAGTCAGAAACTAAAAACTCAAGACGAAATGAACGCAACAATTAAGGACGCGAAAAGCAGTAGATAGCTAGCTAGCTCTCGTACGTGCCTCCGCAAGAACACATGCGATAGCAGATCTGTCATCGATCCCGCCTGTTCAAAGCTTTCACTAACCCCTGACAATCAGACTCGATAACAATTTCATCCAAACCCACCCGATCGACTAGCCTGCAGAAGGATGCCATCGCGAGGTAGTGCCAGCGCTTCAAAATTAAAAATGTCAGCTGAATGCCCCATATTTTTGCAAAGATAGGAAAAACATATTATAACAGCACATCGAATTTATATTGTCAAAGTTGATCTGCTCAGCCCATGGACCATCGGCTCCGTCTTTGCGCCCTTGACTTTGCCGTACACCCGATAAATCTCTATTTTTTTATTAGAGAATTGATAGGATTATGGTATTTGATTTTTTTTAGTAGATTACTTTTTCTGTTTTTATTAGAGATTTTGGTCGGTTCATTTTGGTTTTTACTTCGACTTTTCTAAAAGCTAAAACAAACATAACAACTTCTCCAAATGGCTTTCTAAGCGCACCGGCACATGCGTCGTCTATATCAGTGTCTCTACCATTCATCATAATCTCAAAAAATATAACCAAATATCATCAATCGTAGCTTAAAGAAATAATAAGAAGATGCGAAGGGAGTTGAGAGGGTTTGATGAATCACTACTATTATCAACTTCTTATTTTAAATCGGTGAGAATAAAGGATCAGATCGAGATACCAATACGTTTTTGGAAGTTCCAACGCAGCGTCTCCCAGTCGAACAAACTCGATTTGGCCATTAATTGTTTGCGCAGGCCTGAAGCCCTCTTCATCGTACATGCCTCGCAACTCAGACCGATAATACGTGCCATGCACGGCTCACCAGAACTCCAGATGAAGAACATGACTAAAGTCCAAGTCTTCGTATATGGAGAGATTTCACTGTCACCCGAAGATCAACATTACTATAAAAGAGGTTATATTAGACGGTTACATCATAGATGGTTCATACGGAATCGTCTGTACTTAAACTATCACAGACGGTTTATACTAATAATCATCTGTGATATTTTTACAGACGGTTTTTAACACAAATCATCTGTGATAATTGAGACATCATAGACAGTTTGTGTTAATAACCGTCTGTGAAAGTTACGGACATCATAGACGGTTCGTATAAAAAAAACCGTTTATGATATTGTGGACATCTTGCAGACATCATAGACGATTTGTGTGAATAACCGTATGTGAATTATCACAAACGGTTACTAATATGAACCATCTATGATAATATTCATATCACACACCGTTTGTGGTTGGAACCGTCTGGGATAATCTGCGCTATAAAATACCGGGCATACATGGTCTCAACACAGATCTGTCTTCATTGCGCTGCATCGGTAAAGCGAGGCGCCCGACTTGAGGGAGTTTGGTGAAAATATATCGCTTGTAGATCTATATACGTCTTCTTAGTGATCAGAGATTAGTACTCAATTGCTTCTAATAACTTATATGCCTTGTAATTGAAAGAGATGGTAGCTAGATTTTGTTTAGATCTAGCAAGCTAGGTTCGGAAAGAAAATGCTACTTTGCACAATTTCATAATGGGAAGTACTTCTAGTTTACTTTAATATATTCTTGCTTAATATTATTGTGTCATGAATACGTGGCTAGCTAACTAGCTACCCAATATAGATGTGTGCAATTAAGTTTAGCTGATCAGATTTGCTATAGTAGCGCTACTAATTCAATTTGACACCCATTTGTTACATGTGTAGTGTAGATGAACCAAAACTGGATGTACGTTGAGAACCGTGTGAGTACATAGTACATTAATGCCGTGTCTGCATTTAGAAGAGCGCCGAGCTAGATATGTTGAAGAAGGGGATGGAATATATGTACTGTCCATGCATTGATTGTGATAATTTAAAAGTTTAGCAATTCAGCGCAGATCGAAACTCATTTAATTCGAAGGGGTTTCAGAAAGGGTTACAAATATTGGACCAGTCACGGTAAAGAGAATATTATGCAAGAAGGTAGTTATGACATCGTCGAGGTAGACAACGATATGCCGATTGTGGACTATGCTTTCAATAAGGATAGGTTGCAGGATGACAATCTAGATCAGATGCTACGAGATGCAGAAGGGAACTATAGTGATAGAAGGTTTGGTAAATTCGAGGGCTTGATGAAGGCCTCAGAGAAACCTTTATTCCCGGGCTACAAGCTGCAATACATGAGGTTGTCATCCATTCTAGAACTAACGAAATTGAAGGCAAGCAATGGCTAGCCCAACAAGAGTTTCACGGCATTGTTAGGTCTCTTAGTGGACATGCTTCCAAAGGAAAATGTATTACCTAGAACCACCTACCAAGCCAAGAAGATTCTTTGTCCATTAGGAATGGAAGTAGAAAGAATACATGCATGTCTGAATAATTGTATTCTCTACCATAAAGATTATGCTAGCTTACATGTTTATCCGGTATGCAAAACATCCCGATACAAGCGTAAAAATGACTCCGATGATGGAAAGGGCATCGAGGTGAAGCAAGGACCTCCTACTAAGGTGTTGTGGTATATTCTTGTAATTCCCCGTTTGAATCGTTTATTTGTAAACCGCAAGGATGCAAGATTGGTGCGTTGGCACTCGGAGCAGCATAGAAAGACGGAATGGTAAGACACACTGCTGATTCTACCCAGTGAGAAATATCGATAGGATATTTGTAGATTCCGGTGTGGAACTGAGGAATATAAGATTTGGATTCAGCACAGATGGAATGAATCCTTTTGGTAACATGAGCAGGCGACATAGCACCTAGCCCTTGACTTTGTACATGTACAACCTTCCTCCTTGGTTCTGTATGAAGCGGAAGTATATTTTGATGTCACTACTTATCCAAGGGCTAAAAAACTAGAAATGAAGTCTGCATTGGCTACATGGCTCAAGTCGAACCAATAGGTATACCTCTATCTCGTCACGAGGGGAGGCTAGAGGGTACTGGGACTATTGGAAGGAAAGCAATAACTTTGGATCGAGATACGTATGCTCAAGTCCATTTCACGGTTTTACAACACATGACTGAAGTGACCCCATATATTGAAGAGCACAGGGACATGCTACGCCAAGAGAATGTAGGCCAGTTAGAGGTTTGGATCACGAGACAACACAACTGTCAGTTCAACGATTGGTTGAAGGTGCAATTGATTGGGAGGTCATCAAGTGAAATACTACAATGGTTGGCAAAAGGGTCAAAATTTACAATTATGATATGGCAAGAATATGACATTAATGGCTACACATTTTATATAACAGATCAGGATAGAAAGAGAATTCAGGTGTCCGCATAGATGCCTTTGATGCGCATGTTAGTACCGCTAGCCCAAGCTCATACTACGGGCTTATAGAAGAGATTTGGGAGCTTGACTACGTAATTTTCAATATTCCTCTATTTCAGTGCCATTGGGTTCAACTCCCACGGGGTGTAAAGGTCGACAAGTACGGCGTCACTACCGTGGACCTCGACTATGCAGGATACGAAGATGAACCATTCATACTCATGAGGTAAGTTGTTTAAGTATTTTATGTAATCGACCTGGCAAATAAGAAGTGACATGTAGTTCTTCATGGAAAAATAAGGATTGTCGAAGTTGAGAATGTCATGGATGAGGAAAAGTACAATCGATTTGATGAGTTGCCTCCATTCGGAGACGACATCAGGCTCGAGAAAGAACAAGGCAATGAAGCAAGCTATATGTGTGTCGATTATCGTGAAGAGATTTATTTAAAAGGAAATAGCCAAGTGTAATAAATGATCCCACATAGCCAGCACCTATTTGGAAATTGTTGTGATGTAATCATAATTAGGAAACTCATCATGTAATTATGGAACTATATTCCATTGTAATTGTAATTGATTCAGTAACTAAGAAATAGTTATATTTGTGATTATGCTTGTGTTTCTTATATTGCATGGCCAACATGCATTTCTTGTGGCTAGATGGAGCGAACTACCATAGGAGATTTATCGGAACAAACTGTCTGTGATAATGCTATCACAGACGGTTTGTTTATAGAACCATCTGTGATATGTTGAATATCACAGACGGTTTGTTTATAGAACCATCTGTGATATGTTGAATATCACAGATGGTTCAACAATAGAATTGTCTATGATAGGGAACTATAAATATATTCTAAGGATAGGTTCTTCTCGTAGAGTCCTCACTCATGCACTCTGTCTCCGTGCCCCTGCTAGGTTTTGCTAGATCTGACTGCTCACTCACACGTGACGCCACCTCTTCCTTCCGTTGCCGTCGCTTTCCTCCTGACATCGGCCGCCTCTCCCTCCAGACGCCGGTCGCCTCTCCCTCCCGATGTCGGCCGCCTCTCCCTCACGACACCGCCTCTCCCTCCATACAGTAAGAAACCCAAATCCCACAGTGGGTTCAGATATTAGCTCAATGATGATATTAATCTAATACTTCATGATATATAGTACTTCATGACATATGCTTCTTTTGTTAACTACAAGATCTAATCTCAATAGTTGGCTAATTTATTTTGTGATCTTTAGTACTTCATAATATATGCTTCACTTGTTAGCTACAAGATCTAATACTAAAATTGAATATTCAAGCTTGAGCTCTAAATTGCTACTATTACTGTCATTTGTCAATCTTGTGGTCTGTCTCAATAGTTGGTTAATTTGTTTTGTGATTTTCAGTAGTTTTCTAATTTATTTTATGACCTTTAGTATTTCATGATATATGCTTCACTTGTCAACTACAAGATCTAATATTAAAATTGGATATTCAAGCGTGAGCTCTAAATTTTTACTATTACTGTTATTTGTCAATCTTGTGGTCTATCTCAATAGTTGGCTAATTTATTTTGTGATCTTCAGTAGTTGGCTAATTTTTTTTTTACCTTTAGTACTTCATGATATATGCTTCACTAGTTAGCTACAAGATCTATTTGAAATGGTATGTTACTGTTCCAAAGGGACCTTGTAGCAATAATATATGCCACATAGACCTTCAAAGGGTATGAAGCAAGTTACACACTTTGGTATGTTAGGTTCAATGAACTTTAGACACTAGTGTGTGCAATTTAATTCATAGAACTTTGTTTTATGACCTTTATTACTTCATGATATATGCTTCACTTGTTAGCTAAAAGATCTATTTGGAATGGCACGTTACTGTTCCAAAGGGACCTTGTAGTGGGCATTAAGCAAGTTACACACTCCAGTGTGTCAGGTTCAATGAACATGAGACACTGGTGTGTGTAATTCAATTCATAAAACTTAATTTATTTACTCTCATAGCTCACTGTAGTTAGTTTCTTCTTATAAGAGAGATGACGTCCACACAGTCATCGTCATCGTCATCTAGATCTCATGCTCCCAAGATTGAGATAACTAAGCGTGGCCGCGGAGTATCGAAAAAGGTAGAGGGCAAAATGACCATCACGGTGGTCTCTCCAGATAGGGTCCCTCTGCAACCGAAGAAAGCAACGGTAGCATTTCGGACTACTTGCGGGATAATTGGAAGACAACGGGTCCCCATCACCATAGCAAGCGGGAAAATTTGGCAAAGGATCAGAAAAATCAGCTGTGGGAGGAAATAACAAATTTGTTCAATATCTCAGTAGAAGCACAAAGACTCATGCAATGGCAGGCGCTCCTCATGATGGGAAAAGCATGGAAGAACTTCAAGAACACTCTTGTCACGCAGTACGTGGCCAAGGATCTCATGCCCTTCACGAGGTATCCTTTCGTGTCACCAAAAATATGGGAGGCCTTTGTGCAGATGAAGACAACGACTGAATTTGAACAACAAAGTGCGGTGCACAAGGCTCTCCAGTCACAAAACACTCACCCTCACAGACTTGGCACTGCTGGGTATGCTTGCTGGTAAAATACCGCAGTGGAGGATGCAGGACGAGGTTCAATCCGATCGGATCCCTCCCAGCCATTTGCTGGGATCGCAAACGAGTGCTCGAAACAAGTTAAGAGCGAGGTCATCAATCACGTCTTCGGGTGTCTCCTTTTTCAAAAACCCCGCAGACAAGGAAGTGTTCCAATGCATGGTAAGATAAGTTAAACTACATAGTTGTTAATACCTCTTAAACTTCATGAGTTCGAAAATAAAATGATTGCCTCTTGCAGCAATCATTGACTACCAAATCTTCTCAAGACCCCTTTGAAGAATACAGGGAGAGAGATATACTATCATAGACCCTAGGAAACAAGGAGCACTCAGGTCGCACACGAGTCCTGGGGTTTACGTATCTTGGAGGCACGGATTCCCAAATGACTTTAAGACATATAGAAGTAGGAAGAGATCCAAGGTGTATCGCAACGAACAAATAAAACAGGACCTTCGTGCACAACTTGAGGAATAGCTATTTGCCTCACTTCAAGGAGAGATAAATTCATTGAGGAAAGAACTGAGATAAGCCCGCAACCAATCGTAACTCACCCCTGTTAATGCGGTCCTAATCCCCCTCAATGTCGGAGTAGATGTGCGTTCATGCCAACTATTGAACATAGCGATGCCCACTTACCTATCGATGACATCAAGTAATGTACCTCTTTAGAATGCTACATAAATAGATCTACCTGGTGGACGTCTTAGCTCATCATATATCATTATGTAGGAGTCTACGCCTTTCATCCTAAGAGTCAGGCTTGTTGGCTCCATTCCCATTAACACTGGGAGGGCGATAGTGTATCCATGGCTGTCAAAGACGCTGGTGCACGGTGCCCAACTAGAGACTGATTTTGTGAAGGTTCAGGTGGACATGATTAATGATGTTTTTAGGACCGTCCTTGAGAAGCCCCCAAATGAAGAGATTACGAAATAGGGGATGCTATCCACACATTCATCCAGTGGCCCAAGAGGGACATCGTTGGACCTATCACATCGGCTCCATGGCTCCACCTCTAGCTCTAGTTCTGAAACCTATTGCATCGGCTTCTATGGAAATGATACCGAAAATGTATCATAAGCGAGGCGCTAAGACCCAACCAAAGAAGATTAAGGCACCTCTCGGGCAATGCAAATTCATTCTCGGAGTGTCGTTGGTCCCCGAGTTACAATTACCCAGGTTTGGACTGGTTTACAATACATTGCACACCTGGTACATGCAGAGGTCCAATGTGAAGCCAAACTGGCACAGTGGATTCACTGTGAGATACACGGAGGCGCATTTCCTCCATGACTCGGGCTACTTTGTTGTGACCTTCGAAGACTTATTCTTACTATTCAACCTTGACGAACTTGACGCCTAACTTCTATGATACTGAACACTGTAAGTGTACTATACAATGAAGTTCTACATTCACATCATACCAACAAGTGTCATTACTCTTTGCTTATGTATAGATACGTGATCCAACAAGTTCGGCGATGGTGACAACCGGTGGGTTTCCTCGACCCACACTTGGTCTCTGAGCAATCCATCAATGATAATGCATCCTTTGTCCAAATTACATAACAAGTGAATTGATTGCTCACAGTGACAAGAAGTACATCATAGTACCCTTCAACCAAAGGTAAGTGCTTCACTAGTTGCCACACAAGTTTCATTTGTACTTTATACGCAACATGAACTTAAGATTAATCACTATGGTGACACACATGACTAGATCTCACTAGATTCTGATTGTGATTGTACCAAAGTGGAGCAAGGTAATATACCTTGATTCCTTACTTAGGAGTAGCCACGACTTCACTTGTGTGCTACAAGCAATTGATAGGTAAACTCATTTCCTCCATATATAACTCTATTGTAATTTTTTTCCATCGTTTGCAATGGTTGATACTAATTTTTTTGGAATCATGTAGGTCATTTACCGCTTATCATGACAAACTCGTCAAAATTCGAGGAAACCTCTCCCAATTCTTGCTAGCAGAGGTCATAAACAAGACTAGAGAGTTGCACCCCGACAATGGTGATTAGATGTTGAAACATTGGATTCAATTGTAATCACTCAATTGTGCTTAATCAACTAATTCATTCAATTTAATTCATTTATGAGATCTGTGTAACTATTGTTATGCTATATATGTTATCTTCTTGTGTTGTTTCATTCATCTGTGTAATTTATGTAATAATTGTCCTATGCTATATATACGTGATCTTGCTTGTGTTCAGAAGTCATGGCTCTAGCATATCCTAAGGCTAGCTGAAAAAGAGCAATCAACATCGCTGTTGAAATAACTATCACAGACGGTTAGGTGTGATATGGTGCACGATATCATAGATGGTTTTTGTTATTAACCGTATGTGATATGATTCATATCACAAATGGTTTGGTGTTAATTACAAAAACTATATGTGATATCATGCATATCACAGATGGTTAATACAAAAAACCATTTGTAATAGTTGAATATCACAGACGGTTCTTCTGAAAAATTGTCTATGTTGTAAGTTATCACAGACGGTGTGAGAGACATCTGTGACAACCAACTATTATCACTGACACATAAATGCAGACGGTTCAGAAACCGTTTGTGATGACGGTTTTGAGCCGTTTATGATAACACCATCTGTAGAAGTGTAAAACACACTTGCTTGTTTTCATGTCTTGAGATCATCAGGAGCTTGTTGTAAGTCGCAACTAACACCACTACTATAAAAAAGATCATCCTGAACGTCTCATCACAGACGATTCAATACAAACCGTTAGTGGTGAAGTTACCATAGACAGTTTTATAAGATGGACCATTTAATTTCATCGTGATGGAAAGAACTGTTTGTGATAGTCTACTTATCACAGACGGTGTTTGTTTCAAGCCATCTATGATACATTATAGATGGTTCAGAACAAAAATCGTCTGTGATATCTGTACTTACCGTAGATGGTTTTTGTTCCAAACCGTTTGTGATGTACAGACGATTCGGAACAAAAACCATCTATAATGATGTACGTATCATAGACGGTTTTTTTTAATTAGAACCATTTATGATAATATTTTAACTTACCCGCTCTCACCGAATTTGAATTTTCCACGCATTTCACTGAATTTGCTCTTTAAAATAGAAGGTTCAGCTGTTCTTCTCCTCATCTCCTCTTTTCTCTTCTCACTTCTCCTCCACTCCTCTTCTTATCTCCTCATCTCCTCTTCTCTCTTCTCATTTCTCTTCCTCCATTTCTCTTCACCAAATTTTTCCCTAAAAATAGAAGGATCAGTCAGCTCTTCTTCTCCTCATCTCCTCTCTTATCACTTCTCCTCTACTCCTCCTCTCCTTTTCCCACCTCTTCTTCAATCCCACATACGATTTTGTTGTAACTTAGATACCCAAACGTGGAATTATAGGCAAATACCACAATATCTTAGTAGGAGGTTCTTACTTCACCTCGATGCCTTCACCGTCAGCAGATTCATTCTTACGCTTGTATCGGGATGCTTTGCATACCAAACAAACATGTAATTTTTCATACTCTTTACGGCAGAGGATACAATCATTCGAACATGCATGTATTCTTTCTACCATTTTCAATGGACAAAGAACCTTCTTGGTTTGGTAGGTGATTCTCGACAATACATTTCCCTCTAGAAAGATGTTCGCTAGGAGACCTAACAACGCCATTAAACTCTTGTCGGACTAACCATTGCTTGCCTTCAATTTTAATAGTTCAAAAATAGATGATAAGCTTATGTATTGCGACTCGCAGCCTGAGAACAAAGGTTTATCTAGGTCCTCCATCAAGCCCTCGAATTTACCAAACTCTCTCTCACTATAGTTTCCTTCTGCATCGCGTAGCATCTGATCCAGATTGTCATCATACAACCTATCCTTATCGAAAGTACAATTCACAACCAGCATATCGTTGTCTCTCTCGACACCTTCCTGTATAATCTTCTCTTCACCATGATTGGTCCAACATGTATACTCCTTTTTAAAACTCCTTGCAAATCAAGTGAGTTTCGATCTGCACTGAGTTGGTAAACATCTTCATATTATCGCAATCAATGCATGGACAGTACATATATTCAATCCCCTTCTTCAACATATCCTGCTCGGCTGCTCTTCTAAAAGCAAACACGCCATTAATATACTCTTCACTCATATGGTTCTCAACGTACATCCAACTTCGGTCCATCTACACTACGCATGTAACAAATTAGTGTCAAATTAGGTTATTAATGCTATTATAGCTAATTAACTAGGCTAGTTACTTATACACATAATTTTCATTCACTTAATAATAAATTGTCCATATCTAAATTAAGTAGCTAGCCACGTATTCATGAAGCAATATGCATGTATGTATATATGTATGTGTATGTATCAAGCAAGAATATATTGAAGTACACTAGGAGTACTGACCCATTCTTAAATTGAAGCAAACTACCATCTCTCTAAACCGAGCTATCATCTCTCTCTATTATAAGGCATATAATTTATTAGAAGCGAATACTAACCTCTAATCACTAAGAATAAATCAATCTACAAGCTAGATCTACAAGCAGTGTATTTTCACCAAACTTTCCAAAGCCGGTTGCCTCCTTCAATGCAGTGCAACGAAAACAAATCTGTCGAGACCACGTACTCTAGCTATTTAATAACGTGGCATATCCCAGACGGTTTCAACCACAAACCGTCTGTGATATAAAACTATCACAGATGGTTTGTATTAATAACCGTCTGGGAACTTTCAAATACGGTTATTAATGAACCGTCGGTGATGTCTGCCATTATCATAAACGGTTTATATCAATAACCGTCTGTGAAAATATTATAGATGATTGTTCGTATGAACCGTCTATCACAGTTGTGTATCACAGACGGTACACGGTCACGCTTGTAAAATCATTTGTGATAATTATAGCGTAGACGGTTCTCTATGAACCGTCTATAATGTTGCCATCTAGTATAGCATCTTTTATAGTAGTGGGTGTTTGTGTTGTTGCATATATGATCTTGTCGGATCGTCTTACGTACTCGAGTGGGTGTCATTCAATCTCGATTGTCAAATTAATCGAATAGGCAAGCTAAATAATTGCCCTTGCTTGTCGCCTGGGACGCATTGTGCATCACAAGTGACAACCGTTGTAAATCCGGGGGTCCATTAGCGTGGACAATTACCATAACTCTAGTTAGTACCATATATACTGGGCTCCTAATGGAGAAGGACAGCCCTCCCAAAGATCAATAGACAAGGACAGGTGGAGCTGCCAGTGAATTGGGTGAAGTAACGAGCAGCCATACCGGTGTAGGTGTGGACATTCGGTTTATACAGCTAAATCAAAACAACCATTTGTTGATGGTTGCAGGGGACATGCATCTCTTTTTTTTATTGAAAACGAAACGAGCGCTGAATTGATGCCTCTGATGGATCGATGGCGACATGTAAATTGCTTGCAGGTAGGATGGATCGGACGCAGTGCAGCATGCTCTTTTGGGTTGTATCATATGATTTTTAGTTACGATAGATAGATTTTGATTGTATCTTTTGAGATAACAGTGAACGATAAAAACGTTGATGTAGATGACACATATAATTTTGAGATTAAGGCGTCGTTTGAAGAATGCGTTTCAAGAAACCATCTTTTTTATTTCAATTTTCAAAAAAAAACCAGAAACCGAACTTTCAAAGAAACCAGAAGCCGAAGGCCTAAAAAAAGAGCACATACGTACTCCCAATCAATTAGTAATCAAGCAGCAGCGGCTCGACGGTCTAATTAAGCTCTGAAATGGAGATGGACGGACGGCTACCATCGACGGCCAGCTAGTTAGGTCGCCTCATCATCGACCAACTGAACAGATTAATCAATATCATCTAGATCAGCAATAATCTCGATCTCGTGTACATGGACATTGCAACAGCACTGCGTGCACCGCAATAGATTAATTGATCAAATCGATAGTAAAGCTAGCCCAACCTGTCATCCATTCGAACCGGTCAGCTATGGTCCGATGCAACAACCATTGGATACGTAGGTGTTTTATAGTTCACCCGTGCATGACAATTTCTCCATAGAAGCGATCAAAACAACGTGTGTTTTAAGACAAGGCGAAGACCAAATTAAGAGACAAGTAGTACGTACGTACCAAACGATCCTACCTTTCCCATTTACAAAAGCTGTGTCTTAGGCCCCGTTTGGCACAGCTCTAGCTCCGAGATCTATGCTAGATCTGTAGTTTGTTGACTAAATTAAAGTGATTTAAATATTTTTATTTAATATATAATATAAATGAAATGAGTCATGTAAATGCACTTAACATGCCTGCAACTCTAGATCCAGGATTTCCTAAAGCTACAGATGACCAGCTACAGATTTTCTAGAGCTAGAGTTCTGCCAAACGGGGCCTTAACTTCCCACTGATTTACAAAATCTTGCTAAAAAAAGCTAAAGAATCCAAAATTGACACCCAAAGTTAGCATGCTAACTGTAGATCGCGTTGAAAGCTAAAAAGCTATACCATTTTTTGAGCATATATATAGAGAGAGAGAAGCTGACGTCTACGATGGACGACTTACTTGCACATCGTCGATCGATCGCGCGTCGAACGAATAATTTTGACGCGGTCCGATCCGACCGCGCGATCGCACGTCCGTCACGCATCGATCGGTACGTACCAACTGTACATTGCTCGCATTGCGTTTGCATTGAATCATCCCTGTATTACTCCCCGGGATTCCCCGCGCGGAGAGAGTGCCCACGTCACCCCACCCGCTCGCTCCGGCCGGCGCATGACGGGGAATTCCCGTACAGTCGGGTGCCTTTTTTGCGAAAAAGCCCCTATATTTTTCCGAAATTACATAAAGGTCATCTGTTCTCGCAAAAAGATCCCTGGATTTTTCAAAAAAAGACCCTGCGCATATTTATTTTTCGTTGATAACGATCCGCAGTTTCCAAAATTACGTACAGACCCTCGGTTCTTTCAAAACAACCCCTAATTTTTATGAAAAAACCCCTCTAGTCTCCTTTTATTGCGAAAAGCCCCTCGTTTTTTTTTTTGAAAAAACCCTACACTTTCCTTTAGCTACGAATTTTTGCCTCTTTTACTTCGGTACACACGGTGGCTGGCGCGGCGTGCCGCCGCGCCTATGAGGATAGTTGAATTAATATGCCGGCTTGTGTTTCATCAGCGCATAAATTCTGCGTGCACCGTACACACATTGACTTGCCGAGCGTAGAGTGAATAGTGATGTGAGAAGGTTTAGAATTATATTATAATAGATCATTGTTACTTTGGAAGAATGAAATTTTTGCATATTTGCATTTTTTTAGACAGCATGCAGAGGCGGTGGTCTGACCAGCCACCTTGTATTGTTTCAACCAAAATGGATGATTTTAGGAAATAGAGTCATAGATTGATTTGGGTTGACCGAGATCAGTGCATATTTGTTGCATAAAAGCATATTTTGACTAACGTGGGTCAAGTTATGAAGAATTTATGTCTATAAACAATTTCTTAGTCTTTAGATGTGTAGGATCGTTTAGAGTTAACCATGGTCAACGGCGAGAATTGAGGTTGTGCTTATAGAGAAGATGAGGCCCAGAACGATCTAGGATATCATGTGATATGGCTAAACTCAAGTATGATATCGTGTGATATGGCTGACCTAAAGTATGGCATAAGAAATGCGGGAAATATTGAAGGGAAGTTGTAGTGATGGGTTACACTACGTGGTTTGGTTGGTCCAAGTAAGACATGGTCCGGTAAAACTGAAACAAGAGAGACTTACCGACGTGTGGCAAGCTAGTGGTACATCTATACATGACAAACATGGCGATTACTTGTAAGAGAAGACGAAGACAGGGTCAAGAAAGAGTATTTTGGTAAGTTGACCAATATACCTAAAACTATTTTGGATCAAAGCTGCAATAGCTGAGTGGCACATGGAAAGGCAGTTTAGGTTAAGAAAGAGCTAAGATGATCAAGTGGGTCAAAGGCTAAAGACTAAGTGGATTCGGGCTTATATGCTTTAAAAAACATGTATAAGCGTAGTGTGTATGAGTAAAATCTGTGTTGCGTGAGATTAACGAGTTTTTCACATTTGTGCTAAGATAGTATACATTAGAGCTAGATGAGGTTGATTAACTTATCTATTTAACAGGTTAGGATGGAGATTTGCAAGTTAATTTTCCAACCATTCTAGTTTTACTCATTGAAGCTAAGTGTTTTATGTTTAAGGTTTGAGAAGTGTGAGTGCTATGTTGTGATGTGTTCTCTTATCTTCCATGTGAAGTGGCTGTAAAATATTCATCCTCAAGTAGTAATATATTAACTTTGTTAAATTTTTATGGATCCCTTTTGTTTTGGTTGATTTGTTCTTTTTTATTTGGTTTTGATCTTATCTCTCTTATTTCTTGATTTTGTTGGATGCCAAGAATGAGTAAGTGATAGAGATATACTTTAAAAATCAATCCCTATCTATCTAGGCTTTTGGTTTGGCAAGCTGTTGAAACTACCTTGCTTTTGCTTAATCTAGGCTCTCTAGGTGAATTCTTGACCAAGTTGTTTTTGCCTCGATTTCTAGGGTGCTCTACCTTATTGTGATATGTGAGAATATATCTATAACTATCTTGGCCATCATTTACTCACGAGCAATCCATATTCATCATTTTTACTTTTACTCGATGTTAGTGCAATTTTCCTTTAAATGAAAAATGTCAGAGCTCTGATAATGATTTTCTTAATCGTTGGTTGAAATAGATTTCTGACATCCTAGAGAATGTGCATATGAAATTTCAAGTGATTTGGATTCTTGATTTTAAGAGTTTGCTCAATTGTGATTTTGACCCGGTTTTGATGCAGCATAATTTCACGAACTAAAAGATCATAATTCTCTTAAGTTCTTTCAAAATTTTTTATTGGGATATGTTCTTAAGGAAGATTTTTAGTTGGGATAGGTTTTTAATGTGATGAACTAGGTTTGGTTCAAGTTTCAAGTTTTTTGAATCAACAGATCAAAAGTTATATTGATTTTGGATTTGAAATAGTATTGTTTTTACTGTTCATCGAGCCAAATTTACTATAGCACAGTGAGTTTTCAGATTTTGGGTCTCTTAATCTTATAGCTTCTTATAGTTATTAGAGTAAAAATTGACGAATATTTTAGAGAAAATTTAAAGGCACCCTTCATTCTTATACTACCATAGTGGTTCTATGTAGAGCTAGCCACGTTGGCACGCACATGCAGTAGAAAATACAGGCCCTAACAGGTACAGTCCGACTGAAAATTCAATCGCGATTGTACATATGGGTAGATGTGCATGCAAAATAATTTCTTTTAAAAAATTGGAAACGTTTATGTATATAGTAGTAACTCACAAAGTTTTGGAAAAAAAATCATTAACCTGTAGGTCTATATATATGTTCATACAGAATTAAAGATTTTCAAAAAGGGATTCCTTCTCTACGTGATCCTAATTAAGGTGGAATATATATCATCGATCATTTGGAATTTGGAAATGGCATGACAGCTTGTTGCCTTTGAGGAGTACTGTGCAATAATTTGGCGCCGTGCTAGCGCCAATTGGCTGCCTGCTCGAGCTAGCTACTCCGTATCACTGTGTGCATGACAGTTAATGCTACGTACACACGATCGATGGGGTGCTAGCTAGCTAATGTTGGGCCGACAACTGTGTGCAATTAAAGTTCAGAAGGACCTCTGCCTGGTAGAGCTAGCTAGCTAATCGTACATGACAGCGGAGCAAGAGGCTCCTAATTGATGCATAAGGGCACTCCTAATGCAGAAACTATGAAGTAGTTTCTATACTTGCTAACTAATGTAGACACTACCTATGAAAACTATACTCCCAATGGATAGTTTCTACAAATAAAATTTTCATCCAATCATCTATCTTCTCTCTCCTATCATCTACCTATCACAGCTCTTTCTATCTTGGTTCTCGTGTAGACATGGTGTCTATATAAGAAACCATTTCCTTATCTCTCCTCCTTAACTCCAATGACGCATCAGCATTTTGCTTACTTGGCACCTTATTTAATGCCATAGAAACCATCTATAGTTTCTGCATTGGGAGTGCTCTAAGAGCAAGTACAATAGTATAACCAACTAGTGACTATAACACTTGTCCATTTCATCTATAGGCTTCAAAAAAATAGTTCATACAATAAGGTAGCTATTACAATAACTATTTGGCCTCACGTGTAAGAGAGTGAAATGCATATTTTTACGTGCTATAGCTAGCTGTAATTTAGTAGCCAGCTTCCTTCTCTCTCCCTTTCTCTCTCTGCCACGTAAAATTTGGTTGATATTATATTTGCTATAGCCTGCTGACTAAGTCTTATTGTACCTGCTCTAATAGCTGTTGCATTGAATTTGTTATACAATTCATAATTAAGCGTCCCCAGTGATGTGCAACGAAACTGTTGTTTTATTTGAAAAAACAGATGTGCAACTAAACTGTAGTGAATTCTTTTCGGTTATAAATGGCTTATGACTGCTACGGATAGATTTTAACTTTAACGTGAGCGTTTGTGCAAACGAATCGTATGCTAATAAACTATTTCGAAAAAATCATTTCGATAAGTTGTTTTAAAAAACAACAAAAAATATTCTATTTATTTTTTGATGGAAGTTATAAGTCATAAACTGAAAATAAAGAACTGTTTCTTTTTTTGAAACTGATGTGCAATGAAATTCTTTTCGAAACAGATGTGCGACGAAACTGTTTTTTGTTGAGAAACCGTCGCTGGCGACCAGTCCGAACGATTTCTCTGCTTAGAACAAGAACGAATCAATCACAGAATCACAGAGAGAATAGATTGAACACAGAGAGGTAGAGAGAACTCCTGGTCTTTCTTTATTGCTTTAGATTGCATCGGGGTACATAATGAAGGGGGTCTAGGTCCCTATTTATAGTCTCCGGTGGGGGTGCCCAATTAGATTAGGACTCTAGATAGAGTCCAGGTTTCCTAATACTCCCCCTTGGGCACTCACCCAACATGCTCATGCCTCGTAAAAACTCCATAAAAACCCAGTGGGAAAAATTTGGAGAAAGAGTACATGATACATGTGATGCTGCGATGCACGAATTGCCTCATTAAAAACCTTGGTCGAGAAACTTCATGGAAAACTCGTCAAGGGAAAAAGAGTACAATTCACTCAAATTCATTTAGTTTGCAAGACTTTATTTTTGGGTACTTAATCTTCATGATCAAGATTTATTAGCGGGCTTGTGAGAATTCTCCCCGATTCTGCACTTCTCTAAGTCTCATCATTCCAATTCCACGCACGCACTTTGTCAAAGCTAGATGCGCGGGTGACTTAGTGAACAAGTCTACATGACTTAGTGTGCGATACTTTAATCTTGTCCATCTTTGCAATTCATGAGCATAGAGGAACTTGGGGTTGATATGCTTACATAGCCCGTCTGCACTAGTGCAACGCAAGTCGCATTATCTTCATGGATAATTGTGGGGTTTGCACAATGTTCATTCCACATGATCGCGGATGTGGTGATCCGTTCAGCGGAACCAAGCGCACTCGTGTGGCTTCATACGGTGCTATAATTTCGAGTGGTTCGTCGAGTAGCTATCGGGCTTTGCTTAGACGATTTCCATGAAATTGCGCCCACCACACGTAAATACATAGCCTGTTTATGACTTAGCGGTATGCGGGTCCGACAGTGCCCAAAGATCTGCATAGCCAATCAAGTTCAAATCTTGATTCTTTCAGAAACAATCCGAGGTCCTTGCTACCTTGGAGGTATCGAAAATGTCCTTTATGCCCCGCCAATGCCTTTTGGTGGGCTCTGATCGCATCTTGCTAACGAGTTCACGGCAAATGCAATGTCCGGTCTAGTGCAGTTTGCTAAATACATGAGTGCTCCCACTGCACTCAAGTATGGGAATTCCGGTCCCAGGACTTCCTCCCCCTCTTCCCTAGGTCGGAAAGGATCCTTTTCTTGCTGTAAAGACCTACCGATCATCGGTACTTTCGAGGGAAATGCCTTCTCAAAGACAAACCTTTCAAGCACTTTCTGGGTGTAGGTCGACTGATGTACCAAGACTCCTTCAGGGACATGCTCAAGCTGCAGGCCTAAGCAAAACTTGGTCTTGCCCAAATCTTTCATTTCAAATTCTGACTCCAAGTAGGAGCTTGCTTCTTTTATGTCTTCTACTGTCCCGATGATATTCAGATCATCTACATACAGAGATTATACTGTAATCCATTCGGGATCGCCGTATAAATACACAAGGACAGTCTTCATTGTTCGTGTAGCCTTTCTTGCAGAAAAGTCGCTCAGCGATTATACCACATTCTTCCAGATTGTTTCACCATACAGTGACTTTCTGAGTTTCACACTGTACAGATTTCTATTTTCTCTGTCTTGGTTCGGGAGAGTAATTCCTTCAGGGACTCTCATATAAATCTCCGAATCCAAGTTACCTTAAAGGTATGCAGTCACAACATCCATCAATTTCATTTCCAAGTTCAATTTTACTGCCATTGAGATCAAGTATCTAAAGGTAATTCCATTCATGACTGGGGAATAGGTTTCTTCATAATCAACTCCAGGACGTTGAGTGAAACCTTGGGCTACCAGCCTTGCTTTGTATCTCACTACTTCATTTCTTTCATTTCTCTTTAGAACAAATACCCACTTGTGCCCAACGGGGTGTATGTGGGGAGGTGTGCGGCATACGGGCCCAAACACCTCTCTTTTATTCAGAGATAGCAATTCAGTTGCTATTGCCTTCTTCCAATCTTCCCAATCTGATCTTTTCTTACATTCAATGAGCGATGCGGGCTCGGGATCAAGATCGATGATGGTGGCAATTTTCTTTGTGAAGTAGATATCGATATTAGCCGTGGTCCTATTCGGGACTCTCCTGTGCACATAATTTATAGCTATTTCTTCATGAGTTTCTTCTGCTGGAGCTTCACCTTGCGCATCGCTTCTTTCAATTGCGGTGGCAAGTCCCTTTAGCTTTTCGGCTCCGATGTGTGCGCACACATCCATGCCGATGGGGATATTTAGATCCGGTATGCCCTTTTCGGAAGGTGTCATACTTGTGCCAGGTCTCAACTGGCTCCCCTTCTCATTCTGGGGGACTTCAATGATCGGCTGTGATAAATCCCTCTTATCCTTCTTCACCAGGCGTCCCCGGTTACTAAGGATTCGAGGAACCAGAGTTCTTGTCCTCTTTTTTTATTTTTCTGAGGCCTCTGGACGAGATTAGGGATACCTTCTGTTTCTTTGGTATTTCAACCCTCTTCGGTGCAGTGCGTGCAGGCACATGCGACTTAGTCACGCTCTTCAAATCACTAAAGTGATCAGGCAGCTGATTTGCTAATGCTTGCAAATCTATTTTGTCTTCTGAACTTCTATTGTCTTCTAGACTTCTCTTGTCTTCTGGACTTCTCTAGTGCGCGGGTCATCTGCATGGATTCCCCAGGCTTGCCACGTAATTTCCCGACATTCTTCATCAAGGGGTTGATTTCCTCCCCCTAATGTTGGGAAATTTTCGGTGGTGACACTTGCGCTAGTTGCATAGGTGAGTGGATGTTGTAGGCCGAAGGTTTAAGGTTGATGAGATTCGCTGCATGAAGGACTGCGTGTCCCCAACATGTAGCTGGCAAATTACTTTTACGCAAAAAGGGGTCGGGCAATAAATTTAATTCTCTTAATTAAAGCCTCTGCCAAACCATTCTGGGTATGGACATGCGGTACCAAGTGCTCAACTGCAATTCCCATCGCCATGCAATAATCATCAAATGCCTTTGATCTAAATTCTCCGGCATTGTCCATTCTGATGGACTTAATGTGATGATCAGAGACCACATTTCTGATGCGAATGATCTGCAGGATCAACTTTGCAAAGGCATGGTTTCTTTGTGGATAACAAAACCCACATATGACAACTTCGAGGAAGCGTCAATGAGCACCATAAAATTCTTAAATGGCCCTTAGATGGGCTGAATGGGTCCGCAAATGTCTCCCTGGATGTGTTCCAGGAATGCAGGGACTTTATCTTTCACTTTCAACGTGGAGGGTCTAGTTATTGGTTTCCCGGTGGCACATGCAGGGCACACAAAATCTTCATGATTCGGGAAATTCTTCATATTAATATTATGCCCATGCGAGTTATTTATTATATTTCTCATCATCCTAAGACCTGGGTGGCCTAATCTGTCATGCCAGAGACAGAATAGTTCAGAGCTTCTAAATACTATCTTCAGGACAGTGTACGCTGCAGGCGCTTTAATGTTGGTATAATATAGCCCAGTGAAGGAAGTTTTTCTAATATTCTTTTGCCATTCTCTTCACGCTTCGTGATGAGCAGGTATTTCTTACCGTACTCTTCTTTAGTCTCAACGTGGAAACCGTTGGCGCAAAAATTCTTAAAATTTAGGAGAGTTCTAGTCGATTTTGGGTACAATAAGGCTTCTTCAATGACCAAAATTGTGCCCATTATGGCTCTTCCTGAACCAATTATACATGTATCGCTTCTGGCGATTGTCGTAAGGCTGCCAGTGCTCTTACGAATCGACTGAAAATACTCAATCTCTCTTAAAATGATATGTGTTGTGCCGCTGCTGGCTAAGCACACTTCCTTCATAGGGCGCTACACATGTTCTAATATAGGGTATTTATTAACATGTATGAGAAGACAATCAACACATAAATAAGATACTCCAATATCAGAACATATCATGCCATCATAAACTGAATAAATGAATGAATTCTTCAAATATCATCCAACCATCACGAGAAGATAACAATTCTTAAGTACCATCCATGCAAATTCTAATATATTCTTCCACACAAAATAAATGACAATTAAAGTCTAAATGCATTCTGTGCACCAGACTTCTTCTGCTATTCTCTCGGGGTGGCATTCTCTTCAAGAGAAATCATGACGTTGGCTGCTTCTAGGTCGAGAGGGGGTGCTGCTCCTGGAGGGTCTCAACCTCCATCAGTGCGGGCAGCTGCTCGGAACTCTCCCCCCCCCCAACCGATGCAAACTGGGCTTCATGCTGCCCTTTGCCATCCCGTTTTGGCTTGCTAGCATTATTCTCATGTGGAGCGTCTCATTTGCCTTTCTGGGCTGCGGTCTTACTCTTCCTTCCCTTTTTTTATCAAGGGCTTTCGCACCTTGTTGCTCCCGGCGTTGGCTTCACGACCAACGGAGCTCCCAGGTGGCTGAGTGACGTAGTTCTTACATAGAACTTTGTCCTGAGCCTCCGCAACTTGCATCATATCGGTCAATTTGGCGTATTCCTCATAGCCATCTTGACGATAGTTGCGTGCGGATTGTGCTACATTGGGGTGGAAGGATTTTCTCAATTTTCTGTTTTGGGGTACAAATCCTGTGCAAGGCAGAATTGTTTTCCCTGACCGTCTTAACATCGACAAACCTCAGTCTGATCCACTCTCGCTCTGCTTGAGAAAGAATGGTGTACTTTAGCCTCTTAAACCAGCTTCTTTAGTGCGGTCCAGAGTGCTAGCACGCTCTTCTCCGCCATGTACTCATTCTGGAGAGTGAGGCAGAGGTGGTGCCTGAGAAAATGAAGTGCCTGATCATTCTTTTTAGGCATGGGTTGGGCGTCATTCAGTCCGCCAATCCCAATAGTCACGCGGAGCTTCTTGGCTCTAAGTATAATCTCGACATCGGATGCCTATGCCAGATAGTTTTGGCCATGCGGGGCCAGCTCCTCGAACTTCCAATTCGTGATGCTAGTCATCTAAATGTGTATAAGTCTACTGCTGGTAGACATGCATGGAATAATTCACTGCGAGTGAATAAATGGTACAAAAGTTTCTCGTAATGTTCCAGAAATTTCTATGCATTTTCTATAATTTTACTGCAATTTTCAGTGATTAAGAGCAATTTTCAGTAATTACAATTAACCAAAACAGTAAATACAGAAAATACATAAAACAGTAATGGCATAAATAAATAAGCTTCAAATTCTAAAAATAATGCAAAATTCGGATTCCCGAGGCCCTTTTATGCTAAAATATGAAATTTCAGCAAATTCTGCACTTTCTGGTTGTTTTTACGCAAATTTTCAGTTCAGAGAAAAATTCACGCAAATTTCTGATTTGCCGAGGGGTTTTCTGCAAAATTCTGGACCCACTCGTAAATTTGAGGGCTTATTCGTGACTTTTCGGAACCATGATGCCTTTTATGCAAAATTCAGGGCTTATATTAAAGATTCAAGGGCTCTTCGGTAATATTCAGAAATTAGGGGGGGTTTCTGCAATTTCCCCCCCACCGCACGGCCATCCCTTTTTTTTCTTCCGGCCCACCATCTTTTGGCCCATGCGGCCTTTCTTTCCCGCCAACCGCCCACTTGCCGTGTGGCCCACTCACCGGCTTGCCCAGAGGCGGTAGGGTTTTCCTTACCCCATTAGGTGGCGGCGGCAGAGTGCGCCGAGGCTGCTGGCCGCTTGGCGGCAGATGCATGTGAGGCGGCGGGGCGGCGGAGATGGCGAGGGCGGGCGGTAGGAGGCGCGCAAGGCGCGGGCGGCGGCTCGGGGGGGCCGTGCGGGGCGGCGCGCAAGGCGGCGTGGCGGCCGGCGCGCGGCCACATGCGGTGGCGGTGAGCCAGCGGGCAAGGGCGGAGCCTTGCGCACCGGTGGTGCGAGGCGGCGAAGTCGGCGCACGGAGACCAGCGGAGGCCGGGCGTCCCGAAGCGCGCGGGAGCCGAGGAGGCTCGGATGGCCGGGCCAAGGGGCGCGCGCGAGGAGCCAAGCGCGCGGCGCCTATGCGGGCGCAGCGAGGCAGCGACCGAGGCGAGGCAACGCGCGCGTGCGGGAGGAGCCGCTCGGGCTGCAGCAACGCCGATGTCGACGGCGCAAGGAGGAACGGCTGCAGGCCAGAGGGGCTGCGCTTTGGTTGCGGCATCGAGCGGCGGCACATCCCAAGGCGGTCGGGCCGGTGGCGGATGGCGCGCGCATGCGGCGCGCGCGCGCGCGCGCGGCGGCAAGCGAGGAAGCCGAGGCGTGACGGCCGGGCCGGTGCGGGGCCGCAGATCGGCGAGTAGGCGGCCGCTTTGGGCCGGGCCGAGGTGAGGCGGCGCGCAGCAGCGCGCCTTCGGTGGCGCGCGTGCGTTCGGGCACGGTGCTGCGGTGGCCGTGCGTGGAGACCAGGGCGGACCGGACGGCGCTTCGGGCGGTTGTCAGTCGCGGGGACCGAGGCACACAAGGCGGCGCTTCGTCGGCCAGTGGCAGCGATGCTTCATGCGGGAAGCTTCGGCCGGTCTACTGGGTGGCTCCAGGCGGCGACGCCAGCTGCTGGCCGGCGGCCAGCCACGCGCATGCGGGCGCGATGGCAATGTCTTTTTCTGGTGTGATGTCATGCATAAATTGAACAGAAAAAGAACGATGCAATTTTTTTTTCGTTTCTAATCTGCGATGCAATCAACATCTGCCCTTTTTGCAATCTACCGATCGACATTGTGCCGGCGACTTCAAGTCTGCTCGCGGTAGATTAGGACAGATTTGCATCGTTTCTAATCTACAGTGCAATCAACATCTACCCCGTTTCATAATCTACCGATCGGCATTGTGCCGGCGACTTCAAGTCTGCTCGCGGTAGATTAGGGCGGATTTGCACCGTAGAGATTCAATCTAGAACGCGAAAAGAAAATACTGATTCAAAAGCGATCTAGAAAATTCAATCTGTGCTTCGATGATTACCTCGTTCACCTGAGCGAAGTCGTGCTGATAACGTGTTGAGAAACCGTCGCTGGCGACCAGTCCGAACGATTTCTCTGCTTAGAACAAGAACGAATCAATCACAGAATCACAGAGAGAATAGATTGAACACAGAGAGGTAGAGAGAACTCCTGGTCTTTCTTTATTGCTTTAGATTGCATCGGGGTACATAATGAGGGGGGTCTAGGTCCCTATTTATAGTCTCCGGTGGGGGTGCCCAATTAGATTAGGACTCTAGATAGAGTCCAGGTTTCCTAATATTTTTTTCCTCGAAAGAGATGTGCAACGAAACTGTCAAGAGCGTGCGCCCACGTAAAGACAGTGGTTGTAAGTAGTACTGTTTTCGAATCTCTCTCTCTCTCTCTCTTAAAGTGGGGAGCCTTTTGTTAGCTGCCTTTACACGCGTTGCCAACAGAATGGATACTGCTTAATTGTTCCTCCCATCGAAAAAAGATTGCAAAGCAAGCAAAGTGGTGGAATATGCAGTACGGACAACTCGCGAAATTTTTGTATGGATAATCTATTTTTTATTCGAAATTACATAAATATACCCGCGGGAAATTTTTTTATAAAAATAGGCTCCAGTCGCCTAATGGTTGGGCGATCGAGCCTTCGCTTAACTGCATCGCGACACAATATGTCTCGCCAGATGAAGAGCGATCGTATTAAGTCGCTCTTCCGTTCGGCGACTTAAATGTAGTCGCCGTCCCGTTAAGCGACTAGCATGCAGTCGCCATCCCGTTAGGCGACTGCATGTAGCCCCCGTGATTGTTTTATATTTTGTGAATTTTGTAACGTTGAACCGGTAAAAAATACGGTGAAGTTGTAATAAAAGTTTATGTTCATTGTATATTGTAGGTGTGTAAAAGGTTTTTTAATTTTTTTATGAAAGATTGAGTAGAGAACGATCGATACATACACCGTTAAGTGAGATAGTTTATATGCGAGAGAGATGATAGACTATGTAAATTTAAATAAACTTCATAATATGATGAGAGTAACATGCGCATGTTTTTCATTACATGCATAACATATATAGCATCTGCAGCACGCCTCACTCGTCACCTGGTGTGCCCGTCACCGCGCTGCGTCCTCCCATACGGCCTCGCTTGGCCCTCCTCCGGCAACGGGTTAGGACGATCCGAAAAGTAAAACGAGCGGGAGGGTGTCTATCCCGCCCTGCGCTGGGTGGAGTCACCGCACCTCGCCGTGTGTGCTCTCCGGTGCACCGGGAGGGCATTGCAGAGAGAACCTCCGTGCTGCGTCGGAGAACCGCCGAGCCACTCCGCGAAAAATCGGTCCACATCCTCTCGGCACGGGAGACGCCGTCTTCTTGGTAAGTACCTGCAATATTAATATCGTTAGTTTGTTGCATGTCATCTTCGGATAAACACGATATAAGACCCTCTGCGTACCCGTAGCTGGCGCCATAGAGGAGGCGTACACCCCCTGCATAGGAGGCATGAAGTAAACCGGTGTAGGAGGCCCTGCCCAGGCTGAACCCCCTGGCTGCTCCGGGTGAGGCGGTGGAGGACGTGTCCACGTCGGTGCACCAGAGTAGTGCCACGCTGGTCGGGGTGGCACTGGTGGACGAGCAGTCGGAGCGGTGGGCGTGGAGACCGCCGGTAGCCTCGTGCAGGACAGTAGGCTAACGATACGTCTACACCCCTCGTGCCGCGAGACCTGCTGATCGTCTGCCTGCGGAACCATGCGCTCCACCTGAATGCAAAAAAGTTGTTATTAGTACGTAATACCACAAATAAGAGTTTCGAAGACACGATTGATTTTATATACCACGCATCTGCGATCGCTGCGAGCCACCTCGTGTCGGCCCATGGGTCCGCGCCTCCCGAACACGTGGTGGTCGTGGCCGGTGGAACGACACCACGAATCGCGGCGGTCGTCGCGCCCGATCGGCCGGGCCTCGGTAGGAAGGCGGCTCTCCCGCACGGAAGCCCAAGGAGCAGGGATACATCCTGCAAGGTCGGCGTCATCTCCCGAATGGGAGGTGGAAAGTGTGCGTCTCGGCGCGCCGTCCACCAAAGCCGCCGGCAGGAAACGGTCGAACGGAAGCGCCATGATCGCTCCCGCCCGCCTCGTCCCGCGCCAGCGCTCCATCTCGTCCGTGGCCTGCACCATCCGGCAAGAGGGAGTAGTCCGCATCCCGCACCGCAAACAAAGTGAAGGTCAGACGGAACGAACTTACGGCCGCACTAAACGCTGGAGTAGTGCAAACTGGCGATCCAACGAGGGTCGAGTCCCGTGCCACGCGAGGTGTGCGTGTCCCACCACTCCCACCGAGGCGGCTCGTCCGTGCTCCCGGTGGCGGGACTAGACAGAAGCGCGATGAGAGCGGTCCACGTGCTCGTCCAACAAATACAACCGCCACTCCGAGTCACGCCCAAAGACGAGTCATACCTGCAAAATTTGTACAATAATTTCTGCATTACATTTTCTACATCTAAATTTGTACAATAATTTCAACATTATATTTTCTACGTCTAAATTTCAACACTAAATTTTCTACATCTAAATTTGTACAATAATTTCAACATTAAATTTTCTACATCTAAATTTCAACACTAAATTTTTTACATCTAAATTTGTACAATAATTACAACATTAAATTTTCTACATGTACATTTAAATACTATATTTTGTACAATAATGCATTATAAATGGTATACAAATTTAAAAACTATATTTACTAAACAAAATTTGAAAATTAAATTTCTAAATTAGATTTCTAAAATTAATTTGTAAACTAATTTTCTAAACTATATTTTCTAAACTAATTTTCTGAACTAATTTTCTAAACTAATTTTCTAAACTAATTTTCTACACTACATTTTCTAAACTAATTTTCTAAACTAATTTTCTACACTACATTTTCTACACTACATTTTCTAAACTAATTTTCTACACTACATTTTCTAAACTATATTTCTAAACTAATTTTCTACACTAACAAACAATATAATACAACAAAATTACCTGAAAATCGCGCACTCCCTCTCCTCTTCTCCTCCTCTCCCTGTCTTTCTCTCCCCCTCCTCTTCTCCTCTCCCTCCCTCTCCTTTCCCGTCTTCTCTGCGCTGGCCGAACGGAGGAATGCAAACAGTGCGGCGCGCGCGCGCGCGTCGCCGCGCCGACTTTATATCCCACTGCGATCGCCGAACCGTTAGGCGATTGAATCTCAGTCGCCCAACGGTTCGGCGACTTCAGGGAAGTCGCCCAACGGTAGGGCGACTGCAATTAATCGCCAAACGGTTGGTAGACTTTCCAGTATCGCGTCTGGTTAGCGAAGGCTCTAGTCGCCCAACCATTAGGCGATCGGAGCCTATTTTTGTAAAAAAATTTCCCGCGGGTATATTTATGTAATTTCGAATAAAAAATGGATTATCCGTACAAAAATTTCGACAACTCGCAGCCTCACAGGACATATGTACATCGTGTGAGTTAATTGGGCAGCATTTCCTTGAGACGTACTTCCGCTGTATATATCAGAGCATTTACTAGTAAATGAAGTTGTCACGCGCTATCTTTTGTAGGATTCATCGAATTGAAGTTTATTTAGTCCATCTGACACCATCACATGAATGTACTGAGGTACTACTAGTGTGATGTGATCAGGGCGAATCCAATCAGGAGTTTAGTCGGTTTGACCCTACCTTTTATCGATGTCTGTATCACCCCCTCTCCCCCCTCCCCAGCCCTTATCTCCTGCGGCCTCGGCCCTCAGCAACTTAACTGCCTGATTATCTCCATAGGCGTTGGGCTGAGCTACAGAAAAAAGAGGAATGTTCATGGGCCTTTGCTGAAGCCCACAAGGCCCATATGCGACCTCACTCACATCTACCCACTCCAACACACGTTTCCCTACTGGCCTACCCCATCCCACCGTCTGGCCATCCCCAATCCAATTCAAACAACAGAGCGCACCTAAGTCTAAGGAAGAACCGCTGAAGAAGAAACCCTAGGAGGCGGTGGCCAGCAGCCAACAGTGATAGCATCTAGGCCTCTAAAAATAATTTTAGTAATTAATGATAACAAGTATTAAATGGACTAACATATTTATTGAGATGATTAAAAGATTTAGTCTCGAATTTTGATGACGTCATGAAAAGGTATACAAAGGTGTTCAAAGCTATATATGGATCAAGACATGGCTCAACGCAAAGATATATTATAGTCTAAGGACCTATTTAAAGTTTATGCCGATCTCGATGTTTAGTTGAAAATACCAGATTTGTAGAATAGATGTCGTATTATAAAGAGGAGTCATAGCTAGTAGCTTGAAACTTACATTGTGCCACTTTGATCAATTAATTGTCTATGCATGCATTCAGAACTTCATTTGGAACTCTATCTGAATTTTCTTTCAAAAATTGGTATGACCGCACGCATTTTGATGGTACTATCTCTTCATCCATACTACCAGTCATTACATGTTGGTTCTTAGTTTTAAGAGAGGTACTCATTGATTTTTCCTTGGATCGGTACTACCGCATAACGGTAATACCACAGGGCGGAATGACCGCAAGTTCAAATCAATACTACCGCAAAACGTAGGACAAAAATTTAGTTGGCGGTAGCTAATTTTTAGATAGGTATGTTTTGGAGCATTTTCTCTTATCTGAAAATCGATACTACCACATGATCGGTACTAACGAATCGTGTGAGGGCGGTACTACCGATATTTGAAGTAACGGCTAGTTTCTATGTATTTAATTAACCTCAAATCTCTATTAAATAGTAGTTACGATAGTATCGGCCACTACATGGTGGTAGTACATAATTCCTCATTTTGTTTGGGGATTTCAACCCCAACGGTCATTCCTGTGGGTGGAGGCTATAAATACTTCCCCACCAGCAATAAGGGACTTTTCTTGGACCTCATTTAATACTCTTGAACCCTTGTTGCACTCTCTTCTACTCATTTGCTCCATTTTCACATATTGAGGTAGTTGAGAGCATTCAAATGTATTGCGTCATTAGTTAATTTTTGTGGCACTTGAAATCTTTCAAGCAAGCACTATGACTTATTGCTCTTGGTGGTTGCTGACAACTAGATGGCTTGGAGGAAGTTGTGCGGTTATCTCTTCAAAGAAGCTTGTGAAGAGTCTTGACACGGTTGTGGGTGGTGTGGTACTCGCTATCTCCGAAGTGGAGAAAAAGTAACCTTAGTGGACTTGAGGTGGTTAGACTTAATTTATAAAGCCAACCTAATTTGTTTGGGCTTACCTCAATATGGAGTAGGAAATATCGAGAAGTGTTCGATACCACGGGAAAACATCGTTTGTCGCCCTTGTGGTTGATTTGCTTGTCTTTACTTTTTGCATTTATATTTCTAAAAATTTAATTGAATTGAATTGTGGAGTTAGAATTGTATCTTGTATTGACATTGCCTTGTGGTGCCTTAGTGAAACCTAGAGTATTTAGGCATTAATTGTGCAAAATATTTTTAAACTAAGCTTTGCTTGCTAAAATTGTGATTTAGCCAAAATAATTTAAAAGCTCTTATTCACCCCTCTCCAGTCGATTATCATTATTTAAATAGTGATTTAGCCAAAATAATTTAAAAGCTCTTATTTACCAATAATCCTAATTTTCTTGGTTCTTTGCTTCCAACGGCTAGTTTTCGTGCTGTGGGTATATATACCCCCTTGTGGCCTGTTGGGGTAAGATTTTTGGCACTCTATTTCACTCTCTTGAGGTAGTGTGAGGTCCTTCTCTCAATTGTGCATGTGTTACACCTTGTAAGCAAGGAGAAAAGTGCTAGGTTGTATGTGTTACATCTAGAGGTGGATTGTGTATCCACTCAAACTTGTGCATTCGTTGTACATGGTGAGAGTCAAGTGAGGGGCTTGACTTGTTACTCTTAAAGTTTACCGACTTCTAAACTGTGTTGGAGGCGTTATGCACGGTGATCTTCTCAAAGTAGGTTGTGAGAAGATCCAATAAAGTGTGAAGGTTGGAGCTCACCTACTCGGAGCGGTCATTTTTGCACTTTGGTGAACATAAGTGAATTAGACTTTATTTTGTGCTAAACTAATTTGATTTAATCTTTCACATTATATACTTAATTTAGACAAAAAGAAAAGGTCTTTAATTGATAATAATTGGAAGAGATTTTTTGGACCGCCTATTCACCCCCTCTAGTCGGCCTCCTCGATCTTACAACTTGTAAGCTACTTTGCTATATTTTGCTATGATACATTGTGATGTATTAAATGCTTATGTCACTTCGACTATGCTTGCAATGTCCTATTACAATGCCTATGTCACTTGTTTTAATATTGAAAATCTTAATTATTGTTTATCATATTGACTTACTTCAACAATCAATAAATAAATGAAATACACCAAAATTTTCTAAAAATCCACAAATGAGCATGAAAATCACTTCATGAATCTATATGCACATATTTAGTGGAGTTTTGTTTATTTGTTGATTGACTTTGAGAGCAACTCATTCTTTATCTCTTTTGAGATCATCTCAAGAATTAATTGCTAAACAAAAGTCAAATACTAGAATATGCAACTTGTTCTCAAACTAGATATATATTCAAAACTTTCAATTCATTCATTTGTCTAGGTTGTCATTAATTGCCAAAAAGAGGAAGATTGAAAGTATCTAGACACCTAAAAATGATTTTGGTAATTATAATGGCAATTATTAAAGGGAATAGCGTGTTTATTGAGATGATTGAAAGGTTTAGTCCCGACTTTTGATGATGCCATAGAAAAGGCATGCAAAATTGTTCAAAGATCAATACGGGTCAAGACATGGCTCAAGTTAAAGATATATTGTAGTCTAAAGACCTCTTCGTTGTTTTTGCTAGTTTCGGTGTTTACTTGAAATGACCAGATTTATAAAATAGATGTCGTACTATAAAGAGATATCATAGCTAATAGCTTGAAGCTTATCTTGTGCCACATTGATCAATTACTTATCCATGCATACATTTAGAACTTCATTTGGAAACCCTCTCTGAATTTCCTTTGAAAAACTGGTATAACCACAGACACTTTGACGATAGTACCACTTCATTGGTACTACTGGCCATTATATTCCGATAGCTAATTTCCAAAGAGGTACTCATTGATCTTTCCTTGCATTAGTACTACAGCTTGTGCATAATGGTAGTACCACATGGTGGTATGACCTCAAGTAGAAATCAGTACTACCATAAAATCGGTAGGATCAAAATTTAGTCGTCGGTAGCTAATTTTCAGAGAAGTATATTTCAGAGTATTTTTTGTCCTCTAGAAATTGATACTATCGCATGATCAGTGCTACCAGACCCTGTGAGGGTGGTACTACCGATATTTGAAGTAACGATTAGTTTCTGTACATTTAATAAATCTTAAATAGCCGTTGAATAGTATGTACGGTAGTACTAGCCACTACATGGCAGTAGTACAACAATTCCTCATTTTTGGGGATTTTGACCCAAAAAGTCATCATGGTGGGTCTCCACTAGCAGCAAGAGACTCTTCTTGGACCTCATTGAATACTCTCGAGCCCTTGTTGGACTCTCTTCTACTCATTTGCTCCATTTTCACATATTGAGGTAGTTGATAGCATTCAAGTATATTGCATCATTAGTTAATCTTTACGGCACTTCAAAACCTTCAATTAATTTATGTGACTTGTTACTCTTGGTGGTTGTCAACACTTAGACGGCTTAAAGGAAGTTGTACGGTGATATCTTCAAAGAAGGTTGTGAAGATACCTAGCATAGTTGTGAGTGGTGTGGTGCTTGTCATCTCCAAAGTAGAGGAAGAGTTACCTTACTGGACTTAAGGTGGTTAGGCTTATTTCGTAGAACCGGTCCAATCCATTTGAGCTTACCTCAACATGGAGTAATGGAGACCGACAAGTCTTTGATACCCCGGGAAAACATCGTTTATCTCCTTTGTGATTTATTTTCTTGTCTTTACGTTTTGAATTTATATTTCTAGCAATTTAATTGAATTGAATTATAAAGCAAGAATTATATCTAGTATTGACATTGCCTTGTGGTGCCTTAGTGAAACCTAGAGTATTTAGGCCTTAATTGTGTAAAATGTTTTTAAACTAAGTCTTGACTTTGTAAAATTGTGATTTAGCCAAAACAAATTTAAAAAGCTCTTATTCACCCCCTCTACTCGGTTATCCTTGGTCATACAGACAACTGGTGCCTGGTGACCAACAACAGTGTAGATCGTCCCTCGCCGAGGAGCGGAGGAGGATCGGTAGCAAGGCGATGTTGAGCCGAGGAGGGTGTGTCGTGTTGGGACCCAGGCGGCACGACAGAGCAGAGAAGGTGAGGGACGCCCACCGCCCACTGCCTGGGGTGTTCGCACCAGCACCAAGGAGCCTTGGGGCTAGGGCGGGCCACTTTAGTAGAGGAGCCAAGCGCGTGGGCACCGCGACTGACCAGGTGAGCAGAGAAGGCGGTGGGCACCCGTCGCCCATCACTTGGGTTGGTCGCGCTGGCACCGAGAAGCCGAGCGACTGGCTAGCAGAGAAAGGTTAGTAATATAGTTTTTATTTTTTAAATCTTTACTATTTAGGCTCTATAGGTTATAGTTTGTAATATAGTTGTATTACATATTTATCGATTTACGCTTGTATTTGTTCGTGGTCTTGCAATTATGGAGAAACAAACTTTGCGTAATCATTTAACAAGTAACTCAAGTAGTATTCTTCCAACCGATGAGAGCACAACTCAACCAAAGAGACTTCAACTAGAATTTAATCTGAATGAAATATTGTTGATCCAATGCATCGCTTGCCAATTGAAGATTGTGCTAATGAAATTAGAGATCAAATGAGGATGGCATATTTGTCGAATGGTCCAACTTGACCAATTGTGCATGCCTTTCTAAAGACATTGGATGGAAAAAATCTGGAGATCCTTTAAGAACAATGGTTTAATAAGTTTGATTGGATGGAATATAGTGTGAAAAATAATGCTATATTTTGTTTCTATTGTTTTTTGAAGAAATTGTCATAACCCCACACATTTGGGAATGGTGCATTTACAATTATATGTTTTCAATAAATATGTTGGTGGTCTATATAGTTTTCACAACATTGCAAGAGGTGAGTGTGAAGACTTCAAAAAACAACGGTCAAGTGTGTCTAGTAAATGAATGTTTACACTAAGGAGGTAGAAATTACATACAAAATTCGTTTGACCGCATCTTTAAATTGTGCAAGATATCTCATTGAGTTGACATTGATCTTTCTGGTGGCAACGACATTTATTGAGCAAATATTTTTGGCAATGAATATTATCAAAATAGATTTACACAACAAGATAGCAGATGATTGGCTCAATGACTTGATAGTATGCTACACCGAGCGAGAGATATTTACAAGCATTGATGATGCTAAAATCATAAAACACTTCCAATGCATGAAAAGTCATAGAATAAATTCGCCTCATTATTCAAACTAGCACCTTAGTAGTATGTTTCTTTTATTTTGAATGTTCATAATCATTTATAATTTACTATTACATCACTAATTTTGCTAATTTTGATATACATATCACTTTGGACATATATTTATGTGTTTCTATAATGCCTTTCAATTAGTGAGATACCTTTGTTGTATTTTGATTTCTTGCTATACTTCCTTTTTATTCGTGTATGAATTTTAATTGCACATTACTATAATTTGCTATGGTCATGTTCTTTTGGCTTTTCAGCGGCTTTTGGCTTTTGGTTGTTTCTTTCAGGAATCACTACTCATTATATAATAAGTCGCGGCCAAAAGCCATAAGGCTCAGCCCAAAAGAATAGATTATGTATTTGTCTTAATTTAATTTAGTCCTTTGAACCAAACCTCTATTTTCAGCTGGCTTCACCACTAGATGTGATGTACTGTAGGCAATACATTAGTAAAACCTAACAGTTGAATTGAAGATCCAGGGGAAGGTAACTGGCATCTTCTTTTCAGCTTCTAAAAGTTGTTTTTCGGCTTTTCTACAGTAATTAGCTTTTAAACGAAGTGTCTTTTTAAGACAAGATCTACAAATTGATTATAATATAAACTATAATGACTTCATTTATATGAGCCAAAATCGCACGTGAATTTTTATTACTCTATACTCTCTCTTATAAACAGCTCAATAGTCATAAGTTACATAGGCAAAACTATAAACTAAAAAACTCAGCAATCCAAAAGCTTATACCCTGCAAGAATAAAAAAAGAGAAATATAAAAAAAAACCACGTAACCGAATGCGAACTGCATGCAGTTAGTCTGTCAAATCGGCTTGGTTTACGCGTACTGCACTTGCATGGTCCAGTAAAGTGTCGCGCGATGTTCCCGATATGTGTGCAAGAGGGAAGGGGGCGCATGCATCCACGCATGTGGCCATGCGTGGTTTTGGCCGATCGAGAGATTGATGGATCGAAAGTGCATGGCGTGACACGTACGCATGTGAGGATCGGTGCCATGGCCTGCGTGTCAGTGACTCAGTGTCTGTATGCATCTGCATGCATGAGCGTGACCATGCCGTAGCTATAGCTTAGCTTGTCGTGACAACAAGCTCGAGAGATCGATCGATGCGTCCAAAATAATCATGCGTACGTCTCGTGACAATAAGCTCTTTTTCCCAGCACGCATGGACACCTGAACCTGACTAGCTCGTGATCCGATGCACACGAACTGCCACCATCAAACCATCCAATTATATGATATGTTAGCTAGTTGGAGTATTAGCAAAAAAAATACTAGACTATCATATTGATGCATGTTGAAGACAAGGGAGACACAAACCATAACCCACCCAGGGGCGGGCCCAATATGTTCTACCGGTGTCTTAGCAACCAGGTCAAAAAAATTTAGTAGATATAAACATATATGTACTGTGTGTAACCCTTAGTCTAAAATATGTGCACTCCGGACCAGTCTACGACCGAGCTGTGCGCCTTCAGCCCATCGCTCGTCGCGCAACCCAATTGACAGATGATCAAAGCGTACAGCCCAAAGGCACAAGACCAGAAGACCGAGCTAGCCTATTAGGAGGCCGAGCCATAGAGCAAGACCAGACCAATGCTCCTTGCCCACATGGCCACTCTCTTGGATCATGCGCAAGCCAAGTGCCACCTCGTCAGTCACCTCGTTCTTGTTTGCTCCGCGCTGCTTATTGCTAAGACATGCGCCATGCTGCGCTCGGCCACAGGTCACCAAAGAGATTGATTGACTCCCTCGCTTGCTATCTTGCCACAATGCCATCTGGTCCCCGTTGCCTTGCCAGCGCCTAACCAAGACATCGAAGGAGGAATGAGGCTTAGACCCAAACTCGATCACCAAGTCAAGAAATTGGTATATGGTATTTACTTTGTTCTAAATTTCTTTCAATTTTTCCCATTTGTTTCAAACACAAGGACTAAATTTGTGAGCTAGGGATTCACTTTGATTGTTTGTGGTTTTTTTGTCAAATTGTGTTAGGGTTTCAATGTAGGTTTGGGAAAACCAGATACATGATTAGTGTCAATGCATTTTGGTAAGATAGTTTGACCGCTACTTTTTTATCAATGTATTACCATCGATTATGTTAAAGGGGCCCTATGTTAAATTATCAATACTAAAAATTGCTAGACATGTTACTATTAATACAATGTTAATTGCAATATATGTGTGTGTTGTTTATATAGTATAGTCAAGTGGAGAACCCAGATCATTTTTGTTCTATTTCTGCCCATGACCCCAATGATCAACATGCATGCCACTGCAAGGCCCTGTTTTTTTTTCATCTTTTGGTTTTTTTAGTTTTGACTTCTTTGAAAGTTAAAACAAACAGTATGGTTTTTTAAAAGCGAACTCTCCAAATGGCTTCCCAAGCCCAAAATCATTACATTATCCGCGTCAGTATCTTTGTTGTTCACTGTCATATTAAAAAAGAGAAAATATAGAAAATGGTATAATGTTCGTAGCCATTTAGACAGGATCCGCTGGTGCAGCCTCCTTCAAGTCCGGCGCCACTCTCCACCTCCTTCTTCAACTATGGCGCCACCCTCCCCTCCTCCTCCACCTCCAACGACGGGTTCACCACCCCGGCGCGGACGTAGAGGGAAGCCTAGGAGGCGATGATCTGGCGGTGGAGGGCGTCGAGCGGCAATGACGGAGGGAGGCACGGCGATGGCGGCACACTGAATATTAGGTTGAGCAGGGTGGTAGTGGCGGGGAGGGGAGGGGGAGATAGCAGTACGGCTAGGCAGCGAGGTCACCGCCGGCCGCTGGTGGTGGAGGAGGGGGAGGGGAGAGGTAGCGGCAGTGGGGGAACGATCGAGGAACAGCGGGGAGAGAGGCCGGGAAGGCGGAGCAGCTATCTCTTTGGATTGGGGACCAATTGGATACTATGTAGTCGTTACCCTCCTTAAAATATATAGATAAAAAATTATTAATTATAACTAAAATTTATCAGCTATAGTATAAAAGAACACGACGAGTGCAAGTGAGATATTGATCTTGATCCAGACCAACCAACGATCGCTGTTACGCTACAGTGCTACACCGCCGCGATGTGCCATCTCTCTCTCTTCCTCACCTACTGCCGTCCGCCATTGCCATATAACCCCACGCCACCCCCTTCCCTCCCTCTCCCACGCCAAACCCGGCCCCTCCACCGTTCCCCAGCTCTTCCTTCCTACCTTCCTTCCTTCCTTCCACCATACAAGATCATGGCAAAGCTCACCGTTCTTCTTCTCCTGCCCTTGGCCGTCGCCGCGCTCGCTTCCTCGGCGGCGGCGTTCACGACGGCGCCCATGAATGGCGCCGAGCTGGGCGCGGCCGTCGTGATGCGCCGGGGCGGCCGGACGTGCCGGGGCACGGTGGGGGAGTGCATGGAGTACTTCGGCGACGACGGCGAGGGGGACGGCGAGGTGGCGGCGATGGCCGGCGGCGGCAAGCGGCGCGTGCTGCAGGGCGGGTCCGGGTACATCGGCTACGACGCGCTGCGGCGGGACAGCGTGCCGTGCTCGCAGCGCGGCGCCTCCTACTACAACTGCCAGCCCGGCGCCGAGGCCAACCCCTACTCCCGCGGGTGCAGCGCCATCACCCAGTGCAGGGGCTAAACATGCCTAGCTGCCCTGAAATCTTAATCACTGTAATTACAAGAAGATCAATTAAATCTTGGCTGGTTTGCTCTAGATGATTACTACTGCAGCTTGGTTAATTAAGACCTCAAGGTCGTCGTGCTAGCTTGCTGGTGTTGTCCAGATAGCTGAGGCATGTTTAGTTTGTGCGATGGATGTGATCTGTTTGCGTAAAAGTGTTTTATTAAGCTTGTGTAGTTTTGGTGTCTCTGAGTTTAATTGACAGCCAATAAAAAATCGCAGGGATCGATCTTTGGTGGTTTTACTTCTCAGCTTAATTATTTTTATGATGGTAAGTTGACACATGTGTTTCTACTATGCCCGTCGATCGTTTTGCGAAAATGAGCATGCATTTCTCTGTTTTTAGCTGAGTTGTTGCAAATGATTAAATTTACTGTGAATTTGACAGGCCAAATCCTGGAGACTTGTCAGAAAAGAAACATCAGCCTCTCTCGAGTTGAGCTGTCTTTTTCCGAGTTGCTTTCTCCTTTTTTTTCATTCTATCTGGGTCATATCAGGCACTATGGTGGCCAAAGATTTAGTTGTGCTTATTTGAATTTAAAAATTCTGACTTATAATTTATTTTACACTATAGCAGTTGTTAATGTACTGTATTTGTTGGTAACTTTTTCAGATTAATTAAATTTTAAAAATAAAAAAATTATATCATCACAGGCATTGAAAAAATAAAGAGGAAAGAAAAAGGTAAAAAAAAGTCTTAAAAAAGTGATATCATCATAAAAAGATGAAAATAAGAAGACAAAAGCTAGAAACACAAGCTCTAAAGAGCAGGAGTACTTTGGCACCCAAAGCTTGCATCTTTGGTCTTAAGAGGAAAATGATTCTTTCTCGTAGAAAAGATCAATTCAAATGGGTTGGTGAAAATGGTGCTTAGCTACTCGTTCTACATACACTTCAAAATTAGTCATCTGTTAGCGCCACCTACCGATGGTTGGGCTGTCATTTTTTAATCTTCTATGGAGTCAACGTGCCTAGGTACTTTGCAGGAGAGAAAAGGCCGGGCATGATTAGCGCCTTTTTTTTAATTAAAAAAACAGTTTTACTATTGCACAGGCGACTGAAATTTTTTTATATTTCAGTCACCTGAAATTGCACTCTCAATGAACTAAAATTGCAGCCCCCTTAAAAAAACAGCTGCAACTTCAGGTGACCTGAAATTGCACTCTCAATCAACTAAAATTGCAGCCCCCTCCAAAAAAAATATGTGCAACTTCAGGTGATTCAAAGTGCAACTTTAGATGATTGAAAGATAAAAAAATTTCAGTCGCCTGTGCAATAGTCTATCCCTTTAAAAAAAATTAGAAGGGAGAGACGGGGGATGTTCTTGAAGGAACACAAGATTCTCACAATTTTACAAAAAGTTCCCACAAAAATCACAGTTTTGCAAACAAAGACATCCAGCTGTTGTGGAGAGGGCTACGCTCATACACATCAACCACCTTGGAAAGGTCGTCGTCCCCAATGCTGCATCTTCACGGTCGAGGCCAAAGCTCCACGGTAGAAACCTCGATTATTGATCGATGGACCTTGCGTGCATGTAAGGCTCTGGCTCTCTCCTGTGGTCCAAGATGAAAGATAAAGACTAAAGGGGGCATATCACCGTACTACTGTTGGTTGTATGTTGGCCTTGTTGGCTTCAATTCGAGCAGGAGGCGTCACTCATCCCATTAGCATAGCTAGTCAACATGTGGCTTTGTGAGACACATCTAGGCTAAGGTTGAGTAATACAGAGCCTTTGGACAAAAAATGAGTGGCACTATAGTTGTCTTAAGCTAATGCACACATATGGTTGTTTCATACGATTCAGCTGATGCCAACCCGTAAGGCCAGCCCAAAAACGCCTTTGGCCCAAAAGCCCTGTCCGTGGCCAACTCCACTTTCCTTACCCTACCCTTCCTAGGCTGACATGATCCCGTCTATCCACCTTCGCTTCCCCTCTGTCCACTAACCGGCGGAGCCACTGGCAGGCCGGTAATGGCGACGACCGGCCATTCCTCTCCTAAAACCGTCGCTAGCATTGAAGGCGTCCTGGGTGGGCATCCAAGGGTCAGGCATTAAGGCATCCGGAGTGTATGAAAATAGGGGGATCATAAACCACCTTAAGACCGATCTTATACATTACAGAGTTGACCTTAAGTAGGTCATAAGTAAAAAAGGTTTGAGGCCAGTCCTCAAGCTAAAGACCTGACCACAAACATTAAAATATAATTTTTTTAATCCCGTTGTTCTCTCTCCCTCCACCAACCAACTACCACCTGACCACAAGAGATTTTTTTGACTGCCGAGTGGGACCCTTGTTACAGTCGAGCAGTGATCTTAAACATAACGAGTCAGCCTTAACAATTAGATGGAACCCTACCTTAAAGTCCATTGCGATATATACACTTCTGATGCTCTTAGGGCGTGTGCGGTGTAGCAGGAGCTAAGTCTTTTCACCTCGCTGCTACGGCAGACGAAAGCTAGATTTAGTTTTTTTTACCCTCCGGTCTTTAGCAACTGCTTCTTTTTCTACGATGGGACCCACCATAAATTAAACAAATAATTAAAAAAGCCTCACCCAACCTCCAAAACCATCGGTATCAGCTGCTTTTTGTCTCTCTTCTCTCTGGAATTTTTATTCTACTGGACTAGCAACGTCGACTTGAGCCGACTCCAAGGAATTTTGTCTTAGCTCCTCCCCTTCACAACAAGGAATTCTAACTATTACAACGAAATAAATTATTGCATCAAGTCCAGAATCATTGTAATATATACATGCTGTGATGAAATAAAATTTGTTTCCGGCTGTTGCAATAAATGCCGTGGTAACAAGAAATTGCAACAAAATTTGAATCATGCCAATACATTATGATATTGTAACGATATTATTATTGCGATAGCGTTTTATCACCACAAGTCACAACCAAAAAATGATGCGGTACATATATATTGCCATGATTTATATTTCGTGGTAATAGACTATTGCAATGACCACATTTTCATGGTAATAGCCTATTGCAACAGACAATTTTTCGTTATAATAACATGTTGCAAGGAGTCAGTTTTCATGGTAATAGCCTATTGCAACAACCACTTTTTCGTGGCAATAGCCTATTGCATCACATCAGATTTTGTGGCAATAACTTAATGCAACGGATTAGATTTTATGGCAATAACTTATTGCTACAAATTAAATTTTGCATCGCCATACATATATAGGCCTATTTTACATTAATACCCCATTATCATTTCATACTCAATCGTAAACAAATGAATGACAACATCTACAGACATTCTTGTCATACAATTAACCAATAGTAGATAAAATTTAGGAACATCCAAAGCATTCATATTAATTAAGTGATACTACAAACAATCCAAAATTGCATGTCCAAGTATTCATACAAGTTCTATATTAGCATAGTGAACTTTTGGAGCGACAATAATTCTAAGCACGCAAGCCATTAGTTACTCTGATGCCACAACTGCTCTATACTACCTACTAGAGACTATAAACTTCTTCTGAACTATGCATGTTCCCCAGCAACAATACATAATGGAGCTGAGCCTACTTCAAAGGAAGCACAACATCGGTAGGAGAAGCTTCCCAAGCAACACCTTGAGCTATAGTGAGAAAATGTTGAAGGCTGCCCTCCCAAGCATGCAGAGGTTTCAGATCTTCTATATGTGAGGAAGCAACTGTTGAGACGTCATTGCAGACCTTGAATTGCACAGTCTTAAAAAAATGTCTTCATTTTCCCTCTACAAGGTGTGGTGAAAAAAAAAACAAATACTGTGCAGTTAAATATGAATAACTCAAGAACCCTGATTAGGAGCTCTAGGAAGGAAGAATAACTGTCAATTAATCTATTTGTCTTGCCATGGAAGATCCTAGTACGTCAAGCTTAGTACTCATTGCAATATTGGCATAATAAAATTGTCATTTATGTATGAACTTGAAAACTCATGCAGCTTGGATATAACGCTGAATACTATTTTTCACATTATATATCTTTATTTTTCTGATGAATATACTAATTCATGAAACTTCCTAAGAATTGTTATGCTACTAGAGCGTATCTCTATATGAGCATGCGATTGCTTTGCTTCACAGTTTTCAGTAAGTCCCATTTATGTGTTGCTATCGGCAGAATGCCACCAACCCTACACTGTCTAATTTACAAAGAAGCCCGATCATCTTACTCCGTAACAAACAGAAGTAGAAAGTAGCATAAGAAACTAGTTGTTGCATGTATATACATGGAATGAGTAGTGACAACTTACAATAGCTATAGATCTACAGCTTTGCAGTGAAGCAATATCACAATATCAATATTTCATAGTGAAGAAATAAATTGCATCTTAATAAATTTCCACTGGATCATAAAAAGGATGAGTTTATTTTCAATAGATGTGCAGGTCTCTCCCTGGCCTTCTAGGCATAAAAACAAACATGCATAGGGCATCAAGACTCCTGTAGAAACAGCACAAACATTACCTCATAGCCTACGCATGGATAAATCAAATTCACTGAACAAATTAAAAGCCTACTACTCCTAAACAACAATACTGACATCAATACTATAGTGGAGGGAATATACAAGAATACTGATAACTAAACAAAGCTAATTAATCACTGATCTGGAGAATGCGGTCACAAAAATACAGATATAACTAAAATAGAACCTACAAAGAAACTACTTAACACAGAGCACAATCGTAGAACATCAACACACAAGGATCTCCACAAGCATATACACACATATATCCACACAGCATAGTTCAATAGAATGAACAGAAATTAACAGTGGAATATTGGGAAGGGAATTAAGGATCAACTGAGATGAAAGAGAGTGATGTCGGGGAACAAGGAAGTAGGTGCACGGCTTCGCTCGATGATGGAGCGGATCCACGACGAAGACGAGCTCAACGGCGTTTCCTTGCAGCGATAGTTTTCATAATCGTGGCTGGTGTCGGTGGCACAGGAGTAGCAAGAGTCGCCAGAGTCGTGGTTGGTGTCGGCAACGATGCGTGATGGTGGCGGCATCGAGAGGTCTGGCCTAACCCCTGCTAGTGCCAGACTTGGAGAAGGGGAGGAAGAGAGGCAACGACGGTGAATAAGGGAAATGACGATCCATGGTCGTGCATGGTTATAACCTATGGGTAATTTTGGCTTTTTCAATTTGGTCAATAATTTTTTTGAAATTATGATTTATTCCTTCCCTCCGCTGTTTTTTCCATTAGATCCTCCAGAGTTCTGTTCAATCATGGACAGGTCCTACACTGATATTGTACCTTTGTGTAATCATTGCAATAGAATATAAATATTGCAACAATATAAAATCATGGTAACATCAAAGCGTTAATGCAATGATTTCTTTTTTCGTTGCAATATAAATGACCTTTTGCAACAAAAATAAAAAAATATTGCAACAACTGAAAATCATGGTAATATGATATACCTATCGCCATGAAAAAATAATTCGTGACAATAACACTAAATATTGCAAGAATTTATATTTCATTGCAATTTTTCCGTTGCAATAGATAGAAATGCTTGTGGTGCTTGCAATGTCTAGATTCGGTGATAAGAACTGAAATTCATACATAGATCCTCCTTTTACACCACATTGCTCATACTCTTATGGCCTTTACTTACCGCTTTAGCATCATTGGCTCATCTTCCTACTCTGCTCCACCCCACTGAAGTAGATAATGGGCATGTTCTTTTTGGCTGCAACTGATGGTTTATGGTTACAAATGATAGCTTTTGCTGTTAGAGTGAGCGCTTGTGTGAACAAAATGAATGCCAATAAACCAATAAACAGCTTTGAAAAGACTGTCCCGGTAAACCATTTCGAAAAGACCACAAAGAAGGTATCCCGTTTATTTATTTAGGGAATCCATAACCCACAAGCTACAAAAGAATGGGGCCAACCTCATCAATGCCTCCCAAGTGGCTGATGTGTCCACACACAAAGTCACTAAAATCGCCAACTACTGCACATACTACTGGAAGTGGACGGCCGTCCTCATCCGCATGCATCCACCACGTCCTCATCCCGTCCCAACCATATGGCACAACAGGTCATTGCCATCTTACTAACCATAAAACTTGTCAAGTGAAGCCAACAGTTGTGTGTGCACATGCATGTGTTAATGGATCAATCATGTGTTAGTGGTTAGTGCATGTAGCTGTGAGGACGTGAGCATGTGCACGTTGTCGAGTGTGAGACTAGCTCTAGATATGTTCGAGTTAGTTGAGAGGGTATGCACGTGAGATGAGTTGGTCCTCCTTAATGCATCTAATAGAGATAATGCACAGCGTGAGTTAGTCCTCTGCATGTGGCAGCAGGTTGTGGCGCAACGGTCAATCGGCATGTCAAGATTAGGAGGAAAATTGTTAGCTATAATCTTGACTAGAAACGTTTGGGCATGGAGTTAACGGTATAGTTCGTGGTTGCACGCATGTAACGGAAGTATTAGTAACTGCATTTAGCGTTTTAGCCTGGAAGGCTAGACTCGCTCGAGTTCAACTCGTTTACAGCCCTACATGCAGTCGCCAAGACGCCATCCTTGTTCACCGCCATCGAATTTACCGTAACACCCTGCCCATCCTCTGGGCCTGGAATGCTACCAAGCAAACGGTGTCGCCATGGCCTGAGATGGCAGGGACATGTGCCCTCATCCTTCCCACACCTTGCAGACTGAGTCCCGGCCGCTGGTCAGCAAGATGTCGACTATCCTAGGCATACGGGCAGTAGTCAATGCTCAGATGGCTGTGATAGGACCTGATGGCCTTGTTCTGCTCGAGGTCCCAGCATTTGACCTGCTTGTCGTCGCCATCAAAGAATAGGTATGGATGGCGCTGGCTGACAGCGAGCCCGCGGACCTGTTCGACATGGGCGGTAAGTGTGAGCTTTAGAGCGCTTGTTGTGAAGTCCCATATCTTGATCGTTCCAGTGTTACTTGGACACGCATGTCTGAAATTTTTTCCCCACGTCAACACGTGTTCCAGCGTCAACATGTTCAGACATAGGGCGAAACGCATTGGATTCTTCTCTGGTGTTAGTGTCGGTGCAGAGGAGGAGTTGGGGCAGGCATCGGCGTGGTGGAGGGGACGGGGGGTGGCGGGGAAGGCGCGCGAAGGGGGTGGCACGGAGGGAGGCGGCATGGAGGGAGCGGCGTGGGGTGGGAGGCAGCAAGGGGGGACTTGGGAGGCGGCGGGGTCGGGGTGGGGTGGGAACTGGGAAGGGGTTAGGATTAGATGGGGTTATGTAGTAAGGGGAAAGGTGGAGTTTTTTATGGTTTAGTTCTCAGAGTTTTTAAAAATTATGAAAAAAATCATTTCCTTAATGAATTTCTGTCTATTTGGACATTCCTAAATATATATATTAGATGAATTCCAAAATCTTAATTTCTAAAGTTTGCTAAATCAGCCATCCGAATTCGAGTCGGACTCCAACACCCGTGTGGCCATGTCCGGGTCCTAATAAGACTGTCATTCGGTCGGTGGAGCTGGTGCAGAGCCGCTCGTCCCCGGATCGAACGCGACAGATCGCACCGATCTCAGGTGGCCGCCGGCAGTTCTCCAAGGAGCACGTCATGTGAGCATCCTCCTCTACATCGGTGCTGCAGATGTTGATTATCTGCCAGACGTCGACGATGATCCTGCGTGGATAATGGCGTTGTTAATAGTGCCTTCCTTGTGAGGTCGCTCCCAAGTTACGACGCCGAATTCTGACGTTCGCGCTCGCTTGAACGCTGGTCGTGATGCCGAACCCAACCCCTGACTTCGCTGCTCCTCGGCAGGCGCCAGCGGCATTCCGTGCTGCCTCCAGGGCCAGGGATATGTTGAAAAACTTGCAATGTTGATGTTGGAAATGTTGTTTGCCCACTCTTTTCAGCTTATACTTTCCTTTAAACAAATAAATGAGATAACTTTTTTTTTGAAGCAACTTATCGAAATAATCTTTTCGAAACGGCTTATCGATTTACTATTATTTTATTCATTCGTATCAGCACACGCATTAGATCTAAAAATCATCAGCTACAGCTATAAACCATCAGTCGTAGTTTAAAAAAACATGACCATTATGGAAGTGCCTACGTAAGGCCAAATGTTGACATGGAACCCATCCTGTTTGACATCCTTAATCACGTGTATGCAAAATTGCTATGTGCGCGTTTACAGAATGTTCTCCAAGATCCCGTAAGTACTGTTCAATCTGATGGGGCTGAAATTGACACGGTGGTTGTAACGATCTGACGAAATGTTCAGCTGAATATTTGGCCTGGAATAGCTGAATTATTTGGCCTGGAAGCTAACAATTGCAGAACTACCACGCGGTGCCAAAGCCATCGGCTAACCAAGCTATATTAGCCAAAATAAATTCGTCTCGCATAAATTCTTTTTACAATTAAAGTGGCTTTCCACTGACAAATTGAGTCTCCTTGATGATGCAAAACACAGCCAAAAAAATCATCCCAGCCTGAATCACCAGTAAAATAACAATTTTCTGGAGGGAAAAAACATGTAGCGATCGATTACAAACACCAGGCAAGCACCTAAAGAAAAGGAAAAGAGAAAAGAGAGCCAACCCTTTTCATGTAGCGCAAAAGGACATCTTGTTAACAGAGAAAGTGGCTTGAACTAACAATCCCCGCTTGGAATGCGCTTTGCCGGCAGCATCCGTGAAAAATTGATCTATATATGGTTTTACCTTGAAAAAAACATGTAGCGATCGATTACAAACACCAGTAAATCTCTTCACCTTGGAAGGGGGGCAAAAGGGCATCAAGACTGGAACAAGGTAGATCGCATCTTGGTTGTTTGGCATGCATGGATTTGGATTATTAAAACAGCCGAATTTTAATTTTGATACATCACCAAAATTTCCAAATGTGATGAGCTGTAGAAAATAATTAGTTTAAGCTGCAGAAAACAGGCTGCTTCAAGCAGCTCAAATTCAGCATAAATACTACTACAACAATATAGGTATTTATACAGTTATAGTGATGTTTGAACTTAGATGCCCCAACCATACAATCTCATCGGTGGTGTACAGGCCAATGTACTAACTCATGGGACAATCAATATCTCCGGATGTCTTTTGGCGGCTTGAAGTTGATGGGATGGGTTTCGGGAGTAGCTGTCAGGTCTTCTTTCCACATCTTTATTGTTTTATCTGCCTCGCAGGTCACAAGCCTCGATCCACTAACATCATAAGAAAGGGCATATATGCACGCTTCGCTCTCCAATGAACCTGAAATTGGAGACACCAGTGATTTTAGGTGAAACAAAGCTGCTCCGACTGTCAATTATCCTATATAACAACCAATGCATGATGCAAAGCAATACTTACCAGGCTGGACTATAGTTTGGTCTTGCTGAAAATTATGGCCACTCTTCCAATCCCAAAACCACAGGCTTCCATTATCCCCTGCGCAAAAAGTTCGAGGTATTCACAATTTCACACTACACAAGCAGATTTGTCAATGATGCTTTACTGCATAAATCAAAACCAAAATGTTCCATGGTTTGCAATGTTTGAATTGGATGTGTGGAAATAATGAAATGATCAAGGCTGCAATCATTTCACCAAACGAAACTATTTCTCACTGAATATTATGAAATATGGTTCTTCTCTGAGTGGTCTGCAAACATCAGAGTTGAAAAGGATGCAAGAAGCATGTATAGCATAAAGAATGCAGCAGTTACTAGAAGTCACCAAATAAAACATCCATTTTTAAAGAAAGTACAGCGGGGGAGGCCCCTGGAACAAAAGTTAGGAAGAATATGGCACATTATCACACAGTACATACCTCCAGTTGCCAAGACACCATCCTCATTTACAGCCATTGAATTTATAATTGTTTTCTGCTGGGAACTGCAGGTAATAAGAGACTCACAAGTCAACATTCAAATGCTTTTATACACCCTTTTGTAGTAATTAAATTATCAATCAAATGAAAGTCAGTTGAAGATAACCTATGAAACATGTAAGTAGTTCTTATATTGCAGATGGGTAAGCAGAATTTAGCAAGTGACAAAAGACACTACAATGCCTATAGAATAGAAAGAAACAACAATGCCTAGAGAATTGCTATTCCAAAAAAAGAACTTATGCAAGTTGGCAGAAATTGCATTTCTATTCAAATATCTTGCATCTATTTGAGCTAAAATGCAATGTCAAAGAGGGAGTCAATGAGTTTCCTTTGTACGTTCTGAGGTGGAAATGCACTGCACAGAAGGTCCAGGGACAATCTAGGATTAAAAATTACTAAAAAGCATCACTAATCAGGATACCAACGATTTGGCCAAGGGTTTAGTTTCCTTGCCTGGAGTAGAAGAGTGGAAACGGGCCAATATTGTTCAAATTTGAATCTAAATTAAAAAATGGGAAGCGGTAACTGTTGTAGGCAAAATTTTCGAAACGGGTAGAATGCGCAGTTTATTCTCGTCCATGACAGGAACCAGAACCGGTATGGGGACTTGGTTTTTAGAACCAGGCTTACAAACTTTGATTAGACCTACCTTAATGTAATAAGACAACCCAGCTACTGACCAAATATTGCTGTTAAAATTTCCATTTTGGGAGGTTAAATAGCAAGTTTTAATCCTTAAAATGTTATGAATATTATGTGTATATTCATAAGGCTCAAAGGGCAATATATATAAGGAGTACAATGGGATATTACAAAATAATATACCATATACAAATAAGGAAACCAAGGCATATAAGGAAACAATAAATCCTATCCTATTCTATTACCCCCTCTCAAATTCATGATAGATCACACACACTAAGTTTGGTGAGAAAATACAAATGTTATACTCTACTCTGTGGCTTCGTGAAGAAGTCAACAATCTGTAACCTTGAGAGCACAAACTGTAAAGTAAGGATTCCCTCCTATACTTGTGAGCGAGTGTATGAAGCATCCACACCAATGTGCTTGGTGAGCTCATGAGAAGCGACATCTCATGGCAAATTCTGCACACAAATTAGCAAGCCGAGCGGGAGCTCCGATGCGTCCAAGAGGAGCCCTCATAAACGAGAGAGGTACTCCCTCTGCTGCAGCAGGCACGGTAGGACTGAAGGCTGCACCACCTACTGAAAGCGCTACGACTCCTGGGTCCGCCGCATTACTCAGGCGACGCCTAACTGCCTCCGAGATGGCATAACAGTGGCACAATGGGCTATGTTTCAATTGTGATGAAAAGTTTGTGCCGGGTCTAACAAGAAGCTCTTCATGCAGAAGTGTGTGCCGGATGAGTCAGAGGAGCAAGATTCAGAACCTATGGTTGCCGAGGAGCCGACCATCTCACTATATGCATTGATAGGGTTCCAAACATGGGCAACTTAGACGATGCGAATGCCAGTTCGTCTAGGCCAGACTCACTTGATAGCCCTCCTTGACTCGGGGACGACACACAATTTCATCGCGGATGAAGCAGCTGAAAAAAGCTGGACTACAGGTGTGCCCACTGCGGGGGTTACGCGTGGTGGTTGCCAATGGCGAACAGGTGACGAGTGCGGGAGTTTGTCACAATTTGGAGCTGCACATTGTGAACAAGACCTTTCAGCTTGATTGCTATGCCATTCCATTGGATGGGTTTGATATTGTATTGGGGGTTCAATGTTTGAGGACATTAGGGTCGATACTGTGGGACTTTGACAGCCGGACAATGTCTTTCCAATATGGGGGGCGTCAGGTGGCTTGGACAGGGATGACATCACCACAACCCAAGCACGCATATGCTATATCCGGTACACAACTTGATCTCATGACCGACTTACCGAAAGAATTTGCAGAGCTATTCTCTGAGCCGACAGGTTTGCCGCCCGAGTGGGTCCAGGACCATAGGATCTGGCTGCTAGACGAGACAGGCCCTATTGTTGTTCAACCATATCGTTACCCACAACTGCAAAAAGATGAACTCAAAAGGAAATGTGCTGTGATGTTACAACAGGGCATAATTCGGCATAGTTCTTCGGTGTTCTCAACTCCGATATTGTTGGTAAGGAAGCAGGATGGCTCTTGGTGTTTTTGCGTCGATTAAAGAGCCATTAATGACAAGGCCATCAAGGATAAATTTTCAATTCCCATCGTGGAGTTATTGGATGAGCTTAAGCATGCTTGCTTTTTTACTAAGTTGGACCTTTGGTTGGGATATCATAAGGTGCGTATGCATGCCAATGATGTAGAGAAGACTACGTTCTATACTCATCAAGGCCTTTTTGAATTGTTAGTAATGTACTTTGGGTTGACTAATGCTCAGGCAACGTTCCAAGCTTTGATGAACTCGGTTCTTCACACGTATCTTCGCCGGTTTGTCTTAGTCTTCTTTGGTGACATGTTGATTTATAGCCCAACATGGTCAGGACATCTCTGTCATGTCCAGACTGTTTTGCGTGTCTTGCAGGACCACAAATTTTTCTCAAGAAGTCCAAATGTTTCTTTGGATGTGCAGAAGGTGTGGGCTGTAACCAACTGGCCACATCCACGGACTTTGCACGCTCTTTGTGGTTTTCTGGGGCTTGCAGGGTATTACCGACGGTTTATTAAGGATTATGGCTTGCTAGCAGCTCCTTTGACTAAATTGTTCAAGGAGGACAGTTTTGCTTGGACAGAGGATGCCTCCGTAGCCTTTCAAGCTCTCAAAGATGCGCTCTCTTCAACTCCGATTTTGCATCTTCCCGATTTCACCAAAGATTGTGTTGTGGAATGTGATGCTTCTGGTTCAGGGTTTGGGGCAGTTCTTCTCCAAGATGAGGGGCCCCTCGCATTCTTTAGTTGGCCAATTGCAGCCCGCCACAAACACTTGGCGGCTTATGAACGCAAGTTAATTGGGTTAGTGCAGGCTGTTCGTCACCGACGTTCGTATTTGTGGGGTCGTCAATTTCTGGTCCATACCGATCATTATAGCCTGAAATTTCTTTTGGATCAACACTCGCTACTATTCCCCACATCATTGGGTTAGTAAGCTCTTGGGGTTTGATCCGAGTTAGTAAGCGAATCTAGGTGGGCAACCCGAGGCGAACGGTGGCTCCCGATCTAGAGTAGCGTCTGCCTAGGCAAGACGGCGGCGATGGCAGCCGAAGGAGCAAGGTTAGAATCTTTACTCTAATACTATATTATGAATATTGTGTGTATATTCATAAGGCTCAAAGGGCAATATATATAGGGAGTACGAGAGGATATTACAAAGGAATATGTCATATACAAATAAAAAAAATCAAGACATATAAGGAAACAGGTCAACAACAAATATTATCCTATTCTAACATAAAACACTCAACCTTCTAATCAGTGTTTGTTGAAATGATAGGGCAAAGACCCTAGCATGAAAGCAAAACTTTCTAAGAGACTCAGGACCTCATGTCCAGATCTAACACTATTTCAACATCTGAATATGATTAATTTTTCTAGTCCATCCTAGAGACGGTGCATTTGAACATCTAGAAGAAATATGTATGAATGAAACATGCCAAAGAATGTATCATGACACCTCAGTAACAACTAACAAGTAAATGGTATAAGACATGATTTCCTTTTCTGAAGGTTTGTACACCTAGCTCATAATGTCATATGTTGCTTCATCATAGTTATGCCAGAACTCAATGAGTATACTGGAACTGTTGTTAAGGAGGATGAGATCAAGAACACCAAATAGTCGTTATTTAGGTAATTTATAAATTTTGATAGTCTAAATTATTAGACTAGTTAGAAATAATAGCCCCATATGCCTTCTTAAAATAGATGCATTTCTTAGTAACTAAGAATTAAGATAAACTTGAGTTCGGCATTGTCCATAAGATAAATCTGGGATAATATACTCCGAACTTACAAACTACATCAGCAAATTCAAATCCACAATTCAATCATTTGAAATTAAACAAAAGAAAATTAGGAAGGAAGACAATCCAATCAGCACATGTCATGCACTTATTCACCCAAAAAAACAGGGTCATCAGGCAGACAGCAAAGCAGAAGGAAATACCTTCTGATTATAAATAATGAAAGTTGGTAGCATTAGCTTATAGGGCAATACTTCAATGTTCTGAATTACAGTTAAAATAAATCATTAACAGTGCTCACTTATGCACAATGTGGAAAAAACGAATGCAGATAGGAGAGACATACAGCATGTTGTGCAGAAATTCGCCTTTGGGCAGGCTAAACTTCTTTATGTTGTCCGCTGATGCCGATGCAAATGATTTCCTACATAAGAGAGGTTATTGTAAAGGTTTCCAACAGTGTAGATAATATGCAAATGAACTCATGGGTAAAAACTAACTCTTTTGGATGCATAGCCATAGCCCGAACAGATTTCTTATGGTGTGTAAGAGTACACATAGTCCTCCCTACAGGAAGAGAACTGTAATGGAAACAGATACAGGAAAACATTTGGTGAACATTATCGAAGATTCGAAATAGATAGTTAAATTACCCGCTACAAGATCCCAGAACTTGATAGTTGAATCATGTGAGCCAGTGACAACTTGTGGATCCTGAGACAGACAAAAGAAAGAACAAATATTTTGATGAATCATTGGTACATACTGTGATAGACAAGGAAATACTATCCCAAGAAAAAGCTACAAGCCCAGCATAAATGGTAACACAAGTGAAGACATTAGAGCTCTATGCATGTATCAAGATCGTTCTTTAACTGTTTCTCATTAATCTTTCAGAGAAAAACTCAAATGTCAGACACATCAGATCCACTAACATATAATGTGGCTAAGAATCAACTCCAGCTAAAAGTCTTGACACATCACTAGATAAAGTGAGAAGCAAAACTAAATATTGCAGTGAGCTGTGACAGGTTGAAATGCTTTCTTACTGTAGGCCGAGCAAATACTGAACAGACAGTGTTATCGTGACCAGTTAAAGCAGAAACATGCGCTTTCGTTCGGATGTCCCACACCTGTATATGAATGTAAGTAAAACAAGAACAATATTATTGCATCTTATGCTGCCAAATTTTGCATAAGGTGCAACTGTAAGAGGTGATTTCATACCCTACAGACTGAATCTCGACCACCAGTCAGCAAGATATCAATTGTTGGATGGAGAGCTAGGCAGTAAACACCACTCAGATGCCCATGATAAGACCTAATAACCTTTAACAGAGAATACAGACAAGATGTTATGAGAATGTCAATATGCCATATACACTGCGCTCGATTAAATCATAAAACTAACCTTGTTTTGTTCAAGATCCCAACATTTTACTTGTTTATCATCACCAGCTGAAAATAAATATGTGTGCCGTTGGCTGACAGCAAGTCCTACATCAATGTTCGTTACATTGATCCATTACTAAACTTTCAGATTGGGACAAAAAAAAAGCATAGTGAAAGGGTGCTGAGTAGACCCTGCTAAGTGCTAACGAAAACAAAGAGAAACTTACCGCGAATTTGTTCAATATGGCCAGTCAGTGTAAGCTTTAATGTTCCTGATGCAAGGTCCCATATCTACAGCAAGACAGGAATCACAGGATGAATGAGTAAACTATACAAGAAAGTAGTGCGACATTTTGGGGCAGTTGGGCTGTTGACTCGATGTAGAAGTTAATAAGAGGGGGAGAGGGAGAAAGGACAACCTAGTGTGTTCACAGTAGTTGTTTTTGAAAAAAAAAACTGCAAGATGTAACATTCAAATCATCCAGAAAAAAATTAAAAGATTGATGGCCAAATAAAACCCGGGTGATGGCACCAGAAGCAGAAAAGAACCAAAGAAATTGCAAGATGCAAATAAAACATTAAAAAATTGCACACAGATACCTGTTCTCAAGCTCAAAATTAGTTCCTAAGCAGCTGCTGTCTAATAGCGCTATGGGCGATAATAGACAGGCTGTAATACAACAACAGGAACGCCCAAAAACTGAAAAAACGCGAAACAAAAAGGGAAATTTTGATCCCAAACCCCAGCGGAAAGTGCAAGTCTCACGAGATAACACTTAACTGTTTCCACTTGTCATTGACTCATTGTCATAGCAAGCGGCATTTTGTTGAACTTGAATTTTTTGAGTGGTATGGATTAAAAATCCGAAGAAAAAAAGATAACCTATCATCATTTCAGATGTATGCAACAAATCTATTGCAAAATATGCTTACAATATTAGAGAAACAGCACAGCTAAAAGCCTGAAGCTAAGAAGCACTGTACAAATTACCTACGACATTCAGTGATTCAGAAAGAGTAATGTGCAAGTTGAGAAGCATATAGACATTTAATTTCAGTTATCAATTGCAGGACTAGAGGCTGTGGAGCTCACCTTTATTGTTCTATCAGCAGAACCAGTACAGAACCATTCATTCCCTGGTTCAAATGCTATAGATCGCACCCAACCCAAGTGACCACTGATGACCTGCATACATTTAGAGAAACCATTAATACAAATTCTGGTGAACAAACAGAAAATGCATTTTGTTGTTATTCATTGAGAACCAGGATGCTCTTATACACCAGTCTACTTGAAAGCACACCCGCAGAAGCGCGTGGAGGGTTAATGGTTTTGGATGGTATAGTGGTTCGGGGTGTGGATGATAGTGGTTCGGGGTGTGGATGTTAGAACTACATGCATGCACAAGATAAACCTTTCTTTCTGAACCACAAGACGACAACAATTTTTCATAAACTTTTCCCTGATGTGCCAAACCTGTTAATGTAATAAACAATATGGAACCCAGAAAATGAATGAAAAAATATACCCTATAGTTCTTCCAGGGAGCATGCCATGTAGGCCGCGGCCATCTACTTGGTATCCTTTCCATCAGTGCAGACGTCGAGAATCTGAAAGAGATCAAGACATCAGCAAACTGGTACCATTCAATAAATACAATATCAGAAACCGGTCAGTCATAGAAGCAAAGACAAGTGAACAAACCTGTCAGCTGACCCAGGAATTGATAGTACAGTTGTATTTTTGCCTGGGACCGCAGAGTCACTGAAGAAAATTCAAAAAAGAAAATTCAGTGCTAATAAAAAAAGAAGAGAGTCAGCAAGCTAACAACAGGTAAGAGAATATGACTGCACTTACGGTGCTTTTGGTAGCATAAGTGGTGCAGGGATAATGGCATTACTAGTCCCTTCCCTATGACCATCTTTTGTTCCTTGTGTCCCTAACAAGATAATTGTGAGCTCAAATAAAATTAAATAGAAATACCGATACTAAGGTTAACATGGAAGTTCACATCATTCATGGTGCTAGCAATGTATAAGCATTTGTGCTAACATTCCCGCTGTTGCACTTCAAATCCCCCTTATTTCTTCTTTTTCCTAGGGTTTATCACTTGCTGGCATGAAAACTCTAGCTAGCCAATTGTTCCCACATACCAAGAGATTTACTTACGAAAGGCAACAGATGCTTTCATGTAACAAAAACGGACAGCAAAATTTACCTGGAAGCGCCAACGCTGTGGAAGGAGCCGCAGCCCCCTTCGCCTGCCCCCGTCCCTGATCGGTCGGCAGGTTCTTGACCGCACCGTACTCCGCATTCACCTGCGAGCAACCATCCCACCACCAATTTTCAGGGGTCATCACTCAAGCAACAAAGGAGGATGAATCCCACAAGCAGATAGCCGAGACGAGGGCACGAACCTTGCAGCCGACGCGAATCCTCTTGCTGCATCCCGCCGCCATGGGTGGAGAGCAAGCGAAAAGAAGAGAAGCGGTCAGTACGGGCTTAGGGTTTTGTGGTTAAGGAAGGGAGGGAGCTCAACTACCTCTCGGGGTCGGGGGCGAAGAGCAGGGGGTGGGTGGGCGCGAAGAGGTCCAGGGCGCGCTTGAGCGACTTGAGGCTCAACTTTTTCAGGGATTGCGGCTCCACCGGCTCGCTCCCCGCCGCCACCATCGCCATTGCCGCCGTCGCCGCGACAGCCTCGCTTCGCGTCACCCCTCTTCTCCCTTCTTTTTTTCTTTATTTCTCCCAGTGTAGCAGTATGACTCCACATACTGGACTCGGCCCAACTACAAACCACGGCCCAAGTGAACAAGTTATATATGCGGCTCGGCCCATCCATTCTTGTAACCCTCCGGTTGGCTTCGCTACCCACGCTTACGCCGCCGCCGCCGCACTGCACTGCCTTCTCCTGCCTCGTATCCGGCCCGCCGCGCGGCACGTCTCGGGCGTCCACGTCCTCGCACAAGTCGGCCACCTCTCTGATACCACCTAATCCTTGCGTTGATTGATCCGTATCGTGCCACTCTGGGGTTGGTTTTGTTGTACCAGATGGAGTTCCTTGTTGATTTCCCGAGTCCGGCTTTGATTGCCCCGGCGCGTAGGAGCTAGTGCAGTAGTTGATTTTTTTTGGGGTCCTAAAATATTATGGGTTGAAATGAAATGTCATCGCCTTATCGGGGCGCTTTGCGCGACATTAAAAAAGTCTAGTTTGGTACAGAATGAGATCCAGATCGTTATTTCATTTTCACTTTGAAGCTGTAAATTGGAATTTTATTTTGTATTTTGCGCCAAATTAACTCAGTTTATCCAGGTTATTGTTTGAGCTATAGTAGTGAAGTCATGTAGTTCACAACCAAACTAAGCATGCTGTATCATAGTGAACTGATTGCCCCTTCTTGGAATCCGGTTCACCAAATTGGATGATTTGTGAGCTGGTCTTGGCTGCTAGTCATGCTGAACTGCCAGCATAAAGGGAAGCTTGATGCATTCACCCGACTGATGCCCATTGATCTTCACATTAGGAAAGAGAAATCAGTACTTCAGAAGTTATTGTTTTGCATTTCAATATGGTTTACCTGTTTCCAGGCACTATCCTAGGTCTGTCACATAGAAACATTGTCTGAGTCCCAAAGAAAAGATATATTGTCAATCAGTTGTTGATTCTTCAAAGAGCCTTTTTGATATAATGTATTTGCAATGCGATATCATTATACCCTTTTCAGTCTGCAGTTGATATAAAATGTCGCTGGTTATACTTTCAGAAACTTAACTCTTGTGTACATGGCTCCAAACCTCCAAGCAAAAGCTAACCACATAAATGTCCATATTAAGGAAAATTATTGGTTTCAATGCTATCTAACACCTGTACTATCTTATTGATGATTTGTAAGATCAAGCAAAGATATTAATACTACCTACATTGAAATACCATCAGATTTTAACTATAATATTCTGGGTTGGAAAGCTCAACTCATATTGAAACATTTCTCCATTTTGTGGGTTCAATCAGTATTTGATTGCCTCTCTGTACTTGTTAATTGAATGCATGTAGGAGTTCTTTGTTTGACTGAAAGGTAACTATTGATGTGATGGCGTGGGGCAGACGGATTCGGCGTGATGGCTGACGTGAAGCCACGGGGGGAGGAGGGGCCGCGTTGCGTTGGCTGCGGCCGGCGTGTGAAGACGCTCTTCGTGCAGTACTCCCCGGGCAACATCCGTTTGATGAAATGCGTAAGAGAGAAATCCCACGCTCTCGACATCGTATGTGTAAGCCATTTTGCCTTCTGCGTGTGTAAGCCGTTTTAAAACTCTGGATGCTGTTTGTATGTAGGATAACTGCAAGGCTGTTGTTGATCCCTACATTGAGTGCGAGTTCATGGTACGATGCTCTGCGAGTTCGAATTTCCCCATGATGCATGAGTTAGGCCTGAACTCTTCTTACCCCCCTCTCTAGATTATCTTGATCGATTTGATTCTACACAAGACAAGGGCATACCATCACCTTGTTTAATAAGTGAGCATTGATTCATCTCTTGACAAGGTGGGAATCTTATGATACTAGGCAAATGCACTCGAGTGTTATTCGCCTTTTCAATCATCCTAAGATGTAGTCGACTTTTATGAAGTTCTGCATCCCATATTTCTTTTTCTTAGCTCTTAGTACTAATGCTCTAAGCATGCAGAAATTGTCCAAAGTTACAATTTTCTTATGTGTCCGATTGTGCTCTTGTTTGCGTGGAATACAATGACTGTCCATTCGATGCATATTGTTCTTGACGCATGTATCCATTTTATTTATAAATGTTTAACTTCAATTTGGGTCGTTTAAGTATCTATTTAACTTAAGCACCCATAACTATGTAAGTCGAATATCTTTTCAAAAGGCACAAAAGTCGATGGGGATTCTTCCAGAGCATGTTCTCAACAATTTTCAATTGCAAGGGTTATTAATGTTGACGAAGTCAAATAATTCGATGTTTCTGCTGCTCATTGTCTTAACAATGAATCCAATGTTCTGTTGTTCTTCAGGTTCTGGGTGATGCATTGTTAGGGAACATCATATTTATGGCCATGTTAATCCTGGGAGTTCGATTTATCCTCAAACAATCTCTTGATTTTACAAGGATCGTTATATACACTGCTTTAAATATCCGAATACTGTGAGGTGGAAATTTTCAATTATCATGACAAAATTCTCTTTTGGTGTAATTCAATGGTATATAATAGAGAGAGTGTTATTCAGTGGCATTTTATAGAAGCAGACGCTATTCAGTGGCATAGAATCAATTATCTCCTTAAAAAATACATTTATTTGTTGTTCATTATGTGTGAATGGGTTGTTCAAGTGCTCTCAATTTTATTTGTGTAACCAATAGACATTCTGTAATAGTACATTTCTGTTCTAGAGGGTGAAATCATGTCAGAATTTCACATTTAATTTGTGATTTACTTGGGTTGACAGTTTTACTTTGTCATCACTTAGGTATAGAGAGGTTCTGTTAGCCATCATCATTTCAAGCTACTTCAAGTTATTTCTTATTACAATGATGGTATAAAATGTTTTTGTGTATATAGGATTTTCTTTATGTTTTATTTGTCAATTTTTTTTCTTTAAAGTTGATTATCTAATTTGCAGGTTTGGGAGTTTCCATCATCTGCTATATTCATTGTTGAAATATTTGTTCTCTCATCAAATGTTGTAGCCTCGATAGGTAAGCATTGCACATTTCTTCAAAGATTCGGTGAATAAATTGTTGTCTTCCTTTATGAGTATCTTCTTTATTTTCTTCATGTTTTCAAGCTGTTAGGATGCTTCCATGTTGATAACATTCATGGTTGTTGAACATAGCTCAACGTTTAAACACATACATATGCTGGATATCATAGATAATAATGTCATGGCTCTGTGTATGTAGTGTCAACTGGCACAGAATCATATTTTTCCTATCAATCCTGCAACTTTCCCATATGAACATTTATACGATGGTTGGGTGAAAAAGGCATATCTGTGGTCACAATCTTTAGTGGTTGGATCAGACAGATGCCCCAAGCTTTGCATCAAATGATTGAGGTCTTTCACATCCCATTGTATCCTACAGAATTGATCGATAGGTATTGGCCTCAGCTTTTACCATTTCCAACCTCTAGAATTTTCTCTGAAGTAAGCAGCACCTTCAATACAGAAACCTTGTTAAACCATGTTTTTTATTTTATTTTATTTTTTTGCATACCTGCTATACACGCGCACCAACTTACTAGGATGGAAATTTTTTTAATATATGGATTCATAGTTATGATGGTGTATGGTCTAAATATTTGGTGACGACATGATTATTCTTTAGTTTTTGTTATTGGCATTTGAATCCAGTATACTGCTTTATGTTATCTGCTTTTCCACTGTGTTGGCCTTCTACATTTCTTAGATAGTTTGTCTCCTTTCATCCGGTTTGAGTAGTCTTTGAATGATTATGGGAGCTTCTCCTCCGTGGGTTGTTAGGAGGGATTGTTTTAATACTATAATGGACACAATATCTATCTGTGATGGAAATTGGGAGGTGGTTTTGGCCTACAGTCTAAAATCTACTACTTTGTTTTACAAGTTTTCTTTATTGGCAATGTCACATGTCTCCATATATAAAATGATACAATCAAGTATGTGTTGTAAGCTGCATTATATTATGCATCACAATCCCTTCTGAAAGAAATTATAAAGATTTTTTTATTTTCTTAAGATTTTCGACCATTTTGCTAATGGCTTGAAATTACGCTAACTATTTGGTCCTTGGTATGATGTTCTCCCGAGACAACATTGGCATTACTTCGGCATCCAGATTGCTGTATCTTAGCTTACTCATCAGTAAGCACACTTTGTCCTTCAATTTATATTTGTCAGTTTATGCAGCAGATTGCAGTTTATCTCTTGCTTCCTTCCAAATGTATGATTATTGAACTAATGTAACATTAATCCTGCAGTAAAATGTTGTGTAGCTTTACTGTTCCTCCCGTAAAAGGAAAACAAAGTTTAAATTTGTATTTTCATTTCACCAGTAAAGGCACAATCATAAATCGCTAGGATCCGGATCTGCGACTTATCGGGAGATCGAGCGTGGTCGAAGGGTGTTTGACCACGGTGAGCGGTGATCGCCAAAGATCCGAGTGATCGTAGGAGTTTGCGATCACGGTATTTCGAGCGGCGACAAAGCAAAGTGGTCGACAAAGTGCAAAGTGGTCGAACGGCTGTAATTGATTGGTCGACTCTAACCGGTCGTAAAAGTCATGGGAAGTCGTCAGGCCTTTACGTTGTTTTAAGGAGACTAATGAGATCATTAGATTAGGAACCGCTTGTCCAATAGAACCTTCGCTTTGCTTCACCCAGGTACGTCGACCATACTGCCCAACGATGAGCAGCAGGACGCCTCCTCTTTTCAGTTCCTACTAATTTGTCGTCTTAAGAAAAATCTCATCACAATGTCATACAAATAAATTGCCTACTGTACTGCAAATTTGGTTTTCATCACAGTGTCATACAAATAAATTGCCTACTGTACTGCAAATTTGGTTTGTGCTTCCATTGACCTATACTGCAATGTGGATTACTACAAATCATTTGAGCACCCTATTGCCGGATGCGCTACACTATCTAGCCTACTTTTGCTTTTTCACTTACCCACAGTATATGTACTGTTTGTGTTATTATAGACAAAAAGAAGAAGAAGAGGAATAAGTGAACATTGCCGATACTACAAATCAATAACTTGTCCTAATGGATCGGACAAAAGGAGGCCGACGCGTATTTGGAGATGTATCAAATAACATAATCACAGATGGAGACAAGTTTAAACAATGTGGGGATGGAGAAAGTCGTCGGTGGGTGAGTCCAATGATGTTGTCGCCTCCTCAAAGGATCAGTCGTTATGTGATATTCATTATGTGACAAAAATATTTGGTTATACAATATATGAGACGTGAATCTTAATGAATCTGATTGTTTGTTTTATTTTTTTACAAATTTTATCTTGTTTTGTATTTTATCGTAGCGTTAGTACGGGCACACTACTAGTATGTGTTAATCCAGGAAAGCTCAGTAGCAAAAATCCTGAGAGAAGTCAGGCGATGTACCCAAGGGCCAGGCCCAATCTCGTTACTGTGAGAGATACAAAGATGTATCCAGGCTTTAGAATGTTGTTTTATGCTACGGTTTATATCTTTTGATTATAATTTATTAAAAGCTACTAGAAACTAAACAGAGTTGTACCTTTACGGGCTGTCGCCGAAAGGGCCCTCACGTTCCGGCCCAGGAAGGCAGGAGCACGTCGCGTTAGAGCATCTCCAACAATGTCCTCTAAATCTCATCCCCTAAATCACTTTTTAGAGGACACAATCTAGAATATAGAAGACTAAAAATATATAACCTCCAACAAGTCCTCTAAATATGGTCCCCTAAATTAAAATCTGGGTCCACAAAAATTACCAACCAAAGAATTTAGAGGATCGGATGGCGCAGGAGCGTTGGGGCCGATTTAGGGGATGGTGTGCGTCCTTCATATATGGGGGACGAAAAATCAGGGATGGAGTCCTCTATATTTTTGGGTACCACTTAGGGGATCTGTTGGAGTTTTTTTTTTTACCTTTTCTTCTAAAATATAGGGGATATAAGTACACTTTAAAAGATTTGTTGGAGATGCTCTTAGCGCCCAGCCGCCCAGGAGGAACGCCCGCCTAACCAAGTCCACGGTATTTCCACCACGTGCGATGAGAGTACGCCCGCCCGGGCTCGCGTCGGCAGATATGACCTGTCCGGATGCCGCCTCGCTCGCACCCCTCCGCCGCGCCAAGGGGCACGCACCTGCGCCCCACACCCGCAGCGTACTCACCCCTCTCGGCGGAACCTGGCTGATCGCCGGGGGCCACCGCTCCGTCCCTTCCCGTGGGAAAGAAAAGCTGCGTCGAGGCGACGCGCGGACCTTGTCCATGTGCGTCACAGAGGGAAAAGAAGACCGGACGCCGTGTCCGTGTGGGGAGAACTGGGGCCGGATGCTACGAGGATGGTTTCCTCCGTGAGACGAGACGTGACGACTGGGAAGGGACCACGTCTCGCTCCTCTCACACCCAGCGGCGAACGGGCGAGGCAACAACGTCTTTGCATCCGGTGATTTCAAAGTACGAATTCATCACTGCGATGTTGAGAGGCTATAGGTGTGTTTGGTTCGTGGATGGAGGTTATGTCGTATATCCTGACTGAGTGGATGTAGGTTGAGTGAAATCGTATTTCAGAAAAAGAAGATATTTTGTGAGGTTGCATGAGCGGATGCAAAAAATCGAGATCTTTGTTTGGTTATGCATATAGCGGATGTAGTCTACCAAACTCGAGACGTGGACCGCATAAGATACACCATATCAACCCATCCGGATGGCGTGAAGCTCATTTGTATCCGGATGAGGCGTATTTTGCATCCATTCATGCAGTTCAGATCACTCATGCAGCAAACATGCTCTTTCTCGATTATACGGATCCACCCAGCAGATGAAGAGATTGAGCAACCAAACACAACCTATAGGTCTTTTTCTGAGTTTTATGTCAATTGTTTATGGTTTGTGGCTTTTAAGTTGTCTGTGCGAGGGATTGTAGAGTAACAGAAATTTATATATGACTTTTATCGATATAAATAAAGTTGGTATAGGATACACTATAAGTATGAATTCATCACTACGATGTTGAGAGGCTATGGCTGTTACTGTCTTACTTTAGGTTAAGTACAAAATTAGACGGTGGGAGTCGAAACATCCCAGGTGAAGCGAGTAAGGAGTATTTTTCAACTAGCAGTCCACTGCCGTATCATTGTCACGGTACACCTAGTTTCTGACCTCGAGTACAATGTAGACAGATACCAATACCCCGCTACTACCGAACGAAGAAGAACAAGGCAACTTCGCTGTGCACAAACGAAACACGACTTGAATTACTACTACTCTGCGCTGCTCCCGAATTTTTTAGCCGCGCATCGTTATCCGCAGTTCACGTGAAACCGTTATTTTCAACCGTGGCTTATAGTTTTGATCAAAGTGCTTTGTACTTACGTGAATAAACTGCATATAGATAGTTCATTTCAAAATAACTGTTTGATAAACCACTTCGGAATGATGACGAAAAAATCAACATATTTATTTGTTTGAAAGAAACCAGAAATCATAAGCCATATGACATTATTTTCAATTTATTTCAGTTATGATTTATGATTTCTTTCGAACAAACAAATAGAATAATTTCTCAGTCTTCGTTTCGAAGCAGCTTATCAAAATAGCATAGAAATGATTTATAGTTTTTGTTTTATTCGTATAAGTATTATGACTAAAAATCATAAATCATATCTAAAAACTATAAATCTAGATGTAATCCATAAATTGAAAAAGAACTCAGCCAAACAAATAAATCACGGGACCACGTATCAAAGGGGACGACGAAACAAATAAATCACGGGAGCACGTATCAAAGGGGACGACGAACGCAGCAGCGACGAACCCGCGGCGCCGTTTCCTGCTCCGCGCGCGCGCTTCGACGACGGTTCCCAAAATCCATGAAATCGTGAAAATGCAAAAAAAAAAAAAAACCCCCCGCACCGTTTCGCTCTTTTTACCCGCCTGCCCCTCCCGTTTCCCGTCTCTTTATATACGGCGTTGCCTCCGCCTCTCTCGTCCCCTTGTACCAATAACCAACAGCTCACACGAGCGCAGTGGAGTAGTACAGCGCCGGAGCGAGAGAGCGAAGCGCCATCAGCCGTCCGATCTGTCAGACTGAGAAGATCCGATGGCTCTCGCTCTCTCCGGCTCTGTTGCCCGCGCGCTGGCCCAGCTGGCCCCGAGGAGGGGTTACGCGGCGGCGGCGGCGTCCGGAGCGATGAGGCGCGCCGCGGCTGCCGCGGACGGGAAGGCGGCCGGCCAGGCCAAGGAGACGGCCGCGGCCGCGGAGGTGTCCTGGGTGCCGGACCCCGTGACCGGGCACTACCGCCCGGCCAACTGGGCCGACGTCGACGCCGCCGACCTCCGCGCCGCGCACCTCACCTGCAGCTACTCCCGGGCGTAGCGTAACAACGCGCCCAAGCTCTTAACCCGATATAAACCCGCTACGTATTCGTTCATCGACGACGACGCGCTCCCGCGCGCGCCGTTCGGTGGCCGGCAGCATGTAGGACTCTCAATCGGTCGCTAACGCTAAGCAATCCAACGGCGCGTCATCTTGCGCGGGAGATATCAAGAAAGAGCGGCCTCTGCTCCTCCTCCTCGTTGGTTCGGCGCCGGTTTCCCTTCGCTTTCTTGCGTGCACGTGTGTGTGGGCTCGATGCCCTGTTCTAGCTAGTGTGCCACTGCTCTGGTACCCAGATGTAACAGCAAGCAGGATTTTTACCTTTAATTTTACCACTACTTTAGTAATGGAAGAAGTCGCGGTTTTTCGTGTTCCTACTTACATGAGCATGTCTTCTCTCCTTGCTTCTTCCAAAATGTGATGTGAACTTTTCTTTCCTACTCCCCCCCATGAATGGAACGGAGGAGAGCTCAGGAGCAGGCCTAACCGGCTAGGTCCAGCCTCCAGGCCTTGTCTGAAAGAGAGTAGCCCCATCGGTTGTTTGCTTGATCTAGCAGCCGATGATGATTCCATTGCATTGCACGCAAGTCGGTCGTCGTCGTTGCCATTTGCGAATTCACTATTTGGTGAAGCCAAAAAAATTTTGAACTGTAGCTTTTTCCCCCAAATGTGGCTCTAAACGTATATTTTTGTAAATCTAATCCTCTGTGAATCTATTGAACTCGGTAGATACCTATCGAGCTAGGAGAACTCAATATACTCTAGCTCTATAGGTGTCTGCCAAACTTCCCTAGCTCGGCAGCCAACCTGTGAGCCCCTATTCACCGTAGCATGCCGTTGGGCCTACAGAGGCTTTGATTAGTGTTTTAATTAGCACTAATTATACTTAATTAGTACTAATTGTATGTAATTAGTGTTAATCATATTTTAATTAGTACTAATGAAAACACTAAATTAATCTCATTTTATTAAGTATGTTAATTAGTGCTAATCATATTTATTTAGTGATAATTATATTTAATTAGTACTAGTCATAATTAATTATCGCTAATTATGTGTGTAATTGTTGTGCTTAATTATATAATATTATCCACATGATTCGATCATACAAGCTATGTTACTTTAACCATTATTATAAAAAAATCCCAATTATTATATTATATTTTATCGTCCTGAGGCTTCTAAGTGTTCAACTTGCAGTAATCTTGCAACAACATCTAGAGAAGGTCGGTATTGATAATAATAATACACTTTAAAAATATTGAAATCATTGGCAGTTTAATATATGCATATGTTTGCCTCTGAATATTTAGCTAATAGCTTTGCACCAAGTAAATACTAACTAGCACAACGGTTAAACAAATCTTTATACTAGGATAAAGTAGCATGCCTCGTTGACCAGCTGCATGCACTTTGATCCATTGAATGCGTGACTAGCGTTAGAAAAAACCCTCTACTTACTTATTTGTTCCAACAAGTTACAACCTAGATCAGTTTAGCTCTGGTTCTTATCCTATTATGGGGAGTTTGTATTAGCTTTTGTTGATAATTTTTAGCTACCGCTTATGTCTTTTGACTACAAATGAATAGTAGTGGTTGAAAGAAGTGGCTTTTAGAAGAGAGGGCAAGAGATGGAAAAGTGAGAGAGATGCCTGCACGTGATGGGAGCAAGAGGAGTGGGGTGCGTGATGCACCTGTGACCACCCTGCTTTATCCCTGTAGCGAGATGAGTAAATCCTAAATTTTATCCCACAAAAAGACTTTTAATTTTATATGAATAAAACATCAATACCCACATGTATTTTCAAAAACCACATTAGTAAATCGCTAATATTAGAAGTGAATTCTTAAATTTGGACATGTTGGAGCACTAGTTTTTGGGGCACACACTATGTAAATTTGGACTCTAAACAACAAAAATTAAAATCGGCTCGAGGGCCTGTGCCCCTTTGGGTAAATGTGGATCCTCCCTTGTGGCCAACCTAGGAAAAGACCACTAGAGAGCAGTTAAATGAATTTTCGTATATTTGAGAGGCACTTCTAATACTTGTTTGCAATTTAGAAAGATCAGTGATTGACTAGTTGGATATGTGGATTCCGACTTCACTAGAAATTTGGATAAGAGGAAATCTCTTACCAACTATGTGTTCACTGTCTGAGGCTATTCTGTGATTTAGAAAGCTTGTTTGCAAACAATTGTTGTTCTTTCGACCACTCAAACCGAGTACATAGCTATTTAAGAAACCTATAAACCTATTTGCCTAAGAGGTCTGCAAACTGAGCTTTGTAGAAGTACATCTTGTACCAATATACTTTGTGATAGTGTTATTTGTCTTATAAAAGTCCAAATATTTCATGAGAGAATAAAGCACATTGATGTCAAATATCACTTCATCTGAGGAATTATTACTCAAGGTGATGTTAAAGTTTGCAAAATCAGTACTCATAATAATCTAGCTGATATGTTGATAAAGCTAGTTCCTACCACTAAGTTTGCACTTTGCTCAGACTTGATCGATAGTAAATATTCATTTTTAATTCCAGGAAAAATAATAAATACACAAGCATGACTCAAATGGCATAGAAATGACTTAATCAACATATAAACATATGAATCTTTTAAGCCATTGCAAAAGAAACATATGTCCAATATAAATGCCATATAAAAGCTCAAGACTAGCATAACCTCATGTATACAAGTGCATTGAAATACTAATCTCAACAAAAACTTAACATATATGACTATATTTAGCATATTATCAACAAATTGAATTTTATTTGATGCTCTCAGAAGGCTAGTTGTGCAAGACTTAATCTTGGCCATGATAAAATTTAATCTTGATTATATATGACAGTTATAGATTAGATCTTGAGCTCAAATTAAACCTTTCTATTTAATAAAGACTAACATATCATAAAAAAACTTGCTGGACAGTGCAGAAATATCCCTAAAAATCAATCTTTCATTCATTCACAGAGAATACTATTAATTCAACAGGATAACAGTGTTCGGCACAGACCAGAATGAACAAAGCTAACCACTGCACAAATCTAATGCAGAGATCAACAAGAAATGGGCAGCAAGTTCGATGATCAGTGAAAGGAAAATAGCAAATTTAACTGTAAGCTCAAGATTAATCTACCATCACATCTATATATAATCTCAGTATTATGTCATTTCATCACAGAGCAATTAGTCCACAGCAATTTCTTTGCAAATGTTCCGCTAATGAGACTCACTGATATGTGAAGTAGATCACGAAATTGCAAAGAATCGACAGCCAGTATACTCACAGTAGAGATGATACTCAAAATCAACATGAAGAAATCAGAAGAGGCAAGGTGCGCTCGCAGCGCTGTCCTAGAAAACCTAGCACCCATCTGTGCTGCCGTAAAAGAAGAGTGTGGTAGACGGAGATAAAATACCCACTCCAACCTCGGGTAGCCGACGCCGGAGACGAAGGTCGGGGTTGATGCTGCACAAGACCAACGAGTGCTCCGGCCGAGAACGCTCGTGAACACCAAGAACAGATCACAAATCTCCTACAAAACTATGCACAAGTCCGAACCAAATCAACCTCTAGAGGTAAACCCCACACCTTTCCTCTCGGCCAAATCTAAGAAAAGGCTCAAGGAAACCACATGGGGAAACCCTAGAACGGCGATTTGCGCTCCTCAGCCGACGGCGACAGGAAGAAACCCGACCGACGGTTCTCAAGACTCAAGATCGAAGAATCATTGAGAGAGATTTGAGATCGAAGAGGGGAGAACTCACTGCTGCATTTGGTCACCAAGGAGAGGGAAGGGCCTTATACAGGGAGCGAGGCGGTGATGCCTCCATCGCCGCTACTGCCGCCACTTGACCCGGCCGCCCATGGCGACGTGGTCGAAATCACTCCGCGCTAATCGCGAGAGGCCAGACAGACACGAACGCGCACGCACACGGGAACGTGCGTCTCCTACCCTTATCTCCTCATCCAGCCCACCGACAGGTGGGCCCCACCTCTCTCTCCTTTTTTTCCTTTTTTAATTAGGAAATTATCAAAATGCCCCTGGTAAACAACATATTACTCATTAGTTCTTTCAGACGTTTGACGCACAAGAATTGTTCTACATGTTCTTCGAGAAGTTATTCGGTTCTTTTTGTTATAGGAGGAATTTGGTTCAAGGTAGAAATTGTTGTATTTTGTGACCTGAATCTAATCGAGTCCGACCACTTAAAAAGTCCGATTAGGTTTCGCTCAAAAGGTAAAATCAATCAGGTTGACAAGTCCTACAAAAACTTATTACCTGACTAGTATATGATTTTTGAACTGGTCAAGATTTTGGACTGATTAGACTGGTTGTGGTTGAATATGTTCTGACCAGTATGACTGGTCGTAAGCAAATGCAAATTGGTCAGAGTTATGGTTTGGATTATCTTCATGTCAGTGATGTACTCTGTGCTAATCTACATCAGACGTGGTGCCCTATGGTGCTTGCGTCGATTGGAATTAGAGGTGGCTACTTGAAACACTTCCAACCGCAACTCCTCATTGTCTTCTATTAGGACTCTGCTTTGTCTTCGAGTAGGACTCTGTTTTCATCACTGATTATGTCTGTTCTGTTTTCATCACTGATTATGTCTGTTCCTTCATTGTCTAGGACTATTGTTCCTAAGATTATTTATATCTTCTGTAAGTCTTTCGGTAAGGTAAACCATAACCAAGAAAGCTGTAAGCCTCTTAAGGTAAACTACAACAAAAAAACCAATACAGATGTAATATGCAAAGACCGTTACGTAGTTTCTCCTCAGGAGAATGATTTCGTCTCGTATTTTTTTTATTGTTGTTAGATCAACTCCATCCCATTAGTCATTTCTCCCTCTCTATTTCCTAGGATGAAAAGACTAGCTATTATTTTCAGCTCTCTATTTGAGTTAGCATTCCAATGGCCTAACTATTTGAGAAGCGAGTGAGGAGGCGCTCGCCAAATCTAGCTAGCGGCCAGGAGAAAATAGCGACTCGATAAAAATGAAGAGGAGGATAAAGAACCGGTTGGAGTCCATTTCTTGAGTCATATTAGGTAAATATACAATGAAGAGCAGGATAAAGAACCGGTTGGAGTTGCTCTTAGTTGTTTTTACGGAAGTGTTATAGAACATTCAACTATTTTTTAGGGTAAAATTAGTCAGATTTTAGGGTGTTGGATCACAATCTAATGGATCCTCCATACAAGCCCTTTCCAAAAAATGATTTAAGGTATTGGATCTCCATCCAACGAATCAACCTATACAAACCCTCCAAAAAATTGATCTAGAACGTTAGATCTCCATCTACGGATTTACCCACACAAACCTTCCTCCAAAAAAATAATTCCATCTAACGTCCTAAAATCTGACTAATTTTATTATCAAAGATAGTCATTCCCTTTATATATCTTGCCAGGTCGATTTCGCAACCGAACGTACGGGCGCCGGCCTATGGTACTACGTGCGCAAGTTCGGTCGCGCTGGCTGTTGGCATCCGGGAACCTTATCTTGGCGCACCAGCGCACGCATGACATCGTCGTCTCAGCGTCCGCGGCTGCCGGTGATTCCATCTGAATCGTTGCATCACGCTGGTGGTGCAAGACCCCGGCCGATCGTGGACTCCTCGTCGATCGTCAACGCATTATCTGCATTATACACACACGATTATGAGTAAAGTTCATTATCGGTCCTTAAACTTTTTATGATGTGTCATCCCGGTCCATAAACTTTTAAACTATGTTATCCCGGTCCTTAAACTTTCAAAGTGTGGCAATATCCTATATAGTTGTAGCAGTGAACTTTTATACTGTGTTATTCCGGTCTATAGACTTTCAAAAGAAATTCTTTTATGTAGTTGTAGCAGTGAACTTTTACACGCAAGTACGCCGCAGCAACTCGTCATGCTACAGTACATGCTAGATGCATCCTTCGGTGGCGCTAACATACATGCTAACTGCTGGAGGCACAAGGGAATGCCATATGTCAGTCCATATGAGTAGGTACTATGCTGAAGGCTGAACTGTGTTGCGATTGTTCAGCCCAGAAATATCAAGATATATTGCTAGCTCCGTCTCAGTGCTAGAAACTTCCCGGTGCGCTGGAAACAATGGATCCGGGCACGTCACCGATGACTGTAGAACCTCGCGGAGAAAGAGAGCTGGACCAGCTCTATCACGTGACGCTGTTACGCATTTAGAAGTCAATGGTGTGACCGTGTGAGGCGTGGGTTGGTCGACGCATCTCTGCGTGGGCTCAATTCCCGAGAACGATAGACACGGGCAGATTTTTTTAAAGAAAAATCTAGCGACAGTCGGTTATGCTCTGCAGTGCGTGGACACGCTGCTGCTGAAGCTGTTGCTATTGACTTTTGTGGATGGTTTTGAATGTAATTTATAGGTTATAGTTTTGGGATAATAATATTTGAAAAAAGTAATTTTTAGAATAAGAAAGATGTTAAAAAAATAAAGGAGGTATGTGTATATGGTGAGAGTAAAATGAGTGAAGTATATGATGTACTTATGATCTTATGCCTTATCCTAAAACGAGATGCTGAGAAGAGTGAAGAAACTATTTCAAAAAGTCTAATGTTCTTATTGACTTTTCTAATCAAAAGATAAAAGCAGAAGTTAATACGGTGTCTCCCAAAATTCCCTCGGAAAAGAACAAATGCTTTTGTAGAGACTCCATAGACTCCTCACAAAATTATACTAGCTAGTCTAACTAGTAAGTATAATACCTCCGTTTTTCAGCTAACAGTCACAGGTTGAGTCGCAGATTTTCAAGGAATTCATCACGTGGGCTGTTGATTACAGGTTTCAGTCCTAGATTTTCAAGGATTTGATCGCTGAGCCTTAAGGATAAATATGGTAGCCAGCTGCACCCATTCGGGAAAAAAAGTCCCTACGAAATTCTTGTGCTGAAGCAACCGGGTGCTTATTTGCAAGAAAAGCATTCCCGTACTAAAAAGCTTCAAGTGCTACATTTTCGTAGAACCTGTTAGGAAACCTGGACTCTATCCCAGAGTCCTGATCTAATTGGACACCCCATCGTAGGCTATAAATAGGGACCTAGACCCCCCTTATTATGTACCCCGATGCAATCTAAAGCAATAAAGAAAGACCAGGAGATCTCTCTACCTCTCTATGTTCAATCTATTATTCTGTGATTCTGTGATTGATTCGTTCTTATTCTAAGCAGAGGAATCGCTCGGACTGGTCTCCAGCGTCGGTTCCTCAACACGTTATCAGCACGACTTCGCTCCGGTGAACGAGGTAATCATCGAAGCACAGATTGATTTTCTAGATCGCTTTGAATCTGTATTTTCTTTCCGCGTTCTAGATTGAAATTCTACGGTGCAAATTCGCCCTAATTTACCGCGAGCAGACTTGAAGTCGCCGGCACAATGTCGATCGGTAAATTGTGAAACGGGGTAGATGTTGATTGCACTGTAGATTAGATGCAAATCCGCCCTAAATCTACCGCGAGCAGATCTGAAATCGCCGGCACAATGTCGATCGGTGGATTACGAAACGGGGTAGATGTTGATTGCATCATAAAAGTAGAAACGAAATTTTGCATGTTTTTGCTTGATCCCGTATGATCACTGCATTAAATTTATTCATCTGTCTTGTTCGGTTTTCTGCATAAGCATTGCACAGAAGAAAAAATAATAATAATAACGACCGACACCAGAGCGCCACGTGGCCGACTACCGCTGGGATGCCGACCTTGCGCCGCGATGTCGCATGGCCACCACCGCGCCGCGCGCCGCTTCCAAAGACGGATAGCCGTCGGCCCGTGTGTACCCCGCAGCTCGCCGACGCCGTGGTCTCGCGCCGCGACGCTGCTTTCCGCCGCCGCTTGCCGCGCCGCGCGCTGCCGCAACCGCCCCCGCCACCGCGCCGCCACCGCCCGAACGAAGTCGCCCGGCCGCGGCCTCGCCAGCGCCGCATGCGCCCGCGCGCGCTTCGCTGGAGTTTCGCCGCGCTAGCCCGAACGCCGCTCGGTTTTCCAACGCGCGCCGCCGCGTGTGATGGCCCGCCGCCTCTCCGCCGTGCTCCTCGCCTCGCCCGAACGGCGCCTCGGCCACCTCGCGCCAAGACGGCGCTCGCCCACCTCGTGCTCAACGCGCCGCTCGCCGCGTCGCCGCCCCATGCGGTCCCGCCGCCGGCTGGCCAACCACCGCCTCCGCCGCTTGAGCCGCCACCCGGCGGCTCGCACTCACCGCCGCCTCACCTACACTCGCCAAGGAGCAGCTGAGCTGCCAGCCCGCCGCATGGAATTTGGGCAAGGAAACCCTAGGGAGGCTTAGCGGACCGAGCGGGCCACCGGGCCAATGGGCCGTGGGAAAAGGGGCCACGGGAGGCAAGGCCACATGGGCCGAGGAGAATTGGGCCGGGAGGAGGGTCAAAAGAAAAAAAGAGGGGAGGCCTGGCCATGGGCGCTGATTTTACAAAAAGGACCCAAATATTGAATATTACCAATTGGCCCTTAATAATTTAATTTGAGTCCTAAATTTTTGCAAAATAGGCCTCGTAATTCAAAATTACGATAAGCCCTCAAATTTACGAGCGGGTCCGAATTTTGCAGAAAACCCTCAGAAATCGTAAAATTGCGCGAATTTTTCTCTCAATTGAAATTTTTGCGTAAAACCCTCGAATTGCGTAATTTCTTTGAAATTTCGTATTTTAGCATAAAAGGGCCTCTGAATTCGAATTTTGCATTATTTTCTGCATTTGAAGCATATTTATTTCGCCATTATTACTTTCTGTATTTTCTGATTTATTTATGCTTTGGTTAATTGTAATTGTTTTAATTGCTTTTAATCACTGAAATTAGCAAGAAATTATAGAAAATGCATGTAAAATTATGAAACATTATGGGAATCTATTGTACCACTTTATTTACCAGAGTAAATTTTTCATGCATGTTTACTGCAGAAACTTATTTTATTTCGTTCATACACATGTAGATGATCGGAATTTCAACCGAGTTCGAGGAGCCGCCCAAAGATGGTCGAAACTATCCGACATGGGCATCCGATGTCGAGATTGTGCTTGGGGCCAAGCTCTACGTAGCTATTGGGATAAGCGGACGTAAAGACGCTAGACCCACACCGAGGAGAATGATCGCACTTCATTTTCAGCACCATCTCTCGCCAACTCTCAAGAATGAGTATATGGCGTAGAGAAATGCGCTTAGCACTGGACCGCACTCAAGAAGCGGTTTGAGAGGCTCAAGTACACCATTCTTCCTCGCGAGCAGTGGATCGATCGAGGTTTGCCAACTTTAAAACGGCCGGGAGTACAATTACGCCTTGCATGTGATTTGTACAAACCTTAAACTCGTGGCAAGGAGATCACAGAGGACCGTAAGATCGAGAAGACCTCGCCCACTTTCCACCCCAGTTGTCAGACAAAGTTGCCCGCAACTATCGTCAAAACGGCTACAAGGAGTACGCCAATTGATTGATATGATGCGGTGTAGCCGAGGCTCAAGACGAACTTCTCCGCAAGAATTACGCTCGCAGCCCACAAGCAGACTCCACGCCATGAAGCCAACGCTAGCGACCTCAAGGTGCGAAACCCTTGATGAAGAAAAGGGAAGAAGGGTAAGATCGTTGCCCGTAAAGGCAAGTCGATGCTCCAAACGACAAAAAGGCTAAAAAGAGTGACAAGACCTATGGCCAAGCAGAACTGTGGTTGTTACAAATGTGGCAAGTGGGGACATTGGTCGCGATATACAAAGCACCGCAACATGTCATTGATGCCCACCAAGCTCGTAAGAAGAATGGCAAAGGGCAACTCAAGCCCACTTTGCGCCATTGAGGGGAGCACTGAGCAGCTTGTTCGAGATGATGGAGGTTGAGTCCATCCCGCAGAGCACCCCCACGACTTAGAGGCGCCACACCCATGATCTCTCTTGAAGAGAATGTCACCACGAGAAAATAGCCAAGAAGTCGATGATTTTCTAGTTGATTCCGTTGATCCACGAAATGCATGAGACGTTAATTGTCATTTATTTTGTGTTAAATGGACAAGTTTAGAACTTACATGGTTGGTGCTTTAGGATTTTGCTTTCTCGTAATGGTTGGATGATTTTGGAATAAAACATTCATTTATTCAGTTTATGATGGCATGTCATGTTCTAATATTTACGTATTTATTTATGTGTTGAATGCCTTCTAATACATGTTAATTAAATACGTTATATTAGAACGCGTGTGGCGCCTATGGAGGAAGTATGCCTTGCCGATAATGCACAACGAATACCATCTTAAGAGAGACTAAGTATTTTCAATGATCCGTAAGAGCACCGGCAATTTTTACGACAATCGCCTAAGCGATGCATGTATAATCGGTTCGGAAGAGCCACAATTATACTTCCCATGGGCACAACTTTGGTCATTGAAGAAGCCTTATTGTACCGTAATCGACTAGAACTCTCCTAAGTTTTAAGGATATTCGCGCCAATGGTTTCCACGTTGAGATCGATTTAAGAGTACGGAAGAAATACTCGCCATCACGGCGCTAAGAGAATGGCAAAAGAATATTAGAAAAGCTTCCTTCACTTGAAACAGGCTATATTATACCACAATTAAAACGCTCGCAGCTGCATACTATTCTCAAAACAAAGGTTTAGAAGCTCAACTCTTCTCGCTCGCATGACAGATTAGGCCACCCAAGTCTTAGGATGATGAGAAACATAATAAATAACTCGCATGGGCATAATATTAATGTGAAGAATTTCCAATCATGAAGATTTCGTGTGCCCGCATGTGCCAACGGAAACTAATTACTAGACCCTCCACTGAAAGTGAAGGATGAAGTCCTCGCATTCCCGAACGCATCCAGGAGACATTTGCGGTCCCATTCAGCCCGCCTCGTGGCCGCTTAAGTATTTCATGGTGCTCATTGACGCTTCTTGGTGGTCATATGTGGGTTTGTTGTCCACAAGAAACCACGCCTTTGCAAAATTGATCTCGCAGATCATTCGCATCGAAATGTGTTTCGATCATCATATCAAGTCCATTCGAATGGACAACGCCGAGAATTTACTTCAAAGGCATTTGATGATTATTGCATGGCGATGGAATTGCGCTTGAGCATTCTGCATCGCATGTCCATACCTGAATGGTTTGGCGAGGCTTTAATTAAAAGAATTAAATTTATTGCCCAACCCTCTTGCATAAAAGTAATTTGCCGCTACATGTTGGGGACACGCATTCTTCATGCAATAATCTCATCAACCTTAGACCTTCGCCTACAACATCCATTCACATATGCAACTAGCGCAAGGGTCACCACCGAAAGTTTCCCATCTTAGGAGGTTTGGATGTAAGGTTTATGTACCAATACCACCTCCGCAATGAATCGCAATGGGCCCACTCCGCAAGACGGGATATACGTTGGTTATGAGATTGCATCCATAATCGTGTATTTGGAACCCATGTCCGAGACTTGCATACCGCTTCGCTTACCGATTGCATCTTTGATGAGGATAATTTCCGTCATTAGGGAGGAAATCAACCCGTTGATGAAAAATGTCGAAATTACGTGGGAAGCCACGGAATTCATGCACATGACCCGCACTAGTGAAACTGAAAAAGAGGTCCGTAAGATCATCGACTTGCAAGCATTAGCAAATCAACCGCCCGATCACTTTAGTGATTTGAAGAGCGTGATTAAGTCGCATGTGCTCGCACGCAATGCACCGAGAGGTTGAAATACCAAAGAAAATTGAAGGTATCCCTAATCCCGCCCGCAGGCCTCGTAATAAAAGGACGAGAACTCCGCCTCCTAGAGTCCAAAGAAACCGGGACGCCGGCGAAAAGGATAAAAGGGATTTATCACACCATCATTGAAGTCCCCTGCATCGAGAAGGAGAGCCGCTTGAGACTGGCACAAGTATGACACCTTCGTAAAAGGGCATACCGGATCTGAATATCCCCATCGCATGGATGTGTGCGCACACATCGGAGCCGAAAACTAAAGGGACTTGCCACCGCAATTGAAAGAAGCGATGCGCAAGGTGAAGCTCCGAAGAAGCAACTCATGAAGAAATAGCTATAAATTATGTACACACCGGAGAGTCCCCGAATAGGACAACAAATAATATCGATATCTACTTCAAAAAGAAAATTGCCACCATCATTGATCTTGATCCCGAGCCCGCATCGCTCACGAATGTAAGAAAAGATCAGATTGGGAAGATTGAAGAAGGCAATAGCAACCGAATTGCTATCTCCGAATAAAAGAGAGGTGTTTGGGCTCGTATGTCACACACACCTCCTCACATACACCCTGTTGGGCACAAGTGGGTATTTGTTCAAAGAGAAATGAAAGAAATGAAGTAGTGAGATACAAAGCAAGACTGTAGCCCAAGGTTTCACTCAACGTCCGGAGTTGATTATGAAGAAACCTACTCCCCTACCATGAGTGGAATTACCTTAGATACTTGATCTCAATGGCAAAGTGAACTTGAACTTGGAAATGAAATTGATGGATGTTGTGATTGCATACCTTTACTAGAAACTTGATTCGAGATTTACATGAAAGTCCTCAAGGAATTCCTCTCCGAACCAAGACAGAGCAAATAGAAATCAGATAGTGTGAAACTCGTAAAGTCACCGATGGATCAAACAACTGAAGAATGTGGTATAATCGCTGAGCGACTTTCTCGCAAGAAAGGCTACACGAACAATGAAGACTGTCCTTGTGTATTTATACGGCGATCCTGAATGGATTCTCAGATAATCTCTGTATGTAGATGATCTCAATATCATCGGACAAACCAAGACATAAAAGAAGCAAGCTCCTACTTGGAGTCGAATTTGAAATGAAAGATTTGGGCAAGACCAAGTTTTGCTTAGGCTCGCAGCTTGAGCATGTCCTCAAGGAGTCTTGGTACATCACGACCTACACCCTAAGGTGCTTGAAAGGTTTGGCTTTGAGAGGCATTTCCCTCGAAAGTACCGATGATCTGTGAGTCTTTACAAGAAGAAAACATCCTTTCGACTCAAGGGAAGAGGGGAGGAAGTCCTGGGACCGAATTCCCATACTTGAGTGCAATGGGAGCACTCATGTATTTAGCAAACCGCACTAGACCTGACATTGCATTTGCCGTGAACCTCTTAGCAAGGTGCATAGCAGAGCCCACCAAAAGGCATTGCGGGGCATAAAGGACATTTTCCGATACCTCCAAGGTAGCAAGGATCTCGATTGTTTTACGTAAAGAATCAAGATCTGAACTTGATTGGCTATGCGATATGCCGGTATCTGTCTGACCCGATACCGCTAAGTCACAAACAAAGCTATGTATTCTGTGTGGTGGAACCGCACTTTCATGGAAATCGCCTAAGCAAAGCTCGTAGCTACTTCGACGAACCACTCGTAAATTATAGCCGCCGTAGAGTGGCCCCACCTAAACCCAAAGAGTTCGGTAGAAGACTATAAGGCCCGCAATAGGCCTTGTGTAATGACATAACCGCCTGCAGGGGATGACCTGGATGTAAGGGTATAACGTAAAAGCACTCCCATGAGTATATATGCGAGTAAGCTATGGGGAGAGGCCGAGGCCATCACACTTATCTTCATCACTTCACTACCACTTCTCTCTCTGCTTGGTCCAGAGCCACAACAGCTTGGCGCCGTCCGTGGGGAGGACGAAGACAAGCCTCAAGACCGGAAGGAAAAGATGGCACCAAAAGCTTCTTCGGCGCGCAAAGGGAAAGAAGGTGGTCGCCCGAGCACCGCGATGAGCACCGTGGCTTTAGATCGCAGCCGCGACGCGCGCCGACGCAGCGTGATGGCCGAAGACGCCGGCGCCGCGGCGGCGACGACCAGCCACACACGGCGACCGCGACGATCGCCTCGCACCGCACCGCTGACGACCCGCCCAGCTACGGCGCCGCGAACGCCCCACGACCGACCAGCGGCCGAGGACGCCGACGCGCGCGGCGACGACCGACCACGGGCGCAACGGCAGCCGACCTCGCCGCCTCGCGCAACCTCGCTGCCCAGTGGCGCGGACCGTGGTCCGGTAGCCACGACGGGCAACCGCAGCTCGGGACTCGCGACGCGGTCGTCCCTCGCTGATCCACCCACTGGAGCACCGGCGACCCGCCCGCACCGGCGGTGGAAAGTGCCCGCCGGGCGTCTCAACGCATTCCAATGGAGCTGGGACCTCGCGAGCCGTCGAGATATACAAGAGGCTCGAGTCACCGGCCGCGCCAAAGACCAAGCGCCGAACTCCGCACGGGAGGGCGATGGCCAAAGCCCACACGCCCAGCCGCGCGCGCGGCGCGTGGATCCGAGTCCTCGCCTTGCGGGGCTGCAGCAGCGCATGGCCCAAGACTTCAAGTTCTCTAGCGCCATCGACTCAGAGAAAGGCGACACGGACCCGTGAGTTCGTGGCGCGATATGAAACCGCGATCGGCCGTGGCGAGACGACGCCACGAAGGCAAAGGGACTCTCTCGCGCGCAAGGAGTGGCACTCTCTGGTTTTTACCATAGAGCCGCCCATCTACGCGTGGGAACAGCTCGCGTCCGCTCCACAACAACTTCCGTGGAAACTACGCCGACCGGTCGAGGCGGACCAACTCTTTGCCGTGAAGCAAAACCTTCGAGAAACTCCGGATTACTTCAAACGCTTCGCCAAGATTCGTGTCATGAAGGACGCCAACGACCACCATCGCCAATGCAGCCATACTGTGGCCTTCGCCCGCCCGATGGTCGAATACAATGCGCGAAGCCAATCAAGACGGTGGCGAAGCTCTTCGACAAGATGGAAGAATACGCCGTATGAGGAAGACGCGCGGGCGGCGGCAAGGTGACGACTCGACACTAACCAGCCGAGCCTCGCAAAAACCGGATCCACCGGCGGCGCCCTTCAAAGCGTGGCGGTGGGTCGCCCAGTGGACGCGCCCGACCGCAGGATAACTCGCATAAGGAGTCGCCTGATCAGCCCAAGCGCCGCCAAAGAAGGTCGAGGCGAACCGCACGCCCTCGACATCGGCGGTCCGACGAGGGCGCTTCAGCGGGCCGAGGCGCGCGCGCGCCGCGCCGGCGGGCCGCGCCGTGGCAGGGGCCGCGACGATAAGGGTCGTGGAGACTACGACGACCAAAGATCGTGGGTTGTGGTGCATAGTCCACGGCCGCGCAATCATGATACCCGTGAATCGCACCTCCATCGCGCGCTCGCGACAGTCGCCGCCGACAGAACCCGAGGCGCGCCGCTGCGATGGCCCACGCCCACTCCCATACGAGGCCCCGTGCGTGTGCACAGCGCAGGGATGCAGTGCAGCGCAGGAATGCAACCCCAAGAAGGCACTCATGCGGATCCAAACTCACGCAAAGCAATTTCGGAAGGCCTCCTATCGCTGCGAGCCCCGACGCAACCTACCGCAGGTCATTAATGTCATATCCGCGGCTCGCTACCGAGTTCGCCTTGGCGCGCAGCGTAAGGCCTACGCGCGAGACTACATCACGTGGCGGTATATCCAGCGCAAGCGCCACGAATGGGCGCGACGAGGTTACATTCACACCGATGACGCCAAAGGTGTGGCCTTCCTCATCGTGACCCCTTGGTCATCCGGTCACCATCGCGGTGCGACGGGGCGCGCATTGGTGGACGGGGTAGTTTCACGAACGATTGTTTACGGCGCCTTCGACTGATGGGGATTCTCAAAGCCGCTCGGGCCTCTGGGATCCCACCGCATGGCTTCGAGGACAACACGCGCGCCCGGGCCGACGGCCTTCAAGTCTCCTTCGTCGAAATGACAATATGCGGACCGAAGAGGCCACCTTCGACGTGGTCGACCTCCGATCCCTACAATGCCATTCTCGGGCGCCTATCCTCAACTCCTTCTGCGCGGTACCACATCATGGCTATTTGTGCATGAAAATCCCGGGCCCTGTGACCATCATCACCGTCCGAGGCGACCAGATATGGCTCTGCGCAGATCGAGCCAGCACCGAGAGGCAGGTCGCGAGGCCCGGGCCGACGCCTCTAGAGCCGCCACACACGGAGGTCCGGGTCACCCATAGCGCCTGTGCGGGCCCCGCAGACGCCCAATGACTAGAGGCCGCGCGGCTGGCAAGGGTAAACGGCCGCAAGATATTCAACCTCAGTAGCGCCGCCGCCGCAAACGGGATATAATGAAGGTCGCCGCTTGCCGTTAATTCTTCTTCGTCACACACGAGCATCGCGGTGAGGGCGCGCGCGGCTTGGCCAGCGCGCGCCGCAGATAAACCAAAGACGACGCCCGCGCGTGCACCGCCGCTGCTGTGGTGGGCGGATCGAGTATAAACCAAAGACACACGCTCGCTGCAGCACTCGCCGCTGCCGTGGTGGGCGGATCGAGTATAAACCAAAGACGACGTCGCTGTGCACCGCCGCTGCGTGGTGGGCGGATCGAGTATAAACCAAAGACGACGTCGCGTGTGCACTCGCCGCTGCTGTGGTGGGCGGATCGAGTATAAACCAAAGACGACGCTCGCGCAGTGCACCGCCGCCGCCAAAGTGACGGATCGAGTATAAACAAAATACGCACCGGGGACGCCGCGCGCGAGTCTCGGACTATAAAGAAGACATAGCGCCGAGCTTAGCTCCGCACGCAATAGTCTACTGACTCTAAATAAGACGAAGCGCCGAGCCTAGCTCCGCACGCACAAGTCTACTGACTCTAAATAAGACGTGGCGCCGAGCCTAGCTCCGCACGCACAAGTCTCCTGACTATAAAGAAGACGTGGCGCCGAGCCTAGCTCCGCACGCACAAGTCTCCTGACTATAAAGAAGACGTAGCGCCGAGCCTAGCTCCGCACGCACAGTCCACTGACTCTAAATAAGACGTAGCGCCGAGCGTAGCTCGCACGCCGCGAGTCTCCTGACTATAAAGAAGACGAAGCGCCGAGCCCAGCTCGCACGCACAGTCCACTGACTCTAAATAAGACGTAGCGTTGAGCGAACTCCGCACGCGAGTCTCCTGACTATAAAGAAGACGAAGCGCCGAGCCTAGCTCCGCACGCAATAGTCCACGGACTTAAATAAGACGTGGCGCCGAGCGTAGCTCGCACGCCGCGAGTCTCCGGACTATAAAGAAGACGTAGCGCCGAGCCTAGCTCGCACGCACAGTCCACTGACTCTAAATAAGACGAAGCGCCGAGCGTAGCTCGCACGCCGCAGTCTCCTGACTATAAAGAAGACGAAGCGCCGAGCCCAGCTCCGCACGCAATAGTCAACGGACTCTAAATAAGATGTAGCGCCGAGCCCAGCTCGCACGCCGCGAGTCTCCGACTATAAAGAAGACGAGCGCCGAGCCTAGCTCGCACGCAATAGTCCACTGACTCTAAATAAGACGAAGCGCCGAGCCCAGCTCCGCACGCACTCTACGGAGTATAAATAAGAAGCGGCGGGGGCGCCGCGCGCGCACTCCACTGAGTATAAAGAAGACGTGGCGTTGAGCCTAGCTCGCACGCAATAGTCCACTGACTCTAAATAAGACGAAGGCCGAGCCTAGCTCCGCACGCCGCAGTCTCCTGACTATAAAGAAGACGAGCGCCGAGCCTAGTTCCGCACACAACAGTCCACTTGACTCTAAATAAGACGAAGGCCGAGCCCAGCTCGCACGCCGAGTCTCCTGACTATAAAGAAGACGAAGGCCGAGCCTAGCTCCGCACGCAACAGTCCACTGACTCTAAATAAGACGTGGCGCCGAGCCCACCTCGCACGCCGCGAGTCTCCTGACTATAAAGAAGTTGTAGCGCCGAGCCTAGCTCCACACGCAATAGTCCACGGACTATAAATAAGACGTAGCGCCGAGCCTAGCTCGCACGCCGCGAGTCTCCAGATTATAAAGGACGATAGCGCCAAGATTGGCATCCACACGCCGCTCCCACGAGCACAAACGAGATGCATACACCGCCCTTCACGCCCAAATGGACGTAACACCAAGCATAAAGTACTACTTGGTTCCATTGCAAAGCGCAGGGGTTACATGGTCACATGCGTAAGAACCAAGACATCACCCCGGCACCACCCGACCAACCGCCACCTTTGCGCGCGCGCGACGAGCTCACCCGTCATCGCCACGGCGCCAAGGACCCCTTCAAGCCATCGGAGGAGGTCCTCCCATGCAACGCTCTGCTGACGGCGACTCGCCGCACCTTCCCGGCGGCCCAGATCCGTTGGTGGAAGTTCTGCGAGCCAGCCCCGACGGAGCGATGGCGTCCGGCATAACCTCCGGCCGGTCGGAAGATCCAGCTTGAGGATTCGTTAGCTCATGGGTATGCCTACACCCACGAGTATGAAGCGGGCGAGGCGGCACGCACCAACATAGCTGCGCGTGCTCGCCAAAGGTCCCGGCGCCACGAAGAGCAATGCCGCCCCCTCCTCGATCAGCCCGCGCTCTCGGCAAGGCCTCCGGCGGCGCGTAGTATCCGACACTCGGACGCACGATCCCGGCGGCCTGGTTCGAGACTCCATGGCCCGCCACGCCGACGCAGACGCATTTCCCAAGGCAAGGCGGTTCTCGCAGCAGCCTCCGCCACCGGGCGTTCTCCCTTCTAGGACGAGATCTGCCGCACGGCGCGCGCGTTCCCACCGCGGCGTCCGCGCCCGTGGTCGCAACTGTGCGGCCACCGTGGCAGCCTCCGGTAGCGAGGTTCGTCATCCTTCGCGGCGATAGCGCAGCCCGCTTCGCGAGGTGGGCTTCCGAGCCCTTTGCTCCCGAACGCGGGCCTCGCCAAAGGACCGCTAAGGGCAAGTGTCCGACAGAACAACGAATCAAGCGGCGCTAACCATACCGCATAAGCTGAAGTGCACATACTTACCTCATCTCGAGGCTCGCAACGCGAGCGCCAGAGGTCCCAGTGCATGACGACAAAGACCTCTTGGTTGAGGCCGTTGTCGGCACGCCGGCGCGCGCGTGAGGTCGCAAAATATCTCCGGCGAGGAGCAAGTCCGAGCGAAGCGAGCCCCGCCCAAAGACGCCAGATTTACCGCGCCACGCCACGCCGCCACAAGGGCACCGGCGGCATCTCGCACACGGCTCCGACCACAAGACACCTCGCCGCCGATCCTTCGCCGCGACGGAGACGCCGCCTCGCCCGATGTCGGCAGAATGAGCGAGCAGATCGAGAAAGCCTTGCGAAGTCAAGGGAGGAAAGGACTCACACCTACCTCCTGCGCTCGCCACTGCAGAAGCAAAGACCGGTCGACCACCCGTGGGGACACGGGGCCTCAACGGTTGGGAGAAGGTCTTGGCGCCGCGCCACCGCCGTAATCCCGCGGCAAGGCCCCGCAGCAGCTGAACCGACCCCTCGTGGCGGGGATCGCGGCCCGAGGGCGTTGGCCTGCGGTGGCGCAGCGATTCTTCCACGGCAACCACCTCCGATCATTGTCACCCCGCGCTTCTCCGCAGGGGCACACCGTCGGCCGCTTCGGTTGATGGCGCACCGCCTCGTGGTTTGTTCGCCGGACGCGCGCTACCCCGGCCGACGGGTCCACTCGGCGGTGGCGCAAGCCCGAGCATCGCTCGTGGGCGCGGCGCAGTGCCGGGGATCCGCAGCTGCGCGCCCCGGCGATGTGGGCAGGCCCACCGCCGGCCGCACGCTCGCCTCGCTGAGCTACCGCGGGGCGCCAGGTTGCATACGACACCGGAACGGGCCCGCGCCGCGAAGATGCCCCCGCGGGCTATCACCTTCTGGGCACCGGAGTCCCGCGGGAGCTTTTTCCAGATCATGCGCTCGGCACGCGGCAATGCCTATAGCCTCGCAGTGCGGTTTATCCGCCTCGTTTAGCCGCTGGACCGCGCCTCGCGAGCCCTGGGTGCTCTTTAAGTGTGTACGGCCGAGAAGTGCCGCACTGCGTGCTCGCATCTTCTAGCCGAGCCACCGCGCAAGAAATCACGCTGTAGGCGGAACCCAGCGAGGCAAGGCGTCGCCGGGAGACTTACAAGGTGCGGAGGACGGAAGCGGCCAGACACGACGGATCGAACCTGTCCCGCGGGGCCATTCTGCGCAACATACTTCCCGGGAGGACAGTGGCGCAGCCCCATGCATCATGAACTCCTCGACTGTCGTCGCGACGCCATGCGACGAGCTACACCAACGAGGCTCAGAGCTTTCGCGTGTCGCCAATCTCCGCCGCACTTGGCGTCTTTGTTGAACGAGATTGGCCCACCTCGCGATCGCAGCCCGCTCTTGCCGGCCACGGTGTAGTAGAACCACCACCGCGCCCACCGACGCCACCGCTCCTGCCGAGGCTAGCACGAGGAACAACGTCGCGCAGACGCCGAGAGCACGAAGTCCACACCACCGGTTGGACACCGCGCCGCCAACCTTCCCGGGCCGACGGCGTGCATCGTGCGGGGTGGCAAATAGGCTCGCACTAGGGCGCCACCTCGGTCCGCACGCCCACGTGAAGACAGCTAGGCGAGTATCGCGTGGGCGCCACCGGGCTAGCTCCAACCGTAGGCCCGCAGACTTCGCCACAAACAACGTCATGGGCATCCGAAGGCGGCAGATCGAAAAAGCGACAAAACAATTGCCTCTAAGGGCGGGCCGGCTCCGCTCTCGCGGCGAGGCAAGCGAGCCCGTCGCGATGCACGATCTTCCTCATCCACGAGCCGTTGCGCCGTCCTCCGTCATGCGGCTTTTCCCAAAGACCGGGAGCAGGAGCCTCCGGATGCTCCTGCGTTCCACAATTTGTTGGCACGCGAGCTCCTCGCGCACCGCTTGTACCGAGGAAGGATGGGTCCCCGCCTTGGGTGGGCAAGGAACCGCCGGGGGTGATAGTCGGCATCGCTGTGGCTAGCCATTTGCTCTTCACGATAGGGAAGAAGAAGAAGGCAAAGGAGCAATGGGCCTAACAATTAGCGCGGCGCAAGCGAGGCGGCAAATCAAAAGCAAACGAGGAAGGGTGCCTCCCCAATGCCAAGACCTTATAAAACCGCTACTTTGCTTCGGGGCTCGTAGCAGACGGATCAAATTCCGCGATTCGGCCGCCCAGATTTGGAAAGAAGAACCGCTCGAACCTACAAGGCCGCGCCGTAGGTGGTCGCAACGACAACGCCCTACCTCTTCAACACGCGCCCAATTTCTGGGAACGAGGCGAACGGCCGCGGTCACGCAACCGCCACATCCCACGACGCACGATCCGCGAGTCGCCACATGCCCCACCCCGCAAAGATGGCGCATCGCGACGACGCGACACCGACTTCGCCGGGCCAAGCGTGGCGCAATTCCAGCCGCCATTAAAAGCGCACTACAAGGCTACGAGGTCACAACAGCCCGAGCGCGCGCCGCTGGCGGGTGCCGCCGCGCCACCCGCTCGGCGGGGACGGAGCGCTGCGTCTCTTCGACCAGGCGCGGCGCGCCACCCGCTCGGCGGTAGGGGACGGAGCGCGCTGCTCGCTGGCTAGGCGCGGCCGCCGCCACCCGCTCGGCGGTAGGGACGGAGCGCGCGCTCTGCCGGCTAGGCGCGCCGCCGCCACCCGCTCGGCGGTAGGGGCGGAGCGCGCGTCTCCTTCGGCTAGCGCGGCCGCGCCACCCGCTCGAAGGGTAGGGGACGGAGCGCGCGCCTCCTTCGGCTAGGCGCCGCCGCGCCACCCGCTCGGCGGTAGGGGACGGAGCGCGCGTCTGCCGGCCAGGCGCGGCCGCCGCCACCCGCTCGAAGGGTAGGGGCGGAGCGGCGGTAGGGGACGAGCCGCGCCGCGTTCAAGGGTAGGGACGAGCGCGCGTGTCTCCTTCGGCTAGGCGCGCCCGCCGCCACCCGCTCCAGGGTAGGGGCGGAGCGCGCGCCTCTCCTTCGACCAGGCGCCGGCCACGCCACCCGCTCCAAGGGTGGGGGCGGGCGCGCGTGTCTACTTCAGCATGCAAGCTTCAGTTCCTCAACCACAAGCTTGAGTAATTCACGGCCGCAGGGACGGAGGGCCAAAGGACTCGACGACATGGCTTCACCACGTGAATCCCTTCACCATGAGAGGCTCTGTCGAGGGGTGGCCCCACCTAAACCCAAAGAGTTCCTGAGAAGACTATAAGGCCCGAATAGGCCTTGTGTAATGACATAACCGCTCCTGCAGGGATGACCGGATGTAAGGGTATAACTGTAAAAGCACTCCCCATGAGTATATATATGCGAGTAAGCCATGGGGAGAGGCCGAGGCCATCACACTTATCTTCATCACTCTCCACTACCACTTCTCTCTCTGTTTGGTCTGTAGCCACAACAATAGCACTGTATGAAGCCGCACGAGAGTGCGCTTGGCTCCGCCGAATGGTTCACCACATCCAGCAGTCATGTGGGATGAACATTGTACAGAACCCCACAATTATCTATGAAGATAATGCCGCTTGCGTTGCACAAGTGCAAACGGGCTATGTGAAGAGTCATCTCACAAAGCATATCAACCTCAAGTTCTTCTATGCACATGAATTGCAAAGGATGGACGAGATTAAAGTTCTGCATACTAAGTCATGTGAAAATCTCGCAGATTTATTCACTAAGTCACTCCCCGCATCTAGCTTTGAAAGGTGCGTGCGTGGAATTGGAATGATGAGACTTAGAGAAGTGCAGAATTCAGGGGGAGAATTCTCACAAGCCCACTAATAAATCTTGATCATGAAGATTAAGTACCCAAAAATAAAGTCTTGCAGACTAAATGAATTTGGGTGAATTGTACTCTTTTCCTTGACGAGTTTTCCATGAAGTTTCTCGACCGAGGTTTTAATGAGGCAATTCGTGCATCGCAAAGATCACATGTATCATGTACTTTTTCTCCAAATTTTTCCCATCGGGTTTTTATGGAGTTTTGACGAGGCATGAGCATGTTGGGTGAGTGCCCAAGGGAGAGTGTTAGGAAACCCGACTCTATCCAAGAGTCCCGATCTAATTGGGCACCCCACCGTAGGCTATAAATAGGGACCTAGACCCCCCTCATTATGTACCCCGATGCAATCTAAAGCAATAAAGAAAGACCAGGAGTTCTCTCTACCTCTCTATGTTCAATCTATTATTCTGTGATTGATTCGTTCTTGTTCTAAGCAGAGAAATCGCTCAGACTGGTCTCCAACGTCGGTTCCTCAACAGAACCAACATAATGCTAGCTTCAGCAGGTTGACAGTATAGGTGAAAACGAACCGCTCATGCATAGGACATATGCACGCACTGACGCACTCAAGTGGATCACTGGCCCAGCGAGTTGCTTAGGCTCGAGAGGAATGCCTTCACTTTTTGCTTCTAAAAAACCGCTTTTCTGCTGTAAATAATTTTTCTATAATATCTAATTTTTAAACAGCATATCTTTTTAAACGAGGTTTACAAATCAATTATAGTAAACACTGTAGTAACTTTATTTACCAAAATTACATACAAATATCTATATCTCTATAAATTTCTCCACAAACTGTTACTATTTATAAACCAAAACTAAAAATTATGAGCAAAATCCAATATAAATGTCCCTAGTATCCGTGACCGCATGAACCACATACGACGCCATGAGCATGGAACCACATTTCCAAACAGTCACAAGCAGATCAGAGCGAGTTTTACCTTGTCAATGATAACCTTTGTCCAGTTTTCTGGCAATCATATTACAATAAGGCAATGCCAACAACACCTAGATGTATCAGACGCAAAAAAAAGGGAGACACAATCTAATCTCACACTGCTGGAATACGGGAAAAATCCGTGGCTGATACATCAACACGCAGGCTCTCAGAACTCCCGGGTTCCAGCTCAGTTGGAAAGAAGGGGGGCACACAGGACAGCGTTCCAACAGAGGCAAGCAAGGGCGACGGCATCGGCTGCGCCAATCACCCAGACTTGAATAGCAAGACGGCTTTAGAATCGATGTAGAAATACACAAAGTAGTTCGTCTCGTGTGTCACGTACGAACCTGCAACAGATGAAAATTGCTTTAGTTGTAGCATTCAATATGTATCTCATGGCAGAGACAAAAGGGCCTAAATTCATTACAGAATTCCTTTTGTGGAAGTACTAATAGACCTGTTGCTTCAAATCATGGATAATCGTCAGGATTGGATCCTCACAAAAGCAGATTAAAGAAAGGCAGAAGTAACGTAGATCCAGAGAAGAATTTACTGAGTTTTTGTTTGCAACCGTTTGAAGCAACAACAGATATATTCGAAGACGTTAAATACCTGAATACACCATGTCTTATGGGTGCTAATGGGAACAAGGGTCACATGACAATGGTTATCAAAGGCTTACAAAACTACCAATCTATTGACGTTAACTCATAATAAAATGTGGGATTGAAACTAGGAAGTGAATGGTAAAATCGCAGTATAAGTCACAACCAACTCCCATCTTCCCTAAACCAAACAAGAGAATGGGTTCAAAAATGAAATCCAACTGCATTCCCAAGCAAATGCAAATGCCCCTAAAGTTCACCACATTCATATGCAACCAAAGCATAGTAGGGGCCGGGCTTGCTTTGGAGACTTTTATTACCCTCCATCTCATGGGCCAGAGAAACTGAAGCCCGTGTGTTCTTGACATAGATTAACAAATCCAAAACATCTTGTAACAGATAAACTCCAGTAGGACTGGACTAGTGCTGTGGCACATATGAATATCAGAAGTTGAGGCCCTTCTAAAAAGGTCCTTAGCATTCATTACAAAAACAAGGCAAGACAAGACAGCACACACACTGAACCTTTAAGGGTTAAAAGGAACATACAAGTCATATCATTGATAGCAGGTACAGTCAAGAAAGAATAACCATCCATGGTTACTGAAATGGTATGTAGACATATTAAAGAAAGCCGCAGATAAACATCAACCAAGGGCAGAAGAGAATGTATTGTGAGCGGTGTTAAAGTGAATAAGTGATGTGGCACATCATGTGACATGACACAACTTTTCGGGTGACATGGAATGCCTAGTCAATTGGGGAGTCGACATAACATGACACGCCATTTTTTTCCATTACATCTCATTAACGTATAGAGTAAGGAGGCACTATGCTTAAGAACCTAGTGAAGTAATTAAGTAAAGCATACATTACTAATTAAGTAAAGCAAAGACACATGCTCATAATCTGGGACCTCCAGTTCGATTTACTCAAATTTGGTTTTATACAAGAAAGAGGCTGAACGCAAATCTGAAACATGTCAACTGAAAATTCAAAAAATTGAATACTAGCTTTGCTAAGTTGGATTTGGTTGATATCAGACATAACCTAAACTGTTGACAAGCAGGCTGGATCAAGCTTGGAGAAATACTCGCATTAGTTCTAAAAAAACAAGTATCAAATATTGAGCCCTGAAAGCTAGGAACACTACTTTAGCATGCCCTATGTGCCAACTTGCCTTAACTGACTAACAAGAGTGCAAACTACTTATTCCCTGCCTCTTTCTTATTATTATCCAAACCCGTTTCGCCTACACATATGTGGTACACATTACATCAATCTACGTTGATCACCATTTCTTTCCCTTCTTCGTTCTACTATGATCATTTCCCCCCTTTATACCATGTCCCAGTATCTAAGGGCTAGTTTACATCAAAATTGGCCGCGGATACCCAATCGCCAGTTCGCCACGCTGGAACTAACCAAAGCACGCAAAGCACATCCACCACAGGCGAATCCCACATCCTCGCGCACAAAGCTATTTCCAACAAGAGGGGAGGGGGGGAGCATTACCGAAGTTTCGGCCGACGATGCAGTGCCAGGTGGGGCCGTGGTTCTTGTCGAACTCCTTCTTGATGTACTCCGCGATGTCCTTCTCCATGGTGTGCTCCTCGAACGCCTAACAAACCAGTTTCCCCCAAAACCAAACCCCACCCGACCTAGAACACATCAAGACGACGCGGCCGAATCAAGAATCCAAAGAGCACGGGAAAGGGCGACGAGAATACTACCGCGCGGGCGATGTCGAAGGCCTCCTGCCGCATCTCCTCCTTCATGTCGGCGCTCTTGAGCTGGATCTTGTGCGCCGCGGGCGACGAGGCGGCCGGCGGCGGGGAGCCCGCGGCGGCGTTCGGCTTGCGGTCGTCGTCGGAGGCCCTCAGCGCCGCCTGGGCGGCGCCCCCGGGCCCGCACCTGGATTCGTCGGACATGGCTGGGAATCTCTCTCAGAACTTGTCCTCTCCTCTCCTCTTTCGAAAGGCGACGGTGGCCCAGTCGACTTGTGCTTGCGAGTTGTGCGAGACGAGACCGTGGGCGCTCTGTGCAGGGCCAATGGTGGCACGCCACGTGTGCAATAATCAATCAATTAGTTTACCAAATTAAGTAATAAAGTTAATTACGCTGTCTATTCGATCCCACCCGTCTTCTCCCTCCTGGCATGCCGGTTCATGACTCCCGTTCGAAGATGAAACCCAGGTTTCCTTTGACTTCTTCCATCGACGTCCATGGTAACCGAGATTGAACTTCGACTCCATCGATAAGAAGACACGTGTAGCTACAAAAACCCCTTTATTAACCATGGTGATTGATGAGGTGACGAGCTGCTTGCCCAACAGCCACTCGAAAGTTCACTCGTTCGATTCTCGTCGGAGGCATTTGTTAAGATTGGCTTTCTGGGAGCCTTCGGCTTGTTGTATCTCAAACCTCATCGACTCAGTAGATATCGCTGCAATCCAAAAAAAGTTTAGGATCTTATTCTTTTTAGCTTTTGATTTCTACTTTTGAATTTTTTTACAGTAACTAACTTTTAAACCGAGTGTCTTTTCAAAATACAGTCTACTAGTTAATTGTAGTACATACTGTACAGTCTACTAGTTAATTGTAGTACATACTGTACCGACTTCATTTATATCGGCAAAAACCGCACGTAAATTTCTATTTGTCTATAATCTCTCACACGAACAATCTAAAACCTACAAGCCGCAGCTAAAAATCATAATCCTTGAACAGGCCTCGGATGCGTACGTGATGTCACCGGGCTTAAACAAGATCTCCTACGTTAAATCATACAGCTAGTACGTGTGCGATTAAACTTAATTAAGAGACACGTGGCATGCTACCATTGGCCCTGCGCATAACATTGCCTAGAGCCCATGCATCTGAGCCAAACTCAGTCTGGGGTAGAATATCACAAAGAGGAGGAGAGTGGGCATTGAGGCCCACCCCGAACAGAACTATTTGGAAAGGATTGGAACGAAAGGAGAAACAAAAACTCAAAATTACAAAAATACACTCAAAATGATCCTAAAAAACTTTAGCACTCAACTAAAAGTTTTATGAAACCGATTAGGTTTTCTTGGATATTAGATCTGGATGGACGTCCCATATATAGAGATGACAATCTTGTCCAATAACCTATTTAACTATGGGGAAAACTCAAATAAAGGTAGGTATATTCCTCCTTCAGTGCTCGTGGGCATATTCGTGAGAGACCAACGCTGTTGGATGTAGGGGCGGAGCAGACCGGGGTGCTTGGTATGCCCGGGCACATCCAAAATTTTGAAACGTGCAAGAGCAGTAGTTCAGCATTGCATCTATGAGCTATGTGCCTATGCAACCCACTGAAGCATTGCCTAGGTGGCCCAAGCCCAACCGAACTGAAGAACACAACCATGTCATCATCTACTCGAGACTCAAGAGCCTCAGCCCACTATGCAGTCATTAAGCCATGAGTCGTCTACTCATCCAGAGATAAAAAAACATGAGACAACCCAAAATCCTTAATCTTTCCTCTCCTGTGTGGGTGGCTAGGCGTGGCTGTGTCCTGTGACCGTGTAGCTGCTTTGGCGACGGCCCTGTAGTGGGGCCAGCGACTCAGCGCAGTGCGCGGGGCTAGAGAGCAGAGTAGGAGCATCAGTAGGCTATCCAAGGGGACTACGGAAGCACGGAGCACCGAAGCGGTCTAGCGGAGCAGGCTACAACACCCAACCACCAGGGCCCGAGGTGTCGCCAAGCGGCCGAGGGCTGGGAGGAGTAGCCAAGCAGGCCTCCACTACAGGCGAGCAAGAGCAGCAGACAGTGGCCAATGGGCCAAGGGGAGCAACCGAGAAACATTGCAGAGTAAGCATTTTCGTTGTGAATCTTATGTTTATGATTTGAGATTTGTGAAAATGAAATGTTGTGATTGGAGATTGAGAGTTGACAACATTTTTGTGATTTGTGAAATGGGAATGTAGTCTATGTAGAGCAACAGAGAATCAGTACGTGTGCACACCCATTATAATTTTCTAGCTCTGCTACTGGTTGGAAGAGCAAACGGATACAGGCATAGGGAGCTCTATTGATACCCATTTCATCCAATTACCTACCACCTCTATTGATAGGTGGGTTCATAAGTAGAAAAACCCTAGACAGCCCCCATATATCTCCCCTCCCTCCCAAAATCGTTGGCATCCACCCTAACCCTATTGTGTTGGTGTTGCTGCTCACGCTCACAATCTGTGCAATCCCTCTGTCCTTAGGAGAGCCAGAGGGGCTATGCAGTCCTCCGTTGCATCCTCTTCGTGCAGCGCATAAATCATCTAGCGCATCCAAAGGTTTTTTTACTAGAGTGTTATTACTTATATAGCATTTCAAAGACAAAAACACTTGTCCATTCACTATTTTTTTAAAAAACATTTTGTAAAGGATAAAAGTGACATGTGGGTAAAGTTACGTCCCAGATAGCGTTAAAAGCACCAACAATTCATGGTTGTTGGCTAACAATGGCAATTGTCTTGGGACGTCATGTACTCCTAAGTCAACGCCCGAGTGTGACCTGTGTGCACTACGCATCGCCGCCGCCGGTGACGTCGTGCCGTCGATACCCTAACGGTCGTCCATCACCGTTGCACCCTCGGCGCTAACCATTGATTTGGACGTGTGTTCTTCTTGGCCTCAAATTTAGCCAAGCAAACATACAAACAAAACCAAATTCACAGCCTAAGCAGCCACAGCTCTCTTCTCCTCACAGTATTTCAAGACGACAGGACGTACATATAAACATGGACATCTTGTTGTCGACAATTTAAGCTTTGGTGATACGCGGTGCGCGATCTTCACGATATAGAATCTGAGATACATCGTGAAATCTAACTAATCAACGAAGCTAATCAATGCCAATGCAACGACCTATGACGTAATTAAGAACTTGATGAACCATATGCTATGGTTGGATCCACTTAACCACGATCAAGTAAAGATAATTTTCCTATAATTTAATCGAGAACGAGTAAGAAAATCACAAAATTCCAAAGAGACAGCCAACGGCTTACACAAACCTTCGAACAATGCAATATGTAGTCTATTTGTTTTCTTCAAATTTTGTGGTAAACAGTGCAACGCCCCCCTAGGGCATTATAGATGTATGGGACACTCCCCCTACTATAAGCTAAGCCTAGCTAACCTCTAGGTGGCCTAAGTGGCCGATTTGGCCTCTAATCTCAATCAGAAACTTCATTATTTTAAAAAGTAAAAATAGTTGTACCATAGATACATGCGCTTGTGAGGCGGCAGATGGGTCGGATTCCTGCGCGCGGATTGTCCTTGGGCTAACGGCCTAATGGAGGTACGGTGTGGAGGCTCGCTGGTCCGACACAGCCGGGTGGCAGCGCCCTGTGGCGTACAGGTGGTACGCCCGAAGGAGAGGCGATCGAGACGCACGGCGATGGTGCCCGCGCCGCTGGTCGTGGAGGTGTCCGGCGGCGTGGGGATATGGCGGTCGAGAGCCGAGGACGGCGGGAGCGGGCGTACGTGGCGCGCGATGCTGGTGGGGACGGGCCGACGGTGGTAGCATGCGGTGGAGGTAAGCCGGCAACCTCCCTTCCTTGGTATATCTGACTATTTCTTGGGAACATATCTAGTGCTAATGCACTATTCAGTGCTAACATGCTAAAACCTCTCCAGGATCGTTATATCTGCTCCCAACGACCCAGATTCTTAAAAGTGGAATGCCCTAACTCATTTACACGATTTTGCCAAAACCCCCTACCGGTTTCCCTCTTTGTTTTTCCGCTCCAATACCCCCTTGTGCGCAATCCCCCCTCGTGCCAATCCCCCCAGGCCGCCACTTCGCTCCTCCCCCGCCTTCGCACTCGCGTCGCCGGCGCCGCCCCCCGGCTCTCTCCCCGGCCCCCTCCCCGGGCCCCTCGGCGACGCCCTCCGGCCCCCTCGGCGATGCCCTCCGGCCCCCAGCGGCGCTCCACCTTCTCGCCCCCGTACCGCCTCTGCCCCAGACCACGTATGCAGAACCTGCCACATTAGCACTATTGTGGATGCAGGAAGCTCCAATTCTTGTTTATGTCTATGTTGAATGCAGAACCTTATGAGTTTCTACATTCTATTGTGTATGTTTGGTACATGAATAGTATCAGGAATTGTGGATTGTATGCAACAACTTCCGTTAATGTAGATGTTTCTACATTCTATTGTGAATTGTGGATTGTGCAGAACCTTATGGACTTCAGGAACACAAAAAATGTAGTCATTCTTACAAAGGAATATGTTAACAGATTAGTACAAACATAGCATCCTTGGCGTCAGGATTCAAATTCTATTCTATGAAGCGTTTGGATAGCAAATATAACCCTATCATGGCAAAGCTAATACAAAAAAAGATGAACCGCATGAATGTTCAACAAAAAAGAAGGTTCGAAACCAAGGTAGAGTATCTGGGAACTACAGAAACGGATGCCATCCATGGTTGTCTAAAAGTAGAGATTTGCTCCATGAGGGAGAGAGCAGTTTTTTTTGGGACCGAGAACAATACATTGGAGTTACCAATATTCCATCATATGCAGACTGGTGCATACACATATAAACAAAAAATAAACAGAGTTGGGCTAATCTAGTGTCGAATTTCAGTCTTCTATGCTAGGAAAGAGCATGTAGCATCTTTTCTCAGTCCATGAAAACAAACCATACTTGGGCATACACATGGATGTTCAAAATACAGAGTACCTTTTATGATCAATGAGATAACACAAAATATTATTATTAGGTTGTTTTGATCCAAACCATTTCATAACTGGGTAAGCAAAATAAGGCATAATATGACATATTAAAGACAAGAGAATCATAAATTTTGATGCGTCACTGTCTTAGACAAGCATTGTGCAATCTCTTGTACAGAGCCCAACCTGCAGAATCATGCATTCTGCCATAGAATGAGAAATTCTGTACTGAGCCATTCATGCACTAAATCTCGTTGCACAAGGCACATGCACAGAAAAAGGCATCTGAATCTAACCAAGCCGCTACAATTCACAAACCAAAGTTTCATAGTTAACTTATCAGAACAAATGCATACTTCCATCCATTGAAAAAAATGGGGAAAAATTGAACCGAGGCATACTTCCATCCGCAGTTATATACATCCATTCTCATTTACACAATGCATTCACAATTACACATTACACAATGCATTCACAATTACACATATTCACAATTACACATTACACAATGCATTCTTATATTTGACTATTGAAGACTCAAGACTCAAGAGCTTGAGTGGAATCCATGCAATGGTCAAGACTCAAGAGCAAATTGTGCTCAGTCTAAAATGGGGGATTGGATCATATACCCTCCCCTTAGTTGGAAAATTCAAGATTTACCCTCCCACCTCAATGACATGTGGGGTCATCATAAGTCACTGACGCGTGGGCCAAGAGGGTAAATCCTGAATTTCCATCTAAGGGAAGGGTATATGATGAATAAAACCGTCTAAAATCACACTTTAGGTGATTTTGACTACTCACCAATTCGCTTCTATTCACAGATGAACAATGATGCTAGAAGAACAATGTAGAAATTTAGAATAACATCATGGTGGTTGATGTGGTGGGCGGCGGCACTCGAGGAGTAGCACGGGAGGTCGGCGGGTTCGCTCGGGGAAGAGCCTGGGAGGTAGGCGGCGGCGCTCCAATGGGGCGGGTTCGCGTGGGGGAGGAACCCGGGGGGTCAGTGGCGCTCGGGGAGGTGCTCCATGGGGGCGGGTTTGCCTAACCCTAGAGCCACGCGGGGGAGGAGCCCGGGGAGGTCGGAGGGAGCAAGGAGAGCCACCGGGGGGAGGGGAGGGAGCTGGGAGGCGCGGGCCGGAGCGAGGCGGCGGCCGGTGAGGCGAGTGGGGAGGTGTGGGGTTGGAGCGAGGCGGCCGCAGGCGAGGCGAGTGGGGAGGCGCGGGTGAGGAGCGAGGCGGACGCCGGCGACGCGAGTGGGGAGGCGCAGGGGAGGAGCGAGGCGGCCGCCGGTGACGTGAGTGCGGAGGTGGGGGGAGGAGCGAAGTGGCGGCCTGGGGGGATTGGCACGAGGGGGGATTGGAGCGGAAAAACAAAGAGGGAAACCGGTAGGGGGTTTTTTTTGGCAAAATCGTGTAAGTGAGTTAGGGCATCCCACCTTTAAGAATCTGGGCCGTTGGGGGCAGATCTAACGATTCTGGAGAGGTTTTAGCATGTTAGCACTAGATATGTTCCCCTATTTCTTCGTGCAAATTCGGCCTCAGTCTTGATGAATTGGCCGAGCTCCTGCTTCGTGTGTCTCAAAAAAACAGTCCGTTTGGCACAGCTCTAGCTCCGAGATCTATGCTGGATCTGTAGTTTGTTGACTAAATTAAAGTGATTTAAATATTTTTATTTAATATATAATATAAATGAAATGAGTCATGTAAATGCATTTAACATGCCTGCAACTCTAGATTCAGGATTTCCTAGAGCTACAGATGACCAACTCTAGGAAATCTACAGATTTTCTAGAGCTAGAGCTCTGCCAAACGGGGCCTAAGGAAGGAGAAAACAGCTTCAGCCACCACTCTACTCCAAGTTTTTCCACTCGTAGTTTAGTTCCTAGTAGCTCGGATTTTGTGGCCATTCTGTACATGAGAAACCGAATTCATGCTATTGCGTTGTCAGGAATAAACTGATGAATTCTCAACTTGTACACTTCTACTACTACTGCCACTACAGATAAGTAGCATACTAAGTTGAGCTAAGTTGAGATGAACCGATGAAATTCCAAGTGTGATCTGAATTCTAGCGGACGACTTAGAAACATATAAATTGGAGACCTAGAGAAACAGTTTATTCATTCAACATTGGCACACACGCAACGAATTTCTCGAGAAAAAAACATTGATATCCAACAAATGTATACCATTATGTCATAGTATCGACAATGCTATCCATAAAGAAAGTAGGAAGGACAATTTCCCACTTAAGGATGCATGGGTTCTCCCCAAATGTGGCATAGGAGAGCTCTGTCCGCTCTCTAATCATCTAACCAGTAGTAACCGTGCATGTGGAATCTACGTCAAAAGTATTGATTATATATCAAGAAATGAAATACAAATTTTGCTCCATATCTTATGACTGAATTTCTCATGAGTCATGTAGTCAGGTATACGTCATGACAGAAAGCTAGGAGATTCTGTCACATTTTTTAGAACGACTAGGATAGCTATGTTGGTCCGGAGTTCGAGGAACTGGACCCTGACGAAACATGGTCATTCTTGGCCCCCCGTGACAGAAAAATCCCCCCCTTTTCCCTCCTCCTGCGAAATCCCCCCTTTGCCCCCCTCGCACAGCCATCCCGCACAAAGGCGTGCCATGACGGTATGAGTCGTATGCCATTGCACATATGGTACTTATAGCTAGGAGGTTGTATAGATTATAGAAAAAACCTTTCATTCTGTATGGAATGCACATATTTGCTTTCCGTATGAAAGGGAAGGCGTGTATGGAATGGAAAAAGCAAATCCTTATGTTTCCATTTGCTGTTGAAGGCTCATACGCTATTTGCTTTCCATATATTTCCATTTGCATGCGTGACCAATTAATATGTAGTAACTAATTAACAAAAACGCTTGTTTCCGCACATGCGCGCGTTGGCTCTGTGTGACTCACGCTTTCGAGCGCCGTTGGATCGAGAAGCACACATTGGGAGGCGTTCGCGCATGAGCGAGTGCGTCATTCAATGCACGTTGCGAGCAATTTGGTATGTTACGCAGCACCTCCTCAAACTGATGTTGAAGAGATCAACGTGGTCGAACCAATGTGGTCGTCCAACATGGTCGAACCAACGTGGTTGAAAAAATGTGATCGAGCCAACGTTATCGAAACAACGTGGTCAAAACATCGTGGTTGAAACAGCGTGGTCGAACCAATATGGTCGAAACAGCGTCATCGAACCAACGTGGTTGAACCAACATTCATCAAACATTGCATCTGGACTAACAATATAACATGTCTTCTCTCTTATTTGAGAAACAACCTTCATCCTGTTAGCTCTTTTAGCAGTGTGGTTGAAGATTGGTAGTACCTGCGATGTGTGAGCGGTACGACCGAAGTTGCGATAAGAGCTGTGGTCGAGATGCCGTGGTCAAAGTACTGTGGTCGAAGTCCGTGGTCAAAGGACTCGAAGTTGTAAGGAGTCAACTTGGTTAGGTCTGTGTGTGGTCATAGACTTGGTTAGATCTATATGTGTGGTCGTAGCTATAGTGAACCGGTCGATAGTCGCAGCTATAGCAACTGGTCGGTAGTCGTAAGTTACAATACCTGGTTGGTGCTCGGAAGACCTACGTGGTCGAAGACTGGTAGTACCGGTTTGTGTGAGCGGTACAACCGGAGTTACAGTAAGAGTCGTGATCGAAGGACTTGAAGTCATAAGGAGTCAACTTGGTCTGGTTTGTGTGTGGTCATGAACTTGATCAAATCTGTGTGGATGATCGTAGTTATAGTGAACCGGTCGATAATTATAGGTTGAAGTCGTAGCTACAGTATTCGGTCGGTAGTTGTAAACTATAGTGCCTGGTCGGTGCTCAAAAGACCTGCGTGGTCGAAGACCGGTATTATCAGCTTTGTGTGAGCGATACGACTGGAGTTGCGCTAAGAGCTGTGGTCGAGATATCGTGATCGAAGTACCATGGTTAAAGTACTATGTTCATTTAGACATCAATAACAGCACTGATCATTAAGAACCCAAAATATTACATAGCACATATTTAGCCAATTTTGCCTACATAAAATGGTCGTTGAAAGAAAGTGGAGCAATAAGGTGTTATAATATAATGATTATGGAGCTTATTTTCTACAATCAACTAAATTCAAGAAGATAGGGAAGGACATCACAGACTTTGTGTTAGTCGAGGCATGGATGTGTTGTGCCGGCGTAGTGGGTCACAGGAGGCGTTGGGCTGAAGGGTGGGGTTGGCGGTAGATTGTATGATAGGCGTCGTCGGACTGGAGAAGGGGGCGCATGGCACGGACTGGAGGGGGGCACATGGCACGGACTAAAGGGGGGCGGAGTGTGGTAGAGCGACGTCGTGGGAGCTGAGTAAGGCGGAGCATGGAGTGCGGCGGAGCAGAGGCGGCGTAGGAGTGGAGGGTGGCGGTAGGGGAGTGGAGGGGGATGGAGCAATGGAGCAGGGGCCGGGTGGGGGTGGAGGAGCGGCGGCGCAGGGGCTGAGCGGGAGCGAAGGGGGGCAAAGCGACGGAGGGGGGAGGAGCGGCGGCTCGGAGCGGTGGAGCACGGGGCGTCGCGGAGTGGGGGAGCATTGGGGCGTCGCCAATGGATTGCGGGCGTGAGGGGCGGCACCGATGGATTGCGGGCGTGATGTGGGGGCGTGATTGCCAGGGGGCGGCATGAGGCATTGGTGCTCTGGCAGCTGAACGCGCGAGGTAGCGGGATTAACAGGACCAAATTGCAATCGTGGACGTTGGAGGGTGTAGATATTCAAATGGTAGGACCAACTTGCAATGATAATCGTTGCATTTAGTTGATCCAACTGTTAGGAGGGAAAGGTATTAAGTTTGTTGGGTGAAAAAAGGTTTAACCAAACTGGTGATTTTTATATTAATATAGAAAATAAGCATCTAATCCATAAAAGTTGGAACATCCCATTCCATCCCACCACATCCCTCTAACCAAACTCTGCCTTAGCACCAGGAAGAGATTACAATTGAGCTTAAGAGGATATTAGAGCATGTACAATGCAGGCGTTTAGAGAGATGCTTAGCAATAAAAAAACTGATTTTTCTTGCCACATAGAATAGATAAGGTGCTTATTTTGAAGCATCGATGCTTAAATAAGCATTGGTGCTTAGTAGGTGTTTATGTGTATAACTATATCTATTAATAGATAATATAGCATCTAAGCACCCATGGAAGAGATGTTTGCATTGGAGGAAATAACTTTTACATGGATGCTTGATGATGTGGCTATATTCTCTCTCTTTAAGCATTCATATATAAGCATCTTGCATTGTACATGCCCTTAGTACGGTGACATTCGCGACTGTAGTGCAGCTCGGAAACGCACGCGCTTAGGCTCCACGAGATTTTGCGTATATCAGAACTTGCTAAAGAACTCGCAAATGTGATCGGAGATCTCATTAGGCTTCTCCTGGTTGATGAAGTGGCCCACCCCCTCCATGACAACCACATCCTCCAGATTCGGCACGCTTGACTTGAAACCACCCTTGTGAATGTAGTCTTTCACCCCCGGCGCGCTGTATGTAGGGTCCAGGTCCCCAACGATGAATTTTGCCGGAACTACTATTGGAGCTCCAGTCCATGGTGCAGAAAGCTCCCAGTTCCTGCATGAACACAAAGGGAATTGAGCGATACCTCATAAAATGATTACGTTAACCCTGGCCAAAGCATTCATTCATAAACTTTTGAATTGACACTGGAACCAACTGAAATGTAGTTCAGACATACACATCAAATTATCGTTATTAGGAAAGAACATGTTTCAGTAAATCTATCACTAGGATCCTATTTTATTTGAATTATGACTAGCATTTAGCGAGTAATTTCCCCTCCTAAGATGTGAATTCAAAAGCATAAAGGCGTGCAATACTGAATATCACATCAGCTAACCAGTTGAAAGCATCATCTTCCATTTAACTGAAATAGCTTCCCTGACTTAACGACAATAAATAAAGCAGTTAAATGTAAAATCAAGAAAGTGAGAATGGACCATAAGAGACATACAAGTCCAAGCATCTGTAGTAGTTCAACCCTCCTGTAAACACTGTCTTCTCAAATTTGTCTGCGTAGTAGGAAATATCTTCTTCTGAAAGCCATGAAGGGCAAGTACCATCTGAATCAAATGAGTCAAAGAAGGTCTTGTCCTTGGGTAAGATAGGTGGAGCTGGCTTGCGTATTCCAAAGATCTTCTTTAACTGATACTTCATGTCGTATCGAGCAAATTCAGCTTCAGCCACTCCAGGATTCTGCATGCATAATTATGTAATTCGTATGTGCAATTATTTCGGACTAACCAGGTCTTAATGTTATTTGCTATCAATTTGCACTGGAATGCTCTGCCAAGTGGTGTTGGGCTAACCGGAACAACTGGTACTTATGGTTACCAAGCCTCTTTATCGTAAAGGAAAGTTTAGCTGTTTATGGTATATAGAACTTACACCAAAGAAGGCATGGTATCTTTGAAGAAACTGTGTTTTTACCAGGAGCCTTGTGCACTTAGTACCTTATTTAGCGTTAATGTTATTATTTTATTAAAAAAACATCCAATTGCCACGGGACAAAGAACTCAAGTTCCTCACTTCCTCTAAAATTAATTAAACTCACTGGCACTCTTGTCAGTATTGGTTGCTTGCCTTTTTTTTTTCTTTTTGAGACGACTACTGGTTGGTTGCTGGTATTCTCATCTAGTGCGATCCGGGCAGCGACCCCAATTCCCAAAGGCCCAATTCAATCCATTAGGTTTTCAGGAACAGCTGCGAGAAAATAAATTTCAGAGAATTTAAGCACCATAAACGATCGTCTAACAGAACATATCATTCCAGCAACTGTTCATCAATTCAGCCGTGTGAAGTCATAAAACCAGCAGTAAAATCCAGAAGTCCACTGATTCTGCCTGGAACAATCAGGACGGACAGGAAGGAGGAGGGTTCGTTCTTGGTTTGCCTGCCTACCTGGAAGCGGCAGATGTAATGGTCGTCCCCGCACGCGGCCCTGATGGTCTCGAGTGGGCTCCTCCCGGGCTGCCGCGGGCGGTACTCCACGCTGAGGTTGACGAGCGCAGCCACGAGGTCCGGCCGGAGCAGGCACAGCTGCCACGCCACGATGGCGCCCCAGTCGTGCCCGGCCACGAACACCCGGGGCTGGGCGAGGTCGGCCACGAGGGCGACGAGGTCGCCGACGACGTGGAAGACGGTGTAGGAGCCCGCGTCGGGCGGGGCGTCGGAGTCGCCGTAGCCGCGGAGGTCGGGCGCCACGGCGCGGAAGCCCCGGGCGGCGAGGGCGGCCATCTGGTGGCGCCACGAGTACCAGAGCTCCGGGAAGCCGTGGAGGAGCAGCACGGCGGGGCCCTCCACCGGACCCGCCTCCGCCACGTGCAGCCGCACCCCATCCGCCACCTGCACCGTCCGGTGCCGCACCCCCTCCATCGCTACTGCTCCTCGGCTGCTGCTCGCGCCAAGAGCTTTGCCCTGAAGCTGCTGAGTAGAGCACACTGGTAGTCTGGTACAGTGGTAGTACTTAATGTTGGATATTTCTACGTGCCTTTCAGCATTTATTGTGAATATTTTCTGTGTAACTCAACGCAAAATTATTTATATTATTAATATAAGTGATAGAAAATATTTTGATACGAAATTTAACTTAAGATGCCGAGAACAGCTATACTGAAATATAATAGATATATTTATTGAGATCGAGCCTATTGAAATTTAGGCCCCGTTTGGCACAGCTCCACCACTAGCTCCTTGGAGCTATTTGGTGCCAAACGGGGTAAAACAAAATAGCTCCACCCAAGGAGTTCCTTAAAACCTGCTGAGACAAAAGTAGCTCCACCCAAGGAGCTGAAAAAAGTGGCTTCACCTGGCTCCACTTGTGAAGTCAAAAAAAAACAGCTCCACTTGTGAAGTGGAGCCGTGCCAAACGGGGCCTTAGTACACATGTATATATTTAACACGGGTGCAACACGAATATCTGAGTTTGTTTTGTAGGATCGGTTCTACATGCTATTGACCCACATGATCATATTGAAATTGATCTCATAAACAATTTGATCATGATGTATGACTTACACATATGTGTTAAGGACTAACATATTTTAGACTTATAAAATTGGTATATCTGATTATGGTTGGTGACATAGTTCAGGAGTCTTACGGCGTAACAGAAACAAGTTGATCACTTTGTAATACCTAAAAGTAGAGTGTATAAATAGATCTCTACTCTCTAACTTTATAATGTAATTATGAATAGCATCCTAGGAAAAACAGGGAAGAAAGGTCTAAAAACTTTTACAAAATTAATTGAAGTTTTAAAGAAAATCCAACGGTAGTACGAGAGCGTGACTGTTTTGCCGTGACCCGCCTCCCATCTAGGGGTGCAATCGGATCGGATTTGAACAAATATTGCTTAAACCGTATCCTAACCCATATTTTTTTCTCCGGATTCGAAGTCGAATACAGTAAGACCGGATACGAATACGAATTCGGAATAGTCGGAGTTTCGAATATGATATCATCGGGGCAATTATATATCGTTACGGATCGGAAGCGGATAATATAGGCAGATAACACAGACGTACAAAAAGGAACATTTTCAATAGTGTCTTCTCATAAAATTAAGGAAGACACGGGCCATACCAAGTTACTAACGTCATTCTGAGATCAAGTTGGCCGTTCGCTTGGGTTGTGCCCATACTGGCAATCCACGGCAATATCTCATAGCATTACAGTTCAAACACAGAACTTCAACTCGATAGCATCATAGCAGCATGTTTTGCTTACATATACTACATAGTACGGGCATATCAAACCACATGATGACTTAGATACAACTGAAGCTTTTCAACTCTTTTAGCACATTTGACTAAATTAAACCAGTTAGTTAAACAAATGCATAAGAAAACCAAATGTCGCATTCCATCATGTAGAAAAAGTTCTCTCGGTCAACAAATGCATCAGGTAGTAATCCACCAGCAAAGCCATGGGAACGTGCTGGGACTTCATCTGGTCCAACGCCTTTTAAGCCCCCATCTGGAGGTAGCACTAGCGATATTGTTGAGCTTCTAGGACAGCAAAACCTGGGGAAGTTGTTTCTGCTACAGAGAGGAATGTTATTTCCAATGTGAACAGCACCATTTCAAGGCCTGTGCCCCCACGGCCTTGGCAGCAGCAAGGATATGGAAATTCTTATGAGGGTAAGTAATAACTTTGTGCACACTTCATCAAATATAGTTGTGGTTGAGAATGTTAACATTTCAATCAAAATGCAGGTTATGGCTCCAGTATGTATAGTTCATATGGTGGATTTGGTGGACCTTATAGTAGTAATGGGCTTTATGGAAATAACATGTATTCAAGTTATGGAGGAGGTTATGGGGGTTTGTATGGAGGTTCTGGAATGTATGGTGGGTTGATGTATAACAGCGGAATGGGTGGTCCCAGTGGTGGTTTGGGCATGGGTCCTTACAATTAGGGTCCAAATTCATATGAAGACCAAACTAAGCAACAAGGATCCAACTTCAGTAAGGATCCAAAACAGCGTACTCAAACTAAGCAACAAGGATCCAACTTCATCCTGGCATATTGAAGACCAAACTAAGCAACAAGGAAGCACCTTGCATTTCAGTTTAACCATTGATCGCATTTCCATGATTTAAGCAAGTAGCAACCCCAAACTTGACTTTACTCTTTCCACAACCAAATCACCAACCAGACCAAGAACAGCCACCAGAAACCAAAGCACACAATATTAACTCACGTCTCAGAAACTTAAGTAGTAAACTTCAGCTTCACTTGCTCACAAGCACAGCTAGAGCTCGCCATCACTAGCTACTTCTTCGTCCTACAAATCACCAATGATGGATGCAACTTTGGTAAATAATAGTACAAATCAGCAATACTAGACACTAGTCTAACACTTTTAGTGTTTAACTAAATAAGAGTGCAATACACCAAATCACATTACCTAAAGAATCCTCATATTAGCAACAATGGTCTCAACTACCTCCAAATCACCAATGATGGATGCAACTTTGCTCTTAGAATCTGAAAAAAAAATAAGAGAAAACTTCATAGTTAAAAAAGAGACTAGCAATACTAGTGTTATGTTACACTAAAAAGCTAACAATTGATGTTATCACCTTTTCTGGATGCGGCTTTCCAATCTTTCGTACATATCAATACTTCTACCATTTCAGGCTATACATGATCGCGAAATGGATCAATGACACGACCACCAAACTAAAAGCGATTCTCAACTCATCGCTGACACTTGCATGGCCAAAACATCACGTGCAACTCGTGATAGAATAGGATAATTATCTTGTTGATTCTTCCACCATAATAAAATATCAAAGTTTTGACTGGATCTACCAAATTTGAGGGGTTGCTCTGCCATGTATTTCTCCGATCATTTGGTTCATCCTCATCAGCCCGATATGTGTCATATAAGAAGTCATGAAGTTCATCATTCTCATTGTCCATAAAGAGATCTATAGCTGGTTTATGATTGGGTGTAGCAGTAGCATGGGCAATAGTCTTATTTTTAGACACACTAGGTGCAACAAAGGCATATAATTCATACAATTGCCTGACAACATTGATGAATTCTTCAAGTTCAACCTTATACAACAACTCACCATAAAATTTCTTCATGTAAAATTCTATTATTTTTGTCTTATACCTAGGATCAAGAAAGGTTACCACAACAAGAGCAATGTTGGACTTCTTCCAGTACTTCTCAAATTTAGCACTCATAGAAAATGCCATGTCACATATGGTGGTATCAGAGCTAGCACACCACTCAGAAATCAAAAGTTTAATCTGACAAAAACTATGGTAAAACAAATTTGTTGTAGGATATAAAGTACCAGAGAATAGCTCAGTAACATCATAGAATTTTTTTAAGCATTTGCAAAGTGTTAATGCCTTGTCACATTCTGAATCTAAAGGAGCAATTTTCTCGTACCTACGGCGTTCCAAGCACAAAAGCCTCTCAAAAACGCTCTTATAATATATGGCATCCCTCAACATCAAATAGGTAGAATTTCATCTCGTAGCAACATCCAGTGAGAGACTCATCTTTGTATCCAACCCACACTCAGATGCACACTTTTGGAATTCCTCCCACTGCAACGGAGATCCCTTTACAGCTACAACAAATGCTCTAATATTCTGAACTGCAGAGGCAATTTCTTGCAAACCATCTCTAGCAACAAGATTCAATATATGATTGGCACATCTCACATGAAAAAAACATACCATCACATATTATCAGACTTTGCTTTTTAATTTCAGCAAAGACATCTTTTACACACACTTTATTTGTAGATGCATTGTCCAAAGATAAGGAAAATAACTTCTTTTCAATATTCCACCTCATGGCATAGGAAGTAAATGCATCAGATAGGTTAGCACTTGTGTGTCGTCCTTCTACATGCATGAATTTGATAATTCTTTTTTGAATTTGCCAATTATCATCAATCCAATGTACAGTGACACACATATACCCTTTGTTTTGATTTGAAGTCCACATGTCCATAGTTGTGCTAAAGCGACACTGAATGGTTTTAAAATATTCATATAACTTTCCCTTTTCTTGTAAAAAGAGGTCCATTACTTCTTTTCTAATTGTTGTACGACTCTTGATTGGAAAGCTAGGACGCAAGAATTTGATGAAGTCAACAAGATATTCATGCTCAACAATATTGAAAGGGTACTCATGCATGATTATCGCTAAATAAAACTTTCTCAAGCTAGCTTCTTGATCATACCTGTATGGTTCAACAATAGTTGTGTCAAATTCATTATTATTTTCTACTTTGAGTACCTGCTGACCTGGGTTGAGATGGTGCTTTTTATCAAATGGTTCCAAAAGCATGTTGTGTCATTGATGGTCTCACATCTGGCACTATATTTGCAGTGGTTGCATTGCGCCCAACGTTCAACAATCTTCTTTCCATTCACCTCAACTGTCTTTGTAGTCCTAGTGCAGTGATCCCAAACCAGTGATGTGCTCTTCTTCTGCTTCTTTGTAATAGGCTCATCTTCTATATTCTCTTGCACAGCTGAAGAACTACCTTCTATACGTTGCCCTTGCGTGCCACTGCCAATTGTCGGAGCACCTTTAGTTTCAGTTTGCATTGGTCCTCCTCCAGATGCAAGTGTAGGTGTTGCAAATGAATATGAAGGCACACCCACACTTCCACTTTCGGATGCCATCAAAATTAACTGAGTATTTGTTCTTCCTGTTTTGTATGAGTACAAGTAACGATCAACTGATCAATGGATTCAAGAAACAAAATGACTAAATTTCAAGTAAAAAGACCCACAAGTAATTTCTACAAATTCATGGAAAAATACTGAAACATGGCACTTTCAAACTGTTGGCAATACTGGAATTGCGAATAGTACCAACTGCATCAAAGGCAGAAGGTAGTAAGCTTAGACTGAGATTTATGATCTATTGCGGAACATATTCTTCCTGGCCCTTCAGAAAGAATACTGCCGTCAGACTTCCAAATAGGGATTTTTGTTGGCACTGAAAGTACTTCCAAGGTGCAAACCAACAAGCTATTGATTGTATGAACCTTTTGCAAAGAAGCTTACTTATGTAAAACATGTCAATATCAACTATGCTAGTGTTACAGACAAAATTGTTAGGCAACACATAGTGGCAAATTGACATCTAGATATCTCATATTCTATTAGTAAGACAATACATCCTTGCGCAGTCATGCTTTGATCTCCATTTACCTTTCACCAATTCTGCAACGCGATATTGTGAGCTCACCAGCCCCTCGCCCCCAATTTCCTCTCATGGTTGAGCTAAAACTAAACTAAAGAGAACGAGAAGAAAATACACTATAACCATGAACCGCACCTAAAATCAATCTCCCGGGGGCAACGAAGGAAGGAAGAATCCGCCGAAGTTGAAGGCGGCGGGTGGGCTCGGAGGCACGCACAAGCGAAGGGACCAAGTAGCCCGGGGCGCGTGTGCATGGCGCACCTCGGCGGCAAAGTACTCGAGGACGGCAGCGAGGTAGACGGGGGTGCTGGTGCCGATGCGCTGGGAGTAGGGGGCCTTGCTTGAGGTAGCGGCCGACCTTGACGGAGCGGGAGACGGGGAATTGGAGGCCGGCCTTGATGGAGCGGAAGACAGGCTTAGGGATTTTGATTTAGGGTTATGGGTTCCAGATATCCGACCGGATATTATCCGAGTATCCAGATACCGAAGCAATTCGATCGGATATTTGCTGTCCCGATTCCGGTACCGAATCCGACACGTAATATCCGAATCCGATATTCGATCCGTCTGGATTTTCCTTTTCTTCCCAGTTTCGGTAAAAGTCGAATTCGATACGGATCGGTCGGGATTAACCCAACCCATTTGCACCCCTACTCCCATCCCATCCACCACCTCCTCTCCTCTCTGTCACGACCCGCTGTGTACGGCGTGGTGGAGCAGCCACCCGAGGTGCTTCGTGACTGCTTTCCTTCATGGCGCGGTGGCTTCGTCACGGCTTTTCTTCACGTTGCGTGGAAGGAGACAGCAGGCAAGGCTATTCAAGGTTGAGGGAGACGTCACGAAGAAGTCACGGAGATGTTCAAGCCTGTTCTAAGCAGTCACCGAGCGAGCGGAGGCGACTTGTTCGGGTGTGCCAATTAATTTTTTATTCACTAGCTGCACGGATTGTCCCTGTTAGGAAACATGGGCCTGGACCGGAAGTCTAGACCCATAGTGGGTACCTCATCGGTAGACTACAAATAGGGAGCCGTGCCGGCAGATTTTGTACTCATTCAATCAAAACAATAAAGAAAGACCAGGAGTTCTCTCTACCTCTCTTTGTGTTTTTAATCTATTATTCTATTTTCTGTGATTGATTTCGTTTTGCATTAAACAAAGGAATCGGTTGAACTGGTCGCCAGCAACTGTTCCTCAACACATTATCAGCACGAGTTCACTCCGGTGAATCGAAGTTAATCATCGAAGCTCTAATAGATTGAATTATCTAGATCGCTCTAAATTCGAAGCTTTCGCTTTCTAGATTAATTTTCTACGGTGCAAATCCGCTCTAATCTACTGCGAACAGACTTGAAGTCGCCGGCACAATGTCGATCGGTAGATTGCATACAGAGTAGATATTGATTGCATTGTAGATCGAAAAACAAAAAAAGGAAAATTCGCGCGGTGCCCGTATGGCGCGCAAGCCGATCATCGCCCGCCGTGCTTGATGCACCGTTGGTCGCACGGTTGTCGCCCGCATAGGCTGCATGCCGCCGCCGCTTCGGCCGTTGTAACATCCCGAAATTTTGCTAAAAAAATAATAATTAAATAAATAATAAAATGGAAGAAAATAAAATTTAAATTAAAATAAGTATTTTTGTGCCTAAGTTTTAATTTGGATTTGCCCTGAATTTCTGTTTTTGAAAAAGTTGAATTTGAAAAGCATTTTCAGGAAAACCTGAAAAATATTATTAAATAATATGATATTTTGATTTTGTATAAAAATCCTATGTCAAATTAATTATCTGGAATTATTTGGAGTTTATTTGGTTTCCTGGATTTTCTGGAGTTTGAAAATGTATTTTTGAAAATTAAAAAGTATTTAAAGTATAAAAATTAAATACCAACATTAGTTGGAAATATTGTTATTAAGTTCAAAATGTCTCCAAAAGGTTCTAGGAATTTTTCTAGAATTTTTGGAGGTCATTTGGTATTTTTCTGAGCTTATTTGGATTTTCTGTGCTTTTCTGAAAATCTGGAAATCAAAATCCAAAAATAAAAATTCCCTCCTCCTCCATCCGGCCGCCATGTGGACGGCCCGGATCCGCCTCGCACCCGCCTTCCTCCCGCGCTGCCACTGGTGGCCGGCTCCTCGCCACGCCGCCTCGCCCATCCGCCCGCCCACCCCGCTCCTCCCCGGTCGTCCGATCTACCGCCCCCGCAATCCAGCCGCTCCCCTTTCCCTCTCCCCTCCTCCCTGGCCCTGCCCAGCAGCCTCTCGCGCTCCCTCTCTCTCTGGCCGCCTGGCCCACTTGTCGGCCCCCTCTCCTCTCCCCGTTCCTCCGCCGACCGGGTCCCACCGAGCCACCGCGCCTCCTCTCCCACGACCGACGGGCCCACCCACGCCTCCGTGCCCTACCCCACGCCTCCTCCTTCCTCGCGCCGCTGCCGCCTCGCAACCGGCCGCCCGCCTTCCCGGCCTCCCCACCACCGCGCGCCGCTCTCCCTAACCGCCAGACGACCAGCCGCCACGCGCCACCTCCTCCCCGCCTTCCCCGCGCACGCCCCCACCTTCCCCCGCAACCACCGCCATGGCCGCGCCACTCCGGCGACGAATTCGCGCCGGCTCTGCCTCCGCCCGCTATAAAAGCCCTCCCGAGCACCACCTCACCTCGCTCCACTCCCGCCGCCTCGGCTTCCCTCTCGTCGCTCCAGAGCCCTGCAGCGTGCGGCTCCACCTCCGCCGCCGCCAACGCCGGCGAAATCGCCGCCGCTCGCTCGTCCCGCTCGCCGACACCACCTTCGCTTCCCGCCTCGCCGCGAGAGCCGGCGCCTCTCCCGGTCCCGAACGCCGCCGGAAACCGTCCTCGCCGCCACCCGAGTGCCGCCACGCTGGCGCTCGCCGCCGCCACTCCCCGCCGCCTCGTAACCGCCGCCCCACCTCCGCATTCCCGCGCCTCCTCCTCCTGCGCCACTCGTCGCGGCGCGCCGCTGCCGGCGCGCCGCCACTCCGCCGCCTCGTGCCGCCGCCCCACCTCCGCGTTCCCGCGCCGCTCGTCACCGGCCGCCGCCGCCGGAGCGCCAGCGAGCCTCCCCCCGAGCGCCATCGCCGCCGCCTGCCCACGCCGACCGCCATGCCCACATGGCATTTGCGTGGCTCCCCACGTCGGGGCCACCTCGCCGCAATCGCCGTGGGCGCCACGCCACCACTCGCCACCTCGCCCTTCCTCGGTCCATGGACTGCTCATGTGGGCCAGGGCCGCATGTCGACCCTCCTCTCTTTTCCCGTAGAAAAATAAATCGGCCAAAAATAGAAATCCCTGGCGAACGCAATGCTGACGTCATAAATTCCTTTTTCAGTAGAAAAATAAATCCAAAAAATCAGTCCTTTTCCATTTTCTCTCTTTTCAAACTTCCCGGAGCCCGTTCTCCCTCGTTTTAACTCCGATTTGGCCCATTCAAATTTCTAAATTCATCAAAAAATTCCCCTCTATCTATTTCTAGCCTCAATTCAAATATTTGAGTTCAATTTGAATTTTATTTTGAATTTATTTGAATTTATTGGGTTATTTTCACGTGTAGACTTCGACGATTCGGGAAATTTCTTCGACGAAGATTCAAGCCAATTTGAAGAGCAAGGCAAGTCACCCTCCATGATCATGTTGATCCCAGTTTTGAAAATAAAATTATGTTGATTTAAATTATATTGCATGCATATTTTTATTCAACTTATTTCAATCATGTTTTAAATTTAGATATTGCCTACTTGTTAATCCCTCCATTGAATTTGAATTCCTCAATACCTTGTCACCCTAGATTCAAACTCTAGTTAATACATTAGTGTTGGCTAGAGAGTTTATTCAAATGCTTAGCCCTGCGAAGTTATATTATTTGTTTTTGGGATACCTTTTAACATAAAATGATGATCCCTTTTTACATAAAATGATATGTACTCTTGACTTTGGTGAGTTAAGAAGTGTTATGAAATATTTTGAAAACAAAATATAAAACCTGGTTTAGACTTAGGTATTTGGTTAGAGTGGTGGGTGCAGGCATGCCCTGTTGGTTGGAGCCGCAGTGGTTGATTGTTGTGCACGGAGGTATGTGGTTGGGCCTGAGTCAATTAAGGACCGGTCTGTGAGCTACTGTTGCAAAGCCCTAATCGTACTACCACATGGTCGGTATGGGACACCACAGGTGAATAATTTGTGAAGTCCCAATCTGAGTTGAGTCGTAGGTTGAAAGTGAGTGTGGTTGGTGCCATGTGAAGTCTCACTTGGGCGGCGTGGTTAAGCCATGAGAAGTCTCGTCTAGGCTCAAGAGGGGTCCCGATGCAGTGGATTCCTTCTCGGGTGAAACCTTAGAGTTGGCTCGACCAGGTTGAAGGCTTTGCATTGTAAAGGCCTTGTCACGACTCCCACTGCACACCTAAGGAAGTGTGTAATCTAGTGGTACAACGGGATGATCGTGTCTTGTGGGTAAAACTGTACAACCTCTGCAGAGTGTATAATCTATCCTGGATAGCCGTGCCCACGGTCATGGGCATGCTGAGTAAAAGTTTTTCATGGATTAGATTTTGTTTTTCAAAATATTTTTGAAAACCTTGTGCATGGATGGAATCCACGAGAGATGAAAACCTTGCGGATGGATGGAATCCGTGAGAGATTGGAAATATGATGAATGGATGGAATTCATCAGAGTTGCGCAGTGAAAGCGTGTGGATGGATGGAATCCATACGTGATCTTTTGGAAAAGATGGTCCGGGTGGGATGCCCGTGGATAGGTTGGTGTTTGGTCGGAGCCGGCGCTGACGGTATTACTTTCTACTACAAGTTATGCTTTTACTTACGGTATTAAATTCAGCAATTTCAATCTATTTATCAGATTTCATAAATGCTTTTTTATGCAAACTAACCCTATAAGCCTTCCATTGAAGCCTTTATCATTATGTTGCATTTTCCGGGTGATTTGCGGAGTACAAGTTTGTACTCACGTTGCTTTTCCACACGAGAGAAGGAAGACGTCAACTACGGTGAAGATCGGACGAATAGGCGCGTCTTCATCGCCGTTTGCACTGGGCGTGCTTGGGCTTCGCTATTTATCGGTTGCTTCATGAGCTTATTTCCTTTATTTATTTTGCCAATGGGCGTTGATGTAAGACTTGGCCATAAGGCCGCACCTTTATTTAATATATTGAGTCATTTGTGCTTAGTTATTATCTTTGTTGTGATCTGTGTGCACTAGCCGATCTGGACTAGTGCGATTTACATAGAGGATCCAGAGTCATTACTCGGGTTCGGCGGCCGTCACCGGGAAGTGAGCTAGAAGTCGCGCCACCGCTCGGCCGCATCGCCGCCTCGCGCGTGTGCGCCGCCGACCCGCCGCCACCTGATCGCCTTGGGCTCCGGGCCCCGCATGGCCGACGGACGCCACCGGCTCCATGCTCGACGTGTCACCACCTCAGTGCGCGCTACCGACGTCACCTCGGTCTTCGGCGTGGCCCCAGATGGCCGCCGACCGCACGCGCCTCGGTCTTCCCACACGGTTGTCGACTGCGCCACCACCCGAGGCCCACCCGAGCTCGTGCACGAAGAGCCTGCGCCGTCGGCCGTCGCCGCCCCGCTCCCATTGAGCCGCTGCTTAGACAGGCCGCTGGTGGGCACGAAATGCCGGCTCCGTCGATTGCGGTGGCCTCGCCCGAAGCCGGAGCCACCCGCTCCGATGGGCCCGCCGGTTGACCGCCGGCGACGCTGCGCGGCCTCGCCTTGGCTCGCAGCCGCCCGCGCCTGACCGCCGCTCACCTCGCCTCAGCCCGCACAAAGGCGCGCCACGACAGTATGGATCATATGCCATTGCACATATTGTACTTATAGCTAGGAGGTTGTACAGATTATAGAAAAAACCTTGCATTCTGTGTGGAATGCACATATTTGCTTTCCGTATGGAATGGAAGGCGCGTATGGAATGGAAAAAGCAAATCCTTATGTTTCCATATGTTTTTATTTGCTGTTGAAGGCTCATACGCTATTCGCTTTCCATATGTTTCCATTTGCATGCGTGACCAATCAATATGGAGTAATTAATTAACAGAAACACTTGTTTCCATGCATGCACGCATTGGCTCTGCGTGACGCACGCTTTTGAGTGCTGTTGGATCGAGAAGCACGTATCGAGAGGTGTTCGCGCATGAGCGAGTGCATCGTCCAGTGCACTTTACGAGCAATTTGGTGTGTTATGCAGCACTTCCTCAAACTGATGTCAAAGAGACCAACGTGGTCGAACCAACGTAGTCGTCCAACATGGTCGTACCAACGTGGTTGAAGAAATGTGATCGAGCCAACGTGGTCAAAACATCGTGGTCAAAACAGCGCGGTCAAAACAGCGTGGTCGAACCAATATGGTCGAAACAGCGTCATCGATCCAACGTGGTTGAAACAACATTCATCAAACATTGTGTCTGGACTGGCAATATATCATGTCTTCTTTCTAATTTGAGAAACAACCTTTATCCTGTTATCCTGTGCGGTCGAAGATCGGTAGTACCTATGATGTGTGAGCGGTACGCCCGAAGTTGCGGTAAGAGCTGTGTTCGAGATACTCTAGTCGAAAAGCCGTGGTCGAGACATCGTGCTCAAAGTACTGTGGTCGAAGGACTCAAAGTTGTAAGGAGTCAACTTGGTTAGGTCTGTGTGTGGTCATAGACTTGATTAGATCTATATGTGTGGTCGTAACTACAATGAACCTGTCGATAGTCATAGCTACAGTAACTGGTAGGTAGTCATAAGCTACAGTACCTGGTTGGTGCTCGGAAGACCTACGTGGTCAAAGACTGGTAGTACCTGGTTTGTGTGAGCAGTACGGCCAGAGTTGCAGTAAGAGCCGTGATCGAAGGACTTGAAGTCATAAGGAGTCAACTTGGTCTGGTCTGTGTGTGGTCATAGACTTGGTCAAGTTTGTGTGGGTGGTCGTAGCTATAGTGAATCGGTCGATAATTATAGATTGAAGTCATAGCTACGATGTCGGTCGATGAGTTGTAGCTATAGTACTTGGTTTGCACCAAAAAGACTCCGCAGTCGAAGATCGTGAGTATCGACTTTGTGTGAGCTGCGACCGAGCTGCGCTAAGAGCCGTGGTTGAGATATCGTGGTCGAAGTACCATGGTTAAAGTACTATGTTCAGTTAGACATCAACAATAGCACTGATCATTAAGAACCTGTAAATATTACATAACACATATTTAGCAAATTTTGCCTACATAAAATGGTCGTCGAAAGAAAGTGGAACAATAAGGTGTTATAATATAATGATTATGGGGCTTGTTTTCTACAATAAACTAAATTCAAGAAGATGGGGAAGGACGTCACAGACTTTGTGTTAGTCGAGTCATGGATGTGTTGTGCTGACGTAGTGGGTCACAGGTGGCATCGGGCTGAAGGGTGGGGTTGGCGGTGGATTGTATGACAGGCGTCGTTGGACTGGAGGAGGGGGCATGGCATGGACTGGAGGGGGCGTATGGCACGGATTGGAGGGGGTAGAGTGTGGCAGAGCGACGCCGCGGGAACTGAGTAAGGAGGAGCGTGGAGTGCGGTGGAGCAGGGGCGGCGTAGGAGCGTAAGGTGGCGGCAGGGGAGTGGAGGGGGATGGAATAGTGGGCAGGGGCCGGATGAGGGTGGAGGAGTGGTGGCGTAGGAGCGGAGCGAGAGCGAAGGGGGCAAAGCGGTGGAGGGGGGAGGAGCGGTGGCGCGGAGCAGTGGAGCACGGGGTGGGGCGGAGCGGAGAAGTAGGGGGCTTCGCTGGAGTGGGGAAGCATTGGGGCGGCGCCAATGTATTACGGGCGTGAGGGGTGGCACCGATGGATTGCGGGTGTGATGTGGGGTGTGATTGCCGAGGGGGCGACATGAGGCATTGGTGCTTTGGCAGCTGAACGCGTGAGGTAGCGGGATTGACAGGACCAAATTGCAATCGTGGACGTTGGTGGGTGTAGATATCCAAATGGCAGGACCAACTTGCAATGATAGTCATTACATTTAGTTGATCCAACTGTTAGGAGGGAAGGGTATTAAGTTTGTTAGGTGAAACAAGGTTTAACCTTTTATATTAGTATAGAAAATACGCATCTAATCCATAAAAGTTGGAACATCCCATTCCGTCCCACCACATCCCTCTAACCAAACTCTGCCTTAGTACATGGCATCAGAAATGTGTATCTAGATTAGCATATATTATCAATAACAAGAATAAAAGACCAACCATTCCATACTGCTGCAGATAAATGGTGTATTATTATGCTGAGAAGAATTCGAACACAAAATACTTGACCTTTACATGTAGTTTCCTCTTGCATGCCACGTGATTGCTTTAATGATCATATTAGAAAAATAATAAAACAATGATTAAGAACATGCATAGCAAACTGATCTCGGCTACTCGGAATACGTATACCAACATGTATTTCTTCTCTTCTTGAGAAAAAAAACGTGGGGTTTTTATTGGTTTCAGCTAGTAGGATTTGACTTATGCCACACCGTTTACAATTTGCTCCTGTACGGAGATAGCACGGTCTGACAAGTGAGAATCCACACAAACTCCGCTCCACAAGGCAGAGATTACAATTGTGCTTAAGAGGATATTAGTACGGTGACATTCGCGACTGTAGTGCAGCTCGGAAACGCACGCGCTTAGGCTCCACGAGATTTTGCGTATATCAGAACTTGCTAAAGAACTCGCAAATGTGATCGGAGATCTCATTAGGCTTCTCCTGGTTGATGAAGTGGCCCACCCCCTCCATGACAACCACATCCTCCAGATTCGGCACGCTTGACTTGAAACCACCCTTGTGAATGTAGTCTTTCACCCCCGGTGCGCTGTATGTAGAGTCCAGGTCCCCAACGATGAATTTTGCCGGAACTACTATTGGAGCTCCAGTCCATGGTGCAGAAAGCTCCCAGTTCCTGCATGGACACAAAAGGAATTGAGCGATACCTCATAAATGATTACATTAACCCTGGTCAAAGCATTCATTCATAAACTTTTGAATTGACACTGGAACCAACTGAAATGTAGTTCAGACATACATATCAAATTATTGTTGTTAGGAAAGAACATGTTTCAGTAAATCTATCACTAGGATCCTATTTTATTTGAATTATGACTAGCATTTAGCGAGTAATTTCCCCTCCTAAGATGTGAATTCAAAAGCATAACGGCGTGCAATACTGAATATCACATCAGTTACCAGTTGAAAGCATCATCTTCCATTTAACTGAAATAGCTTCCCTGACTAAACAACAATAAATAAAGCAGTCAAATGTAAAATCAAGACAGTGAGAATGGACCGTAAGAGACATACAAGTCCATGCATCTGTAGTAGTTCAACCCTCCTGTAAACCCTGTCTTCTCAAATTTGTCTGCGTAGTAGGAAATATCTTCTTCTGATAGCCATGCAGGGCAAGTACCATCTGAATCAAATGAGTCAAAGAAGGTCTTGTCCTTGGGTAAGATAGGTGGAGCTGGCTTGCGCGTTCCAAAGATCTTCTTAAACTGATACTTCATGTCGTATCGAGCAAATTCAGCTTCAGCCACTCCAGGACTCTGCATGCATAATTATGTAAGTCGTATGTGCAATTGTTTTGGACTAACCAAGTATAAAGTGATATTGGTATGGACAAAGATGGTTATCAAGAACAAACATTAACAAGCTGATTCCGTACTACTGTAGATACCCCCCCCCCCGGCGGGGCGAATCTGCAGTATGGAACCTTTGAAACATATTATTCAAAAGGATAAAGGGAAGGTGACAATTGCATCCAATTCAGCAAAAAAATAATGACATCCAGGGCAATAGTCGTTAAGGTTATTTGCTATCAATTTGCACTGGAATGCTCTGCCAAGTGGTGTTGGGCTAACTGGAATAACTGGTACTTATACCAAGCCTCTTTATCATATAGGAAAGTTTAGGTGTTTATGGTATATAGAACTTAAACCAAAGAAGGCAAGTTATCTTTGAAGAAACAGTGTTTTTGCCAGGAGCCTTGTGCACCCAGTACCTTATTTAGTGTTAATGTTATTATTTTATTAAAAAAAAGCATCCAATTGCCACGGGACTAAGAACCCAAGTTCCTCTCAAATTAATTAATAACAATGATATTTTTTTTAGTACCAGCCAATGCTCCATTTGTAGCTATCTGCAATTCTCGATAGTTAATCACTGGCACTGTCAGTATTGGTTGCTTGCCTTTTTTTTTGAGACGAGCATTGGTTGGTTGCTGGTATTCTTATCTAGTGTGATCCGGGCAGCGACCCCAATTCCCAAAGGCTCAATTCAGTCCCTTAGGTTTTCAGGGAACAGCTGCGAGAAAAATATTTTTCAGATAATTTAAGCACCATAAACGATCGTCTAACAGAGCATGTCATTCCAGCAACTGTTCATCAATTCAGCCGTGTGAAGTCATAAAACCAGCAGTAAAAAACCTAGACCCCATCTTTCATTGCACTTGATAAAAGCTAAGACAATGATCAAATATTTCATAATAGAACTCATAACTCCAGGGATTCTGCCTGGAACTATCAGGACGGGCAGGAAGGAGGAGGGTTCGTTCTTGGTTTGCCTGCCTACCTGGAAGCGGCAAATGTAGTGGTCGTCCCCGCACGCGGCCCTGATGGTCTGGAGCGTGCTCCTCCCGGGCTGCCGCGGGCGGTACTCCACGCTGAGGTTGACGAGCGCCGCCACGAGGTCCGGCCGGAGCAGGCACAGCTGCCACGCCACGAAGGCGCCCCAGTCGTGCCCGGCCACGAACACCTGGGGCTGGGCGAGGTCGGCGACGAGGGCGACGAGGTCGCCGACGAGGTGGAAGATGGTGTAGGAGCCCGCGTCGGGTGGGGCGTCGGAGTCGCCGTAGCCGCGGAGGTCGGGCGCCACAGCGCGGAAGCCCCGGGCGGCGAGGGCAGCCATCTGGTGGCGCCACGAGTACCAGAGGTCCGGGAAGCCGTGCAGGAGCAGCACGGCGGGGCCCTCCACCGGCCCCGCCTCCGCCACGTGCAGCCGCACCCCATCCGCCACCTTCACCGTCCGGTGCCGCACCCCCTCCATCGCTACTGCTCCTTGGCTGCTGCTCGCGCCAAGAGCTTTCTCCGGTGGGGTTTTGGACGGCTGCTCTGGTGTCGCGGCTCGCTTTCCCCGTTGTTGCAGACTCAGTCTGGTACAGTGCTAGTACTTAATGTTGGAATTTTTTTTCGTGGCTTTTAATATTTACTATTGTCATTTTCTGCTTGACTTAGACCCCGATCAATTCGGCTTGAGCTTCTGACTTCTGGCTTATTTTTCACTATTCATTAATTTCGTCTTTTTCTGAACTTTTGGCTTTTTATTGAGCTTTTTTGCAGGTTCTTTTTTTCCTGTATTCGATTGTATTATACGTAATGTGCTAACATATTTTTTATATTTTTAAATTTTTTAAATTTAATTATGCTAAATAAGCCTCTCATCAGTGCAATGTTTTTTCAAATTACTCAGTGTTTTCAGCCATAAGCCACGAGCTTTTCAGCCGAACCGATCACCACCTTAAACATGAAATTATTTATATTATTGATGTAAGTGATACTGAATAATTTGATATAGAATTTAACATGAGGTACTGAGTACGGCTGTGTTGGAATATGATAGATATATTTATTGAGATCGAGTCTAATGAAATTTAATATACATGTATATGTTTAACTTGGATACACATGATGGAATAGTTAGTTTTGTTTTGCAAGATCAGGTCTATAGGCTGTTGACCCATACAATTAGATTGAAATTGATTTCATAAATAATCTGATCATAATACATAACTCACATGTTTAAGGCTGGAAAAGTAGTCGAGACTTGTGAGTTAGCTCAGCTCGTAAAGAGCCTGAGCTGAACTCGTGTCTTTTTCAACCAGGCTGAGCTCGTGGTCTAACTCGCAAGAAAACGAGCAAAGCTTGAGCCACTGGTGCGGCTCATTTGGCTCGTGCAGTCGTGTTGTGCCGCCGGCCCACAAAGGCCCAATGGCCAGTCGGCCCAGTCGCATGCTTATCCTTAGAGCAACTTCAGCAGGGCCTCTACTTGAGCTTTCATCCTACTTTTGAGGGCCGAGGGGCAAAAAACTCACTCCAGCAGGGCCCCTATTTGAGCCCTCAAAAGAGGGGCCCTCAAATCTCCCCCTCGAGCCCTCATTCCTAGGGTCTGGAGGGAGCCCCTACTTTTGAGGGCTCAAGTAGGGGCCTTGTTGGAGTGAGTTTTTTGCCCCTCGACCCTCAAAAGTAGGATGAGGATGAGGGTGGGTCCTATGTGTCATCCCCTCTAAGAATGAATTTGAGAGTCCTGTTTTGAGGGCTCCTACTGGAGTGTAGCCCAAAAAACAAAGCCTTAAAAGTAGGGAAAACCCTCAAATAAAAAGTAGGGGCCCTGTTTTAAGGGTTACTGCTGGAGTTGCTCTTATAGGTTGTAGCTGTATACCTCCCGTCTCGATACGATTAATCCACATTCCCCAATTGCGAACTCCAGTTCCGATCTCTAATCCTCCTCTCTTCACCTGTCCTCCCGAATCGAGATTGCACTGACGTCTTGGCCGCCACCGCAGGCCCATCTACCATGTCGCCACGCCCCGTCCTCCCCCTGGCCTGCCCCTCGACCATCCTCCCAATTTTCACAAGTTGGCCGACGTCTTATCCGCCACCAGCTCACCGCAGACCCGTCCACCGTGCCACGTGCGCCATCCTCCCCGTCCAACCCCTCGCCCCCTGCCCCCTGCCCCCCCTCCACCCTGCCCCGTGCTCCCCTCGTCGTCGATATATTAGTGCAGTTATGAGCTTTTGCTTGAGTTGAAGTTAAGAAAACAGGGAAAATTGTCTTGGAGTTTATAGTATTGCATGTTTTGAAGTGTGGTAGCAATGTCGAATAGAAGAAAGCATGAAGCTTTGATAGGTAAAAGTAGGCTTGTATTACTATGAAACTGTTCCTGTATATATTCTCTATTTTTTTTAGAATGCTAGTCTGTTTACAGGATTGCTACCATTTGTGTAAAAATGATCTAGATGACCTTTATATTAATAGAGCAGCTGAATGGTGAAAACGAGATGGTGAGGAAAAAAGATCAGTATTGAATTATTGATCTGCATATTTCTGTTGATGGCACAAATAAACTAAGGAGAAAGGGTTCTGATTTCAGTATTCTGACAAACATTTCAGAAGATTTCAGTATTCTGACAAACATTTCAGATATCTGTGCAGGATTAATTGTCATTTGTACTAAAATTTTCATATTCCAATCTTTATGTAATTGCCATTTGTATAAAATTTCTATGTCTAACTATCTCCAATCTTTTATCCACAGTTGTTGAGCGAGAATGTGGATTGAGAGGATATGGCTGATGATGACAACGATGGTGTACCATCTGATGAAGAGGGGAAACAAGGACATGTTTCGGTGGATTCTTCAAGTTCAAATGATGATAAACAAGCAACTGTGACATTGATAGAAGATGGTACTGTGTCTCAAGGAAGATCAAAGAGGAGGGCAAAAAAGCGGAAGGGATCTCCTAAGGTAACCGGGAGACAAAACAAAGATCAGATTGTTAGAAAACTTTTAAGGTGGTGACTGTTCCATCCAAGACAAAGAAAGATGAGATCGATACAAAAGCAAAGTGTAGGTTTTGATATAAACTCATGTCTTACAAATAAAAGGGTGCTACATCACATCTGATGAGGCATATACCAAAGTGCAAGCCATGTTTGAACAAGGTGGCTTGGTTGGTGAGTATCTGCATACTGATCACTACAATGCATTTTACCCTGGATGAAATATGTGGACAAGAAATCATTAAAAAAATTAAAAAAAGAAAGAACAGACTAATACAATGAAGCCTATACAGATGGAAGCATAAAAAAATTCAAACAAGGGGCAGTGAACTTATGGGTTTGATGATATCAAATTTGCAACATCTCACCCCACCCAGAGCCCAAAATGTGTTGCCAAGAACCAATATGCTGACAAGATAAAATATTTCTTGTAGAAGATGACAACATTAACAATATAGAAGAATAATATATAACGTATCACATCAAAAAGCTTGGGCTCATTTTTTAGGTAGTCAAGTGCATCTTGTCCACTGAAAATGATAAACCACATATGAATGGAAGTGTGAAACATGCATAAATGAAGCTCTGGTTCCTATGGGTTCCACTTCCAAGAGTAACGGAAAGTTAAGTATTCCAAGTCAGAAAGAAAAGCATGCTTTGTTAATGAGACGACAATCCCTTTTTTTCAGGCACCAGTTGATCATGATCAATGCTTAGCCATATATGTACAAAATCAGAGCTAATTAGTCGCAGGACCATGTGATATTTCAGAATATGAAACAGAAACACCACCATGTTCTTATACTTAATTATTGAACCAAAACTATCCTATGCAATGAGAGAAAGCAAAGAGTGTATGCCTACCAACACATCAAACTAACCAAAAAGAAGTGTCCAGTGGAAGGAATATGAACCTGCAAGTGTACAGTTTCTCGTTTAACATTCTAAAATGTCCTCCAGATAACCTTGCGCACATCTAGAAATGGATGTCACCAGACAACAAATCAACAAATTAATTCATAGAAAAGTTCAAAGGAAGAAAAAGAAGGTGAACCCACTAACACACTCATATAGATGCCAGTCATATTATGCAATACCATTTTACAACAGACTAATACAAATCAGTAGCTATTTGCATTGTGGCAAAGATGTGTTGCAGTATTCTGCCATTTTGTTTGAGTTGCCTGTCTATATTGTGGCTCAGCAGCAGTCTGCCATGAATGCCTTAGACTTTTGAGCTTGTTTTTTTGGTGCAGCATTCATGGCATCTTGAGAAGCTGCACTTCAAGGTTTCTGGTGCTGAGGTGATGGCTGCACAGTGTTTTGTAAACTCCAGTACTTGCGTAAAGCTGTTTCGTTTGGTCATACTGCAGTAGCATATATTGCCTTGACTGCTAGCAGCTGCAGTGTTCGAACTTTGAATGCAGTCTTTTGAATGATGAACATGGCCATCTTTGATTTCGGTCTTTTGGAATGTGGTCAAGATGGCAGAGAACACGTCCAGATGTTGACATGGTTTTGTGTCCTTTTGTATGTCCATCCCAACTGTGCTATGTTTCAATGCTGTGTTAAGGGGGTGATCATTTGGACTTTTTTTAGTGGCTTATGGCTGAAAAACACTGTAGCTGACTGAAAAACACTGTAACTGACAGAGGCTTATTTAGCATAATTAAATTAAAAAAAATTAAAAAAATATAAAAAATATGTTAGCCCATTACGTATAATACAAACAAATACGGAAAAAAGAACCGGCAAAAAAGCTCAACAAAAAACCAAAAGTTCAGAAAAAGACGAAATTTATGAATAGTGAAAAATAAGCTGGAAGTCAGAAGTTGAAGCTTTTTTATCACCACCTTAGTGTATTGTGCTGTGTTTCAATGCTGCTGATGTGCTGTGTTTCCAGCCCAACTGCAGCCAGCTTATCGCCAGCTCAGCGAAGCACAAAAAATAAATTTAAACTATAAGCCAAAAAAATCTAAACTAAAACAAATAAGGTCTTAGAGTGGCCTCTTAAAACAAGAGAAAAGAGGCATGAAACAGCTGCACTGTCGAAGCACAAAAGGTTCTGGAAAAAGAGAGAGAAGAAAGCAGATGCCATTTGTTTGTTTGTTTTTTTTTTTTTTTGAAACGAGAGGCTGCCCATCATTAGTCCATGCCGATGTCTACCGAGACAGCGGAGACAGGTTGGGCGACCTCAAACCGCCGAAGATTCAAAGAGCGCGGCAAAGTTCTAATTTTATTTCTAAACATATTCGCGAGGACGCAAAGAACAAACTAAAGTTCTGTTTATTTCCACTTAAAATTATTATAATCTAGCTTATAGGTGGGAATTATATAAGCTAGCTTATAATAAACCAGTGAAATAAGTTCAGTGTGTTTTGCGTGCTGGATTATCAGAGTTATGGATTGTTGTATTCGAATGTTTAAAGACTACAATACCCTGAGAGAGAGGCACGGGAGTTGGGGGTTGGATAAATGGCAAAGGTGAGTAATATTCCTAAAGTTTTATGGTCATTAAGATAAAAGGTGGATCTATAAGCTGAAATAAGCTTCTTTTTTTAGCTTATTAGATTACAATAATTTGGGCTATTAGATTATAATAAGTTACCTTATAATCTGAGCTGTTTGTTTCCATTTATAATTTATAAGTTAAATTATGATAATTTTAAGTGAAAATAAACCGGGCCTAAACCAGCTCTCTAATCCTTTGTCGCCGTGCGGTTCGCAGTCGAACTCGAGAGCGGGACGAAGAACCAAACTTTCTAAAGGCTCCCCGTCGCTCTCCAGCTGGCCCCCCTGGTTTCTTCGCCCAATAAAACCCAACAACATAATTCCGAAACGCGCGCCAATAAAAACGAGCGAGGCGACAGCGAGGCAAGCCAGCCCCGACCTGGCCCAACACCGACGACAAAATTAGCGTCGCCGGCGAGGCAGCAGCGAGCACGCGGTAAAATTTTGTTGTTTCCCTCGAGCGGATCCCGGAATCCCCACCCAAATTGGAACTCCGCGAGACGGGAGCCCCGATTTCCCACGCTTCCCGTTGAGGCCGGCCGGCCGCGACCCCCGATTCGATTCGCCCTCGCGAATTCCAAGCCTCCCGAGGGCCGCGACCCCCGGCTCGTTTCGCCCTCGCGAGTTCCGGGCCTCCGTCTCGGGCGCCGATCGATCGGGGGCAGGATGAGCTTCCAGGACCTGGAGGCCGGGCACGTCCGCGGGGCGCCGCTCGGCGGGCGGAGGAACGGCCGGGCCGCGGGGGGCGCCGGCGCGACGCAGTCGCAGGCTGTGGCGTCGGGCGTGTTCCAGATCAACACGGCGGTGGCCACGTTCCAGCGCCTCGTCAACACGCTCGGCACGCCCAAGGACACCCCCGACCTCCGCGACAGGATGTGCGTTACCGTTTACCCTACCTAAATCCCCCATCTACCGATCTTGATTTGTTCAATTGGGCAAGGGATTTTGCGATCCCGGTTTGGGTTATGTTTCTGCGGTGGATGCACGCGATGAATCGATGCCTGTTCTTATGGGTTGTTTAGGGCTTAGTTTTCCCCATTTTCCCTGTAGATTGCTTGGGGGTTCAATTAGCCGACCCCATGCCTCGATTCATATTTGGCTGATAGCCTTTGCGCATAGGCACAAATACAGTTGGGGGAATCAAGCGACATGTGCCCGCAAATTAAAATGGTTTCACGTCATTTCTTCTTAAATCGATGCGATTTACTGACATGTTTAACTTGCTCATGATGTGTTATATCTTGCAAGCTAATAATTTCTGTTAAACCTAGCTTTGATTAACTTCTTTTGTACACTGGAATAATTTTTACTTGTTGGTTCAGATTGGTTTGATGGATTGGCCAACTATTGGTTGCTGTTGTTGCAGACATAAGACACGGGCACACATAACACAACTGGTGAAGGATACATCAGAGAAGCTTAAACAAGCTAGTGAGGCGGATCATCGTGTTGAAGTCAGCGTATGTGTCTATATTTTGATTACTTGCTTCATTCTGTTCGAGATTGTTTTAAATGGAACGATTTTGTGTTATCTTGTACAGTTAGAAGCATTTCTGTACTCTTTTCTCCTTTTGATCAAGTTATAATGGAAAATATCTGAGTATTTGCATCATTTAGTTTCATAGTCACACACTGTAGCTTGAATGTTACATGTGGTTTGAATAAACTTGTAAATGTTTATGAACTTCCTATTTTCTCTCTGGATATTAGTCATTTTTGCAATACATGTGATGTTGTACCTTGAACCAGAACCTGCAACACGGATTTGTTCTTTCAAGTACAGAAGAAAGGAGTAGTGCTTGGAAAATTCAAGTCTAATTTGGGGTATCTTCATCTGTACATATCTTAGTTTTGTCTGAAGTACTAGGAAATGAAATGAGATCCCTAAGTAGATAACAGTAAAGTTTTTATTTCATTATTGCGCAACATGCTTCAGTAGCATGGTGGCATGCAGCCGTGACAAACAATTTGCAATCAGCTCTTGGAATCATGAAAGTGGATCAAATGTGGCACCTGAATTTCATATCAGCTGTTGGTACTTTAATAATCCATGTTCATTCCTCTATTATTTAGAACAATATGTTGTTTCTTATGCTGGCAGTTGATTTGTTATGCAATATGATCCATGACCATGTATTGAACTACAGGCTAGCAAAAAGATTGCGGACGCAAAGCTAGCAAAGGATTTCCAAGCAGTCCTGAAAGAATTTCAGAAAGCCCAACGATTAGCAGTAGAGAGAGAAGCTGCGTATGCACCTTTTATTTCCCAAGCGGGTCTGCCACAGAGGTAATTTGCTACTCAGTTCAGCCTTGTTGCTGTATGCTACATCTTTTTTTCTGCCAGGCATTTTCTGTTCCAAACAAAAAGAGGAACTTCATGTAGTTCTTGACGTATTTTGTACTGTTTTCTTGGTAGTGCTCATTACAATAGTCTGTTAAATTCTACTTTATCTAGTATATCTTTGTTGTGTATCTCTTAGGCTAATAAAAGTCCAATGAATGAAATAATGAAGATTTTTTATGTGCTAAGTACAGGAAGATTCCCGATACTATCATACATCTTGGGAATTGAGTTAATAGTAGTGAACCGTGCTGGATGCCCTTGCATGACCTCCTGATTTGTTTCCCAACCTAATGTGAAATGACAAAACATACAATTCATTTTATGATTATCCGGTTCTCTTCAGTCCTTGCATATCTCCAGGGTGGGCATTATAAATTGCATTCCAAAGTTATTGAACAATAAACAACTAATCCAATTACTAATTGCATTGCAAAGTTCTTGTACAACAAAAAGCTAATCCAACCGTGGCATGAACCTAAAGATCAGAATAGTATGCTGTTCTGGTGCACATTTACAAGATGAGCATTCATATTTGATCATGTTTGCCTTTTTTCCCCTTTTATTGATGTATTGATCTACTGTAGCATACAAGTCTCTTTACCTTGTTTTATCCTTCCATGGGGAGAAGACGTGATCTCTTGATTTCACATGATAAATCCACTGTCAAGTGTAGTCTTTGTCTAGTTGGTTCTTCAAGGAAAAACAAAGTATGGCATTCTGATATTATTTTTATCTTCACGTTTTTATACTTCTTCAGTAATTTATAATCGTTTCCCTCCAATAGTACAAGAACTCTCTCGATATGTTTCAATCATTGCTTCTGTTTTTCTCATTTGTTTTCATTAGATTTCTCTTTAATACTATTTACCTGAAAATATAGCTATGTTTGCTGATGCATGCCATGTTGTAGAAAACAGCGGCCTTTTTTTTTTCAGATAGCAACAGTTCTGTACCTATGCATTGTTAGATGTTGATTTCTTTTAGTATTATTAATCGAAGTTCTTTTGGTATGTTGTCACCACATGGCTAATCTAGGATTGATCATTCTTTGCAGCTATAACTCAACCGAGTTGAATAACAGTGCTGATAGATTGGCTGAGCAGCGCACACAGCTTCTAGAATCAAGAAGGTGAGTTAATAATATTTATTTTGTTTTGTGGAACTAACTATTTTGCACACATTTGTTGGCTCTATTCATGGTGTAAACTTCGGAGACACATATGCCTTCTTGACTCCAAGCAGTTGCTTGGAGAACACATACAACCTGTATTTGCTTGTCAAGAATTTGAGCCTTTCTTTTTATAGATTTTTCTCAATATCTCGAGTAAGGTGTTAACTTCAAAACTTTTTACTGTAGGCAAGAGTTAGTCTTCTTGGATAACGAAATCGTGTTCAATGAGGCCATCATTGAGGAGAGGGACCAGGGAATACAAGAGATTCAGCACCAAATCACTGAAGTAAACGAAATATTCAAAGATCTTGCTGTGCTAGTCCATGATCAAGGAGCAATGATTGGTATGTGATACCTTTTGGGCTGACAGATGAGATAATATGCTTCTCGAATATGTTCAAGCACAAGACTGCTTATTCCCTCAGTATTATCTAATTGTGTTTTTCCTCCTATACTGCAGATGACATTGACTCCCATATTGAGAATGCTGTTGCAGCGACTACACAAGCAAAAGGCCAGCTTTCAAAAGCTGCTAAAACTCAAAAATCAAACTCTTCGCTGGTACTTTTCGACCCTTTCAACACGTTAGTATCCTCCATCACCTCCGTTCTCCTCAAACCTGTTAACCCCCTCGATTTTCTTGTTGCAGATATGCTTGTTGCTGGTTATTTTCGGGGTGGTCCTGCTCATAGTCATAATAGTCCTTGCAGCCTAGCGGTTTGGAAGACACTTGCGGCTCCAAAATCTAGTCGAGCTTAGTGCGAAGAGTTCCTTCATAATTCAATTTTGCTGGTCTCCGCCTGGAGGTTGTGGTATGGTTGGTGTGTGCCGCCTTTTTTATTTCTTGATGTATCTATGAGCGAGTGCTGTAAGAACATGGAGGTTATCACATGGGATTGAATTGAAGTTTCTCGGTTTGGTGAGAAACGATCGCTATCTATGAACTTTCTTTTCCCTTTTTCCTTCTGTAGGGCACGAACGTGCTATAGTGCTATTGATGATCTCTGATGTTGTTCTCTTGTTTGAGTTCAAAGAATGCATTGGACGCCACTAAACTTGCTGTAAAGTGATACTTAGGCCATTTTAATTGGAAAGTAACTTTGTTGGTGAAAGACCCCAAAATTTCAACCCTAAAATTTTTTGTGATTTTCTGCTGTATTTTTAGGGACTTTACCTTTTTTGAAAGTCACCCCGGTTCCCGTTTTCCTTTCTGGGCGCAGTTACCTCCCTTTGCCGCTGGCGCCCTCCCCTTTTCCGCCTTCCTCCTTTCCTCGGCGCTCGCGCCTCCCCGCTGCCGGGCGCCTCCCTCCTCCCGCTCTCCTCGCGCGCGCGCTCGCGCCGCTCCCGCACCGCCTCCGCGCCCTTGGTTTCGCCTCCGACCGCGCCACCCCGTCGTCCCCCGGTTCGAAGCCAGCACCGCTCCGCGCCACGCGTCTCCGCCTCCCACCTTGGGTCCCCACCTGCCAGCCCCTCTCTCCCTTCCCTTCCCCCGCACGCTCCACCGGCGCCCATGCCGCCCCGGTCACCCGCTCCTGCGCCGTGCGCCCGCCTTTACTGCCGCTCAGCGCCGGACAACGCCTCATCTCACGGAGGAGACATCCCAGCAACTCCCTCGTCCTCCTGTTGACCCTGGCGCGCGCGCCGTGCCTTCTCCCCCCGAATCCCCTCTCCCTCCGCCCGAGCATAAAACCCCGCTCCACTCCCCCTCGCACTCTCTTGCTTCCCCGTTTCCCCAAACACTCCCATTAGCCTCCCACCACTCCCAAGAGTCCCCAGGAGCTGCCAATTGAAACCGCATCACCCCGATCGCCGTCGCCGCTCTCCCAGCGCCGGTGACCCCCGTAAGCTGGTCTCCCTCCCTCCTTGCTCATTTCTCAATTGCTTTCGCCCAGCGCTTCACTACTACCCCCTGACCACCGTGGTATCCTTGTCTGGCTAGGAGAAGCTTGAAGGAACCCCAATACCGTAGCTCATCGCCAGCGGAAAAACCCTCTCCGTGGCTAGCGCTCCAGAAGGCACTTCAGTTGAAACCGTCGCTGCCCACGTGAGCTCCATACCCCCTTGACCGTGAAATCAAGGCCGATTTGGCCGGATCGGCTCTGGTGACTTCCTTCGCCGCCAGGGGACCGATTCTTCCCTTTCTGCCTCTGTAGGATCAAGGATAACGACTAGAGGGGGTGAATAGGAGGTTTTGGATTTTTTTCTTGTTCAATTGATTAATTCTTTATAATTTAGATGACAAGAATGTAAAGCAATTAATCGTATGCAATTCTAGTTAATAATATAGCAAACCTAGCTCTACACAATCAAAAGATCAACAATGATGTAATTAAGTAAGAGCTAAGCACAAAAGAACACAACCGATGTTTTACCGTGGTGATCCGAAACTTGCCGGTTTCCCCTAGTCCACGTTGAGGTTAGCTCGAACGAATCAGACCGGCTCCACGAGTTGAGCCAATCACCTCGATCACTAATGTAGCTCTTCCCCGCTCCGGGTAGGTGAGCTCCAACCTTCACAACTTGCCGGGTCTTCTCACAAGCTTCTTGAGAAGATCACCAAGCCAAACTTCGCCCGATCGTCCAAGTGCCGGCAAGCACTAAGAGTAATAGACCTAGGGCTTCACTTGAATGCAATTCTTGTGCTAAGTGGATCAACAATTGAAAATCTTGCACTAATTGCAAAACCACCTCAATTTAATGCTCAATGAGAGAAAGTGGGTGGAATGAATACTCTTGGGCTCAAGGAATATGCAATGAGTCTCTAACCTTAGCCCTTGTGCAGTGGTGGGGGTATTTATAGCCTCCATCAACCAAAACTAGCCGTTTGACACAAATTCCAGAAAAAAATTCTGGTCGAGCGGTACTACCGCCCCCAGGGGCCGGTACTACCGCAATCAAATCTTCGCGTCGGAACGGCTATGTCAGAGCTCTGCAGTGACCGTTGGATTTGACGGTGCGGTACTACCGCCGTTGACATTTGCGGTACTACCGCTCCCCGGTAGTTCCGCAAAGTCGGCGCGGTACTACCGCTCCAGCCGGCCTCCAAAAGGTCCTAATTTTAGTGCTCTCTGGAAAAATTGATCCGCTCTGAGGCCGGATCTTCCGGACTCCGGAAGTACCGCTCTAGACAGCGGAACTACCGCACACAGCGTAGTTCGGCGTTGAAATCGCCGCACTTCCGCTCTAGAAAATCGGACATCATCCGGAGGGTGCTCTCTGGAAAAATCGATCCGCTCTCCCTCCGGATCTTCCGGGCTCCGGAAGTACCGCTTCAAAATGCGGTACTACCGCTTGGTGTGGTAGTTCCGGTGTTTAAGTGGCCGGTACTTCCGTTCCCGCAAGAGCTTAAGTGCATCCGCGGGTGCTCTCTGGAAAAATTGATCCGCTCAAGAAACAGATCTACCACTCGCCGGTACTACCGCATTTGGGCGCGAAACTACCGCTCTCCAGTAGTTCCGACGTTCAAAACTGCAGTACTACCGCCCTTCCAGACAGAGCACAGAATTTGTTTTAAAACTGATTTTTGATGGATGCAAGTTTCTAATGTTGATCCATATGGCACAAGACGTATGTTTTCAAGCTACTTGCCAAGATCCTTCTTGATGGTACGATCATCTATCCTATAATCCGGTCTTCCACCATTCGCCTACGACCAATCAAAATAAAAAAGGATCCTACGCTAAGTATACCTTTGTCTTGAGCCAATTTGATCTTCACACATCTCCTTTGGCTTGCATCTTGTTGCACTTATGTGAACTAACCCTTTGCATACTTATAAAACACGTTAGTCTCATATTCACATAATTTTATTAATTACCAAAACCATTTTTAGGGGCCTAGATGCTTTCAATCTCCCCCTTTTGATAATTGATGACAACTCAAGTTATATGTGAGATAAATGTTTTGAATATATCAAATTGTTTGACAACAATTGTATATTCCATATTGACTTTAAATCAGCGAAGTTCTTTGCAATAAAACTTGAGAAGATATATAAAATGAACTATCTCATTTTAGAGTCCACAAGGGGAAGATGACTCCCCCTAAACATGTGCATGGATAAAATTGCAACATTTCATACAAGATGCACAAGTCAAAGATGTGACATCAAGTGAGAGTAGATAAACAATTAAGCAACAAATAATAGCATAATCATTTATGACTATGAAGATTCATTACATCAACATTCATGAAGGTTCATTACATCCACATGATCATTGACCAAACATAAGTTCATTACAACAATTAAAGACAATAATAAAAAGATAGTAGATATAAGCCCAATGCCAAAAAGTAAACCCCAATCTTTCCTAAATCTTCTCCCCCTTTGGCATCAAGTACCAAAAAGAGATCAATCCTGAGAGGGACGGCGACGAGTGTAGCGACGAGGCGATGGAGGGTGCTCAAGAGCTACAACTCGACCATCTAGTGAAGTCAATCTGCTGTCAATGGAGTCCAGTTGCGAGTTGAGGGTGGAGAACCCCTCAAGCATGGAAGAGTAAACCTGAGAGAGAGAGGGCTGGCCAGACTCCTGTGGTGCGGCTGCTCTTGCACCTGCTGAGGCTGCTGCTGCTGAGGATGATGCAGCTCCTGTGGCTGCCTGTCTGGCTCTCACAGCTGTAGGTATGGGAGCCTCTGGTCTGGGCTTGTAAGGCTTATGCACTCCACCACGTCCTCCGCGATAATGAAACTTGGTGTCAATCAATGCCATGATGTAGGGCGCATAATTAATGCGCTTGTTGCGATCATTTTTGGAAGAGACTATCTCCCTCGTGATAACATCAACAACATCGAACTTCTCCCCCTTCATAATATAGTCTATGATATTCCAGGCGTGACCTCGAATAGCATCATAGTTGCCGCCTTTGGGAAGAATAGTATGATTGATGATACGATTGACCAGGCTAGGAATGGGGAGTAATCCAATATTCTTGCCAAGCACAAATTTCTCTTCAGTGTTGTAGTAGGGGTACATGGCATGAATGTCAAGAGCGGGCTTGTCATATACCTTCTCATAAGCACTGAGCTCCGCCCTCAAAGCTATCTCAAAGTCATGCTTTGTGGCCTCCAATTTGTGCATACTGTCATCCATGTCATATGCTGAAGAACTGGAGTAACATGCACAGTAGCATAAAACTGACGAATAAACTCCTCATTGTAGTCACATCCCTTGGCCACAAGCTGATGAATACCGCTTCCCCGGAATAGCCTGAAAGTCCCATCATACTTATCAATGCTGTCAATATGATCCCAGTCAATGTATTTGTGATCTGCAAACTGGCGATCTGGTCCATACATCTCATCAAAGATCTTCTTCTGGAATCTGGTGTGAAACTTGGGATTTATGGAGTTGGAGGGTAGCTCATACTGGTTCCAGTGACGAAGTCTGGCGTACTCGTCAGCGGTGATCTTCTTGAGATCTATCTCAAGATCCTCCCTGTCAGCCAAGTCTTCCTAGATTCTTCCATGGGAGAGCTTGCAGGCATTGGCTGTTCAGACTCCGTTTCAGATCCGGAGTCGGACTCAGTGTCAGAGGTAGGTGCTTTTCCTTTATCTTGATCTGCCTGTTGGACTGCCTCAGGTGATGGAAGTGAAGGAATACCCGAAGAATCCCTTGAAGCATATGACTTTCTGGCAGCGGCTTTTGTTCTAGGCATCTAGAACCAAGAAGAAAGCATCATGAGAATTAAAGGAGTATAGCCAAGGTAGATTGAAAAAGAAATGGACTGAGTTTGCTGCAATGTCAGGAAATCCGGTAGTACCGCCGATTCTGGGCAGGTAGTACCGCTCGTGATAATACCGCACTGCACGCAGAGTTCCGCTTCCTGGCAGATTCTAGGGTTTTGGAAATGTGAATGGATTATTTGGTGTTTTCTTGGATTGAATCCATGAAAAGGTTTGTATATACCCTTAAGCACCAAATATACTCAATTTCCTTAGAATTAAATAGCAAAATCAACCACCTTTTCAATTTAACCTGGAACAAGACCTAGGGTTCAAAAAAGAAGATCAAAAAGAGATTTTTGATCCGAAATACCTTGAGGATCGGAGGAGATGAACCCTTGGAAGAAGTTTTGATTTGAAGACTCGAAGAAATCACCACTAGATTCGAAGATCTATGGTGCGGTTTGGGAGGTTTTGGTGGGAGAGAGAGAGAGAGAGAGAGAGAGAGAGAGAGAGAGAAAGAGGAGAGGTACGGGCTCGGGCGGAAGTGGAGAGGAAGTACTGGAGAGGAGGAAAAAAGGTGGGGTCCAACAGAGGAAAACCCTCGGGCGCGGGCAGTTGCTCCCCCTTAAATGCAGATCCGGTAGTACCGCAGATGCGGCCGGTAGTACCGCTCAGAGCGGTAGTACTGCTTCCTCGGCCGGAAGAACCATTACCCGGAAGTACCGCAGAAGACAGCGGTAGTTCCGATATTTCTGGAACTTCGCAGAATTGGAATTTTAAGAGAATAGATGCAAATGATCCCTAGTTTTTGCACTCAATTAGAATCTTTAAGGATCATTATGCATTATATAGAACAACTTATTATCTTTAAATAATTTTTGCATTTCCTTTTAAAATCAAAACCTTTTGTACAAACGAGAGCAATTTCAAACAACTTTTCAAACTTCCTCAAATGAGTATGCATTTAAATTTACCATAAATTTATGCAACATTTGAGTAATCCAAGACATTCAATTCACTCCTAAGTTTGCAAAAACGGTTTTCATCTAATGGCTTGGTGAAGATATCCGCTAGTTGGTCTTCGGTCCGGATGTGGCTAATGCAAATATCTCCCTTGCTAACATGGTCCCTCAAGAAATGGTGGCGAATATCTATATACTTAGTTCTTGAGTGTTGGACAGGATTATTGGAAATTTTCACGGCACTTTCATTATCACACAATAAAGGCACTTTATCAAAATTTATTCCAAAATCCAACAATGTTTGCCTCATTCACAATAATTGAGCACAACAACTCCTGGCTGAAACATATTCGGCTTCGGCGGTTGAGAGTGCTACGGAGTTTTGTTTCTTTGAGGACCAAGATACTAAAGATCTACCTAGAAATTGACAACTTCCCGAAGTGCTTTTTCTATCCACTTTGCAACCCGCATAATCGGAATCCGAATATCCAATCAAATCAAATTTAGCACCTTTGGGATACCAAAGTCCTATATTTTGGGAGTGTTTCAAATATCTCAAGATTCTCATTACGGCTTTTAAATGGCACTCTTTTGGTGAAGCTTGAAAGCGAGCACACATGCATACACTAAACATGATATCGGGCCTAGATGCGGTAAGATAAAGCAGGCTACCAATCATGGATCTATAAAGCTTTGAATCTACCGACTTACCTCCTTCGTCGAGGTCTAGATACCCGTTTGTTGCCATTGGTATCTTGATGAGTTTTGCATCTTCCATGCCAAACTTCTTGAATAGATCTTTGGTGTACTTTGTTTGGCTTATAAATGTCCCATCTTTGTGTTGCTTGATTTGGAGTCCAAGAAAATATCTTAATTCTCCTATCATGGACATCTCAAATTCCCTAGACATCATATCACCAAATTCTTCGCAAAAATCTTGGTTAGTAGAACCAAATATAATGTCATCAACATAAATTTGGCAAACAAAGAAATCATCACCAATGATTTTTGTGAATAATGTTGTATCTACTTTACCAATTTTAAATCCCTTCGAAACAAGAAAATTTCTAAAGCGTTCATACCAAGCTCTAGGAGCTTGTTTTAAACCATACAACGCATTTGAAAGTTTATAAACATGATTAGGATACTTAGGATCTTCGAACCCCGGAGGTTGTTCAACAAATACAAGTTCGGAGATTGTTCCATTCAAGAATGCACTTTTAACATCCATTTGAAATAATTTAATATCAAAACTAGATGCAAAAGTAAGCAAGATTCTAATTGACTCAAGTCTAGCAACGGGTGCAAATGTCTCATCATAATCCAAACCTTCGACTTGAGTATAGCCTTGAGCTACTAACCTTGCTTTGTTTCTTACCACAATGCCGTTCTCATCTTGTTTATTTTGAAAGACCCATTTAGTGCCTATCACATTATGCTCTTCGGGTCTCTCCACCAATGTCCATACTTCATTTTGTGCGAAATTGTTTAATTCTTCATGCATGGCATTAACCCAATCTGGGTCATCTAGAGCTTCATCTACAAGTTTAGGCTCAAGAGAAGAAACAAAGGAGTAATGTTCGCAAAATGAAGCTACTCTAGAGCGAGTTTGAACACCCTTACTCACGTCACCCAATATTGGATCTATTGGATGATCCTTGGCAATTGCATTATGAATCTTGAGGTTGTTTTGTTGTTGATCCTTTTCCTCATCTTCAACAAGTTGAATATTACTTGGAGTAGACGATGTGGGCGGCTCTACTTGTTTTGATGAGCTTGGTGAAGATGGATCTTCCTTTGGCTTGATGTCTCCAATTTGCATGTTTTCCATAGCTTTGCGTAATCCTTCATCACCTACATCATCCAAATTTTATTGCTCCTCTTGAGAGCCATTAGTTTCATCGAATTGTACATCACATGATTCTTCAACTAAACCCGAATTTTTATTATAAACTCTATATGCTTTGCTATTTGAAGAATAACCTAACAAGAAACCCTCATCACAACGACTTTGAAATTTAGATAGCCGAACACCCTTTCTTAGAATGTAGCATTTGCAACCAAATACTCTAAAGTAGGAAATGTTCAGTTTTCTTCCAACGAGAAGCTCATAGGAAGTCCTTTTCAAAAGTCGATGTAGATAAAGCGATTTATGGCATGACAAGCAGTGTTAATAGCTTCCGCCCAAAACTTGTCGGAAGTATTATATTCATCAAGCTTGTCCTAGCCATTTCAATTAATATGCGATTTTTCCTTTTTACAACTCCATTTTGCTCCGGAGTATAGGTTGTGGAAAGTTCGTGCTTTATTCCAAGTTCATCACAAAAATCCTCAACTTTTGTGTTTTTGAACTCGAAACCATTGTCACTCCTAATTTTCTTTATTTTAAAATCAAATTCATTTTGAGCCCTTTTTGAAAAACTTTTGAAAATTCCGGAGGTTTCGCTTTTGTCATTTAGGAAGAAGACCCATGTGTATCTAGAGTAATCATCCACAATGACTAAACAATAACTATTATCTCCAATACTCTTATAGGTTGTTGGCCCAAATAAATCCACATGTAAGAGCTCCAATGACCTAGAGGTTGACGTGATACTTTTGGAAGGATGAGAACTAGCGACTTGTTTTCCGGCTTGACAAGCACTACAAAGTCGATTTTTCCTCAAACTTCACATCCTTCAAGCCAACAACTAAGTCATGTTTGAAAAGCTTTTTAAGTTGCACCATACCCACATGACCTAGGCTCTTATGCCATAACCAACCCAAAGAGATTTTTGCAATTAAACAAGTTTTCAAGCATGCATCATTTGAAGTAAAATCTAGTAAATAGAGATTTCCAAAACGAAAACCTTTGAAAGCAAGTTCATTACTGTTTTCTTTTGAGATAGTTACATTTTCTTTAGAGAATGAACATGTTAATCCTAAATCACATAGTTGAGCAACGGATAGTAAGTTAAAATTTAATGTTTCAACTAAGGATACATTAGAAATAGAAAGATCATTGGATATAGCAATTTTACCCAAACCACCAAAGGTGATTCTTTCATTGCTTCTGCTCTCAAAAGTTGTGAACATTTTCCTGTCTTCGGTCATGTGTTGAGTGCATCCACTATCCAACACCCAATGTCTACCACCGGTTTTGTAATTTATCTACAAAAGAAAATCAAGTCTTTTTAGGTACCCAAATTTTTTTGGGTCCTTGGAGGTTAGTAACCAAGGTTTTGGGCACCCAAATGGATTTCTTTTTAGCACCTAAAATCGAGGTGCCAATAAAATGAGCAATTACATTTTCATTCTTAGATTTTTTAAGCATATAGCAAGAATCATATAAGCCAATGGAATGCATGTTATTTTTAGAACAATCATTTAACATATATCCTACATTCCGACATTTTGTACAATACTTACCATTCTCATTTACAAACCGTGGAGGTTTGTATGTCGACTTTTTACCTTTCTTGGGAATGTATCCAAGTCCTTCCTTGTTAAAGGAACATCTTTGCCCGCTTAGCAATTTATCAAGGGTATCTTTCCCTTGTAAGCTCTCTCTAAGCTTTTGTTCAATTTTAGCACTTGTTCTTTTAAATTTTTGTTTCATTTTTGTCACATTATTATGAACATGAGATAAGGTATTACATGAATCAACATTAGATGAGCATGGCATAGAAAGTAAATCATCACAAGAGGTTGACATGCTAGATGTTGATTTTTCTATACTAGACATCTCATTCAAAATATTGCAAGATATACCAATGCTAGTACTAGATTTCTTTTGATTTTCTTGGAGAAGCAAGTCATGAGCTTCCTTTAGCTCCTCATGTGATTTTTGAAGAGATATATGCTCCCTCTTCAAAACTTTAAACTTTGACTTCTTTTTTCCAAGAAATTCATTTAATTCTACTAACATGTCCATCAAATCATCATATGAAGGCTCATCGTCGTCTAGATTTTTTACCTTCTCCCCTTTTGCCATAAGACATGTGGGAGTGGAGAATAGCGATGGAGCTTCCTTGATGGCGATGCCAACAAGTCCCTTCTTCTTGGGAGACTCATCCTCGCTTGAGTCGGAGTCGGAATACTCCGCGTCGGAATCGCACTCACCAATGTGCGCTTCGTTCTTGCCGTCCTTGTGAAGCTTCATGAAAAGCTTCTTCTTGCCTTGATAGTTCTTCTTCTTGGACGACTTCTCCTTGTCATCCTTCTTCGTGGGGCATTGTGATGCTATGTGCCCCTTTTCATCACATTCATAGCAACGAATGTTGCTATACTTCTTGTTGGAGGAGGATTTCCACTTCTTGCCTTTGTAATAACTTGTGCCTCGGCTTGAGCGCCTTTTCATGAACTTGTTCATCCTTCTCACGAGAAGTGCAAGCTCCTCTTCATCATCTTCGGACTCCTCACTTGCCACCGCCTTTGCCTTGAAGGCGGTGATCTTCTTTCCTTTGGAGGTGGATTGCTCCAAGAGTTCCTCCTTGTCCTTCTTGTACAACTCATTGGTAATTAGATTACCCAAGAGTTACGTTGGCGTCATCCTTGCCAACTCCGGTGAGTTGAGGAAGAGTGTCACCAACATTTCATACTTCTCCGGTAAAGCCCTAAGCATCTTTCTCACAATGTCAAGATCGGAAAGGTTAGTTCCAAGACCTTTGAGCTCATTCACAATGTTGTTTAGCCGTGTGTACATCTCATTGATGTCCTCATGGGGCAACATTATGAATGTCTCATACTTAATTCTAAGCCGATGCAATTTTGCCTCCTTAACCGTGGATGTCCCTTCATGTATTTCCGAAAGGTTAGTCCAAATTGCTTGAGCTGTCTCAAGATTGCTCACTCTATTGAATTCATCCGCGTTTAAGGCTCCAAAAAGAGCATTCATGGCTTGGGCATCTAAATGAGTGTTACGCCCATCTTGTTCCGTCGGATTCTCAGGATCAAGTGGCATAACGTAACCATCATTTACGATTTTCCAAATATTGGGACTCATGACCTTTCAATAAATTGACATTCTAATTTTCCAATAAGCATAATTAGAGCCATCAAACAAAGGTGCCTTTCCTACCGCAATCCCCACACTAGCCATCCTTTTCTCTCTAGACGGTTAAGTCTATAAATGAGAGACCAAGCTCTGATACCACTTGTAGGATCAAGGATACCGACTAGAGGGGGGTGAATAGGAGGTTTTTGGATTTTTTTCTTGTTTAATTGATTAATTCTTTACAATTTAGATGACAAGAATGTAAAGCAATTAATCCTATGCAATTCTAGTTAACAATATAGCAAACCTAGCTATACACAATCAAAAGATCAACAATGATGTAATTAAGTAAGAGCTAAGCACAAAAGAACACAACCGATGTTTTACCGTGGTGATCGGAAACTTACCGGTTTCCCCTAGTCCACGTTGAGGTTAGCCCGAACGAATCGGACTGGCTCCACGAGTTGAGCCAATCACCACGATCACTAATGTAGTTCTTCCCCGCTCCGGGTAGGTGAGCTCCAACCTTCACAACTTGCTGGGTCTTCTCACAAGCTTCTTGAGAAGATCACCAAGCCAAACTTCGCCCGATCGTCCAAGTGCCGACAAGCACTAAGAGTAATAGACCTATGGCTTCACTTGAATGGAATTCTTGTGCTAAGTGGATCAACAATTGAAAATCTTGCACTAATTGCAAAACCACCTCAATTTAATGCTCAATGAGAGAAAGTGGGTAGAATGAATGATCTTGGGCTCAAGGAATATGCAATGAGTCTCTAACCTTAGCCCTCGTGCAGTGGAGGGGGAATTTGTAACCTCCACCAACCAAAACTAGCCGTTTGACACAAATCTTCGCGCTAGAACGGCTATGTCAGAGCTCTGCAGTGACCGTTGGATTTGGCGGCGCGGTACTACCGCCGTTGATATTTGCGGTACTACCACTCCCCGGTAGTTCCGCAAAGTCGGCGCGGTACTACCACTCCAGCCAACCTCCAAAAGGTCCTAATTTTGGTGCTCTCTGGAAAAATTGATCCGCTCTGAGGCCGGATCTTCCGGACTCCGGAAGTACCGCTCTGGAAAGCGGAACTACCGCACACAGCGGTAGTTCTGGTGTTGAAATCGCCGGTACTTCTGCTCTAGGAAAATCCAGACTTCATCCGGAGGGTGCTCTCTGGAAAAATCGATCCGCTCTCCCTCCGGATCTTCCGGGCTCCGGAAGTACCGCTTCAAAATGCGGTACTACCGTTTGGTGCGGTAGTTTCGGCATTTAAGTGGCTGGTAGTTCCGTTCCCGCAAGAGCTTAAGTGCATCCGCGGGTGCTCTCTGGAAAAATTGATCCGCTCAAGAAACGGATCTACCGCTCGCCGGTACTACCGCATTTGGGCGCGGAACTACCGCTCTCCGGTAGTTCCGACGTTCAAAACTGCGGTACTACCGCCCTTCCAGACAGAGCACAGAATTTGTTTTAAAACTGATTTTTGATGGATGCAAGTTTCTAATGTTGATCCATATGGCACAAGACGTATGTTTTTCAAGCTACTTGCCAAGATCCCTCTTGATGGTATGATCATCTATCCTATAATCCGGTCTTCTACCATTCGCCTAAGACTGGTAAAAATCAAAAAGGATCCTACGCTAAGTATACCTTTGTCTTGAGCCAATTTGATCTTCACACATCTCCTTTGGCTTGCATCTTGTTGCACTTATGTGAACTAACACTTTGCATACTTATAAAACACGTTAGTCCCATATTCACATAATTTTATTAATTACCAAAACCATTTTTAGGGGCCTAGATGCTTTCAGCCTCCCACCTAGGGCTGTGCATTTTTTAACCGAACCGAAAAAACCGACCCGAAAAAATCGAACCGAACCGGTCAACTCGGTTTGACCGGTTTTTGGTATTCGGTTCGGTTTTCAAATTTTGGTTTTTTTTGCATTCGGTTTTTTCGGGAAAAACCGATTAAAAACCGAAAAAACCGAAATACCGAACAGAGCGAAGCCAGCGACTCTCCGGATGCTTCGGTAGTTCGGTCCTCTGTTCCCACGGATGATGGGCCCAGCCCTTCTCAAAAAATCCATTGCGTATGGTGTCGGGCGGCCCAGCGCAATCCGCAAGATGTGAGCTCAAGTTGATAACGTGCTGCATGTTAGATGGGCCAACGCATGAAAGTTGAAACTGACATCTACGATGGACCACTGGCGGGATTGCATGAGAACTTGAGAAGATGTGAGCTCAAGTGATGATCACTGTCTCACTGATGAGTGTTTCTCTGCTTCAAGTTATTTAAATAAAATAAGATTAAGAGACAAATATTTTTAATAGGCAAAGAACATCATTAGTTATTATGCTTTATTACTTTATACATATGTCATCGAATCTCCATACTACATTAGAGTGTTTCTAAAATTCTAATTCTATTACCAATAGTATATGTATTATCACCTAATTGTCTCGCTAGTCGCTATATCGTTTGCAATTCGCGTCAACTTTGGTAAATACGGTATTTACCGATACCGCACCGAAATAAATTGGGATTTACCGATACCGAACCGTACTTCTAAAAATACCGTATATTACCGAACTACAAACACCGTATTTACCGTATATACCGTATATACCGAACCGATTAAACCGAAAAAACCGATTGCACAGCCCTACTCCCACCTTCCCCATTGGCCGTCACAAGCTCCAACTCCCCAAATTGGGTTACCCGCGTCAAAACCTACCAAATGGTACTCTTCCCGACCGTCGAGATTCCCGCTGTCGCCGGAGAGCAGGGATTCCTCTCTCTCCGCCTCTCTGTTGCGCGAGCCCGACGGGAGGTTGAAGACAACCCTCCCCAAAGCGTGGCCGCATCCCCTCCGTCCCCTCCCTCCGTTACCTTCTAACCCCAGCTGTCCGATCAAACCCTCCGCTCCGCCCACCTTCACCATCCCACAGCCGTCCGATTCCCACCCACACCGATCCGGGCCGCCCCTTTCCCCCTCATCTGGGTCGTCCGCCCGAACGACGCGTCGGACATCCGAGCCACGCGGACGCACGTTGGCGTGGGTCGAGCCCCTCGGCCTGCGTGCGCGCGTGGGCCGCGTGGCCGTTCGGCCGCGCGAGCTAAATTCTAGGCCAGCCGCATCAGAGTTCAAGGCCGCCCAAAGATCATGCTAAATCTTTTTCTAGTGATTTAATAATTTCTAAAATCCAGAAAAATCCAAATAAATCCTAGAAAATCACAGAAAATCCTAAAATTTCCCAAATTTCACCACTTTGCTCCATTTAATGTCCTGAACCCATTTTTGACCTCCATTTCCCCAATTTTCTCCCAGAAAAATTCTAAAAATTCCTATTTGAGGATTTATGCATTTTACTCCTTTTTAAATAGTTTATTTTTCCTCACTTGAATAGTTTCAAGCCGACTTACTTATTTTATGTGTTTGCGCTAGTTTCGGAGGTCCCGGAGGTTCGGGTGCAGTCCTAGGATCCAGGAGCTTCTACGTTCGAGCTAGCTGAGATAGTCCAGATTAACGGCAAATCGCAAAACCTTTGACCATATTGTACCCCATGATGTTTAATTATGCTATTATGTTATTTGCATTATGTTAGTTGTGAAAGGCTAGTTCAAAGTAAAATAAAATGCTTAGAATGACATGTTATGTAGATAAGTCCTACCACCAACCAAAGCCATGATAAACTTGTAGCCCTGCCTTTGTTAACCCTAGAAATAATTATTTATTAATCTAGATAACGGTAGGTTACTTATTATCACACAAAGTATTTACACTAATAAGGTGGTGGCTGCGGGCCAATAGAATTTGGAAAACCCGACTCTAAGGTAGGGTTGTATGGAACATCGTATCTTAGAGCGGAGAGTGCCGGTGTGCACAAGTTAGGGTAAGGGTGTTGGGGAAGGAGCCGCGAGATGGTCTTCGCCCATCTCTTACCCTAGGGTTGGAATTAGGGTAAGGGTGTTGTGGGTAACCGCGAGACGGTCGACGCCCACCGCTTACCCTAGGTTGGGGTCGCGGACCTGGCGAGGTTGCGGACCTCGTGAAAATATAAGGACTAGACCCTTACGTCGAGCAAATGATATAGTGACCGCTCAACCACAGGAGTTGACTTGTCAACACTGGTTTAGTAGCTACTCAACTCGATTGAAACTCTACAGGTGTTGAGGAGGCAGGGTGTCGGGAAGTTAGGTTAGGTATGCCGTGCTGCAGGTACCTAACAACGGTAGGATTCACTCAAAGCGGACGGGAGTTTTCATGTGCCAGACCTGAGTGGATTCTACCGGGTAGAGCCTACATAAAGATTTGAGCAGTGAAACGACCTAGCTTTCTTAACTCTGTCGCGGGAGTTAAGGGATCGTGTGGGTAAAGCTGAGCAAACTCTGCAGAGTCAAATAAATGGTATTCGAATACACCGTGCTCCCGGTTAATGGAGTTGTGTCACTTGGGTGATTCCAGCAGCGAAGCTTAAGTAGTTTTGTAAATGCTTTAACCTGGTTAGTTGGTTAATTATCTTTTTATGAAAACCCCTAATGATTAAGGAGTAGTTTTCATCTGGTGAATTTCCAAATGTTTACAAATAAAATTGCATCCACTCAAAGCTAATAAACCAGGTATACTCCCTTTGTTGATCCGTGCAAGTAGTAAGATAGGATTTCCTTTGTGACTTGCTGAGCTGGTTAGCTTACGGCTTGTTGAACCCCTCTTTAGAGGATCAAGACGTTGGTGAAGGTCTCCCCGTTGAGGAAGTCCCTGAAGATTTCTTCTTCGACGAGGACCCGTGGCTTTAGGTCTTCGCCGCGCTCAAGCGGATCTTGGAGCTTTTGTGATGTAAATATACTTTGGGCTTGCACGCCCGCTGTTGAAAACTGGTTGTTAAACCGTATGTGAAATATATGCTGGACTTTTGTTGTAAGCATGTGATGGTTCACTCTTGCACGATATTCCCTAACTGCTCAAGCGTGAATAGTTGTGGGATGCCGTGTCCGTAGCCGCCCCTAGAAACGGGGGCGTTATAGTTGGCATGTAAACTTGTAAGCTGTAGTTTCTGTACACTTTGAATATTCAGGTCGCCTCTCTCTCTCTCCCCCAAAGAAAGAAAAAGAAAAAGAAGATTCAGGTCAGGAACTCTAATAAAGCATCAAGAAAGGCTTCAAATATGCACGTCCTAGCTCTAGTCCCCAACAAGCGCTACAAGTATTCTTGCTTCATGTCGATGTAGTGTATCCTGCCTTAATATAATTCAGTGCAAACGGTTGCGCAGCTGCGGCAAAATTTAACTTCGTAGACAGCGAATAAACAAACCTACCCGTTTTGACCTAAACTTGAAGGAGAAGAAGAAGAATAAGAAACTTAAAGTAAGGCCTCTTACTGGGCGCGTGTGGACGACGTTTTTAAGGCATCCATGGTATTGACGCAACTCTTAGGCACCGCTTGATTCAGCCTCAGATTCTAAATTCTTTCTTTTGATTCACTATTTCTTAATTTTATTTTTCCGATTTTTTAGTTTTTTTTATCTTTTTTCTATACTCCTTCGTATTATTTGTAATAGGCTAATCTATTTTTTTTTCTATTTTTAAATTTTTAAATTTAATTACGCTAAATAATCTACCATCAACTATAATAAAAAATAAAATAATTATATTAAAAAAATTATAAATCATCGTCCAACCAAGCATCACCTTCAGCTTAGCGTAAGAAAAGCTGTCATAGCTTGATATCATATTGTTTGTTTAGAGGCTGCATTATCTCTAAGTTAGAATTCACAGATAGTTTTTAACTTTAGTATAATTTTATATAATATATAAAAACTAATATTACTTAATATATAAAAACTACTATTACCTCTCCGATCAGTGCACGATTATAATAAAATTTTCTTTCCCATTTACTTCTCATAAGGACCGGTAATGGACTTTACTCTATAAAAAGTTCATTACCGGTCCTTAAACTTTTTATGCTGTATCATCCCGGTCCATATACTTTCAAAGTGTGTCATCCTGGTACCTAAACACTCTTTGGGTCTCAAAATTAGCCCATTACGGATCTTGGCCGTGTCATCCCGGTCCTTAAACTTTTTATGCTGTGTCATTCCGGTCCATGATTGTTACCACAGTAATGGCACACTTTGAAAGTCTATGGACCGGGATGACACACTTTGAAAGTCTATGGACCAGAATAACACAACATAAAAAGTTTAAGGACCGGTAATGGACTTTTCTCTATAAAATTCTTTTCCTTAAGAGGCAGCCTCCGCTGAAGGTGATGCCGGATATTTTTCCAAAGAGACAGCCCTCTACAGTGTATATATCGTTGTCACTTTCGTTATCTTTTCGTAGTGGCAGTTTTTTCAATAACTGCGATGCAGGCAAAACGCAAAAAAACATCACATCGAATGCTCAGCCTTGCGACGTAGCTTTCCTTGATCAGATAGACAAGTGATGAGCACACGTAACGTCCTATCTACTCCCACGGCTCGACCACAAGTAATGCACGCACGCGTGCGAAACGACTGCTAGCTAGTTAGTATAGGATGGCTCGTACCTCCTCCAGCAAGAGCACCCTGATCCATGGCTGCTGCTTGCTGCTGCTGCTGTGCTTGACGAGCAGGCAAGCCGGGGCCTCCAAGCTGATCACTCACCTCCCAGGGTTCCAGGGGCCTCTGCCTTTCTCCCTGGAAGCCGGGTAAGTATATAAGCAAATCAGGCACCATTAATCACTTGCTCGATTAGCTCTCTCTCTACATGCGATGCCATCTGTGATTCCCTTTTCCACGGATTAGCAAGCAATTAAGCTCTTAAAGTTTGTCGCTTCGTAGCTAGGATCCTGGTAAGCGTCCCGGATGTTCTGTACGCTTTCCTGTACAAGGAACGGCACGGTTTCTAGGCCAATCGAGACCTTGATTTGCGTTTACTCTGGTGTGCCGTATCGATGGCTTCTTTGTTTACACGGTGAGTGGGGAGTTAAGATTGGAGTCTCATACATCATTCTACGCCATGGGTCGCAGATACGTCCGGGTGGATGCGTTGCATGATGGCTACATGTTTTACTACTTTATAGAGTCGGAGAGAGACCCCAAGGAGGACCCGCTCATGCTGTGGCTCACCGGAGGCCCAGGCTGCTCGGGGCTATCCGCTCTGCTGTATGAGATAGGTTCGTGCTCCTGCTCTCATGCACATGCGCTAACTATGACAAGAATCGAAGCTTCGTGCCAGTCCTGACGGTTTGTACTTGGTACATTTGTTTTTTTTATCGTTGCGATTGTGTCCTTTTGGCCCGCTCATTTTGGTTTAAATTTCTGGCTTCTGATTTATTTTGCATTATTTATAAATTTAGTTTTTTATACTTTTGGTTTTTTGAGCTTTTTTATCGGTTTTTTCTCGTATTTATTTGCATTACATATGATGGGATAACATATTTTTTATTTTAATTTTTTAAATTTAATTATGTTAAATAAACCTTTGTTAGCTATATGTTTTTTAGCCAGCTATAGTGCTATTCAGCTATAAGTCACTTAGAAAAAAACTCTTTTGAGTAGGGCATTTATTTTGCTTTTAGGTCTCAAATCTGCTGATCTCCCCGTTGTTACGATACATTGAAACCATGTGTAAGTGATACAAATTCATTTGAGCGACTGTGATAAGGAGGTGTCTAAATGGACATATAGGTAGAGCAGCGTACATGGGGTGTGAAAGAAGATGTAAAATTGTACATTACTCACAAGTCGAACCTCACAGCAGATGAGTTTCACATAGTCTATCGGACCAAATGGCTAAGTGAACATAGCCATTGTGAGTTAGACAACGTGTTTGGTGGTGCATTGCTTGACCTTCGATGGAGTAGCAGGAGGCCGCTTGCATTCGCGCAGGTGCAGGTTGCCAAGAGCAAACGCTAAACAGGAAGAGGTCACCTTCCTATCCAGCTTCCCTCCATTATTTGAGCGTACGAGATTTTTGCGATTTACGAGGAGGCCATGTAAATCGAGGGCTTCTGGTGCGAGTTGGTTTCAGATCAACTGCTTAGTGGTTCCTTCCGCCTAAAATTTTCAAGTGGTATCCTTGTAGTTTTCTCAATTCTGCAATGGGATACTAGAAAGGGTAGAATAGTCGCTTTCATTGGTCAAACTCTTTGGCCTAACACCACCCATGATCCATCTTGTTAGAGTGTCGTTCTTGTATGTTTCTATGTTTTGCAGTGGCATGAAAACAGTTAGCTGTTTTGCAGTGACCTTTTTGGAACTTCCAATCTCGCCAATGGCACATACATCATCTCATACAAGTGCCCGTACTCAGTAGATATCAGTCAAGCTTGTCTGTTTTGAACTTTTGATTGCAGATTTGCAATTAAGCAGTTGCCCCTTTTCTATCAATTGTAGGCCCTCTAAGTTTCGACATGCAAAGTCGCTCTGCAGCTGTGCCTACTTTGGTATATAGAGCAGATTCTTGGACTAAGGTGTGGCAAGTTAACAGCTTTGCTTTCTCTCTCAGTTCATGTGTGCGATTGTGCGTTCTTGTATTGTTTCAGGTAAGCAATATCATCTTTGTTGACGCCCCCATCAATGCTGGCTTCTCTTATTGTCGCGAGGGAGATGCATACAATTCGAGCGATACCCAAATGGCTTCCCAGATCGTTCAATTTCTTAGGAAGGTATATTAATATTCCTCTTCTAGCTCCTGAAAGTTGGCATTTGATTGGTTTGCATTAAGTTTTAAACTTTCAATGATGTGATAATTGAAGACCCACTTCATGCAGTGGCTTGAAAACCACACAAAATTTAAGAGCAATCCTCTCTATGTCGGCGGTGATTCATATGCTGGTCTGATTGTACCAGTTGTCACATTGGAGATCGCTAAAGGTAATTGTATCCTTTTTTTTAAAAAAAAAACCACCTTCTTTGCTGTGTGTATGAGATATCATTGCCTCATAATAAATCTGATACCTTTGTTAATATTGAAATTTGGTACCTTTGTTAATATTGACATTAACATAATTCTCCACACAACTTTGCAGAAGACGAGTTTAGCGATAAGCCATTTTTCAATCTAAAGGTTTGTTGACTACAGAGAATATACTCCTTTACTCTATATATATAGATACAGTACTACCTTCTCTAGTAATATGGTTTGTTCAAGTTACCATATGTCCTTTCTATTCAATAATCTGTCAGTGCATGGTATATGCCTTAGTTAGACAGTAACGTAACCAGATATCTTCTGTGCATGAAACTGGAATCAGATCAAATTACTTGTCGGTATCATACATATGGTGCAACAAAGGTATATCCACATTTTCCTATGATTGTTTGGTATTGAATACATTCTTAGCTTCGAATAATTGCACAGGATTGTATTTTCCCCTGGCAAATAAAACTGGATGAGAATAGAATGTCATTGACTCATGACTTTTGCTAAATTTAGGATGCCCTAAGCTTTGTCAATGATAGGATGGTGCTGTAGTTAATTAAAACTGGTGCAATAATTCAAATAAAGTATTAGTAGTTAACAGTTACAGTGCATTAATTGGTAACATATTTTTCCGTTATTATTTCAGCATCTTATTTGGGCTACTACAACACTCTGTTATCATGCTGCACTATCATGCATGATTAATTAAATAATGCAGTGTGTGCATGTATTCAAATACATTAGTTTTTAAAGAATTTTACATATATTAACTATTTTTTGTGTGTTCGCTTCGAGTTGAAAATTTTTGATTTGTAGTGTAACATTTGCTAGTAATTCACTTTTTTTTATTAATTATTAGTTTAAATACTCTATTTTTGTGATGTAACATTTTTTTACAACTGCCACAATACTTTACTCAAACTAATCACATATTACTCTACACTTAAATAAGATTAGGTAATCCTAGGGCATGATATGATTATATACTCCATTATTTGGCTCCTTCATAATCTTGCTAACTCGTTCAGGGTTACCTTGCTGGCAACCCGGTAACTGATGACAACTTTGACTCTAATGTTAAAGTTCCATTTGCCCATGGAATGGGTCTTATTTCTGATGAGCTATACGAGGTAGTAATGCAGCTTTTGTTAATGCTTTCTTATGTAATTTTTCAAAGTTACTTAGAACAAGTGTCATGCATTTGTTCCATCATGTATATATCTGTTCGGAAAATTAAGCATGTTCTGTTCTAAAAAAGCAAATTTGTGATAACTATATCATTGCTATCAAACACGTTGACATTTTCAGCCCCAAACTTGTAATAGTGATAAGAAAATAAATATGGTTTGGTCTGCTACAAATATATAAAAGCCTAAAAATGGCTAAAAGCTAGATTTTGTAGTTGGCAAAGTAGAGGTAGCATTGTCCAACTGGTGGTTAATGGTATTATGGTTGACTAAACCAACTTATGCCTAATGATTTACTCATGTTTTTATAGCTTGTCATCTTGTGTGTTCCGGGAATGGAATGTGGCTTAAACTTTCTTTTGGCTATGTTGCATGACTCGGAATTTTTCACCTAAATTTGCCTGCTCGGGAATATTTTGGTTTCATTTTAATAGTCAGCGAAAAGAAGTTGTGGTGGAGTCTATTTGGATAACAAGAATTTTGAGTGTCAAAATAACATCCAAGCTGTCGATGGGGTATGCTTCTACTTTCTACATCACATTTCCCAATTTCCCTTTCTAGTGTTTCTCAAGCTTCAACTTGTATATAGTCCATCAACTATTATACATGGCAGAAAAGTTATATGTGATATGTTCCCAGATTTACGATGAAAATACGGCTAAATCTGGCATAAATATCAACTAACGATAAGGGTGACCCCTCAATGCCCTCATTGCAGTGCACGAAAGATATAAATGAGTTTCATATCTTAGAGGCGAACTATCCCTTTGATTCTCCAAAACCTGATGAGTTTTATGCTCGAGGTAGAAGGGAGCTTTCTGTAATTGAGGAAAGTGCTGAAGTGATTTCCTCAGAAGTGTCAACAATTCCTTCGGGATCTAGAGTACGTGAAGATTTATTCCCACATCTTAACTCGTGCATTGTTCAAGAGGAGACACCGAACGCCCAAGTTTGTGGTGTTTAATATGAGCTTTCTTTAATTGGCAGTACTTCGGTTACCTTCTCTCACCACTTTGGGCAAACAGCGATGCAGTTAGACTATCATTTGGTATTCGCAAGGTAGATTTATGCTTTTTCTGTTGTTAATTAGCTGCTCTTCCTATAACACCAATTAAACTAATCCAGAAACTGTGGTGCAGGGATCAATTTCCAGATGGAAAAGATGCAAACGTTATGACGCATCCTGGTACCATAGAGACATCGAAAGTGCAGTGCCATATCATCTAAATTTAACGACAAGAGGCTACCGCGCACTGGTATACAGGTAAGGTGAAGTGCTGCTGGCCATTTGACTTGAATGATTTAGGAATGGGCATTAGCACTTGATACTTCATGATTTCTCTCTAGTGGTGACCATGATATGGTTGTGCCTTATATTGCAACCCAAGCATGGATCAGGCACCTCAATTTCTCCATTGTGGATGACTGGAGGCCTTGGTATGTTACCGGGCAGGTCGCAGGGTGAGCCCCCTGTATATACCATCAAATTTGTCTCGCTGCAATGTTTTAGCAGCTGTTGGCCGCATTGTGTGAGGAAACAAGTGTATATGGTTATGATATCAGTAATGTCGCAGGTACACAAGGATGTACTCCAACAACCTGACATTTGCCACTGTAAAGGTATGTTCTTTTTTTACCTTTTCCCCTTCTTTAATAAGCGGATTTAGCTTGTAGAATGTGAAAAAGGTCCCACTATGATTCTTCACAGGGTGCTGGACATACTGCTCCTGAATTCAGGCCTAAGGAATCTTTTGCCATGTTTCAACGGTGGATAGACTATCACGCTCTTTGATATCATAATATCTATAGCAAAACTTGATGGAATAAATGTTATTAAAAATTAATAAATGAATGGAGAGTATGACCTTCTCTTCAGCATTTGGCCCGGCCTAGTTTGAACTTTCAGGTATCAGACATAAACAAATGCCTTTCATGTTCCTGACTCACGTTGGACCTGCTAATAGCAAAACATGCTGCACTAGTGCCCTTCAAAACCATTGTGATTGGGACAACTGACGATTGCAATATGGGATGCTGTCAAAGTCGGACGAACTTGATAAAAAATTAAAGCAAGTGTTCTTTGAATTGTTTTCCTTTTGGTTAGTGATTAGGCCATATCGAATGTTCAATCAATAGGACAAGATGAACTGCACCAAGTGGGAGGATAACCTAAGGTGGTATTAAATATTTAATCGAGGAATGCACAACGCAGTTTTTTTTTTTTTGAAACAAGGATGCACAATGCAGTTCAAGATTACCTTTTTTGTGATGAACAGTCGTACACAAAATTATTCAGATTATTTAACTCGAGCCTTATTTTTTTTATCAGCCTTGCAAACATAATTGAACATAACGAAATTGTCCAAAAACAACTGAATGTGATAACTAGGCACAAACACGTAGACTTGAGCTGTGGGGGTACTAAAAAAACTTGAGCTGTGGGGGTACTAAAAAAGAACTTCAATCGGCTAACTCATAGATTCCGTTTAAGGGTGCAGGTGACAGTATAGTACAGCTGATGAATTATACAATTGACCGTAAGCATGAAGCAAGCGAGAACAAGAAAGGTCGGATATAGATAAACAAAAAACGGCTTTGCTATTTCTAAGTTGCCTGAAATTGTCTTAAGTGCAAGTCAAATTTTTTTTGTGACCACTGGATTTTTATAGATATTGCTGTGTCATGTAATTGGATGTTGATCCAATAAATAAAAAATGTGACTTACACTTAAGAAATTTTCGGTCCATATAAATAGACTATCCCAACAAAAAAGAAAAGAGGCAAGGAGAAAAAGAAACACCTTGACGAGGACTAAATACTAGTTCAAAGTCTTTGGCCGATCAGAGCTCCAACCATGGTTGTTAAAATCATGATCTTAGTCATAGGACCATATGATCCTACAATCCCACCAATACTAATATGATTTAAATTGTACCTCGAGTCATAACTAGTAGGATCATATTAGAATCGTGATCCTAGTCGTAGAATCATATAGTATCATAAAGAATCATGGTAAAATTTTGAATCATGCACGCATCTTCTCAGTTTACAAAGACATAGGTGTTCGGTAGTGTCCTAGCGCTCAATTTAAGTTGTATGGTAAGTATTATGTGGTTAAGTGTTCGGTAGTGTCCTAGCGCCCAGGTAGAAGTGGAGTCGAGTAGTGGAATGGGCGCAAGGGCGAGGAGAGCGGCCAAAGGAGGGGCCAGTAGCCAACTAGCCAGGCAGTCACGAGAGAGGGTATTGGTGTTGGCGAGGAGGCGTCGACAAGAGAAAGAGAGAGAAACCGAGATGAGGAGAAGGGACAAGGTGAGTGAATGTGAGAGAGAGGAGAGGCACCGGGAGAACTAGGCTGAGGCCCAATCGGTCGGCTAAGTGAGAAGAGAGAGGGAAGAGAGTGTATTTACATGTTTATATGTATTGAGTACCCCGGTACCTGTATAACTGCACCCCTAATCAATTAGGTAGTATTTAAATTGCAAAACTCAAGTAATAATTATTTGTAGATATTAAACTAAAATAATTATCATTAGTAAACTAGCTTCACGCGGTGATATAAAATAGCTTTTAATAATAAATTCTGCGATTGACCGAATCTTCACCAGCAGGCTCTACCAGGAATTATTCAAGGCCCTTAAGGGTGTGTTTGGTTCGTGGATGGAGGTTGTATCGTATATCCTGACTGAGTGGATGCAGGCTGAGTGAAATCGTATTTCAGAAAAAGAAGATGTTTGGTGAGGTTACATGAGCGGATGCAACACACCCTGAGATGCTGTTTGATTGCTTGTATGAGCGGATGCAGTCTACCAAACCTGAGAGGCTGACACGTGGGACCGCATAAGATACACTGCATCAACCCATCCAGGATGGCCAGTGAAGCTCATTTTGAGCGTATCCACCCATCCAGGATGAGGCGTATTTTTGCATCCGCTCATGCAGGCTGCATCCACTCATACAGGCAACCAAACGGCTCTTTCTCAGATTATACGGATTCACCCAGCCAGGACGAAGGAGATTTAGGCAACCAAACACACCCTAAGGTATTACTGCGATTCAGTTCTGCATACCACCCCCAATCTGACAGCCAAACTGTACAAGTAAATTAATGCATTGAATCTTACTTAAAGAGTATGACTTTTCAAGACCCAAGAGAGTGGTACACATGACTTCCAACAATCGAGTGGTGGGAAATTGAAGGGAAATCTGCAGAATGCTCAAGCCCGAATGAAACACTTCGCTGATAAACTTAGATCTAAGAGGCAATTTGAAGTAGGGGATATGGTCTACTTGAAAATGCATCCGTACCGATAAAATGCGTTTGGATTGAGAGGATCTCTGAAATTGAGGGCCAAGTACTATGGACCATTTAGAATTAAAGAAAGAATTGGTAAAGTTGCTTACAAATTATATTTGCAAGAGGGAACATCCGTTCATCATGTCTTTCATGTTAGCCAACTGAAGAAATATCTTGGAACTCATGCTATACTATACCTCTGTCATTTGTACCGCTGGTGGGACAGGATGGGAAAGTTAAGACTGAACCACTTGTTGTTTTGGACTGGAGAATGGTGCCCAGACAAGGAGAAGATGTCGTCCAGTGGCTCATTCACTGGTAAAATTTAGCTGTTGAAGATGCCACCTGAGAGGATGTGAGTTTCATTATAGCTACCTTTCCTGGTTTTAAACCTTGAGGACGGTTCAGATAAGGAGGGGGTGTTGTCACTTGTCAGGAACCAAACTTCAGCAGAAATGTTCAGAGACGCTGTTGGAAAAAGTCAGTAGCAAAGTTAATGGCTCGCTGGCTTCACTCAAACAAGGAACCGAACAACGGACAAGATTCAACCTGGGAAGATAGAAGGAATATCAAACGGCGAGCTGCGTTTTTGGATACTTCTGTAGAGCACTGTAGCCGTCTTCTTTTGTCATTTATAGCGTTAAGCTTAACACTTAAGTATTCAGAGCATTATTATCACTAATGTAATTGCTGAACTAATGTACTGCAGCATTATTATCACTAATGTAATTGCTGAACTAATGTACTGGGGGTTATACTGGGGGTTTATAACCCTGAGCTCGCGAATGGAAAGAGTAGGAAGAACTCACATATATTCAGGGGCAGAACTGGGTCTCGGGCTGGATAGGCTATAGCCCGAGGTCCAGTAATATTACTAGATTAGTACTTCTTACAAAATATATCTAGTAACAATCCAGCCTGAGGCTTGAAAAATGATCAGCCCGGCAGCCCGTTGATAGCAGGCCCAAGCGTGCAGTGTTTATAGTCCATACATCTTTCACAGCCCATCCAGGCATCCAGCAAGACCTCAGCTCCAGCTAAAAAAAGGAAACCTTACAATCAGACCTCACAGCGACTCTAGTACTCTACCCAGCGGCGGCCGCTCCGATCCGCGCGAGGCACGACGCGACCACGCCCCCACCGCCGCCGCTGCCCTCGCCTGCACGCGCTCCCACCACCGGCCGCTGCCCTCGCCTGCGCCGCGCGTCCCCGGTCCGCCGCGGCCTCACCCCTCACGGCCTCGCTCCTGACGAGACCGCGCCCCCACCGCCGGCCTCCGCCCTCGCCTGCGCAGCGCGTCCGCGGTCCGCCAAGGCCTTGCCCCTCGCTCCCGACGCGACCGCGCCCCCACCGCCCGCCGCTGCCCTCGCATGCGCCCCCACCGCGGTCCGCCGCCCTCGCGACCTCGCCCTCGCTCCCGATGCGACCGCGCGCGGTGCCCCCACCGCCGGCCGTCGACCTCACCTGCGCGCCCTCCCACCGCCGGCCGCCGCCCTCGCTGCGCCGCGCGCCCGCGGTCCGCCGCCCTCCCACGGTCCCACTGCCGAGTCGCCGAGCACAGAGCTGAGAGCAGCGGAGCAGGTAACTGTACATTAGTACTCTAGACTCTAGTAGTAGTAGTTTAGTAAGTAGTAAGTAACCTTTTAAGCTTCCAAATTTCCAAATTGGTTTGTTGATAGTTGATGCAATGAGAATACAATTAGTAAGAATTATCTTTTATGTTTCAAAATTAGTACGAATGATCAGATGAAGTAACATATGTTCAATGTTTTACATTTGCTATTTAGGAGAATGATCAGATATTCAGATGAAGTAACATATGTTCAATGTTTTACATTTGCTATTTAGAAACTAAATGTTAAGGTTTAAGGATACAAATTACAAAATGAAGAGAAGCAAGACATTGTTATCAATGATGCATTTGTGATGTATTTTTTGTTATATCGCTATATAGTTCTAGACTTATAGTATGTTAGATTATTACTTAATTGAAATTTAGCCCGGAGCGTGATCCAATCTTGGTTCCGCCACTGCATATATTCTCTTCCTAGTTGCCAAAGTAGAGTAGAACCCAAGTTTCTGATTTTTTCCCCAAATCTGTTTGACCCAATCCAAAAATCCCCAATTCGTTGTCTCGCTCCACACCGGGGCTTGACAGCCGTCTTCCTCTTCCCCGGCCTCTCCCTTGGCCTCGGCGAACGCGGCGGCGTGCATGCTCCTCCCTCCTCGGCGGTGCGCCTGTCTAATTCTTCCACGGCCACGGCGACCTATCCCCCGGCCGCCGCATCCATCCCCGCCGCTCCATATCCACCCCCGCCCCGCCGCGCCGTCTCCACCACCTACGGCCACTGCCACCGCCTCCACCCCTGCCCCGCCGCTGACGCCGTCAGTTGGTGAACCTCCTGAGGTGTGTGCTACTCTTCGCCTGTGCTAGCTATGTTTTTATGCGATTTTTTTGTGATAGGTTTTCTAGGGAAAATTTCTTATATGCCACTTCGAGTATGCGTATTGTTGTTTGTGCCACCCGAAAATATCTTAGATGGTCAAATTGCAGCTAAGTAATACCTTGTCATAGTCAATCACATGGGTGTAAAGCCTCAGCTAATCCGGGATAGGTCCACATGCATTCAGTATGACAAGTAGCATACTTCACTGGAATTTGGAAGCCTAGGCTGTTTGGTTTGGAGGCCTCATGGGCCAAACCAAAATTTGGTAGTACCAATGGAATTTGGCTAGCCCTTGGTTTGGTGCCAACATTTGGCTTTACCCTCAAAATTGAGCTAGCTTTTTGTGGGTGGCGAAATCCTTTCCATCACTAGATGCCTTACCAACAACTGATTTGGCATAGCTAGATGCCTTTCCATAACTTGTGTACTGTGTCGAGGTCCTCTTATCATTGGGTTATTTTCTAGCTCAATTCAGTTTCGTTTACTTGTGTACTATAGATTGGATCTACAGTAAATTCAGCTGCTAAGATTGTGAAGTGTTTCGCCTATCTAAAAATTTGCACTAAATGAATCAATGCTGCTGTAGTACTGCACTGAACTGTGAACATCCCTAATGTGAAACCAAGGGGGTTTCTGTGAGTAAGATGATGCATTAGCTGAAGCTTTGGTGTGCACATTTGCAGTTTAGATATTTTAGTTGGGGCGAACTACAATTTCACCAAGGTCCTCCTGCATGATATTTTGAACTCAGTTTTCTTTGGCAAGGCCAGTTGAAGTTCACGATCTTCTGCTCTAGCCAAGTCTTTTGCTCAGATTTTTTAAGTTTTCAGTGCAGTATTTGTTTTATATGGTGCTATATCTGTTTTCCGAGAATATTAAGGTGCTATATATGGTAACAGCATGTGTAACTATGATACGATCAGTATGAATTGTCTTGAAGACTTGTAACTAATTACTGATTTTTTTTGCCTATCTAATGTTGCAAAAGCCGTCAAAAAAGTTGAGACCAGGGCAAATAGTGTGCTCCTCAAATCTTTATAATTGCAATGATAAGGTATTAGTAACAAATATGCTTCAATCCGTGCAAACAGTCAAAATTTCATCTGAAAGAAAAGCACTCTGCTGTCGTAACCAGTTATACTCCCCTTTTACTTTGCAACATATACACACATTGATCTGCATTTATATAGGGTTCCAAGCATGTCTACAAAATGGCATGTGTTCTTCATAAAATAATTATGCTCATATAAATTTGTATTGGTTTAATCCAGAGATTCCTTTATGAGTCATGAGTTAGATCCAAACAAATGAGTTAATCAAATTCTGTTGTTGTCTTGTCTAAAATAAATTGAATACGATGAGCTATGTGGAAGAGTGGTTATAGGTGACTATGGAGTACGGATGCTGCTGCTAGAATTGCGTTGCCTCTTTTTGAACATGTTTTCTTTTTAATGTTTGTTCATTTCAGTTCTACTTGCCGATTTTCATATTATTTACTGTTATGCGTATGTACGTGCTGAAATTTTTTGTTACTGTTCAGATAGTAACATGCGCAGCGCCAGTACTAAAGCCCCTAGCAACAGTTATCATCACATCTTTGTTTGCGATTTTGAGAAAAGAGAATGCACAGACATGCTTACTCACATCAATGGCCATGAGAGGGTTGACTTGGTGAAAATTCCAGGATACGAAAGGAAATGGGGCAAAAAGAGAAGATATAGAGTTACCGCAGAAGTAACAAGAATTACGACCAAAGCTTTGCTTTCGTGGATTCTTGGGCTTCATTCGATGGACTTATCACTAGATGGTGTCTTTCAGTCTACTAACATCTTCGTCACACCCTCTGGTGCAATTAAAGTCATCTCTTCAAAGCGTGCAACACTAAGACACGCTACACTGACAAGGGAAAAGAATGATCTTCTTACTGTTGCTGATATTATTCATCATGACATATTCGCTGGGGAAGTTCTGCTGCTTTCTAATTTCAGATCTCTCTTGTGGCAGTTGCGCCATTTCAGGGCAGGAGATGAGGTCCTTCTTGCGCGTCACCCTGGAGTAATGAAAGAAACTGAAAAACAGTCACTGTTCTCAGAGATGTATTCAAAGCTTCAATTGCTTAAAAAGATTGATCGTGTGAAGTATCATACGATAATCAGCAAATTGCCTTTTGACCAAGGTACATGGAAGACGAGAATACAGCAATATAAGTATCTTATGAATGCCTTTACGTTCAATAACAGGTAGAGATCTTACGAAGATGATGCATCTGGTATGTTAAAGCTACAGAGGAACTCTAAGTAACATGTGCTCGAGGAATGTTCAGTGAACTCTAAAACAAACCAAGTCCGTTTCACGTATAAGTAACTGGAGCATATGTATGGGTCTGTATTTCCAAAGGCTATTTGCTTTTTTCAAAGGGCTCTTCATAGAGAGGAGTACGAAGATATCTACAAGTGAAGATAACCTGAAATGAATAGGTAGAACTGTAAGTATTCTAGAGAGGGAATTTTGAGGATATCTACAAGTGAAGATAACCCGAAAGTTACAGTTGTATCAGCATGACAAAAAGTTGTATTCATTTCAGGTTATCTTCACTTGTAGATATCCTCAAAATTCCCTCTCTATGAGCACTTGTAGATGTCCTCGTGCTCCTCTCTACGAAGAGCTTTTTGAAAAAAAAACAAATGGCACTTGGAAATTGCAGACCCATACATATGCTCCACTTGTTTGTACGTGAAACAGTCTTGGTTTATTTTAGAGTTCACTGAACATTCCTCGAGCACATGTTCTTTAGAGTTCCTTTGCAGCTTTAACATACCAGATGCATCATCTTCGTAAGATTTCTGCCTGTTATTGAACTTGAAGGTCTTCATAAGATACTTATATTTTTGTATTCTCGTCTGCCATACAACTTGGCCATAAGTCAATTTGTTGATTATCTTTTGATACTTCATAGGATCAATCTTTTTAAGCAATTGAAACTTTGAATACATCTCTGAGAACAGTGACAGTTTTGCGGTTTCCTTCATTGCTCCAGGATGACGCGCAAGAAGGACCTCATCTCATGCACTAAAATGGCGCAACTGCCATAAGAGAGTTCTGACATCAAAAAGTAACAAAACTTCCCCAGCGAATGTCATGATGAATAATATCAGCGACAGTGAGAAGATCATTCTTTTCCCTTGTCAGTGTAGCGTGTCTTAGCGCTACACGCTTTGAATAGATGGCTTTAATTGCACTAGAGAGTGTGACAAAGATATCAGAATAATGAAAGACACCATCTAGTGATAAGTCCATCGAATGAAGCTAAAGAATCCACGAAAGCAAAGCCTTGGTTGTAATTCTTGGTACTTCTGCGATAACTTTGTATCTCCTCTTCTTGCCCCCTTTCCTTTTGGAACCTGGAACTATCACAAAGTCAACCCTCTCATGGCCATTAATGTGACTAAGCAGGTCTGTGCATTCTATTTTCTCAAAATTACAAACAAAGATGTGATGATAGTTGTTGTGAGGGGATTTAATACTGGCGCTGCGCATGTTGCTATCTGAACAGTAACAAAAAACTTTAACACACACATACGCGCAACAGTAAATAATATGAAAATCGGCAAGGAAAACTGAAATGAACAAACATTAAAAAGAAAACATGTTCAAAAAGAGGCAACACAATTCCAACAACAGCATCCATACTCCAGAGTTACCTATAACCACTTTTCCCTATAGCTGATCGTATTTAATTTATTTTTGGACAAGATAACAACAGAATTTGATTAACTCATTTGTTTGGATATCTAACTCATGACTCATAAAGCAATCTCTCGATTAAACCAATACAAATTTATATGAGCATAATTATTTTCTGAAGAACACAACAGGACAGCTATGTTGCCCAGATACCCCGATATGGATATAGATACGCGATACCGCGATACAACAATTCACTATTTTCCTAAAAATGCCGATACAGCAATACATGTGTGTATATATAACATAGATAATAATAAGAAAATAATGAATTCTTATAAGGAATTGAGAAACCGAGAATATCTTAATATTTATGTAGCAACTTGCTTGGTTCTTCAGTTCTCCCTCCTGGCTTTTAGACTAATATAATGAACCATCTACGAAGAATAATAGAATAGATAAGTATATGTACACAAATAATGAGATAAATAGCAGAATCACAAGTCATGAATCATGATTGATAGGTAGTAAAGTAAGTATTCGACAAACCACTTAGTAAATAAACTTAGTATATAATCTGATATGTCCAAAACACCACAACCAGTCCAAGTGTTCAAATTCAACAGACCATAAGTCCATAAGACCATAATTATTACATAATAAGATAGCTAGATAAAAGACATGACAGAAGACAAATGTGTAGTCTAATTGTTGCTTCCAACCTGTGGAGTTGTCTCTGATTGGACCGGAGGTCCAACATCTGATGGAGACAAGTCCAGCGCCCCAAGATCTTCTAATACTCTCAAGGTTTGGTTCGTCCAGTGAGAGGTCAACATGTTGAAGGAATTAAGCACTGCCATCAAAGAATTCGAAGCTATCTCCTCCAACATCCCACATTCTTGATAGGCCAGTGTGAACGCCTTTGAGCATTGGACTACCTGATACAACACTCACACCTTTTGAGCTCCACGTTGACTTGATGGGCTGCAACATTCGCTCAACAAGTGTCTTCTCTTGCACAAGAAGAGTTGTCCTCAACTTGTTGTAATCTGGAGGGGCATAGCCACCCAAGTTATGGTTGGCAGCATAGGCAAATGATTTCCTGAAATAAGGATTTCTTGCTACATTGAAAAGTATGCCTACAAATGAACAAAGGGGTCCAAATTAATTTCTAAATGTAATTAACAATCTAACATTGTAAGATAAGGAGATTAGTTAGTGCAGAAAGATATTAACTTGCGGTAAAGAACATCCTAACAATCAAAGCGTCAAGCTGGGTACGACCTTCATGATGGAAGCTTGATTCAATAGCTGAAACCCCCTTTCTCTTCCTCACATTCAACCCTTCTGTTGGCAGTGGAACTTCCCTTTGCAAGTTTCTCGCAATCATTGCCTCCGCTTTAGCAATTTCGTCGTGAAGTTGAGTGAGCACATCGACTGTAACTTTTGGATAAAACTTCACACCATAATTTCCTATCTTCAAGAGATGTGCTTTAACTCTTGAGTAGCTCCCATGGATAATATGATCACAGAGCCTACATCTAGATCGTGCATTCCCTCCTGCACTATTCCCAGTCTTCTTTAGAAACTCAATATACCTCCAAAGCGGCTTCTTTTCATTGTCAGTTGGAGGTACTACACGAGCAACATTTAGGATGCTCTTAGCCGAGGCAGCTCCACTGGATAGGGTAGGACACGCACTAGTACCAGTGCTACACGACGCACTCGAGCCTCCGAATCCACCACCACCAGATGCCATGATCTGATCTGAACAACAAGACAACAAATAGCAAATATACAAGCTAATGAACACACTGTAAGTTGCTAACAAGCAGACATACCGCATACCCATCGGTGGAGGTGACGGCCAATGCGCAAGTGCGAGGCAATGATCGAGGCGACGGCGGAGGCGATGGCGGGCAGGTGTTGAGGCGATGCACGAGGCGAGGCGAGCGGCGATAGGCGAGACCACGCACGGCGCGGCATGCACCGAGGCTATGGGCAGAGGAGACGGGCTGAGGCGACGGCCGAGGCGATGGGCAGAGGAGACAGGAGGAGGCGATGGATCGAGGCGACGGGCGGAGGAGACAGGCCGATGCGATGGGTAAGTACAGGAAAGGATCCCAGGCATTCAATCCAGCATCCATGGTAAGTACAGAATCAATGCACACTTAAAGAGCTGGGATACAACTCGGAATAAATACCATTATAGATGAGCCACGAGTTCCTGATGAGCCTCAAGGATCATTATAGATGTCTATAAATAGAGGGGTGTGGTGGCATAAGGGAGTGCGAGAAAAAGAGAGAATTTGGAATTCTCAAAACCCGAGATGCCACACCTTCCTCATCTAATACCACGCCGCTGGCGCTAACATTCCGGCGCGTGGTGTTTCTGCCCCGTACATGTAGATACCTTGGAGGTGTTGATGCGAAGTTTCAGCATTAGGACGATCCGCAACCTTAACGAACACGAGGATCTGGAGGAGACGTGCGGCTAGTACGACTACGACCGCATCAATACGATACATTGACTCTGCTTCTGCTACGAGTCTACACGTCTGGTGGTAATTCCGTGATCTATTACTAGCGAAGGTTCCTTGTTTATGTGGTAGAATTTTTGAAATTGTGCTTCAGGATTTGGGTGATTGAGGCTTCGCCAGACAATCGGCAGCTCTCATGGGTGGGGTACTGGTTCTGACGGACCCATTAGGGCTCCCAATCGCACCATGCTGCCTTGGTCAAAGAGTTGTGTTTGAGCCTATCCGGGATGATTTGTATATCAGCGCAAGGATGATTGGCATGCGCTCCTCCTATTGATAACTAGGACACTCAAGATATGGAAGAAGACTTGAATTTTGATAATAAAATAGTGACGGTTGTGTCAAATGGTAGAGGAAAGTAGGAAACTGTAATATCCAATTGTCTCTATGAACATCATTGGTTCGCAAGACTAGGACATTTCGAATCGGCAAGTACGAGTATATTTACTCTAGTACGGTAGATTGTTCACATGTTAATGAAATGAATTTGCTTTGATATGTCCATTCCAGCTAGCATGAACTGGGACTAGAATGTTACAGTGTATGTTCTTGGCGAAAAAAAATTAACACTGTATCCAAGCTTATGTTTGTTATTTTGTTACATCATCTCCACTTTCTGGTTGAATTATCTTATTCTAAATCACTTAGATGTCCTTTTGCACTTCTTTTAATCTATCAGTGACTTAGTATTGTAACCAGCAATATCACCCAGTTTCTGTTTTAACTAATGGATCTTATCTATTAGAGATGTAAAAAGACATAATCTTCGAGCTAAGGGTGCAGTCCACTTATTTGGATTGCTGAATGTTGTTACAAGGTTACCTATCATGTCAGTCAATATATAGTAGAGTTCAGACAACTATGCTCTAGAAAAAGGATAAATAAACTCATCAACTTGTGTCAGTCTTTACGAGAGCTACCCCTATGCCAAGTAATACAAGATAATAATGTTTACCTGAAACTTCTTTTATTCCATGAAGTTGTGAGGTCCATCACTTCTTTTATTCCATGAAGTTGTTAGGTCCATCACTGCTTTTATTCCATGAAGTTGTCAGGTCCATCACTGCTGGTTTCATTAAACGTGAAATCTTTTTACATGTTCCTTTTGTAAAATGTAAAGGACAAAAGATATAAAGTGGAACATCAAGGTTTCTCAACTGCAAGTCCCATTGGTTTATCAGTTCTATCTTAAAGACTATAATTTATAGAAGCCATTCTCCTATATCATGAAGTTAAGTCAATCTAGATGCAGTTAAGTATCAAAATCTATGAGACCCTATTATTTTGATTTGAATTTTGAGGCCACAAATGGCTCCTGCAATCTGAAGTCTGAACACATCTTCTTCTTTTTTTTTTGCGAGTAACACACCATTTTACCTAGTATATCATTTTATTTATATTATGACACTGGGTGTGCCTTTGTTATAAGTCCCTATTGTGTTGTGTGCTCTACAACATTATAAGCTTTGGATTTATAAGTTACTATCTATTTCAATATTTTTTCCAAATAAATCATTTAACTAGTGGATGTAATGGCATATACTACGAATAAGGCATTTGATTGTTTAACAAGTGTTAGAAAGGTGAGTAGTACGTTCTTTGACACATGGAAGATGCAATATCACCATAATAACATGTTCATTTCTACAACCTGATGCATGTAGCTATTACTGATTGATCTTAGAAATCCAGCTGTTCATAAGCTTATAATGCAGTTTATTACACATGAAGCAAAAAAATCTTTTGTGGTTTATAATGGTTCAGCAAAAAATCATAGTACTCCTTTCATACTTTGTAAAACTTCTCTAAGCTGATTCTGATTCCAGTCTTTTTCTTGACAATATCAGAAGTGCACCATGGCGAAGATCAAGCCAAAGGCGTTGCTGGCACAAAGCAAACAGAAGAAGGGCCCCACTCAAATCGGCCCAACTACGATAATCACCTACATCGTCCTTGGTGCCCTAGTTGTGTCTTCTGTTTATGCTGCTTACAAATACTTGCTGAGCAAAGGACCAGCAGGAGCAGATGGCGTTGTTGGGAACTAAGCCCAAGTATGTAGTTGATTTTGTTGTTGTATCATCCTGTTGGCTAATTTTGGTTATTACAATCCTGTGAATGGAACATAGACAGAATGTGTCATGTTACAGTTTCAGTTTTATCCCCTGGTACATTATATTAATTTCTATGTTATATTTCTTTCTTTGGCACGGATGGGTTTTTTTGGGACGATCTTGTTGGAATGGTATCCATGACAGCTGCTGTTGTTTCATTATTTGCTATGATAGTGTGATTTACAACCATGGCAGTGCTCTCTTTTGCCTCCCAGAATAAAAAATTGGGGGGCAAAACTGTTTCATACATAATATGTGCACTTTATGAGTTATTTGATGATTCTTGCATTGGTTATTATTCATAACCATGTCACTATTGAACAAAGAAGCAAAGAAAGCACATGAAAGTATATGCATAATACATGCATGGTACCACTGCAGGGCGGATCGGTCGGTTGTTGCGTTGTACTGCATTGTTTCTATCAGAAGAGCAGATGGATGTTTCGTTCTCTGTTCTGCTGTACCATCTGTTCGGAACACAATGGTCAAAGATTTCGTCCCCCCAGTGTACTGTAGAACAAGCACTGTAGCAGTCGAGAACGTTCATGCTTGTACGCATAGATCCTGATTAACCTGGAACGTGGCATTGCTATTGGGATACCTAGCTTGCAAGTGGTTGAAAGACATTACGACGACACTTTTAGCCTTTCCTTTTCTTCTCTTCGTGATGACAGGCTCAAAGCATATTTACCCACGGTTATGTTCAAAACCTGAAAGGGTGTTTTGTGGTGCTAAAAGCTTTTAGCAAAGTCATTTCCGGGACAAAAGCTCGTCAGCACGAACGGGCAGAGTGGCCACCACCTGTCCCCTCTCCCTAAAGGCAGTCCATACGAGTGCTGCCATTTGCGGGCAGCACAGCTCTCGTGCGATCAATGATAGATATCTTGTCTCGTGATTCCTCGTAGGCAATGGAGTGGTTCCATTCGTGTCCACACGCACTTGTGGAAACGGCATGCGCTGCGTCGAGCGATCCAATCTCCGGTGACTGGTTAGGGCATGATTGCCACTGTTCGAGGTTGCGATCGCGACTGTTCTTGCTTCCATGGCATGCTGCCAGCTAGACCAATGGTAGTGATGTTTGGTGCACCCAACTTACAGCAGAATGCGTTTCCTGAAAGTACCTTCACGCTGGTCTTTTGCGTGCTTTACGGGTCAGGATTTTTTACTGGGAAAAAGTTTTTAAATTCTACTCCTGTGTCGTAGCTCGGATCGTCCAGATTTGCATCTCTCCCTTCTCTCCCTTCGATTTCTTGAGTGGAAACCGTACTTGCAAAATTAACCTTGGTTTAGCGTGTTGGAATACATCACTATCGTCGTCGTAGGAATTTTTAAGACTCCAAAACTGTATTTAGAATTTCTGTGTGTTCAGATAAGGTGTCCAATCAGAGCAGCTCAAGGCACTTGCAATAAATGGGTTCTTTTGGATTATGGTTTATGGTTTTTGTATTTTGCTTGCTTGCGAAAGAGTGTGAAAAGAGACAATCGCATACAATTTTGACTAGTATAGTTGAAGTCCATAAATATCTACTATAATTGACTTATAAACTCTGTTTTAAAAAGACATATCATTTGAATACTAGTTACTATAACAAAAACCAAACCAAGCAACTCGTGCGTTGTTCAGTTTGTGGACGAATTTGTGAACTCGTGCAACAAAGACATATCATTTGAATACTAGTTTATATATATATAGGAAAAATACTTTTTACTCCCGGGTGTAATTACACCCACCTCTAATATACCACCTAAATAAATTTAAAATACTCCTTTATCATTTTAGGTATACTCGTATACTAATTATAAGATATTCTAATATGGACCATTTAAAAATTCAATCGAGTCCATAGTTTTAGCTTTTTATAAATATGCTTTATATATATATAAAAGGAGTATGTTGAAAAAATGTACATACCACCTCTGAAAAATTATTCATACCATCTATATAGTCTTAAATACTCCTATACTACATGTACATATTCCTATTACGAGATACTCCCTACGTTGTGAGATACGACATAGTGTAATTACACTGAGTAGAAAGAGGTTTATATATATATATATATATATATATATATATATATATATATATATATATATATATATATATATATATATATATATATATATATATATATATATATATATATATATATATATAAAAATACTTTTATGTAATTACACCCACTAATATACCACCTAAACAAACTTGAAATATTTATCATTTTAGGTATACTCATATACTAATTATAAGATACTCCAATGTGAATCACACGAAAAATTGCAAAAAGTCCATAGTTTTTAGCGTATTTTATAAATACCTTTATATACGTATATAAAAGGAGTATGTCTAAAAATATACATACCACATCTGAAAAATTATACATACTACCTATATAGTCTTAAATACTGTATACTACACGTACATACTCTCCGTTCACGCGAGATACTACCTATGTTGTGAGATACGACATAGGAGTAATTACACCGGGTAGAAAAGAAATATATATATATATATATATATATATATATATATATATATATATATATATATATATATATATATATATATATATATATATATATATAGATCTCAAATTGAACAATGAACATCAATTATTACACATTTTAGACATGATGAACAGTTAAAAATTATTGGTATGGATCTGGCTTTCCATCCACACCTATGACTTAAATGAAGGATAATTTAATGCATAAATACTATGGCTACTACATCCAATAGATGCTCCTCCAATGGCATGTCATCATAGACCATAGAGGCTATGCTAAGATTTTTTTTGCTTCATGCAAGATATCTCACATCATTTGCTCACAAACAAATAAACAATATAAATGAACAAGCATATGTTTTTTGGGATAAAACTTAGATACCATGCTTATTAAGGCGTCGCTTAGGCGACGCTTAAGCATCACCTAAGCGGTAAGGCGCCCCCGGCCGGCAAGGCGTCGCCACCGCCTTGCCCTGCGCATGTATGGCGTCCGCCTCAGCACCAAGGCGTCGGGAAGGCTTAAGGCGACGCCATACGCATGGAGGTGACGGCCGCGCCAAAATAAAGAAGTAAACTGGATTACCCGAGCGAACCCTAGGCAGTGGGCCGGTGGCTAAACCAGAGAAGAGAGAAGACATCTCGAGAAAGAAACCCTAGGCGGCGAACGGGCGAAGTACCTGGAACCTTGGCGGCGGCCAACGGCGCCTCTATCTGGCCGCTCCGGTCTCTCAACGGCGCCTCCATCTGGCCGCTCCAGCCTCCATCTCGCAGATCCTGTCTCGGCGGCGCTTCCATCTCGTAGATCCCGACATCGTGTGTCCCATCTCGGCGGCGCCTCCCTCCCTGTCACCCAGTAAGGTACTCCCCCTCCTCCCTCCCCCTCCTCTCCAATCGCCCAGCAGCAGCGCTGGCGCCAGGGAGGCGCGGATCTGGTCCGCGTCTCTCCGTCGCCGCCGCCGCCGCCTGGTTGGGAGGGAGGGGGGAGGAGGAGAGGGTCGCCGCCGCCGCTGCATTTGTTCGGACGGAGGGGGAGCGAGCGAGCGAGGCGGAGCGAGCAGAGCGAGAGAGTGGAGTGGAGGCGGAGCGAGCGAAGCGAGCGAGTGGAGTGGCCGAGCAAGATTTTTATTTCGTTTGCAGTCGCAGCTCACTTCGCTGTCGGCTGCTGCCGCTGTTCGCTTCGCTATTTGGTTGTCGCTACTCGCTCTGTGCACTGTGCTGCTCGCTGGCTCATTTAACTACAGTGCTTACTACTCAGTTAACTATCATTTACTCAATTAATTATAACATAATTTATATCTATTACATTTATAACAATCTATATGTTGAAATTTGCAAAGAAATAAGAGGGATGGATGCTATATAGGAGTAGAGCAATTGGAATGGGGGATAAGTGTAACATAGGCTCAAGAATTGACAACAACAAGGTACATATATGTTGCTAAAATGCTCATTTTATTTGTTGCCTCTTAGCGCCTTAAGATGTATAAGGTGTCACCTCGTCTCGCGCCTTACCGCTTAAAAGGTGTGAGGGGGGTGGGTCGCCTCGCCTCGCCTTACCGCCTTAATAACCTTGTTAGATACTGCAAGATAAAATGACAAAACTTGGAAAAACTTAACTCAGCAAGAAAATATGCTACATGATTTATTTTTTCATTACAGTTGAGCGTGCTTCCATTGATATTTAGCAAACCAAACATCAATAAAAATTTTGTAGGCACACTGTCTCTTTTTCTTCATTCTGGTCACATATTATCTTGCTGAGCTGAGTTTGGCACAAATTGTTAAGTGCTACAAAAGCATTCTTGTAGATTGTGATAAAATTTCATGTACTCAAATTGTGCACAGATGTTTAGTGCTACAAAGGATGTGGATACTACCTTTTGAAGAAAGATTATCAAGAGTCCTACTAGTCTTCGAGGCAAACCTTTGAAAGGCACGACTGCAAAATAAGAGATATTTCACATCGAGGATCAACAACACTACAACAGAGTAATAATTAGTAAAAACTTACTTCACAACAAGTAATGAAATGGCACTCTTTTCGAATGTCTAGCTGATAAGCATGTCTTTTTTCTTTGCAACGTATGGAGGGAGCATTCGTGTTAAAATTCTCAGCTATAGAAATATATAACGAAGTTGTAAAGGATCTTCTTAGTCCAGAAAACACTTCTCTTAGACTTTGGGATGATGTAGAGGTCAAAACAACTCCTACTTGTTTTTTTAAAAAAATATTTGTTGTGCCCTGCATTAGTAGTGCTTTGGTGTTGCTCACTGTACAGAAGGGGACCTATGTAGAGAAGTGTTAGGGAAAGAAGAGACATGTGGCTATTTGGATAACCAACTTGTTATGATCTTAATATGTGGCTTTTTCGTGGATCCTAATATCCTATATGGGCTCCAAGGGAAAAGCAGCTACCCAAGATGTAGTGTGGTATTTGTGAAACCCATAGGAAATTTAAAAAAGGATGGTTGTTTTTAAAGAAAAGTAGGTTGCCAGCAATATAATAGCCAGCATTTTTTTTTGAAAGAGAAGTAGATGTGAGTGCATTATGTAAATCCTAAAAAGTTAGGTTTCTTTCAAATCTACACATATAAATATATAGCCACCTTTTGACATTATCTATCCACTAAGAAGGTCAACCAACTAAGAAGGTAAGTCAGCCTAAGAATTTGAATATCATTTATTCAATTGTAATGTGCACAAAGTGCAAAAAGCTGCTACATACTATATATACTGATCAATTGATATGCGTAAAATGGACTGAAAAACACCATATAAAATGTGACAGTGACAACCAATACTTTGACAATTAACATGAACATAAAGCAAAAGAAGGTTGTGCATATGTATGACATCACTTCATTATGAACCAAAATAGAACTTGTTGTGAAAGTGATTATGTCGAAGGATGATGCTACTTAAATATAAGTATTGATGCCAGAGAGCAGTTTACCATTCCTGAGCAATAAAAAGGTAAAATGCCATTTTCAATATATCCAAACTGCAACCATGTACAATACACGTAAAGGTTCCATGCTACAAACCTTACATCTAAAATTAGACAAAATAACACACACACACACACACACACATGTTCATAGTACATGTATTTAGTGTTGCACTATCATTTTATCAAGATGAAGTGTAAAGCTAGTGTCTGAAGCTTTTTATCCATGAGTCAATTATTATAATAAGTTAATGACATTACAACACCTTATTACCAATCTAGTAGTCAATACAAATGTGCACATTAAATCTGAATAGAAAAATTAGGTGATTGAAGGCTTGGAACGTACTTCAGTTGAGAAGCAGATCAAAGTGACGAGGGACTTTGTTTCAAGGAGGTGGCTTACCACAGAGAGACATATACTGAATGCCCTCTATATATAGAGAAAGCAAATAAATAAAAAATGAAATCCAATCTACACAGCCGAATTTGCATTAGGGGAGAATAAAATATGCAACAATTGACCAACCTAAGCGCACATACCTCAAAGATTATGCTTTGGTAGCTTTGGCAAGAGCCATAATCAGTGAGAAAATATGCTTAGGCATGCGTAGGCCTGCCTGCCTATGGCCCTAGCCTGCGCTCCCCTGTGAGAACCCTCAAAATTAAGTAACCAACAATACACTATTAAGGATGCAATCAATACTAAATAACAATATTCACAGATAATAAAATTCCATTCACATGCACAAAACAAATGAATATATATATATATATATATATATATATATATATATATATATATATATATATATATATATATATATATATATATATATATATGTATATATATATATATATATATATATATATGTATATATATATATATATATGTATGTATGTATGTATGTATGTATGTATGTATGTATGTATGTATATATATGTATGTATATATATATATGTATATGTATGTATGTATATATATATATATATGTATGTATGTATGTATGTATATATATATATGTATGTATGTATGTATGTATATATATATATATATGTATGTATGTATGTATATATATATATATATATATGTATATATATATATATATATATATATATATATATATATATATATATATATATGTATGTATGTATATATATATATATATATATATATATATATATATATATATATATATATATATATATATATATATATATATATATATATATATATATATATATATATATATATATATATATATATATATATATATATATATATATATATGTATGTATATGTATATATATATATATATATATATATGTATGTATGTATATATATATATATATATATATGTATATATATATATATATATATATATATATATATATATATATATATATGTATGTATGTATATATATATATATATGTATGTATGTATATATATGTATGTATGTATGTATGTATATGTATCAACAATCTGAATTACAAAAGAGACCCACTTATACAACGAACTTCATAAATAAACTCTTATACAAATTCTGTTGGACCGAAATGACGACAGAGGGGGGGTGAATGTCGACTTTTTAGAAATTCCCCCACTTAACAAAACTCCTCTCCGATAGCTATGAAAAACTATGAAGAGGAATACTCATGTCTTTTGGAACTCCTAAACACACACACGAGAAAGAAGCAATGAAGAAAATCCGCTCAAACAACATTTTCCAGAGGGGCCGGGATGAACATAGTTCAAAGGGAGGTCAAACCTCTCTTATAACGCCGGTCAGACCGCCCTTATAAGTCCGGTCAGACCACCCTTATAACACCGGCCAGACCGCCCCCCTTTTTCTGGCAACCCGAGAGCACTCTGAATTTTCTGAATTTTGAGTACTACTTCAGACCTTCAAGAATCAAGCCAAGCACTGGATTCCTTTCATTCTTTTTAGCCCAGAGCAACACTACCATATTCTAAATAGCAGAGAAAACTTGGGAAACAAAGAAATCAAATTGAAGGACTAGGATTTCAGAAATTTGCTAAGAACTTGAAAAGTACAGAGGCAAACCACAAACTTCAAAATATTCTCCAACCACTGATCCTTGGCTCATGAAACTTTGCAAGAATATAAGTAATAGCAAAGGGACCTACCATACCAGAAATTAGCTCAAACCATGAAGGAAATCAAGAGATTATTCCAAACCCTAGAAATATCCTGAAAAACTACAGGGAAGACACAAAAACACAAATTTCCCAATGATCTTAAAACCTTTGCTCATAAGATTTTGCAGATATGATAGCAATCACAAATGAACTTCTCAAACCAAAAATCAGCACATTTCTCAGAGGGAAACCAAATTTGCCTCAAACCCTAGAAACGAGAAATAAAGAACAGAGGAGCTCAAAAGGGGAAATCTGAGATTAAATGGAGTTGGCTCTTGGGATACCTGATCAAATGATCTTGGGGCATCATCCCAACCTAGAGCAACCCATTTTGGACAATCTCAGCAACAAACAACAAGGAATCAAGAAACTCAAAAATCACCAGAGAGGAACATCGAAGGAAAAACTGAACAGAGAGCACAATCTCAAACAAAAGCCATCTTTGATTGATTAAGATGAAAAGAGATGACACGATTACATATAGAGGAATGATTACAAGCTCTCAATCCATCCTCTCCCACTCTCAATCCTCAAGATCACCAAGAGCCTCACATGCTTCTTGGGAGGAACACAACACAGAGAGTTCACATGGAGAACATCGAAGGAGACACAGAGGGAACACTACTCTGCCTCCACCAACAACTCTCAATAACTAAAGCCTAAAGCCAAAGCAAACCCTAAAGCTCATTTTGACTAAAGGAAACCCTAAAAACTCTTGGAGTGCTCAAGTGGGCATGCAGCCCCTCCAACCTATTTATAGCCTACGGCTAACGGGTCTCCGCCCCGTTACGCCCGCTAAATCCAACGGAGCCCGCTCCCGCTTGTGCAGCCTTGCGAAATTCCCGATTCGCCCCTCCTGCACCTTCCGGGAAGCTTCCGCGCTCCTTGTCGTCCAAGACTCGCAACCACGTCGAATCTCCACCGTCTTCGACACATCCCAACCGTTCTGACCTCAACGCCACCTACGCCTAGTCCGGTCACCTCGTGTCTCACCACGGCTCCGCCTCGACGTCCTGCAGTCACACAAACAAGAAACACGTCACATAGCACCGCTCGATACATGAAAGCGTAAATAGCATAAGCACATCATACTTACTCATGACGAAGTCCAAACCTGTCGAATTTTTGAAATATGCAACCTAATCCCATACGACCAAGTTTGACCAAGTTCGACCGAGTCCATTTGCCCCACGCAACGACTCGACTTCGAACCACTCAAACCAAACTCGACTCACCTAAACAAATGTCAATTACTCATCACTCACATGTGGTCACCTCCACATGGTCCATCAAATTCTATTCTCCAAATTACAAGAATACATATTACAGCTCGATATTACAAATTTGGAGTCCATCTCAGACAACAAAAAGCGTACATACATCAGACCACATATTATCACAATCCTCAATTACCTGCACAAAACCGTTAGCCAAATTGCAGTTGCAAAACTGAAATGAAATAGGAAATATTTGCCGTCAGAAATTGGGTTATCATTCTTGCCCTTAGGCGAAGCGCGCATAGAGATACCAGGATTTGTTAGAGAAAAACTGGCACCATCTCGCGTAGGTAGATGTTCATCATCCGACAACTTACCTCCTTACCTGTGAAGCCGTATCAGAAATTACTCCTCCATAATGCATGAACAAAGCCACCAGCCATGCATGACTAATAGAGGACACGAGTCCACCATGCATGCACAGCCAGCAGAGAGCCCAAGCCACGTCTCACCTCATTGCCACAAGGCAGCAAGAGGCCAAGTCTTTGCCATACCAAAAAGAGAGTGCCATAGTAAAGAGCACCCGGCCAGAACAACACAAGCATTGCCATCCACCACCTCACAGCTCCAATGAGCCCTCAAGCTCACTGACTGCCACTGCCCAACTCTCTGCCCAAAAGAGAGGAGGCACATAAAGACAGTACAGACCATCAAACAACAGCACAAGACACCAATATCTTCAATCAATCCCATATAGCCACATTAATGCCCAAGAAGCTGCATTCCCCAGTTTAAACCTAGTGCCCAGACGGAGGCCAAGGAACCACAAGACCCGAAGGACGAGCACCAAGTACACTCGCCAGGAAGTACTCCCAGGAGCCAACCATACCACCAAGTACAAGGGCAAGACAGCCAAGAAAGCACAACCACCCCATTCCTTTGAGCCAACGGCACAAGTAAGGTAAGTCCTTGGAAAGCCCTTGCCTCTTAGATAAGCAAGTAACCATCATCTAGTAATCAGTAGAATGCAAGCAAGATAGACCCTTCACCACACTAGGTTAACCGAATTGGGTAGCCATCCAGTGCGCCCTTAAGGCCGAAGATAGGCATAAACCCTACCTGTCCAAATGCCGCAAGACACCACGGTTGCTCACCCAAAACCCACCGGACAGAGGCTTTAGCAACCGTCCATGAGCCCCTGGACATCGACAATTGCTCCCCCGGCGCAATGTCCATGCCCAGCTCCCACATGGTTGCTCACCAAAAAAAACCATCATCTCTACTAGTAATCACCATGGCATGCATATTCTACACTAATCAATAGGAATGCATAAGAGTAGGGAGTAGGGATAGAGAAGAAAAACCCGTTTAGACCGAAGGAGTAGTGCATGGCGTCGGTGGTTCATGGCCACCGTGGCACACTAGACCGGCGAGTAGCAGACGGGGCACGGACCAACAAAGGCCAAAGCCGAGAGGTGCGCCGGCAGCATGCCGTGGCGCACCGCCGTAAAGAGGGGAGTCGGCAGCGCCCAGATGCGTCGGTGAAGCCTCGGTTTCACCGAGGCGCATGCCCACCGTGGCAGATCCGGTGGCGGCAGCTCAAGGTATAGCGCCGGCCAACCCGAGACCCAACCGCAGCCCCAGTTCACCACAAATGGCCAAGAACACGATAAAAGAAAGGGGAGAAAAACCAGATCCAATCATCCAACACCACTCACCGAACCAAATCCATGGAGCTAGCAACCCAAATCAACCAAAAGAACCGACCGATTTGTAGATCGGCAGCAGGGATCTAGAAGGAAGGCAAATCCGAGTTTTTTCGGTGGCACCTACAGGAGGAGGTAGAGGGGAGCCGAAACCGGGCAGGAGGTCGGCGGCACCATGGCTGGCGGGGCCGGCGCGAGCGGAGTCCCCGCGAAGAGGAGAGGGGAATCAGGAGAGGAGGAGGTAGCCGAAAAGGGGATTAGGAAGAGGCTCGGGAGTAGCCGAGAGAGTGGGGTGGGGGTGAGGGGCCGAGGCGTTCGGCCGGGTCTCAAGACCCCGGCGCCGACCGGGCCATTCGGTTGGGTTGGGCCTGCTCGGGCCAGGAGGCCGAGTGGGCCAAATCCAAAAAAAAGAAGAAAAAAAGGGATTTACAAAAAGAGTCCAGCACAGAAATAACGAATAAAGTAAATAAACAGCAAGATAAAAATACCTGTGTATTATATCAATAAATCGTTAACAAAAACTTTCTGTAAATAACATTCGAAAATATAAAGCCTAGAGATTTAAAGGACCAAACCCTTAAATATATATTCAACAAGGGAATTGCTTCATTTGAGAATCTATAATTTGAAATTAAGAGTGGAATATTTCTATCTTAAAATAATGCAGGAGGGGATTTGGTTCCAGGAAAAGAGACCGTCCAGACAATCACTGAAATAGCTACTTCTCGGTCAGGCAAGTAAAGCAGGCCAACAAGCTTGCTGTGGTTCATGAAAATGTTTTGTTTTGATAGTTATTTCTAACTTTCTGAATGTTGCATTAAAAGTAATTTCTAAAGAAAAGGAAAATGGTCAGAAGTATGGATAACATGTTAAAAATGAAGAGAGAACAGAACCACTGGAGAATCAGTGGACTGTAAAGAGATTAATAGAGGATGGTAAAGGGTGCTCTGGATTGAGAGTTCAGAGGCAGGTGAGGCCCTTTACATATGGTTATTATATAAGGACTAGAAAACAATCCTCATTCTGAAATAAACCGTAAAATAGTATCAACCGTACTCCCGTGCTGAATGGGCGGAACATGTTACTCTCTTTTATTGCTATTACCTCCATGCTGGGTAAGTTATAACTTAGGAAGGGGACTCGGGCCGGTAAGAAAACCCGGGAGTCCCAAGTCGCTTATATTAGCGTATGTGGAGTGTCGAGTATTCAGAACCGCTCGACCAACGGCTTTATGGCCAGATGGAGATATAGTGATAAGAGTCGAGAAAACATTCTGTATTCTGAATTCGGGGTCGCATCAAAGGAAATGCGAATGACCAGTGTCCATAAGAATTTAGAATAATTATGGGTAAAGTGATACAAGTCTGTGCAGTACTAAAAAAATCATGAATTCATGCCAGTCTCTTGGAGAAGAGTCTATGGGGGAAAACACTGGTTTTCTCCTTTTCCAGAATGAATGATAGATATTTCATAAGTTAAAACATTGCCAAACTTTCAAAACTTATATTATGTCTTTTGGAAGATTGGATCAGGTATGATATAGGAAGAACTATGGAAAGATTGCATCATTATTTATAAACTTGCTGAGTACACTGTACTCACTCTTGCTATTAAATCTCCCCCTTTCAGAGCATTACACAGCAGGGGAATTTTTGGGTTTTGAAGAGGGCGGGCTTGAAAATGAGGACGCCTCGGGATATGAGGTTGCAGAGGATGACGAGATGGAGGCCGTATCTGACGGCTGGGAGGAATAGACAGTCCTTAGATTGTCATAACAGGACCGTCGGGTATCACATAATAGACAACCATGTATCTCCCACTGATGTAGTACTTAGTTATGTAATGGACCAGAATTATGGTAACCGTAAGAAACAATTAGGTGACTCGACCTTAAGTCATCTACGGGTTGTAATAAAGATTGTACTTTTAGTCTCTAATTATTGTTCTGCTGCAACTACTCTGATTGGCTTATTACTTGTCAAATGCGGTGTTCTACCGAAATGACAGGTAATAACCCGTTGACTAGTGTTATTACCCCATGGTAATGACACGGGTCGTCACATCCCCCTCCTAGATTGAGCACGCATGTAGAGGAGTAGACCTGCTGGCTATTGCTCTGTTAGATTTTGTGGCCTCCCTATTGATTTTGTGGCTTCCTAGAGGATTGGGAAGGAGTAAGGGGGGAGAGGGAGGGGAGAGCAGAGGATAGAGGAAAGTAAAGGGATGGTTGAACGTCGCCTCTTGAATCCACCAGGCGTCGTTGCTCGGGCTCTCGCCGCCGCATCACCCTCGCTCTTGCCATTGCCCGTGCTCTCATTATTGAGCGTTGCCTCCCAGATCCAATGGCTGCTGTCTACGAGCGTTCGTCTCTCAAATCCACCGACCGTTGTCTTCCAGATCCATCGATTGCTGTCGCCGATCACGCCTTTTGGATTCACTGACCTCTATCGCCGAGCGCCCTTCTTGTGGATCCATCGGTCGCTGTCGCTGAGTGTCTCGCCGCCTCACGGTTCCCACCTATCTGGCCACCGTCTTGAATTGAAATTGCTTCGTTGCACCGTTCGTGTAACGAAAAATCTAGGTTGGAGGGGCGAAGGGAGATGGGGTGGCGGCGGTGGGGAAATGCTTGGTGGCCAGCGAGGAAGGAAAGGTGAGATGGGGTGGTGGCAGTGAGGAGATGCCTAATGGGTCGCGAGGAGGGAGAGGGGAGATGAGGTGACGGATTAATGGGGTACGGCGATCTGCGAGGGAGAGAGAGCGTGGGAGAGAGATCTGGAGAAAATGAGGGAAGAGAATAACCGCAGGTGGAAGTGGAGAGAAGGGACAGTTAGATAGCTCGAGAGAGAGGGGACGTGCATCATACATATTGTTAAGATTTTTGTGTTAAGATCGAACGGCTGAGAAGAGATGAGGGAGAATACACCGATGACTACTAACTCACATTTTTAACGAGTAGAGATCTAACCAATAATTCATAATTAAAAAGCATAAGTCACAGCATAAAAGAACATTCCAAAGCTTAGGTACACCCTTGTATCTCTCACAGTAAGGAGATTGGGCCTGGCCGCTTGGTTACATCACCTGATTTCTCTCTGGATTTTTGCTACTGAGCTTACTGGGATTAACACATAGTATTACGCGGGAAAAATGTAAATGTCACGCAAAACTTTTTTTTAAAAAAAAAGTAGTGTAGTAAAACCAGTACCAAATTCTGATTTTACGTGTACATTTCGGTGATTTAACCGCCGAAAGAGTAAGAAGTATAGATGCAAAGGCGTATGTATACACGCACACGCCTATGTTAAGCCCGTTTATCCTATGCCAACAACATCATTGGAATCATCTCAATCATGCTGAGCGTGTCAATGTCTCCCAACTTAAATCATTTTGTGCCATTCGGTTGGTAGTAGTATGGTCTAACACGAACCCGACCACGAATTATACAGTAGAACACCTTGAACAGACATGCAGAATATACCTTCTCCAAGAATGAGCTTAGGATCCCCAGTTCCCCACCCCTCGTTGCCAGATCGATGACAAGGGTACACCGCAGATGTAACAAATCTTCATGCGTGCACCGGATACAACGCAAGTAAGATCGAGCACCCCTAAAAGAAGAGGAAACGGCAAGAATCTTCGTAGGCACCGGATGGTACGCAAGTTAAGATGAGCATCCCTGGAAAGAAAGCAACAGCATGATGCGCTCGGCAGTCGTGATCAACCATGATTCGCATGCAAAATCGCAGCATGATCAGTATGGAACGAACGGGACAGGCAAACAGGCGCTATAATGCCTTCCCCAGTTCCACCGAATGCGTATTCAGACTGAGTACCGATATGGTCTCCCAAATGAAAACCACAGAAATGATGAAGCAATACTACTGCTTACTGCTTTGCGAATTGTGCATTGTTTTTTTTCAGGGGAGTATATGTACACCCTAGAAGTTACTGATAAATGTGGCATGTTACGATGGGCAACATTACCTTTCTATTTGGCACAACAGATCGGCGCATTCAACAGTACAAAATCCTTTTATTGACGTCGAAAATGTTCATCTAGCTCAGAATTCGGGAACACCAAAGTTGCTGCCGTTTTCAAATTGGTCCAAATTTCACAAATACAGCCAGAGATTGCGCAAATGCTAACCAAGTTCTACATTTTCAATATCACAACAGCTTAACTCCAGCTTCTCTGACAGTGTCTATAACAGCCTTGACTTTCCCGTGGTACTTCTGTTCTCTCTTCATGTGGATGGACACAGCAGGTATCCCCTTGAGCAGTAGGCGCTCACCAAGCAACTTCCCAATCTTTGCAGCAGCGGCGACGTCGCGAGTGGACTCCATATTCGGTCTCAGCAGCTTCTCCTGTGAGCTTGCAGAACATGCAACTGTTGCCGTTGGAGTATGAATGACCTGAGCGGATACATACTTGTTTGAGAAATGCATCCTCAACAGGTAGGGCTTGAGAAAACGGGTGACTCTAGCTGCCCTTTCTGGTGGAGGGATCACCATAGTTTCTGGTTTCTCTGCTGCATGTTGTCAAGCAAAAAGTAGTTGGTTCACAACATAAATACATTTCCTTTACCCAATGAGTACATTCTGGACAGAAGAAAGCAATACAACAGTGTGCAAACGAGTTTTGAATCATTAGCAGTGAATGTTCAAAACCAGGACACAAAAATTAACATGAAATTCGGTATTTAGGCAAATGTTAAATGAGGTATAGATAAGTTTTCACTACTGACACTGACAAGAGAGACAATGCATGACAAAATTATGAGCTTAAAGAAGAGAAAGAAATTAATATCGAATATAGAATATAACCTAAGTAGTTGATTGCGAAGTAGATGAAATGATATTGGAACTAGTAATTGGCTTTACAACTTCACCATTGTGACAAGGAGTCAATACTAGGAAACACTTTTGACCCTTTGCTTATACGGGCTAGCTAACGAGTCCTGACCTGTACAGCTGCCGTTCCACTTCAAGTGAGTGAATAAACCATCTATGAGACCTACTTGATTATGCAATTGGTTGAACATATTGCAACAACAGTAACTTAATTGGAATACAGAAGGTTAGCAAATGCAGCTACCTACCTAGGTGCAGAATATTTAGGGCCAAACCAACAAACCAAAGGCAGATTTCAGCCAGTTCAGAAAATGGAGGAAGCTTAATCCCAGTGTGTTTTCGGCATGGAAGGACAGTTTGATACTGGTCAACTTCAGCAAGATGAAAAGGATATTAGGCCTTGAAATCCAGATCTTGTCTCTGTATGCATGAGACGGATAAAGAGTAATTTGTCCCCGAAAAAAACTTCAACTTACACTTTTCACAGGATTTCTGTACACTGAAGCAGAACCCAGAACTAGGAAGCACTGTAATTTAGTGAGCTCAGGCTATCATATGCCCCAACACTCCTAATCCCCTATACAAATCAGTACCAGATGACAGGCTATATGTTTCAGGGCCTGTTCTTTTCGGCTGCGGCTTATAGCTTTTGGTTTAAAATTTTGAATTTTAGCTATTTGCGACAGAGATTACGGAGAAGGAGATATCTGCTTGCGATTTTTGTTGATACAGATGTTAGGCTTTCAATATGTACTACAATTAACTTGTAGATACTGTGTTGAGAAAATACTCCACTTAAAAGTTAGGTACTGTAGCAAAAACCAAAAACCGCTAGCTTCGGAGGAAAAGAACAGGCCCTCAGTTTATCAGTATACATGGCATGCCACCAATTCCTGCTCAAGAATTGTCTATTGAAAGAGCGGTAGTTCAGTATGCAGGAAACTGAATCAAGCATATCCTTCCCGGCAGTTCCTAAAACCTAAATATAGCATACATCAATAGTTACCTTTCAGTCAAACAAAGAACTCCTACATGCATTCAATTAACAAGTACAGAGAGGCAATCAAATACTGATTGAACCCACAGAATGGAGAAATGTTTCAATATGACTTGAGCTTTCCAACCCAGAATATTATAGTTAAAATCTGATGGTATTTCAATGTAGGTAGTATTAAATATCTTTGCTTGATCTTACAAATCATCAATAAGATAGTTCAGATGTTAGATAGCATTGAAATCAATAATTTTCCTTAATAATTTTCCAAAGAAAAGATATAGTGTCAATCAGTTGTGTTGATTTTTCAAAGAGCCTTTTTGATAGTTGATAATGTATTTGCAATGCAATATCATTATACCCTTTTCGGTCTACAGTTGCTATAAAATGTCGCTGGTTATACTTTCAGAAACTTAACTCTTGTGTACATGTCTCCAAACCTCCAAGCAAAAGCTAACCACATAAATATCCATATTAAGGAAAATTATTGATTTCAATGCTATCTAACATCTGAACTATCTTATTGATGATTTGTAAGATCAAGCAAAGATATTAATACTACCTACATTGAAATACCATCAGATTTTAACTATAATATTCTGGGTTGGAAAGCAAATGGGATTGTCCTGTAGATAGACACATTTAATTAATCACTTGGAAATAATCGTCCAGATCATCCACTTTCATTTCTCCCAATGGTGGCAGAACCCAACTGGTGAGGACGAGGGGACACCAATTTCACCGAAGGTTCTAGGATCCTAGGTGAGGGGAAGTGGTAGATCACCACACGGATTCATCCTCCCACCGCAGTCAAAGTGAGAGAGATGGTGGCGGTGCCCTACCGCTGCGGGGAGCGACGCAGAGGAGGGGGCGGGGGCGCTCATCCTCGCGGCGGCGATGTCCCTCCCTCCCCGACCCCAACGCCCTCGTCGACGTCACCGGCGGTGGCTCGGGAGGGGATCTAGCCAGCGACCCACGGATCCAAGCCGCGGTGGCGCTAGTGCCGTTGCTAGCGGCGACGATCTCGCCGTCGTCGGCCGTGGCCGGCGAGGCGAGGAGAGAGAGGTGGGGCGGGAGAGCGGAGGAGGTGGAGCGGCGGCGCGGGCGTGTGCAGCACGGGACGCCGGTGCGAAGCGGCGGGCTGGGCGCAGGCGCCACGCGCAGCGCGGGCGCGGCGCCCAGAGCCAGGAGACCACGGGAAGGGGAGGAGAGGAAAGGTACCTGGAGGTCCACGCCGCCGCCGCCGTCGCAGGTTGTTCTGTCGCTTCCGCCGCCGTCGCAAGTGCACGGGATGGGTTTAGGGTTTGCTCGCAGCTGCACGCCGCTAAAAAAAGCATCTATATGTTTGCACGGGATGAGTAAGGGGCAAAACCGTCTTTTCGCGTCTAGTGTCACGCAGGATTAGGGATGGCAATCGGGCGCGGTGGGTACGGGTAGTGCTCGCCCATACCCGTACCCGCGACCCCATTTTTCGCCCACGGACATACCCGTACCCGCCCACGGGTAAAAAACCCCGCCCGTACCCGTCCCCGCGGGCATACCCGTTTACCCGCGAACTGAGTACATCACATATTCACATTCAAACATCACCAATGCATCATAAATTCACATATTCAACATCTACAATGGAAGTACAAATTGACATGGTTCCTAACTGGACAGTCTTTCTTTGTTTTTTCATGTGGTGGACACATTTAATCATTGCCAGCAACAAATCTGCTTGGTCCCATAGCTTATTCAGTCTAGCAGTTAGGATTAGTGTGTTAATATCAATATTATGGCATGTAAGAACTTCACAAAGGATTCTGATAAAGCTTTATTGTAAGTTACAGCTAACTGAACCAACCATCAAGCTTTCAAGTTTCAGTTTTTAAAACAACCATTACAGATGTGTGACATACTGTTTTCTCAATTATGCCTGAGGCTTCCATCCACAAATGTGATGCATCTGGGGGCCTTCAATCCCTTGGTCAACTTTTTCGTGATGCACAAATGTGATGCATACTGTTTTCTCAATTATGTCAGAACATTGAGAGCCATTTGGAAACCCTTGCATCACACCAAAATGTAGGGAACAAGGATCTTTGCAGGAATGAGACGTTGCAAGATATAAGCACAAATCAATCTACCCAATCTACTCATATAGCCATCTATCGTTGCAGGAATGAGAAGACTATGAGACGGCCGGATCTAATGAAACTCCACTCTATTAAGCCGACCGCTAATGAAACTCTCGGCGATGAGTAAGAAAGGAGGGAGGACCGGAGGAGGCTCACCTGAGTTTTGCCGACGGCGGAGAGGGGTGGCAGTAGCGGCGGAGAGGGGCGACAGGCGATGAGTCGGCCAGATCTGGACGACAGGCGGCTGGATCTGGTCGGTGGAGAAAGAGGCGGCCGGATCTGGTCGGTGGAGGAGCGGCGGAACGAGGGGCGGCGAGGGGTGGCGAGGAGCGACGAGGGGGCGGGGAGGGGCGCCGAGGAGCGGCGAGGAGCGGCGGAACGAGAGCGGCGAGGGGCGGCGAGGGGGCGGCGGACCGAGGGGCGGCAAGGATGGGAGATTCGGTGTGTCGGCGAGGAGGAGAGGCGGCGGGTGGGAGGTTTCGGGGGAATGGTCGATTGGAGGCTTAGGGCCTGTTTGGTTGCTGCATCAGCTCATGCACCTATATAGGTATGGCTAGGTGAGAGGTAAGCTCTCACCGCAGCACGAGCTCACCGCTCCAGCATTTTTTGCATCCACTCATGCAGGCTCTCACCCCGATGCAGCCAACCAAACACCATCTCCCGCATAAGCGGATGCGAGCTACCCGATGCAGTAACCAAACAGCACTTAAGCCGACCCGGAGGACCGCTTAGGGTGAAACGAGCCGAGCCGGCTCGAGCGAGCTCGCCGAGCTCGGCCAAAGACGCGGCTCGGCTCGGCTTTTGGAAACGAGTCGCGCGGAGGCTTGGCTCGGCTCGATTGCGGCTGAGCTACCGCGAGCCCGACCGAGCCAAAAGGGTTGCCGCCGCCGACCGAGCCAAAATGGCTCGCAGATGCCCGAACGAGCCATTTTGGCTCACGATCGCCCGAACGAGCCATTTTGGCTCGCGCCACGATACCCATCACAGATTCACACAGAGCGGAGCAAAGACAAACAGTAAATAAATAATAGTGCATTTGGATGTAATATTAATAGCATATCGATTTAATACTTGAATGACTTTTAACAAATGATATAACGATCTTGTGTGGTTTGAATGAGCCAAAATGGCTTGAATGAGCCCAAACGAGCCAAATGGCTTGAATGAGCCCAAACGAGCCATTTTTGGCTTGAATGAGCCCAAACGAGCCATTTTGGCTTGAACTTCAAGCAATCGCAGCAGCGAGCAAACAGAGAGCATTCACGCTTCACGAGGAGCATTCAGCCATTCGCGAGCACCCCGTGGAGATGGAGGCCGCAGAGGCTTGATGGCGCGCCCTACGTAGCCGGCCGGTGGCGGTGACGCAAGCGCTGGGAAGATGCCGCCACCATGGGAAAGACGCCGCCGCCGCCGCGAGACAGGTGAGAGGAGGCGGCGATGGCGGTGGGGGGCTACGGTTAGGGGTTTGGGGTGGGAGTGGGAGCGGAGCCGGAGGAGGCGGTGGGGAGGAGGCGAGGCCGAGCCGTGGAGGTGGCGGGAGGCCACGCGCTCGAGGCGGGTCATGGCGGCGGCGAGGATGGGGAGAGGGAATTGAGGTGGGAGGAGGTGAGATTCCGCGACGATGGGAATCTGGGATTGATGAAGTAGGAGGCGGCAGCACCGTGCGGGAGTCGCAGGACCGCAGGAGTGGGTGGGAGATGGACGGAGATGCGAGCCAAATAGCTCGTGGTGGCTGCTCACGAGCGCTCGAGCTCGGCTCGTTTTTTTCATGAGCTAGAAAGCAGGCTTGGCTCGGCTCGAAATTTAATGAGCTCGAGCCGAGCCACGAGCCTCAAGCTATTTTTCCACCCCTAGGACCGCCCGAGATTTGGAGGCGTGGACCCGTGGTGGAGATGCTAGGGTTTACTGGTTTAGGAGGGCCTACTCGTCAGTCCATTTCACGGGTAAACGGGTGAGACAGGTACGGGTAGAGCTAACCCGTACTCGTGCCCGTTTCCCCGATGGGCAGAAATTTTCTCCCATTTCTCTACCCGTGGTAAAAAATTCATTCCATACTCAACTCCATTAGGGTATTTACCCACGGGTACACGGGTAAACGGGCACAATTGCTATCCCTACGCAGGATGCTGGCATGGCAGTGACATGGTAATGATTTGGCGTCTCGTGGGTTTGAAAGTGGTGATTCATCAGTCAAGCACATCTTAAAAGTGGTAAAATGTTAATTGTAAGGAAGAAAGTGACATTTGAATAGGCGACATTTTAGAGTGGCAAATAGTTAAATTTCCCAGAGAGAAAATTGATATTATGCCACTCCTTTGGAGTGGCTTCGATAAAATGCCACCATGTAGATGGCAATTGTTAAAATGCCACCTAATACATGAATTACTCTATGATTTGCCCTTTTTGGGGTTTTAGCCCCTTTTTTCGTTTTTTTGTTTTTTTCACCGAAATTCTATAAAAAATGACCATAGTACCCTTCTGAATTCCACCTACAGGGTGAGATCCATCTCAATCTCTGCGTTTTCACAGCAGACCGAACGCTGCGAAGGAGGAGACTCGCAGCGCAGCGCGCTCCGGCCGTGGCCGCCGCAGACGGACGCCGCTGCCGCCGCCGGCAAGGCCCGCCGCCTCCCGCGCCGCCTGCCGCGCGCCGCTGCACGCGCACGGCTTCTCGCGCCGCCGCCGCGCGCGCCGCCGCCGCCGCCTAGGCCGCGCCAGGTGCCGCCGCCGCTTCGCCAGGAGGACCCGCCCGCCGCCGAGGAAGACCCGCCGCCGAGACTCGTGCGCGCCGCCGCACGGGTTCTGCGCCCGCAAGGTAAGGTTCTGAATTTTTAGTCTTTTTCATTCCCTTTGGTACCGATTAATTGCATGAAATCCTAATTATGTAGACAATTGGGAGGAGAGAAGTGGTTGAAACGAATTGACACCATGAGCAAGGACGTGTCCTCGTGGTAAAATCTTCGACCGATATGAGCACATTGTGGTTGCATCGAGTTAGATGGAGCTAACTCGTTTTTGTTGGTTCAATTCGTTTAGGTCGGATTCAGAACAACGGTCTAGAGTAGATGATAAATTGGTTGATTATGCGACAAGTTCAGATTCAGCGGTTTCAGTTGTAGATAAAGAACATCTAGATAGTTGTACAAGTGCACCTTTATTTATTGAGTATGGATCCATTTGAAGCGGCGATTCAATTGAGCCCAATTCACAGCTAGTTCAAATTGATTGGGATAACTTGGAGATCGAGCAAACACAAGATGATGAGGGAAGGATTTAGGTCATGAGTGATGACCAATTGTTTGCTCTTTTAGGCTTGAGGGATGAAGATGAAAGTGCAAAGAACTCAACGCAAGTTGATAGATCAAATAGTGCTATTGAAACAAGTGGTCCTGCGGTTATTGAGGGCAATCAAGGTGCAGCTCTTCCCGTTGATGATGCAACACGGTGAACTTGTGATAAGTTATGACAAGAATAACCCTTGTATGGATCTTGGCGATAAGTACCCATCAATGAAGGATTTTAGGTTGGTCGTGAGACAGGTTTGCAATTAACAAGGAGTTTGATCTTGATATAGTGAAATCGACCAAAGCGCATTTAGGTAAAATGTGGAGTTGAGGGGTGTCCGTGGAGTCTTGTTGGGCGTAGGCAGAGCGATAAAACTATAATGGTACTAACCTAATATATACTCTTGACATTATGTAATGGTACTATATGTAGGGTATAATGGTTCTAATTGATTTTATTTATTTGGTATTGCAGTCACAGCTTCATAATGAAGACCATAATTGTACGTCTACTATGAGGATAAAGACAACTACAAACTTCAGAGGCTGGGTTCTTGACAAGGCTATTGATATCCTCAAGACCACCCCTAACATGGGTGCCAAAGAGTTGCAGAAAAGGTTACAGGATGATCACAAGGTAACAATCGGTTATGATACAGCTTGGCATGGTAGGGAGAGAGCTTTGAAAGAATTGTATGGATGTTGGGAAGAAAGTTTCCAAATGTTGTATAGGTAGAAGGAAGAGGTTCTTAAGAGATCACCTGGTAGTGTTGTGAAAATTGACATCAAAGTAGTTGATGGGAGGGCATACTTTTATAGGTTTTTCTGTGCACTTAGACCTTGCATTGAGGGGTTTGTGGATGGTTGTAGACCATACCTTAGTGTAGATTCCACTGCACTAAATGGTAGGTGGAATGGACATTTAGCTGCAGCTACATCAATAGATGGGTGTTGTGGTTACAGACCAAACAGAGAGAGAGATGGTAGTGGAGAGTGAGGGAGATGAGTAATGGCTTGGGTCTTCCCCATGGTCTGTATTCCATATATATACATGGGGAGTGTTTTTACAATTATACCCTTACATTTGAGTATCCCCTCCAGGGGCACTTATGTCGTTACACATGGCCTATTCTGGACCTTATAACCTTCTACCGTGCCCGCTGGTTTAGGTGGGGCCACCCTACAACAGAGCCTCTCATGGTGAAGGGCTTCACAGGCCAAAGCCATGTTGCCGAGTCCTTTGGCCCTCCGTCCTCGCGCTCTGTGAACTCTCTCCGAATCTTGCGAGCTTTGGTGCGCGCGGGTCCGGGCCGAGGTCAGTAGCCGGGCCGATGGGTGGATTGCGCTTGAGGTAGACGCGCGCGCGCGCCCGCCCCTACCCCTCGAGCGGGTGGCGCGAGCCGCGCCACCGGCGAACCGCGCGCTCCGTCCCTACCTTCGAACGGGTGGCGCGAGCCGGCGCCCGGCCGGCGATGCGCGACGTGCTCGCCCCGCCTTTGAACGGGTGGCGCGAGCCGGCGCCAGCCGGCGCGTTGGGGCGCGGCGCCGCACGGTAAGCGTGGCGGGCCTGAGCCCACATATGCCTTAAGTGATAAGGGACGCGCCGCGACGCTTTTTTCTTCGGCCGCCCGTGGCGAAGCATGCTTGGCGCGCGGGCCTTGAGGCGCCGTGACCATGAATGTAACGACGGATTTCGGCGGTTGGACTTCCGCCGGTTGGACTCCTGCCGATTGGACTTCGCCGGTTGGCTCCTGGCGATGGGGTATATATACTACCGGTGCGGCGTTGTTCCTGCATGTATTTTGATAGAAGCTGCTCCCCTAAAATGGGCCCCTTCCGTGCATCAACATTCCTTAGCGACGCTGAGCGGCTTGAGGGATGTTGATGTACAGACGGAGGTCCATTTTTCTCGGGAGCTTGGTTAGCGTCTGTTATGGGTGACCAATGGCGCTTCCTGCCCTCGTGTTGCGTTTCTGCATACGATGGAAAGGTTTGCCCGGTTCTTTTTAACAGACCTACCTTCAGTCGGTGTTCCTGATGGAGCCCACCCGCATCACTTTGAAAAAATGCTGATGCACTGTAGATGGCCTGTTAAGGAGAACGAGGCAGACTTTGCGGGACATGACCCTCGCCTTTGCCGTTCGTGCACGCGGGTCCGTTTCTCGAAGTCAAGGTCCAGGCCGAAGCCGCGGCCAAGCTGGTGCGGCGATCGAGAAGACGGCCTCCTACGCGCGCGCGCCATCCTCGTATGAAGATGGCAGGTTTGACTGTTCGTGAGACGATATGCTTGAGCTCATCTCAGATCCGCCCGTACAATCGGGGCCATCGTCAAGGAACATTGATGTATTGAAGCTTATCTCAGATATGAGAACTCGCAAAGCTCGCCGCACTTTGGCCGCTGCGCTCCCAAAACATGGAAAGCCTGAGGCTCAATCTCGATGGTTTAGGTCATGTCGAGGCGCGAGCCGCGCCCGCCGGTAGACGCGCGCGCTCCGCCCCTACCCTTCGAACGGGTGGTAGCGAGCCGGCGCCAGGCGAAGTGACGCGTCGCGCCCGCCCCTACCCTTAGAAAGGGTGGCGGCGAGCCGCACCTAGGCAAAGTAGATGCACGCGCCCAGTCCCTACCATTCGAAAGGGTGGCAGTGGGCCGCGCCAGTCGGTAGACGCGCGCGCTCCGTCCTTTACCTTCGAAAGGGTGGCGGGGCCGGCGCCTGGTCGGTAGACGCGCACGCCCGCCCCTACCGCTCGAGCGGGTGGCGCTGAGCCGGGCGCCAGCCGAGGTAGACGCGCGCCCGTCCCCTACCCTTCGAGCGGTGGCGCGAGCCGGCGCCAGCCGAGGTAGACGCGCGCCCGTCCCCTACCTTCGAAGGGTGGCGGCGAGCCGGGCGCCTGGTCGACGTGACGCGCGCGCGCTCCGTCCCCTACCCTCGAGCGGGTGTCGCGAGCCGCGCCTAGCCGGTAGATGCGCGCTCGCCCCTACCCTTCGAAAGGGTGGCAGCGAGCCGCGCCAGGCGGCAGACGCGCGCGCCCGCCCCTACCCTTCGAATGGGTGGCGGCGAGCCGGGCGCCAGGCGGTAGACGCGCGCCCGCCCCTACCCTTCGAGCGGGTGGCGCGGAGCCGGCGCCAGGCGGCAGACATGCCCGCTCCGTCCCCTACCTTCGAATGGGTGGCGATGGAGCCGGCGACCAAGATCGCGAACACCGCCACGCATGCGATGATTGAGATCTCACGATGCGGTCTGCGCCGTAAGGTTCTCGAATCACGCCGCCTCGGCTCGCGGGTTAGGTTGCCGTCTCGCGCGACCGCCTCGCGCCGTATAGGGCATACGCGCTTATAATCGTGCGCGGCGGATGTGGATTTTGCGTGCTCGCGGCTGCTCGCCTCTTCCCTAGGGAAGAGGGACACGGGGCGGGCGATAAATTGCGCGGCGTCAAAGCTGTTGTGATCCCATGGCCCATTAGTGCGCTTTTAATGGTGGCTGGAGTCGTGGACGCATGGCCTTCAGCTACTTCGTGCGGGGGTTGGCACGCGGCGGGAGGCCACTGGAGTGTCGTGCTGTGACGGTCCTTGGCGCTGTGGTCGTGGCCTTATGGGGGATTGTGCGGGACGGGCCTTTGTACGACTGCGGTCGCGTCCCATACGCGGACCATCGCGACGCTTCGGTGTTGGGGCGAGGTGGCTTGAAGTAGCCCTCGTGACCGCGCTCCCGCAGTTGTACGCCCCCTTCTTGCTTGCATCGCTTTCCATACTCCCGTGGTATTCTTCGCCGCTGCACTCTTCCAGGAGAAGCAATGGCATCTGATGGCAAGCGTGGTCAGGCGGCTAGTGCCTGCGGCATTCGCTGGCGATCTTCGCCGCTAGAGGTGAAATACTCGCTCAAGGAACGCGACCCGGCGGTGGCGGACAAATGGTGGCTGGCACCGAAGAAGGAAGGCGCGTTCTCCGGCGAGCTGGGCCCCTCGCTCGTGACCGAGAAGACAATCCAAGCGCTGCTGCGCGCGGGGAAGCTATCCGAGCGCCAGGCGGTACAATTGCCCACCGCCGATGAGACGAAACCACGCCCCGAGAGGTCGGAGGTGGTCGTATTCGTCGCCTTTTTTGACGCGGGGCTCCGCATCCCGGCGGCGGCGATTGTGGGCGACGTGCTGCGGACCTTCGGGCTGGAGCTGGCGCAACTAACTCCGAACGCCGTGGCTCGGCTCGCGGTGTACAGTTGGGCCTTGCGCTCGGTAGCGTGCTGGCCCAGTGCTTCGTTGTTCGCCTACCTGCACGAGGCGTGGTGCCAGCCCAAGGAGCGGAAGGACGGGACACTGTCGAGCTTCGGCAGCGTCACCTTCATTCTGCGGTCGACTTGCAGCAAGCTCTTCCCGGCGAACTCCACTCGGGGGAAGTGGGAGTCTCACTGGATGAAGCGGTGGTTCTACTACCGTGTGGAGAGCGGGAGCGGCCTTGAGTGCACGGGCCGGCCGATCGCATTCAAGACCTCGCCCGGCCGGACGCTCGACGACGAGGACAGGCGGAGGGCCCGACGGCTCGTCGGCGTGGCCGCCCGCTTTAACATGCGCGACCTTGCCGAAGAGTACGTGATGTACGGCATGGCGCCGCTCGACCGTGACTGGCGTGTTGCCGCCGAGAAGCGTCGAGACGACAACGTTTTGCCGCAGGTCTGCTTGCTGCCGGCACCCTCCGGTCTTCGTAAGCCTCAACCGTGTCTCTCCTTTGTTCACGCAAAATGCGTTATATGCTAATGTTATCTCCTTTGCTTCAGGGATTCGCTTGGAGGAGGTGGAGCAGGCCGCGCGCGTATTCCTGGGACCGTATACCGGCAGGGAGCACGAGCAGCGCGCGTCCGCTACCGCCGAGGCGGTCAGCGAATAAACCGTGTGCGAGGCCCAGGCCTTGCCGTGCTCGACCGTCTTTGCTCGGACGACGGTGCAACGAGGAAGAAGGCGCCGTCTCGGAAGAGGGCGGCGGGCGTCTGCGCTTGGTGCGGCGGCGCTCTGCTATCGCCGCTAGCGCTCCCGAGGGCGCGTAGACGCGAGTCGGATTCGTGAAGTATGTCGATTCGCACTTGATGGCACGGACGCCGAGGCGGCGATCTTCGCGAGTGCCACGGACGGCGGCTTGCCGCGAGCAATGCCGAGAGGAAGTTCGCCACCCGCCGCGATCGCCGAGACAGCACTGTGGACCGGCGATCTTGAGGTGGAGCTTCGATCATGCCGCTTGTGGTGCCTAGGTGTAGGCGTGCGTTGTAATGCCCTCTTTTTGTAAATGAAGTGCGTGCTTGCTTTATAAATTCGACTTTCGCCTATGTCCCGGCGCCTTCCTTGTCGGGTCGACTCCTGCGTCCGACCTTGCGACTCGGCGACGCCGGACGTTGGCGAAGGACCGAAGAGTCGCTGGACTTTTGGGCGGGCCGACTTTCTTCCGGCGGAACCCCGTCCTTATCGCGTGTTAGGGCGAGCTCGCCAATAGCTACTTAGAGCGGCAGGGATGTTGGCGGGCCTCTATACTTGAAAGATTTTCCCGATATATAGATCTCCTGATAATTAGGACATGCGCGGTCGTGCTGTGCGGGGCTGAGATCCCCACATTCCAAGTTCGCCGTTAGTGTGAACTGTCGCGTGCGCCTCCCCGCCGTCGCTCGGTGCCGTCGCTCGCGGGGTTCGCGCGTTGAGTACTCCGTGGAGCTAGCGCGCGTCGAGGCGCTTGTTGACACTCGACTGCTGAAAGTCCGTGATCGCGCGTGCAAAGCGAGCCTCGCACTACGACTGTTTATAGTCCGTAGATCGGCGCGCGTCGCAGCGGACCTCCGCACTCGCACTGCGAGAGTCAGAATCGGCGCGCGTCGCGCGGACCTCGCATCACGGCTGTTTAGAGTCCGTGGCGCGCGCGCGCGGGCGGACCTCCACACTCGGCTGCTTAGAGTCCGTGGACCGCGCGCGTCGGGCGGATCTCGCACTCGACTGTTTAGAGTCTCGTGGGGCGGGCGCGCGCGGCGGACCTCACCGCGACTGTTTAAAGTCTCGTGGATCGCGCGTGCGGCGGACCTCAGCCCCACCCCGAGTGGGGCAGCCTCAGTGTACCTGCCTTGTTTATACTCAGTAGAGTGCGCAGGGAGAACATCCGCGTCTTATTTATACTCCGTAGAGTGTGTGGGGTCAACATACACGTCGTATTTATACTCCGGAGAGTACGCGCAGGAACAAAGTCCCTGGCGTGCGCGGGGTTCGCGTCTTGTTTATACTCAGTAGAGTGCGCAGGGAGAACATCCGCGTCTTATTTATACTCCGTGGAGTGCGTGGGGTCAACATCCACGTCGTATTTATACTCCGGAGAGTACGCGCAGGGACGAAGTCCCTGGCGTGCGCGGGGTTCGCGTCTTGTTTATACTCAGTAGAGTGCGCAGGGAGAACATCCGCGTCTTATTTATACTCCGTAGAGTGCGTGGGGTCAACATCCACGTCGTATTTATACTCCGGAGAGTACGCGCAGGGACGAAGTCCCTGGCGTGCGCGGGGTTCACGTCTTGTTTATACTCAGTAGAGTGCGCAGGGAGAACATCTGTGTCTTATTTATACTCCGTAGAGTGCGTGCAGAGGCGTCCCCCCACACGTCTTTGTTTATACTCATGCCCGTGTCTTTGACGGAGAGTGCACACGCGAACGTGCGTCTTTGTTTATACTCATGCCCATGTCTTTGACGGAGAGTGCACACGCGAACGTGCGTCTTTGGTTTATACTCATACCCGTACCCCTGGCTACGGAGAGTGCACACGCGAACGTACGTCTTTGGTTTATACTCATACCCGCACCCACAGCTACGGAGAGTGCACACGCCAACGTCGCCTTTGGTTTATACTCATACCGCACTCGCTACGAGAGTGCACACGCGAACGTGCGTCTTTGGTTTTATACTTCGGGAGTACGCGCGTAGGCGAAGCCTCCGCGCGCTCTCGCTGCGTATTTTTGCACAATGATAACGGGTGGCGACAAACGGAACTTTATTTTATTCCCGTTTGTGCGGGTAAGCAATTACATGTGGCGGAGGTACTAACCACTTGTCTCTGGCGTAGCCGGAGCCTCTAGTAGTTGCGCTAGCTGTTGCCGAGCCGTCCCCGGATGACGCCGTGGGCCTTCGCACGGCGATGCCGGTCCTAGGTGTGCCGCTGCCCGCCGCGACGGGGACCTCTGGTGCCGTGCTCGATGCGCCGGGCCATGTCCTGGTCGCCACGAACGGTAATGATGGCCCGCGGCCCCGGGAGCTTCATGCATAAATAGCCATGATGCGATCATCGCCCGAAGGAGTTGAGGACCGGGCCTTGATATGACATTGTAAGGGTATGGGAGATCGACGACGCCGAATATGGCATCTTCGACCCTTGCATTGTCATCCCGCCGAAGGAGACCAAGGCATATTTGGCCGAGCGCGTAGAGGTTGTCCTCCGCCTTGCAACGGGACTCCCGATGGTCGAGGCGGCCGGGATCCCCATCCGTCGAAGGTCGCCGCAGAATGTTCGTTCGCGAGTGCCGCCGCCGACTAGGGCACGCCCCACGCCGCATCCCGCTATTGCGACCCGGACGACTGTGGTCCCGGTGAGAAGCTCCACGCCGGCATCGGCGGGGTGAACGTGACCTCATCGCCGTGCCCGGTCCGGCGGTGTCTGCGCCGGATATGCCGCCACGTGGTGTAGCCTCCGTCACGTAGACCTTCCGCCGCGTGCCGAGGCAAACTCCAACGAGGAGCCTCCGAGATGACGTTGATAACCACGCGGTGGCCTCGAGCTCGTAGCCGCAAAAGCCCTCCCGAGGCTGCCGCACGCTGGCTCAAGGACCGCGTGGAGGACCCTCGTGGCACGGGCTTCGTATGGGTGTCCCCTATGCGTGCTTCGGGTTCGTCCTCGTGGCGCTCGCGCGGGTGCGATAGGGGCCGTCGGTTGCCATGGAGTCTTTGACGCCCGGGCCACCATCGCGCGGGGCGTGTCTTCGACCTCGCGCGACCCTCGTGGACGCTCGCGGCGATGTCGAGGACGCCGCGCGACTAGAGGTGCACGTTAATCCGGCCGTGTCGTGGTTGCCACAACCGTGGATATGAGTTAGGATATGCGCACCGTCAATCGACCGTCCGAATCGTCGTGTTGGTCGTCGTAATGCTCCACGCTTTATCGTCGCGGCCACATCGCCTATTAAATAGTAACATCCCCCTACCCATTTATCGCCCCGATGCCGGCCAAGTAGGAGCAAGCGCCGTCGTTAATCGCCGCCGATGTCGAGGTACCGAATCCGATTGATACCGCCTATGGGTTAGCCGCGATATCCGTCCGATGGCCCCCACCACGCTTGGGCCTATCGGACGGCTCCTTGTGCGGGCGCCCTGCGGTCGGCGCGCATCCATGGACGCGACTCCTTACGTTTCCCTTCAAGAACCGCCCTTCGCGGATCTTCGGCTTTGCCGAGGCACCGCCCGGTTGGTGTCTGAGTCATCACCTTGCCTTCGCCGCGTCCTCTTTCGCCCCGGTGTATTCCTCCATTTTGTCAAAGAGCTTCAACATCGTCTTGATTGGCTCCGTCGCGTTGTACTCGCCATTGGCCCCGCGAAGGCCCCGATGGTCGCATTGACAACGGTGGTTTCATTAACATCTTTGACTTGACAACGATCTTGCGGCGCTTGAAGTAGTCCCGAGCTTCTCGAAGGTTTCGCTTTCGGCGAAGGGTCGTCCGCCGACCCGCCGACATAGTTTCCTTGAAAGTTGTTGTGAAGGCGTCGCGATCCGCTCCCACGCGTAGATGGAGTTCGCTCTATGGTAAAAACCAGAGAGCACCACTCCTGCAACGCGAGGGGAGTCCTTCGCTTTGTGATGTCATCTCGCCGCGCCTTGATTGCGTTTCGCACACGCCGCACGAACTCGCGGGGTCCGTGTCGCCTTTGTAGGGCTCAATGACACCGGGAATTTGAAGTCTTCGCCACGCCGCTTGCGTAGTCCCGCCAAAAGCGGGACCACGATCGACGCGCGCAGCGGGGACGCGGTGGATGTGGGGCGTCGCGGTGTCCGCCCTTTCCGGCATGGGCTCGCGCGACCACCGGCGCGGCTGTTGGCTCCGAGCCTCTTGTATGTCTCGGACAGCCCGCGAAGATCCCCGCCTCTGCTGGGCGCTTTGAGGGCCGCCACAGGCGCCTTCCATCGCTGTCTGCGGGCGTGGCGCGGCGACGCCAACGGACGAATTGGCGTGGCACGACCGCGTCGCGAGCTCCCGAGCCGCCGGCCGCTCCGCTGTGGCTACTCGAATCGCCGGCCCACGCTGCCGGCGAGGGTTACGCGCGGGCGGCGAGGTTGGGCTGCCGCGCGGCGGGTCGGTCGCCGCCGCCGCGCCCGGCGTCGACGTCTTCGACCACGGGGTTGGTCGTCGCAGTGCCAATGACGGGGTTGGTCGTCGCGGTGCCGGTGACGGGGTTGGTCGTCGCAGCGCGAGCGTCGACGTCCTCGACCACCACACCTGCGTCGCCTCCGCGCCGCAATGGCCGTGCCGGCCACGGTACTCATGCGACGCTCGACCGCCGCCTTCTTTCCCTTCGCGCCGTTGTGAAGCTTTTTTCGGTGCCATCCTTCTTCAGATTTCAGGCTTGCTCCTGCCTTCCCCACGGACGGCGCCAACTGTTGTGGTTACAGACCAAACAGAGAGAGAGATGGTAGTGGAGAGTGAGGGAGATGAGTAATGGCTTGGGTCTTCCCCATGGCCTGTATTCCATATATATACATGGGAAGTATTTTTACAATTATACCCTTACATTTGAGTATCCCCGCTAGGGGCACTTATGTTGTTACACATGGTCTATTCTGGACCTTATAACCTTCTACCAGGCCTGCTGGGTTTAGGTGGGGGCCACCCCTACAACAATGGGCATAATTGGATGTATCCAGTTGCATTTGGTTTTATAGACTCTGAGACTGAGGACAACTGTGTTTGGTTCATGACACAGCTCCATAAGGCAATAGGGGATCTAGAACCTCTTGCTATTTGTTCAGATGCCTGTAAGGGGTTAGAAAATGTAGTACAGAAGGTGTTTCATCAAGCTGAACAAAGAGAATGTTTTTATCATCTTATGAAAAATTTCCAGAAGAAGTTCCATGGTGACACTTTTTGGAATATGTACCCTGCAGCTAGGGCTTATAGGGAAATGGTGTTCCAAAAGCACATGACCCCTATTATTAATGGAGCTCCTGAAGTTTGGAAATATTTGACAACATATCATAAACTGAAGTGGATGAGGTGTGGCTTCAACGCAGCAATCAAGTGTGACTATATCACAAACAATATTGTCAAGTTTTCAATAATCTGGATTAGTGGTGTCAAGGACTTGCTCTTGTTGATCTAGCTGATAAGATAAGGAGATGATAATGGTTCTATGGGATAAGAGAAGGAGGATTGGAGAAAGGTCGCATGGTCGGATCCTTCCCGCTGTAATGCACCAACTAAAGGCAAGGACCAGAGGATTAGGACATTTGAAGGTTGTATTAGCGAGCTTACATACCGCAGAGGTGTGGGACAATGGCAAGGATTTTGGTAGGCATGTTGTTGCAACCACGGCAAGACATGCACATGTGAGGAGTGGCAAAGACACCGGCAACCTTGTGGGCATGCATTGGCTTTTAACAACTCAAAAGAATGTCAACTTAGAAGAATATGTTGACGAGTGTTACTCTATAGACAAATTCTGGGCTGCATACATGAGAGAGATACCAGCAATGCCCGATAAGTCACAATGGCCAGAGGTGGAATTGTCTATCGATGTGGGTGCACCACTAGGCAAGAGGAGTGTGGGGAGACAGAGGAAATTAAGGATTAAAGGATGTCTTGAGACCGGTGGCAAGAGTAGTGCAAAAAATGACAACAAGAAAAATAAAATGGTTAGAGGACCAGTTACATGCAAAAGATGTGGTGAGAAGGGTCATAGGCAAGCTAGTTATAAGTGTCCACTGAATGGTACCAAAAAAAGGTAACATTTTTATCTCTATACGACCTTTTAATTTTTCATTGTTGTTATTTATTAATCCTTTGCGTATGCTTATTTGTAGGAAAAGGAAGCCTAGAAAGAATAACACAAAGTACCCACTGAACCTTCTACACCAATAAGGACAACAGACAGGGATACAATAATGCAGGAAAGCCCGGGAATGGTGACAAGAAGGTAAGTAAATTGTTTGTGTGTGAATTATATAACTATATTGTTGTCTGTGAGTAACTTACCTTATGTCCTTATTTGTGCAGGCGCCTTGCAATGCTGCTAGGAGACAAGACATCTACCACTGGAGGAGGAGGAGGCACTATGGGAGAAATGGCTTGTGGAGGAATAGGAGACACTTTGGAAGCAAGTAGTTCTTCTATCTCTAAGAAGAAAAAAATGACTCCTAAGAAAAAGAAGACATGATCTACCTCCTGTAGCTATCTAAAAACCAAATGAGATGTGGACTCAATGTTTTGTGGACTTATTTTGTACTGAGATGTGAACTCAATGTTTTATGGCCTTATTTTGTGGGCGAGCTATACAAACACCACCACAGTACATGATGTATGCAGGTGCTATGTTGCCCTAGTGATCACTGGTGCATATTTGAGAAATTCCGTGAGACCATGGTAAGGCGTTGCCTTCTGCAAGAGATGATTCAGGAATCAACTTAGCAGGACACTCCGCCCAGCTGGTATTCAGCAAACAGTAGTGTCAGGCTCCAATCATGCCAGATCAATATTAGATACTGCTCAGCTAAAACCTGCAATGACAAGAGCACGCTGCTAGTCCAGTTTGTGACTAAACTAGTTGGCTGCTTACCGCTTGAAACCATCTGAATTCATGTAATACTTGTTCTAGCTCATCCTGGTTAATCCATAACTCACATAAAATAGTCAATTATTTCAAACAATGGAACTCATGAACAACAACTCTAATTGTATACATGTCTTGAGTTGCAATGGAAAATAAATTCACAACTAACAAATATTCAACTGAAAAAATTACAAGCAGCTCAGAAATTGTGTGGCTCCTGTGGCGGGCGGCGGCACAGGGTCTTCCCGTGGCGGGCGGCGGCGGGGTCCTCCCTGGCGGGCGGCGGCGGCACAGAGTCTCGACGGCGGGGTCCTCCCTGGCGAGCAGGCGGCGGCGGGGTCCTCCCTGGCGAGCAGGCAGCGGCACCCCGTGGCGGCGGGCCTAGGCGGCGGCCCGTGCCGGCGGGGGCAGCGGCGGCGGCGGAGGAAGCCTGTGCGTGTGCAAGCGGCGGCGGCCCGGGCGTGCGGGAGGCGGAGGCGGGCCTTGCCGGCGGCGGCGGCGTCCCGTGCCGGCGGCGGCGGCACACGACCGGGAGCGGCGGCGCCTGCGAGTCTCCTCCCTTCGCTTGACATTCGGTCTGCTGTGAAAACGCAAAGATTGAGATGGATCTCACCCTGTAGGTGGAATTCAGAAGGGTACTACGGTCATTTTTTTTATAGAATTTCGGGGAAAAAAACAAAAAAACGAAAAAAAGGGGCTAAAACCCAAAAAAGGCAAATCATAGAGTAATTCATATATTAGGTGGCATTTTAATAATTGTTATATATAGGATGGTATTTTATCGAAGCCACTCAAAGAAGTGATATAATATCAATTTTCTCGCTGCTGGTGTAGGCGCTGCCGCTGAGCCTTGGAACCCTGCCCTGCGATTCGTATCCGACGTGAAGTAGTAGAACCAATCAACAAACCCCCATCACCCACCATCCTACTCCGACTGCAACTTCTCGTCCAATCTGAAACCAAATCTGAATCGGGAAAAAATAATTCACTCGTACGCACCTGCAGATCGAAGTTGGTCGACCGGCAATCAAACCACCATCACATCGGACTTGGTGGATTTATTTAGCGAGAGGAGGAGGGGAAGAGGTGGCGGCGTTGAGCGTTGTGAATGGCGATGGCGGCGGAGACCGAGGCAGATGGGGAGAGAGCGGGGAGAGGAGCAAGTGGCGGCGCGCGGGAGGGGACGAGGGGAGACTGGGAGGAGGAGAGGTAGAGGATTGGAGAGGGGGGGGGGGGGGGGGAGGCGGCGTCGGATGTGGAGAGGATTGGAGAGGGGGGAGAGGCGGCGTCGGATGTGGAGAGGATAGATCCAGCTCCACTCACTAGGCGGCGTCGGAATTGTTTCGGGATCACGGTGTCCTCCTCTGCCCTGTTCATCCCGGTTCTCCTCTTCTTGTCCCTGATGTAGCTTAGCCTAAGCGCAGATCCATCTTTCTGTTTGCTCGTGTCATATGGCCCCGATCTGATCCCATCGCGTGCCTAGATAGATGGCCTTTTGCTGCACAGCCTCGAGAGGGTACGAGGAATGTTGAAAGAATCTGTCATTGTGGAATCGAAGCACGGATAATGGTGCAATAGATGTGCTTCTGGACATATTGTGCGTGCAATCTTAGCCCTTTGCTTTTCTTGCTCCAATGGAGATTTATTGGAAATGTGCCCTAGAGGCAACCGTAGAGATGAGAAAGCTGGATCACATTGATTTGACTATGTTGTGTCAGCCACGCTGGCTCAACCATGTTATTCTGTTATGTTCATGATTTATTAGATAATATGTTATCTTGTTACTTGAATAATATCGATAATATTTATTATTGAATATACGACTCGATTGTGAAACTCCATATTTCTACGATGATTATTCTTAAACGATCCCTAGTTGAAAAACATATAAGGACACATATGAATAGACTAGCATATGTATTAGCTGATGACCAGATTTTATGTATCATAGATATCGAGATATCAAACCAATAATAAAGACACATGTTAAGGAACATGAGGTTTGATCGACCCACCATGAGACACTACGAGAACGTTGCGTTCTTACATGTCATCAGTTGATCTCATTTACAATGTTTATGCTATGTCTTTAGACTTGAGGTCGTCGCATGTACTCGTGATGCATAACGGCTAACTTAGGGATTGTCAAATGTTATTCTGTAACTGGATAATTATAAAGGTAGCTTTCGGGTTTATCATGATGTATGCTTTGAGGCATGGTCGATCAAGATAAGATTTGCCCCTCCATGCAACAGGAGAGATATATATAGGCCTCTCGAGTGATTGAATTCCAGAAATACATATCATGATACTTGCGGTTAAAGAGTTAATTGTAGTTGGGGAATTCAGATCATATGATCGAGAAAGAGTGGTCGAGCTAACCAACAAGAATGGTATGTACTCATCTTAAGCTTGACCGATATTGTAAGGGAAAGGAAAATACATATGAGCTATGATAAGGTTCGTTCGATATAATATTTACTTATACTTGGGAGTCGGTATGTCTTGCTAGGGACTGCTACCAATTAGTGGACGAGTAGAAGTACTCGGACCATGTCCAAGTATACGTGAACATATAGGGTCGCACACTTAAGGGGCTAAGATACAACTCAAATGGTGATCTGAGTTCATATAGGCCACGAGTTTCTGATGGGCCTCAAGGACCATTATGGATGCCTATAAATAGATGAGTGCGGTGGCATAAGGGCATGCGAGAAAAAAAAGGAGAGAATTTGGAATTCTCGAAATCCTAGACGTCACACCTTCCTCATCTAATACCACGCCGGCGGCGCTAGCATTCCGGCACGTGGTGTTTCTGCCTCGTACATATGGATACCTTGAAGGTGTTGATGCGAAGTTTCAGCACTAGGACGATCCGTAACCTTAACGAACATGAGGACCTGGAGGAGACGAGCGGCTACTACGACTACGACCGTATCAACACGCTACATTGACTCTATTTCTGCTACGAGTCTGTGCGTCTGGTGGTAATTTCGTGATCTATTACTAGTGAAGGTTCTTTATTTATGTGGTAGAATTTTTGAAATTATGCTTATCTAATCTACCCGTTGCGCTTGAGGATTTGGGTGATTGAGGCTTTGCCACGCAATCGGCAGCTCTCATGGGTGGGGTACTGGTTCTGACGGACCCATTAGGACTCCCAATCGCACCATGCTGCCTTGGTCAAAGATTTATGTTTGAGCCTATCCGGGATGATTTGTTTATCAGCGCAAGGATGATTGGCATGCGCTCCTCCTATCGATAACTAGGACACCACTCAAGATATGGAAGAAGACTTGAATTTTGATAATAAAATAGTGACGGTTGTGTCAAATGGTAGAGGAAAATAGGAAACTGTAATATCCAATTGTCTCTATGAATATTATTGGTTCGCAAGACTAGGACATTTCGAATCGGCAAGTAAGAGTAGACTTACTCTAGTACGGTAGATTGTTCACATGTTAATGAAATGAATTTGCTTTGATATGTCCATTCCTGCTAGCATGAACTGGGACTAGAATGTTACAGTGTATGTTCTTGGAGAAAAAAATTAACACTGTATCCAAGCTTATGTTTGTTATTTTGTTACATCATCTCCACTTTCTGGTTGAATTATCTTATTCTAAATCACTTGGATGTCCTTTTGCACTTCTTTTAATCTGTCAGGGACTTAGTATTGTAACCAGCAATATCACCCAGTTTCTGTTTTAACTAATGGATCTTATCTATTAGAGAAGTAAAAGACAATCTTCGAGCTGAGGGTGCAGTCCGCTTATTTGGATTGCTGAATGTTGTTACAAGGTTACCTATCATGTCAGTCAATATATAGCAGAGTTCAGACAACTAAGCTCTAGAAAAAGGATAAATAAACTCCTCAACTTGTGTCAGTCTTTACGAGAGCTACCCCTATGCCAAGTAATACAAGCTAATAATGTTTACCTGAAACTTCTTTTATTCCATGAAGTTGTCAGGTCCATCACTTCTTTTATTCCATGAAGTTGTCAGGTCCATCACTGCTGGTTTCATTAAGGGAAATTTTACCATCCTTGAGACGTGAAATCTTTTTACATGTTCCTTTTGTAAAATGTAAAGGACAAAAGATATAAAGGGGAACATCAAGGTTTCTCAACTGCAAGTCCCATTGCTTGCATGTGGGCATGACATTCAAGACTTCCATGACCCTAGATAGTAGATACTCAGCTCTTCACCAATCCCTCGTACTATTGGAGATACTCAGCTCTTCACCAATCTCTCGTACTATTGGTTTATCAACTCTATCTTAAAGACTATAATTTATAGAAGCCATTCTCTTATATCATGAAGTTAAGTCAATCTAGATGCAGTTAAGTATCAGAATCTATGAGACCCTATTATTTTGATTTGAATTTTGAGGCCACAAATGGCTCCTGTAATCTGAAGTCTGAGCACATCTTTTTTTTTTTTTGCGAGGAACAAACCATTTTGCCTAGTATATCATTTTATTTATATTATGACACTGGGTGTGTCATGGGCATGCGCCTTGGGTCTAGTCGGTTCATTATTAGGAAATAGAGATTGGTTTCTATTTGAGTTAGAGATTAGTTTCCTTTTGTTAGAAATATGATATGAGTTTCTATATTTTTTAGAGATATAATTGAGATTAGATTCTATCTGTTAGGGGGAGCCTATCTATATAAGAGGGCTACCGCATGCTATTGGAATTAAGCAAAGAAATAACAAAGTCTTCCCCATCTATAGTCTCCCTTTCCTTCTACGTCGACGCCATCCGACCATCTTCTCGGTGGTGTTTATCCCATATGAACTAAGATTCATGACAATGGCAGCCTCGACGCCGTGCGGCCCAAGGTCGCCGTTTGCCTCCAGTCATCGCCGCTGCGGTCCTCGGTCGCCGGTCGTCATCACCGTGAGATTCCGCCACTGTTGACGGGAACCGCAGCTGAAGACCATCCTGTGGCGGCCGCCACCGGATCCGGCATTTTACGCCGCCGATTCGCCGCTCCCCGCGCCGCCGTCTCCGTGGCCGTGCCTCGAGTCAACGAGATCGGGATCCGGCCAGTCGTCTTCGTCCGCTCGGGCCACCGCCACCCGGGCCGTCGTCGCCCGAGCTGCCGTCGACTCCATCGATCCGCTCGAGCGCTGTCGGTCGTCGCTCGTTGGCTGCAGCTCCATCGGCTGCCGCTCCGCCAGCCGTCGATCCTCCAGTCGCCGCTCCATTGGCCGCCCGCTCCGCCGGCACTCCGTCGGCCGCCACCCGCAGCCGCCGCTCGTCGGTCGCCACTTCGCAGGCCACCGCTCCGTTGGTTGCTGCTCTGCCGGCCGCCGCTTCCCGAAGCCGCCGTTACCGAGCCGTCGCCAGCTCGCCCGGTCACCGACCGACTGATGTGTTCGTGGGTGTCGGTCGGCTTTTAAAACCGACCGATTAGTTAAGGCAAAAAAAAAGAAAGAAAAGAATTTTTTTCCTTTTACAAGCGTCGTTTAGCCAAAAGCACTACATTTCGTTGCATAGAGCTGCAACCAGGGCCGCCGCCTAGTAGCTCGAGGACGAGCCGTATGTCCGGGAAGGGTGTAATGTCATGGGCATGGGCATTGGGCCTAGTCGGTTCATTATTAGGAAGTAGAGATTGGTTTCTATTTGAGTTAGAAATTAGTTTCCTTTTGTTAGAGATATGATATGAGTTTCTATGTTTGTTAGAGATATAATTGAGGTTAGATTCTATCTGTTAGGGGGAGCCCATCTATATAAGAGGGCTACCGCATGCTATTGAAATTAAGCAGAGAAATAACAAAGTCTTCCCCATCTATAGTCTCCCTCTCTTTCTACGCCGACGTCATTCGGCCATCTTCTTGGTAGTGTTTATCCCCTATGAACTAAGGTTCATGACAGGGTGTGCCTTTGTTATAAGTCCCTATTGTGTTGTGTGCTCTACAACATTATAAGCTTTGGATTTATAAGTTACTATCTATTTCAATATTTTTTCCAAATAAATCATTTAACTAGTGAATGTAATGGCATATACTACGAATAAGGCATTTGATTGTTTAACAAGTGTTAGAAAGGTGAGTAGTACGTTCTTTGACACATGGAAGATGCAATATCACCATAATAACATGTTCATTTCCGCAACCTGATGCATGTAGCTATTACTGATTGATCTTACAAATCCAGCTGTTCATAAGCTTATAATACAGTTTATTACACATGAAGCAAAAAAAAATCTTTTGTGGTTTATAATGGTTCAGCAAAAAATCATAGTACTCCTTTCATAGTTTGTAAAACTTCTCTAAGCTGATTCTGATTCCAGTCTTTTTCTTGACAATATCAGAAGTGCACCATGGCGAAGATCAAGCCAAAGGCGTTGCTGGCACAAAGCAAACAGAAGAAGGGCCCCACTCAAATCGGCCCAACTACGATAATCACCTACATCGTCCTTGGTGCCCTAGTTGTCTCTTCTGTTTATGCTGCTTACAAATACTTGCTGAGCAAAGGACCAGCAGGAGGAGAAGGCGTTGTTGGGAACTAAGCCCAAGTATGTAGTTGATTTTGTTGTTGTATCATCCTGTTGGCTAATTTTGGTTATTACAATCCTGTGAATGGAACATAGACAGAATGTGTCATGTTACAGTTTCAGTTTTATCCCCTGGTACATTATATTAATTTCTATGTTATATTTCTTTCTTCGGCACGGATGGGTTTTTTTTTGGGACGATCTTGTTGGAATGGTATCCATGACAGCTGTTGTTGTTTCATTGTTTGCTATGATAGTGTGATTTACGAATTTTGGACGCTTTTGGCATTGTTGCTACCCGAAATTCCGAAAATAGCCTCTTCGGAAACGAAATTCCAACTCTAGCCCCCACCTGACCGCACCATTTAACCGCGTCGCGACACGTGTCCAATGGTGCGACCGGGGAGCGCACCACTCACTCTGATGTGACCATGTGGTGCGGTCGGGAGCGCACCACTCCGGTGTGGTGCGGTCCCCGACCGCACCATTGACACGTGTCACACTCCCGTTAAGTGGTGCGGTCAATAGGGTGCTAGAATTGGAATTTTGTTCTCCTCAGCGCCATTTTTGGTATTTTCGGGTAGTAATAGTGTCAAAAACGTCCAAAATTCGTGATTTACAACCATAGAAGTGCTCTCTTCTGCTTCCGAGAATAAAAAAAATTGGGGGGGGGGGGCAAAACTGTTTCATACATAATATGTGTACTTTATGAGTTATTTGATGATTCTTGCATTGGTTATTATTCACAACCATGTCACTATTGAACAAAGAAGCAAAGAAAACACATGAAAGTACATGCATGGTACCGCTGCAGGGTGGATCGGTCGGTTCTTGCGTTGTGCTGCCTTTTTCTATCAGAAGAGCAGATGGATGTTTCGTTCTCTGTTCTGTTGTACCATCTGTTCGGAACACACTGGTCAAAGATTTTGTCCCGCCAGTGTACTGTAGAACAAGCACTATAGCAGCCGAGAACGTTCATGTTTGTACGCATAGATCCTGATTAACCAGGAATCAGTGGTGGAACCAAGTCTTGAGCTAGGTGGGTTATAGCTTAAGGTCTGGAAACCAAAATTCATAAAAAATTAATAATTTAAGTGTGAAAGCCTATGAATAAAAGCCCAAATTAGCCCAAAACTAACTGGCTCAGCCTGTGATTTGAGCTGAACCTGGTTCCATCTCTGCCTGGAATGTGGAATTGCTATTGGGATACCTAGCTTGCAAGTGATTGAAAGACATTACAACGACATTTTTGGCCTTTCCTTCTCTTCTCTTCGTGATGACAGGCTCAAAGCATATTTACCGGCGGTTATGTTCAACACCTGAAAGGGTGTTTTGTGGTGCTAAGAGCGCTTAGCAAAGTCATTTCCGGGACAAAAAGCTCGTCAGCACGAACGGGCAGAGTGGCCACCACCTGTCCCTCTCCCTAAAGGCTGTCCATACGAATGCTGCCATTTGCAGGCAGCACAGCTCTCGTGCGATCAATGATAGATATCTTGTCTCGTGATTCTTCGTAGGCAATGGAGTGGTTCCATTCATGTCCACTCGCATTTGTGGAAACGGCACGCGTTGCGGCGAGCGATCCAATCTCCGGTGACTGGTTAGGGCATGATTGCCACTGTTCGAGATTGCGATCGCGACTGTTCTCCCTTCCATGGCATGCTGCTAGACCAGTGGTAGTGATGTTTGGTGCACCCAACTCACAGCAGAATACAGGGATGTTCTTTTTAGCTGCGGCTTGAAGTTTTTGGTTTTTAGGCTGTTTGAACGAGAAATTACAGAGTAACAAAAACTCACGTGTGATTTTTGCTGATATAAATGAAGTTAGTAACATATGTACTACAATTAACTAGTAGACCCTATTTTGAAAAAAATACTCCATTTAAAATATAATTACTGTAAAAAAGGCTAAAAAATAGCTTTTAAAATCTGAAAAGAATAAGCCCTACGTTTCCTAAAGTACTTTCACGCTGGTCTTTTGCATGCTTTACGGGTCAGGATTTTTTATTGGGAAAAGTTTTAAACTCTACTCCTGTGTCGTAGCTCGGCCTGGATCGTCCAGATTTGCATCTCTCCCGTCTTTCCCTTCGATTTCTTGCGTGGAAACCGTACTTGCAAAATTAACCTTAGTTTAGCGTGTTGGAATACGTCACTATCGTCGTCGTAGGAATTTTTAAGACCCCAAAACTGTATTTAGAATTTCTGTGTTTCAGATAAGGTGTCCAATCAAAGCAGCTCAAGGCACATACAATAAGTGGGTTCTTTTGGATTATGATTTATGGCTTTTGTATTTTGCTTGTTTGTGAGAGGGTGTGCGAAAAGAGACAATCGCATATAATTTTGGCTAGTATAGTTGAAGTCGATAAATATCTACTATAATCGACTTATAAACCATGTTTTAAAAAGACATATCATTTGAATGCTAGTTACTATAACAAAACCAAACCAAGCAACTCGTGCGTTGTTCAGTTTGTGGACGAAAGTGCTGAACTGTTCCTAACAAGGACTAACGAACGAACACTGCAGGAGCCCGTCCAAAATCCGCCCAGAAAACACGTCACAACCAGTAAAAAATTCTGTCAAAGTTGATCCGAATTCATACCGTCTCCATATAGGACACTTCATCGTCTCATGCCAGACGTGGCATGATAGGTGTATACACATGTTGTATCAGACGTGGTGTCAATTTGTAGCAACTGATTCTGAATTGGTTTTCTCTTCGTGTGGGACTCTTTTCCTTCGTCCTATATATATACCCCGATAGTTCATAGAAAAAGATGTGCTTAAGAGTAAGTGCTCCGTTGTAATCTCTTCTCATTATAGTGATTTGGTTTTGAGCGTTTGTAGTTTTTTCTGTAAAGGTTTTTTACGTAAAAATTTGTCTTTTGTCTCTATTTTTTAATGTTTTATTTGCAACAATTCTACAGAGGTTTAATTTTATGCCATAATTAATCGAAGTGCCTCCTTAATTAATTTTACCAGTCGATCGGCCGTCGCTATCGCCCGTTTGTAGCGTCCATATATTCACGAGAAGGGTCCCTCCGATCTCCATCCCAACGTTGAATGGTCGCGACATGTCTCGTCTTTTTTGCTGTGACCTGACCATGCATGGATAGGATGAACATAATGTCACCTTCGGGATCGGTGATTGGTCCACGCATTTCACAATGGCAAATCAACTACTACCAAGCAAAGGAACTAGGGGTGGTATGTGTTGGATTTTCAAGGGCATTTTGGTAATATCTTAATTAGAGAAAAGAAGAAAGTGAGAAAAAGAAAAGAAAAGAAAAGAGATTGAGATCCACTGTCAGTTGGGCCCACCTGTCGGTGGGACTTTAATAATTGATAGGATTAGAGACTCATCTCCAACCCAACCTGGTCTCTTGGCTGCTCGGCTGTTTCTTCTGACCTTGTTGCATGGATCTGCCCTCCCCCCTAAAAGGTGGGCTACTCTTCTTCCAGGAGGAGTTTTTTGCTATTATAGTACCCTCTAAGTTGGGCTTCGCTGAAACAGTACTTATACCGTGGGCTTCTCCCAAATAGTACCCTTGTTGTTAACACCTCTCCAAAATAGTATTCTCAGGGATTTGAACTAATTTTCATTTGATTTTTGAATTTTAACTCCTTCATATGACTAAACTGCCCCTGCTCATTTTGCGTACAAAGATTGATAAAGTAATGATAAAAGTAAAGAAAATGATCAAGTAATAATAAAGCAGAAAATTTTGATAGTGAAGATAGGGTCTTGCCCTTGGCGTGTGGTCCGATCACACCTGCCGCGTACGTGATCCGGTTGCCCCTGTCGACGTGCGAACGTCCCTGGCTGGCGTGCGATCGTCCGTGCCTAGCGCGCGCGCCCGTCGCGATCCTTGTCGCGCTCGCTGGCGTTGACGGGCGCCGCGCCGAGTATTCGATCGCCGATCGGCGCACGCCGCCAATGAAACCCAACGATGTGAAAAGAAGAAAATAAAAGTGATTAGGGTTAAACAAAATGAGCAGGCGATTCACTCAATTGGGAGTACAAATTCGAAAATCAAATTATTTGAGTTAAAATCCCGAGAATACTATTTGAGAGAAGTCTTAAGTACAAGAGTACTATTTTAGAAGCCACGACGTGATATACGCTTCGTGAAGCCCAACTTAGAGGTATCATAATAGCAAAAACTCTTCCAGAGGGTAAAGTAAAGATCCAACTTTTTTCCTCCTAATTTTGTGTTTTTTCCTCTCAATTTCTCTCCTGCTCAAAAGCCAAAAGCCAAAAGTCACCTGGCTTCTCTCCTGCCGAAGAGACCCTAGGTTTATAAACCCAAATAAGTACTATTTATATCTTTTGATTGTGACTTATTAATCTAATAAATAATAATTATCGAGAGATATCAGGAACCAAAATTCGTTGAAAAGAAAAAAAAAGGATTGAACCAATTTCGCTTTCTGAATGTCTAAACATCAATTTTCTCCCCGTTACAATATCCTGACGGCTCCTTCGAAAAATTCTAGTTTTGGTCCTCCGATTCTTAGCCCCCGTATGACTAGTCCAAGTATCTACTTTTCCTGACAACCCAAAGGTTACGTACGATGTTGTCTACTCTGTCCCTCTACTGAATAATTGCTAGTTCTGCAGACATCAGAGCTGCCTTGTTCCAAGTTGCTATCCAACACACCTGTCCTAAATTGACTCCTCGAAAGCTCTTCGACATGCCATCTTCTTTTCTTAAAAACGAACACAAACGTTTATATTAGTTTTTACGGATAGTTTTTATTTTTAATTTATAAATAATAACAGTTTATAAAAAATATTTATGTGTGATTTTAACTGATGTAAATAAAGTTGCTTCAGTATCTATTATAATCGACTAATAGACATCGTTTTAAAAAACACCCTATTTGAAAATCAGATACTGTAAAAAAGCAACTTTTAAAAGCTAATATGAACAGTGCATGTTGACCAAGTGTTGTGATGCTCAACTACTCCCGCTGATCATGAAAACATATCATTTTAAGATACGCACAGTCAAACTTTGTAAATTTTAGCTATGAATATCTTTTTAAATATTTAGATTGAATACATAAAAATCATACTATATATTTATCTCGAAAATTATAATATTATAATTTTATTAAATTTTATAAATATATCATAATAGAACTTAGTCGTTAAAGCCTCAATTTTTCTTTCGAGTGGAGACAATAGACTAGTGTAGTTGTTTTAATGCTTATAGTTAACCTATGCTTAACGAATTCGAATACCAAAAATCAATGAAAGATGCATACAAGTAACCCATCCAACCTATCGTTGTTGCTGAATTATGCAGTTGCTGGGTACCTAAGCATCGGTCTACCGAACACTAAGGCTCAGTTGTTTTCAACTTATGCCTTTCTAGTCATGTTCAAGATAAACGAGGACAGAAGCAAGGGAGCAGTTTATTCCGCGAAGCTGCACTGATTAGGTCCTCGTTAGTCCTTACCCGGAAACCACGCAGTATGCTGGTATACTCCACGGCATCAATTGTCTTCCTTAAATAGGATTATTAAGAATCAAACGGCCATCGTCAAATTTAAGGAAACTAAAGGGTCAATTTCGCGGCCTCTTTTCCTGGTCAGCATGCAGGACACCTGTATCCGACTTTATAATTCGGTCTCGATCATGGACGTGTTGGTGAGAGATGGCATGCACGGGTACGGGATGCATGGGTAACGCGTCCATGGATAAGGCAAACTAGCCTCATAGACACGGCGTCACGCCGCGCTAACCACCGTATGTACCGAAATAAAAGAGACGATAATTCGTGAGGACTTTTAAAAAAACGAGGGCACATGTGTATTTTCAAAAAGACCAAAGGTCTTTTTCGTAAAAAAGCGAGGGTCTGTACGTAACTAAACGAAGACCCGTACGTAATTTAGAAACCGCGGGACGCAATCCTGCAAAGTACACAAAATTTCGGTGAAGTGGAGAGGTGTTTTCGCAAAAAAAATGTTTTAAAAAAACCTGCCAGGGACCTTTTCGCGAGAAAAAGGACATTTACGTAATTTCGGAAAATGGAGGGACTTTTTCGCAAAAAACCGCTCCTCTGACCGTACCGAAATTTTCCGGCCACGCGCCGCCGCAAGGCCTTGAAGCCGACGTGGCGAAGCGCGTCGCTCGCGCTTCCCCCCGCTAATAATAGGGGAAGTGGAGAGGTGTTTTCGCAAAAAAACGTTTTTAAAAAACCTGTCAGGGACTTTTTCGCGAGGAAAAAAGACATTTACGTAATTTCAGAAAAATGGAGGGACTTTTTCGCAAAAATCGCTCCTCTGACCGTACCGAAATTTTCCGCCACGCTACGCCGCAGCCTTCATGGCCGACGTGGCGTGGCGCGTCGCTCGCGCTTCCCCCCGCTAATAATAGGGGGAGTACATTTACGTAATTTCAAAAAAATGGAGGGACTTTTTCGCAAAAAACCGCTCCTCTGACCGTACCGAAATTTTCTGGCCGCAGTGCGCTCGCGGGCTGACGTGGGCGAGCGTCCGCTCGCGCTTCCCCCCGCTAATAATAGGGGGAGTATACGTGCCTTCTTTAATTTGCCACGCTAATAGCTGGAAAATGCCACTTATTGACAGTGGGTCTCGTAGCGTGAGTGAGACAACGGAACGGAGTGGTGTATTCTAAAATACTAACAATTGGAGTGGTAAATTCTTAATTTTCTAATTATTTTACATGTTGTGACAATATTAAAGTTTTCAAAACTTACGAAGGTTTCTTTTGTTCTTTAAATGTTTTTGTTTCGGTTTTCTTGTGTGTTTCTTGGTCAAATTTCTTCTCCCTCCTCCCCTTGTCTCTCAAGATACTTGAGTAGTTGAAACCCCAAAGTCTTCTTCCTTATCTTTCGAGCACTCAGCTTCGACCAGGTCTCCCAACTAGAGCCTTCGACCAGCAACAATTGCCTCGCCGAGTGCCAGTCACTAATCTTTTCTTGAAGCCCCAACCGTGTCTTGGTCACTTCGCTCGATCGTGCGCCGCCTTATCTATCCTACATCATCCTCATTTTCTATCGTCCCCTTGCTATCCTTGTGCATGAGCACCACATTGCCAAGTCAGATTACTGTTGATGCATGGGACCTACGTGTCACCTGCAAGTGTGGGAGAGTGAATCCTCAAACATTATGCACATCATTAAGCCGCTAGTCTAGCACTAGAACACCTAGGGTTACAAAAGATCGGGGAGACTTACGGTTGGCAATGAAGGCCATAGCTGAAGTCCCGTGCCTGCGTGATGCAGGCGTGAGGCAGTGGTCGGTGAAGGTCGGGGTGTCGCCGGGGTACAGAGAGTCACCGGCGACGTCCTGCAATGGCGGTCGACGGCCTTCCCGTTTCCGACAGCGCGAAGTAGATCGGGTCTTAGGGTTTGTTCGGAGTTTTGGCTCTCGCGGGGAATCAACGTCAACCGGGAGAGGCCGGAACTCCAACCTTTTATATGGCGCTGTGCAACGGGGGACCATAACAAAAACGGTTAGCCCCCCCGATCAGGGCGCGTAGACGTGGGTATCACCCCACGTCTCCCTCTTTTGGCCGTTTGGCCTAGATCAAAACCTAACATTCTCCCCCTTGATCGTAAGGCTAAACATCATAAGCCCTCTCTCAATAAAAGTTCACACCAAAATAATGCGTCACAACAGTCAATTAAGTACCGCTGGACAATCAGTACTTATAGTGCTCCATTCTATATCGATCGGATAACATAATACTTCATGGGAGTTTGTTACTTTATATGGTCCTCTTATTCCAGGATCACAGAATCTCCAATAAACCCATGCCAGCAACATGATCATGAAAAATATTGGGTGGTAAGCCTTTTGTGAGCGGATCCGCAAGCATAAATTTAGTTCCAATATGCTCAACCTTAATTGTTTGATCCTGGACTCTATCTTTCACAACATGATACTTTATGTCAATGTGCTTGGCAGCCGCACTCGACTTGTTGTTACTCGAATAGAAAATCGGGTTGATTATCGCGATCTGATGAGTGGTCTAGAAATGCCGTCTACCACTCTCAATCCCGGATAAAGTTCTTAAGCCATACACAACTGCCGGTAGCCTCATAACATGCCACAAATTCAGCCTGCATTGTCGATGATGCAGTAAGTGTTTGCTTTATACTTTTCCATGAAATTGCTGCTCCTACGAGGGTGAAAATATAACCTGATGTGGACTTCTTAGTGTCTTTACACCCTGCAAAATCAGCATCAGAAAACCTGACAACCTCAAGGTTATCGCTTTTTCTATATATGAGCATGTGACCTTTAGTGCCTTGCATATAGCGCAAGACTTTCTTAACGGCTTTCCAGTGGTCCGGTCCTGGATTTGACTGATATTTGCCAAGCATCCCGGTAACATAAGCTAAATCAGGGCGTGTACATACTTGAGCATACATAATACTTCCGGCAATGGCGTAAGGTACACCTTCATCCGATCAGATTCATAGTCATTCTTTGGGCATTGAAATTTTCCAAACTTATCGCCCTTAACAATAGGAGCAGGCGAGGCAAAGCATTTATGCATATTGTATCTCTTTAGTACTCTGTCAATATATGCCTTTTGTGATAAACCCAATGTTCCTTTGGACCTATCTCGGTGAATTTCAATACCAAGAACATAAGATGCTTCACCGAGATCCTTCATGTCAAAATTGGACGAGAGAAATCTTTTAGTTTCCGCAAAGATGTCCACACCGTCTTTGGCCAATAATATGTCGTCCACATAAAGAATTAAGAAGGTGTAATTACTCCCCCTGAACTTAACATATGTACAATTATCAACATCATTCTCCTTAAATCCAAATTTTCTTATGACTTCATCGAACTTAAGATACCATTGCTTAAAAGCTTGCTTCAGGCCATATATGGATTTCTTTAGCTTGCATCCCAAATATTTCTCGTCTTCCACAACAAAACCTTCCGGTTGTGTCATGTAAACGTCCTCATACAAGTCTCCGTTCAGGAATGCAGTCTTAATATCCATTTGGTGCAACTCTAAATCAAAATGTGCTGTGAGCGCTATTATGATTCTAAATGAATCTTTAGATGGGACAGGAGAAAAGGTTTCATTATAATCAATGCCTTCTCTTTGTGTAAACCCTTTTGCTACAAGTCTCGCCTTAAACCTTTCGATATTCCCTTTGGAGTCACGTTTGGTTTTGTAGACCCATTTGCAGTCTATTGTTTTGGCTCCATTAGGAACTTCTACTAAGTCCCATACACCATTATCGCCCATAGACTTAATTTCATCTTTTATGGCATCTAGCCACTTAGATGAATCCTTAATCTTCATAGCTTCCTTATAAGAGCTAGGATCATCCACCTTCCCAAGATCATTATAATCACTTGGGATAGCATATCTCCTCACTTGTTCTAATCTCCTGACAGGTTCATTAGGCTGTTCATTAATTGTCACAGAGGGCTGTGAAGGCTCATCATTAGGTGCCGCACTTGTACTTTCAGAGCCCTCAACAGAAGGAGTAGCCACAAAATTAAATGGAGACACAACAGGAGTTGCAACTACAGGATCAACTGTGGGCACAACCATTTGGGGCATAGGAAAATCAGTCTGTCGGATTAGCGGTGAAGCAACATAAATCCGCTTCTCCTCAAGATCAATTTTCCTAGGCTCCAAGTCGCCACTGATGCCATCATTTTCCAAGAACACAGCGTGTCTTGTTTCTACAAATTTTGTGGTACGATTTGGAAAATAGAATCGGTACCCTTTAGACCTGTCAGGGTAGCCAATAAAATGGCAACTCACAGTCTTGGGATCTAATTTCCCAATTTGTGGGTTAAATACTTTAGCTTCAGCTGCACAACCCCACACATGGAGGTAGTTCAAACTTGGTTTTCTCCCAGTCCATAATTCATAAGGTGTTTTAGGCACTGATTTACTGGGAACCCGATTGAGTATGTGTGCAGCGGTCTTTAATGCTTCCATCCATAACTTTACAGGCAATGTGGAGTAGCTCAACATACTTCGAACCATGTTCATAAGTGTGCGGTTTCTTCTTTCCGCTACTCCATTTTGCTGGGGATCACTGGGCATTGAGTACTGGGCGACTATACCATTTTCTTGTAGGAACCTGGCAAAAGGACCAGGAACCTGCCCATAAGTTGCGTGTCGCCCATAATACTCACCCCCACGATTCGAGCGCACTACTTTAATCTTTAGACTGTGCTGATTTTCAACTTCTGCTTTAAATATCTTAAATTTATCAAGCGCTTCCGATCTCTCTTTAATAGGATAGATATAGCCATAACGCGAGTAATCATCAGTGAACGTAATAAAAGAATCATAACCATCCACCGATGTCACAGGGAAAGGACCACATATGTCAATATGAATTATTTCTAAAATCCCTGTGCTTTGAGTAGCACCTTTCTTTATTTGCTTTACATACTTGCCTTTGATACAATCAAGGCAATGATCATCCGAATCACTAAAATCTAACGAATGGAGAATTTCTTCTTTAATGAGACGTTCAATTCTCCCCCTCGAAATGTGGCCCAAACGACAGTGCCACAATTTCGACGAAGTCTCATCAATTCGCTTGAGCTTTTTATTCACATCACATACATTCATGGATATAAGAGAATCTTGCAGGGATAACATATAAAGCCTGTCGTGTCGGATGGCACAACTAACATTATCACTATTAAAATAAATCAGACACTCTCCGTGTCCAAAATTACAAGAATATCCATCATTATCTAATAATGAAACAGAAATTAAGTTTCTTCTCATCGAGGGAACATAAAGAACATCATTAAGTTTCATTACAAATCCATTATTCGAAACTAAAGAAACTGATCCAATAGCTTCAATTTTGGCTTCCATCCCATTAGCCACTCTTAGGCTTCTTTCCTCTCTGAGACTTCTCAACATATGGAATCCCTGCAAGGAATTCGTAAATGCGTGCAAATGGCACCGAAATCAATCCACCAAGAGTTTATAGGAAAATCAGCATAAAATGCTTCATCAACAAAAGTAATTTCATAAGTATCTTTCTTGGCGAGCCATTTTAGCCATCCAGGACAATCATCTTGGAAGTGGTACTTTGACTGACAAAAGTAGCACTCATCACTTTTCTTCTGTCCATTTGAGCTTCCAGGACCTAAAGCGTTTTTAGGCGCCTTAGGATGATGTGGCTTCTGTAGCTTCTTATAAGGGGAGTAGGCTTGCTCCTTCTTTCCTTTTCCTTTATAGCCACCTTTATTTCTAGAGGGACCAGCTTTATTTGAGGAATCGACTTGATTCACAAAATCATTAGTTCCCTCAGCTTTGAGCCTCTCTTCTTCCTGAGAAACATTAGCGATCAACTCGCTCATGGTCCACTTGTCCTTAATGGTGTTGTAATTCACCTTAAAAGCTTCAAATTGCTTAGGAAGAGACATCGTAATGTAATGGACAACGAAACCATCATAAATTTCCATGTCCATTGTCTTAAGTCTGGCAGCAATGTTAATTATGGTCATAATGTGCTCACGAACGTTTCCAGTACCATTGTACTTAGTGTTCATGAGCCTGTGCATCAGTGTGGTAGCATAAACCTTAGAGGACCCCTTAAAGTGATCATCGATGGAGGACAAGTAATCCTTCACCTTTGCCTTTTCAGGGATTGCTCCCCTAATGGCTTCACTGATGGAGTTCTTCATTACAGCAAGTGAAATGCGGTTAGACTGCTCCCACTTCTCAGCATTAGTTTTGTACTCCTTCATTTTGTCATCAAATTTGTCCTCCCCTTCAATAGGAGCGACAGGCTCATCGAACCTAAACGCGTAGTCCAGATCCATGAGCTGGAAGGTCGTCATAAGTGCAAACTTCCATTTCTGGAAGTTGCTGCCGTTAAGTGGCTCAATCGCATTAATTTGAGCGGAAACAGTAGCAGCTGAAAATTTTAAAATTTTTATTAGGAAAATGCATAATTAATTTGCATGAAAATTAACCTTACGTTGGTACGATTAACAACATGCACATAAGAATTTTTCGCATCACCGTTGGGCAGAAACAAAAAATTTAACATAATTCATAGCATGCAATTACAATTAACGTTGGTCAAAGAGTAATAGCACGTGAAAATTAAACAATAAACATAATTGATATCATGCAATTACAATTAACGTTGGTCCAAAGTAATGGCATGAAAAATAATCATAACTCTCCAATTGAATTTCTCGTTGGTTTCATTCAATTAGAGACAGAGCATCAGGCAGCGGATAAGATAACATAATATTTTCAGCAGCTTAAAAACATTATCCAGTAATATTTTCATGAGAGACATCAAATAACTATTAATTATAAATGAGATATACTGTAAATACATGAAACATATACTGAAAAAGACATAAAGCATAACAAAAAAGTACCAAAAAATATTATTCTTAGTTGGCCCCTAAACCCAGCAAAATTTCTTCACGGGCTCCTAAAAAAACACCGGCCGAAAATCCACACGCGCATGCCTACGTTATCCATCTGCCATCGGATCTTGATCCTATGGCCAGAAAATCAGCCGGCCCATAAAACTTTTGGCCCGCAAGAAGATGACCGCACGATCTCATCCAACGGTCCAGTGCGCGCGTCAGCCGAGACAAAATGGCAAAACCCTAACCCTAAAAATCATTTGCTCCGGCTCAACCCGAAAAGAACAGAGCACGGGCGGCGGCGGGAGCTCGACTGGCGGCGCGCGCGGCGCGTGGAGGAGCTGCGCGGCGGCGCATGCGTCAGGGGGCGCAAGGCGGCGAGCGCGGGAGGCGCGGCTCGCGGCCCCGGCAGAGCGCCGCAGCGGCACATGCGCGCGGAGGGCGCTCACGGCGGGTGGCGCGGCGCCATCGGAGGCGGCAGCCGATCGAGAGCGGCCGCCGGCACGGCGCCCGATGCGAGCGGCGGCGGCGGACGCGCGACGGTGGCGCAAGCGGCGCACGGAGCGGCGCGGAGGCGCCCGAGACGGCGAGGCGGCGGCTCTCGGGCGGCGGGAGGGGCGGCTCCCTGGGAGGCGGCAGCGGACCTCCCCTTGCCGGCGGCGGCGCTCATAAGGCCTCCCCTTGCGGATCCATTTTTTTTGTTCTTTCCGATCCGAAAATCCATCATGATTTGGGGTTTCTAGGGTTCGGGATTCATCAAATTTTTTGGGGATTTTCATTAGGGTTTTGAATCCCCTCCTTCTAATTTCTAACCAAAACCACCAAACCTTAGATCCGAAGCACTACCGAGCACATCAGGGGCTAGGGTTCTAGGAAAACTAGCAGTCGCTGGTCGGCAATGAAGGCCATAGCTGAAGTCTCGTGCGTACGTGATGCAGGCGTGAGGCAGTGGTCGGTGAAGGTCGGGGTGTCACCGGGGTACGGAGAGTCACCGGCGACGTCCTGCAGTGGCGGTCGACGGCCTTCCCGTTGCCGACAGCGCGAAGTAGATCGGGTCTTAGGGTTTGTTCAAAGTTTTGGCTCTCACAGGGAATCAACGTCAACCGGGAGAGGCCGGAACTCCAACCTTTTATATGGCGCTGTGCAACGGGGGACCGTAACCAAAAATGGTTAGCCCCCCCCCCCATCAGGGCGCGTAGACGTGGGTATCACCCCACGTCTCCCTCTTTTGGCCGTTTGGCCTAGATCAAAACATAACAAAGCTGAGTTCCAGAACACGTCCACCCTCACCTCCCTTCACTTCCCCTCTCATTTTTGCCGAAGCTTGAGCTCTTCGTCGTCGCCTTCTTGGCTTTCTAGTGAACTATTTGTGCTTTTGTCGCTAGAAGTTGCCAGAGTCGCCATTGCCATCCACCTCACCCTTGGTTCCGCACCAAAGGTGCCTTGTAATCCTCACACACCCTTGAGCTTCTCAGTTCTCCTTCAACCTCAGACCCAATCTCTCAGAACCTTTCCGGTTGTTTTCCTTTCTGTTTTCTTACTGAGTATTGTTTGCAAATCTTGTTACAATAGGCTTATTCAGTGTTTTATGTGTCACGTTAGATTTCTACCAGACCGTTGGAGCTCTAAGAGCTGGAGGAGGAGGTCTTGAGGACTACTCTGTAGTGAGCAATGAAGGTTGCAAGTTGCAAGGCAAGTCACGAAACCCTGATCATGAGTTCCAGTAGTTGTGTATATTTTATATGGGATTACTTTTATATCCTTACTTGCAAATGTTATTTGTTATGAATTACTTTTGATTAATCCTACTTAGCTATGTTCCTCAATTTAATATGTGTTTATATTGCCATTGTTCATAATTGCTCCATCTTAACATTTTTTGTAACCATTAAGATTAGAATATCAGTCTTTCAACTAGTTTAGTGTTGAATGGAATAAAAACTATGATAATTACCTACATCGTCCTTGGCACCCTAGTTGTGTCTTATGTTTATATTGCCATCCTTGGTAATTGCTTCATCCTAATATTTTTTGCAGCTATTACGATTAGAATATCAATCTTTCAATTGGTTTATTATTAAATGGAATAAAAACTATGATGATTATTGTTATCTTGCCCGCCCTCACGAGTGCTCCAATGTTGGTGGAGCGTGGTAAATTAAGGTGAATCACTCGCCTACAGTTGTGTTCTTGGTTGTTGTTGGCCCTGGTGCAATATGGTTCCCCAAGTGACCATGGTATGTGGTGATTCATGCCATGCATGGGAGTTTGCAGTTTCTACTCGATCAGTGACGGAGGTGAAGTATAGTGATAAGGAAAAGATATAGTTATCATCCAACCATATGACCGCTCTATCGAACCTAATTCGACTGTTGTAGTAGATTCATTGGATGTCCCATGAGTAGATTTGGTGTTGGCAATTTCACAGACCAATCTATGTCATAGTATGACCCTTGGGAACAAGCAAACGAGTTGCCCAGACCTAGACCAGGTTGTGACCACTGTGAGAGGGGACCTTAATCTGTACTAGGTGGAACCGATGTTGTGAATCAGTCGTGAGTTGTGCTATCCCAACTCTAGCTAAGTCGTGATATCCAATGGGTAAAGTTAGGTAGTCTTTGCAAAGATTTGTAACTCTTCTAATGTGTCGTATTCCCGGTAAAATGAACTTTGTGTCAAGGGATGATTTTCGAACTGATGCATGAAGCTGATAGGCTAGTGGTTGTTTTGCGTAAGTGAGCTAATCGGAGGTGTGATTGTGCTCTAGTATGAGCTTTGTTGGAAAGAACTTGAGAATCTCCTTATGAAATTTTATTAAAATTGCTTTGGTTTCACCGAAATGCTTTACCATGAAATTTTATGGGGTACTATGCTAGTCGAAATAGTTTTTTGTTAAGCTCACCATGGTAAACTATCCTCCAATCCTTGCATTGCATTATAAAAAGTTACTGTTGTGGCTTGTTAAGTACTTCTGCACTCATTCTTGCATATTTTAGTTCAGACCACGAATATTGTGAAGAAGAAGAACAAGCTGCAGGTGAAAACTACTTCATCGGAGATGATTTTGTGTTCTAGGTCGTGCCTAACTCAAGTGTACTCTGTAGAGTACTAGTTGGAACCCCCGCCCCCACCCCTCCCCCCGAGTGGCCTATACTCGAAGCTTCTGAGCGTACCTATGTCTTCGAGTTCTCTGTGTTTCAACTTGTAACCTAGTAAATTTGGCTCGAGACCCTTGTAAAACTGCTTCCAACTGCTAAGTTATACTTTTGTACCAAATTCTAGTTTACTAATGTATTCATGAGTTGTGCTATGTATCAACTTTGTGTACGTGCAACTGAATCCTGGACAATCGTACGGGTACGAGTCAGCTTATCAGGTCACCGTGGAGAGGTCCCCACACATGCATATAAGGAATTTCTGACGCTGGCCCCCAATACACCCTGGTCCATGGCTAAGTTAGCACTTAGTGGTTGGCAAATAATCTTTTATTATGTTGTTTGTATTCACCATGACGTGTGATAGGCATCTAAACAACCCATAAATTTCCCATTCATGCTTCGCTCGATGATTGCTAAACGCGAGGTGTCCATGGCTTGTGGGACACCTATAAGTGATCTCCTACTATCTTAGGACTTTTCAAAGGTTTATAAGACTTTCTTTACTTGTCTCTCATGGATTGAAAAACAAACAAATAACAAAACAAAAGATACGAAGATTTGAATTCAAATTGAAATTAGCTTGCCACATCCAGCAATGTCTAGTTTTAAAGGTTAATAACTTTTGCAACTAGAGTCCGATTTATATGCTCATGTACTCGTTGAAAAGATAATTTGAAGGCCCACATAATGGATAAGGTTTCAGGCTTAGAAACCTCATGTTCACATCATAATCTCTGAAACAAGCCGGTAGTTGTAAAATCAAAGTTTCCTTCTTGTTTGAGTTTGAGTCCAGAACAACGTAGGGTGAGTTGGGGTCGATTTAGGCATATTTTGACTGACCCTAGGGGCTATATACACTACTACAAAAAAAAAGCTTATATTAGACGTCTCATCATAAACGGTTGACCAAAATCATCTATGTTAAATGCAATCACAGACGGTTTAGATTTAGAGACTGTCTGTGTTGTTGCCAGCGCTAAAAACCTTCTGTGAAGAGATAATATCACAGATGATTTTTTATTTAAACCGTCTGTGATACTTCACAGACGATTTGTATTACAAACCATCTATGATAATGAAGTTACCACAGACGGTTTGTATTAAAAACCATCTGTGGTATCTTTCCCACCTCGCAATCTCTTAAAATTTCATAATCTCCCTCCTGAGTCCGAGTAGGATTTCATTCCGAGACACCTTTAGTAAAACGGGCATAACTTTTGTATATGGTGTCTGTTTTCGACGTTCTTGTACTCGTTGGAAAGCTAACGATGAGCCTGATAAAAAAATGACCCGTTTGCACCAATCGCCCTCTAAGACCCCAAAATCGGCCATCTTTAGCCTCAAATTTGTGTCGCAAGTTTTCGGTTTCTGTTTTTGCCAAAAAAATTATCTTCCATTCGGAATTTGGAGTTCACCTTAACTGCAAAGTTGTATATCTCATCGAAACCTTTAAAAAACATATATAAACCATATAGAACTTTGCTATTTTATCTTTTGAGACTAACTTTTTACATTGCACCTATATATATATTGTCTTTGTGCTCTAATTCACAGACGGTTGGTATATAGAACCGTCTATGATACTCGACCATCATAGACGATTCTAGCTACCAACCATCTGTGTTGGTAGAGTATCACAGATGATTTGTATATAGAACCGTCTATGATAAACTGATCGCTAGCCCGTCGATCTTCCCTTACCCAATCCCAGCCAATAGAAACCCACCAAACCTCACCCCATGGATCATAGCTCCATCTCTCCCTCCTTTATAAATACTCACCCAAACCCATCCCCTACCTACCGTTGCTCAAAATCTCTCTAGCCTCCTCCTCACCATCCTCCTCGACTATGACCCCGATGGCCCTTATGGAGTAGATGACAAGATGCCACGGAAGCAGGTAGCTACCAAGACGGCGCTCAAGTCGGCGTTGATGTGGCAGGCGTTAAGGACATCCAGCTCGCGCGCTGCATCAAGGGCGAGAGGGCCTTGGCATAGATGCCTCATCGGCTCGGTTCAGTTTCTACTATCTGCTAGGATCTCTACTTCTTCTATGTTCTTGCCATGTTTAAGAGTTGGGTTTGTAGGATTAAGAGATGTATTCTTGCTATGTTCTTATTGTGTTAGATGGGTAACATGCTCGTTATCTTGTTATGCTGTAATGGTGGATTCTAATCTTAATGAAAATAGATTGTGCTGTTGTGTTTGCTGCTGTATTTGCTGGTTTTCAAATGGCATAGCTAACATTTTTTCAGGCTAGCCAAAAAATAGAAAAAATCTTAGGTATAGAATGAACTATCACAGATGATTTGTGGTATAAACTGTCTAGGAACGACTATCACAGACGGCTCAAACCAAAAACTATCTCTGATACTCGCACATCATAGACGATTATATCTACCAACCGTATGTGATGGAAAAGTATTACAGACAGTTTTTGGTTCTAGTCGTCTGTGAATGTTATTTAAAGACGGTTTTAGTTACAAACTGTCTGTATTGTATTTATCATAGATGGTTCATAAACCGTCTGTGATAATCTCCGATTATCACTGACCTATAAATTCAGACGATTCAGAAAACTGTATATGATGATAGTTCCGAACTGTCTGTGATGGTCCTTTTTATAGTAGTGATAAACCATGTATTTATGCTTTTTGTTTAACAACAAATTTATGATAATTATTCTGAGAAGCTATTGCTCTTGTTCTTAGGATTTGTACAAAGCCACCAGCTGTCGCCTTAGGAATTGAGAGTATCTTTGAATTTATCTCTCTTCCATTATTGTTCTTATGATTTCCTTAGTGTGGTTGCAGGAGCGATTCACGTCTACCTTCGTGTGGTTTGGTAGATAAGAATCAAAGCGTATAGTTAGGCAAATTTAAGTGTTGCAGTTTGATGTAATCGAGACAGCGGCCGACTCCGTGGTTCATAAGGTTGCACTGATTCAGATTATAAGAAATTATATGCCGTGAAGACCGGACACCCCGTGTCATACACACCGGTGCCGGCAAAGAAGCAGAGGAGCATATCCGATCTATTGATCGGAGGAAGAAACTGATGTATTGATAGATCGGAGAAAAGAAGGAAGGTCTGCGTAGAAGTTCGGTCATGGACGCCGACGGAGTTCGCGGTGGCTGGTAGCTGTAGATCGATATGCCAGATAGGTAGGGAACAACATGAGAAAAAGATTAACATCATCTTCGGCGTAGGACGTGTGCACATATGCATGCAACGATGCAACAACAGAAGATAAAAAGAAAGAAGAAATCAAGGGCACGTGATAGAATCACATGCATGCATGGAATCAAGAGAGAGAGATGGAGACACGTCCGAGAAGGTCCGATAGGAAAATCAAGCAGAACCTGAGGACGAGGCCAAGCCAAGCAAGGAGGAGAAAATGACTTGACTAAGGTTCTGTTTAGGGAGCTTAAGGATATATTCGTATTGGCTTTTGCTTAAAACCTTAAAGACATATTTGTATTGGCTTTTATTTAAAACCTAAAAGCTAATACAAACACTCAGTTTTTTAAAATAGCTTTTTCAAAGATACTCTCGTCTGCCTCCCCACCACCTAAGGAGCCCGGCGCCCATCACCGGTTCCCCTTGCCACCGCCGCCGCCCGCCAGCTCCCCCTCGGTCAAGAGCACACTTAATTCAGCGTTAGGAAAAAATGCATACTCAAGACATCACGATGGATAGAGGGGTCAAGAGCGATTTGCTCCACACACTTCGCCAAGTGAGACGAAACGACGACCACAAAGAGGCATCAGCATTCGGCCCAAACCAAGTGATCGTGCAAAACTGCACACCCGCAAGTGAACGGACTGCCGCTAAGATAGCAGCGAATGTCGTGTCCTCCACAGGGACTAGAGTACCGGTGACAGGACACTAAATTAAAGCTAAATCGCACGAACTGGGAGATGAAGACTAACTGCAGAACCTATGACAAACTAAAGCTAGGGAACAGATCTGCAGAAGAAAGAAGGAAAGAGAAAGGAAGAGCTAAGGGGCTGAGAAATAAGACTATCTGACAGGAGAAACCAGAGAACTAATTCTAATAGGAGAGAGAGACTAAAGAGACTAATTAGGAAAAAAACAGAAAGAGCTAAGAGAAAAGGGAGAGAAACAGGGAGAAAGAGAGCAGAGGAGAGAAAAGGCTAGGAGTTAGCTAGGCTAGCAGATGAGGAGAAGAAAGAAAGCAAAGATAAGAAGAAAGTGCAGGAGACTAGAAGACTAGAGTGAAGGATTGACTGCTAGAGAAAGAAGTGAGGTAAGAAAGAACTAGAGAAGAGATAAGAGCAAAGAAAGATCTACGGAAGAGCAAGCGGACTAAGAATTAGACAGATGAGAGGGAATGGGAAAGAGGGGAACAGAGCACTAATCCTCCTAAGAGAGACAGAGAGGGGCGAGAGACAGATAAAGCTAGAAAGATAAAGAGGAATATCTAAGTGAAAGAGAGGGAAAGTAAAGAAAGACTGGAGAAGATGAGAATACTAAGAACTCCAATAAGAGAGAAATGAAAAGAGGGAATGGGAGGACTCGAACCATGAGAGACAGAAGGTTGAGGAATAAGTGCTTTGCTAGAAGGAGAAGAGATATCTACCGAGAAGGAGTGAATCGGAGAGAAGAAGCAATCATTGGGAAGAGAAAAGGAGAAAGAGTAGTATGCTCTTGCTATAACCAATACTTCACAAAGAAACAAAAGAAATATCACAAAAAAGCAACAATCCTAACCATGCATTTAATAAGCAAACTAAGCTACTACTAAGAACAAGCAAATTAATCTAATTTGAAACATGAAAGAAGAAATAACAAATCTAACTATTACTATTTTTTATCTTTTCGCTAATGATCATACCAGATCGATGCACTAGATCAATCCTAACAGAGAAATTGAATCTTAAACCAACAGAAAATAATCATATCTCAAAGAAGGCATGAATCCTACTAGCAAAATCATCAAGCTGGACTAAAGCTTAACGAAAAATCAAGTAAAAGCATGAATCTAGTGACGAAGCATCTACATAAACATCTCAGAGCACAAGAACGAGTAAAAGCATTCATAGAACCCGGATCCAAATATATAGTACATGCACATTAACAGATCCAACATACCAAAGATCTCAAAGATAGCAATAACAAGTCAAACACTTCTAGTAACGGATCCGTTCGTAAAACTTATGCATAGCATAGATCTAACATCCATACATCCAAGCAAGCCATCAAAATACAAAAGATTCAGATCGGAAACGAAACAACCAAAGAGACTAGCGATCTTAGCCAAAGTGGAATGTTTGTAGAGGATGCGGTGGGGAAGCAGAGGTGGTGCGAAACCGAAGAGGTGGCCGTGTAGAGGGTTGCGGTCTTGATCCACCGAAGTTGTAGCAGGGAAGCGGTCCGGCCTTGTAGACGGCGTAGATCGTGCCCGCAGATGTTGAAGTAGCAGATCCGCCAGAAGAGACCGCAGGAAGAGCGAGATCCACCAGAGGTTGTAGATCCAAGAGCTTCACTCGGAGAAGTTGCAGATCTGGGCGTGTAAGCGGATCCGCCAAGAGGTGACTTTCGGTGCAAATCTGGCCGGCAGCAGGGGGATTTAGTGCGGAAGAGTGCTAGGGCGGCTGCATGGTTTGGGGGTGTTGGAGCTCGGTTCTAGTAGAAGAAAGGCCGGTGGATGGCTAGGGTTCTTGAAGAATGGAAGGGGGATGGGTGGCGGCTGCTCGGTGAGGAGAGGTGCGGCGCGGTGGTGTTGGTGGAGGTGCTCGGGAGATGGAGTAGGGCGGCCGGTTGTGGGAGATGGGGAGAGCTCAGGTTCTGGTGGCGGCTTCAGGGGAGGTGCGGCGCGGTGGAGATGGAGGGCTTTGGGAGTGTGTTTGCGAAGGAGGATGGGTGGCGGCTCTGGTTTTGGTGGAGTGGAGTTGGATTCGTCCCCCCTGCGGTGGATGCTGCTTATATACTTGCGGCGGCCGGTTAGGGTTAGGCTCTGAGGTGCGGTGTTAGGGTTTGTTGTTTGTTGCGTTTTGCATTTAGGTCCTTCCTTCGCTATATTGCAACTCTAGCTCATCCCATGCCGATATCTGTGAAGTTTTGCGCCTATTTCGCGCCGATCTGCAAGGAAAGTGCGAACATCATAAATCAGAGCAAAATGAGGCAAGTTTATGTATAATTGATGAAATTAAGGCCAATTCAAGTCGCTAGCAACAGGATAATGTCATAAAATATACCGCAAATATGATGCACATCATATACCCCAAGCTTAAACATTTGATTGTCCTCAAGCAAATGATATGACAATATCGAACCAGGAAGCGAAAAAGCATGAAAGGATATAAATGATCGCTTAAATCTAGTTGATTGGCACTTAATCATTCAAAGTGGGACTGCGACTTGATTTTTACAAGCTATTCAGATCTAGAACCAATATTCCAAAGACAGATATCAAAGTGATACAAGAGTTTTGACCAGATCAAGTTACCCAAAAGCGCCAAATTGCACTAATTTGTTTGCATGGATCCCACGACTGAAAAGTAATCAAAATTAGATATCACACCAAGAATAAGCATATCCTAAAGTTATACTTAGGCATTTACCATTCTAGATGAAGAGACTAATGTTTGCATGAAGTTTATGAAAAAGCCTACACTTGAGCCATGATACTTTACTTTTGCTGATTTTTAACGTGTTTCAAACACACCATGGGCACAAGTGCCACTTATTCCACTTTTGGGCATGCTTGCCACTTATTCGACTTTCAAACTTCATTTGGGCAGATCGCCACTTATTCAACACCTTTTTGTTCTCAACCAATGTGACAGAGTCACTTATTCAACTCACACTTTGCAACCCCAAAACAGAAATAAAGATCTTTTCTTTCTTTTCTTTCTTTTTTTAGCATCATTAACCGGTTTTCATTATCCATAAGATCTAGATAATTCAACCATGTTATTGGCTCAAGATAAGACTACCACTTTCACAAACTTTTCATTCAAGCAAAAGCATCAACGTCTAAAATAAAATACTATGCCCAAGCATGAATCCTAGGATATGATCATTCTAGAAGTGATAACTAGAATCAATTCAATTCTCAAATGGTAAAGATACATGTGTAACTTGCAATGCATCAAAACTTCAGGATCACAAGATTTCTAAGCCCACAAAGAAGGTTTCTATGTATACCGAAAAGGCCATCTAAATGAGAGGCGAAATTTATATAAATCCCAGACACTTAAGCAATTTTCAGTGATGATAACTCGATTATACCATGACAATCATACATTACACCAAGATGTTCATGCAGCAGAATGTAATTGAGCATATTAATGATCAGGACATTCACATATAATAATCAAATCCATCATGAGAATGATACTAGCCATAAATCATCAACTACACATCCATCCATATCGAGCCCATGAGTATGACAATGAATCATGCTAAAGCAATCCTCATCAATAGACAGATTCCTCCCCCAAGCTTGAATAAAACATTAACTCAAGAATAAGCATTTTAATGATTGGACACAGCTCACCGGGTGCAAAAGAAGAATCAGACAGTATCTCATCATCCCTAAGAGCTTCCTGCCATGATTGGATGATGGAGCAGCATGTACCTGGAATGAAAAAAATGAAAAGGGAAAGGATAAACCGACAAAAAGGTAAAGTAAAAGAGGAAAACTAAAGTAAAACAGAAAGAATAAACAGCTCAGGTTGCCTCCTGAGAAGCGCTTGTTTTAGGTCTTTAGCTTGACCACAAAATGAACATCACGGTGGCTCAAAAGAAATTGGAGAATCACAGTCAGGACTGACTTGATCTCCATCATTATCCTCATCATAAAATTCAGAATAGGTTCCCCAACAAAGTAATGTTTCAATCTTTGCCCATTTACCTTGAAAATGCCCCAGTTGACTCTCAACCTCAAAAGCTCCACTACCTAGCGCTTTCTTAATAACACAAGGCCCAAACCATCTAGATTTGAACTTTCCAGGAAACAAATGGAACCTAGAGTCAAAAACTAAGACCAGCTGTCCAGGGTGGAAATCACGCCTCAAAATGTGCCGATCATGAATCTTTTTAGCTCTCTCTTTGTAAATCCTTGAGCTTTCATAAGCATCAAGTCTCAATTCATCTAATTCACACATTGCAGACTTTCTATGTTTCCAGCTAGACCCATGTCCAAGTTGAGTTTTCTAATTGCCCAGTGTGCTCTATGCTCAAGCTCAACAGGGAGATGACAGGCTTTACCATAAACCAACCTAAAGGGGAACATGCCAATAGGTGTTTTGTATGCTGTCCTATAAGCCCACAATGCATCATAAAGCTTAAAAGACCAATCATCCGGATTTGGACACAACTTTTCAAGGATTTGCTTTATCTCTCTATTGGAAACTTCAACTTGCCCATTAGCTTGAGGATGATAAGGGTGGTGACCCTATGATTATGGACTCCATATTTGGCTAGAAGAGCTTCAAACTGCTTGTGATTAAAGTGAGACCCACCATCACTTATCACAACTCTAGGAATTCCAAACCTAGGAAAGATGATTTGCCTAAACAACCTACAAACAGATTTTGAATCAGCATGGACAAGTGGGTATAGCCTCAACCCATTTGGACACATAATCCATCGCCACAAGAATGTGCTTGTACCCTTGAGAAGAAGGCAAAGGTCCTATGTAATCTATTCCCAAACATCAAAAGTTCTACCTCAAGAATACCATGTTGTGGCATCTCATGTCGTCTTGACATGTTCCTGCATCTTGATGTGGATCACAAGACTGAATGTATGCATGAATATCCTTGAACATGGTAGGCCAATAAAATCCAGCTTGAAGAACCTTTGCTTGGGTCTTGGCAGACTGCATGTCCACCAAAAGGAGCAGAATGACAGTGAAACATCACATTTTGAACCTCCTCATGAGGAAGACAACGTCGAACAACCCCATCCGCACAATGCCGATACAGATATGGGTCATCCCAAAAGAACTTTCGTGCCTCATGTGTGAATTTCCTCGCTGCGATAGGAGAGATCGGAGGTATAGTATTGCGAACTAAGTAATTAACTATATCTGCATACCAAGGTGCGAGACCAACAAGAGAAACTTCTAATAGATGGTCTCCGTGAAGAGAGTCTTCAATAGGAAGTATAGAAGCTGAATCGAATGGGGCGATCTAGATAAATGGTCACCACTAAGTTCTCACCCTTTTTATCTCTAATTTCTACATCAAACTCTTGCAAAGAAAAGAATCCAACGAATGAGGCGAGGTTTAGCATCCTTTTACTCAAAAGATACCTAATGGCTGCATGATCTGTGTACACTATGCATTTTGAGCCAACTAGGTAGGATCTAAACTTGTCAAATGCAAATACTACAATAGCGCTCTTTTCAGTGGTTGTGTAATTAATTTGAGTGTCATCTAAAGTCCTGCTAGCATAGTAAATGACATGCAAAGCCTTTTCATGCCGCTGCCCCAAAACAGCCCCCACAGCAAAGTCACTAGCATCACACATTAACTCAAAAGGAAGATCCCAATCAGGAGATTGCACAATGGGTGCAGAAATAAGAGCAGCCTTGATCTTACTAAATGCATCCATGCAAGCCTCATCAAAAACAAAAGGAACATCGCAGCCCAAAAGATGAGTGAGAGGACGAGCAATTTTAGAAAAATCCTTAATGAATCTGCGGTAAAAGCCTGCATGCCCCAAAAAACTGCGAACACCCTTCACATTAACAGGAGGAGGCAAGCGCTCAATCACCTCAACTTTAGCCCTATCCACCTCAATGCCTCTAGAAGACACTAAATGACCAAGAACTATCCCCTCTGTAACAAGAAAATGACATTTTTCCCTATTAAGAACCAGATTTGCCTCAAGACAGCGCTGGAGGACAGTTTCAAGATTGGCCAAACAGCTCTCAAAGGTCTGTCCATAAACAGTGAAATCATCCATGAAAACCTCCATGATTTTCTCAATAAGATCAGTGAAAATGGACATGACACATCGCTGGAAGGTCCCTAGGGCATTACAAAGCCCAAATGGCAGCCTACGGTATGCAAAGGTACCATAGGGGCAAGTAAAAGTGGTCTTTTCCTGATCTGATGGATGTATTGGAATCTGCAGAAAACCTGAATATCCATCCGGATAATGAAAATAAGAATGACGGGCGCTCTCTAGCATTTGGTCAATGAAAGGCAAAGGGATATGGTCCTTGCGTGTGGCTTTGTTGAGCTTCCTATAGTCAGTACACATGCGCCAGCCCGTGGTTGTTCTTGTGGGAATCAACTCACCTTTTTCATTGGCAACCACTGTTATGCCCCCTTTCTTGGGCACAACATGAATAGGACTGACCCACTGACTATCTGAAATAGGATAGATGATGTTAGCACCTAGAAGCTTAAGGATTTCTTTCTTGACAACCTCCTGCAAGTGAGGATTAAGCCTACGCTGGTGCTCACGCGTTGGCTTAGCATCATCCTCAAGGTGAATACGATGCATGCAGGTGGCTAGATCAATGCCCTTCATATCATCTATAGAGTGTCCAATGACAGCTCTATATTTACGAAGGATCTGAAGAAGTTGATCAGCCTCTAAAGGTGTCAAATGGGCACTAACAATAACAGACAGTCCGATCGGTCCCGAAAATTCATATCTAAGATGATTAGGAAGTGGTTTCAGCTCTACCTTTGGGGTGTGGGCTGCCTAAGGTCTTGGTTTTGAGAAGGCTCTCAGAGCATCAATGAGTGCCACATGATGAGAATCGCAGCAGTGCACTCATCCTCGATTGATGCCACTTTCTCAACATTTTCATATGTCTCAACAACACATTTGTCAACCAAATCAAGTGAGAAACACCGATCCGGGACAAAGAGGAAGATGAGTGGGGTGCCTTATATCAAATGCTAGCTTCTCTTGACCAAATTGGAGAGTAAGTTTAGCATCTTTGACATCAATGACAGCACCTGCAGTAGCAAGGAATGGTCTCCCAAGGATGACAGGTTCACTTCTATTCTCCATCTCTAAGACAACAAAGTCTACAGGAAAGGCAAAAGTGCCAATAACCACAGGGACATCCACTAAAATACCAACTGGGTGACGATAAGTACGATCAGCCAACTGCAGTGTCATGGTTGTTGGCTGCAGATCGCCCAAAGGAAGCGCGTCACAGACTGAAAGAGGAAGGACACTAACACTAGAGCCTAAGTCACAAAGAGCTCTAAAGTTCTTGGAGCCTAAAATGCAAGGTATGCAAAAGCTACCAGGGTCATCTAACTTAGGAGGTAGCTTATTCTGTATGATAGCGCTACACTCCTTAGTTAGAGTGACCACCCCAAGCTCATCCATACTCCGCTTCTTGGTAAGCAGCTCCTTAAAGAATTTGGCATACATAGGCACATGTAGGACAACCTCTAGAATGGGAATGGTGATCTGAACATCCTTCATCCTCTCTAGGAATTTAGCAAACTGCTTGTCCTCATTTGACTTTTCTAACCGCTCAGGGAATGGCAATTTGGGTTTTGTGGAAGGGACAATTCTTGTAGTGGATGATGAGGGAATATCATGTGTTTTGGCTGGTATTGTGGAGTCTGGGTGGTGCAGATCTCTTCTTTGTGAGTCGAGTTTATCTTGCTGGACAGACCTAAAAATAGGGGGCACATACAAGGTTGGTGTAGGAAGAAGTGGTTCAGATGTGGTCTTGCCACTCCTGGTTGTGATAGCTCCACAATGGCCACGAGGATTGACCTCTGGTTGTGCAGGAAGCCTCCCAGATTGGTGGTTGAAGCTCAGATGCTTGCAAACTCTCCACACGACTAGCCAAATCGTCAATTGAGTCTTTGCATCATTGTATTGAGCTTCCATCTTAGCTACATGTGATGCAAGGAGCTGTTCAATTCTGGTCAACTGATCTGATTGAGAAGTAGTAGGTGGAGGGTTTGGAACATGCATCATAGGTTGCTGAAATGAGGCATGTGAAGGGGCTTCTTCTTTGCCTAAACCCTTGTCTTGATGTTCCCACAGGAAGGATGACACACTAGGGTTGGTGTTCTTGTAAGACAAGTTTGGATGACGCCACCGGATTGTAGGTTTGAGAATACCGCCCATGTGATTGAGCATAGTTCACTTGGATGATTCATTGTGGAAGTTAAGGGCACTCACCGAGTATGCCCTTGAGATCCACAAATCGACATCCGGTGGCTATATGGGTGAAGATGAGGGCATGAGTGCGCCATTTGACGTGTGAGAACTTGAATCTGAGTGATAAGGCATCATTAGAGCTCACCTCGTAGATACCGAACGTGGAGGAGCGAAGCTCTCTCACTAGACCACCGAAAGTGGTGGGAGGACATACTCTCAATCAAGTGAAAGCTTCATCAAGAGTTTTGTTCATTATGCCTCCTCCTGCTGCAGAATCTACAAAGGCTCTTGTGTGGTGTGTAAGACCTTTGTAAAAATCTGCAGCTGACCACCTTTCAAGGCCATGGTGAGGACACATCCTAAGCGGGGTTTGATACCTCTGCCAAGCATCATACAAACTCTCACCCTCAGTTGTGAAAACCTAGTAATCTGGTCACGCACTTCTGCTGCCTTGGAGGAGGAAAATACCTCTCAAAAAGGCTGCAGAGGTGTTCCCATGTGTCCTTAAGATGCAGAGGCGAGAATGCAACCAAGTCTTAGCACCATCTCTAAGAGAGAAAGGGAACAATGAGAGCCTAATGGCATCGGTTGTGACTCCATTGCACTTCAAAGTGTTGCAATATTCTAAGAAGGTACGAATGTGTTCATTGGGATCCTCGGTGGGAGAACCTCCAAATGCAGTCTCACGAACCATGGTAATGAGTGCGAGTTTTAGCTCAAAGTTGTTTGCCCGAATGGCGAGTTGGACAATTCGGGGGCTATACCTTGGTCTCTAGGAATCCAAAGGTCACGAAGAAGAGGTGGGCGTTCGATCTCCCATTTCTTACGGATGGGAAGTTGATTTTCTCCTTCGACTTATGAAAAGTGCGCTCAATCTCGGGATCAAAAGGAGCCAACGAATGGTCTCCACTCCTGCGCATAAGTCGAGAAGTCGGCCGAAAAGGGAGGAAGGAAACTAAAGAAATGACTCGATCTATGGTCTAGCGCGATCACCGATATCCAACACTTAACAACGGCGCCAATTTCTTGATCGTGCAAAATCGCACGCCGCAAGTGAACGGCCGCCGCTAAGATAGCGGCGAATGTCGTGTCCTCCACAGGACTAGAGTACCGTGACAGGACACTAAACTAAAGCTAAATCGCATTTAACCGGGAGATGAAGACTAATCTGCAGAACCTATGACAAACTAAAGCTAGGGAACAGATCTGCAGAAGAAAGAAGGAAAGAGAAAGGAAGAGCTAAGGGGCTGAGAAATAAGACTATCTGACAGGAGAAACCAGAGAACTAATTCTAATAGGAGAGAGAGACTAAAGAGACTAATTAGGAAAAAAACAGAAAGAGCTAAGAGAAAAGGGAGAGAAACAGGGAGAAAGAGAGCAGAGGAGAGAAAAGGCTAGGAGTTAGCTAGGCTAGCAGATGAGGAGAAGAAAGAAAGCAAAGATAAGAAGAAAGTGCAGGAGACTAGAAGACTAGAGTGAAGGATTGACTGCTAGAGAAAGAAGTGAGGTAAGAAAGAACTAGAGAAGAGATAAGAGCAAAGAAAGATCTACAGAAGAGCAAGCAGACTAAGAATTAGACAGGATGAGAGGGAATGGGAAAGAGGGGAACAGAGCACTAATCCTCTACCTAAGAGAGACAGAAGGCGAGAGACAGATAAAGCTAGAAAGATAAAGAGGAATATCTAAGTGAAAGAGAGGGAAAGTAAAGAAAGACTGGAGAAGATGAGAATACTAAGAACTCCAATAAGAGAGAAATGAAAAGAGGGAATGGGAGGACTCGAACCGCAGAGAGACAGAAGGTTGAGGAATAAGTGCTTTGCTAGAAGGAGAAGAGATATCTACCGAGAAGGAGTGAATCGGAGAGAAGAAGCAATCGCTGGGAAGAGAAAAGGAGAAAGAGTAGTATGCTACTGCTATAACCAATACTTCACAGCAAACAAAAGAAATATCACAAAAAAAGCAACAATCCTAACCATGCATTTAATAAGCAAACTAAGCTACTACTAAGAACAAGCAAATTAATCTAACGCTGAAACATGAAAGAAGAAATAACAAATCTAACTATTACTATTTTTTTATCTTTTCTGCTAACAGATCATACCAGATCAGCATGCACTAGATCAATCCTAACAGAGAAATTGAATCTTAAACCAACAGAAAATAATCATATCTCAAAGAAGGCATGAATCCTACTAGCAAAATCATCAACTGGACTAAAGCTTAAGAAAATCAAGTAAAAGCATGAATCTAGGTGATGAAGCATCTACATAAACATCTCAGAGCACAAGAACGAGTAAAAGCATTCATAGTACCCAGATCCTAAATATATAGTACGTGCACATTAACAGATCCAACATACCAGCATCTCAGCATAGCAATAACAAGTCAAACACTTCTAGTAACCAGATCCGTTCAGAAAACTTATGCATAGCATAGATCTAACATCCATACATCCAAGCAAGCCATCAAAATACAAAAGATTCAGATCGGAAGCGAAACAACGATGAGACTAGCGATCTTAGCGAAGTGGAATGTTTGTAGAGGATGCGCAGCGGGAAGCGAGAGGTGGTGCGGCACCGAAGAGGTGGCCGTGTAGAGGTTGCGGTCTTGATCCACCGAAGTTGTAGCGGGGAAGCGATCCGCCTTGTAGACGGCGTAGATCGAGCCCGCAGATGTTGAAGTAGCAGATCCGCCAAGAGGCCGCAGAAGAGCGAGATCCAGTAGAGGTTGTAGATCCAAGAGCTTCACTCGGAGAAGTTGCATATCCGGGCGTGTAAAAGCGGATCCGCCAAGAGGTGACTTTCGGTGCAAATCGGCCGCAGCAGGGGATTTAGTGCGGAAGAGTGCTAGGGCTACCGCATGGTTTGGGGTGTTGGAGCTCGGTTCTAGTAGAAGAAAGGCCGGTGGATGGCTAGGGTTCTTGAAGAATGGAAGGGGGATGGGTGGCGGTTGCTCGGTGAGGAGAGGTGCGGCGCGGTGGTGTTGGTGGAGGTGCTCGGGAGATGGAGTAGGGCGGCGGTTGTGGGAGATGGGAGAGCTCGGGTTCGGTGGCGGCTTGGGGAGGCGCGCGGTGGAGATGGAGGGCTTTGGGAGTGTGTTTGCGAAGGAGGATGGGTGGCGGCTGCAGTTACGGTGGAGTGGAGTTGGATTCGTCCCCACGTGGTGGATGCCGCTTATATACTTGCGGCGGCCTTAGGGTTAGTCTTGAGGTGCGGGTGTTAGGGTTTGCTGTTTGTTGCATTTTGCATTTAGGTCCTTCCCCTTCTGCTATATTGCAACTCTAGCTCATCCCATGCTGATATCTGTGAAGTTTTTCGCCTATTTCACGCCGACCTGCAAGGAAAGTGCGAACACTGTAAACTGTAGCAAAATGAGGGCAAGTTTATGTATAATTGATGAAATTAAGGCCAATTCAAGCTGCTAGCAACAGGATAATATCATAAAATATACTGCAAATATGATGCACATCACCAAGGAAAAAAAGGACGGTCAAATTTACCATCTCCGTCCCGCGATCAGGTCTAATTCTTTGCTTGTGCACACAAATAGGAACGAAATCGCAGCCCGCAAGTGGGATAGCTTCAGCACTACGGACCTCTTCTTTCTTTACGTAATAATAATTGCTGGCTGAGAAGGATGCTTCTTCTCAACTTTTGGTGAAGAAGGAAAGGAACCCTCGATCGGCTTATGTTTCGACCTAGCAGTGTTTGCGTTATCGCTGAAAAGTACTAAAAGTTTTAGGTTGGGTTAGCAGGCAAAACATGGTCCACCTAAAGCGTGGAGAGCCACTTTGTACTACCGTACCGTACGTGCATTTGTTCCACTGTCGTGCAAATGTTTGCATGCAAGTCCGTAGCGTCCACACCAACACGCGAGAAAAAATTGGGTGGCATGGTAAACAATCCAGTTTCAGTACGCACTCTGTAAACCTTTTTTTGAGTTTCTTGATTAGATTCATGGGGAAATTAGTAATGCTAAATATTTTTTATAGTGATATGATAGTGCAGCTTTCGAAAAAGAACTAATAAAAAGAAACAAGTACCCGAATAACCCACATTTAAAATCAAAGTTCACTACCTATTTATAGAAAGGGAGATACTAGCACGCGAACGTTCGAAATGGGCGCTAGCTCTGTACGGTCACTTGCAACATTTTGTGTCCATGATTGCAACATTTCTCAACTATGTTTGCAATAAAAATATTTGATAAAAATCTAAATGTTGCATTAGTTGTTGTTGATTGTTGTATATAGGAAATCAAAATATTGCATATATAAAAATAAAAAAATGTTGCATACTAGCTGTATGCTCAGGACACTGGCTTAGTGAGGCACTGACCTGGTTCGTGGTCACGAAGAGAGCACCGACGCCGGGCGCGGCGAGCTTAGGGGATCATCACCACATACTTCGCAGTTCGCCAGAGGCTCCCCGCTGCACTGAGGACGGCCGAAAAGGAAGCCGACAGCAGCGACCAGATCTAGTAGCATCACGCTCGAGGACAGGCGAATCTGGCGGCGCCACGCCCGAGGATGGCCGGTTTTGGCGGCACCGCGCCTGGAGATGAGTCGACCATATACACCAGAAATAAGAACATTAAGAAAGATTGAATAAGCCCAACAAAGTGCCAGCAACTAAACATTTTGAAAGCCCTACATTCCTAGTGATTTGCATAAGAGCAAGATTCGGTATTTCCCTGCAAGAAAGAAGAATAGCATAGCCTAAACCTCACCTTGAATAGGGTCTAGTTGAAGCTTGCAGCGGCCACCGTGGCTAATGCGACGACAGAGGGGGGCAGCGGTTGGTAGTGGCAGGGGGAGGGGGAGGGTGGCAGGGGTGGTCGAGGATGACGGCAGCAACCAAGATGACCGGTGGCCACCACAATATACCTAACCACCACTGCTCTGCCTAGGCATGGTGGACAAATCTGGTGGTTTTGGAGTGTGTATGCTTGGGGAGAAAATAGGAGGAATAGCTGGGGATAGGAGAGGTGGTCAGATTTACCGACGGAGCTGGGGAAGGGTGGTTGCAGTGACTGAGATTGGGGATGGCAGCAGGAAGAGGATGCTGCATATACATGAGCGAGCTTGGGAAAGAATGGGCCAAGTGGGGCACACCGATACGTGGGCTGGTGTCCAATACGGATCGGACGTCCTCACCGTATCAAATCCGTTATAAAAACTGTGCCACAGAGTAGTTCAATCATGTTATATCACTACTATAAAAAAAACTTATATTAGACACCTTATCACAGACGGTTCAACAAAATCATCAGTGTTAAATGCAATCATAGATGGTTTAGGTTTAGAGATTGTCTATATTATTGCTAGCACCAAAAACCGTCTGTGAAGAGATAATATCACAGACGGTTCATGGTGAGAACCATCTGTGAAGTATCACATACGGTTCTTACCAAGAACGGTTTGTGATAGATAAGAATTGCTTGTGATATTGCTAATGTGATACTTCATAGACAGTTTGTATTACAAGTCATATGTGATAATGAAGTTATCATAAACAGCTTGTATTAAAAACCGTCTATGATAATTCCACTATATTAATTGTGCGCAGATCCGTCGACCCTCTGTCATAAATTCTAGATCTACGCTGCTGCTTTGAGTTGCAGGCGGGACTTTGAGGCCATTTGGTGGAAGGAGATCGACTATTTAGCAAGAGTAATTGTAGATCCACTAAGTTATTGATTAGCTATGGTTACTAATTTGTTTCCAATTGCATTATAATTTAGATCTAACTTTTAGTTAAAGGGGAATTGAAGATGGTTTAGATCTAGCTAGTTTGATGTAGAGAGAAGATTATTTACATCTAGCATGGTTTACGGTTTAGGGTTTAGTCAATTCACAGTCTATTTCTACTTAATTCAATGTAATCAATTATTCTTGCTACATATAGCTACTTAATTTAGATCATATAGATAGTATAGTAATAAATTAATGTTATACTAAAATGTTATATGCGTAATATAGGAACCATATATCATTGACGGTTTTAGTAGAAACTGTCTGTGATAGACCATATATCATTGACGGTTTTAGTAGAAACTGTCTGTGATAGTCTGCATCACAGACAATTCGAAAGTCGTCTGCGATGACCTCATATTATTACTAACCTATAAATTCAGACGCCTCATAAAACCGTCTATGATGATATTTTTGGACCGTCTGTGAAGACCTTTTGTGCAGTAGTTTACCGCTTTGCAATAGAGTTCCAGTACGACACGAATGAGCCAGTCGCTCAAGTTCATGAAAAAGATTACGATTTCTGAATTTTTGGCTAATTATTTGAGAAAGCCAAATTTCAATGGACGAATAGCATGGATAATAGGGTGGTTTTGTTTTCTCGCGAAAGAAAGGAAGAAATAAAGAGATGGACTGCTAGCTAGTGATTCCTGGAGAGAGGCAGACACTTGCAATTGCCCAGGAATCTGAGGGCCTGCCTGCGCACGACTGCCCGTGCCAAAAGAACCAGGCCTTTTGATTAGCAGAATTCAAAAAATACAGGAATAAAAAAGTACAATTGCAATGATATGAACCCTTGAATCCTTTAGGATTGAAAATCACATGAATTTACAACAAAGTGTTTGATTGCACCATATGAAAAATGCAAGAATTTTAAGATTAAATGTTAATTGATTAGAGGTAGAACGGAGAGAGATAGAAGGTGCATTAGAATTCTCAAAGGAATTTATAGCATGAGGTTAGATTTTATGTTTGAATTCCTCCAAAATTTGTAGGAAATTTCCCTATTCTATAAAATTCCTTTGAAGTAATTCTATAAATTAAACACCACTTATAGTATTTTTTCTTTGAATTAAATTTCTTCTATTATACTTTAAAATTCCTTTGAATGAAATAGGTCCTAACAAAAATGACGAAGAGACATATGACAAGTGGGGCAATTTATTCTAGAGAGAGAAAGCGCGTGTGACAGAGGTGTTTGTCTCACTCACGCTCACCGCAGGAGACTGTATCTGCTACTGCCGCAGCACTTGTCGGACGTCGGGTGGAAAAAAAGCTTGTTAGTAGGGCTCGTTGGCTCAGTTCAAAATTGCTTTAATTATACTTGTTAATTGATTAAACATTAAAATGAGTTGATTTCAAATGAATTTGAATTTTGCTTAAGCTCGGCTCGGCTCGTTAGCTCGTTTCTAAAAATACTTTTAAATTATCTGTAAAATTATATTAAATCAAAATATACTAATTTTAGAAAAAAAAAACTCGATAAGACGAGTAATTGTCTTGATATCCACGTCCATATAGCATCTTTTTCACACGCGAACCGGATCCTCTCACATGGGCAAAGTCAACGCAAACAGCGCAAAATAGTACGGTACCACTGCGAAGCACTGTATCAGCACTGTTTACTGCTGCAGTAGAAACACTGTGCTCAGTTTTGCTGTTTTTTCACTGTGGTAATCGCAATATGGCGCCTATCCAACCGCGGGGAGTCAAGCGGGTTAGACGGATAGGCTTCTGCAGCAGCTTCAGAGAAGCCAGCCACGTATGTAACTGAGACCTGCTCATTTCAACTTCAACTTCTAATTTATTTTTTACTATTTATAAATTTCGTTTTTTTGAACTTTTATCTTTTTTTGAGCTTTTTTGCCGGTTCTCTTTTTTTCCGTATTCATTCACGTTGTCCATAATGAGTTAACATATTTTTTATATTTTTAAATTTTTTAAATTTAATTACACTAAATAATCCACCTTCAGCTATAGTACAATTTCAATCGCTACAGTGCAATTTCAGCCATAAGTCACAACTTTTCAGCCCAACCGAGCGGGGCCTGAAGCCACCGTTGATCAGAAGAATAAAGGCTAAGCATCGACATTTCTCGTGCGTATGCTATCTCTCCCCTGTTGCCCTCCACCCTTGATACGTCGCCACCAACCTCAATGCGTTCGGCCGTCACTTCACCGTCCTTGTCTCCACTGGATCCGTCAAGGAAGCTATCGTCCACGGTCTTCACCTCTGCATGTTCCGCCATCCATTACGCCATCCCTGCATTCGGCTCTGCTGTCACCGTTTCTTGCTTCCATTTTTGTCATTGGTTCTTGCTTCCAAGTGTAGAAGATGCTGTTTCTTCCTCTGATTTATTGAAGATGCCATGTGTTGCTTGGCTTTGTTAAACATGACATTTGTTGTTTCTTTATTTCTTGCTCAGATTTGCTTCTTCCATATCGGTGCAAATGAACAAGGTCGTGACTACCTAGGGTGCGGACAACACACACGTTTCCTTAGAGATGTGCATAGAGGAGATCGGTGCACACAACTGGCCTTTTGGGTGTCTTAACAAGAAGGATTACGACAACATTTGCCAAAAATTCACAGAGCGCATTGGATGGACATATTTGCGAAAGCAAATAAATAACAAGTGGAACAAGCTCAAATGGGATTACACCACATGGAAGACCTTGAAATAGCGTGTGCCCACGCTTATGGTCGATCCAAAGACCAGCTCCGTCGCCGCCGACTATCAGTGGTGGGTGTAGGTAGCCGTGGTGAGTTTAATGTGTCACCTTCGTGTGTTGTTACATGCAATTTCTTTGCACGGCACCATCGCTCAGTTCTCCCCTATCATGACCGGTATTCAATGGGTAGAACTACAACTAGCCAATGATCAATGATGCTATGATATATTCAAGATGTAAAGGTTAGTATTTGATAGGCTGCATGACACTCTTATTACCAATTATGGCCTGAAGTCTATTATAGAAGTTTGCTCTAGAGAAGTATTTGTGTTGTCCTTGTGGACATGTGGAGCAACACAGTCTAACAGACAGATTGTTAACCGATTCAAGCACTCAACAGGAATTATAAGCAGAAAGTTCTCACACGTGCTAAAAGTATGTGAACAAATTGGCTGTTACGAACATTGCATCCACTGATCCAATATCACAGAGTGTGCATCCGAGGCTACTGCAACAGAGATTTTATCCATACTTCTGTAACTACATCAGGGCAATCGATAGGACCTATGTGCAAGTAATGGTTCCATTCAAGGAGTGCACTAGGCATTTCAAACAGGCACAATTACACCAGTCATAATGTACTCATGGTCTGTGACTTAAATGTCTAGTTCACTTTTGTGCGCCAGATGAACTGGATCTGTGCATAAGACAAATGTCCTGCAGGAAATATTAATGAAATACGAGGATCGCTTCTTGCATCCTCCTCAAGGCATAGTTGTTAAATGTACATTCTATCATGTACTACAGTATGTACGTAACACAAAAATGATATTTCTCATATCATTCTTGCAGGTAAGTACAAACCTTGTGGGCTCTGGGTATCCGAACAGGCCAACGTATCTAGCGTTGTATCGAAACCATATGTATTATATTTTAGAGTTCTAGAATAGCAATTACCTCAATGGGATGTAGGAGGTCTTCAACTTCCATCACTCCTCCCTACGCAACGTCGTCAAGAGCGCATTTGGCATATGCAAGATGAAGTTGTGTATGTTAGATAATATTCCTAGCTAAAGCGCATAAAAGTAGAAGGCAACAATTGTCGCAATGATGCCGTTGCATAACTTCATTAGCTTATTGACATCTAGTTCGTTCGCACAAACGATCGCGTTAGGGTCAGAAGCTATCACCCATAACCATAATCTATAAGCTACAGCCAAAGAGAACCCATACTATATCAATATATTTGCACCCTCTTTTTCCAATCTAACGACCAGGAACCGTCCAAAGTTATGGCACTATGGACCTCTGACTTTGCTCTTGCAAGTTAAGAGGATTCCAATCCTTCACACACTGACACATCTCACTCTCAATCTCTGTCTACGGTGGCTGAGCTAGGCTAGCATCAACTCCAACCCCCTACTACGAGTACTACTCCGGTCTTGTCATGTTGATCACTCCATCTCCCATCCACTTCACCACTCCACTTCTACCCTTCTCCCAAAATGGAGTACTACTAATACTCATGCTAAACCAACCAGTTCTCTTCTCCGCTCGTGATTCCACTCACCTCCACAAAAGCAGCGTCTTAGCCCAGCTTGTGATATCGCATTTGCTCGTGTGGTATCTCGCGGCACCGTGCGTGCTTTCCACACGGATCCACCACTTCCCTCTCTTTCCTTCAGCTCATCGCTCGCACCACATACTCATCACTAGGGCTATAAAAAAAGCTCGAGACTTATAAACTGCTCGAGCTTGGCTCGATCTAGACTCGATTCGAGCTTGACTCAAGCTTACAACAAGTCAAGCTCGAGCCTCATCATGAGCTCATGAGCCTGTTCTAACCGAATTCGAATAGTTTGACCAAAGCTTGACTCCTCGGTCAATCAATCCTTAGGTCCTCAAGACAACGGTCCACTGGCGAGGCGACCAGACCTCCTACCACCAGTCCACCACTTGTCTACTACTCCCTAAATTTCCCCACCACCACCACTCCACCAGGCACCAGATCTGGGTCCCTGCGCGACTACGCCTCCTCTGGCCCCGGCTCCGCCTCCCTGCGCCTCCTCCGGTGGTCCAGCCCCGACCTCCTGTGCCTCCTTTGGCCCTGGCCCCTTGCATCTCCTTCGGCTCTAAATCCAGTCCCTGCGCCTCCTCTCGCCCCGACCACCTGCACCTCATTCAACCCTGGCTCCGCCCCCCCCGCGCCTCCTCCGGCCTTGACCCCCTGCACCTCCTTCAGCCCTAACCCTTGCGCGGCTGCGCCTCCTTCGGGCTGACCCCCTATGCCTCCTCCAGCCTCAGCTCCCGCCCCCTGTGCGTCCTCCGGCCCCGACCTCTTGTGCCTCCTCCGGTCCCGACCTCCTGCGCCTCCTCTGGCCTTGACCCCTACGCCTTCTCGGGCAGTCCGGCCCTGACGCCTTGCGCCTCCTCCAGCCCTAGTTTCGGCCCCTTGCGCCTCCTCCGGCCCTGGCTCTGGCCCCTGTGCCTCCTCCGGCCACCCCTAGCGCCGACAAAACCCCGGCTTCATGGCCTCCAGTGAATTTTCCCCTCTCCTTTCTTCCCCTTTATTAACTAATTTCCTTATGCTCTTTGTATGCTTTTAGTTATTTTCATTTGTGGATTTGATTTGTTGCTTGTCTGGTAATTGCCCTATCCAACCATGTAAGAATGAATTGTTTTCTCGATGAAAACATGAAGTCATTTCTTACCAAGCCTAGACGAGTTTCGTCAAGCCGAGCTCGAGCTTCGTTCGAGCCAAGCTCAAACTGAGCTCAAAGCTCGACAACTAACTTAGGCTCGCTCGAGCTTGGCTCGAACTTCTATCGAGTTCGAGCCTGACAGGCTGAGCTCGCTCGAGCTCAGCTCTATTACAGCTCTACTCGTCACCATGAGGAGCTCGAGATGCGCCCACGGTTTCCCGTCGATATGGCCTCTCTGCCTCTCTCTCTCTCTCTCTCTCGGGTTGGTTGGTTCGTTCGGCATGGCTGGCGTCTGTGCGTGGTTTTTTCCTTTGCGCGCCTGGCAAGACGAGACCATGAGATGGCTACGGGGTTTTGCGTCCCGAGGGTAGATGATATGAAGTGCTCGTCTTATCGATTTTTTTAAAATTAACACATTTTATTTTAATATTATTTTATCTATAGTTTAAAAGCGAACTAATGATAGAGTAAAATTTAAAGTTATTTAAAATCAACTTATTTTAATGTTTAATTAATTAATAAGTATAATTGAAAAAAAATTAAACTAAACTAACCTGCTTTTGGGTGGCGACTTTCCTTCCACATGCTTGGCTTCACCCTTCCTGGCATCAGCACAGGGAAAAGATGAGGAGGGTGACTTTCGGGCGCACCGGAAAAAGGTGCAGAGCATGACCTGCTTCCAGACGTGGTCGTAGCATCACAAAATCTCATGATACTTTGCGACTATCGCAAAATCTCATGATACTTTGCGACTATCACAAAATCTCATGATACTCGCAATTCTGAGAACCTTTAGCCTGTAGCTTATGTTTCACACCTTAACTCTTCGTAGCATCATGAGGCCTACGCTGCTGAAATGGAAACAAAAGTTTGGAGCCTAATCATTAAACTTGCAAATAGCATTAAACACATTTGCCTTTTTTAGTAAAGCATTAGGGACTACTAATGGAATGTACACGGACAGGCCAACAAAGCTGGCTGCCGAGCCCAACTAGAAATAAATCTCCAAAATATTAAACAATACTTAGAGTATACATATGAAGTCGAGTAATATACTCCAAATATTGTTTAATTAGGTGTTACAAGTAAGAAAATCAGCTAAAAGTTTTTTAAAAAATGGTAGGCAGCGAATCACCTATTTGCCGGTTGGTACAGTTATGGGAGAACAATTTTACGTACACGATATAAAGTCTTAATTGCACATCTTTACGCGTGACAAGGATTAAACAATTCAATAAATATAATTTTAATACTTAATTAGAGCCTCAAGATCCATGCGGTTGTAAACTTCTAAAGGCAATTACCCAAGCACTTCTAGTCGAAGATTTGCTATACGTTTTACCCGACCAGCAGACCACTCGAAGATTATATGAACTGGTATAAAGGTCTACCACAGTGGAATTCCCCCCATGCAACGAATAAAGCACGTGCTTTATTTGCTCCAAATAGCACGATGATTTGGTCCTACATCTCTGACAACAATCGTCATGCAGTTATCTATATGATTATCTCTCAATGACAATAATGAAGATCAGTTATTATCAGATATCTCTCTGACAGGAACCACCCTCTCAGGCAGATAGGATGATTTAACAAGATGTCTCCTCATATGGATAACTGACACCCTTTCAATGCTATTTAAGGGTTGACGAAAGGAGACAAAAATAACTTCAATAATTTGAATCGCAACCAGAACAAAAAGAACACTGGACAAGACAATCAAGATCTTCCAATTGGCGGGGAAATTGTAGAGATTAGAGCTAGTTACGTCCCTCTGTAATCTCTTAGTGAGAGCATCTTATAACCAGTTCATAGCAATAAAGATCATCACCATTCTCTTGCTGAATCATTCAAAAGAATTCAGTCTCCTTCCTCATATTTTTATAAGATCAATGACTCGATTATCAACACATACAGAGTTACACGAGGTCACAAATTTATCTTTGACCTCCACGATTCTTAAGGGGCATTAGGTGGTGCACGTATGATGTGTGTACTTGTCAATGTATCGCACACAAGGACAGAGTCGACGTGGTGCTCCATTAAACAAAAAGGCCTATGCTCCCCTCATTTGGTGCTAATAGGGGTGTAAACGGAGCGGATAATTTTCGTCTGATCGACTGAATGCTTGCGGAGTGAATATAGAAAGGGTAAATGGGTATTTGGTACTATCCATATTGAATTCTGACTCTGAAGAAAAAAAATATAGAATAGGATACAGATTGAGTAATATCTGTCCATATATCTGTATGTCAAGTGATATGAGGAAATCTATTATGACTTCACTTTAAAACAAGATAACACATAAACGGATTGTCACATCTAAATAGACGAAGAATACTGAGCACTCTTTGTTTGACATCTTAGCGATTAGTCTCTTTGTATTCACGTTAATTGCACCTCACTATCTAGATTCTAAGTCTTGTGTAAGGGTGCAAAAGAAGCGAATAATTTCTATCTGACTGACAATTTGAAGATTTATAAATAAAAAATAGGTATTTGACACTATTTACAAATAAAAAAGTATAAAATAAACAATACTCGTCTGTACCGCTCCGATTGCATTACTGCTTCCACTCGAGCAGCCAATCCAAGAAAACGAGCAACGGAAACATCCACAACGTAACAGGTACATCAACGTTGTAATATCTCATCTCACGACCGAAACAAGACGAGTAGACGACCCACAGAAACCCCATCTCATCTCCTGCGCCCGTCGCCCTCACGACCGGACGCCAGCTCACGAATATGCACCCGATTTAATCCCGCGCCCTTCGATTCCGCCGCTCCCTCCCTGTCACATAAGCAAACCTGCCTATTGATAAGCGCTTGATTGTCGATACGCAGACGTACTTATCGCAGATAAGCCCGTGGGGGTGGCGTGGGGGGAGAAAAGGGTGAGAGGTCTGCAACGCATCGAAGAAAGCGAGACTAGAGTTTCTCTCTCCCTCTCCCTCCTCCACATCTCTCTCTTCTCAGGAGAGGGGCGGTGACGACGACGACGACGAAACCCTAGAATTCGCCACCGCGGGGGCGCCCCCCCCCCTCCGAATCCGCGCGGCCGCGGCGCTGTTTCCCCGAGCCGTAGAGGACCCCGCGGCGGCGCCGAGCAGATCGAGCTCCTCCGGGGCGGCGCGGGCGCCATGACGTCGCTCAGCCGCGAGCTCGTGTTCCTCATCCTCCAGTTCCTCGACGAGGAGAAGTTCAAGGATACCGTGCACAGGTGGGTAGTCTCTCTCTCTCCCCTGCTGGCCCGTGGGTTCTTTTTTGTGGGGCGATTCGGTCGATGGTTGGTGTGCTCAGAAGCCTCTGATCTTCTTTTGGGGATTTGTTTCGCTGTGCTGCACGCTGTTTTTTTTTTTTGCGAATTCCGCGAAATAAATCTCCAGTTTTTCTCCTTCTGTGCTGGTTTTGAGTTTTGAGTTCGTGGGGAAGTTTTTTTTATTTTTTATTTACTCTGGTTGATTTGTTATGTACGTGCGATAAATTCCTGCGAAGTTTCTGTTTTTTGCGGGGTTGGTTTGGTCAAAAGACTTCTTTTGCTCTTGGTTTTCTCCGTGATAGGCGTTGTTTTATTTAATTTGGTTAAAGTGATTTTTTTGGGGGCTTTAGTACAGTTTTTCTCTTTTGTGGATAATTCAGGGGGAGATTTGAAATTTGGAGCTCGCGTGTGTTGTCTCTGTTTCCCCCCCTCTTGTTCTGTTCCTCAGTTTGCTTAAAGAATGGACTAGTTTGTTTTTTCAACCCCGACTCGTAGGAAGAATGGAATCTTCTAGTTTCAGTGCTATTAATTCGGTGGTTGGTGTGGCGTTTTGGTCCCCTGCGTGCGGTCTTGCGAGTAAATCAGTAAATAGTAGATGCTATTCAGCTGGATTGCATTGTTTCTCTCGAATTTGAAACTTTGAGCGTGCAATTGGGTGATTGTAAGCTGCTGATCTCCTCTGCACTGCATTCGTGTTCCTAGTTGGTTAGAAAGACTGTTTGTGTATTCTGTACTGTGGTCAATTCTGCTTGATATTTTACATTGTTGGTCATGCGCGATGCCTCTAGTGCACATACGGGATGTTAGTCCGAATTAATGAATGATATTGAGCTAGGTTGACTGTTTTGGGTCAATGCTGTGAGCTCAAGAGAACTTGCAACGTGTTGTGCCTTAGAGAGGATTATACTGTCATCTTTTGTCTGTGGAAAGATGGGCAAGAGTGTCGACTCATGTTCTTTCTCATTCTCATGTCCTGGTTTATTCTGTTTTATGCAATGGAAAATTGGAATTTCTTTGCATTTTGATCTAGCAAGATGTAATTTCCCATGTTGCATTATGTTGTAGGCTTGAGCAAGAGTCTGGGTTCTTCTTCAACATGAAGTACTTTGAGGAGAAGGTCCATGCTGGGGAGTGGGATGAAGTGGAGAGGTACCTCTCAGGTTTCACCAAAGTGGATGACAATAGGTATTCGATGAAGATCTTCTTTGAGATCAGGAAGCAGAAGTATTTGGAAGCACTTGATAGGTACTGTTCGATCGTGTCTGATGGGAAATTTCATTTCGTCTGAAAAGAAACCCCGGGGGTTCCATCCCATTTTTCAGCATTGTGTGAATATATAAATTTTACTAACTTTTCTGTTATATTTTGTAACAGGCATGATAGGGCGAAGGCTGTAGATATACTTGTCAAGGATCTTAAAGTCTTCTCAACATTCAATGAGGAGTTATATAAAGAGATAACACAGCTTCTCACTCTTGAGAATTTTAGGTTCCTTTTGGCCCTTTGTTATCATTACTCTATGTTCTTTCTTTTTCACCATGAGGAAGCCATTCTGAAAGCTTGTTGATTTTCTTGCTAATTGATGTTTGCATTCTGTGTTTCTCACTGCGGAATTTTTAATTTATTCCTTTGTCTGAGCCATGACCAGCAATGCAATGCCAAATGTGTTAGCAAGTTCTGGTGGTTTAGATGAGCTCATGGATCATTCATTTGCTTCAGATTGTTGAGAAGGAAACAAAAACTTCTTTCATAGAGTGTCTTACTTCTAGAGCATTAAAACTTTTCTGCTTTGTGTAGATTCAATTAGACTGTAATTGCAGAGAAATAAAAGAGGGTGTGGATTCAGATTTTTGTTACATCATGAACTAAAATGAATTAGTAGTTGAGTGAGCATGCCAGCATGACAACTCCATAAACCTGTTAATTTTTCGATTATCCAGTTATTTGCTAAGCAACATGGTTACTTCTAACAATATTAAGGGTTATGTAAGATAGTCATCTCATAGCATTTAACTTATGCTGGTTTTTTCACGCATAATTTTTTTATTGGAAAAAGCTTGTAATAATGGCTTAATAGTAGTACTTTGTTTTTTTACTTGTGAATTTATTATTCTATTGATTGTGGCATTCCTTGAACTGGTGCTTTTAACAACATGGTGCATGCCTTTTTTTGTCAATCTATTATGCCCTTTTGTATTATCAGGTTCCTTTTCTATTTCTCATAAATTAGCTGAAATTACCAATTATTTGTTCTTTTCCTGCAGGGAAAATGAACAATTGTCCAAGTATGGGGATACCAAGTCTGCTCGCAGTATTATGCTGATTGAGCTCAAAAAACTTATTGAAGCAAACCCCCTTTTCCGGGAAAAACTTGTCTTTCCATCTCTTAAGGCATCACGCCTGCGGACTCTAATTAACCAAAGGTTTGAAATTAACAATCTACTATTGTTATATTATCTGACCCTCTGTTTACATATTCACTTTAATCCTGCATTAGTGGTTGGATGTATGAGTTCATATTCTTTCACAACATGTGCAGCTTGAACTGGCAGCATCAGCTTTGTAAGAACCCTCGGCCAAATCCAGATATCAAGACTTTATTCACTGATCATACCTGCGCACCTCCAAATGGAGCGCGTGCTTCACCAGTGTCTGTACCATTGGCGGCTGTTCCAAAGACTGGTGCCACATACCCACCACTCACGGGTCATGCTGTATGTTTGCTATTGATCATTTTCTGTGTATGCATGATTTTATGAATGCTTTTGTTACTTACATTCAATATGTTCATTCATGCAGCCATTCCAGCCTCCTCCTCCTGCTGGTCCATCTTTAGCTGGTTGGATGGCAAATGCTGCTTCATCATCTGTTCAGTCTGCTGTTGTACAAGCATCATCAATACCTGTTCCGCCAAATCAAGGTATGGTGGTACATTTCTGTTGGCATGCATGTAGTGGCTTGTTTTATGCACCAAACTCAACCCCTTCGCTAGTTGATAATCTGGGTCTTTACTCTTTACTCTCTAGACAATTCTCCCTCTTTTTAATTTTTGGAGTCATAAGAGATGTTGTATTGGTATCAATACATTTCTCTTGTAATATTGTCCTGACCCAAATCTGTTAATATTTCTTGACGTACACCTTCATTATTCACACTAGGGATTTTATATTAAGAGCGTATTCTGTAATAGTTTTTTTCATAATTTATTGCAATAATGATTATTGTTCTCTGATTTGGCAACTCGACTTGATGGCTATTTTTATCTGATTAGACATATTTTCTCAATTTTTATTTGGTGTGGAATATGGTCCTTACAATAAACCTGTGCAATTGGTGGTTGGGCATTCCTATTTCATTGGAATTGCAATTGCCCTAAGTGTTGCACCCTTGCTTTTTGGAGAAGGTGTTGAAAAAAGTTTCCTGCTTATGTATTCATGCAAACATTCTTCCAAGTTTGCCATCCTTATTGAGAAAAACTACAAAACGGAATACCGTTTTGTAGCTTCCCGACGGCATAGCTCCAAACCATCCGATCCAAGCATCTAACGGCTATGCCATTGTCTTCATCCTCCCGCTCTCTAGCTCGCTCCTCATTCCCGACCACCGGTCCCTTTCTCTCGCGCTCCCTCTCACTCCCGTCCGCCACTCCCTCCCTCTCTCCCTCTCACTCTCCTCCACCGCCGGATCTGGCTCCCCCGCTACGGGTTCACCCTTCCCCCTGGGCATATAAGGAGGTCAAGGGGAGGCGGCAGCCCGGCGGTGGGTGGCGGCAGGGGCGATAGGTGGGGTAGGAGAGTGATGGGTGGAGCCAAAGGGCGGTGGCAGCGGCGATTGTGGCAGTTAGGTTGGGCGGGGCAACGCGGCGAGGAGGGGCCGGGGGGCGAGGCGGCAATAGCGCCGCCAGTTGCGGGTGGTGGTGAAGGGGGGGAAGCGGAGGATGAGTGTGGAGCTACGGCCGGTGCTAGAGAAGAAGGCGGGTTGGGCGGCAGGCGCTGGGAAGCGAGAGGGAGAGGAGGGCGACGGTCGGCGCTGGAGCAGGAGAAGAGAGGGGGAGGGGAGCGGCAGTGCTTCGAGAGAAGAGAGGTAGGGAGAGGCGGCGGAGGTATGCCGTCGGGATGCTTCCCGACGGCATACTGTGCCGATCACTCTTCCTTATTGTGGTTATCAAAGTGCTAATCCAAATTGATTCCATTAGTGCATATATCTTGTGCTATATAGTTCTTGGGAGTTCCTTCAAGGTTTTGCTAATCAGGAGAGTTATTTTGGAGAGGGGGTGGGGGTGAAGTTAACACATTGGATTTTGGTTGTCAATTTGTATATGAGAAAGACTTGGTGTAATCTTGGTCTCGACTGACCACACAATGTTCGCATCTCATTTTAAATGCTAAGGTACAAAGCAATGCTTGGTAAAGCAAGACAACTGGCAAGAAGTCTAGAACATCTGGAATCCTAAATGGGACTTACTTCTATCTTGGTAGTAATAATGCTTTAAGAGGTAATGAATCTACAACGAAATGATTACACTTGATAAAACAGAGTAACACCTAAATTTGTAGTATACAATTTGGTATGCCTTGTCGTTTATAGTGGTAACTGTTAGATAAAATAGTAGGATAATCATTCTTAATCTATTGCACAGCCCAAAAGAGCAATATATAGTACAAGATTAAACCCTAGAAACTAGGAAATACCATAAATACCCTTAACATCCTCCCCCCCTCAAATGCAAGGCGTATACAATAGCATTGCATTTGAAAGAGTGGCGCTAAAATAGGAAAAATATAAAGTCCAAGTCTTGATAACATCGTCGTAGCATGCAGCTCTTGGAAAATTGTGTCAAGTACCAAAAGATCTCCCATCCGAGGTCATACAGCAACCCATAAAGCACTTAAAAGCACAAATTGCAGGGTCTGGGGAAAGTAGAGGCAAGCGGGAGCAAAGTTGACCACGGTAACACGACGAAGAGAATGATGAAGGTGACACAAATAGAGAGAGTTGTCAAATCAAGCCAAAAATGGATAGATAAAAGCGTGGCGGCGCAGATCGAAGCCTGAGATGGCGGCGGCGCGGAAGGGAAGCGCGGTGGCCTTAGAAACTCGGGGCGGTGTCTCAGAAAGAAACGGCGGCATTATAAAGACTTATACGATCTGCAGCGGCTCAAAGAGAAGAGTGGCGGCTGCGGCTATGCAAAAGGAAGGAGATGATCACACTCGATTCAAGAGGATGAACCATGGCTAACAAAGCAGTCGGCTAACTAATAAAGAAAATTGTGGACTTGCATGACTTTGACAAACTCAAAGAGATCTGGATTTGGATGGATGCAACAGAAGAGTCAAAAGGGGAAATACTCAAAGGCAGCATATACTAGCAGCTGGGAATGGACATGTTAGCAAAGTTACACACAAAGGCCTAGGCCCATAGACCAAGCAAACATCCACACCATCTTAATTCCCCCACTTGGATCACAAGCCCTCGTGATTGAGCTCGGCGATGAGGCGCCTGAGATCGTCCTTGAGCAGACCAAGGCGCCGGCAACCTTGGGGAGGCCAGATCTGGTGATGGCGAGCTTGGCCAACTCCGGAGACGGCTAGATCCGGTGCAGAGCGAGGCTGGATTCGGCGGCAACGGGAGGGTGTTGAGGTAGCCCATGGACCCGTATGTGGCGGTGACCATGAGTGGCATCATGGGCTCCATGCCCTGCGCTGGGGAGTACCACGGCGCAGGCTCGTCGGCGAAGGACGGGTGCACGGCAAGGTGGTCGCCCAGACCCGTCGCGTTATCGTCCGCCCCTAGCTCCAGCAGCCTCGAGGACACGGTTGCTTCCATGGCGCCATTGCCACTACTACTACACGGAGGTGGCCGCCTCCAGGAGTGAAGATCACTCCTCCCGGGGGTAACGACAGCGGAAGAGGATGGAGGCTAGGGTTTGAATCTAGGCTCTGATACTATATTAGATAAAATAGTAGGATGAATCGTTCTTAATCTATTGCATAACCCAAAGTGGCAATATATAGTACAAGACTCAAGGGATATAAGACTAAACCCTAGAAACTAGAAAATACCATAAATACCCTTAACAGCAACTAGTTCATCTCTAGAGTATTATGCTTTTCCTATATGTTATTCTTTACGGAAAATCGCACATGTGCAACTTTACTTTTGGTAGGTCTGATCCAGAGTTATATATTATGCTTTTATCTCTCATCCAAGGTTCCGTTTAGACTCTTGTCTCAAGAGAGTGCTTTCTGTTGGCCCATATATTAAGGAGTATAATGTTACACAGTTACAGGCATCAATTAATTTCGTAATGCTGGCTTCTTTGTTCTTTAAACAATTCTAAGTTGTAAATCTTCATCTCCCTGTGACAACAAAAATGAGCATGAAATTTTGATTATTTGCGTTATGTGTGTTGTGATGGGAAATGTACTTTTGCTATCTGTTGTTTTCATGCATCAAAGCTTCTCATGACTTCAGTTATATTGCATTATTTCCTCAGCTGTCTCCATGTTGAAACGCCCAACTATAACAGACTATCAAAGTGCAGAATCTGAGCAACTAATGAAGCGATTGAGGCCTGCTGGACATGGTGTTGATGAGGTAGTGTTGCATTTGCAGTCAAGAAATATGACCTTGTTGCATTTTAGATGACATATTAACAATTATCCCATACTTATTTGCAGGCCACCTATCCTGCACCCATTCCTCAACCTTCATGGTCATTGGATGATCTTCCTAGGACAGTAGCTTGTACATTGTCACAGGGATCTAATGTAACTAGCATGGACTTTCATCCTTCTCGGCATACACTACTACTAGGTATGATCAAGATTATTATTTTATTTGAACCATCTTTAAAAAACAATGTGTAGTGGCAAGTTCGAAATGGTGTTTCATGTGATTTGCATGAACACAACTTTGATAACCAACAATTTATCAATTTTCTTGTCATGTTTACTGCTCAACAGTTGGATCTGCTAATGGTGAAATTGCCCTTTGGGATGTTGGTCTGCGTGAGAAACTGGTTTCAAAGCCTTTCAAAATTTGGGACATCCAAGCATGTTCACCACAGTTTCAGGTAATTGAGTACGAGTTCTAAATGTAATTTATTGCTGTTTGCTTTTACTTGTACCTTGTTTGTGAGCATCTATATTTTCTGATCTTACATATGTGCCTCGATATTTACCTTTTCTGTGAAAAGAGTGCTGTGGTTAAAGACTCTTCCATATCCATTAATCGAGTTACCTGGAGCCCTGATGGAGACTTGATTGGTTAGTGTCAATCTTTTGATTTTTCAGTCAGTAATTTCGTATGCGCTCAATTGTTGTTTAAGCTTCTCTTTTTTGGTTTCAGGGGTTGCATTCACAAAATATTTGATCCATATACATGCATACCAGCAACCAAATGAAACACGCCAAGTTCTAGAGGTACTGCAAAACTTTTAATTGCGCCCTAATCATAAGATTGTAGACTGGGTTTCAATTTTATAGATGTTACAATACATTATGTTAAGCCAATTTTGTTACTAAGCCTTTTATTCTTCATGTCAGATTGATGCTCATTCTGGAGGAGTTAATGACATAGCATTCTCCCGCCCTAATAAGCAACTTTGTGTTGTCACTTGTGGAGATGATAAACTAATAAAGGTATTAAACACGTCTTGAATGGTTATCTTCTTTTTTTTCTTGGCCTGGTCTCCTTCAACTTCCCTTTTCATTTTGTAGGTCTGGGATATGCATGGACAGAAACTGTTTTCATTTGAAGGGCATGAGGCGCCTGTGTATTCTATTTGCCCTCACCACAAAGAGAGTATTCAGGTGTGTAGTCTCAATAAAATTATGTAGGCATCAATATCTTTTTTTTATTCCAATATCTCAGGTTGCAATAATGATCTTTGTGGTTCATGCTTATTCCGTAAGCTAGACAAGTTCTACTCAACTCCAGTGTGAATTGAGGCAGTATGAGCCATCATGGATGATGTTTGTAACTTTGTATTTGGTGATATGTCTATTGAAGGGGAAATGAGAGATTCATGAGTGTATAGTTTTGAAAGCACATAAACATTGATTTGGTGTACTGATTATGATATTTCTTATGTTCCCTGCAGTTTATCTTCTCAACTTCCCTTGACGGGAAAATTAAGGCATGGCTTTATGACAATATGGGATCTAGGGTGGACTATGATGCTCCAGGAAAATGGTGTACTACTATGCTTTATAGTGCTGATAGAACTAGGTAACCATAGCGGTGCTAATTTACCTACTAAAAGTGGCTTCAGGTGTTGCAGATGTAATATTTTACTTTTCATATGAAGGTTGTTCTCATGCGGAACAAGCAAAGAGGGAGACTCATATTTGGTTGAGTGGAATGAAAGTGAAGGATCTATCAAGAGGGCATATTCTGGATTCTGTAAAAAGTCAGCTGGTGTAGTGCAGTTTGATACAGCTCAGAATCACTTTTTGGCTGCTGGCGAAGATAACAAAATTAAATTTTGGGATGTCGATAGTACAAACATGCTTACCTGCACCGACGCTGATGGAGGCTTGCCAGTCAGTCTATGTTCCCTATTATATTTGCCTTTTTTTTGTCTTTTGGTAATCTAACCTTTGTACATTCTACCAGGGTCTTCCACGGTTGAGGTTCAATAAAGAAGGCAATCTTCTTGCTGTTACTACAGTAGACAATGGTTTTAAGATACTTGCAAATGCTGATGGAGTCAGATCTTTACGGGCTTTCGGAAACCGGCCTTTTGAAGCATATAGATCATCATATGAAGCTTCCTCTATGAAGGTTAGCACATACCTTCCTACCTACTATTGTGATGTTATATTGTGAGTCTAGTTTGTAGGAAGTTCCTTACCTTGAATATTGAATTAACAGGTCTTAGGTGCTCCTGTTGTTGCGGGCATCTCTCCTAACATTGGCCGAATGGATCACTTAGACAGGAATTCTCCTGCAAAGCCGTCTCCTATGCTGGTATGGTTATCCAGACAAAAGAATTTGACAAGTTTCATCTTTTTTAAGGCCTCTTTGCTTACTTTATTGTTAACAATTGAAACATCATCTTACTTAACCATGAATTTGATAGAATGGCGGTGATCCAACATCTAGAAGCTTAGATATAAAGCCAATAATTTCAGAAGAAAAGCCCGAAAAAACAAAACCTTGGGAGCTGATGGAAGTTTTAAATCCCCAGCAATGCCGTGTAGCTACAATGCCAGAAACTCCAGGCCAAGCCAGCAAGGTTTGGTCCATCTTGTTCTTGATTTTATGTTTTGCATTTCTCTATGGAATCTCTGAGAAGTTTAACAACATTCATATGCAGGTTGTCAGACTTCTGTACACAAATTCTGGTGTTGGGTTGTTAGCACTAGGGTCTAATGCCATTCAAAGGCTGTGGAAATGGAGTCGCAATGAACAAAATCCAAGTGGGAAGGTATGTATTACTTTTCTGTTGTTTCTTTGGTGTTTAGTTTTATCAAGGTTATGGTATAAATTTTGTCCATTCTGCTGAGCAGGCCACAGCCAGCGTTGTGCCACATCATTGGCTTCCAAGCAGCGGTCATGTCATGACAAATGATACACCAGACACAAATCCTGAGGAGGCAGTCCCATGCATTGCACTCTCCAAGAATGATTCATATGTGATGGCTGCATGCGGTGGGAAGGTTTCATTGTTTAACATGATGACATTTAAGGTAATGTTTAATTATTTTATTTGGATGTATTGTTCATACTTAGGAAAATTTGATCATGCGTCTTTCATGCAGGTGATGACAACATTCATGCCACCTCCTCCAGCATCAACCTTTTTAGCGTTTCACCCTCAAGACAATAACATCATAGCAATTGGAATGGAAGATTCAACCATCCACATATACAATGTTAGGGTAGATGAGGTACTGAATGCTTAAAATTTTCACAGATTTATACTCCAATTTATCAATTCACTGCAATGCAGCTATATTGAGCTTTTTTTTCAGGTCAAAACTAGACTCAAAGGACATCAAAAGAGGATAACTGGGTTGTCCTTCTCCAACAGCCTTAATATACTTGTTTCTTCAGGCGCTGATGCACAGGTTCTATTAATAATGCTTTTTTCCTTTTGAATTTTGATCATTCACTGTTCCCATTTTATGGCATTCAGATCACCAAGAATTTATTCATTTGGCTTCATTGTATGCTTTTTTACTCTCTCTCATTTGCTCATACCAGTGAACCAGCAAGCACTTTGATAATCGGGTTGCTTCCTTTCCTCTTTGTAGCTATGTGTGTGGGCTACCGATACTTGGGAAAAGAAGAAATCAGTTGCTATACAAATGCCAGCTGGGAAGACTCCGTCAGGGGATACACGGGTCCAGTTTAACTCTGACCAAAGTCGCTTGTTAGTAGTCCACGAGACTCAGCTAGCTATATATGATGCATCAAAAATGGAGAGAATCTATCAGGTAGCATGTCATATATTTGATAAAATATTTTTGTTATTGTCTGCTAAATCTCTTTTGCCCTCTTGTTTCAGTGGATACCTCAGGACACTTTGTCAGCTCCCATATCACATGCATCATACTCGTGCAACAGCCAACTGGTTTTTGCTGCCTTCATTGATGGTAATGTAGGCATTTTTGATGCTGAGAACTTGAGATTAAGATGCCGAGTTGCGTCATCAGCATACATGTCTTCGACAGCCACAAACAGGTATTCTCTTTTTGTGCATTGGATGCACAATATTTTACCCAAAGACCATAATTTGTAGTGCTGCTACAATTTTTATTTTCATTTGCATGATGATAAATTAAACCATTTGACATCTGGAATGGAAGCAAATTCTCTGTAAGAAATTTTGAAGAACTGAAGATCAACTATGATAAATGGGAAATACATATATTTGGCTAATGAATAATAACTAATTTATTAATTAGAAAAAGCATCAAAACTCTCTTGAAAATATTTATTAGTTTTCAACCATTGTACTATTATTTACGCAAGCTTTCAGTTCGGAAACATAAGAAAAACAAGGGGTGCTTTGAGCTTGTTAAGGACGTTGCAGTGTATAAAATGGTATGCAAGTATATTAATCAAAATTTGATATGTAAGGATCATGGACTACATGCTCTGTTAGTCAATTTTGAGGGAAAAAATATCTGGCATTTTCATTCGACCAAGTTTTTGGTAATTTGAAGGGATATTTGATGTGATCTCGTTGGATTGGCTTAGTGAGTAATCAATTTTGTAAGAGCTAGTTTCCTGGTTTGAGGAGCAAGGTAATATGCAAAATCAGTATTTGGTTGGTGATAGGTGAAACCGTGAAATACAGATATGTCATCACCAACATCTTGATATTATTGTGTGAAACATGTGAGATGGGTGTTGGCATCCATTAACCGTTCCTGGTTCACCCCCCAAATATTCCTGAGTCCATGGGAGGCTTAGTTTTTGGAAGGTCTGATGCACTCGAGCAGCTGAGGTGCTGTTCTACAGCTGGAGCAGCTGGTGGATTCTTGGATTGGGTAGAAATACAAACCAAACCATCCGGTATTGAGTGTGAAATACAAGAGATATTGTATAACAATATTTTGACAATTTTTTACATTTATATCCTCATTCACATTATAAGTTGCAGATTATTGCCATATTTACTCTTACATGGCTCGTATGATCTAAGAACTGTATCTTTCCTGGCTCCAGCAATCCGCCTGTTTACCCTCTCGTCGTTGCCGCACATCCCCAAGAGCCAAATCAATTCGCAGTTGGGCTGTCAGATGGATCTGTTAAAGTGATGGAGCCGTTGGAGTCTGACGGGAAGTGGGGAACGCCAGCTCCTGCAGATAATGGGGTGGCCAATGGCAGGACGCCAGCATCATCAGCTCCCAGCAACCCTGCCACAGACCAAATCCAAAGATAGATGCATGCTGAAGCTTCTCTGTAAATCTTCTAATCTTCACATTGACTTTGTATGTTAATGTCACTAGGTTATTGTTGCATTTGTTGGAAAGCAAACAGAAATAAGATCATGTGTGCTGTAACTTGTCAGATGTTACCCTAGTTATAAAAGATGATCGTGTAATAGGGATAGTCCATAAAATGGGTCGCCTTAGGTTTCCTCAGTTTTAACTGGGATAGTCGGATGATGTAGTTATCTTGTTCATGCATGTAAAGCAATACATAGTTTTGCTTCCATAACGTTGCCATATTTTCCCTTTGCTGTGTTTATTCGCGGAAAGAAAAAGGGCAATGATGTGGTGATTGTAGTTCCTGAGATATCGCCAGGTTTTTTGGTCGAAACTCGAAAGTGGTAGCATTCGTTTGATTGATTGCTTATACAGGTTTTGCAGTTTGTGTGATATGCCAATGTATCCTAGACTCGTCATAAAGCTAACAGTGGAATTTGTTAATTACTGCTCTGGCAACCGGGTTACAGGAATACAGAGCCTGAACCACCCCAGAATGTCCGCTTAATGCTGAATCACTGATAGCCTAGCCAACTAAGCTACAAAAAGAATTTAAAAGAAGGCATTACAAAGGCAGAACATGCTGACGTGACGATAAATAGTGATTCGAGAAGAACGTATTGTATAAGTAGTGTTAGATTATTACTCATCTTATCTCTTAAACATGTGTTTTTATTGCTTAATATTGTGAAGCATGCGTTTTATATGAAGGGGCAGTGCTGTAGCATCGACAAGATCTGTTCATAAAGGTCACATATGTTAAATAATCGTAGTCGTTGCAGGAAAACACCAATCCAATCACACCAAAGGAAACACAATGTAGTGAGAATAGTTTCTTTATTGCTATCGATCACTTTCCTGTACAATGAGGGATACTAGCCATAAGCCCATAACCCACTAGAGTTAGTTTCAAAATTTGCCTGCAAAAACCCTAAATACAAAAGGGTTTGTAACAGCCCCTTGAGCAAATATTGTGTCATGAATATGCCTCATCAAAAACTCCTAAACACCTAGTGGAAAAAACATTACATCCGCAAGTTGTATTGCATCGTTGCCTTGTTAAAAAAACTCACTAAGGGAAAAGGAGTGTAACATTTCTATCTTCAAGATTTAATCTTCAGGATTAAGATAAAACTTCATGATCTTGAGAAGGGCTATGATACAGGGATTTCTCTCCTTGATCCCTACAACTCTCTTAGTTGCCTCATTCCAATGTCACGAACATATCTTTGGAAGCTGGACGTAGGCAGACTTAGTGAATAGATCGTCCAAATTTTTACAAGACTTAGTTTGCAGGATTTTCATCTCACCGTTCTTCTGGAGTTCATGAGGATAAAAGAGTTTGAGAGCAATATGCTTCGTGATATTACTCTTGACATAACCCATTTGCATTTGTGCAACATAAGAAGTATTATCTTCATAGATAATTGTGGAGGTACCGACGATCTTAATGCCACAAGACTTCTAGATATGGGTAATCACTCGTCTGAGCCAGACACATTCATGTGAGGTTTCATACAGTGTGATAATCTTTGAGTGGTTGGTAGAAGTAGCTACCAAGGTCTATTTAAATGACCGCCAAGAAATAGTTGTATTACCACGAAGAAATATAAATCCAGTATGAGATTTGGCAATGTGGGGATCAGACAGATAGCCAGCATCCTTATATCCCACCATGATCAAGTCTTGGTTCATCTAGTAAAGCAAGACAAGATCTTGTGTCTGGCCAACAAGTTGACCGCGAACACAATATCAAGCCTGGTGCAATTCGAAAGATATATCAGCGCTCATATGGCACTTAAGTATGGAACCTCAGGTCTTAAAACTTTCTCATTTTTCATCCTCAGTCTGAATGGGTCTTTATCCACATCAAGAGATTAACAAATCTAATTAAATGTGGGGATTAGGTAGGAGGAAATATTATCTTGGGATTAACAGATCTTATCACGAGATTAGCAGTTCTAATTAAATCCATGTTACTTTTTTTTTACATATATTGGAAATATCTACTTTAAAACATATTCTTTGAGTATATAACACTTATGTGGTTCATATATACGCATATTGGTTTATATTCAATTATTTATATTTGATACTAACATGTGTGATAGATGTTTAAAAGGCTTGGTCCCAGATTATCGACGGCAAAACTAAGAAGGATCGACATGGCTCAAGACGAAAGGAAAATCGGTAGCACTACAGTAAGGGTGCAATACTACCGGCTGATGGTAATACCGTCATTATAGAGCGGTACTACCGGTCGACGATAGTACCGATTTTCTTGCGGTACGTTTTTCTAGAGAGTATGTTTTGTGACCTTTTCTGATGATCTGCAAATCGGTAGTACCAATCCTAGCATGCGGTACTACCGCTATACGATAGTACCGATTTTACTTAGCGGTAGTACCGCACTTTGAGTTCAAATGGTTCTATATTTAATTATTTGTAATTGTGGTGGTTGTAATCAATTACCAAAAAGGGAAAGATTGAAGAATCTAGACCCACCATTATGAGTTAATGATATGTTTTAGTAATTAATGACAATCACATTGTGGGACTAATATTTTTCATGAGTTGGATGAATAGATTATATTCCATGATGATGAAGGCTTTGAATAGAAGCATGAATTAATCATCATCAAAACAAGATTCAAAAAGATGATGTATCATGTGTTGATGCACATCATGATTCCAAAAAGAAGATGATCATGAATTGATCAAGTCAAGAGAAGATTTATTATGTGTTGATAGAGGGTACTTGAAGGATGCATTATGGATTGATGCATATTAATACAATGATCCAAACTTGAAGCAAAGATATGCATCATTAAACTTCGAGAGGATGCTCAAGGTAAAGATATAACTAGCTAGGGTTAAAGATGTGTTTCTAGTTTTTTACTGACGTTGGTGTTTGGTTTGAAAACTGGATTGTTAGTATAGGTTTGTCGTACCATTAAGAGGGGTCTTGTCTAATAGCGTGAGTCTTATCATGTGTTGATAGCTCAATCCCACTTACTCTAGCTCTCCGTGGCATGATGCTGTTGTTTGTGAATGCGTTTTGTAAATAGTTGAGACTCATGCATCTAATCTTTGCAACATGTTACTATACTTTGCAAATGTATTTTTACAAATAGTTGAAGTCCATATACCTACTCCTTGTGGTATGATCTAAGCTTGCAAATATAATTTGCAAATTGTTGGAGGTCATGCATTATCCCTTGGTATGGTCTATGATTTTTTGTTGCTATTTCCTTGGACTTAGACCATGATAGTGACTCTTTGAATTTTTATACTTTATGCACTGATCTAATGTGTTTGAGATTATACAAATGGATGGGTTATGTCGCCCTCTAAATAAGCTTTCCATAGAGTCCAAGATCATTCAATTCCGACATTGGAGTAAAAAATTATGACCATTTTTTGAGTGTCGTCTGTCTTGAAATCTGAAAATGGTAGTACCAAGTTTAGTTGGTGGTACTACCGTTGTATGGTACTACCAAATTTACATGGTGGTACTACCGCACTAAAACTCCAACGGCTAATATTTCAACCACAAATAGCCGTTAAACAGTAGGTGCGATAATACCACTCCTACATGGTGGTATTACCGCAAATACTGATTTTTTGGGGTTTTTGCTTACAACGGCTAGTTTTTATGGTGTAGGCTATAAATATCCCATTGGCCGATTGGGAGGCTATTTTTGGCACTCTATTTCATTTTCTTGAGCTACTATGAACTTTTCCTCTCTATTGCGCATGTGTTGTATCTTGTAAGAAGGAGAGAGGTCTCTAGTCAATGGCGGAACCAGGAATTGAACATGGCGAGGGACCAAATAACCATGCATTGAATATGGAAAGACCAAGTATAGACAATTAAAAAACAGAGTACACATAACAATATCTTTAAACTCCAACATGACTATGACAACTAATAAATATAGTACTGTGTTTTCTTGTTTGCAAAATACAAAAGAAATTACATTTCTATTAACTTAAATTTGGCTCTACAGCTACCAAGAAGATCATATATATTAATAATTTCATCAAAATTAAACTTCTATGCAATTTCTTGCCCTATATAGACAACCAGGGAATCTTGAAGGAAGCTGTCTCCCATTTTATTTTGAAGATGGGTTTTGATGAAATGAAGACGGGTCTTTCATTTCAGGCTTCAGCAGTGGTCAGTGGAAGTAAGACACTTAGACACAACAAATTTCACTTGTTCTGATTCCCAAACAAAAATTGCGAAAGTGCTGAAAATTGAAAAACTTATGGATTGCATGAGCGCATATATCTCATATTCTGGGAGATGAGCACTAACTTTCTTCAATTCGACCTAACCTTGGTCCTTGGATATCATACAGACTGCAATCAGTTCAGTTGGCTAGACGACTAGTCATTTGTTGATAGGGTAAAAGGGAGCTAAGGAGTCATGCCGCAGACTAGATGGCCTAGCCTAAATATTCATCTGTGGCTAGTTTGGCATTGGCGCATTGCATATTTACGCTAGGCCTTCGTAGTTCTTTTAGTACTTCAGTTGGTCACTTGGGCTATTGGTGTTGGGGTCCACTGACCAGGGGAGGTGGGAGGCTAGTTGGGGAGGGGGCTAGGCCCCTGGTCACCCCCTTCTCTTCGGCCATGTCTCTAGTTGTGTATGTTGCATCTAGGTGGATTTCATATCCACTTGAATTTGTGCATTCATTACACATGGTAAGAGTTAAGCAAGAGGCTTGACTTGTTACTCTTGGAGGTTATCAACTCCTAGATGGTGTTGAAGGCGTCGTGTCCAGTGATCTTCTTAAAGAAGGTTATGAGAAGGCTTGGCGTGTTGTGAAGGTTGGGCGTGACCTACTCGGAGCTGGAAAGAGCTACTGCTAGTGGAATTAAGGTGTTTGGCTTAATTCATAAAGCGGGTCCAATTTGCTTGGGCTTATCTCAACGTGAACTAGTGGAGACTAGCAAATCTCCGAAACACCACGGTAAAACATCATATATCAATTATGGTTTGTTCTCTTGTGTTCCATCAACATTTAAGCAATTATATTCATAGAATTAAATTGATTACTTGTCACCCTAGGATTACAAATATTTGATATAGACTTAGGTTGTTAGTGCATTTAGTGAGACTAGTTAATTTATGCCTTAATTATGCAAAAACCAACTTGATTTATGCTTCCGTATTATAAACTTGATTTTAGCCAAAGAAATTTTAAATCGCCTATTTACCCACCTCTAGTCAGCCTACTCGATCCTACAAATGGTATCAGAGTTTGGTCTCTCATTTTATTAGGCTTCACCACCTAGAGAGTAAATGATGGTGACTAGTGATATAGTGTGCCTCGGTCAGACACCTCTATTCGATGGCACAAATTATGATATTTGGAAAATCCACATGTTTTTGTTATTTTAAGGCCATAAGCCTAAAAATTTGGTGGATTGTAGATGTGGTCTTTTCTCCTCCAAATGATCCTCTTGCTTCAACTATTGAGGGAGAGAAATGTCACATCTTGACGTGTAAGCAATTAATGCTTTATTTTGCGTTTTGAGTACAGAGATATTCAATGTCGTATGTAATCTCAAGAACGCTGATGAGATGTGGACACAACTTTAAGATAATTATGAAAGATCCACCTCAACCAAGGATGATTGCATAGAAGAGTGGATGTCGGGAAGAGAATACTCAATCTCTGGCTCCGAGAATGAAGAATCCATAAGCCCCTCCACATCAACTCATTACTTTATGGCTAAAAATAATAAAAAGGTAAATAATGATAATGACAATTGACGATGATTGAATAATCCTCATAATTATCATGTCATCTTATTCTCCAATTATACCACTTATTGATTAAGGGGAAAATGTCATAAAAGGCCGTAAGTTGTTTTACGACCACCTAGTCGTAAGTGTTCTACGACTATCTAGTCGTAAGGAGTTCTATGACTACCTAGTCGTAACTATTCTATGACTACCTAGTGTTTCTAATACTATTGCTATTGATGAGCTTCTTGCTATTGTTTCTGTTGTTGCTGCTCCTTGCATTGCTATTTGCTCCAAAATTTCGGCTTGTTGCTCCATCATTTTCTTTAGATTTAATTTAGCATGGAATCGGTTTTGTTCCATCATTACTAGAATATCAGCCAAACTGGTTTGTGGGTTATGGGCCCACCATGCTTCCGCTGTGCCACTCTGATTAACTTCCTCTATTCGTGGGCTACCTTGGCTTTGAGATTCGTTTCCTACCATCTTAACCTTTGTTGCTTGGGTTTTGGAGTTGGTTCTGCAGTTATTTTTTATAAGATCAGATAGATGAGTAAGGATCGAGATTTAGGTGAGAATAGATGGAACAAGATGAGAGTTAAGATGAATTGAGGGAGAAGAGTTTTGAGGGAGGTAAGATATTAGATATTAGTAGCAAACAAATTATGAGGTAGCTTTCATATATTTTTTACAAGCTGAACACATACCATACATATGAGTGCGTATTTCAACTTGATTTACATACAAAAGAAACTACTACAAAAGGGTTATTATTTTTTTATGGAGGGTTACTAATTGTGTACCATCTGTCCACAGCGTATATTTTGAGGTTAGAGAAGGATAGATGTAAATCCTTTTCAAAAACAAAATTAAACTTAAGAAAATTTTAGGATAGATGAGATAGCATTTAGGATAGAAAAGACAACAGTAATACTTATATTTTATGAAGGTTCTTTTTTTTGATATTTTTTGAAATTAGAATTTGTAAACATTCCTAGTATAACTTAGGGTTTTATCCTATAGTCAAGCGAGCTGGCTCTGATAACACTCTATAACGCCCTCATTTCTAGGGCCATTAGAATACCCTCGCAACTGCCTAGGATTGTTCAGCTGCGAGTACCGTAGATGAGTGTACATCATTGCCAACACAAGCTTAAGCATAAAAACCAAATTTTATTACAAAATTAAGACTTAGCAGCCAAGTTTTACACAGTGGGGCGTGCAACCCAAAGTTATATTGCAATACAAAAGAACTGTATAGGCATGCTTGAGTGTAGAATAAACCCGAACACCAGGCGTTGTCTACATCGTAGCACTCCTTAGCGTCATCTTCATATATTTCTTCATTTTCTTGGCAAATATCTTCTGTTTATGATTTTAGCAAGCATGAGTACAATCAACCGTATTCAACAAGTCACATGAGGAAATGCTATATAACCACTTAATAGGATTTTTAAAAGATGGGGATATAGTGTTTTTTATAAGTATTTATGGATGCAATTTTATTTGCAAATGTTTTTAAACACAAAAGAATAATAACTTCTTAAAGAATTGTGGTTCCAATAGCTTGGTTACCAACCTTCAACATTTCCAACTCATTTCTAAATCTACTTATGCTTCGTTGTTGGAATCACCCATTAAACATAACTTCATTTACCAGAAGCACAACGTATTCAAATACCATTAAGTTATGACTCTGCAGAGTTGCCCAGCTTTATCCACAAGATATCTCAGACTCATAATGTCAAGCTATAAACACGCAATATTTTCGTGTGCGACTGAGTTGAGATAACAAGGTTGTTTCGCTGTTCATATCTTTATGTAGTCTCTACCCAATAGACTAAGTACCTCTTGTCACGGAATATGGCAGCCTGACAAGGCAGAGCCTACCGTTGTGAAAGTATGGTTTTATCATTTCCATACCACATACTTCGCCGGATGTTCCCTTTTCTGGAACTGTATATCATATCCTTATAGTAGATATTCGATCGATTTGAACAGCTACTAAACCAGGTTTGATAAGTCAACACTTGTGGTTGAGCAATTACTATGTTCTTTACAAAGCATAAGGTTCTAGTCCTTACTTTTCATCAACCAGGTAACCATTCACAAATAAATATCCCAGTGCACTGTGGCACCGTCACTACTAGTGTAAAGCAGTTGAATTTTCTAAACTAGCATGGTATATTTTATAGTTACTTATTATTACTACGGTTTGTCAAGGCGAATATGGCCATAAAATAAATCAGAGCTTTTTCATGTGGTAGGACGTAACTAATATCATATCATTCTAAACATTTATTGTATAAGAAATAACAGTGAGTAAATAACATAATAAAAATACTGATAAATAAATAATTAAAGGAATATAGATTCAACATGATCAAAGACATGTGACTTGCCTTGCGAATCAATGTATTCTACAATTCCGTATTCTTTTGATTCTTATGCTTGATCTTGAGCTTGAGCTTCTTCTTCCTGGATTGGCTAACCTTCAATGTCATGCACTAAGACCTTCAATGTCATGCCCTAACACAAACCAAAAGAAAATAATTCAATTCCATACTCGAATGGTTGAGCTAGGAACAAAGAAATCAAATAAAAAATAAAATCCAAGAAAAACCAAACAAAATAGGTTTTGGGTTTATATGTGTCTAATACAGGAAAACGGAGCTGAGGGATGGATAGAGGGGTTCGAAACGATCGAAATGGGTATACATATGCATTTTCGGGTTTTGGTGAATAGTAACGAATCTGGGCACTATTCACTACGGGTCTACTATTCATCGCGTGTTCCATTGCACCAAATCTATTACTGTTCAATACAGGTTGGGTTCGGAGTTAACGGGTCGGGTAAACAATAACATACCATTACTGTTCATCTTCTTCTTCGACCGAACGCCTCAGTGGCTGAAGAACAGAGTAGCCTAGCGGCGGTGATTGGCAGAACTACATTGATTTGCAACGGAATTGGAGACAATGGTCGGGTTCCTGGCACTACTGGGATTCCATTTTTGGGGTCGGCGGGGGCAGGGGGTCAGCGTTTGCCAGCGGCAAGGTCTTCCTCCCGCGAGACGTTTGAATGGCACAGGGCGTAATGGCGAGTTAATAGGACGGTAGCGTTTGCGATTAAGCATCTCTGGGGTTAGGGCAAGGTCGGGAAAGTGGTGGCTTGGGTCGGGGATGGCTGTGTTAGGCTATCCACGGCGAGGTGCCATGGCTGAGCGGCGGGCTTTGGTGGCATAGAAAAGGGAAGCTCAGGGAGCTAAGGTAGTGGTTTAGGGATGTTCCTGGAAGCATTAGGAAGCTACTGGCGAATGCAATCGAAAAGAAATGAACGGTAGGGCAAGAATTGAGGTTTGGCTTACTTTGGGGTTTTCCGATGATCTTCGGCGGTGTGGGGGTCGCCGGAGCAATTGGGGTGTTTGGCTTACCTTGGGTGCCAGTGCCTTCGAATGGAGGAGCTTGGAAATTTAAATAGAATGGCAGAGGCGGTTTGGCACAGTGGGTGAGCTATGGCGGTGGCGGTGCATGGCACGGTCAGAAAAGCTCAGGGAGGTGCGGTGCAGCTGGCTAAGGGGGAAGTATTAGCTGACTAATGTACAACATCGCGGCAATCAAAGGTGCTTGAATCAGGGTTGTCGGCTGAGGGGGAAAAGGGAGCAGAGGCAATGGCAGGGGAGGTCAGCAGCAGGGGAGGGAGTATAGAGTGGTACGATGCCTGACAACTTTCATCAGCGAGGTAGCGGCGGGAAGGCGGGAGCGGAGAGAAGGATTGGGTAGCGGCAAAAATCAGGGGCAGCGGTGATCTTTTCAGATAATGAACAGTACTGGCGCAAAGATCAGCCACTGAGGCAAAGCAGCAGGGAGATTAGGGCTTGGATGGCTGAGATTTGAGCTGAACTAGACCAAGGTTTAGGAGAAATCAAATTCAACAAGAATTCAAATTTCCTTTTGAAATTTGGTTTTGTTTCAATGTAGATGGAGCATCCTGGTGCATTCAAGTAATGGCTCCATTGTTGATCGATCTGGCTTCTACTGTCCTGTGATCTTCCATCATCGTTGCTACCTATATTGTTGTCAAAATCCCTCATCTACATTGATGTGTGACCAAAATAATGAAGCCTTCTTGTGATGTCTGCTGTACCCCTTTGATTTAAAATGCTTTTGTCTTAATGTATTATTTATTGAATAAAATTGTTCATCTAGCTGCCAGTTTTATTTGTTTGTATTTCCCATCTACCAATTTTTTGTACTCTGGATGATTTTCCAGAGCTGGCAGCTGACAAAGGTGGGGATTTGTGTGTGACATTGTAAAAAAATTGTAAGTGGCAGTTGGCCTTTATTGCAAGCTAGGTGCACTGACAGTATCAAGTTGAAGATGCATCCACTTGATGCTTGAACAAAGTGGCAGCACATTCATCTCCAGTTTGCACTTGAACAAAATGCAATGACAAAGAACTTGCGGCTCGATCATCATGCATCCATTCTTGCATCCATACAACACAAAACAAATTCACATAATTTACTGGTGCTTCAATCCTGCCATTCACACCACACAAAACAAATCCAATTGACAATTTGTATGGAATCAGGTTTAAAACATGCTTTCGTTCATACAACACAAAGACATAGTTCAAACATCCTTTCTGAAACTAAAATGAAACTAAAGCCAATACAAATACACTAGAACTTTATTGTCCAATATTCCCAATGCACATTCCAAGCAGCAAAAATAAAAAAGCAACAATTCACATCAAACCCTCTGGTTGGGGCGACGCTGGAATTCACACACAGCTTGCAATGTCACACACATCAAGCCCTCTGGTCTTCTCCTTTTCCAGCAACAGCCCTCCTCTTTTCCACGATTCTTCACAAATTCTTCACGCATTGGGTCTGGATTGAGGATGGGAGTCGACAAGGGGATGGGAAAGAAAGAGTAAAGTGACGGGAGGTTTTCGAATAAATAACTAGTGACGGATGCTACCCGTTAGATAGAGATTGGACAGCCAAAAGCCTCATGCACTCAGGTGGGCGTGTGCACAGGATACACCGCCGGGAAGACGATTGCCAAAAACGAGGAAGGTGGTGAAGGAGTTAGGAGAGGTGGGGAGAAATGATGCTAGGGGCTAAGGAATTCGAGCCTGCTTGGAGGCTCCATACGTCGGCATGTTTTTGTTTACGTGAGAAGTAGGGGTGGGTATTTTTATATCGAAACCGAAATACCGAACCGAAAAAACTGAAAATTGCGGTTTATTCGATGTATGGTATTCGATGCAAGCTATTCTGTTTTCAATTTTTGGTGCAGTTTTTAAGTCATGAAAACTGAATTAACCAAAATATTATTTTCCCTTATGTGAATTTGTAGTAAACAAAAGCTATTCTCATTTAATTTTGTAGGTATTTTTCAATATCTCAAAAGAAAGAACATTAGTAGCCTTTAGTTATATCATTTGCTCAAAAATAATTCCGGTATAATAACACTAGACTGAAGAATACATTAAAGTATTATGCGTATTTCAGTTAACCAAAAACCGAATTAATTGAAACTAAAATAATTCGATTAATTAGATTCAGTTTTTTATTTTAATTTAGATAATTTAGTTGTCAACTTTCAAAAATTAAAATATTTGTTATCGAATATATCGATTAAACCAAATGTCTACTAGGGAGAAGAGAGCGGAGTAAGGCATGTCACTGCTGGTTCTTTTTAATAGAAGAGGAGATAAACTAAGCAGAGGAGGTTCTTCCAGAAGCAGGTACACGCCACCGAAGAATCTAAAACAAAACACATAGCTACAAGGAAGAGGAAAGGGAAAGGAAAAAATTCTTCCCGGCAGAAGGCGGAGAGCGAGAGAAAGAGAGAGAGGCAAGGTACCGATCGATCGATCCGGTGTGAGGAGGAAGTGGAGGAGATCGCCGGAGAAGAGGACGGGGAGAGATGTTTCTAGTGGATTGGTTCTACGGGGTGCTGGCGTCGCTGGGGCTGTGGCAGAAGGAGGCCAAGATCCTCTTCCTCGGCCTCGACAACGCGGGGAAGACCACCCTCCTCCACATGCTCAAGGACGAGGTTAGGTCTCTTCTCTCGATTTCTGGCTTTTTTCCCCCCCTGCGGATTCTAATCTGGTTTTCTTTCTTCTTTCTGGGGATTCTTGATTTGGTCTGATTGGGGTGTTTGTATCTGGATTGGATGGCAGCGGCTCGTGCAGCACCAGCCGACGCAATACCCGACGTCGGAGGAGCTGAGCATCGGCAAGATCAAGTTCAAGGCCTTCGACCTCGGTGGCCACCAGATCGCCCGCCGCGTCTGGAAGGACTACTACGCCAAGGTTACCTTTGCTTCTTCTTCCTTCTTCTAGCTGCCTGTTTCTTTACTTATGGTTAGAGTTCATCTTTGTGCAATTGTTGTGTGATTTGGGTCAGAAGCAACTCTTGCTTTGATTAAAACCAAGAAAATAGGGTTTAGACATAAGGAACATCTGGGATTAGTCATCAGGGTCATCTTGCCCATAGAACAAGTAGAAATTATCAATCATTTAACGGCTCCTTCATTGTTGATTCTGATCTTGTGAAGACAATCCCCCATTAACCAACCGGGGATGATGCCAGTGTTGGTCCTCAATTTTAGCCAACTATTGACGGTGTGATTCTGAAAAGTACCACAAGATATTTGAGCTCTAATATTCAGGTCAGTAGCCATAGACAATAGGCCAAACATTCAAACAATGGGTGTAGTGTGGTAGTCTCTATCTAAGCAGAATACACTAGAATGGTTGTAACTCAACAACTTTTAGCAAAATGGTTTTAGTGTGAATCTTATTCACGTAAAGCTGGGTACAAACAGGGGCATATCCAGGAAAAAAAATGCCGGGGTCACTCTTCTAAGCATATGGTGTCATTGCCTGTTTATAAGTGCCATTTGTTATCTTCAAAGAGGATTTGTACTAGGTTTAACAAGAAGTCATTGGCGTCACATGACCCCAATGCTTACATGCTGGATCCACCCCTGGCTACAAAGTTGTATGGATCCAGTGGAGAGAACCTGTGGAACTAGGTGGGTTTTACTAGCAAGGTTTTTCCTAACAGAGCAGAAAGTCCACCAAATAGAACAAGATTACACCAAATTATAGCTAGTTATCATCCATTCTGGATTTCTCATGTTCTTCTCAAGAAAACAAATAATTTCACAATAAAAATTTGGGGAAATTGCCCATGTATCACATTGTTTGGAGAACTTTCCAAATGTGTAACTCAGGCTTCCCACCAAAGTTTGACCGTTTACCACTATTGGACATTTTGCCCCTCTTATCTTCTCTGGCAAGCATCAGAACTCTAGCAAGCATCTTGTCTGGCATGTCAATCTGGTGGGGAAGAATTGCCGGTGAGGGGGGTGGAGACTGGTCATGGAGTAAGATGGAGATATGGTGAGACAACCAAGTCGGTAAAGAATAATTCACCAAGAATAAGAGAGGGGTAAAGTTGTCCACAAGTGGTAAACGGGCTGAGGTTGCAGTTTTTTGTGGTATGTTGCAGTTGGCAATGATACATTTGCAAGGCTGTCCACACATACTGGTCTATAGACAATTTTTGCTAAAAAATTCGAAAGGCTTGAAAAAAGTAGATTTTGTGGTGTGTACTGTTCTTGCATAAAACTTGCTGAGGGCTTGTTTGGATGGATGGGTTTTAGGTCCAATCCCTTCAGATTGGCAGGGATGTTAGTACAATGTCCCTTCCAATTTGAAGGGATTGGGTCTAATCTCTTCTTATCCAAACCAGCCCTGAGCCAGCTGAGTTCACATGTGAGTTTTACGTCAAAAATTCCAACTGGCCTAGAATGGGTGGGAATAAGACAAAAGAACTAGTTTGGGAGCATTGCTGTAATCAAGGGAAGTGTACATTATATTGACCTCTTGTGTCCTTAATATATTGCAAAGTATCATCTGCTGTTACCCTATTGGGAGTATTTTCCTTCTTATCTATCAGGTATTCTAGGCATATTTAACCTGTGTTCACTAGTTTCTTCTGAAATTGCATCTGTCTCGTATGGTTCGTGAACTTGAGTGTTCAAATAGATGTGACCATGATTCCATTTTCTTGTATGATTTGTGTTAGACAGCTGTATGGGTTTTACTCATGGACCTAGATGGTCTTGGGCCCTTGTGCCTTTAGCATGTTTCTGTTAGGGTTTGTTAGGGTTCCAGGGAGTCTGTTAGGACTTTCCAGGTGGCCTCAGTGTTTGTTACACCTAACCCTAGACTCCCTTGGCTATATATTCTCCCTGTACTGCTGGTTCCATTAATATATACACATTCCAGCGCTACACTCTACTTCTTACATGGTATCGAGGGTCGATCCTTTCCTCGGTCAATCTCGACCGTCCATCCTCCCCAACCCTAGCTTCGCTATTCCCAGGCGGCATGCCGGGCGACCCGCCGCCATCCTCCTCTTCCCCTGTTGCCCCGGCTGATGTCGATCCGCTGCCGACTGAAGACGCCGCCAGGGCTGGAGGTGACGCCCGCGTCCGCGATGCGCGCCTCGCTGCCGCCGCCAAGGTCCGCGCCGCCGCTCTTGCGCGGGCCGGCCGCCGCGCGCGCCGCTTATCGCCGCCAGAACGCGCGCGCGCCGTGACGGAGCGCGATCGCCGCACGCGCAGCCGTGGCGCGCGCCGCCATCGAGGACGCACGACTCGACGCCGGATCCATCCGCGACGCCTCCCTTCACGACGCCTCTTCTCTTCATGGCCGCCGCCATCGCCAATCTTCATGCTCGTGCCGCCGGCGCCCGTAACATCCGGCCGTTGGTTCCTCTCGCCCTCGACCTCACCTCCGCCACTACACACGGTGGCGCGAGCTCTTTCTCTCGCTCTTGGGAAATACTCCTCGAGGACCATGTGCTCGCCGATGCTCCCAACTCGACTCTTCCCGATTGGATCCGCATGGATCGCGTCGTCAAATCTCGGATCCTCGGCACCTCTCCACCGAGCTCGTTGAGACCGTCTTTGGAGCGCCGCCACCGCGCGCCACTGCTCGCCGTCGAAACTCAATTCCTCGCAACCGGAGTCGCGTGTCCTCTACCTCGGCCGAGTTCGCACTTTCGCCCAAGGAGATCTCCCTATTGCCGATTCGCCGCCGTTTCAAGAGCATGGCCGATGCCTCACCGATCTCGGGAGCTCGTCGCCGACCGCACTCTCGCCCTCCGTGTCATTCGCGGCCTCAATGAGAAGTTCGCCGCCATCGGCCTTCACCTTCAACGAGCGCACCTTTCCTCCTTCCTTGAGGCCCGTCTTGATCTCCTTCGGAAGAACACGCCGCAAATCGCAAGTCTACATCGCCACCGCTCGCTTCTCCTCCGGCGTCCTGCTCGCACTGACTCCACCAACCGCCTCTGCGCTTCCAGCGCCCGGCGGAAGCAACGGAGGCGCGAGGGGCGGGGCGGGGAGGTGGCCCTCCCACTCGTGGTCGGCGCGCAAGCGCTTGGCCGTCTTGCCCAAAGACGGTGGCGCAGCGAACCGCCTCCAGAGCACCCAAACCCGCGGCGGCCCAGCTTCTACAACCCCGGGCAGTACTATCCGATGTGGCCCGCCCCATCCTCCCTTGCTCCTCCGCAGGACGCCCCGTGCTCGGCGAGGTCTCCGCAACCCCATACTGCTGGCTGCCCGCAACTGGTGGGTTCTTCCGGCCAGCCGCAGGCTCCTTGGCGGTCCTCCCACCGCCACGCTGGATTGTACGGAGGTACTCCGCCGCCGATAGGGCTCTCCGGCTTCCTCGCCGCCCAGGCGCTGGAGGCTACGCCGCTCCTTCCCGGGACCAAAGACACCTTGCGGTGCCTTCTCCACCATGACGCTCACCCTCCCCACAACCCGAGTGGTTCTTCGACACCGAGCTACCTCCCACATGACCTCCGATCCGGTATCCTCTCACTCCTCACCCTTCTGGTCCTCCACTCCTCTTCCATTGTGGCTGTGAACGGCTCTCTCCTCCTCGTTACCTCCACGCACACCGGTAGAGCTTCTTCATGGTTCACTTCGTCTTCATAATGTGCTTGTTGCTCCCACACTTATTAAAAATCTCATTTCTGTTCGACAGTTTACATCTGACAATAAATGTTCGATTGAATTTGATCCTGCTGGCTGTTCTGTGAAGGATCTTCGGTCTCGGAACGTGATCATCAGGTGCAATAGCTCCGGTCCGCTCTACCCCCTACATCTTCCTGCAGCCGAGTCTCTTCTCGCCGCTTCCTCCGCTCCGCTTTGGCATCGCCGTCTGGGTCACCCCGGTCATGAAGTCCTGTCTAAGTTAGCGAGTTCCTCTGTCATTCCCTCATGTAATAAAACCGCAGGTTCTCCAATTTGTCATGCATGTCAACTGGGTCGTCATGTTCGTCTCCCTTTTCATGTGTCCACGTCCCGTGCTTCCAAAAAGTTTGATCTTATACACTGTGACCTTTGGACATCACCTGTTGATAGTGTTTCTGGTTACAAGTATTACTTGGTCATTCTCGACGACTACTCTCATCATATGTGGACTTTCCCCTTCGACTCAAGTCCGACACCTTTCGACTCGCTAACTTCTTCTCGCTTGTTTCCACTCGCCGGTGTCACCATTAAGGCAGATCCATGCGACAACGGCGCGAGTTTGACAACTCCAAATACCGCACGTTCTTCCTTACCCACGGTGTCCACCTCCGCATGTCTTGCCCTTACACCTCCCAGCAGAATGGCAAAGCTGAGCGTATCATTCGTTCCATTAACAATGTCATTCGCTCACTTTTATTTCAGGCTTCTATGCCACCATCCTACTGGGTTGAGGCTTTGAACACTGCCACTCATCTCCTCAACATCCTTCCCACCAAGACACTGAACTTCTCCACACCTCACTATGCACTCTTTGAGTCCTCACCCTCCTATGATCATCTTCGCGTTTTTGGGTGCACCTGCTACCCAAATCTTGCCTCAACAACCTCCCACAAACTCGCCCCTCGCTCCGCCTTATGCACCTTCCTTGGCTACTCCGCCCACCATAAGGGATACCGGTGTCTCGACATGACCTCCAATCGAGTCTACCTCTCCCGTCATGTCATCTTCGATGAAACTTCCTTTCCCTTCGCCGGTCTTCCTTCCAACCCCTCCACGGCCGACTTTGCGTTTTTGGATGACTACACTAATCCAGTGCCGACTCCCATTGGACCGTCGCGCACTTCTTTGCCTGCAGGTCTTCCCACAGCCACTCCTCCCGCGCGCCTGGCCGACGCACGCGCTGACGTCTCCGCGCGCATGCCACGCGCGGCCCCGGACGATGCCGAACCCGCCACTCTGCCGTGCGCGACCGTCGACGACACTGCACCGCCAACCCTGTCGCACACACCGATGGAGGTCGATGCCGTGAGCAGGGCGCCTCCCTCTCCGGCACTGCCACGTGCGGCAGCCCCTCCACCCGCATTGCCACATGCGGCCCCCGCCGAAAGCTTCATTCGCCATGTCTACACCCGGCGTGCGAAGGTGGATCCTCCACCCTCTGCCTCGGTGCACTCCCGACGCATCTCCGCCTGGGCTTGTACCGTCCCTCCCGGCGCCTTCCTCCGGTGCGATCGGTGCCTCCCGTGCTCAATCAGCACCCAATGACGACACGAAGACTTTTAGTCCCGTTGTGAAACCAGCAACCGTGCGGACAGTCCTGACTCTTGCCCTCACCAGGAAGTGGCCAATCCATCAGCTTGATGTGAAGAACGCCTTCCTTCACGGGACCTTGTCTGAGATAGTTTATTGTTCACAGCCATCCGGATTTGAGGATTCTACTCATCCGGAGTTTGTCTGCCGCCTGAACAAATCACTATATGGCCTCAAGCAAGCTCCTCGTGCTTGGTACAGTCGGTTTGCTTCATATCTCCTATCTCTTGGGTTTATTGAGGCCAAGTCTGACACCTCCCTGTTTGTGTACCACCGCGGCACTGAGATGGTCTACCTGCTTCTTTATGTTGATGACATCGTTCTTACCGCCTCATCTGCCGAGCTCCTCCGTCACATCATCTCTGCATTACAGCAAGAGTTTTCTATGAAGGACCTTGGTGAGCTTCATCACTTCTTGGGAATGCATGTACAGAAGTGTCGTACTGGTCTACTTCTCTCACAACGACAGTATATGCTGGACATCCTGGAGCGTGCAGGCATGGCAGATTGCAAGCCATGCACCACCCCTGTTGACACCAATCCAAAGGTGTCGACCTCAGCCGGTGACCCTGTCAGTGATCCCAGCGATTTCCGCAGCTTAGCCGGGGCCCTGCAGTATCTCACATTCACCAGGCCGGATATCTCCTATGCAGTTCAGCAGGTGTGTCTTCATATGCATGACCCTCGCGAGCCCCACCTTGCTGCTCTCAAACGGATTCTTCGGTATGTTCGTGGCACTCTCCATCTGGGCCTCCTTATTCAGCCCTCCTCGCAGTCTGATCTCGTGGTTTACTCTGATGCTGACTGGGCCGGTTGCCCGGACACGCGCAAGTCCACCTCGGGCTATGCCGTGTTTCTCGGAGACAACCTTGTCTCCTGGTCTTCCAAGCGTCGAACACGGTGTCACGCCCAGCGCAGAGGCCGAGTATCGCGGTGTGGCCAATGCTGTTGCCGAGGCATCCTGGTTACGCCACCTTCGTTGGAATTGCGTACCTCTCCAGCAGGCTACCTTGGTGTATTGCGACAACATCAGTTCAGTCTACTTATCCTCCAACCCAGTCCAGCATCAACGCACCAAGCACATTGAGATTGACCTTCACTTCGTCCGCGAGAAAGTGGCCCTTGGCGATGTTCGAGTACTGCATGTCCCCACTACTTCACAGTATGCCGACATCTTCACCAAAGGTCTCCCTTCGTCGGTCTTCAACGAGTTTCGGTCCAGTCTGAACGTCCGAGGTGCGGACGCTCGATCATGGGTGTTAGACAGCTGTATGGGTTTTACTCATGGACCTAGATGGTCTTGGGCCCTTGTGCCTTTAGCATGTTTCTGTTAGGGTTTGTTAGGGTTCCAGGGAGTCTGTTAGGACTTTCCAGGTGGCCTCAGTGTTTGTTACACCTAACCCTAGACTCCCTTGGCTATATATTCTCCCTGTACTGCTGGTTCCATTAATATATACACATTCCAGCGCTACACTCTACTTCTTACAATTTGTCTTAGAAAAGAAAAGTGACCTTGTTTCCCAGGTTCCGAAGTTTTCTTTCCTCTTTGGCCCACATGATACCTTTCCAAATTACATTTGTTTTTTCTTCAAAAACACAAATTCCATTTGTTTTAGAAATCTTATTTCTGCCATTCTTCCTAATAGTTGTAAATTTAGGCATTACTAATTTACTATCGTCTCAAATATGCTATTGTATAGCTCTAGAAGACTTAACCGTAATATGAATTGTGTTGTGTTGCCTGTGGACTTGACATCATTCATATATATGTTTTGTGCTTGTGTTGTGATTATTTTTCCTTCAAAAAAGTTCTTGTGTTGTGATGTTAATGGACCAGAATTGTTGAAACAGAAGAATCAATCAACTAATAATAAAATCTGAGTGCTATCTATTTCTGTTGCATCTAGCTTTGTTTATTGCTGGTCACTCCATTGTTTAGTTACACTGTTGCCATGCTTGCTGATTGGGATTTTAAATAGATGTAATCTCCCTAGAGCAGTTACATCTATCATCTTCCTATTGGCTTATGTGGCTGGATTTTTTTTTTCTTTCCTGTGCTGTGAATTTTCTAGCATAAAATATAATGCGTTTGGCCCACATGATAACAATTCATAAAGTAGAAGCGATGAAGTTAGATGCATTACTAACAATTTATTTATTGAATAGCTCTGTAATTTTCATCAGAAGTTACATGGACAGTTGGACACTCTTTTGTGGCTTCTTTGCTCAATGACTCGAGGCCTATTCGTACTCAAATTGCGACATGTCTTGATGGCATCTTCTGTGTAACTATTAAGGACCATTAGTATGGAATCCTATAATATACAGGGAGTACTATGCACCTGACATGAGTATTGATGCCCACAGGATCTTTTAGGCTTCAATTCTAGATTTAAGTCCTGTTTGGTTACCCGGGGGAAATTCCCCATAATGGAGAATATAGGATATGGGGCTGAAACAGTTCAATCCTGATGTAATGGAATACTGATGCATGTCCTGTTACGATCACAAATTGTGTAGCTTTGGCATTTTACTAGTATAAGAGAAATGAAGATATGGAGTAAAATAGTAAGTCAGCTAAAGCCCTTTTATTGTTGGTACGTGGCGTTTAGGACAGGTGAGTTGCTGTTGGCAGTGATGTCATGAACTAGTGAGGATTGGCTTGAGTGCCTCTTTGTTGGGTCATTTTCAGCTTTTTATCTTGCCCCATAAATAATTATTGGAACATGGTTAATCTCTCCGGAATAGCTGGAAATGGTTGGAATGTGTACTCTATCCAATTAGTTTGGAACACCACCCCCAAAAAAACACCAAATAGACCAGAATGAACAACTAATGGGTGTGCCACCATGCTGTTCAGCCATGTCGTGTACACTCCTTTAGTAGTAACTTGTAAATAATGAATTTGGCGAGTTTTATGTTTCCATATGCTTTTGTTGGCTACTACTAATACCAGCTCTGTCCGATAGGTCGATGCTGTTGTTTACTTGGTGGATGCTGCTGACAAGGAACGGTTTGCAGAGTCGAAGAAGGAGCTAGATGCTCTTCTTGCAGACGACTCTCTTGCGAATGTGCCTTTCCTCATACTGGGTAACAAGATTGACATACCGTATGCAGCGTCAGAGGAGGAGCTGCGCTACTATCTTGGACTGAGCAACTTCACCACTGGTAAGGGCAACGTGAACTTAGCTGATTCCAATGTGCGGCCCCTGGAGATCTTCATGTGCAGCGTCGTCCGTAAGATGGGCTATGGCGAAGGCTTCAAATGGATGTCTCAGTACATCAAGTGAGGGCCTTCCTTTCTGTCAAGAGCACATCCCCTGCTGCTCTCTACAGTGTAGTATCCAGGTCTGGAGCTTTCACTCGCCTGATGCTTTTGGAGAGACCTGCAGCTGTAAGAAAAGTTAATCTTAGTGATAGAGAAAGCCTGTATGTTGATGTTAATCCTAGATATGTGATGAGGTTTATTTGTTTAATTGTTGGTGAGTGAGATGATTTTAATAGTTACTATGTGGTTGCTAGCATCATTCCTAGACGACGGAAATATTTCAGCTAATGTGATTACGTCATCTCAGCCAGTGGAACGTTTGTTAGCAAGTATCTGTTGGATTTAGCTGCTAACGCTACGTCTGTGTTTCTTGAAACTTGAAGGTTTAGTGTAGCTATAATCCTTTTGGTTTTCATAACTACAGTACTATGCTAGTATCACTGTATCAGTACAATCCGGATGGCAGTGTGGTTTGCATACTTTAAGCCTGTTTATTTGGGCTTGAGCTTCTAGTTTATAGTTTATTATTCCTCGATTTTGTCTTTTTCTAGCTTTTGTTTTTTTTGTCTTTTTTCTTGCATTGTTCGTGATGGATTAGCCTGTTTTTATTTTTAAATCTTTTTAAAATTCAATTGTGTCAAATAAGTTACTATCAGCTAACATAAGTTAGCTACAGTGTAATTTCAGTTATAAGCTAACTTATTTTAGCTGAACTGATTGGCCTCTAAATCTTAATATAGATAATTTGTTCAGTGTTATCATGACGACTTAGAAAGTGGCGTTTTAAAATACCATCGCAAAGGCTGAAAATTTACAAAATGCCATTTCAGTGATTTTCCATCCGCATAGAGCGAATTGATCATTTTGTCCTTATTTTCTTTTTATTTTTCCTTCTGTAACATCTGGTCCTATCTGTCATTCTCCTATCCAAGGGCATGAGACATGAATAAGGAATGAATGTCTCGATGATATCAACGTTTGTAGTTCATACTTAATAATGTAATCTATAATTTAGCTTAAGAATGCCGAAATCCCAATAATGAGATGCCACAAGGTACCTCATATAAATTTGATTAAGAATAAATAGTGGCACATTAGGCTTCAAACTATGGAATTTTTTGTACGGATAATCCATTTTTATTCGAAATTACAGAAATATACCCGCGGGAAATTTTTTTACAAAAATAGGCTCCAGTTGCCTAATGGTTGGGCGACTGGAGCCTTTCGCCCAACCAGACTGCGACACAATATCTGTCGCCGCACGCTGAAGCGACTACATCCAGTCGCTCTTCCGTATGGCGACTTTCATGCCGTCGCCATCCCATTAGGCAACTTGCATGTAGTCACTATCCCATTAGGCGACTGTGTGAATCCCCCGTGAATTTTGTAATTTTAAACTGGTAAAAAATGTGGTAGAGTTGTAATAAAAGTTTATGTTTATTGTATATTGTAGGTGCGTAAAAATTTTTAGAAACTTTTTTTATTAAAGATTAACCGGAGAACGATCGATACATACACTTAAAGTGACATACGATGATAATTCGTGTGCGGAGAACCGGTATGTTAATTTTTTAGATGACTTGATATATGAATGATTGAATGCGAAAAGAAGATATGATAGACCTGTTTGAATTTAAATAAACTTCATAATATAACTGTGAGTAACATGCCGCGTATTTTTTCATTACATGCATAACATTTAACATCCGCAGCACCCCTCACTCGCCACCCTGGTGTGCCCCGTTACCGTGCCCGCGTCCTCCCATACGGCCCCGCTTGGCCCTCCTCCGGTGCAACGGGTTACGAGGCTCCGAAAAAGTAAAACGAGCAGGAGGGTGTCTATCTCGCCCCTGCGCTAGTGGAGTCAGCTGCACTTCTGGCTGTGTGCCCTCCGGTGCATCGGGGAGGGCACTGCCAGAGAGAACCTCCGGTGCTGCGTCGGAGAACTACCCGAGCCAGTCCGCAAAAAACTAGTCCACATCGTCCTGGCCCGGGGAGACGCCGTGCTGCTGGTAAGTACCTGCAATAGTAATATCGTTAGTTCGTTGCATGTCGTCTTGGGATAAAAACGAGATTGGACGATGCGTACCCGTAGCTGGCGCCATCGAGGTAGGAGGAGGGGCGTACACCCCCTGCGTGTGGAAGCCGGGGATGTGCGGAGGAGGCGTGAAGCGAGGTGGTGTAGGAGTGCGTGCCCAGGCTGAACCCCCTGGCTGCTCCGGGTGAGGTGGTGTAGGACGTGTCCACGTACTACCTCCGGAGTAATGCCACGCTGGTCGGGGTGGCACTAGTGGACGACCAGTCGGAGCGCTGGGCGTGGGTGTGGAGACCACCGGTAGCCTCGTGCAGGACAGCAGACTAACAATATGTCTACACCTGGCCTCCACCCGACGCACAAAGCTGACACCCTCCTCGTGGGTCAGCTCCGCACCAGTGGCGACCCTCTCCAGTAGTGAGGCGTACTCGGTCCATAGGACAGCACCGACGTCAGCCTGGACACAAAGACATAAAATGGTCGATCATCGAAACGACATTGCCATTTGGGAATCTTTGAAATTACATGTAACGTACCGCGATGTGAGTGTCGCGCGTGAGGTGCGCGGGGTACGTGTCTGTCGAAGCGGCGACGTGTGTGGCAGGCGGGTCTACGACATGTACGAGCACGTGCGTGTCGCCCCTCGTACCGCCGCGCAGTACTCCGCGTAGTCCCTGCCGTCGTATGGGCGGTCCTCCTCCACGCGGTCGTCGAGCGCACCCTCCCACTGCGCAACCCAGTGCTGCATCTTCGTCTACCAGTCCGTGCCTCTTTTAACTCCCTTCGCGTTGTGCCTACGTATAGAACCATTACGTAATGTGAGTACTTGCGAACACAGTAGTAAGTATGTACATATTTAGCAGAAACGATCACTCACGCGTGCACGTTCCGCGGAAGCGATGGTCTGACTGGTACAGGAAGCGCCTGCCGTAGCCCAAACTGCCGCATGACTCGCTGGGGTGCGTAGTCCTCCACGTAGATATGGTACACGAGCTTCCGGCGGGTGAGCCAGAAAGCCCGGTCACGCCAGCAAAGTGCGGATAGCCCGTCAGGAGCGCGGGCTTGCACTACCGTATCTGCGTAAGGCTCCCAGTGCACGTCGTCGGCTGTGAGGCGGTCGAACTGCTCCACAAAGGGCACGTACAGACCCATGTCATCTAGCACAGGTCGTCCGAGGCTGAAGCGCTCGAACGACCACAACTGCAGCAGCAGGGGACAGCCCGTGAGGATCAAGTTCGCTTTGATCCTCGTGCACGCATCGCACAGGGCGCGATACGTCTGAAAGATCAAGCTCCGATTAAATTGATTAATGGGGAGATTGAAAGATCAAGACCCGATTAAATTGGTTTTGGTGTTAATGACAAATACCATTATGAGATATTGATATTAATGACAAATTCTTTTATAATGTTTTGGGATAATGACAAATGCATATATGAGACTAATATGTTTGTTTGAGTTTATTTATGCTTAGTCTCAATTGGATGAAAAGGTAAAATCAAATAGGTATGCATTCGAAATCGCTTTCTCATTTACAAATGCATTCCTTAGATCCAAATATAGATTGAACTCCTCAAATAGTTCAAATGAATATGTGCATATGTCTTTCTTTATATACACTTGTATGCACACATTTAGGGGGAGCTCTCTCTCTATGTTTTGGAGTTTCTAAGTATTGATCCATGCTTCGTTCAATATGCATATTTAGGATCTTTACTTTGAAATACACACTTGAGTATATATAGCTTGTGTAGTATATATATACTCATGTGCAATCGGGTTGTCATTTAACCTCTCCATTATGTGTTAATGGTTGAATGATTAATGACAACCGGATAAGTAAGCTTTCTTTAAAGTTTATCTTAGAGTATACAATTGTTGTGTACAAGGTGTATACTCGCAAATCAATTTCATATCTCATTATTTGTTGAGATTGTCATTAATTACCAAAATGGTGAAGTTTGGTAATCGATGACAATTGTTTTGTGGACTAACGGTTTCCATGAGTTGGGTGCAGAGGTTAGGTTCCACAAATGAGAATGACTTGGGATGACTTCATGTGTTGAAGGTCATCAAGTCAGATGAAGATAGCTTCATGAGTTGAAGGCTATCAAAGAAGAAGATAGATTCATGTGTTGAAGGCCATCGAGAAGAAGAAGATGCATCATAAGTTGATGCTTATCAAGACGATGATCCAAGGCAAAGGTATGACTAGTTAGGGCTAAGGATGTATTCCTAGTCTTTTGCCGGTCTTAGTGTTTGGTTGGAAGACCGGATTGCTAGTGTAGGTCGCCGTACTATTAAGAGGGTCATGTCTAGTAGTTTGAGTCTCATCATATGTTGATAGTTCAAATCTCACTTGCTCTAGTTCATCTTGACATAATGCCATTATTTGCAAATGTGTTTTGCAAATAGTTGAGGCTCATGCATCTAATCCTTGTAACATGTGACTATATTCTGCAAATGTGTTTTGCAAGAGGTTGAAGTCCATGTACCTAATCCTTGTAGCATGATCTAAGTTTGCAAATATGTTTTGTAAAAGTTGGAGATCATGCATTATCCCTTGGTATGGTCTAAAATTGTTTATTGCTATTCCCTTGGACTTAGACCATGGTAATGACTCTTTGGATGTCTTGTGATTTCTGCATTGATCTAATGTGTTTCAGGTTATGCAAATAGATGAGTTGTGTAGCCCTCTGAATAAGCTTTCCATAGAGTCCAAGATCACTCAATTCCGACATCGGAGTCAAAAGTTATGACCGTTTTTCCGAGTGTCGCCTGTGCTGAAAAATAGAAAATGGAAGTACCGCAATTTGTACTGCGGTAGTTCCGATTTTTTCGGTAGTTCCGATTTTCCGGTAGTTCCGATTTCTGAGCGGGATGTTTTTTCCAGAGAGCGACTTTTTGAATGGCTTAGCCTCGGGAAAATCGGTAGTTCCGCAATTTGAACTGCGGTAGTTCCAATTTTGGCTCCAACAGCTATTTTTCTGACCGTTGGCGAGGAAATCGGAAGTACCGTAATTTGTACTGCGGTAGTTCTGATTTTCCTGATTTTTCAGGGGTTTAGCTCCAACGGCTAGTTTTCTTGTGTGGGGTATAAATACCTCCTTGTGGCCGGTTGGAGAGATTGTTGCTTCACTCATTCCTCTGTTCTTGAGCTAGTGTGAGGTTCTCTACTCAATTGTGCATGTGTTGCACTTTGTGAGAGAGGAGAGGTGATCTAGAGTGCATGTGTTGCATCTAGAGGTGGACTTTGTGTCCAATTGAGCTTGTGCATTCGTTGCACTTGGTGAGAGTCAAGTGAGGGACTTGGCTTATTACTCTTGGAGTTTGCCGACTCCTAGACGGCGTTGCGGGCGTCGTGCGCGGTGATCTTCTCAAGAAGATTGTGAGAAGACCCGGTGAATTTGTGAAGGTCGGAGCTTACCTACCCAGAACGGGAAAGAGCTACCACTAGTGGATACGAGGTGTTTCGGTTTAATTCGTGGAGCCGGTCCGATTTGTTCGGGCTAACCTCAACGTGGGCTAGGGGAGACCGGCAAGTCTCCGAACACCACGGTAAAAAGTGATTGTGTCATTTTTGGTTTGCTTTCTTATACTATATTTACTTTCAAGCAATTTACATTCATAGACTCAATTTGATTGCTTGTAAACCTAGGATTGCAAACCTTGACCTAGGATAGCATTGTTGGTGCACTTAGGCGAATGTGCTTGACTTAGGCGCTATTTGTACTAAACTAACTTGAATTTAGCTTCCGCATTGTATACTTGGTTTAGCCAAATAGCCAAATAGACCGTCTATTCACCCCCTCTAGTCGGCCTCCTCGATCTTACAACGTCGAGGCAAGTACGCCCGATCCCCAGCTGACCTGGGGGGCTCGCCATCAGCGATCGTCCTCGCATAAGCGATAAGGCACGCATCCACCGAGTTGCCATAGCTGGTGGTGAAAAGCACCCAACCAAACAGCCACAGCACGTACGCCTCCAAGTGACGTGAGACCTGGTAATCGTCTGCCTGCGGATCTATGCGCTCCACTTGAATGCAAACAAGTTGTTATTAGTACATAATACCACAAATAAGAGCTTCGAAGACACGATCGATTGTAAATACCACGTACCCGGTACTGTGCGAGCCACCTCAGCGTCGGCCCATGGGTCTGATCCTCCTCGAAGATGTGGTGGTGATCGGCCGGTGGAACTACCCCCTCGAATCTGCCGAGCATATCAGCGCACTAGTCGGTCGGGGCCTCCGGTAGGAAGGCAGCGCCTCCCGAGATAGGAAGGCCAAGGAGCAGGGACACATCCTGTAGGGTCGGCGTCATCTCCCCGAATGGGAGGTGAAAAGTGTGCGTCTCGGGCCGCCCACGGTCCACCAAAGCCGTCAGCAGGGAACGGTCGAACGGGAAGCGTCGTGATCGCTCCCCGCCCGCCTCGTCCCCGTCTGCGGCCAAGGCGACTCCATCCTCCTCCGTGGCCTGCACCATCCGGGCAAGAGGGAGTAGCCCGGCATCCCGCAGCCTGCAAACAAAGTGAAGGTCAGCACGGAACGTTCTTACGATCGCACTAAACGCTGGCGTAGTGCAAACCTGGCAGTCCAACAGGGGTCGAGTCCCCATGCCACGCGAGGTGTGCGTGTCCGGACCACTCCCAGCTCAAGCGGCTCGTCCGTGCTCCCCGGTGGCGGCACACGACGGGAAGCGCGATGCACGCGGTCCACGTGCTCGTCCAACAGCGGGTAACGCCAGTCGGAGTCACGTCCAGCACAAGTCATACCTGCAAAATTTGTACAATAATTTTAACATTAAATTTTGTACATATAAATTTCTACACTAAATTTTCTATAATAATACATCAAAAATACTATACAAAATTTGTACACTCAATTTTCTACATCTAAATTTGTACACTACATTTTCTATAATAATACATACAAAAAATTTTCTACATCTACATTTCTAAACTATATTTTCTACAATAATGCATTAAAAATGGTATACAAAATTTCTAAACTAAATTTTCTACAATAATACATAAAAATACTATACAAAATTTCGACACTAAATTCTCTAAACTAAAATTTTCAATTACATCTAAATTTCTAAAATATATTTTCTAAACTAAATTTGTAAACTAAATTTCTAACCTAAATTTTCTAAACTAATTTTTCTAAACTAAATTTCTAAACTTAATTTCTAAACTATATTTTCTAAACTAATTTTTCTAAACTACTTTTTCTAAAATAAATTTTCTAAACTACCTTTATAAACTAAAATTTCTAAACTACCTTTATAAACTAAATTTTCTAAACTAAATTTCTAAACTACATTATCTAAACTAATTTTTCTAAACTATATTTTGTAAACTAAATTTTCTAAACTAAATTTTCTAAACTAAATTTCTAAACTATTTTTCTAACACTAACAAAAAATATAACACAAAAAAACCTGAAAATCGCGCTCTCCCTCTCCTCTTCTCCTCCTCTCCCTCTCCTTCTCTCCCCCTTCTCTTCTTCCCTTCTTCCTCTCTTCTTCTCTTCTTCTTCTCCTCTTCTTCCTCTGCGCGGCCGAATGAAAACAGTGCAATGGAATGCCGGCGGCTGAGCGCGTTGGGTTTTTATTTCGCCCCCAGTCGCCAAACGGTTCAGCGACTAGATTTCACTCGCCCAACGGCTCGGCGACTGGATTGCAGTCGCCCAACGGTGGGGCGACTGCAATTAATCACCGAACGGTTGGTAGATTCATCAAATGTCGCAGTCTGGTTGGGCGAAAGGCTCCAGTCGCCCAACCATTAGGCGACTGGAGCCTATTTTTGTAAAAAAAAATCCACGGGTATATTTCTGTAATTTCGAATAAAAAATAGATTATTCATACAAAAAATTCTCAAACTATGTAGGTGCATTTGAAGATGGTCTATGTTAACTAACATGACCTTCAATTTTAGCAGTGCAACAGGTGGTGAACCACTCTTGATGTCAACAATTCAACACAATTTAGGTAAACAATTATGCATTTCCAAGGCTAAAATAGAAACACCGCATGCACTACTTAACAGACAACAGAGGGTAAGTAAGTTTGTCCCTGCAAAATGAGGCAGTTCTACGGTGATGAGTTTGGGTTAGTTTACGCCGATTTGACTAGGAATACAAAGCTACAAGTTAATCTTCAGCCTGGAACACGGCGGAGCAACGGGAATGTCAGCGCAATATGCTTCATCTGAACCGGAGACCAAAACAGCCAGGATTAGGGGTTTCGTAGCAATTTCTCATTTGCTGATCTTATTTTGACAACCAATGTGAGATGGTTGCGGTGATAGAACTGAACTTGCATTTAGTGTTTGCATTTCTGGGTTGTGGTGATAAAACTGTACTTCTCCTAAAAAAAGGAAAAGAAGATATAGCTGAAGTTGTCTTTTTTTTGTCAGTACAGTATCCACCAGTGAGAACCATGTTATGTTGCACAAGTCAGAGAATGTGACTATGTGAGTTTTTTTTTAAGATACAGGGGCAGGCCCCGATTTTCATTAAAGAAAATCATCATATAGATGTTTTTTCAGTCAGAGAATTTGAGTATGCGACTTAAGATATGAGCCGCTTGATTGCACGAGTGGTGCTACAATGCTCTCCCTAAAATTAAATTTTCCGGACGAGTGATGTTTATTCCAATGCCGATTGTACAGTTAGGATAAAAGTCTGTGTTGTCATAATTTCAGAGACGAAGAGAACCAAAAATACATACTACACAAACGGAAAATGGTCGAATCGTGAAAGGCAACATCACTTACCTTTGATCTGGTCTACTCCATGATTTATATGATGATACAATACAGAGCTATACTCCATGATTTATATGATGATACAATACAGAGCTATGTACGTGTACATCCAGAGCTAAACTATTCGGTAGTCTCTGCGCATGGTCCGGCACGGCAACACTGCCGTATACAAGGGGGACTGCTGCACTTTCCTTGTCTTGTATTCTTCTCTGGTATGTCATGGAAGATGGCATGGAGTCCGAGTCGTCTTCTACCAGGAGCCAATCACTCTCTCTTTCCATTTTTCACCATATATTGATCTTTTGCAGTTGAAAGTAGAAAGAAACGAAGAGCGTGTATTCCGCGCAAGTTTTACGCGCCGGCCGGCTTGGCCGTCTCGTCTCCTCCGGCGTCGTTCACCACTCGCTGCTCTCTGATCACAGAAGACAGGGATCTGAACGCCCAATGCAGAACGTCATGTAGCCTTGAATTGAACTTTCCAAGTTGGTACTCGCTCCCGTGGAAGATTCTGATGAAACGTTGAGCTGACAGCCCAGAAGCCACATTTGGATTGGCATTGTTCCTTGGGAGGGAAAGGTTTTCTTCTTCGAGGCATTTGGTTCAGAATGCATTGGAGTAGGTGTTGCAAATGGGCTCTGAACGTGTCCCATTCTGGGTATATTGCGAAATTGGGAAATGCTATTGGGACGTATTACTGCCAATGGATATGGATGTATCCCTGTGTGTGTTCTCTTGTTTACACGTGTGTGCGTTCGGCTTGCTCATTGCATGACTGCCTTTTGCTTGTCTAGTACAATAGCGGACTTCTATATCCGTTTGAATGTCCATTGGCGTGTTAGACTACTAGTATCTGTGTGTTTTGGCACCTTGCTAAGCAATATCTAAATGTCAAGTCGATGTGTAGGTTTTGGCAGTTGCCGGCGCACCTACTCCTACTAGCAGTCAATACATTTTAGCATCAACATCTCCAGATTTGAGATTATCTCGTGCAGGTACAGCTCAACAAAAAAAAAGGCAATACCAGAGAGAACGGTTTTGAGTTTGCTGAACTTTTGATCTATCTGAGATTTTTGTCAAGGCAACACATGTTGCTGATTAATCTTGAAATACAATGCAATTACGGGCCTATTCTTTAAGTCAAAAGCTTGCGGCTTTTGGCTTTTGCTACAGTAACTAACTTTCAAACAGAATATTTTTTCAAGACGGGATCTACAAGTTAAACAATCTACACGTTAAAAACCTAACATCTGTACCAGCCAAAATCGCAAGTGAATATCTGTCTCTCCGTAATCTGTACCATAAACAACCAAATTCAAAAATTTCAACAAAAAACCATAAGCCGCAACCGAAAAGAACAGGCCTACATTCCATTTCACTGGCAGCATCAGCATCTGGACACGTATTTGATCTCACTTTGGACAAAGAATCATGTATGGTTGTGGTGTATAGAATGAACGAACAAACCGATGTACCATCTCTCACCTCAATGTGACAACCAGGAGAGCGCCGAGGACGAGCAGATTTGTCGGCAACAGCAAGACCACCAGCAAGTGCGCGTGCCTCCGGACCCGCCTCGCCGTCTCCCTCCCGCCCCGCACCACGGCGTCCACGATGTGGCCGCCCCGCCGCTGGCCCATGGGGCCAGCCAGCACGCCGTGCACGGCGAGCGGCCACCACAGGAGCCGCCACCGCCGCTCCCGCAGGGCCGGCTCAACGTTTTCAAGGGCCCTAGGGCGAATTCGGCGCTACGAGTCTTTTACTATAAATTTTTTTTCTACTTATAAAATATGCAATTTAAACTTTATATTGTCTAAAGTGACACAAATCAATAGTTCTAACATGATAAACTAATTAGATACTAACTAGTTCATAAACCAAATGTAACTAGCAAGAATTAATTTACCTCAAATAGGAGCGACAAATATCCAATGTCTTTCATAAAAAGGAACTTCTTCTAGCACTTCTTGATGCAAAATCATTAATAATAACAACGAGATCAATGTCGTCCAAGATATTCACGATTCAATAAACCGTTCTTCTCGTTTTCTTTTGTTTCTTTTTGAGCACCGACATATGCTTCTTAGGCAACATTCTAAACCACGCAATTTACAAAGTAAAGTAAACAACAAGAACATAAAATCCTAACCTAATTTTTGAAGTAGATGTAGATGAGTAGATCACTAGATGTAAATTGTTGCCTACTTGCCTCACCTCGGTGATGCGGCGGATGCAGATGGAATTGAGAGAAAGCCAAGTGATCGGGCGTTGAGGCGTTCTTCTGATCTTCTCCCCGGTGAAGACAGTATGCATATGTGATTAAATAAACTAAGAAAAGATGAGAATCATTATTCAGTATTCATCGTATGAGAAACAGTAGGAGACATATACATATATTTCATGTACTTGATTTTTACACACGTACGGATCATCAAACAAAACGAATCAGCAGGCAAAGAAATTAAGCACGCAAGCAGAAAGAAATTAGGGCGGGCGGTCGCGCGCGTAGGGTACGTACTCGGTGGCGGATGCGAACTCGTAGAGGCGGCCGCGCGGGGAGAAGCCGAGAAGACGATGAGCGCGACCTTGGCGGCTCGGCGTCGCAGAGCACCGACGGCTCGAACGCCTTCTTCAGGAGGCCGCTCCGCAGACGTGAATTTCTGGCATGGGGCATTGGGGCCTGGGGGTGGGCCCTCCCTGGGCCGGGGCCCTAGGCCGGCGCCCCCTCGGCCTACCCCCAGAGCCGGGCCTGCGCTCCCGCTCCGCCTCCCGGAGGCGCCGCACCTCCTTGCGCACCACGGCGCGGACGGACCGCAGGTACGAGTTCACGTCGTGGTTGCAGTACACCGACCCCTTGGGCCCGTAGGCGCCGCCGTCCTTGAGGATCTCCGGCGGGTGCAGGGAGTTGAAGAAGGTGGATATGGCGGACTGGAGCTGCCACAGGGAGGGAATCGGATTCTCTACAGTCGCGTACGGCGACTGTACAGTAAAATTTACTGTAGCAAAAAACTGATCTGGTCTGCTCTTTTCTGATCGGACGGCTGAGATTCGCGAATTCACTCTACAGTCGTCGTACGCGACTGGAGAGAATCTCATTTCCTCAGGGAGATGCCTGATGAGTCACCCGCGCGTACAAGGTTTCTGCAGTGAATTACAGAGAAAGCGTTACAGCCATTATTGGTTGACGTAATGTAAGACTGCAAGACATGTATGCTGAAATACGAATTGAGAACACTGCACATCGGTAGATGTACACAGAGATATATATAGAATTAGGGGTGAAAACGGGTCGGATTCGGACGGATATTGCTGTTACCATATCCTAACCCATATTTTTTCTCCGGATTCGGTACCAATCGGATTCGGGGTCGGATCGGTCGGGATTAACCCATTTCGTTTGCACCCCTACTTGTTTGTAAGGAATGCATACAGTGCAGTAAATGGAGTAGGACGCACTGACTTGATGTTACTATTTAATAGCTGATGTGGAAGATTTTATTTTACCATTGCAAAAGAAAATGAAACGTCAAATAGTAGCACTAACCTGAAATCAAACTTGAAGATGTATCGGATTCGGACGGATATTGCTGTTACCATATCCTAACCCATATTTTTTTTCTCCGGATTCGGTGCTAGTCGGATTCGGTACCAATCGGATTCGGTGCCGGATCGGTCGGGATTAACCCGACCCGTTTTCACCCCTATATAGAATATGAGCAACGCACCTACAAATTATCATAGTATTCAGTGAAGATCCTATTAAAGTGTGATCCGAATTCATTTGTTAAAATGTGATCCGAATTCATTATCATGTTCGTACCAGACACTACGTCAGATGTTGCGCCGAGCGGTACATACGCCGAGCCATCTTAGACGTGACAACGACTAGCGCATCCGACTCTTATTCGGTTTTCTTCTCTGTTAGGAACTCTTATTTCCTAGCCTATATATCAAGGTTCTAAATCTCCGGCTATAGCTGCTGCTATAGCCGGATATAGCTGCTAGGCAGCCCTATCGCTAAGATATTCCACTTTAGCCGCTATGTGATCAGATGCGCTATTAGCCAGCTATTTCTGGATATAACCGCTAATTGGGCTGAGTTGTAGCAGCCGCTAAAAGCAGCCCGCGGCCCAAAATTGGGCGCCTTGAGTCCAAAATTCCCCAACGTAAAGAGCTCTCTGCTCTCAACAGTACAGGTAACCCTAGCCCAAAATTCCTCTCGACATCTCACTCCACTCGCAGCGGCAGCGGCGGTGTCTGCGGCAGAGGCGAGGGAGAGCACGAGCTCCATTTCCCACTGCTCCTCACTCTCCTCTCCGGCTCTCCCCCAACCCCAAGAAGCGGAACAATGACAATCAGCGGCCATGTCTCAGCCAGAGAACCAAACAGGCATGTTTTCTTCTCCTCTTCTCCACAGATTCACATGTTCCTACTGCTAGCTGTAATGCAGATTCTTAACTTTTGGTCGATCTATTCTTGTGTGGATAATATATGTATGTAAGAGGCAAAGGTTCAATTTTTCTATGTGCAATCTGCAATGACCAATTAGCCAATTAGTGATAGGCTGTGATCTGTGATGTGCCTGCATATATGAAATTATGAACCAATTTTTTGTCACTAGATTGACGAGGAGTCGGATGTAGTAGCTAGCTTGATTATGTACTTGTTGCTAGCTACCTCTGTTTAGCAGCTTATGATGTGTTGCATTTTTGTGTTTTCAATTTTGATAGGCATACCGTCAAGTGATGCCTCTGCCTCAGTAACAAATGCACCATCATCAGAAGTTACTATCAACTCAGATGACCCTGCATGGGCTCATTGTTTTGCCTGAACTTAAAAAGAAGTATAGCCTGAAATGCAAGTACTGTGACAAGCTTTGCACTTCTGGGATTACTAGAATAAAGTATCATCTTGCTGGCATTAAAGGCTACAATGTTACAAAGTGCCAGAAGGTTCCAACTCCAGTGAAGGAAGAGATGTTGGCATTGCTTACAAACAAGACCAATGAAAAGCGATAGAAAACCAAGGAAAAGCAAAGGGCCAGAGATGAAATTGACCTAGATAACTCAGGAGATGAAAGTTGTGGTGAAGAAGAATCTGATCAAGGGAATGTGGTTCTTGTCGTGAAGCCAAACCCAACAAAAGGATCTAGTAGCTCCAAATCTGTGGTAGGGGGTGGCACTACTATTGATAAATTCTACAAGCCTCCTTCTATAGAAGAATCTGTTCGGATGGGGCTCAACAATAAGGTTCAAACAACACTGACAACTCAGAAAAGAGAAGAGAGGAGGGATAGAGCTTGTGAGTATATATGCCAATTTTTCTATGAAGCTAGTATTGCACACAACGCAGTCACCCTTCCTAGCTTTTCCTATATGCTTGAGGCCATTGGACAATTTGGCAGAGGTTTGAGAGGGCCTAGTCCATATGAGATGGGTGGACCATTCTTGCAAAAAAGGAAGCAAAAGGTGCTTGATGGATTCAAGAACCACAAGGAATCATGGGAGCTCACAGGCTGTTCACTTATGACAGATGCATGGACAAATAAGAAGGGCAGGGGAATAATGAATTTAGTTGTGCACAGTGCTCATGGGGTTTGCTTCTTGGATTCAGTGGACTGCTCAAGTGAGAAGAAAAATGGCAAATACATATTTGACCTTGTGGACAGATGCATAGAAGATATTGGGGAGGAAAATGTTGTCCAAGTGGTGACTGATAATGCTAGTGTTAATACAACAGCAGCAAGTCTATTAACAGCAAAGAGGCCCTCAATATTTTGGACTGGATGTGCTGCTCATTGCCTAGATCTCATGCTAGAGGATATTGGGAAGCTTGGACCAGTTGAGCAAACTATTTGTAACATCCCAAAAATTTAAATTTGAAAAATATGAAGTTTTTGAAATATTTTGCAATATATTTTATTTGAATTTGGAGTTCCCGATATTTTTCTGAAAATTTGGTTGAGGTTTCAAGAAAATTTGAGGTTCAGGAAAGAAATTGACACTAGTGAAGTCATAACAAGGGATATGCTAATAGTAGAGAATTGAAATTTAAAAGTCGAATCTGAAAAGAGGATCCAGAAATGGAAGAGACAAATTTGACTTAAGGTATAAAACCTCATTTTGAAAATAATGACATAAAAAGCAATAAAAGTAAATGAATAAAATACAAGCACATATACATACGTATACATATGTGTATATACAAGTCGTGCAGGGGAGTGTGAGCAATATATATATATATATATATATATATGCAAAATTAAGAAGCCAGCAAAAGTAACAACATGTAAAGTGTATGTATAAATATATGTGTGCATATATAAGCACATATACACATATAACCTAAACAATTATAATAATAGCAATTCTCATTTAAATGGTTACAAACTCAAAGCTTAAATTCAAAATGTCATGCAAAAATAAGTGATCCTAAATATGAGACAAAAATTTAAAATAGAAATCTAAGATTCAAAATCAAGCCCAACCTTTTCTTCTCTTTTCCACTCCACTACTTCCTTCCCATACTCTCACTGCCCTGCGAGCCCCACTCCTTTTCTTCTCTCCCCTTTCTTTTCTTCCTACCAGTTCCTCTCACTGTCGGCAGGCCAAACCGCCCCCTCTTTCTCCTTCTTCCTCAGTCCCTTTTCTTTTTCTTCCTGCTCCTGGCCGCGCTTGCTCCACGTCTCCCTTCCTGAAGCGCCCACGCACGCCGTGCGACTCAAGCCACTCATGCGCCTGCCGCTGCCCCTGCCTAGCTCCCCATTTTCTATTCCCCGCTCCATGGCGGACTTTGCGCCGCGTCGCCTCATTTCTCCTCTCCTGCCTGCCCTCTGCTCTGCACAGCCCCTGCTCCTGTGCCGTCTCTTCGCCGCCCCCTCTGCGCAGCGCCGAGCCCCGCGCCATCACACGCCGAGCTCCGCGCCTTCGGCTCTTGCCCAGTGGACCTTCCCTCGCCCCGCTGCAGCTACAAGAGGCCCCGGCCGTCCCCCTTACTTCCCTGCGCCCCCTTCCTCTTCGTCCTCGTGCTCGGCCCAAGCTCACCGCACCAGCTCAAAGCATAGCCACCGCCGCCTCACGCCACTCTGGCCGCTCCGACAAACCTGCGCCAAATTGACCACGCCATTGCGAGCGCCCAAGAGCCTTCTACCTCCCTTCCGGCCGAAACCGCCGCCTCCAGTGCCGCTCCCTCCTCGGCGAGTTTATGCTCGATTCCTCGGAGCAGGAGCACCTCAAGCCACCACGAACCCCTCCAACCGACGCCGAGCTCCTCCCCACCCCACTCGCCGGCACCGTGAGCTCGCCACGCTGCCGTGGCCGTCGTCGCCACCGCCTCGGCCCCTCTCCGCCCGGCCAACCTCATGGTAAGCATGCCCCACCTCCTCATGCTCATGCGCACCTCACTTTCCTCCCTTTCACTCCAGCGCCACCGCCTGTTTCCACCTCGCCGCCGACGGCTCAAGCCGACGCCGCCGATTTCGACGCCGCCATCGCCGTGTAGACACCGCCAGAGCTTCCTCATTCATGTGGGTGCTCGTTTTGCTGGTCGTCGGTGTCTCCACGCCATCCTCGCCAACAACACACCCCGCCGTGCACAGCCGCCTCCTCTGTTTCGGTCAGTTGAAGACTTCGTTTTGGGTCGATCCCAACACTCGCTTCTTCTGTTTTAACCCCCATCTCATTCGCCAATAGGGCAGCGCCGGGGTGGTCGAGCCGCTCGTTGCAAACAATAGGACCCGGGTTCGATTCCCCTCTTTACACATTTTTATTTGTATTTTTGTTAACCCATTTTTGCTAGATAATAATTAGAAAATAAATCAAGAAAGCTAAGATGATTGATTTAAAATCAAATAAAATTTATATATGTGCCAGAATATGAAGCTTATATGCATATGAGCGATTGAGTAGTTAAGGATAAACCATAAGAGACAATACATTTGATTAGTATGTAAAAAGAAACCATATGAATGTTAAATATTTACTAATGGACTAGGTATCATATGTGAATACTCAAGGTAGTCAGATAATTATTTGGACATCTGAGTATTAATCACGGGCAGTAGTAGAGGGAAAGTGGCTTTGGTTAAATATTCAGATTTAGTAAAGATCTTAATTGAAAAGAAAATTCTAAATAAAAGTTAATTAGGGTATAAATGAGATTATTTGAAGCTTTAAAATTTGAAATAGTTCACATGTGATTAACCAATATGGTTCGAAAAACTTCCTAAAGGACTGAATACCAGATTAAATACATAGATAAAGAAAAACTACTGAGATAGATGACCAAATATAGGTTGCCATTAATTAGAACTAAGATATATGCCCAATATTTAGAATGCTGCCATTTAATAAATCTTGGATATAGATTTTGCTAAACAACAAATATTACAAATATGGGACTGATCCACAAATAATACTAAAGTTTATCAAGATAAAGATGAGTTTAATGAATGTTTAATGCTAGATCAAACCACATATGCTAGTAACTAATGTGCTCTGAACATTGTTTTAAAGTTTAACTATTACTCAAGGGCATGCTAAGAAATTAAGTAAAATCATGTTTAGGTTATGCCCTCATGGGATAATGATTTAGCAAATAGAAACTTTCTAAGGAGCAAAACATACACTCATGTATTTTAGTACAATAGATAGAGCTAGCCACCGCATAGCTAAACATAAAATGATAACCCTAAGCCCTAGCAATGGTAAGGAAATAGGACTATGGTTAAATATCCAAACCTACTAAAGATTACACCTAATCATAATGAAAACGTATATGCTCCAATATTTGTCAATCCACCATTAAACAAATCCCAGTGATATATCTTATTAAATAGCACTAGTGACATATTACCTTGCACAATAACCTCTGCCTAGACAAATAAATCTGAATTAAATAAAGCTAAGCCTAATAATAACCAGAGTATAGACAAAATACCAGTGGTAATATTAATTACATTTTTACATAGATTTAGTCACAATGATGGATATAACTGAATATAGCCAACTAGGACTCGAATCAATGGATCCTAGTTCAAAATAAGTTATGCCTAGTAATAACTAAGTGTACATAAGATGTCGCACCACAAAATGCTGTCAACCCTGATTCTAACATTAATTCGTGAGCTAAAAATTGTGTGTATATATATATATATATATATATATATATATATATATATATATATATATATATATATATATATATATATATATATATATATATATATATATATATATATATATATATATATATATATATATATATATATATATATATGTCACATCTGTATAACATATGCCCTAAATGCTAGCGCTTGACAGAATAAAACTCCGCTAATCTTGCACACTGAGTCATAGGTCTAACCTAACTCATGAAACTTCCTTAATAAATACAAAATTAATAAAAGAAATTGTTATTAAAAGATTCAGTCATCATACTCTACCATCGACCTTACCTCAAATAACCCAAACCACCCATTAACTCATAATAAAACTAAATTAAGTTTATTCGGATTTGTTTGGATCTTTTGAGTTAATTGCTTTTATTTGGATTCCGTTATCTATCGCGTAATTAGAAATTGAAGCCCCGAAGAATCCAGGGATTAAGCGTGGTCAAGAACAAAGTGAAGATAGAGATCAGAAGCTCAAGAGCAAGCATTGTGTGAGCTCGAGACCGCAGTAAACCGCACCAGGCGAGTCAATACTTTGATCATTTCGAACCTACATTTTTTGCAAATTACTTTGGTTTGAATTATCAAATTGCATGCTATTACTTTATATGCAAATACATGTTTAGTTTAATCTCCTAGTTATATGCCTACTGTTTACATTGAATAATATTATTCTTCATTTGGAATATTTGAATGTGTGAACCTTGTCGCCCTAGCAAAAATTTATATTAGTAACCTTTCGAAAGTAAGTCTGTAATTATATGCCATGCTTATCATTGTTTAGATTCTCATGGGCGCGAAAGTGCCCAAGCATCACTTTTAATCCTGAGAAAAATTAGTTGGGCAGTCATGGTGGTAATGACCGGTGTATGTTGGATATAGTTATTTTATATTCCCAAAAACCTCGAATTGCTTAATTATCTAGGCGGATGGTTCGGGGGTATGGTGCAGGTGTGCACGAGAGTGTGGTTTGTGGTAGAACCGCCCAGATACCACTAAGGATCGAATCTTGTCTTGTCAACCCATGTAAAACAGTACAACCACAAGTCTGTAAAATACAACTTGGCTAAGTAGACTTATCGAAACCCCGGACTCATCTCACCGGTAGAGGATAGAAGTGTTAAGCTATGGCAAGGGGGCCTGAAGGGACACCAGTGGAGGGTGAAGTTTGCCCAGCTGTCCTAACGTTGCGGGGAGGGGAGCCCGGCTGCGTTAGTGGCTGTGGGGAACATCCCGCGCATAGATGGGACCCACCGCAAGTGGGAGAAGCCCATAAAGTGAGATGAGAAAAGGGACTAGATACTTTGAAAAGTCACTGTGATTGTCTACTCAACCACACTTCTAAGGAATTGTGTGGGGCAATGAGTTGATTGTCTCTTATGATGAAAGTGTACAAACTCTGCAGAGTCAAAACTATTCGAATAGCCGTGCCCACGGTCAAGGGCGGACATGGGAACTTAACCAGATATAGTTCTATTTCAAAATGTTTTGTGGGTGGGATGGAAAAGTGGAGGGCAGTGAAAGGCCCTAGTTTGGAGTTGTCCTGGGTGTCGTCCCAGTGGTAAGTTAAGCGGCTATAACGCTGAAAAAAATTGCTATATGGTGCAGATGCCATGTAACGGTGGATGGAATCTGAATCGATATTAATAATGCATTTCCTTGTACATTATGATTTGTTCCAAAATTGCTAAGTCATAGGGCTTTTTAATTAATTGTATTCAAAAGCACTCTACGCAAAATAAAATAGCCCGAGCCTCTCCTTTGTTAAGCTATGCATACTATTTATTTGCATTCACATTGTATTGGCTCGCAAGCACGGGTCGGAGTGCTCACGCTTCGCTTTGCGACAAAATTCAGAATCAGAATCAAGTCAACGCACCGCAGCAACAAGATTGGACAAGCCGCGAGAGAAGATGAAGATGTCAAGAGCTAGGTCGCGAACCTCCAGTTGGCTGCCTGTGGGCATGTCCTGAAGGTCCCACCTGTGTGCTTCGTTCTTCCGCTGCTGCAATTTAATGATTTCGGCCTAATCGGCCCATGAGTAAGTCTACTATTAAATTTTACGCTTCCGCATGATATGTATTTTGATATTCATTACTGCAACTATGAGCACTATCTACTGATCCAGGGAATAGTGTAGTAATCACAGAGGAATCCGGATGTTAATATCTGGGTCCTTACACTATTACCAATGCAAGAGAAGTGACAGTGTTCTTGTATGCTCATACAAGGGTGTTGGATTTGATGAGAAAATTTCTTAAGAAGGATTTGGTTCGCTCTGGAGTTACTCGATTCGCCACTGCTTATTTGAATCTAAAAAGCTTGCTAGACAGCAAGTTGGAATTGAGAAGGCTGTTCATATCAGGGGAGCTCGATGAGTTGGGTTATTTGAAGAAGGCCAAGGGGAAGAAAGCCAAGAAAGTGGTGAAATCTGAAAGCTTTTGGAAAAATGTTGACATGGCTGTTAATTTCTTTGAGCCATTGGCTAATGTCCTAAGGAGAATGGACAGTGATGTGCCAGCAATGGGATTCTTCCATGGATTAATGATTGAGGCAAAGAAAGAAATTTCTGAGAGGTTTGACAATGATGAGAGCCGCTTCAAAGTTGTTTGGGATATCGTTGATAAAAGGTGGGATAGCAAGCTCAAGACCCCACTCCACTTGGCTGGGTATTATTTGAACCCCTACTATTATTATCCAAAGAGGTCAGAGATTGAGCATGATGGATCCTTTAGAGCAGCTGTGATTGCATGCATTACAAAGATGATTGATGATGAAGAAACCCAAGACAATATAATTAAAGAACTCAACATGTATCAAGATCAGCAAGGTACATTTGGACATGAAATTGCTGTAAGGCAGAGGAGAAACAAGAATTTTAATCCAGGTGAAGAAATGAATATAACATGATTAATGAATATGCTCTATGTTCTGTTATCATTGTTTAACTCTTAACTTTTTTGTGCAGCAAAGTGGTGGCTGAACCATGGAACAAACACACCAAATCTAAGGAAATTGGCAGCAATAATTCTAAATTTGACCTGCAGCTCCTCGGATTGTGAAAGGAACTGGTCATCATTTGAGGAGGTAGAATTTGATGAACTGGACAGCTTTTTAGTGTTCTGCAGTTTTGATAAAATTTGACCTGCATCTTAGTGAATCATAGCTCTGTAGTTTTGCACCTTCCATTTTTTTAGAACACCATCCATAAGACCATTATGTTAATGTGTTCACTAATTCACTCACAGGTTCATACAAAGAAGCGTAACAGACTCAATCATGATAAGATGAGAGATCTTGTGTTTGTAAAATTTAACTCCAAACTAAGGAACAAGAAAGAGAACAAAGGCAGAGATCCTTTAGAAAAGGAAGTAGATGATGTTCTGGGTGATGATGGCAATGAGTTCATTACTGGTATTGCACCTTTACCAAGTGAGCTTGCTGAACAATTGCCAGAACCTAGAGCATCACAGGAAGACTCAACATCACAAGCACAAGCAAAAAGGAAGAGACCTGTGCGCCCTAGGAAGAAGAAACTAAGGAGTATAAATGCTTTGATGAATGGTCTTGCGCAACAGTCATCATCTGATGACTCAGAAGATGGCGATGGGGATGTTTCAATGCAATCCTCTGATTACGATGAGTAGAGTGCACTATCATGTATTCTGTTAAGTACTTGAAGTCCGTTGTCCGAACTTGATGTTGTTTTGTTAAGTATCGTGATTCATCCTGTTCTTTTGATGAACTATTTATGTCAAGAGTCAAGAATTGACTCTGTGTATGAAGTATGAACTATGATTTTAGGAACTTATTTTGAGTGTTGGAACTTAGAATTTATCATGTATGTATTGAACTGTTCTGTCTATTCATGTCCATTTTTTTCAAAACCGCTAAATGGCTTAGCTGTGGCTATAGCCCGCTATAGCTGCTCATAGCTGATACAGAGCACAGCCGCTATAGGCCATAGCCAGATATTTTGAACATTGCTATATATGTACTCTTGTAGTCGCACGATTGAGATGTGTCAAAGTTTTCTTTCCTTCTAATTATCTTCATATAGTGAATTCTATCTTCGTGTATCCGTAGTTTTTCCCACAAAGGTTTTTTATGTTAAATCAATGTCTCCCGTTCTTTTGATCTCTATGTTTGCCGTGCATTTCGTGTATACAGTAGTGTACCAAGCTTCAACTCCGTTCTAAGCCTTGACTTTAATTTGGCGTTGACCAATGTTAGCCTGAGCATCAACCCATGCTCTACCTCGGTGATTGTTCTAGCGTCAGGTTTTGCCAACATTATTGCCCGCGCTGCTCAACACCATGCCGTAGCATCGTACTGCACTATCTCCATCGACGATCTTCTGTTTCAATTGACCATCATCTTCTATGAAGAAGTTGTTTTGTCAACTCTACATGTTTTTTGTTGAATGCGGAGTTCATTGCAATTCAGGCTATTGTGTCTATTATTGGTAATATCCATGTGGATTAATCATTGACAATTTCTTCGACGATCCATCGTCTATTACGGATTACTGTGGCAAGATCTATATATATAGAGTTTACGATGGAGTTATAAATTTTCAACACAATAAGTTAATTTGAGCTACGCTCGATTGAAGAGACTTTGAAAAAATTCAATGTTAGTTGTGGAAAGAACTGAATTTAGTATTTTATTCACCGTTTGGATATGTTGCAATTTGGATCACTTGTGCGATCATTATGGAGGCTTGGCAACATTCAATTTCAGAAGTTTGATGGCACCCTAATGGCAATGCTCTCTTGAGCTTTGTTATTTGTAAGTGAATGTTTTGCTCTAATTTCAGTTTAAGATAAAAGATTTAAGTACAAAAAGGAGTTTATTTTTGTATGGATACCACAACGTTTGTCAAGTAGTCGTAGCACGATACAAGGGTCTATTGTAGTTTATTCTCTATTAATGGCACAAAAGTTCCTTTCATTCGAACAATTTTACATGAACAATTTCAACCATGTCATAGAATTTAGTTACCTTTGAAGCTCATAGTTTAATGTACATGATTGTCACACGTGCAAGTTGCTCTTTCAATGAGCGTTGTTTGCCGAGTTTTGTGTTCCAGCTAGAGCATGTCAGATTCTATGATACAAGCTCTTCACTATCCATTTAGCGTCACATATGATGTTTTGGCTTATGTCATTCGATGATTGAGTATTTATTTTAGAAGGTCAGTTGCACAGACTCAAACTTTGTTGTGGTTATGAGTTGAAGATCCAAATTTATTTGTCTACTTTGTTAATAGTTGTGTGTTTGAACCTGCTGGTGATTTGCTCAATTTTGCTTCATGAAAAGTGTTTGAATAAGACTATTCTAATCTTTCTTATTGAAGATTAGCCTGATAAATTTGGGAGGCACAAGGTCTGGTGATGAAGACTTACTTTGAGGAGATTTAATATTTGACTATAGGAGCGAATTCGTCTCAATACGGATATTGTTAAAGTGTGATCCAAATTCATCATCATGTCTATGCTAGACACTACTCCAGACGTGGCATCGAGCAGTGCATACGCTGAGCTGTGTCAGACATGGCAATGGCTAATGCATCCAATTCTGATTCGATTTTTTTCTCCATTAAGAACTCTTATTTTTCTAGCATATATATATGATCTCTATATTTGATGTGTGTTTTATAGCAAATCCAATACAATTTTCAATAGCTTCTCCAAAAAATGACATAAATCAAGTGGTTTATATTTTGGGGGTAGTCACATAATCATATAAGAGTAAGCATGTTAACTTTCAATATTAAGATTACAATTCAGCAGATGAAGCAATGAATGTTTTTCTTACCATCTGTTCTCCATGTCAAGTATTGGATTGATTTTCGTTACCACAACAAAATATGTCTATGTAAGTAGACGAAAACATTTGTTTACCAATGTAGGGACAAAACTAAGTTATTAGATGTGAGTGCATGATGCCATGATCTACGTGGTTTGTGAGGCATGGGTGACTGCGGAAATTCCCATTGGCAAACTTCAGAATGCTAGCAACATGGTTAGGGTAGTTGCAAGAAAATACCCTAGGAACAATATCTCGATGCATTGTGATGGACTGCACATGGCTTTTCGGCAATCCAAGTTTACGAAGCAAATGGTCACCACCACACATGATGCATGGTGCACCAAATGTTATAATGGGCAACATCGATGAAGTAGGCACCACACCTCTTATCAGTAACATTAGATTCACAAGCAAAGCCAAACTCACGCCAAGTGAATGACCAGTGAATCGCAATGCTGCAGATTTACCACAACTTCTTAAGTGACATTTGACATATGGTAACATTTGGTGATATATTCCCTTGGCCGTTTCATATATTCTCCTGTGAACGAGCACATCGAGTCCATGGGCCACATCACAAATGTATAGAGATTGCATAAATGTGTCAGCTCCTCATTTCTGCATCTAATATTTTGACATGAAAACATTTCTGCTTCATTGAGTTCATTTGATGTATCCATGATGCAGAGCTAAATGCGCTGTGTTTATCCTAAGATATAGAGGCTAGGAGAGGTTTTCTCTTCCCTTATCTAAAAAAATGATGCAGAGCTAAGTGAAGCTGCGGATGCTACAATGATTGACTACAACATGAGATTTATTATTTCCATCTATCGTACATGAGGAATCCTGCAACTGAACATGTTAGAAACAGCTAGTAGCGTACCTCCAATTTGATGAGTTCAAATAGTAGGTTGGCCTGCCAAGAAGCGATTGACTCTGAGCCCTGCCAATTAAATAAGGAAACCATGATCGTACAAGACAAGCTGCACGAATAACCAGCATGAAAAAGAGAAAATCACTGATATCATGAGGTCTGGGCACTGAGTTCTACCTGAACCACAAAGTATCTTGTGCTGCTTTGATCATCATTGCAAATAAACCATTCGCAAGGACAGGATCTCGAAGAATTCAGATCGTCTGCAACAGCATGTCTTGTCTCTTCCTTCGCGGCAACCATGGAGGTTACTGAATTCGTCGTGGCCACAATGAGGCTTCGTCCAAGGTTAAACCTTCACCGTTCTCACCATTTACAATGGCCATGATGGTTGGATCATTCTTGCCATCATCCCTAGAACCAAAGGGAATGATGCTTATGGCCCGGGAATGTAAGTACGAGGCAGCAGACGACACAATTTGGTAGGTGCCAAAGGGGTTTATCCCCAGGCCACTTCCTTTCTCTTCCTTGCTCCCCGGCACAACATTTTTCACATCTTCAGATTTTTCATCTGGAGATTTACCTTTCTCAGCCAAAATGTCTGCGAAGGTACAACTTTGCGGTTTGTGACCTCATCAGTGCAAGAGAAGGCCAGAACTATTCCTTATCAGAAGCAGGAGCATAGCACTGAAGACGAATGGAACTCAAGCATGGACAATCCCAAGAGTTGCTCAAATTACACCTAGAACTAGAAGATCTGACACTAAGGGCCTGTTTGGCAAAGCTCCACCACTGAAAAAATGAATCTGGAGCAGCAGATCCACCAAAAATAGCTCCACCGTGAATCTAGGATCCCACCATGGAGCTGGACAAAACTGTTTGGCTTGCACAGCAGCTCCAGATCCACGAAACTGAATTTTTGGTGGGAATGGCCTGTTTTGCCCATGGGTTTTATGGTGGTATGGGATGGGGTGTGTAACCAGTGGCAAAAGGTGGGTAATTACCACCCAACTCCACGAGTAGATACGAAACAAGGTTTCGTGGAGCACCCCTTGAGGTGCTCCATGGATTTCATGAATCTGGAGCTAGATTCAGTATTTTGATGGATCCAGATTTCGTAGAGCTGGAGCGTTTGGGTAAAAATTCGTGGAGTGGAGCTATTTTTGGTGGATCTGGAGTTGGTGTAGCTCTACCAAACAGGTCGTAACTTATCATATTCTTGAGATGGACCCCACAATTGGGGCCAAATCCCCAAAATGAAGCACAGTTTTGCAGAGTAGTAAAACACGACATTTCACCGTCTCCCTAAGAAAAGTAGACAGGAAAAGCCAAATAGACTAAATTTAGCTTGAACATTCCTATAAATACCACCGCCTGCATTGATGTTGAAACTTAGAGCATGAACAAGAAAACAAATGAGCCAAATTTACCGAAAGCAATCATCTTGGCGTACAGGCAATTCACCATAGATTAACTGTAAATAAGGCGTGGAAGAATGGCAGTAACTGGCATTGCTGCAATGATCGTACCTGAATCCCGGGGATCATGTAGGTGATGTTGCAGAGGTAGGACATCTTGGAGTACTCCTTGGCCTTTCCGAGCGACACTTTCCTCAGGAGCCTCGAGAAGGACGCGCGGTCGAACACCTTGCCGTCGTCGCTCTCCTTGTCGTCCTCGTCCTCCCCGACGGGGCAGCCTACCTCCTCGGCCTCGCCTCCACCGCCGCACGAAGCGCACCTCTCGCCGCTGATGCCGCCCGCCGCCGCCGCTTCCTACCCGCGGCGGCCACCGCGTCGCCGCCTCCACCCACCGCAGTTGCACCGCAGCATCTGCGGCACCAGTTGCCCGCCTCGCTCGTCGCCCCGCCTCCTCCTCCACCTCCGCCCCTCGCTGCGAGCAGCGCCACCCGCCCGCCGCCTCGCGCGCTTGCGCCGCCATAGCAGCAGCATGCCGCGCCGTTGTTGCCGCCGCTGAGTCAAACGTGTTTCTATTTCTTTGTATCCTTGAGATACATTTAAAATCCCGATTTTGTCTATGAAAGCCCGGTCTTTTCGATGGAAGAGAAGACAAATGCAAAATCTATTTGTGCAAAGTATAATCCTTGTAGTACTGTACAAATCATGGTTTTGAATTATACTTCACACTCTCGTATCCGGAGAAACGAGTGCTTTACTATTTTCTTGACTCGTATACCCTAATTAACATGTCACCTTACTTACCGTGCGAAACCATGCACCGAAAAGGGTTCATCCAAGTTTCGCACGGCAAGGCTAACATGCATGCATGAGCAATCCATCATTTTCCAAAGGTCCAGTGGGCGCAGAAGATCAGGAGCCACTTCCGAGGGCACGTGTTTTCGTGGACGCACGAACACGTCAGCGGATGAGACGGCTTGCTCGGAGGTATACGTGGAGACCCCGCGCGCGCCATGCATCTGGGCTCAATTCACGATGGGCTGGAACTAGGCCTCCATGTCTTTCGCAGGAGCGCAACCTCGTGCCTTGTATCCCGGTGATTTTACTGGGCCGGTGCGCCAAATACTCTGGCCTGCCACTTGCTGCGAGGCCTTGTATCCCGGTGATGGCTTGGCCCATCCGGTCATATTTGTTCCAAAATCTTGAGCAAGCCGCAGGGTCATGCGATGCTATAGTTCACCGGTTCATATTGTCTTTTGTGTTTATCTTTTTTATACTAGCTTACAAATAGTAATAATTTTTAGAGAAAAATATTTATATATAATTTTAACTTATATAAATAAAGTTATATAATATGTATCACAATCAACTTAGTAGATCATATCTTAAAAAGTCACTCCGTTTGAAACTAGGTGCTATAGAAAAACCTTTTGCTATAAAAAACGGTATTTAGAAGCTAATATGAACAGGACCTTATCAATCATTTGTCCTTACATTAGTGACGTACTCAAGTATGACTCCCTAAACCCATGTAAAAAAAATGAAGCCTATTGTGACCCACATATGAGTGGGTGAGTTAGAGGTGGTTTAGTACCATATTAGACAAGAGGGATGAGGACCGATATAATATAAACCCAAGGCTCTAAATGCACCTACTTCCGATTAATCCTTTTACGTAGCGTAAATGGGTGGCACGTGTTTGTGGTTTATCCGGTGACTGTCTCTAAGATAATGATACGGCACTTATTTTCTTTTTCTTTTTTCTATACGGAACACAACATAAGTACCTTTGTGCAATTAGTTTTCCCCTGCGTAGGTGAGATTTTCTTGGTTAGCCCAGCAGACGGTCAGCAGTGTACTTGATTGATTGATGCTTACTTGCACACGAATCAAGATAGGTACCCTCCCTTTCATGCAAAGCTAATCTCCAATCAGACGTCAACTGTGAGTAGGTTACTCTCGGGCCACCAGATCCCCACCGCCCATCTAAGCCAACTAATAACATAATCCCGCTCATTTCGACTTCAGTTTCTGACTTATGATTTATTTTTCACTATTTATAAATTTCGTCTTTTTCTGAACTTTTGGCTTTTTTGAGCTTTTTTGCTCTTTTTTCCCGTATTCATTTGCGTTGTTTGTGATGAGCTAGCATATTTTTTCTACTTTTAATTTTTTTTAATTTAATTATGTCAAATAAGTCACCTTCAGGTACAGTAAAATTTCAGCCGTTATAGTGCAATTTCGGTCATAAGCCACAGCTTTTCAGCCTAACCGAGCAGGCCAAAGCAATCAGCAGTCAATAAGGAGCATGTCATTTCTGGGAAGAACTGAAAAAAAAAGAGAGATAATTGTTGTGTGTCAAACAAGAAACAAAAAGGAGAAAACAGAAGCTACTACAAAAGATAGCCTTCTATGAGGAAAAAAATTCTATGCGGCGGTGCCGCTCGTGCGACACCGCCTGTGCTACCGCCGCGTGTACGATTCCAACGAGCCGCAGCAGCCATCCCAACGAGGCACGATCCCAACGAGCCGCAGCACGCCTCACAGGCGGTGTCGCACGAGCTACGTAGTGTGGCACCGCCGCATAGAATTTTTTTCCCTTCTATGAGAACCCCATGCGTTTGGTCACAAGTAGTTGGCTTGCCCTGAAGAAAGTTAAGCCCAAACCAGAGCAGACTGGGTACTGGTTTCAGTTGCACACGTTACACATCAGAACAAAAAGGGCAACACGCATGCTGTGCAATATAATATATATCCCGTTATATATTCAGGTCGACATAGTGCTAACCTTTCTTCCACGTACGGCACATGCACTCGATCTCCTGCCACGATCGATCGAGCCTGAAAACTTGTCACTTGTCAGGAACAATGGCTTCAGTCTCCAGATCGTGGTGTTGGTCCAGGTGCTTCTTGATGTTCTGCCTCTGCTGCTCGTTGATGTCTTGCTGCAAATCAGGTACCGTTTTTGTTGTTGTTTTGTTTCCCTCAAAAGTTTTCTTCGCCGAACTGCGTGTGCAGACATGAACGAAGCACATCTTTCATTACTGAACTGTGTTCTGATGTATGCGTGGTTGTTCAATGTATGACTATGAATGGACCTCGTGCAGATGAAGCAGCCTTCCATGATCAGAAAAAAAGTACTTCAGACATAGTTGGGAGAGCCGTCATCTGCCTGAACGATCGCTATGTAAGTACACCATCTAAGTAAATCTTTACACTGCATCTTATCAGTTAAACACTAACGCGATGGCTTCAGAAAAATACGTTCCTTGGAGCTAGCTTGCTATCTTGTCGGTAACTTGTGTCCATGGCGTGATGCATGTTTCTTCTTGGCTAAAGATCTACAGCGGCTGCCAGGGCTCGCTCCGGCTGGGGCCCCAGGGCACGCTGAACGTGCCGCCGGCGACGACGGAGTCGTTCTGCAGCGGGCCGTGCCTGGCAGAGACGAACCTGGTGCTCAGGTGTATCGACGGCATCATGGACAACTTCAGGTTCTACAACGGCGCCTCCGTCGGCGACGTCCGTTTCGCGCTCGACCGGGGCTGCGGCCACACCGGCCTCAGAGGCACGCACGCGCTCCACACCCGTCTCCTGACGCCATTTTTGTCAGCTCGGTTCTCGACGTTTTCCCGTGTGATGTTTTGCAGGTGACTTCGACGTGCTGCAGCGCCTGGGAGGAGACGGCGACAACTACTTCTACAACCGTGGAAGCAGCAGACGATTTGCCTCTTGCAATCTGATGCTGCTGCTGTTAAGCGTTGTTGCAATGCTTTTGTGGGGCTAATTAACCGGCTAATCGACCAAGTTCAAGCGATACACATGCTAGCGACGATAGATAGTTACCATTTTACCAAAGTGTTTGGACTCTATGATTCGAGTCTGGAAAACGGGAAACCCGACATGCTTATGATCTTGCGGCTGCAATACTAGCTAGAATGCAAATGAACATCTTTTGTTACTGCAATAGTGTAGTGCTATGGAACGAAAAGCGATGCTGTGATTTTGCTACCGCGATACTTGTGTAGTTGTGTACGTACAATCTCAAGATTTTTTACAAGTAAAATGCAAAGTTATGGGGAAAAGAAAATGTCTGGGGGCAACCACCACTTGTATTGCATCTTTGACTCTGGTACTCCACTAACTGCTGCTACTAGTTTATATTGAAGTTTTGGTGTGTGTGCGACAGCAGCTTGGAATGGACCTAACCGGTGGGAGTTTTTACTTTCTAGTTTGGAGTAAATTTCGTAAAACTACACATTTATTGGGAAAATTATAAAAGAACACACATTTAAGTTTTTATTTTATAAAACTACACATTGAAAGCCAAAATTGATAAGAAAACCCCACTCTGTCACATTTGCCGGTTTTTTTTCATGTATTCGTTCGCGTTGTCCATAATGAGATAACATTTTTTTCTATTTTTAATTTTTTTTAAATTTAATTACGCTAAATAAACCACCTTCAGCTACAGTGAAATTTCAGCCGCTATAGTACAATTTCAGCCACAGCTTTTCAGCCCAACCGAGTGGGGCCTAATAAGGCAGGCCCGCACGTTAGTGGCATGGCAATTCAGTGTTTGGCTGGAGGGCTGGACAGTCATGATGTGAGAGTGGGTTGGGGCTGATATGGACCAAGCTGAGTAAATTTCGCAAAACTAAATATTTATTAGCAAAAATATCAGAAAACTGCATGTTTAAGTTTTCATTTCGCCAATACACATTTTTCAAAAGATTTTGCCAAACGGAGAAGACGAGGCCCCAGGCGACCGTGGTGGCAAGATTGGATTAACTTGGAGCAAAGAAGTTGGAGTAGTTTTTGCAAGGGGCTAGAACCTGTGTACCTCACAGGTATATCAATGGCGATAAACATGGGAAGGGGCTAAAACCTGCACACCTCATGAGTTTGGTTCATAGCGTAAGGATGATTAAGTTTGCCAAAAGTTATTCAGTGCCATCACAAAGAATCACGTGTTAGAAAATACCAAGGAAAAATCTTAGAAATACCATTGCCATGAGGGTTCTGTGGCCAGACTGCCATTAGGGGTGCGAAATGACCATTTTGTCCTTGCGAAATTTCTGCTTTCTTCTTCCTCCCATGCGTCGAATCTTGCATCTGATCACTATAGAGCCATAGCTAGCTTGCTAAGGTCAGGCCAACACTTGCTACTACTCCGTAGCACGGGACATGGAGCAATCATGGGACAACAGTATGCCACTGCTGCCACCATCCTCACCGCCAAGTTGCCGTGCCACAACAAGTACTCCATTTTTCTACGTTGTGCTTGTGTCCATGACCTCCGTGCTCATGGGATACAGTATGCCCATCAGATCCAACACGACCTCCTTTTCTTGTGCTGAAATGATCACTAAAACTTTGATGGTTCCTTTCTAGCGCCATCAACATCCTCTCACTTGTAGGGCCCGCTGCTAGCCGGTTGGACGTCCGATGTCCTTGGCTGCCGACTGACTATCGCGCTCACCAATGGCATCTTCCTCGTTGGGCCCCTCGTCATGGCACTTGCAAGTGGCTACACAACACTCATGGTCGGCCACAACATCGTTGACATCGGGGCAAATATGCCCTTATCATCGCAACAGTCTATGCCATAGAGATCGCACCCAGCGTAGTCCCACTACTTACACAATAGTTAGGAAGTATTAGACCGACATCAACCTATGTGCTGACTAATCGCATTCAAATTACAACTGTCAATCATATTCTAGCTCCTAATTAGCTATGCAATCTAGCATAGCTATGCGACTCTGATTGCAGTAGAGATCCATAAAACACTAGTACAACTCATGAAGAGTCTTCGATGATTCCTTCCCTCCACAGTCTCCTCGCCAAAGCCGCCACACCACTCCCAAGCCCATGCCTATTCCCGCTCTTGTCGCCCTCCTCTTTTTTTGTTGCCGTCATGTTCTTGATATTTTTCGTCGACACCTTTCGATCATCAACCATCTCCTCCACTGATGCCAATGGCAAGCTCGCCTGCAACGCCATGTGCGGCAAGTGGAGTGCGCGACCTCAACGCGTGGCTATACTACACCAATGCGACATGTGCGTCCATTCAGGACTACCATAACTGCATGATGTTAGCATCATAGGCCAAGTCTAGAGTTCCAATGGTGGAGGTGGCGGCCCGACACTAGCGCCGATTGTGAGCTCACGCGCTTTGACATGACATGCTTCTTCCAGCTTGCTACGGGGGCAGGTTGATCCTGTTTGTTAGGGATTCCTTGGCCAACAGCTATGTCACCTCCCTCGTGTATGTCTTGTCATAGGTGCAGAGGAGAAGAAGAATGTTAAAGGGTAAAAGTGTCATCTATAAATTTTCTCTCACCTAAAATGGAGGTTATTGGAGTAAATTGATGGAAAAGCTAACGGTGATGCATTCTCCAGAGTTTTTGTGTTTGTGATGATATTTGTAAACTTGTTCTCTTTGCAGTAGCATTTTATAACATACCAACAATTATCATGGTATTGAGCAAATTTATTATTTTTACATAACTTGCCAACGTTGTGGCCTAAAAAGTTAGCCATAACTTAGTTTGCTTAAGGGAATCTTGCTATACCTTATAATGCTTATGACGTGCAGCACCTAATGTTGGCATGTCTAACTTATGGCTAGAAACCAAACACTAGTCTAACTCTGATGAAACTTGCCTAAAGCCCTGTTCTTTTCAGCTTATTAGCCATCTTTTATTCGTATGTACTATTTATTTGATCTATCAGAGACACAGTCGAAAAATAGACTAAATTGCCACTCCTACTAGTGGGAAAATACTATATGGGCCGAATGGTCGATCTCCACATGGGGATTGCCCCATCACAATCACGTCATGATCTCATGAATCGTGATGCACCATCAAATGGTGATGAGGATAGTCCCATATGTGTATTGACCCATAAAAGTTCTCTCCTCCGATAGCTTCCAGTTTCTTTAAGCAAATGGGCTACGTCTTCTCGAGAGAGAGCTGACGCCAGTTTTAAGGTGTGTTCTTTTACACTGTGATTTATACATTTTGACTGTAGTTTATTAGTATAATGAATAGTAATTACTGAGAGAAAATAAAAACAAAAAAACATGACCTAAGGCACTTATGGCAAGGTTTGTTTTCCATCATATCAGCGAGGTGGGTAGGGGTCGAAACAGATTAAATAATGTCCTTACTATATTTGTATTTGTATTTTGTAAATGAATACGAATTCGAATATTTTCGAATACGAATATGAACCGAATATTGTACGAATATGAATTTGAATCGAATATCTACTCAATTCGGTCGGATCCGGATATTCTCATAGCTTATGTAGTATAAAGATATTAATGATATTTTATCCTCATACAGTCACGCTTAATCCTTAATCATTTTAATTGATTTACTTCACCTAAAGAAATACGAATTAACATTGAATTTAAAAAACATGTTCAACTAATTAGTCGTATTGCAATAAAATATCTATATTATTTTCTCAAATACGAATATAAATAGTTCAGATAAAATAATATTTTGGATGATAAAAAGTCTATATCATATTTATATCTATATTATTTTTATGTGAATTCAAATACAAATAGAAGAAAAATTATTAATCAAATAAAAAATATATATCATACTTATATTCTATTGAATATAACAACTAAATAATTCGTATCTATTAAAGGTGTCTGGCAAGCATGGATGCCGAAAGGCCTGGGACCCATACACCACGCGACAGGCCCGAATTTTTTCTATTTTAGCCTTTTTTTGAAAAATATTCACATTTAGACCCCTGGACGTCTTAATTCTGTTTTTGGACCCAGGGGGTCGGCACCGTGACCCACGGCGCTGAGGTAACACGTCTCGGCGCCGTGGTCCATGGCGCCAAGGTGCCAGGCCCGCGTCAGCGTGGCGGCCTGCTCGGCGCCGTGGATCTTGGCGCCGAGCACGCGGCCTTATCTGGGACACGGCGGGTGCCTTCTTTCGTTCTTTTCCTCTCTCTCCTCTCTCTGCCCGCCTCCCGCGCCGCCCGTGGTGCCGCCTCCTCCCCCCGCGCGCCTGTCCCGCCGTCGCCCGTGGTGCCGCGCCTCCCCTCACTGCCCGCCCGGCCGCGTCCTCCCGCGCGCGCGCCGCCTCCCCTTCCGGCGCGCGGCGCCGCGCGCGCCCCTCTTCGCTGTCGCCTCCGGCGCGGCGCCGCCTCCCCTCCCGCCGCCCGAGCCCCACCGCCTCCCGCCACCGCCGTCGCTGCGCCGCCTCCTCCCGCCCGCCCGAGCCCCATCGCCTCCTGCGCCGCCGTGGTGCCGCCTCCTCCCGCTAGCCCGTGGCCTTCGCGGCCGCTCTGCGGGCGCCGCGCGTTAAATGTTGCGGAGGCGAGGGCCGTCGTGGTGGTGTTCGCGTGGGTGTGGAGCGGCGAGGCCAGTGCGATCGTTCGTGGAGCTCTACTCCTCGCTCGGGTGGCTCGCCGCCGCGCCCCATCCACGCCGCCGCCGCCTCAGCCCGCCTCCGCGGGCGCCTCCAAGACCGGCCACCGCGGCGGCGGTTTTCTCTTGCCATCGTCGAGCGGTAAAATTGACTATGCAATTTAGTTAGTTAATTAGCATCAATTATAGTGTAGTAGTTAGTTAATTTAAGTACTTAGGTAGTCGACCGAGTTAGTTAGGTAGCATTTAGTTAGTGACTAGGTACTCATTAGTTACTATCTAGTATCAATTTCGATTAAAGGTATTAAGTTTGGTTTTCTGTATGAACTAGATGGACAACCTAGTCACCCTATATCATGGAGCGATGTGACAAGTGATGATTATGGAAATGTTCGATTTGTTGAAATGCAAAGGTGCCTCGATATTCGGTGATCGGCCGTCGTTTAGTGAGTTGGTTGCTAGGGCGAGAGGAGCTACATTGTCATGCAAGCGAGAGAGCATCACGGTTGAGGGTTACTTCACTTGGTTTGAAAGACACAATTCTAAGGCGGTTGATCTTAATTGGTTGTGAGGATCGATGGGACAAATATGTCAAATTGGTTATAAGGAATGAGTTCCAATGTTTGGACCTTGTTGTGCGGAAGGTGTCCATTGATCCTACCCCTCATGGTTATTCACCAGAACTAGGTCATCAGGCACCCTTTGACCCTCCGTTACCGGACCTTGCGGTGGATGTGGAAGAAGTGCACGAGGTACGATGCTCTATCGCCGAACGGCGTTGATTTCTCAACGATTCGAGTTGAATGTCGGACTGATGATATCGTGGCGGCCCCTCGGGAGATCCTTTTGACCCAGAATCATCCCAGTAAGTGTCGAGCAACACTTTAGCTTTTTCCCGTCATTCCATTCTTTTGTCTCAAACCCATCGTTTTCGTGCTTACGATGCAGGAGACATTCCTGATAATGTGGGTGTTCCTCCTGTTGCTCCATCTAGCAACGTTGAAGAAGTCTGCAGGGACTCCAACAGTGTGAATGTTCAAATTGTGGATGATCTGGTGCCTTACGAGATCGCAAGGGCCGTTGATTCTGATGATGACCGCCCTTTTGGAGAGCTGACCGAAAGTGATATTGAGCTGATCAGGCATTATTGCCCTAGCCGGGATCCATGCAGATTTTATCGTCAGCGACAGAAGAAGGTGACAGACTTCGAGCAGCACCACCACGCGTACGTTCAAGAATGGGGACACTTGCAAGACAACGTGGGCGACAACGACGAGCCGCACACCAACGAGTACTTCGGCGGTACCAAGTTTGGTACCGGGTGTGACACGGTCCAAGCCCGAAGGACAATGGACACAAGATGACTATGCCGACATTGAATCCTCGGACGGCGAAGACACGCCGTGCGACGATCTACTCGCCTTGGGGCGCAGTGGAGAGCGCACCGATCTGGACCGAGTGGTAATATTCAATCTCATTGCTTATTTTCCAATAGACAGAAATACCACTACATATAGCAAATTATCCATTCTTTTGCTTGTTTGCGAGGCAACACCCTCAAACGATGCATGCGAGACATAGAAAGTTTCTCGGGGACGATCGGCGTCGGGCGCGTAGCTTCCTAGAAGTAAGCCGACAAAGTCACTCACAAAATTAGTACCTAATATCTTCGTATCTTGTTGGTTAACAAAATGTTGGGCGACGAGGCTAGCGGTCGGCTACGTCGTGCGGTGATCGTTGTGGTTGCGGGACGAGCGCGGCGAGGGCGTACGTGCCTTTGACAAGACTTGCAGACCGGCGCGCGAGGGTCCACATGATGAGCTCGTCCCCACGAGCGACACTTTCGGCCAGGCGGTGAGGACAAGGGCGAGGGCGAGGTGGAGCGGACTTACGATGAGATAGGCTGTCTCGGCTCGTAGCGTTCCTTCGACTCGGCCTTCACAGCCTCTACCACGCAGACGCCGCCGCGAGCCTAGTTGTTACACTCCAGGCACCGACGCACTTGGTAAGGGTAAGGGTAAGACTAGGAGGCAGTGACGGAGACTTGTTCTTTTGGACCATGTTAGGCTTGTGATAGTTTAACCTGTATGGACTGTTATAACGTTATGGACTATTTGAACTTTGTTCGTATGGATGTATGGACTATTACTATGCTTATGGACTATGGTTGGGCTTACAAGTCGTGCTTTATGTGATATATATGTGTATATGGACTGAGATGGGTTTGTAATGAGCTACTTGTTGTATGTATGTGTATATGTTATATTTATGTGATATTTGTGTTTAGAGTGGCTCCAAAAACAGGGGAAACTCTGCCAAAATTTTCTGACGTCTGAAAAGGCTACGAACTATGAATTTATTACGAGACTACAGGCTCTGAAAAGCCTACATAGGGACATTTATCGCTACACTGGAATCCTGAAAAAGCGAAAAGATTCATATGTCCTCTCCATGGACTATACCCACTGCACCAGATAACCTGCCTACATAAAGGCCTCCTATGTCTTCCATACCACAACTCCTCCTCAAGCCATCACAATACTACTACACAACAATGTCTTCCTGGAGGTCCGACCCATTTGGAGTGCCGGAGTGGCACGAGCGCTCGAAGTGCCATTGCGGCTTTAGGACGATGTTGTGCGTCTGGATGGATCGAGTACAATGAGCCAACTACGGCCGTAGGTTCTTCAAGTGTTCAGACCTGGATGACGACTTCATGGTAACGACGACAACTAAATCCTTTGTTTCTCGTTATCGTTTTTCAACTTGATCCATGACATCTACCACGCCACACATAGCCTTGCGAGTTCATCGAATGGGTGGATCGGTGCCGCCGGATGGCCACGGAACCACCAATGGAGGTGGAAAACAAGGACAATACTTTGTCAAGATGACTCGAGCTCGTGAGGTGGAGCGGCGGATGCGGCTTGAGCAAGAGCGCCGCGTGAGGTGGACCAAATCCGTCGAAGGGCTAGGAGGATGAAGCGCAAAGGAGGCGGGGCGATTAAGTCCACGTGAAGCGACCATCAAGCGTCGGGAGGAAGAGCTTCAAGCTCGTGAGGCGACTCTCAAGACCAAGAGTGACGGAAAATGGATGCGGCGGAGCCATCTTGAGCGCAAGAAAAGGGAAACAACCACGCTACACCCGGTAGACAAAATGTAATAGACCCGACAAGTTATATTCCCTAAGGCATGTTATGACTAGTGGTGGAGTTCTGAATATTAGAAATACAGAGTTCCACACATGCCACATGCCACGTGCTCATCATATCATCTTATGATGAGAATTTTCTCCATTTATGTTTTATTTCCTTTAATTCTAATTGGGTGGGTATAAAGGAATTCGCGCTCCTCATATACCCCTATGGCTGGGTAGTAATTTTCAGTCATAAACTTTCCTAGGTCCGCCTCATGGTATCCAAGTTGAAAGGGATAAGTTGAACAAGTACGACCGTTTTTTTGGGATGTACTATTAAACCAAAATTGGGATTATCCATGATCGGTTGTTGTGGTCGGACTCTATTATGGATTTCGACCACATTCTCCATTCTTCTTTCTCCAATCTTGGATTAGGGAAGAAGGAGATATTCGCGACTCTTGCGGTTTCATTATGGGGCGACTCATGATCTTCATATCGATCTATTATCCACCTCTGCATCTATTCTTTCTTAGCTAAGCGGGTGGAAGATCCATCCAATTCCTTTATTTTATTATGGAATAAGAAGAATTCTTCCATTCTCTTTTCTTTGGTTTGGGGAAAACCCAAACTAAAACTTTCGAGGAGCGGAATTCCTAGTAAAAAATCTGGATCCTTTCACTTAGATGTAAAGGAATTTTTCTGAGGGCGGCTAGCTCGTGCAGTGGATCTTGGCGCCGAGCTCGGCGTCGTGATCCACGACGCCGAGCAAGCCGCCACGTCGGCGCCACGCGAACCGCCACGCCGCGGGCTGGCACCTTGGCGCCATGGACCACGGCGCCGGGCGTGTTACCTCGGCGCCGTGGGTCACGGCGCCGACCCCCTGGGTCCAAAAATGGAATTAAGACGTTTAGGGGTCTAAATGTGAATATTTTTTTAAAAAAAGGGTTAAAATAGAAAAAATTCGGGCGACAGGCGCGCATGTTTGAAGGGTAGGTCAGCCCGAACTTTTTGGGCTCAAGCTGAGCCAGGCCCGACATCGGAGCAAAAAGGAAACATGCAGCAGTGCATTACTAGGCTGGAAAACCATAGGCGTTTTGGCGCGAAATGGATCACAGAGCGCGGAAAAGTGCGGCGCCTTCGCATTTAACAGGGGCATTTCTGTAAACTTCCTATAAGGAGGTGCGATCGAGCGTTCCCCCAAATCAGGAGCCGCGGAGCCGAACCCTCATCGGTCTTCGCCAGCGCCGCCGAGCTCGACGCCTCCTCCCACCGAAGCGGGTACGCCACCTCCAACTCTTCCCTCCTCCGTCTCTCCTCTACTGGTTCGGCTTGGAGAGATCCATCTGGATTTGATTGATTCCTTCTTTTGTTGCCAAGGAAGCCCTAGCTTGCTTGGATTGTTGTTTGTTTCGCTCTGGTCTTTTCTTTGCTGTGAACAATTGAATCCAATCCAACCGGATCTTTCTTTTCCTTCAATATCGATCTCTCTTAGTTGACCCCATCCCATTGATAGGACTATCCAAGGCTTATTACCCTGAACTAATACTGCTAACAGAGAAAAGTTGGGGGTTCATTTGAACCCCCATTCCTCGCGTTAGGTTCGCCCCTGATTGGGGGCAGATCATATATGTTTGGTCACTAGGCGGTAGCCGTCTTACATGCATTTCCTAGGCAATCTAAATATATTGTGATTTGTGAACAAGCATGTGATCTAGAAAATGCCTTATTATCAGCTTCATACTGATTATGTTGGCAGAAAGTTGTGAAGGCTTCCATCATAAAGATGATGGTATCACATACATAACAACCAGATTGTTCAGTGCAGGCACAGTGGTGGACACAAAACTTTATCAATGGGGTTCAAAATAAAACATTCTCATGAAATTATCTATCTTTCGATCCTTGAGAAACTAGACGGGTGCATACACATTACACGAAATATCATTAACATGGTATGGTACATGCTATCATTTTCTATAACAAAAAATTAACAATACACTAATTCCATTGTTTAAAAGAAATCATGTAATGTAATTAATTAAACACAAATAGATCTAAGAAAGAAATTAGTGGACACTATGCACAAAACAATTTAAGAAATATCGTTTATCTTAATCAATGGCCAAAACCTCATATCTGCAATTTTGGAAAGAATGCATAGAAAATATATATAAATGTGTGTTCCTTTCTCAAGCTCTCTATACGGTTGTACAAGGATTTCGATATTGTTATATCCAAATGTGTGATTATATGTGTTTCCATAAACTTATGTGCTAGACACTAATATATAGTAAAACAAGATTAGCAACCTAATTATCCGACTTAATTGACTATAGGATGTTTGTTTATCTCTGTAGATTAGGTAGGAGAAATATTTTATTTACATAGTTTTAAGAATTGTTGCACAAAGAATTATATAGATGGAATGTAGGGAGATGTTACTCTATTTGATAAAAAAGATATTACTCTATAATTTAAGCGGAATTGTTAAATAATACTCAACTAAAAATTTGAGAAAATCAGTCGAATTTTTCACAATTGGATTTGCATCACAATTCGTGCTCTGGCCAACGAGGTCCTTGACTTCTTTGGCGGTCATGATAGGGTTAGGGTTCGGATTTACCTGATTTAGGGTTTTAGTTCACCATAATCCCCAACTATAGAGGGAGGAGAGCAGTGACGGATCGGCAATAGACGGCAATGGCGCCGCTGGTCGCGATTACGTATAGGACTGGGGATGGTGTTAAGGGAGGGGGAGGATCGTGAGTAGCGAGTTAGGTCCTGTGAGGTGGCAGGTGGTGGGGCGATGGTTCCAGCGGCAGAGAAGGAGGGGTGGTTGAAAGCATCTAGGCCTCTAAAAATGGTTTTGGTAATTAATGAAATTATGTGAATATGGGACTAACGTGTTTTATGAGCATGCAAAGGGTTAGTTCACATAAGTGCAACAAGATGCAAGCCAAAGGATATGTGTGAAGATCAAATTGGCTCAAGACAAAGGTATACTTAGCGTAGGATCCTTTTTGATTTCTACCGGTCTTAGGCGAATGGTGGAAGACCGGATTATAGGATAGATGATCGTACCATCAAGAGAGATCTTGGCAAGTAGCTTGAAAACATACTTCTTGTGCCATATGGATCAACATTAGAAACTTGCATCTATCAAAAATCAGTTTTAAAACAAAATCGTGCTCTCATGCGGAAGAAGCGGTAGTCTGCATGATTTTGAACGTCGGAACTACCGGCAAGCGGTAGTTCCGCGCCCAAATGCGGTAGTACCGGCGAGCGGAAGATCCGTTTCTTGAGCGGATCAATTTTTCCAAAGAGCACCCGCGGATGCACTTAAGCTCTTGCGGGAACGGAAGTACCGGCCACTTAAACGCCGGAACTACCGCACCGAGCGGTAATACCGCATTATGAAGCGGTACTTCCGGAGCCCGGAAGATCCGAAGGGAGAGCGGATTGATTTTTCTAGAGAGCACCCTCCGGATGAAGTCTGGATTTTCCTGGAGCGGAAGTACCATCGATTTCAATGCCGGAACTACCGCTGTGTGCGGTAGTTCCGCGGCCCAGAGCGGTATTTCCGGAGTCCGGAAGATCCGGCCTCAGAGCGGATCAATTTTTCCAGAGAGCGCCAAAATTGGGACCTTTTGGAGGTTGGCTAGAGCGGTAGTACCGCGCCGACTTTGCGGAACTACCGGGGAGCGGTAGTACCGCAAATGTCAACGGCGGTAGTACCGCGCTGTCAAATCCAACGGTCACTGCAGAGCTCTGACATAGCCGTTCTGGTGCGAAGATTTGATTGCGGTAGTACCGGCCCCTGGGGACGGTAGTACCGTTCGACCAGAATTTTTTCTGGAATTTGTGTCAAACGGCTAGTTTTGGTTGGTGGAGGCTATAAATACCTCCACCACTGCACAAGGGCTAATGTTAGAGACTCATTGCATATTCCTTGAGCCCAAGAGCATTCATTCCACCCACTTTCTTTCATTGAGCATTAAATTGAGGTGGTTTTGCAATTAGTGCAAGATTTCCAATTGTTAATCCACTTAGCACAAGAATTGCATTCAAGTGAAGCACTAGGTTTATTACTCTTAGTGCTTGCCGGCACTTGGACGATCGAGCGAAGTTTGGCTTGGTGATCTTCTCAAGAAGCTTGTGAGAAGACCCGGCAAGTTGTGAATGTTGGAGCTCACCTACCCGGAGCGGGGAAGAGCTACATTAGTGATCGAGGTGTTTGGCTCAATTCGTGGAGCCGGTCCGATTCGTTCGGGCTAACCTCGGCAAGTTTCCGATCACCACGGTAAAACATCGTTTGTGTTCTTTTGTGCTTAGCTCTTACTTATTTACATCTTTGTGATCATTTGATTGTTTAGAGCTAAGCTTGCTATATTGTTAACTAGAATTGCATAGGATTAATTGCTTTACATTCTTGTCATCTAAATTGCAAAGAATTAATCAATTGAACAAGAAAAATTTAAAAACCTCCTATTCACCCCCCTCTAGTCAGTATCCTTAATCCTACAGTGGTGCCGGTAGCGACAACAGAGGGTGGCCGTGTGTGGGGTGAGGGTGGTGTTCTAAAAACAGGTCTACCAAGCTGTATGCTCGGTCGTATACTTGTACTAGGTCACATCACCTGTTACTAATACAAAACCGGGCGAGTATACGGGATACTCGGCTAACAAGCCATTTAAAAGCTATTAGAGTAGGCTAGCAGTAGCAGTCTAGCACTTTATAAGCTTTAGTTTAGCACTTTAGTCATATGACACCTTTTGGTTTGGGTGTTAATTAGCTATATAGAAGGCAAATTAGTTAATTAAACATTTAGTGATAAGATGCTAACAAGTCTTACTTTTGTTAAAAGCTATATAGGTAATTAGGTATGAGTCATTGAGTTTTACCGTTGTTGTGCTTAAATGATATCCTTAAACCTTTTGTTGTTAGCACTTTACTACATGTACATCTAGTGATGTTGCTGCGATATGATGGCATGGTTGGAAGTTGTCAAGGTGAAACAACATATAATATGAATTATGAGCTTAACTTTATTGCTAATTTCCACTTCTCAATTTACAATTACATCAATTTTTATCTAGCATTGATCCTTCTTCCTGATTTACAATACATTATTGATTACATAAATGCTCACTTGCTCAACTTGTGATCCTGCTTACTTTCTCATTTACAATTTCATGCTGAATTCCATTTTGATGCTATATGAATATAAATATATAAATCCATTATTTAAATAGAAAAACCCATTACAAGGATGAGTACAAGGCCGATTACCGTATAATCGCTACAAGATGAGGTGACCGAGCGAGTACCGGTTACTAAGTGGCTAATTTGGGTTGTTGTGACTTGCGGTAGGATGGGGATGGTTATATAAAAGCGAGTGGTAACAATCAGGACTATTTGATGTCAATCCAACTATAAAAAATCTGACAATTTTTTGAGCAGCTGATGAACAATCGTTCCCTAGATTAGGTAGAGAAGTATTTTTTACACGGAGAAATATTATATCTTTCCTTCCTATGCTTTCATGTACCATATTCACTTGACGCTCGAGTCTCCACATCACTGGCAGGCAGTGCCCCTCCAAAAAGATACGACATGAACAAGACCAGAAGGAGCGATCGAGACATTCTCCGCCTCTTCTCTTTGTTTCCACCATTCGCCAGATTGGTACTCCGTCTCTTCTCCTCCCCTTTCTTCATTTCCATCGTTCGCAAGAACTGGCCCCCTCCTCCTTCTTCGGTGGCCGGCGCGGTGAGTATGCTGTGAGCAATCTCATCCAAATCTTTCTTTTTGGGATGGATATTCCAATACATGCAGTTTGTTGTGTGGTGGAGTACTAACAGCAGTTAATTTTCCAAAATTTTTGGGGGTTCAACTGAATCCCCATGCCCTACATTAAGTCCACCCCTGTGCAGGCAGCATGTGTAATTGTACCACATGCATAATGCCAAATTATCAATACTTACAGCTGAGACTAGGCAGCATCATGACCAGTACAACAAGTCTAGCATATGCTTGTAGTGTAGCAGAGCTTCTCCAAACATCACTACACTTGTAGGACATCATACTGTAATCTTTCATATGCTGGCTTTGCATGATATAATGACTAGGAGATGTCGACAATTTATTTTGTTTTCTTTTTATCTTATGATAATGCTGAGTTGAATTGATAAATCCGGAGCAACACCTTGTAGAGATGGATACATCGGGCCCTTCAGCGTTCGTCAATGGAGAGATTCTGAACATGTTTGTTGGGCGAAGAGTGCGCACAGTGGTTCAAGTCCAACGTGATGAAGGTGGAGTGCTTGTTGGGCAGTCCACTGATGGCCATCAGTTAACCATCAGAGGTGCCCTGGGTGCCCCTTCATCACACTATATGGAGGTTGTTGGGATCGCTGACAGCAACCAGTCCATCCGTGCTGAAGTTTGCACAGATTTTGGTGAAAACTTTGGTGAGTTTCTATGCACCTCTGGTGTTCTTTGCCTCTTTGATTGAATACTACTGTGAACTGTTAGTATGCTCTGCTTGCTGATATGGTTTCCACCTTCAAGTCTGTTAGCTTTTACATAATTTCATAGACGTAAGAGGAGTGTATTGTTATTGTACATATTTTCATGCTCCACTGCCACCTTTGATCACTAAGAGCAGATGTACTTAAAAAAAATCAAAAGTCGCTAGTACTCTGGAGTTCCCTCTGTTTCTGAACTTGTTAGTTAGTGTTCAGGGTTTGTTATTCTTGGGTTACATTAGCAAATACCCTTACGTTTCTTGCCCCTCATCTTATTCGAGAGCATCGGAGCAGCCTAAGTAATTTTTTGTGTCAAATTTCTAAATTTGGAAGCTATTTCTCTTGTTTTTCAGAACACTGTTAATTGTTGGATATTTCTTGACTTGTAGCCCAAAGTGACTTCAATTGTTATAAAGAAAGTATCGGCATTGTTATTTTTCTTCACTTGTTTGAACTACCGTTAGAATCTTCAGTCTCATCCCCCAAATGGTGCCAAGTCTGTCACTTATAGACCAGCATTTTAAAATAAATTTACAAATATTATTTATCTGGGTCAGGAAATGAAGTTCTTGTAGCTCATAAGCTAATGTTCTGGGGAAGTAAGGTTATTGGATCCCAATCGCACAATGTTGCAACATTCTTTGCAACAATTAGCAAAGTAGTCTCCTCTAAGAGGAGCTTATTGTGCCTTCAAGTTTGTGTATATATCTTTGTACTCTTCTGATGCAAAAAATAACTAGTTGTACTTCATCCTCCTTTTTTATGTTTACCTTGCAGCAAAAAATCGCGAAAGCCGTTGCGCGTTAGCACACGCATCCGTTTTCGAATTTTGAACAGTTTTGGCACTGTTGCTACCCGAAAATTCCAGAAATAGCCTCTTTCGAAACGAAATTCCACCTCTAGCCCCCACCTGACCGCACCACTCGCCTGCCCATCACGTCGGCCAAATAAATAAATATTCGAGCGGGCGAGTGGTGCGGTCGGGGACCGCACCACTCAGGTGTGGTGCGCTCCCCGGCCACACCATTGGACACGTGTCGCGACGCGGTTAAATGGTGCGTTCAGGTGGGGGCTAGAGTTGGAATTTCGTTTCCGAAGAGGCTATTTCCGGAATTTCGGGTAGCAACCATGCCAAAAATGTCCAAAAACCGTTTTCTTGCTTGTTGCGTGTTAGCAATTTTAGACTAAACATCCTTGGTCCATTTTACCCATAACACCATTGATCTCTCTATCATTAATTCATTTTTATCTGGCAGATCCTGTGGCATTCAATGGGCTGTGCAAGCTTGCGAACGGCCAGCTGAAGAATTTGTTCCTGTAGAGGTCAGCATCGCATAGAAGACATTTGGCCAACTAAGCATGTTTGAAGTTCTGATGTCTCTAGCTAGATTTGCCTAAATGTTACTTCAGTCACCTCAGTAATCTGTTACTTATTCTCGGTATTGGGTACTTATTAGGACCTATTAACCTAAGCTACATAGCCCTATGAAGACAAGTGTGTCTCTTGTAGACTTGTAGTTGAAGAGCTTATTGCCTTTGCTTCTTCTAAGTAAAGCAAACCAAAGCTTTATGTTACTGTCACTTGCATTTGGATCCTGGAAAGATGCATTTTGCGTAATGCTCTCCCATGCATCTTGAATCTTGATGAAGAGCTATGCTGCTTTATGATGAATACTGCAACAAAGTACTCAAACAAATTGCAAGTTGTCCTGATGAGAAAAATATGGGCTTCGATTTTACGGTCCGAAACCAAGGTCGAACAGGTTTCTTACACAGGTTGACCAATTGTAGCTTCTACTATGCTGGAAGTAGGGTCGGAAAAATAGCTCGAGGCTCGTGAGCCAGCTTGGTTTGAAACAGGCTTGAGTCGGCTTGGTGTGGGCTTGTGACGTATGCAAGCTGAGCCAAGCCTCGTCCACAGCTTGCTTCCCTAACAAGCTGAGCTCAAGTTGCTTGCGAGCTGCTCGGTGGGCTTGTTATGCTCATAGGCGCTGGTCTAGCCTAAGAAGGCAACGAGCCAAGGACCCCAAGTCCAACCAGCCGAGTTCTCTTTGGGATTCCTTGCCCTATTGCTACTTGTTCATGCGCCTTCCCACTTGCCCCACTCGTCGTTGCCCCTTTTCAGGCACTGGTGTTTGTTGGCATCACACCTTTCTCCCCGACCGTCGCACCCACAGCCATCCTCTCCTCGCTCGCCATCGCCATCCTTCTCCTCGTCGCTGTCACCCCAGTTCTCCCACCCGTCGCTGGCCGCTATCTCCGCCACCATGGTCGCCCCCTTTCTCCTCGCTCGCTGCTGGCGCTGTTTTCCCCTCCCATGGCCGCGCCCCCTCTCCTCGCTTGTAGCCACCATCTTCCTTCTCGGATAGGGTTAGGGTTGGGCGCCACCGTTCGCCCCTCCAGGGTGCGCCTTCGCCTTTGCCATGCCGGGCCTTGTCCTGCTCCCCGTCGCCCCAAGCCTCACCCCACTCCGCGCGGGATTAGCCTTCAGATGCCGCCACACCGAGCCAAGCCAGGGTTGCCACCACGTCGGTTTTCTCCCTCAGTCGTTCCTGCTCCTCTCGTTTCCCTCTGCTTAACCAGTTCGGCTGTCATTCGCTGCTTCCTTTGCCGGTTCAGCCGTTGCGGTGCTCCTCCATTCCACTGCTGCTCCGCCAGCATGTGCTCAAGGGCCGGCCGAAGGTCTCATGTGGTGTTGACTCCCTGCGCTTCTCCAGGACCGTTGCTCCCTTCCTTGTTAGGATTGGTATTTTGAGAGCAAGCATAAACTTAGAGGCAAAAACATACACGGCTCACAAGCCAAACGAGCCGGCTCGAGCTTGCATTCAAGCGAGCTGAGCTGACCTTTTAGCTCATTCCCTTAACCGGTTTGGCTCGGCTTGTTTCCAGCCCTAACTGGAAGTCTGAAACTGCCAGTTCTGTGTTCCGTGAGAGAAGTTTGGGTTTAGGGTTCATATTTTAGGTTGTCGCGTGTGTAGGTGGTTCTGTGAATATGTCCATGAGTAGCAAGCTAGCCTCATGATGGTGAATCCAAGTGATCTTTACGTTGGGTTGTTGGTTGTTACACTTTCCAAGTTGAATCAATGGAGTTTCTGACTCTGCTAAGGTGCATAGCTGGTTAGCTAGTTTGGTAGTACTCCAGTAAGTGCGACAAGAAGTCAAGAAACTCTTATCAGAAAGGACTCGCGCTAATTGGACCGTGCATATTTCGTTTGTGGAATAAGTAGCGCAAGACCAATTTCGCGTTCTAATCGAGTAATTATCCATCATTTCCCCTGCAAATCTGTACCATTTTTTGGGTTATTTCCGACATATTTTTCACGGTTACACCCAACACAGTACGTCGCTTTCAGCAGATATACTCAGTACTCCCGAAGCCAATAAAACAAAGCTTGTGACTTACGAGTCTAAAGCTGAATCATTCTTGAGCAAAACCCTCTCAGCATTAAGATCAAAAGGCGCCTGCATCGGCTGAGTGGATCGGTAGAAAGTCACTCTCGTACACCTATAAAAGTTTGCTTCTGTGACGGCGAAATCTTGTCTCTCATCTGAACCATGGATCATCGTCGAGGGTATCTTGATTAGTTGATTGCGCTGAGAACAAGTTAAAGAGAAAAACGAAAGGTTCCTTTTGGGCTCCTCGCCCTTGGCGTCCTGCGTTTGTTACGTACTTACCCAGGCCAGCGACAAAAGTACTTGCAAAGGAATCTGCTACTTGAAAAAATAATGGTGATGACGATAACAAATTGTTAAGCACTTAAGCATAAGTGATTATGTGGTCTAACAGCGATCAGGTTGTACCTTTCACTTCAGATATATTTATGGAACAAAACGGCAGGAGTTGATTTTTCAGTAGGGAACTAAAAATCCCTCCTAGTTAAGCCATACCTGACCAAGGATAATTCAGACATGTCATGGCTAGTGTCTCACATTGGAACAAACATTCTTGGCTCCTTCTCTGCATGTCAGTATAGTGCATACAAGACTAGCATTTGTACCATAGTCACTCATCGAGTTCTTATATAGGCAATCAAGAAATCAAGTCACGCACAAAATAGCAAGTATTAGTTCCCATCTAACCCAAAACAACAAAAACAAATGGACAATGAAATGCAGCACAAGGATCTGTATTCATGCACCAATGTAATGAATTTAATGCAGCATTTTTATCCTTCAAAAGAAGGTACTAAAATAACATCTCCACGGAAGGATTGAATCAACAGAACAAAATTTTAATTCACATATTTTCCTTCTTTTTTCCCCATGGAGAGATAAGCACTTCAAACCATTTTCACATAAGACCTGAAATTACGCGAAATGCTGCGAAATGCAATGATTTTCGTTTGAACGTGCCTTTACGTTTTACCGGGAGGGGAGGGGTGCATGGACTTGGCCAGCCCGTAGCTCCGGGCCCCGAACCCGAGGCATCCAAGAACCAGCCCCTGCCGGTACGGCAGCGACGTCGTGCGACGCCGCGGCGCCCTCTTCGCCGGCGCCGCCCTGTCTGACGACGTGGACAGGCGCCCCGGCTGCGGCGCCGGGCAGGGCAGCGCCTTCTTGGGCAGCGTGGACGGCCAGAACCCTGACCTCTCCGCGCCTGCGGCGGCCTCCACCGCCGCCGAGTAGCTCCCCGTGCGGCCTAGGAGATCCCGCAGCGATATCCGCCGCCGAGTGTTCTTGGTGGAGGTCGAGGAGGCGGAGGACGACGACGACGCTGACGCGAAGGAGTCGGAAGGCTCTGCGTTCTTGGCGAGCCGCGGGCTCCGGGGCGGCGAAGCCGACATGGCCCGGCGAGGCTGCGGCTCGTGGCCGTCGACGCTGCCCTCGTCATCCTCCTCCTGCTCCCCGGAAGCCGTTTCCTGGCGGATGTGGGAGAGGCAGCCGACGCGGATGCGGCCGGCGAGGAAGAGCTCCTCGGCGGAGCTCATGGCGGCGCCTGCGCCCGCACCATGGTGGCTCGAGGCGAACTCGAAGTCGCCGGCGGCGCAGCAGGCGCCATCCGCGGCTGGCGCATAGTGGGTCGACGCGGTGGAGGACGGCGGCGAGAGGAGGATGTAGTGCACGGGGCTGGCCGGGGCGCTGAAGAAGAAGTAACGGCCGTCTCCGTCGCAGTCACCGCCGCCCCCGCCGCGGCCGGAGCAGAGGCGGCTCTGCATTTGCGGCGAAGGCAGGGAAGGTGTGGGGGCAGCGTGTAAGTGCGAGGCTTTGAAGGGAAGGTGAAGCGGGCGGCATATGTATGGGCGGGAGCAGACCGTGTTGTGTCGTAGGACGTGGGCTCGTGGCCAATGGTGATAACCGCCTCCTTTTTATTGTTTATGGAATTCTTTGTGCTATTTCAAAACTATAAGAAGATTTAAAATAGTGATGCGTCACAATTAAGACATGTATAGTGGTATAGACAACTGCTGTCTACAGTACCTTTCTATGTCATCTGTAGATAAATTAAAATATCTTTTATAATAGGTTGTCCGTAAGTTATCTATAAAAAGTTGTCGGTAAAATATAGACAATATTGATATAATAGCATGAAAACTGTTTATAGCAAATTATTTTCTTGTGTTTCAACTATTTATAAAATTACAGTCGACCTTCTTCTCTTTTCTCTTTCTCTTTCATCCATCTCAACAAAATTACTATGTGGTATCTCTTATAGACAGTTTGTGTCATCCTATTGTCCTTGAGTGGATGGGAAACAAGTCTATGGTATTGAGACTGTGCAATGCTAGCTATTTCAGTTTAGTAAAATTAATCTCATCAAGCAATATATATTTGGAACGAGAGGTTATATCGTAGTAGTTCCATGCACATTTTGCCACTCTTTTCTTGGGTGCGCCATGCCAGTCTTGTTAGTTAGCTGCAAGTTTGGTTGGTATGCCATTGGAAAAACTAGCCACATAGGCGCGGCGACACGCCGCGTTAGCCACCGTGTGCACCGAAGTAAAAGAGGCGATAATTTGCGAGGAGTTTTTTTTAAAAAAATTGAGGGCACATGCGTATTTTCAAAAAAGTTTAAGGGCTTTTTTGTAAAAATTGAGGATCTGTATGTAACGAAACGAGGACCTGTACGTAATTTAGAAAACCGCAGGGCGCTATCCTGCAAACTGGAGGGGGTTTTCAGAAAAATCCGCCGCAAAAAAATCGTCAGGACCTTTTCGCGAGGAAAAAGGACCTGTCTGCGAGGAAAAAGGATCTGCACGTAATTTTCGGAAAATCGGAGGGAACTACCTCCTGGCCGTCAGAAACCCCGCCACGCGCCGCCGGAGCGCGCGGGCGGGGGCGTGGCGGCGGGGCGGGCATTCCAGCTCGTAATAGGGGGAGTATGTGGCTAAGACTGTTGGCAAAAGCCAAGCGCACATATTCCGATTCAAAAGGAGAGCTGGTGCTCCGACGGATATCTTTTTTGATTCTACCACCAGTGGTATGTAAATAAATTAAATATCGATAAAATATTTTGAAAAAATCATTCTAATAAATCGCTTTAAAAAGATAGTGGAGAAGACACCTTAACTATTTCTTCAAAGAAATCACAAGTCATAAGTTATAACTTGAAAAGAAAAGGGGCAGCGTCAGCCTAAAATAGCCTTTATGATCTTGAGCATTTCTTATTTCAAGGTCTAAACTTTTTCAATGGCTCCTTTCGAAAGGTTGGATGAATTATGGCTAGCACGTGTAATCTTAGGGCCTGCTTAAAGGGCTTCAAAAAGTGGCTTGTTGTATAGAGTTTTTGAATACAAATATACTTTAGTGAGTGACTGTTAGCTTCTCTATGTAAAAAAGAGAAAAAAAATAGTAAAAATTGAGAAAAATTTAAACATCTCTATATCTTTTAGAACAATACAAAAGAACAAAAGAAAAAACAAAAATATATAAAAAAGGATAAAAACAAAATTAAAAAAATCTAGAAGTTAAAACAATTTAGAGCAGACCTAAACCCGATCAACCACTCTTTATTGGTCTGTTGTAACTTCGATGGACGTGATGGGCACACAACCAGGGGGACTAGCGAGCGAACCGCTGCAGGCACAAACGCTCCGCTAGGAGAAGAAAAACGAAACGAAAGTAGGAAACGCAACACGCTGCTCCCGGGTGAGGCGAGGTGAGTAATCTACGGGCGTATTGGAGCAGCGGCTCGTCAGTATTATACTAACTGAATATCCATATGTTACTATAAATTTTTAAAATTTATCATACTATATATTTTAAAACTCATAAGTGGTAACAATTTTTAGAATATGCATACAAACATGTTCTAAAAATTTTTAAATCCGTCAAATAAGTTAGAAGCCATCGATCACACCTCGTGGTCATAAGTCGAAAAACATCAACCACACCTCGTGGTCGTAGGTCAGGAGCCCTCGAGCACATCTGTTGCCGTAAGTCGGAAGCCGTCGACCATAGCTGGTGGTCGTAAGTTGGTAGCGGTCGACGATCAATCGTGGTCCTAAATCAGGAGCCTTCGACAATGCTCATGGTCGTACATCGGAAGTTGACAACCATCGTTCGTGATCGTAAGTCGGAAGCCATCGAGGATACCTCATGGTCGTAAGTCGAAACATATCGACCAGCGCTCGTGGTCGTAAGTCGGAAGACATCGACCACACCTCGTGATCGTAAGTCGAAACACATCTACCAGTGCTCATAGTTATAAATTAGAAGCCGTTAATCACACCTCATGGTCGTAAGTTAGAAGTCATCGAACAACGCGTGTGATCGTAGGTCGAGAGCGGTCAACCATCGTTGGTGGTCATATGTTGGTAGGTCTTTGGTGCGCTTGTGCCCTGTCGCCCGACTGCCGGCGCTAGCCTGCTAGGCCCCGACTTCGACCACGACCCCCTTCGACCATAGCCCCGACTTCGACCACAGCTATGACTTCGACCACTGACCCCTTCAATCACTGTCCCCTTCGACCACGATCCCTTTCAACCACGGATCTTTGACTTTGACCAACGCTCGTGGTCATAAGTCAGAAGACATCGACCACACCTCGTGGTCGTAAGTTGCAACATATCGACAACGCTCGTGGTCTAAATCGGAAGCCGTCGATCACACCTCGTGGTCAAAAACATGTTACAATCTATGAAGAGTACTAGACCTTGTGGGTCTTACCGTCGAGGGTGGGTAGATCGATCTCGGGGGTGACCTGAGGGTAGGCGACGAGGATGTCCAACTAGAGGGGAAATTCATAGCGATGGAGGTTGTGGACAAGCCAGCAGGTACCCTCCGGGTTAGTGCTACGACTACGACTATAACTGCTATGACCACATCCATAGGCACTACGACTATGACCATGACCGCGACTTCAACCACTACCCCCTTCAACTTCGAGCACTGCTCCCTTCGACTTCAACCACTACCCCCTTCAACCACTGTCCCCTTTGACCACGGCCCTTCAACATTGACCACTTCCTAGTTCGACCACGTCTTCGACGACAACCACGGATTTTCGACTTGGACCACTGCCCCCTCGACCACTTTCCCCTTCGACGCTGACCACTTCCCCCTTTGACCACGACCCACTTCGACTACGGCTTCGATTTCGACCAAGGATCTTCAACTTTGACCATAGATTTTTGACTTCGACTACTGCCCCCTTCAACCACTGTACCCTCCGACCACGACCCTTCAACGTTGACCACTTTCCCCTTCGACCATGACCCCCTTCGACCATGGATCTTTGACTTCAACCACGGATCTGCAACTTCAACCACTGCCCCCTTCGATCACTATCCCCTTCGACCATGACCCTTCGATGACCACGACACTTCGACATCGACCACTTCCCCCTTCGACCACCGCTCTCTTTGACCACTGTCCCCTTCGACCACAGCCCTTCGATGTCGACCACTTCCCCTTTCGACCACAGTCTCCTTCGACCATGGTTCGACTTCGACCACTACCCTCTTCGACCACTGTCCCCTTTGACCACAGCTCTTTGACGACCACGTCCCTTCGACGTCGACCACTTCCCACTTTGACCACCATCCCCTTTGACCACTGCCCCCTTCGACTACGGCCCTTCGATGTTGACCACTGTCCCCTTCGACCACGACCCTTCGATGTTGATCACGACTTCGACTTCAACCACTGTCCTCTTCAACGACCACGGTGTAACATCCTAAATTTTGGGTGTTTGAAATTTTGAGAAATTTGAAACTTTTATTTGCATCTTACTAGCATTTGAATTTTGGTTCAACATCTTATTTGGGTTTTCCTGAGTTTTGTCTAGAGCAATTAATATCTGAAAATAATTCTCGAGCACAAAATAGTAATCATAAACATAAATAATTAGATAAATGAATACAAATAATTTAAATAGTATTTAACCCTGAGAAAGTAATTCAAAATTTTATTTATAGAATCAAAACATAGTTTATAAATTAGTTAAAGGGAAATAGTTAAATTAAAAGTACAACTCAAATATGTAAATGCCTATATATATACATATACCTAAATCATGCGGCCTCATTCTTTTTCTACCCTTCCCCCTTACCCCCTCTTTCTCTTACGCGCGGGCCCCCTTTTCCCCAGCCTCCCTCTTTCTTCCTTTCCTCTCTACGCACGAGCCTTCCTGCCCTTGGTCTCGTTTCCTTCTCCCGTGGCCGAGCGCCCTCCACGTCGCCTCTCCCTTTTTCTCTGCTCAGCGCCGCCCCGCCATCATCACGCTCGGATTCCCCGTGATCTCCCTGCCATGCGCCGCTCGCTCGGTCACGTCGCCCCCGAGCCCCACGCCGGACACTGCCTCACGGTCAAATCCCGTCGCCCGGTCCTCCGCCCGGTTCCCCGCTGCCACCGCTCGGTTCTCCTCGCCTCCCCCACCTCTCAGCGGCCATAAGAAGCCCGGCCTCCCTTTTCTGCACCGCATTCCTCCCCCTTCCTCCCCTAATCTCTCTCTCATTTCCGCCCGAGAGCTCGCCGCCGCTGCCTCCTTGCCATTCGGGCACCCCGGTGCATTCCCTGCTAATCCGACCACATACGAACGTCCCTCCGCCCTCCGTGTGCATTTCCCCCAGGCTAATTGGACTGCGGTGCGCCCGGCTCGCCGCACGGCCGGTTTTCTTCACCGTTGGCCGTCGCGGCCATTTCCGCCGCCGCTTCATCATCGTGCGAGCTACCCCGATTCCTTGCTCTGGGAGCTTCACTGCGGCACCCCAGAGCTCCGCCGACCACCGGCCGGAGCTATGGTCCGCCCCAGCTCGCCGGCGACATGCGCTCGCCCGCGCCGCCGTAGGCCATTGTCGCCAGCTCGCCATGGCCTCCCTCCGGCTCGGCCAATTCGTCGGTGAGCACCCCCGTGACCCACTCCGGCTCACGCCGCTCTCCAATCCCCCTCTCTCCCACCGCAACGGCGCCGCCTCCTTCCACCCCTGCTCTGTACGCTGCACACCAATGTTGGCCGCCGACGGAGCTTTCCGGCCAGAGACGCGGCCCCCACCAGCTCCCCCACCCACTAAACAACCCCTTTTACCGCTCGTCTCAGCTTCTCCGGCCACCCCTCGCCAGCGCCCCCGCAGCCTAGTCGCGCCGGCGATTTCCTCTGTTTTGCTCCAGCCCTTCCTCACCACTTCTTTTTTCCTGCGCTGCTTTCATTAGCCCAGGCCTTCGGCCCACTTGGTTACCCGAGCGAGCACTACACACAGAGCCCCCCAGATCCCGGGTTTGACTCCCACAATCCGCACCCCTTTGCTCATTTTTGTTTTGATTTTCTTTGCTCCAATTCAAGTAAGAAAAATCAGGAAAATTATAGAATAATTTAGAGAAGCTAATAAAATTTAATTAAGAGGTAAATGAGATTAGCTAATATTTAAATTTTGATTAGATTAGTTCATATGTGATTAACTAGTATGGTTTGAATTGCTAATTAAAGGCATTAACAAAGAAGAAATGGATTTGGGTAAATATTCAATTTTAGTAAAGGTACCCTTAACTATAATTGAAATATGTGTTCAATATTTAACATGCCATCTTAAATAACCAAATGAAGATAGCTATTAATTAAAATTAAGATATATGCCCAATATTTAAAATGCTTCCATTAGATAAATTCTAATGTTAGGTTTTACTAACTAGCAAATATTGAAAATACAACCTTGTAAAACAAGCCTTGCCAAATAAATAGATTTTAATTAAAGCTAATAACAACTAAATATAGAGACTTTCTAAGTAAATGTATACATAAGCATCTATATGTATATATAAATAAGTGGTTAGAAAAATGCGGATAGCATGTATGCAGCACACTAGTAAATACAACATTATGATTCTTGCGTTCACCGTAGACCCTATTAAAAATATATACATGTGACACTATCATTAGGACATTGCCAATCATGAAATCATGAAATCAGGCTCGAGTTATAAAGGAATAAAATATCGGTATCAGTAGTTTTCAGAGAGCACTCAAATTAAGAGGTCATAATAATATATCGGTGTTAAAATATAGTAGCCCCAGGTCATCGAATACCAGAATAATCTCATAGACCTATAAATACTCTAAAGTAAACATTCAGCCATTAACACGAGTAATTAGGGTCACATAAAATGATACATACCAAGTTGCCCAGATAACTAAGTTTAGAGATGAAAATAAGCCTAATAGTAGCTAAGATAAATGTAAGATAATAAAAGTGACTTTAATCAATCATAATGTTAGTTTTAAATGAATAGTGATACTGAACATAAATTTATATAACAAGCTAGGACTCGAATAAATAGACCCCAATTCAAATAAAACTTAGCCTAGTGATAAAAGGAGGTACAGAAAATATCGTATCACAAAATGCTATAAACATAGACCACAAGATTAACTCGGTAAGCTAAAATTTGCAAACATTACTTATATATATACATATATCATATACCTTGAACATTACCACTCGACAAAATACACCAATTTATAGGTTTAACCTAGCTCATGGAACTTCCTTGATAAATACCAAAATAATAAAAGAAATTGTTAATAAAAAGATCAATTCATCGAATTCTATCATCGACCTTACCTCAAATAACCCCAAATCACCCATTAACTCATAATAAAACTAAATTAAGTTTATTCGGATTTATTTGGATCTTTTGAGTTATTTGTTTTTATGTGGATTCAGTCGTTTGCCGCGTAATTAGAAATTGGAAGTCGTGAAGATTCAATGGATCAAGCGAGATCAAGCTCGAAGTGAAGATAGAGACCAAAAGCTCAAGAGAAAGCATTGCGTGAGCTCAAGACCGCGGTAAACCGCGCCAGGCAAGTCAATACTTTGATCATATTGATCCTACAATTTCTGTAAATTATTTTTGTTTAAATTATCAAATTGCATGCTGTTATTTTATATGCAAATACATGCTTAATTTAAGATTCTACTTATATGCCCATTATTGACTTGAGTAATATTACACCTCCTTTGGAATAATTGAATGTGTGAACCTTGTCGCTGTAGCAAAAATTATAATAGTAACCTTTCGAAAAATAAGTCCCTAATTATACACCATGCTTAGTATTGCTTAGACACTCGGGGCGCTGAAATGCACCAAGCATCATTATTATTTTCAAACATGAGAAACTGGTTGTGACAGTCATGGTGGGAATGACTGGTATATTTTGATATGGTTATTTTATGCTTCCAAAAATCCTAATTTGCTTAAATATCTGAGCGGATGGTTTGGGGGTTGGTATGTGGTGCAGTGGAAGCACAAATTATGGAGTGTGGTAGAACCACTCAGATACTCCTAAGGACTGAATCTTGTCATGACCTCCTGTGTAAAACAGTACAACCACAAGTCTGTAAAGTATAACTTGGCTAAGTAAATTTATCGAAACTCCCGGACTCATCTCACTGGTAGTGGATAGAAGTGTATACACAAGGGCAAGAGAAGGCCTAAAGGGACACCGAGTGGAGGGTGAAGTTTTCCAGTCGTACTAGCGCTGAGGGGAGTGGAGTCCGAATAACGCTAGTAACCGTGGGGAACATCCCGTGCATAAATGGGACCCACCGCAAGTGGGCAGTTTCCCATAAGGTGAGATGACAAAAGGGACTAGATACTTTGAAAAGTCACTGTGATGGTCTGCTCAACCACATGACTAAGGAATCGTATGGGGCAACGAGTTGACTGTCTCTTGTGGTGAAAGTGTACAAACTCTGCAGAGTCAAAACTATTCGAATAGCCGTGCCCACGGTCATGGGCGGACATAGGAATTTAACCAGATATAGTTCTATTTCAAAATGCTTTTTGGGTGGGATTGAAAAAGTGAAGGGCAGTGGAAAGCCCTGGTTTGAATTGTCCTGGGTGTCGTCCCAGTGGTGAGTTAAGCGGCTATAACGCTGAAAGATGCTATATGGTGCAGATGCCATGTAACGGAGGATGGAATCTGGATCGCTATTATTATTGCATTCCTTTATACATTATGTTTTTGTTCAAAACTGCTAGGTCTCAGGAAATTTCTATGTATTATATTTCAAATAATGACACTTCTAATCTTACAAAATAAAATATGGAAGGATTAAACATGGTCGTGAGTAAAGGAGATGGATGTTTGTAGTATACACATAAAGGTAATGGTGGATTCATGTCGATCATAAATAGGAAACGATAGAGTTGATTATGGGAGAAATAAATTGGTGGAGACTAAATGAATATATATACTAGATAGATGACTTAAATGATTTTTGGAGAATTAAGGAGTGCAAAGGTAATTGTTGGATTACGACACTGATAACTAATATTAATTCTTGGGAGATGTTGATGATAATGGGATGAATAGGATTTGATCAATTACTGGATGGATGAATTGGATTTTTGGGAATTTGGAGGTATGATATCAATTATTGGAGTATAAATTTGATCAATGATATTCTTGGTGGATGAATACTAGTGATTTGTAAACTTGATCAATATTATTCTTGGTGGATATGCATATAGTGGTGAATTAATAGAGATAGATGATGGAAGATAGGGTTGATTACCGGAAGATCAAATTATGGTTCTGGATCAATAACAAAAGGATTGAATTATTAGAAAGTCCTGATATAAGTAATATTGGTGGATTGAAAAATAATTATAATGGATAATCATTAGGGTTCAGAAGTGGAGAGCTGATGAATAGAAATTACAAGATTGGATTATTAGGAACTTAGAACACAAAAGATATTGGTGGATTCAAAATAATGACACTAGCTACTTGGAATTTTAGGTAGCAATTGATCGGTGGATTATATAGATTATGATACTCACTGTTTGGGGATTTAGGCAGCAATTGATTGGTGGATTGTATAATTGATGATATTCGCTGTTTGGAGTGTTAGACAACACTGAATATAGAAAGTGTGTTCGGTGGATTAATTAAATGATGCCACTCGCTGTTTGGAGTCTTAGACAGCAATCAATGAAGAAAGTGTATTTTAGTGGATAAAGTCAATTATAGCATTCGATAGGTGGAGTGAGGTAGCAACAATGACACTATGATTAAATAATAATAATGCTACTAAAAGCGATTTTGGCAAATAAAATAACCCGAGCCTCTCCTTTGATAAGCCATGCATACTATCTATTTGCATTCTGTGTATTGGCTCGCGGAGCACGGTGGTTAGTGTGCTCACACTCGCTCTTATAACAAATCCAGAAGCAGGAATCAGATCACTACGCGTCAGCAACACTACTGGTCATGGTGGCAAAGATGATGAAGACGTCAAGGGCTAGGTCGCGAACCTCCAGTTGTCTTGCGTGCTTCGTTCTTCCGCTGCTGTAATTTAATGATTTCGACTTGATCGGCCCATGAGTAAGTCTACTATTATATTTACGCTTCCGCATGATATGTACTTTGATATTCAGAACTGTAATCTGTGAGCACTATCTACTGATCCAGAGAATAGTGTGGTGGAATCACAGAGGAATTCGGATTGTAAAATCTGGGTCCTGACACACGACCCTTCGACGTCGACCACTTCCCCCTTCGACCACCATCCCCTTCGACCATGGCACCAACTTTGACCACATCCCCGACGTTGACCACGACCCAAATGTCGACCATGACCCCCTTCGACCACGGCCCTTCGACTTCGACTGCGTGCCAACTTTGTCCATGGCCCTTCAACTTCAGCCACTGCCCCTTTGACCACTGTCCCCTTTGACCATGACTTGGATTTTGACCATGACCCTTCGACTTCAATCGTGGACTGACTTTGTCCACGGCCCTTCGACTTCGACCACTGCTTCCTTCGACTACTATCCCCTTCGATAATGGTTTGGATTTCGACCACAACCCTTCGACTTAGACCACGACCTGACATCGACCAAAGGCCCAAAGCCCTTTGACTTTGACCGCGGGCCGACTTCGTCCACGGACCTTCGACTTTAACCACTGCCTCCTTCAACCACTGTTCCCTTCGATCACGGCTTGGACTTTGACCACGGCCCTTCAACTTCGACCACGGCCTGACTTCGACCACCACCCGTTCGACCACGGCTTCAACTTTGACCATGAATCTTCAACTTCAGCCACGGCCCCCTTCAACCTTGGCTTTGACTTCAACCATGGCCCCTCGACTTCGGCTATGACCCCTCGACCACGGCCCCATTCGACCACGGCACCGACTTCGACGACCAACTTAGGAGATCAAAATCGCTAGACAACGCGATGGGCTCTGAGCGAAGAGCAGGAGGTAGAGAGGCTCATCGAGCAAGCGACCGCTGGGCAGTGGTGGCGGGGGAGAGTCACGTGGGTGGGCGTAGTAAGAGGAAGCCGCCGCCACCGTCGAGTGCCCTTCTCTTTGATCCACCGGCCGCTGTCGCCGAGCGCCATTCTCTCCGATCCACCAGCCGCTGTCGTTGAGCATCATGCCGTTGGTTGGAGGGGCGATGGGAGATGGAATTGGTGGCAGCGCCTTAGGGAAAGTTGGGGGACTGCGACCAGACGCTGCTGCGCAAGGAAGGAATTGGTGTCGGCGCTGAGGAGGAGGAGGAGGAGGCGCGGCACAAGGGTTCAGGGGAGAAGGAGGCGGCGATTGCGGGAGGTGGAGGTGGGGAGGCGGCGGCAGGCAGATGGGGAGAGGAGATGGCGGGCAAATGCGTTGGGGAGGCGGCGACGGGGAGATGCGATGCTGCTGGGGGAAGTTGGGGGCTGCGACCAGACGCTACCGCACAATGAAGGAATTAGTGGCGGCGCTGAGGATGAGGAGGAGGCGCGACACGAGGGTTCGAGGGAGAGGAGGCGGCGGTTACGGGAAGTGGAGTGGTTGCGGGAAGCGGAGGATGCGGATGAAGGGAAGTGGAGGCACGCAGCCCACGCGTTGGCCCGACCTTTTCTACGAGGAGCGGAAGAACTACCTACATGCGGATTTAGACGGCTGATTTTTGATCGAACAGCTGAGAAGAGAGGGAAAACGGACTGACGACCACCAACTCACATTTTTAAGAAGTAGAGATAGTGGGGCGTACGTAGTGGACGCCCAAATTCTCGCAACTCGCAAGAGGGATCATAGGAACTTTTCCAACAAATGTGGCTGTTGGATTTTTTAAATAAAATGATGTGGCAGTGGTGGTTATCTTTTTATATGATATTAAATTAAAGAAAAATAAAAATAAAAGAAATAAAAATAAAATTATACCTTCATAGATAATAAAAACTACATTAACAAATTAACACGTCTCAAACGAAGCCATGGCTGTGTGACACGAGCAAGCGTGTAGCCATACGGCGAATTAATTTAATACAACAACTGGGTTTCCCAATCGAAATTAACACGGTTTCTGGTCTGATTTTGCATTTTTCTTATTTGTTTCCTCATCGTCGCCATCTAGTTTCTGGTTCAGTCATGTATGTATTCTTTTTCTTGCGTTTGTTTTGGTGCTGTAGCAAAAGCATTCCTGTACTTTGGTCGACAATACAGAGTATATGACTGAAACTAACACCATCGACCAGAATATGACCCAAATTAGTTTACCTCTGCTACAGGAAAACTTTTTGTTGCGCCTTAACTATTTGTATGGTTCCTTGTTTGCCTCGGCTTGAACATGCTTTTGAGCTTTTCCCATGGGTTTACTACGAGAATGTAGGTTTTCCCCTATAGCCGGAAACCATTAGGGATAAGCCAAAAAACATCGTCCTGGCAAGCTTCCGTCGGGCTACCCATCAAGAATATAGGTTCAGATATAACTTTTCCAGCCTATTGGCTAAGATCAAGCACAATATCTGTTCTTATCAGCTTTAAAATTAACTGAGACATAAAATTGCAAACTACATACCATAACATGTCAAGATTATGTTAGTTAATCTAGTTGCTATTTTTAGTCTGCATGTTATTTAGTTTGCATGTCAGTTAAGTTTTCACAGGTTAGTGGCTGTTTATTGGAGTTCATTGCATGCATGTAGTGGGCGTAACGGCCGGATGCACTAGTAATTTACGTAGTCTGTTCGCATGCTGAAACGGCCGGATGGATGTATCAACTAATTGCTCAATAAAAGGAAAGAAGTAACACCAGAAAAGTTGCAACTTCGCAACGCAAAACAGTTTGTGTTCTGTGTATTCTTGTGTATGTGTTTTGCTCATCCGACAACACAAAAAAAACACCGCATTAGCGGAGTTACGCCAACAATTGGTATCGAAACGTCCGCGCCGCGGCTCGATGACCGAAGCGTGAAGATGGTTTTCGTCGGTGCGAGCGGGCTCCAAAGGCTACGGGTACGATCCGGTGGCGGCGGCTCCATGTGACTCGCGACGTGGTGTTCGGCGAGACCAAAGGGTGGAATTGGGAGGCGACGGTAACGCTGACTGAGACGTTCACCGTGGAGTACACGGTCAGCGGCGTCTTAGGCGGCGGCGAGCCGAACTCTCCTGTATCCCCTGCGGTCCCGTCCCTGGAGGAAGAAGAGGAAGCTGGGGCGTCACTCCGAACGCCCACCCACGACACTGGTGGTGCTCAAGTCGAGCACTGCACTCCACCGTCGCATATCCCGTCGGGGCTCGACCATAGTGACAACGGCGCACCGCGGCATTTCCGCATGGTGGACAATTGCATCAACACTGCCGAGCCACGCGTACTGGACCCCGACGAGTGGCTCCTCGTTGCGACCGAGGAGCCCACCTCCTACGATGAGGCCGCCACCGATCCGGCGTGGCGCGCCGCAATGGAAGAGGAGATGGCGGCCATTGAGGAGAATGGCACGTGGGAGGCGGTGGACCTCCCGGCCGGACACCGCCCGATTGGCCTCAAATGGGTGTTCAAGCTCAAGAAGGATGCACAAGGTGCGTGGTTCGGCACAAGGCGCGGCCGGTGGCTAAGAGTACGTAACGCGCCGGGCGTGGACTTCGATGAGTGTTTGCACCGGTGGCGCGGCTCGATTCAGACACGCGCGCGGCGGCGGTGGCGGCGCCGAGGGCTGGGCGCTCCACCATCTCGGCGTCAAGTCTGCGTTTCTAACGGCGACCTCACGGAGAGGTTTACGTCGCTCAACCGCGGGATTCATGATCGCCGGCGAGCGGCAAGTATTGCGCGCGCAAAGCACTCTACGGCCTCGACAAGCTCCTCGGGCGTGGGCATGGCTCGACCGCACGCCGGTGGCGCTTGGGTTCACGCACGTGAGGAAGAGCGGGTGTACACACGCGGCAAGGGCGAGGACATGTGCTCTGGCGTGTATGTTGATGATTTGATCCTCACCGCGCCGACCAAGCGAGATCGAATCATTCAAGGAGAAATGAAGCGCTCATTCAAGATGAGCGACCTCGCGATTGAGCCACTATCTCGGCATAGATGTCAGCGATTGCGGGAAGATCACCATGAGCCAAGCTGCGTGCGCGGCAAAACTCTGAACAAGGCGGCATGGCGGCTGTAATGCCGTGCAAGTGCCCATGGAGGCACGTCTTAAACCGAGTAAGAGAGCTCCAATCCACCGTTGATCCCACATTCTACCGTAGTGTGGTTGGCGACCTTGGTATTTAGTCCACACCGGCGGATATCGGTTTAGCGGTCGGGTACATGAGCGAGTTCATGGCGAACCCAACGACGGAACACCGGCGCCGTCAAACATCTACCGTTACATCGCTGGTACGCTCCACTTTGGTCTTAGCTACACCAAGGGGACAACGACATCGAGCTCAAGAAGTGCGACAAGAACGCGAACATGGCGGCGGCGTGGATGATCGCAAGAGCACCTCCGGCATTTTGTTACGCCTCGACAGCGCTGCGTGTCGTGGCAATCACAAAAGCAGCCGGTGGTGGCGCTATCGTCGTGCGAGGCCGAGTACATCGCGGCCTCAGCGGCGGCATGCCAAGGGCTTTGGCTTGGTCGTCTGCTCGGAAGATTCTACGGGCGAGCTCCGGGCATCGTCACCATCCACGTCGACAACCAGTCGGCGATACAACTCTGCAAGAATCCGGTCTTCCATGGCCGGAGCAAGCACATCGAGACGCGCTTTCACTTCATCCGAGAGTGTGTCGAGGGTGGCCAAGTTGCCATCCAAAAGATTCACACCGACGATCAGCTGGCAGATATATTGACAAAATCACTTGGCAGGGTGAGATTTCTACACCTGCGCTCGAAGCTCGGCGTCATCGACATCACCCTCAACTAGATTAGGAGGAGTAATGTTAGTTAATCTAGTTGCTATTTTTAGTCTGCATGTTATTTAGTTTGCATGTCGATTAAGTTTTCACAGGTTAGTGGCTGTTTATTGGAGTTCATTGCATGCATGTAGTGGGCGTAACGGCCGGATGCACTAGTAATTTACGTAGTCTGTTCGCATGCTGAAACGGCCGGATGGATGTATCAACTAATTGCTCAATAAAAGGAAAGAAGTAACACCAGAAAAGTTGCAACTTCTGCAACGCAAAACAGTTTGTGTTCCTGTGTATTCTTGTGTATGTGTTTTGCTCATCCGACAACACAAAAAAGAAACACCGGCATTAGCAGGAGTTCTGCCAACAGATTACTTAGAGCAAAATAATTTAATTAAGCTGTGAGTTCTAACACTCATCTTTCACGAAATATCTACACATCCTAAATGATCACAGACGTGTAAGGTAGGTAGTACTCCACGCAGTACGTCTTATCTACAACATTGCAGCCTCCTTCGGCTTATTTTGAAACCCGAACTAAAACAGCCAAAGTAATCCTTGGATTGTAGGTCCAAAAAAAGGCCATTTGGATTGAGCGAGACGACCCGTCGATGATTTCGGGCCTTGTCGGCTTAATGGCGAGCCCGGCATGTTTACTGGTCGGCTGTTGAAGATCATATATAATTATCTGCTAATCTGCAAGCGACAAGGAAACAGATTAAAACCGCTTCAAATTAGTTTATCACATCGCTTTTCTCTCTCTCTCTCTCTCTCTCTTTCCGCTTTTATTCTGCTCCTTCTAGTGATTGTTCTTCTTGTATTTTTCTTGTGAGATTGGTTTGAATTCTGTGTGACGTTGTTAATTATGGAGCAGAGAACAAAGTTTGTGAGGCTTGATGAATGTAATGTTGGTTGTTGGAGACTTGGAGGTTATAGTATGAATTGGTTGTTATAGTCTGAATTGGTTGCAACCTTGGAACCCTACTCTCAGTATTTCACGTCTAGGAATGAACAGCGCAACTGCAGATTTATACACGTCCTCTCGAAGCTAATCAATCGACTAGTATGGGTCAGATAGGCCGAAATTGTAGCCAGCAACTCACCCTCACATCTCACAAGAAAGAAATGGCCATAAGGATTTCGACTTAAGCACTCCATTGACATCCTAACAGAGCCAGATAAAAGTAAGAGAGGGTTTGATCACTCGTCCGTGGTTTGGATTGTAACGCCCCTGTTTTTGAGAATAGGCCGTCATACGTCTTGCAACAGTTTAGTTTCAGTTATGGTTAGAAAAAAATATCATACCTACACACAAATATTTAAAAAGAGTTAATTTAATTAAAATAAGACATGGCAGTCAATTTTAACAATTATAAGAGCGTCCAAGCCTAAAACTTAACTTACAATAAGAAAACCGAAGAAAACTCCACAGGAACACTTGAGTGAGGTCGTAACACTAACACAAAAACTTGCAACATTCCTTCTCCTGATTTCTGTGTTGGAGAAAAATGAAGTAAGACTGAATACAACCAACCATACTCAATAAGTCATATAGGAAAATACTATATAATTACTTGACAGGATTTCCAAGGGATAGGGACATAGTGGTTTTATTAAACTATTTGTGGATGTAATTTTATTTGTAAACATAAAAGAACAGTAACTTCTTAAGAAATTAGAATTTCAAAACTTGATTACCAAACTACAACATTTTTAAATCATTTCCATATCTACTTATGCTTCGCTATTGGAATCACCCATTAAATACAGCTTTATTTACCGGAAGTACGGTATATTCGAATAACATTAATCATAACTCTGTAGAATTGCTCAGTTTTACCCATAAGATCTCTTAACTCCTGTGACAGAGTTAAGAAAATAAGACATTTCACCACTCAATTCTTTATATAGCCTCTACCCAGTAGGTTCTGTTTCCCAACAAACTCGGGTGGCCCGCGGACTCGCCTGATTCAAAGTGGATCTATTGTTGTTAAGTATGGATTCCCCCTCCCATACCACAAAAACTATCTCAGTTTCCCTCCACCCTTTGTAGATGTTCAATCGAATTTGAGCAACTACTAAGCCAGATTTGATGGATCAACGCTTGTGGTTGAGCGAGCACGATGTTCTTTACTTGTCATAAGGTTCTAGTTCTTATATTTTCACCGAAGCAACTTCCATCCACAAAACTCTTGTTTCAGTGCCTGTCCACACTACCACTTTTCCGGCCCAAGCCTCCATCCTTGAATAAGGTCATGGGACCCATCTATCTCGTGGCTTTCTGTGATATCTCTTTATCCTAGAATCACTTTGAAATTCTACCGGCAAAGTGCTAAGTCTCTTAGTAGTGTACAACTATTGAGTTTCTGGTCTACCATGATTATTTAAATAGTATTTACAATAATATTAAGTCTTGTCATGGTGAATATAGTCATCAAATTAAACTGGGCATTACCGGGTGGTAAGATATTAACTAATATAATGTCATTCTAAACATTTATTGTACAAGAAATAGCAGCACGCAAATAACCTAATAAAAATATTGATAATTAAATAATGAAAGGAATATAGGTACAATATGTTCAACAACATATGACTTGCCTCCTTATCCAAAGTTTTTGTGGTCTTCAGGTTGGATAGTCGACTTCTTTAACCGCTCTTGTAGTTCTTCTATTGACCAACTCGCTGGTCCGAATACTAGCGTGAAAGACGAATGCAAATGAGTTCCTGCTTCGCAGAATGCAATCTGGGAACAAAACACAAATAAATAACCAAATGACACAAGGAAAATAGGTTTGGGTGGTCGGGTTTAGGTGATATTTGGTTTGGCTAAGTTAGGTTAGAGATAGATTAAATGGGTTTGAGATGGACAAAGAGATTATAGATGGGTTTTTGTGAATAGTGATAGGTCTAGAACAATACTAGTTTTGGATTGAAATAATGTTGACTCGAGTTGTGCATAGAATTAGGTTACTATAATAGTCTTGGCTTGGTTTAGGTTTTATTTGAGTTTATTTTTGGTGAAGTAGAACTGAAATGGTGGAGATGAGTTGAAGTTGTCGATAGGGTATATTTGGATTAGATGGTCCTTTGGTGAGGGAGATGGGCCGGAGGACTAACTGGATAGGGTTGGGCTTGGCTCAAAATAGTATTTAGGTTGCTAGGGTTTCAATGGAGAATACTCGGGCTAAACAGAATTGAGAATGGACTTCACGGCTTAAAATGGTTAAGACAGGTATATAGGTTTCAATGAACAATAAAAGCTTGGATCATGTTGGTTTAAGGTTTGCAGTAGCGTTTTGGTGGTTTTAGGTTTTATCAATGTTTGATATGGAAAACGGAGATGAGAAATGGGTAAACAGACTTGAAACGATCGAAATGGATATATAGATGTATTTTAGGGTTCTGTAAACAATAACGGGTCTGGTACTGTTCATCACAGGTTTTACTGTTCACAGCGGGTTTAGTCCTTATCGGGTTGTCATTGCGTACTCGGAGAACAGAGCTACGAGTACTCGGGTGGTCTCAAGTACGATTACGAAGTCGAGTGGACGGTTGAGATTCAACTTCAAGCGTGAAGTCAGTGGAGATCGGACGGTGTACGAGTTGCTATGAAGATCGAACAACGTCCGAGTAGCTACGGAGATTGGATGGTGTTCGAGTGGCTTAAGGGATTGGACGGCGTACGAGTGGCTTAAGAGCATCAGATGGTGTACGAGTGAGCCACTCGAGTGGTGTTGCTTAGGACTCGAAGTGGTGTGATCGAAGCTTCTCTTGATTACATGGTGGTCGAAGAGTTCAAGCGATGGAGCGGTCAGAGAGTTCAAGCGGTGGAGCGATCGGAGAGTTCAAGCGGTGGAAGCGATCAGAGATTTCATGGTTGAAACAACAATTGGTGACCACGGGTGGGTTCCTGGGGCCATGAGGATTCCATTTTTTGGCTCGAGGGCGGCTTGAAGTCAGGCAAGCGTCGGCGGTGAGGGCTTCTCTTCTTGGAACTTTTGAATGGCACAAGGGTTATTGGTAGGTTAAAAGGATGATAACATTTGCAATTGAACATCTCTAGGAGTAGGGGAGCTTAGGGGTGTGGTGGTTTGGGTCGGGGATGGCTGAGCCGAGCTGTCCACGGTGACCTTCTTTGGCTAAGCGGCGGAGAAAGGTGCCGGCATAGCAGGGGGCTCAGGAGGTTAGGGCAAAGCTTCGGCAAGGTTTCTACAGGCATGAGGAAGCTGCAGACTAAAGCAATTGAAAGAGGATGGACTGAATAGAAGGAATGAAATTTTGAGCTTACTTTGGATTTTCCGGTGATCGCCGACGAAGCTTTGGTCGTAGGAGCAATGCTTTCGAATGGAGGTGTTCGGGGTTTAAATAGCATGAGGAAGGCGGTTTGGCACAAGACACGGGTCATGGTGGCGGCGGCGTGTGGCAAGGGTCGGGAAGGCACGGGAGGCGCGGTGCGGCTAGCGGTGTAGATAGTTGGCTTCCTCGAGTACGACATTGTAGCGGTCAAAAGCTAAGGGGAAGGTCAGGTCGGCTGTGAGAGAGTGAGAGCGGAGAGAATAGGGAGGTCGGTGAGGCAATGAAATGTGAGGTGTCTACGGTGCTGGTCCAGGTAAGGGTCATGACACGAATGAGGGGGTGTATGGTCGCTCTTGCTAGCAGAGGTGGGTTCTAGGTTTCTCGAATTTGCGGCGTGGGGTTGTCGCCCGTGAGACAGGAGAGAGTAGAGGTAGTGGCTAGAAAAGCAGGAACAGCGAAGGCTGCTCTGCCGGGAGCATTTAAGAGGGTGTTAGAGGCGGGAGGGACGAGGTGGTATGGGCTCTTAACCATTTTGTAGAGGCGTGGCGGCGACGGCAGGTTGTGATGGCGACGAACGAGATGAAACCGAGTGGCAGGCAAAACAGGGCGACAACGATATTTTCTGACTGTGAACAATAGCTGACGGCTGGGATCTCGCACAAGTGGCCGGTGAGGGCAATGTCCAAGAGAGGGAGATGCATTATTGGGTTAGAAAAGGTGTTGAATTGAGCAAGGATTTGAATAGAATCAAGTTTCAAAGAAATTCATATTCATTTAAAATTTTGGGTTGTTTCACGGATTATCTCCTGTTTTTTTATAATACAGTTTATTTTTATATGAAGTGTTTGTTGAAATATTCATGTGGACCTGTTCAAAAGCCGGGTTTCGGGCCATTCCTAGAAAAACCTGGCCTTGAAACACCTTGTTCGGCTAGAAATATGCAGATAAAATAGTGTACTTAAATTATTTGTTGAATAAAATATTTATTTAAAAATATTTTCTTATTTTTTCTGGATAAAAAATATTTTTCCAATTATGTTATTGTTTTGTTTTTTTGGGTCTTTGGGTTGGGCTTACAGATAAAAAAAACTGGGGCCAGGCCCGTAAAATCATGCCAGGAATGGTTCAACTGCCATCAACAGGTATATGACCCTACCATAAAAAAACGAGGACAGCTGTTTAAAGTAATTTTTTAAATAGTATTTTGACTCTAAAATTATGTGTTCTGTCTACGTTAATATCTTCACTGTCTATTTTTATTTTAAAAAGTATAGACAAAATCTATCTACTGGAGTCTAAAACAACATGACGTATATTCACCTGACACATCTAGCTTAGTTCGAGAACATGGTGTGCACGAGTATATTCCGGGGAAGATGAGAGAAGAAGATGCTGCACACGAATAAAAATTTAAGTAGGTGCATGCAAACCACCCTAGCCCGAATAGGGGGTCTTTTATTTAGAGGAGCCTAAATAGTAGAAAGAACGGAAAGTGCCGAACCAACTAGGCCCGGTTTAAGTACTGATTTTGGGCTAGGATAGGTGCAGCTCATAGCAGTTAGACAAAATTGCCTTCTTTTTTCTAGGCCGGCCCGGTAAACGTAGATCAAGCTTCTCAGGAGTAAATCAACACGGCTACAAAAGGATTTTTTTTTTGTTTTTCTCTTTGCAAAAATGAAAGCAGAGAAATGTATCAATTAAGGCGCCATCGTTACACAGCACAGAGCATGCAGTTGGTCCTTCCCTAGATCGTACGGCGTTCGATCGGTCCATTTCGAAGCAAGAGCACGATGCTGCAGACATGTGCTGTTCATTTCCTTTCGACATCGGAAGGGAAGGGAATGTTCTGTATTGTCGTAGCTACAGTAACAAATTACTGTGCAAATGCAGGGGACGACAGGGCACTGTCCTCCTCTGCCATTACTTCACCATGTCTTTTTTTTCGAACTGATTACTTCACGATGTTTTATTTCTCCTTTGAACTGATTGCTTCACGATGTATTGGTATGCCCAATTCATCTTCTTCCCTTTTCTTTTCTATCCTTTTTTTTTTCAAGAGAGAGCGAGTTGATATAACATTCAGTTATAGACCCTTTTTTTCAGCTTCTAAAAGCTGATTTTCAGCTTTTTCTACAGTAACTAGCTTTTAAACAGAGATTTTTTTTTAAGATAAGGTCTACTAGTTAACTGTAGTACATACTTTACTGACTTCATTTATATCGAAAAAAATTGTACGTGAGTTTCTGTTATTCTGTAATCTCTCGTACAAACAACTCAAAAACCACAAACAACAGCAAAAAAGAATACACCCATATTCTACTCTTTTCAACTCCAGAACTAGAAGTGCAGATCAGCTGGGAGTGTGAGCTGATCCACCACCAATTTGGTACCAAATCCAACCTTTTTCCCCCTCCCTGCTTTGTTGGTTGGCACCGGAAGGCGCTGCAAAGCGTAGATCGTGCGTTGCTTTCGCCAAAAGGCAGCGCGGCTAGCTGAGCTAAAAAAAGGGCGGAGAGACGAAAGGCGAAAGGAATCGGAATGTCGCCTCCACCACGGCGCAAGAAACTCCGATCGATGCCACCACCCCCGTGGATGGATGGATTCCTCCCTTGCTGCCTCCTCCAACCCCAACGCCTCAATTCCTTCCTCTCCCACCAATGCAACAACATATTCTCTTGCCCGTCTCTCTCTCTCTGGTCTGTTTGGCACAACTGCGGTTTATGATTTTTGGCTAAAATTTTTGAATTTTAACTGTTTACGACAGAGATATAGAGAAAGATACTCGCTTGCGATTTTGATTGATACGGATGTTGGACTTTTAATATGTATTACAATTAACTTGTAGCCTCTGTCTTAAAAAAATATTCCGTTTGAAAGTTAAGTACTATAGTAAAAATCAAAAGCCGCTAGTTTTGATCGAAAACAACTGACCCACTCTCTATCTCTCTCTGTGTCTGTCTCTCTCCAGGCTCGTTGTCACCTGGACGCACGTAGAGACCCATGATATATACCATTCGTGACCGGGCTCGGCCGTGGAAAGCTAGTTGAGCCGAGTAGGGTGGTAGCCAGCTTGCAGGTGAATACGCACTAGCTAGCTAGCTTCGGTTGCTCCTTGTTGGCTTGCTTCGCAGTCGAGTGGTTGGCGCGTCACCTGGTATGCTCGCGATGCCGGCCGTGACCCACGACGACCTGTCCCTCCGCAAGGCCCAGGAGCGCCGCGCCGCGCGCTCCAGCGGCCAGATCGCCGTCTGCCTCGTCGCGCTCTCCGTCCTCTGCGGCCTCGTCAGCTTCATCCTCTGCCTCGCCGCCGAGGCCTCACGCTCCGAGGCAAAATTCGCACGTAGCTCCGTCTGAAATGCGACCGCGCTAGTGTACTTGTCACTCTGACGTCTGCACTGACTGCAGGTGTCCTACTACCTTATGAGCGTGGGCGGGAATCCGGGGCAGCAGGGCGTGTGCTTCTACAACGGCAGCGGCCGCACGCCGCTCGCCTTCTCCATCGGCGCCTTCCTGCTGCTCGCCGTCGCCATGTTCGCCGAGCACGCATACATGCTGCTCGCCGTTGCCGCGCCGGCCTCCTCCTCCGTCGGCCTCGCCGTCGCCGAGGACCACCCCCGCGTGCCCTCCAACCCCGCCACACTCACCTGGCAAACCTGCAGCCTCTTCGTCGTCACATGGTAATTTGGGCTCCTGTGCAGTGGCGCGCGCGCGTGGCTTGATGCTTGCGTTTTGCGTGGCAATGGCATCACGAGAGCCGAAATGTTTCGTGTGTAGGATTTGCTTCGGGCTCGCGGAGGTGCTGCTCATGATCGGGATCGGGGTGGAGTCCGGCCACCTCAGCGACTGGCGGAAGCCACGGCCGGTGTGCCCCCGGGTGCGCCCGGGGATGTTCGCGGCGGCGGGGATCCTGGGGCTCATCACCGTCGTCGTCGGGTTCGTCGTGTACGTCACCGCCTTGCAGACGCGGAGGATGCGAGGGCAGTACGACGGAGGCCACTTCCTCGGCCACGGCGCCCCGTATCCGGGCGTCCAGCACCACCACCTGCAGCCGCCGGTGCCGCACCCTCACCCGCACCCGACGCCGACCGCGCCGGAGATAACGCCGGCCGCGTGCCAAGCGCAGCCTACCCCTGCGGCGTGCATCACCAAGGAGTCCACGGCCGTCTGAGATACTTCCAAGAGATGAACAGACCAGAGAAGAGTACCGTACGTACGAGGCAGTGTTCTTTCCGTTTTAACAAAGATGTTTGCTGATTTGTAATACAGAACATCGTAAATTATTTGCTGATAGATCAGCCGATTTGTTATGAACAAAAGTGTTTTTATTTGTGCAAGACTTCGTACTTCCCATGTAACAATATTCATTGTGAAACTCATGATTTACTTGGATTTCTTTGCCCATCTGTTTTCCTATCAATTGTACGTTATCCAAATACCAACATCAAACCTTTCGACAATGCAAATGCAAATCATTACTTGGGATATAATATGTTCAGATACTAAAATCGAACATGGCCAAGCAATATACTTTAAAAAGCAACTCAGCCCATTCCTGAAGAACCTCAAAACCAAAACATTCAGGAATGTTCTCTAATGGCCTTGCAGAAGCTTCAACTCAAGGTATACACTAGAAAAGTACACACCATACTAAAAGATGCAAACCCTACATAGTAGCCTGCTCAAAAACCTAGACTCACAAAGTTTGATGTGATTATAATCCTGTTACAATCATTGCGATATGACACCCATCATCAGTTGGAAATAATGTAGCCTTGCTCCCTAGAAATCTCCGGCGGCCAAGGAAACTACCACCTCTGGTTAAATCTGCGAAAGGAATTTAAAATCATTAGTTGGGCCACAAATGGTGAATCATACTAACACATCAAGCGATTATGATATGTGAAACAATCCACAATAATCACCTGTATTTAGCCTAAGTTCAAATCACCAGCTGGAGGGTTGCCACCTTGGCCAAAGTCAAAAGAAACACCTTGAGGAGCTTCCATAGTAGCCCCCATTGCATCATCTTCCTCATCCATCCAGTAAGCCTCAAGAATCTTCACAGCTTTTTCATAGATTTCATTGTTATCATGGCTCTGCAGGTTCTCAATCTTCTCCAGGCCTTCCGCTTCATCAATCATCTGAGCATAGACATTCACATCACCAGTTGCACCCAAGGTCTTGTCAGTTTCTCCAACTTTGAGAATGTTCTCAAGACCCTCCAAACAAACTGTAACAATTCTCGGGTCTGGGCAAAGGAGGAGGTCACACAATGGCTTGATGCAACCGTCGCTCACCAAATACCTATTTAGACAAGATATACAATATCAACTCCATGTGACGCTAAAAATAAAAGCAAATGCATTCCATTGCATACAAACTGAATAGCAGTGAAGTAAGTTGGGAGAACATACTCGATTTGATCGTGGGTGCCACCTGAGGTAGCATTTGAGATGGCCCACGCAGCCTCCTTCTTGATATCAAACTCTGCTGTTTGGAGCAGATGTACCAAAGGACCAATAAGGCCAGCATTTATCACAGCCTAGGAAGTCAGTGTAGCAGGGTAAGTGATCGATGCTTACCATTTTAGAACATATATTATAAAAAAAAGGTTTAAGCCAAGCCTATAGCATTGGTTATCCGTGGATAAATGGAAAACTAAACTAATGATATTGTATTAGTAAAAGGCTAAAACATTTACTTCAGTAGGATATAGCACGAAACATCTGCAACCTATTTCACTCACAGCAAACAAGCACAAAATTCATCTTTTGTGATCCTAAAGTCATCACTACTACATATAAATGCCTCATGCGAACAAATGCATCATATCCAAACTAGGGGAAGTTCACTCTATCTAGGAAGAGGTTGGGTCAGCCGCAAAGCCACCGCCACCACCACAACCACTAACTAATTGATCATATTAAGATCATAAAGTGAATCGGTTTCCCTTCCCAACTGTGTAAACAAATTATCACTATGTTCACAAATATTCCAACAAAAAAAAAGAATACACCAGTTTCCGGCCAGTAACCATTTCTAATGAGTAAAGACTGACACTGGCAATTAGTCAACCTACAAGGCTACAAGTTCATGGAAAAGGCCTTACCGCCTTAGGGCTTCTTAGTTCTTAGACATGTTACTTTTGACTCACCAGCATGAAGCTGTTAACATTAGACCTTTTTTTGCGAGAGTTAACGTTAGTTTCAATATTTACCAATAATCACAAACATAAAAATTTATCTGAAAGCTTGCCAAGAATATCAAGATACCGCGGTATTTAAGATTTGGTGGAAAAAACTTGACTGGTGACCACAGTATTCACAAACTCCAGCAAAATGCACATTTGGCTTAACATATATGCACTACACAATGCCACCAGTTGGCAAACTTAGTCCATCTATGTCCTAGTTGTTTGAAAACAAGCAAAGGCCATCCTCTTAATCTAGCTAACATGATAAGCAACCAAGTGGGCATATGCAGTATTTCTGTATACCTGTATCTGATCTTTGTTACCAGCAGTAATATTTGAAATCGTCCAGCAAGCCTCTTTCTTAATGCTTTTCTTGTGATTTTGTGTCAACAGACTTAGGAGGCAGGGAAGAGCTTGATGATCAATGATGCACTGTAGAACAAAAGAAAAATTAAATGAAATGGCAAAACTGCACACAAATTTGCGATTTAACTTTCATGCTGCTACCTATGTTCAATATATCCATGTACACCACCACACATAGCTTAGCGAGAAAAATATCTATGTCAAAATTTGAAAAACAAAATATGCACCCTAACAAAAGTAGCAGAGCAGGCTGTGAAATCTTCATTGATTTTTTTATGTGAATTTAACTGATACAAACTAGACAAAGCTTAATTCAATTGTTGATCCACCAAGGTAATACAGTGAGAAGACAAAATTACTAATAATGTACAATCGAGAAGACATACATATGCACTTAAATCTTAATTCAAAGAAATTTTATGAAATATTTGCCACATTATATGCAATATAACAAACCCTATAATTAAGTAAAATCAACTCAAATGAACATGCCAACATGGCCCTATTTAAAAATGAGCTCAAAGGTCATGATAACTGATTGATGCAAAATGTGTCAAACCTAAAGAAAGACACCAAAATGAATCCATACCTGAGTTTGCAGGTCATCTCCAGTGACAATATTTCCAACAGTTCGTAGTGCAGGTATAAGCACCGAAGGTGATGGATGACTTCATGTGGTAAAAAGTATACAGAGAATAGAAATGAGCGTAAGTAATAAAACCATACTACGTCAAATAACAGAAAATTGTAATGCGGCATTGTCACATACAGGAGAAGCTCCACAAGCCGAGGACAAACACCAGCTTCAATCACAGCTTGGATTTTGTCATTTGTGCCATCAGATAAATAAGAAAGAGCCCAGCATGCATCTGTGAGAACTTCCTCGTCATTGGAATGAATAAGTCGTGCTAGTGCTGGCAGAGCAGGCTTAGTCTATGACACCCAATAAACACCAGGTTAAGGAACTGTTGTTGCCTACTAACTACAACAGAATAAAAAAATGAGTAAGTGCGCAAAACCTGATCAAACGATGGTTGCGGCTTTCCTCTGCAGAAGTTAGATAAAGTCCATGTGGCATTCCTTAACATGGACAGTTTGGCATGCTCATTCAACTGTGCTAGCAGAGGCATCAATGCGCCATTGGCGAGAACAAGGTCACGGCACTTCGGGGAATCACCAGCTACATTGCCCAACGCCCACACAGCCTTTGAGTTGTTTTCAAGAAGTACAACATTAGTGACTCCAGCATGTACTCAATCACACTAATATGGGGTGCAAAAGGCATAAAGACATAGTCAAGCAAGTGATCAAATACCTGCTCACGAACATCATCACTAGAAGACCCAAGAAGCTTCACAAATATTGAAACAGCCCCATGATCAATGACAACCTTCGTATTCTCTGAAGTGCCAGATGCAATGTTTGTAAGTGCCCATGCTGCTTCAAACTACAGAAACAATTCCCAAAAACCATCATAAGAATCCATTTTGATTAGGGGATTACCAGATTGTAACAATAAGATTATGTATACACACCTGGAGTTGGGGAAAATCCTCTCTGGTAAGAAACTGCACAAATCGAGGAACAACACCTGATTGGATAACCTCTTCGATTGGGGGGCTCCTTTCTGATTAATAAATATTGTGGACCCAGTAAACATCCGATCCAAGATTAGTTTTACAAGAAAACTAACCAAAACAACTGACAAGTTAATACCAATAGAAAGCAACTTGCGGAACTGTGTCGTCGCCTCAAGCTGAAGGTTGTTATCATCCGAGTAGACCCCACCAACCATAGCAGGAAGGCTTTCAAGCTACAAAATTCAATAGAAATGTAAAATACTCTGGCTTCATTTATTAAACCCAAAAAATAGGTCTGAAAGCAGCAGCACTGCTCTGAAAGAAGGATTTCTTGGTGAAGATAAAAGCTCCCACATCAACATTAAATAAAATCCCAATCAACAAAAGGACTATAAACAACAGTAGAGATAGTAGAAGACTAACACCTCGATAAATGGTATCAATGTAGCACAACTCTATGAGCATAAATCAGAAACACTACTCTATGAACAGGACCTAAGCTAGTTTCACAGATATTCTCCAAATGCGTCAAAAAGGCATCGAAAGAACTATTTGGCGATGACCGCTAATGTCAATAGCCAAGTGGGACAGGCACACCAGGTGACAAACCTGACTGGTCCAGGTAAAATAAAGTAAATGACATCTCTCATTAAATAAAGATGATTCCAACATATATTGTTAAACAGAGATAATTCCATTAGCATATTAGACTGTGCTTCTACAATCACAAGTAACGTGATGGGAGCACCAGGCTTCATAAACACTATTGAAACTTAGTCAGATCAGCAAGACAAGTGGGTCCAAGAAAAGCAACCAAGGCCCTTCAGTTAACTTTTAGTCCATTGGTCATGACATTTGGCATGGAAACATTAGAACCACAATTTCAGCTCATACAAAATGAACAGTTGCTCAAACGATGCTTCGAAGCATACAAGTTAGTTGATAAAACAAAACATTTACAAAAACATAAAAACAAAGTAGCACATCAATAACTTAATCAGAATACCAAAAAAATGCGTGACTAGAAAAACTAATCTTCAAATAATATCAAGCTTGCTACATTATACTAACACCAGAGAGTAACAGGGTAACAAATCAAGCTGCAAACAAGAATAATATAGCGATATAGAGGCTTCTTGAGCATGCCTACAGCTGCAATAAAAAATGCCAGAAAGCAAAACAGATTTAACTTCCGGCTACAACAATCAAAAGCCAAAACATGGAAGCACAAACTGAAAAATCTACTAAATGCCAGTCATAAGATGAAAAAGTTGAGCCCTGTTCTGAACTCTAAAGACCCCTACAAAACGTTTAACAACTACAAAACATGCAAAATTATTTAACTTTTTAAAATGCACAAGGCACCACTTGAAGCCTAGGATCAAACAATCCCATATTATATTCTTCCGTTACTGCATTAAATCCCTATTTAATTACATCCAACAGAAAAACAAAGATAACGTAACACCAATTAATAAGTATACAGACATAGCATAACATCATCTTATCAGTGTGCTCCCATCAAGATCTGTGTTGCAACAAATAAGAGATCTACACCAGAAAAGAAGTGGCAAATCAATAAAAACAAGAGACCCTGATCCATATATTAAATTAGCCATTCTAAAAAAAATGATTTCAGCCACTTCCTAGAAAATTTCGTTCTAAGCTCCTAATCCGCATCTCCAAAAACCATAATTAAGCTTTTTTACAGAGAAATTGAGAGCGACGTCATAGCGCTAGAGTTGGCAGACATACTTGACATATCACAATCAACAAAACATATACATCCAATAAAACATTTCAACACCACGCGATCATCAAAGCATCAACAAACCTGACCTCTAAAAGCTGTCATCAAGAGGCTAATCCAACACCATAACACCAGAAATCAAGTGCCACTAATCAGAATATGAAGAACTAGTACTAGTAGATGTTGCTTCCAGCTACAAGAAACACGCCCTCTCACGCTAGTAGACATGCGAGCGTGCACTCGTGCGCACCACACACACATTCGTTCACACAAGCACGAACTAAGGCAACCGCTCTAACTAAGGCATCCCATGAGTAGCTCGAGTGCTCAACAGTTAAACCAATCTACTGCATACGAAGCAAACACTTCTCGTAGAGTGAGCTCATCTGAAACCCCGTATGATCGTTGTAATAGAACAACCCACAAAGCAGACTCCGGAAGCACTGGAATAGGACGTGGAGGACGGGAGATAGGAAGGGGGATTGGGGGTGTGCGTATCTTCACCTTCTTCTCGACGCCGGAGGCGGGGACGGGGACCTGGGCCTGGAGCCCCTCGCGGCGCCTCTTGAGGAGGCTCTCCTCGCGGCGGCTCTTGCGGATCTCCACCATGTTGTCCTCGCGCCGCCGCCGCCCCTCCTCGGCGTCCACCGCCACCTTGTAGCGGTTCCGCCGCACCTCGACACGCTCGCTCGGACGCAGCGACATGGCTGGCTAAGTGCTCGCTCTGCTCTCCCCCTCTCTCTCGCGGCGGCGGCGGGGAGGCAAAGCCCTAGCTAGACGTTGGGGGAGGGGCGCGAGGGGAGGGCGGAAGAGGGAGCGGCCTGTTTTTTGGCTTTTTTTTTCCCGTTGGACGACTGTGCATTGTAACCGAGAGTCTGATACATATTATTAAATATGACCCTAAATAGTTCAACGAATATAAACGTCCTATTACATATATATATATCAAACAAAAAATATATGTACATACTAATATAGAAATTAAATCGAAGCTCCTACCCTTTCCTAGGGCAGCAACTATAATGATCTTGCTCCTTACAATAGCGGTAGCCACTGGCTATTTGCTTAACGTTACTTTTAAAATGTTTCATACAATGAGAATAATACTTATCTAAGTTTATAACATTGGTGTTAGCTTCATGGGAAATTACTGAGCTGCACTAATATTCGTAGTGAGCAAACAAACAAAGATAAATCAGAATAAGTTAACAAATTATACTTTTCAAGAAATTCATCAAATCAGGAAGGGCATAGATTACTAGCCATTTCTTTATTTCTGAATGTTACTCCTTACCGATAGACATATTATGCCATGTAGGATGTGATCCACCACTTCTTTCCACTTTCTTCTAACACAACATAAATCATAGAACAAAGAATGAATAGGCGTACTTACAAAATAAGAGCATTCTCCACGTAGAACAGTAGCTTTTTTATGACCTAGATACACTATAAGAATTTAAATTACGATATGCAGATTTAAGTATAAGAATCTATATTAGTTAAGCAAATATGACATATTTAAAACACATTGGAAAACTATCTTGCCGTTAGATGCCACAATGTAATAGGTGCAATATATTTTATAGCATTGCCCACATAAATAGAACACTTTGTGTTTAGACTATGTTCAAGCCTAGTGAGTTTGCTACTTGAATCAAAATTCAATATCATGCCTATAACACAACAACAATTTAAAGAAAAGAAAGACAATTGACGGGAATTTCTTCTCTTTAATTGGTGATAGAACTAACTTTTTGATACAATTCATTGAGTAGTCAACATGCATAGAAAATTGTGGTCTCAAATTCTTGGAGAGAATTTCATTCAGGATTTAGGCAGCGGACACACAAGCTAATTAGGTGCATACTCTACGAGCAAAGAAAGTGGCACACGAGACCCTAGGTAATTGGAATATGTTTAGGGCAATTCATCAAGCATGTCATGTGCACACACAAAAACAAAAAATTAATAACCCAATTTATCATCTTGTCTACACATAACAATTCTAAGAAATAAAACTGATCCAAATCACCTCTCAACCAATTTTGGGCACAAAGCAAGCAGAATATCACAATGGTTCTGGCATTCTGGGCACGAATCGAGCGAGAGTCGGCGGCGCCGGCGGCCATAGGAGGGAGAAACCCTGGTGGTGCGACCAAGTTTCCTGCTTCAAGAGGAGGCGGGGCAGGACGAGAAGCCGGCGGACAGGAGCTGGAGGAGAAGTTCCGAGTGCTATGCGGAGGAGTGGAAGGACTGAACGAGGCGGCGGAGGACGAGAGGAGTTTGTGGGCTATTCGGGTGGCCCGCAAGTTTGATTTGTGGGAGCCCACTTAACGCTTTTTGCGGGCCAGATTTAGGCCCGTTCTTTTTAACTGAAGTTTATAGTTTTTGGTTGTGGCGTGTAACTTTTGGGTTAATCGTCGAGAGATTACAGAGTAACAGAAACTCACGTGCGGTTTTTGCCGATATAAATAAAGTCGGTACAGTATGTACTACAATCAACTAGTAGACCTCATTTTAAAAAAAACACTTTGTTTAAAAGTTAGTTACTATAGAAAAGTCTAAAACTAAAACTAAAAGCTGAAAAAGAATAGAACCTCAGTGGGATTGTGGGCAGCCCGCCTCCACTTTCACCCCTTGCTCTTGGATCTGGATGCTGGTCAGGGAGGGCCATTCAAAGCGCTCTTGCTCACGACATCCAGTGCTGCTGGTACGTTGCAATCAGAGCTCAGTAAGAGTTCGTTGGACATAATGAAATTTCGGACCTATTCATGGACGGTGGATCAGCATCTTGGGTAGGAAACAAGGGCACCGTCGCACCGACGACACAACTGCGCTTCCCTGTTTTCTCAGCTCAGTGATTCAGGTAAGGAAATCCCTTCTCCAAATTACTTTGAACCAGTACATGTTAGTATAGAATTATGATCTTAGCCTGTTATGATCCTCCGCATGGTCGTGATGGCAAGAAATTTGTAATAGCTCCAGTTCATCATGTCTTAAGTGGTAAAAAACAGTTGGTTTATAGTTATTTATAGATCACGCTTTCATTTGCATTTGCATATTGTACTTTCGTACGCCAACAACCAATTAAAATTCAATGCATGTGCTGCTGCTAGCTCCAAGGTATGGTTTCTTTTCTTTTTTGCAAAATGATTTATCCTATGTTTTACAGCAGTTTGCCCTATCTTCATTCAGTTCATGCTTGGTGCAGTAACTGTTGTCGCAGAAAATATAGTCGCATGTCATACCTCAAATCAAAGAGTGTAGAGCTTCATTTAGAGTAATCTGTTGGTACTTTCTAAGTTCTGAGATAAAGCCTTTAGTGCCTGCTATACCTATTGTATGTTTCTTTGCACTTAGTACCAAAATAACTCCAGCATTAGCTAATTTATTCAGTACTAACTTAAGCTTTTTCTTCATTTTTTGTCATTCAGTTGATTTAGCTGACTAATGAAGGTACAAGAACAAAACTGGACATTGCAATGGAATGGTGCTGTGTTCCAACTTAATTGTTATTTACATGAGCCTGTGTGCATAAAGTTTATTGTTCTTCTCAAACGTAATTTCCAATATGAGAACAAGAAAACTGTTATTTATTTGTTTGCGACTAGCAATTCTAGAAATGTCAACTGCTTCATTTGTTTCTTCCTTTCATGTTTTCCGAGTTGCCAGTTCAATTACTACTTAGAATCTGCCATGACAATCAAACCTTTTTTTTTTGTAATGGAAATATAGCTGAAGTGTTGCCTGAATTAGAGATCTGTAGGTACATTAATGATTTCCTAAAGTTGTCATGCTGTGCAGCTAATTTAGTTCCTTAAAGATCATTTAGCCAACGTTCATTGCAGCAAAGATCAAAAGCTACCTGGTGTTTCCAGCTGTTTCTCACCGAAGCAAACATGTTTTACGTGGTTTAGTCTACTATGCATGCAGTTCAAGTATCAATCTATTCATCTATTGTCCACACTGTATTTACCTCTGATGTCTCCTTTGAGAAGCAGTTTAGTTTTCATTTTCCTCTGCATATTTTTTGAGACACGCCGTGTCATTACCAAGGTGTAATCATACATAAGCAATGGATTATTATTCGTTTGCTTGGTAGAACACCGCTCTAACGAATAATAAATCTTACCAGAGTAGCGCACCAAAACAATAAAATAGATATCGTACCTTTATTACAGCGATTGCCACGTAAGGCTATGGTCTTTAATACACTTATTTAAACACAGGAGATACGGAACAGATACCCTATCTCTCGCCTGCCCTGCTTCACTGGACGTCTACTTGTCCCAACCGCCATATAGGGTGTCCACCTCACCCCAATCCTCGTAGCAATTGTAACATCCTAAAAATTAGGATCCTGAAAAATGTGTAACTTCTTAAATATTTTGGAATGCAGCTTCTTGGTATTTGGATTTTTATGAATTTTCCTTGGATCTTGGTTGGGGTTCCAACAAATAAGAAATAACGAAAACCTAATACTGAAAGAAAGGTATAATTAATAGAAGCGAATTTTTAATTGAAAGGCGAATCTCAAAAGATGATTCAGCAAATAGGGTGGAGAACTCCCGTAGAATCAGTAGCAGAAGTGTGGTTGTGAGCTGAACCACAAAAAACAAGGATTAAGCCCGTAGAGTAAACCAGCAGATTATCATCGTCCCTTTTATCCACATATGGCAATAGGATGAAAAGATGTAAACAATTAACCAACTCTAGACCTGGAGATAGTTAGGCTTTATAATGGTGAATATGAGAAATTAGAGTAATCAGGTTGACTTGATAGGGAATTAGTAAAAATCAAAAAAATGTATAATGGGCCAACCCCAAAATTTTTGGCCTTTCGGCCTGGCCCGGTTAGCCCTAGGTTGGCTCTTCCCTTATCATCACTCTGCCCGGTAGGGCCTCCCGTCGCCAGCCCCGGCAGCGCACTCTCCCTGCTACCGCTCCCCCTTGTGACCACCGGACGCCAGCATGCTCCTGCGCCCATGCCGCCGGGTCAGCTACCTGCGCTACTGTAGCTTTGCTCCCGCGTCACGACAGGAACACCGTCGTGTCCAGTCGTCTCCCTTCGACCTGCCGCTTGTCCGAAGGACGACGAGGCGCTGCTCAAACCGCCGCGCCAGGCTGCTCGGGTCAACCACAAGGCGCGCCCCTGCCGCTGCGACCAGCTACCTGTGTCGCCGTGCTACGACTCTCACATCATGCGAGCGTTGCTCTAACCGCCATACCCACCTCGGTAGCTCCTCCCCATCCATTCCATTTTCCTTGCATCATCCGGACTGTCGCCATGCCCTCGGTGCGTGCGTCCGTCGTCCATGCAATAGACACTGCCATACCCTGCCTCATGTCACCGTCGTGACGCCGAGCTTGAATCATCCAATCCCTGTAGGCACACCGATGCCACGCCGTCCGCCATGACCCATCCAGCCACCCCTCATGTCACCAGCCCAACTCGCCGGCTATAAAGCATTGCTCATGCCCTTGGTAGCACCGCACCACCACACTCCCCCTCCCACTGCGAAGAATTGCCCCGTAATAGCCCGCAGAAGCGGCGACGACACCATCTTCTCCAACGCCGACTGATGAGAGAACCATCGATTGGAGCTAAGCCGAACCAATTCCACCGAGTCGGAGCCTCCTTGGAGTACGGCGACGCCATCCCCACCCTCGGCCAGACCCATTACCGCCTGTACCTCGCCGACACCGTGTGCCTCCTTTGTCCATCGCCACCTCAAGCAGCCAGACCATCACTGCCACTCCCAAGCTGCGTAAACCACCAAGGTAATCTCCTGCCCACCACGAGATGCTCCCAGACCAAGGAATTGCTTTGAATCGTCTAGGGGTGGGCGTGGGCACGAGCAATCCATTTTGCGAATGCTCGCGTTTGGCCACCGCCTCTGCCACTAGCGGTGATCATCTTTGTTGCCGGCAAAGGGGGCGAGTGCACTGTTCACAATGATTAGAGTTTAACTCGGTAATTAATTAGGACTAATGAAGTCAGTTAACCCTAAACACCCATTGACCTGTGGGCCATACATATTAAGCAAACAGTAACCAGTCCCACATGTCATAGAGCCTGAAAACAAAATAAAAGAAAAATTAAAACAGCTGTGGGCCCCACCTGTAAGAGGGTCTCTCTTTGTGCCCTTTTTAATTTTTGAATTAATTTAAACTGAGAACTTTAAATATGCATCATTTATTCATCTTAGCTTCAAATTGGGTGAAACAAATTTCTAAATTCAATATCTATCCAATGGAACTGAAACCATAAATTTGGAGCTTATTTGAATTTTTGTGAGAATTTATTTGGTTTACTGATTTTTATCCAAATTTTTGCGCAACGTAAAATAACGTACGAGGCACAAGAAGAAGAGGTAGAAGCCGAAGCAAGTCACGACCAATAGGACCAAGCCAATTGCTACCCAGGCGAGTCAATACTTTGATCATATTGAATCTATATGATGGGGTGTATAACCGTCGGTTATTATGTGATGGGGTGTAATATCCTATGTAACGAGAATGTATGACCCCTGTTGTGGTTACAGACCAAACAGAGAGAGATGTGGTAGTGGAGAGTAGGAGAATGACCGTAATGGCCTGGGTCCTCCCCATGGCCTGTATTCCATATATATATATATACATGGGGAGTGCTTTTACAATTATACCCTTACATCTGAGTATCCCCTTCAGGGGCACTTATGTCATTACACATGGCCTATTCTCGGCTTTATAACCTTCTACCAGCTCTTTGGGTTTAGGTGGGGCCACCCTACAACAGAGCCTCTCATGGTGAAGGGCTTCACAGGCCGAAGCCATGTTGCCGAGTCCTTTGGCCCTCCGTCCTGCGGCTGTGAACTTTTCCGGACTTGACCGAAGGTGAGGCCGTGCCGAACCCGACGCGTCTTGATCGGTGGTTGAGGTAGACGCGCGCGCTCGCCTGCTCGAGCCGGCGCCCTGTCGGAGTAGGCACGCGCGCGCGCTCCGTCCCCTACCCTTCGAGCGGGTGGCGGCGGAGCCGACGCCACCGGCAAATAGACGCGCGCGCTCCGTCCCCTACCTTTCGAGCGGGTGGCGCGAGCCGGCGCCACCGGCAGATGCGCTGCGCGCTCCGTCCCCTACCCCTCGAGCGAGTGGCGCGGGTGCCGCCTGGTCGGCGTAGACGCGCGCGGCTCCGTCCCTTATCCTTGAAAGGGTGGCGGCGAGCCGCGTTTAGTCGGCGAGACGCGCGCGGCCCCGTCCCTACCCTTCGAGCGGGTGGCGCGAGCCGCGCCTGGTTGAAGTAGACGCGCGCGCTCGTCCCCTACCACGCAAGCGGGTGGCGCGAGCCGCGCCACCGGCGTAGATGCGCGCGCTCTCGTCCCCTACCCTCAAGCGGGTGGCGCGAGCTGTCGCCTGTCGGTAGACGCGCGGGACTCCGTCCCTACCCTTCGAGCGGGTGGCGGCGAGCCGGCGCCTGGTCGGCGCAGACGCGCGACGGCCGTCCCATACCCTTCGAGCGGGTGGCGGCGAGCCGGCGCCTAGTCCAAGTAGACGCGCGCAGCCCCGTCCCTACCCTTGAGCGGGTGGCGGCGGGCCGGCGCCTGGTCGAAAGAGCGCGCGGCTCCGTCCCCTACCTCGCAAGCGGGTGGCGGCGAGCCGGCGCCACCGGCGATAGATGCGCGCGCGCCCGTCCCCTACCCTTGAGCGGGTGGCGCGAGCTGCCGCCTGGTCGGCGAGGCGCGCGGGCCGTCCCCTACCCTTTAAACGGGTGGCGGCGGAGTTGGCGCCTGTCGGTAGACGCGCGTGCGCGCTCCGTCCCCTACCACGCAAGCGGGTGGCGCGAGCCGGCGCCACCGGCGTAGATGCGCGCGCTCCATCCCCTATCCTCGAGCGGGTGGCGTGGGCTGCCGCCTTGTTGAAGTAGACGCGCGGGCCGTCCCCTACCCTTGAGCGGGTGGCGCGAGCCGCGCGCCTGGTCGAAAATAGATACGCGCGCGGCCTGTGTCGGAGCCGATGTCGGGGCTGAGTTCCGCCGTCTGGGAGTTGGTACCAGGGTCCCGTGCGTGGAGGCGATCGTGGCCTCGCGGTCCGGTAGTGCGCTTTTAATGGCACTGAATCGCTACCGCCCCGACTTGTCGGGTCGGCCGTGCGCCGCATCTGACCGCCACAGGCACACGGTGGCTTGTGATTGGCGCGTCGTGGGATGTGAGCGGTTGCGTGCCCACGGCCGTTCGCCTTTTTGCAGAGGAAAGGGACATGGGGCGGACGAGGGTTGGCGCGTCATACGGCGCCTAGCCATACTCCACCGTCCCCTGCCGTTGCCGGCTGTCCCGACATGCTCGTGTCCCAGCGGCGATGTCTCGAATCGCCAGTGCCTTTGCGCTGATGTCCGCGGTGGCGGGTGCGCTTGCGCGGGTCCGCTTACGTTTCTCCGTATTGCGCGCTTGTCGTTTCCTGACGCGGTGCTGGTGCGGTATTACGGTTGGGTCTGACGCATATCGTCACGGCGCTTCGGTGCCCGCTGCGGGGAAGCGTGCGGGATGGACCTGTGTGACCGTAGTCGCCTCGGGCCCGCGAACCGTCACGACCCCCCAGCTACGGCCCTTGGGAGATGTGCGGCTCGTCGTGTGCCGGTTACGATAAAGGATGGCTGGGGGTGAGCAGTCTTCAAGTACCCTTCCTTGACAGCGCCCCCACTCTCGTGCACGCTCTTCTCGCCCGCATCGCCCTCTATACTCCCGTGGTATTCTCACCGCTGCGCTCCTTCACCTCTCGTGAGCAGTGATGGCATCCAGCGGGAAGCGTGGCCGGGTGGCCGGCGGTTGCGGAGTTTCCCGGCGGCCATCACGGCTGGAAGTAAAGTTCGCACTCGAAGAGCGCGATCCGGCGGCGGCGGACAAGTGGTGGCTGGCGGCGGAGAAGGGAGGTTCGTTCTCCAGTGACCTGGGTCCCTCGATTGTGACCGAAAAGGCGATCAAAACACTGCTGCGCGAGGGGAAGTTGTCCGAGCGCCAGGCGGTGCGGCTGCCCACCGCTGATGAGACGGAACCGCGTCCCGAGGAGTCGGAGGCGCTTGTGTTCGTCGCCTACTTTGATGCGGCCTCACGATCCCGGCGGCGGCGATTGTGGCGGCGTCTGCGCGGACGTTCGGGCTTGGAGCTGGCGCAATTGACCCCGAACGCCGTGGCTCGGCTTGCCGTGTACACCGGTCCTTGCACACGAAGCGTCTTGGCCCGCCCCGCTGCTCGCCTTCTGCGCACGAGGCGCGGTGCGGCCAAAGGATCAGAAGGACGGGACACTGTCGAACTTTGGTAGCGTCAACTTCCTTCTTCGGCCGTCGTGCGGCAAGTTTTTCCCCGCGAACGCCACCCGCGGGAAGTGGGAAACCCACTGGATGAAACGGTGGTTCTACCACCGTGTAGAGAGCGGGAGCGGCCTTGAGTGCACGGGCCGGCCGATCGCATTCAAGGCTTCGCCTGGCCGGACACTTGATGACGAAGATAAGCGGAGGGCCCGTCGACTGGTGGGCGTGACCGCCCGCTTCAACATGCGCGACCTCGCCGAGGAGTTCGTGATGTACGGTGTGGCGCCTCTTGGCCGCAACTGGCGCCTCGCCGCCGGGCAGGTACGCGACGACAACGTTCGGCCATCCGTCTGCGCGCTACCGGCACCCCCCGTCCCCGTAAGCCTCGACCGTGCCTCCCTTGTTCGCGGTGCATTACGTTCAAACTTCGCCCTGCGCCTTGTTTAGGAATTCGCTTGGAAGACGCGGAACGGGCCACGCGCGTCTTCCTCGGGCCGTATACTGACAGGGAGCACGACCAGCGCGTGCTTGCTACCGCAGAGGCGGGGCTAGGGCGGATAAACCGCGTGTGCGAGGCCTTGGGCCTCGCCGTGCCGGACCGCGCCCGTCCGACCCCACAAGACCAGGACGCGGGCGCGACAAGGACAAAGGCGCCGGCTCGCAAGAGGGCCCGAGGCGGGGCGGCTGCCGTGCTCGGTATAGCGGCGCTCTGCTGCCGCTCGCTCTCTCCTGCCCGGCGGTGGGCGCGAGTCGGTTCGGCGAAGTATGCCGACTCCGGCTTAGAGGGCGCGGACACCGGGAGCGAAGGACCCTTAGGCGGTGCCCTAGGCGGAGGGCCCGCGACCAGTGGCCGGGGGGAGTCTCGGCCAATTCATGGACGAGGTCCCGCGGCACGACGAGGGTGGCGCTGGGGCTCCTGAAGGCGCTGGGGATGCACAGGTGTGACACCGGGGGGCCGTGTGTGGGCGTGCGTTGTAATATATCCTCCTTTCTTAAATGAAGTGCGCATCGGCTTCACCAGCTCTGACTATTTTACCCACATCCTGAGCAGCTACCCTGCTGGGGCTGGCTGCTTGCCTCCGATCTTGCGACCCGACGGCACCTTCGACGCTGGCAAATGGCCGAGGAGTCGCTGAGCTTTTGGGTGAGCCGGCCTTCTTCTAGCAGAGCCCGACATTAGCGCGTGTTAGGGGCGAGCTTGCGAATAGCGGCATCGGCGTCGGAGATGCTTACGGTCTATGTACCTGTAAACTTTTTCCGATATATAGACTTGGTCAGTTAGGAAATGCGGGATATGTTCACGCCATCCTGAGTTCACCCACTCCACGACTGTGGTATGGTGTGTTTGAGGTGGACATATTATGGGGGGCCGAGGTCCCCATCTGCGGGTATCTTTGTTGGTGAGTGGATGCGCGAGCACTTCGTGCTTTCGTCGGACAGGTGGCTGCGAAGTAGACACCTAGGTCGAAAGTAGGCGCGCGCGTGCTCCGCCCCTCCGCCCTTCGAACGGGTGGGAGCGGAGCTGGCGCCTAGCTGAAGCAGACGCGCGCGCGCTCCGTCCTCCACCCTTGAAGCAGGGGGTAGCCTCTAGTGTGCCCCACGCCTCGCGTGCGCGCCCTCATAGTGGCCAGCCTCTGGTGTGCTACATCAGCGGGACTGTTCTTGGAGTTATGGCCTTGCAAATGCGTCTTGCGTATATCTCCTGCGACACTCTAGCGCATGCGGAGGCGGACCTCAACGCTACGCCTTGATTTAAAGTCCGTAGACTGATGCATGCGGAGATGAACCTCGACGCTACGACTTAATTTAAAGTCTGTAGACTGATGCGCGCGGAGATGGATCTCGACGCTACGACTTATTTTAAAGTCCGTAGACTGATGCGTGCGGAGATGGACCTCGACACTACGACTTAGTTTAAAGTCCGTAGACTGATGCGTGCGGAGATGAACCTCGACGCTACGACTTATTTTAAAGTCCGTAGACTGATGCGCGCGGAGATGAACCTCGACGCTACGACTTATTTTAAAGTCCGTAGACTGATGCGTGCGGAGATGAACCTCGACGCTACGACTTAATTTATACTCCGCAGAGTGCGCGCGCGGAGGCATCCCCCCACGCGTCTTTGTTTATATTCATATCTGTATCTTTGACGGAGAGTGCGCGCGCGAACGCGTGTCTTTGGTTTATACTCATACACGTGCCCCTGGCCACGGAGAGTGCGCGCGCGAACGTGTGTCTTTGGTTTATACTCATACCCGTGCCTTTGACGGAGAGTGCGCACGCGAACGCGCGTCTTTGGTTTATACTCATACCCGTGCCCCTGGCCACGGAGAGTGCGCACGCGGACGAGTGTCTTTGGTTTATACTCATACCCGTGCCTTTGACGGAGAGTGCGCGCGCGAACGCGCGTCTTTGGTTTATACTCATACCCGTGCCCGACCCACGAGAGAGTCTTGCGCGAACGCGTGTCTTTGGTTTATACTCATACCGTGCCCACGCCACGAGAGAGTCTTGCGCGAACGCGTGTCTTTGGTTTATACTCATACCTGTGTCTTTGACAGAGAGTGCGCGCGCGAACGCGCGTCTTTGATTTATACTGCGGGAGCGCGCGTGCCGGCGAGGCCTCCCCGCAGTTTCCCCGCGTGTATGTGCATATATATATATATATGTGCGGATGTATACATATATAGATTTTTTTATCTCGATGATAAGTGAGCGACAAACGGTGAACTTTATTACACTCCCGTGTGCGCGGGTGGGCAATTACAAAAGGCGGAGGTATTAATCACCTGTTACTTGCGTGGCCGAAGCCTCTAGTGGCTAGGCTTACCTGCGGGGCTCGCCGGTGCTCGTGGCAAGTGCGTCCGAACCCCGCAGTGCGGTGTCAATCCTGGGCACGTCGTTGAGCTTCGCGGTGCAGACCTCTGGGGCCGAGTTCGATACGCCGGGCCATGTCTCGGTCGCCACGGACAGTAATAATGGCTTGCGGCCCTGGGAGCTTCATGCAAAGATAGCCGTGATGTGGCACCGCTCCAAAGGAATTGAGGATTGGGCGCCCTAGTATGGCGTTGTAGGGGTATGGGATGTTGACGACATCGAAGGTTGCATCCTCGGTCCTCACGTTGCCGCCTTGGCCAAAGGAGACCTGAAGATATATCTGGCCGAGTGCCCGGAGGGGCTGTCCCCCAAAGCCCTGCAGCGGGATCCCCGAAGGGCCCAGGCGGCTTCGGGGAATCCCCATCTGGTCGAAGGCTGCCCCGAACAGGATGTTCGCGGAGCTACCGCCGTCAACCAGGACACGTCCCAAATCGCATCCTGCTATAATGGCCCGGACGACCAGGGGGTCCTGGTGCGGAAATTCCACGGCCTGAGCATCGGCGGGTGTGAACGTGATCTTGTGCCGTGCCCGGCCGGCGGTGCTGCGCTGGATATGCCGCTACGTGGTGCGCCTCCGTGCATAGACCTTCCGCCGTCGTCTTTGCGCGAATTCAGCGAGGAGCCTCGGAGATAACATTGATGACCTGCGGTGGGTGTCTCGGGCTTGAGTCGTAGGAGGCCCCGCGGTTCTTTCGTGACGTGGGCTTGAACTGCAGTGGCCCTCGGCCGAGATGTGTCCACGGTGCTTGGACTGCGCGGGGCTTCGTAGGGGTCTTTGGGCGTGGCGACGACGGGCCGGCGTTCCTCCAAGTTTCTGTCCCTGGAGACGCTTTCACGGAGCGCCGCGATTGAGACGCATGCGCGCGTATCGTGGGTGCCTCGGCCGTGGACCACGCACCACAGCCCGTGATGCAGGTCGTCGTAATCTCCCCGACTTTTATCATCACGGCCGCGGCCACATCCCCGACCTCGGCGCCCCTTACCACTCCGGCCTGCGGGGACATTTTCTTCGGAACCGCCCTCGATATCGAAGACATAACGGTTTCGCCGTGACTTCTGCTGGCCACGCTTGGGCCTGTCGGACGGCTCCTTGTGCGGGGCGTCTTTATGCTGGGGGGCGTCCTTCGAAGACTCCTGCTTGCGCTTTCCCTTCGAGGAGCCGTCCTTCGGCGAGTCTTCGCCTTTCGCCGAGCCGCCGGCCGGGTTGGTGTCGGAGTCGTCACTCTGTCTTCGCCGTGCGTCCTCTTCCGCCCTGGCGTACTCTTCCATTTTATCGAAGAGCTTCGCCACCGTCTTGATCGGCTTCCGCGCATTATACTCAGCCATCGGGCCGGGGCGAAGGCCCTGTATGGCTGCATTGATGACAGTGGTTTCGTTAACGTCTTTGACTTGGCAACGTACCTTCGCAAGGCGCTTGAAGTAGTCCCTAAGCTTCTCCGAAGTCTTCTGCTTCACCGCGAACAGCTGGTCCGCGTCGACTCGCTCGACATAGTTCCCTTGAAAGTTGTTATATAGGCGGTCGTGGACCTACTCCCACGCGTAAATGGAGTTTGGCTCTATGGTAAAAAACCAGGATAGCGCCACTCCTTGCAGCGCAAGGGGGAGTCCCTTCGCCTTTGTAGTGTCGTCTCCTCCGGCGGCTTCGATTGCAGTTTCGTACACACGCACAAACTCCCGAGGGTCCGTGTCACCTTTGTACGGCTCGATGACGCTGGGAAACTTGAAGTCTTGAGCCACGCCGCTGCTGCAGCCCGCCGAGTGGGGACTCGGATCGACACGCCGCACCGCACGCGGCCGGATGTGGGGCGTCGCGGTATGCGCCCTCTCGGCGTGGGCTCAGTGCGACCGCAGGCGCGGTCTGCTGGCTCCGAGCCTCCTGCAGATCTCGGACAACCCCGCGAAGATCCCCTAACTCCCGCGGAATCGTTAATGGCGCCCGACAAGGCGCCTTCCACCGCAGTGCGGTCGGGCCGTCGGCGCGCCTAGCGGACGGTCGGCGCGGCGATGGCTACCTCCCGAGCTCCCGAGTTGCGGCTACTCCCGTGGCTAGCTCCGCCACGCGTCCGCGCCCATCGATCGCGCGGCGAGTGTGGCGGGCCGATTGTCATCGTGGCGGTGGCGGGTCGGTTGTCGTCGTGGCGGTGGCGGGTCGGTCATCGCCGTGGCGATGGCGTGGTCGGCCGTCGTCGTGGCGATGGCGGGTCGATCGTCGTCGTGGCGGTGGCGGTCGGCCGTCGCGCCGCGCAACGCCGACGCCCACGGCCGCCGCGCGCGCGTCGTCACCGCGATCGCGACGGCCCGACGCCGCAGCCACGGTACCGACGCGACGCCCGGCTCGCCGTCTTCTTCCCTTCATCGCCGACGCGAGCGAAGCTTTTTCGGTGCCATCCTTCGGATTTCAGGCTTGCTCCTGTCCTCCCCACGGACGGCGCCAACTGTTGTGGTTATAGACCAAACAGAGAGAGATGTGGTAGTGGAGAGTAGGAGAATGACCGTAATGGCCTGGGTCCTCCCCATGGCCTGTATTCCATATATATATACACATGGGGAGTGCTTTTACAATTATACCCTTACATCTGAGTATCCCCTTCAGGGGCACTTATGTCATTACACATGGCCTATTCTGGGCTTTATAACCTTCTACCAGGCCTGCTGGGTTTAGGTGGGGGCCACCCCTACAACAACCCCCGTATGTTACCAGGTTGGGTGGAAATCTTCCCTATATGTAGGTAATTCAGGGCCAGGTAACTGTCATTTCTTTATTTAGTGAATCATCCATGATGTAATTAGAAGGTCAAGGTGAATTAAAGTAAAGCTATGAGGATAATGGTTTGATATAATTAAGAACGGATAGTCATGATTTGTGATACCAAGCGATGGAGAACAAGATCTGTTGATAGCGTACTAGAACCTGTCTTAAAGAGAATACTAGAGAGAGTCACACAAGGGTTGTTAATCATACAATATTATTATGTGATAAGTGATTATTAGTCAGATTAATGTACTACAACTAAATCAGCCAAGACTCACAATTAATAATGAATAGTTAAAGAATCATATAAGCAGGACAAAACAAGCCGCCCAATGTTAAAAGATTACTAGTGGTTAACCTTAGATTTGAACATGCTTATACGCCACTCTATCCATAATTTAAGCATTTATTTCAATTCTTAACTAAGCATGAATTCTATAGTTGAGCGTTATACCAGCTACCAGCGTACAATACTAACTAGCCCAGCGCGTTTGAATTTAATTAATTTTGCAAGCAACACACAACTGGTAATCCATCCAATGCAACAATCGGATACTAGGCTACTGGCAATAGGTAAACATGAAAAGTAATGTGCAAAGGAATGGGTTACGGCCGCGAGGTACTTGCCTTGATCACGCTCGATGGACACGCTGCATGATGGATCCGAGATGCGCAACTGCCCAGCTGCTCCCTCAACAATTCTGTGTAAACCTACAGGGTGATATGGAAGACAGCCGATTAGATAGGATGAATTTAGTAAAGAAACGATAGGAAATAAATTGATTGGGAAGGAAATAGTCGTTCGGTCGAGCGAACAGCCGTTCGGCCACACGAAAACACGTTCGGCCACGCGAATGGCCGTTCGGCTGAGCGAAAAGCTGTTCGGCCGCGCGAACGCACGTTCAGCCACGGGAACGGCTGTTTAGCCGTGCCTCTGCACCCGGCCACTGGCCGTCGACGCCAACAAAGCCGTGGCCGCACGCGCGTATACTGTCACCGCCACCAGGCCGGGCGCCACCGTCGGCACGCGTGCAAGGCACACGGGTGAGAGGAGAGAGAGAGAGAAAGAGAGAGGTAGATGGAAACCTGGATCTAAAAAAGCTGCGCACGGAAAAGAATAGAGAGGTCCCCTCCTTTTAAGGCCGTATTTAGATTAGTGTTTATTTTTATTTATTATTATTATTTTCTTTGAGTGCTATAGGCGATCTAGCTTGGGACGAGAGGGAGGGTGGGCGAGGGGAGGGTAAGGAGGGGTAGCAGTGTGGGGTGTGCTGAGGTCGACAGAGGGGAGCCGTGGTGCAGAGGCGAAGGTGGGATTGCCGGGGATTTGGTGGGCGTGGCCGTGTGAGGTAGTGGGTTGAGCTTGGGAGGGGGCACTCATCTCTACACAGGTCAAAGTTGCCACCTGAATTCAACAAAGGACAATGCCCTGCTGATCTGAACTCCATGAGACGAGTCTCTGTCTCTGAAGAAGAAAAAAGCAACATTCATCTAAAAAATTCTTCCATCAGTAAAAAGAATAGAATATTTGGTCAAATAATGACACTCATGGTCCAGGTTGCTTTCCAGCCTTTGAACTGGCTCCTGCTTATCGTTGTTGATTATAGAAAAGTTAAAGTGTCATTATCAATTTGGTAGGGAGATTGAGGTGTAATGGATACATGGGAAAATACATGATTGCACACACATGTGGTCTAAAAAATACGGACATAATTCAAGGGCTACACATGCAGTTGAAGAGTTAATAGTGCCATTAGAGAGAAAAAAACTCAAAATTTTGCATAGAAAGGTGTATGCACCCTGGAAATCTGAACAGCAAAGAAAAAGAAGACGCCTCGTAAAATTGCACGGAGGGAGTAGAAAGCAATTTAGGTACGCTGCACACATATATAATTACATTTTCTTCTAAATTCAAGGTATAAGAGCATCTCTTATAGTGACTTATGAGCTAGCTCTAAGCATATTATTTCATATTTTAATAGAAGAGAGAAAAATTATCTCTTGATCAAGAGCTAGTCTCATACACACATTCCAAGATTATGTGAGAGTGTGATGTGGGACTATTTATGTTATGAGCTATGTGCTAAAAGTTAGTAATATTGGAGAAGTTGTTTTAGAGTTAGTAACTAGCTCATACTGTTGAGATGCTCTAATAGGACTCAGCTATAACTAGTAAGCCACGCACATGACAACATACTTTGCTTTTTTGACTCGGTGAAATGGACGATTTTCAGTGAACAAAGATGCCACTCGGTTGGGCTAAAATAAATTAGCTTATGACTAAAATTACACTATAGTTAGATAAAATTATACTATAGTTGATGATGACTTATTTGACGTAACTAAATTTTAAAAAATTTAAAAATAGAAAAAAAAATAGATTAGCACGTCACAAACAATATAAACAAATACGGAAAAAAGAACCGATAAAAAATATCAAAAAACTAAAAAAATAAAATTTAAAAATAGTAAAATATAAATCAGAAACTCAAGCTAAAATAAACGTACTAAAATCCAGCAGTACCGTGGCACCTTGCCTGCCCACAGGCCACGGTAGCGGATAGTAGCCGTAGTCTTGTTCCTGTGTCATTTCTTACCTTAAAGAGTGATTACTTGACCGTTAGTAACAAATTCAGAACGTTCTTACACGTGCATTTTGCAGCGTCTTGACTGTCCGTTCGCCTCTTTGACTGCTCTCACTCGCGTCAGCTTGGAGCAAACTGTACGCTCCGTGGTCCGTACCAGCAGAGCTGCAGATGAAAAGAAAAGTCGCGCGCACACGAGGAAAAAGCAAGCGGCAGCGAGGCGCAGGCGCAAAAAGCGGAAGCCACCACCGCGGCTCGAGGCCACGGCGAAAGGAGAGGGGGAAAAAAGCGCAGAAAATTCACCGCTCTCGCCGCGAGCTCAGCCCCCGCCCCGGCCGTCGAACCGTAACCCCCCTCCTCGGCGCCAGTAGCAGCAGCGGTAGATCGCCGCCGCCTCCTCGGCTCGGGCCGCCCCGGGGATGGCGCGGCTCGGGCGCGAGGCCTGTCGCCCCGGCCGAGGTCAGTCCCCCGATCTGAGCCCCATGCGCGTTGGATGTCGTGTTTGCTGCTTGGAGGTGTGGTGGACTCGAATGTTCGGGCTGTATCGTTGCGATTATTCTAGAAAAATTTTTGAGGTTTAGAAGGGGAGAAATGTCCGACTCTTGTCTGTGTGGTGAGGTGACGGCGGGCTTTGGGCTGAGGGAGGATGCGTGGTTGCGGTGGCGGTTGTTCTAGGATCTTGGTTGCCGCGCTCGTTTGTAGCTCAGCTGGGATCTCGACTGAAAATTTGGGTTTGGAGTCGTGGGAATGGTGGATTCCGGGCTTGGTTCGACTTGGCGAGTAGGTCTGGCGTTCTTCGTTGCCCTCGCTTTACTGGATGACTGGAGCCTGATATCAGAATGTAGAGCTTAAGCCTTGGAGTATCTCAAGCCGTCAGTCCGTGCCTTGGATAGCTCTTGGTTCTCTTGGATGGAAATCTGCCAAATTAAGGCTTTAAAGTCCAACGAGGTTTTCTACCAGAAATACATTACATTTTCTGGCCCTGTCATGTCAAATGGCACTGTTTCAGTAGATAGATCAGTTGCTAGAGAGAAGGAAGATTTCTTGGTTTAAGGAATGATTTCAGAGGAAATCGAGATAATAAGTAGTTGAGTGCCTTTAGTTCATGTTTCATTGTTTTGAGATTTACAAAAGTGTATTTGATCTGTAGCCTTATTTTGCACTGGTCTAGCTAACTTTGAGTAATGGTAAATGAATTTCTGATCTTGATTAATGAATTCGTGTCAAGGGATCCTCCTTTACCGGAATGGGTCATTCCTGAGCTTTTATTGCTGGAACGAAGACAATTCTAGCACTGCTGTCATGCTGTGTTTGCTTCATAAATATCCTATTTATGCACAGGAAATAACATTTTTGCCTCTTCCTCTACATCTATTGGGAGAGGGTCTTGGTATTTTTAGTTTGTGTTTAATGGCTTTATGCCTTTATCTTTAATTCGTTATCATCATGTGGAAGCGAGCCCTTTCTTTTTAGAACTAATTACTGTGAGTCCAACGTATTTAAGCCACCATATTATGATGCTTGGTAATGGAGTAATAAATATCAATATAGGTCACACGAAACATATACCATCATCATTTCTGCCGACTTAAGCAACAAAAAAAAACTTAGGAGAGTGCAGTAATACTAATATCAGACTCTAAGTCTGATTCTTTCTCGTAAAATAATGGTAGGCTCATTGAGATGGAAAGATTTACATGGCCTGCACATCTATCTTTAAATACACGTGGATTTTCTTAATCTTCTTCTCCATTTACACTATCTCTACCTATATTTGCATCTTTTGAGGACATGTATAAAGGCCTTTTGTCCCATTTGATTAACATTATGAGATATATTTAGTTTGTTATTCCCATTGTTATGAGGGTTCTTTGCATATTTACCACCTGGTTTGTGTATATATACTGGCCCATTGGCCTCATATGAATACAAGTGCTATTCATAACATGGCCAACTTATTACATGAGCACTTTTCTGCTGCCAGTGGAAATAATAGAATTGTTGGATAAAATCAGATGTGCTTTTTTTTTTGTGGAAAGGAGAATCCTATGTTCATGGTGGTGGCTCGTGTTTGGTTGCTTGGAAAAAGGTTTGTCTTCCGAAACCTAAAAAGACAAAACAAGATGTTGTTGTTGAAATTTCTTCACATATTCTTCAACAGATTTGATATCCCTTGGGTTAAATTTCTTTGGAAAAGATACTACGCTAGCTCAGTCCCAACTAGATCTGGTTCAAAAGGGTCATTTTAGTGGAGGGATGCCCTTAAACAACTAGGGCCTTGTTCGTATTAGTTTTTAAAAGCCGCTTTTCTACAGTACCTAACTTTTAAATGGAGTGCCTTTTCAAGATGGGGCATAGTAGTTAATTGTAGTACACGTTGTAGTGACTTCATTTATATCGGCCAAAATCGCACGTGAGTGTCTCTCTCTATAAGTTGTTACTATTTATAAATCGTTACTATTCATAAATCAAAATCAAAAGCCAATATGAACGGACCCTGGATCTTTTCAAGATAATTGCACGGCCTTCCATAGGTGATGGAAATTAAATTTTATTCTAGGATGACTTATCGCTAAACTCGGTTTTAGACCATGATTTTCCTTAGCTTCACTCTTTCACTAAGAGGTCCTCAATTTTAGTTGCAAATTTTCTAGCTTCAGAGGATATCTCCGCAAACTTCTATAGACCTCTTTCAAAAATAGCTACTCAACAGCTAGAAGAATTGGAAAATATTCTGGAACAAGTGCAATTGAATAACAATGCTGAGGATATCCTACCTGAGGACCGAGGATAGGGCACTCGCCCTTGAACGATCGGCCATGATGTTGTCAAGGCTCTGAGGCTTAGTTGAAGAAGAAGAAGGGAAGAGACTACGAATTTTGTTTTTTCTTTGCTTAATAATAATAGGTACAATGTTGTCCCTTTTATAGAAATGGCTAGACTTGACCCCTAAGAAACATATCTTTATATTAAACAAACTAATCCCTAATAATAATAAACTTATCTCTAATACATGAAAATAATCTAAAAGGAATCAAACCCAAATAATAAGGAAACTACCTAAATAAATAATACCGATACGGCACCCACGCGGCACTGTTCTTGCAACAGTACCATTCACAGTAGTGTTTACGTTGCTACAGTACCACGTGCGGTATTGTTCTTGTGTTGTGCGCCTGCTGGTCTTGTCCTTAACATTACATCCGTCGTGGCGAGACAGCTTGTCCTCGAGCTGTTAGGTGATTGCCATGGACTAATACCTTCGCGTTCCTATTCAACGAAAGGGCACAATGACGACGTCGCGCGGCGTGGAAGATGATGAGCGAAGCCTCGATACACAATAGCAAGGACAAAACTCTAGCGTTGGCTGACGTCGTAGAAGTAGCCAGTGGCAAGGGCAATCGATGCAGGGCAGCAACGACATCTTTCTTGCCCTAAGATGCAACGGCTGTGGGAGATATATGACGACGTCTCTGACCCCCACATGGCAACCGTTTTGCTCCACACTTGCGGAGACACGGTGTCAGCTGGCCATGTGGAGATGACCGTCACTGGGCAGTGACAACCTTCCTCCTTAGCAAAGGCATCAAAGGTAAAGCCTGAAGAGGAGTCGTCGTTGGTGAAGTGATTAGTGCCAATGTCGGCACCGGGGAAGGTGGTAGCAGCGCAGCCATTGCAATGGCACGCGACATCTCTTCCTGCTCATTCAGCTTGCTCACTAACTCCATAACCTTCTCTAAGGTGGCCATTATGTTGTCGAGTAATGACTTCTTTTCTCGCTGCTAGCCATCAATATGTCCAAGGGAGATAATTTCGCATCGGAAACCGTACTGAGTGGCTCTGATACCAAATGATGTGGTCGGTGTTGATTGGGTACGAGTCTGAGGATCGAGGGTAGGGCACTCGCCCTTGGACGGTTGGTCGGTTGGTCATGCCGTCGTCAAGGCTCTGAGGCTTAGTTGACGAAGGGGGAGGGAGTCTAGAAACTTTATTTTTTTCTTTGCTTAATGATAATAGGTACAATGCTATCCATTTTATAGGAATGGTTAGACTTGACCCATAAGAAACATATCGCTATATTAAGGAAATTAATCCCTAATAATAGAAAACTTATCTCTAATGAAAATAATCTAAAAGGAAACAAACCCAAATAATAAGGAAACTATCTAAATAGATAACATTGATATGCACCCACGCAGCACTGTTCGCGTGACAGTACCATTCACGGTACTGTTTACATTGCTACAGTACCGTGCACAGTACTATTCACGTGTTGTGTGCCTGCTAGTCTTGGTCCGTAACAGATTTGTGTGCTCTTTGCGATCAGAATTGTCAGGAAGATTGGTTTTATCTGTTTTTCACATGTAGCTTCAGTAAGGATTGTTGGGCTTTCATCAGCATTGTTTGGGTTACATCTTTGGGACTCATAAGTATGTGGCAGCAAGCAAAGTTATTAGAAGAGAGAAGAAGCTTCTTCAACGAATTAATCACTCTCGGATATTGGCATATTTGGCTGCAGAGAAATAAATGTATCTTTGATGGGGTGCCCCCAAATAAGTTTAGATGGAAGAGGTCCATTCTTATTGATATAGATTTGCTGAGAGTTAAGAGTTTCCAAGAAAGTTTAGAAATCTCTCATTGGCTGGGATAGTTTTATCCGTTCTCTTTTGTAGCTTTCTGTTCATTATATCCTATTTTTAATATATTTAGCAGTAGGGCTCTCCCCTACTGTTTTCCTTAAAAAAACATGTGGACCTGACCACCTTGAAAGGCAATTTCTCTGTAGCAATTGTGTATTGTTTGTAAGGAGCTTGTGGATCATGCACTGTTCACATTAATTTTGTAATTTCTGAGTGCACATTCATTAGTTGCACCTGTTCCTTGTCAATACACAACATATTCTTGTCTTAAAGAGGATGCTGACTGGATGATTGTACTGTTTCTTGGCAGGACTTTTGGAAGATGCCCCAAGGAAACTTTTCTTCAATTTATTGGTTGTTGTATTGACTCTGGAATTTATCACTGGGATCAATTTGATTGCCCAAACATCAGCTCTAAAAGTGGTTGCTCCTCTTATGTCTCCGTCACAAGGTTGGAGACCAGTTCAGTCCATGGTATCCCAAGCCAAAGTTGACGCAAGTATTTCAACACGGCAGCAAAGACAACAAAAGCTATATTCATCATCAGTTGCTCTATCATCTGTGCACCCTCCTATCTCAGCGCCGAGCTATAGCTCCATTCCTGGTGCTTCTGACCTCTCCTTTTATTCCTCAGACCTGTCAGATCCTTTGGTGCAGCATAACAGACGCTCAGCAGCAGATGTTCCTGCTCATGTAGATGCTGCCCCTCCTGATGCAGCTTCGAATACCAGTGCTGCTCCTTCTGGATTAGTGCAACCCCCAGTGTCTCCTCACAATGGTAAGTTTGATTGCTAGAGCCATGGAATCATTTAATTCCAAATGTTTTCATTATTTCAGGCATGACTTTTAACTCTTTTAAGTTACATAAATCCATTGCATAAAGGGGTAGGCATCTGGTTATTCAAGAAGACATGTAAAGTGGTGCTTGTGCAATTAATTCTCATTTGGCTTCCTCCTTATCTGGGGCAATAGCTTTTCATGACTGATCGTAAGCACCAGCTGCTAGCACGTAAATTATATAAGTTTGTGTCACGTGCCAACTTACTGTTCATATGCACTGTTCACACGCGTGTACTGTAGCAAATGCGTCCTTATCTGGGGCAATAGCTTTTCATGATTGATCGTAAGCACCAGCTGCTAGCACGTAAATTATATAAGTTTGTGTCACGTGCCAACTTACTGTTTATACGCACTGTTCAGTGTTCACACGCGTGTACTGTAGCAAATGGTGTGGTGGAGTCCGATTAGTTAGGATAGGATAGAAAATAGTTAGTTTCTTTATTAGATAGATTTACTTGCTTATTAGATAAGTCTACTACCTATTTATTAGAGATAGATTTTCTTAGATATAGAGATTATTTTTTGGAGATCAAGTCGAGCTATCCCTATAAAAGGTACAACATGTATCTATTATCATGAAGCAATAAATAATGAAGAAGTATTCCCAAGTCTCTGATTCTTGGCTCTGGTTTCTTTCTTAGACCGGCTACTCTAGATCCATTCCTCTTTCCTAATTGGTGCCCGCTTTCGTCTAGCGCCATTCTCCTAGCCTACCTTAATTTGTTTGGGGCAAAAGGTTTTGTTGTTGTTGTTTCGTCTAGCATCATTCTACCTCAACTCGTTGTCGTTCGACCTCCATTCGACGGATGTTTATTCCGTTATGAACTAAGGTTCATGACAGTTTGTTAGTTTGCAACTTCAAGCATTATGTTTCATTGCATCAATTTGGAGTGGTGATTGGTGAAAAAACTTTTTTTGATTCACAAAAACAGGACACTGTATTTGAGTAAAACATTCAGTTTTTGTTTAATAATCAACCAAGTGGTTTTAGCATAAAGTTGTTCTGTTTGCTCATTAAAAATTCATCAGAAATGTTAATTCTGTTGCACATATCCACACTCACTCATTGGAATGTACATAGACTATTCTAGGAAACAGAGACAGTAGACCTTAGATCTGTGGGGCACATTGAATACTTGGAGCATTCTGAAATGCTCAGTTGCTGTGGCATATCTGACTGTTTGAGTGCTGGTGTCTGACCTGAATCTGGCTGGTTGTTTAGTAAAACTTGTTACCTGTCTTGAAAGGTTTCCATACCAACTTGTGTACCAGTTCACAGTTTCACACTATAGGCTGGCAGCCAGCATAGGACCACTCAAGCACTCTTTGCCCTGTTCAGCTTATTTGACCCAACTGTACAAACCTGCTTTCTGCTCACATTAAGCTACAAGCTACAGAATGCAAATTCAGCAAACTGCAGTCCTTTTTTGTCTCTGTCGGGCAGAATAATTAAACAATGATGTGAAGAGTGTTCTGTGAATAACATTTTGATGCTTGAATTATGATTGATTGCCTATTCCTGTTTGTTTATAGAATATGGTTGATTCTATATTGTGGAAATACAGCTATTTTCTTCTTATATCTTACTGGAATGAATTGCACAGTATTGCTGTGCCGTCTGCCTTACATGAAATGCTTAAGCTACTACAGAATAGCCTATCCTTTTCTTTCTAGCTCCCTTAGTCAGCCTGGTGAGGTTTAACCTTACCACTTGCCACTTTTATCTGCCATTTGTATTTTTGTGCCCTATTTACTCCAAATCTTTAGGTGATGGATAACATTGACTTCAATCATAGATACTTTTGATTTGTTTGTAACATTTGCTCTAGATATGCTGTCAATCCCATTATAATTCACCTTGTGCTTTGCTAGGCTGTTGTGCTCCAAACATGGTACAAAGACGAGGGAGCCGGGATTGCCATTGTGTTTACCCAGTAAGAGTTGAGCTCTTCCTTCGCAATGTTTCCTTGACTTCAAATTGGAGCAACGAATTTCTTGAGGAACTTGCTTCTCAGCTCAACCTGTGGGTTACTCAGTTTGAGATTGTAAATTTTTATGTTGTTGGAGCTTCTGGGCTAAATATCACAATGAATATAGCTCCCCACACTGGAATTAGCTTCTCAAGCGATCAAGTTACTGTAATGAATCATTCACTTAGTCTGCATACAGTTCGGATCAATCCTGTACTGGTTGGGGACTACAGTCTTCTTAATTTAACGTGGTTCAGGCCATTTACTCCAGCTCCTGGTAATCCCTAGTCACCTTGATGTTGTTCTATTTGTTACGATGCTGACAATTCTTTTAGTGTCCAGGACTCCAGGTAGAGAAAACTGGAAGATCATTTCAGTTTTTTCCTTTAATTTTATTGTTTACTTTGTTTGAGAAATCGTATAATATTTGAAGCACATGATAATACTAGGTATGTACTATATAGTGTGAACTGTTTATTTGAGAAATCGAAGAATATTTGCAGCGCGTGATAATATGAGGTATGTGCATAGTGTGATCTGTGAACCACCAATGTGATGTTAAAATGTGAACCTTTTTGAATGATCTATCAAATAAGTATTCCATCTGTTTCCAAATGCTTGGTGATATGATATTTCCTACATATCATATAAATGACCTTTCTTTTGTATGTGTGTATCTTATTTACCATTACCCTTAAAAAAATAATTTCCTTTCCTAACATCGCTGTCTATCCACCATTTCAACTTTTCAGCTCCAGCATTCACGATATCACCTAAGGCCTCTCCATCTACAGCATCTACCTTACCAAGACCGAGTGAGGATACCGGCAATGACAGACACTTGAGCCTTATTACTGTCATTTGCATATGTATTGGTGCTCTAATTGGTGTCTTGGTGATTGTTTTATTTATTTGCTTCTGCACATTTCGGAAAGGAAAAAAGAAGGTGCCTCCTGTTGAAACACGTAAGTATCGAATTATCTATTCTCTGATGTACTCTTTGGAAAATATCTAATATGGATTTGTTTTGTTGTATGCTGTGATTAGATGATCTGCGAAAATTTGTAACTATGCTACATGCAAAAAGTTCCAAAACTTTGTTTTATTGTTTATATTCAACTTGTTGAATGTGCACATAGTATTCCCCTTACTGAGATTTGTATCCGAAACTTTTTTAAGCAGAGGTGATGAGTTATCATGGTTAAGAGATGTTGAAGATTTGAATCTTAAACAGTCCAAGCTTTTGTTTGGATGGTATACTGGCCTTTTAGTCCAAGCATTAGTACGATCGATGATAGGGGTATCTTGTATGTCTGGTTTTGCCTGCTCTCTGAATAGTAGATTGGCCATCATTCACTAATAAGTACAGCCTTCAATTAATGTTAGTAAAATACGTGGAATGTTCGCTGTTGGCGCAACATGATTTGGTTCATCCCAGCCCATCCTACTTTCTTTTTAATGGGAAGTGAACAGGTGCTCAGTTCTAATTATCTAGAGACAAGTCCTCACTCTTGTTAAAATATGCTTATATGTAAGACAATTGTTGACCAGATTAAACATTGTAAATTGTGTCAATATTATTTCATCAAATCACAGAAATTTGAATCACAGTATTGGAAGCATTGCAGAGAATTAGCCTAAGTGCCTAACCATACAGTATGGGGATGGTACTTTTTAGCTTGGAGTTCAGTCGAGCAATGCATTTGAACTAAGGTCTTCATGGCTTGTCATGTTAATAGAAATGCATCTTGTACACACATTTGCGGCCTGTGAAAGGTCATAAGGTATTTCTGGTTGTAGTCCTTTGAAGATGTTGCACCCCATAATTCGTTCAGTTTCTTAGTCAACTTAAAATGAGGATTGAGTTGTTCGGATTCTTTCCCAGTGTTTATTATGTATTCTTTCCCAGTGTTTATTATGTATGTTTTTAGAAACATCTTTATGTGCATTAACCTCATCAGTTCTTCTGTACAGCCAAGCAAACGACACCAGATGCAGTTTCTGCAGTGGAATCACTTCCTCACCCCACAAGTACAAGGTTCCTTGCATATGAAGAACTGAAAGAAGCAACAAACAACTTTGAGCCTTCAAGTGTGCTTGGAGAAGGTGGTTTTGGCCGTGTCTTTAAGGGTTTACTAAGTGATGGCACTGCTGTTGCTATAAAGAAGCTTACTAGTGGAGGGCACCAAGGAGATAAGGAGTTTCTAGTTGAAGTGGAGATGCTGAGCAGGTTGCACCACCGGAACCTTGTGAAACTCATTGGTTACTATAGCAGCCGTGAGTTGTCACAGAACCTTCTTTGTTACGAGCTTGTCCCCAATGGAAGTCTAGAAGCTTGGCTTCATGGTATGGCTAATTGTGCTAACTTCTTTTACTTTGTGAACAATTGCTGCATACTTCCCAATTTAGCTGCAACCGGAACTAGTCTTTCATTAGGTTAATTTTGATTAGCTGTAATTCTGTAATTTCCAGGCATCCAAAACATGACTGATGACTCTGACTGCGTCTTCCATTTTATCAGGCTCATTGGGTGCTAACTGCCCCTTGGATTGGGACACCAGAACGAGGATAGCACTTGATGCTGCCAGGGGATTAGCATACCTTCACGAGGATTCGCAGCCTTGCGTAATCCACAGGGATTTCAAAGCTTCTAATATATTGCTTGAGAATGATTTTCATGCTAAAGTGTCTGATTTTGGTTTGGCCAAACAGGCGCCAGAAGGTCACGCAAATTATCTCTCAACTCGTGTTATGGGAACTTTTGGGTAATCTGAACGTCCTACCTTGAGCTACACCCCAACTATTTCCAGTCTTCTTTTGCTTCATATATCTGACGTGTTTTGCAGGTACGTAGCACCGGAGTATGCAATGACCGGACACTTACTTGTAAAAAGTGATGTATATAGCTATGGAGTTGTTTTACTTGAACTACTCACTGGGAGGAGGCCTGTGGATATGTCGCAACCTTCTGGCCAGGAAAACCTAGTGACATGGGTTAGATTTCTTTCTATTCTATACTATACTTACTATCTTCTGCTGTTCTGCATTAATCGTTTACATCTGAATGTGAATGTTTTAGCATGATAACTATTGAGCAGCCAACCAATTGAGTTTGCTAGGCATGCACGCCCGTTAGGTGTTTCTTGATGTCATGAAGGCAGCCAACCGAAGGAACTTAGAGTAAAACTAGTTGGGTGAACACCAAACAAGCATAGATGTGCACTACAATGCGTTTTTGTGCACATTGTATGTGCCAACCTGCATCTATTTCTATTTGTGTCTAGGTGTATGTCCTTACACAAATGTGCCCCCCTGACCCTCTCTGCTAAAAGCCTAAGCACACTGTTGGTATGTTCCATGTCTAGCTTGTGTGATTAGGTTGTCGCCGGGTGTGGGCATTTAGATTTTAGAATATGAAATCTCAATTTATTCCTTGTCCACAAGGCTAAAAAGTGTTGGCATGTCTTTTAGCTGGCTTCTGTGACTAGGTTGTTGGGAGTAGGCACTTAGATTATTAAATCCAACGTATTGCATATGTACAGGATTTGGTTATCTATAACCGCGAAGTGTGTATGATATTACATGTGTAATCATGTTATTTTGCTCTACTGACTACAGGCACGGCCAATTCTTCGAGATAAAGATAGACTAGAAGAACTAGCTGACCCCAGGCTTGGTGGCCAGTATCCAAAAGATGATTTTGTGCGAGTGTGCACAATCGCGGCCGCCTGTGTTTCCCCGGAGGCAAACCAAAGGCCAACAATGGGTGAGGTGGTGCAGTCACTTAAGATGGTGCAACGTTCTGTGGAGTTCCAGGAATCTTTACCAACACCGCCTGCACGTCCTAATATCCGGCAGTCGTCAACAACCTATGAATCCGACGGCACTTCATCCATGTTCTCATCCGGGCCCTTCTCAGGTCTCAGCCCCTTCGAGACTGAAAACATTTCAAGAACGGCGATTTTCTCCGAAGATCTTCACGAAGGTCGATGACAATTAGGGGCGGTTGCTGAGCTGTTTTCGCTGGAGCCTCTAACCACCCATTTAAAGGCTGGTGGTGCAAGTGGCCTGGCCGGCCACTGGGAAGTAATACATGTAAATTCCATTTTTATCCACCACCTGCAATTCTGCAAGAGACTAGATTGTCACAAGAACATTCAATGGCGTTGTATGAAAAATGATTTTGTTCGAAATTTTTTGTCCCTAGCTACTAGCCCATGAAGGCAAGAGTTTCGGTGTACGTTGCTGGGCATGTTTGTAAGGTTTTTCAGTGGCATGTCATTTTAGGTAAAGCTTTTTCCTCCGCCAATACAGATTGACTCTGCAGTGGCTGCACTGCATGAAGTGGTAGCTAATTGCAGTGGAATTCCATTTGGTGTAGGGAGTCTATGAAAAGGGAGTGTCTAGACGTCACATGCATGTTTTCTTCCTAATTATCATTTTAATTTGTAATCTTTGGATTAGATATCAAAAGCTCCTTGTTTTTGAAGGAGGGAGATTTTTTTCAAAGGAGAAGGGGTAAAATTCATGGCCATTGAATCTTTAATCCAATGATCATAAATCTAGATGATAGTTAAAAAGAAAACATTTGAATGATGTTTAATAAAACCCCTATGAAAAATAAATCATCCCCTACCCACCGGCGTCTGGCTTTCCTACCCAACTTTGATGTGATCGTGATCCGCAACATGGTATTTATAGTACCTTACTTTAACGAATCATTTCAATTTCGTTCTACATGCAATTATAAATCGAGTAGTGCTTATATGCTTTTCTTGTTAATAAGAGGAGCATTAATTATAAAGCACATAAAGAGAAAAGTGATATTTATTTATCATTTATCATGTTTTTAAAAATTATACAAATCATTATTAAGGAAACCATGGAAGCACTGTATAAATCAATCTGTAGAATAACGATTTTTCGAGGTATGTTTCTATGATCCGATGCTACTAACAAGAAAACATTCTAACTTGGATCCCGAGCGTGGCAATCTTAGGCTGAAAGACCTGCCCTTTCGCGTTTCAAGCTATCCAGGGGTCGCTAAATTTTGGCTGTGTTCATGTGTTGTTTGGATTTGGCGTATGTTCGTTTTAATGCGATAATTTTGGCAAGATTAAATTACCATTAGCATTCCCAAACCACGAATTTGCTAAACCATGAATGCATGATCAGCTTCATAACCAGATTTGGGCGCTCAATGACGGGTAAATTTGGGCGTAAACGTTTCCCTGAACAAGCGGCCGATCCTCCAGAACGCCCATGGCAGAAGGAAGGCCGAGGCCATCATCAGCCATGCATGCCTTCGCTCCCGCCAAACACTCCCAGTCCAATGCGCGCGTCTCCAGCCTCCCTCCTCCCTCTTCCCTTCCACTGATCGCCATGTCCTAATCACCAACCTCTCTCCTCCCCTCTGCATTGGACTCTCTCTCTCTCCTCTCCGTGCGCACGTCTGCAAATGGCTGACACAGCTCGCCGCTCATTGCTTGTGCTTCTCCTCGTGGCCGGCGTCGCGGTCACCGCGAAGGCAAAAGAGTACGTCCCCGCGGACTCGATCCTGCTCAACTGCGGGTCGACGGCGGACAGCCTGGACGCCGACGGCCGCAAGTGGCTGGCGGACATCAACAACAACAAGTGGCTGGGCGACTCCGCCAGCAAGTCGTCGATCATGGCGGCGGCCGACGATCTGGACTCGTCGCTGCCTTCGACGATCCCGTACATGACGGCGCGGGTGTTCACCCTGGAGGCGGCGTACAACTTCTCGGTGAGCCCCCGGGACCGGCACTTTCTGCGCCTCCACTTCTACCCGTCCTCCTACAACGGGATCTCCCCCGAAGACTTCCACTTCTCCGTGTCCACCTCCACCGGCGTCACGCTCCTCCGCAACTTCAGCGTCTACCTCACCAGCAAGGCGCTCACCCAGGCGTACATCGTCCGGGAGTTCTCGCTCCCGCCGACGCCGGCCGGGTTCATCACGGTCACCTTCACGCCCACGCCGATGAGCAACGTCACCTACGCCTACATCAACGGCATCGAGGTCGTCTCCACGCCCGACATCTTCAACGAGCCCGCCACGATGGTCGGCTTCGCCGACCAGACCGTCGAGATCGCCGGCTCCACCTTCCAGACCATGTACCGGCTCAACGTCGGCGGGCCGTACATCCCGCCGTCCAACGACTCCGGGCTCACCCGCCCGTGGTTCGACGACACGCCGTACGTGCTCGGCCCGTTGCAAGGGGTCTCCTACACGGCCGGCCCGCGGTTCCACATCAAGTACGCGAGCGACATCGCCGAGCACGCCGCGCCGGCCGAGGTCTACCTCAGCACCCGGTCCATGGGCTCCGACCCGCGCGTGAACCAGAACTACAACCTCACGTGGACCATGGAGGTGGACGGCAACTTCACCTACGTCGTCCGGCTCCACTTCTGCGAGCTGCTGCTCAATCGGCCGAACCAGCGCGCCTTCGACATCTACGTCAACAACAAGACGGCGCAGTCGGACGCCGACGTGATCGAGATGACGTCGGAGCGGGGCGTGCCGGTGTACAAGGACTACGTGGTGGACATTACCGACGAGCCCGGGGACGAGGTCATGTGGGTGGCCCTGCACCCGTCGGTGGCTCTCAGGCCGCAGTTCTACGACGCCATCCTCAACGCCCTCGAGGTCTTCAAGCTCAACGACAGCTCCGGCAACCTGGCCGCCCCGGACCCCGAGCCGTCCAAGTTGCTAGAGGAGGCGGAGCTGGGGGCGGGCGACCCGGAGGAGCTCAAGTCCGACGAGCCGATCAACATGGCGACGGTGATGGGCGGCACGGCGGGCGGCGCCGCGGCGGTCGGGATCGTCGCAGCCATCTGCGTGGTGGTGTACCACAACAAGAAGAACAAGGAGCCCAGCGGCGGTGAGTCGCACACCTCCGGGTGGCTGCCGCTGTACCACTCTAACACCAGCGGCAAGTCGTCCGGCCACCTCGCGGCGAACCTGGCGGGCATGTGCCGGCACTTCTCGTTCGCGGAGATCAAGGCGGCGACCAAGAACTTCCACGACTCGCTGGTGATCGGCGTGGGCGGGTTCGGGAAGGTGTACCGCGGCGTCGTGGACGGCGACACCAAAGTGGCCATCAAGCGGTCGAACCCGTCGTCGGAGCAGGGCGTGCACGAGTTCCAGACGGAGATCGAGATGCTGTCCAAGCTGCGGCACCGGCACCTCGTCTCCCTCATCGGCTTCTGCGAGGAGGCCGGCGAGATGATCCTCGTGTACGACTACATGGAGCACGGCACGCTGCGGGAGCACCTGTACAACAGGGGCGGCAACCCGCCGCTGTCGTGGCGGCACCGCCTCGAGATCTGCATCGGCGCCGCGCGGGGCCTGCACTACCTCCACACCGGCGCCAAGTACACCATCATCCACCGCGACGTCAAGACCACGAACATCCTCGTCGACGAGAGCTGGGTCGCCAAGGTCTCCGACTTTGGCCTCTCCAAGTCCGGCCCGACGACGGTGAACCAGACGCACGTCAGCACCATGGTCAAGGGCAGCTTCGGCTACCTCGACCCGGAGTACTTCCGGCGGCAGCAGCTCACTGACAAGTCCGACGTCTACTCCTTCGGCGTCGTGCTCTTCGAGGTGCTCCTCGCGCGGCCGGCGCTCAACCCGGCGCTGCCGCGGGACCAGGTCAGCCTCGCCGACTACGTGCTCAGCTGCCAGAGGAAGGGCACCCTGCCGGACGTCATCGACCCGACGATCAAGGACCAGATCGCACCGGAGTGCCTCAAGAAATTCGCCGAGACGGCCGAGAAATGCCTCGCCGACCACGGCACGGACCGGCCGTCCATGGGCGACGTGTTGTGGAACCTCGAGTTCGCGCTGCAGCTGCAGGACACGTTCGAGGGCGGCAGCGGGCGCCGGCCCGAGGGCGACGACGCCGCCGCCGGCGGACGCCTGGTGCTCGAGCCGAGCAACAGCATCGGGAGCACCGCCAGCGTCACGACGATGGGGACGTCGTCCACTTCCAGGGCGCACGAGACGTGCGTCATTGTGGAGGAGACCGACGACGAGGTAGCCAACAGCGTGGCGTTCTCGCAGCTCGTGCAACCGACCGGCCGGTGACACCCACCTCGCTCCGACGAGCTAGCTCTTATTTCCAAGAAGACGTACAAATGAGCTTTGCATTTGTGTAGTATCTAGCACAATGAAATCTAAAATTTTTTCCTTTTACCCGGTGCATGTAAACGGTAAGGACTTGAAAACTAGAGGTAGCCATTAGTATTTTTAATTGGATATTGATAAATATCATCCGGATGTTTTCTTTCTAACTATTATCCAAATTTATGACCATTAGATTAGAGATCCAATGGCCATAAATTCTCCTCCACCCCCTCCAAAAAAAAATCTCCCCCTCCTCCAAAAAAAATCTCCTCCCTCTAAAAAAAGAGACCGTTGGATCTCTAATCCAACGGTCTTAGATTTGGATGATTGTTAGGAAGAAAATATCCGAGTGATGCCTAGACACATAGTGTTTATGTCAAAATGACCAATAAACTTAGATCCTTTAAACCGTGAGAAGGTAGGTAAAGTTTTACAGAAGGGTTTTGATAAACATCAATTTCTTCCTCGAAATCTATTAATTTTTAACCATTGGATGTGCATCGGGATTTGTGCTCTAGCTATGACAATGGTGTCCTTCCCCGTGAGCTTTGGGCAGTAGCTTTGATCATGGCCAAACATCGAAGGCGACAAATGGTAGGGTGTGACTATGGTAGCAGTAGCACCAATGACCGAGGGAGGTCCATGGTGCCAAAGAAGACGGCGCTCAATGCCGTCCATCGGGTAGGCGGTGTATGTCAGGGGAAGTTGGTGGCTGCGTCTTTATCAAATAAAACTATCGTCGAAAAGTTCCATTACCAAATGCATGCCACTATAGAATGCTTGCAGTAAAACTTTGCAAAATGTGTAGAAAAGCTGTGGATGGGTCCCATGAAAAACATATGAAAGGATTGGAATCAAAGGTACTTATATGATTATGTTCTTTTTGATGATTATGTTCTTTTGTCTTTTGACTTCTTCGAAAGTTGAAATACATAGAACGGTTTTTAAAAGTGAATTCTCTAAATGGCTTTCTGATCCTAAGACTGTATGTACCATTTGTGTCGTCGTCTCCATGTTCCACTACCGTATCGAAAAACACAAACAAAATCTATCAACTATAGCAAAAAAACCATCAACCACAATTAAAAAAACAGGGATTAAGACTATAATTTGCATGCCTAATATATTACATACCATACATACCATTGAAATCTAAAAGTGTGTGTCTATATATATATATATATATATATATATATATATATATATATATATATATATATATATATATATATATATATATATATATATATATATATATATATATATATATATATATATATATATATATATATATATATATATACCATATATATATATATATATATATATATATATATATATATATATATATATATATATATATATATCCCACGCCGAGCAACAAATCATTTCAAAAGAACAGCGGGAGCAGGTGATTTTCTTGTTTACTTGTTGGCATTAGAGCAACTCCATCCCATTAGTCATTTCTCCCTCTCTATTTCCTAGGATAAAGAGGCTAGTTATTATTTGCAGCTCTCTATTTGAGTTAGCATTCCAATGGCCTAGCTATTCTCCCTCTTTAAATTGTTTAAACATCTGGGTGGGCTACTTTAATATGGTTTAAATTTGCGAGCTGAATTCTTTTGGGCCTTCCTTTGTTTGAATCAGGCCAATTGTTTTCGGTGGCCCAGCCGCTACCCAGCTGTTTTACGTGATCTTCACCGCCGGTAGGGTAGCGAACGCACGCGACGAACGACGATCGGAGACCAGCGGCGGACCTCCCTGCGAAAGATTCATGCCTCGGTCGTGCGATCGTCCGTCCTAGCTCGTATGTGCGCATTGCTTTTTCATTTCCTAGTGTTAGAAGTAATCTTGTTTTCTGTTTTCTTGCCGTATTCGAGTATGAGTCCGAGTATACGAATACGTATACGAGTTGTATTCGAGTCCGTGCTGCGTCGTTTCCATTTCGCGTGAGAGTATGAGTCCGTATCCTGTTTGTGCCGAGTTGTATCAGTGTCGGTTTTCATGTGTCCGTATCGGATGTTGAGTTGGGTGGTGTACGCCTTTAGAGCATCTCCAGCAGGAGCCCTCAAATCAGAGCCCCTACTTTTGATTTGAGGGCTCCCCCTATTTTTGAGGGCTCAAATTTTTTGCATCCACTCCAACAGCAGCCCTCAAATCAGGGCTCTCAAATCTATCCCAACAGACAATGACACATAGGACCCACCCGTCATCCCCTCCTCGCGGGGACAAGAAGAGTCGTGTCGGGCGGGGGAACATCGGCGAGCGGAGAGGAGCCGCTGGACGTCGCCGGAGGGGAGGAGCTGCGCCGGATCTAACCGGAGGGGGGAGCCGCGCCAGATCTCCCCGCGAGGAGAGGAAGCGTCGGGCCAGGATCTCGCGCAGGGAGGGGTCGGCCACGCCGGGAGCCGGGGAGGAGCCGCGCCGGGACGTCCCGCGAGGAGTCGCCGCGCCGCCGCGTCGCGCGGGGAGAAAAGAAGTCGCGCGGCGAGAAGGAAGTCGCGCGGAGGCGCTGCGCGGCGGGCTGCGGCGTCGCTGCGGGCGGGTGCGGACGGGCGGGAGGGGAATGGCGCGGGCGGGAGGAATGGGCGGGCGCACGGGCGGGAAAGACGCGGCGCGGGAAAGAGGCGCGAGGAGGGGAACAGGCGCGCGCGAGGGAGGGGAAAGACGCGGCGGGAAAGACGCGCACGAGGAGGAAACAGGCGGTGCGAGGGGAGAAAGAGGCGTGGCGGATTTTTGGGGCTTGGCCTAGAGCCCCGGGAATGAGGGCGAGGGGATTTATGGGGCCCCTCAAATTTGAGGGCTCTAGTAGGGACCCTACTGGAGCTCTATTTTTGTCTCAAACCCCCTAAATTTGGTTTTGGGGGCTCAAGTAGGGGCCCTGCTGGAGATGCTCTTAAAAGGACATGCAGTCGTAAGAAAGATGTGAAGCACATGAAGGAATAGAGAAGGAGAGAAAGAAAGATTGAGTGCAGGAAGCCAACGTGAGAGAGAAGAAGAGAATAAAGAAGAGAGGGAGTGTGCTTCGGGAAAACAATTTGTTCGCGTGAGTGTGTTTTGTTGTCCCTCGCATACGAAAGCAAGGCGCTGTGTACTACTGAACGGAAAACAAGCGGAAGTCTGCGTGTTCACGTATAAGGTCGAGCGAGGTGTTCGGCTCCGTCGAGGCTTAGTAAAATTTCTACTCGAGTTCGGTTACTAGATGGAAGAGATGAGCAACACATCTCTACTTGAGTCATCGTCCTCGGCGGGATGATGATGACTATGAAGATATAATTTTGGCCTTGCATATTGCACACAATGATTATGAGTCGATGAACTTGGCCTGCACATGTGGATCGGTGGTTGGTCGTCGGTATGTTGAGCATAGAAGAAGCGGTCATCCGAGGTTGTATGAAGACTACTTTTCGAAACCCCTACGTGCGGGAAACATTTTTTCATCGAAGGTGCGCATACACTATTTAAGTACATAGTCAATTATATTTATGATGATTATACTAGGTTTGAAGTAGTAGCATAGAAAATATTTAAGAATATATATTAATGGTAAAATTTCAGATTTTATATTAGTGGACAATTTCAGATTATATATTTAAGAATATTTTTGCCATGCAGGTTTAGAATCGTCGCCCACTATTTGTTCGTATTGTGCAAGTGTGGAACAACATGATACATATTTTGTTCGAGAAAGGGACAATGCGGGCGTCTTGGTGTCACCTTTGCGAAGGTTACATTGCTTTTAGAATGTTATGTTATGGGTATCTCGGATTGTATTGATGACCTAGTCGAATTGGCGAAAGTACAACTATTGAGACTTTGAAAAGGTTTGTGAAAGCAATTGTCCATATTTTTGGTCAGTACCTTAGGTCGCGAATGAGCAGATATTGCTAGACTACTTGGATCAATGCGGATAGAGGTTTCCAGAATGATTGGATCTATAGATTGCATGCACTGGAAATGGAAAAATTGTCCATCGGCGTGGGCAGGACAATTTACTGGGCACGTGCATAAGCCCACTATTATTTTGGAAGCAGTTGCATCCCAAGATTTGTGGTTTTGGCATGCATTTTTTGGATTGCCTGGATCACACAACGATATCAATGTTCTGCACCGTTCTCATTTGTTTGCAAAGCTAGCTGATGGGGAAGCTCCGGAGGTTCATTACACCATCAATGGACACCAGTACAACATGGGTTATTATCTTGCTTATGGTATATATCCAAATTGGGCGACTTTTGTTAAAACCATCCCAGCACCACAGGGTCACAAGAGGAAGAATTTCGCCAAGGCACAAGAATCTTGTAGGAAGGATGTGGAACGAGCATTTGGAGTTTTGCAAGCACGTTTCGCCATTGTTCGTGGACCTGCCCGTTTTTGGGACCAAGATGTGCTTGGAGACATCATGACAGCGTGTATTATCATGCATAATATGATAATAGCAGATGAGCGAGATGCAGAATCTGACCTGCACTTTGATCACATGGGAGAGTTGGTGTCCATTCTTGTATAGTGCCTTTGCATGATCTATCTGAAAATATCAACCAACATAAAGGATTATTGGAGAACCAGAAAGCAACCAAATTGATGGGAGGACAAAACAATACCTTATCTTGCTCCGATAATCCACTTTGCTTCCTGCGCACTACCTGAGCATAAACCCCACAGAAACGGCTAACATTCGCATTGATAATTGACCGGTTCATAAGAGATGTCTCAAGCGGTCCGATTCAAAATCCTTGTGCTCATGGAAGGCGGCATGCATTCTTTGCCAATACCTTGACATCGATTGGTTATTGCTTTCAATCGGATCAAGACCACATTTAGCCATGCAATCGATCGCTTCTCATCTTCGTCGCGATAAAATTCTTAGTCCTCTTCTTGCTGCTTTTGGTATGTTGAGAATATTCATCATTGCCTCTGGTAGGCTGAGAACCTTGTGCAACTGCACATGTTTGTTTCTCAGGGGGGCATATAAATGGATCATCCCAAATTTCTTATTGCCATCAAGATTATCGCCTCGGGATGTGCATATAACCTTCCATGGCAAAAACCTGTAATCAATCAAACATTGTAGCTGTTAAAATGTATGAACAAACTTGTAAGTTTATGATACACAGTTAAAATGTATGAACAAACTTGGCAGCGTTTGGGCGCTGTTGTCCCAGATGCTCCACCTTTCTACGCCTTCAGGGTAAAATACTGTGGTATTATATTCGCCCAGGACGAGAATCGGAAGGAACATTTTGTTTTTATATCGTGATTTGTGAATGCTAAGCGGATAAGCTAAATCAATGTTGTACCTAATCATGGGTGTTGTATTATATATCCTGCATCACCGCTTGATCCTAACAAAAATATTATTCATTACCCCAGCATTGCTGCCATGAAGTAGTAACATGTGTACATTTTTCGAAGATCATTAGCAAAACGAAATAAAAGTCTCTGCGAAGAGGAAAACAACTAAATAATGGCGAGAAAAGAATCAATCGGCATATGCCCGTGTTTGACATTCTTCTTGGTGTCCCATTTTGTGTTGTGAATTCAGGTGTCACAACGAGATCGGGCGACACATTCCACCCCGTTCAAGAGCTGCGTGATCGATGGGAATGTGGCGGTGTCATGTGCTCCTACAACTAGTCGGTGGAAAGCCCACCTGCGGACAAGGACCTCTTGGCGAGTCATCCGAGGAGACTGGAAGCTTAACGGGTCTCTCCCTACTTCCTCTTTCCTAGCTTTTGCAGCCATGCATGATGCATCTCGTCCTTCAAAGAAGAACAGCTGTACCATGTCTTTAAGCTTACTTAACTCACCTCCCCAGCCTGTAAAGCCTCTGAATGTGCTAGGGAATCATGGGCCAAGAATGTGCTAGGGAATCATGGGCCAAGTAGGACTTGTAAATGCTAGTACTAGTTTCAGAGTTGCTGCTCTAATTAGTTCACAGTTTATGTTCTAATTAGTTTCAGAGATGCTGTTCTACACTATTTGACGATTACATGAATGCCAACTGCAAAAGAATGTGAAATCATGACAAGGATGTGAGAAGTAAACAAAAGGCAGTGCCATAATTCATCAGACAACTCTACCGCTAGCAAGTTGACAGAACAAAGAACAATTCCCTCCTTATAATCATTCATAGACAACAACCAATAATCCTTTCAAGACCTACATGTGGATAAGTGTAGTTCTATGACCATTTTAACATAATGCTCACAAACAACTATGGCCGTATACTACAAATTGAATATGAATTAGCTATTGACAAGGAAGCTCATAGCAGTGCAAAAGGAGATGAGGCCACCAAAATAAACATACACAAGGAAAGAACTTATATTCTTCAAAAAGATTTGATATCATACAGTTGAAAATTGATACCAGTGGGGAGAGGTGGGAAGAGGTGAGGGCGGCGGGAGAGGCGCGGACCGGTGGGAGGCGGCGGCGGAATAGTGGGAGGCGGCGGAAGAGGGCCGGCGAGGCGGTGGTGGCGCGGCGGAGGGCCGGCGAGTGGCGGTGGCGCGCGTCGAACCGATGGGAGGGCCGGCGGGGGCGGTGGCGCGCGGACCGACCGAGGCGGCGGCGAGGCGGCTCGCCGGCGAGCGGCGATGGCGGGCGGCGGACGATCGGAGGCGGCGCGGCGCAGCGTCTGCGTCGCGGGAGGGAGGGAAGTCACGGGAGGTGGGAGGACGCGCGCGCGAGGCGAAGGAAGCGCGGGAGGGGACGAGAGCGCCGCGCGGGAAGGAGATTCGAGGGCGCGGGAGGGAAGCCGCGCGGGAAGGAGGTTCGTCCGCGAAATCGCGATGGCGAGCGAGTGCCCGCTCGCCTTCGATAGCCAGCCTCCGGAAGGAAAAAGCCATGGGTAAATTTGAAGAGGGGGATAAAAGATGGGTTGGAGTCCATTTTTTGGGTCATACTAGCTAAATATACAATGAAGAGCAGGATAAAGAACCGGATGGAGATGCTCTTACAATCCCAAGAGGCCAAATACTAGTTGTCATGGTTGCAGTCGAGTCTCGAGACTGAGGTCCACACCGGCAACGGACAGTCGAGGCCGATGCTTGGAAAAAGGCCTCCGAGTCCGATTCCCGAACCCATGTACCGACCGGTTGTTACAACCACGTCATATTGACTACATTGTGTCGACCGGTTATTACAACCACGTTGTGTCAACCATTGCTTTAACCACAACACCTCATTACGACCACAAGTACCGTGGCACCATGTCTTATACAGCCACGTTTCAATCAGTTGCGACGTTGTGCCTCATACAACATTCTCGACCGATTGCAAGGCGTGTGGCTAATTTATGGAAACCTATACCCAGAGATGGAAAGAAAAGATTGATTTGGGATGCATTGTCTTCACAATGGCAAGATTATCGCACCGTGTCCCCCATCTGATGGAAGTAATTCTTAACAAATCTCTTGATATGGAAAGGAAAGTTCTAGAAGGTAACTAATCCGTAGTCATTTAGGAATCTTATCTCAATTTAAACGGTATGGTCGGCACCACGTGGGAGCCGTGTATGAGGCCTATAGCCCTTGCCCATGCCTATAAAAGGGGGAGCATATCCGCTCACCAGAAGGGACGGGGGGAGATACCCCATATACACATGGGAGGGACAGTCCCTGAACAGAGGAGACACCCCTTGGCACCGGAGGCAGATGGAGGGCAGCAATAGCGGGATGGTTGCCTACGCCTATGGTTGCTGCTGGTGATGCCGTCGTGGAAGCGCTCGGGAGCTCATCGTTGGGCAACCTTTGGTCACAACGACAGGCTGAAAAGATCATGTCATCTCATCGAGTTTGAGGCATGAAGTATTCCCACTCTTGGATGCAGCGCGCACCCTGACCAAGCCGTGCGACTGTGATGATCCACTACGTACCAGGTTTGTCTCGCTCGTACCACTGATCTGATGTTAGCAGGGTGAGGTGGATGGCGCTATGCGCAAGTCCCTCTTATCGCCCAAGACAAGATTTCCATGTGCGATTTCCCTCTGCATTGAAGTTGTCCTAGTCACAGGTTGAGCTTGGTCACCTACGACCGCCTGCGATGCTTGGGCGTTTTCGACTGCCTTCAATGCCCAGACATTTTCAACTGCCTCCGATATTCAAGACTTCTTCGACCACCCGCCAGGCCCAATCGCCATTGACTGCCCATAGCACTAGGACACCATCAATAACCTGCTAGGCCAGTCGTCTACGATCGCTTTCAACACCTGGGCCATAGACCACCCACGGTACTCGGGTGTCATTAGTATTCGGACGTCCCCGATCATTCGCTGCACTTAGGGGCCATCAACCGCCCATAGCACCCGGTAGCCATCAACCGCCCACAGCACCCGGTCACCATCGACTGCTTGTTGTAATCAGGCGTTATCGTCCTCCTCAGGCACCATGAACCACTCACTATACTCGGTCGCTCACGATCGTCGGTGATACTCGGTCATTTAGGACCGAACGATGTACCGAGATGCCTCCCGATCAGTTGTCGAAATTGAGTGCCTCCGACCGTTGTTCAAACTCAGACGACTCCAATCGCTCATCGAAGTCGGATATCTCCGACCGCTGCTCAAATATGAGCGCCTTCGACTGCTTGTTGACGACGTCTTGAAGATGGACGTCCCCGACCGCTCGTCGAAGTCGAGTGCCTCCAATCACTTGTCGAAGTCGAGTGCCTCCGACCACTTGTCAAAGTAAATTCCTTCGATTGCTCCTCAAAGATGAACACCCCGATCGCTCCTTGAAGATGACACTCCGATCGCTTGCCGAGTCGAGCGCCTTCGACCGTTGCCTATAGACGGACATCTACGATCACTTCGTGTAGACAAATGCCTTCGGTCACTTGTTGAAGTCAAACGCATTCCAGAGACGAGTGTGTTTGACCACTAGTCATAATCAAGAGCCTTCGACTGCTTTTCGAAGATAGACACCTTGACCCCTGCGAAGTCGAGTGCCTTTGACTACTCATCGTACTCGAGCAACATCGACTACCTTGGTAGCTCAAGTGCTGCCGACTGCCCGTTGTACTTGTACTTCTTCGACTGAAGATCTTCGATCATGGTGCTTCAGTAATCCAACGAGTACTCCCCTACGACCATGGCAATACCGTGATGTTTGACCATGATGCTGTAGGTACTTTTATGACCACAGTGATACATTGATGGTCGACCTGTCTTATGACCACGATCGATGGTCGATAGCTCTAGTACTCCAACGAGTACTCTCCTCGACCAGTGTGCTACAGCTCTTTTACGAGTACTCCTTACGACCAGATCGGTGGTCGATAGCTCCAATGCTCCAATGAGTACCCCCATCGACCATGGTGCTACAATGCTCTTCAATCGTGGTGCTATAGGACATTCTTGACCGGTGTGCTACAGTACTCTCCAAGTACAATCTTCGACCAGTGTGCTATAGGGCCTATGAGCATGACTTCGAGCATGGGTGCTACAGTGATTGCTACCGTGTGGTACAGTACTCATGTGAGTAAGACTACGGGCACGATGCTATAGTCTCTCTTCGGCCGAGGTTGCTACAGTGTTCTATGACTACGACTTCGACCACAGTGGGTCTTGACCACGGACATTCTTCCGATGGGTTTTGACCACGCTAGCTTTTGACCATAGACATTTTTTCGATGGGTTTCAACCACAGTGTGTTTCGACCACGGACATTCTTCCAATGGGTTTCGACCATGAACTACTTCTAATGGGTTTCGACCATAATGGGTTTTGACCACAAACATTTTTTTGATGGGTTTCGACCACAGTGTGTTCTGACCACGGACATTGTTGCTGATGGGTTTCGACCTCAGTGGGTTTCGACCACAGACATCTTTCGATGGGTTTTGACTACAGTGGGTTTCGACCATGGACATCTTTCGATGGGTTTTGACTGTGCTGGCTTTTGACCACAAACTACTTTTGATGGATTTCGACCACAGTGGGTTTCGACCATGGAGATTCTTCTGATGGGTTTTGATCATGCTGGCTTTCGACTATAGACTACTTCCGATGGGTTTCGACAATAGTGAGTTTTGACCACGAACATTTTTCTGATGGGGTTTCGACCACAGTGTGTTTCGACCATGGACATTTTTCTGATGGGTTTCGACCACACTGGCTTTCGACCATGGACTACTCCCGATGGGTTTCGACCACAGTGGGTTTCAACCAAGGACAACATCCGACGGGTTTCAATCATGTTAGCTTTCGACCAGGGAGGGCTTCTGTTGGATTTTGACCACGAAGGCTTTCGACCACCGGCTATTTCTAATAGCTGGATGGTTTCTGCTTTTGGCTACTGTAATGCCCAATGGCCTTCGACTACCGGCTATTTTCGATTACTGATGGCTTTCAGCTTTTGACCACTACTTCTAGGTGCCGATGGTTCCCGGCTTTCAACTATCAGCCACTCCCAAGTGCCGATGGTTTTTTGGCTTTCGAGGAGTCTTCCCCAGCTACCGCTTTCGACCACGTGGATACTGACCAAGGTGTTTTGCTCTGTTAAAACCCCACCGTCCGAATTAAGTACGTCCACTACACTAATTCTGCTACTGTATCATCAGAACAGTCATGCTCAACGTGAATCATGCGCACCTTTAACCACCTTAATTTTATGTGTCATTTGATACCGACGAGGACAAGTGGTAGAGGCGGGCGTGGCCAATGCAAGGGGCCACGCTATCAACGGCCCCATAGACTGACGAGGCTATGAATAATGCCAATGCCCACACCTTCATTAACCATTCATCACATGCATAGAGAACATAAAGCGAAGACTAAAGACGATGACCAATGCGTAGCTTAATTAGAGGTATTCTGCAGGTCTACCCTACAGATGTAATTAACCGGGAGCCTTCTGAGGCCCTAAGAACCAAGACACCACATTGTCTATGTCAGATATGTTACACAAAGCAGGCTACGAAGCACATATATATAAAGGGAACTTGTAATTTTGTTTTTCTCAAATAAATAAATAAATACATGTTTTCCTGTCACATCCCAAAAATTTGCTTTTTGGAAAATTCAAATTCAAGTTAATTATTTTAAAGTAATTGGATTTTATTTGGCTTTTATTGGATTTTCTGAATTTTTTGGAATTTAAAACCCATTTTAAAAATTAAAAGGTAATTCAAACTATGAAAATTAAATACCAACAGTAGTTGGAAATAATTTTATTCAGTCCAAAATGTCCCCAGAAGCTTCTGTGAATTTTTCTGGAATTTTTGGAGGTATTTTCATATTTTTACGAGGCCTAAATAATTTTCTAGCCTTTTCGAAATTAGAAATACAATTTTGAAAAATAAAATTTCCCCTCTCCCTCCAGTAGACGCGTGGGCGGCCCAGACCGCCCACGTCGCCACTCGGCCCGATCGAGCCGCTTCTCTCCTCTCGGCGCCAGCGGGCGGGCCGTCGGCGACCGCCTTCCTCCTCCCGCTTTGCGCGTGGCGGCCAGATGCACGCCACGCCATCCCGAGCATCCATCCGCCGTTCCCTCCCACTTGCGCGCGCGCCGCCGATCGCCTTTGGGTTGCGTGGCGCCATCCGCGCCGCCACGCCACTCTCTCGTGCTGCGGGCCCCATTGGTCGATTCCGTCGTCTCGCGCGACGCGGACTCCTCCTCCTTTCTCTCTCTCCCGAAGAAACCGTGACCGATCTTACTCGAACTCGCCTCAATCTTGATTCGTTCGAGGATTTGAATTCCGGGAGATCGCTCCTTATCCCCTAAAGCCGGAGCTCGCGTCGACTCAGACGGCTCATCCCCAATTCAAACCGAACCCGGCGCGACTTGGCGAGAATTCCAGCCTCACCCTCCCAGAGCTCTATAAATAGCCCCTCGACCTCCGCCTCTCCCGCACCATCACCCGGCACCCTCTATCTCTCCTCCGGAGCCACGAGACGCCCGCGGCCGGGTTTCTCTCTCCGCGAGCCCCGCCCAACTCCGACGAGCTCTCCCGCGCCTCGGACCTCCCGGAGCCGTAGCGCCACCTCTGACTTCTCAGAGCATCGGGAATCTCTGAGCACCTCGGCCACCTCTTCCGTCGCCGGGCGCCGTCGCACCGAGCACCCGAGCTACCTCCATTTGCTCCCTCGCGCCGCCGTCTCCGTTCATCCGGACCTCGCCAACCACTCCAACCGAACCCCTTCGCACGTAGATTACAATCTCGCGCGCACCCGGCACGTCCGGCCTTCCTCGCCGCGGCGCCGCCGCCTCGACCATCGCGCCGGGCCACCCGAAGGTACCCCTCAAAGGGATTTGCTACCCCGTATGGGTAGGCAAAGCCTCCCCTCCCCCCAGTTAACGGCGCGCTCTTAACTCCGGTGCGCGTTCGAGCCCTCGGCTCGCGCGCTGGTTGAGTTTTCATTTATTTTCCGCGACAAGTGGGTCCCACCCGTCGCGGCGGCCGTCTGTGCGGGCCCATCGTCATCCCAGGCCCCACCGTCTGCGTCGACATCGACAAGTGGGTCGGATCCCAAAGGGTCCCACTGTCGATGACCAGCAGATGAGGACAGCGGCAGAGGGTCCCATGTCGATGACCGCAGAGGTCTCTTGTTCGATGGGTCCCACCTGTCGGCTCTCGGAATTAAAATAAAAGATTAAAATTGAATATTCCCATGGGCCCCACATCAGAAATTTCTTAATTTCTGGATTTATTCAAACTGAAAACTTCAAACAAGCATAACTTTCTCATTTAACTCCAAATTCAGCCATTCAAATTTCTAAATTCATCTAAAATCATGACCTATCCAACCATGGCCTCCATCTGAATTTTTGAGTTTGTTTGAATTTTTATTTGAATTTATTTGTTTTCTTGCTTTTCCTCGTGCGTAGAATCCAACGTTGAAGAAGACCTCTCCACTCCTCAACAAGAAGACCCGAACCCCTGCAGGAAGGCAAGTCTCCTTTGATCATCTTGAACCTATGATTTTGAAATGTTTTAATTATTTTAAATTATGTGCATTGCTATTTACATAAAACCTTAGTTCAAATATTAAGGTAGTAGCTAATCCAATTATGTTATGCCCTCAATTGGAGTTGCATGCCATGTACCTTTGTCACCCTAGAACTTCCTTTGTCTCAATAATGAGATTATTATTATGACTTGTGAATAGTAGATGGTAGTATAATGCTTAGTCATGCTATCTAATACCTTTGGAAAAATCTTGAAAATGGGAAAATTATGATTTATTGTTGAACCCTTGTGTTTGTAAAGGAAGTGGCAATTGGAGTTGTCACTGTGTTTTAAAAATAAACTAAAATGTGAAAGTTGGTTTAGATTAGGGTGGACGGTTGGTTTGGTTTGGTGCAGGAAGCACGAGATCTTGTAAAGTGTATGTTCCACCCTAGTCAATTAAGGACCGACGCTTGTGTTTGTCCAAACTGAGCATTAACCGTACAACCACAAGTCTATATGGGTGCGACCTGGCTGACTAACTTATGATAGTCTAGTTTAGGTGCCACCCGATGGAAAGTGGGTGCCGAGGATGGGCCGGTTATTCACGGTGAGGGACGAGATTCTTGTACTCATATGGCGCAGAGGGCTTGGTTCGGGCGGTTAGCCTACTGCGGTGAAACCTCGTGGGTGGTATCTAGCTAGATTAGAGTAAGGTAAAGGCTTTGTGGTATTTTATCGGGTCTCATGCCAAAGGAAGCGTGTTGACTTTTAGGATAATTTATCTCTTGTGGGTAAAGTTGTACAACCTCTGCAGTGTAAAACTATTCGAATAGCCGTGCCTACGGTCAAGGGCGGAGCAAGGAATGCATTCACATGGTAGATTTCTTGTTTTGTTTTAAAATCAAAGTTTTGTATTCCGGGTGGAGGAACTCTCGGAAGGGTATCCCGCGATTGGAGCAGAGAGGGTGGATGTAACCCGAGTATTAAACTTGTTCAAGTTGTTGAAGCTAGTGTTGGTAGATGGAACCTTCACTAGTGAGTTAATGTTAGTTCTGTTAAAACCATTATTTTAATAAATGGATGCCTTTGAAAATAGTTATTGGTAATTGAATTTAAAACATTGCTTTGTGCAAAAGAACCATATAGCCTTCCTTTGTCAAGCCTTGCATCTATGCATTTTTCCCAAGACTTGCGGAGTACTTTATGTACTCACGCGTTGCTCTCAAAAATCAAATCTCAGAGGAGGTCGAAGCTCAAGAAGGTGACTATGACTACTGCTTCGCTTGTGGCTGTGATGGATTCTTCCCGGAGGACTAGGTCGCGCTTCCCCAGTCAATTGCCTGTGGCGTATTGATGGGTCTTCACCGAGTTTATCTTTTGCTTCATTTGTGTTTAGTGTGTGCGAGGTCTTGAAACCTCAATTGTAATAATGAGACCTTTCGTCTGTACTCTTTAATATTGTAATAAAGCGTTCTGGTTATGTATTCATTTGTTTAGCTGTGTGCACTAGCTTTGATGCAGGACTAGTGCGATAATACCACGAGGGTCGGGTTCGAAAATCCGGGTCCCGACAGAGGTGGTATCGAGCCAATTTGGTATAGGGCGTGACCTAGTTAGAATGGTCGTTAGTAGAAGAGCTTCAAAATTTATTTTATAAAATAAAAATTTAATATTGTGATATCCTTGTCTTTTCTTGTCTTTCTATCCTTATCTTTGTCATGGCATTCTTCCTTATCTATCTGCTTATTTCCTTTTGGAATGGTAATTGTACCCCTTCCTCTGTAATTTCTATAGATGGACCGATAAGGTTGCGTCTGAAAAGCACTTGGAGAATCACTGAGACCTAGAGTATACGGAAGACAACAAATTATTGGAAAGTACTCTTGTCGGGAAGGACGTGATAATCGGTGCATGTCAAGTTAGGTAATTTGGAGAAGTGTTGCTAGAGTAATATGTTTGGATTCATAATTGACAAGATTGAATAATATTCGAGAGGATTGAGATAAAGGTATATTTGTGGATACCAATTGAGTATAAATAAATCTAAAGAGTGTCATCTTGTGGATTGACTAGATATTAAATACAAAGTTGAACTTGGGGAGCTAATTAGATCATGGGAAGAGTCTAAACTTTGCCTTGGATTTATTATCTAGGATTGAAAGAACAATTGGATGTAAAACAAGATTTTGTTAAAGGGATTATTTGTGATCGTTGGAGAATTAGTATTAAGAGATTGATCCAGTAAAGGAGATTAAAAGATTAAGAAGTTGAATTATCATAAGCAGTTCATGGTATCAATTTTTGGGTGATTTGGTTGAATCATGAAGAGTAGATGAATGTTGTGGAGTTAATTGATTATCAGAGTTTGGTGGACTTATTGATGATGAGTGGATGCTAGTGGAATTCCTAGAAGATAATACACTTAGATATCTTGGTGGATTAATTTACCATTGCAAAGTGGACATTGAATTGATATGACAATTTGAGTTTGGTGGATTTAATAGATCAATGTTAGATAATTGAATTTTAACTAATGGTATTAACTAGGTCGTTTAAGGATGATCAACCTGGAGGATTTAAATTACTTATGGGAGATAGATGGTCCAATGAGAATTAATTGAGAGATTGTCCGATAAGGATTAATTGAGTTCATTCAAATTTGGTGGAACCAAAATGATGGTTATCAAGAGATTGATGTTGGTGGATTAATGAATATTAAATTATGGCTTAGATGATCTTAAACTTGATTAATGATTACTAAAAGTTTGGATTAATCTTATATTGTCTTATCAGAGTTATGGATCTGTTGGATTAGATAATGATCATAGAACAATTGGTGGAAATCACAATTACAATGTTATTGGATTCTTGCTAGAAAAATTCTATGGTTGGTCGTCGATTCAAAATTAGAGCAGAGAATAAAAGTTTAGGAGAGTATTTGTTGAAATCAATAAGGTGCATTTGTGGTATATGATTTTGGAATCAAGAATTTTGAAGAGTTGAAATAATTATGTCTCTCTCGGATGAACACTTGTGGAAGTTAAGCCCTTTTTAGTGGAATTCTGAAGTAATCGATATGATAAGGGCAATTGAAGTTAGCCCAAAGCTTGAAGGCGACTAAAGATGTACCAATCCGATTTGTTGTTGTCTTCCGTATTTCTCAGTTAAAAGAATACTTCAGAGTACCAAAGAACAAGTTGGAATCATGAAGAAGCGCGGACTAGTTCTTTAGTTGTAGTACCCAAGTAAAGTCTTTCGATTTTAGAACGCTATATATATTACTTGCTTGTGTGTTAGGTGGACTGTACCAAGTCTTTGTATACTTGTAGTACAGTCATCCTTAAAAAAAACTATTTTGATTTCAAGTTAAGTTTCTTCTAAGTTGTTGCTTGCTTCCTTCTTGTGTGGGATGTTGTTTAGTTTCCCTAATCTCTTACTAATGCTAGTTCCCTCTTATCTTTGCTATCCCCGAAACCGCTTGGATGGTGAACACAAGGAGCAACCACGCGGCGGCCGTGGCGCCAATGCTCACCTGGACAACAACATTCCACCACCCTGCTCAAGCCCCCAACTTGGAGCAGATGATGGCTATGCAATCTGCGGCTACTTCAAGCTCTCGCTCGAATCAAGTGCAACAAGTTCCACAGTGCCAAACCAAGCACCGCAGATCTAAGTTGGGAGAGTTTATGAGGACAAGGCCTCCTACCTTTGCTTGGTTCGGTGGATCCATTGGAGGCCAATGACCGGATTAAGGATGTGGAGAAGAAGCTGATCTTAGCTCGGTGTAATGATCATGAAAAGGTGTTGTATGTAGCCCATCAACTTAAGGGAGTTCTGCTAATTGGTGGGAGAATTATGCGCGCCCATCAAAATGTGCAAGCCATCACATGGGATGAATTTGTTGAGGCTTTCCATGCTGCGCATATTCCTACGGGAATAATGGAAATGAAGAAAAGGGAATTCTACCAACTGCAGCAAAGAAACCTCAGTGTTTCGGAATACCTGAACAAGTTCACCCAACTGTCCAGGTATGCATCAGAAGATGTCGCATCAGAGGCAACAAAGATTTGGCGATTCATGCAAGGACTTGATCCCAACCTCAAGGTGCAGATGGTGTCCAAAGATTTTTCGACATTTCAAAGATCAGTAAACAAGGCCCTTGTCGGGAAGATGCTCAATATCAATTGCAGGACTCTCGTAAGAGAAAGATGGCTTTTCATACACAATATAATGCAAGCAGTTCAAGACCCCGAATGAATCCACCCCAGTTCAACAAAGCTCCAGCGGCAACAGACGCACCAGGAACTTGGGATCTGCGCCTCGTTCGGAGATGCAAGAACCCGCATCTTCACCGAGTCCGACCTCGGAAAAGTAACACCTCACCGCGAGGAGTGCAATGTTTTCGATGTCACGAGATGGGGCATTATGCAAGCAATTGCCCACGAAGCCTCGAGTCACCACTCCAATTCCTTTCAACTTGGGAAATACACCGCGCGAACTTGGTTGTAGGACAAGGGCGGGAGTATCTCCAACTACGAGAAAAGCTCAAGAACTCCGCAATCACAAGAAAGAGGACAAGTTAACAACATCACCACAAAAGGTGCCTAGGGCAGCAATCATGCTTAGTAAGTTTCAATTTGGTTCAAAGCAAGAAGCGACTTGAGAGCACAGGAAGAAACCAAGATCTGCGTTTTCCTCTCCTATCTTTTTCCTAGTTCGTCCGAATCTCGGGGACGAGATTCTTTCTAAGGGGGGTAGATTTGTCACATCCCAAAAATTTGCTTTTTGGAAAATTCAAATTCAAGTTAATTATTTTAAAGTAATTGGATTTTATTTGGCTTTTATTCGATTTTCTGAATTTTACGGAATTTAAAACCCATTTTAAAAATTAAAAGGTAATTCAAACTATGAAAATTAAATACCAACAGTAGTTGGAAATAATTTTATTCAGTCCAAAATGTCCCGAAGCTTCGTGAATTTTTCTGGAATTTTGGAGGTATTTTCATATTTTTCGAGGCCTAAATAATTTTCTAGCCTTTTAAAATTAGAAATACAATTTTGAAAAATAAAATTTCCTCTCCTCCAGCCGACGCGTGGGCGGCCCGGGACCGTCCACGTCGCCACTCGGCTGATCGGCCGCTTCTCTCCTCTCCGCGCCAAGCGGGCGGGCCCGTCGGCGACCCGCCTTCCTCCCCCGCGCTGCGCGTGGCGGCCAGATGCACGCCACGCCATCCCGAGCATCCATCCGGCGTTCCTCCCACTTAAAGCGCGCGCCGCCGCCGACCGCCTTTGGGTTGCGTGGCGCCATCCGCACACCGCCACGCTCGCCTCTCTGCGGGCCCATTGGTCGGATTCCGTCGTCTCCGCGCGGGCGGACTCCTCCTCCTCCTCTCTCTCTCCGAAGAAACCCGCGGCCGAATCTTACTCGAACTCGCCTCAATCTTCGATTCGTTCGAGGATTTGAATTCCGGAGATGCGCTCCTATCCCCTAAAGCCGGAGCTCGCGTCGACTCGACGGCTCATCCCAATTCAAACCGAACCCCGGCGCGACCGGCGAGAATTCGCACGCCTCGCCTCCCGAGCTCTATAAATAGCCCCTCGACCTCCGCCTCTCCCGCACCATCACCCAAGACCCTCCATCTCTCCTCCGGAGCCACAGACGCCTGCGGCCGGTTTCTCTCTCGAGCCCGCCCAACTCCGGCGAGCTCTCCCGCGCCTCGGACCTCCCGGGCAGTAGCGCCACCTCGGCTTCTCGAGCATCGGGAATCTCTGAGCACCTCGGCCACCTCTTCCGTCGCCGGGCGCGCCGCGACCGAGCACCCGAGCTACCTCAGCCGCTCCCTCGCCGCCGGCCGTCTCGTTCATCCGGACCTCGCCAACCACTCCAACCGAACCCTTCGCACGTGATTACAATCTCGCAGCGACACCGGCTGCGTCGGCCTTCCGCCGCCCGCGCGCCGTCGCCTCAAACCATCGCCGCCGGCCACCCGAAGGTACCCCTCAAAGGATTTGCTACCCCATATGGGTAGGCAAAGCCTCCTCCCCCAGTTAACAGCGCGCTCTTAACTCCGGTGCGCGTTCGAGCCCCGCTCATGTGGCTGGGTTGAGTTTTCATTTATTTTCCGCGACGACAAGTGGGTCCCACCGTCGGGCGGCGTGCGTCTGTCGCGAGCCATCATCATCCCAGGCCCCACCGCGTCTGCGTCGACATCGACAAGTGGGTCCGGATCCCGTGGGTCCCACTGTCGATGACCAGCAGATGAGACACCGACGGAGGGTCCCACATGTCGATGACCGCAGAGGGTCTCTTGTTCATGGGTCCCACCTGTCGGGCTCTCGGAATTAAAATAAAAGATTAAAATTGAATATTCCCGATGGGCCCCACTGTCAGAAATTTCTTAATTTCTGGATTTATTCAAACTGAAAACTTCAAACAAGCATAACTTTCTCATTTTAACTCCAAATTCAGCCATTCAAATTTCTAAATTCATCTAAAATCATGACCTATCCAACCATGGCCTCCATCTGAATTTTTGAGTTTGTTTGAATTTTTATTTGAATTTATTTGTTTTGCTGCTTTTCCCTCGTGCGTAGAATCCAACGTTGAAGAAGACCTCTCCACTCCTCAACAAGAAGACCCCGAACCCCTGCAGGAAGGCAAGTCTCCTTTGATCATCTTGAACCTATGATTTTGAAATGTTTTAATTATTTTAAATTATGTGCATTGCTATTTACATAAAACCTTAGTTCAAATATTAAGGTAGTAGCTAATCCAATTATGTTATGCCCTCAATTGGAGTTGCATGCCATGTACCTTTGTCACCCTAGAACTTCCTTTGTCTCAATAATGAGATTATTATTATGACTTGTGAATAGTAGATGGTAGTATAATGCTTAGTCATGCTATCTAATACCTTTGGAAAAATCTTGAAAATGGGAAAATTATGATTTATTGTTGAACCCTTGTGTTTGTAAAGGAGTGGCAATTGGAGTTGTCACTGTGTTTTAAAATAAACTAAAATGTGAAAGTTGGTTTAGATTAGGGTGGACGGTTGGTTTGGTTTGGTGCAGAAGCACGAGATCTTGTAAAGTGTATGTTCCACCCTAGTCAATTAAGGACCGACGCTTGTGTTTGTCCAAAGCGAGCATTAACCGTACAACCACAAGTCTATATGGGTACGACCTAGTGACTAACTTATGATAGTCTAGTTTAGGTGCCACCGATGGAAAGTGGGTGCCGAGGATGGACCGTTATTCACGGTGAGGGACAGGATTCTTGTACTCATATGGCGCAAGAGAGGGGCTTCGGTTCGGGCGGTTAGCCTACTGCGGTGAAACCTCGTGGGTGGTATCTAGCTAGATTAGAGTAAGGTAAAGGCTTTGTGGTATTTTATCCGGGTCTCATGCCAAAGGAAGCGTGTTGACTTTTAGGATAATTTATCTCTTGTGGGTAAAGTTGTACAACCTCTGCAGTGTAAAACTATTCGAATAGCCGTGCCCACGGTCAAGGCGGGCAAGGAATGCATTCACATGGTAGATTTCTTGTTTTGTTTTAAAATCAAAGTTTTGTATTCGAGGGTGGAGGAACTCTCGGAAGGGTATCTGGCGATTGGAGCAGAGAGGGTGGATGTAACCAGCAGATTAAACTTGTTCAAGTTGTTGAAGCTAGTGTTGGTAGATGGAACCTTCACTAGTGAGTTAATGTTAGTTCTGTTAAAACCATTATTTTAATAAATGGATGCCTTTGAAAATAGTTATTGGTAATTGAATTTAAAACATTGCTTTGTGCAAAAGAACCATATAGCCTTCCTTTGTCAAGCCTTGCATCTATGCATTTTTCCCAAGACTTGCGGAGTACTTTATGTACTCACGCGTTGCTCTCAAAAATCAAATCTCGAGAGGAGGTCAAGCTCAAGAAGGTGACTATGACTACTTTCCCTTGTGGTGTGATGGATTCTTCCGGAGGACTAGGTCGCGCTTCCCGATCAATTGCCCGTGGCGTATTGATGGGTCTTCACCGAGTTTATCTTTTGCTTCACACTGTGTGCGAGGTCTTGAAACCTCAATTGTAATAATGAGACCTTTGATTGCAGTACTCTTTAATATTGTAATAAAGCGTTGTCTGGTTATGTATTCATTTATTTAGCCGTATGCACTAGCTTTGATCCGGGACTAGTGCATATACACGAGAGGGTCCGGTTGAAATCCGGGGTCCCGACATTTCCCTACTTTTGTTGTGTTTGTCTATTTTTGTGTACTTTAGTACACTAGCACGCCCGCACCTTATAACCTTGAAATGTGGGATATATATATATATATATATATATATATATAAAATGTGATCCCAAACTAAACATTGAACATCAATTTTATCTTTCAAAAACATATAAAGCAAAGCACACATTGTTCGTTGTAGTCGATTGAGAACCAGTTAAGTCCAAGCTCAATCTGTCACAAGTATATTGACATATGTTAGGAAAAGTGTCATATTCTCGTATGTATGCAAATAATAAGTTAGACTATTTCTCAACATGTTACAGATTGTATCGTTAACCATGGTTATTACCCAGTATTGTTGGCCATGCATATTACCCTAGTATGTGTATCAACATGCTACAGAGTTGAATATTGTTAACAAAGTTGAATATGTTGAGTTGAATATGCTATAGAATTGAACTTATCTGCATGTTAAATTATTTTGCGATCACGAGTTTGGCAACACTTGGTTCAATATTTGAACATGATAATTCGTTGTTGATTCTCATGTATTTGGGTCTAAGTCTAAGGCAGTTAGAAAATAAGCTAGATGTCATCAGAACCAACCCTAAAAGTAGGGTCTAAGTCTAAGACAGCTGCACTGCATGCTCTTACCTTGCTTTCAATTTAGCTAGCAACCAAACCACTTGATAATTAGTTAACTGTTTCACTGTTTACTTTGAATGGCCATTTGCCAGGCATCTTTGAACATTATATTTATTCTCTAACAGCCTGTGAGCAATCATTTGAACATAATTTAGAATACAAAAGTTTAATATTGGATTGGGCGAAGAGATCATTATTTTTAATAGGTCAAAGTTTAACACAATTTCTTTCGAAAAGAGCACACTTGAACTTCTTAATCTATTGGCTGATTTGTGCTCTTTGACTGTGGTCATAATTGAAAATTGATTACTCTGTTCTTGGTTTGAATAAGATTTACTATTACTGCTAAGGTTCGTACTAAAAAATAAAACTATGTTAGGCCTAATTATCTTAAGTAAGGGCAGCTAAATCTCATGACCTAGTTAATACAGGAGCCCATAATTGAACTAACTCTCAAAATTCCCACCTAATACAGCAGCCCATAATTGGGCAAGTCCAATTATGTTAAATTAGGGTAGCTAACTCTCAAGACCAAGCTATAAATCTTTTCCACATTGGATTCACGTAGGGATTCAGGCTAAAGCCCACCATACCAAACTACAAAGTGAACTAAAACCCTCTAACCATGTTATCCTCTCAACCACAATGATCCAAATAGATGCTATGCCCAATCATAATACAACATAACAAAGCCTAATAGCAAACGTTTTAAAATAACAAGTTCAAACAAAGTTCTTGTACTAAAAACCACCTTCTTGATCATAAACACCAACACACCCGAACTAATTATTGCGGACTTGAAATCTAAAAGGACTTCATTCTGTTAAACATGGAGAGAAATGTGTAGCAAACCGTGGAGATGATGCCTTATGAAGACGACAAGCAGGAGCAACGAGAATGGCAATGTCTACTCGATCCACTGTGTGATGTGGTGCATGCCATACCGTTGTTACACGTGTTCCCCGCACACTGTGCATCAATCATAGCAAGTACATATTTGATATATTGCACTACCAATTGATGGCTAATCTAATCTACAGATCCTGAATGGTCTAATCTACACTAACAAATGATGGAAGGCAACTACAACTAATGGTATGGTAAATTGATCAGCCTCAAATCACACAGGAATACATGGTGATGTAAAACTAATATGTATCGTAGTAAGGAAAGGAACACAAAGTTACCACAAAAGATGTGGCAGAAGCGCCAATCCATGCCATGCAGATCCTTTGCCACGAGCTCCTATGTGGGAGGCGACTGAGTCATGTCCTGCCAAACAAATTAGGTCAGTCGATGCCACAAACCAATGGCAAGCCATACACATGGATCGACAAACATAGGATTTTCTCTTCTAGTGTGTACAATCCACATGTACCAGGGGAAGGAGGCACTACATGGATCGACAAACATAGGTTTCTCTCTTCTAGTGTGTACAATACGCATGTACCAGGGGAAGGAGGCACTCATTAGCATGGCGGTGCAGCACAGAGAAGCTGCCGTGCGTGCTGGTGTCAGACGGCCAGTGTCTTGCAGAAGGAATGCACTGCCGGCCTCGTTGGCGTGGAGCCCAACATAGAACTCATCTTCTCCACCTCCACCTCATTTTGCTACAGAAACAAATCGAGCACAGTTAAACACCTCCTCCCTCACATGATAAAAAAATTCCCAAATCCCCCAAGAAATTGATGAAAGAGCTTACTTCGGGCTCTAGCATGAGCATGACCTACTCGTAGACCTTATCGGTATCCAGCTCCGCCTGGCAATATCCCCAGTACAAATTAACCAGCCGAATTGAAATTGAAGCACACAAACAGACTTAGATTTTGTTCATGCATATAGCATAATTGACACAACAAAAGTGGCCAAAAGAAGAGAAAGGAGGCACCTTGAGCTTGACGTTGATGACGTAGCATGGCAGCATGGAGGGCAGATCGTAGAGGCGTATTTGGTTATCGGCGACCTAATTCATGGAAGCATCCACCTAAAAACCGCAGGAGCAACAAATTAGCGTGCGAAACCAAAGCGAAGCAACCTCTTGGGCCAAATCAAGGGTGGGAGGTGACCTGCTTGATCTGTCATGGGGCGCATGGGAGAGGAAGAATGAGAGCAGGAGAGGAGTGAGCTGGGGGCGGCGGTGGTGGTGAGGGTGGCATGGGCGAATGGGAGGAGGTGGGTGGAGCCCTCTGCAAGGGGAAGAGGAGATGCATCATAGGGAGCAATTGGGAAGCGAGGGAGGAGGACGTGGTGGCGCGGTGTTGAGTGCAGCTGGAGCATAGTGGGGATGGGCCACATTGAGGCGTCGGTGGCGGTTAGAGAGCAGCGAGGCGGACCTACGTCAAGGACGTATGTGGCCGGAGCACAATGTCTAGTGCAATCAAATCCGGTGCGGTGGGGCAGGGCAACATTGGGGGGTGGAGCAGTGTCCTCCACTCGAAGAGAGAGGAAGAAAGGGAGAGTGGAGAGAGAAAGATGAACCGGGGAGAGAGATGGAAGTGGGAGAGATTTCAAGGGAGAGAACGTGGCACGGTTGAAGGACATGGCATGATGGTTTTGACGAGTCATCATGTTGGTTTTCACAAGGGGAGTCACTGGACTGGAAGAGGGAGGGGTGAACAGACAAACTCCCATATTATATTAGTAGAGATAGAGATAACATCACTGTTCATTTATATCTGGACCTCCATGGCACGATGGACTTCTTGTGACTCCATTAACCCGTCCACATGGCACACTTTCTACTCGCTTGGTCCTCTTCATGACGAGCACACCTCATAAACCGATGGCAATGCTAATGATGCTTATCACATGGCAATTTTGAAAAGAGTGGAATGCTCAAATCTTCCGGTCCTCAACGACAACTCTGGGGTACTTGCTCGCCGCCATAAAAGAGGAGGTTGGGCCCTAGGTCCTAGCGGGGGCCAATAAACTAGCAGAGCTGTCTATCACTCTGTAGCTCTAATTGGCGCTAAGTGTTTATGTATCTGCGTCCCCTCATCTTTCGGTTTCTAAAACTCTACTACTCCCTCTCCCTTTGAATTAATATACGAAACCCTCTTGCTCGTTTTAAAAAATATGTGAAATGGTCATTATGCCCTCGTTCTTTCTTTTCTCTTCTTTCCTTTTGTTTTTATTAGAGCCAGTCCCACCTGTCATTCTATCTTGTTGAAGTAGATCAGATGCTTAAGAAGGAAGGGGTGAATTGGGAATCTTTTTGAACAAAGCTAAATTAAAGCAATTTAGAACAACCTAATATATAATCCCAACTTATGTGTCTAAGTCTTGCTAGTGTGTTCACCTCTACACAAGTCTAGTGAAGTTTTTCAATCTAAGTTTCAACCCTACACAAGTCTAGTGATCTAGAAATTAAAAAAACAAGAATTGAAATGCAGAAACATAGAAAGGACAAAAAATAACCAATTTTTTACCGAGGGCTCAGAGATCTGGCAATCTCCCATACCTCTCGTATGAGCACCCTTGTAAGAGTTTAGCTCCTACTTGAATCCGCACAAGGATCCAAACAATCAACTCGTGGTAGTCCTCCTCTTTGAATAGGTGGACTCCAAATGTTCACAACCCTACCGGTGTCTTCTACACACTCCTCCTTGGAAGGTCATTGAGAGTATGCCTCAAAACCGTATAGTAATCACCAAATTCTAAGAGTAATAAGCCCAAAAAGGTTGTTTGAACCCAGCAAGATCAAACAATTTGGAGTGATGCACACAACTAGGCCTTCTCTATTCTCTCACACTCTCAAGATCTCAACTATGCTCATGAGTGTCCTTGAACTCCTTATTATGCAAGCCATTGTTTTGGAGTCTAAGAGGGCTATTTTGAATGCCCAAGGTCCACTTATATAGCCTTTATGTTTGAAAACTAGCCATTCGACATAGTTAGGGCTGGATAACGAGCTGGCTCGGCTCGGCTCGGCTCGGTCTGGCTCGGTAGGATAACGAGCTGGCTCGAGCTGGCTCGTTATAACTAACGAGCTAAAAAGCTAGCTCGGCTCGGCTCGTAAAAAGCTCGAGTTAGCTCGTTTGGCTCGTGAGCCAGGGCCAAAAAATGTCTCCATCATATATTCATCCATGGAAGCATGGCTCGTTTGGCTCGTTTAGCTCGTTTGGCTCGTTTGGGTACAATAGAGTACAAATTAACACATGCATGGCTCGTTTGGGTACAATAGAGTACAAATTTACACATTAACACATGCAATAGAGTACAAATTAGGTCCATGGAAGCAGATATGCATATCTAAATTCCTGGAAGTATGGCTCGTTTGGCTCGTGAGCGGCTCGCGAGTCAGCTCGAGTTGGCTCGTTATAGCTAACGAGCTAAAATCTTGAGCTCGGCTCGGCTCGTTATCCTAACGAGCCGAGCCGAGCCAGCCACGAGCCGAGCGAGCTAACGAGCTTCGAGTTTTTCGTCCAGCCCTAGACATAGTTTTAAAAAAGATTTTTGTAGTTTGGGATTATCCTCCTCAATCGGGATCATCCTCCTCTATTCAATTTTGTTTTGCTCTAACGGTCCAAAAAAACTAGTCATTACATGCACTCGGATCATACGCCTTGAGCCGAATCATTCGCTTGACCTGGATCATCTGCTAGGGCTTATCATCCGACTATATATATTCAAGCCTTGGAACCCTTCTGGATTGATGGTATGGGGCACCCAGATCATTTGCCTCAACACTTCATATTCATTGATCTAATGGTACACCTCACTCGTATCATATGCCTTGATCCTTCACCAAAAACAAAGCTTTTTTGACCAATGATACATCTCAATAGTACACCTCCACTCATATATGCCTAAACTCCAACGAGCACTAAAGATAATTTCTCTATTGAGATGGTACACCCCAATGGTCCGGGTAGACCCAGATTATCCGCGCCTGTGTAAACTTCCAAATGCACAAAAAAAACACCCTCACTGGCCAGATGGTACACCTCGATAGTATGTCTGACCTGCATAATCCGGCTTTGTTGTTTTTCTGACTTAGGTGAAATTTGATCCAATCTTCAAGATTTTCGTTATCAAACCTTGATCCATGGTAATTTCTTACTAAAACTGAGTTAGAAAGACCTAGTGTGCATAGTTTCCTTAACCTAACCAAGCTCAAGCTAGCTAGCCTTGAACCCCTCTTAATATTACGACCAAAGTAAAAGCAAGAACCTATCAATTAAAATGATCCATACCTAACTCTTTGGATCATTTCTAGTAACAAGGCCATCATTTGCACACTTGGGGATTCACACATACCCAAGAATCACATATTGCCATCATCCAGACCTAACTTTCTTAACAACACTTGACACACAAGCTAGTCTCAATGATTTAGATGTCATTAATCACCAAAACATAATTTCTCTTGAATTAGGGGCCTAGATGCTTACACTTATCCTTTATTATCTCTTCTTGTCTGCCGACGCTGAGTATAGAGTATAGATTATACTTTGTTGCTTCCTCCTCCCTATGCTCCTCCGTATCTATCTTACATTTGCCCCTCTATCCCCCAAATCAGGTGCCTCCGCATGAGCTCTGGTGATGTTAGGCTAGAATGGTGTGGCATGGCAGGCATGGCATGTCAACGTGGACCTTGTTGAAGTTGGGGCCTTGCTATCGTGCTCGATCGGCGTGTACCAACTATGAGCTACAATCCTCAATGCTGTAGCTGTGGGTGCATTGGACGAGGCGGCCCGCGCATGGGGCTAGGTGTCTCTTGCTCTATGCAGGCACTCTCACATGCTCGGACACTTGTGAGGATGATTAGTGTGCTTTCAACGGTGACTATAGCCTTGTTTTTGTTTTTTGGATTTACTAGCAGATTTTCTGATTTTCGCTTGAATTAAGAGAAACAATGTCTGAATGATGTGTTGCAGTTGCAAATGTTGTTCTGCAATGTCCCATACGTTGTGTGTGTAATGCCCCATATTTTATGATTAGTTAGTAAAATTTTTGTGCTTGTATTGAAGAGCTAGTGTGGGAACTTGCAGTTGGGAGGCATAGGCATTGGGAGCAAGCGGTGCAGCGGCAGAGAGAGCTAAAGTGGTTACGGTGCTTGCGTAAGGGTAGGCTAGCCGACCAACAGCGACCGAGGCACTTGAGCAGTGATGAGATAGGAGTTTGAATCTCGAAGAGACGATGAAGGGGAAAGGTGGGCAACTTGAGAATATTTTCATGTCTACTATAGACGTTAACAATCTAAACTAACGGTAATCCTAACGCCAATGGTATTATCTAGAATTTTTCGTGTCAGGATAGTATTTGACAATTAAGTCTTTTTATTATAGTAGTTTTTCGTAATATCGATACAATTAGAATGGCAAGAAACAAATTTACTCATCAATTATTATCCCATCCAACCTGTTCCGGTCTAGCCATCATCTAGGTCCATTCCGTTCCGGGCAGCGCACCACGCCGCCTCCCCAGTCCCCACCCCAACTCCACTCCGCTTTTCCCTTGCCGTCCCGTCCGCTCCCCTCCACCGCGCGCGACGTCCGCCTCTAGTTCCCGTTCTTCCACCGAGGCACGCCTGCCACCTCGAAGCGGAGGCTCTCGGTTCGCGTAGGCGTCCTCCTCCGCCGCCTCCTCCCCTCTACTGGACTGGCGTGGAGTGGAGATCCATCCGGACTTAGTTTGTTCCTTCTTTTGTCGGTAAGGAAACCCTAGCTTGCCTGGATTGTTGTTCGTTTTGCTCTGGTCTTTTCTTTGCTGTGATCAAATCGAATCCAATCCAACCAGATCTTTCTTGTTCTTCTTCAAGATCGATCTCAGCTCGGTTGACCCCATCCCATTGATAGGACTATCCAATGTACCCTGAACTAAAACTCGTTTTTTTAAATGGGGTTGGGGGCGAGGTTGGTTGAACAAAAAGATACGAGTAATTGTTGAATGGATGGGGATTGCTAATGTGGATGTTGATAGGGTTGGGAATTGATTGGCTGCTTATGATTACTTGACTATGTTGATGAATGTGTGAACCAGTGGTACCGCGAAGCAGGAATGTGAATTTTGATCGTACTGTATGATGTTTGTTGTTCGGATAAACACGCATAGTTCACTGGCATGCGCATATCATATATATGCACGGCTGGCGTCTGATAGATGTAATAATCCTTTGAGCAGATCTTTGTTGGTGGCTTTTGGGGACATCTTGTGATACAGATCCCGAGTGGATGTTAGACCCTGTGCAATACTCCATTAAAAGATTAGGGAGTCAAAGGAAGTGGATCGATGTGAATCTATTCATGTGCCTACATTTTATTAATCATACAGCTTATAATAGCTTGTTTGTGAAAGTTAGGATTCAGCCAATCCCCTCTACAAAATATTGGAACTATGATAACATGTTTTCATTTATCTGCTACTGCAAAGATGCCTTATTGAATGTGTAGTAGCTTTCATGTGCAAATTTCACTGCAGCTTGCACATATTTTCTGTTGCCTTCACTACGTAACTTTTTATTCCCTCTCTTGGTGGCAATTACTGTAGGCTGAGTAGATATTCCCTTCTTTGTCAATGGCAAGAGAACCAAGTCCTGAAATAGATGATGAACTTTTCAATGAAGTTTATGGGAAAGCCTATAGTGGTCCAGTTGCATCAGCTACAAACATTGTGGCGCCTAAAGTAAATGATGAGAAGAGGCCCCTGACTCGTGATAAGTCAGATGAAGAAGATGAGCCGCGGGATCCCAATGCTGTCCCTACTGACTTCACTAGTAGAGAGGCTAAGGTTTGGGAGGCTAAAGCTAAGGCTACAGAAAGGAACTGGAAGAAGAGAAAGGAGGAAGAAATGACTTGTAAAATATGTGGAGAATCAGGTCATTTTACTCAGGTACTCTTTTCTCTAATGAAATTATAACTGGCATGCACGTTGATTGAGATAAACACATAAAGGATTACTGGACTTTGTTATCTTATTGCAGTGTTCTTGGTTTTGTAATTACACTCAGTAATCAGTGAAATTAAACAGCAAGATTCTTTCCTGATACAGGACTAGCACCACTATGATGCTTATACCTGCAAAGAACTGCCAGGTTTATCAACAGCCTTGTTTAGTGTTGCTTTATCCTTTATCCAAAGAAAAATATGCTTCAACCTTTTTCATTGAAATAGCATTAGAACATAATCATTAATTGAAGCAAAACATACCCTGCAATCAACCTTTTGGCATCTGTGTCTTGTGCAGTTTGTCTAGTTGATACTTGATAGGATTATTCTTAATTGATTTTTCTGTTATTAATGATCTTGTACTTTTGTAAAGTCTGATATAAAAATCATGAATTTCTGGTGCAGCCGAGCTAATTTGGTCCTGCTGGGTACATACTCAATTGCAAATTAACAGCATGCATTACATAATTTACTAGTGTAACCCAGCTAAGTTTACCCATATAAACTCAGTCATGAATTAATAGGATGCATTACATAAATTACTGGTGCAGTCCAGCTAATTTGACCCTGATGGATATAAACTCAAATCACAATCACAAATTGATAGCATGCATAACATAAATTAGGATAATATGTCCTAAAAGTACTCAAATTATATGCAACTGATATGCGTATATTTACCTTGTTGTGTTAGTAAGGTGTAATTTCTACTTGTTATTCCTCTTTCTTCCCTTCAATATTTATATGTTATCGAGGTCACATAAGTGCACAGGATCCATGCAAGTTATTTTTGTCTCAAGAACCTCTGCAAGCTTTTTGTATACATCTTGACATTGATTTGAGACATTATAATGGTTTATGTTCATTGTTTATTCATATTTATCCTCTAACTAGGTTTTTGCAAAACTATTACTGTTTTACTATGCCAGAAGAATGGAAGTTTGGAGATATTTTCTATATTTTAACATTTACTTTCTGCTGTTATCATAAAAGCATCAAAGCTTGTTGTTCAGTTTACAATGTTTTTTTTTACCTTCCTGAACAGGGTTGTCCATCCACACTTGGATCAAATAGGAGAAATGCAGATTTTTTTGAAAGAGTCCCAGCTAGAGATAAGCAAGTCAGGGATCTTTTCACTGAGAGGACAATAAGTCAGATTGAGAAGGATGTGGGGTGTAAAATAAGAATGGATGAGAAGTTCCTGTTTGTCAGTGGGAAAGATAGGTTAGTACTAGCCAAAGGTGTAGATGTTGTGCATAAAATCATTCAGGAGGGCAAAGGTAAACATAGTTCAAGCAGCCCAAAACGTGATCGTTCTAGATCCCCTGTACGAAATTCCACTGATTTTTGCCCCAGGCACTCTGATTCTCAATGGTCTCATAGTCCAAGAAATGCATCACGCTCTCAAAGTAAAGGATACTATAATGAAAGGCCTCTAGATGGTCGCTTACGCGATGATATGCCCAAGTATTCAAAAGGATCTCCACAAGGTAGGGTGCTCAAGCACACTGGTCTTATTATTTGTTGTACGGGCAAATATTATGAGCCAGACAATTTAGACAATTTGAGCACAAGAAAATGACTTTGGCCCATTTTTGTTGGTTACCGCCATGCTACAGTATAACTTGTTTGGTCCTTTTGCAGATAGAGGTAAGTTCAAGCTTTATGTGCTCAAATTTGAAGTGATGTCTGTCTGGTTATGATCAGACAGATTATCTTGAATACAACAAGTTCCATGTTGCAAGAATTTTCAGACATCTATGAGTTGGATGGCCTGCAATATGTGTATTGTATCTGGCTATATTCCTCCTTTCTCTATACAGTAGTCTACTTAGGTGTCAAACCAAATCATCTGGAACTAAAATGTGTATCTTGCATATTCTTCCTTTTGCTGAAGCTTATGCCAACTACGGAGCAAAAGGCCGTCCAGTCCAATCAAAATCTCCATGTCAACCCTCTTATCTTGATGATTCCCTTAGACCACATGGTGGGAATAACCAATATGCCACAACACGTATGCCCAATAACTGGAGCATTGAGAGGCATGGAACAGATTCCCGGTTAGACCTTAAGTTTGACCTGCATCCCTATCCACAAACTTTGGAAGAGCTTGAAATGGAGTTTAAAAGAGAAGCTATGGATTTAGCTAGAACCTGTGACCAAGAGGAGGATGAAGAGAACTACAAGCATCGTGAGGTAAACTGCTTGTTGGTTTAGTATATTGAATGGCACTTCATTGCTCTCTTAATAATGTAATATGAAATGTTTACTGGTGGTATCTAATTATGTCTTCTTGTTTACTGAACTAAAATGATTGCCCTGATTAGTCCGTGACATGAAGAGTCTGCCATACTATACATTCTTTGCTATTTTTTCTAATAAAGTTCACAAGTGTCAGATATTTTGTATAACCACAGTACATAAAAGTGTTAGAAAATAAATATATATCACAATGGTTACCTCACCCCAAATATATAGTATAAATACGGAAACCTCAGGGTGCATTTTCTTTAAAGTGTTATTTGATCTTTTAGGTCTAGAAATTAGGGGGCTCTAGTAATTTCATGCAACGCAGGTCAGAATTTTGGTGGTATAGCCGTGTGGGATTGTACTTTTCTTCTATGTCCAGCTAATTGGTTCAATTGAAAGTACCAAATGAGTTGGAATTAGCTGGACCTCTCAACTTTTACTCGGTTCATTTTAGCTGTACATGCCTTTTTGTTTTTTAATTACGTACTTAGAATTCGATGACTAATCGGTTCAATTGAAAGTTGGAGTTAAAATGAACCCACTTTATTTGAGGGCCTAATATGGTTTTTCCCCTATTGCATTTTGGTAGAACTGGAAGTGCAATTTAGGTGGTGGATTTCTGCACTTCTTTTATAAAAAGAATAATTTTCTCCTGCCAGTTGCCTACCTTACTTCTTGCATGGAACTGTGGGAGGGTGATGGGTTATCTTCCTTACTGGAGGACAACACAACATAAAACACTTGCAATGATTAATAATTTATTTCATTTGGTTGTTTTGTAAGTAGTAACAAACTAACAATTCCATCTACTAGCCTACTAATTTAATTGTATTATAGTGAGCTGCACAGAGCAACTTCTAATCTTTGAATCCTTTATCTGTAATAAACTTCTGGTTGTAAATTAGTAACTTGTTTTATGCTAAAGATCAACTGTGTCTATTAAATGACTTAAGTTTTGCACCTTGCTGTACGGTTGCTTTTGTAATGTGTTTCGTTTTATGTTGAAAAAGGTTTGCTAAATGCCTGTGATATTTCTTAATGTCATTCTTCTTTCCAATGCAGTCACTTAGAGAAATGAGAGAAAACCACATGAAAAGTGTGACTGCCATGAGGAGTATGCATGCAAGGAAGTGGGATGAATTTCTTGAACAAAGCTTTAAAAGGCAACAGCAAGCTCAGCAGACTTCGTACACCCAAACTGGTTATCCAGATTTTGATAAGAGAACTACACATTTTGCTGGTACTGGTCCACCAATCGATTCAAAGAATACATATCCATATGCTACTGATAACTACTCTGCCCCAAGGCCTCATGCTGCTTATGGCGAGTTTCAGCGTGAGAGGCATGATGATTTTGGGAGGACCTATGGATGATATTAGCTGTTGATTGGTGGTGAGTTAACACTTGTTTAGCTTTTGATCTTGTTGTGTAGTTTAAATGTATTTAGATATAGCCTTCTCGTGGTTTGAGAAATTGGCACACAAGCGTAAGGTGGTGTTCCAGGTAAGTTAGGTAAGGTAGTTGAAGGGTTGTGACTACGCTGCATACAATAGATGCGGGTTTGGTTGCCTCCATCTTTCTAGGAGATGTTGACGGAGTGTTCCATTGCAGTTTTGCGTACCTAAGTACGGTTCCCGAATTTTCAGGGTGCTTTTGTGAAGAATCTGAGTCACTGGTGTGCTGCTGTCTTAGCGCCTATTTTCTGTTATGTAGTTTCAAAGGTAAGAAGTTTCTTTCTATTATGGCAGCAACATGTGTTCCAGTTGCTCATTATTTTGCAGTCTTCAGTACCATCACAACAAGATGTGGAACTGTCCAAATGAAATTCAGATATTGTATCTACTGCTTTTCTATTACTGTTTTTTCAGAACTTTTTCTATTACTATGATGATACTGGTCGATGCTATGAACGATGTAAACACTGTTAACATGATGTTGGTTATTCCAGTTCTTTTACCAACCAGAAATTTCCACATAGTGGTATCGATTCATAGAAATCTACTCCTATTTCTTTGCTAGATTGGTCTGGAAATTGCCATCAGATCTGTTGGTATGGCAGTTTATTGTATCTTTATTTCTTTTTCTTATTTAAGTTCTGGATAGTTTTGTTATTTGTATCGAGGATTTGATATCCAATGCAAAGTACCCTTTTGTTGTAGAGTCATGGAGTATGCTATTTAACAGTTCTTCTAAGATGAATGGTATTTGACATGTGCTATAACCTTAGAAAATTCCATGATATAACTCTAGATTGACATGATACATCGCCGCCGACTACCGGCCGGCGTATGCGTGCACTCGTGACTCATCGTCGTGAGATCGGTTGGTCAAAGCTTTAGTACTTGTTGGGCGCGGTCGGCACGACGCCTTCGTTGCCAGCCAGCATCATGTACTTGTCCTTCCTGGTCAGCTCGGTGACCTCAAACCCGAGCGCCTCGCCGAGCTCGCGCTGCACCCAGTTCGCGACGTCGATGCTGTCGCCGCGGCCGCCGTTCTCCGCCGGCGCGGCCGTGACGGGCGACAGGAACTCGACCCGGTACGCCGGCCTCGGGTTCATAATGAAGTAGAAGGGGTCCATCCACTTGGCCGCCGGCTTCGTCGACGTGCCGTAGAACATGTCCACGCGTGTGTCCAGTGCGACGGGGTTCACGTCGGCGCCGAGCTCGGCGAACAGCGGGCTGAACCGGAGCAGGTACCGCTCCCGGCACGTCGTCCCCTCGGGGCACACCACCAGGTCGCCGCGTGCAAGCAGCGCCGCCATGTTGCGCCGGTCCTTCTCCCGGTCCCGCGTCAGCCGCGCCGTGCGGATCGGCGCGATCATCTCCGACACGGGGCTCAGGCTGTAGGTCACCGCCGTGACCTGCTTGCTGAGCGCCGCGGCCACGATGATCGGGTCCAGGAGCGTGCGGTGGTTGCACACGTAGAGGCGCCCGCCCCCACTCGCCGCGGCGCCTCCTTGGCGTGGTGCGTGGCCGTCGACGAGGCCGTAGTGCATGCCGGTGAGCGCGCCCACGGGGAAGCAGACGCGGTAGGGAAGCAGGAAGAAGGCGATGACGCGGAAGATGACGAGCGCGATACCCAAGGGGAGGTAGGTGTACATGGCGAGCGCGGCGGACGGGGTCGGCGCGAAGGCGAGGCGGCCGTCGTGGAAGACGAGGGGCTTGGGGTACTTGCCCGGCGGCAGTGGGCGCCATCCTCTCTTGTCAGCTTCACTCACAGCGAAAGTTTCCTGCAAGGATGGAACATGATTCGCATGTAGTGTCGTAATGTGAAGGGCACCGTGTATATATCTCTGTGAGGATGGCACGGTGTTCGTTAGTTGCACCAATCGAAACTTGCGAAGACATATATGCTCCATAATGTTTTTGGAACACCGAAAATTCGTAGGAATGAAAAAAAAAATCATGCATTCCAAATGGGGCCTCAGACTGAAAAGGCACGAGCCGAACGTTAACTAGTATAACGTCCGTGCTTTGCTGCGTGATTACTGAACGACATTTATTTATATCTTTGATAGGGTGTCATAGAAATGTATCTTTCCATAAAAAGGTGTCCTTTTTTGAAACAACGTACATGGCTTCACAAACTTCCACCCTTTCAACTAAAGTCTAAAATGTATCTAACCAAAGCATCACTTCAGTACTTAAGATCCAAAAGATGCTGCATTAGGTGTCAATTTTAGAGTAAAGAAGGATTAACTTATATTAGTTGGTTTTAATGATATTATGACCGAGGGCACACGATTATAGCCAAACCATAGCAATGATGTGTTGTGCTGTGTTGCGCTGTTTGAAAAGGTAACTCTACATAAGAATTAAGCTGAAAAAAGAATTTTTAAAAAGGATGAGCAAGAATTTTAAAAAAATGAACTAGACCATTTTCTGAACTTGAAGTGGTTTGTTACGAACTTCAAATAAACTGAGCCAGTTTTTATTTTGCATACTACTTCACAGGACCGAGTTCCAGCTGAGCCAGTTTTTATTTGTATACTACTTCACAGGACCGAGTTCCAGGTTTACCACCTAACAAAATTAATTGTAGTCAACAATAACTTTATTATTGTGGTTACTAGTGCTTCCATGCAGTTTATAGATTACGGCGCACCTTCGGATAAGAGATTAAGTTCAAAACAGATCGATCGAGATGTGTTCATACAGCAAACGGCACATGCCAACAGCCTAACACTATTAATTTGCTTAAAAGATGACCTACTTTTTTTTTGCATTATCCAAAATGAATGAAGTTAATTAATGCCAATCATGATTAAGATCTAGCTAGCCAGAGACATTCCTTCAAGAAATCGAAGACTATCACCTAAAAAAAGAAAGTAATGCCTAAAAAGAGAAATTGAAGACTATATACTTGAGCCAAAAATGGACACGTGTACTTTGTATCTCCTAACAGTTTCCTAATTTGCTCTGTTATGAAATACTCGTACGATAACATCATATGTACGGCAAGAGTAAGGTTAATATTCTCCTCTTCCAAAAATATTTCCAGTAGTCGAACAAATAAAACTAGGGTTGTCTATTTGTAAGTTAACTGAAATCTTGTTAAGCATAAGTCACATAGGTTGTCTATTTGTAAGTTAAACGAAATTTTCTTAAGCATGTGTCAATTTTTCTAGGAAATTGCTAAGGAGTACTATGGTGTTTTCCACCTTATGAGTACTCGAATTTTCCATCCTCCTAGTTGCCTTGAGATTCGCACCTCCGGTGGTGTCTCTGGCGACCGACGACCAATAGCGGAATTATGGGCAAGTTAGGTTTAGGGTTTGGGTTGGGTTCATTGGAGCCCTCCAAGTATAGAGGGAGGTTGGGGGAGCGGCGGACCAGCAATGGGCAGCGATGGTGGCGGGGCAGTAGTGGTGATGCCAGTGCCGCAAGTAAGAGGAGGGGTGGGTGGTGGAGGTCGGCTGGGACAACAAAGACGAGAGCAGTTAGGAGGCAGCGGGAGGTGGTGGCAGATCCGGGAACAGTAGCCGTCGGAGATGAGAAAGAAAGGCAGTGGCAGGGGATCTGGCTAGGAGGAGGAGGAGGAGGAGGTGGCATGGGAGGGTGCCTAGGTGGATGGAGGGAGGAGCGGTGGCGGGTAGCGCCGACACTGGGAATAGCAGCGGGTGGTGGTGCAGCGGCTAGGGTTTGGGGAGAGGAATGAGAGAATTTATATGGTTTGGGAGAGATCCTTTTGAATCTAGATTCAATAGCTCAAAATTTGAGTGGAAGTGTCTAGGCATTATCTGGATGTTTTCTTCCTAACTATTATCTAAAACTTTGACCATTGGATTAGAGATCAAGGGACCCTTGTTTTTAAAGGGGTATTTTTTAAGGAGGAGGGGGTAGAATTCAAGGGGAGGGGGAAATTCATAGCCATTGGATTTTTAATCCAGCAGTTCTAAATTTAGATGATAGTTAGAAAGAAAACATCCAGATGATATTTAACAAACCCAATTTGAGTACCCACTAACAAACAAAAACAGTCTCAACCCACCGAGACATCTCCATTTTTCTATCTATTGAATCAACGTCCAATTGTATGATACATCAATTAATCTATGTACAGATGCAATGGCAGCTTACAAAGAGCCAAAACTACTCACCTTGCAATAGTAACTAGAGAAAAGGTAGTGCACCCCACCGCTTCTCCCCGCTCCGACGAGTCCCACGGCCTTCCTCCTCACGCCCTCCATCTCGGCGCCGAACAGCGCCCGCAGCCTCCTCGCCGCCACCTCCGCCGCGTCCTTCTCGCCCATCAGCCCGGCGAGCACCCCGCCTGCGACCGACCTCACCTCCGGCCCCACGACGGCGTCCACGCCGACGTACTCCCTCAGGAACCCCTCCACCATCACCCTCGGGAAAGTCGCGCTCACCGCCACCGCCCGCCGCGCCGCCCTCACGGCCTCCACCCCCTCCACGGCCACCGCCTCCAGGAAGAACTTGGGCAGCACCGCCCTGCCGATCCTCGCCACCTCCTTCTCCTCCAGCCCGACGAGCGTCACCGTGGCCATGGCCCTCACGCGCACGTTGTCACTAAAAACGCACAGCAGCGGGTAGAGCAGCAGCAGCAGCAGCCCCCGGAGGAACCCGCCAGCCTCGACGGCGACAAGCATGAAGTACGGGAAGGTGGACACCGGCGACCGCAGGAGCCACCCCTCCACGTCCACCACCAGGGTCTGGCCACGCAGCCTGTCCAACGGCGGCGGCGGAGGGCCCGGCTTCGTCGCAGTTGCTGCCATTCGGCAGCGATGGTGCCGGACGGCGAGCTTCCGCAGGAGCAGGCAGCACAGGCACAGCGCGAGGAATGGCTTGGACAAGGAGGAGTAATGCTTGGTGGTCATGGTTGGCTAGCTACCCGCTGCCCTATGGATCTAGTCTCTCTGTCTAGGTGTTGCATGTAGTTGTCTCCTCGCCTCGATGGGCGTCTGCGTTTGCTCAGGAGACACAAGTGAAGTGCCAGCTAATTTATAGACGGAGGTATATTTGTTCGGTTAATTCTGACTCTGAGGATGTTTTAATAGGGATCAGTGGCTGGTAGTACGCGTGCCAACATCTATTTCGGCCAGCTGTATGGTAATTACTCCCTCCAGTCATAAGAATATTATTTTAGACATTGACGTGTCCCAAACATACAATTTTGATTACTAATTTTTTTTATTATAATACAGTTATAAAATCTAATAAAATTTTAATATTATAAATACCTTTTGAGAAATATACACATATAATTTTCTTATATTCCATAAAATATTTAAAAAGATATAGAAAAAGTCAACCTTTCAATCTTGAACCCTAGACTTGGTTCAATTTTTAACCCTAAAGTATGAAACCGTTCACTTTACAATCTTAAACTCTCAAAACCGTCTAAAACACAACCCTCACCCCCAAACCACAGTCGTATTCGATGATGTGGCATCTGTGTGTACATATTTTGACTAACATGGAGGCCACATCACCTAAAACATCATCTAACAAATTAGCAAAGAAAAAAATAATGAAGGGGCCTACATGTCATTTCCTCACTATCTTCTTCCTCTTTCCCTAGTGCCTCCCCATCTTCTTCTCTCTCCCTCTCCTGCACTCGACAACATGACCGCTGGATGCCAACGTTGCTCAGGCTTGCCCAGGGCTCCACCACAACCACCTCCTTGGTCTGCCTCTCCCATTTCTCTCCCCTATTCCATTCTTCCACAGGTGACACTGGTATGTTGTGGTCTCCCACATGCTCTCGCACACGTTCGGCGAACACCAACAAAGGCAAGTGACAGCACGATTGTTAGGGGGAGCAGCAGTGCAGCTGGCAGTCTATGATGTGCAGAGTTGATAGGATGCAAAAGAAAATGTGAACAGGTAGAGCACATGGCCCAAAGGCCGACATCAAAGGCGGTGTTGCAAGGAAAGTAGCGGAGTAGATTGGTTCTTGGTGGCAACAGTGCTCCTACGACTCTTCCACAATGGCAATAGAAGCACGAGGTAGAACACAAAGAGACTAAAAGCATGGAGGTGGTGGCAAGGGTAGTGGCTTACCAGCGTGGGCGAAATACATCGATGAAGTTTGGCGGCAACATGTTGCCTTTGTGGACCATTCCTGTGGTTGTAGTTGTGAATTGGTGCTTCATTTGCTAGCGCTCAGGAACTCATTGTGACATAGTTGGATCTAATGGAAATACGATGACTTGGTGGATTCGTTGAGCTCCCACGGCGGTAATGGCGCGGCAACCAAGCACGAGCTCATTCCTGGGTCTAGAGAGAGAGAGTGGACAGTGCAAGCATCCTTCCTACCTTTCCTGCACCACAAGAACACAAGAATCAGCTGACGCCAATGGGAAGCAAGGGTAGGTCACTGCCACGAAGGCCATCTCAGTGGAGCGCTTGGCATCATCATCAACGATGATGTGTGTGCCCTTGAGCAGAGAGGATGAAGGAGATGAGGAATATAGAGAGGATGCCATTAGACTGTGGCGATTTGAATGGGTGTCGAATAGAGGAAGAGGCCAGGATAGGGGAGAGAGTGAGGGGGAGAAGATGGAGGAGGAAGAAGGCTAATAGAAACAAACATATGGACCCCAACAAAATTAGACTTCAAGAGCTTTTCATAGAGTACAAGAACACTTCAATCGGACTCGCTTTGTAAAAGTTATGGCCGCTTAGTATGTGCTGTTGGGCTGTCCCGAACCGAATCCGAATTGAGTTCGAGTTGAATCCGAGTTTGAATTCGGTTGTACACGTGGGAGGTCCGAATTGGGCTTCAAAATCTTGTCCAAAACTTGGGCTTTAAGTTCTTGGGCTTCTCCCCTTTTGCTCTCCTACTGCATGGGCCTCTTTCCTCCTTGATTAGCTGCATGGACTGCTTGGCTTTCTCCTTTCCATCCACTTTGAGCTTTATGTTCTTGGTAGCAAATATGATTACCCTCCTTGTGCTTCTCCATTGCTTTGGCCCCGGAATCATCATAATATTTAAACCTAATAATAAATAAAAATTTGGCATAAGGTAGTATATCGTTCCCACGAATAGAAGGAAATTCATTAAGAAACAAATTCACTGACAATATTTAGTGCGGCTCAATACTTCTTTCCCAACACTTCTCTAATTTTATTTATTGATTTATGCTGACCGGTGTGGCTTTATCATCAGCTATTATGTATTAGGATGCCACATAATATAAAACAATCACCACGTTAGATAAAACCATAGTGGTTTTAGGTCAAGGGGTGTTTTGCATCGGTATTAATAGTTTAAGGTTGTAAAGTGAATGATTCCATAATTTTAGGTTAAAAATCGAATAGAGTTCAGAGTTCAGGATTGAAAACTGTTTTTTTACAAAAATGTCGGTGACTAAACTTGAGAAAGTTTGACTATATATATCTTAAAACATTCTTTTATGATTGGAATGAGTACTCAGCTCATTAAGTGTAATCACCTGGACATATTTTCATTAGCTAGGAATGGGAAACGTGAGGCCGATAAAATCATAAAAGCTGCTATTGTCGATGATATTTGCTGTAGCCGATTTGGCAGGTGATATCGACAGTGTCACAGTTGTACTTCACTATTATAGTCTTGAGAGGGTAGCTAATTGGAGCTTGACGTTTGAGGGTGAATAATTGGGATGTGGTCGAAGGGGGAAAAGGAAATTAAGGCGGTATTAATGGCGGATAGTTTGTCGATTATCGTTGCTAATTACTCACGCCGTCATTTCTAGACGATTTTATTGACTTTTCATGGTACCCGATTTATAGCTTTCACTATTTACTTTTTTGCAACTTTATATTACTCCTCCGACCAGATGATTTTGCTGGGCGGAGTTTTTTCTTCAGCTTGCTGGATGTTAGGCGAATTCAGCAAACGAGGCAAAATTCTGATGCTTGTTCCTGTTGACCCTATTAATTAGGCTGGCTCCGTGTGATCATCGGGGAGAATATGATAGAAGTTAATTTCATTTATTAGGGATAATTTTTGTCTATTTATGTGCTCCTTAATCCTTGTGCTAAGCACAAAGACGCCCAACAATAAACAGAGGGAAAATAATTCTACGGCACCAGGGAACCTATACACCTCCTCTACAAAAGTGACAGGTGACAGCACTAATTTCAAAGCACGGTCTTCTTCCTCCTCACTTTCTTCATGCCTCGTACAGGAGGTTTGCCACCGTATCGTCACACAGTCTGACACAACAACCGTGCAGCCAGGGGCACATCTCGAGTTGTTGGTGGCGGTGGCGGCGGTAGCCTGCGAGGTCGTGCGTCAGCGACGGGTATCTGAATTTCGTGGCCTTCTTATTGGTCTCAAACTTTCCAGGAAATAAAAACTTAAAATTAAAGATAGATCGATTGAGCCGAACCCAACTAGAATCATCACAAGTACGCCTCATGCGTGGTCTTGGAAAGTTGGAATCACCACAATTACAGAATTACGCCTTGATTGACCTTGGAACCATGGACTTCTAGGCGTTGCTGCCGCACATAATGGACCAACTTGATTCACAATCTACCTGGTTCTTGCACTTCCTTAACCTTCTTTCTGACGAGATTTATCTTCACGTGGTTGTTTATGATTTGTTCATACTTACAATTAGCTTGCAGGTCATGGCTATGGGAGCAAAGAGCAGGGCAGATTTGGGGAAGAAAGAGCGAAGAAGGGAGTTGGTTGCTTTAAGATTTGGACGTGCCGCATGTCTTCTTTTATGAGGTGGTGCCATAAGATGTTCTATGGCCAGGGGCATAGCCACCGAGGGAGCTTAGTGAGGTTTGAGTCTCACCTCTTTAGGTAGCAATTTTATATATAGTAAAAATAAAGAGAGATTAATAAATCCAAAGAGAAGCTAGTTCTTCATGATGGGAAGGTTAACAAGCATAAAATTAAAGAAGATGAGGAGGAGGAGAAGAAGTGAAAATCATAAAATTAAGGGAGAGCTAATCAATTAATCAAAGAAAGAAAGAAAGTGAAATAATATATGTAAATCATAAAATTAAAGAAGAGGAGGAGGAGGAGGAGGAGGAGAAGTGAAAATCATAAAATTAAAGAAGAGATAATCAATCAAAGAAAAAAAGAAGAAAGTGAAATATATATGAACCTTCTTAAGTCCGAGGATGACAGTGGAGAGCTCGATGAACCTCTGGTTGATCTTCTCCCTCCGCTGCCGCTTCGCGATGATGTGGTCCTACACGTGCCCCGAAGACACCACCGCCACCGAGCCCCCCACCACCCCCTGAAAAGGATAAGAATATTGAATAGAGTGTGGAAAAAGATGCCGCCTTTTGTTTCTATTGTCTCGTTATTCAAATTAGCTTAATCTGGTATGTTTTATATGATCTAAATTTTCATTGTCATTCATAATTTTCTATTATATTACTAATTTTGATATGTTTTATACATATGTGACTTATCGCTACTCCGCACTCATGGCGCTTTCTATTATCGAGGTACCTATTTTTTTCTATTTCTCTATTTTTTATTGCTTGTCTCTATCCAATTTATAATTTCTATATGAATTTGAAATTTTATAAAAGTAAAAGACTAATTTTGTGTTAACTTAGTTTAGACTTATAAATAGTTTAGCCCACCTTCAATTTCATGCCTAGCTTCGCCACTATCCATGGCACCGGTGTTATAGAATTATGTTGTTCAACAGAGGGAGTAGTCAAAATTGTCATGGTATTATAAAAGTAATTTTATTAAAAAATCTAGTGATATAATTTTTATTTTTAGTGAATCTAGATAGTTTTAAAATATATTGATGGTGAAAGTTTAGGAAGTAAAGAACGGATTGAGTATGCTTAATTACTTCCTGCGAAGGCGACTTCAAAATTGCAGTTCAATCAGATATGTGTCGAAGCGCAAATGACTCGAGAGATTGGTGGTTGACCGGTATCGGTTAGAAGCGGAGTGCGAACAGAAGAACTCCAGGGAATCAATTGCTTGATCATCCTCGGCCTTTCGCTCTATCTAGCTACAGCGACGGCGACTCATATTCTTCTCAACAGAGATTAAGGAGGAGTGCCGCGAGCGCTACATGTATTGATTTGTTACAGGTGTTGAAAACGTAGTATTCTCGAGCAATCCAATAGCCAATCAACATATAACTCATAAGTGAGATCAATCACATAATCAAGTGATAAAAAAGTAGATAGATAATTAACACAAGAGATAAGAAAGAGCAGTCCGAGATCTTCTTTATTAATATTAATTAATGTATTTACAATGAAAGTATCTCTCCTATATTTATAGTCTAGTGTACTTTTGGTACACCCTCACATCTCTAACTTAGAGTCAAGAAAGAAACTACGTGAGGCCCACGGCCTACTGTACACCATACGAGGGGTTAGTTTCATAGCACTTCCCTTGAACGAATACCGCGGCCTGTAGATGCCTTGTTAAAACTCCTTTCAAAAATCCATTAGCAAAAAGGAATGAAGAAAATAGTACATCACATACGCAAGCTGTATTGCACTTGTTACTTCATTAAAAATCTTATATGAGAAAACTTTTAGTAAAACTCACTAAGGAAAACAGTACAACAATAGATCTGATTGATCATATAATCTTCTCGATTCCCTATTTTGTATGAATAGTATTTGATCTTCTAGATCAAAATATATGTGTGATATTATTCAGGGAAATGCTTCTCCTGAATTCTGCACTTATCTAAGTGATAAAACCATCAAGGTAACTCAATTTAGGTGATGATCATCAAATTATTTCCTTGGAAATTAAAACTATTACTTCATAGTCTAAAACTATGATGATCAAAGTTTAGCTAGCATATATACTCCCCCTCAAAATGACATCCGTTGGAATCTTCCTATTCCAATATTGTAATTATGATATTGTGAATAAATCTACTAGATTGTCACAATATTTAGTCTTCTAGACATTTATCCCACTATTCTTTCAGAAATTGTGAGGAATTTACTCAAGTTAGCTTCTATTTAAAAAAAATATTTGTGGGTGGGATGAAAACTCGTTGAGTGGATGTAACCTGATTTTTGGATTTTTTTTCCCCCATCGGTGGATGTAACCCAGGGTGATAGTTGGGTGGATGTAACCCTAATAGTCAAAATTAAGCATATGGTGGATGAAACTATGTAACGGGTGGATGGAATCTTTACCACTATAAATATTGCACACTTTCACTCTCTTAAATAAAACATGATTGGTTAAAATGTTAAGTTATAGGAATTTCTAATTAATGTAATTTGAAATGCTGCCTTTAGTACATAAAAGAACCCAGTCTTCTTTGTTAAGCCTTGCATGTATAAGGGTGCCTTTGGTTGAGCTTTTGAGAGCTGCTTTTGCTTCCAAAAAGCCAAAAGCCAACCAAAGGGGTGGAAACCAGTTTTTTTGAAGCACTACTTTTGGGTAGTACGCTTTGAAAGCACTTTGGACCCCTTTTGTCTTTTGGCTTTCTGCTTTTGAAATGGTGAAAATAGAGAGCTGTTTCACAGCTTGTTTCAAGGAAAATATAAATAGGAGGTAAGTTTTATACTTGTTTGAACCAAACAACTTACAGCTTTTCCACACCCACAACCTACAAAGACTTTTCCACACCCACACCACAAAGACTTTTTCAGAAGCCACAGCTCAACCAAACACACCCTAAATACTTCCATCTCTATGTGTTGGCTCGTAGAGTACTGTGGTATGTGCTTACCCTCACTTTCAAAACCCCTTCAGAGCCCGTGGATCAAGATCACCACATCTATTACGAGGTCCCTGGAGCTAATAGTGATGAAGACGGTGGAGATTAGATTAGGCTCTAGTAGTTTAGATCTCACCCCAGTCAAGCCGACCATATCAATGTTTGCGTACACCAATATTATCCAGGTCGTTGAGTAATATCGATCATACATAGGTGATCACAGTCGCCTACCTGTGGCGAGGTGTGCCTTCCCCCTCTTTTGCTTCCGCTTTTGAGCAATGTAATCATTTAGCCTGAACGACCCTATTGTAAACTTGACCCGACATAGTCTATTTAAACTCTGATGATTTGTAGTATTAATGCACGGTACAGTTTACATCCTGTATGAAATAATTCAGCGTTGTATCTGTGGGCATTATCTACTGATTTAAAGAATAGTGCAATGGTTTCACAGAGGATTCTGGAATTGGCTAAATCCGGGTCCGACAAGTTGGCCTTGTTATACAACTCTGATGCTTATAATGGAAATACAATTTGTATTCCTCGTACAAATGTAACTGCTCTTGTAAATATGTGATTAATCTATACCATTATAGTATGAACCCACGAAATCAATGATGTAGATCTTTCTCTTTTTCCATCGATTATTGCGAGAATTTTTAGCTGTTAAGAGCGAAGATGGTGACTTCTTTTACTTTTATTTTAATAATATAATAGGTAATAGATAGATTTTAGGGGAGGATAGAGAATGGAGGAATAGGGGGAAGAGAGAGGGGGTCCGAGCTGGCGCGGCCGTGGCTACGATAGACAACTGGATTGGAGGTTGGGGAAGGTGGTGGTTGTTGCGTGTTTTATGTGTGCTCTTTCGTTGGTTTCTTCGGAGACTTGATTTGGGAATTAAGAATTGGGAGGGGCTTGTTGGGAATATCCAAAGAATATCGCGTAGTTAGAAATTACAATGTGTATGTTTATGTTTTAAATATGGAGTTGTTTTTATTATACAATGTAATGCTTATGATGGAAATACAATAGTATTTCTCGTACAATTATAACAACCCTCGTACATATGTAATTAATCTGCACTGTTATAATCTAGACACACAAAAATCGATTGTATAGATATTTCTCTTTTTATTTGATTAATGTAGGAATTTGTATCTCTTTAGAGTCGTCTTAAACTAGCTCTTTAGAGCTAATGTGATGGCTTATCTTGTCTTTGTTTTAATAATATAAGAGATAGATTTTGTTCGGTGTAGCGAGCCTAGCTTGTACATCCTGCCCACCTAGTAAAGCACACTGTAATTAAGCCGTCTTCCTCGTACGACAAATTCTGAAATGCACAATATGAGTGTTTCAGTTTGACGTCCCGGTACATGTCCAGGTAGCTACTGAGGAGAGCATCATGGTCTTCCTCGATAGGATAAATCATCGCGCAGCTGCTTCTTTGTCTCCCTCCGCATCGTCGGCCAGCCGTGACTTGAGCCATCTTGCAAGATTCACGAGGAACGGCGTGTACACGAAGTAGCACGTCGTCGTCCAGCTCATCAGCCCCTGAATAGATCAATCGGCACGAGAGGACGCCGTGTGAATCGTGTGGTCCGCTAAACTCATGCGCAATCCCACATGTCTGAATTCTATTGTCGAGAGAGAAAGGGAAATGTACTTGCCTCGCCGAACAGTTCGACGTCAGCATTCGGATAGCTCCAACAGTCAAGCAATCTGCATCAGCAGTAGTAATATGTTTCTCAGATCAAGCTGTAGTGCAATCGGTGTACATGTACATCGTAAGTAAGCAATCTCGGTAAAATGTAGGTGGTGTGGTTACTTGATCAGTGGGATCTCGGCGAGAGGGCAGGCGACGCCGACGAGGCACGCGAAGGCGAAGCCGAGCCAGGAGCCGTCGAGAAGCAGCCACACGAACTCTGCGACGGCGAACAGCACGTACGCCTCCACGTTGCTGGGCACCCCTGCTCTGTACATCTCCGCGCTGAGCTCGACGAACAGGGCGAGAATTCTGCAGAGCCACGCGGAGAGATCAACGACGGCAACGCAAGAAATCACGACATCAAGAGTGAATTTTTGAAGACGTATCGCACGAACAATAGCGACGTTGCCGTCTTTTGCGCTGTTCCGGTGGCCTTGGATTTGGGGGGCGCCACCCTCTCGTCCAAGAACAGCTGGAGCAGACCGACGGTGCAATAGAACGCTCCGAGCAGGGGCGGCACCAGGATGTGGGTGCGGAGGGGGCCGACGGCGAGGGCGCCGTTTTGGTACACCTGGAGGCCGACGCGGGAGTGGATGCCGTCGAGGAGCGGGCCGAGGAGGAACCCCGCGCCGAAGAGGGCGCTGGCGACGGCGGGCCAGGCGAGCCCCAGGGGCCCACCGCCCCAGCCGTTCTGAAGGGCGCAGGCTGGTTTGGGCAAGGGCAACCGGGTGGGTGGCTTGGGGCCGCGGCGCGAGGGGAAGAACGGCCGCGGCGGCGGCCGCGGCGGAGAGGCGCCAGCGATGGGCACGGCGAGCTTGGCGCGCATGTCTCTTATCCTGTGGGCTGGGCGAGCTCTAGTGCCAGACGCGGTCAGTGCAGTAGCCCATTGATGCTGGATTTGGATCTATCGGTGTTCCTGCACCGTGTCATCCTCCACCACCGTCCGATCTGGATGGCTAAGGTATGCTTAGGCCCTGCTCCGAACGTATGGATTTCACAACAAACATGTTCACTTTTTTCTCTTCGTGATCATACCATTTCTTGACATTTCCTTAGTCTTGTAGGTTGCAAGTAATACTTATATTTTCAAAAGAATTCTAAAAACCCTAGTTTAGCCATCCAATTTTGACCAATATAATCGGTGACCGTCATTAACCAACCAGTTATCTTCGATGAATTGAATTCCATGCATATGAATGCCTTTTTTTTATTGAAAACAATTAGCTAGTGTAATATTCTTAAGACTCATAAACTATAAGTCCCACGATCAAATCATGGTTCTACAGAAATATATACCCACCTGACCAATCTTGGCTGTTTTGATCAGCATCTGACAGCGATGCGGCCTTAATAATTTCATAGCCGGGAATCTTTGGCTGGAGAACAAAGAATGATGGGCGCGGTTGCGCATACCTTTTATGATTAAGGTTTGAAAGCATGGTGTACTTTTCGATCTCTTTAAGATTGAAGCTTACTGCATACCTGCAAGAATCTGCAGTAAGAAACTGGAATTGTCCCTGGCATTGCTTGGCTACCTTGGCTATGTCATGGTTATAAATTGTTTGAAAATTTTGTTTTTGCCACAAATTCAGAGTGAATTTCTTTTCTTTTCTTTTTGTTTGCCACTAAGTACTCTCTGACTGATATATGGGTCCAGTCCTTACCTGCCGGGATAGCCAACGGCAAAAACAAGATGAGGGCGCCAAATTTGTTTCTTTGTAGAGGTTGCAACTCTCTTTCAAGATAATAGGCATTATCATCTGAAAATCACTATGTGTCTGTAAGACTACGTTGATAGGTCGTGAATACAGTGATGATAAATAATTGACTTTTGGGTCGCATTGAGATTTGCGTTTATGAAAGTTTCAGTCAACCACAGTTGGCGATCAATAGGCTTAGACTATGGACGGTAGTTTGATCGACTTTGTGATGGATGGTCCGATCGACAGATCCGAACGACAGACGTCGACTACGGTATTTCGATCATGGCAAATCGACCATAGTATTTCGACCATGGTCGGTAATCAGTAGGCTTTGACCTCCAACTGTGAACCGATCGTGAGCAACAGTGAACTGGTCATGAGCAACAGTGAACCGGTCGTGAGCGAGAGTAAACTAGTCTATGATCATAGCTACAGTTTCTAGACGGTATTCAATAGTCATAAACTTTGTTGGTCGGTAATCGAAGACTTTGCTGGTCGGTAGTCGTAGACTTCGCGATCTATTAGATGTAGTCATAGGCTTCACGATCTGTTGTCGTAGACCTCATGATCGGTAGTCGTAAGCTTTTGCAATCGGTTGCCGTAGACTTCACGTTCGATACTCGTAGATTTCGAGTACTTCAATTCTAGTGATCTACGAGTACTCGGGGTACTCGTGGTTTTCGAGTATTTGTTGGGCCAACAGTCTGACTGGCCTAACCAGCTTGTACATGGCGATCAGACTGGTCTTAAACTAATTTCTAGAAATATTGGAAATTGTGGTCATGCCTGACATGGTTGGTGTTGATGGATGAACAAGGATGTGATATACATGTGTGAACTAATATCAGTCAAGTTGGGAAGAACTTATACTGGAAAAAAGTTTCTTTGATCTTTGCATGTGCACGTTAGGTGTAGACACGATCATGGTCGGTGATGAGAAGAACCGAGAGTAAGAAGAGAAATCTGATGTCTAGGCGGTCGAATATGTCACAATATGGTCAAGTTTACACTGGAGCACGTGGAGATCAAAGGTGGATGAAATATGAAGAAGCTACAGGAGGTGCGGTCCTAAAGGCTTCGACACGATGTGGATCATGCGTGGAGAAGCTACGAGAGGTGCGGTCTTGGAGGTTTCAACATGTGATAAAATTGAAAGAGTTATAGAATGAGTCCATAACTTGAAGGCTTAGATATCACAGAAAATCCATGTTTAGAAGGATTTCAGGTCCCTTAATTTTCGAAATGGATAGAGTTCGCAACTTAAAAGGTTTAGAGATTATGAAAAACCCGTGTTTGGAAGGATTTCGGGTCCCTTGATTTTCAAAAGAGATAGAATTTCATGTCCGTGTTTGATGAGGACACATTTGGGGTGTTAGTCTATAGCAGAGGGAGACTAAGGGTTAATGCAAGGCTTTTGAAAGATTTTTGGCGGAGAGTCTTGAGAAGAGGCTTTAGTTTCTGACTAGGACTTTTAGGGGGTGCTTGTGAGAACACTTCGTAAATCCACGAAAATCCAGCAATAAAGATCATTTTGAATCAATCTGATTCGTGATTTGCTCAAAAGTGCTGGTGATTGTAGGTGGATTGAAGCAAAGGTATTCGAGAGGTTTGGCTTCTGATGTTGAAGATTTGAAGTACGTACAAACCGGTCGAAGATCAAAGCTGAGTGAGAGGTTGAACGTTGAACAGTCAATCGAGCTGTCGAACACTGAGCGATCGATTGGGCAATTGAGCACCGAGCAATCGAAACCTTCACCGATTACCAGGGAATTCCAAAAAAAGTAGAGGCAATCATTCAACACCCTCCCCTTTGATTATAGTATTCGATCCTACAGTGTCAACTTAACACTGACTAGAATGTTTTTGATTGCTTTACATTAACCCAAATTTGATGTTTAGAGTGACATTGACAAGATGCACGACCCCGCTAATTGACATGGTTTATCAACGAAGGAGCCTTCAACCCTAAGCACATTGCAGACATTCTTGTGCCATTAATTGAAGAAAATGAGCTGTCTTAGAGCAGCAGTTGGTATGACCAAAAGAGCTCGGTCAAGACGTACACTCCATTGGCTAATGCAGTGCACGAATCAATCGAACGGACGAATAATTCAATTATTAGGTAATGTATCTACAGTGCAAAACCATATGCAAAAGGAGGAAAATCTGTGCAAAAAAGAAAAACTTCTTCACCTAAAAGCACAACCAGAATGTTGGATGAACAAACACTGACACAGTAAAGAGAATTAGCAGAGTATTTTCACAACATTAGTACCAACCACACCCTAGAAAAACTGTTCACCTAGAGCCTAACAGAGCACCACATCAACCAAACCCTTATCACAACCTTTCTGTGATCCACTAGAAAAAAATCCTTCCAAGAACAAAACCAAATGTCTTGCAAGAAATGCACATTTACCTGAAACGAATAAAGAAAAACTCAGCTCACTATATGTAGCTGCTGCTTGAGCATTCTTGCTACCATCGTTCTGAGTTAACTAGCCAGCAGTTTGCATTGATCAATCGATCAATGGCTTCCCTCCTCCTGCTGCTGCGAGCCATCGTCGGCGGCGCCGACGATGGCCTCCTCGGCGCGAGGGAGGAGCCGGAGGAGGTGAAGCAACCGGCGATGTTCTCTCCGAAGCGTCCGGTGGTGTATCAGAGATGCAGGTTCGGCGACGACAACGACGTGGAAGGAGAGCGGTGGCTGGTTGCTTGCTTCCGGTGGCCTGGGATCGATCGCCAATCGGCTTGGATGCAGACGATCTGATGGATTCAGTCGGACAAGCATTTTCGGATTAATAGCTGAGCGTGCCTGTCAGTCGAATGAAGATGGCTGGTCTTGCCTTCCAAATGTATTTTGTGTCCTTGTTTCAAAACAAAATGTACTTTGTGTGAACAAACTATGGTTAATTTCTTTCATGGCTAGTGCAGATGTTTTATGTGATGTTTCTAAGACGAAGACATAAGGTTGTTGCCCTTTGTATGGGTAGAAGCTGTCATGACTGATGAGCGATTTCATGTTGTGTGATCGACTGATCATTGCTAGTTGCTTATGAACAGTGAAACAAAGCGGCCACTGTCAATTGGCCAGACGTATCCGAATTCCATGATACATCTATAATAATATCGAGAAGTCGCCCAGCCGAGAAACTTGGTGAGTAAATGGGGATAAAAACTGAAAGGTAGGTAATACTATATAGATACAACTATCGAGTGTTCACAAATCACAATACGGACCGTGCCCGTGCTCGCGTGAGGACTCGATCCCTAAAACCAATATCCAATGGTCGTGGTTGGGGGCTGCACAAATCTGAAGGCGGCCCACATCGAATTGTTATCTTCTTCTGTTTGATATTAGTTTTACTGAACGTCCATCGCATTAAGGAATTGTCACTGGAGCCATGCCATCCATCACCCTTCCCCGTTTTGCAACCTTCCTGAGTGCAAAAAAAGTAGGCTGAGCAGCGGGATTTACCTAACAAAATAGAGCTTACCGCCTAAAAGCGGCATTTTAACTAACCACCGAATTCACTTTTTTGCTAGAGGTAGAAGTCAAGTACTAATGCATATGAGAACTATCTCACTCCCAGTACAACTCCATTTGTACAGAGGAAGCAACAATTCATTACTAGTGACATTTATTTTGCGCATTTGACCTGCTGCATACCAAGCATGAAATTTTAATATTACAATTAATATACAACAATTATGGTTCAGATTTCAGACAGACAACACTTCAACCCCAGTCGACAAAAGGAAGGGGAGGATAGCCGCCTTCGGGAGGAGGTTGCAGTGATGGAGGTAAGTTGCCCCATGAAGTGTGGCCCCCTAGTATGTTCCCTATGAAACATGACAGAGGAATGCAGCATTATCAAAAGGTCATCAAAGCAATCAAGTATGATGCAACACTTATTCTACCCTGGCAGCTTTTGCATTCCGAAGCATCTAAATTCCTTGTTTCAGGGCAAGGCTGTCAAGCATAGTTGCCATGAATTGAGTAAGTTGACAACAGATTCATAAGTAAACCAAATTACTCAAATGTTTTAATATGTAGCCCTTCATTATTCATCTGGAGGCACCAACCGACAGACCCAATTGCAATCGAATTGTCTAGAAACATCTAAACAGCACCTAATTAGTGATTGGGAGGCACCAACCAATGGACCCGCTTGCATACAAAGGATTACATTCAATAATTGAATGCAATGGGTTCTATTCGTGGCATGACCGGTGACTGAGGAAAACATGATGAGCAGCTAGCTTGTCACATATCATAATTTTTGTTATTAAGGGGAATGCCAGAAAATCCCAAGATCTATGCAAGTTTGAGTTAGTTTCAGAGGGGGAAAAGGTAAATTATAGGAACCTTTCTGTATTTCTGCATAGAGCCAGTGCTCTAAACCCAAGAATAAAACTATATTTTTTCATCTTCACTTACAAAATTTTAAGAAAGGAGGGGAGTTATCTAAGCAGTTAAAATTTCACAACCTAACAGCCCAGCTTCTCTCTTTAGTGGTATTTTTCTTCTCATTTGATTTCACAGTCATTGACAGAATCAATTTCCTTTTTTTACTAGCCCAACAATTGCTACATGGCATGCTAGAAAAAATAAACATCGTAAAAAATGATACAAATGCAAACTTCATCCTACTATATTTCAATAATTGGTGAGATTAGAGGTGACATGTAATGTTTATTTTGGGGTTGTGGGGGGCAACTATAGTTAAGATACATTGTTCATATTTAATAGCCATCTGATTGATTGGGCGACATGATAACTGACAAATGTTGCTATTTGTTTCTTTAATTGAAATTGGAAAAGAAAATTGTGCAAGAAACAAACTCTGAACATTATTTAGAATGAAAAAATAAACTGTGTAGGAAACAAAGTACAACCATCATTTGGAAGGAAATAGTGCCATTAGCTGTGCAACTGTCTGGACTACTCCAGATAGTTATAACAATGGAGTATTACGTCTGGCAAGAGTCTCATGAAATAATTAAATCACCTGAGGAAGAATTTCCTTCCACTGGCTGGTATCCAACAAAATTGGGTTGAGTTCCAAGAAAATTAGACTGCTGCACCATTGCTCCAGGGCCAGGCCCTGAATAATAAAAGGCAAGTCAAAACATAAGGCCTGTAGCAGGACTAAATCCAATTTATAATTAAGTATTGATTTAGCATGTAATAATCAAATGCTTTCAGTGTTCTAAGAATTATCATGTAGCAATAGTAATTACTAATTAGAAACATGATCTTTGCAATGCACTAGAATAAGAAGTCACAAATTGCAACTAACAATTCATGCTTAACACGCATACTACCATATGTACACTCCATGGGATAATGACCGGTGGTCTACAAGGCTACAAGTATATTACAACAGATATGTACAGATAACTATTTATTTCGTGATAAAAGTAAGTGAAGAAAGAAGTAATGCTTGAATTCTACAGAAGGGCAAAGATTGGCAGCCCTCTAAAATGAATTACAACAGAAGTTCCTTGCATCAAGTTAACATGAAGCCAAATTTAACTGCATGCTAAAGTTAAGAATATGTGAAGATCTTCAGGCAGTGTTTGAATTAAACCGAAGTCTAGACCAACATCCACCAGACAACCCAATGTGGATTCACTTGAGATGTCAAGTTTAGCATTGCAAATCAGGTTTTCAAGAGAGTTATGCCCAAGTTGCATCCTACAGGCAATATACGTCGTAAACATATGAGTAATGCATCCACCTTAACCCATACTAATAAAAGAAAGGAAGAGAGAACAAGAAAGCAAACTCACCAGATGGAGCTAATGCTGGGCTAACAGCATGTGGCTTCGGATGGAAGTATCTGCATGAATCCCCAAACTTGCATATCCCCTGTAACAGCATCAAGGAGCTAACTAAAACCAAGCATAAATTGAGTAACTGAAGTATTCATCAAGTTCATCTTAGCACAACCACATGTAGTGCTGTAGTTAAACTGGCAGTCAACACAAGATGGTAAGAAGAGCCCGCGGACAGAGAGAGGAGCACACGTACGCACCGTGCGAACGAAGTGGTGACAGACGCCCTGGGCGAGGAGGGCACCGTCGGGCTGGAGGAGGGAAGAAGCGCCGCCCTGGGACTCTGCCGAAGAAGATGATAAGAAGCAGGCTCGAGAGCGGGGGGCGGTCAAGGTGTTCGAGGGAATGCGTGAACCACAAAGTAAGGGAAACGAGAAGAAGAGGCGGAGGAGAGGAGCACCTTGGCGGCGGACGGCGTCGTACCAGAGGGTGCGGGCGCGTAGGTGCTGGGCGCCCTGGAGGTGGCGCTTGCGGGCGGCGGCGGTGTCCTGGAACTGCTTGTCGCAGTAGTCGCAGTAGTACTTGCCCAACGGCATCTCCCCTCTCGTTTCTCTCTCCGTTCAATCCTCCGCCTCCTTCCCTCTCCTCTGCCCCCTCCTCCGCCCTTCCCGTTGCTCTTCTTGCGCACCGTCAGGCTTCAGCCAAATATTTGCGACCAAGTATTTCACATGAATTTTCTCGAAGTTTTTTCCAAAATACAACAAAGATTTGAGCTGATCTTCCTCATTTTGTTTGCTGATCCTTCAATCCAAAACGATTTAAATCAAAAGAATTCGCAGTGACAGGGTTAAATTTCTAAATGCGTGCGAATTAAGGGTTAAAAGTTGAGGCGTACGTATTCGGTGTCAAATATCGAAATTTCTCCCCTGAGAGACCCACCACAGCAGACAAACCAAACGATTCAGAGTGCAACAGGCAAAATCAACGTCAGGTCATTTCAGCGACAAAATTTCTGCATACAACAAATCGTATGCGAAGAACATCCTCAGGATACAACACCCAGATTCGATAGGAGCAAACAGTTACATAGCAGCGAACGGTAGCATTTCAGAAAAATTCAGATCTAAAACAAGGTATCAGTCTTACAACGAAGATACTAAGAAATCAACGAGGATCCCTACATGGATCAACTACCATAAATACACTCATACTGCTCTAGAACATATTACAGATCAGCTATGGCAAATCTCAAGTGAGGGTTAGTAGGGGGGGTGCACCGGTTACATGTCAAAGTTTGCATCGCATCATGCAACTACTCAGCTACACAGGTCAACAGTGGTCATACAAGAACGTAAATTCACATCTTCAACCACCATCTCGCACGCATGCTGCCGATCCAACATCCCAGGGGAAATGCGCACTTTTAATGGAAATATCCAAAGTCACGAGGCAGTTGTCTTACAATCCTGCATAGGCGCATTGCTTTTTCGCATGTTCTGGGATCAATTTCGCCACTACATCTGCTGGGACTCCTTTCAGCTCTGCAGAGAAAACATAAATGGGGAACAAAATAAGGTGCTGATAGTAATCATACTAACTAATAACTGGTGATCTCAACCACCATAACAAGGGTCTCTCCTTGGACAATATATATAGTAAGATTTGGAATGTGCAAATAAGCAGAACAAATGCTACCCTGTTGCTAAACTTACCATGAGGCTTGAAGTTAAAAAGAGGGGGCAGAAAGCGGCCATTCGGAAGGCGGGTATTTGGATCTCGAAGCTCATCAAAGAAGGGGTGAACAAGCGCCTCCACCTGGACAAAAAGTAAATAGAGATCTTAGTAAAATATAGAGTTGACAATATTATTGCAATACCTAGTTCATTGATGTAGTATTTTGTGTAATTTAACCATGTAATGTGGATAGTAAATTAGTAATATACTTACAGCTGTGCATCTTAGGTTGGGTGAATACTGGAGGAGCCTAGAGACAAGATCAACAGCTTCTGGCGGCATCCTTTTATGGAATACCTAAATATTAAATGTACGGTCAAATCACCTGATAGCAACCAATTACCGACAGTATAATAACAGTAATAGATAGGTCTGCACCTTGTGCCATGGGTGTGCTTTAATCTGTGGGAATTTGAACTCGGTGTAATTTGGGTTCATGCACTTAATTTCTTCCCTTGTTGGGGTACCAAGGACCTGCAATGCATGATCAAATTCAAGGTGATAAGAATTTATGCATCAGAAGTCAGAAGGATAATAAATTGGCAAGCACCAGAATTGGCAACTACCTTGATGATTTCGACAAGTTGGTCTACACCACTTTCACCAGGAAACAGAGGCTGTCCAATAAAAGACCTTGTAAGCCAGTATCAACTTAAACCATATAGCGCTGAGTTGTGAAGGACTACATTCAGGATGCACAAAGATGATGCAGCTGCTTACCTGCCCTAGCATAAGCTCAGCAAGAACACATCCAGCAGACCAAATGTCAATCGCTGTAGTATACTCAGTGGCACCAAATATGAGCTCTGGAGCCCTATAGTATCGGGAACAAATGTATGATATGTTTGGTTCTCCCTTGACCTAGAAATTAGCACCAGAGAGAAGATAAGACTAGCTGTTTAAATGAAAAAACCAGTATTACTTGAATATCTTACCAGAACTTTTGCACTCCCAAAGTCGCATAGTTTGAGTTGGTGAGTATGTGGGTTAACCTGTGGTGGAAGTTCAGAAAATAAATTTACAGATAAACAATGTGATTGGTATTTGAGACCAGCAGATAATAGATAATTTTTCATGCATACCAGAAGATTCTGTGGTTTGATATCTCTGTGGCAAACTCCAATGCTACCATGAATGTAAGCCAGTGCCCTGCATATCTGTCAAAAACAAATGAATAATGGATTAAAATCATGGCGAAAAAAATCACCTTGATTCAGAGCTAGCCAAAGCTGTTTCTTTGCTTTCTTCTGCAACAAAACATGCTAGGACACTAACAAGAACAAATATCCAAAAAGGGCATATTGACAAAATATTACCTGGTAAATATACAGCTTCACATAGATAAGTGGCATACGCTGGTTCATCTTGTTGTAATGCTTCACAACACGATGAACAGTCTCAGGCACATACTCCAGAACCAAGTTCAGATACAGTTCATCCTTCTCAGTTGTAGAAAAGAAACAATGCTTCAGAGCTACAACATTTGGGTGGTCTAGAAGGCGCATGGTCTGCAGCTCACGGTTCTTGTAGCGCTTATCCTGAAGAACCTTCTTTATAGCAACAGTTTCTCCTGTCTCCAAACATTTAGCCTACAAAAAGGTCAAAACAACATTGCACATTAGAAGCAGTCTCTACTCATACACATAGAAGTATATACAGTCACAAGAAAGTTAATAAGAAAAGGTATGGCCTGTTCATATTGACTTCTATAAGCCGCTTCTACTTCCAAAAGCCAAAGCCAATACGAACGCCCCAGTTTCTATAAGCCGCTTCTATCAGCCACTACTATTCATCAGCCGCAACTATTCATTTTTCACATATTGTAATGTACTTTGTATTTTATTATATCACAATTCCATAAGTCACATGGCGGTCCGAATGTTGTAGTGCCTTTAGTTGTACTGTCTTTCTTACATAACGCACTACTATTCATGAATTACTATTATTCATCAGCCACAGCCAAAAGTCATCAGCAAAAGTCAATACGAACAGGCTAGCAACATGGTATAGAATATCTCAAACATGTAGATAGATAGCCCAGACAGGAAAGCAAACAAGGTTGTTAGATTCATGTAAACCAATAATAGAGTTGGCAGCCTAATAAAACATATCTCAGCCTGAAGTTGTTGCAACTAACCTGGAAGACAACCCCAAATGAACCTTGACCTACAATACGCTCAGCCATGTAGCTCACAGTCTGCAGGTGCATTCAAGAACCACATATTATTGTAGTGAAAATAGGCCACATAAATTGTTCAGGACAATTAACTAGTTAAAAAAAGAAGCTAGCACTACAAAGTGATTGGCAATAATGCAGGCATTTAGGACAATTTGGCACGCTTGAATTATGATATTGCCTTCTACTTATCGCATCATGCATACAAACAAACACATATAAGCACCAAAAAAACTGCTAATCCTAATCAAATGCGATATCAAGCAGTCACCTGTTTCGGTTGATCATTTCTGCCACCAGTAGTTGTGACAATTATGTGACCAGTTTCTGTTCCTTTACCATTAATAATAGTTGCTTCAACTTCCTGCATGTCATTCAAGCCAATATGTTATGACTACGTCATAGTACTATTTTCGTAAAATGCAGAACAGCTTAACTAGACCATCCAAACAAAACTAATCTGACCTTATCATCTCTTATCTTCAACTCATTCATCTGATCGGGCAACTTCTCAACACCCATGCTGGTGCTGGTGCTGTTCTTGTACCCAGACGGAGCTACATCTACTGAAGCCATCTCTTAAGAAAGCCAAAAGGTACCGGGTCAGCTTTGCATCAAATCAAACCAGCAGTGGATCTATTGTTCTACCTGCGAGTCCATCGATAACATCAATCACATGGGTAACTATAAAAATTACAATGAACACATCAAATGCACCAAGAGTACACATTCACAATGGTAAAAACACTAAATGTGCCTAACCGGCATAGTCACTTTGGGCAAATAATCATCAGCAAGCACTCATCAAGTGCAAAGCAAGAGACAAAAAGAATCAAGAACGCATTCATCCTAGATTGGAAGCAGCAGAAGTTACGAGCCTAGCAGACAAAGGAACAAATATATGTATTTAGCCTAACCATTAGGATCTGAGCTAAGCAACCATGTTCTTCTGCTAAGCAACTTCCCCCTTCAAAAATTGCAATTGCCTAACTTAAGCTAAAAGAACACGGCTCGTGCTGTCACATTTCTTGGCCGGCACTCATCGAGGCAACGAACGCGCTCGCACAGAAGCAAGAAAGCATCCTAATTTGGGCTCTTCTGCATCTGTTAGGGAGCATCCATTTATGCAAGCATCTGAGCCTCCAATAAAGGGCAATGAGTAAACCAATAAAAAATCCGACCATTTGGGTACGAATTGACGGCATAAATGATCTATCTTTACTCGCATCCGAAGCCAAGAACATGCCCTATGTAGCAATAAATACCGGAAATACTTGGGAAATCCGTATAAATGCCCCCTGCTCACTAAACGCCGACACGGATTCAGAACATTCCCAAGAACCTCGGGAAAAAATCATACCTAATCCGCGAACGGGGAAATCTCGCGCAAATCCACCAAAGATCGCGAAAAAGGCCGCGCGTTTCTTCAGGAAAACGCAGATCCCGGGAGATAGATGGTCACCAGACCCATCACCCCGTCATGGACCGAAGAACGCATCTCTGAGGAGGACACAACATCCCCACGAAAAGGAAAGCAAGGAACGAACAGCCAAATCGAGGAGCACGAACAGGGAGACGATCCATACCTCCTCCTCCTCCTCCCTCTCCTCCACAGAAAGAAAAACGACTTGATCTCCCCCAAGATTAGCTTCCCCCTCCTCCCTCTCCTCCTCGTACGCCTCCTCCCCTCCTCTCTCTCTCTCTCTCTCTCTCTCTCTCTCTCTCTCTGCCTCCCCCTCTTCTCTCTCTCAGCTCGCGTCTCCTCTTTTTGGTTGTCGGGACGCAAAGCAATACCACCACACCACCAAGGCGACGCAAACGCAGCGGCCGAAATGATTCGTGCTGCCCGCTGCCGAGGGGTGGGGGGCGGTCAAAGCAGGCACCCACCACCACAGGGCGCACCGCGACGCCCCTTCTCAAGCTTTATGCTCACGGACAGGTGGGCCACATTTCTCGGAAGCGCCCGTCGATAGCGTGGGCTGGGCGCATATCGCGTCGTCCCGCCGCCTGGGGTGGGGGGCTCGGGATCGATCCCCTCAGGGTATGGTTGGCCTGGCCACGTACGCCTTTTGACCGGTCAAATCCGCGGGTCTCACTTCTCGGGGGCTCGCCCGCTGCTCGCCTCGCTGACCCGTGGACCCGGGTGTCGGGTGGCCCACGCGTCGGTGGGCGGAGTGACTGGGCGCGTGACCGGTGCGTGTGCGGCCAAGGTTGTGGGTTTTTTTACCGCATCAAAGGACGCGAGATTCGAATAGTGGGGTGGGGTGGGGTGGGGTGGGGTGGAGGAAAAGACGGTAATGCCCCTCGTTGGGGTTTGGTCAGATCTGGGTTTTGCGTTGGTGTTTTGAACTCGAGGCGAACGGTGATCGGCGGCGGTGGGGACCAGCTACAGCGCGAGAGAGGTGGGCTGAACAGCTGGCTGGTGAGTGAGGTGTGGCCGTGGGCGACGAAACTTTCCAGGACCGCAGGGGAAGGTGGTGGCACGTACGAACGTTTGGTTCGAAATTTCAAACGCATAACCAAACCTGGCCCCGTCAGGGATTAAAAACGCTCCGTCTTGGTCATTCAAAGTTGCAACGCAAGCGGTAAGTCAAATGCCTTGTTCTTTTTAGATTATATTTTATAATTTTTTTAAATAAATAAACAAGAGGTTCATTTGTCCGTCATTTTGAAGCGGCTTACTGAATAGTCTTTTTAAAATGACTTATCAGCATTCGGTTTATTTATATAAAACACTCACATTACGGCCAAAAGACATCAGCATGTACGAGGTTCAAGTTGAGGTTAATAAATGCTACATTTCACAACTTCGGTACTACAATCATTTGAAGGGAGTTTCATTTTAAGATATTTGCATGACAGGTACATAGATTTTGTTAGCATGTGGATGTAATGCACAAGATCAGCGTAGCACTTTTTCTCGGAGTATTCTAAGATTTATCAAACTCAAAAGGGGCAAAGGAAAACTAGTTTTTCTTTTTACTACAATTAAACCTACCACTAGAAAAAAATAAACATAATAAAGTAAGGGATAATATAACTGTAGGTATAAAATAAACGACTAAAATAATTGAAAAGTAAACAAAGTACTCGCTAATAATAATAAAGCATTAGGCATCAAGATTTCGATTCACCGTACATTAGTAGATAGCAACATATATTCATTGGTTAATAGAATCACTTCCTTTGTTATTGTTTCGTAGGTGAGTTACCCTTATGCTTCGGTTCATCCACTGATGGGATTCTAGGCTCTTTCGTCCACTTCCTACCCTAACTGTGCCAGCATCGTTTCTGTGTTCATGTTATAAAACCATATTTGCATTGGGTTTGGTGATGACTCGTGCTCCTCGGCTTACAACAACTCCTCTTTGATTCTTGTATCTATCACCCTATGGTTCATCGACTTGTTGCTACAAACGGTAATTATCCTGCAAATCAGAACTATTGTTCTATGTCCATGTTACTTGGCACCTTAAATTAAATAACACGCATAAGCACATCAAGTATAATCAATGTCTCTAATGAAACTGAATGCGTCTACAATATATAATTAAAACATGGTTACATCTCTAGCACTACTATCTATCACCTACATCTACTCCACCTATGTGAACTACTCACACACAAGCAAAGGATTGAAACAAAGGATGATCATCATATAAATAAAAAAAGATACTTCTCTCTTCAATTACCAATAGATGATGTGACGCAAACAAGTCTCCAATTGATAATAGATGGAGGATTAGGGCCTGTTTGGCAGAGCTCCACCAGCTCTAGATTCACAAAAAACAGATCCAGATTCAATTTTACCAGCCAAACACTTCTAGCTCCAGCAGCTCCACCATGGATCTGCTCCACGAAAACAGTGGATCTACCCCCAGATTCATGGATTTGGTGGAGCACCTCAAGGGGTGCTCCACCAACTCAAGTTTGGTGGAGTTGGGGAAAATTACCCACCATTGCCACTGGTTACACAAAAAACGGTTCGTTCTTTTCTTTTCCCCGCCTCCTCCCGGGCCTCGCCTCGCCTCGGCCGCGCCTCCTCCCGACCTCGCCTCCCTGCGTCGCCTCCCGGCGCGCGCGCCTCGCCTCCTCGCCGCGCCTCCCCCGCCTCCGGGCGCGCCTCCTCCGCCTCCGCCGTGCGCCTCGCCTGCGCCGCCCGGGGTTTTTTTTCATTTTGCCCCCTGACACGTGGGACCCAGGTGTAAGTGAGATAGAGAGGGAGGTGGAGCTATACCAAACACTTTGACGAATCCCAGATCCATGATGGAGCTGCTCCACGGTGAATCCAGCTCCAGATCCACCTTTTAGGTGAATCTGGAGCTGGTGGAGCTCTGCCAAACAGGCCCTTACACAAGTACTGCACTCTAATGTAGTTTGGATCAAGAAAATAGTGAGGAATAATCTCTCCACTCTACTAACCTAATATACTATTGTCTGGACAAGATGACTCTATAATATCTCTTGATAACACACCGATGCCGAATGAATAATGCTTCTCTCCTTATATAGAGTAGATCTGGTTTGGCGAGGTGATGCCCCCTAGAAGTGAGTACGATCAGGTGATACATCCTACGACACTTGAAATACGGAAGTTGCTCAAACCACATCTTCTACGCAGCAGAAGCCTTAAATCATGGGATTTCCACATGTACCCTACGATATGCTTAACAAATACCATTCCTACAATATAATAACAAATCAGTGATAATTATTGCGAAAAATGGTAAAATGTGGTGGAAACAAGGCTAAAAACTCAAGAAATATTTTATGAATTAAGGTCGCATCAATGGCCTACGCAGGTTGAGATGTCCAATGATGTGCATGCATCAACAAGCGTGTAAGGTCCTGTTCAAAAGTGTTGTGACTTTTGACTAAAAATGGCATTGTAGCGGCTAGTAGCTTTTTTGTGGTATTCAATTACACAAGAATGAATGAAAATATGGTGAAATGAAAAACAATGTTATATCTCTATGGATAATGCAAAGGAAAAAAGAAGAAAAAAGCTGCGTTAAGAAAACAACGTGTTCTAAACGGTTTTTAGCTTCTAGAAAGCCAGAAGCTGTTTGAAACGGGCCTAAAACATATGATTATATGAGTGAAATGTTAGAAATATAACTAGGGTAAAGCAAAGGAAGAAAAAATAGGAAAAAGAAGAATCCAACACGTTTGTTGTTTGAAATGGGGCCTAAAACACATGATTATACGAGTGAAATGTTAGAAATATAACTAGGCATATAGTGGCACAGCAAGAAGTTGAGAAGCATTTTTCACCGATGGTTGACATATTCTAGGATGGAGCTATATCATGGGCTTGTTTTTTTTTTTGGCTGAAGGTTATAGCTTTTGGCTGCAACTTGTGGTTTTTGGGCTGTTCGTGCGAGAGATTACAGAGTAATAGAAACTTACATGCGGCTTTTGCCAATATAAAGAAAGTCGGTACAGCATATACTACAATTAACTAGTAGACTCTATCCTAAAAAGATACTCTGTTTAAAACCTAGTTACTGTAGAAAAGCCAAAAAACAGTTTTTAGAAGCTGAAAAAACAAGCCCTATAAAAAGAAACCAAATGGTTATGGTTGAAAATCCCAAATCCCAAACCTAATTTTCCAAACAATTAGTGTAAATAATTGTCCACCCCTGCCTAGGGTAAATTGACGCACGTGTTTCAAGTTTCGAAACAACTAGTGTGATGGTATGATTTTCCCCTTGTCCTTAATTTTGTATTGTTCTTACAATAAATTGAAGTGAAGGCATCATGGATGGGTTCTTTTGGGCTATGACTTATGCCTTATGGCTTTTGAGTTTTGGCTGTTTACAAGAAACAATGTGAAAAGAGAAACAGTTGTTGGAAATTAAGCGGATTTAGCAATATTTCTATTTTAATTCCAATTATAATTAAGCATAAGAAAGCGTAAATACGACAATATGAAAATGACATGACAATATATATATATATATATATATATATATATATATATATATATATATATATATATATATATATATATATATATATATATATATATATATTATCTCTTAAAACAGATAAACAATTCATATCATTGACATGATGTAGTATGCTTAACAAAACACTCATGTGAGCATATAAATCTGCATAATGCACAAATTTAACAATTTAAGTATTGCTCTCAAGTGAAGAGTTGTACAAGTTAAAAGAAACTTGGCCTTCTACCACTCTTATCAGTTTTCAACAATCACAGTGACAATCCTTAAAATTCTGCTAGTTTGTCTACGTAAACATCACCTCAGTGTAGTATCAATGTCAAGAGCATACAAGAACATCATATTTTAACCTAAATTAGTCACAGAGTGATGAGGCGATGGGGTCCCGATCTTCCGATAGGATGATAACTATCGATTTCGGTGGAGATGACTCTTGTAATTAGGACAACAAGCATAGCAAATATGGTTGTATCCATAGGGGTCATGTCCTCATCATCCTCCCCTTCTTGAAAACAAAGCCGTCCTCGGCTTTTGATAAACTGAAAGTATGGTAACAAAGAAGCCAAGGTGTATGCATGGTATATGTATATGTCATCCGTTTTAACGGTTCTTCGTTGTTGCACAATTAATGCTATAACACAGCAGGAATCATAAAAGCTCATTGTATTATTAACCCAAAAGTAATCATATATGTCAATGACCAAATTAAAATTTCTCACACAGCAATTATTGCAACTAGATTTGCAAATGTAAGTGAAACATTTATGCAATTGAAATATCTGAAGTTGTAAACTTGAAGTGGTGGCACATATGGGCAAAGCTACAACTTTTGGAATTAAGCATAGTTCATCCATATAATCATATCCCAATGGAGCAATAGCAAATTTATCCAGCAAGGGTGAAGAGATTTGTGTGTTCTTCCATAATTCATCATCTTTATTCAGATTGTCCATACTAGATGATGCAAAAAGAGATGAACACATAGGCATTGGATGCATACTAAATTTTACTTCCCTCTCATATTGAACAAGATTCAACACACAAGAATTGTTGTCTAAAACAGCAAGCTTCAATTCATCCATGTGATCACAAGTTATGCATATTCGATATACAAAAATTGATTGTCTACACCATAATCTCCAATCAAATTAAACTTATACCCGGGTGTAGGCGCTAAACAAGAATTTCGAACATGCAAGTTCGAAACTTTCTCCATAGCACAATCCAAACTAACGGCCTCATTAAGCATGATATAGCACAATGCATCGCAGGAGATATTCTATCAAATACTTCCTTATGTGTAATTAATTCGACATGTGCAAAATTATGAGCATTTAGATCAGCACATGGTTCGTTCAAGTCAACACAAGGAATATCAAAAGATTGCACTACAAAGCGGTATATACTCACAAGGTTGATCTATGTCTTGTTGTAGCACCAAATCGATACCTTTGTCATTATCGTCCTCATCGGATAGTGTAGGTACCTCAAACTTCTCCTCTAATGGCATAAGATGCACGGATCATCCTTCACCTCTTCAAGTATCTCGGTGGTATCTGTAGATGGAGTAGGAACCAAAACAATATCAACATTTTCAATTACCTCAGATTCCACCTCGCTTGTGACCGTGAGTCTTTGGAGGTACAAAACGATGTCGCAATTTCTTTTCATCTCCTCCCATGTGTATATATAGTGGAACTCGAGATTCGACCACCAATGTTGAACATCACCAATCAGCGCCGTCCTTGCCATGCTCATCTTCTCATAAGGATCAAGATCTTGTCTTTCAAAGTAGCTATCCATCATAGTAACCCACAAGAAGTAGTCCGACGACGTACTCTCGGTGGTGAGTGGCAAGATATATACCGGTAATTGTTTCCCTTCAAGTTCAAATCGCATGCGATGACATCATAATCTACCAATTTTCTCAAGCTGTCATTGTTAGTAGAAAACAAGGAAACAAATCACAAGTAAATATTCCTATCAACTACTAGGATATGGAGGCTCAAATCAAGTCACGCATCTCTCAAGCTCTTACCAAATTCTTACAAGTTCTTACCAAAACAAGCGGTGGTGCAACCGGTGGTGGTTCGTGATAAATCTGACTCAAGTGATGAGTAAAGCGATTGCAAGGTACAGCGAGACCTATTCGGTTAGTAGAAAAGTGGAGCTTGGATAGGCTATGTATTTTGTAGCAAAGGAAAGCAATCAATTAATTTCAGAAATTGCACAGAATTGAATTATAGTTCGTATCTAGCACTTAGCCTATGTTACTGATCAACCAAAGATGGAAGAAGGCTAAAATAAGTGTATGGCAATGTATGGGAGTGGTAAATACAAGATAATTCAATTGAATGCAATCTGGAATTGAAGGGCACAAGGATTGACCCAAAACTTGGAAACTGAAGGTTTCTGTCCACTGGACAGCAAGTCGGTATTTCGGCCGTAACTTTTTGTCAGTTGCCTTTTTTCAATGATTCTTTTTTTTCTCCATTTCCTGACGGCTTTTTCTACAACTTTTGTTTTGGGGCCAAGTTCTGGAAACCGACCGAAAAATTCGCACAAAATTCACAAGTGCCGGCTGTTGCAGATTCAATCTGGATTTTTAGGTGAACTTGCACCGCAGATATCTCTTAACTGTCTTGCTGGAATGATGTGAAATTTTACAGATAGATGGAAGATGAAGTTTTGAATCTAATGGAGGTGGTCTCACTCAAAAATAATCTCGGAATCAAAAGTTATGACGTTTTTGGTGGCGGCTGCAGAGAAAGGAAAAATCAGCCGAAATTGGAATTAGGGTTTGTGATAGGGGAATTTTTTTTGTTTGGATTTTTTTATGGAATCAAGGATATGACCAGCAACTAGACAAAGCTAAAACGGACACAAATTCAATTTAGCAAACCAAGACTAACAGATTGAAAGGCACAACGGGGTTTGGACAGTGGAAATTAACTCTTTTTGTGGGGCAATTTTTCTGGACTATGGGAAATAAAAACCAATCTACTAACTAGGGATACAAAGAATTCCTACCGGTCAACTGAAGCTCTGATACCAACTGATGAGGCGATGGGGTCCCGATCTTCCGATAGGATGATAACTATCGATTTCGGTGGAGATGACTCTTGTAATTAGGACAACAAGCATAGCAAATATGGTTGTATCCATAGGGGTCATGTCCTCATCACAGAGTAAAGCTACTGTAGCAACAACATATACATTAGGCAATTGCAGAATCAACATATGTGTATGTTGCAGAATCAACATACACATGGCTTTATATTGCAATACTGAGCCATGTGTTATGGCATAAGCAATTGACAGAGCTGCAACTTATACTTCAGAGAAGTATACTACTGACACATGAGATATCAAACTAGGCGAATGAATTTAGATTGTCACTGTGATTTCAGACTTAACAAGAAATTGCACCGGATGTTTCTACTACAATCAACTTATAGATCATGTCTTAAAAAGATACACTGTTTGTAAGCTAGTTATCATAGCAAAAAATGATAAACCAAAGCCAAAGCCGGGCCCAACCCACCCCATATCTTTTGCAATATAAAGGGCACCAGATAAAATGATACAAGATATCATGTATGGAATTTTCCAACTTTTATAATTTTTCCGTGCTATTTATGTACTTATAGTGGTTGTTTTTTTTCTGGCAGAGGGGTTATGCATACACCTTTGTAATGTCCACTCATTGTGCATGCTAACGATGGTCTATCTACGGGAGGGTAGCAAGGCATCAACGAAACAATGACTCCATCAGCTTTGGTTGTAATCAGCGCACGGTGGTACGTCTTATAAAGTTACAAGCAAAATGAAGAGCGACAAAAGAGGTAGAGAGGGTATATGGTTACTGCTAACAACACGATGGCATTCGTTTGGCGTTGCACCTGTCGCAACTCTTAAACCATGCATATGATACCTTTTGTAGATGTGACGATCAGTGACATGAAGGGGAGGCGTGATCGAAAATAGTTTGAGCACTTTCTAGTTTCTGCGAAATGTTCAGAGACCTAAGAATATTACACGGTGCGACCAAGGTCACAAAACAAACAGGCCCTTGCCTTCACGTACGTAACAACAGGATACCCGGCCACTAATAAAAGTCTTTGTTCAACTAATCCGTTACTACTACTTACGTTGGCTCGTTTAACACGTGCCACAAACATGGCTGAGGACGCGTGCCAGTTTTTTTTTTCTCAGCCTGTCTGGTGCCTGTCCGATCCGTCCATCGTTTTCTCTCGTGTCGTACGTGCTAAGCAAATCAAGGTCGGCTAGCTGATGACTGTGCCGCCTGCTGGCTCAACTCGTCCAAGAAAAAGCCCTCGCCGATCGACTTTTTCCACGCGTGGAACGGAATGGTCTCATGGGGCAGTTGTTACATTAGTCGTTGGCATTGACAGGGTCACACGGAGCTTGACGAGAAATTGCACCGGATGTTTCGAGCGAACCATATAAACTTTGGGCGAGCAGGTAGAAAGACTCTCGTATGATCGGGTCTTGTTGCTATCTACTCCTCGTTTATGTTAGTTTTTAAAAGTTATTTTTTTTATAATAAATAATACTTTGATAGTATTTAACTTTCAAAATAAATATCTTTTTAAAATAAGGTCTACTAGATAATGATAGTGCACACTATAGTAACTTTATTTATAACCAAAACCAGAAGACTATACGAACGGCCGAACGGGCCTTATGCTCGCGTCACGGAGACCACGTCTTGGAATGCTAGCGAAGAATTTATCAGGGAACTTTCGCGTGTTTCATTTGGAACGGAAGGAGGCTTTTGGCTTTGCCATTCGTTTGATCGTGTTTTGTTTTGTTCGGTACGGTTTAGCAAGATCAGGTGTAAGTAAGACGAAATGCAACGATAGCCTACAGCTCAATATGGGCCTCTCTACAATTAAGGCACGAACGCTAGCTTCCGAGCAAAGCTGCGACCTCACCGGCCACTGATAGGGAAGCAGGACAGGTAACTATGAAATCCGGAAAGTACCGCGCAAAGGAAACAAGAATTAGTTGATCATGGTTCATAGGGATAAGAGACGACCTCCCATGTGGCAGGCAGGTCAGTCCAAGTCTGATTAAGCCCTAACCATGTAGCCACCTGCCCAATCATCACGAGAGCTCATGATGGCACTGGCGTTTAAGCCCTAACTATATACGCACTAAATTTTTTACAACTATAAATTCTACCGATACTAATTTTCTATAACTACATTGACTAAATTTTCTATGACTATTTGCTTCATACCAAAATTGTATTATTCTTTTCTATAGCTATAATTTTCTACGGATCCTAATTATACACTAAAGAAACTATTTATTTCATATAAAAAATATTGACTACAATATACAAAAAATTTTACCTCACGGAAGTAGGAGAACCTCTCCTTCCTCCTCTCTTTTTCTTCCCTCTTCACTTCTCTTCTTTATTTCCCTTCTCCCTTTTCTCTGCACGACGGCGTCGTCGGATAAAAAGGCCGGGGGCTCGGCTGAGCAGCCGATCTATATACGCCTCCAGTCATTAAAGAGCTGGGCGACTAGTCTTGCAGTCGCCTAACAGTTGGGTGACTGGTCGCAGTCGCCCAACCCTTCGGCAACTGTAATTATGTCGTCTAACGGCCCATAGATAGTCTACGTGTCGCGTGGTCGTTGGATGACAGGTTCCAGTCACCTGACAGTTCGTCAACTGGTGGTTATTCCAGTAAAAATTTTGTGCAGGTATATTTTTATTATTTTGAATAAAAATGAATTATTTAAAAAAATTCGGCCGTGATTAGCGTTGCGATTTTGCTTGCCTAGCATCCCCAATTGCATCGGGAAAAGTAGTGTGTTTTGGGCCGTCTACACTCCAAGGATATACCGGCTAGTGCTAGTTATCTTGTTCTCCTTGGCATGGCAGCAACGTGTCAAGGCTCTCGTGTGAATTTCTTTGGAAGCAGTATTGGTTCCAGTGGAATAGCTCGTTTCGGCTTTAGCTTCTAGCTTATTTTTTATTATCCATAAATTTCATTTTTTCTGAACTTTTGACTTTTTTGAGCTTTTTTACCGGTTCTTTTTTCCCATATTTGTTTGCATTATACGTGATGGGCTAATATGTTTTTTCTATTTTTAAATTTTTAAATTTAATTATGATAAATAAGGCTCTGTCAGCTACATTACTTTTTCAGCCAGCTACAGTACTTTTCAGCCATAAGCCACTCAAAAAAAACCATATTGAGTACAGCCTAACCTCGGTAGGTACCTACAAAGCTAGGGAAGCTCGGTAGGACGCCAGCCGCTGCACAGTGAGTGCTAACGTAATTATGCTTAATATATTTATTACTAAAAATCGATGATAGGCATTTTAGAGTCGCTAAGAAAAAAGAGAAAAACTAGAAATTCTTACAAAAAACAAAATATCTGTCCTTAATTAAGCAAAACTATAGCAACCATTAATCTTGTGATTTAAAATTTTGCTTAGAGATACATGGCTTGACTACACATATAGATATGATCAATTTCAATTTGATACAAATCTTCCTAAACTAGAAAAAGCTGATTAACGTGGCCTTAATCTATACACAGATGTCGTAACATGGATGTGCGACATCCAGAGACATATATGCATTAGCCAAGGAAATATCTGTCATTTGCATGTGGACCCATCATTGAAAGGACACTTGAAGAAAGAAAGATAAGAGCCCTAGGCTAGGCAGTCCCTTCCTCTACCAGTTTGCCTCTCTTCACACTTACGCACATAAAAAAAAAATGAGTTGCACTCGAATAACAAAGAAAGCAGAAAGGGAAAAGAAGAAGAAAGGAAGTGACTAGTTCATCTTCTAAGTTCCTAAGTTTCGATCATCGTACTTCAAGCAGACAAACTTGTCAATTAAATATAACTATGTTATATGTTAATTTTGTTTGTCAGTAGTCCAGTTGGTATCTATGACAGGTGTTTTAGAGTCGTTAAGAAAAAAGAGAAAAAACTAGAAATTCACACAAAATGCAAATCATGCGGCCCTTAATCAAGTGGTCCTAATTAAGCAAAACTATAATAGCCGTCAGATGTTATTGCTTAAATATATATTTCTTCTTAATTTAAAAGAGATGATAATCCTTTACCTCCCCAAACCAATCCTCCTTTTGCTTCCACAATGTCATCAATTACTGACAGTCAGTTTCAACTGCTACCTTACGTCATCCTCTTTGCTGAGCAAGAAGAATTCCATTTTTGCAAGCTAATGCCTCAATGGCGAGAAAGTCCGTGATTCCCCTATATGGTTTTGCCAGTGCTGCTACAAAAACCCATCGATCATCGTGAAGAATCGCTTCTGCCCTTGCCATAGTCTACGCAGAATTAATCACACCATCTGAATTCAGTTTGAACCATGTTGCAGGTGGTCGTTCTAATCGAGGAACAGGATGGGCACCTCCCATGGTCACCATTTCTTTAGGAAGTTCTAGGCAGTGTAATTCTTCATATACAAACTTCATTGCTTGATGAGGATAGCCTTCCTCCCCATGAGTTCAGCGATTTCTTGATGTCCAAATACTCCACATAACCCTGAAGATTACTGAAATGTCCTTACTAGAAACAAGGATTGAATATAGAATATCCTTTGACCATATATTTGGATGAAGTTCGGAAGCCTAAGAGATGGCACGATTGTAGGTGGTGCTGTAAAGCATCCAACACAGGCAAACACATCATCTGCTACCATGGAGATGGATGGCAACAAGGCTACCTCTTCGGTGAGAACTCAAGGACCAAAAGTTTCCCATATGATTTTGAGCTTTGACACGCGAAATTTAGGTGGACATGAGGGGGAACAACGACCAGTGTATCGGAAAGTGCAAACAGTGACGGATGTCCAACTTGAAGTGAGTTCGTTGGCACTCAATGCGGGAACCATGGTGTTGTATGACCCAATTCAACGGGATCATAAGAGGAGCACCTTGGTGGATGTCTCGATTTAGATTGCGAAAGATGTACGTGAATCAAAGAAAACAAAAGCAGTTGTTAATTCTTCAACCAGTTCATTGGCGGAGGTTGCGTGGCAGCTTCGCTAAGGGCAATGAATTATTTAAGCTAGAACTGTTGGGGCTTGGGAACCCCAAGGCAATTTGCGAGCTTCACAATGTTGTGAAGCTGAAAGGGCCCAACCTTTGTCTTTGTGATGGGGATGATTGCTAAAAATAACTCTCACAACAACAAAAGTATTATGTCCATTTGTTTGGTGGACTTCCACAGAATGCAGGGATTGAGAGTGAGATCATTAACATGTGTTTACTCGACTGTACCGATGTAAGCTATATAATGTGCGTTATGAGCATATAATATAGACAATCATTTCAATAATGAAAAACGATGATGATATAAACAAAAAATGTTATGTAATGCTATATTTATTGTTTGCTATGTAAGTATTTCCGTCAAAAAGTATCTGGGGAAGAAAATTTTGGTCACATGTGATAGGTATTAAGAACAAAGTGAGCATTTTCTCTCTTATAATATATAATATTAAAATATCACAAATAAAGTTCTACAACAATCTATTTTTTTAAAAAAAGAAAAATTACATATGTATTTGAAGTCATTTAAACGTGTTTTAAGGATAATGCCTGCGTAAGTACGCAGGCCACCTTGCTAGTTAGTGCTAATTATGCAATACGATACTTAATTAGTGCTAATTATAATTAATTAACAGTAATGATAATTAAGTAATGCACATTAATTACATGCCAATATGGCGATTTCTGGTGGCTCGTTAGGTGTTGTCGAGATTTGGTGGCTCAACCGGACCTGCTACTCTACTACAGAGACGAGTCAACTATCGTGGCTATCGAGCTCGTAAAGATGATTAGATTTAAAAAACGGACATTCAGAGATAAAAATAAAAACAAAGTGGCTACAACACCTGATGTGTCAACGGATCCCGAATTCGAGGGGGACAACTCATTCTCACGTAATAACTACTCGAGTGGAGCTTAGCACGTTAGCAATCGGGAAGTAGGTTAGCACCTGATTCATCGCGTTCTTCATGCTGCATCTCGAATCTTCGCTTGTTTTTGTCTTAGCTTGATTTAATTGACTCTGTCCCACATCGACGCCGAGTAATTGCACACTGCTACAAGCTGGTGAGCATGCATGTACGATCGGTCGTCTGTCATCTGAAACAGCTCATGCGAGCCCTAGCTGGGGCTAATCCCCCTGCCTGTTCCGTCGTTCGTCCTAGCTAGCTAGGGCCAAAACCACGCGAGATTCCGTCCTCCTCATGTTCTTGTGTCGCATGGGCCATGGCGATAATGGCGTCGCAGCCTCTGGTACTTATCATGTGGCCTGTGGTGCCCACAGCACAATTAAGGTGTGTTTGTATTAACTTTCGTTTAGAGAAATTATAGGTTAATGTGAATATCTAGTTTTTTGATATTGTTTTTTATTTATCTCGTTTTAAGGTTAAGACAGAGATTACGGTACTCTACTTCTCACTCTAGTTCCGCACATATATCTTTCTCTTACTTTTCTCCCCGTTCAGTTATTCTTTCTAAAACCCATTTCTTTCAACCATTACTATTTATTTTTAGATAAAAATTATCATCACAACTAAAACCACCAACCACATAGAACACCCCTAATTTAGGGGTTGGTTTGTGGAGAAATTTCCAAGGCAAATCCGACCCTACAGACTACGGCGGCGCCGTCGTCGCCGCGCCCTCTCCCCCGTCTCCATTGCTGCCTTCTCAAAAACTCACATGGATAGTCTCTCTCATCAGGCGATGATGCCGTTTGCCCTTTATAGGTTCGTTTCTCCGGATGGGTTGCTGGACCGTAGGCCGAGTGGTTGCTCGTGGACGGGCCCAATTTTCTTTTGCTGAAACTCATGAAGTGATACGGTATATACACCTCCACTGACAATACCGTTCTCTCTTCCAGATCTTTTTCCATAGATCTCCTTCATAGATCTTTTTCCGTAGATCTCCTTCAGCTAAGCTAGGCTAGCTAGCTAGCCTCTGCTTCTCTGGCATAAGGGCGTCCGCAATGGTAATAGCTAGTACTAGCTATATAGTCAGCTGACGTGGAGGTGAGAGATAAAAGCAAAGACTATTTTATACTGTTGGACCCACATGTTACTCTCTCATATTCTTGGACTACGTGAAATAGATCAGCTATTTGCTCGTCGCTAGTGACTACTCTCTCTCCTACTTTTTCCTTGTCACATCAGATCTAACTAACTAAATAGCCAGCTGTTGGAGACGCCCTAACAATGGTGAGATCTGTTGAAGCTAAGCTAAGTATTTGCAGTACACGGACCTCCGGTTTCCAGCTGCCAGCGAGACGGTCCTGCTCCCGCATGCGAGGGCGGCCTTGGGCGTGCAGGACAGGCAGAAACCGTCCTGGTTAATTATGCAGAAACTGGAAGCGAGAGAGAGAGAGAGAGAGGAGAAGAAACGAGCGCGCGGTAAGTGTGCTAGCTCTCCTACTCCCCAAGAACACCATCTGTACCAAGAACACCAACTGTAAGACCACGTGGTGTCAATTCTATTAGATTTGATGTGATCGTATGTCTACGTCACAAGTTTAAACGAACTGAACACAACTATGTCCATATAGCAACAGACTTATAAATAGTATTGGTCTTTTCCTTTCAAAAGACTAGTCTAATGGGTGAACTCTCGTTCACACTTATAAGTTGTGCCTTTTCTTTTCTTACAACCAATATGAGACTATTCCCAACATTTTACCCCTCACATATTGATTGTGCACCTCTGCAACCATGAGGTCCAAGGAGATGTTAGACGTCTGAGCTCTGATACTAATTGTTAGATCGGACCCTAGCCGTATGCCTAGATCTAACGGGGTTTACTCTCCGGGTCACAGGTCCAAACGGGCTAAACACAACTAAGCCCACGGAGCAACAGACTTATAAATATTATTGGGCCTTCTCCCCCAAAAAGCTAGTCTAATGGGTGAGATCTCCCTCACATTTATAAATTGATCAGAATTGTAATCCAATAATCACTATTATTAACATCCACCAAGAATGACATCATTGATCAAACCTAAAATCCAATAATTATTATCACATTCTCTATTTCTTCAAAATTTAGCTTATTCATCCATCTAGTTAACCCAATCCAACAAATTCCACTAATTTATCCATCCAAAATTTACATCACCAATTTCTCCTAATAATGAACATGAATCCACCGATACCTTTTTGTATTTATTATCTCCTATGCAAATCCCTTAGGGGTTTATCTACTTCCTTCACTTATGACTCCCATGGGTATAATTCAACCTATTTACTACAATCAGAAATTTGCATTTAATTTCTTCTGAGATTTAGAGTCTAATAGGTAAGGGAATACAAGAACAAAACGACTTAGTTAAGAATTGAGACGTAATAAGGCAGAAGCGGAAAGCTTTTAACATAATCTTTATTTAAAATTGCAAATTGGTTTTGCACAAATTGCTTATATAGCAGCCTAACATGCTAATAGTGCAATTTGGCTATTAATACAATCAGAAAATTTCGTCTACTTTAAATGGTTACCTGTAGCATCAAGGAAATTGAACAGGTATTATTAACTACCTATTCGAGTGGTGACCTTATAACTTTTCAGAAGAAAAAGTCTTGGTTAGGGCATTCGTACTACTCTTCTTAACACCGTCCTTAACACTTCTTCAACTAGGGTTAGTTTTCGTTTCATTTGGTCAAAAACCTACATCAAGAAGTTAGTCTAAACAACTACACATGTTTTTGAGAATTTGAAAAGAAAAACTTTTTAACACACGTCTAAAAGAGATAAGATAGAAATAGAAAAGGCGAGATAGCAATAATAGTTATGGTTTTCGAAATTCTCTTATATTAGAAAATAGGTTTCTATAAAACTCGTATTCTTATTGTAACCAAATCTATACCTAGGGTTACAATCTACAGTCAAGCCTGCTCTGATACTACTCTGTAACGCTCCTGTTTTTGGGAACAGGAACGTTGTTACCTTCTGTAACAACCCAAGAGTTCAGTTACGGACAGAAGTAGTATCATGCCTGCTCATGAACATTTCAAAGTTAGCTTGATTAAAAATAAGACCTAACGGTCAATTTTAACAACTTTAAAGGCATCCAAGCCCAAATTTTACTTACACTCAGAAGATACAAAGAAAATTTTCACAGGAACATTTGAGTGCGGTCGTAACCCTAACACGAAAACTTGTAACATCCTTTTTTCTTCTGATCTCTGTGTTGGTGGAAAATGAAGCAGGACTAAGTACAACCACCGTACTCAATAAGTCACATGGTGAAATGCTATATAACTATTTGCCAGGATTTCCAAGGGATAGAGATATAGTGGTTTTATTAAAGTATTTGTGGATGCAATTTTATTTGTAAACATATTTAAACATAAAAAACAATAACTTCTTAAAGAATTAGGGTTTCAAAACTTGATTACCATACTACAATATTTCCAAATCATTTCCAAATCTACTTATGCTTCGCTATTAGTATTACCCATTAAACACAGCTTTATTTGCCAGAAGCACGGCGTATTCGAATATCATTAAGTTATGACTCTGTAGAGTTGCTTAGGTTTACCCGCAAGATCTCTTAACCCTCATGATTGAGTTAATAAAACAAGGTCTTTCACTGCTCAATTCTTTATATAGTCTCTACCTAGTAGATGTTGTTTCCCAATAAACTCGGCCACTCAGGTGACCTACGACCTCACCCGATTCGAAGCGGATCTACTATTGTTAAGTATAGTTTCCTCCTCCGATACCACAAAAACTCCCTCAGTCTCTCTCCACCCTTTATAGATATTCAAACAAATTTGAGCAGCTACTAAACCAGATTTGACGAATCAACGCTTGTGATTGAGTGATTACCATGTTTTTTACTTGGCATAAGGATCCTTATATTTTCACCAAGGTAACTTCTATTCACAAACCCTTGTTTTAGTGCCCATCCGCACTGCCACCTTTCTAGTTCAAGCCTCCACCTTTGGATAAGGTCATGGGACCCAACCATCTCGTGGCTTCCCGTGATACCTCCTTATCCTAAAAGCACTATTAAAATGCTACTGGCAAAATGACAAAACTCTTAGTAGTGTAAAACTATTGAGTTTCTGGTCTACCATGATTATTTAATAATATATTTAATATTACTAAGTCTTGTCAAGGTGAATATGGCCATCAAATTAAATTGGGCCTTTTCATGTGGTAGGACATAACTAATATTATGTCATTCTAAACATTTAACGTACATAAAATAACAGTGTGTAAATAAGATAATGAAAATACTAATAATTAAATAATTAAAGGAATGTAGGTTCAATATGATCAAAGACATGTGACTTGCCTCTTTACTTCTGTAGTCTTCAGATTGGACACTAACTTCTTGAATTGCTCTCGTAACTCTTCTATTGACTAACTCGTATGGTCCAAATACTAGCGCAGAAAATGAATGCAAATGAGTTCCTGCTTTGCAGAATGCAAGTTGGGAACAAAACACAATAAAATAACCAAAAAGGCATAAAGAGAATAGGTTTGGGTGATCAGGGTTTAGATAGTGAGTGGTTTAATTGATTGTAGTTGAAAAAGGGACAAGCGAGCTTAGAATATTTGAGATGGCTGTATTTGGGTGAGACAGATTTCTGTGATCAGGGTTTGGTTGCCAAAATGGACTTGAATTGGTTTAGGTTTTATCGGCGTTAAGTTTGGTGAAGTGAAACTAAAATGGTAAGAGTGGGTTTGAAATGGTCAAAAGGTATAACTGGGTTAAATGGGTTCGTGGTGGTCGAGATGGTTATGTTTGGACTATGTAGATTCCTATGAATAGTGATAGGTTGATAGAGCACTGAATTTGGAACATTATCAATTTGAGCTATATACAGGGTTGGGTTACTCGTGTAAGTTTCACAGAGTTTATTTTCGCTAAATGGAGCTAAGTAGGGTCTTCAAGAGGTCAAAATGGTTAAAATGAATATAAATATGCTAATTAGGTTTTGGGTGAACACTGTCGGGTCTAGGGTAGTACAGATCCTGAATTGGTATGATATCTAATTTAGGTTAGAAACAATATTTGGCCAGCTAAAATTTTACCGGTGACTCTTTAGGCTAAAATGGGGTTGACAACGAGCTTTGTGGGGTTAAAATAGTCAAAATGGCAGTATATAAGCCCAATGGATTTCGGCGAATGAAAATGGCTTGAACAATATTGTCTCTAGGATTTTATTGGTGTCTAATTTGGCCAAACGGAGTAGAAAGTGGGATTCGTGGGGTCAAGATGATCAAAATGAGTATAATATGATTTTTGGGTTTTGGATGAATAGTAACACGCATTGCGGTTGGTACTATTCATGCTTGGTCTAATACTGTTCATTACGGGTCCATCCATTGTGCTATCGAGTTTACTATATAAATCAAGTCAAGTAATAGTAATAAACAGTAACAGCACCTGTTACTGTTCATCTTCCTCCACTCGCATTGCTATAGTGCCCAAGAACAGGGAAAGATGGTGCTGGCTATTGGAAAAGCTACAAGGGTCAGCGATGAAATCTGAGATCATGAATGTGTTCTTGGGACTGGAAGGGTTCCATTTTGGGGCTTGGTGGTGGTCAACGGGCTTTGGTTGGTCGGTGGTGAGGAAGTTTCTTTTCAAGGTATTTGAATGGCACGAGAACTACATGGGTGTTCTTCCTTGCAATTGGTAGTAGTTTAACCATCCAGGGGTGATTAAGGTGACTTGGATGGTGGTGGTCTAGGCTAAGGTGGTCTGTGGTTGGTTGTCCACGACGGTGTGGTCTCGGCTGGTGGGGAAGAGGGTAGTCGATGAGCTATGGTGTTAGGCGAGCCATGATAGTGCTTCGGTAGAATTCCTAGGGACATGAGGATGCTATAGGCCAAAGCAATTGAAAAGATATTGACTGGTTAAGAAGAATAAAAAATCGGCTTACTTGGAGGGTCTTTGGTGAAGGCGACGATGCGATGGCCTACGAAATAAATTGGGGTGTCGTTGGCCTACCTGGGCACCAACGCGATGTGCTAGGAAGGGTTCGAGGTTTTATATAGGGGAGCGGAGGCGGTTCAGCCAGGAGGGATATTTTGGAGTTGGAGGCATGGGAAGGCTCCAACGATGGCACGCATAGCTGGCAATCGTGGCATGGCAGCCTCGGGTGTAGAGCTGTCTCAGGCGTCAGAGGCAGCGGTCAAATATTGTGGGTGTGCAAGTTAGCAGTGGTGGCCTATCGTCCAAGATACGGGGTATGTGACAGTGGCGAATTCCGACCTGGCTACTTCCATGCGAGGATTGGACCCAATTAAGGGGTGTCAGATGTCAGAGAGTTCGTACACAAGTCTAGCAAGGATTAGTTTGAAGGTGAGGAGAAATGTAGTACGACGCGCTGGTAAAGAAATAGAACAGGGGAGGCGGTGCCAAAATTTGACTTGGGAGCTTCACCGTGAGTCAAGGGGAATATAAGGGGTGTCTGAGGCTCAAGGGATGAGTATGGAGGGGAGACCTGGGATACAACTGTTGTGGTTGAAGATTTGAGGTGGTAATCTAACGGCGGCCATTTTTGTCAGATGGTGAATAGTGCCTATCGATCGAGCTAAGCTCAAATGGACGGGGAGGATGGTTTAGCTTGAGAAAGGAGGCGTGATTGGGTGGAGGCGTTGCTGGATTGGGCCAAGGATCAAAAGAAAACAAGATTCGGAGAAATTCAAAATTTGGGTTTGTTTCAAGGACATCACTAGTCATCTTCCTCCCGCTGGCATTGCACCACCACATGCCCAAGTCGCTACTGCCGCTATCTCCATGAGGTTGAGAGAGAGAACGAGTGGAGGGTGGTGACTTCTGGTGGAGAGGAAAGAGAGATGAGAGGATAAGGGGCTTGTTCTTTAATGGTTTCTAAAAGTGGTTTTTGGTTTTTACTATATTACCTAACTTGAAACGAAATATTTTTCAAGACGGGGTCTACAAGTTAATTATAGTATATGTTAAAAGCCCAACATCTGTATCAACCAAAATCGCAAGCGAGTATCTCTCTCTGTAATCTCTGTCACAAACAGCTAAAATTCAAAAATTTTAACAAAAAGTCATAAACCACAGCAATATCAAACAGGTCCAAGGTGTACTGGTTGGGCCCATATGTACCGTGCGGCTGTCAACATCTCTTTTCCTCTCCTCGCATAATTTCCCATCAAGGCAATTTTGAAATACAACAGCATTTGAAACGAAATTTTGGCAGAATCTCCGAATATGGTACACCGTTGGATAGGAATCAGGCTTCCCTGTCCCCTTCCTCCTGTTCCTCTCCATGTTTCCTTTGCATCAACGGCTGAGCTTTCTGTCTGTAGATCCCACATTACAACCAACGAAGAAACAGATTCCAGCCATATAGATGAGAACATCGAGGAAACAGGAAAAGCGAAACAGGGAAACCGCGTTCGTTGGATAGTTGGTGCATGTGAACCCAGTTCGTATAGTTCTCAGTGCCATGCGTACGATATATAGAAATCACTGCACCTGCATCTCATATCCTTTGCTCCAACCCCAACGCTACTAGCCAACTCCTACTGCTATCCTCATTTACTGCTGCTGGCGTGCTCGAGCGAGTACAGCAGAAACGACAACTACCAGGGTGTGTTCTCGGCAGCGGGACTTCAGACTTTCAGAGCCGGCCCCCTAGCGCTGGCTCGATGCAGGGCAGTTCTTACGTGACTTTAAGGTTTTTTTTATAGTAATTAATTTCTAAATAAAGTATTTTTAAAAAATAAATCTACTAGTTAATTATAGTACATATTGTATCGATTTCATTTATATCAGCAAAATCACACGTGAATTTCAGTTACTTTGTAATCTATTATACAAATAGCTAAAGTTATAAATCGTAGCTAAAAATTATAAGCCGTAGCCACAAAAGAATAGGCCCGTAGCCGACCGGCTCAAAACTCTCGTGAAAACGAAGGTAAAAAGAGGAAAAAAGATCAAAGAAACGACGGGAGGAATGCCAAGCTAGCTACGTATTCGCCTAGATGAGACGAGAGCGTGTGAGCGGTGGATGGCCGGTGAGGAAATTTAAGGTGGCAGCGTGCGCTGTTCATCTGCTACGTACTACGAGCCAACGCTTGGCTATTGGCTACCCGCTCCACTTGTCATACTCGTCTAGTCCATTCATAGCATATACACGCGCCAGTCAATTCGGTTGCTTTACGGCCGGTAGATATGTACAGCGTGACTCGTATGACATAAAGCCGTCGTCGTCGTCGTCGTCTTCATGCAAAATCTACGTACCGACCCAAGAATCAAGTATCATGATCTTCTTTTGGTCTACCTTCACTCCGCCGCGGATGGAAAAACCTTAAAGTATCTTGATCTTCTTTTGCTGCTGCAACTGCTACCAAACACTCCAATTTTTAGACGTTTAAGGTTCGGTCAAAATGGATGTTTTTTTTTCTGGAGAGTTTGAACTAAAACGTGCACTTCAGTATTAGATCTCGTTTGGTACAGCTCAGCTTTACTAGTAAAGCTGTTTTTTTATTCAGCTTCACGAGTAGCTTCACGGTGAAGCTAAAAGCTATTTTAAAAGCTGTTTGGTAGAAACGACTTCACTAACTGACTTCATGCATGGTGAGAGAGGGCAATTGTCCAAGATGCCTGCATCTACGACTTGTTCTAACATTTGGAGTTGTATATTTGTATATGGTCATATGAATTAAAAAATAATATATTTGAATGAGTATGAATTAAAAATTAAAATAAAAAAATTAAAATCATTGCGAACGGTAGAGAAGTGCGAGCGGGAGGAGAGAAGCAGGCGTGGGGACCCGGTGGCAAAGTGCTGTAATTTACATCAACTACAAGAGCGGTGGGTTTCTAGAAGCTGCGAGCTGAGGGAGAGAGCTGTGAAAAGCTACTATTTTCAGCTTCACCCCACTCCATTCCCTTGTGAGAGCATGATTTAAAGAGTTTCATCCATGAAGCTGTTTGCAAAAAGGGTATTTGGCAAAAAATAGCTCACAATAGCTTATGAAGTTGTTGGTGAAGCTGTACCAAACAGGATCTTAATAGAATGCCAAAGAGGTGAAATATTCATTGCATACAGAGGTGAGAGTTGTGCGTGGATGGACCAGCCAGCTGACTCTTTACACCAATGCATGCATGCAAGATGGCATTGGACATGCTCTCTGAAGCCTTTTCCGCTCGGACTGATAACTCCCTCCACGAGAACTAACTATTCGATCTCCTTTCACAAAAGCAGGCAGAGAAAAGGGATGGACCATCCGTCTATGTGGGGGAGAGAATTAGATGCATGCATGGAACTATTCAAACATGAATTCAAAATGTTCCGTCCAAAAACCTCAAAATTAAAGATCCACCACAAATATACGTACGTACGTATATAATGTGCTCAGAACCAGGGAGGTAAAATTTTAAGAATTACAGTTGAGGTAACATAGAACGGTGGCACTTTTTAATGCAGTACTATACAAATTGAGCGGTGTAATCAAAGAGAAAGCCAACAAAATACAACAAAAGGAATCTATGCTGCGAGGAAACAGTGGTGCCATTTTTCTTTTTTAAAAATGGAGGGCTGATCGATATACCAGGAAGCAAAAACTCGGCAATTTTTTTAGTAGGTGTAATGCTAGTGCCCCTCGGTATCAGAACGAGCCGAGCTCGAGCGAGCAGCCTTCGTGCTCGAGCTCGGTAGAAGCTCGAGCCGAGCTCGAGTTGAGGTTCGAGCTTGAACCTGGGCTCGAGCTCGGCTCGGCCTAAGCTCGAGTAGGCTCGAGCTCGGCTCGTTGAAGCTCGATAGCAATTAAAATAATTTATTATGCACTATTTTTCAATAATAAGTAAATTTTAAGTTCGAGCTCAAACGAATAAGCTCAATAACGATCAAAATAATTCAAATATACACTAATTTTCAATAATAAGAAAAGCTCGAGTTCGAGTTCTGGTTGAAATAAGCTTCGGTAGAGTTAATATATATTACTATTTAAGCTCGAATCGGGCTCGCGAACTATTGAGCTCGGCTCGGTGAAGCTCATGAGCTCGAGATCAAGCTCGAGTTCGGCTCGTTTAAAGTTCGAACCGAGCTCGAATCGAGCCTAGAACGAGCCGAACTCGAGTAGCTCGCGAGCTCCGAGCTTTTTTTACAGCCCTACCCCTCCCTCGGGCATGTTGGCTATGCCATAACATTATGTCACCAACTACCCTCCTTCCAAGAACTATAAATCTGTTTAGCAAGATCGATCGGGTGTGGTATGAACAGTAGTATCAGCTTGTGTGCTTATTCCTAAGCACCACAAAGTCAAATTCAGCACAAACAGCAGTAGTAACTAGCAACATAAGCGCGGCACCATGTCGCGCTAGTTACCGTGTGGACCAAATAAAAGAGACGGCAATTCGCGAGGAAGTTTTCTTAAAAAAATCGAGAACAAGTGCGTAATTTCGAGAAAACCGAAAGGCCTTTTTTGCAAAAACCAAGGACCTGTAAGGACCTATACGTAACTAAGCAAGGACCCATACGTAATTTTACAAAACCACGAGGTGCTATCCTATAAAGGATACACAATTTCGGTGAAGTGGAGGGGGGTTTTCGGAAAAAACCTAGCAGGGACCTTTTTGTGAGAATCGAGGACTTTTACATGATTTTGGAAAATACAGGGGGTTTTCGCATAAAAGCTAATGTGGCATGGGAGAGCGGCCGGGAACTCCTCTGGCTATAATATAGTGATGATTTAGTGGAGTCAGCAAATAAGAAAAATCCGCTAGCTAGCAGCCTAGCACTGAGCTACAATTAGTCCATTCAAGCTCGATCGAAGCTATGGTGGTAGTAATATCACAATTCACTACTACAGATAAGGTTACATTGAACGTCTCATCACAGATGTTCTATATAATTCGTTAGTATTAATCTACAGCGTAGATATCTCGGACGGTTTACTAGTATGACCATCTATATTGCAACTAATGGTAAGAACCGTCAGTGATGACCTACTTACCACAGATAGTTTTTTATACAAACAGTCTGTATATATCATAGACAATTCATAATAAAAATCGTCCGTGATATATAGATATATCATGTGAGAAGGTATTAGTTTATGGTGTAATGAACCATTGCAATTTAGGAGTTTTGGAAGTTTGAATGGCGGTGTTTCTGATTGGTTAGGGTGAAGTCCGGTTAGACCGATGACTTCAGACTGGCATTGTGTCACCGATCTGACCGGTTGGTGTCAACGGTCAGACCGCCTGGGTGGAGCGGTCAGACTAGCTTGTGTCAGCGGTCTAATTGGCCGGGTGTTGGTGGTTAGACCGGCCTATATCAACGGTCTAATCGGCTGAGGAATGTCTAGATGAGGATTTTCAGCCAGAATTCGTATTTGTGGATTTGAGTTGAGAAATGGGTTTTGGTGAGTATGGTTAATGGTTTTATATTGCATGAGCTATGTTATACCTAACGTGGGTCAAGTTATAAAGAACTTGTGCTTGGAAACGATTTCTTTGTATTTGGATGTGCAGTGTCTCTTGGAGACAACCATGATCAACGGCGAGGATCAAAGCTAGGCTCATGGAGGAGTTGAGGCTCAGAATGATCGAGGATGCTAGGTGAGATGGTGAGCTCAAGTATGGTATGAGAAATGTGAGAAATGTTGAAGGCAAGTTCAAATGGCATGATGGCACAATGTAGTTTGGACGGGCCAAGTGAGCCATGGTTCGATGGAATTGGGACAGGAGAGACTTGGTAATGCATGACAAGCTAGTGGTGTATTTACGCGTGGCAAGCATGTCAATTGCTTGCAATGGATGATGATGACTAGGTCAACGAATGGCATTTTGGTGTTTTGGCGAAAATACAAGAAACTATTTTGGATCAAAACCACGACATATGAGTGGTGCTTGATAGAGTGGTTTAGATCAAGGTGGAGTTAGTTTAATCAAGATGGATTAAGGCTAAGGATATTTAATGGATTTAGGCTTATGCACTTTGAAAAGCGTGCATAAGTAAACATGTGTAAGCAAAATTCGTGTGTGTGGGGTTACCGTGTTTCCCCCATTTTGCTAAGTGGATAGTATCCACTAAGTAATGGATGAGGCTGGCTAGCCCATCTATAAAAGGGGGTTAAGATGGAGACATGTGGTTAACTATTTAACCCACATCTCATGTGCTTTCTTATTTTAGAGTTAGGGTTTTGGGTACTTGATGTGCTCTCTGTCTTCTAAGGTGGAGTGGCTGTAAAACTTTTTTCCTCAAGCAGCAATAGAATCAATCTTTGATCCTCTCCATAGCAATCTTTCTATTTGATTGATTTGCTCTTGTTTTGGTTAGTTTTTTTTCTATCCTCACCCTTTTCTTAATCTTGCTGAGCTAAGGACGTATAAGAGATGGAGAGATTATATGGGAATCATCCTCCATCATTTAGGCACTTTGATAGTAAGTTCATCAAGAAACTTGGTTTTTGCATATTTTTGATATTCCAAGTGATTTTTTGATCTAAGGATTTTTGGAGTGATTTATTCAGTGCTCTTGCTTACTGTGATATGTGAGAATATATCTAAAACCATCTTGGCTATCCTCTACCCACAATCAAGTCTTGATCACCAATTTTGGTTCTAGGTTATTATTTTGTGCATTCTAGCTTAAATCTCAAAAAGGTCTGAACTTTTACTAGGTTTTTATGATCTATAGATAGAATAGGTTTCTGAGACCTTAAGCAAGATGTGTACAAAGTTTCATAGATTTTGGATCCTTTAATCAAAAGTTACGTGAATTTGAAATCTCACAATCGTACTATAATTACTGTTCATTGCCCTAATTTTACTATTCATGGCGGTCCGACCGCCATTGAGCTAGAGGTCAGACCGCCCCGTGGTTGGCGGTCAGACCGCTAGGGAGAGGTCAGATCGTCCTCTGGTTGGAGGTCTGACCTCTAGGAGCCCAGTTTTTCTAGATTTTGTGTTCTTGAGTGATTAGTCTTGGATTTTTGGATTTGAACTTGATTCTTAGTAACTCTGTAGTTATTTGAGAAGAGAATCTAGAATAGTTTGGAGAAATTTTAATCAACACCATTCGCTCCCCTCTGCTGCCTTTTCAGTCCTACAGAGATCGAAGATTTGTGTATCCATTTGTTCTTAGTGATCTAAGGTTAGTAATTGGTACTATATATAATGAAATGCATTCTACTAAGCTAGATCTGTGCACTTTTAGTTGCAAGGCAAGAGAGATTTAGCTTGTTAGTTTTTGCTTCAATTTTAGAGTAGATTTCTCTCCTATCTACTTTAATTGTTGTTGGAATCACTCTATTGATGGTGAGGGCATCGAGGTGAAGTAAGTATCTCCTGTTAAAGTGTTGTGGTATTCGTCACATAGTTTTTTATGGAAAAAGAGGGATTATAGGGGTTAAGAATGTCATGATGAGGAAGAGTACAATCAAGTTGATGAGTTGCCTCCATTCGGAAACGGTATCAAGCCTGAGAAAGAATCCATTGAGGAAGCTAGCTATATGCGCATCGATTATTGTGAAGGGCTATTTTTTAAAGAAAATAGCCAAGTGAAATTTTGAGTTGTAAATCACTTTGAATTGTAATTCACTTATCTGTAACCTGCTTGCTTGTTTTCGGAGAGCATGGCTAGCATTTCTTGAAGCTAGCTGAAAACAAAAAAATTTAGCTATACAAAGAACTGTCAAAAACAGTTTGTAACACAAAATCGTCTATGATATACAAACCATCACAGACGGTTATTTTTTAATCCATTTGTGATAATATTATTCTATATATACAGATACTTAGGATGAACACTGTTGTGGTTACAGACCAAACAGAGAGAGAGTGTGTGGTAGTGGAGAGTTGAGTAAAATGAATGACTTAGCCCCTTTCCCCATGACCTATGTCTTACATATATACATCCACATGGGGAGTGCCTTTACAATTATAACCTTACACATGAGTACTTCCCTCAGGGGTACCTATGTCACTATACATGTCCCATTCTGGGCCTTACACTCCCTTAACAGGCCTACTGGGTTTAGGTGGGGGCCACCCTACAACAGGAGCCTCTCATGGTGAAGGGCTTCACGGGCCGAAGCCATGTTGCCGAGCCCTTTGGGCCCCTCCGTCCCTGCGGCCTGTGAGCTTTTTCAACGTTCGAAGTGTAGTGTTCGCCTTATTGCGAAGGTATGGCGCCGGGCAGCTTGTCGAAGGCTTTGTCACCCACAGAGTCCTGCTGTGGCGGGGTCGGGTCCGTCGTCCGGAGTGGAGATGTTGGCGGAGTCAAATGCGTCGGCATAGGAGGCGGAGCGGGTCGTAAGTCATCGCGCGCGTCTCGTCGCGCCGCCCTTGACGATGCGGCGACCTACCAGCGGGTTTGGTTGGGCGCGAGACTTGAGGCGTGGTGATACCATGTGGTGCGTTCCTTCTCCGGCGCGGATCACGGAGCATCGTGGTGATGCGATCTTTTAGCGTTGAGCTATCGCCGATTGGACTTCCGCCGGTGGACCTGCCGGTTGGACTTTCGCGGGTGGACTTCCGCCGGTGGACTTCTGCCGGTTGAACTTTCGCGGATGGACTTCCGCCGTTGGACTTCTGCGGTTGGACTTTCGCGGTGGACTTACGCGGTTGGCTTTCCCATTGATAGGGTATATATAGCGTCTTTGGTGTAACATTGTACCGCGCATTGTGTGCTCGGATAGGTCTTGCTCTCCTAAATGGGCCTCTTGGTGCATCCACATTCCATGCATGCACCACGCGGCTCGGGAATGTTGATGTACGATGGAGGCCTATTTTCTCGGGAGCTTAGTTAGCGTCTGATGCGGCAGCAATCGCTCGCACTTGCGTGCTCGCGCCGTATTTCTACATACAACGGCAAGGTTTGCCTGTTCTCTTAGACGAGCTCACCTTGATCGGGGCTTGTGATCAAGCGTCTTTCGAAGAATATTGATGGGTGAAGGTGGTGCGTCTGAGAACAAGCCAAAACTTGGCGTGACATAACTGCGCCGATGCGGTGTGTGGGAATGCGTCGGATGTGCCGTCCCGCCGGCGGTGCCTACAAGCGGCGGCGGGGTGGTGTTCGAAACCACCGGTCTCTGCCTTGGAGGATAGTAGCCGCGAGTGCGGCGTTTGCGGGGTGGTCGGGGTGCTCGTGTGTGGGGTAGCGCGCGGGCGCCGTCCCTGTTCTTGAAGTGGTGCGGCGGTGGGCGCTCGTCGTCGTAGACGCGCGGCGCTCCATACGACCGCCGAGGTGGTGGTAGCGGAGTGGCGCCTTAGTCGAAATGACGCGCGAGCGCTCCATCCCCGGGCGCGAAGCGGTGGCGGCGGGCCGGCGCCTGGTCGAAATGACGCGCGAGCGCCGTCCCCTACCCTTGAGTGGTGGCGGAGGTGGCGCTGGTGAAATGAGCGCGGCGCTCCGTCCCCTACCCGAGGTGGTGGCAGCGGTGGCGTCTTAGTCGAAGACGCGCGGCGCTTTGTCCCCTACGCCGAGCGGTGGCGCTGAGGCTGGCGCCTGGTCGAAAGTAGATGCGCGTGGCGCTCCGTCCCCTACCCTTCGAGTGGCGGCGAGCCGGTGCCTGGTCGAAGTAGACGCGTGGAGCGCCGTCCCCTAGCCGAGCGCGTGGCGGCGGGAGCCGCGCGCTGGTCGGCGAGAGCGCGAGCACTCCGTCCCTACCCTTCGAGTGGTGGCGGCGGTGGCGCTGGTCGAAAAGGCGCCGCGGCGCTCCGTCCCCTACCTTCGAGGTGGTGGCGGCGAGCTAGTGCCTGGTCGGTAGGCGCGAGCGCTCCGTCTCCTACCCGCCGAGTGGTGGCGGCGGGTGGTGCCTGGTCGAAGTAGACGCGCGGCGCTCTGTCCCCTACCCTTCGAGGTGGTGGCGGAGGTGGCGTCTTAGTCGGTAGATGCGCGAGCACTCCGTCCCCTACCCGTCGAGTGGTGGCGCGAGGCCGCGCTGGTCGGCGAGACGCGCGGCGCTCAGTCCCCTACCGCCGAGTGGTGGCGGCGGAGGTGGCGCCTTAGTCAAAGTAGACGCGCGGCGCTCAGTCTCCTACGCCGAGCGGTGGCGTGGGTGGCGCCTGGTCGGCGAGCGTGCGAGCACTCCGTCCCTACCGCCAGTGGTGGCGGCGGTGGCGCCTTAGTCGGCGATACGCGCGGCGCTCCGCCCCTACCCTTTGAAGTGGTGGCGGCGGGTGCGCCTGTCCAATGAGCGTGCGGCGCTCCGTCCCCTACCCGCCGAAGTGGTGGCGGTGGAGGCCGGCGCTGGTGAAAGACGCGCGGCGCTCATCCCCTACCCTTCGAGGTGGTGGCGATGCACTCCACTGGGTGGCGCGACCTTGCGGTAGTGCGTCTTAACGCTCTCGAATCACGCCGACCCACGCTGGCACAAGCGGCTGCTATATCCATACGCGCTTGTTCATTCGAGATGCACACGTGGCGGGCCATGCTTGGCATGTTGACGGCCGTCGGGTCAAGCCCCTTCCCGAGGCGCGGGCGCGTGGCGCTGGCGCCAGTAGCGCACCGCGACGCCGGTTGCTCGCCTTCCAACACGCATGACCGGCGCCGGCGCTTGCGCTTCTTGCCGATCTTGATTTGCCCATGTCGCGCAGATTGGCGGTTGTCCCTTGGACGGTGTGGCGTGGTCGGGGTGGTTGGCCTGTTTGGGCTATTGCGGTTTAGGGTCCGAAGAGCCGCGGACACGTCTGCGCGAGCTATGTCGGTCGCGCGACTGCGTTTATTCCTTGCGGCCCGACACGCGGTGGGATGCTAGCGACACGTCGTGTGGTGGCGGACTCAGACGACCACGATCGCATCGCGGCTATGTGCACCGCGCGGCGCCGGCCAGCGTGGGGAGGTGGCGGTTGTCGCTCGCCGCTTGCGCTTACCCACGGTGGGAGGCGGGGGCCTTTAAGTATCCCCGTGGCGTTGTGCTGCGCCTCACGCTTTACGGTTCTTCACGTTGCCCCCGCGTTCGCTCGCCTGTTCTGCGCTCCTTTTTGCCGCCGAGTTCCCCATGGATGCGATGGCGACTTGCGATGGCGTGCTCGGTGGCGGCTCGCCATCCGCAGTGGTCCTCACCTTCGGTGAAATACGCGCCGAGGAGCGCGATCCGGCGGCGCGAACAAGTGGTGGGCGCGAAGAAGAGTCGGGTCCGTACTCGGTGAGTTGGGCCGCACGCTCGTGACGGAGGACACGATCCGGTCCGCTGCGCGAGAGAAGCTATCGGACCGCCACGCGGTGCAGTTGCCCGCCGATGACGAGACGGAGACGCGCCCTGAGAAGTCGGAGGTGATCGTCTTCGTCGCCTACTTCGAAGCCGGACTTCGCATCCCGTCCGCGGTAATTGTTGGGGATGTGCTGCGGACCTTCAAGCTGGAGTTGTCACAACTGACTCCGAACGCGGTGGCTCGCCTCGCCGTGTACGGTGGGCCTGCGCTCGGAGGGTCTTGGCCCGCGTAGCGTCCTGTTCGCGTATCTGCGTGAAGCCCGGTGCCAACTGAAGGAGCGGAAGGACGGTATGCCGTCGAAATTTGGCAACGTCAACTTCGTCCTGCGGGCGTCATGTGGGAAGCTTTTCCCCGCGAACGCGACCCGAGGGAAGTGGGAGGTCAACTGGGCGAGGCGGTGGATCTACTATCGTGTGACAGGTGGCAGCGGCCTTGAGTGCGCAGGCGGGCCGATTAAATTCAAGACCGCCCCCGGCTTAACGCTTGACCAGGAAGATAGGCTGAGGGCGCGAAGACTTGTGGGGGTCGCCGCCCGCTTCAATATGCGCGATCTCGCCGAGGAGTACATGATGCTCGGAGCGACGCCGCTTTCCCACGATTGGCGCTTCACAGCCGGTGAACATCGGGATGATAACGTTCGCCCGTCCGTTTGCTCGCTGCCCGTGCCGACTGGTCTTCGTAAGTCTCGACCATGTCTTCCTCTTCATTCGTACGTATTGCATTGTGTAAAAGTGCTTCGTCCGGCGTAGGGACTCGCCTTGAGGACGCAGAGCGCGCGCGCGCGTGTTCCTCGGGCCATACCCGGCGAGCACAGGCGCCGCTGCACTGTGATCGCTAAGGCGGATTGGGCGAATAAACCGCGTGTGTGAGGCCTTAGGGCTTCTGTGCGGATCGCACCCCTCGGACCAGCGGCATGAGGATGACGGTGCCGTGCGGCGGCGCCATCTCGCAAGAGGACCGAGCGCTGCGACCATGCCCGATATGGTGGTAGCGGCATTCCTACCGGCGTGGCGAGCCCGAGTCGGGTTGGCGAAGTATGCCGACTTCGAGACTTAGAAAGCGCGCAGTGCGAGGCGGCGCGGTGGCGGAGGGCGCGCGCGGAGGTCTCGCTGCCGCGGCCGTCGCCGAGGTGGTGGTGCTAGCGGCGGCACCGCACGAGTCCTCGTCCCGCCATGGCTGTGGCGGGTCTGCCCTCCGTGGGAGTGTGTGGGCGTAGCCTTCGCTATGCTGGTGGCCGAGGCTGCGGTGTTCCCAGCGGAGGCGGGTGTCCTCCGCGAGGTGGGGTGCCCCGCAGGGTCGTGAAGCGCGGCCCCGACCGCCGTCGTTAGCCGTGTGAGACCCCTTCGGCGAGTGTTGCCGCCGCGGGCTCTGTGGAAGGTACCGCACGGTACCTTCCCCTCAGCAGCGGCCACGCTGTCGTCCCCCTTCCGCGGACTTGCGAGGGTTCGTTGTGGCGGCCGGTGTTGGGAGCTGTGGGACTCGCCGCACCGAGGTCCCTCCACCCGCGCCCTCCGGCCCCTCGGGCCACGGTGGCCGTGACGCGAGATCGGTGGCGCGAGTCCCGACGGAGGTCCCGGGCCTTGCGAGACAACGCCGTCTGTTGGGGCCGAGTAAACGGTCCCGCCCGCAGCTAGGGAGACGTCTCCGCGAAGCCCCCCGTCCGCCACCGAAGGTAGGTTATGACGGTACTCCTTCGACAGTTTTTTTGTACACCTCGTGACATGTGTAATTCCTCTTTGCAGCGGCACTTATCCCAGAGGAGGAACCGTTCCTTGAGCACGGGGGTCCTGGTGCTGGCGACACAGGTGTCGCGCGGCCGAGCCCGGCCGACTTCGTCCCTTCGTCGGATGCTCTGAGGGTATGGCGCGGGATTGCGGAGGACGCGGCCGCCAGCATCGGTCAACAGGCGTTGCAGACCTACGGGTCAGGGCGCCTTGGAGATGCATTGGAGGTGTCGGGAGTGAGGGTAAGCGTTTGTCTTTTAGACCACTTGCAACCGTTTAGTGTTTGCTAATTCCTGCGTCGCACAGACACTTGTGCTGGCCCAGGCCCTGCGAAGTGCTCACGTTCGTGAGGGAGCGGCGATCTGAGTAAGTCTGCGAGCCGCCGAAGAGGAGCTGCGAGGAGGCTGCGGAGGCGGTCCGCCAGGATGCTCGTATCGCCGCTGGAGTTGGAGTGCGCGAGATGAAGATGCGCACTGATGGGCTCGTTGCTGCAGCGCGAGCGTCGGCCGCGGAAGCGGTGCGGCAAGAGGCTGCTGCAGAGCGGGATGGCCTTCTGCAACAAATCGCTGCTCTAGAGGGGAAAAACTGCGAGCTTGCTGCCTCTCTCGCGGAGCGAGATCGAGCCTTGGGCGACGCCGGTAGCCGCTGGGGCGCCATCTTTGGACCGGAAGATACCCTTAAGGGCTTGTCGCCGAAGTGCGTAGCGCTCGCCGGGCCCGAGGACCTGTCGTAGTCACTCCGGTGGATTGGAGAAGCGACCAGCGTTGCACGCGGCGCCGCGGTGATCTTCGGCAATCACTGTGCCTACGTGGCGTCGTGTCTGACATGCGCGCTCCAGCGAAACCGCGGTTGTGAGCACGTTGTGGGGCTAGTCGAATATGGGAATACTGCGGCGAGGCCGTAGCCATAGTCGAGCTGCGGAACAACTTGCACGGCGAGGGAAACCTTGGCCGGTTTCTGGACAAGGTCCCTCGACATGACGAGGATGGCGCCGCGGCCCCGGAGGACACCGCGGACCCACAGGTGTGACGGGAGGTTGTCACGTGTTGGTGTGCGTTGTAACCAAAGCCCGGGTTGTCTTTTTTTTGTTGGTAAAATACGGAGTTGTTTCCTGCTGTTCTGATTCCTGCTCCCTTGTTCCGAGCAGCTACACAGCCGAGGCCGGCTGCTGATCTCCGACCTTGCAACCCGACGGCGTCTTGGCGCCGCAATGGGCGAGCGTTGGATTTACTGGCGGTCGGGCGTCTTCGACTGGAGCCTCGGCATGGACGCATGTTAAGGATGAGCCTGCCGAGTAGTGGCCTGGTGCGCCGGAGGTGTTTGTGCGCCTTTGTAAGCGTCCTTAGTGAATGCAAAGAACAGTCTTGATTAGATCTTGCGAAGTGCATCGCCGCCTCCGCCACGCTGTCCCATGGTAAACTTCGGAGGTTACTACGCGCGCGTATGCGATGATTTGCGCCTTGCGCGGCGGTGTGATCGAGGTAGACGCGTAGTTGCAATAACCGCACACACGCTCAGTCCGATATCCCTTCGAAGCGGCGGCGGCGGAGCTGGCACCTAGTCGAAGCAGACGCGCAAGCGCTCCGTTCCCCCCATCCTTCGGAGTGGTGGCAGCAAAGTTGTCGCCTAGTCGAAGTAGACGCGCGAGCGCTCCGTCCCCTACCCTTCGAAGTGGTGGCAGCGAGCCGCGCGCTGGTCGGCGAGACGCGCGAGCGCTCCGTCCCCTACCTTCGGCGTCTTGCGGAGCCGGCGCCTGGTCAGTGAGACGCGCGCGCTCCGTCCCCTACCCTTGAAGTGCGCAACGGAGCCGCGCCTGGTCGAAATAGACGCGTGGCGCTCCTTCCCAAGATTATGCAAGAACAGCCTCTAGTGTTTCTCGCTCGCAGGTGTGCTCGCGCGGGAACCAGCCTCTGGTGTTTCTCGCTCGCAGGTGTGCTCGCGTGGGAACCAACCTCTGGTGTTTTTCGTTCGCGGGTGTGCTCGCGTGGGAACCAGCCTCTAACACGTCGCCTTGGTACTTCGCGGGCGGCGCGTGGGAGTGGGCCCCCGTGGTGCACTTTGCACTCCGTAGAATTAGCCGGGGTAGCTGTGCTCTAAGTACGTGGGGCCAATGCCCACGCCTTGTTTATACTCCGAAGAGTACGCACTGGGCAACGCCCATACGTGTGTGGTGTTCGTGTCTTGTTTATACTCCGTAGAGTACGCGGAGATAGCGTCCGCGTCTTTTTTATACTCCGGAGAGTGCGTGGGATCGACATCCACGCCTTATTTATACTCCGAAGAGTACGCACTGGGGCAACGCCCATGCGTGCGCGGTGTTCGTGTCTTGTTTATACTCCGTAGAGTGCGCAGGGATGGCATCCGCGTCTTCTTTTTGTGCGCAGGCGGACCTCGACGCTACGTCTTATTTATACTCCGTAGAGTGCGTGCGGAGGCGGACCTCGATGCTACGTCTTATTTAGAGTCCGTAGACTACGCGCGGAGGCGAGCCTCCACGCGTTGCGGGCGGTGAAATTGCGTGCGGAGGCGAACCTCGACGCTACGTCTTATTTATACTCCGTAGAGTGCGTGCGGAGGCGGACCTCGACGCTACGTCTTATTTATACTCCGTAGAATGCGTGCGGAGGCGGACCTCGACGCTACGTCTTATTTAGAATCCGTAGACTGCGCGCGGAGGCGAGCCTCCGCGCGTTGCGGGCGGTGAAATTGAGTGCGGAGGCGAACCTCGACGCTACGTCTTATTTATACTCCGTAGAGTGCGTGCGGAGGCGTCCCCCCGCTCGTCTTGGTTTATCCTCATACCCGTATCTTTGACGGAGAGTGCGCGCGCGAACGCGTCTTTGTTTATACTCATGCCTGTATCTTTGACGGAGAGTGCGCGCGCGAACGCGTGTCTTTGTTTACACTCATGCCCGTATCTTTGACAAAAAGTGAGCGCACGAACACGTGTCTTTATTTATACTCATGCCCGTATGTTTGACGGAGAGCGCGCGCGAACGCGTGTCTTTGTTGCGAAGAACAAAAATTTGTGCAAACGGTGAACTTTATTAAATTCCTGTTTGCGCGAGTGAGCAATTACAAAAGAGGGGGGATACCGGCCACTAACCGCTATGAGGACGGGGCGACCGCTGACGAGCCGCTGCTGCCGGGGCAACCTTGTGCGCGAGGAACGTGAGACGCTCTCGGGGGCCGCCCGAGAGTTCCGCATCGCACACCCGGCTTAGGTGCCTTGGCGAGCCGCGTGGCATGGACCTCTGGCGCCAAGCTCTATGCGCCGAGCCATGTCCTGGTCGCCATGAAGGATGATGACGGCCCGCGGTCTGGGAAGCTTCATGCACAGGAAGCCGTGATGCGGGACTGCCCCGAGAGTATTTAGGAGCGGCCGCCCTAATATGGCGTTGTAGGGGTATGCAATGTCGACTACGTCGAAGATGGCATCTTCGCTTCTCACGTTGTCATTTTGGCCGAAGGAGACTTGGAGGCATATCTGGCCCAAGGCGCGCAAAGGCTGCCCTCCAAATCCTTGCGGCGGGATGCTTGGCGCCCAATCGACTCGAGGATCCCCATTTGGTCGAAGGCGCGCGCGAGGATGTTCGCGAGCTTCCTCCATCGACTAGGACGCGCTGACTTCGCATCCGGCTACAGGACCCGGACGACCAAAGGGTCTTGGTGGGGAAACTCCACGCCCTCGGCGTCAGCGGGCGTGAATGTGACTTCGTGTTGTGCCCATTCCGGCGGCGCGCTGCGCGGTATGCCACGATGTGGTGTAGCCTCTCGCGTAAGCCTTCCGCTGCCGCTACCGAGGCGAACTTCAGCGAGGAGCCTCGGAAATGACGTTGATGATCTGCTACCGGGCTCCTTCCGGCTTGTAATCGAGGAGGCCCTCCCGAGGTTGTTGCACATGTGCCCGACCGCGGAGGCCTTCCTAGGGCTGTATTCCTTGGTCCTGGGGTGTTGGACGTGGTCCACAACGGGCGCGCATGTATCTGGGTTTTTGTCCCTGGCGACGCTCTGCCGTAGCGCTGCGATAGTGGTGCAAGCACGCGTGTCATGGTTGCCTCGGCCATGGATTTCGCACCACTGCCCGTGGTGCTAGTCGCCATACTCTTCGCGGGTTCTATCATCGCGACCCCGACCACGTCCCCGTCCTCGGCCTCGGCGCCCTCTGCCTCCGCGGCCTGCGGAGGCGTTGTCTTCGGAGCCGCCCTCGATGTCAAAGACGTAACGAGGTTTCCTGGACTTACGTTGGTCGCGCTTGGGCCTATCGCTGGCTGGTCATTGTGTTGGGGTCCTTGCGTTCGAGCGCGCCGCCGGTTCGCTCTTGCTTGCGCTTGCCTTTCGAAGAGCCCCACTTCGGCGAGCCTTCGCTCTTTGCCGAGCCTTCCGCCTTGTTGGTGTCGGAGTCATTACCGTGTCGCCTCCGCGCGTCCTCCTCCGCTCTAGCGTACTCTTCCATCTTGTCGAAGAGCTTCACGACCGTCTTAATGGGCTTGCGCGCGTTGTATTCGGCCATTGGTCCCGGCGGAGGCCTTGTATTGCTTTGTGTTGATGACGGTTGTTTCGTTGGCGTCCTTGACTGGCAACAGCTTTCGTGGCGCGCTGAAGTAGTCTCGGAGCCTTTCCTCGGGTTTTGCTTTATCGCGAAAAGCTGGTCCGCATCAACACGCTTGACGTAGTTTCCACGAAAGTTGTTGTAGAGGCGGTCGCGGATCTGTTCCCACGCCAGATGGATGTGGTTCAATGGTGAAGAACCGAGACGGCGCCACCCTTGTAACGCGAGAGGAGTCCTTTGCGTTAGTGGTGTCGTCTCCACCACGCGCCGATAGCGGTCTCATACACGCCACGAACTCGCGGCCGAGTCGCCTTTGTAGGCCTCGATGACGCTTCGGGAACTTGAAATCTTCGAGCCATGCCGCCATCGGAGGCCCGCAGAGCGGGGACTCGGGTCACGCTACCGTAATGGGACGCGACTAGGCGTAGGGGTGTCGCGGCTATCCGCCCTCTCCGGAGCGGGTTCGGATGCCACCGCCGGGGGGCGTGTTGGCTCCGAGCCTCTTTCATGTCCCGCACAGCTCTCGGAGGTCTGTTAGCTCCCGCTGAAATGCGCTGAGGGCCGCCAGCAAGGCAGTCTCCACCACGGGCGTGGCCGGGGCCGTTGGTGCGCTTGGCGGTGCTATCGGCACGGTGGTGACCACGGCCTGCGCGCCCGGGCTGCCCGCCGCGTTGTCCTGGAGGACCCTGGAGCCGGTGACGAGGTTCGCGTCGCCGCTGGGGCCATTCACCGCTTCTGCATCGGGTGAAAAAACGGATGCGCCTGCGTTGCCATCGCCGGGGTTGATCATCGGGGCAGTGCTGGTGGGGTTGGGCGTTGTGTCGCTGGCGGGGTTGGTCGTCGCATCGGTGGCGGGGTTGGGCGTTGCGTCTGTGGTGGGGTTGGTCGTTGCGTCGATGGCGGGGTTCCCGGTCGCACCTACACCACCGCTCGTACCTGCAGCTGCTAAAGCCGAAGCCCTAGTGCTGACGCGAGACTTCACCACTTCCGCCCTCTTCTTCTTCACCACCGACGATGAAGCTTTCTTTGGTGCCATCCTCCTTCAGACCTGGAGGCTTGTTCTTGTCCTCCCCACGGACGGCGCCAACTGTTGTGGTTCTGCATCAAACAGAGAGAGAGTGTGGTAGTGGAGAGTTGAGTAAAATGAATGGCTTAGCCCCTTTCCCCATGGCCTATGTCTTACATATATACATCCACATGGGGAGTGCCTTTACAATTATACCCTTACACATGAGTACTTTCCTCAGGGGTACCTATGTCACTATACATGTCCCATTCTGGGCCTTACACTCCCTTAACAGGCCTGCTGGGCTTAGGTGGGGGCCACCCCTACAGCAAACACCTAACTCACTACTCTTGCGCACACTTAGGTTTTCCTCTTCCCGTTCGACTACCGAGTCCTAAATCCTAAGTGCATTGTGCACTCTGCCGTGTGGCCTTGATCGCCTCCTCCTCCAACTCCGGTGACACCGACGACGACACGACACTAGTAGGTGATTAGACTCTAGTGCCTCGCAGCGTGTTACTATTCACAAGTCAGCCGCCGCCTTCCTTCTCTTACTCACCACCTCTGCTTGCTGCTCTACTTTTTTTTCAAGGGAGACACTGCTCTACATATTTAGGAAGTTGTTTGTGGAGATCTAGGATTGCTCGTTCTTAGGTGCAAAAAAATTGATCTGAGGTAGGGGTTGTGGGGATCTAGTGCAATTTTGAATATTTTGTGATGGTTTTAGCATAGAACTAATTGGTTCTCATATGTGAAAACTGATGCAAATTCTAGGAGGCATCTCATTCACTGAAGTCACTTCTACAAGCTTACTAGATCCTTTAGGGGTTGGTATGAGTTTTGTGTCATGCTCAGAACATTTTGATGCTCCTGCCAAAAAGTAAACCAACTTTTAATCATTCACAAGAAGACAAGGTTGTTGAGAAATTGGTATATATGTAAATTACAAAGTTCAAACTTAAATGGATTCTAACTATAACAATAATGAAGCTTAAGTAGGTTTGTGACAAGGATATAACAATCCTCAATTATTATTTATTTATAAATGATATTGTTACGTCATTACACTCTTTGAGTATGCCCATTATCTATAAGGGAGAAATTTCACAGGGTAGTTGTAAGTTCTCCTGCAACCACTTGATAGTCGTAAGTTCTCCTACGACCACCTCATAGTCGTAAGTTCTCCTACGACCATCTCATAGTCGTAAGTTCTCCTATGACCACCTCATAGTCGTAAGTTCTTCTACGACCATGACATGATCGTAAATTATCCTGCGATCATCTTATGGTCGTAAATCCTCCTGCGATTAAGCCGAACTTCGACTAACCTGTTTACGATAACCCATTACATCATGGTTCTGTCTAATAAAGCAGTTGGCATGTGCATTTATTCTCTAGAATAATTGCATATAACTTTTCTCTGACAGTAACCGCCACACGACGAGTGAGATACCATGTCTTGAATAACTCTTGTTAGACGGTTATCATTCACAATGTTAAAGCGTCTCTTGGCATGGAAAAATGGCCGCCGCCTTGCAAGCTATATAAAGGTGGACGTCAAGGAGAAAGGAGGGAGGAACGGGGACAGACCTAGGGAGAATAGAAGTAGAGCAAGGCTTTCCATATTACTTTCTCCATTGTAATCAGTTTATTGAGTAATATCCACATAGGAGTAGGGTTGTTATTATTGCAGTAGAAGGCTCAAACCTATATAAAAATTTCTATGTCTTTTCTCTGTGTGATCGTAGCCAGGTCATGGCAAGAGTTTCCCCGAACTCAAACAAATCATACGTAAGATTGATACTAAAACATTGACAGTTTGGGTTGCAGCAAAAAGTAACCTTTAATGTTGGCTTTTGGCATGATCTTTTCTTTAGGAAATTTTTCCTTTACTGCTTCTCCCGGCAATTCTTCTTTGCTTTCTGTAGCTTGAACCTTCCATATAAAAGCAAATAAAGTAGGGTGAATAATTTAATAAACTTCTTTTCAAAGAAATCAACAAACTTATAACATAAATATAGAAAGGAGAGAATAATATAAGACACTAGTAACACAATAGAATGAATAAAACAAATATTTCAAAAATTACTAAAAATTCATCAAGCAATACTTATAGTTTAACAATTTAAGTGTTTATACAACAAGCTTTGTCTTAATTGTCGCTGGACCTGTTGAAATGGACTTCTTGTCTATATCCAATGGGCCAAGGTCCAAGTATACAAGGTACAATTGATAATAGAGTGATGCCGGCACATGAGAGGAATAAAATTTTATCTATAATATTTAGTTTGTGTTTTATATACTCCGTACTAAAATGCAATTTGAATGCTTTATAGATAACAACTAAGCGAGATGGCGTCCACATAGTCTTCAGGCTTAGTTTTGCCGAATGCATCTAATGACCAACCAAAGGTGCAACTAACCAAGAGGGCTGAGGCATATAAAAATGCATGAGAACCGAATGACCATCATGGAGGTCAGTCTAGTTGGGGTCCCTCTACATCCCAAGAAAGCAACAACTGCATTCCGGATCACCTGTGGGATAGTTGCAAGGCAACGGGTCCCCATCACCACACTGAGTTGGAAGTCTCTAACGAGTGAAGAGAAAAAGCAGCTTTGGGAGAAAGTCTCAAGTTCCTTTGTGATCAGAGAAGAAGTCCAAGGCCTCGTGCGATGATAGGTGTTCCTGGCGATGGGCAAGGCATGGAAAAACTTCAAGCACATGCTTGTCATGAAGTACATCAACAAGGATGGGGTACCGTTTACGAAATATCCTTTTCTCCATCCGGATATGTGGGACGCCTTTGTGGGCATGAAGACGACCACTGAATTTCAGAAAGAAAGTATGGCACACAAGGCAATCCAGGCTAAGAACACTCACCCCATAGACTCAGCACCATTGGGTACGAGGGTATCAATAGAGGAGGGAGGACAAGAGGCAATCCTGTCGGAGGCCTCCCCACCATTTACTAAGATCACAGACGAGCACACTTAAAATAAGTTAAGAGCGAGGACATCTACCATGTCATCGGACACCATATCCTTCAAGAACTCTCGAACGTTCGAGGACGTCTCTCCACCTTCTTGATGATAGAGGTCATTGACTCGAAGAGAGAGTTTTACTACAGCGACATTGATTAATACATGTTCAAACATATGATTCAATTGTAATTCATTCTATTGTAATTCGCGTTGAGTTGTAATTCAATTCTAACTCTGCCGACAATACATGAGCATTCTTTTGTAATTGATTTTTAGTTGTAATTCTCTATCATTTATATGTAATCTGTTTGCTTATTTTAAGAGAGCATGGCTAGCATTTTATGAGGTTAGCCGAAAAGCAAATTTTTTTACGTATGTAAAGAATTATCACAGATGATTTCTAACATAAAATTATTTGTGATATGTAGACCATCATAGAAGGTTTTTTGTATTAGCCATCTGCAATATGTCGAATATTACAGACGGTTATTTTTAAAAATCATATGTGTTGTGACTTATCATAGACGGTTTGAGAGCCGTCTATGATAACCACATATTATCATTGGCACAATAAATCAGACGATTCAGAAACCGTCTTTGATGAGGGTTACGAACCATCTATGATGACCCTATATGTGGTAGTGATTATATTATCTGCATCAGATTAAAGAGAAGGATTATACACTTGCATGCACCCGCTCAGTTTGGCTTATATAAGCTAGCTTATGACTTTTTTTGCACTGTAGCTGGTTTATTTTGCACTGTAACTACCGGTGACTTTTTTGACGTAATTAGATTTAAAAAATTAAAAATAGAAAAAATAGGTTAGCCTATTATGGACAATACAAACAAATACAGAAAAAAGAAAAGCCAAAAAAGTTGAAAATCAGAAAAAGATGAAATTAAAGAATAGTAAATTAGAAGTCAAAATCTAGAAGATGAAATTGAAATGAGCGGGGTCAATCAAACTAGAATTACCCAAGTGCTGCTAGTTGTTGGCATGCAATCTGAAGATTAGTGTGGGAACGGAACCATAGTCGTCCGGCCAACGTAGAAATGCACCTATTAATAACATGAAGGACAAACATTATCTCTCACATGATAGGGACGGTTCAAACACTATTTTTTTAGTACAAGAAATGATGCATACACCCACTCAACTCACGCATCCCTCATACGGAAGTCCACACACACCCCTCACACGGAAGTCCACATGCGTATACGTGGCTATGTTTCTAGCACATAACTAATCTAGAGCATAGATTCAAATCTTAAAGAGTATGGACACATGTTTTGATTATTGAATATACCATATACCAAATTTCAGTCCATAGAAAAGATGAACGTCAGTGTCAAACCTAGGATTTGAATGCTGGTACACAGCTCCTATAACGGTAGAGCTTCCACCTCCTCGGTTCAAACAAGATCTTGTGTTAAGTATCTCGCAATCATTTATCGTGTGTTTGGTTTGGAGGCAGTAGGGATAGAATGACTCCATCCCTGTTTTTAAGGACAGGACCGTCCTCGTTCTTTGTTTGGTTGTATGGGATAGGACCGTCCCTGTTTTTTATTTGATTTTGGGACATCAAAATATGGGATGAGTCATCTGACGTGTGGGGCCCTTTTGTCATCCTCTTGTTTTTGAGAGGCGAGGAAGAGGGACGAGCTCACCCCCTCATTTTTGAGAGACGGGGGCATCCTCGATTTAAGAGAATATTCCCAGGATATTCCCCAAAGGGGATGGACTATGTGACTGCTGACTCCAATCCAAATAGGTCCAAATCTGAGATCGCCTCATCCCATCCCCTATTATCCCTAGAACCAAACACACCCTTAAATTCTCTTAATGCACTCTACAAAAGCCCAACCTGATCTCTTCTCTCCTTATCTTTAAGCAATTACTCCAACGTGCTTTCTTTAGCTAACCCTATCGAGAATACTACTGCAACCTGATCTTATCTATCTTTATCTTTATTAAGCAATCACTCCAATGTTCTTTCTTCAGCTAAAGAAAAAGACAATGCTAGCTAGCTCTTCTCTTTTCAGTTCTCAGTGATGTCCCAAGCCCCCAACCAGAACCAGATCTAAAGCTTTTTACTTGCTTGCTTCTACCATTACACTGACGCATTGATCGATCTGTAAGAGCAAAAATAGGGTTTGGTTTTTAAAAACGGCTTTTGGTTTTTGTTATAGTATCTAACCTTTAAACGAAGTATTTTCTCAAGATGGGATCTATAATTTAATTATAGTACATATTAAAAACTCAATATCTATACTAACCAAAATTATAAATGAGTATTTCTCTTTATAATCTCTATTGCGTTATATTTCAAAATTTAAAATTTTAATAAAAATTTATAAACCATAGTTATAAGAAAAAAAAAGAACACGTCTGTATTAATGGAGATCACAGGATGACAGTAACAGCAGCAGGTACCCTCTCCTTTAAGTGTCTCCTTAACGCCCCCCACCTACCATCGCTCCCGTGGCCCAGTCCGATGTGCTGCGCCTCTTCAATTCTCTGCCTCGTCCCCCCGCTATAAAATCCTCGCCACCTCTCTCCTACCTCTTCCGCACACCACCAGCAGCAAGTAAACCACACACCTCTAGACTCGTTGAAGAGCAAGAACTGAGCAATGGAGAAGTCTACCAAGATGGCGATGGTGGTGGCAGTGTTGGTTCTTGCCGTGGCCGCGGCGACCAGCACCCAGGCGAGGAACATCAAGACGACGGAGGCGGCGGCCAGCAAGGACGCTGTCGTGCAGCCGCAGACCTTCCCGCCCTTCGACCGCTTAGGCGGCGCGTCGCCGGCGTTCGGGGGCCTGCCCGGCGGCAGCGGCAGCAGCATCCCGGCGTTCAGCCTCCCCGGCAGCGGCGGCATTACCCCGGGGTTCGGCAGCATGCCCTTCTTGGGCGGCTTCGGCGGCGGCTCCCCGGGGCTGGGCGGCATGCCGGGGTCCCCCGCCGCCGCCGTCGACGAGCACGCGAAGAAGCCGTGAAAAGGCTAATCTCCTAGCCGGCCGCCCGTGGTAGATTCGTTAGTGTTTGCTACGGTGCCTGTTCGGTAATGCTACATGTAGTGCATGCATGGTTTTGTTTTGTGGGCGTTATATACCGCGCGTTTGTTTATACGTGCACTTAGCTTGCACTATCTAGCTAGTAGTAATGTTCTACTTTTACCTGCATTTGGAGGATTCGATCTGTTGGTTGTGTTTGTTTAATTAATTAGGTCCGTCGTGTTAGATTCTTCATGATGTAGTAGTGCTGTTCTTGAGGCATGAATAATGCTAAATGTGATGTTTGTGGACTTGTAGTAATGGTTAAACGGAGTATTATTGTAAACTTTTGTTGGTTTGATTTGCTACGATTTTATTTATCATTTGGTTGGAACCGCATTGTCACGCACTTGATTGGAAAAAAGTGACGGACTTTGAACATGAGACTAATTATGTTAGCCTGCCTTTTTCTTCCGAGTATGTATGTTCACGCTCACTGTAAAGTCTGGTTGAATGGATTTGACGGAGTTTGATCTACACAAAATTCCTCTGAAATCGCTGCTCCAAGTGAGAATTCCAAGCTGAAATACTTCATCATGAGAGAGATCTTGGATGACACATGGGCCTGTTCTTTTTGGCTGAGCCATGTGACTTTTATCTGTGGCTTGTGATTTTTAGACTGTTCGTGCAAGAGATTATAGAGTAACAGAAACTCACGTGCGATTTTTGCCGATATAAATGAAGTCGGTACACTATGTACTATAATTAACTTAGTAGATCTCATCTTAAAAATACTCCGTTTAAAAGTTAGGTACTATAAAAAAGTTACAAGTAGAAGTTAAAAACTGAAAAAAAACAGAGCTATTAATAATTGGAAGCAAGTTGAACGGATAAAGTCAGAGCAAGTATTATAAGAGGCTGTAAGCTGGCTGTATGCTGATGTGGAGGAGAGAGAAGAGAGGTGGGCTGTAAGCTTACAGCCAGCTGAAGCACAAGAACCAAGAAACTTTGTGAGAGGAAGGGGTAGATCATACACCTTCACTGGTCAGTAACTACTATATAAGTAGGCTGATAAGTGGGCTGTAAGTATCCATACAGTCAGCTGAAGGCTGTATTATAAGACTTGCTCTCATGCAAATTAACACTATAAAGTACAAACTACACAAACCAAATTGTAACTCAGAGTTCAGAACTAGGCAGCTGTTGATTAAAAAAACAACACAAGCACAACGAAGGAAAAAAAAAGAGTAAACACCTAGTAATAATGATGCAAGAACTAGCTTTTAAGTTACCACAAGCTATTTGCGCAGACACGTACTGTTGGCGTAGTAATTCACTGCTGACTGGTCTAGCTAGGTGGTATGGTAAGAGTTATCGGGTGAGTTATTTCGACCTTAGCTTTTGATTTTTAGTTTTATCATGTGTTTATATGAATAAATCTAATATCGATAAGTTGTTTTAAAAAATATGCCCCGATAAGCTACTTCGAAACGGCGATGAAGAAGCCATTTCATGTTTATTTATTTAAGAAAAATTATAAGTCATAAACTGAAAAGAAATGGACCATTGTTATCGCATTTATGTACGCCATGTACTATTGCATCCTGTGTCTACAAAGAAAAGGCTCCCTAATATAAAAAAGGATTATCATAGGCGGTTTAAAATTGTCATCACAGACGGTTTTCTGAACCGTTTGAATTTATAGGTTAGTGATAATCGGAGGTTATCGCAGACGATTTGTGAGCTGTTTGTGATAAATATAACACAGACGGTTTGTAATTAGAACAGTCTGTAAAGAATACAGACGGTTATATATACAAACCGTCTGTGATACTCTTCCAACACAGACGGTTTGTAGCTAGAACCGTCTGTGATGTGTGAGTATCACACACATCACAGACGGTTTTATATACCAACCGTCTATGAATTAGAGAACAAAGACAATACATACATACATCGGTGCAATGTAAACAACTAGTTTCAAAATATAAAATAGCAAAGTTCTATATAGCTTTATATGCTTGTTTGAAAGGTTTCGATAAGATCTACAACTTTGCAGTTGAGGCAAACCCCAAATTCCAAATGGAAGATCACAAATTTTGGCAAAAACAAAAACAAAAAACTTGCGATGCATGAGGATAAAGATGATCGATTTTAGGAGGCTTAGAGGGCAACTGGCACAAGTAGGTCATTTTTTGGATCAGTTTCGTCGTTAGGTTTCCAGCTAGTACAAGAACATCGAAAATAAACACCGTATGCAAAAGTTATATCCGTTTTACTAAAGGTGTCTCTGAACAAAATCCTACTCGGACTCAGACGAGAGACTACGGAATTTTAGGGGATTGTGAGGCGGGAAACATATCACAGACAGTTTGTAATACAAACCGTTTGTGATATTTCGCATTATCACATACGGTTCTTGGGATATTTCGCATTATCACAGACGGTTCTTGATACTTCATAGATAGTTTTCACCATAAACCGTCTATGATATTATTTCTTCATAGACGGTTTTTAACGCTGATAGTAACATAGACGGTCTCTAAACCTAAACCGTCCGTGATTGCATTTAACACAGACAGTTTAGGTTAACTGTTTGTGATGAGACGTCTAATATAAATCATTTTGTAGCAGTGGTTGACTTAAAAAAAAAGCGATTTAAACATCAGGGCCCTCAATTCCTCATACATAGAGCTAGGCAGACCTGAACAAAAAGAAGACATACACTAGTACCTCTCCATTGTACATGCATGCATGGGTGAAGAAAGAAAAACAAGGTAAAGAAAACTATTTTTACATTTACATTCTATTTTGCACCTCACATGTAGGCAATTTTACACCAATACACTTGTACTATATATTTATATTCTACAGAGGTAGATACCTCATAACGGGAACTAGTTTAGTTGTTTCAATTTCACACATCCTTCCCGGCCATGCAGGGCTTCGGCCTTCACAAAAGAAGACGAATTACTGTCGATCAAATAGAATATCAACAAAAGGATTGATCTCTCATAAGTAGTACACCTACCAGCTTAAGCAATTTTGATCAATTCATAAGTAATATGATCACAGAATATTAAAGACAGCAAGGTCTCCTCCTAAAGAGCCAAAAACAAGCTACTGAGTATTGAAAATACTAGAGATCACATATCTGGAATGATTCAGCACAACTGACAGTGAATGTCTAATGGACTAAAAATCACATGAGTAAACAGCAATTTTAGAGCTCAAATCTAAACTAGATAATCAGACTAATTTCAGTAGTAGACAAGTATCTTCACTGAGCATTAAACTGAGCCCACAATCAATACTTGTAAAGTTTCCCAATGCTAAGATAATTCACAGAAGTTAACTAACTAGCATGACTCACAATGCTTGTAAAGCAAATAAGGAAACCCGAAATACTCACAGAGTTGATGGTAATCAAAACCACCGAGAAGAACCAGGACAAAGTACGCCTAAAGGCGCTGTCCTAGAAAACCAATTGCCTCGATGTGCCATGAATCTGAGACAAGGCTGACAGAGATACAATACCCAATCTTCGCAAATTGGGACACACCGAAAAACAAAGCCGAGATACAAGGAAGATGCCGTACAAGACCAACCGATGTGCTCCGGCCAAGAGCACAGAAGAATGTGAAGCAACAAGTCTCAATTTCTTCTTCCTCAACTCGGCACAGAGCCAACCGGATTTAGTCGTCTCGGGCAAAAGTCCCCAAATTTCTCACAGCCACGTCTCAAAGAGATGGATTAGGGAACCATATGAGAAACGTCCAGAGAAGATAAATCAGGATGACTTTTCTCGGTGCTCAAAAGAGGAGAGGGAGGCCGACTTATATAGAGGATCGAGGAGGTAGTCGGTAGACTGCAGCCAACGGTCGGCACTAAGGCGCTCGGGCCGGTGGCGCCTCCAGTGCCGCTGCCATCACCGCATGACTCGGTCGCCACACGAACTGGTCAAGGCCGAACTCCCCTAGGCACACGCAAGATAATACTGTAGCATTATCTCCTCCTTTGTCCCACCGACAGGTGGGACCACCTCTCTATTTTTTTTCTCAAATTCACCGGGATTAGATTAGGCAACGCGATCGACGCGCATTGATCTCTGGTCAGATTACTTGCTACTACTTGATGGACTAGTTTTGTTGATTAATTGCACTGTCTCTGCCGGTAATTCGTCACACCTTAACGCTTCCTATGCACATCTTGCGTCGTTGCGATGTTCGTTTACTGCTTATTACTGCAAAGCCTTTTTTAATAGTGTGGGGGCTGCGGACCATATGGTCCTGAGTTCTGGCCCTTTCCATCTGGTGGGATCGATGTGGGCATCTAGTCTCTTGAAGAATAAATACGTAGTTAAGTGCAGGTACATTCGATCTAATCCGGCCACAATCATCTTGGGCCAAATAAAGCAGCTCTAATGGCTATTTGATCCTCCTCACAATAATATTGATCTGCACAGAGTTGCATAACCTATTCCTTCACCATATACACAGCCCATAGGCAAACTCGACCACACAATATGCTGCAGACTTTCAACCAACCATAGGGGTTTCGGACGTCTGCCATGGTCCAGCCAAAAGAAGAAAGAAAAAAACGACGACAGAGAACCAGAAGGCAAACACATAATGACTTCACTACTTAAGTTGTCCTTAATTAACCACACACACCGAGCACACAATTGTCGACATTTCGCAGCAACTCAGGTGGCAGGTCTAACCAGAGCTGCAAAAACCAATTTACTTCTTCGCATTGCTCAAGAAGGGTCTCTGTCCTCCACGGCTTTGCCAGGCACCCTTCACAGGCAGCCCCAGTTGCTGCACCTGAGAAGATCCGTCAGTTGCTCTACACCCTTCTCTTAGCAGCACCCTAGAATCTCCTTCCTGGGGCATGTAACTTGACTGACGCTTGCTGGCAGTACTCATGAACCTACCTTCTACTGAATCCTTCGCGGCACTAGTAGTTTATGTAGCATCAGGAACTTTCCACTTCCCCTTCTTTTTTCGGTTGCATTCTTTCGAGCTAGCAGTTCCACCGCCACCATTTTCTTGAAGGCTTGCGAGCCGCAAATTGGTGTAATAGGCATCAGCGAGTTCCTTCTGCTTTTGAGCATCAGGCAATAACCTGGCCATTTCAAGAACAAGGTGGGAGAGACCAAATTGCTCGACATATGAAAGATACTCTGAAGCATTCATAACACCTTGACGGTACTCCCCAGAGATCTCTTTAAATGTGGTGTACCTATCCTGATCCATTCCTAATGCAGTCCGCATTCTTTCAACCAGGGATTTATTTGCTGCACGAACATCCTCCACACTGTGCAATATCGGGCTGTTGACAAGTGGCTCTTGCCTTTCATTTCCTGCAGAAGCCAAACTCTGTGAAGCTTCAAATGATCCACCGATGGCAGAACTTGGGGTAGGCATAGGCCAACTTGGGGAGGCATTGGAACCAGAAGGGATTGAATCAGTATTCTCAAGAGACCAAGGCTGAGCAGAATGGTGTATTTTCACAGTTCCCTTGCTACACTGTCGGAGCCCAGATGCATGAGTGTTCCCTGCTAACTTTCTTAGTCCCTGCTGCGTTGAAGCAGCACTCCTGTTACTAGTGCCTGATAAAGGAGGGAATGACTCATCCTCTATCCTTGCAGCACTCCTTGAGCTCCGACTAAGAACTGGTGCATACCTTGATTGCTCTAATATGGAAGGGAATGACACTTCTTGAAGAACAGAGCCTATTCTTGCATCAGGGACCTCCTGGCAGGAAAGGGGAGAAAAGTATGATTGCTGAAATACAGAGTTTGTCCCAGAGCTTTGGCCCGCTTCTAATGATTGCCCAGAACTAGAAAAAATACTTAATGATCGCAAGGGGGCTGCAACAGAATCAGCTTGACCTCCCAAATCACGGTCCACAGTTGCAATGCCATTTTGCACAGAAAGCAATGTATTGTTGACAGCTCCAATAGGGCGAATATTATGCCTCCAACCTGTGCCGTGACTATGCTCTTGTTCACTCCAGTCTCTAAAATTGGTTGGTATCTGACAATGATTGGTAAGGTAAAGTAATCTTACAAAACTGAGTCATTTTTTTCATCAATATGAAGATAGAAGCATGTCAATGGTCGGAAGTGTAAGCTTAACACAAGAGGTGGAAATGAGGCAGAATCGTGTGTATACTGTATACCTGGAGTGCAGCATTATTCTGACCATGAGACATGCGCTCTCGATGCTCCACAGCATTATGCCCCTGGAGGGAACAAAAAAAAAAGTAAGATCAACTAAGCATAAACATGTGTCAAGAACTAATCTGGTGACATGTTCAGTGAATGTAAGTGAACAATATACAAATTGTGTTAGATTTGCCTTGAGCTCTGCTTCACTTTGGAAGACAATAAACTTCTTCTCCAAGCATCCTTCATCCTCACAGAGGAAATGGTCTCTCCGAAAATGCATCTGAATACACACAAGCATCATGTTAAACTGTAACATCAAATTTAATACAAGTGTGACATTGAACTCTGTAGCATCTTGTTAAATTGGAACTTGAAATTTAATAGAGTGTGACATTAAACTGTCACATAAGATTGGCTTGCGATAAAAATCCAGGGGTGAACATGGATCAGAAACATGGATGGGCACCCAAAATGAAATCATGTTTAGATCCATATTAGAAACACTAGCAGGACATGGTTCCAAGTTTGAATAGATAGCCAGTAGGTTATTGTCTACCTTAACAGCATGGGCATAAACTCCATTTAAGAAAGTGATATGGCACCAATTAAATCAACCTGTTCATCTATAATGTTGATGGGTCAAGCAGAAGATATACCTTATAAATAGTAAAGTCCATTACCGGTCCTTAAACTTTTTATGCTGTGTTATCCCGGTCCATAGACTTTCAAAGTGTGTCATCCCGGTCCATAGACTTTCAAAGTGTGCCATTACTGTGGTAACAACCATGGACCGGGATGACGCAACATAAAAAGTTTAAGGACCGGGATGACACAGCCAAGACCCGTAACGGGCTAATTTTGAGACCCAAAGAGTGTTTAGGCACCGGGATGACACATTTTGAAAGTCTATGGACCGGGATGACACAGCATAAAAAGTTTAAGGACCGGTAATGGACTTTACTCCCTTATAAATATAACTCACAAACAAAAAATTTAAATTGAACATTCAAATATTATTCAAATTATTGACTTATTTGGATATGGATATGAAATTCACTCTAATCCATGCAATATTTTATATGCCCGCTCCCATATCTTTCTAATATAAATTTGTTGCTGGATTCAATGTTTACAGGATTTGTATGTTGGTTCGACCGCATAGCATTTGCACCCATTTTCATCCTAAATCTAAGATAGTGCTCTTATTTTGACACAAGCATGGCAGCTTCATATAGCATACCTCTAAGTCATCATAGTTCCTGAAATAATCATACTGTCCACAGTGTTGCCTGTAAGCAATCACAAAAGTGATAACGTAATTTTGTACTTATGCTCCAGCTAATAAGGTAATGGTTGCAGACTACCTGTGACATATGTGGCAAGAATAATGTTCTCTTGTCATATGTGTGTATAGTTCATTCTCTCCATAAAATGGGCTTTTGCAAAACTCGCACATTGGGTGCCCTACAAAACCACTGCGTTCAACTTCTGAGCCATCCACCTCCGAATCACCAGTTTTTATGTGCTGATTTAACTGAGACCTTGTATAAAGCTTCTGCTCGCAAATAAATACCTGCTGAAGACAACAAACAGTTCAGGAACCTATTGTATAAAACACAAAATTGTGGAACACAATGCATTTCCATTAAGGAGGCTACAAGCAAGTGTTTGATCATGATAATCAGGATGTACCTTCAAATCTATTTTGCACTACTGATTAAAAGGAAAACATGCACAAATTTGACAGTTACATCCATCATGCAAACATCACTAGCAATCGGTAACATGTCAAACATTTAATCACTGTGCATCAGGTTGAAAAATACAGTGCAGCACCATGCCAGTTTTTGGCGGGGCTTGCTGCACATTCATATAGGAAACAAATGCTAATTAACTATACTATCTCAGTGTTCTAACTAATTTGAGTGTGTATATGTCAACTGCTACTGTATAAAATATCCATTTGTGCGCACAAAGTTCCAAATGTTACGAACTATCTAATCCATTGTCTATTGGCATCTCATGTTAAGACACTGAAACATTAAAGTGCCAAAAAGGTGAGGGAACTGACAAGGCTAGAGAATTTGGGCTATTAGACATAAGCCAACAAATCTAAATACAGGATGTTTATCATAGTCTTAATGAGATTGAAATATATCATCCATTGGTGGATGAAAACAACAGATGACATGTGTCAACTGTCAAGTTGATGCAGAAGTACTGCATTCTGCTACCAGAAAATGAATAAGCTCAACACATACCAAATAGTACTTGCACTGCTAGATGACAACAAACAAATATAAGCCACAGCGCCAGTTTGGTTTTAACTGAGCTGCTGCGGTGTAACTGAAACTTATGGCACTATGCAACAGCGGGACCTAAGAATTATTATATTAATCACATATGACAAGAAAACTCCTGCCTTGCATGGATTTAGCATTGGGCGCTAGGGAACTTATTAATATAAGGATAAATTGACCATGCTGCACCTAGTTATCTGCCTAGCTTTGTACAGAAGTATGGATATTACCAACAATCATCTTCACATCGGAGAATATGATTAATCAGTTAGATCATCCATCTAACATCAAACTTGGTCTACGAGGAGAAGGATAACAAATCCAAAATGAAATACATAAAACTAAAGTATCACTGACTTAGAAGTTACAACTTAAAACAATAGCTTCATAAGTATATATTAGGCTATCAATAACTTCACCTTCCTCCCCTCCAAGCAAAGGTCGCACATGTACAAGTAATGCTGGCTGAACAGATGCACCTTCAGCTGCTCGATGCTCCGGAACTTGCTCTTGCGTTTCGCCTTGGACGCCTTACCGCCCTTCTCCCCCCTGTTGCTGTTGCTGTTGCCGTCACAGACACTGCACGAAAGCCGACACATCGCGCTTACCATCCTGTAATGGTCGGCGTCGTCGAACCATGCCTGCGTGCCCTCGTGGTGCCAGTACTCCCCCGCCTTCCCCTCGCCGGGCGCGGCCGGGAGGGCCGAGAAATCACCGATCACCCTCGTGCGGTCACCCATTGCCTAGCAAGCGAGAAATCACACGGTGATGTGATGAGGGCGTAATTCGAATTTTTAAGCGCGCGCGCGGGGATCGGGCGAGAGGGGGAAAGCAAAGCAAAGCACAGCGAAACCCTAGGGGGGCGCGTGGCGCGGACCTTGGTGCCGAAGACGGCGGGGCAGGGGGTCATGCAGAGGCAGCAACGGTGGTCGCGGAGGACGAAGCGGAGGCGGGCGACGCAGGTGGAGCAGACCTCGCGGTGGCCGCAGGCGCCGTAGGCCACCCACTCGAGCGGCTCCGCGCAGACGGCGCAGGCGTCGTCCATCTCGGGCTCCGCGGCGGCGGGCGGCGGCGGCCGAGGAGCAGGTAGGGTGGGGTGGTGGTGGGGGTGGAGAGGGAATCTACTAGAAGGTTCGAGAAGGTGGCGGGGAGTGGTGGTGGGGGGCCTGGTCCGTAAGCGGGGGAGGGGAGAGCGCCACTCGAGTGCACGACGCATTGCTGGTGCTGGGTGGTGGGTGCTAGTGGGAAGTGGGGGAGCGCGAACTGCTGGGCTGTGTCGTCTCGTACCGGGTATTTTATATGGCCCGAGTGGCTGTACGGAACTAGGGTCAAGCAGAGTGCTGGGCAGTATTTTTTTTAAAAAAAAAGGAAAAAAAGAATGTTGAGCTGTGGACTGTAGAGTAGTAAGTATATTTCGGTGCTACACTTGTCACGTATGCTGCTACTCTATTTTACTACGTTTGTCCATAATTTTGGGAGTCTTTGTTTTAAAATAATTATCTATTGAATAGATCAAAAGTATAGTTATTGTAATATTTTCACTCTTTATCTCTATTTAAATCTTTGAAGGAAGTTAAGTAATTGTATTATGCCCTGATCAACTCGGCTTCGTTTCATTTTTCACTCTAAGTTTCGTCTTTTCTCAACTTTTGGCTTTTTGTTGAGCTTTTTTGCTGGTTCTTTTTTGCCGTATTTGTTTGTATTATACGTAATGGGCTAACATATTAAATTTAATTATGCTAAATAAGCCTCTACAATGCTTTTTCCAAACAATACAGTGTTTTACCACATCACCATAGTTAATAAGAGCATGTATAATCATTTTTATTAATTTTTTCTAAGATTTAGTATTATATTTGTTTGTGCGTACGGTGGATTAGGGATAAATATTGCAAAGCAGAGAGAGTACGTAGCTGGTAGACATCAGTACAAGATTGAGGACTGAGCAGTGCTCTGGTGGCTAGCAATTTTGCTTGGGTCACTCGTGTTTGATCCCTTTGGTACTCTCATTTAATTGTAGTATACTTATAGACGTGTGCCTTAAGTAAGAAACACATATCTACGCAGTGTGCATATATGTGTGTGCGTGAGTTATGTGAGTGAGGTGTATGTGGTCGTCTTAGAGCAAGTCCAATAATAGAGCTCAATAATCTGTCTCTACTCTTTCTGTCTCATATTCTCTTCTCTCCCTCCATATCACCCACCACCGCAAAAATGCAGCTTGTTGCTTGCATGAGAGTCAAGCTCTCCTCTCTCTCCTCTCTTCTCTCCTCCATATCAGCAAAAATGCTGACTAGCTTGGATATAAGACCATTGTTGTACTTGCTTTTATAAAACAAGATTGGGTTAGCAAAAGTGTTATGTTGTCTGCGTAGTTTATATTTAGGAAATAGGATAAGACGGAACTTTATATATAGTAGACTAATCGGCTAGTAATGGCGGAACAAGACGAGGTGAGTTTGTTTCATTTCTTTTTTTATGTTTCAATTTCTTTTTTGTAACTTTGTTTTATGGGCTTTTTTATTAATTCTCACACGCATATTAGGCCTTTTTGAAGAAGAAAAAAAGGTTGCGGGGTTAGGGATCGATTGACCCCATAGTCTCCAATGTAGCACACTGTGGGCTAGTTTGGGTCATCCTTTGAAAACGTAGTGATCTCGTAGGAATTTTAGGGTGTCTTTTTAGTTTTTACAAATATTCTACATTTAGACGCTCAAATTCAGTTTTTGATCGATGTTTAGCTGGAAGAGACTCCTCTCATGTCTCTCCAATAAAGTGAGAGACAAAAAAAAATGTATTTGTTAGGATAGGAATGATCTTGTAGATGGGAATTCAGGATTCGAGAAGAGAGCTCTTACTGCCGTAAGACGAAGAGGACCGGCTGTGATGAAAGATGGTAGGTTAGATTACACTCGCTACTGGTGAGTGAGTGTAGTGCCAGGTGCGAGTTGCACAATTCAAGCATCTATAGCTCTACATCATCATTTCGATCGCTTAAACATTTAGGGCCACACATGCGTAGGAGCATCGCCTCTGCTAGAGAGTGATCCAAGGCATGGTCATCGCGCAGGTGGAGCCACCCACTATGATGGTGGACATAAGGGCTAAAGGGCGTAAGGCCATGCACCCAATTGCTCGGGTGGTGGGTGGAGATTGCCGGCGGCTAGGCGAGGAGGCCCTAGCGTAGGACATCAGGGGCTTGGGAGTAGAAAGTTCTAGAAAGAGATCTATGGGTTTGGTCCATACCGTAATGGAACAACCGATGAAGGAAACTCAGGCTGCCGTTCGTTTGGACTAAAATAAGTTAGTTTATGGTTAAAACTACATTATAATTGACTGAAATTACACTGTAACTGATGGTGGCTTATTTGGCGTAACTAAATTTTTAAAAAAATTAAAAATAGAAAAAACAGATTAGCCCATCCACGGACAATGTAAATGAATACGGAAAAAAAAGAACCGACAAAAAAGCTCAAAAAAGACAAAAAAAAGAGAGAAAAAAAGATGAAATTCATGAATAGTAAAAAATAAATCAGAAGTCAGAAACTCAAAAAGATGAAATGAGCGGGGTCTTAATTTGTAGCCTTAAAATCAAACGCATGTCAAGCAATGCTAAAAAAGATAAACTAAAATGGTGCATGTGTAAATTGTCACCTTTCAAGCGAGATAATGTCCCTCTGTAACATCACCTGCAAATGTATAGGATAGAATAGTGTAACTTGTCTAATGTCTCGACAGATAAGCTATACAAGAACAACGCACAAAACAAGCTAATCTCATGTAACGTAAAAAAGATTCCATAAAATTCTACAATAATCCAAGAATGAATGTGTTTGTAGGTATACTAGAAAAACTAAAAGAACAGAATATACAAAAGAAAATGTGGCTAAATGTCTTCATACTAAAGTATCTGACAAGAACTGAAAGAATATAATAAAAACAGAATCTTCTGTCGAGGAAGCTCTGATCAACTCGGCTTCGGCTTCTGGCTTCTGACTTATTTTTCACTATTCATAAGTTTCGTCTTTTTCTGAACTTTTGGCTTTTTGTTGAGCTTTTTTGCCGGTTCTTTTTTTTCAGTATTTGTTTGTATTATACGTAATGGGCTAACATATTTTTTATATTTTTAAATTTTTTTAAATTTAATTATGCTAAATAAGTCTCTGTCAGCTACAGTGTTTTTTCAGCCAGCTACAGTGTTTTCAGCCATAAGCCATGAGCTTTTCAGCCGAACCGATCACCACCAACATTGACAACCTTTCTACAATGCAACTACAAGACTACTCCGAGGTTCTTGCAAGATTGATCGAGAATGTCTACTTCAAGAAGGCTAGAACCTTGCACACACTTAGAGCAGCTTCAATAGTGACTTATGAGCTAGCTCTAAGCATATTATTTTATATTTTAATAGAAGAGAGAGAAAAGCTACCTCTTGATCAAGAGCTAGTCTTATACACACATTTCAAAATTATGTGAGAGTGTCATATGGGGCTATTTATATTATGAGCTATGTGCTAAAAGTTAGTACCATTAGAGAAGTTGTGTTAGAGTTAGTAACTAGCTCATACTGTTGGAGATGCTCTTAGAGCAGCTCCAATAGTGACTTATGAGCTAGCTCTAAGTATAGTATTTCATATTTTAATAGAAGAGAGAGAAAAGATATCTCTTGATCAAGAGCTAGTCTTATACACACATTCTAAGATTATGTGAGAGTGTCATGTGGGGCTATTTATGTTATGAGCTATGTGCTAAAAGTTAGTACTAACTGTAGTTACTAATTCTAAGACAGCTTCTCTAATGGTACTAACTTTTAGCACATACCTTTTAAATAAATATTTTAATAGAGAGTTCTAGAGTGTGTAAGTGTTTTAACTTCACGCAACTTAAATGTGGGTTCCAGAGTATACAAGTGTCTAGTGCAATTATGTCCCTCGAATGCGAAATCGAACGATGGAGAAAAAAGCGGTGATGTGATTGTGCTTCGTCTTGCACTCAACTTTTACTGTTTTAGTACCACTTAAATATCTCAAAAGAAGATACAGAGTGCATGAGTATCTACCTTAGCTGGAATTTAATATAGAGTTCTAGGGTGTATATGCGTCTAGCTTTTGATGCAATTGTGTCTATCAGATCTGGTATTGAATGGCATAGAAGGAAGTGATGATGTGACGTGCTCTTGTGTTCTATTTTGTATTTAACCTTTATAGATTATAGAAGATTGAGATAGAGCTTACTGGTTGTAAAAGGACTTAAGGCCAACAATATGTGCCGGTTGTGCAAGCGCATGTGACCGGGCACCTTTTGTGCTATTGATCTTCTTCAACCCGGTCCCTTAAAACAGTACGTAAAGCCCGGCGATAATAGCTTTCTCTAGACAGCGATAGACCTGTTGCAGCCTTGTAGCTACGTCGGTAACTGGCAAGGGTGCCGCTAGTCGTGAGAGCGGAAAGCAAAGACGAGGAGGATGGCTTGAATGATGACGAGGACGGCCGGCCCCGCCAGTCCGAGCCAACCGGCGACGAGGCTTCGGGCCGGGCGCCGCCTCTTCCTTTTTGAGTTCAGTTGCTCGATCTCTACCGTTGGTGTGCCTCCTTCCCCAGTGGTCTTGACGAGGATGTATATATTTTTCCTCTCTCGAATTTGTTGCAACATCCTTGGTTTGTTGTCGTGTAATGTATTTTTTTTAGATCATCGTTTTATCGTCGTATCGTGTTTTGCTTGGTGCAACAATTTTAGGTACAGTTACAACATAAGCTTTTTCTAGTAGCTCTTTTCAATTGTTGTACCAAGATATTTGCTTGTTGCGTTACCTCCTCTTGTTTGCAGCAAGAGGACTTTTCATTAATTCATATGTTGATTGTCACTTTGTTGTGAGATGAGTTTTTGTTTGTTGCTAGCCAGCTAATTTTGTTGCACGCAATGTTTTAAATTGTTGCGCCATTTGGGGCTGGGGCTATGATGAAATGCTTGTATTGAACGTCCGGGCTCTAGCAATCCCTATATAACTAACGGAAGTGCTATATTGTAGTCGGTTGGTTTTTTTGTCAAAATAGTTAATTTTTTAGCAATTCAATTTGCTTCGAGATTATTACTTCTATGTTGTGATGATTCAAGTCTGCAAGTGTCTGTTGGTTGAAAATTCCCACCCGTTTTCTTTAAGACTCATTATCGTCACGCCTCTTGGGGCAGGCCTTATCCCAATCCTTGGAGAGAGGAAGAGGCGTTGGAGACTCAAAGCACATGATGTCGTCACCCAATTGGAGCAGAGATCTTGTCACCGGCGTCTTCTCTGTCGAGTTCTGCCTCTCTCTCTACTTTCCTCTCTCTATACTTAGTTATCCCAAATCGATTTCTCCTGGTAGGGGTTGAGGAGGCGGACTGCTCTAGGTCAACAGAAAAGCAACGTCATGTACTTATGTGAACTCAAGAATCTTGTCTCTGAATTTGGACTTAGGTCATGGTTGTGGTCCAAATCAAGTCTTGTTATGTACTATAGTCCCTTTGTTTCTGTCACAACTATTACACATTCACAATTGGTCTTTATTAAAACATTTGTGTTCTCTTTCTAATGTACTTTCACCATAGCTCCCCCTTGTCCTTGATTCTTTGTCATACCATTCCTATTGCACTTGAATGTAACCCTTGTGACCTCATTATGCCTCTTCTTGCTTGTGGTATGATAGTTATGTGTAATGACTACTAAGAATCCTAATAGGAAAGCATAAAAATTGAAAAAGTGGTATACTTATTCTGATGTTTTGAATTGCATCCCCATTTCAGGAGCGTACTTGCTATCTATCTATACATTATTGCCCTGTTTTGTTGCTTGTTCTTCTAGAATCAAGAAATTTTTAATGTCATCTTCACTTAGCAGGCCATTATGTTCTGTTTCATTTATGTCTTCTCCCAAGTATTCCTGCTGCTATGCTTCATCACTCATATGAAATGTTGGTTCATTTGAAATGTCATCATTTTTATCTAGCCCCTGGAAAGCAATGTTTCATCCAAGACTTGGAATTTTGTTTCCATGTCAGTATGTACTCTAGATAGTTTTTTCTATATGATAACATACCTTCCCATTTTCCATTAACTTTAATAGATCAAAAGACCAATAATGGGAAGTTTCATCTTCACTTTCTGCATCATGTCCGCCTGTATTTTTGTCCTATTTTTACAAGGCCTACTATCACGCTTCTCAACTAATTAATCTTACTTTGTAAACTTTCATACTAATTTTATCTCACCTCCACCTTTGAAACAAAGGAATTTTACATTGCATCTGACAAATCTTTTTTTGAACCAACGATTGAATTGACCTGAAAGAAGAAACTCATCTTAATTAGTAAATTCTCATTGAGATGTAATCAAATTTTGTTGTTGCTATGTTAGTACTAGACACTACAACACTTTTTTACCTGCATGTCCTGACAATAATCTGCTGCCCTATTTGTGCATCTGAGTAGTCATCATTTATCTTGCTGCTTGTCATTATCATTCAATTTTGGGATACATATCTGATCTAGTTAGTACTTTCATGAAAAACATAAATGTTTTTTGTTGTGACAATTTTTCTGTAAGAATTCATGTTAGTACCTGAAACCGACAGGGGCATTCAAAAGATCCACGCAAGACCCTAATCCCTCCTGCAATAGCACCATAGAAATGCAGGTTAGTTTTTATGTCATTTTCACTAGTTACTCAAAGTACACTATTTTTTGTTTTAGCATGTCTTTTTCACCTAGGAATTTGAGTAAATTGAATCAGTGCTATTAATTATTTATTGCATTAGAGTTGTAAATGATAGATGCACTCCTTTAGAAAACAAATAATAGTTAAGTATATAGTCAAAAAATATATTCTCCATGTTGTAAATGAGGTTTTTACTGTGAACCAAAGTTTAGTAGTTTTTATTTATAGGTTCATTGTTTCTGCTGTAATGAATTAATTATAACTTGGAAGTCGAATATGCTTTGTATTCTTTTTGTGTGCTTATTTTTCTATTCATTGGTTTTGATATCTTTTTACCTATGATACAAGAGTGAATTGTGTTTTTCATATACTCACTGTTCCTAAAGTATAATTCATGAGTTGTGAAAAGCCCCAAAATTTCAAACCAAAATTTTCCTTGATTTTTGCTGGGTTTTTGAGTGAATTTCGAAAACTTTCCTTTTCGGGAAAGTTCTCCCCGGAATCCGCCTTCCTCTTTCGGCCTTTCCGCTTCCTCCTCTCTTTGGCGCCTTTCCCTTCTCCCCGTTCTCCCCTTCGGCTGGCGCCCCGCCCTATTCCATTTTCCTCCCTCGCCCAGCGCCTCTCCCCGCTCCCTCTCTTTCCCGCAGCGCCCGCCTCCCTCGCTTTCTCCTCGCGACGCTGCGTTAGCGCTGCTGCCGCTTTCTCGCCACTGCCACGCCTCGCCTCGGACCGCCTCGCCGTCCGTCAGCCCTGTCCGGCGCGTGGCCGCCTCACGCCACGCCGCCGCCGCGCCTCGCCCGACCCCACTGCGATCGCCGCGCCTCCTTCTCGCGCGACGCCATCGCCGTGACCGCAGCTCCACTGCTCCGTCGCGTCGCCATCGCTTGCAGAGCCGACGTCATCTCTCGCGCGAGGAGACGCTCACCAACTCCCGCCCTCGCTGACCCCGGGCGCGCGTGCCTTCGCCCGAAGGTTTCTCCCCTCCCGCTGGGTATAAAACCCTCCCGTGGCTCCTCTCTTCTCTTTACTCTCGAGCCGCCACGCCTCAAACCCTTCCACCACTCCTGCACCTCCCAGAGCAGCCGATTGGAGCCTCATGTTGCCGAGGCTCCGCCACCGCCTCCCTTGCGCCGCGACTGAGTCGATCTCCCGCTCCTCCTCATTCTCCAATTGCTCGCACCCGAGCTTCTCCTCACTCACCGACCCTCCTCATGCTCTCCACGACAGAGGACCTTCGAGGAGCCTTGACGCCGACGACCACCGCCGCCCAAAGAAGGCGCCGTGGCGCCTCCTCGACACTCCCGGCTCACGCCGCGCGAATGTGAGCCCTCGACCCCTTCTCGTAGCCGCGGCCGTTTAACCTCCTTGCCGCGGTGACCTCCTCACCTCCGAGCACCCAAATCTCCCCTCGCCTCTTGCCTCCGCCGTTGATCCCTCACCTCCCAAGCCCCAAAATGGGATCCCCATGTCGAGCCGCGCCGCCGCATTCCCTTCCCGCCGTCGGCGACTCTCCTCGCGCTCGCCGCCGCCGCGCCGTAGCCCTACCTCGCCGCATCAGAAGCGCCGGAGGTAGACGACGACCCGCCCGCGACGTGGCTCTCCTCGCCCGTCCATCCTCCGTAATATCTAACCGGGCCGCCGGATCTTCCTCGTACCGCCGCCGCTCGTCACTCCACGCCGTCCGATCCCGCGCTATCTCCATCCGAGCCGTCGCCTCGCCCGCATCCCAGCCGCCGCCATCCACGCGTCGGCCATCCGGACCGCAGCGGGCGCTGCTGGCGCGTGGTTGCCGCCGCCCGCTTCCCTCCCAGCGCGAGAATGCGCGCGCTGCCGTCGCACGCCTTCGGCGCGTGGGCACGCATAATCGGGCCACATCAGTGGCGTGGGCGCCCGAGCATCTGTTCACCCGATTTTCCCGGATTTTCCAATTTCCAAAAATCCAGAAAATCTAAATAAATCCTAGAAAATCCCAGAAATTCCCAAATTTCACCACTTTGCTCCAAATAATATTCTTGACCCATTTGTGACCTCCCTTCCACCAAAATCATCCCAGATAAATTCCTAAAATTCCCCATTTGAAGGATTTATGCTTTTTTTCTCCTTTTTAAATAGTTTATTTTTCCTCGCTTGATTAGGCTCAAGCTGGATTTAATTATTTTGTGTGTTTGCGCTAGTGTCGGAGTCTCCGGAAGTTCAAGTGCAGTCACAGGAGCCAGGAGGTTCTTCGTTCGAGCTAGCGGGAATCACTCGGATTGATGGCAAGTCCCAAATCCTTTGATCATGTTGCAACCCATGTTATTTAATTATGTTATTACGCTATTTGCATTGAGCTAGTTCTGAAATGTTAGTTCAAAATAAAATAAAATGTTTAGAATGACATGTTACATAGTTAACCCTACCACCGATAAATGCCATGTTAAACTCGTAGCCATGCCTTTGTAACCCTAGAATTAATTATCTGTTATTCTAGATAAATTGTAGGGTATTATTATCATGCAAAGTCTTACACTAATAAGGCCGTGGGTGCATGCCAATAGACTTTGGAAAACCCGACGCTAGGCAGGTAGTATGGGATGCCGTGCCCTAGGGCGGAGTATGTCGGCATGTAAGATAGGGTAAGGGGGTGTGGTGCGCCATGAGACGGTTTCGCCGCCTCTTACCCCAGGTTGCAGGTTGCGCCTGCCGGGTTGCGGACTCGGGAAAAAATATAAGGACTAGACCCTTACGCTGAGCAATTGACATGGTGACCGCCAACCACAGGAGTTGACTTGTCAACACCGGTTTAGTAGCCGCTCAACTCGATTGAAACTCTACAGAGCGTTGTGGAGAGGGTGTTTGGGTAACAAAGGTTAGGCAGCCGTGATTGGGTGCCTAACAACGGTAGAGTTCACTCGAAGCGCACCGTTTTCTTTTTCTTGTGTGTGTGTGTGAGCGAGCCGCACTGAGTGAATTCTACCGGGTAGAGCCTATATAAAGAGTTGAGCGTTGAAACGACCGGCTTTCTTAACTCACGCGGAGTTAAGGGATCGTGTGGGTAAGCCGAGCAAACTCTGCAGAGTCTAATAAATGGTATTCGAATCGCCGTGCTCCGGTTATTGAGCCGTGTCACTTGGGTGATTCCAGAAAGAAAGCTTAAGTAGTTTTGTACATGTTTAAACTTGACTCGTTGGTTAATGAACTCTTCATGAAAACCCCCGAGTTCTTGAGGAGTAGTTTTGGGTCCGTCTTCTAAAAATGCTTGCAAATAAAACTGCATCCACTCAAATTAATAAACCAAGTATACTCCCTTCCTTTGATGTTCCGTGCATGTAATAAGTTAGGGTCCCTTTGGGACTTGCTGAGCCGGTTGATTGGCTCACGGCTTGCTTTTGCCCTTCTTTAGAGGATCAAGACGAAGGTGTTTGCCTCCCCGTTGAGGAAGTCCCGGAAGGTCGCTTCTTCGACGAGGATCCGTGGCTTTAGGTCTTGGCCGCTCAAGCGGATCTTGGAGCTTCGTAATGTAATTATACTTTGGGCTTGCACGCCCATCGTTGAAAATGGATGTTAATCCGTATGTGAAATATATGCTGAACTTTTGTTGTAGGCATGCAATGGTATACTCTTGCGCGACACTCCATAACTGTTCATGCGTGAACAATTGCGGAATGCCGTGTCCGTACGCGCCCCTGGAAACGGGGGCGTTACAAGAAGTGGTATCAGAGCAGGCTCTTGACCGTAGGTTGAGACCTAAGGCAAACTAGGAACCGATTTTATCGCAAAACTTAATTTAAAGCCATAAAAACGAGTTACGAAAAATATAAGTAGTATTGCTGTCTTTTCCTCTCTTGTTGCTAACTTATCTATCTTAGTTTACTTCCGCTTAAGTTTTACTTTTGCAAAATGTTTTCCGCTTTACTTGTCTAGCTTCAAAATTTCGTTTCCCGGCAGCTGGAGGAGTAGCCGTTGTTCGCTAAGTCTAGACTGACCCTGAGTAGTAGTGGTGTTTTTGTAATGTAAAGTAGGTGTAATCATGAACCCTAAGTGGTTTGTGTACCACCTGCATATTGTAAATCTATGTTCTTTATCCTTGTATATTGTTTGCTTAATTATCAGTAATTCCCCTGTGTTCAAAGTTTTCTCCTGTCCCTTTCGCTCTCGTTCTTACCTTATTCGCCCTACACTTACCTTGAAAATTCAATGTCTTACTTATCTACTCTTATTCTCCAAAGCCGCAAAACCGATTTCAAGTTCCCAATTGATGATGGACCCGACAGAGCGGAGGATCGGACCAACAGCAGGTGCACCGCCACGATCAAGCCGCACTTGCGGCAGATAATAGCGATGATGGAACAAAATCGCTATCGAGAGAGCAAAATATTCTGCGAATGCTAGATCAATGCACCCGTTGCTTGAGCGGATAGCGGCGGATCACCTAGTGTCAAGGTGACACCAAGAGTCGATGTCGGCATCAAGAGCAATCAGATTAAAGTTTGCAGCATTCCCGCAAACTCAACCACCTAAATTCCTCAAGAACAGAACCACCAATGCGATAATCGGTTACAAGATGTTGAGAGAAGAATGAATACTATACGATGTACCAATACGGAGAAAGTCCTTTTGCCACCTATCACCGTCGATCCTCAGAATTACTTGGTGGAATGCTATCCAGTGGATACATCCAAATAAGGAAGACATTACAGGAAGACTTTGTGAAGAGATTCCGTAAAGCCTTCATTTCCCTAGAGTTATCACCGAAAATATCAGATTTCCTTGATCTTCAACAAGGAGAAAACTCCATCACAACATATCTACAACAATTCCATCATTATCCCAATGCTCAAGAAGAGATTGATACCGGCCGAAAGGATGGAGTGCTTTATGAAAGGCCTACGACCCAATATGAGACAACGCCTTCAAACCCTGAATTTTCCAAGCCTATTGAACCTGGTTGATCGAGCTCTGAGATAGAAGAAACACCGAGTTACGTGAAAGTTATGAAACGAAGAGACCCTCGCCTCCAAAGACAAACGGTTTGCTTTCATCATGGACGAATGGGCATTTTCGTGACCAATGCCCGCCGAGGTCCTTATCCTCGAAGAAGCTAGAAAACAAGCAAAGAGGCGGACATCATCATCCCGCCGCCACCGATGGAAGAAGATGAATCTTACCCTAAGAGGACCGAATGGAGGATGACGAAGCGTGAAGCGGCGCACAAGTCTCGATCTTCTCACAATGCTCAACGGAGCAAGACCACGGATCACCCTCATTTCGATCCCAACCCTTCCGTCGGTTTGTGGCGATACCAAGACCCGGTCCGAGCAGTCTCAGCAGATGCCACTCCTCACCACTCGCCATCAAGTGCCTCACTGCGGTGGCAAGCATCTTACTAGCAGCTGTCCACGAAGGGCGGATACATGTTTCCATTGTGGAGAGACTGACACTACAAGCATCGTTGTCCTGCATGACTTTGTCATCGAAGCGGCTAAACTCCAAGCCCAAAACCAGCAGACACCAAGAAAATATGAGCTATGTAGACCAAGAAGTAGGACGATGTACTTTTGGTTATCCTTTGTAAACCAGTTGGAAGAACTTAATGGTTTGTCTCAAATTATTTTAACTAAGGCTTGTGGCAAGACTATGAAAGTGTATGAAGACTGTCTGTAAAGCATAAGGAACGAGAAGTTTATGTTGCAATGAAATTAATCCTAATGACCCGGATATATATGTAGCCCTGCATCGCATAATCCAGCTAAGTGTGAACTCAGTAGCATATACCCAATGATGATATGCAGGTACAAGTGAGAAGGAGTCAAAGTCAATCCAGAGAGGTTAAAGCGATTTATCGCCGGATATGCAAGGGCTAGATGCCATTTGGGCATGAACCGACTAGCCAAGAATAAAGGCAAGGTAGTTTGTGAGATCAAAACAAGATCATTGGTAACCTTTGAAGGTCGAAAGTGGAAAAAACGAGAAGTATTGAAGGATGCAAGAAAGCGCATGATCAACGTGCTAACGCTACACCGCATCAAGTGTCAATAGTACAAGAATACCCCGATGTACTCCCGGAAGAACTACCGACGGACTTCGACCGACAAATAGAACTTGCCATAGAGTTGATTTCAGGCACAAAACTAATTGCGAAACACCAGTACAGAATGTCAGCTAGTGAATTGAAAGAGCTCAAGAGACGGTTAGGTGAACTGCAAGAGAAAGAGTTTATTCGACCAATTATTTCGCCTTGGTCTGCACTTTCTTACTAGGGAAGAAGAAGAATGAAGAGCTAAGAATGTGTGTAGATTACAGAGACTGAATGTTGTCACCACTAGAAACAAGTACCCTTTGCCCAAAAATTGATGATTTGTTTGATCAACTCAAAGGTGCCAAAGAATTCTCTAAGATCGACTTGCGCTCGGGTTACCATCAGCTCAAGATCCGAGAGCAAGATCGAGAGAAGACAGCTTTCATCACCAGATATGGATTATATGAGTTCACGGTCGTTCCCTTGGGTTTAACCAATGCGCCAGCGTATTTCATGAACCTTATGAATCTGGTGCATAGGGACAAATTGGATCGATTTGTGATTGTCTTCATTGACAATATTCTGATTTACTCCAAGAATGAAGAAGAGCACAAGGAGCACTTGCACATAGCTTTGACCAGATTGAGAGAACACCAGTTGTATGCCAAGTTCGACAGATACAGCTTTTGACTGAAATAAGTTGCTTTCTTGGGTCACATTATATCAGAAGATAGAGTCAGGGTTGACCCAGAAAAGATAGTCGCAGTTATGGAACGGAAACAGTCCAAGACAGTGACAGAAGTGAGGAGCTTTCTTGGATTGGTAGGCTATTATCATCAATTCATAGAAGGATTCTCCAAGATTTCCGTCCACTCACTCAACTACTGAGGAAAGACGGGCCATTCACATGGACATATGCTTGTGAAGCGAGTTTTCAGCTGTTGAAGACCAAGTTGACAACAACACCAGTGTTGATTTTGCCCAACCCAGAGAAAGAATTTCAAAGCTATTGTGACGCTTCAAAGCGTGGTTTGGGATATATGTTGCAAAAGCAGGGAAGTTATTGCCTATGTATCCAGACAACTAAAGCCACATGAAGAGAATTACCTCACACACAATTTAGAACTAGCAGCTGTGGTGCATGCATTCAAAATTTGGCGGCACTACCTGCTAGGGAATCGTTGTGAGATGTCCTCAGAGCACAAGAACTTGAAATACTTGTTCACACAGCCAGAGTTGAATATGAGACAGCGGAGATGGCTAGAGTTGAATGAAGACTATGACATTGATCTCCAATATCGACCGAGCAAAGCAAATGTAGTGACCGATACCCTTAGACAAAAGACTCGTCCAAGCAAAGTCAGCACGACAGAGTACCCACCAGAGTTGCAATGAGATATCCTACGGCTAAATTGGGTGATCACTGAACAAGGCATTATGGCAGCGTTGGGACTCCAACCATTGCTGACAGATCAGATGAAAGCAGCACAAGATGAAGATGAAGAGATTCAAAAACTGAAAAAGGATATTCTAGAAGAAAATTCATCAAGATATGCGATAGACAAGCATGGAATCATCACCTTCCGTGATCGCTATTGTATACCTGACAAGGAGTTAAAAGGGTTGATTCCATCCGAAGCCCATTCATCTCAATTCTCAATCCACCCAGGAAGCACCAAGATGTATCAAGACTTGAAGAAGTATTGGTGGAACCGGATAAAGAAAGGAGTGGCAGAGTATGTGGCCAAATGTGATGTTTGCCAGCAGATCAAGATAGATCACCAGAAACCATCGGGATTGTTGCAGCATTTGCCAATACCCGAATGGAAATGGGATAGTATTGGCATGGACTTCGTTACTGGGCTTCCCAAGACTCGTGAAGGATATGATGCTATCTGGGTCATTGTCGTTAGATTGACCAAGGTGGCTCATTTCCTCCCGATCAAGCAAACCTACGGGAAGGACAAGTTTGTAGAATTGTACTTGACAAGAATAGTAACACTCCATAAAGTTCTGAAGAAGATTGTCTCAGATAGAGGATCACAGTTTGCATCCAAATTCTGGGAGAAATTACATGAAACTATGAGCACTGATTTGAACTTCAGTTCAGCGTATCACTCTTAGACAGATGGACAGACAGCGAATACCAACCAGATTTTGAAGATATGTTAAGAGCTTGTGTAATCGTATATGGAGCAGCATGGAACACCTGCCTACCGTTTGCTCAGTTCTCATACAACAATAGCTATCAAGCCAGTGTTAAAAAGGCCTCGTTTGAAGCACTTTATGGCAGAAAGTGCAGGACCCCACTGAATTGGACAAAAACAGGAGAACGACAACTTATTGGTCCTCAGATTGATCAAGATGCCGAAGCACATGTCAGGATTGTTAGAGACAGACTCAAGATGGCACAAGACCGACAGAAGAGTTATGCAGATAACCGCAGGAAAGACTTGAACTTTGAAATCGGAGATTTCGTATACATCAAAGTCACACCCTTCAAGATAGTCAAGAGATTTCAAGTGAAAGACAAACTAGCCCCAAGATATGTGGGACCGTTTCAAATAATTGAAAGAGTTGGGGAAGTAGCTTATCAAGTGCAGTTTCCGCCCAACTTATCAAGGATACACAATGTGTTCCACGTATCTCAGCTTCGAAAGTGTCTACAACAGCCTACAGATGAAGTGCCATTGTCAGACATTGGATTGCAAGATGACTGCATATATACTGAAGAACCACTACAAATACTTGATACTCCAGAAAGGAAGCTCAGAAACAAGAATGTCAGGTTTTGCAAAGTGCAGTGGAAGAATCACACCGCGGATGATGCCACCTGGGAACGAGAATCAGATTTGCAGCGAGATTTCCCCAACTTACTCCCTGGCCCAGGTTAATCTCGGGGTCGAGATTCCTTTAAGGGGGGTAGGTTGAAAAGCCCCAAAATTTCAAACCAAAATTTTCCTTGATTTTCTTGGGTTTTTGAGTGAATTTCGAAAATTTTCCTTTCGGAAAGTTCTCCCGAATCCGCCTTCCTCTTTCGGCCTTTCCGCTTCCTCCTCTCTTTGGCGCCTTCCCTTCTCCCCGTTCTCCCCTTGGTGGCGCCCGCCTATTCCATTTTCCTCCTCGCCCGCGCCTCCCGCTCCTCTCTTTCCCGCAGCGCCCGCCCCTCCCGTTTTCTCTCGCGCGCGCGCGTTAAGCGCGCGCGCGCCGCGCCTTCTTCGCTCGCCCACGCCTTCTCTCGGACCGCCTCGCCGTCCGTCAGCCTGTCCGGCGCGTGGCCGCCTCACGCCACGCCGCCGCCTCGCCCGACCCCACTCGCGATCGCCGCGCCTCCTTCTCCGCGCGCGCGCCGCCGCCGTGACCGCAGCTCCACTGCCCCCGTCGCGTCGCCATCGCCAGTGAGCCGACGTCATCTCGCGCGGAGGAGACGCCCGACCAACTCCCCGCCTCCCGTTGACCCCGAGCCGCGCCCGTGCCTTCGCCCCGGGTTTCTCCTCCCGCTCGGGTATAAAACCCCTCCCGTGGCTCCTCTCTTCTCTTTACTCTCGAGCCGCCATCGCCTCAAACCCCTTCCACCACTCCTGCACCTCCCGAGCAGCCGATTGGAGCCCGTTGCCCGAGGCTCCGCCACCGCTCCCTTGCGCGGCGACTCCACAGTCGATCTCCGCTCCCCTCCTCATTCTCCAATTGCTCGCACCCGAGCTTCCTCACCACCGACCCTCCTCATGCTCTCCCCTGGACAGGAGGACCTTCGAGGAGCCTTGACGCCGACGACCACCGCCGCCCAAAGAAGCGCCCGTGGCGACCTCCTCGACACTCCCGGCCACGCCGCCGCCGCAATGTGAGCCCTCGACCCCTTCTCGTGTAGCCGCGGCCGTTTAACCTCCCTTGCCGCCGGTGACCTCCCTCACCTCCGAACCCAAATCTCCCTTCGTCTCTTGCCTCCGCCGTTGATCCCCTCACCTCCCAAGCCCCAAAATGGGATCCCATGTCGAGCCGCGCCACCGGCACCCTTCCCGCCGTCGGCGACCCTCCTGCGCCCGGCGCCGCCGCCGCCAGTAGCCCTACCTCGCCGCATCAGAAGCGGCCGGAGGTAGACGACGACCCGCCCGCGACGTGGCTCTCCTCGCCTGTCCCATCCTCCGTAATATCTAACCGGCCGCTGGATCTTCCTCGTACGCTCGCCGCTCGCGTCACTCCGCACCGTCCGATCCCGCTATCTCCATCCGAGCCGCCGTCTCGCCCGCATCCCGCCCGCCTTCGCCGCCCACGCGTCGGCCATCCGGACACATGGACGCTGCTTGGCCGGGCGTGGCCGCCGCCGCCCCCCTTCCTCCCGCGAGAGCGCGCACGCGCGCTGCCGTGGGCGCTGGCCTTCCGGCGCGTGGGCATGCGATCGAGCCACATCAGAAGCGTGGGCCGCCGAGCACTGTTCACCCGATTTTCCGGATTTTCCAATTTCCAAAAATCCGGAAAATCTAAATAAATCTAGAAAATCCCGAAATTCCCAAATTTCACCACTTTGCTCCAAATAATATTCTTGACCCATTTGTGACCTCCTTCCACCAAAATCATCCCAGATAAATTCCTAAAATTCCCATTTGAAGGATTTATGCTTTTTCTCCTTTTAAATAGTTTATTTTTCCTCGCTTGATTAGGCTCAAGCTGGATTTAATTATTTTGTGTGTTTGCGCTAGTGTCGAGTCTCCTAAGTTCAAGTGCGATCACAGAGCCGGGAGGTTCTTCGCTCGAGCTAGCGGGAATCATTCGGATTGACGGCAAGTCCCAAATCCTTTGATCATGTTGCAACCCATGTTATTTAATTATGTTATTACGCTATTTGCATTGAGCTAGTTCTGAAATGTTAGTTCAAAATAAAATAAAATGTTTAGAATGACATGTTACATAGTTAACCCTACCACCGATAAATGCCATGTTAAACTCAGTAGCCATGCCTTTGTAACCCTAGAATTAATTATCTGTTATTCTAGATAAATTGTAGGGTATTATTATCATGCAAAGTCTTACACTAATAAGGTGGCCGTGGCGGGCCAATAGACTTTGGAAAACCCGACGCTAGGGCGTGGTAGTATGGGATGCCGTGCCCTAGGGCGGAGTATGTCGGCATGTAAGATAGGGTAAGGGGGTGTGGTGCGCCATGAGATTTTCGCCGCCTCTTACCCCAGGTTGCAGGTTGCGCACTGGCCGGGTTGCGGACTCGGGAAAAAATATAAGGACTAGACCCTTACGCTGAGCAATTGACATGGTGACCGCTCAACCACAGGAGTTGACTTGTCAACACTGGTTTAGTAGCTGCTCAACTCGATTGAAACTCTACAGGCGTTGTGGAGAGGGTGTTTGGGTAACAAAGGTTAGGCAGGCCGTGATTGGGTGCCTAACAACGGTAGAGTTCACTCGAAGCGGCACCGTTTTCTTTTTCTTGTGTGTGTGTGTGTGAGCGAGCCAGACCCGAGTGAATTCTACCGGGTAGAGCCTATATAAAGAGTTGAGCAGTGAAACGACCTGGCTTTCTTAACTCTGTCGCGGGAGTTAAGGGATCGTGTGGGTAAGTCGAGCAAACTCTGCAGAGTCTAATAAATGGTATTCGAATACGCCGTGCTCCTGTTATTGGAGCCGTGTCACTTGGGTGATTCCAAAGAAGAAAGCTTAAGTAGTTTTGTACATGTTTAAACTTGACTCGTTGGTTAATGAACTCTTCATGAAAAACCCCGAGTTCTTGAGGAGTAGTTTTGGGTCCGTCTTCTAAAAATGCTTGCAAATAAAACGCATCCACTCAAATTAATAAACCAAGTATACTCCTTCCTTTGATGTTCCGTGCATGTAATAAGTTAGGGTCCCTTTGGGACTTGCTGAGCCGGTTGATTGGCTCACGGCTTGCTTTTGCCCTTCTTTAGAGGATCAAGACGAAGGTGTTTGCCTCCCGTTGAGGAAGTCCCGAAGGTCGCTTCTTCGACGAGGATCCGTGGCTTTAGGTCTTGGCCGCGCTCAAGCGGATCTTGGAGCTTCTGTAATGTAATTATACTTTGGGCTTGCACGCCCCGCTGTTGAAAATGGATGTTAATCCGTATGTGAAATATATGCTGAACTTTTGTTGTAGGCATGCAATGGTATACTATTGCGCGACACTCCATAACTGTTCATGCGTGAACAGTTGCGGAATGTCGTGTCCGTACGCGCCCCTGGAAACGGGGGCGTTACAAGTTGCAATTCATCAAACATTACATATGTGTCTTCAATTTTGTCTTGTGTCACCATATCCTAATTGGATGTGTTGTAAGTTTGAATCCCTAAGCTCAGCTGAAAAAAAGGGTTTTCAAAGTTACAAACTGAAAGTACTAACCTGTATATCTATCAACACTCTGATTATAGTTTGAAACTTACCTTCATTCTATCAGCATTGATTGGTACTGATCTAGCAAGATTTGCATAGGTTCCTACTTTTTGCAATAAGGTACACTTTTTCGTGAGGTGTTCATGAGATCCAGATTGACATATCCGAAAAACCCTTGATAACCATGTTTTGTCACATTTTTCTATGCATAATTTGCATTCATTATGAAAGTTAACAACAACATTATCAGACTTTTAGTTCAACAAAATCCAATTATAATGATGTGGCCTCATATGTTATCTTCACCAATGTAGAACACATATTCAGTAGACTAACATATTCACCAATGTGGAATTTAGATGACTAGTAACTTTGCTGGTTTTTTACTAGATATTATGACAACCCAGAGCATATAAAGGAGCTAGGAGGGATTGACATTGAAAAATATGTCCCAAGCAGTATAGTAGTTTTTAACCTTGACATAAGACAAGTTAACTGAACTGCAAACCTTGATTTGAGTACTGATATTGGAAACTTCCATGCTCAACACCTTGTATTTTCTTTTTCTACTAGTCAAATTGAAGCAAAAAACAAGGTAGGTATACGTCGTACCATGCACTTCTTTTGGAATCCCCCTTTTTGCTTCGATTTTCTCTCGATTTCCTAAATCCCACTTCTGTTGCTCGTTTTCTACTTGATCGCTGCTACCATCTGATCCACGGTTGTTCTCTTCTTACTTCTTGAGCTAGCAACTCCACATTTTCTTGCTCCATAGTGCCTCTTCCTCCTCTGTGTTGCTTTCTTCAATCCCCTGGTTTCTTCTCTTCCACTTTTTTTTTCTTATGATTGCATCAAAGATCCTCTATTGTTTTCTCTCCCCTCCTATTCTAGATCGTTTTTGTCCTTTCACTCGATCATGCCGTCGATGAGTCTCTTTTCTCCTTGGATGTCAAGTTGATGGTTTATTATCGTGGGCCTTGTACAAAGTTTCAATCTGTTCAATCTGAAATAAAATAGCCATCCACAAAGCCCATGATGGAAAAAACGCAACCAACAAAATCCACATTGCAGTAACAGGGTTATGGGGTGCAGATCCAGTAGGAGGATTTTCAAACGAGGTCCAATAAGAATTGAGGGCCCGTTAAGCATTCTAATGCTGGTTTTGTACTATACAATCTTGTATGTTCATTTTTCTAATCGTATGGTTTGGAATCTGACTATTTTTGTCTTTAAAAATAGTCGAATCTTATATAAACAGTCCCTATAATTAAACCTAGATATGGTTTCTAAAATTGTACCATGTTTACTCTGATTAGTAGGAGCGTTTGCGTTCAGTAGGTGCATGCTTTCCATCAGACCATAGAGCCTTCACAAAATTTCGGGTGTACAATGAATGCATATGTTTATGCGTCATGAATGGGTGTAGGTGGGTCCGACCTCGATCTATTCAAAGAACTATACGTGTTTTTGACGTACGTACGGTACGGAGAGCTGAAAGGGAGAAGCGCGAAACTAGTCTAAGGAAGCAGCGGCAGCAGCCAAACTATGGAGCTATAGGTTCAAGGCCGCGGTGGACATCGCGCCGGCTGCGTCCGCGGCCTACGCGTCCTTCGGCGCGGCGGTGGCCTACCCAGCCGGCACGCCCGCGGGGCTGGCGCACGCCTCTTCCTGCTCCCTTTCTCCATTCCATGCACTCGAGTTCCTACGGCCGCCGTGCGGCCTCGGGCTCACGCCAAGGTTGATACTGGCATGCGCTGTGGCCACCCCCTGTGCAGGGCGGAGAGAGGGGGCCTGGCCCCCCAATGGTCCATCAGATACATTAATAGGACCCCTTAATCATCTTTAATCATAGTTAATTAGTCAATTAGACCCTTGCCAAAACCCAGCAGGGATAGTAATCCTGGCCCGCTGGCCCACGCAAAGAGGAAACGAAGAGTCACATTTATTCCGTGAATGCGAATCAACTACTCCGCGCAGCATGCTGGCTGCTGGGTGTTGCAACTGTCGACTCGTCTCCCATCTCCATCACCCATCTCGCCGTACAGAGGCAAGCCGGCAAAGCTGAGCAGAGGCAGAGCGCGAGCGCCGAGCGGGCGGGCGGCCGGCTGAGCAGAAAGATCCAAAGCGGCAAAGCCAGAAGCTACAGACGGCCAGGCAAAAGCAAGCCTGCAAGCAAGGACGCGATCACGCAAGGTGCCAAGGTACAGTACATCTCCACTGTCCACAGTCCACTACGTTTAGTGGTTTATTTATTTATTCCTTTCACTGTTTCACAATCACAGATCACAAATCGTTGTTAATTCTATGGTTAATTTCCTTTTCAATTTTTACCTTCAATTTAGGCATTTAGCATTTGATCAAGAATTCAAGATGAAGAGATTAAGAACGATCGATAGTTTTTTTTAAGCCGAGATCAAGCTCTGGCAATGGCAACGATGAAAACACTAATGCAATCAATAACAATGATCAGCATATAGAACCGACTAATGAGCAAACTCCCAATCAAGGTACTTCTGCTCCATCCCTAGCCGAACCAGAACCAGCAAGAGTTGTAACTACGGCATTTGAGAGGGATCCGGGCAAGCGTGCTCAAATAAAAATTTCCCACCTACAGAACAAGATGAAGCTCTACGGTTTTATATATCCGAGGGTCCGTATCAGCCAATATTGACAGAGTATCCATTTAAGGGTCCTTTAGAGCACCGTCGTCGATTTAATAGTGGTTGGTTCAAAGAGTTTTGGTGGCTTGAGTATTCACCACACACAGATCGTGCATATTGCCTGCCATGTTTTCTCTTTTCAAAAAAAACCAACAGGGAGGAGTGGCTCTAACACATTTACAGTTAAGGGATTTCAAAATTGGAAGAAGGTTCATGATGGAGATAATTGTGCTTTTCTCACTCACATGGGCCGCGATGCTAGTTCAGCTCATAACTATTCAGTTCAGTGTTTTAATAACCTCAAAAATAGTATGGCTCATATTGACAAGGTGATTGTTAAACAAAATGAGAAAATTGTCGCAGATGCAAGACTCAGGCTTACTACTGCAATTGATTGCATTAGGTAATAACACTTTCTATGTATGCCATGTTTTCCTTACAAATAAAAATTTATATGCACTCAATATACAATCTAACGATTATTTATGCTTTTTTATGTCATCGGGTGGTTGACATTTCAAGCATGCCCATTTAGAGGTCGTGATGAGTCTCCAGATTCTATCAATCAGGGCAATTTTCTTGAACTGATGAAACTGTTGGCCTCTTATAACAAGGATGTGAAAGCTGTTGTGTTAGAAAATGCACCAAGAAATGCAAAGTATACTTCCCGGATGTCCAGAAGGAAATTCTAAGCATATATGCTAGAAAAGTGCAGACTGCAGTTAGAGAAGAAATTGGGAATAGCAAGTTTGGTATAATGGTTGATGAAGCTCGAGATGAATCTAAAAAGGAACAGATGGCTATAGTTATTCGTTTTGTCAGCAAAGAAGGACTTATAATGGAGCGTTTCCTTGACCTTATTCATGTAAAAGACACAGCTGCAATGACGCTTAAGGAGTCAATTTGTGCTGTTCTAGCAGATAATAACTTGAGTGTGAATGATATTAGAGGTCAAGGCTATGATAGGGCAAGCAACATGAGAGGAGAGTGGAATAGGTTGAAGGCTCTAATTCTTGGTGATTGCCCATATGCATATTACATTCACTGCATGGCCCATCAACTCCAGCTGGCTCTTGTTGCAGCATCACGTGAGGTACATGAGGTGCACAACTTTTTCCAGCATGCTAATTTTATCATAAATGTTGTTAGCGCTTCTACTAAGCGTAACAATGAGTTACTAGCAAAGCAAGCTACAGATATTGCTCATGAAATTGAACTAGGAGAACTTGATACAGGAAGAGGGGAAAATCAGATGGTGTCTCTACAGAGGGCGGGGGATACTAGATGGAGTTCCCATTATAAGTCAATCCAGAGTTTAAAAAAGATGTTTGGTGCCACAGTTAGTGTTTTGCGTAGCATTGCAAATGACCGTTCTGTTACCAGATATTCTAGAGGGGATGCTGGAGGTGCTCTCCGAATTATTGTCACATTTGATTTTGTGTTTATTCTCCATATGATGGAAAATATAATGAAGATCACAGATGTGTTGTGCCAAACTCTCCAGAAGAAATCTCTAGATATTGTAAACGCAATTGATTGCGTTTCTAACACAAAATCATTGCTTAGTGGCTTGAGAAATGATGGCTGGGAACCACTTCTTGAGGAGGTGAAAGCCTTTTGTGACAAGCACGAGATTGAGATTTCGGATTTAAATCGCAAGTAAGTTATTATCTTACCTTCAATTTTTTAATATGAGCACAAATACATATTTTTTTTATTCTTATGGTACATATCTAACTTGTTTAACTACATGTCGCAATTTGTAGGTATGTGGATGTGACCAAATCTCGGAACAAAAATGATAATACCACCACTCTTCACCATTATAAAATAGATGTGTTTAATGTTGCGGTCGACCAACAGTTGATTGAGTTAGAAGACCGATTCAGTTCTCAAGCAACAGGGCTTCTATCACTTTGTGCCTCACTAGATCCAAGAAAAGATGGCTTTGACATTTCAAAGATAAGTACTCTGGTGGAAAAGTACTATCCCGCTGATTTTTCAAGTCAAGATCAAGCTCATTGGAGTGTCAACTACCACATTTTCAACTTGATGTATGCAACCATCCAGAGCTAAGTACATTGCCATCACTTGCTGATCTAACAAAGGGACTAGTGAGATTAGGTAAAAATTCTATTTATCCAATGGTCGATAGATTGCTAAGATTAGTCATAACTCTTCCAATCAACGACCACCATCGAGAGAGTCTTTTCACCGTGAAACTTGCCAAGACACGTACTAGGACTAAAATGGGAGATGGCTTTTTGCGAAGCTACATGATAGTTTATATTGAAAAGGAATTGGCAGCCAAGATTAGTTCCAATGATATTATCAAATCTTATGATCTAGTTGGTAATCGTCGTGCTAAATTCAAGTTAGTGGAGATGTAACAAATTCAAGTTTGTGGAGATGTAATGAAAGTATCTTTCTTTTGTGTTACTAGACGTATGCTACATTATTTTGCCATATGTGTTATGATTGAATTTATATGACAATATATATGCGTATGTTTAATTATATATGTGTATGTTTAATTTTGCCGACACACGGTGCCCAGGGCCCATGACGCCGGCGCCTTGGCGGGTCGCCCCCCCCCCTTGTCTGGATCCTGGCTCCGCCCCTGGCCCCTGTGGCGCTCTCCATCGCCGTCCTGGCGGTGCTCAACGAAGCCAGCACCGGGGGACGGCGTCGCCTTCGCCACGTGTTAACTTTGTTCCAGGAGAAAACACACACATCGCAAATAAACTAAGAAAACATAGGAGAATTTTTGAATTTCTTTATTTTCTTATTTGCTCCCCTTTTTTCTTACTTTTTCTTACAAAACTGGCTACAAGTCTCCTCAATATATAGGCTAATAATCTCCTACTAGTATATGTATTTAGACTTCAAGTTGGACACAACTTCAACTTAAGTTATATACGGAGACGGACTCTACTACGTCTTGAACTCTAAGTCAAGATTATTTCTAATAATCTCCCCCTTAATCTTGACTTGACATACTCTAGGTTTATTCTCAATACACTATGAACTACCAGTCACGCCTCCACATGAAGTGTTCTACATGCAAGCTATATATAGGAACTCAACTCAACTTGTACGGGTCCATCCAGATGCAAAGATTCTAAAACATTGAGGCAGTCGGTCTCAACTACGACTTACTAAACTTATACTTGATATAAAACGGTGACACATCTTCTCAACGTTTCGATTTCTTTTCACCTTACTTGAGTTTGGACGGCGACACATCTTCTCAATATTTTTCCTCAACTCATCATCAGAGCAGCGTTGATCATCATCGCTGAGCGCTTGATGTCTCGGCCGCTTTCCCTGGCGCAAGCTGCTGTTCTTGGCGTTGCTTTGAAACTATAGACAAAAGCCAGGCGCTGTCGCTGATGTCCCGCTCGGTTTTCCTTGCGCTGGTACTGAGCGAACAGACGTCCGAGAGATGCATGAAGATTGAATCGTCGAGACGATATTTCCAGCCATTTGGTTCTCGGCTAGGCTCTGATACCACTTGTCAACTTTGTTTTAGGAGAAAACACACACATCACAAATAAACTGAGAGAACACATGAGAATTTCTGAATTTATCTATTCTCTTATTTGCTCCCCCTTTTTTTTGCTTTTTCTTACAAAATTGGCTATAAGCCTCCTCAATATATATGCTAATAATCTCCTACTAGTATATGTATTCGGACTTCAAAATGGACACAACTTCAACTTGAGTTATATACGGAGACGGACTCTACTACGTCTTGAACTCTAAATCAAAATTATTTCTAACACCACGTGCGCCTTCTAGGCCGCCGACGTCGCCGCCTTGGTCCACGGGTGGTGTCTCACGAACGGCGGTGCCACGTTAGTGGCTTTGAGTAGGAGAAACCAATTCGAGCAGTTTATTGATGCACTAGAGTGGACAATGACCGAATTAGAGGAGCCCGATGGCCTTGACAACTTCGACAATGACCCGATCGCAAGGCCGTCGTTCGCTTCGTGGTGGCCGTGTCGATCGCGTGTGTGGTCGACGGCGGCCTCTCCCTCAGGGCCAAAGTCGTGCGTTCTTTTTCACGCTCCCCATGTGCTTCTTATTTGTCTTGGAGATATACCTCTCTATGGAGGACATGCACAAGTCGCTGCCATGGTACGTGTTGTGGGCGCCCATGGGGCTGGTGCTGTTCTTCCTCATGGAGCATTTGGAGGAAGTAGTCCATAGCGAGATGGATTCCATCCTAGCTAATAGAACTTGGGAGACTATTAATGTTCCAAGTAGATGTAAGCTAATGGGCTGCAAATGGATTTTCAAAAGAAAGTGAAGACCCGATGGTACTATTGAAAAGTATAAGGCCCATTTAATGGCTAAGGGTTTCATGCAAAAAGAGGGTAAAACTACTTTGATACATACTCTCATATGACTTGTTTACCCACAATCCAAGTGCTTTTAGCAATAGCTATCGTATATAAACTCCAAGTACATCAAATGGATGTAAAGATCGTTTTCCTAAACGGAGAGTTGGATAAGGAGATTTATATGCAGCAGCCCAGTGGTTTTGTGGCTGATGGGTAATAAAAGAAAGTATGTCGCTTGATTAAATCCTGTATAGTCATTTCCAAACAATGGCATGAGAAATTTGATAGTGCGTTGACTTCAGTCGGGTTTTTGTGTAAACGAAGTCGACAAGTGCATTACTATCGATTTAATAGGGTGAAGGTGTCATTCTGTGTCTTTATGTGGATGACATATTACTGTTTAGGACCAACATCGATGTAATCAATAATCTTCTCTCCCAAAACTTTGTTATGAAAAACCTAGGTAAAGTTGATGTTATTATAAACATTTAGCTATTAAAAGGTGAAAATAGGATTACTTTATTGCAATCCCATTATGTGGATAAATCCTAAACTGCTTTGGGTTTGTGGACTATAAATTAGTAGCCACACCATATGATCAAAATGCTAAGCTGCATAAAAACACAAGATATCGAAAAGACCAGCTTAAATATTCACAAATAATTGGATCCCTAATGTATTTGACTAGTGCAATGCGGCTTGACATCTCATATGTTGTACGCAAATGGAGCCTATATATGGCTAGTACAGGAGATAATCAATGGATAAACTAGAAAGGGTGCTTAAGTACCTAAGAGGGACCAAGAATTTCAAGATACATTATTCTAGCCACCTGGAAGTCTTAGAAGGATTAAGTGACTCTATCTGGATCAGTGACTCGGATGATATAAAGGCTACAAATGGCTACGTGTTCACTCTAGCAGGTGAGGCTATTGTGTGGAAGTCTTCTAAATAGACTATCCTTGCACGGTCCACCAAGTAGGCAAAGCTAGTAACACTTGACTTAGTGGTAGTAGAGGCGGAATGGCTCAAAGAACTACTTTTCGACCTACCGGTATTAGATAAACCAATTCTACTTGTTTTGACCTACTGTGATAACCACACCGTTCTGGTTAAGGTAAAGAGTAGAAAGGATAATACGAAGCCCTCAGAACACATAAAGAGACAACTTAAATCGGTTTGGCATGCTAGAGAGATGGGTGTAATCATTGTGGAATACATCCAATCTGAAAGAAATATAGTGGATTCTTTCACTAAAGGAATGACGAGAAAGGTCATTCTTGTAGCATCAAAGGGAATGTGTCTCATATCCATTAGATGGTCTTTAACGGTGGTCGAAGAATGCAAATTCCGTGAACTAGACTCGACAACAAAACATGAAAAGTTAGGGAGTACACCTAAAGGGTCCCATTGGTTGTAGTACTCAAACTGTATGGCAGGTTGAGTAATAGCTCTTAATGAATTTGATGCCTGATATAGCGGTCGAGAACTATCCTACAGAGTTCCTAGGAAAATTCGCCTACGTGAGTATGATCGTGGGGTCGCAATCAAAGGAAGTTTAGGTATACTTTCTTAAATACTCATGAGAGATATACGAGGGCATAACCGTAACATCCTAATCCGAGAGGGAAAGAGCAATCCAAATCATAACATCTTAACTTGAGAGGGAAAGGGCAAGCCACCCTATATAGAGTGTGACTTGGGCGAAAACTCTCACACCGAAGCATTGGATCAAGGCGTAGTCCTCCTCTGTCTGTGCAAGGGCATAGTTCTTGTTGCTAGACATTGAGTTCAAACCCATAAGGGACTTATTGTAAAGCAACTGTATATCAAATAAGACGTTTGAGCTATATCACCAAATTAAAAAAATTAGTGGGGAATGTTGTCTGTGAGGGTATTTTGGAGATTTCTCAATTTATTTTTTGGTTTTAAAGAAATCAAATGAGAGAGTGTGAGGCCCACTTGCCATTGGCATAAGAAAGAAGATAAGGAGAGGGAGGTGGACTTCGATTGGGTCTCTCACGGCGCTTGGGTGGAATCATGGGGATCATCTTGAGCCCCACTTCCTTAGTGATCTTGGGCGGACAGTGGTGGCACCTTTCTCTCCTCACCTCTTCGTGTACCAGTTTAGGGCTCTTCTCTCTTTACCTGAGCAGATCCAATTGAGTTTTCTCCTCTTCCATCGAGAGCAACCCCTAGGGTTTTGAGCTATAGCGACAACCTAGTTCGGTATCACTGCTCCAGCGACCTGAGGCCATGCTTTGGTGAGGACAGAGCCAAGGGGTCGAGTTTCTGAAGGCGATGATCGGGCCTTATGCCGGGTCAAGGTGGCAGCAATGGTTCTAACTGCCAATGACGCCCTAGAGGCGGCCTCGGTTGGCATAGCGATGCTGGAGGTGTGGCGTGTTGAGTACTCCCATGTGATGGTGATTGTGGTTTGGCCGTGACCTTTGTTGTTTTGGTTGTGTGGTGTTTGGCTTGTCTAGCACTTGGCCGATGCTAGTTTCTTGGTCTTGTGCGGCATTATCTGACCTTCGACCTCATGACTATGGTGTCAGCCGGCTCATATGGGTGGCTTTGTATTTCCGAGAACCACACCGCGGTGCAAATGATGATAATAGATTCTTTGGGACAACACCGACTTTGATGTGCCTAGCCTTACTGCCTTTCAAATGGCTAAGTGTCGTCTCCTCATGAGTTGCCTCCAGTACTTGTTATTGAACAATTGTGAGCCATTCTAGTGTACTGTGGTATTTGGCAATATTATTCACTAGCTTGGGAGACAATTGCATGATAATTTGTGAGATAATTGATTGTTTGATGAGGATTAGTGGTCTATATGAGATTAAGATGTCTTTTTAGGATATTTTGCTAGTAAACTAAGTATTTAGCAGCAGTTATTTGTGTTGTTTCGTACTTATCGTGGCTTTAATCATTCTGTCCAGCAATACTTACTGTTAGTGACATATTACCTTCATTTGAGCCATTATTATTTATATGCTTGTTGTTTTGTTGTTGATTTATTATAACAAAGCATCTAGAAGTGCAATTCATTACTTGTTTAATTACATTGAATTGTAATTGATTATTATGGTAAGTTAATTAGCTCCAAACTACCAAAATATATAGATATCATCATTTTAACCATTGATTAGATTTAGATCACCGTGACAAGTAGACCTTGTTTAAAATAAGAGCAGTCCGACATCTGAGAGCATAAATAACAAACAATGTGAATATTATGCTAATTGTTCATTTATTTACAGCAGCCCTCTTAAGCATAATTTTATATTTAAATGACTTAAAATAGATTTATGATCTTCTAATTGTTTTATTTTTGCTCTTGTCATTTAATCTATGTTGGAAATATACTTTATTACTTATTTATAATTCTGAAATTTTATTCAAATATTTGCTGAAACCGCGGTTATTACAACACTCTCAGCACAGAACGGTGATAGACATCTCGTCTCAGCTGTGAGATTTTCCGATTTTATATATCTATCTGAAGCTTAGCTTATACAACTTATTAAACAGAAAAGGTTCCATTCAGTCGATCAAACAACCTGCTCAAAACCCTAAGTGAGTTAGGGCCCTGGCATATTTGCCAGGTAATGTACATGGAACAACATTGATCAGGCAGGCCAGTAATGCGATGAAGCTTGCGATCCAGGAACTACCGATATATCAATGCAAAATTTAACAAACAATCTTGTGGGTTGGTAGAGCTGAAGTGCACAGAAAGAATAGGACCTCTGCCAAACTTGGCCCTACTCTTAATCTGCTGCCATAAATGGGTCAATATCACCAAGATCAGCAACAAGGGGCTCTGAGTCTTCTGACTCACCTTCTTGTACGAAATATGTAGGGAATGGCAGCAAAGCTGTGTCGGGTTTCTTGTATATTGAGTCCTTAATGAAAACAAAGCTACCTTTGGGACCGGGAACCTGCAAAATTAACAAGAGAATACATACCACGCATATCACCACTATACTTCAGCAAGATATATTGTGGAGTAGAGATAGAATTACCTGGCCTTTCAGATACAGTAAGTTCCTCGCAGGGTATATTTGGTAAACCCATACATTTTTCACAGTGCGTTGTACACCACCCATGCGCCCAGGCATCTTCCTGTTTTTGAAAACCTGCAACATTATTACAGCTATGTTATCCATTATATATGCAAGACTACCTGCTGCAGTGCTGCTTTCAGGTAGTGGTACACAACTACACATCAACAACTTCACCATTGCATTACAACCAACAGCTTAAGTGTACAAGCTGACCATCACAGTTTAAACCAAGTACATTTCTTTGAGCTATTTAATAAGGACAATCTTGTGTTCTGAACCAAGAATAGCACAGGAAGACTTAAAGTGACCTTACCACCAACTGAGGAAATTGATGACAAGAAAAAGCTCAAAAGTGTTGCCCATACCAGTATACCACATGGAAAGCACTAGGTAAGTAGCTTCCAATCACAAGTTCTACCTTGACAATGCTATATTATTAGAGAAACGATCAAGTGGCAGAAACTTTGTTTTTCTTTTGCTCCATACATTTACTGATTCACTCACCAACCTCCATTAGGAGCCCCTCTCAAGAAAAACATAGGTGCACTCGTATCAGGACTACACACCGTCTGAGAACTTCACTTAAATTACTCAAGGAAGACATTCGTTGGGCTACAATGTAAATAGCAATATTGTTGTAGTTGGCAGGTCTTGGGAAGCAGCCAGCAGGTGGTATATTCAGGGCTGTTCAAAACCGGTTTAGGCAGTTTTGCCAACCCAGTTGCTGCGTGTGCATGCACGCAAAATTCTTAAGCTGATAGCCTCAGTAACTATGCACGCGAAATGCGTGTTCTCCCAACCAAGGATCCAAAACCCAGAAACGGGGCTAATCCCAGCCGACTGCCGGTAACGGTAACCGGCCAGTTACCGGAAATCCCAGGAAAACCTACACAAATTTCGTGATTTGAAATTTGAATTTGGGCGGTTTAAAACCAGTAATCGGTCAAAAACCGGAAAAAACATGTGAAAACCGGCAAAACCGCTAGGGAAACCGAAAAAAGGCAGAGAAAACATGGGAGAAAAATAATTGATGCGTATTTACTTCATACAATAGGTAATCTAGTACAATAAATACCTAAACCAATCTAAGAAGTGCATTATACAGTCATAAATCTAAATTTACATTTGAGTAATCCTGGCCGGATTTTTATCCTAGTACCGATTAGTTTTTCTGGTAACCGCCGATTTTTTGAACGATGCTCCCAACCGGTTTTGCCAACCTGGATTTTTTCAGGCCTAGGTATATAGTAAGCAGAGGCCAGCAGCAGGTGGCAAGCAAGACGTGAAATTGACAGTCTTATTGTATATATCTACATTTTAATTCATTTTTAGGAAGAAAAATAGTCTGTTCATTAAAAACAAAACCACAAGGGCCTAATGAAGGAAACAGCCGCTGCCTCGCCATTGCTGTGCGCAGTTGTATTACCCTATAACCTTTTTTAACTGTTGAGACTTTCTAACTACATCAAGAAGTTCTAATCCTAATTGGACGAATTCCAACCCACTGTAAGCCAAAAAGATAAAAACATTTGGGGGCACATTTTATTTTTCATGAGAAGCATTAGCTCATGGGCTTTATACATGTATACATGCATCCCCAGTAAAGGCTGAATAACTGAATAACAACATTGTGAAGTGTTTATTTAACAAACTTCTGAATACACTGCAGCGATGCAGTCTTCAGGAGACACAATCATGTTTTGGGTAAATATGTATAATAGTACTGATTTAACAGATTCACACCAGATAGGACTCCCCGAGTAGCCACAAACAAAAGTAAGTAACATACGAGTCTACTTGCTACTATGAACAATGAAAGAAAGCCATCCTATAACGTATTGATTAAATGTGACAAATAGTGCCGCTACTGGATTATTTAAACAAGGCCTTATCTGTTTAATCAATTTAAGCATCAGAAAACAACTTGCAGATAATACTTAACATCCAGGATTAATCCTGTTAAGACGACGAGTGACTTCCGGCAAAACTCCGCTCCGCTGCTGTCTATTCTAATGGTAACATGGTATGTACTATGCCTCATTTGAGAAAAGAGATGTATGCAATTGTTCAGTGCATGGAGATTATAAGATGGCATACCCTTCCAGGAGCATCTCTTTGACCAGTAGAACCAATGCTGCGATGTGATAAAGATGCACCATGTGATGCAGGCATCCCACTAAAACCATGTCTTTTCATCCCACCCTACAAGACTAAAAAAGGTTAGAGAATCGATGCATATTGATACTGTTGACATAATTGGTTTCCATTGTTCTAAAAAGGAAAGTAAGCACCAACTTAAAAAGCAGTAAGAATGGAAGATGTAAATTATGAAACTGTGCTTTTCATTGCAAATTTGCAAGAGTAAAAATAATGTGAAATTAAGCTGGTATATTGAAAATCATCCACAGCTTGGATTAACATGGCACAGAAGACCCAAGGATCTACTGTAAGAACTGGCCATTTACCATGTACTGGTCTTGCCACTTGCCAGTTCTTGAAACCTCAACACATAACCCTTTTCCCTCATCATGTGGACAACATCAACTTAGAAAGAGGCAAAAAGGGTTGCTATCCTACCTCCTCTCTGTCTCGACCCAACTAATTCTGCCTTTTCTATATGCTAAGCCATCATGGAAAACTACTATAGATCAGAAGAGACAAAAACTACCAAACTTAAAAGAAGGTTCATCTTCATCAATTTTTTTGGTCTCCCATATAACTATACTTTATTTGTGATTACTTGTTTAGGACAAAAGGCTTTGTTGTTGTTGTTGTTGTTGTTGTTGTTGTTGTTGTTGTAAACAGGGAGGTGTTGCTGAAAGAAACTCGTGCTAAAAACATGGTGATTCCTCAGCAAGTTCAAAACAATGTTGTGTGCTGTTTCAAAGTAGTGAAGTTAATAGACATAGATCGGCAAGGAAAACATACAGCAAAACCTTTCCCCTTTGTGATTCCAGTGACATCCACAAACTGTCCAGGCACAAAATGGCGAGCCGTGATAGTTGTCCCAACAGGAAGAAGTGCATCCTCAGTAACAAGAAACTCCTTTAGTTTTCTCTTCAGCGGGACTCCTTGTGCTCTAAAGTGGCCCACTTCAGGTTTTGTTAGATGCTTTTCCTTCTTTTGGCCTGCCCCGAGCTAACAAATACCCGGAAAAGAGTTTTGGAAATTAGCAACAAATTTTGCACAGTAAAAGAACAAGGACCAAAGCCAAAGAGCAAGAAATTTGCTTATTAAACTAGTGCGTCTGAACTTATCAAACAAACTTAGATTCAGATCAATAAAAGACAAAACTAAACCAGAATGTTTATTGCACTAGAGTGTCTGAAGTATTCATGGTGGGGTGGGCAGTCATCTGCAATACAGTAACTGCGTAACATGTACCTATCACTGCCAAAACCAGAGGGTTAATCTCTAAACAAGTTATAATCAATTTAGGAGGTGGTGAAACCATAGCAGTACAATAGAACAACCTAATTTGATAGGGCATGTCTCTCGAGAAAGTATAATGCTAGAGCGCAAGAAGAAAAGTAGGCGTCCTCTTTTCCACTCATTTTTCTTAGCAACCATGGGTAGAGACATGGGACGTAATACATGGGTTTGGTTACAAACTTACAACAAACCTACCTAGTTTCAGCTCTTAGTCTCGAGATCTACTGAATTACCAACCAGGTATTGGTGACTGGTGAGCCCCTACAATTCCAGAGAAAATTGCTATTATAGGACGCGAAACAATGGGTTTCGCTATTATAGGACTACAATCGTTGACTTCGCTAAAACGACCTTTGAAGCGTTGACACTTTGTTATACATGACATTTGATCATTTTAATCACTTTTCTCATCTAAAGTACATGTATTTTGCCATAGGATGACATTTTGCCCTTGTGTGTTTGGAGGGCAGGTGCGCGCGTGCAGCACGCATGTGGCGAGTGCCCAGGCGGCGAGCTAGCCCTAGGCGCCGGGCGTGGCCAGCCCTAGTGCGCCGCCATGGCTGGCCGCCGTCCCTGGCTTCCGCCGCCCGTGCGTCCGTGCCGTGAGAGGGCCGTCGGGGATGGTCGGCGCCGTCGGGGATCGCCGGCGGCGACGGTGGATCGCCGGGCGGGCTCCATGTCGGGGTTTTGGGCGCGAGACGAACGATCGAGTCGGACGGCGAAACGAAACGCATAAAGGAAACGAAGGTCGATCTCTTACGTGAATGAGGCGTAAGGGCAATACGGTCACATCATGGCAAAATACATGTATTTTAGTTGAGAAAAGAGATTAAAAAGACCAAATGTCATCTATAACAAAGTGCCAATGTTTCAAGGGTCGTTTTAGTGAAGTCGATGTTTGGAGTCCTATAATAGCGAAGCCCATTGTTTCGCGTCCTATAATAGCAATTCTCTCCAATTCCACCAAAAATATTTCACAACATTTCACGTCTAATAGAACCTTAATCATCTGGGAGGCCAAAAACCTCTCCCTAAAGGCAGAAAACACTCCCATTACTTAGCATCTAACAAATGAGTAAAACCAGCACTACTTTCATGGTGGCCCGGTGTTCAATTTTGAAGTGAAACGAATCAAACGATCCAATAGCTCGCGACACCATCAACCAACTTTCGCACAGAGACCAGAAATCCGCGGCACCTGCAGCGCGAAGAATCCCTTCTTCTCGGCGGTCTTGACCTGGCAGACGACGTTGTCGTCGACCCAGAGGACGGTGATGGGCACCTTGGCGCCCCACTTGTCCCACATCGCTGACATGCCGCACTTGACGCCGATCACGCCGGTCCGCCGCGAATCCGGGCCCATCACCCCGGCCCGCGCATCGATGATCCGCCCCCCGCCCTCGCCGCATCCGGCGTCGTCGTGAGGGTGGGAGACGAGGGGCTCGGCGGAGAAGAGGCGGGAAGGGGGGAGGCGGGGGCCGGCGAGGGAGAGGTGGCGGAGGCGCGTGAGGAGGCCTCTCGAGGTAGCAGCCATGGCGGAGGCAGAGGCGGCGGCGGCCGTGCGCCTGGAGATGGGCGGGGGGTTTACGCGACGGCGAGGAAGGTGGTAGCCTGGAAGGGTTTAGCGAACTCGGAGGCCAGGGGAAATGGCCCAGTTGGGCGGAGCACGCGCGGGCCCCACTTGCGAGTAAACTTGTGCCTTCTTCTTTTTTTTTTTTTTTTTTGCGAGGTTCCGTCAAATTTTATTTGAAACGCTTTATGTATGTAGTAACTTTTTTAAAGAACTGTAAAAAATATATAATGGTGATCTGCTCCTTAGTTGTTACTGGTACCTGACCATGTTGTTGATTGCATTCTGTAAAACATAATAATCTTGGGATGATTAGTTCAGCGACACTGTAGGGCGATGCTCAGTTTTTACCAATCAGTTGTCCAAGAACCGGTATACCGTTTTTCAAACCAAACACACAAATTTATTTTGGAATTTAAACTTCTTTCAGAAAAGATGTCATAAATCGGCAGTGCTTTTGCTGGTTCTCTAAAATCTTCTGCGCTTTATCATTTTTAACCTGTGAGTGAGGCAGAGTGACGCCATTGATAAGCATTCTTCTCGGATTGGAGAGTTGCCCACTGAATTCTCACAAGAACTCAATGGTGAGATTGTGGAATAAAATGATTCTTTTTCTGACAGGGACATGCATTTGAGTGTACAACGACATCAAGCAATGAACTCGACACCTACTTGGAAGACAAATTCTTCCCTCGCAGACAGTGGCGAATCCAGGATGAAAATAGAGGAAGAGCTCTTCTGTTGAGGCTATATCACAACATAAATATACCAAAACTACATCTACTAGTTTTTTGCTATTGGAATATCAAATTCATACATAGATAGGAAGAGAACAAATTGAAAATATACAATACAATAAATTTAGTGCCTTGCAATGGATAATGTGCCCCAAATATTCATAAATATATGAGTACCGATCTGTACATAAGAAATATCAAATGTAGTGATACAATATTAAATTGTGAATGTTCATAAATATTAAAAATGAAATGAAAATATACCACTAAGTTATTAAATCTGATTATGACACAATTTCACTCTACAAGTTTTCATGTCTTGAAAGCGCTGAATGATTCTATTGTTATTAAGACTTATAAATATCTCTCGCTCAGTGAACGTTATATTCTATTGCACTGAAGGAAGCGCTGAATGATTCTTTTGTTATCAATGACTTAATGGTGTGCTACACTGAGCGAGAGATATTTAGAAGTCTTCATAACAAAAGAATCATTCAGTGCTTTCAAGACATGAAAACTCGTAGAGTGAAATTATGTCGTAATCAGATTTAATGACTTCGTGGTATGTTTTTATTTCATTTTAAATGTTTATGGACATTCACAATTTAATATTGTATCATTACATTTGATATTTCTTATCTACAGATCGGTACTCACATATTTATGAATATTTAGGGGCATATTATCCATTAGCAAGGTACTAAATTTATTGTATTGTACATTTTCAATTTGTTTTTTCTTTCTATTTATGTATGAATTTGATATTCCAATGGCAAAAGACTAATAGATATAACTTTAGTATATTTATGTTGTATTATAGCCTCACCAGTAAAGCTCCCCCTCTATTTTCATCCTGAATTCGCCACTAGACATCAATATTGTTGCCCCTGAGAATAAGAATAGACCTCACGTGCAAGTGTCTGAAACAGTTTACGATGATTAACAAGGTAACGATAAAACAACGAACATGTTGATTTTAATGTTGGATTCCACGTGCACACTAACTAGTAGCGGGAAATATGTCTCAAGTGCAGGCTACATCAATTATGCATAAACATCTTCCAAAAAGACGAAAAATGTATTTCCTGGACTAAATCAACAAATTCACATAGGTTTCAGTAGACTGACAGTAAATTTTGATGGTACTATTCAGGCTTGTATTCAGGCCTGTCATAAGCTGCTATGTTCTGCGGTTCACACTCCGGGCTGAAGAGCCGCACAAGCAAGGCTGATGTCGAGCTCATAGAGATTGCTCCGCATGATGCCCACCTGAGACTCCTTGGAACTGTTATTCTTGGACCTACAGAAAAAACAGAGGGTCAGCAAAATGGTTTTGAGTTCTGAGTTGGTTCACAGGACTAACACTCAGACCAATATGGTTATATGTGAAAAGCAAGACTATGAGATTCATAACCTTGATAGCTACCGATGATGTAATATCAAAAGGATACAATGAATATCAAATATATGATCGAAGATGCATAGAACAAATACTGAAAAGGGAAGAACTGCATGGATAGGAACAATGACCATAGTGAAGGCGGCAGAGCACCCAGAAAGCAAGGGCACCACCAACAGAGAAGATGCCAGCAGTATGTCGCATCAACCGGGAGCAGGGCTTTGACTCTGGCCGCATCACCTCCCCTTCCGACCATCCCAGTGCTCGCCTCAGTGCCATCACAATCCTTGGTTTCTTTGGTGGTGGAGATTCTACCAGTTTGTTGGAGTTGATAAGAAGTTCAGCTGTTCAGAGGACTTTGCTTTTAGCGCCTCCTGGTTCCTGAAATATGACTGTTTATAGTTGGGCAAAGTGTTCCCTTTCCTTTCGAAATAATCTCAGAGTAAAGAAATATACAACCGACCATATATTGGTTCGGCCAAATTAAAAACCAACACCTAATTCATCTCCCGAATGCACTTGTCCACTTGCATGTACAAATCCATGCATTGCACCATGCACAGCACAAATCCGGGCGCACGAGCTGATTTGTCACACGGGCACATCAGTTCTGTGCACTGCATATGCAGCTGACCTCCATCTACCGTATTGCAATAGAAAAGGGGTGATAAACAAGGGTGGACCACGGCCATCACCCCATGGAGTACCCGTGTAAATACTATTCCTCCTTGTGGTCCAATAGCTCACAATTCCCAGCATTGTTTCTTAGGCCCAATGGCCCAATACCTCAATGACTCCCTCAACGGCGTCAACGCCTCTCCCATCTGCCTAGTCACGCCACGCCTCCCTCTGCCTCCTCCGCAATCCCCAATACAAAATCTCGTCTCAAGTCTTCAACCCTAGGTCGTCTCCGTTCTGGCGAGCCACCGCCGTCCTCTCTCTCCCTCTGCCCCCACGCGCTGGTCCCTCCCTCCCGGCTCCCGCTGCCGTCACCCACCAGCCCCCACTCGGCTACTAGCCCACTCCCAAGGTTTGTAAATTAGCACCGGGCCTAATTCATTTCTGGGTCCGCCACTGGTGGTAAACTAGGTTTGCCTAATTGCTTGTGCTGCAGTTGCACACAAAAGTTCTTTTGTTCTTGTTTGGAGCAATTGCCATCTATGTCTGGTGTGCAAAATGCCCACTGAATGTGAGCGATAACCCGTAGCAGCTGCTCATAGGATCGAGAATCGTGGGATAAACATAAAGATGTCAGGTGTAGCTTAATCTCAAATATGGTGTAAAGCCAGAGAGAAGTGAAAATATTACACCTATCAAGAACACACATGACCCAGCTCGGACTGAATGTTGCCCAAAACAACAGAAGAAATAGCTTGAACTGAATGCCAACATTCTATGATTGTAGTGCTACAGTAAAGGTAGAACACAAGATCAATTGGAAATAATAAGCATTGTCTCACCATCCATCGTGCCTTAAAGAAATCTATGCCTCTCGATTAGGGTGCCTGCGCGAGGGGGATTAGGGTGGGGCGGTGACACGGGAGGCGGCCTGGAGCAGCGGCGATGGTAGGAAGGCTGAGGAGGGGGAGGGTGCCAGTGGAGGCGAGAGGAGGGCTGCCGAGACGAAGAGGAACGTGGCGACAGCGGCGGAAGGACCGGGCAAGCCGCCGAAACCCTAGCCTCCACCAAGACGCCTTCAGCCTCGTGCACCGCCTAGTCTCTCTCTCCCGCAGATCCCAAGCCGCGCAGCCTCCCGTACTTCTTTTCCAGCGGCGCCGGTGGGGCGGAAGGACGGGGGTTAGGGGCGGGCGACGCGAGTGGGAAGGGCGAGAGAGAGGAGAGCGAGGGAGGCGGCGTGGGGCGAGAGACCGGGGGTGGAGGCGACCGAGTGAGCTAGGCTTTCGTGGCCGAAGCGCTCGGTCTGGGCTGTACGTTCGCCTGTGTCCCGCGATCCAACGGCCGGAGATCGCCGCACACCTAACCAGATCTGTTTGCTGCGCTCCGGCTGGGGGCCACGCGTCGGCGCACGCATGTATCCACGTCGCCCAAAATTATGTAGTGGGAGCAACCGGCAGCTCTCTTTCATAAAGGTAATGTGAACGATTATGCATTTCTACCCTTCTACCCTACTTTATAATACACCAAAATTTTCTTTACTAAATCCACCCCCTCAACCACTCCTACAGTCATGCCTAATATAAGTCCACCCAGATTTGTGTACCAAAGTAATCCAACTTCATACAAATGAATGGCCTGGATCTCTTCTCAAATCTTATTCTCTTACTCATTGAAGATCCTAAGGCCAAAATTATTTGGATCATGCACATCATTGAACCGTACGCCCCCCGCCCCCCGCGCGAATCGAGCGCCTCCCCACGTTCTCTCCTGTTTCTCCCCCGTCTCCCCCTGAGATCTCTCTCCCTCGCGTCTTCCGCCTCGCCTCTCGCGCCGCCTCCTCCTCCATCCTCCGCCTCGCCTCCTCCCTCCTCATCCGCCGCCCGCCCGCCTACTCCTCCCACCGCGCCGCGCCTCCTCCTCCTCCCACTTCGCCTCCGCCGCCTCCCCCGCTCCTCCGCCGCCGCCTCCTCCTCCTCCCACCCCTTCGCCTCCGCCGCCTCCTCCTCCTCTCATGCAGCAGGCGCATCCTTATCCTCCGCCTCCTCCCCTCCATCCTCCGCCGCCGCCTCCTCCTCATCCGCCGCTCGCCTCGCCTCCTCCCTCGCCGCTCAGACTCCCAAGACCAAACCCCAAATCGCTTAAACCCTAGCCACCCGCCATGGCCGGCTCCCCATCTGCATCCGCCTCATGGCCGAGGCCACCGACGGCCGGTGCTCGGCGTCGTGTCGGCGCTGCGCGCACAGCGCCGCGGAAGAAGTACAACCGCATCCCGCAAATGGAGGAGTCGTTGGCGCCGGCAAGACGCCAACCGCGAAAGGGGAGGAGGTGCTCGCTCAAGCCCGCTGCCTCGCGCCATCGACGAGCTCGAGCGCCTCGCGCGCCTCTCCTCCGCCTCGCCGAGAGCTCTCCCGCCCGCCACCTCGCCGCGGATACTTGATGAGGCGAAGACAGGATAAGCGGATGGATAGCTCCACGCTTGCACTCGATGGGTACGTCCCACGATTCCTATTGCATTGCCATTCGAATTCCTAATCCACCTAGAGTGCTTGTTAAATTGATGTTAAACAAATACCACGCGTTATAACTTCCGTGAATGTTCCTCTTAAGTGTTATACTTGGTGGATTTATGCGATACCATAAGAATTTTATGCAAATTTGTATCTGTTGCCTTCATTATTCATATGTACTTGTATGTGCATATATGCCATCACAGAATGCCCGAGTCTTGATACGTGTGCTGGTTGCCAAATGCCGATTATATTGAGCTCCATTTTATTCTAGCAGTCCATACGATACATGAATACGACCATAAGACACATATAATGTTCTGTTGCATTGTTAGATTGTCTATATGCAAGTACAAACTCTGGCAAAGAAGATATATGCAAGTACAAACATGCGCATAATTATTCCCAATCAAGAAAAGTTAAGTTGTAAATATAACTAATGGGTTATTTGGTGATAAGGGATATAGTACATTTAATTAAGGTTTTAGTGAATGTTGCCTTACAACTCTGCAAGTGATATCATTGTCAAGCATGTCTTCATTTTGATATGTATGTCCAGTAGTCCAAATAGAAGTCAAGAAAAGTGAAATTCAGGCATTGTGAATTGAGATTGCGGTAGATGGCAGCAGGATAGCACGCAAAATAAACTCGATAGGAATCAACTAGGTTCTGAGTCAATTTCCCACACATAAGTTTACTTTATCTGTTTGAAATGGAAATTTTGTTCCTTGTCATTTGCTTTGATGTAGGATTTTCATGCTATATATTAGAAAGAAGCATTTCTGCTCTTTTCATCTGGTAGTAATTATTTTCATGTTTGCTTTGCTTGCATCTGCTGGTTGTTGACTGTAATTTCCCACCACAGAAAGTCACCTGCTTCTGGAGATGAGATATTTGAAAGGATTTGCAACATGGGGAGATTTAGTGAGGATGAGGTAGAGAATATTCACAACAATCTTTAGGATTTTCTGGTGATGGCACATGTCATTACATTGATTAAATACTTGTTATTCTCACCAGGCAAGGTTCTTCTTCCAACAACTGATTTCTAGAGTGAGCTATTGTCATTCTATGGTACCTATTCTATCAAGTCGACATGCAAAAATACTCTCTTGGATGGTAGTGTCGCACCTCGGCTTAAGATTTGTGACTTCGGTTACTCCAAGGTACACCCGTGCAGATTATAACCTCCAAGATAATCATTGTGAGTACACCCATTCCCATCTTTTCTTTACGATATTTTTGGATCATTTGTGTCTGATCCTAATTACTGTCTTAATATGAAACTTATTGGTGTTTTTCACAGAGGATACTCAGTGTACAATACTCAATTCCGGACTACGATCGAGTTTCAATGGAGTGCAGACATCTGCTGTCCTGAATTCTTGTCCCGAAATAATTCAGTTCTTAAGAATTAAGCAGCATCAGTTTTGCAAGTGTTGATACTCACCTTTGATTTGTGCAGCACATTTTGAGCGGCGGTCGGTTCAAGTTTGGTGAGGACGTCTTGTGAGGCAGATTGATTTGATTTCACGTTGGGCCCTTACGGTGTGGTGCAGATTGATACAAATTTTGGTTTATTTGTCCTTACGGTGAGGAGGGAGATTTCAGCACTGCATGTAAGTTACTCATCGGTTGTATTGCTTTGTCGGAGACTCAGAGAGGTTTTGCTTGTGGCAAGGAGCACCGCTCAATAAAATTGGGTTAAGCACTTCGCTTTAATTGGCTCTGCTCATCCTAAGAGGTTGTGCTTGTGTTGAAGAATGTGAATCAAGCGATGGGTTTGCCTTGCTTTTTGTTCCATGTCGTTTGACCGCAGTTGTGCTTCTAAATGAGTGAGTAATTTTTCGTGGCTCTGCGACAGGTTTGCTAAATTTCTCTTAACCTGCTTTTTCGGTTGCTAGATTTCACGTGACGTGCATCCGTTGGTCATGTGCTATGTTGATTCGAATGAAGTTGTGCTTTTGAGTAGAGAAATGTGATTTGCCTCCATATTTCTATCAAGATTCGATTCATGGAAGGAGCGGTGTGCTCCTCCCGTGTTTGATTTTTTCTTGCTTTTTTCGGTTGTGTTTGACTTTTTGCATGAACTAGCACATCCGGATGATGTTGAATTGCATCCATTAGGCATAATCAAATAGTGAGCAAATAGCCTACCGGCTGAATTTTAGGAATTCACATAGTTGTCGACTTTATGCAATGGTGCCGAATGATGTAATGCTTGAATGCATGCATGATGGCATGTACATCCGTCTCCGTGATTTTACATTTTTTGTCCGTGTTCGCACTTTACAATTTTTTTGTATATGGTTATCTAGTAATTGCATGTACGTAAGTATAGAAGCCCTTAGGTAAACTCCAAACACATTGACTTCTTCATGTACGTAAGTATATATGAGACGTGCATCTTAATGAATCCGATTGTTCGTTTTATTTTTTTACAAATTTTATCTTGTTTTGTATTTTACCGTAGCGTTAGCACGGGCATACTATGTCATGTGGTGTTGAATATTAGCAGCTCATACTATGTTCCTTATCAAGTCAATAAGTACTATGATCTTGCTACTAGCTTCTATGAGTATGGTTGGGGTGAATCCTTCCACTTTGCTCACAGGTGAGGACCCTCTTGTGGAAATAAAAAATAATTGATCTTTCATTTTGCAGAAAAAATATCATGTTGTGCTTATTCTAAGGAAATGTGAAAAAAGTAATATTGGTTTTGTTTGTCACCTGGTTCATAGTGACTGAACTATACTTGCCATGTGCAACAATATTTTAGATGGAACGGAGAATCTTTACGGGAAAGCATCAAACGACATGAGCACTTTCTGGCCCTACAGCTTGGGTTGAAACCAGGAATGAAGGTCAGTTTTCTTATTAAACCTAATAGCCTATTTCAGAATGGTTTTTGTTGCTCTTGCTACAGCAATACGTAAATATGAAACATTAATAACTAGATATTATTTGCTTCACTTGTTGGGTGTAGGTTTTGGACGTGGGCTGTGGAATAGGCGGACCATTAAGAGAAATTGCAAGATTTAGGTTTGTTTACTGGGCCACAGCCCTTCATGCTTGTGATGCATTGAGTTCAAACGTTTCATATGCATGACAAATGTATCAGAATTTATCAATCTTTATCACTTATAAAATTGTAAACTGGTAGTGATTTGATTTTGAAGAGATGGTCGCAGGAAAGCATCATGGACAATTGACCTTTTCAAGTTCACCTATCATGTTTTTTTGGAAGTAACATGTGCCTTTTCTTTGGGAAGAGAAAAACTTAGCTCATAGTTTACTTGAAACATTATTTTCGTTTTTGATATATCATCATCGATCCATCCCATGCAAGGAAGATGCATAATGTAATGTCTTTGTTAGTTAGATAAGGGATTATTGATTCTGTCATCTTTCAGTATCAATATATTACTTGGAGCTAGAAATAATTGACTGGCAGCTCCACTTCAGTTATTGGATTAAACAACAATGAATACCAGATATCTAGGGTAAAGGTTATTTGACACCACACTCCCATATCTGATTTGGTTAATTCTCATTGCGATTTTGATTCGAACTTGAGTTAAATATGCAGCTTTTAATGTCACACTGGTTATCACAATACTCTTCATTAACATGAGATTTTAATATTCAGGAGCTCAATCGGTTGGCGTGGAGTAGGTGGAACTTGCAATTTTGTGAAGGTATGTTGGCTTACCTACTAGACTACTAGAGCACATTTCCTTCTTGGCTTAGCTCATTTGTTTGCTTTGCTGTTCTTTCTTTCCTCCTTTTTGTAAGCATACATGTCTTTGCGCTTGCTTTGTTGCATAAAAATGTTATCACCCTCTTTTAGTAAAGCGATCTATAATGGATAAAGACAAAGTTCTTACACAAACAAGTCATTGCAATTGCTTGGTCTGTATAAAAATGTTAAAAGATTGATGCTTGTACTTGGAGTTTTTATATTTTAAATAAGGTAAATGATATTACTTACATTACCTACATATTGGTCCAGACTACAGGCGGACTTCATGAACATGCCGTTCTCGATAACATTTTTCGATGTCATTTATGCCATCGAAGCAACATGCCATGCGCTGATCCGGTAGGGACTTCAAATTGTCACTTATGTGGAAAGATTTGTCATCACTTTTAATACCTTCTAGCATTACAAAACTGAATTGATTTTATTTTGTTGCAAAGGTTGGTCGCTATAAGGAGATCTACCGTGTTTTGAAGCCGGTCGTTGTTTTGTGTATATGAGTGGTGCATTACCGATCACTATGATCCAAACAATGCAACACACAATAGGATTAAGGATGAAATCGAGCTCAGTGTGGCCTCGCGATATCCAAGCACTCAAGAATGTCTTCAAGTCATTAAAGATGCTGGCTTTGAGGTAAGATATTATACTTTCCCTTTTTTTTGTTTAATTATGTGCTTCTAGGATTTACCTGGGGCAAATCCGCTGCTGAAAAAAAAATATACTACAAGTATTTGTTTCTTCTCAATATCATGGGGTTTCATTTGATCTCCAATGGATATAATTTTTTTTTCTTCATGAAGGTTATTTGGGATAAGGATCTTGCTGAAGATTCTCCGGTGCCTTGGTACTTGCCCTTGGATCCAAGCCGATTGAAAAAAAATTCTTGCTGTATTTCGTGTTTTATTTTCATACTATTGTAGGCGATCAGAGCAGATGGGAATTCAGAATTGAGTCACGAAATTTGTTTGGAGTTGAGCAAGTGGAGTCTTCTTCTTTGGATTAAGGTATAAGCTCTATTCAAGTTCCAAAGCACATGAACACGTAAATCATGCGTGCCACATTGCTTCGCTTATTTAATCCAAGAATGCTTTTTTCATAGACCAATTGAGTGTGGTCTTCATGCAACGTGGTATCCTGAAGGTCCGCTTGAGGACTACTGACGAAGCACAACTAGTACAAAGAGAAATTGCCAAGGTATGCTTTGTCTTTGTGAATGTTTCTATCAAATCAATGGCCTTTAAGCTAGATTTAGTTGTTCATATCTTGCTTCATCCTAAAAAGTTTAGGCGTATGGTGGAGGTGGAAAACCCACTCAAGTTCTTTCGCACTAAGAATGGATGAGTTCAACGCTCGACTTCGGTGAATTCATGAACTCACTGGAGGGCAACTCTGTTAAATTGTCATACAGTACATGCGCTCACTGGACACAAGCTTCCCGAGTTGCGAGGAAGAGGTGAAAATGAGTCGACGTTGGAGCCTTCCAAGATGAGAGGCGAAAATCCAAGATTTACACTCGCTCCGATGGCCTTCCATTTGTAAAAGAGAACTTAGCCCAATGGATTTATTGGAATGTAATGGAGCACATGCTTTTTATGGGGAGTGTAAGTAGAAAAGAAAAGTTTCAAGGAGATTCTTCATCCAGCTTCTTTCGAGACTAACAAGTCTACTAACCGATGGAGGTATATCTCATCAAGGCCTTTGAGAGGAAATAGTTACTTCTTTTGGTGCACGTCACAATTCACACATGATTACTCGCAATATGGTGAGGAAATAGTTACTTCTTTTGTTATTGTTGCTATCATTTTCATTCTGCACAATCAAATGAAATTACTATTTTCTCTCTAGAATCTGCATTAGGTCAACATATTGTTTAGCGCTTCTACAAATTCCTCCCGTGATTTGAATTCTATGTGAGTTGTGCACATGGTTTTAAGATTTTATCATGAGAGGAACCATGACAGTAATTTTGTATCGAATTAGATAGAAATAAGAAAAAATTACTTTCACCACTTGCAATTAGAGCAAAATAGACTATTAACTATAGTTGAGATGGTCTCAAATGATAATTCGGATGCCTGCATAGCTTAAAACTTGTCTGCAAGGGGGAAAACCATGCAACAGTTTATGTAACATCGAAACCATCCAAATTATATCGGGATCGCTACCAACACTGTCATGTCAATAACTATTTTTTTCACCTAATTTAACGATGATGTACTATTGGATTTAAATTTGGCTTTTGGAGGTGGAGGAAGTGCGTAGGGGATCTGGTACAAATTTTATCTTGTTTTGTATGTTACCGTAGCGTTAGCACGGGCACACTACTAGTCTTTTAAATGGCACATCTTTTTAAGATATGGTTTACTAGTTGATTTTAGTAGATATTTTATGGAGTTCATAAAGGTAATGTGAACGATTATGCATTGTATCTTTTAAATGGCACATCTTTTTAAGATATGGTTTACTAGTTGATTTTAGTAGATATTTTATGGAGTTCAGCTATATTAACCAAAAATATATACAACTATTTCTCTTTTCGTAATATCTCTCGCGAACAACCAAAATTCAAAAGCCAAAAGCCACAACCACAACAAAAAACCCACCCATAGAACCCAATGGCTTTCAGGTTTTCAGGTTTTGAAAAAAATGGCATGCAGTTATTCACCCTAAGCAATCGATCTAACCCAATGAGCCGGTGACTAATCACCAACAAGGCCTAAAATTGCACACATCACTACACCACGTCAGAGGCTAGAGCTAGCGAGTTGGGCAAAATGAAGTGCTACTAACAATAAACACGTGGTTTTGGTCGAGTTCTTTTTGGTTTATGGTTTATGATTTCCGTCAAACATATCAGGACAACTTGTTTGGAGCGGCTTATCAGCATTCAGTTCGTTTACACAAACGCTTACGCTAGGGCCAAAATACCATAAGCCGTAGTAATAAACCATAAACCGTGGCAAAAAAAAAGAACCCACTAAGTACAACTATAAAATACGCAGTTTTGTAATATTACTGAGGCTCGTTTGTTACTTAGGACACTCCCATGCTATATATTATACAATATCTATAGCTAATAAATAGCTATCCACATAAGATAAGAGATGATGTGGCAAAGAGTTCAAAAGGGGAGGGGGGAAGCAATGTCTTGCATGAGATATTGCTTGAGCACACAAACCAACAAGGAAGACATAGCTAAGGTGGTGCTTTAACTAGCTTATGGCTTCAGCTTCTGGCTGAAATTGTACTGTACCGACTGTTAGGTTTTTTAAGAAAAAGGAAAAATAAAAAACACGTTATATTGTCATGAACAATGCAAATAAATAAGAAGAAAAAAGAAAAGGCCAAAAAGTCAAAGAAACCAAATAAGCCAAAATTAGAAGTTAATACGTTTCAATTGGCTTTTGGCTTACATAAGCTAAAAGCTAAAAAACAAGAAGCTAAAGTCGTTTGAAATGAGGCATGCATTGAAGAGGAGAGTTGTGTCTAACCATTAAATATGTGATATGTGTGAGGAAAGAGAGATGGGAGAGAGAGAGAAAATGAGAGATGTAAATTTATTGATTAAACATACTAGTAGATACTATGCATTAGAAGAGTTATATATTTAATTATTCTCAAGTGATATAAAGAATATAGATATAACAAAACAATGTCTTCTATCGAGCCTTAGAATATATGGAAAAGTTTTGGGAACGTGACAAGCTCTGAATGCCTCACATTGTCATCCTGCTGGCGGCGAGGCGTTGACACTCTTCCTCCCAAATTGTGAATTTTGGACGCTTTTGACACTGTAGCTCCTGGAAATTCCAAAAATGGCGCTAAGGAGAACAAAATTCCAATTCTAGCACCCTGTTGACCGCACCATTTAACGGGAGAGTGACACGTGTCAATGGTGCGGTTGGGGACCGCACCACACCGAAGTGGTGCGCTCCTCGGCTGCACCACTCCACCGCCGTACGACAAGACCAAATGGTGCCACTACTAATTTTGAGGTCTTGGCCAACGACGTGAAATCGTTGCAATAGGGTCAAAATAGATGCAATATGTACCTATTGCAACTAATGACTTCCGTTGGTAAGTGTGGCAAGTACTTGCGTGCTTATAAGATTGTGCAACGGATTCTGATTTCGTTGCAATGCTTATCCTTATTGCCACGCAGTGTGGTGTGGCATTTGTTTTTTGTTGCAACGAACGATGTCGTAGCAATATAGGCTATTGCCACGTATGACTTCATGGCAATACCTTCTTTTGCCACAAAGCGTAGTCATTGTAATAGTATCATTTGCCACGGAATTATCGCGTGGCAATAGCCTCTATTGCCACGCCCATGATTCGTGGTAATAAATCCTATTGCCACGGAAAATATTTCGTTGCAACAAGATTTATTGCCATTAAAGATATTTCGTTGCAACAAGAATTATTGCCACGAAGGTGTTCGGTTGCAATATGTTTTATTGCCACGATGAGTCGCTTTCATTGCAATAAAGGTATCGCAACGAAATATGTTAGGCGCAAATATATCCTATAGCAACGATCATTGTTCTGATATATCGTGGAATTGCAACATAGTGCGGTGTTGCAACAAATATCCCAACAAAATGCTAGTGCCGCATTCACGCTTATCGCAACGGTAAGATTTGCGGCAACGTATTTAGCATTTGATATTTGATTATTAATTTGTTGTTGCAAATTAATAATCAAATTAGGAACACTGCTGTATCATAGGCACAAATATTAATTCAACATATATATTAATTCAATATATTGATTCAACACATATAATATTTTAAAAGTGCCACCACTCATGTAGGGATTACATATTAATCTCCAGACTTAAACTACAAAGTTTTAAACTAAGCCCCTGTTTGGCACAGCTTCACCAATAGCTTCATGAGTCGTTGTGAGTCATTTTATAAACACCCTTTGCAAACAACTTCATGGGTGAAACTCCTTTTTCTCTCTCACAAAGGAATGGGGAGAGGTGAAGCTAAAAAAAGTTGCTTTTCACAGCTCTCTCCCTCAGGCCCGCAGTCCTAGGAACCCACTGCCCCTCTAGTTCTCCAAAATTACATGCATTTGCCACTAGTCAATCCCGTTCACCTCTCACGTTCACGAAACATAAACAAGGCACTAATATTGCTTCCTAATGATTTTAATTTTTTATTATTTATTATTTTAATGTTTTAATTCATACTCATTCAAATATATTATTTTTTAATTCATATGACCATATACAAACATACAACTCCAAATGTTAGAAGAAGTCAGTAGACAGGGCATTTTGGACAATTGCCCTCTCATCCATGCATGAAGTCATTGGTGAAGCCGTTTGCCAAACAATTTTCCAAAGCAGATTTAGCTTCATCGGTGAAGCCGCTCGAAGTGAAACAAAAAAAGCTTCACTAGTGAAGCCGAAATTTGCAAACGGGCCTAATAACAAAATACTATCGCCTCGTAGCATTTGTCCTTGCTTCTTTGCCATGTAGAATATCCGGCTTGATGATCATGTCATGACTCTATGTGCTCTCCGATTAAATTGTTTCTTCCACCATAACATCAACCATAAAGGACCGTAATGTGAGTAAGGTCCAGACCACATACTTAAGTACTTCATAGTGCAAGTTTATAGAAGACTAGTAAGGTGCTCGTATGCGTTGCAACGAAAAACAAATAAAAGTAATGCATACTATCAAATATGATCTCAAACGTAATAATAAATATCAATTTTATCTTACGTCATCATGTATCAAGCAAAGCATACATGTTCATGCTCGTAAATAAATCATCATATTAGTAAAGTATGATAGGACAAGCACCACATACAACAATATGTATAAAAATGATAGTAAACAATATTTTTCCACAGATTCTTAATACATAAATAATCACGAATCGTCTTAGAGAATAACAAACCAATTGATAAATAGGACATCATGCCATAAACATTAACGGAATTTTAAATGAATCTTACGGATGACTTATCTTCATCTCTATCTTATCAAGGAAAGAGAAAGCAAATAAGTCAAGATCATCCTCATTACAAGAAAACCAAGATTAATAAAGTGAGATACTCATCCATGCAAAGAATAACCATTTTTCCGAAGCCAACCATTAAGAAAAACAGAGCTACTGTAACCTTACTGTCTCAAATAACATCATTACATCAATTTAGTAATAGAAGCTATCCAAGCCAATATGGAGCTAACATTTCAGTTTTCACTCAAGCCATCTTTACTTCCTCTTTTGGTTCTCCTATTTTATTGGATTATTTGTTATTTGTTAACTTATTGGGCGATGAAGTTATACATCATGATTATTTCTCTATGCAGATCCTGGCATGATTTTGAAACATTTATCTAGCGACAAAGTGCCTTCAGTGGTCGCTTTCGTGAGGAGTATGAAATATCACCGACTTTGGGAGCAATATTTTATGGGAAAAGAAAACTCAGACATGATCTTTTAATTTCAAGTCTCATATGAAATGATTGTGATGGATCGTCTTAGATCATCTCAGAGTGTGGAAATGTAATATGTGGTCTCATATTTCAAAGGTTCTGTAAAGAAAGCAGACTAGTTTTAGGTAATGAATATTGAATATAAACAACTAAGAATAGTACAAGATCGAAAGATATCAATCTCCCCAAATTAATGTTTTTCTTGTTATCTAGTAAAATCGGCATGATCACAATTTCTTTACCTAAGACGCATTGTCGAGAACTGTTAGTCTTTAGTTTTGAATACCAAATAAATCCACAACATAATGCATCGAAGATAAGTTTCACTATACGTGTGATTACTATCAAGATAGAGCTCAAATTACATCGCAGTGTGTGATGAATGCCAATTCCTATTTGATGCCAAAGATTGCTCTTGAAAGTACCATAGTAAAACTTTTTTTCTCGAGACACCATAGTAAAGCTTTCTAGTAGAGTTTGGCATGATTTGTTTCCAATACAATATATAATCTTGAGAGAGAAAATCTTTCGAATGCACCTCACTCATCGCTAGTAGGAAATACAAATGTCCGTACTCAATAGTCTAATGTAACAAGCATGAAGCATATAATTATTTTTTCCAATTGTTACATTTTCTTTCCGTGCAGACTACCAGAAAATGAAAATTTATCAAAAACTACTTTCAGTTAATCAACATGCTTATTAGATTAGGGAACCAATAAAAAGATGCAACTTACTAGCAAACCAATGAAAATACACGCGAAGGACGACGGTAAAACCCTCGCCCATACCGCCGCCGCGCGGGCATACCGCTACCCGCGAATTGAGTGCATCACGAAATTTAGGAGGTTCCCAATCAAGTTCCGATTTGTTAAGTCTAGTAACCCAATTAGCTTGACGGATCATATATATGATTCAAGCCACATGAGCACAGACAATGTCGTGATATGTGCAATCCGTAAAGGGACAAGCTAGTTTGTCAAGATGGCGATAATCAAAAGTACTCTGAGTTAATGGCAAAGTAGCTAGCTAGGAGCCTAGGATGTACTCCTTCACAAGTTTTACAGACAAGCACAATCCATCGCTTTTAGATGATCGATATGCCCTGCGATAACGTAACAAAATTGTTATACCTCCTCTTCTTCTTGCCGATGGGATCATCACCATGCAACTCCACCTCGCTTTGTCCGCATCCGCACCACCTCCTTCTCCTTCCCGAGTCCCCATATAGCCGACAAAGCATATAGCATATAATCGCGAAAAAAGACCATAGAGTTTAAGGCATAAAACAAGAATATGGCACATCTCTTAAATCACTAAAAACTGTGACATGTTCACATCTTGCATGAAATCAATGAAGTTTCCTACGATATAGAACTAAATAACATATATTTACAAAGACCTTCAAGAAAAAATTACGATAAAGTGCCATTCTAGCATCATGCGCTCATAAGAACGTTAAGATAAAATTCGCTCAAATGACGGTAAAACATACAAGCTCTAAAGCAAACCTTGAAAACACCCTTGCCCAAGTAGTCGATCCACCATCCTCAATTCCAAAGCTTCATAAACACCAGAGAATGGGAGGAGTCATATTCGATTAGTTTCTACTCAAGGCATATGGTAGACCTACGATAATGATCACAAGACCGTGTGTGCATTCAGCCCAAGGCAAGATTGAAGAAACGCATTGATGACAACAAAATAACCCACTGGTTGATGCACCGCCGACGGCCACCCTAGCAAAGGTTCCATCAGAGCAAAGAAACGAATTGGGTTAATTCCGACGATCCGCACCGAATCCGATTGGTACCGAATCCAGAGAAACAATATGGGTTAGGATACGAATAGCAATATCCGCTCAATCCGACCGTTTTCACCCCTACCTTCTACGGCCAAATTACAATTTGTAGAAAGCTTTGAAGTAATAGATCTATTTCTCGTGGTCTCTCTCTCGCACACGCAACATGCCTTTTAACCTCGGCTCAGAACTGCTCGCCCAAGGAAATTCTATCCGAGACCGACTCACAACAAAAAATAAAATAACAAAAATAACCATCCGAACGGTACTTGGCTTCATGACCACGCTATAGAAAATAACCATCCGAACAAGATTTGGCTTCGTGACCACGCTGAGACATGCATGTGTGTTGGCTTCAACAAAGATTGACTAGAAAACGAGTCTTCATATTCCGTATGAAGCATGCAAAGTGGCGACTAGATAATCTTCCATGGCTTCATGCATGCGTATTTTTTTCTTCTTTTTTTTGATATTTTTTCTTTGCTTTCCACTAAAAAACTTTTAATGCTGCCTGCTGCCTTTCTCTGCACCGCTCTCTTTGTTAATTGTCTTCCGTACAAACCTGAGAACAATTAAAATACTACAATTAGGTAGTAGCCAGTTCTCATGTAAATTAAAACCAAATTTAATCAAGAGCGAGTTCACGTGTTGATTAGTCTTTTTAGCTCATGCTCGTGTAATCAGTCCGATTGGAATGTCCTCATTATCTTGTACACACATCTTCACTTTCGGTTTGTACAGATCGAGTATGGGCCTGTATGTAATTAAATAAAATAGTAGTAGCTCCGCATCTCCAAGTATAATAATTAAAGACCTAATTAAATTAGAGTTCACCTGATAATATTTAATGCGGCTCAATAATTCATTCCAGCTTAAATAATATATTTAATCGAGAAGTGCAAGACATGAGCGTATCCGCGTCAGTGCTTACCATGCTTAGATAAATATAAATTTACAATTATAATTGACAAGTGGGGTACAATAGTCCGGTGGTAAACGCCTTGGCCTCCGAGCTAGGAGGTTGCCGGGTTCGATACCTCCACACCCCATGGTTTTTGTTTTTATTTTTCTATTCTAATTTTTATCCTCTCTGCTTTGTCAAATGAGACCTCCTCAACTGCATTTTAGTTGTCACTTTTCAATTTTTATCTCCTCTAGAAATTAATAACTATAGATAATATAATTCCTTCACACCAATTCGGCCCTTGCGCTGGAGCAATTAGGCCCATGAAAACAAAGCGTTGCAATAACAGATTATTGCCACAAACAATCATCATATATAGCAACAAATTTATTTCGTGGCAATACAAACTCATTTCATACGCATTGTATAGGAACCTTTTGCAACGCAATTGATGACTATGACAACGCAATAAAATTGTGGCAATATTGTCACCCACTCGCAACGAACTTCTATAAGGTGGCAAAACCTCCTAACTATTGCCACGAATATCAATATTATCACAATGCAAGACAACCGTGGCAATAAAGTCCTACTACTCGCAACCATTTTCTAAATGGTGGCGATAAGCCACCTTATTACAACGAATTCAATGACTATCGCAACGCAATATTTTAGAGACAATACTGTGCACATATCGCCACGATTTTGGCAAAACGTTGCAATAGTACATACCTATTGCAACTAATTTAGTGTCGTTGCGATGCGTTTCGTGGCTAAAGAGTTGGAATCTAGTAGTGTGCGATGCCGCACCGCACCACTCGCCTAATGGTGCAGCACCACACCGCACCACTCCGCCGTGGGTCCCGCCACTCACAGGCCCGTTCGGTCGCCGCTCGCTGCCGTCCCGTCACCCCGCCGAAAGCCGCCCGTGGTGCCTCCTTTTATTGCCTGAATGCGAGATTCTTTCCCCCGTGCTGCATTTGTTGATTTCGTGTCAAGACATGAGAACCGGCCCCTACATTCTTTCTTGCATGTGGCCATTGTATGTTGTGCAATAAAAGGAGGACCTGCGTTTGGAACGCTCCAAAGAACGCTTGCATTTGCGCTCCAAACAAAGAAGCAGCAAGAGAGGGAGCAAGAGAGGCAGCAAGTGAAGGAAAAAGAACGATTTTTGCAGAATTTTGAAGGGATTTGAAGTTCTCGTAATTGTGAAAGTTGTAGATTGTCTCGTGAGCTTCAAGAAAGGTAAATATCATCTCCATGCGTTTAAGATGCTATTATAGTGATTAGCTCAGTAATTAGCGTAAACGATATCAATATGTCTATATTTTATGTAATTATCGTGTTGTATTCTATATTTTATGTGAAGAAATGAAGTAATGTTGTTGTAATGTAAAATATTTGTAGTTATTTGTGGTCGTAGTATATTGCAATTTTTTTTTGATAAAATGTATGTAGTTGTATAGTACTGTAATTTATATTTTATGTGAATAGTTTTTGTACTGATGTTGTAACCAGTAATCTTGTTGTTTGTTAAGTGGATTATAACTACATTTAAATGATGTTCACTGCATATATGAAGCATGGCACATTGTTGGGTAGTACTAGAAATGTAGAGGAAGTAGTACTAGAAATGTAGAGGATCTAACAGATTGGCAAAAAAATGTAGTTATTTGATCGATGTAAGAAATCGTAAGTAAGAAATGATGAAAATTGAGTTGCTCGATTAGTGATTTAATTAGTAGAATAATAATACAAAATAGGAGTGAAATTACAAAAAATGTAATTTGATTTGCAGTAAAATTTGAATTTAATGTGTTAGCGCTCTCTGCAAATAAAGTAAAAAATACAATGAGAAGTTAAAAATAAATTAGACTCTATGAAGTTGAAAAATTGTAATATATGTAGCATGTATAAGATTTGTAGAATAGAAATTGGAAAAAGTACATTACATTAGTAATTTGATTTATATAGAAATTTGTTAGCGCACTCCATAAATGGTACGCTTGTATGTGGTACGCAGAGGTTATGTATGATGGTACAGTTGTTGCCTGTTATATATACTAAGAGGGTTCAGTTTGGGCTTATGTTAGGTACGCCATGGGTGACATCCAAGATTTATTCGTGTTCTATGGAAGTGGTCTCAGACGGGACAGCCGTGCGGGGCGCACTGAATAATTGTGACCGGATTGTGATCCGCACGCAATCAACACCATGAGCCCGTTGGAGCTACAGAGATGCGTATGCTCCGCATTCAATCGGACACCGCAAGGAACAAATTACGGATCGAGGCGGTGTATGCCACGCTTGGAGGTGCCGCAGGGATATAGTGTGGCAACTTATAAAGGTGACGAGTGACGCTTCATGGGCGAACTACATGGAGGTCGTGTGCAACCTGCACACATTGATATATGCCGTGCCAATGGTGTATGTTCAATTCGTGGAGAGGATGTAATCATTCGCCATGGGTGGCTCTGCGGTGCCGCACGGAGATACAGAGCTCGATTACTCTCGGTGGTCATGAAGATGCCGTGAAGGAGAAGGAGGCAATGAGTCAATGGGAGATGGGACATGAGGCGCGCGGAGAATTTTCACCAATGAAGGTGCGGAGAGGTGGTGGGCCACGCGGTTGATCACACGAGTACCTTGAGAACCAGTGCAGAAAGCGAGGAGGAGGATGTGGAATCACCGGTTCGAGAGGAGGAAGAAGGGAAACCTACAATGGAGGTGTGTTAGGTGGTATTGTAACCACGAGAGTGCGTGACGTGCCGCCCGCATTGGACGACATTACAGCCGAATCCCTAGTTCGCCACGGCGGAGGAGGCAGAGTGGGGATTCAATGAAGGCACCTTGTTTGTACGGAGGAGCTTCAGAACAAGAGTGCTTTGCAGACAAGCTATTGCCACATACGCCGCCAACATCACCGGACATATCGTGCACAGTCCAACCCCGACACCTACATTGTGAAGTGTGTCGACGGCTCTCGCCGCAAGGTCCGTGCGCAGCGGTTCGTGAGGCGCCGCCACGGACTTCCTGATAACGGTGCCGGAGGATCACACTTGTGAGCTTGCGCGCCACTACCTAGGCACCGTAACATGACGCCGCCATATGTTGCGAGGTGATAAGGCATCTTGTGGCTGCAAATGTATCCATTTCTCCCAAGGTTCTCATGGCGGAGTAGCGAACACGGTGGGGTTTGGCGTGAGCTACAAGAAGGTGTGGCGGGAAATGTATACTGCGAGTATGTTCGGGACGTATGAGGAGGCATATGATCCGTCCCGAGAATGTTGTGTCGATTGCAACAAAGAAACCCAGCGTGCATATTAACAAGTACGAGGGTTCATGAGACGGAAGGGCCGAATTGTTTTGTGCTTGATAGAGTGTTCGGGCCTTCCATCGTGCAATAGAAGGCTTCAAGTGGTGACGCCCAGTGCTAACGATGGACGGCACATTCCTATCCGCAAATGCAAGGGTACAATCGACCGCGATTGCAGCAGATGCAAATGACCGCCATTCTCGCGGCATTTGCAATAGTAGAGAATGAGAGTACGAGATAGTCGGCTGTGGTTCCTTGTCAATGTGAAGCGTGCCGTTGTACAAGATCACCGATGTGTGTGTTATCTCGCATCGCAATGCAAGCTTGTTTATCGCAATGCGAACGATGCGTAACGGACACACCTCCGCTCCAGTGGAATGACATGAAGAACCGGTGGTGCATGAGGCATCTTGCGCAAACTTCCACGTATGTTCCATAGCAAGGAACTAATGAAGTTGTTTAAAAGCTTTGTATGCGAACTGTAAGAGGAAGTTCGATGCCTTGTGGAGGCACCTTGATCAGAGACCAGCAAGCATGTGAGGCGCCTTGAGCAGTCGAAGCGGGGCCGTGAGGAGGCTCCACGAGACTCGGGAGTTCACACAATGGGTGCACCAATGCACCGACCGAGATGTGGTCTCTCGCATGACACCGGCGGAGCAAGGTACGGAATCATGACGACAAACATGTCCGAGGTGTACAATGGTGTTCTAAAGGGCGTGAGATCCCTACCTATCACCGCAATCGTTGAAGAGACTCGAACAGCCAATTGATACTTCGTCAATAGAGCCATGATGGCGAAGCAAAGATATGGATGAAGGCAAAGAATTCTCCGAGGTAGCGCGGCCTACATGGACAAGAAGATGGAGAAGGCTCGTCGCATATTGCTCGCACCATGGATGGCTTACGGAGGAAGTTTGAGGTCCGCCTCGCATGTAAGTACATGATGGGGCAGCTAGAGGATCATAAGCAGGTGTGCACGATTGATGACAGAGCATCTTGCACCTGCAACAAGCCGCAACTTCTACACAAGCCATGCTCCCACGTGTACGCGGCATGCGCGTTATGGAACCAGGCGCCCACGCATTACATCTCAAAGTACTATGACATGAAGCACCTGTTTGAAACCTGGAGCACGGAGTTCCATTCGTACGGTGTGGATATGCATTATAGGGAGCTCTGGCCAGGGGAGATCAAGTGGGTGCCGAACCATGCACTGAAGCACGTCGGCCGTGGGCCAAGACAGAGCCATCGCATTCGTAACGACATGGATGATAGCCAGCGTGGGGATCGGGTTCGCGCCTGGCGTGCATCGTGCAAGACGGTTGGCCATTCATTTAGGCAGTGCCCAAACAGGCCGACATCAAGTAACGCTCCATAGTATGCAGCACATGGATTGTCATTGTGCACTGCTGGTTCCGTGATTTGTAACTATAGCGGGCCTTTGTTGTGATGCGAGCACAAGATCGTGCATCCTGTAACCTATGTTATTTCCGTGTACAATTTGTTTGAGTCATTTCTTGCAAATTATGTTATGTTGTGACTTATTCGATATTTCGTTATCATTTGTTGTCGTTCGATGCAAATTACGTTTGTTCATGTTATGTTGTCATTTATTTAACGATGTATTATCATTACCTATAAATTATGTATGTTGCATATTCTCATGACACTGCGTACTGACTTGTTTTCAATCATCGGTAGGAGATGACGTACGAGTTGCTTGAGGCCCGTTGGGATGACCACCACCGATGCACAGCGTGGCATCAATGCCCGAGGGCCTCCGTGTTTCGCCCTTAGGGCCCCGAGCACCGCCTCTAGACGAGCGGTACATCCCGCGCCGCGACACCGGTCTTTTGCCCCTTGCTCGCATGCCGGATGTTCCGTGATACGTTGCGCTTGATGCGCGTTGCTGTCCGCACTTTCGTGGATCGTTGGAGACCGAGACTCACACCTTCCACTTCCGGTGGGGCGAGATGACTATTACACTTCGTGACGTGTCCATGCCGATGTGTCTACTCATCTGTGGTGCAGTAGTAGTGCCACTCCCCAGGGCGGCGACTGGAAGGACGCCTGGTGCCCGATTCGGTATCCCGATCCCGCACAACATGTCCGTGTGCCACACTCGTGGCTACGAGTTCATGACCTGCCCGTGGACGCCTCGAGGTCGTGCGGACGCACCTCATGGTATACATCCTTTTTTTGTTCGGATGGGTCTTGTTTCCTACAACCATTGGAGTCTCCGCGCATCCGACGTACATACACCTTGCGGAGTCCTTGGCGGATGCCTTGCCCGGCGAGGTGCCGCAGTATAGCTGGGGATCTGCAGTCCTTAGTGCCATGTACCGAGGCTTGTGTGATGCCTGTCAGCATACTGAGGCCAGCGAGCCGGTATTGGCAGCGTGCTATGTGCTCCTACAGTACTGGTCTTGGGAGCACTTCACGGTTGGGAGGCCTAAGATCGAGAGGGCCGCGCACCCTTACGACCTCCGCCGAGTTGTACGGTCAGTGGTGGCGATGACCCCATAGATGGGCCGACTATGGGGACTCGTTGGACACATGGTCAGCTGCGGTGGGCTAAGGAGAGAGCGAGGCGTGTGTACCCAGATTTCCATAACCATTTCGAGCGGCTTCATGACAAAGACATAGTCTGGTTCCCATGGGATGCAGGGTTCATTCAGCTCATTGCCCCCTACGGGTTGTCATCTCGCCACCAAGACCACACATACCGTTGATGACTGTCACCTCGTCTTCTCGCACTTCGTCGAACCGCACAACCCGCAGAGAGGCCGAGGCGCTTTCACCTCCACCAAAGACGTGCCACCCTCCCGTGATCGGCACTACCACCGAAGGCCCACCGTAAGCCATTGCACAATAATCGCACGCAAGGTAGTAATGTGTTGATAATACTAATTGTACAATATGTGGACTAACTTGCGGGAAAACAAGAAGAGGGCACCGGTGACGATCGGATAGCCACACAATGCCGTGGACGCACTGTGGCGTGACTCGCCGAGCACGAGGTTGTGGACGAGACTAGGCCACACGACATCGCCACATACGGTGCGTACCTAGAGTGGTACATTCCACGCACCGCAAAGAAGATTATCGGGCCTGCCCCACCCGCCCTTCGCAGGTCGCGCACGAAGATGCCATACAGCCGCCTGCATCATCATCGAGGAGCACGTCAGACGCAGGCGATGCGCACCGCAGACGCTTGTACTCATTGTTTCTTTACGCATGCGTGTTTTAACTCATTTGTTGTTTACCTACAGTGCGAGCATATGCATCGTGCTGAGCACGAGGCTTTTCAGATTCTGCAGCGTGGGGAGGGTGGCAACCGGGTTCTTGCTTCAGCGCGTACCATCATCAGTGAGCTCAAGAATGCGATCAAGGCCATGAGCTATAGTCACCACAGGGATGACGTCCATGCACGACGCCTCCGCAGAGAGCAGCCTTCGCCGCCGCCCACACCACCTTCCGTGACGTCGCCGCTGTCCGGTGGTTGTCCGTCCCGTCCGGCGGTCGTCCGTCGATGTCCGGCGATGTCATCATCACCGCGCTCCTCGCTCTCACAGCGTTTAGGACCAGCGGTGCGACATTTGCCATCAGTTCGTTCGTCCACTCGATTGCCATTTATTCGTAACACACGTTTTCCCTGCAGCACTTGCGAAGGGATAGCACGTTGCTACAGCCGTCGTCATCCCGGAGGGCGGCGGACGAGCCTGCAGATAGCGACCCTGACTCGCAGGCACAACGGACGATGACGTTGGACACATTTGCGCCTGGCGGTTAGTCCACCCGAGCAGACACGCAAGGGCGGTACGAGTGGTTCGGGCAGACATACCAAGGTTACACGGCGCAGGAGTACATGGGTGATTTCGCAACGTCATCGTCATTCCAAGAGCCGTATGCACCGGTATGTACACATCTAGTAAACATAACACATGATATAAATAATGATTATAAACTTTTTGTATTTTCCATTGCAGGACGTAGACCCTCCTCCGATTGGTCGAGCTCATTATAGGCCGCTAGGCTCGATATCGAGTCGCTCGGCTCGGTGCCTCGCTCGGTAGGATAACGAGCCGAGCTCGTTATAACTAACAAGCTAAAAGCTAGCTCGGCTCGGCTCGATAATAAGCTCGAGCTAGCTCGCTTGGCTCGTGAGCCAGGCCAAAAATGTAAAATGAAGACTACCTTACATTCCAGTGAGTCATACAAGACATATTCATCCATCATACATGCTAACAAAGAAGCATATGCATACACATTAACACATGCAATAGAGTACAAATTAGGTCCATGTCTCCATCATATATTCATCCATTCTCGCGGTTAAATTCTGGAAGCATGGCTCGTTTGGCTCGTGAGCGCTCGCGAGTAGCTCGAGTTGGCTCGTTATAGCTAACGAGCTAAAATCTTGGCTCGGCTCGTTATCCTAACGAGCCGAGCCGAGCCGAGCCACCATGAGCCGAGCGAGCTAACGAGCTTCGAGTTTTCGTCGTCCGTGCCTAAGGCCGCAATGAACTCCCACGAGATGTACCCACCACCGCCTCCGACGCACACTCGCACTACGACCTTCGAGATGCACCGCGCTCCCTAGCGTGTTCACCTTCTCGAGGATCGACACGCCGTCCGAGGCGGTGACGACGAGATGATAAATGAATTTTTGTAATTGTGCTGTTGTAATTTTTGTGATGTTTTTCAAGTGCTTGATGGTTTGATGTTCAAAGATGGTTTCCAGTATAAAAGGGTTGCTCTAAGTTCTTTGATTTACTACGGCATACAACCAACTGAGAGATGACAACACGAAACAACACATACATCGCACGTACATGAAATGTAGCAAGTAGTACAACCACCAACACAGCAACGAACACAACAACTAAAATACAACACAACCGTACATAAAACATCACCAAAATAGCTTGACGACAACATAGCATAAAACATTACCAACATACACGAGGAGAACCTCCAGCACTACAACTTGAGGATAACAATAATCACAAGAAACAAAATAGCACACAACATTAAATTTATCTTCCACTCTAGTCTGTCGAAACGATGCCGCATCCCGACGGGATCGCAACCCCCCACGACAACTCTCTCATGGCGAACATTGGATGTCCTATTGCCCATTTCATCCTCCCACACCCAGAATCGGCAACCACCAGGAGCTTCCTGCGATTCCATGACAAGAAGTTTTTTAAACATACCACCACGATTTCAATGAACCCGAAACAATCTGACTCACCGAGTGATAGGGGCACTTGTAGTAGTGTCGCCCAGGATTCGCGGCCGTCTGTGATGTCCTACGTCTAACCACCGTGTCGCAATTTGGGCACATCACCGTTGGTGCCCATGAAGACGTGCTGAGCTGACTCATTGCCTAGTCTGGGGGAGTGAGCACGAAAGAAACTACACTGATTGTGAACAACTAACTCAGGAGGTATGTGAGTATGTGAGGGATGGCTCCGTTTTATAGGCTGTGTGGGGGGCAGCCTCATGCACAAAGACCACAGACAACACAAAGAAAACACGCACATAAAGGGGCAGTGAGCAGACAAAAAGGGGCACCTTTGCTTAGTGACATGAAAAAAGATAGCAGCTTTGCCCAGTGATATGACAAAAGAGGGCAGCTTTGCCTAGTGACATGACCAAAGAGGCCAGTTTTGCTCAGTGAGATGACAAAACATAACAGCTTTGGCCAGTGACAAAAATGACAATATAGTGCAGCTTTGCTCACTGACATGACAACAGAGTACAGCTTTGCGCAGACATGGGACAAAAAGGGATGTACAGACATGACAAAAGCGTCAGCTTTGCTCAATGAGAGGTCGGCTTGGCTCAGTGAGACGACAAATGACAAAAGATGATAAAATGTTCCAGTTTTGCTCAGTGACATGACAACACGAAACAACACATACATTGCCCGTACATAACATATAGCAAGTACTACAGCCATCAACACACCAACGAACACAACAACTAAAACACAACACAACCATACACCTTCTTACCTACATGCCAAACGAGCCTTGTGGCACCCACATGGAGAATTGCTGAGGGGGTTACCTCGGACGTGGCTCGCCGTCCTGGTAGTGGCACGCACATATGCAGCTCGGGTTCGCGCAGCAACATGTGGGATCATAAGAGCTTCCTATGTTCACGACCTCCTCGTTACCCCTCTCGCGTCGTATCTATTGGTGGAGGTCGTTGTTCGCCTCATTGAGAGTCTCGATTCGGTCCTGCAACTCCAATACTCGATCCCATAATGTATCCACATAACGGCAAATATACCGCTCATGAGGAGGGTCAATCCAATGGAGAAGTCGCATATCGCCATCTCGCGGACACGACGGTAAACATGGAGGGTCCATAACCAATAACAAAAATGTACTATTAGTAATTTGTACCCCGAGCATGGGCATCGGAAGAAACGGCGTCCGCCATCGAACGGCCATCCAGGGCTGCACGACCGCGCACTCATTGTGTCCGCATTTCGACCACACCGTTGAGCACGCCGCTTGGTATCAAGCGGCATCGTGGACCAAAGATCTCCTCCTTTCCAAGGAAGGTCTTCCTTGATGACCCAAAATTGATCGCCTCGGCTCCGACATGGTTTGTTCCAGCACGAAAGGGAGGGTATTTCTTTGTTTGATTTACACGGTTCTCTGTCTACAAAGTGCTGGGACCCCAACCATGCTATTTATACCAAACGAGGGACATGACGAAACGGGCCAGCTTTGCTCAGTGAGATAATAAAAGATGGCAGCTTTGCGCAGTGACATGACGAAACGGGGCAGCTTTTCTCAGTGGAATGACAAAAAAGATGCCATCTTTGGGCACTGACATTACTAAAGACGACAGCTGTGCTCCGTGACATGACAAGGAGAGTACAGCTTTGCTCAGTAAGATGACAACACAGGACAGCTTTGCTCAGAGACATGACAAAATGGCGCCTTTTGGCGATAGTCTCGCAAAGACTCCCATCTTTACTCATCACATTTACCACGCGGACCACTTTACACGCATGCAGTAGAGATAAAGCGGACCCTATAAATTGGTGTGCATTCCATCTCGCAGCGAACATTGCACATGCAAACCCCATACTACACTGCGCTTCCTTAACCCAACCGGGATGGACAAAGGCAAGAAGAAGCAATGGGACAAGATGGTGAAGGATTGCGAGGAGACCCGTGACATGAGCAAAGATGTCAGCTTTTGCTCAGTGACATGACAAAAGAGGCCAGCTTTCCGCAGTGACATGACAAAAGAGACCAGCTTTGCAAAGTGACATGACTAAACGAGCCAGCTTTGCGCAGTGACATGACTAAACGGGCCAGCTTTGCGCAGTGACATGCCACAAGTGGCTAGCTTTGCTCAGTGACATTACAAAACCGGGCAGCCTTGCGCAGTGACATGACAAAACCGGGTAGCTTTGCCCAGTTATGATTACTGGCCTCTGAGAAGGCAATGATGTATCACTTATTTCGTGTAACGTACTATTTCCTGCAAACGACTGAAAAGGCTACGTTGTACCACATACATTGCATGGTCCAAGCTCTTAATTCATTACAAGACTACAGGCTCAAAAGCCTTCATAGGGACATTTATTGCAACACTGGAAACCTGACTATACTCAAAAGATTCCCATGTCGTCCTCTCCATGGACTATGCCCACTGCACCAGATAACCTGCCTACATAAAGGCCTCCTATGTCTTCCATACCACATCTCATTCTCAAGCCATCACAATACTACTACACAACAATGTCTTTTCTCGGAGGTCCACCCATTTGGAGTGCGAGAGTGGCATGAGCGCCAAGTGCCATTGCGGCTTTAGGACGATGTTGTGCGTCAGACGATCCAAAGATAACGAGCCAACTACGGTAGTAGGTTCTTCAAGTGTCTAGACCTGGATGACGACTTCGTGGTAACGACGACAACTAAATTCTTTGTTTCTCGTTATCGTTTTTCAACTTGATCCATGACATCTACCACACCACACATAGCCTTGCAAGTTCATCGAATGGGTGGATCGGGTGCCGGCGGCATGGCCACAGAACCGCCCAATGCAGGTGGAAAACAAAGGACAATACTTTGTCAAGATGACTCAGGCTCGCGAGGTGGAACGACAGATGCGGCTTGAGCAAGAGCGCCGCGTGAGGTGGACCAAATCCGTCTCAAGGGCAAGGAGGATGAGCCGCAAAGGAGGCGAGAGCGCTTAAGTCTCGCGTGAAGCGACCATCAAGCATCGGGAAGAAGAGCTTCAAGCTCGTGAGGCGCTCTCAAGACCAAGAGTACAGAAGAAAGATGCAATGAGCCATCTTCACTGCGCGAGAATAAGGGGAAACAACCACGCTACACCCAAGAGACAAAATGTAATACACCCAAAGAAGTTATATTCCTAAGGCATGTTAGCACTAGCGGTGGAGTTCTGAACATTAGAAGTACAGAGTTCCACACATGCCACTGGTCACATCACTTACCACTTTATGTATCGACCGTTCTACGGTCAATCGTTCCTAAAAAAATTTACCCAAATTTTTTTTTGCATCTACAACTTACATTGAACATAAACTTCTATTACAACTTTATTTGATTTTCACGCAGTTTATAACTACAAAATTGACAAAACATACAAAAAATCACGCGGATTGCAAACCCTAAAAACATACTAAACCCTAAAAGTCACTTACCACTTTATATATCGATCGTTCTACGCACAATCGTTCCTAAAAAAATTTTACCAAAATTTTTTATGCATCTACAACATATAATCAACATAAACTTGTTTTACAATTTTTACAAATTTTTTCCTGATTCACAACTACAAATTTAACAAAACTTATAATCATACGTGTTCAATATCACTTTCCTTCATTTCCTCCAATTGTTCATATCACATTTGTGCTCAAAAATTTTTTCTTTAAATTGCTTCCAATAAAATAACATACCATGAATGAAATTTGTTATTATGACTTGAACACACTTTTCACTACAAAGAATATATGAAAATCACAAAACACTAATCGTTATTTCACACAAATTTCGTTCAGACTCTACCAACCAATATTTTTAATTTTCAAAATTGCACAACTAATTACACAAGCAGTAAAGTGGACTCCACTTCAAATTCATATTTTTTTCACACATCATTTCATATATACACATAAATTTTTATTTAAAAAAAATAACTTTACAAATGAATAACTATATATACACTTCAATTAAAATCCTAACTCCCGTGCAAACCCTAACTGTACGGCGGCGACCGAGCGGGCCTGTGAGTGGCGGGACCCACGGCGGTGTGGTGCCGCACCATTTGGTCTTGTCGTACAGCGGCGGAGTGGTGCGGCCGGGGAGCGCACCACTCCGGTGTAGTGCGGTCCCCAACCGCACCATTCACATGTGTCACTCTCCTGTTAAATGGTGCGGTCAACAGGGTGGTAGAATTAGAATTTTGTTCTCCTTAACGTCATTTTTAGAATTTCCAGGAGCTACAGTATCGAGAGCGTCCAAAATTCCCAAATTGTCTCCGTCAAGGAGCACGGCAGGGCAGCGTCCATGCACCCATACTCACTTACACGTGGGACCCTTTCTCTGCGGACCCACGGGCCCTCCACTCCATTTCACTCAGCACACCACCCCTTGCCAAGCGACGCCACGCAACCCAAGTCCTATCCGGTACCCGATTTCAATCCCCCACCCCAAACCCCGACCCAATCCGACCATGGCTGCCGCCTCCCACTCCTCCGCCGCCGACGACGACGAGGAGGGTACCGACACCGACGCCTCCAACTCCGACCCCGCCGCGCCCCAGGACCTGCCGCCGCCCCTCCCCGACACCTCGGCCCCACCTCCCTCTCTCGCTCCAGCCCCCGAACCCGCCGGGCCAATTCCGCCGCCGCCGCCTCAGCCACAGGGGGAGGGTGCGGGGGCGGGGACGGAGGACTCGAGGCGACTTTTCCAGCGGCTGTGGACGGACCAGGAGGAGCTGCTCATCCTGCGCGGGTTCCTGGAGTTCACGTCGCGGCGGGGCACCACGTTCGCGTCGCACCAGTACGACACGGGGCCCTTCTACGAGGAGATCCGGCGGCAGCTGTCCTTCGACTTCTCCAAGAACCAGCTCATCGAGAAGCTGCGCCGCCTCAAGAAGAAGTACCGCGTCTGCGCCAACCGCATGGCCGCCAAGGGCGGTGCCTTCGCCTTCAAGAGCGCGCACGAGGGCGCCATCTACGACGTCGCGCGCCACATCTGGCGCCCCGCCTTCAAGCGCGACGGCGCCGGCGGAGGCGACGCCTCGGACGAGGACGACATCAACCCCGCAGCAGCAGCAACCACGGCAGCGGCCGCTGCGGCGGCGCCTGGTGCGATGGAGGGCGGTGGTGGCGGAAGCGTGTCTGCGCCCACGCCGAGGGGCAAGGGAGGGCGGCGTGTAAGGAGGAGGACGGCGCAAGAGATGGAGGCGCCCGCATTGCCTGCGATGCCTGTGCTGATGTTAAACGAAGTGGCTCCGGAGCCGGTTGCTGCTGTGGTGGAGAATTCGGTGCCGGCGATTGCACCACCACCTCCGGTGCCGGCACCTGCGCCAGCTCCAGTGACAGCCAGTGGTGCCACTGAGGAGGCTGTCCGGAGTATCCTATCACCGCTACTGAAGGAGCTCATCAGCTCGGTTGCTGTCGCTGGACAGACTGGGCTGGGATTGGGGTTGGGCATGGGATTTTGGGGTGTTGGAGACGCCGATATGCTTGGCCTTGGCTTTGGGGTGGCCGGACCGAACCCCGGGGTGCTCAGTGATGAGAAGTGGAGGCAGCAGCAGATTCTGGAGCTGGAGGTTTATCTGAAGAGGATTGAGCTTGTCCGGGAGCATGTCACGGCGGCGCTAGAAGAGCTCAGGTCATCAGAACGCTAATTAGTTGTCTTATTACCTTGTTTTCTCAACAGTAGAGAGTATTTGCTTGCTATCAGCTTTTGCTATTGGATAGTGCGGCATTGGAGAGGGTATACAGTGTCGATGTGTTGTAAGCTTCTAATTATATACTTGGGTCTAGCTTAGTTGCCTGTGGTTGTCATCAGGTTAGAGATGAGAACTTTGATGTGTAGATGGAATGATGATCAATGTTTGTCATTACTTGTAGTTCACTTTATTCTCTGAGACGTGGTTAGTCTTATAATTTGATAAAATGTAGTGAAGAGTTTTGAGTCAGGCTATTTATGACCCTCATTTTTTCATTTTGATTTGAGTAGCTTTGTAGGTTGTTGATTCAGCATTTGGTAGAGTACAACAGAAAAACTGGAAATTGAAGAAAAAAATCATGTAACAGTTATCGAATCCACAGCCATAGCTTTATTGGTTGATTTTTTTTACTTCATAGACATTATTTGCTTCTGTGGATGGTGTTTCATTTTGCGTTGAATAAGACTTGTGCTACCTGGAACACACTGATGCTTTGAGCTTTTGCGATTGCTGATTGTTGACGGTGGCTTTCGGTACTCAGATGAATCAGATTCATTGTTTGCATCGAAGCGCTGGCCGGTAGAACACAGACTGCGTTGTTATTGCTCGATCTAGAGAAGTTTCTTTTTATTGCCTCGTTGCATTGGCACTTTGGCAGGTTAACTTGCCACCGAGCCGTCGCCGCCGTTGCTGTGTGCTGCGTCACGCCGTCACACCGCAAGCGCCGCCTCCGCTCTCTTCTGCGCCGCATCGTCACTCCGTGGCCACGACCGCCACAGCGCTGCCGTCCCCTCTCACAGCATCGTCAGTCGTCTCGCCTCGTTCCTCTTCTCGCCGCCGATATGTAGCCGCGAATTCACGAGCGCCTCCGCCATACCTAAGCCCGACCGAGGTGCGCACTGTGGTCACAATCTCGTCCTCGTCATTTTCCACAACTCTTCTCGCCATCCCTCTCCTTCCTGAGCCCAAATTGAGTTTGGAAGTCCACCGTTGCCGTGAACCTGTCCCGAGCACAACTCCAACGAGCGAGCTCCAACCCTTTTGCTCGCGTTGTTCCCGGTCTTCTCTTTACGATTGCCCTCAAGTCAACGAGAAAATTGATCATTTGCCACTTTGAAGAGTGGGCTTTGCAAAATTGCTACTTTCAAAATTGGTTTCGCAAAAATGTCATGCAGTACATTTACCTCTTGATTACCATACCATTTGAGCCATTTAACTCATTTAGTTTTTTCTAATTTTAGGGGTTGGAAAAGACCTTTCTACCCTACTGCGCAAGGGTCTTTTGTTTATTCATCAACCATCACTTCCTACTTCGGCTCCTAGTCGACGGTGGTGATGCTTGGACCTCCTCGTATCTTCCTCCTTTGTCTCTGAATTCCTGTGTTTATTCTTGTTTTCTTCTCTGTCCCTGTGCTTAGAGGTGGATGGCTCCTCACCTGAGGATCCATATATCAAAAATGGTGGCTTCTCTGGACCTCGATATCCCGTCGAGCCTCGGCGGCGGCGGCGATGGAGAGAGCCAGCCGCAGCGGAGAAGGGCGGGTTGACGCGTGTAGAATTCTCCTGTGATTCCTATTGGGCTTCGATTTCCGGTTTCTACTCGCATTGGGCCATCCACCTTTCGGTGATTTGGTCTTGGAGAATGAAGAAGCCAATTCGTACACGGAGAATTCTCCACGCAACGCAACGCGATTCCTGCGATTTCCATCCCTCTCGCATCCTCGTGAAAAGTTGTCGTCTCCTCCGCGCACCGATGCGGCCGCCGTCGCCGCCGCGGCCGCTCGCCTTCCCGACCATCGACTCCCTCGCGGCGTTCCTCCGGCCGCGCCTGCCGGCCTCCGCGCTCGCCTCCTGGGGCTTGACGCCCGGCACCAAGACCCTCCTGAACCTCTTCCTCGAGCTCTCCCACGGCGACAGCGAGCTCCTCCTCGCCACCGACCCGCCGCGGGCGCAACACCCCGCCGTCATCCGTGCCGTCCACGTCGCCACCGTCCGCATCCACAACTGCCGCGGCGTGTGCCTCGTCGAGACCCGGCAGCTGCTCTCCGACGGCACGCTCTGCCGCCGGGGCCCACGCCCGCTCTCCGAGAAGATGCGCCCCGGGGAGTCCCCCGAGGCCACTGCGGCGCGCGCCGTCCGCGAGGAGCTCGGCGAGCGTGTCCGTGTCCGGATCCTGGGCGGCTGCGGCGCGGGAGGGGCGGGGGCGGAGCCGCGCGTCGAGGAGCGCGACTCCGCGTCCTACTTCGGGCTCCCCGCCAGGTACGTGCTGCACGCGGTGGACGCCGAGGTGGTCCAGGGCGTGCCGGAGGACGGCGAGTTCGAGACGGAGGAGACCGGCGAGGACGAGGGGGAGGGCGGCGGTGAGGCCATCACGGTGAAGCGGCATTACTGGAAGTGGGTCGACGACGAGGAGGAGGAGGACCACAAGGACGCCGCCGAGGGCGCGCGCAGTAGGATAGAAAGGGTAGAAAGGTCTTTTTCAGCCCATAAAATTAGAAAAAAATATTAAATGAGTTAAATGGCCTAAATGGCATGGTAATCAAGAGGTAAATGTATTGCATGACATTTTTGCGAAGTCAATTTTGAAAGTGGCAATTTTGCGAAGCCCACTCTTCAAAGTGGCAAATGATCAATTTTCTCCAAGTCAACTTAGCGCCGTTGTTTTCCCCATTTCCGGCCGAAAATTGCCACCACCGTCGGCATTTCTAAACCGGCGAGCTCCAATCCGAGTCCTTGCACCTAGAGCATCCCTACACCTCCCTCTTCCTTCCCCAACCTCTGATTTTAAGCATCTCTATTCAGGTTGCTGCCGTTGCGTGGAACTCGCCTCGCCGCTGCGGGTCGCCACCACCAGCTCGCCTCGGTTCGTCCCTGCCTTCACCGTCCGCACCGGTTAGTTCCATTCATCCCTTAGTTGCTCTGACACGCTTAGATTTGAGCTTTAGCCCTTGATCCGTCGTAACCGCCGTGGCAGTGCCGCCCCGCCGCCATGGCTTAGCCGCTTGCCCACCGTAAACCACCTCAGGTGGTGCTCATGTCGCCCGTTGTGATCCATTTTGATGCTCTCTGGCTGCCGCCGTTGCCTTCCCTGCCAGCGCCGAGCTCGGCTGGGAGCTTCCGTGGCGCTTCTATTTGTCCCTGTCGCGCTCTGTTTTCAAGCGGCGGCGAAGTCCCTGTGCGGCCGACACCTTGGTCCACTAGAGAGTAATGCGGGAGTTAAGCCAGATTAATAGATGATTTTACACCCCACAAGGATTCTTGTTTAAATAAAAATAGAAATACATGAGAATTGTTCATTAGTCAATGACATCCGGGCCCCACGGAAATTAGAGTTTAATTTAGGTTAATTAAATTAGTTATTATTTAATGACATGTGGGTCCAGCTCATTAGTATTGGTATTCAAAAATGTAATTAAGAAATGTACCACATACATGTGGGTTGGCTGCCTTTAAAATCTTTCAAAACCGATTTATAAACTTTCCTTCATTTACACGTGTGCTCTTCTCATCATTAGTTCTTATTCAAATTGATCATTTAGTTAATTTTAAAAAAAGTGATCATTTAGTTAATGAGTCACGGATTGGTGGGCCCAACTATAAAAAAGGAATAATACTTTACCCTTTCAACAACTCTTACTGTTGTCTAACTTTCAACCTCGAGCTGTAAAACCGAATGTTTTACCCCAAGTATCAATACTATTTATTTTACCCCCTAGACAAATTAAAAGCGGTTTTACTCTGAGGTGGCGCCAACGTGGGAAATGTTTTGACACATAAGCTGGTTTTGGTTTATGACTTAATTTTTTTAAGGAATAGATTACCTGTTTTTCCTTACCATGAAGATCCATTCGGATGGGTTTTATTTATTTTGACATCTAAAAAAAAAAAGCAAAAATCAATTCTTACAATTTTTTTTCAAGAATTGATTTATAATAAGCACTCTTATCAATATTAAAAAATAGGTTAGGTATTTTGTGGGTACCTAAAGGTACCTACTCAACGTAGGTGCAGAGGTAGAAAGGCTGATCCAAATTTATTGTTGCAGCTATACATTCAATGTAGAAGAATTTGAATTTTAGAATCGAAGGTTCATAATATAAGATAAGATTTCTTGGTTTTTTATCCATTTTTAGAATTTTTCGACACATATGTAGCGTAATCAATAATGAGCAAATATTTTAATTAGAGGGTCCACATATCATAGAGCCAAAGTTTAATTTTTCTTGTTTGAAAAGAAATTTTCTTGGTGGAGCCTACTTTTCATATGGAGAGAGAGAGACAGAGGGGTCTTCTTTCTTCTCTGCCTATGAACAGAGAGAATGAACATATGAGTCTCGGGCGAGGTATGGAAACAACAAAGCACGGGTGGCGAGGTCTCAGGAGTGGGGAGAATGGAGTGCTTGCGACGATGCAAAGCCAATGGTGGTGGTGGTTCAAGGAGTGGAGCAGAAAGGAGGTGCCAGTGACAGGTGACAACGGCAGTAGTGGTTGGCCATGGTGGAGATGGTGCTACGAAGGTTGAGAGGAATAGATATTCACGTCAAAATGTAGAACACGATGAGGGAAAGTATAAGTTAATTTGACGGAGGCTCTTCGTAGAAGACGAACAGCGACGGTAAAACCCAAACGGAGGCGAGGGAGAAGAAACTCGATTGCCGGCTACTGTGCGAAAAATTATCAAATTAATTTGGGGGTTTTGATGACAAGAGAGTGGAACACAAATTGACACGAACAAACATCGAGGTGGCTCACTGATTTAAGAGATTGAGCTTTGGTGGCCGGCGTTAATGGTAGCATGGTGGAGACCTTGGGCGTCTCCTCGTGTGGTGGTGAACTCCGAGGGGGGGGGTATTGATGAGCAGGCCAATGTCCAAGCTCACGCTCCACTCTAGGCTCTGGCTCTACATCCTTCTCGTCCTCTGCTTCCTCACCTTGGCCTTCCCCTGTTTCTTGGTGTCACTACCCCTCTGTTTCTTGGCTTCCTTGTAAACCATGGCCACTTCGACGTCCTTGCATAGTGGCTTCGGTGTGTGGAGGCAGTGATGGGGAGCTACTGGTGGAGTTCAGGTAGAATCGATGGCGGTAGTGAGCCTAGAGCTCTTGTGATGACGTGCCACCATAAGTCCTCCTCGGCTTGCAGCGAAAGAAGTTTTGGTAGTGGCAGCGTGTGCTCCGCCCGTCAGGAACCTGGACTCCTACCACCGCTGGCATGACTGCCCAAAGGCATGGCCATCTCGACATGAGAGAGAGAGATGAGGAAGAAGAACATGTGAGGAGGACGCTACGTTGATGACACTTCAGCAAAAACCGCATTCCATCAACCTCTGGGGGTAAAATAAACGGTATTGATAGTTGAGGAGGTAAAACATCCAGACAACCATAAGAGTTCAGGGGTAAAATAGATTTATTTCTAAAAAAATATAAGTAACATGTGTTTTAAGATCTTTCTCCATGACACACAGGCCCCACCCCTCAAAACACGTTGCATATACCCGATCTATGGTCCTTAGTAGCTGACATGCTGGCCCGTGGTCCGGTTACCATTCCTGTGGACCAACTCCATACGGACCCTGGTCCCATCTCATGAGACCACTTGCTACAGCGGATATACGCGAGAGAAGTGCGTGGCCGAATAGTGCCGGTGGGCTGCTGCACAGCGGCCGGACGGTAGTAGTTGTCCGGCCGTTGGTCTGCCCCACGCGCGGCTTGTTTATGCCGCCGGGGGCCCATGGTGCGCAAACTAGTAAGTAGCGATAATCACCACGCGAGCGGGTGCCGCCGGGCGGGCCTCTCCATTTCCGCGTTCACGGCAACGGGCCGTGCAGTTGTTCTGCACTTGGCATTTCTTACGTGACACCCCATGAAAAATTTCTGCATGTAAGTAACATGCAGTTTGGTTACGCCCTAGGTTAAGTGATGAAATGATCTAATTTATCTGTGATAAACCATAAAAATATCTAGTTTATCTGTATACTAGATATTTTTCATATCTCTAATTAAAATCTACCCTATCTAAAGTATGACTCCGCTGGTGACAAGTCCTGTTGAGTGAGATGGCTTTATGCCGAACCCTTACATTTTGGGGTGGTGAGCGTGGTTGTTTCCCCTTCGCATCGCGCTTCAAGATGGCTCCGCGCATCCTTCTTCCCGTCACTCTTGGTCTTGAGAGCCGCCTCACGAGCTTGAAGCTCTTCCTCCCGACGCTTGATGGTCGCTTCACGCAGACTTAACTTCTCCTTCCTCCTTTGCTCATCCTCCTTGCCCCGCAGACGGATTTGGTCCACCCTCGCGCGCTCTTGCTCAAGCCGCATCCATCTCATTCCACTCGCGAGCCCGAGTCATCTTGACACGATTGTCCTTTGTTTTCCACCTCCACCGCCGGTTATTTGGCCATGCGCATGGCACTCGATCCACCCATTCCATGAACCCGCAAGCCTATTGTGGCATGGTAGATGTCATGGATCAAGTTGAAAACGATAACGGAAAAGAAATGGTTTAGTTATGGTCGTTACCACGTCGCCATCCGTGTCGGGACACTTGAAGAACCTACGGCCGATTTGCCGTTGTACTCGATCGGTCAGACTCCCAACATCGCCCTAAAGCCGCAATGGCACTTCTGGCGCCATGCCACTCCGGCACTCCAAATGGGTCTGACTTCCAGAAGACATTGTTGTGTGGTAGTATTGTGATGTCTTGAGGAGGAGATGTGGTACGGAAGACATATGAGGCCTTCATATAGGCAAGTTATATCTGCAGTGGGCATAGTCCATGGAGAGGATCTCCTACTCACAGAGCCAAAGACCTTCCTATATGTGTACAAAGCAAAGGCCTATTCATGCATGGCCATTGCCAAGAAGAAACGTCATGTCCAATAGCGAAGACGGACGACAATGCCAAAGGCCTCGGCGGATCGAGCAAAGCACCGTAGCACGGAAGAATATCTCGCATCCCATCTTGAGTCCATTCGCTTGGTTTCGGACGTACTCATAATGCATGCCCGGATTAACCGCTTTGATTGCATTGAAGAGTGCCGCAAATCGCAAGTACCCATCTTCCCGGTCCCATATATCATCTTCCGGATCGTTGCTTTGCCCTCCATGCTTTTCCATACCTTATCTCGTATCCAAATTTCTCCTTAACAATCCCGACAAGTGTCTTCACCTTCATATTGGGTTCTCCTTTACTATGTGACACAAAGTGACTTGGCAATAATGGTAGAGGTCAACCGCCGATGCTTCGCTTGAGCTCGCTCGCACAAGTGTGTGGGCCAACGATTTTTGTGATCTTGAACTTTCCGTGACCTTCTCGCTTGCTAGCACAAACCCTCCATTCACATGTCTCTTCTCGCACACAACTGTACTCCGCTCCACATAAGAATGTCTCACCTTGAATGGCCTTTTACGGATCACTCAATACTCTCAGCAGCCACCTTTTCAATGCATAAGTCCTCAAACACCATGCCCTTCTCAATTGTCATGCTTGACCCGCCGCATACATCTAGCAACTCGTCATCCCTTCCTTCGCATAAGCCCCATGAGAATGCCTAAGATCGCTGAATTCGTGAACTCGATGGATCCCGCCAGGGCAATAACGCCCGATCACCAATATCACTTTCGGTCGCTCTCCAAAAGGCGTCATTCATCCACAATTTGAACATCCACACCGTTGGAGTCCCTAAAGACTTCTTCAACGCTGCTGATGGAGCAACGGGAGGAACACCAACATTATCGGGAATGTCTCTCGCATCATAAGCACGCAAACGGCGGGATTGAGACAAAAACAGCAATGACGGGAAAAGGCTAAAGTGTGGCTCGACACTTACCGGATGATCCCGAGGCCGCCACAACATCATCATCCGACATTCAACTCGAATCGTTGAGAAATCAACCTCGTTAGGCGAGATAGAGCATCGGGCACCTCGTGCACTTCTTCCACATCCACCGCAAGATCCAGAACGGAGGGTCAAGGGTGCCCGATCACCTAGTTCTCGTGAATAACCGTGAGTGGTGGGATCAATGGACACCTTCCGCACAACAACGCCCAAACATTTTAACTCATTCCTCATAACCAATTTGACATATTCGTCCCACTCATCCTCTGAACCAATTAAGATCAACCGCCTCGAGAATTGTGTCTTTCGAACCGGCGTGAAGTAACCTCAATCGTGATGCTCTCCTCGCTTGCATGACAATGTAGCTTCTCCCAGCCCTAGCAACCAACTCACTAAACGACGGCCGATCACCGAATATCGAGGCACCTTTGCATTTCAACAAATTGAACATTTCCATAATCATCACTTGTCACATCGCCTCCATGATATAGGGTCACTAGGTTGTCCATCTAGTTCATACAGTAACAAACAATGTATAGAATTAGGTAGTTGGTCGAAGAGGCATACAGAACTAGAGACTCCTTCAAATATTTTATATCTACGGTTCTCGCATACATGCAAAATTTATGAGGCATCGCACTCGCGGCAATAGTAAAATTACCACCTACATTCCGTTCACAAGTCCGCAAAGAATAGTCATACACACATACCGAAAGCACTGCTACATAACATGACATAACAAGTAGAGTACCAACCTAAAAAGATACCATTTCCTTGTTTCTTTCAAGCATACGTCTGATTATAGCTTCATTGGTATGATTCCTACAATACCAAGACTACAATGGTCATAAATCCATCGACCTTGATTCCAATGAGATTGACCACAAGATGTATGAACATGCCATTCCCATATGCCAATGAGTTGCCAAAATTTCCTCTTGCTTGCCCCAAATAGAGTATCAAATATACAAAGAAGAACTAACAATGTAATGCAATGTAAACTAATAATGTAATGCAAGAAACCAACCTAAAAAGATACCATTTCCAAAAATTTAAAAGAAAAAACTACCAAAATGGAAATGTTGCTACCTTCCGCGCTTGAGGCGCGCCGGGAGGCGGCTTGATGGGGCACCATCTTGAGGCGCCGAGGCGGCGCCGGCGTGCGGCGTCGGGGGACGCGCGGCGGCGGGCGGCGGCGGCGGGGCGAGATGAATGAACTTTCTAACCACGGCGCCGACTCGTGGCGCCGAGCTCTGCCAAAACGGAATTAAAACTACTAAATGTGAATATTTTTCTAAAATAGAAAAATTCTATTTTGAAATGCATTGGAAAGAGTCATTGCTTTAAATGATCATTGCAACAAATAGAAGCCACGTGTGTTCTAGTTCTTCTTTGTTTTGGCTCAGAAATTTTTGTCGAATAGTATATACTTTCCCTCGTTTTTAATAATATATTATCTTTTAATATCTATATTCTTTTAAGTTAATAAAAGGACGAACCACAACATCGGCAAAGTTAAGCTGAACCATTCAGTGGTGGATGGGTGAGGCCCTCCTACAAAAAAAAGTGGTGCCATGGCAAGGGCACAAGTTGTTAAGAAACCGTGACTTGGTCAAGAGCTGTACAACGCACAAAGCCAGAAGGGAGTGTCTAGATATCATCCGGATATTTTTTTCTAATTATTATTCGAATTTGTAACCTTTGAATTAGAGATTAAGGGGCCCCTTGTTTTTGAAAGGGGAGATTTTTTTTAAAGGGGAGGGGGTAGAATTCTAAGGGGGAGGGGAGAGAATTCATGGCTATTGGATCTCTAATCCAATGGTCCTAAATTTGGATGATAGTTAGAAAGAAAACATCCGGATGATGTTTAACAAAACCTAAGCCACAAACCTCTCAAGCTAGCCCAGGCCGTAAAACACACAAAGCCATAAAACGTGACTAGGTCCATCCACCCAACCTCTCTCCTCCCCTTTTCTACTTAGGATATTTGAGAATATGCCACGCATTTTATTGCCATTTGGTAATATACCATAAAGTTTTCAAAAATTGATCATTTGCTCTATCTTTCACCGACCTCTTGATTATTTGCCCTTTTGGACAATTTTATCCTTATCTTCCTCTTCTTCTTTCTCTTCTTTTCTTCTTTCTTCTTATTTCGGCCATAGCATCACGATGGCTGCTCCCAACACCTTTCCTATAGCCATGGGTCCTCGCCATTCTCCCACTCCCAACGATGCGGCACCTCCTCCTCTCCCGCCTCTTCCGCTGCCCTTCCTCCCCATCCCACCACCACCTCCACCTCCTCTGCCCCTCTCTTCCTCCTCCTTGTTCCCGGCGTCTCGACATCTGCAAGTACGCCTGCAACACGCTCCTCCTCGGCTACGGCGCCACCACCTACTACTCCTATCTCTCTCCTAATGCGCTCCACAAGAAGGCCGTCCCCTTCAAGTACGCGCCCCTCCCTGAAGACCTCCACACTGTCTCCACCTTGGAGCCCCATGCACGAAGGCCACACCCGTGTCCTCCTCCAACTTGACTCCCTTCTTGCCCTCCAAGATGTCCTCGCCACCGCCCACAAGGAGCACCGCAAGCTCAGGCCCCTCGGCTCGGGCTGTCTCCCTATGGCCTCGCACTCTCCTAGGCTGATATGGTCAACCTCGCACTCAAGGACAAGGTGCTCGATGTCGACGTCAAGAAGACCGTCATGATGCAAGTTGGGATACGTGTTGCCGAGCTCATGGATGCACTCTGAGAGTACGCTCGCGGACAGCGGCAGCGGGGCAGATGAAAATGGCAATAGCACTGAGAGAGAGAATGAAGGAGGGAGAGATGGAGAAGGACAAAATGGGCATCTTTTCTCTAAAAGGGCAAATGATCAAGGGTTGGTGAAAGATGGGACAAATAATCAATTTTTGGGAACTTTATATCATATTATTAAGTGGCAACAAAAGATATAGCATATTCTCAAATATCTCTTTCTTCAATCTCTCTAGGAGCTGTTCTGTCCTGTCAGCCACTCGGCCTGGCCATGCTTTGCTATGTTTCATGTAGAGGTGAACCCATCAAGCATTCAAGCCAATCAAAGCCATGCTATCAAGGCACCCCACCTCTCCTCCATTCCCCTCCAAGGAGTACAAGTGGTCCATGGAGTGCTGGGATATAGATATGCTACACTAGTGCAGATTAAAATTTTCTACCGCGTAAACCAGGTAGCCATACGAGTAAGAGATCATGAATCATTACCACTAGATGTACAGTATAGCGAAAGTAGAGTTGAAACAGCCGATTCAATGAAGAACGCGTCGGTGTAGTGGTAGTAGTCGATCGTCCTTCGGCCAACCGCCTCCTCCTCGCGATTGTCTCGATCAGCGCTGTAGTCGCAGCAGCGTCTCTATCAAGGTCCACACGTCTAGGGATGGAACATCGTGCGTTGACGTACTAGCACCAGCATGCACAGCAGGGGTTATGAGAGGTGGCGGTTAGGGTTTCGACGGGTGTGCTTGGGGATTCCTCCCTCATCCCCCACACCTCTCCTTATATAGCCTCCAATCGGATCCTTACCCAATATGAGAAGAGATCGTATCCTACTCGGAGACTATCATCCGAAGCTTTGTCGTTCTAGTACATTAAGTGTGTGACCCTGTAGATTTATGTATATTTGGCTATGAGCCGAAAACTCCTTTCTGGTCCATAAGTCAGTAGCGGTCCTTAGCAGATATATATAAGACTCCCAAACATACATAAAGATTACATCAGACAAACCTATATAGTGCTTATGTCTGATCCCTTTGCTTATGATACCAGATCGAACTCAATGCGACAAACGTGCCATCCTATGATAGCTCGATTCTTTACTTGAACTTATAGTGGATTACTCAGTTATGATTGACTCCTCAACCACATTTGGCATGGCCATACACTTCCTTAATCCAACCACATCGAGGGGCTTAGAGATATCTCTTCTGTTATATAGGAGGTGCAAATTCCATCTTGATCGCTCATATTCCTCCGCAATTTCATAGTAAACCTGAAAGTTACCTTTATGATCACCCAGTCACGAAGTAGTGTTTGGTAACCCCTAAGTAAACAATTACACATATAGAAAATAATGACGATCTTAGGTCTAAGAATCCTACATACATGTATGAGACCAACTAATGACACTTGAATATAACAATTCCTGTAGTGTCTCATGTTTGATCAATCCAACATTATGTTCTCTAATATGTGTCCATATTATTGATTTGATATCTCATATCTATAATCCGTGAAATATGATCATCAATCAATACATGTGTTGATCTGTAAATCATAATTATCCCATATAATGATACAAGATCAAGGATAATTTAGAATAACATCAAAACATGAATAAAGAGTTACACGAACAAATCACATACTTGTTGATTAATACGAAAGACATTTATTTAAGAGAAAATAATACATTATTTAAAAGATCATAAACATAGAAGTGATATAATCATCTCTACAATTGCCTCTAGGGTATATCAAGTTTATCTAGATGGACCTGTCGAGCTCGCTGTCCACCTCCTAAGGCTCTTCCTCCCGTGCGTCCAGACGCCGTGCAAGTGGCTGCTATGATGGGTGCCCGGCCCGGCGGACTACAAGATGGACGAGAATGATCGCCGGCTGTGCCGCTGCATCAAGGCCATCATCGCCGGCCAGCGGAGGGACAGGGACCAGAGCACGCGCGACGGCGATGACTCCTCATCTGCCGCCGCGCTGGACTTCATCGCGGCGTTGCTGGACGCGAGGGTAAGCGGCGGTGGGCACCAGCACGGTGCTAAGGAGTTCGCATTGGAGGACATGCACCTCCGTGCGTTGGCGTACGAGCACCTGATCGCTGGGACGAAGACGACGACATTCATGGTGTCGTCGGTGCCTTGGTGGTGTATCTGTTGTCGTGCCACCTGCGCGTGGAGGAGAAGCTGCTCCGGGAGGAAGACGGGTTCGGCCCGCGTGGAGGCCGCGCGCCTGACACCGATGAACTCCAGACCAGGTTCCCCTACCTCGACCAGGTGATCAAGGAGGCCATGAGGTTTCACCTCATCTCGCCCCTCATCGCCAGGGAGACCTCCGAGCAAGTCGAGGTCGGTGGCTACCTCCTCCCAAAGGTATATCCATAACATAAACCCATACTACATAATAATCATCTCCTAGCGCTGCCTTGGCAATGGTGTCTGCATGGCGAATTTGCTTGTCTTCTTGACAGATTTTGTAACACCCCCATTTCTGAGGACGTTAGGTTATCCTCGCAACTGTCCAGGACTGATCAGTTGTGAGTACTGTAGATGAGTGTACACCACTGCCAAAGCAAACTTAAGCATAAAAACCAAACTTTATTACATGAGTAAGGCATAGCAGCCAAATTTTATATAAAGGGGCGTACGGCTTGAGTGTAGAATGTACAGCTGGGCGTCGTCTTGATAAACTCCTTCACTTTCTTAACAAACATTCTCTGCGTATGATTTTAGCAAGTGAGAGTACAATCAACCGTACTCAACAAGTCAAATGGGAAATACTATTTAACTATATGCAAGAGATTGTCATGGAATGGAGTAAGGCAGTTTACAATTTTATGTGAATGCAATTTTGTTTGCAAACACTTTGCTTTCAAACATAAGATATCAAATCATAAACTTCTTAAGGTATTGGGGGTTTTCCAAACTTGATTAACACATTTTCACATTTCCAAAACCATTCCAAATCTATTTATGATTCACTGTTGGAATCACCCATTAAGCACAACTTCATATACCAGAAGCACGGTGTATTCGAATACTTTTATAAATGACTCTGCAAAGCTGTCCAACTTTACCCACAAGATTCCTCAACCCTCATGACTGAGTTGAGAAAATAAGGTCGTTTCACTACTCATCTCTTTATGTAGCATCTACTCGGTAGACCTCCAAACAGACCAAGAGTCCGTCGACACGGCCAGACATTTTATCCGCCGACACGGCCAGATATTTTGCCCATCCGAGAGGAATCTACCGTTGTTTAGTATGGTTTTACCATTTCCATACTAACTTTCTGGTACCCGTTAGATCTCAACTCAGACCATACTAACTTTCTGGTACCCGTTAGATCTCAACTCAGACCCGGATATCCGCCGACACGGCGAGACTACCCGTCCTGGAAGGAATCTAACGTTGTTTAGTATGGTTTTACCGTTTCCATACCAACTGTTTTGTACTCCGTTAGAGATTCAATCAATTTGAGCAACTACTAAACTAGGTTTGACAAGTCAACGCTTGTGTTGAGCGATCACTATGTTCTTCACTTGGCATAAGGTTTTAGTACTTTTCTCACTGAAACAACTTTCATCTACAAATTCACATTTCAGCGCCTGCGGCACTGTCATCAACTCACAACCAAACCCTCATTCTGGGATGAGGTCATGGGCTCAAGCCATCTCATGGCACCCCATGATACTTTATCATAGAACCACTTTCAAAATTTCAATCGACAAAATATCAAGACTTTAGTAGTAAAAGTTAATGAGTTCTTGAACTACCATGATTACAATAATAATATTTTTAATATTGTCAGGGTGAAAATGGCCATCAAATTAAACCGTGTTTTTGCGTGGTAGGACATTAGCTAATAGCATGTCATTCTAAACAATCTTTGTACATAAAATAATAGTGCGTAAATAGCATAATGAAAATACTGATAAATAGTAATTAACGGAAAGTAGGTTCAATATGATCAAAGACATGTGACTTGCGTTGCGGATTTATAACCTCGATAATTCTGTATCCTTCTAGCCCTTGAGCTTGCACTTCTTCTCCTTGGTTGTCTTGAAAATTAATGTCTGGAGCTAACGCAAAGAGGGAAAATAAATCAATTATGAGCTCAAAAGACTGAGCGAGGAAGAAAGAAAACAAATAAAAAGAAAATTACAGAAATTCAAATAAAATAGGGTTTTGGATTTTTAGGGGCTTGGAATGGTGAAATGAAGTTGAAAAATGGAATTGTGGGCTCAAACGATCAAAACGACTATATTTTTGTGTTTTTGGGCTTTGAAATGGCGTAATGGGTCTGGTTCCTATTCATTGCGGGTTGACACTATTCACTGTGGATTTTATTGTTCATTGCGGGATCGACTACTCGGATCAGGTACTGTGCACTTATGGGTTTGGGTTTTGGCTTGCCGGGTCGGATGAACAGTACCGGAGGTTACTGTTCATCTTCCTCCTTCGAACGCACGCGCAGCCAAAAATAGGGCAAAATGGCGCGGCGACTGGCGACACCACGGTGATTTGCGACGGGAAAGAGGACCATGGACGGGTTCCTGGAGACTCGGGAATCCATTTTTGGGGGTCGGCTCAGCCAGGAGAGGCGGCGTTCGCCGGTGGCGAGGATATTTCTCCTCGGAGTGTTTGGATGGCAATGGCGAGTTCCTATGGTTAAGGGCGTCGAAGCTTTAATGTTTGAGCATCTATGGAGGTAGGGCGACTTGGGGAGGTGGCGGTTTGGGCTAGGAAAGACCATGCGAGGCTGGCCATGGTGAGGCACCAAGGTCGAGCGGTGAGCTTCGCCGGCAGGGAAGAGGAAGGCTCGGGAAGTTAAGGCGATGGCTTGGGGAGTTTCCTAGGAGCTTGAGGAGGTTGTAGGCACATCATAGGAATTGGTCTAGGGCTCACGTCGGAGCTTCTTGGTGATTGCCGGCAGTGGAGGCGATGAGAGATTAATTGGGCGTGCAGGGAGCTTCTCGGGAGAGTGTGGAGCAGCTTAGAGAGATCCACGGCATTTATAGGTGCCCGAGGGTGGTTCGGCATGGAAAGGGGTAATGGTGGTGGGTGTGAGCAGCTGGCTCAGGAAGAGTTGAGAAGTATGGTCAGTGCATGGCGCATGGCCAAGAGGGAGAAGGAGGGCCGGGCGCGGGCATAGGCCAGTAGTGGGGATGCAACGTGGCCTAGGCGGGGACGAGAGTGCGGCGCACAGTGGGGCTGAGATGGTGCGGCCAAAGTAGGGGAGGGGAGAGAGCAAGAGGGAGATAAGCTGGCTTCGACTAAGCCGTGGGCTAACGGTGCTGGCCGGGAGGGAGAGGGGGAAACAGGCTAGGCAGAAGTGGGCCAAAAGTTGGGCTGAGAGGGAAGGAAGGAGAATGGGTCTAGCCTAGATTGAAAATTGGATTTATTTTATTTTATTTTTTATTTGTATTTGGATTTCGGATTTGGTTTTGAATTTGAGTTCCAACTTTTGAATTTCATTCTTCTTTGTTACTTTCAACTTGTTAGGAAATTTACACTAGATTTAATTTGGTATTATTTTACTATTATTATTGCCTTTTATTATATATATCTCTTCTTGAATTAATTTGTATAAATTAATTTCCAGAAAATACCAAAGAAAATTTTAGAAAAATCTAATTGTCAACAAGATGCATTAAAAAGTTTTAATTTTTTATATTTTTAAACATCCAAAATTTGAAATGTTACACATACGCATTTCTCATTCATTTGGTGAGTATTTCCCTGAGACCTGCGAGCCTCCGTAAAATTTTTAGCGTGTGTAATAGACTCTGGATGGTACGTGTGTGCTGCGTGAGTGGAATGTGTGTTATGTGCGCCCTTGGTACTCTCTGAACATTTTTTTTTTGTAAAAGGATCATCCTTATTGCACTCAAGATGATTTTTCAGTTCCATTGTGGCGTCATGCATGAACCCAATTGATGCATGCCTTGCAATAGGCACGGTGATGTTCCATGGAAACTACCGATCAAAGCGTTGCAATCCAACGGCTGGCTCCTGATCCATGCATCCATTAATTGTCCTATTATACGGCCTTCTGTTGTGTTGCATGGAGGGAACATGAATCTATCAATCAAAGGTAGGTTTAGAAAGGGGTTTTCATTGAAGTTGGTAGGAGGTTATCTCGCTGTCTAATCTAGTCCCATTGTGCTTTTACACAAAACTCCCCATTTCATCTTCTTGTTAGGTCCAGCAGACCTTGTTGGTGGTCAAATTCGGCTGCATTGAAGTAGGTAGGAGCTTCTCTCGCTGTCTAATCTTAAGTCCCATTGTGCTTTCCCACAAAATTCAGTAGGTAGGAGCTTCTCTCGCTGTCTAATCTAGTCCCATTGTGCTTTCCCACAAAATTCCCCATTTCATTTTCTTGTTAGGTCCAGCAGACCTTGTTGGTGATCAAACTCGGCTGCGTTCGAGAGGCTCAGCCTCTGTTTTTTTAATACGTGTTGCAGTAATTTATTTTTAAACAAAGTATTTTTTTAAGATAGAGTCTACAGATAGATTATAATACACACTGTATCGAGTTCAGCTGTATCGGTCAAAATCATATACGACTTTTTCTCTCTTCGTACTGTCTCTCGTGAACAGTCAGAGTTCAAAAACCATAAACCAAAAGACAATTACAGCCTAAAAGAATTCACTTCATTTTTGGTGCTAGCATATTCCACTGGAACATAAAAAAGTAAAAAGAAACCACAACTCAAGCCCTTTTTTTTCAACATCTCTTCACTTTCACTATGATAAAACATCTGGATCGACTTCTAGTATATTTTGGTTAGCTGGGTAGGCCTTATCTACCTTCTGAAATACTTATTTCCACAGGAAAAAGTGAGCAATTTCTAGTAGGACTGTGGGAGCATAAACTTAGCTGGAGAGACAAAAAGCAGATAATAAGTGACTATCCAGCTAACTAGACGGAGTCCTTTCTCTCCAACCACTGAAGTGAAGTGGAAACTAGAGGACGATGCTAAAGGATCAAGACATAGACATTAATATTTCTGTCATATTTTTCTCAGCATGCAGAAATTGGTAGTGTTTGTGTGTAAGCAGTGGAGTACGATATTGGATGGTTATTTGCAAGTCCTAGTGATCATTTGGGCTTCAGCTTCTAGCTTCAGGCTTATTTTTCACTATTCATAAATTTCGTCTTTTTCTGAACTTTTGGCTTTTTGTTGAGCTTTTTTGCCGGTTTTTCCCGTATTTGTTTGTATTATACGTAATGAGCTAACATATTTTTTCATTTTTTAATTTTTTTAAAATTTAATTATGCTAAATAAGCCTCTGTCAGCTACAGTATTTTTTCAGCTAGCTACAGTGTTTTCATCTATAAGCCACTCAAAATAAGCCCAAATGATCACCGATATTGGAGTGCAGGTAGAAATGCCATGTTTCTGTAGTGCTTCAGTCTTCTGAGCTGATGGTCGATGCATGACGCTCACCTCCTAGATGTTAGGTGGCGTATTGGAGTATAAGCAGAAATAGTTTGAACTTGCAGGTAGGGTGGTTAATGCATTAGGTTCAACTCATTGGGTATCCATGAGATATTTTGGATTGAACTCAATTGGATATCCATGAGATCAGTTTTGTTTACTGTAAATGAATCTTGTTCATTGTGTTGTACTGTTTAACAGCGATATCAAATCATGTTGCTTGAAGATCATCAAAGGGTTTTCGTTTCTTTAAATCTATCTAGTGCTCCTAGCCATTTCTACAATATTTCTATCGGGGCACTTTCAGTCCAAGTGTCCAACCAATAAGTGCTTCGTGGTTTGCAACTTGGATTAGCACCGAAGCCACCGGTTCGAGGGAGAAAGCCAGCGCTTTATCTAGTTGTATTCTGGTATCCGAATCTCGTTGAATCCGATAACTTAAGAATTCAATTAAATTTTACTCAAAAAATATATTCCGACTAGTAAGACCGATCGGTAATGTAAACTGATCAGAGGTTATGATTAAGATCATCTTTATATTCGTAATGGACTCTACATCAACTTACACCATCGTGGTGTCCAAAAATGTTTGTGCTGACTGAAGTCAGACGTGGGTACTCAAGACATTTCCGAATACAACTCTTCACTGTTATATTCTGAGACTCTATTTGGTCTCCGAGTGGAGTATTATTTCCGTCTCTGAGCAGGTTGTTGTCCTCGTTTTCAAGTTTACCTTTGTTTCTATTGTCAATTAGGACTCTATATTTTCCTCATCTCATCTGGGACACTTGTACCTAATACTATTTATACATCCTATAAGCCTCATGATAGATAGAGCGTACAACACAAGTTACCTATACATGTAATATGCCAAGAGTATTATGTAACTTCTCCATATAGTGATTTCGTCAATTGTGTGTCTACAGTATTTTTCCCCATAAGGGGTTTTCACATTAAATATTGTCTCATAATCCTAACTATTCTTTATTATTTTACATATCTCATCATGCGTTTTGTAATAAGCGATATCAGAGATTGGTTCTCGGCCCGATCAATCTAGGGCATACTCATAATGGCATCAATGAAGTATGATCTTTCGTTGTTATATTGCGACACAAGATTTTCTCTCTGATAAGTCAAGATGTGAGTTGTTCTGTCACAGCTCGATTTAGATGATGCATTATTGGGAATTGATAAGATGCTCACTGCATGGTCCGTTGAAGAGAAGCAAAGGAGACAACATAAAGACTCTCAAATTCATGTTCATCTTTCTAACAATATCCTCCAGAAGTTATGAAGGAGACATCCACTATTGCATTATGGCTAAAGTTGGAATAGATCAGCATGATCAAGGATCTGTCCAGTAAGATACATATGAAGCAAAAACTTTTCTCACTCAAGTTGAAGGCGGATTGGTGTAAGATCATCTGACAGCATTTAAAGATGTAGTCACCGACCTTGAAACTATGGAGATCAAATATGATTATGAAGATTTAGGTCTTATTTTACTTTGTTCGCTGCATATTTTGTTCTCTACATTTAGAGACATAATTCTCTACAGTCGAGATACTCTTATAGAGACACAATTCTCTACAGTCGAAATACTCTTATAGAGACACAATTCTCTACAGTCGAGATACTCTTACTCTGAAGGAGGTTTATGATGCTCTGTATACAAAAGAAAAGATGAAAAGTATGGTTTTGAGTGAGAGCTCTAGTTCGCAAGCAAAATGTTTGTCTGTTCGGGGCAAACCAGTTGAGAGGTCTCTAATCAATGATTCTAAAGGCAGAAGCTGGAGCAAATACAAAGGTCATTCCAAGTCGAAGGCCAAGATGTCGTGCCGCTACTACAAGAAAGGTGGACACGATATCTCTAAGCGCTGGAAACTCCAGAATAAGAAGAAGAAGAATCGCAAGAAAGATCAACAAGATGATGAAACTAAGGCTACTATTGTAAAAAAAAAAAGAAGGTTCTGAAGGGGAGATTCTTGTGACCTTTGCTGGTGTTTCCAAAACCAGCGATAAATGGATTCTTTGATTCAGCCTGTACTTTTTACATGAGCCCAAACCGTAACTGGTTTATTATTTGTGAGGCTATTCCAAGTAGACTAGTGTTAATGAGAGATAATACTCCAATCAAGATTGCAGAGACATCAGTTCTGTAAGACCCTATTAGAGGTCTAATACATTTTAAATTTGGATTTATATTAATAGTAGTTCGCAGGTACATGTAATATGCAAAAAGCATTCTGTAACTTATTCTCCATATAGTGATTTCATCGATTGTGATTCCATGATTTTTTCCCACAATGGTCCTGATTATTATTCATTATCTTATGATCCCGATTATTATTCATTATTTTACATATCTTGTCATACATTTTGTAACACATCACATGACCCACACCCATTCAGATAAGATTTATATTAATAGTAGTTCACAACAGCGTAATGGGTTATTTTGATTTCTGACAAGCGTGATAGTTGGAGTAAGAGGATGTTCGTATTGGCTTTTGCTAATGGTTTTTGGATGTGTTTATGACTTTTGACTAAAATTGAATAGTAGTGGTTAGAAGAAATGACTGTTAGAAGGAGGAAGCGAATGGTGCAAAAAGTGAGAGAGAGACGTGTGTGTATGACAGGATTGAGATGAGTAGAGTGGGTGATGAACCCGTGACACCCTGACTTATCCTCGGTGTGAGACAGCAACAAGATTACTAGAGAAGCCGTTTCAAGAAATCAGGTATTTGTATTAGCTTTTAGTTTTTCTAAGTAGAAGTCAATATGAACAAGCCTAAATCACTAAACTAAGAAGTTTTTCTAAGGTACGCCATCGTTATCTTCTCGAGATTATGCTACGTTTGTCTTCGTTAAAGCAACATGTATTACTATAGCTACCATAACCCACGGCTTAGCTTCATCCGGACACATAGTGGCGGATCCAGTATTTCACCGTGCTCTGGGCTAAATGCTAAAAGGCTAACAGCCTAGAAGTAACGCCAATTTTTACCCACATAATAGCGTAACAAAAGTATGGCGCAAATGTATCATTGACACAAAAGCTTTAGCCCAATGCTTCAACATACACCATAATAAGAAAAACATGGCAAAGATAGGGATACGATGATACCACGATACGATATTTTTGCAAAAACAAGGTGTCGACTTTTTAATATCGATCTTATGTATGATTTGTTTAGATTCGGGAAAACTCTTAGAAGACCTAGTGTATGCACATGCAGAGTAAAGACATGAGAAACTTTATCTAGGTTTGGGCCTTCTCCTAAGAGAATAATAATTCTACGTCCTTTGTGATTGATAATTACTAGAAAGAGGAATTACAACAGAGAATTATGCGAATGACTAGCGCTATCTCCTCCTTCGATGAAAATGCCTCCATTCTCTCTTTGATGTTAACCTTTATATAGCCAGCGAAGCAATGATAGTTGTCCCACGCCAAAAGACACCTCAACGCTTCGGATGATAACCGCCTGACGGAATTTACTGTCGAAGAGACGTAAAAGGCTATTCTCCATGTAGCGGTTGTTGTCAAAGAGAGATCAGTGTACATTTATTAGATACATACACGTTCTAACTGCCTTATTAGACGAACTCATGATGTTACTACTTGTCGTAGACAAGTTAGTCAAAGATAGGTTGGTCGCAAGGAAGGTCCACGATTATAAGATGGTCACAAGACAGCTTATGACTCTGTGGTCATAGAAAGACTTACGATCAGGGAGTAGTTGTAGTAAGACTTATGACTATATGGTCGTAGAAGGACTTATGACCATGAAGTGGTCGTAGTAAGACTTATGACTACATGGTCAGGACTTATGACTAGGGAGTAGTCGCAGTAAAACTTACGACTACGTGGTAGTAGAAGGACTTACGACCGGGGAGTAGTTGCAGTAAGACTTACGACTACTTAGTCGTAGAAGGTCTTACGACCAGAGAGTAGTCACAGTAAGACTTATGACTATCCTGAGGACTTCTCCCCTACAAATAAGGGGTATATTCAAGGAATATAATAACATAATAATTTAAGAATTATTCTATTCTCGTCATCTAGGGTAGGGAGGGGGGAGAGGAGAGCGAGGGAGGAAGGTGGTGTGGGGGCACTGGGGCGAGAGCGAGCGAGAGGAGGGAGGAGGCGATTGAGTGGGCTAGGGTTTTATGGCTGAAGCACTTGATCTGGGCTGTTCGTTCGCCTTCGTGTCCTACGATCCAATGGTCAGAGATCGCTGCAACACTTAAGCCAGCTCGGTTTGCTGCATTTTGGCTAGGCAGGGGAGTCATGCGTCGGCACCCGCTTGTATCCACGCCGTCCAAAATTCTATGGTGAGAGCAAACGACAAGTCTCTTTAATAAAGGTAATGTGAGGACTATGCATTATACACTACAATAGAAGTATCGAACCCAATGGCTTTCAGGTTTTGAAACAAAATTGTCACGCAGTTAATCGCCCTAAGCAATCGATCTAACCCCAATGAGCCGGTGACCAATCACCAAGGCCTAAAATTGCACACATCACCACACCACGTCTCTTTGCTTGAGCTGAAAGTACTTGCAACGCACACAGCCACCCTCCTTGCTTCACACTCACTTCGCTCTGCTTCCGGCCCAATCTTTTCTCCTCATCTGGCTCACTCTTTTCCCAACTATAAGTAGCAGGTTCCTCTCTGCCTGCTCAGCATCCGGTCGAGTCAACAGCGGCAGCCATCAACGAGCAGTGAGCAGAAAGGGACAGAGAGAAGGCGAGTTGCATAATTGCAGCCGTGGAACAGGGCAGGCAGAGGCTAGAGCTAGCGAGCTGGGCAAACTGATGGCCGGGTCTTGCTCCTCCCTGTTTCTTGGGGTGGTTGCGGTGGCGCTTGTCCTCGCCGCGCCGGCGCTCGCCGGCGACCCGGACTACCTCCAGGACATCTGCGTCGCCGACCTCAACTCCGGTAATCTCACGATTCTTGCCGAATACCTTCCGGCGGTTCAGCTTTGCAGATCTTTCAGGCTTTCAGCAGTGAGCATAGCTTGTCTATGATTGTCAAACACCTGACTTGCTAGGCTATAATCCTCCTAGCTGTTACTCTGTTAGGTGCCCTAGAGCAAACTTTTCTCAAGATTTTCAGTGGACAGGCATGAACAGTTACATTTTACTAGTGTTCAGTTTTCATTTTCGAAAAAAAAAACTAGTCGATGATTGTGCGAACCGATTGTCCTCTTTGTTTCGCGACCGATTCGTACGGACGTCTAATTTTATTTTGAAGGTAGGACGGCTAGTTGTGTACTGAGGCAAATGCTTGCTGAATGCGAGCGCGCTTCAGACTTCAAAAGTTCAAAGCCCAAATTGCGTCGGGACTTCGGCTCCGCGTTGAAGACGTACGGATATACGCTTCTGTCATGTGTGACCTAGGTTAGAATTCACGTTTGGTAGTTCATAGTACTACTAAATCCAGTGCCAACTCATGGTTGGATGCACTAGTACAGTGCACAGATGAGGATGGGTGGAACTAGACAATTGAGCTTGTTCAAAATCTAGGATCAGCGTTTCCTTTCAAAGCACTAACTGGAATTAGTCTCAAAACAATTACTCTACTTGAAAGAGTTCCAAACCTGCGATCAATACTAGATCAAAGGTCATGTTTGAACTGCGACTCAACTTCAGGTTCAAAATTATAGAATTGGGTTTAAAAAAAAATCCTCAATTCGTCATTTCCCCCAACCAACCAGTTGGAACAGGGCATTTAGAAGATCATATCATCTGCTGTATATCCAGGACTCGTTTCTCTCTCTCTCTCTCTCTCTCTCTCTCTCTCTCTCTCTCTTTTGCGATAATCCATGACTCGTTTCATAGCTTAGCACATAAGACTAGTTAGTCATTGTTAAGCGACTTCCTTGCTGTAGTTTGACGGTTAATTTCTTCTTCGAATTTCCATTTTGGTTAAGCTGTCCGCCTCAGTTTTTTCATGTGCCACCATCCATATCATGAATGAATTATAGCGTACTTTTACTGATTATGGAGTGCACCTGGAAAGGCGCCCTTGCAGCCTTCTCAGAGGACACAGAACCGTACAGAGCATGTGCAGATTTCTATTGAAGATTCCCTTGCATTTTATAGTGTGCTCATTTGGACTGAATAAGTTTAACTTATGACTGAATTTTTACTGTAACTGATTTATTTTGCACTATAGCTGATAGTGACTTATTTAGCATAATTAAATTTAAAAAAATTAAAAATTAAAAATATGTTAGTCCATCACGTATAATACAACAAATACAGAGAAAAAAGAAACAGTAAAAAAGCTAAGAAAAACTAAAAAGACAAAAAATGAAATTTAAAATAGTAAAAAATAAGTTAAAAGTCAGAAACTCAATTCGAAATTAGCGGGGTATCTCCTCTGCCGTTCCAAATTACAAGGGAAATTTCGTCATATGCAATGGGAGTCGGTGCGTGCTGTCTCATACTGACTGGCCTAGCGGGCGGTCTAATCTGAACCGTCCACATGGCCAATCGGACGGCACGCACGAAGGTTCACGCAGCGCAAGATACCTTACCCGTTTGCACGCGCAGAGGTGAAGGTGAACGGGTTCCCGTGCAAGGCGAACGCGACGGCGGAGGACTTCTTCACCAGCATCCTCGCCAAGCCCGGCGCCACCAACAACACCGCCGGCTCCGTCGTCACCGGCGCCAACGTCGAGAAGGTGCCCGGCCTCAACACCCTCGGCGTCTCCCTCGCCCGCATCGACTACGCCCCCGGCGGGCTCAACCCGCCGCACACCCACCCGCGCGCCACCGAGGTCGTCTTCGTCCTCTACGGCGAGCTCGACGTCGGCTTCATCACCACCGCCAACAAGCTCTTCACCAAGACCATCTACCAGGGCGACGTCTTCGCCTTTCCGCGCGGCCTCGTGCACTTCCAGAAGAACAACGCCGACAAGCCCGCCGCCGTCATCTCCGCCTTCAACAGCCAGCTCCCCGGCACGCAGTCCATCGCCATGACGCTCTTCGGGGCCTCGCCGGAGGTGCCTGACGGCGTCCTCGCCAAGGCCTTCCAGATCAGCACCGAGGAGGTGGACAAGATCAAGGCCAAGTTTGCCCCCAAGAAGAGCTAGGTCATGGAGAAAGGAAGTCTCAGACTTTTCCTTTCAAGTTGCATTGGTTGGTTTATTGGTTTGCTTGTGATTCTATAATTATTAAGCTTGTGTCAGCGAGTGTAATGGTGTCGTGTCTTCTTGGTGATCCTTGTGTAAGAGTGACCTGCAGAACGTAGTGGGTGCTTCTTGTAATAAGTTGCAGGGGAGAACAATTTGTTGGTCTGCATTAGCTCAATCATTTGGGAAGAAGAGGATGCCTCGTCCTTATTGTTTATAGCTTCTCCTAAATAAATAAACAGAATGGCTTTTAGATCATTATTTCGAAGCAGTTTATCGATATTCGATTCGTTCGTACAAACACTCATGTTATGACTAAAAACTATCCGCTACAGCTATAAACCACAAGCGAAAAGAACATAATCGATGATTCTATCTGTAAACCATATGACATAATGACACTATTACCTTTTGAGTTTAGTCCAGGTCAGCTTGATTAGATCATTACATTTATGATTTGCATGGCTTTGTCTACTGTGCCTACAGCACAGGGAATGGCCTCTAAATTAACTAATCCGAGCCAGAATGTCTGGGAATCACAACAGAATCCTTATCTTCGTCAAATGATTGAGATGCGCGTCTTCCAGTTTGTTGTTCACTTGAGGGGTTATGGATTTTTTTCAAAAGAAATTAATGCATGAAGGGGAAGTCTCATTCGCAGAAAGAAAAACAAAGTTATGATCACATATAAACCCTGAATTAGGGTTGTAAAAAGCTTGAGCCTTATGAACTGCTCGAGCTTGGCTCAGTTTAGGCTTGATTCAAGTTCAGCTCAAGCTTATAACGAGCCGAGCTCGAGCCTCACCGTGAGCTCGCGAGTCTGTTCGAGCTTAACTCAAATAGTTCGACTAAAGCTCAACTCCTCAGTCAATCAGCCCTCAGGTCCTCAAGACAAGACTACAGTCTATGGGCAAGGTGACCAGACCACCCCACTGGCCTACCCATTCGAACCCCAGTCCCCAGATCCCATTCCCTAATCCCCACCCACTCCTACTGGTCTACTACTCCCCAAATTTCCCCACCACCACCAGGCATCAGATCTGGGCCATCCGCTCTGTCCTTGCTCGGCTGTGCCTCCTCCAGCCCCGACCCCTTGTGCCTCCTTCGGCCCTAGCTCCGGCCCCTGCACCTCCTCCCACCACACCTTGCGCCTCCTTCAGCCCCAGCTCCGCCCCCTACGCCTCCTTCAGCCCCCTAGTCCTTGTGCCTCCTCTGGCCTCCCTATGCCTCCTCCAGCCCCGACCCCTTGCACCTCCTCTGGCCCGCTGTGTCTCCTCCAGCCCTGATCTCCTGCACCTCCTCTGGCCACCCCCAACACCGACAAAACCCCGATTTCATGGCCTCCAGTGAGTTTTTCCCTCTCCTTTCTTCCCCTTTATTAACTAATTTCCTTATGTTCTTTGTATTTTAGTTATTTTTGATTTGTGGATTTGATTTGTTGCTTGTTTGGTGATTGCCCTGTCCGTCCATATAAGAATGAATTTTTTTATGAAAATATGAAATCATGTCTTACCGAGCCTAAACGAGTTTTGTCGAGCTGAGCTCAAAACTCGACCGCCAACTTAGGCTCGCTCGACCTCGAGATTAGCAGTCTAAGCTTGCTTAAGCTCGGCTTGTTTGTAGCCCTACCTTGAATTATTCTAGAGAATAATATTGCAGTTGGAGCGTGTCTGAACTCCTGGATTTCTGAAGTAAACATATGTGGGGAATGCCAAAAGGGTGAACCAGGCATGTGAACTTCTGTTTGCTAGGAAAGCTAGTACCATACACTTGGTTGGCAAAAAGAATAAGAACAGCAAATCTCATATGAACAGTATACTACTTTTCTTCAGGGGAAAAAATCGACCTTTAGCAATATTTCTAGCAGAAGTTCAGAAAACTCTGAACTTGCACTTCCTAATGGTTAACAACAACATATTCATCACCCATGAGGCTACTTTTCTCCTCCGAATAAATTATTGATCAAAGTTACATTTTAAAGACCATTTTGATATCTAAAACATCATTTTTTAAGGCTGTGTTAATATCTAAAACATCATTTTTTTTCCCAAAGTAAGCAAGCTTCTTCTACAGTTCGACGTTCAAAGGGTATATCTTTTCGGAATTCCGATAATATTTGAGATATATACCTGAGTTCTCCGAGGACCACTTGACCACACAAAAATGACAGGGTCTTGTCGTGATCACAGATTCACAAGAGTTGAAACTCCCTTCCAAGGAACAACCACTGGGACATATACTACCGTATATCATGGTCCACGCAGAGGATTAACCATGTCACATCACAAAGATTCATCAGTTGAAGTAATCGGCTCATTGGCTGTCTCGTGGGAATATTAGCCACCAGCTTAGCTGCAATCATACGCGTGATCCATGATTAAATCAAAGAAACAGGGAAGCCACATGCATGCATATATTGTGCATGATCACCTCGCCAACCATCCGGCCGTTGGATGCTTATAAGTACCTGGAGAAAGACACGCTAGGCTAGCTTGTGTATGTAGGCAACAGAGTTTAATTTGCACGTCTGATTAGCCAAGCACTCGACCGGCGTTTACGGGAGATGGAGAAGGCGATCTTGGCCTTGTTTCTGAGCTTGTGCGTGTCTCAGCTCGGCGGTTCAGCGGCTCAGTGGACAACGGCCACCGCGACGTTCTATGGCGGGAGCGACGCATCCGGCACCATGGGTAACAGCTCCGCTAAGCAGTATTTTTTGGGCAATTTCTCGTTTAGTTCATTTGTAGTACGTTTGCATGATCTGTGCTTGTCTGTAAGTATTTTTTATTTTTGAGTTCTGCATGGTGCCTACATGTGGCATTCGGGTTTGTCCTCTGTTAGGCGTTCGTGTTGATGGATACAGAATAGAAAAGCTATGCATGATTGCATGGAGCATACATGTGAATTATATCTACCCAGCTTCTTTGGAGTTGTCAGTAGGTAGAACGTTGTTTTTTTAAAGGTACGGCGTAGACGCACACCTCACACACCACTCATACGCACGCATACGTGTGCGTCTACATACTAACACGTCTATGGATAACAATTGATCGGATGCTATAAGGTCTTCGGAGTACGGGCACATGTTGTCTCACTTATCACACACACTTATGTGTATCTATTATATTTTGGTGAGCGCACGTACTGAATCTAGAATTTGAACGTGGGTAGGCAGGATGCTCAACGACAGGCCTTGCCAATTGAGCTAAGCTCAGCCCTCAGTTAGAACGTTGTTTGTGCAAGTGTTGGAGAACAAAGTTGACTGGCTCGAGCTATTTTTACGGAAAAATGATGCCATGTTTCACGAGATCAAAACTTAACGCAAAATTCAATCAAGCAACGGCAGCAGCAGTAGTCTCCCAATGCAACATTTTTGCCTCCTTTTGAAGCCCAAAAATGAAAACTTCACCATCCTCTAGAAGCACACTGCATTCTGCCACCGTTCTTAATTTGTAGTACGTAAGCATGTGCTAAATTTAATCTGATCCATGACGACGCATCGCATATTTGCATTTCCATGCAGGTGGGTCGTGCGGGTACGGCGACATGTACAGCGCCGGGTACGGGACGCAGACGACGGCGCTGAGCACGGCGCTCTACGGCGACGGCGCGTCGTGCGGCGCGTGCTACCTCATCACCTGCGACGCGTCCCAGACGCAGTGGTGCAAGCCGGGCACCTCCATCACCGTCACGGCCACCAATTTCTGCCCGCCCAACTACAACGAGCCCAGCAACGACGGCGGCTGGTGCAACCCGCCGCGGCAGCACTTCGACATGTCTCAGCCGGCCTGGGAGACTATCGCCGTGTACCAGGCTGGCATCGTCCCCGTCAAGTACACCCGGACACCGTGCCAGAGGAGCGGGGGCATCCGGTTCGAAATCAACGGCCACGACTACTTCGAGCTGGTCCTGATGACCAACGTCGGCGGCAGCGGCGCGGTATCGGCGGCGTGGATCAAGGGCTCCGGCACGGACTGGCTGGCGATGAGCCGCAACTGGGGGGAAAACTGGCAGAGCAACGCGTACCTCACCGGCCAGGCCCTGTCGTTCCGGGTGAAGACGGACGACGGCAACGTCGTCACGGCGTACAACGTGGCGCCGGCCAACTGGCAGTTCGGCTGCACCTACCAGTCCAATGCGAACTTCTAGACGTGCGCAGCCGATTTGCTTGGGCCAAATTAGCTGATCAGATCCCAGTTTGACCGTATAAACTACACGTCTATGGGCCCGTTTCGTCTTGCCGGAACGGGATCTTGATTCGTGCACGATTTGGATCGTGATCCAAGAATCCAACCATTGTGATTTGTGAGTTATGGCGTGAAGCCATCAGGTTGCGCCATTCCTCAGTAAAAGATTGCTTTTATCTTCCCCCTCCCCCCTCTCTCCCCGGAAAAAGGTAACGAATATGGATTATAAAATATGCTCTGTTTTGAATTTTTCAAGAGTATTGCTATGCAACATTCGACTGTTTTTGAGGATAAAAACAATTAGATTGATCTAGGACGTAAGATCTCCATCCAACGGATCCACCCATACAAGCCCCCCTCCAAAAAAAAATGACCCCCTCCAAAAAAAACGATCTAGGGCGTTGGATCTTCATCTAACGGCTCAAAATCTGACTGTTTTTATCCTCAAAAACAGTCGAATGTTATATAGACACCCCCATTTTTCAATTGTGAGATTGGTCCTTGGCCAGCCGCAAACATTGCCGAACCAGCCAGATCCAAAGAGGACCATGTGGCGCATAGGAAATCGGTTCAATTTCTTCTTCCATTATATAGCTCTTATAAATTTATATATGAACTCTTTAGTCTAAATTGAAGGACATCTGGCTATTCCAAAAATTAAAGCTCTCAGCCTCCTAATCCCTGTTGCTCCACTCGACACTCTCTCAGTTGGGCCAAAGAAGACACCAATCAAGACCTAGAACATGCAGCCTAGAATACGCAATTGTAGTCCAGCTGACATATGCATGGCCTAAGGCCCTTGGTCAGCCAAGCCACTCTATAAAGCAAAGATAGCAGGCAGAGCCGCACTGCACGCGTATCGCATTGCCCTAGTCACTTGCTTCTCGTTCCCTCCCTTTGTCCCACCTTGTGTGTAAGCAAAATCAACCCTCTCGCTTGGTCATAAGCTCGTAGCCGCCGGTTGCCAAAGCCCAAATGCCTAGGCTACAGCCCGTCGGCCACCACGTCTCATGGTTGTCATCGCCTGTCAATCATCTTCTGAGCACTTGGCGGCATGGATTAAGTCCTAAATCGACATAGGGTATTGTTAAGGCCCTGTTTGGTAGAGCTGCAGATTCTCAATTTTCACCTTCTGCTCTGGATTCTTTAAGAATTCACTTCTCTGAGAATCTGGAGCTGCTTCTGAAAAGCGTTTGGCTACTAGGTTAGCTCCAGATTCATAAAAGGGGGATTTGAGGGAAATAGACCTTTATGAGCAAAGAATTCTATTGCTATTGTGAGAGCATTTCATTTGTTGGAGGCATGTTCTGATGGTTATTTGGAATTAGTGACATAATTCGAGTGTGAGCTATTCTTTTACTGTGTTCGTTATATTTTACTGCTATTGTACGTTATATTTTACTGCTATTGTACATTATGTACTATTATGCGCGAGTAGATTGATGAAAGTCGAATGGTGTTTTTTTGGAAACTTACCCGGATCGAATTGAGGTACAGAATGGTAGCGAGGTTTACCAAACTACCCGCAGCAACTCCCTGGGTGACACGCAACAACATTTCAGGACAGAGTGACATGATGATCATACTAAACACAAAATAGGAACGCATACGTGCATTGTTGAAAGAACTAAAATGGTTTTCGTCAAAAAAATTCAGCCACTCTACGGTAAGATTGATTAACATTTCTAAAGAGATTCCAAGGCAAGCTAGTGAATTTGCATGAACTCACTATCAACTCCATAGGCAACCTTGCATTTTTCATGGTTTAGCATCAAGTAACACAACATAAAACTAAAATGATTGAACTCACATATCCAATTGTTTTCTGTACAGCAAAAAAAGAGAACAAATCAAAGTATCTCCATCATCCTGAAATTTGTCTTGCAAGTCTATCACGAAATGCATCCATCGATGTATCGCTTGTACCCTCAGTTGATGTATCAGATGCATCTTGAGAAATGACACATCTCCTATATCTAGTTGGGATGGTAGGAACATAGTTTGGATTCCTATCAAACCTATGAAAATGCCTATCAGGCGCATCATGGTCACGAATGAAATTATGCAATCCTATAGTTGCAGCCACAATCATCATTTGTTTATCCATTGGATAGCTAGGCATCTTCAAAAGTATTCTCCACTTCATCTTCCATACACCAAAGCATCTCTCAATGATGTTCCGCAAACTAGAGTGTAAATGGTTGAATTTTTCTTTCTCACTAGTTGGCGCCGAACCTCTTTGAAATTCTGGAACATGGTATCTTTGTCCTTTATATGGTGCTAGGTAACTTGGGCGGTTAGGATAGCCAGCATCGACAAGATAATATTTTCCTAATAGAAAAAACAAGTATTTGTCATTTCCATATTTCATATGAAATAACAAAATAAAATTTGTAGAAAGTACCTTGAGGAAGATGAGGAAAGATGTCTCTATCAATTTCCAATGCATGAAATAGCACACTTGTATCATGCATTGCTCCTGGTTGTCCAATAGATGCATATATAAATCTCATGTCGTGATCACAAACTGCCATCACATTTTGAGTTGCTTTCTGAGATCTACCAATATATCTAACTTCTTCTTCTTCTGGAACAACTGCCAAAATATGAGTTCCATCAATAGCACCAATACAATTTTGAAAATGTGGCCACATACGACGATCATTCCTAATTCTAGGATGGATAGTAGTAAAGTTTGGATCCTTAGGGCGCACAAAGTCGCGTGCCAAGTCCACCATACATTTCAAGACTTCCTCAAACTTCCTACTGATAGTTTCTCTAGAATGCTTGAAACGGTTTTGCACCTTTCTATTTGATTCAGAGCCACCGACTATATAAAGAAAAATGGCTAGCGCCTCACTTGTGTGCATATGTGTAGTGGATTTCAGATTGTAGGTGCTAACCAAAAGATCATGCAACGTAATAAAGGTTCTAGAGTTCATACGAAGCATACGGTAGCATTCACCCGGAGTGGTCAAAGTTTCTTTCACCCATCCCATCCCGCTAAGTCGTGAAGTCCTAGGTGCTGTCTTATCCAAGTAGGTTGAGCGATATTTCTCTGCAATTCTTGTAGCTGCTAGAAGATTATTTGCAACAGCTTGATACATGAGCAAGACATGTGTATCACTTTCATGTTCTTCATCAGTGGAACCATCTTCACTATCACTTGACATCTATACTTGAAGAAACAAATTAAAAGACAAGAGTTACATGAATATGGCAGCAAAAAGAAACAAAAATTCAAATTATGACACAAACAAACATGTCTTAAATTAAAATGATACATCCCCACATAAAAAGAACATGTTTAGCGCTACAATCCATGAGAGTTCTCATATTATTGAAAGCAAACATAGGTTTAAAAGATATAACCCAACAAAAGATGTTGGATAAAATGGTACACCGACCAACACACGTCACTTTCCATATTTCACTTCATACTTCTTGGTAAGCCAATTAAAACGCCCTGTGGTGGTATGGATTGAATTAACAAACATCTTTCTTTGTTCCTTCTTGATAAAAATCTCAGTTGCAACGAAATGCTCATTAGTCCCTTCAGTAGCACCACATTCTTCAACTAGGGCCATAACATCTTTTATGGAACAACCTGGAGGGTCCTCTCTTTGTTTAGCAAATGATTGAATAGAGGACAAAGTTTGTTCAGAAATGTCAGCAGTCCGCGACATTTCATCTATTAACCTTTTAGATCCACCCTTGTTCTTTTTGGGCTTGTCAACCTTTCCTCTCTTTCTCTTTTGGGACAGTGGCTCATCTTCTGGTTCGCTATCCTTGTCATTGTCATCATCAATATTGATAGCGTCAATGTCTACCGTAGGCATAGTGCCCATGCCTATAGACCAATGGTCGCTACCACTATTGCGAATGTCCTCAAACATCACAGTCAAAAGTTCCTCATTTTGCAGTCCAGCCTTCATATACTTGCCACAACCTGGTATATCCTGAAAAACATGACATTAAACCAATGAAAATTATGTCTTCCAAGCGCTGGACAGAAGTGAAATAAATTGAAAATTTACTTTTTTAAGTGCTGCCCAACGCTCAGAAGTAGCAACCACTATTTTCTTGGCTTCATCCCATCCCAATCTTGTTTGAGCTTTCAACTTCTTCCATGTGTTGTACTCGCCCCTAAGTTTGTCCCATTTGTTCTTAAATTGGCGCTTTGTGTACACTAAGCCTGTCCTCGCGCTAAAATTCTCAATCACTTCTTTATACCCCTTATTGTTTAAATGGGTACTAGGGCGATTACCATCTTGTACTTGAGCAGCAAAAATCTCACACACTACCCTTGTGTTGTGGTCAGACCAATCAGCATTGTCCATTGCCATTTTAACACTAGGTGATGGTTCATTTTGATCCATGCCTGCCATCCACTCACACCAATTATGCCTTATTAAGTTCAACATACCAATTTGGACAAGTTCAACACACCAACAGATACAACCACCAACAGACAACAGATACACCCACTCATCTCCATCTCTGGGGCCCAACAACGTATCAGTTCTATCATATAAGTGCATGCTGTCTCATTGTTAGGTGTCTTTACAATTTGCATAAACTATTTCTTCGAACCCCAATATTCATGCTTACCAATCAACAATTCACATTGATACAACTACAGATACACCCGTAATGAACCAATTTTCATGCTTATTTTCCCCTCACCCTTAACAAAAATTGATACAAGTTTTATTGCATTACAGCAGGAGACAGTAGGGGGATGGACTCACGGGTAGAGGGGGTCACTGGTCGCCGCCGGGTCATTGGTGAAAACAGTGGGGGGATTAGGAGGAGATAGTAGGGAATGGAAGAAAATGGAGAGAGGGAGTGGAAGAAAATGGAGGAGCGGGATGGACTCACGGGTAGAGGGTCACTGGCCGCCGCCGCCGCCGGGTCACTGGTGAAAACAGTGGGGGGATTAGGAGGAGACAGTAGGGAATGGAAGAAAATGGAGAGAGGGATGGACTCACGGGTCACTGGCCGCCGCCGCCTAGATCCGTCTCCGCCGCCGCCGCCTAGATCCGTCCCCACCGCCGACGCCTAGGGCCGTCCTCGCCGCCGCCTAGGGCTGCCCCTGCCGCCGCCGCCGGGTATCTGGCCGCCGCCGCCTAGGGTTCCCCGGCCGCCGTCGCCTAGGGTTTCGCTTTCCCCGGTCGCGAGAGGAGAGGGCAGATGGGATTCACCCCGAGTAGCCGAGCGGTGTGGGAATGGGAGGAGTCGCGTGCGGGGAGGAGGCGCGCGAGTCGCTGGCAGATGGGGCCGGTGAGAGGAGTGGGGTATACCCCCAATGGCAATTGCGGGTAATTGTTATGACTTTAGATGAATCTAGAGCTGTGCAGTGGCCTGGATCCCGCTCCACCACCATAGTACTATTTTTGGAGTGGATTCAGCCCGCTCGGCTCCAGATTTTTGCGAATCTCCAGCCGTTTGGCACGGCTCCGGCTCCACCAAAGGTGAATCCGGGAGTTGGAGCCCTGCCAAACGCACCCTAAATTTCTCCCGATTTCTTTAAGCAAATGGATTAAATTTATAAGTTAGGGATAGGATGTTATGATTGTTGGTTGTTTTTTTGGCAAATTGTAGGGTTTGCAATTAGGGTTTCAATTTGGATTTTTGAAAATTGAAATATCCATATACTTCACGGCAAATCAAAGACAAAATTATACATGTAATTATATGTATGATGAAACAGTGAATCCCGATTACTTTTATTTTGGTTTTGCCCCTGCTTCTTCATGTGATGAAGAGATACAATCATACAACAATGACATGTAACACTTAGGGCGACCGTTGTGAGCGTAATTACCGTGATATTTCTCATTGTCCCTGAGCCTCACGTGCAAGGAGGAAAAAAGTAGGACCCTCAACATCTGTTCCAAATAAAAATTCATAGGATACCTCACTTACATGACCATTTACACTTAGCAGAAGATTTGCTGTAGCAATCTGACCTGAAACTGACCGTGCTTAATTATACCTTCTTGTTCTCCCTCTGGTTCACGGATTTTAGCATGTTACTCCGATTAACCGTGCCTAGAAAACCATGTTCTAGTTAACCACAAAGTGCGGAGAGGTACTGCAAAGAAAATGACTGCGGGCGTCTCTAATACTACATAGTTCAGTCATGATTAAATGCTGGCCACGTCAGATTTTGGCTAAAGTAGAGAAGAGAGGGAATGCTTGGTATCTGGTACAGTAGCCGTTTTTTCAAATTTAACTTCTAAACTTTTGTTTTTACAAATCTAACTTTTTCTCTGAACTCGGCAACCACAATAGACAACACGTGTTGCCTAAGAGGGAGCCACCGTGGCAACACCTGTCGATCTTGACGAGCTCAACAAGCACCCACCGAGCTAAAGGAGCTCGGCAGGCACACCTGTCGAGCAAGCCGAGCTCAATAAGAGCACTTGCCAAGCAACCCAACCTCGGCAGCCATGCATATTGTTTAACTTAATCATAGTTTACACTAATCAGGCATGCTTACACTAATCGAGTGATTATTTTGCTTCCTACTGTGGCTGGCTAGCTCGACAGGTATCTACCATGATGCAAGAGCTCAGTAGGTGATATGTATCATCTGTCGCTGCTCCCACGGTTGTGAAGAGGATTAAAAAATTCGTGTGCAAAAGGTCTAAATATTTTAAAAAATAGTTACAATACCATATATGCAAAGGACCTGAAGAAGACAGAGTTGAGAGAGAGAGAAATGCCATGTCTCGTACCGTAAGACATGACGTCTTACCAGTTCCCAGAAACAAGGGACACATGGCTTAACATGTTTTCGAGAGGTATTTTGTCTTTCACCACACAAAATTAAATACATAACTTAAATACTCGTGGGGCAATTTAAAATGCAAGTCATTGGAGTGATGTGTCTAACCTAAGACACGTCGGATTGTAGATAACGCTGGGTGAAAATCGAATAAGTAATGGTAGACTTGAAGCATGTTTTAAACATCCATATAGTCCCTAAAACATAATTGTGACAACTAATTTATATTATAATTTATTTATTTAAAACCGAATAAAATTATAATATTATATAAGTATTTTTTGAGATAAATCTATGCAAATGATTTTTATGTATCCAACATAAATATTAAAAAAAAAGATATCGATGATCAAAGCTTTGAAAGTTTAACTACACATGTATATATATATATCCTAAAATGACATGTTTTTGTGATTGAAGGGAGTACTACCTTAGTCACAATTAAGTGATATTGTAGACATTAACACGGGTTTTAAAATATAACTTTAATCGACAATTTCTACTGCAATATATTTGTCTAATATACGAGACAAATCTATTAGTCATAAAGGTATCGTTGGTCACAATCAAAATAGATTAACTTCACGGACTCTAGACGTCACATATTTCTGATCAATCCGCCTAGAAGATATCAGTGAGCTTTTGAAATTGATATGCGTTCTACCTTAATTTTTCGGCAAGGTAAACCAAAATTATGTGAGATATTGTCTATTTAAGTTAAAAAGACAAATGGCTATCTCATCACGGCATCCGTTTGGCAATCATCCCAACCAAAGGTGGTTCTCAAATACTTGGGTATGATAACGTGCATAGGGTGTTGCTTATGAAATCTTGCATGATTGGCCTTTTTTTTTTTTGCAATGATTGGTAATGGATTGCTTAAACCAAGTTGCACCTAAAGAGGTTACTAGTTCCTGTTTATGATTTCATAATTGGCAGCCGGGTTTATCGCATGAGCATGTTCTACCAAACTGAGAAACATAGCATTGTACATAAAGAATTCTTGTCAAAGTTGGGCACAGCATTAGCAATTGAAGTTGTGTGTAACGAATTAAAGCACCGTTCCAAACAGCGATGACTTCTAGCTTTCAAAAACTAAAAATTATTTAAAATATATTGGCTTCTTAACACAGCTTTTTTCTTCTTTTCCCCCCTTTTTCCTTTTTCCACTGCATTATCTGTGGAGATATAACGGTGTTTTTTTTTTTTCTTTATTTCTTTTAATTGAATACCTAGAAAAAAAACTAACAGCAACTTAGTATCATTTCAGCCAAAAGCCACAGTAATTTGGAACATGGCCTAAAGCGACGGTTTCGAATAGTACCAGTAGGTGCGGCCCTTAAACCATGGCAACTTATTCTAACAGAGAATATTCAACGCTCAATTGTTGCATGCACAGTGTAACACCCTGGCTCAATATATGAGCCTAGAATGCTACCACTACTCTATATTATTCTAAATTTCCTCCATTACTACTAGATTCCGGTAGCATTTTCTTTAGTTATACTACTACGAAAAGGAAAACAACATGAGTTTAACAATATGCATTAAAATAACTATGCTATAAATGAGAGTAGCAAGCAACAACTGAAACTTGGGACCTCATGGCCAAGAATGCTTGGGACCCCACGCCCGAGAACGCTGGGAACCTCGCGTCCGAGAACGCCTGAAACTATGCGTCCAAAAGCATACTTAAACATGCAAATAAAACATCACTGAGGAAATATATAGTACCATAAAAACTTCAGAACATTCATCATCAGTTATGAGGGTTTTATTAACTAAGTTTTATATTAGCAAGCAACTTTACTATGGTAATATTAAGGAAGGTAGATGTGATATTCTAGGTTATTTTATTGGATGTGCAGAGGTGTTATATCCAAAAGAATTTGAATCTTGGCATATAGTTAGAAATACTACGCAAGTGGTTTATATTTCTTAATGACAAGCTTTGGAGCAAATTGTAACATGATATCAAACCTCCCCTCTGAAATCCAATTCTTGGCATGCTTCTAGAAAAATTGGAACTACCGACAGTTATTTTGTTGTACTTCCGCTTTTTGGAACTATCGACAGTGAAATTGTGGTATTTTTGAACTTTTCTGAAAATGGTTGATTTGATTCAAAATTTGTTAGTATTCAATTTTCTCAGCCATTCTGTTTGCTCCTTTAAGTCAAGTTAATCCTTTTATCCTTACTACCTACCCTCAAGTATTTCTTGACTCCATATGCCATTTTGATCTTTGTTTAATACGTTCATTGTGAAATGGCATTCTCTCTAAAAGTGGTAGCCCTTTTTTATTACTTTGACCTTAGCTTGATATTCACTCTTATATTTGTCTTTATAAGTGATATCATCTTTTTCAAGTGATATCCAATCTTTCAACTGGTATCTCTCATATGACCTCTCTCCTAAATGGTATCATCCTCTTCCCTCAAGTGATATTTTAAGTGATATCTTTCTACAAGTGGTATCCCCCTTAAGTATCATCAAGTAAAAACCATTGAAGATGAAGTACCCAATTTGACCTTGTGGGATACGAGTTAATTACACAAGTGGCATCAAGTCTTTATAAATGGAATCAACCACACTTGGTGTCATGTATGCTCTCAAATGATATCAAGTCTTTACAAATGGATTTAATCATACTTGATGTTATTCAAAGCTCATAAATGGTATCAAATTTCTATAATTGAAATTAATTACACTTAGTATTATTTATCTACACAATTGATACCATTTATGATTACAAGTGTCATTTCTCACAAGTGGTATCTAATGTCATCTTAAGTGGTGTGTGCTCCTCATGGAAATACAAAAGAACCACAAAAGGTTAAATAGCACCTGTTGTGGACAAAAAATTTACAAGTGGTATCCTTGATTCTTGGTGCTAGATGATATAAGGAGAGAGAGGTTGAACAAAAAGGGAAGAGTTATGAAAAGAGAAGAAAAATAAGAAGAGGAGAATCTTTTGTATGTCAAAGGAAAATAAAAGAATGCCAAGTAGAACCTTTGTGTAAGGAGGAGTTGTTTTTTTTAAAAAATCTATCTAGTATTTTGGGCTTACTCAAACAAAAGGGGTAGAGTATTAATATTGGGAAAAGTATTTTACCTATTTCCCAAAATATTTTATGGATATTGTGAATGAATGTGTTTCATTCTCATTTGCTTCATTTGATATTCTTTTAATGAAAATCTTGTATCCTCATGCTTTCAACGTGCATTTTAGTATAACTTTTGAATGGAGACTCCTTTTTCGAAAATTCTTGTTAGAAAAGTTTCTTATGAGTCCAAAGTTCATTTATAAAAAACTTGAAAGCATTTCAACTTCATTTGATAAACTTGTATACTTTTCTCGTTTTGACAAAATGCTAAAATTTCAGAAATTTGCATGATTTTGAGCAGTTTTGTGATTTTTGTATTATTCAGTGTGCTCATAATCTAAGGAAGGCATAATAATAACTTTTGATCCCCTATTGCAAATCTATATTGATAAATTTTATCAGATTCATTGGACTTTTATAAGTTGTTTTTCAGCTAGCTTTTGACGCTTAATTGGAATGCGAAATCCTGAAAATCTGAAACTAGAGTGTGCTTCAAATTCTAAAATTGGTATTAAATGCCAGAGGGGGGAACTTCAAAAGCCTTTAAGGAGATCTTAAGAGTAAGATTATTTGAATGTGTTTCAAATATGTTTTCTTTTAGTTAGCTCAAATTCCCTCTTGGTCATATGCATCTATTTTCATACCTTCTTATGACCACATTAAGTTAAATTAATTTGTATCAAGATCCACTTGTTAGAAACTCTCTATTTTGGCTTAACCTGTTCCCTTTGATTTTTGGTGATAAATACCAAAAGGGGGAGAATTGTGTATAATAGCATTGATAAAATGCCAAAAGAAGAAGAAAGGAGGATAATTATGCTATATAATGTAAAATTGCAAAAAGGGAGAACAGTAAAATGCTAAAAATGGGTTGAATAAGAGGATAGCAATTTGTTAAAATTGTCAAAAAGGAAAATTCTTTATACTTATACTTTCACCTTAGATGAAATTTATATCATATATTCATTTTTCATCCAAATGCTATTTTTGCTAATGGATTTGTCATTCATCACCGAAAATGAGGAGATTGTAAGTTCAAGCTCTATTAAGTTGGCTTTGGTGATAATGATAAATCTAATTGTGAGACTAATTTGTTTATTGATTATGATATTTTTTAGTCTCATTTGGATGAAAAGGTAAAAATCATAAGAGATATGCATTTGACATCATATTTTTATATCTTAGTGCATTCCTTGGATCCAAAATATAGACTGAACTCCACAAAATGTCAAACATGAATATGTACATATGTCTTTATTATATACTCTAGTATGCACATATTTAGGGGAGCTCACTTTATATTTTCAGATTTTATTAGTATTGATTCATGTTCATCTTTTCACAAATTAAGGATCTTTACATTAAAACATATCCCTTGAGTGCGTGTATATGTGTTGTGTGTGTGTGTGTATATATATAGCTTGTGTAATTCATATATACTTATGATCAGGTGGTCATCTAGTTCCTCTATTATGTGTTAATAGTTGGATGATTAATGACAACTAGATGAGTAAGCTTTACCTAAAAAGCTTATCCTAAAATATACAAGTGTTGTGCACATGTTTTATACTCGAAATTCAATTTCTATCTCATTATTTGTTAAGATTGTTATGAATTACCAAAAAGAGAAGATTGTTGAATCTAGTCCCTCCATTATGCGTTAATGGTGAAGTTTTAGTAATTGATGACAATTGATTTGTGGACTAACACTTTTCATGAGTTGCATGAATAGATTAGGTTTCACAAATAAGGATGAATTAGGATGGTTTCATGTGTTAAAGATCATCAAATCAAGTGAAAGATGCATCATGAGTTGATGTATGTCAAAGAAGAGTTGATCATGTGTTGATCATCACATCAAGAGAGAGATTCATCATGTGTTGATGGAGTTAAAGTAAATGATGCATCATGTGTTGATGCATGTCAAGACTATGATTCAAGGCAAAGGTGCTAAAGATGTGTTTCTAGTCTTTTATCGGTCTTGGTGTTTGGTTGGAAGACCGGGTTGCTACTATAGGATGTCGTACTATTAAGTGGGGTCATGTCTAGTAGCTTGAGTCTCATCATGTATTGATAACTGAATCTCACTTGCTTTAGCTCTCCGTAGCATGATGCCAATATTTGCAAATGTGTTTTGCAAATAGTTGTGACTCATGTGTTGAATCCTTATAACATAGGACTATACATTGCGAATATGTTTTGAAAGTATTTGAAATCCATGTTTTCATTCTTTATGGTATGAGGCTTATATTTGCAAATGTGTTTTGCAAATGGTTGAAGCTCATATTTAATCTTTATGTCATAATTCCAAAAGTGTGCAAATGAGTTTTGCAACTTATTGGGAATCATGTTTGATCCTTGTGTGCATGATACTACAGTTTGCAAATGTGTTTTGTAAAATTTGTTGAAGTATTTACAAATTCTTAGAAAAATTGGAACTACTGCAGTGTGGTCTGCGATACTAGCGCTAGTCGAAATTACTGATGTTGTAATCATGGAACTACCGCGTTCATTGGTTGTCGAAGATCATCGTGGTCGAGAACCAACGTAGTCGAAAGACTAGAGTGGTCGAATAACTACGTGGTCGAAGACCAGATTGGTCGAACCAACATGGTCAAGATCTGTGTGATTGAAACTAGCGTGGTCGAACCGACGTGGTTGCGATCTGTGTGATCGAAACTAGCGTGGTCGTAACCAACATGGTTGAGATCTGTGTGGTCGAAACCAACGTAGTCGAACTGACGTGATTGATACACCGTAGTTGAAGATTGACATAGTGGTTAGAGATATGTGTGGTCGAAGATTGATATGGTCGAATATCGACATGGTCGAGACCTAATTAGTCGAAACCAACGTGGTTGAAGACCAGTGTAGTCAGAGACCTGTGTGATTGATTCGGATAACGTGGTCAGAAACCAGTGTATTCGAAGACCTATGTGGTCGATCCGGACAATGTCATCGGAGACCAGCGTAGTCGGAGACCTATGTGGTCGAACCGAACAACATGGTCGGAGATCAATGTGGTGAGAGACCTGAGTGGTTGAATCATTCAACATGGTCGAGGACTAATGTAGTCAACAATCAAAACTTTCGACCAGCTCTGTGTGAGCGGTCCGACCAGCAACCTTGTGGCTGGTTAGAGCAGGGCTAGTTGCATCCCTTGACACTCCTTCGAGCTAGTGTGAGGTCCTCCTCTCAATTGTGCAAGTGTTGCACCTTGTGAGCAAGTAGAATGGCTCTAGATTGCATGTGTTGCATCTAGAGGTGGATTGAGTATCCACTCGAGTTTGTGCATTCATTACACATAATGAGAGTCAAGTGAGGGGCTTGACTTATTACTCTTAGAGTTTGTCGACTCTTAAACAGAGGCGTCATGCACGGTGATCTTCTTAAGAAGCTTGTGAGAAGGCCCGGTGAATTGTGAGTGGTGTGGTGCTCGCCATTTCCAGAGTGGAGGAAGAGTAACCGTAGTGGATTGAGGTGTTTTGGATTAATTCGTAGAGCCGATCTAATTCGTTTAGGCCAACCTCAACGTGAACTAGGGAAGACTGGTAAGTCTCTGAACATTGGCGGCCACTACCCTTCCATGCCATGCCTCCCACTAACCCACATTGGCAGCCACTACCCTTCCCTCCACCAACACCGACCAATTTCCCACGCCACCCTCTCCGATCAATGGTGAGCCCAAAAACTCCTACTCACCATTTACCTCCAAAAAATGCCCAATTGCCTCTACCAGTAGCACCACCGAGACCCTAGAAACCCAACCCCAACTTCGCATTAGCATTCCCTAACTCTTAACTCGTTGGTGATGAGCCTCTCCGCCGAACCGAGCCACCTCACCGTGGACAGCTCAACTTGGAAGCCCGTAACCCAAATCGCCACTGCCAAATCCTTTCCCATGTGTCTGTAATGCTCATACCACCTTCATCCTCACCGATTAGCCTTTGGGATGCCATGGTGCCATGAGAGAGCTCTGACAAGCCCCGGCCTCTCGCCATTGGCCATCCACAGCAATCCTCGAACCCTGCTAAGCCATAAAATGGAACCCACACACCTCCAAGAACCAATCCGTGCCCTCGGTTGCCGTTGATGGCCCTCGACGATGTCACAATTGCTCACTATTGTTTTGCTCTGCTCGACACTGTAGCATCACCGAGAAGAAGACGACGACATCGTGCCATATTGGGCTAGGACAATTCGGCTCAATGGCCAAGAATCCAATTAGGGCTAAGCCCAACCCAACCCGATATGAATAGTGATGATCCATCACTGTTCATTCAACCTGATACTATTCATCCAAAACCGTTAGACAAATTTATACCCATTGTGACTCTTTTGACCTTATGAAGCCCATTCTCAACTCTGTTTAGTCTAAATAAACTCTGATAAACCCTAGTCAGTCCAAATACTATTTTGAGCCTAAGTCCAATACTGTTCAGACCTATTACTATTCACAAAAACGCATTTAACACAAGTATATCCATTTCGACCATCTCGAGCTCCTTTAACCCATTTTCAACTCCGTTCATCCAAACCAAGCACTGCTTAAACCCCATCCACCCAAACCTATTTTCTTTATGTCCTTTCTAGTTATTTTATTGTATTTTATTCACAATTTGTATTCTACAAAGCGAAAACTTATTTGTATTCGTTGTTTCATGCTAATATCCGAATTCAACAAGTTGGTTTACGGAAGAGCTACAAGAGCAATTAAAATAGTTGGCGCCAGACCCAAAGTCTACAAAGAAATGATCAATGACTTTGGAGCTTTGGAGAAGAGGGCAAGTCTTTATAATTGATCATATTGAACCAAGTTTTCAAATATAACATTTTATTTTAAAATACAAGTGTACGCTTGTCATTATTGTTTATGTAGATTGTCTAGCTACACCATACAGTTGATACTTCTTATTTCTCTTCTTTGATAATACATTTCTCTTGTCACCATAGGATGCTCATAATAGTAATAATGCCAGATTATGGTTACGCTTACAACACAAATATTTTCAATTAAACTTGAAACATGATAATGGTAGTGGTAAATAGAAAATATTTTATAAAATGGTGAAGACTCGAGCGTGTGGTGGGTATGAGACCGGTAAGGGACATCATCAGGTTTGGGTTTGTTAGTTTATCTCGATTGAGTCAATTAAGGACCAAATCCGTGTGCGCTCATTTCTACACCCAATCGTGCAGCTATGAGTCTAGTATGGGATAGACATGACCAACCAATTTGCTTGATTTCAGTGTGGAGTCCTACACCCTTGTAACAAAGTTGGGAATGACCCGCGCGGTCATTGCCAGGGTAAAAGTGATGGGAGTGAACCTACAGAAGTCACTACCGGGAGGGACTCGAAAGGTCCCTGCCCTTGAAGAGTGCACTCGACCGATGAGCTAACAACGGGGGCCTCAGCGCTGAGGGTTTATACCTCCGAAGTAGGGGAAAGTATCAGAACTAAATATTGTGAATATCTTGTTATGATTTCTCAGTCACATGCCTACAAAATTGTGTGATTACCGATATTATGTGATAATCATATCTTATGGGTAAACTTGTACATTCTCTACAGAGTTTTATAATCTATTCGGATAGCCGTGCCCCCGGTCATGGGCAAAGTGTGAAAATACCACAATATATTGTTTTCATAAAATAGTTACTAGTTAATGATGCTTATGGACATGGTGTGGCAGTATGGAAATGGATATAGAATGACATCCATGGACTAGCATGGTAAGTCATTGTAAGGAGAGTTACTCCCACAAAGTTAAATTGAAATTGGACATTTTAATTTCAGTTAAAAATAGCTAAGTTATATGTTTAGAAACTAGGTATAATATGATATTTGGTAAATTAGCTTCACGTAAAAGAAATATAATATCATCCTTTGGTTAAGCCTTACATATAAATAATAGCCCTATAAATGCATTATACTGCAGGGACTTGCTTGGTATCTATTGTACTCAATCTTTTTTTTTATCAAAACAGATACCAGAAAAAGAAATGATGCTTTAAGCTTTCGTGTTAGGATTATGACTGCACTGAAGCGTTCTTGTGAGAATTTCTTCGGTTCTTCTGAATTTAAGTTAATTTTTAGGCTTGGATGCCCGTATAGTTTCTAAAATTGACCGTTATGTCATATTTTAATCAAGTAAACCCTTTTTAAATATTTATAAGTAGATATAATATTTTTCTATCTGTAACTGAACTCCGACGCTATTGAAAAAAATACAACCGTCTTGTTTCCAAAAATAGAGTAGTTACGGTGCCAACGTCGGCGGCAGCGACGCGGTGACGAAGATGTGGATCAAGGGTAGCGGCACCGCCTGGATGGCGATGAGCCAGAACTGGGGCGCCAACTGGCGGAGCAATGCCTACCTCAACGGGCGAGCTCGCTGCTCGCGTCATGTCGGCGACGACGATCGTGCCATCGCTGCACAACGTTGCGCCGTTCGGATGGTGGTTCGGCGGCACGTACACGCCATCCATATAGTACCATATAGGGCTGTAAAAAAAGCTCGAGGCTCGCGAGCTGCTCGAGTTTGGCTCGTTCTAGACTCGATTCGAGCTTGGCTTGAGCTCCAAACGAGCCGAATTCGAGCTCCATCCGAAGCTCACGAGCTTTAACGAGCCGAGCTCGAATAGCTCGCGAGCTTACAATTTTTACCCTAATTCCCCATTCCCTCACTCCCTCCCGCCTCTCCTCTCAAATCCCCCCTCGAGCAGCCCCCACACCCCTCCCTCCTCTCCCATCTCCCCACTCGCCTCGCGCGCGGCGGGCTCCGCCCGCCCCGCCTCCTCCACTCTCGCGCCCCACCGCCGGCCGGCCCCACTCCCGTCCCCTCGTCGCCTCCTCCTCCCCCACCGCCCCCCTCTCCGCCCCAGCGCCGACCCTTCTCCCGCCCCGTCCCCTTCCTCTTCGCCGCGCCCTCCCCCCGGCGCCGCCGCGCCTCCTCGCCTCTCCCCGCCGTCCCCTTCCTCTCGCCCCGCCCCTACCGCCGATCCTCTCCCGCCTCGTCCCTTCCTCTCGCCACCGCCGCCTCCTCCTCCCCGCGCCTTCTCACGCCCCGCCGCCTCCTCAACCGCCCGCGCCGCCTCCTCGTCCCCGCCGCCTCCTCTCCCCCGCCCGCCCTCCTCCCCGCGCCTCTCTCTCCCCACCGGCCGCCACCGTCCGGCCGTCCCTGCAGCTCGGCCACCGCGTGGTGAAGGTGCAGACTGCAGTCCGGTCGTCCCCTGGCGCCACCGCTGCCACCTCCTGCAGGTACTCCCTCACCGAGCCTACACATGTGAAGCTCGAGCTCGGCTCGAGTTTTGTCCGAGCCGAGCTCGAGCCTAGCTTAAAGCTCGATGTTAATCTCAGGCTCGCTCGAGCTCGGCTCGAGTTTCTACCGAGCTCGAGGTTGCTAGGTCAAGCTCGCTCGAGCTCGGTTCGTTTACAGCGCTAGTACCATACTATGTTTTGAGATTGTACCATACTACTATTTTGATGTACTCCGCACGCAAGTGTGTTGTTACTTTTTAAAATAGCAGAATTTCACGGCTACGTGGTTACTGTCAGATACCGTAACATGTTATATTTATTACGTAGCTCTAATACCTTGAAAAATACACTATATTCACTATACAACTGTAATAATTATAAAATCTATATATTTTTAATTTATGTCGTTATAATTTAGTCTCATCAAAATAATAATCTGTTGTTCGTTCGCGTGTGTATATCCGTACTGACGATGGGCACAGGACATGGAAGTATGGAGCTTGCTCTGCAAGAGAGAAATTGCTGGATGCTAGAATGCACAAAGAAACCGCACGAATGCAGCACATTGTGAAGGCAGCAGCAACTGCTAGATATGGAGGCCCACAGAAAACAAACGAAAGAAACACGGCCCTCAGCCACCCTCAAATGGCCGACTATTGTGAGTGGTACCGCCGACATCTCACCATGGCTAATATCTCGCGTGACTTGCCTCCAAAAGTGTAGCCCAAAGCCACGTCCCCCAACTCGCGGCCCAATTTTCCGCTGCCTGCGGTCCGCACGGCCCTCCGTTCACAACCTTACTTAGGGACGGATATGAGCTTATGGCAATATGGACTTTAGCTCGGGACGTAAAAAAATTACTAGTATATAGCTCAGATATTTTTAACTCAGTTTAGAATATAAATTCTATAATTTAACCTATGTTATTTCTAGTATGCAGCTTTCTTTCAGCAAATCCAGTCTGGGATGGGGTGTAATCTTAGATCCGTCACTGACCTTACGGACGGCACGGTGCTTGTACGGCGCATGAAATCGGTGGCTCGGCGCGCAGCCGCCGAAAAACAGGTGGATGGAGGAGGGTCTCACTCTGAGGCTCCCATCTAATCATTGATCCACCTTATCAACAACGGATCAACGATAGATGAGGAAGACCTTATGGGAAAGCTTTCCACCGTCGCCGGCCGGAGCCATAGTCGCATCTATTGATTCCGGAACAGTCAGATCGGAGATTGTGAAATTACTAACACATTGTGATAATATTTTTTTTATTACAAGCTAGAGGCAGGCACATACGGTACATCACACACACGTAAGTACGCACAGGAAACCATATATAACTCCCACGACATCGCTAAGTTTCTACTGGAAAACGTTTCGACAATTTAACACTTTGCTTCACCAAGTTTGATTTTTGTTACTCGATTTAAAGTGCAATGAAGTAGGATTAGTAAGGTTTCAAAGCTGTGTTTTCTTGTTTGCTCATATCTCTGATTGGTCAACTGCACAGCACTAGCATAGCATGCTTTTCAGCAAAGAGATACTTAGGAATCCGATACCCGCAGTGGAACCAGATGCGGACCCAACACTATTTTATAGTTTGGTCATGTTGTTGATCATCGCCAAAGATCTATGAACGTACCTATGTTCTCCACGCGCATCTAAATCTAACAAGATATCAATATAGTTCATATATATACTCAACATGAAATAAATTTTACTTAAAATCATTCAAATATCTATTATATATTGAACCGCGGGTTCACCCCATAAGCCGCTGGTCGGACCAGCGAACTAGTGAAAGCCGACACTTGACCGATTCCATCAGCAGTTCTGATTACAACGAAATGGTTAAATTAGAATTGGGAATGACATGCATGACTGCATGAGCAAGTAGCCAGCAGCTACGTACTCAACCATCGTACGTGTACCGATGTTAATTATGGAGCCAAAACTTGCAACAGCAAAATGTCTCGAGGCATTTGATTGCATGCATGGCAGGACGCTTCATATTAACTCTCAATTACTAGCAACCTATGGCGCAGAGCTACTTACATCAGCTCAAGTTCTGCTCGATCTCCTCGTCACACCCAGCCGTCACGTAGTTCCACCTCGAGCACCCGCCGAAGTAGCTATCCCACACGGCCTCAGCCAACGTGTCCACCTGCAGAGCCACGAGCTCCTCAAGCACCGCGCCGTCCTGGCCGCCTCCTCCTCCGGCGGCGGCCGCCAACCTGCCGGCGAAGACCACGTCCTCGCCGTCCTCGTCAACGCCCCGCTTCGTCCACCCCCCGCCTGCGGACATGTGCAAGAAGCAGCCCACCTGGACGTCGCGCCGATCGCCGTACACGCTTGTGTTCGCCCCGTCGTACACCTGCAGCAGCCCGACCTCCGCCTTCTCGCCGCAGACGAGCACCACCTCCTTCGCCGTCCCTCTCTCCGAGGCGACGAACAGGTAGACCGCCGCGCAGCAGATGGAGGTGGAGGCCACGAGGGGAAGGAAGAAGACGACGACTCTCGAGAAAGCAGTGGTGCAGAGGAGCACGACGAGAACGGACAAAAAGGTCGAGGAGGAGGAGGCTGCAGGGCGGAAGGAATGGTTGCGCAAGTGCAATGCACAGGCGCGTAGCTTGGTGCGGAAAGCCTTGAGCAAAGCATGGCAGGTAGAACTAGCCATGGCTGCCTGAATTATTGCAAGAGAATTAATCGTTTGGAGCGAATTAGGTTGTCCCGGAATGGTTGGTTTATGGAGGAGAACATATTCGCTGAGCACAATGTGTCGGGTCATGGGAACATTACTTTTGCAAATTGATGATAGGAGTGGCACCAAAGAAAGAATATTGTACTCGTGTTTAGCACACTGTTTACATGGAAGAAAAACTAGGCGGCTTTGAGATGTTTTTAAAGGAAGCTGCTGGCCACGCTATACCGTTAGACTGCAGTTCAATGATATAGTAGTTTTTACTAGGTTTTATAAAGTTTTATTGTATGATATATGTTTTTTACGTTTCATCAAGTTTCAAATTTCAAGTTTGTAGATTTCGGCAACTTTCAACGAGTTTCAATTTCAATATTTTTTTAAAGATTTTAGTAAATTTTAAATTTAAAGACTAGAGTTTTAGGAATGTTTTATAAAGTAGTGCGAGGCTTAAGCTTAAAGCTTATTTCACTATTTGTCAGTACTATTTCAAGCTTATTTTTGCACTGCAACTGCTGTTAGTTTTCTTAGCGTAATTACATTTAAAAATGAAAAAGGAAAAGAAAAGTTACGTCATCTCGGACAATGCAAATGAATAAAAGAAAAAATGAAAAGCCAAAAAAGCCAGAAAAAGATGAAATTAAGAAGCTAGAAACTAAAAGCTTAAGCATGAAGTGTAGTTTCTAATTGCCATGTTTCAGCAAGTTTCAACTAGTATCAGTTTAAAAATGACATATTTAAGCAAGTTTCAACTTGTTTTTATGTTTGAAAATTTTAACTAGTTTCAAGTTTAAAAATACTATATTCCAACTAATTTCATTGATGTTTCGAATTTTAAATAAAAATTCATATAAATTTTATAAAAAGTTTCAAAATATAGAGCGAGCTTCACAAAGTTTCAAACAAAATTTTATTCATGTTTCTACAAGTTTCAAGTTGATTTCATATTTCAAAATGCCATGTTTCAGAAGGTTTCAACTAGTTTCAAATTTAAAAATACTTTGTTTTAGCAAGTTTTATTGGTGCTTCAAGATTCAAATTAAAATTCACATACGTCTCACATAAGTTTCAGAATATAGAGTGAGTTTCACAGAGTTTAACTGAGTTTTAAAAAGACAACTTTCACAGTATCGGGCATATTTCGTAGGTTTCATTAGGTTTCAAAAGAGTTTAAAACTGGTTTCATAAGGTTTCAGTGCATTTTTACCAAATTTCAATCAGTTTCAAATCTGAAACTATAAGTTTAATATAGTTTCAAATATGAAACTTAATTAAGAATGAGTTCTAAAAGAATTTCAACTGATTTTTAGAAAGATAAACTTCAAAGTTTCTAAGAGTATCAATAAGTTTCACAAGGAAATTCATATGTTTTATTCAAGTTTCAAAAGGAAACATCAAATTAAAAACGTTATGAAGCTACCAAGGATCTCGTTGACAGGCTGCATGCCGTTAAGGTCACACATAGTTGCCTTTGGCTGCACGTCGCGATACTTGGTCCGCAGCTGCCCCTGCCCACTATAGTATGCTATTTCCCTTTGCGCGCCACGCTGACTAGGGACCATGGCCGCTGGACATCGTCATTGTTCTCCACACCATCATCAAATCCATGCATCGTTGACCCATTTCGCACCACCACTCAATTCGTTGTGTCGTTGCCTGCTGTGTCCCAGCTACAGGCCCGATGTGTAGTTGATACTCCTAGCACAGAGCTTACACGGACACTGCCTACCCTGGCTAGTTACTACCAGGCACGGCACATCCTCCTGCCATGCTGCCTCTGGTGACGAGCCATGTTGTCGCATCTCTGTGAGGTAGGGCCACCACCTCCTTCGGCCATGAGCCGCGACTAATCCTCTGGCCTCATGGCCTCTACCTCTGGCAACGAGCTGCCCTACCACCTCATTGCGAATCCGCGCCGCCTCCTCTAAACGCGACTGTGCTGCTGCCGGCTCCTCCTTCGACCACAAGCTTGGCGTTGCCTATACTCCTCCACCGGCTTGCACACCACCTCAGCTCCTCCTTCCCTAGCTACCTTCGATTCGAGCGAGGAGAGAGAAAAAGAGGAAGGGATAAGGTGGAGGTAGGAACATATCAAGTGTGTTAGATGGTTTGGATCGGATGAACATGAGCTATACGTTCGTTGGCTTAGTGTTTTCTAGTATTTCACTTTTTTAATAACATCATCAATAATGTTGACTAGCTGGTCCCGAGTCTTGATAGGCCAGGAAAGGGCTACGAAAGATGGGCCGCTCGAGGACACTTGCTAGGGTAGGCCAGTAGCTGAGCTGCAAAGAAAATTTTGTGTTTGGCCTGAAAGAAAGTTCATGAACTACTCGATAACTTCAGCTAAAACATACTCCACTTGAAAACCTAAAAGATCAATAAAATTATACAATCTTGTGATAAATCACCCATGCTAACACATTATTTACCTTCTGTTCCTAAAATTGGCTAATCAGTTCTGCCGGTAAGTGATGAACTGCATGAGTTGGTGTAGCGTGCTCACTGTCGAACCCCTCAAGTTCTACCTCAGCTAACGCCAGGAGCTCGATGGCATATGCGCGCACCTAGTCGACGTTCGGTAGCTGTTGGCCTAGACCTTGAAGAGAATTTACACATCGAATTCACCATGGAAGAGAATAAGAACTACACACAAGAACTTTGGTGCTCAGCTACAACTGGCTAGACAGAGCTTTTCTTTTTCTCTATTCTCTTGTTCTTTTATTCATCTCAACCTTGAGATTAGTATTTATAGTACATACATAGACCTATCCATTGAATAAATTAAATAAGAAAAGCCTAACAAAGTAAACAAACTAACTAATTTTGATCTAATGTCGATTGCATTAGAATCTAAAACCCTATTATTTGGCAAGTCAATATTATTTCCAACAATCTCCCCCTTAATTTTGACTTGACATTCTCCCAGTTTAGTCTTAATGCATGATCTGAACTACCAGCTACGCTTCTACACGAAGCGATCTATACGCAAATTAAAGTCATAGCTACATGTAGAAACTCAACTCAACTGATACATGTCTATCTATATACATGGATTCTAACTCGACTCAAGTAGTCAGTCCTAACTACAACTTGCCCAACTTATACTTGACATAGGATGGAGAACACATCTTCTCAACATCCTTGACTCGACTCAAGTCAGTGAACACATCTCCTCAACATCCCAAACTCAACTCTTAGTATTCAACTTAGGACGACAAATACATCTCCTAAATGCCCCGGACTCAACTCCACAGACTCGAATTCGTGCAGCAAGCAGACTCAACTTCGACTTGCACTGTACACACACAACCTGCAGGATAGCGTTCACAACTCATCGACATCTTGGACAACTCCTGCATGCACGCACATAGCTAGGATGGTGGCCACAACTCCTCATCCTCCTAGACTTCTCTTTTATGCATATTACAACTCAAACTCTAAGTCAAAGCATAATTCCTAGCACAGGAAACACTCACCCTGCGCCACACCTGGTGCCCAACATTGTACGTGTCGATCCTTCCATGCAGTTGGAGGAAGATCTCCTCACCTCCCACCCTGCCCTCCATCACCTCCATTGGGGTGCCCATTGAGAATGTCTTGGACAAATCATGCTTGTCCCGCATGACCAGATCGATCCTTTCTTTGATCCACTAGCTCCACATCTCCATCATGCTCATCGATGGCTCGACGGCGAAAGTGCAGAGCCTACCACCGGGCAGTGTGCAGACTCATGCTCTCTTATGATCTACTAATCTCCGGTGTTCCAGCACCTCCATGAACCAGAACTTCTTCGGTATCTTGGCAAACATGAGCAGCTACAACATTCCTGAGTCTGACTACACCAGCCAGTGCAGGTTGCGGTGTAGGTTGATGGAGCTAGCATTGTTTATCTTCATGGAGATCTTCTTTGGTTGCACATCTACGAAGCTATCATCTTCCAGGAGGGGAATCTCGACTCAGACGTCTGGCATGGCTCTGATACTAATTATTAGCCTAGATCCTAGAGAGAACTCACACATCGAATTCATCGTGGAAGAGAACAACAATGTACGCATAAGAACTTTGGTGCTTGGCTGCAACTAGCCAGAGTTCTTTTTCTATATTCTCTTGTTCTCTTATTCATCTCAACCTTGAGGTTAGTATATCTATCAATGGAATAACTTAAATAAGAAAAGTCTAATAAAAACAAACTAACCAATTTTAATCCGATGCGGATTACATTAGAATCCTAACACCCTATTACTTCACAAGTCAAGATTATTTCCAACATTAGCTTCATGTACGTGGCCTTGTCAGCCGCCAGGTCATTGCCCACCGTTGTAACTTCAAGCTCCATTAAGTTGGTTTCAATTGAAACTTTTGGTGAGTTTTGCTAGGTTTTGATCCATTAGAACCTTGCTTACTTGCTGATCCAAAATCTTTGTTTGCGTTGCTTTCCCTTGAGCCAATTTGTTCGATATAAAAAAATCATTATTAGTCAAGTAGAAAATTGTTGTTGAGTTGCGCATAGAACATCACACAAATCTGAAATTGTGCAACTTGGTCATCAGTGGTTCACTTATATTCCTTTGAGAACCCCATCATCTATCATTTGTGAAAGCTTTGGTCCTATTTAAAGACTAGCTTTTGAGTATTGCTTGGACTTTGCATACTTGTATCAATCTTGAATTTTGAAACTGAATTATTGGATATCTTGTGAGATCTTGATATATCTGCTAACCTTGGTGCACAAGAAAAGTAAAGAGAAAATAGTACAAACAAAAGAAGAAAGAAAGAAAAAAAAGAGAAGTAAGAAAGAAAAGGAAGAAGTGTTGTGGTCAGTATTTTATCAAGCATAAAATTCCAATCTAAAGTTCGGTATAGTTTGTTATTCTTGTGTGAAATCTGTAGCTTGTTTACATCGATTGCAATCAAGCTAGCGTCTTTCCATAACTTGTGCAACACGAGCTGTTTTGTTCTTCACTTATACATGGTGCTACAACTCATTCCTTGGCTGCATCAAGTTCCATTATCATTGTGCGTGAGTTGCTATAATCTTCACTCATATCTTGAGGTTGTCAACTAGTCATTGGATTTCTATTTTGGATTATTATTTATCATTACAATATCTAGAATTTCAATTGCATAGGATTATCCTAACCCTCCAAGCTCCACATATAGCCATTGTCAAATTATAGCACCTCGGCCTTGAATTACTCAACTCATCACCTACATCTGTCTACCGCTACCAGAATACAAGCACTTCACCAATCCATCAAGCATTCATAAGAACTTCGGTAAGCAAGGAGTGAGGGAGTGAATTTCCCATAAAGAATACCTATTTCTGCTATATTTGCTTTCACTAACCATGTCAGGAACTGGAGGACAGCCAGTGTATGTAACGTATACAGATCTAGAAAAGCTCACAAATGATTTCAATGATCAATTGAATGAAAACATGAGCATACTCCGAAAAGAAATCATTTCGGAGGTAGGTTCAGAATTGCGAAAGCAGCTGGCCGATCTTTATCATGGCACACAAAGTGATCCTAGTGTGCATGGTGGTGAGGAGCTAGACGAGACCGGCAAGGAGGCAGCTGCACGGTTAATACAGGAGACTCAATCTCGAAGAAACCGTGCCACTGCAGCTATAGTAAGACCACCACCACCCGGTCACGGAGGAGACGGCCTTGGAAGAGGTCGCGGGCGAGCAGAAGGCACACCACAAGGAGGCAGCTTTGTTGCTCCCTTTCGCCTACACCGCGACGATGCCTATTCAGAGGAGAAGAAGCTCATCAAGAGGAGAAATTCGGAAAACTGAAGTTCACCATTCCCAAATTTGAAGGTAATTCTAATCCTGATGAATATTTAACTTGGGAATTGAAGGTTGAGAAGATATTTAGGATACACAACTATTCAGAGGAGAAGAAGCTCGTGATGGCCGCCTTGGAGTTTGATGGCTATGCTCTCATTTGGTGGGAGCAAGTGCAAATCAACGAGAAGAACATGGCGAAACACCCATTGCAACATGGGCCGCGATGAAGAGAGAAATGAGAGCAAGGTTTGTACCTAGTCATTATAAACTTGAATTATTTGATAAATTGCAAAGTTTAAGACAAGGTACAAGCACTGTGGAGGAGTACTACAAAGAGATGGAGAAAGTCATGATTCGGGCATGTGTTCATGAAGATGAAGAGCAAACCATAGCACGCTTTTTGTTTGGCCTAAACAAAAACATCAAGCGTATTGTGGTTTACCAACCATATAGGAAGATGGTGGAGTTGGTGCATCAAGCATAAAAGGAGGAGAAACAACTACTAGAGTGTCGGAACCCGGAGCAACGACTCCTGGATCATATAGGAAGATGGTGCAAACGACAAGATACGCGGCCTACTCGTCCGATCTTCACCGTAGTTGACGTCTTCCTTCTACGTGTGGAAAAAGCAACGTGAGTACAAACTTGTACTCCGCAAATCACCCGAAAATGCAACATAATGATAAAGGCTTCAATGGAAGGCTTATAGGTTAGTTTGCATAAAACAAGTTGGTGCATCAAGCATAAAAGGAGGAGAAACAACTACTAGAGGATGCCAAGGTCACAAAACCACCATCTTTCAACTTGCGAACCCCATCAAATGCTCCTAAAGCTCGATTTAGCTTGGGAAGAGGTACATCTTCATCTAGTGATTCCTTGACTACTAATGCCCCTTCCTTCTCCAATGCCAAAATAGCCCCTTCATCAAGTGAGAAGAAGCCCATATCATCATCAACTTCTTCAGTGGGCTCCACATCCAAAGCAACACCATCCAATGCTTCAAATGCTTGGGTCGTGGATACATCTCTAGGGAATGTCCAAACAACCAAGCCATGATTATCATGGAAGATGGTGGATATGACTCCGCTAGTGAAGAAGTTCAAGAGATTAGTAAAGATCCAACAAAAAAATGAAGATGCCCTTGAAGATGAGGAAGAATATGACGGTTGCCTATATGAAACTGGCATCGCACTTGTTGTCACTAAAGTTCTTAGTGTGCAAGTCAAGGAAAATGAACATCCACAAAGATTCAATCTTTTTCAAACACAAGACAAGGTAAATGACAAGGTAATCAAATTAATCATTGATGGTGGTAGTTATCATAATCTTGCTAGCATGGAATTGTGTGACAAGCTAGGTTTGAAATTGCTAAAATATCCTCACTCTTATCATGTCCAATGGTTAAGTGATTGTGGAAGTGTCAAGGTAAAGCATATGGTTAATGTTACATTCAAAATTCATGATTACATTGATACTATTTCTTGTGATGTTGTACCTATGACTGTATGCCATTTGCTTTTAGGGCGACCTTGGCAATATGATCGTAGTGTTATGCATGACGGACGCACTAATACCTACACATTTAAAATTGACGGTCGAACTAAGAAATTATTTCCCATGACACCTAATCAGATACTAGCTCAAAACATGCAAAAGAAGGTGGAAGTTAAGGTAGAAAGTGAAAAGCTAAAATTGAAAGGGAAAATGAAGAAAAGAAGTTAGTCATGATCATAAACAAAATTGATAAAAAAGAAATAGGACAAAATCTTGAGTTGATGCATATTGTTCTCATTTACAAAGATACTTTGATTTCAACTAAAGACATAACATCCCTTCCTAGTGCGATTTCCAAAGTTTTGCAGGCATTTAAAGACGTGTTTCCGGAAGAAATCCCTACAGGATTGCCTCCTATAAGAGGTATTGAGCACCAAATTGATCGCATTCCTGGTGCATCATTACCCAACCGTCCACCTTACCGCACCAACCCAGAAGAAACAAAGGAGATTCAACGCTAAGTACAAGGACTTCTTGAGAAAGGGTATGTACGTGAAAGTCTTAGTCCTTGTACTGTTCCTGTTATTTTAGTTCCTAAAAAAGATGGATCATGAAGAATATGTGTTGATTATCGTGCCATTAACAATATAACTGTTGATATCATCATCTCATCCCTAGACTTGATGATATGTTAGATGAACTTAGTGGCTCTACTATATTCTCTAAAATTGATTTGAAAAATGGATACCATCAAATAAGAGTAAAACTTGGAGATGAATGGAAAACTGCATTTAAAACAAAATTTGGTTTGTATGAATGGTTGGTTATGCCATTTGGTTTGACTAATGTTCCTAGTACATTTATGAGATTAATGAATCATGTCTTAAGCGCATTTATTGGAAAATTTGTTGTTGTATACTTTGATGACATCCTCATATATAGCAAATCCATGGAAGAACATGTTGAACATGTAAGGCAAGTCTTAGAAGTGCTAAGAAAGGAACAACTTTATGCTAATATTGAGAAGTGCACTTTTTGTACCAATAAGGTTATATTTCTAGGCTTTGTAGTTTCCAGTCAAGGAGTTGAGGTAGATGAATCAAAGATTGAAGCAATTAAAACTTAGCCTACTCCTCTAAATGTTAGCCAAGAGTTTTCATGGCTTCGCTGGATTCTATCGACGCTTTGACAAGGACTTTAGCACTATTGCCGCCCCACTTAATGAATTAACTAAGAAAGGTGCTCCTTTTCAATGGGGTGAATCACAAGAAAAATCATTTCAAGAACTAAAGAAACGTTAGACTAAAACACCACTACTTGCATTACCTGACTTTACTAAAACTTTTGAAATTGAATGTGATGCTAGTGGAGTTGGTATTGGTGGTGTATTAATGCAAGAAGGAAAACCAATTGCATACTTTAGTGAAAAATTAGGAAGTGCACAATTGAACTATCCTGTTTGTGACAAAGAAGTATATGCTTTGGTTCGTGTACTTGAAACATGGCAACATTATCTTTGGCCCAAAGAATTTGTTATATATTCCGATCATAAGGCATTAAAATACTTAAAAGAGCAATCAAAATTGAATCGTAGGCATGCTAGATGGGTAGAGTTCGTAGAAACCTTTCCATATGTAGTTAAACATAAGAAAGAAAAAGATAATGTTGTTGCTTATGCTTTGTCACGCAAACATGCACTTTTAACTCAATTAGAAGTAAATGTCCCCGGGTTAGAAAGTTTAAAAGAAATGTATACCAAAGATAGAGAATTTTCAATATCACACTCTCATTGTAAAGATGTAAAAGGATGGGATAAATACTATGTGCATGATGAATTCTTATTTTATACTAACAAACTATGTGTTACAGAGTCGTCTGTCCGTTTGCTGTTGTTGCAGGAGTCTCATCAGGAGTCTCTAAATCTCTGGCTGTTAAGAATTGCAGTTACATGACAAGGTGTATAATGTATCAAGAGGGAAATATTTCTTTGGAGTGGCGTACGACTGAAATTTATCAGTATCAAAAAGTCTCAGACAAGTGCATAGCAATGAAATAAACGATGCCATTAACACTGACAATATTCGCGAAGTATAGAGATCTTATTTATTGATTTGAGTAGGTATACTAGGTGAAGCCAATCGATTGGAATTCAACTAGCAACGTGCTGTTTCCGCTGTTTGCTGAGTCCCATCCTGAACTCCTTAAGAGCATGTCTGCTGAGTCCCACCCGAGAGATGAAGCGTGCAGCCTTTGGGAGCCATGCAGCAGTTGCACCTTGGCTGGAGCTTCTCGGATCCGGAGGACGGGCAGGTCATGTAGTCGACTTGCAGGCAGTACTGAGGACAAGCCATGGCCGCCATGCCCTTCTGGTTTTGCCCCAGCAGCACAACACCTAAGCAGTTCAGTCACACATCATCATTAGTTAAAGAGAATTATATACCATCACTCTTTCTTTAAACATATATTCCATCACTCTGACCTGAGGAACCTATGAGGTAAGATATGAACATGCATGTTAAACTTAGGACTACCCACTTACCAATTAGGAGGAGAGCGCAGGCGATGTGGAGTGACCTGGAGGTAGCCATGTCTTAGCGCTCGACTCTCGAGCTCGTTCTGAATCTGCACGGCAAGGTGCTGTTTCCGCTGATATCTATGTAGTGGCTAGCTTAAAGAGTGCTGCTAGTACTATGTACACTAGTGGTGTGGCTACGGGGGGGTTTTTTTTTGGAAGGCAGGTGTGGCTACGTTGAAACGCACATTTTTCGTAGTTTGAAGTCAGCTAAATCAGGCTTGAAACTTTGACCTGGTAGCTTTAAATATCTCAATGGATCTAGTGGATCTTGGAGTGGAATTCTCGCTGTAGCCACAAACTATTAACAATGATTGCAGCTTGCAGATTATATGAAGAATTAATTTGACCCAGGCAATTGAATCCCCTAATTAAGTAGTTATGGGTGCTCTGCTCAGTCTGCTGGGCTTGTCCGGTAGAGCGGTGTAATTGGACTGGACGGCCGAGGCTCGAGAGCACAAACGGCCAACTTTGGGAAGGTCCAGTTGGGCTTATATATGGCTTATATTTATACTGTTTATAGTAATTAATTTTTAAACAGTAGGCTTATTTAAGTCGGGGTCAATAGTAATGTTATAGTAAAAAGTGTACCGAGTTTAACTGTACCAGCTAAAATTATATACGATTATTTTTCTATACGTACTAAATTTCAGAACAGATAGAATTTAAATATTTAAACAATAAATTATAAGTCATCAATTCATAAAAGCCCACACTTTATCAGCCATAAATTGGCACGGCATGATGGCACGCGCGATACCGCCGGGACACATACAGATACTACTTCTATTGTGGTGTCCCGGCGCGGGTGTGGCACGTCGAGTACCGCGCTGCGGCACGCGGTGGGAGGCAGGGCGAAAACGCATGGTCTCTGTGCACGGACGGGACGTGTACGTCGCCCGCGCTCGCCTCCGATTCCACGTAATTTGACGCGCGCGCCCACTCGCCGAACACTGCACCCGTCCCCGTGGCTTGTGGGCTGCCTGATGAGCCGCGCACGATCCGGCCCGAGTGCCGGACGCATCCGAGTCTCCAAGCACGACAGCCATGCCACCGTCACATTCACACCCGTGGCGCGTGGGCAACTTAGGGGGTTTGAAACCTGCACCTTCTGAGTTTAAGTTGGTGTTTCTGATTTTTGGTCTAAGCTTTTAGTTTTTAGTTAAAATAGAATAGTAATGACTAAAAGTGTTGGTGCTTGATTTAGCTGAAGCTTTTGGCTAAGCTGATTTGAAAAATGAAAAGGCGAAAAATGAAACGAAAAGAAAATGAAAACACATCTCCACGGACAAAAAAATGAAAAGAAAAATGAAAGAAAAAAATAAAAAGTGAAAAAATCTCCACTAACAAAAGTGGCGCCGGCGGGGCCAAAGAAGAAGGGGTGGTGCTGCGTCAGTGGGGCCAAGGGAGAAGGAGCGGCGGCCGGTGGAGGTAGAACAAGGTTGTCGGTATTTTAATATCAATCTTACGTATGATTTGTTCGGATTCGGGGGAAACTCTTATCACCAAGATCTGGTAATAAAGAAGGAAAACATAGGAATTTTTATACAGGTTCAGACCTTCTTTTGGGAGAATAATAACCATATATCCTGTGTTGTTATTACTTAGAAAGAAAAATTACAAAGTGTGTAATGAGAAATATCTTGCACTATCTCTTGCTGAGATTTGCCTCCTTTTTCTCTTCTCCAACGTAATCCTTTATATAGTTGACCAAATGACGGTAGTTGTCTTGCGCCAAAAGACGTCTTATCGTCTCGAGAGATAACCACCCAACGGAAGTTATTGTCAGAGAGACATGGAGGCGGTTCGCCACACAACAGTTGTTGTTAGATGGAGATCATGTGTGGTTATTAGAGATAAGCGCACGTTCTAACTGTCTTGTCAAGCGACTCTACGAGGCACTAGATAGGCTATTTGTAGGAAAGTCTACGACCAAGTCGTAGGACGTCTTATGAGTACATGGTTGTAGAGAGACTTACGACCAAGAAGTAGTCATAGTAAAACTTATGACTATGTAGTTGTAGAGAGACTTACGACCAAGGAGTAGTCATAGTAAGACTTATGACTATGTGGTCGTAGAGAGACTTACGACCAAGGAGTAATCGTAGTAAAACTTACGACTATGTGGTCATAGAGAGACTTATGACAAAGGAGTAGCCGCAGTAAGACTTACGACTATGTGGTCGTAGAGAAACTTACGAGCAAGGAGTAGTCGCAATAAGACTTACGACTATGTTGTCATAGAGAGACTTATAACCAAGGAGTAGTCGCAGTAAGACTTACGACTATGTGGTCGTAGAGAGACACACGACCAAGGAGTAGTCGCAGTAAGACTTATGATTAAAAATTAGAGGATTATTATATTTTTGTCATCTAGCCCCCTAACTTCAAGTGAAAGTAATTTACTTGAGAAAGATAAATCGCAAATGAAAAATAGTCGAAAGCAAGGCCTTCTTGACCATTATCGACCAGGAATAGGCTTGGTCAATAGGGTAATTTCACTTGAGTTGAGAGAACAGACAGACATCAGACAGAAGAATTGCAATTGATTTCCACTAATTGTCCGTCGAATCAGTTCTCAAGACAACTCTTCGGTTTCAAGATAACCGTTCGATTCCCGAGATGGGTAATCGATGCATAAGGTTATAAAAACTTACCGGGGGTAATTTGTAGTTTCCTACTTTCCAATCCGTTCTAACCTACTCGAACTTTCTACTGTCGACCAATTCTCCTCTTCCCCCAATCTTACCCAAATCCATTCCAATCATCCGAGAAAATGACGAAACTTTCATCTACCTGGGTCGTGTCTGATATGGAAAACGACAAATTGAAGGCTTTCGGAGGTTACTGAGAGGATCCCGTCGCGGCGATTCGTTAGATAGATTGAAGCCACTGGGCAGCATTATCCGTCGGGGCAGATTGGAGAAATTCCGGTGTTTTATGCCTACTGTGAATGTGGTCTTCGTCTCCCTGCTCACCCCTTACTCACAGTCGTACTTGAGTATTTCGTGGTCCAATTGGTGAACTTGGTTCCCAATTCAATCACGATGCTCAACGTCTTTGTGTATCTGTGTGAGGCGTATCTGGGTATCCCGCCAGATCTGGAGCTCCTTCCGTATTACTACGAAATAAGCTAGCAAACTAGGATCGACGGGAGCTATGGTCTAAAGCTCCACTATGGGAAAATGGAGCTTTACATATCCCCATGTTCACTCGGTCCTCGTGGCTGAGTTGGAAGAAGAAGAAGTGATTTTACTGGGAAACAACCAATGAAGATATCCTTTGTTTCATGGGGAAGGCCGTAGAGAAGAACAGTCTTTGGAATTCGGCTCCCAAAGACCTTATGAGAATAGCTCCTACATCTCATCCATCAAAGATATGAGGGACAGGGGGCTCACAGGTTGGCATATGATGAAAGACTTCATCACGTGTCGCATCAGCCCCATGAAACGACAAGCACATCCTATCTGGATGTACTCGGGAATCTCAGACCCAACCAGAGACTATGAGAATAGTAAGTGATACTCAAACTTGTGTGCATAATAAGATTATTTATTTAGTACTATTTATCGATTATCATGTCTAAATGAATAGACCTCAAGTTGGAAGAAATCAACTCCCGAGTTAAGGCTATGTGCGAGAAGGTTCCATCGCTTGAGATGGAGGCCCTTCATATTCTAGTGGTCGTATCTGCCAGAGAGAAAAAAGAGTGCCTAAAGGTAATCAAAGAACTAATTTTATCTTCAGGCTTACATAGTCGTAGGGAGCAACTAAGAAGTATTTTTCTCTTTCGCAGAGTGTAGGCATGAACTACCGTCAAGATGTCCAAGGAATTGAATTGATGGTGGTTAGAGAAGTAGATAAAGCTAAGGCTTCTTTGGCCAAGAGATGTTGACTGGTTAAGACAGTCGATAAGGATAAGGGGAGCACAAGTACTGTTGTTCCCCTTGCCGTTCTTCCCCGACTGCCTCGAACGCTTCTATTCAACAGTTCATTGCGGACATGAGTACTGCAAGTAAAATAGGGGTAGCCATACTAGAGCAACTGACTTGTAAGACTAAGGTACCCTTCTATTATGATACTGAAACTCATTCAGTAAGCACATATCGAGGCTTTATCAAGCGACTCAAGAAGAAAACTTGGAAGAATTTCATATCTTTTGTGAAGGAGACTGTCGTGACAGCTAATCTTGTGATCGAAAAGGAGGCCGCCCCAGTGGTCGAAACTGGCACCGACCATCAGGAGGGGCATGTGGGAGAAGGAGCAGCAGCTCTTGTTCTAGATCTTCAATCAGATGTGGTAGAAGGTGCACAAGAATTTTGACCAGGCGTGATCGAAGAAGTCCTCATTTCCCCACGACCAAACATGTTCAAAGAGAAGAAGTCAAAGAAACCACTCTCTGGAAGGGTTTCTTCTAAATTCACACTCCAGGTTATGACGCCAAGGTATGAAAAATACAAGCTCAAGGTTATGACACCAAGGTATGAAAATACAAGTATAAATATTGCATTTTACCTTTATGTCTCCTCGAATGCCGACTCACATTTCACAATTCTAGCTCGACCTCTCCACTGTCTAAGGAAGCTTCCGTCGAGAAGCCCCCCGTGGCTCTACCTGTGATCGAAGAAGCGGTGGAGAAGGTGGTCGAGGGAACGACCACCATAGCAATAGAGGTTGCTGCCGAAACTACAAAGACTACGACCACAGAAGCAGTCATAGCAAAAGGAATACAAATGGCAAAGGAAAGAGTAGAAGTACTTGATTGAGGTATTGGAAATTCTTTCGATTGCCACGTCGAAGGAGAGGTCATCGAGGATGTTTCTCTTCATTTTTGAGAAGGTGCAGCTGGAGAGGAAGAACAATCTAACTTCTTCTCTGTATTTTTTAACCCTGCATTTGTAGAGGGATCTTCTTCTGGTCGAACACCGATCCAAGTCCTACACCTCAAAGACTTTCTTGACAAAGGGAATATTTTTGATGGTGAGCATCTCGAAAAGGTGTGGTGGAGAAGGGTTGAACAACTCAATCAACTTGAAGATTCTTGATTGGTTCTCACTACATTTGCATGTAGGAGCATGAATATAAGTAACGAGCACTTGAACATTCGCACTTGTTTCTTCTTGTTTCTCACTGTCCTTCTTTGATTAGAGAGCGCTAGAAGACATGGCTACTGTGGCTGAGTACCATAGACAACTTATGCTTCTTCGATAAGAGAATGTTGATCTCTCCAAGAAGGCAGCAGTATTGTAAGTCACTGGCTTAGGTAGTCGAGCTCTATTTCAACCATTTGTCCAGCCTTTCATGTCTGCTTTTAATACTTGTAGGTCTAAGCTCGACACAGAATTTTTGGCTGGTGTGATCGACAATGAGAAAATCAATTCACAGAGGTTAAAGATGGAGAATGCTGACTTATCAATAAACCTTGCAAAGGCTAACTATGCAGTCAAGGCTTTATAGGAGAAAATTAATAGTAAGTTTTAAAACTTAAGACTATTCATTTATATCTTTCTTGTTTTCCTTTAATCGTTTTCCCTTAGTAGAAAAAGAGACTGAATCGAGTAAGTTTCACACTGAGGTCGAAGAGAATGCCAAAGTGATCATTGAACTTACTCGTATCAACAAAGAGAAAGATGAGAGAATAAGGCTACTCGATACTCGACTATCAAGTAAGAAAAAACTTTATCTTCAACTGTTTCTTCAAACAAGTCTCTTGATGAGTATCATCTTGACCACCTTCGACTCTTTTGTAGAGGCTGTGGTCGAAATGAAGCATATTTCTGAAGCTGCAACTCATAGCCAAGAGGAGACCAAGTCAATGAAGGCAATCCTTCAAGACAATGGTGCATTTCTCAATCAATGGTGCATTTCTCAATGATCTACTTGGTGGGTTTGGTATAAAGAAGATGAATCCTTCCAAGGACACCATTATTGCCCATGTGAGTATGATCGAACTACAAGTCAAGGCTTTGAAGAACCACTTGTTGACTCTGAAGGCTGACCAGGCGGAGTCGATTCGGGATGTGGTTAGGGGTGTTGTAAGCTATGTCTTAGAAAAACTCAAGGCATGCGATTGGAGCCTCAACCTGCATCCAATTGAGTATGACTTTAACTGCTCTTTGGAAGAAGCAGCCAGCCGGTCGATGAACTAGAGCCAACCGGACGAAAGATTACTGAAGAAATACAACTTGGCTCTCCTTCAGAATGATTTTGTAAATAGTAATTTGTAAGACTTACTAAATGAAAGACTTACCTTTGGGAGACTTACGATTATGTGATCGTAGAGAGACATACGACCAAGGAGTAGTCGCAGTAAGACTTACGACTAATAATTAGAGGATTATTATATCCTCATCAGAGGTGGAGGAGGCGGACAGAGGCCAAGGGAGAAGGGGTGACGTGAAGGAGGCGGGACGCCAAGGAGTCGGAGGCGGCGCCCACAGGGCCGATGGAGAAGGGCGCTGGAGGCAGGATGAGGTGGAGGCGGAGGTTGTGGAGGTGGTGGGTGGAGGCGGTGGGAGGCCGGAGTTGAGCATGAGGGAGGATCAGGGTCGTCCAAAAGCCATTAAATAGAAGTGGCTTTTCGAAGCCAGACATTTGATTCAGTTCCCGGTTTTTGGAAGTGGGAAGCTGAAGCCGAATCAAACACCACCTAAGCATATGCTAACTAGGGATTTTTAAGAGGGAGGCGGGAACTTTATTTGTTCATTCGTAGCAACATTCACCAATGTCTTGAGGAAGCTTACCACCAGCTTAGGCGTTTGAAATAGCTGGAGCTTTTAGTTTTGGAATAGTAGCAGATGAAAGTGAGAGGTGTTTAATTTGGTTGGAGCTCTTGGCTAAGCTAATTTGGCAAATATCTTAATTGATTATTTGATGCTAATAATTACACTAGTATGTTTTAACAACAATCATCACATTACATGATTACACAAGTAATCAATTCAATCATTACACTAGTCTATATTAGAAAAAAGAGAAAAAAAGGAAATGACAAAAGACTACATGGGCTATAGTACAGCATTCCCCATGGAAAAATAAATGGGAATTTTCGAAATTATATTCAAGAAATTGCAATTTTCAGATTTCATCTAGAAAAAATCGCAGCATGGATTTCATGTTGAAGGAAATGCAAGAAAAATGCCACAACTTTGTTCTTTGTTTTGTTATATTTTCAGTTTTCTATCTTCAAGAAGGAGGCCTTGTAGAGGAGAACAATGGCGGAGGAGGAGGAAGATGAACGGACCGTGAGGGAGGTAGAACTCATGGCGGAGCGTGGGGCGCTGTCGTCAGGGCAGAAACAGAGCTCGTGACGATGCTGTTGGGATGGAGGCAGAGCTTGTGGCGGAGCACGTGGCGGCGCGACGAAGAGGGCCAGGGGCTTCCAAAGCTGTCGAATGTCAGTGCGTTTAATTCAGCTTCCGATTTCAAAAGCGCCCTAAAGCACAGTTGAATCATCCCCTTATTACTCCCCGCGGGGTTCCCGGCCACCGAGGGCGTCCACGTCGCCCCCAGCTCTCCCTCGGCCGGCGCGTGGCGGCCGAATTCACGTACGGTCGGGGGAGCAGTTTTGCGAAAAAGTCCCTGTATTTTCCGGAAATTATGTAAAGGTCCTTTTTCCTCGCGGAAAGGTCCTTGCCAGTTTTTTTAGCCCCTCCACTTTGCAGGATAGGCCCCGCGGTTTTCTAAATTACGTACGGGTCCTCGTTTACTTACGTACAGGTCCTCGCTTTTTTACGAAAAAGTTCTTTGACTTTTTCGAAAATACACATGTGCCCTCGGTTTTTTTACGAAAAAACCCTTTAACTTTTCCGAAAATACACATACTCCCTCGGTTTTTTTAGAAAACCCCTCACGAATTATCGCCTATTTTACTTCGGTACACACGGTGGCTAGCGCAGCGTGACGCCGCGCCTATGAGGCTAGTTAATAAAACATGTCGCTCATTTCAGTGCATTGGATCACCTCCAGATTTCCATTGGCTTTGGTTCCATGGAACATAAAAACATTTAAATAAAGCAGCTTATTTGTCTGGTACAAACACCACTTTGGGTGGGTAGGTGTAAGAAAGTTCTACTTGATTTCTAGGAAGCACAGAACTTCGGAAGAGCTACTGGACAGTACCTAACCATCAAGCAGATTTTTTAGACTAAGACTTATAATTTATGACTAGTTTTTGAATTTTGGTTTATTTATGAGAGACAATACACAGAGAGAAATAGTCGCATACGATTTTGACTAGTATAGCTGAACTCGGTACAGTTTGTACTATAATTTACCTATAGACTCCGTTTTAAAAAAACACACCATTTAACAGCGTGTTACTATTCATCCGTATATAAACTGTAAGCACTAGCTAACCCAGCAAAAGCTCAGCCTTCTTTTTGAAACGAACAGTCAGGAGAGCCGCCTATTAAATTGATTAAGGAGAAAGTAGTGACATTGCTCAACTTAAAAGTAAAACAACAAAGGAAGGGGAAAAAGGAAGATAACATCATCATCAATTCATGATCATGAAATCATCCTTCATTGTTGCGAGGTGCATTTATCCGATTGTCACCAGAGACTTTATTAAAGCACTACAAGGAAGATAAGCTGCCCATAACGATGCGCGCTCACTATTATTCATAGTACAAAGGTATAAGGCGTGTATTATGCGATCCTAACATGCTGCTTGTCAAAATAGGCAGATTATGCTTAAATGACAAAACACGAGCTTCAGAAGCATTACAAGCCAGCTAAAAGCTGAGATGCAGGGAGAGTAGCTTACGTGTAGTATCTTCACAACTTTGATTTTACTAAATCTTGTCCTCAACTCCTCAGCAACCGCATCAATCTCTACAGTGTTCAGATACTAATCAATGAACATTTTCTATGTGCAATTCAACTGCATCCCTAGATAGTTAAACATGTTTGACACTACCGGTTAGTAGCTCACCACTACCATCAAGCAATGTCCGGCGTGATCCAACATCGGTGTTGTAAAGAGGAATGAACATGTGCAGTTAATACTATATATCCCTTGTGAAAAACCTATTGGAAATTGCTTGTTTTTTTATCCGGTTAGGAATGCTCTGCTAAACAACACGCAGGAGGATTTAATTGAATTTTTCCTTTCAATTCCAACAAGTGTTGTTTTTGTTTTCTCATCTATGGCACTAACAGGAAGGTGAACTTGATTCAGATAGGGCATGTATTACAGAGTACATAATGCCCTATTTTTCCTGCTGGTGATTTGAGCTCATGTGTCGTTTCTGGATATTTTGAAGTACAGAAACAACATTTTCAAGCTTGATCTGCAACATGCCTTTTTGAATGTGTACTCATTATCTTCCCTCTCTCTAAGAAAACGAAATTATGCTTCTGTTGCAGGCCGGGATTATGCCTCAATCACACGGACAGTAGCACCGACTTCTTCTAATGCACCATAAGGGCGGTGTGCGCTCCATTTGAGCCTGTTGACAAAGTATAGGCAACCAAGAGAAGTCATTTCAGGCTGCAGGCTATGATGCATGGATACATCGGACTGTAGCTGTGTCTGTGTCGGACACGGACATGGCTCGGACACGACATAGACACATATTGGCAACATGTCAGAAAATAAACGTTAAAGAAAAATAATTTTAATTTCGGACACATATTGGACACGCGATGGATACGTATTGGCCCATTTAGATGAAAAGGGCCATGTAAAACACGGGCCATTTGGTTTAGTCCATTAGTATTTACCCTAGTAATCCCATCTCTCGTGCAGCCGTGCGCCTCTAGTCTCCACTCTCCAGCCCTTCACTTCTGCATCAAGCTCCTCACGTACTCCCTCTTCTAGGGTTGGCTAGGTCCCCGACTCCGGCGGCCGACGGCCAGATCCTTCCCTAGCAACTGGCTTCCAGATCCTTCCCCAGCAACCGATAGCCGATCTCCTCGCCTGACACCTACTCCCTCTTCCAGGCGGCCAGCTCCCCGACTCTGGCGGTCGACGGCCGGCGGCCAGATCCTTCCCCAACGGCAGACAGCTAGCCTCCTCACCTCCTCTCCTCCAGGCGCTGCTCCAGGTGCTACTCCTCCAGCCTCCTCGCTGCCTCTCTTCTCCCCCCTTTCCCCGACGACGGCCAAATTCTTCCTCGGCGAGCAGCTATCCTCCTCTCATCTCTAGGCACTGCCTCAAGTCTTCTCGCCTCCTCTCTGCTCCAGCGTCCAGCCTTCCCTCTTTCTCACCTCAGTAAGCACACTTTGCTTTTTTTACTCTATGAACTGGTGGGCTAATCATGGACAATCCGTTCCAATGTTGCAAGCTTTGGCTCTCAAATTAGTTAACCAATTGGCCTCATCTTCTTGCTGCGAAAGGAATCGAAGTACATACAGTTTCATCCATAGTATGAGGAGAAACAAGCTAACGCCTGAACGTGCTGAGGATTTGGTATTTGTGCACAACAATTTGAGGCTTTTGTCTAGGAGAACACAAGCTTACAAAACAGGGGCAGTAAGGATGTGGGATGTGGGAGGAGATAGTTTTGATTCTCTTACAGGTGTTGGCATTCTAGAAGTTGCTAACATCTCTCTTGAAGAACCAGAATTGGAGTGTGTTTCTTTTGCAAATGGGTCTACTATGGAGAACCTAGAGCCAAATCAAGATCATTAGGAGTCCTTTACCATGTTTTGCATCCTTTACACTCTTATTTAGTCACTATCTCGCTGAATTCAACTTTGCTATGTAACTTATGTTGAACATCCTATATTCCTATCTCTCTTTATGTCAGTTTGAAGAACACTGGTTTGTACTTTGCAATTTGTATTGATGCTTGTGCTTCATTTCTTTGCTTCTATCAATCTATCACAGCATAGTTGTTGTATTAATTTTCTATCTAGCACTGCATTAATTTTCTGACTGCAAATGGCTGATTGCAGATGGCTGACATTATGTTGATTGCTGATGGGCTGTTGCAGGTGTTTGGTGCTTCATTCATTCATCCTAACCCAAGAGCATAAGGTACATATTACAATTTTCCATGATCAAATGCTTACATTTGCAACTTACACTCTTCACTCTCTTGTATGGTTCACATTGGAGTATCTTATAATTAATATACAAGTATACCTAAAGTGATAAAGGAGTATTTCAAGTTTATTTAGGTGGTATATTAGAGGTGGGGTGTAATTACACCCGGGTGTAAAAGGTATTATATATATATAATATAAATAACAGGGGCACCATGGTGCCCAGACTTCATGAGTGAGACTTTCCATCTATAAGTGATATTTTCCATCCATGATTAAGACTTTCCATCCATGTTAATGACTTCCTTTCCATACTATTGTACTAGCACGTATCTAAAAGCAATTCAAAGGCAGAGCAGTTTGGTGCCCGGGCATCATGGTGCCCTATTTCATATATATATATATATGTGTGTGTGTGTGTGTGTGTGTGTGTGTGTGTGTGTGTGTCGGTATTTTTAGGAAAATGGTTATCCCCGTGTCCGTGTCATATCGTGTTGGACACACATGTCTGTATCTATGCAACATAGGCTGCAGGTAAAAAAATCTCTAATTAAGTCATCAAGTTAGGTATTTCTGGATATCTAACCTGAAAGGAATCTTCAGTCAGGGGAATTCCAAAGCTGTCGAATGTCGACTACATAAGTACATACGTCACGCTGAACCAAACATGAGATGGGAGACTTCCCATTTCTTACCTGTGACAGCAAATTTATAGTGTCTTTAAAACTACATCAACAATACTTGAAAATTGATGTGCTGCTGGACACATGCCGTGCATTGCAGATCGTGGTAATATGCCTGTGCTCTTAGCACAGTTCCTTCATCTGCTTCCTAAACCACCACGCCGACAGAGTGCCCCTGGAGGGAGCTGCCGAGAGTTTGATCAACGGACGTAAGACAACACCTAAAGTGCCATCATTATAACATTATTACTGCAATTACGGTAAGTAGTCAACTCATGCCCAAATCTAGTAAACGTGTCAAATCTTCAGGGTGTGATCAGGCATTAGCAAATTCCAATCTATGCAAAAGAGGCAATGCGCAAGCCATGGGTGGCTGGAGCCGGCTAGCTTGCAAGCCCACAGCCTTGCACCGCACACTCCCTCCCTTCACTCTAGGCTTTTGCCGTGCAAATCAACCATTGGCATGCATGCTACTTCTGACTTTCACATTGCCTTCTTAGTATAAGCACACCTCCCCGCCCTTCACCCCCATGTCCTCACTCCATAGAGGCACCTGCCGAGGCACAGATCATAATTGCATAGCCACAAACGCCGCCTCGCCGCCGCCGTCTACTGCCCGCCCGCCCGCCATGAGAAAGACCACCATCTTTCTCATGGCGCTCGCCCTCGTCTTCGCCTCCGCGGCGGCGGCTGACACTGTGCCTCCTGCAGTCAGGAGAAGCCGCTTCCTGGCGAACGTCAAGTTCTCACCGCCGCCGCCGTCGTTCTACGACTGCAGCAAGAAGCCACCGTCGATCTGCCTGGCGGAGGGGAGCCCCGGGGCGACGTGCTGCAAGGGCATGTGCGTCGACACCGAGTCCAGCGTCAAGCACTGCGGCAACTGCAACAAGACTTGCAAGTACGGGCAGACGTGCTGCGGCGGCCACTGCGTCGACCTCCTCAACGACAAGATGAACTGCGGCGACTGCTTCGTCCAGTGCTCCAAGACGTGCCAATTCGGCATGTGCAACTACGCGGGGTGATAAGATCGCGCGACGGCTCGATCGGCCGTGCGAGGCAGCCGGGCAACCGCATTTCTACATCCATCAAGAAATAAAATTGGCAGTACGTACGTATATATATATATATATATACTACGAGAGCGCATCTCTTAATTTTTAATTGTTTAAAACATTTCAATTGTTGAGCTCCCGATACATATATACAGTAGGAAAAGGGATGAATTTACACAAAGGGTCTACGTGTGTTCGTCTCATGTTGAAATAAATCTATATAACACCCTAAATTTTGTTTCAAAGTTTATTCAGCATCTTAAACTATAAAACCAGACATTTCACTTCCCGAACTTTATAATCTGATTCAAATAATACTCTAATCTGGTTTCGTATAGTGATATTACCCGCATGACGCAATGAGTGAACGGTTTTGCCACGTAAGATGACACACTTGCCAAGTCAAGCCAATAACATGTAGGACCCACAAAGGCTTCTTCCCCACCAAGCTCACGTCCATCCTTCCATGGCCATCTCCCCTGTAGTTCCCTCCCTCTCTATTTCAATTAGGGAGAGAAGACTATTTGACTCTACTTGTTATTCACTTAAATTTAATCAACATGTCATTCTAGTGGTAAAACCGTCCATTGGGTACATGAAGTCCGGCCACGGCAGTCAAATTTACTAATTTTCTACGTATATGATCACAGGGTTTTGAACCTTTTTTTTTAAAAAAAACTTGCTAGATAGTTTATATAGAGTGCTAAGCAAACAAACCAAAAATGACCGCTTGGATTTTTCCTCAATATAAAGACCAACGTTTAATAGCAATTTGTATTTTTCTCTCTTTTTCATTGGATTTTCAGTAAACAAACTCTTTTGTTTTTCTTAATTATTTGCCTCCTATCTTCCATGATTTAGAAGTTTATGCAATTATTTTATTTCTCGTTCTCTACTATAGAAAATCTTGCAAATACCTGTTGTAAATACAAATTTACAAAAACATTATAATTATGTCAGTTTTGCCACTACATTTGAAAATTGATATCCCCAACACAAGCATGACTTCGACTATTATTAACCATGAAAAATATGGGTAGTGAAAACTTATATGCATTAGTATTTTTTTAAAAAAAAAACCTTATGTGCATTAGTATTTTAAAACAAAACATAAGGAATGGGTGAAGAATTTTCTACCAATAATCTATCTTATGCAATGTCAGTTGGTTGATCATGCCGGCGGAGAACGTACGTGTTTAGTTCCGCCTAAAAGTCTAAAACACATGGCACATCAATGCAAACAAAAGAAAGGGCAGACTCTTGCTGTTACAGAAAGGTATTCAAGCGAAACACTTTTTTGAAGCCAAGTTATGCAATGTACTACTTTGCAGTAGCTGTCATGCTGTGCAAACCACAGAACTATTTTTGATAGTTGACTTTGACCGTTTGATCTTATTTCTGTTTTTCTCTGCACTCAAAGAAGGCAGCTTTCTTCTCTTCCTTCTCCACTGGTTTATCTTGCTACTTAGTACTGGGACTGCTTATGGTTTCTAAGGCTATGTTATAAACAACTTCTATCTTTTTGGTTTTTGAACAGAGTGATTTTTTTAAAATGGTTTCTATAAGTTGTTTGTAGGGATCACTATAGTACGTAGCCACTTTGAACGAAATGGTTTCTCAGCACGAATATCCCTTACTCTCTCGATTTCTCTCACAATTAGTCAAAAGACATAGCTAAAAACCAAAAACTACAATACTTTTGACCAGAGCCTAAGTTCTGATGATATAAATTGAGGGTAATTCCTCCTGACTCCAACAAAAGGTTTATTGAAAAGAAGACAAAAAAGACTGTTTTTAACAGAAATGCTCAACACTATTCTATTTTACTGTTCCAGACTAATCGAATGCCAATAAGAATGCCAGTGTCTGGAACACACAGGAATCTGGCAATTTTCTGCAAAGTCCATGTACGTATAAGTTACAACTTACGCTAATTTTGAAAAGATACCTTGGAACTAATAAGAAATGTTTACGTGTGCGAACGTCAAAAAAAGGCCTAGATCATGGACCACCCGAATTGACCTGTGCGATACACTTCACCATGCGTGCATGCATAGCCATTGGCGCATGCACACGCAACGGCATACCGCATACGTACATCGGCCGGTACATATGCTTCTTCTCGAGCGTAGCGTGTAACTAACGACCGGCTAATTGATCAATCAGATGGCGTACGTGGTTGCTAGTTGATCGCAGATAGCTTGTGGAATGTACAAAGGAGCGAGACGACCGACGTGATGTGGGGCTGTCTTTTCAGCTTTTAAAAGCTATATTTTGGTTTTTCTACTATAACTAATTTTTAAATAAAATATCTTTTTAAGATAGGGTCTACTAGTTAATTGTAATACATACTGTACTAACTTCATTTATATCGACAAAAACTGCACGTGAGTTTCTATTACTCTATAATCTCTCGTACGAACAACCTAAAAACCACGAACCGTAACAAAAATCATAAACCTCAGCTAGCTAAAAAGAACATGCAACAGTCCCAAAGAGCCCACGACCAGGTTGCTTACGGCGCGGCCGATAGATACGGCGATCCGCATGCGCGTGTATGTATGGACGCACACACATGCGGAGCGCCCGAATTTGTGCGTGGCTCGATCGGTCGTGTGGACGCATGCATGCATGCATCGCACTGCATTGCGTGGCCCGTCTTTAATTTTGATCCGTTGCTTCGCAGTTTAATTTCCCGTTGAAGCAGATGATCGATGTATTTTGGTAGGAAACTTGTGCCGTTGCGTGCGCGAACCCGGTTCAAAGCCATCAAAGGATTGACCGGCACGTACGTGTAACTTGTAAACTAGCCTGCAGTGAAACTGCAATGGTGGCCTAAACGACACACGCACGCATAAGATTCGCTGCAGAGGAATCCCGGCTTAATCCTGCAAACTATGGCTGCATGCCAGCATGGAGACTGAAGATACATATAATTCATTATCCGACTAAATATTCGTGACGAGACTAGTTCCGAGCGGCATGTATTCGATCCGTACCCGCACTATCCGTATTTCGTTCACGCGCACATCATTAGTCAATAGTCATTGAGATGGCACCGTCTCATTGAAAAACCCCAAAATTTCAAACCAGAAAATTTCTGTGATTTTTTTTGCTGTATTTTTAGGTGTTTTCTGAAAACTTTCTTTTTCGGGAAAGTTTTCCCTCGCGCCGCTTTCCCTTTCCGGCAATCCGTTTTCCCCTCTCCTTGGCGCCTTTCCCTTCTCCCCGTTCTCCCCTTCGGCTGGTGCCCCAGCCCCTCTCCGCCTTCTCCCTCGCGCTGCGCCCGCGCCGAGCAGCGCCGCGCCTGGCTCCGCGCTGCCCCGTTTCCTCCTGCGCGGCCGCCGTCCCGACCACCCCGGTCCGAAGACGTGGACGTCCTCGCGCCACGTCGCCCCGTCTCAGCTCCGGCCCCACCTGGCGGTCGCCGCTCCTCCCCTCTCCCCGCGCGCGGACGCGCCCTCGCCCGTGCGCAGCTCACCTGCTCCCGTCGCGTCGCCAGTCCCCTGTGCAACTCCGTGCGTCATCTCTGCGCGGAGGAGACGCGCCACCAACTCCCCCGTCCATCCCCGTTGACTCCCCGGCCGCGCCCGTTGCCTTCTCCCCGAAGGAGCTCCTCCCTCCGCTCGGGGTATAAAACCCCTTGCCCCTCCCGCACGCTCTTCCTTTTCCCGGACGCCTCCACCTCCTCCATTCCCTCCCCACCACTCCAGAGAGTCGCCCCAAGCCGCCGATTGGAGCCTCACCGCCCGTGGCTCCGCCTTCACCGTCCCCTGCGCCGGTGGCCCCCGGGAGCCAATCTCCCCCTCCCCTCTCCCATTCTTCAATTCCTTCCGCCGAGAGCATCTCCTCCCCTCGCTGATCACGTTGGTGCTTGCTTTTGGACAGGTGGTCGCCCGAGGAGCGCTGTCACCGAAGCTCCTCCCCGGCCGTCGCACCTCTCCCGTGGCCAGACTTCTCCGAGGCTTCCCCGCACCCACTGCCACCGCCAATGTGAGCCCCTTGACCCCCTCACCGAGTAACTGCAGCCGTTTGACCTCTCTCGCCGCCGGTGGCCTCTCTCGCCGCTTTGGCCCCGAAACTCCCCCTTCTGTTCCCCGCCTCCTCCACTGAACCCCTCGCCTCCCCAGTGCCCAAAATGGGTTCCCCGTGACGAGTAGTACCCAGTGGAGCCCTTCCCGGCCGTCGGAGGCCATCACCGTCGCCGGAGCACCGCAGCTCCGCCACCCCCCGTTTCTCTGTCGCCCCGCCCGGCTGGAGGTAGACGACGACGACGTGGCCTCCCCTCCGCCGACCGATCCCATCGCCACCTTCTAACCTCGTCCGCCCGATCGCTCGTACCGTTTCGCCCGCGTTCCCTGCTTCGCCGCCGTCCGATCTCCGCTCGCGTCATCCGAGCCATCGGTCCGCCCCGCATCCCCGCCGCTCGCGCCGTCCACGCGGCGGCCATTTGCCCGCTTCGCGCGCGCGCTGGCCTGGTCTGCCTCCTCGGCCGCTCCGTTCCGCGCGCGCATTTGGTCGCGGCGCCTTGGCCGCGCGGGCCGTTCCACCGGCCGGGCTGCACTGTAGCTCGGGCTGGCCCAACACTGTGCTTAACCATTTTCCAGTGATTTTCTAATTTCTAAAATCCAGAAAAATCCAAATAAATCCTAGAGAATCACAGAAAATCCCAAAAATTCCCAAATCTCACCACTTTACTCCAAATAATATTCTTGACCCATTTTTGACCTCCATTCCACCAAAATCATTCCAGATAAATTCCTAAAATTCCTCATTTGGAGATTTATGCATTTTACTCCTTTTTAATTAGTTTATTTTTCCTCGCTTGATTAGTCTCAAGCTGGATTTAATTATTTTATGTGTTTGCGTTAGTTTCGGAGATCCCGGAGGTTCAAGTGCAAGCTGAGGATCCAGGTGTTTCTTTGTTCGAGCTAGCTGAGATCATCCGGATTGACGGCAAGTCCCAAATCCTTTGATCATGTTGCAACCCATGTGATTTAATTATGTTATTATGCTATTTGCATTATGCTAGTTGTGAAATGTTAGTTTAAAATAAAATAAAATGTTTAGAATGATATGTTATGTAGTTAAACCTACCACCGACAAATGCCATGTTAAACTTGCAGCCATGCCTTTGTAACCCTAGAATTAATTACTTGGTAATCTAGATAACTATAGGTTATTATTATCATGCAAAGTCTTTACACTAATAAGGTTGTGGCTGTGGGCCAATAGAATTTTAGAAAATCCGACTCTAGGGTAGGGTGGTATGGGACACCGTGCCCTAGAGTGGAGAGTGCCGGCGTGCACAAGGTAGGGTAAGGGGGCTGTGGTGCGCCGCAAAACGGATTATCCGCCCATCTCTTACCCTAGGATTGAAGGTAGGGGGGTGGTGGTGCGCCGCAAGACGGATCTTTCGCCCACCGCTCACCCTAGGTTGGGTCGCGGGCCTGGTAAGGTTGCGGACCATGTGAAAAATATAAGGACTGAAACCCTTACGCTAAGCAAATGTCATAGTGATCGCTCAACCACAGGTGTTGACTTGTCAACCCTGGTTTAGTACCTGCTCAACTTAAGTGAAACCCCGCATTGGGAGTCGGAGCAAGACAACGATAGGTCCCCACAACTCGGGACCGGCGTTCCGCGATGGCCAGCGGACTCCCGAGGATGTGCGGGATTATTATCTATCGGGTGGAGTGTATACCAAGAGTTGAGCAGTGAAAAGACCCGGTTCCTTAACTCAGTCATGAGGGTTAAGGATGCGTGTGGGTAAAGTTGGGCAACTCTGCAGAGTCAATAAAATGGTATTCGAATACGCCGTGCTCCCGGTTAATGGAGTTGTGTCACTTGGGTGATTCCAGCCGCGAAGCTTAAGTAGTTTTGTACATGCTTTAACCTGATTAGTTGGTTAATTAACTATTCATGAAAACCCCCTGAGATCTTAAGAAGTAGTTTTGGGTCCATTTTATTAAAATGTTTGCAAATAAAACTGCATCCACCAAATGTAATAAACCAAGTATATTCCCTTCCTTTGATGTTCCGTGCATGTAGTAAGTTAAGGTCCCTTTGGGACTTGTTGAGCCGGTTGTTTGGCTCACGGCTTGCTTAATTCAACTCTTTAGAGGACCAAGACGAAGGTGAAGGTCTCCCCGTTGAGGAAGTCCCGGAGGATCTCTTCTTCGACGAGGACTCGTGGCTTTAGGTCTTCGCCGCGCTCAAGCGGATTCTGGAAGTCTTTTGTAATGTAATTATGCTTTGGGCTTACACGCCCACTGTCAAAAACTGGATGTTATTCCATATGTAAAATATATGCTGGACTTTTATTGTAAGCATGCAATGGTATACTCTTGCGCGACACTCCATAACTGTTCATGCGTGAATAGTACGGAATGCCGTGTCTGTACGCGCCCCTGGAAACAGGGGCGTTACACTCATTCTTTGACTCTGATCACCCATCACTAGCTAAGGAGACCGACACCTCGCTGCTACAGTGGCTCAACGTCACGGTGACACAGAAAGTGTAAGCTTTGCAGTGCTTCCCGTCGCAAGTTGCAAATAGAAAGCTTGGGTTCAACTGTTTCACCGCGAGGTCTTTGCATGAAATTAAGAATGTGTTTGGTTACTTAGATGACGATGAATATAATGGATGATTCCATTCAACTTTTTTTTGTGTTGTACATGTGTTTGGTTGATCGAAACGGGCGAACCATCCCGAATGAGCAGATCCAAAGTGAGCGAATAAAAACCCTATTACGGTTGATCGAAGACGGGCGGTTTGCAACCCGTTTTCATCGTAAAGATCCTTTTTCCTCGAATGAGCAGCGTTTTTGCATTCAAAGTGTATTTTGCGATATTTTCTAAATTACGTTGGGTCTCGTTTATATCCCTGGAAAAAACCTTTTGCTTTTTCGAAAATACATATGCGCCTCGATTTTTTAAAAACTCCTCACGAATTATCGCCTCTTTTGAGCTACGCAGCAAAAACCTTTGGACGAGGCCATCCAGCGACGCCCGTGCCATCACGTGAACTCCCTTGTCGTTCCACTCACCTCCCGAAGGCGAAGGGCGGGGACAAGCCGGCGGCATCCACGACGAACTGCAGCAAGGTCCACGCCAAGAAACCCCGCGACGTGGCTTCCGACGATGCCACCTCTGCGGGTGGGGGCGACGATCTCGACGCTAACATTGAGCTACCTACCGACCAGTTGACGCCAACCTATGACCCCACACTCGACTTTGGGTTCGGTGGCTGCCCGCTCTTCACCTTCACTGACACCTTCGCGTCATTCTCCCACCACGATGTCAACGCTTATGTCGATTTTACATTGTCGATGTTTTAATATCGGTCTTACGTAATAATTTGTTTGAGTTTAGGAAAACTTTTGAGGACCTGGATATCAACACGCAGAGGCAAGACACAAGGATTTTTATACAGATTTAAGCTTTCTACAGCGAGAATAATAAACCTACTTCCTGTTGACTATTGCTCAAAGAAGTGAGTACAATGGAGGAAAGTAATGCGAAATTGCAATAGAGAAAGTAATATGAAAAGCCTGCTTTACTGCTACTCTCCATTGGGTTTGGCCCGGATCCCCCTCTTCTTCTCCCTGATGTCCACGTTATATAGCTTGCACGGCGGCAGCAGTTTCTTCTTGCCAATGAATGCCTTAACGTTGAGTAATAACTGTTCGACGGGAGTTACTACATACTTGATATCTCACTCATCGTACGATAGTTTCTGCTAGGGTGAAGTTAAGTGTACTTATTCCAGAGAATAAATACTTTCGCTAACCGCCTTGCCAGATAGGCCCTACAAAGCAATGGGTTATCGTAGACAAGTTAGTCGAAACTTAGCTTAATCGTAGGGGGATCTACGACCACGAGATGGTTATAGGATAATCTACGACTATGCCAAGGTCATAGAAGAGCTTATGAGTATAAGGTTGTCGTAGAAGAGCTTACGACTAGCAGGTAGTCATAGACAAGGTTGTTAGAATCGTGATCCTGAATCAGATCGGAGGTTCTTTGGTAGGAACACAAATCGTAGGATCGATGTAGAATATAAGATCCCACCTGATTCTACCAAAAAACATTTTTAAAAATCTGCAATGTATTACAACACTACTACTTTTTAAAATTATGTCTTTTGAACTTTTCTTTACAAAATTGTAGAGTAAAGGTAAGATCATGTATTATTTTATGATAATTATAGTGAACATGAAGAGATAAAAATTAGAATTTTCAATTAAAAGTAAGTATACAAGTAATTATTTATAATAAAGCAATAGAATCAATAGAATCGAGTAGGATCGTATGAAAATTTTGATCACGATCCTACAAAAGTTTGGGTAGAATCGTAAAAAAATTAAGATTCTACCATATTAAGATTCTTCCATAGAATCGGATTGGTCTAGTCAATCTTGGATCGTAAAACTGTAGAATCGTATGACAGAATCAAGATTTTGACAACCTTGGTCATAAAAGAGCTTACGACTAGTGGGTTATCGTAGAAGAGTTTACAACTTCCTTGTGAAATCTCTCCCTTTTAAATAAGGGGTATACTCGAGGAGCATAATAATGTAACCATATCATTTACAGATAAATAATAATTTGAGGATTAGTCATATCCTCATCATCTAGTCCGCCCAACTTCAAGTGAAAATAACTTACTTGAGAAAGAGAGGTTGTAGAATGAACGGAGATTGAAAGTAGAGACTTTTCGATTTGATTCGACCAGAAACGAACTTGGTCAACAGGGTAATTTTTCTTGAGTTGCAAAAAAACACACCAGCTTCAAACAGAGGAATACGAATCGGTTCCCACCAATCTGTCTTCTTGGAACAGTCCCCGAAGAGGAAATAATCAACCTGAGTGGTTATAAAAACTTACCCCGAAGGTAACTTTCCCCTTCCGCCTCATTCCCCTTAAAGCTTTCCGCTACCGACCAAGCCTTTTTCTTGTCCCCAATTTCTTGAAAATCCAAACTAATTGCTTAAAGAAAATGATGAAACATTCTTCCATTGGCCGGTGTCGGAGGTGGCTAGACAAGGATGAAAGCTTTAGTTGCAGTGGAGAAGATTCCTTCGAGGAATTTTGTGAGGTGGATTGAAGCTATCAGAGATCATTAGCCATTGGGGAAGATTGGACAAATTCCAATTTTCCAAGCCTACTGTGAGTGCGGTCTTCGACTTTCTGCTCACCCCTTCCTCACAATGGTACTTGAATACTTTGGGGGTGAACTTGGTTCCCAATTCGATTACCATGTTAAGTGTATTCGTATATCTATGCGAAGCCTATTTGGGAATTCCTCCTGATCTGGAGCTCTTTCAGTATTATTACGAGATGAGCAGACAAGCTAGAATCACCGGAAGCTGTGATCTAAAGCTTCATGGTGGCAAGACGGAGAAATATATTCTAATGTTTACTCAATCTCATGGCCAAACTGAAAGAAGAAATAGTTATACTAGGAGATAATTAGAGAAAACACCCTTTCCTTTGTGGGGAAGGCTGCTGAAAAAATTTATTCTGGAACTCAATCCCAAAAAGCTTAGTTAGATAGCCCCCCTACATCCAAGTCATCAAGGAACTAAGGGAAAAAAAGGCTTACCAGTTGGCATGTGGTGAAGGACTTCACCACACGTTGTATTAGCTCTCTGAAGAAATGAGCACACCCAATGTGGATGTACTTGGGAGCCAAAGATACGACTAGAGACTACGAGGATGATAAGTAACAATCGAACTCATTTCCTAAATTTTGAGTCCTGTTTACCGACCACTTTCATCTGTCTATGTAGATCTTCCACTAGGGGAGATTGACGCTAGGGTCAAGGCTATTTGTGAGAAGGCTACATCACCTGATGTGGAGGCTCCTTGCATTTTTGGTGGATGTATCCACCGAGGAAAGAAATGAATGTCTAAAGATAATCGAAATTTGACTTCTTCTCTAGGCTTTCGTAGTCGTAAACTACGAGTACTCAACATTCTTTCTCAATGTAGAACATTGGCACGAAAAACCATCAAAACGACCAAGAGGTCGAATTCATGGTAATCGGAAAAAGAGATGGAGGTAGCCATAGTTCCTTCGGCCAAGAGATGTCGATTGGTAAAAGCTGTCGATAAGCAGAGTAAAAGTTTGAGTGTTGCCCCTTCCTTTCTTCCTTTGTCAATCCCCATCGAGCAGTTCTATACAGACATAGCCACTGTAGAGGAAATTGTGGCAGTTGTGTGACGACCCACATTTTTATCGTGGGGGTAAAAACGCTAGTCAACGGATTATTATTCGTTTTAGCCGATAGAACATCGCTCTAACGAATAATAAGCCCATCAGAGTGTTGCATTAGAACAATAATTAGAGACACAACATGATATTACAAGAATATCGCCACGCAGGGCTAAAGTTTATTGCAAAGCCTCAAGGGCTCGAATATCACAATCTTCAGAAAGGAAAATATTCTAACTACCTTCTATTAAAAAAATGAAGACAATAGAACTACGCCCAATTGTACTCGGTTTCACCAGAGACGTTTTCTAACTGTTGCCTATTTCACCCAACCTCCACACGGGGTGTCCGCCTTGTACTCATTGTATTCCGAGTCCACGATATTCCATCCAGGTAGATTCCGCCTGATCCTAGCTATTCTTTGAACTGACATACTCCTAAACAAGGGGAGATAATAGCAAGGGTGAGTACCGAAGTACTCAGCAAGTATTATTAGCAAAATGCATGGAATGCTTATTGCTGATAGTATGAACAGGACAAACGCTTAAGGATCTTGTTCATTCGTCTTTGCGTGGTTAACTCAATTATTGTTTGCTGATAGTAAGAGTTGGAAATGATGCAACGCTAAGAAGCTTCTTTTAGTGGGCAGGACCAAGTGTAGAGAGGAGAGACTTTGGCTAGGTGTTGTTTCTTCCTCTGGTCAGGCTTAAACATATTGAATATACCAGAGGTGTGAGAACAAATGTAAAAGAAAAAACTCTTCTCCACATACGACAATAAAGATTGAAAAGACTGAAAACTTTGTTGAAACGAGTAGAAGTATTACACGTAAAATTTACGCAATTGGTCGATATTCCAAGAGTTTGAGAGGATCTGGCCGTCTTCCATGGCGAGTCATACTGAGCCTGGTCGTGTAACTTCGACCACAGTGTAAGGGTCTTCTCACTTGGGGGAAAGCTTGTTCTGATTAAACTGAGACTGAATTCTTTTCAATACCAAGTCACTTACAGCAATACTGCGAGGTTGGACCTTACAATTGCAGTATAAATGCATAGATTGTTGATAGACTGCCGATCTTATTAAGGCTTGATTCCTCTTATCTTCCAGCAGGTTAGTGTCATCTGCTCGAAGTTGCTCATGATCGGATTTAGGCTTGATTTTTCTTATCTTTGAATATGTTAATGTCATCCGCTCGAAGTTGCTCTTGATTAGGAGTCGTATGTGATAACCACTTATTATCACTAATGCTATAAATTAGACGGTTCAGAAATCATCTTTGGTGAGAGTTATGAACCATCTGTGAGAGTTATGAATCATCTGTGATGACCTTCTCTATAGTAGTGGGAGGGAATGATCTTAAATAAATTAAACTTCCATCTCAAAGAAAGACTTTTGTTTCTTTAACTTCCATATCAAAGAAAGACTTTTGTTCCTTTTTCAACTTGAATCCTGCGAGGATTTTTGCAATGGTGAAATTTTTCTCCGTGCTCCAAGACTCAGTGCTGCTTTCATTTTTCATTTCTGAGTTGAGACTTGAATCAAATGAAATAGATGGTCCATTCCGTGAGTCATGCAGGAGATTGCAACCAGACTTCTAGACCTAGTTGCTCTTGTACTCTGATGTCTTTTCTTCTGTTCTTGATGTGGCAATTGGGTAGCATTGTCACTACTACTCTTTAACTTGTTTTGTCCTCGACTTGTGTAGCATTGTCACTACAGTGATCAAACTGGAGCATGTTATTTTGTTGTCTGTTCCTTAGGATCACTTGGTTATCTTCATGGAGGATCACCAATGCTCACATGATTATTTGGTTATATGTGGATGGCATGAAATGGGAGAGTTTTGGGAGGTGTCCAGGGTAAGCTCACTAGGGCTTATTCCAACTCTTCTTATCCACCTTTGTCCACTCAACTAAACACAAAATTGACTCATCCTATCCACCTTTATCTCACCAATCAAACAATAACTTGTACCATCACATCCACACAACCAAAGACTCTTGGATCATCCCATGTCATCCCACCAAATCCTAGATTATCTTATTCTGTCCATCTTTATCCACCCAACCAAAAATACACCCTGAAGGGAAGAACAGGATCGGACGCAGAGCTTTCACTGAGCCCTGAACCTGCCGGCCTTTCAGTTGCTTACGCTGCTCTTTCCCTTCGCCATAATCCTTCCTTTCTTTCCGAAACAAAATATTCCACTTCCAACTCCATTGCTCGCTCCACCCATTGGTCCCATACCATACATGCAGCAGGTTTGCTTTTACCCCATGCAAAAGCAAACGAATCAATGGTTCATCATTATTCATTACAGTGACATCGTATACATCCTAACCGTAGCGAGAGGCACCGCACAGCAACACGAAATCCTCAAGGGCTCGGCTCCTTTCCTTCGTCTGCAAGTCCCATTCTATGTCGATCTCCCTCGCTTTACAGCCACCCGGAGTTGTTCTTCCTCCTGTGAGAGAGGCAAGCAAAGAACAAATCCTAGCTGCGCAGCTACACCGGCCGTTCCCTATACATGTATATAAACCGCAAAACTGTCAAGCTTCTGAAAACATCGGGGTATTATACTATCACGGCCTTGATCGACAGACAATTAGCGAGATAACTGAGTAGTGTTTACATATTCGTACAATAAATGGCCGACAACCTGAGGCCCGTCGGCCTCCTCCTGCTGCTGCTCAACTTCTGCATGTATATCATCCTCACCATCATCGGCGGGTGGGCGGTCAACATCGCCATTGACCGCGGCTTCATCATAGGTACACCACCGCTTGCTGAAAGCTTAAGTTGTTAAGGGAAGACAACAATTCTGCTCAGTTCATGGTTTAGGGCACGACAGCGCGCGTCTTGCATTTGCCGTTTCTTACCGAGTTTTGGCGTGGTTTATTTTCTGCAGGCCCCGAGCTGCGGCTCCCGGCGCATTTCCACCCGATATTCTTCCCGATCGGGAACTTCGCCACCGGCTTCTTTGTGGTGTTCTCGCTGATCGCCGGCGTCGTCGGGATCGCCTCCGGCATCGTTGGGTTCACCCACATGCATTTCTGGAACCAACAAAGCCAGCAGCCCGCGGCGTCGTTCGGTCTGGTTGCTTGGGCGCTGACCGTCCTAGCCATGGGGTACGCACGTCTCAAATGTCATTTGTACCATACTAGGTGCACTTGTCTTAACACCAACGTTACAATCTTATGGATTGCAGGTTGGCTTGTCAGGAGATCACTTATGACCGAAGAAACGCCAAACTGGTAAGATTTATTTCGGTCTCCTTTCGCATTTCGTCAGAATTCTTTGGGTGGTTTGTGAGCTGAGAAACTGAAACTTTCGAGTTGGCAGGGAACCATGGAGTCGTTCACGATCGTCCTGTCGGTGACGCAGCTCTTCTACGTCCTTTCGATCCACGTGGCGAGGCACGGACCCGTCCATGTCGAACGGCCCCCCGTCTTGCGCAGCTGATCGGAGGATACGGTAAAAAGTACGCGAAAAGCGGAAGACGGAGCGTGAAAAGAAGCGGGACGGCGGAGAACGTTATCTGGTGTGATTGTGCTTTTCTTTTGTCAGTGATGATTCTTTGAGTGGAACTGGGGAGAACGGTGGGGTGGGAGCAAGTTTGCATTTATTTGTATTCCTTTGGGTTTGCCAATAAATTCAAGTATCTGGAGATCTGATTTGGTAACACCTGGCCTCTCTTTTGGCTACTAGGATCAGAAGCAACCACCACTTCCTGGGTATCTGATCATTATATAAGCTCTATTTGACAACTGGATTGTATAGTACTGGGTGCGTCAGCCGTTGCTGGCTTTACCATGCTCTGGTTCCTGTTTCTAACGATCGATGGAGTAGACATATACCAAACCTCCTATATGGCTTGGTTGATCTCGGTCAGGACCATAGATCAGGATTTTAGTTTAAAATCCCAGGTCATCCACATAGATCCTGGCCAGAAACAAGGCTGTATACATTCTCTCGCAAATAAATTCATATACCCCATCCTCGACGTTCCGGGTTCTTTCATGTAGTTGATCGAACTAACAGAAGCCGGGCTCTCCCGTGGGCTCTCAATGCCGTCTGGACTAGTTAGGGCCGCCTGGGTAAGGAAAGAACGGGCTTGGGCCTGGACTGCCCAATCCAGCCTTTTAACGTGTCGTCGTCGTCGTCGTCTCTGACCGAGCAGCGAGGCCTTTATCCAGGCCAACTTGGCCCGAAAGACAACGATTCTAAGACGTAGTTCCAGCGCACGCTTTTCACTCGCTTTTTCTGCACGTAGGAAGAGCGTCTTCGCAAGCGGAATGTCCCGGCACGATCATGCGGTACGCACGCGCCGCCCGCGGCCGCGGCCGCGGCCGTGCGGGAATCTCCCACTCGGAGGCGGAAGCAAAAAGAATAATATATATAATTTTTAAATGATATTGTGCGATGCAGTAATATGCCTAGCAATTTTTAGCATCAAACTTTAATATAACTAATGGCACTATACGACGATAAAAAAAAACTAATGATTGAAATATTTACCAAAATGAAGAAATTTAACAATAATATGGGTTAATTACAGTAAATTGAAGGAATTAAGAGCGAAATTATAGGTAAAAGTTGGTTAACATTGGTAAATACATCGTGCGATCTCAATAATCTATAAAAGGAGAATAAGATTACTTCAATTTTTAAGTAAAAATATTAGATGATCAAATATAAATAAATACATTAATTTTTAGTATTTACGTTCTTTAAGTTCATAAAACGATGAACCTAAACATTATTGGTAATTTTCTTCGATTTTTGTTTCTCCATATAGCAAATATGCCTATCATTTATGAAATCATTAGCAATTAATTGAAAAAATCAATTAAATATTCATATGTTCAATATAACAAAAAAATACATCCAATGTCTGGCTTACTTGACATTGTAGTTGAATACTACAATTTTACCTTCGATTTGCAGCTAGTTAGACCGGTATTCCAAAAATCTAAATTAAAACCTTAAGTTTTAACCTTACAATTCAACAAAATTCAATCAACAATCATCACATTGAAACCATAAACTCACAAATTTAGTCACTGTTCTTTAAATAAATCGAAAGAATTAAGAGAAATTTAAAATAAATTACATATTGACCAGTTTGTCCTAAGCTTCCTTCAGCCTGTAAGTGTGAAGGCAACAGGAACTAGGAGGCATCGCAGCGAGATAGCAAGCGAGGGTGGCTAGTGGCGCCAATTTGTCCCGTTCTCCGATGACCGGTCACTATCTGGTTGAGTGCGGCTGTGTGGCAGGCATGATGCATGTCTTCTAGTCGACCATAAGAGATAAATGGGCATTGAGGGCTGTTACGAGGTAATGAGCTTAGGGATTGATCAAATGGGCATCGTGGTCTATTGTGGTTTCTCCCTCTTCAAGTGCTGGCTTGTCCTGCTGAAGTTGCTTCATAGGTCGAGGGACAGCAAAGCCTCCTCGTGGACTGCTATTAGCTAGTTGGAATTTGGGCTGTTAGTGCTTTCTTTATTGGGCTTCAAGGAATGAACGGGGTGTGCTGAGTTTGGACTGGAGAGTTCACACATAGACTATAGATGCTGATCCTTGCTTAAAAAAATAAATCTGGTATCTGTGACACCAGTGATGCATCTTGGCTCCAGTAGCAAAGCCAAGATAAAAATAGAGGGAGGTTGATTGAACTTGCAAACCAAATTTATAATATTATTTAGTGAATAGAGGCTTGAATTTACGAAAACATAAAATAAATTGATATGTTAATTTGTTTGAAGTTGTTGACATGCATAAAAGGACTAATTGGTTTGAAGTCAATTGAAGCTCGAGCAAACAAATTGCACTAGTCCTTCCATGCTCGCTTTGATGATGCATGGTTGGCCCAAATAGCCAAAGCCCATATAAAAAGACAGCAAGTCAATTCTTTCCAAGTCTCATCGAAATTAGCAGTAAAATTTATAGAAAATTCATAGAAAATTATGAAACATTATGAGAATCTTTTGTACCATTTATTTACCTGCAGTAAATTATTCCGTGCACGTTTACCAGCAGTAAACTTACTTATTCCTTTCATACACATGTAGATGACTAGTATCAGAACCGGGAATTCGAGGAGCTGGCCCAGCATGACTAAAACTATCTGACGTGGGCTTCCGATGTCAAGATAGTGCTTGGAGCTAAGAAGGTCCGCGCAGCTATTAGGATTGGTGGACCGTATGATGCCCAACCCACCCTTAAGAAAAATGATTAGGCACTTCATAAAAAATTGCCAGAAGGTGTTATAAAAATCTTCGTAGACCAGCTGGTATGGCATTAGTTTAGATGACGTAGACCAGTTGGTATGGCATTAATTTAGATGACGTATGGAAACATATGGCGTAAAAATTATCATATTCAAATTTTTTTTACTTTTATTACTGTTATGCATGGAGATGTCATATATACGTTACAACATGACCCACCACTCATAATTATGTTAACAATGTTGTATTTTATAGGAGAGATGAGATCAAATCAAATAAAGCATATAACAATAACAAATGTATACAAATCTATGCAACTGAAACTTCTGTCAAGGAGCTTTTGATATTTTCCCCACATTGAGTACTGTGCATACAAGTTATCATGACCTTCAGATCAACTGCCAGTAAAGAGATCACGTAAGGGGAAAAAGTCAGCGGCCCATTTCGCTATATGGGTGGACGTTATTGAAGTTTCCTCATTCTCTAAAAGGGAATGACGAAACCAAAGCTATGATACCTTTTTTCTTTACCTAGAGTAATGATCCTAGACTTATGATTGTAGAGTTGCCTAAAAAGAAAATAAAAATAATATACTATTTGTTACTTCTTTTTTCTATGAAGATTACATCTATCAATTCTATTACAATAACTCATGATTTAGCATAGGGCCGTCTCAACAATTTCAAGGGCCCTTGGGCAAGCAAGACGGCAATGGCCCAACAATCTAATTTTTTAATAAAGTATATAGTACTACTAATAAGAGTTAACTTACAGCATATATTTAGTTCATAAAAGATAACGATAGTACAATAAACAAACTAAAAGAACGGTAAAATAACTATTATGATTACCTTAAATAAAAAATAATGCTTCAGTGCTTTTTAAGAAACCTGATCGGTGATGGGTGATCCTGTCTAGCCGTCCGCCGTCCGCTCGTGGGGGCATGGGGCCCATCCCTCGTCGCATGCGGACGAGCGGCATCGGCGTGTCGTGGCTTCACGGTGTCGCGCCTCACGGAGCGGCGTCGCCGCGTCTGACGATTGGGCTGGGCGATAGGGAGGCGAAACGATCATCGGTCGGCGATCGAGAATAGCCGAATATCAGAATAGAAAGCGACGGCAAGCTAATTCCTGATTGATTGCTGGACTTGTGCTAAATGTATGGGCCTTTACATTTTCATTTCAATATGCCAAATACATATATTAAGTACTATATACATACATATACTCATAGGCCCCTCTGTGGCATAGGCCTCCGGCCGTCGCACTTGCTGCCCTCCCCTCTAAGACGTAGCATATGTTTAAGATGATTTATTTCTTGTAAATTTCGAAATAAAATAAATTTAGATCTTCGATGTTTTTAACGTGGATTTCTCGTCCACGCTTAGCAGTAGTTTAAAAGAACTTACGTGTCTGGTTGTGCTTAAGACGCGTTGCCAGCTGTACGTCCAGTTTGATCACGTGATTCCAAATAAAGTCAGATGCTACGACAGGCGGTACAGTCCTTGTGCATCTCCGTATCGTCCACACAGCCCAGGAAAAAGCCCATACCCCCATTTTCTTGGAGATGGACAATGATAGCCTCATCTGCTTCACTTTTTCAACATTTTTAGTTCATAAGCCACAGCAAAAGGACGAACCGAAGTGCCAACTATATAGATAGGACGAGTTCCTCCGCACTGACAGGATGAGCCCTACCTCGCCGACACTGCCAAACTAGAAGATGCTTTTCCATGATCACACTGCCTTATTGTGAACGTGCAAGTTTCAGAAGCAGCCGCCGACATTAGTACATGGCATGCTTCAATAAAGTTTGACTTAGGGAAATGCCGTGTAAGTTGAGATACTACACGCTGGTAGGTAGTAGCAGTACAAAGCTCCAAAAAAAAGAGAGAGAGAGAGAGGATGATAAGAGATATATTTAGCTGAAGCTGAAAATCAGAATAAACTAAAGTTAGAAGGTCCTGACTTCCAAGTTTCTAAATCGAGTGACCGATAAATGTTTTAGAACTTCAAGTTTAAACTCTAGATCGAGTGACCGATGGAGTGATCGAGGATTCTTTTTTACTGAAAATGATAAGAGATATATTTAGCTAAAAAGCAGGATATGATTAATACATCCCTTTTTTTTATCCAACTTGCATGGTCATGAAAAATACAGGAGAATAAAGAAAGAACAGTACCAAGAATGGATAAACAGTGGCAGAATTAATTGGGGATTGGCACAGCATTAATCAAAAGGGGGCGTTCCGTGTTCGTGGGTCTGCCATTCACATGATCCAACCAGCCCCATTAATCGGAGCAACGTACTTTTTTTCCAGCTCCGCCACCCAACTGGTTACTCATCGGGACACCTGTGCTCCTCCCTACAGTGCTCACATGAGTACAATCGCCAAGGTTGCTCACATCTCCATCCTCCCACTTGCTGATTCAAAAACATCTGAGCCCATGCAGAGGAAAGCCTCCTTTTTGTTGCTCCTGAGCTGAGCTCCTCACACAGTTGCAGTGCCTTGGTTGTTCCGTTGCCTTCTTCTGGGTAAGCTTGCTTCCTCCTTTTCTTAGGCTCATACTTGGTAGTGTACTTTCGTGCTCTGATGCTGAGGATCTTACACATACTTACGGGCGTCAGCACGGCTGTTTCTTCTTCAGGATTGCAGGATGAATACCACCTTGCTTGCACTCTACATTACAATTTGCTCTGCTCTGTTCATCATATCCAAGATGCTTATCTCGTTCCTGCTATACAAGAAGTGGGCTCGCAAGAAAAGGATCATCGAGAATAGCCTGACAGGTAACATCTCTGTCTTCATCAATCCATAGTTCAGACATAAAAGTTTCTCGATGGAGTTCATGGATAGGCTACTTCTTTGTGCTTGTATCTTCGCTCCAGGTGGCAAGATGGTGATCTTTCGGTCCGCCGCGATGCAGTCGCTGAGCCCCAAATCGTTCTTGAGCATGATCATGGGGCTGTCGAACAAGGACATCATCGGCTCCGGAGGATATGGAACCGTGTACAGGCTAAGAATAGACGAGAAGACGGCGTTTGCGGTGAAGAGGCTGAACAGAGGGAGTGCAGAGGTGGACCGTGGATTCGAGAGGGAGCTGGACACCATGGGCGACATAAAGCACAGGAACATCGTCCCTCTCTGCGGCTACTATGCGGCGCCTCACTTCAACCTTCTGATCTACGATCTGATGCCCAATGGAAGCTTGGACACGATCCTCCATGGTAGCTTTCTATGCTCTGGTTCCACTAACCATATCATATGCTACTAGCATATGTCAGGTTTTTGACATTAGCAGCATGTTGATCACAGGGAAAGAGGAGAAGAGGCAAGCTCTGGACTGGCCGGTGAGGTACAGGATTGCGCTGGGCGTGGCGCGAGGACTGTCCTACCTTCACCACGACTGCATACCTCATGTCATCCACCGAGACATCAAGTCGAGCAACATACTTCTCGATCAAAACATGGAAGCGAGGGTGTCCGACTTTGGCCTCGCGACACTCATGAAGCCCAACGACAGCCATGTCACCACGGTCGTCGCCGGCACGTTCGGTTACCTCGCGCCAGGTCTGAAAGTTAACCTGAACGCTCCGGTTCTCTTCTCTGTCAAATTGGTTCCATTTCAACCGTGAAGTCATCATGTTTTTGTTGATGCGTTTCACTCTGACTACAGAGTATTTCGAGACGGGGAGGGCGACGACGAAGGGCGACGTCTACAGCTACGGCGTGGTCTTGCTTGAGCTTCTCACCGGGAAGAGGCCGACAGATGAATCGTTTCTTGAAAATGGCACAAGGCTGGTGACCTGGGTAAGCCTCCATCCAGCTCATGACTCGTGATGTACAATCTACTGTGCTCATGTGCCTGTACAATCTACTTAAATCACACACATGATCATTGTACGTAATGACCAATGGAAGTTGCTGCCGCAACTAACCAAGCTGTCAACTAGTACAAGCTCTCTGTACCCATCAGAAAACTGATAGGCGGTGGCTATCATCATACGGTGACAAGCCAAGATCAATGAGTACTAGTACAGTGATACCTCGCATGTGCTAACTTATAGACGTGTACCGTTTTTTCTGTGAAAATAAGAAGCTCCCATACATCAATGAATTGGATGGAGAACGACAAAACGAATCGTTGACGACGAGTTAGACAGCCCCAGACGTGCTAACGTCGATGGATTGGTGTGTGTTTTCAGGTTAAGGAAACGATGGAGGAGAAGAGGGAGGAGCACGCCATCGACAGCGCGCTGCCGTCTTTTCCGGCCGAGGAAGTCAAGTTCGTGTTCACCGTGGCAGAGAAGTGCCTGGAATCTGATCCCTGCAACAGGCCAACGATGGCAGAAGTTGTTAAGATGCTCGAGCAAGCCAAGATGGCATAATGGATTAGCACGTATGTAGTACATAGCTAGGTCCTTAATTACAGAATTTTTCCACTCAAGGTGTTGTTTCTGCGTAATCCGTTATGGATTCTCACAGAGTTAAGAAGATGTTTTTGGGGAGCTGCCAAAGATGTAGCGATTTACTATAAGCAAGATCTGGTAGACTGGTACTTGTCATGCTAGCGAGCAGATTTAGGAGAACTAGTGCTAACCCGCATACTTGTGCAGGTATCATCTTTACAACATGTTTAAATAATTTGGCAATACATATGTAATTTTGCTTTTTGAAAAATCAATTATTGCAGAACTTCATTTGTGATATTTTAATATTATATATTATGTGAGAGAAAAATACTCACTTTGTTCCCCAATACTCTGTCACATGTGACCAAAACTTTCTTTCCTAGATATTTTTTGACGGAAATACTTGTGTAGCAAACAGTAAATATAACATTACATAATATTTTTTATTTATATCATCATCCTTTTTTCATTATTGCAATGTTTATCTATACTTACATGCTCATAACACACGTCATATAGCTTACATCGGTATAGTCGAGTGAACACCCGTTAATGATCTCACTCTCAATCCCTCCATCCCATGGAGGTCCATCAAATAAATAGTCACAATGTTTTAATTTTTGTGTGAACTTTTAGCAAGTATTTTCTCTTAGCGATTGTAAACTACCTACCATCAATATTTATTATATAATAGATTTTTATTCCAAATATATATATAAACCAAATTCGTTACCTTATTTTATTTTATTCTCATATTAGAAAAATTAGAATATTTTTGTACTTTTAATTATGAATAAAACCAAAATTTTTATTTTTGACTTAGCCTAGAATTAAAAAACAAACGCTAATTTTCTTTGACTTTTATTCTAAATTTGCATATTTTTGGATTGCACTTCTTATAAACTTTCTTTTTTAGTTTTATGTTAGAATTTGTTATAAATCTAGTTGCTAATTTTTATTTCAAATTTAGGTTATTTCTTATAGTATTTGATATGGACTCTTTCTTTAATATCAAATTTTTTTATTTAATTTGGAATTTTAGTTTTAGGTTAGATACAAATCCAACTATTAATTTTCATCTAATTTCTATTCTGAATTTTAGCCATGTAGTGGTTTTTATTTGGAGTTCATACTAAAATCAAATTGTTACTTTCCTTTTATTTTTCATTCCAAAATTATGTTATTTTTTATTTAATTTCAATTTTTAGTTTTAGATTAGAATTTGAATACAAATCTAACTACTAATTTTCATCAAATTTTTACTTCGAATTTCAGCTATGTATGGGTTTTTAATTTGGAGGTCCTATGAAAAATCACATTGCTAATTTCCTTTTATTTTTAATTCCAATTTTATGTTAATTTCTGTTGTTATTTGTTATCTCAGTTTTAGGTTAGAATTTGAGTATGCTTCTCCAAAAAATGAATCTCACCCCGTAAAAACAATGGACAATATAACATTAGGATCTAGTATATACTCCTTGAAAGAAAAAGTCTGCAATATGACTCTGCAAGCACTTGCAGAACATGTCCAAAAGTAAACTATTTCCATTGTTCCCTCTACATTTTTGTTAGGCTATTGTTGGTGCAATAATACAATCGCTGGTCAAAGAAACAAAGCTAGAGCAGTGTGTACTTCACGATAGTAGCACAATGTGACACGACCAACACTGATGGCACATGCACAACGCGAAGCATGGGCGACATCTCAATTCTTGAAGGAAAAAATCCATATATATATATATACAGGGGCGGAACTAGACCAAAAATAACCGGGGTTCACCACTTCATCATATATATAACAACATATATAATTTTCAATCAATTTTGTGCCTAATAGTAATATGTCCGGTAATTTTTAGCATCAATACTTCAATACGACCGATACCCGTATATGATAATAAAGAAGTAATGATCAAAATGCTTACCAAAATAAATAAATCCAATAATAATATTGGTTAGTTGCAACAAACTAAAGTAACTAAGTGTGAAATCTTAGACAAAAAAGTTGATCGGCATTAGTAAAATACATCATCCGATCTCATTGGCCTATAAAAATAAAATTACTTAAAGTTTTTAACTAAAAAAATAGAACGATCAAATATAAATAAAAGCATTACTTTTTAATATTTGTGTTCTTTCAAATTCATAAAGCAATGAACTACAATATCATTGATATTTTTTATAATTCTTATTTCTCTACATAACAAATAAGTCTACCATTCATCGAAACATCATCAAAAAATTGGAAAAGGTCAATTAGATATTTGTATGTTCAGCAATTCAAGAATAATATAGTAAAAAATACGTTAAGTGGTTTACTTACTTAACTGTGATCAAATTCTACATTTTCATCTAATTTGCAATGAGCCAGGACAATATTGCACAAATCAAAATTGAAACACTAAGTCTTAAACTTATAATTTGACAAAAACAACGCCAGCTCACAAATGTAGCCCCTATTCTTAAAATAAATTGGAATAATTGACAAAAATTTAGAGCAAAATACATACTCACTAGGTAGGTATAATTTCCTTCGACCGACGAGAGCACGAGGCAATAGGGACCATGCGGCACTATAGCCAGATGGCAAACGAGAGCCACTGATGGCATCGATTTCTCTTGTTTTCTTGTGAATATTTGCTGCTTGGCTGGGTGTGGCTGTAGCGGGCGTGATGCGCATCTTCTGCACGACCTTGCGTGATGAACATGCGTGAGGGCTGTGCGGTGACACGCCAGATCGATCAAATAGACAACATGACCTGTTGCGGTCCTCCCTCTTGGGCCGGGTGCTGCAGCGACCTCGTGTGCTGAGGGACAATGGAGATTCCTCGTGGATTACTGCTAGTTACTGAAAATTTAGGCTGCTAGTATTCCCTTCGTTTGGCTTCAAAGAAGATATCGGGTGCACCGAGTTTAGGTTAGAGGGTTCACGCATGGAATTGAGATATTAATACCTGTAGAAAAGATTTTTGGACCCGGTGTCCTGTGACACCGGGCCCCATGTTGTGGCTCCGCCCATGTATATATATAGGAAAATTCCTTATTACTCCCGGGTGTAGTTACACCCGGGACATTCTCCGTTGATTTTGTTCGGAGATTCGTGTGGAGTCAGCCGGTTACCAACTCTACGCAAACGGGTTTGAGGAGGAGGTCTAGATCCACATCCACGCGATCTTCCAGCAGCTTCCCTTCCCAATCCACGGATATCCCGCGATCTTCCAGATTTTTCCCTTCCCAATCCACGGATATCCCAGAGAATGCGCAATATACCAAAAACAGATTGGCAATTTTTCCTCCGCGCCACCACATCGCCGTTACAATATCGCTGGAAGATTGGATGTTGTTTGCTTGCCGGAGCGTCGTCTCGCCGAGTAGTGAGGAGAAGAATATTCAGAAAGGCTTGGTGCATCGTCTTGCCGAGTTGTGGGGAGAAGTCTTCACAACATTTGGTTGGTATGTCATCCTTTTTTTATGATGATTTCCGATGTTTTGAACTCGATAGGTTTTGTAGTTCAGTGTCGATGTGCTCGATTTTTCGATAATGGTTCGTTGTTTCGTTCTTCGTCAAATGTGAGTAGATTAATCACCTGCACATACTACCAATCCTGCCCGTAAGCTGTTTGCGACAATGTGTAGTCGAGTCATGTTGATAGCATTCCCGTTGCGGTGTGCCTGCAAGGTGCTCGACAGAATGCCCAGGTAGCGAGCAACCCTGAATGACAGGAGCAAACACCTCCTGTGCTTGCTGTCCGCTCATTTGCTTGTTCCAAATCTGTTCCTATGCTTAATTCTATGTGAACGTTTCTAGGAGCTTTTGTCTGAGTATCATTTTAGTATTTGCTTCCTTCTGTCGGTTGTGTCTCTTTGTGCCGGTAGGCAGTGCAAGCAGTTCCGCAAGCTGGTATGAGGTGGGTCTGACCGATGGTATCTGGGAGGTCTGATTGCTGGTATCAGACTGGTCATACCTCCATTCAGATACATGATCCATTTTGTTTGAGACGGGTTGTTCCACTACTATTGCCTATTTGACAATACTTCATGGGTGTTGTTCAATTCATTTGCTTGCAAATCCTGTTAACTTGACATTAGCATTCCCATCTTTTAAATCACTTCACAAGTTTCCAGTGCACATAATACTCCAATGATTCATGGCGTTAATATCTCCCACTAATTTTATGCCTTCTTGACAATACTACATGATAGATGTTCAAATCCTTTTACTTGGAAAAAAAAGAATTTGATCAAAATTGCTCCCAGTTTCTCTAATGATCAAAAAGAATGTAATCACTATCAGTGCTAACATGTAGCAGTACTTTATGTTCATGGGTCCCAGATACGATAGAAAAGTAGTATGACTGACACACCACATTTTGGGGAGTAAGAAGTATGATGTACACCATGTTGTACTATTTGGATTGTGTTTACAACATCTTCTACAAATCTATCTGACAACAATCAGTAGTAACACGCTGAAACCATGTGTCCCTTCGTGTTCGTACGTACATATTACAAATTGGTTTCATTCCATTTTGGTTTCATAATATTTTGAGCAGTACATACATACCTCTAATCATAGCATACTATTTAGTTTAAGGCCATACGTACTCGCTATGGGGAAAAAAGGGGTCTAATTTTATGCCTTCTTGACAATACTACATGATAGAAGTTCAATTCCTTTACTTGCAAAAAAGAAGAATTGGATCAAAACTGTTGCTCCCAGTTTCAAACAGCCGGTGATACATACATTAAGTAACATGCCATTTTTTCAGACTAGTTGTCTCACTCATTATTTGTCTACTTGACAATACTTCATGTTAGTTGTTAAATTCTTTTTCTTGCAAAACTTGTATACTTGAATCTGTATTCCCATCATTGAAATAACTTCACAAATTCCATTGTAGGCAATGGCCAAATCAAACAATATGATCAAACCACTTGCTGGCAGTAGCTCCAATTCTGCTTTTACCACGGCCATGTTTCTTGTGCGCTCAAAAAAAGGGGAACAACAAAAGAACAGTGTTGCTAAGGGTTTCCAGTCAAAGGAAAGAAGTGCTACAAAGTTGAGAAAGGCTTGGCAGAACAAGATAAACTCCAGGTGTTCTCCCTCTTTTATTGTTGACCTAATTGAAGATCTAGACAATCATAAGTTGGAATTAGTGAATCAGATGGGCTTTCAGGGATTAGTTAGTTTAAAACTGAGTAGGCTAAACTGCCAATTTGGTGCGTGGCTTCTAAGCAAATATGATCCTCAATCTGGAGTATTGTGTGTTGGCACAAGGTTAGAACTCACGATGACTTGCGATGATACCAACCGTGTAATGGGCATCCCTTGCAAAGGAAAGAAAATACTACCTGCATCTCAAAAAGAGGCAACAGATCTAAAAGCCTATTTGTGTTTCATGTTTGGCAAGTCATCTTGGGATGACTTAACTATCCCCATCCTCGAGCGATTACTGACAAGTAGAACTGATGGACCTATGGATGCTGATGAAACTATCAAATTCAAGATGGCATTTGTAATTTACATTGTAACAAAATTCTTAGCGCCGCAGTCATATAACAATTACATATCAACATGGTACCTCAAGGCTGTTGTTGATATTGAAAATGTTCATAATTACAATTGGGCTGATTTCGTTGCTGAAGAATTGAAGAATTATGCCGCCGTGTTGCAAAGTAAAATTAGGAACAGAAAGAGTCCAGGGTACATCAACGGATGCATTATCTTACTTCAGGTAATACCTATTCTAATTCTTCACTTAGTTTTGTTTTTTACATATGTCTGTTTGTCCTATACTATTCATTGCAGTACCTAAAGGTCATACCAACACTGATACTATATTTTTTTCTCATATTTTCTACATAGACAATATTGATTTTGGAAAGGACAATTTTGCTCATAACATCTTTGCTCGCACCGGTGCTTACGATGACAAGAAGTTGGCACACTTCGTTGAGAGGGACATTATTCTGAAAAACCGATCACCATTCCCTGCATATGGAAAGCTCAAGGTATCATACTACATTTTACATTTTTCAATTGCGTTCAGTTCAATGCTCGCACCAACTCTATACACACAAACCATTTTTTTAAAATGTGTACAGCTTCGTGATCGTACCAATGTGTGCTACGGTCGCTGCACGGAAGCTCCAAACTACAAGGTATATCTTGTTTTGCAACGCATTTCGTTAAAAACATCCAAATATGTTGAAGCAATTAAAATGGTCTTATATATATTGTTCAAACCACTACGATATATCTTGTTTTGCAATGAATTACGTTAATTACATCCACCTGTGCTAAACTACAAGTAATATGGATTTATTTGGATACAAATACTCATTAATCTCAGGTTGTACATCGCACACATGTGGACATTGATATCCCAAGCTTTGATTTGGGAATCACTCAAACACCAAGCGAATACAATGATGCCATGTCTAGGCCAACAAAACATTTCGCGTCGAATTTGATACAAGAATTCAACAATGTATTCCATTCCGACGCTATATTAGACACTTCCGAGTACAATCATTTGGACAACATTCAATCAGGTTATTCTTTTACATATTAACATACTTTCATAATTGTACTCATTCTACTATCAACAAATTTCTCCCTAACCCTCAATCACGTAATTTTTCGTAACCATTATGCAGAACCCACTGTGCCTAATGAACATGATTTCCTTCATTACGTTGTCCCAAATACTCCTGAATCAGAGCAAGGAATGCATTCCACCAGTAAACTTCTGACTACTAAATTTTGGTTGCGAAATTGTCATATTCAGTTTTATCTTCATAGCCCATTGCCTCATTTAAAATATTTCATACTCTTGTAGGGTTTTCTAGTTCCCCTGCTAGTTTCATTTCTCCTCACTCTGCCATGCGGGAGGTTAGTGCAATTAGGATTGTTCTACGTGAGGAGTATTCATGCACCAAATACCCCCCCCCCCAAGTCCAAGAGAAGGATTATTGGGGAACCATCAGATTTACTCTTGGATAGGCCAAGAAGGACCATTAAACCAAGCAATATTGTTAAATCCCCATTTCTGTGCAAACAACACTCCTTCATTAGATATGATTTGAAGGCAGTTGATGACTTGTATGTCTACACAGTTTCACAGACTGATGATGCTTCTCTCATGTAAGTTTTGCGGAGGTTATACCATTTTTTATATTATCATCGTTTTAATTCCTTAACGAACAAATACTACCAAATTTTTCAGCAAAATTTGGGTTCACATATCAAACCCGATCCCCATAACACTGAACTTGCAACAAATACAACAAGCACTAAGATTTGATGTTGAAATGCATGACGAAACATTCAATGTTGCTGTACAAGTGATCTTCGAAGATGAACTACATAGGTTCAGGGGATCTAACTTTTTAGGTTGGAGACATTTTCTAAATCAAGATTTTTCAGTAAGTAAACTATGATACTACATTTCTTGATTGTTTCCAGTTCTAAACTTTCCGGCACTAAACACTCTCACAGATGTTTGCAGCTCCTGGTGATGACATGTGGAACCCTGAAGATCATCTCCACTGCTTCGTTGATGACACTCTAATACCCTACGATGTTTGCAACTGTCGACTGGTATGTTGCACGTTGTAACATATCATTACGAATTGGCCAGTCTAATTGTTAACAACCCAACTTTGTTGCAGATATTTATTCCTGTGCACCATCCACATCACTATGCTCTTTATGCATTTGACATGCACCGCAAGAAACTTAGTATCTTAGATCCTTTGAGAGATACTAGCAATGCAGCAAAAGAGCTTGATGATAGACATTCCAAAATTAAGGTTGTCATATCTAAAGCACTATCTCAATGCATGAAACTGTGTTTTCCTAATTGGGATGAGGACATCCCAAATTGGCCATTTGAGTTCCCGTCGAATATTAATATTCAAGAAAACAAGTTAAGTACATACACATCGTCCTATTACTTTCTTATTATTTAATGATAAATATTCTAAAATAGTTTCCATGATAGGATGGACTGCTCACTTCATGTTCTAAACTACATGAGGAGCTGGGATGGATCTCGCCTTGTCCTGCCATCTTGTAATGTGAGTTTCTGCTCTCTTACCATTATACCCATTAACACTTACTACCTTAATGTTAGATACAGGTAACAAACTATCTACCTTGTTATGTCAGGATCCATGTGAACTTCGAAAGCAATTTCTGGTGAATCTGTTGTTGTCGTAGCTACAGACTAGACAGGAAGAGAGGGGGATCGATAGGAGAGGAAGAGAGCCAGATCTGGAGAGGTGGTGAGAATGAAGGAGACAGCCCCCCTTTGCCCCTCCTGGGGGCTTATATATATGTGAGTGGGGTAGAATGGGAAATCCCCATTCTACCCCTTAGTATTTTACAAAGAATGGGGGTACACTGGTATATTTACACTGTTATATTCCTCTACACTATTGGGCCTATTACATGTTTGACTAGTTGCACGGCCCAGTCACGGGGGGTTGGGCCACCCCTACAACAGTACTCCCTCGACAGCAAGCGCTAAGGTCCCGATGGGCGAGCTGACGCGATCAACCACCCCAGCCCCCCGTTCCCTGACAGCAAGCACGAGGGTGCCAATGCAACTGATAGCTCGCAGACCCTAGAAGGAACTGGTGAAGCGCCGGAGACGTCGTTGAGCGTCGAAGACGTGCCGTCCCGCCGAGGCGATGCCTACCAGGCGGACGGCGAGTCGAAGCGCCAAGACGTGCCCGAAGCGCCGAAGACGTCGCCGCCCCGCCGAGGCGATGCCTACGAGGCGGACGGCGAGTCGAGCGCCGAAGACGCGCCGCCCCACCGGGCGATGCCTACGAGGCGACGGCGGAGTCGAGACCGGCGCGCGCGTCCGGCGCCAAGACGTGTCGTCGAGCGTCGAAGCGTGCCGCCCCACCGGGCGATGCCTACGAGGCGACGACGGAGTCGAGCGCCGAAGACGTCCTGTCCCCCCGAGGCGATGCCTGCAAGGCGGACGGCGGAGTCGAGGACGAAGCGTGTCGTCGAGCGCCGAAGACGCGCCGCCGTCTCGCCGGCGATGCCTACAAGGCGGACGACGGAGTCGAGTGCCGAAGACGTGTTGCCCGCCGGCGATGCCTACGAGGCGACGGCGGAGTCGAGGCCGGCGTGTCGCCGAAGCGCCAAGACGCGCCGCCGAGCGCCAAGACGTGCCGCCCCACCGAGGCGATGCCTACGAGGCGACGGCGGAGTCGAGCGCCGAAGACATGTCGTCGAGCGCCGAAGACGTGCCGCCCCGCCGAGGCGATACCTACCAGCGGACGGCGGCGAAGCGCGGCGCGTCGCCGAGCGCCAAGCGTGCCGTCCGCCGAGGCGATGCCTACGAGGCGACGGCGGAGTCGAGCGCCGACGTGTCGCCGGCGCGATGCCTCGCGATGCCTACAAGCGGACGGCGAGTCGAGCGCCAAGACGTGTCGCCGAAGCGCCGATGCCTACGAGGCGACGGCGGCGAGGCGTGTCGTCGCGAAGCCGCAAGGCGGCCTGCGGCGACGGCGAGTCGAGGCGGCGTGTCGCCGAGCGCCGAGCGTGCTGCCGCCTCGCCGAGGCGATGCCTACAAGGCGACGGCGGAGTCGAGTGCCGGCGACGCGCGCCCCGCCGAGGCGATGCCTACGAGCGACGGCGAGTCGAGGCCGGCGCGCGTCGCCGAGCGCCGAAGACGCGCCGTCGAGCGCCCAAGACGTGCCGTCCCGCCGAGGCGATGCCTACGAGGCGGACGGTGGAGTCGAGCGCCGAAGACGTGCTGTCCCGCCGAGGCGATGCCTACGAGGCGGACGGCGGAGTCGAGCGCCGAAGACGTGTCGTCGAGCGCCGAAGACGTGCCGTCTCGCCGAGGCGATGCCTACAAGGCGGACGGCGGAGTCGAGTGCCGAAGACGTGCTGCCCGCCGAGGCGATGCCTACGAGGCGGACGGCGGAGTCGAGGCCGAAGGCGTGTCGTCGAGCGCCGAAGACGCGCCGTCGAGCGCCCAAGACGTGCCGTCCCGCCGAGGCGATGCCTACGAGGCGGACGGCGGAGTCGAGCGCCGAAGACGTGTCGTCGAGCGCCAAGACATGCCGCTCGCCGAGGCGATGCCTACCAGCGACGGCGGTCGAAGCGCCAAGACGCGCGCCGAGCGCCAAGACGTGCCGTCCCACCGAGGCGATGCCTACGAGGCAGACGGCGGAGTCGAGCGCCGAAGACGTGTCGTCGAGTGCCGAAGATGTGCCGTCCCGCCGAGGCGATGCCTACAAGGCGGACGGCGAAGTCGAGCGCCGAAGACGCGCCGACACTGTTGTTCTCCTACCTTCGAAAAGGAGGGCCCGCGGAGTGCGGGCGCTTGGAGCGTAGGCCGAAGGCACTACGCACGCCGAGGTAGGGAGGCGAGACCGCCGTTCCCCTACCTTCAAAAAGTAGTGCCGCGGGAGCGGCGCTGGAGCGTGGGCGAAGGCACTCACGCACGCCGAGGTAGGGAGGCGAGACCGCCGTTCCCTACCTTCAAAGGAGTGCCCGCGGAGCGGGCGCTTGGAGCGTAGGCCGAAGGCACTACGCACGCCGAGGTAGGGAGGCGCGACCGCCGTTCCCCTACCTTCAAAAGGAGTGCCCGCTGAGGGCGGGCGCTTGGAGCGTAGGCCGAAGGCACTACGCACGCCGAGGTAGGGAGGCGCGACCGCCGTTCCCCTACCTTCAAAGGAGTGCCCGCGGGAGCGGGCGCTTGGAGCGTGTGCCGAAGGCACTCGCACGCCGAGGTAGGGAGGCGAGACCGCCGCCTCCCTACCTTCAAAGGAGTGCCGCGGGAGCGGCGCTGAGCGTAGGCCGAAGGCACTACGCATGCCGAGGTAGGAGGCGAGACCGCCGTTCCCCTACCTTCCAAAAGGAGTGCCCACGGGGAGCGGGCGCTTGGAGCGTAGGCCGAAGGCACTATGCACGCCGAGGTAGGGAGGCGAGACCGCCGTTCCCCTACCTTCAAAAAGGAGGGCCCGCGGAGAGCGGGCGCTTGGAGCGTAGGCCGAAGGCACTACGCACGCCGAGGTAGGGAGGCGAGACCGCCGTTCCCCTACCTTCGAAAAGGAGTGCCCGCGGGGAGTGGGCGCTTGGAGCGTAGGCCGAAGGCACTACGCACGCCGAGGTAGGGAGGCGAGACCGCCGTTCCCCTACCTTCGAAAAGGAGTGCCCATGGGGAGCGGACGCTTGGAGCGTAGGCCGAAGGCACTACGCACGCCGAGGTAGGGAGGCGAGACCGCCGTTCCCCTACCTTCAAAAAGGAGTGCCCGCGGGGAGCGGGCCCTTGGAGCGTAGGCCGAAGGCACTACGCACGCCGAGGTAGGGAGGCGAGACCGCCGTTCCCCTACCTTCAAAAAGGAGCGATACACTCCCTGGTGTAACGCGCCCGAAGGTGCGACATCCAGGTGCCGCACCACTAACGCGAGGCACTCCCTAGTGTCTCGGCCATTGCACAATTTTTATACTCCGTAGAGTGCGTGAGGGTAACTGGTGCGTGCGGAGGCGGACCTCGGCGCACGACTTGTTTAGAGTCCGTGGATCGCGCGCGCGAGGCGGACCTCGGCGCACGACTTGATTTATAGTCCGCGGTCTCGCGTGCGAGCGCGCACTGGCGCACGACTTAATTTATAGTCCTTGGACTCTCGCGTGCGGAGGCAGACTTGGGCGCACGACTTAATTTATAGTCCTTGGACTCGCGTGCGAGGCGCACCTCGGCGCACGACTTAATTTATAGTCCTTGACTCTGCGCGCGCGAGGCGCACCTCGGCGCACGACTTAATTTATAGTCCTTGGACTCGCGTGCGGAGGCAGACCTTGGCGCACGACTTAATTTATAGTCCGGAGACTCGCGCGTGCGGAGCTAGGCTCGACGCTACGTCTTATTTAGAGTCCGTGGACTATGGCGTGCGGAGCAGAGCTCGACGCGACGCCTTCTTTATAGTCCGAGACTCGCGCGTGCGAGCTAGGCTCGACGCCACGCCTTATTTAGAGTCCGTGGACTATGGCGTGCGGATCAGAGCTCGACGCGACGCCTTCTTTATAGTCCGGAGACTCGCGCGTGCGGAGCTAGGCTCGACGCTACATCTTATTTAGAGTCCGTGGACTATGGCGTGCGGAGCAGAGCTCGACGCGACGCCTGCTTTATAGTCCGGAGACTCGCGCGTGCGGAGCTAGGCTCGACGCTACGTCTTATTTAGAGTCCGTGGACTATGGCGTGCGGAGCAGAGCTCGACGCGACGCCTCCTTTATAGTCCGGAGACTCGCGCGTGCGGAGGTAGGCTCGACGCTACATCTTATTTAGAGTCCGTGGACTATGGCGTGCGGAGCAGAGCTCGACGCGACGCCTGCTTTATAGTCCGGAGACTCGCGCGTGCGGAGCTAGGCTCGACGCTACGTCTTATTTAGAGTCCGTGGACTATGGCGTGCGGAGCAGAGCTCGACGCGACGCCTCCTTTATAGTCCGGAGACTCGCGCGTGCGGAGCTAGGCTCGACGCTACGTCTTATTTAGAGTCCGTGAACTATTGCGTGCGGAGCTAGGCTCGACGCTACGTCTTCTTTATACTCCGTAGAGTGCGCGCGAAGGCGTCCCCCCGCTGCGTCTTATTTATACTCCGTAGAGTGCGTGCGGAGCTAGGCTCGACGCTACGTCTTATTTAGAGTCCGTGGACTATTGCGTGCGGAGCTAGGCTCGACGCTACGTCTTCTTTATAGTCCGGAGACTCGCGCGTGCGGAGGTAGGCTCGACGCTACGTCTTATTTAGAGTCCGTGGACTATGGCGTGCGGAGCAGAGCTCGACGCGACGCCTTCTTTATAGTCCGAAGACTCGCGCGTGCGGAGCTAGGCTCGACGCTACGTCTTATTTAGAGTCCGTGGACTATGGCGTGCGGAGCAGAGCTCGACGCGACGCCTCCTTTATAGTCCGGAGACTCGCGCGTGCGGAGCTAGGCTCGACGCTACGTCTTATTTAGAGTCCGTGGACTACGCCGAGGCGCACGGCCGTCGTGCGATTTAAACCAAAAACTGATTAAACGCCGCTGCACGAAAGAGGACGTAACAGCAATAAAAGAATTCGAGGCCAAGCCAGTAGACACCCAACGATGGCAATGAAAGCAGGGGATAAGCCAGTCAAGTAAAAAGCGTAAAAGCGAATCTTGACAGGATGTGCGCCATCATGAAATGATTTAAAGGTATAGTACCTCGCTTGCCCACCTAGATGGACTTGGTCGGCGCGAAGTTTGGAGCCGGCGCGGAGGCTCAGCGTCTGGCGCCCTGGCGAAGTCCGAAACGGAGGCGAAGGCGGCGCTAGAACGCGGAGATCGATCCTCGCGCATTTGTCTCCAGGGCGGCTACATCTGGAAGCCACACCTTGCCCAGCAATGAGCAGTTCGACCTCCCACTCCCTGGTAGCTTTTTGCGACATGAGCAATCCATCGTAGAGCTACACGTAGGCGAAGGTGACTTTGCGGAGGCAGTAGGCTTGGAGCCGAAGTTGAGGACGGCGATGCGAAGCCCGGTGTGGCAGTCCGACGCCTTCGACGCGAAGCCCGGAGTCCGGGACGTGCAAAGGCCGGGATACCGCCTTCCGCGGCGTGGAGGCGAACGGAGGTCGGCGAAGTTGTCGCAGAGGCATCGCAGCGGCAGCCATGGCGTGGGGGCGACCTCGCCGCCGCGGATACTCCCAGAGGCGGCTCGGAGCAGGCGACTTCATCGTGTGCGCGGGGAGGTGCTGGCGAAGCTAGCTCCGCTCGGGTTTGGCTCCTTGATGGCGCGTACGTGGTGAAGCTCGCCCGTATGGTCTGGCGCGGCGGGGACCTCGACAACGCGGAGGCTCTTTCGCATGCGCGGATGGATGCATGTGGAGACGGGCGGCGCCCGGTGCACGCGGAGGTCCTGGCGGCACGTACCTGTGCTGCGCCGAGGCCGCAACTACATGAGACTTCGACGCCAGAGAGTTGCGACCCCGGCTGTGCGGAGCCCGCTTCATCTGTGTAGAGTCCACGGTCGAGGAGGTCCTCGTTCGCGCGAAGACAGGCCCGTAGCAGTGACGTCTCGCGCGGAGACGGGCCTTTCTGCTTTCGACGACGTGGAGATCATCACCCAGACGGATTGCGCGCGCAAAGTCCGGCTTGCGGAGGCAACGTCCTACGCGGAGCCAGGCCCACGGAGGCGACGCGGAGGTTTCGGGGAGCTTGACGGAGACTTCGGAGCTACCCTCGCGATGTTGGCGAAAACCACATGTACGGCGCGAAGCCTTAACGACGCGGAGGCTTCGTAGACGCTTCGACGACGCGGAGACTTCGGAGGCGAGGCGCTCGTGGACTCGACGACGCGGAAGCTCCCGAGGCGAGGTCCGGAGACGGGCGCGGAGCCATCGGAAAGGCGGGGCGCAAGACTCGACGACGCGGAAGCTCCCGAGGCGAGGTCCGGAGACGGGCGCGGAGCCATCGGAAAGGCGGGGCGCAGAGCCGGCGGGCGTCGGGCGCGGCGGAGACCCCGGTGGAGGAATCGGACTCCGCGCCGACGCACCTGCGGTCGGCTGCGTGTGTGGAGTTCGCATGCGTCGTTGCGGACGTCCGGCGGGCCAGCAGTGGACGCAGGAGCAAACTTGGTTGGGGTCATCGGTTCGAAGACTCGGTGGGGGCTGGTGCGGAGGTACGCTTGCGAGGTGCACTCCACGCGGTCGAAGGCGTATACGTCGTACGGGCGCCGGCGACCTCAGCTTGCCCATCCCCTGCACACCAGGAACCAAGACGACGGAGAGAGAGAAATGCCTGTATGCATGCATGAGTGGTATGTGAACAAATTCTTGCGCGCAAGGGCAAAACTCGTGGATATTTCCTGTCTGCGTGCGGTCCGCGCGCGTAGATGGACGCGACAACGAGCGGAGGGAGGCTTGGCGCGAGGACTCGGCACCCTGCGGAGACCCTACATCGCGCGGAGAGGGGCCGCGGAGGCCGCAGCACGATGGCATGTTTGGCGGGGTACCCCTCCGCGCGAAGCTCGGCGTGGACGAGTCGAAGGCGTGCGGGAACCTGCAGCGCGGAGACGAGCGGAACTTCGCCGAGAGCGGAGGCCGGAATCTGCAGCGCGGGGACAAGCGGAGGACAGGTCCTGCACAGAGCCGGGCACACGGGGGCGGCGTAGGCTGCCGCTCCGCCCGTCTCGCTCCCCTGAGCCGTCGCTTTTGTTGAATCTTGGGGAAAATCTCTTCCGCTCGTAGCTTTTAGTCGTCCCCACGGACGGCGCCATCTGTCGTAGCTACAGACTAGACAGGAAGAGAGGGGGATCGATAGGAGAGGAAGAGAGCCAGATCTGGAGAGGTGGTGAGAATGAAGGAGACGGCCCCCCTTTGCCCCTCCTGGGGGCTTATATATATGTGAGTGGGGTAGAATGGGAAATCCCCATTCTACCCCTTAGTATTTTACAAAGGATGGGGGTACACTGGTATATCTACACTGTTATATTCCTCTACACTATTGGGCCTATTACATGTTTGACTAGTTGCACGGCCCAGTCACGGGGGGTTGGGCCACCCCTACAACAGTTGTCATTCAAGAAAAATGAAGCTATACTTCCAGATTACGTAAATCGTTGTCTGAAAGCTTGGGATCGAAAATAAGTTCATGAAGATGGTAGTGTTAATACCATTGAAGGATTAATAAGCACAAACTGCATGTGGATTTACTTTTGTTTTTACCATTAACCATTATCTTTCATATACTGCTTCATAATAAAAGACAATACCAAACGACCACCTGCCACTATTTTTGGTCCATCTAATTAAACATGAAGCATATTCTGCTGTTTCTCAATGCATACACGCCTATATGGATTTACCATATTGCTCTACTTACGTGATGTTTCATTTCTTGCTTCATTAAGATAATAGCAGTGTAATGATGATTCAATTCATGCATCATCAATATAATTGCAGTGTAATGAACGTTCCCACTGCATTATTTCTGGTATGTATCATCACAATGGCCCATCTTAACATGCAATGCGTTAAAGTGTGACGTGTGGTATTATGTGAACAGAGGTCTCGCCTCCAGATTTCAATTGTCACAATACTGCCATTTATTACTCCATACAATCCATACTTTTGGCAACATTCGGTAACCCCTTACTGGATGAGGGTTGAACTAGTTTCCTACGGTAATTTAAGAATCTGCTTTCCTGACAAATTCGAAAAATGAAACGTACTGTTCACGGCTCATGCTTCAGTCCATTCTTTTTGCAACCGTTAAACCACTGAAAGTTTGATCAATCGTGTACCCACTAGAAGCCTACCTATCAGAGGTACTCAAAACATTTTGCATACCTACCAGGCGCGCTACCCGGGTAACCTTCCATGAAACATGCAAACGCAGAATCAGCAGTATTTAGTCCAAAATTAATCACGTAAACGGATATGTTTTCTACATGCAAGGTGTCTTTATACTTGCAGGGAAAATACCACTGTAGGATTGAAGTATGATAGTTCAAAAAAATAAAAACATTGAGACGGATTGTATGGGACGGATTGTATGAGAATGAAAAAATTGAGACACTCCCTCCGGATTGTATGATAATAACCTGCCACCATGTCTTTCCTTCGCTTTCGTCTGTACATACTACCAATTTCTTTCAATCCTTTTTGATTTCAGAATAATTCACTCGTCATACACATACCTCCTTTCATAGAAATCCATTTAGTTTCAGGCCATACGTTCTCGCTTAGCGAAAAAAAAGTAATATACTCCCTTGTGCAAAACACAAATGTTTCAGTCAAAACTCCATTCATAGCAATCTATTTATTTTCAGGCCATACCTACTCGCTTTGGAAAAAATAACATACTCCCTTGTGCAAAACATAACATGTTCCTACCATGCAGTAGTATCTGCGCTATTTTTTTTAAATTAGCAATCCATTTATGTTTTTTCTATAAATATCTGCGCTTCAAATCACTTTGTGGGAAAAACAGGATGTGCTCTCATGTACAAAACACAACTACTCCTAATATGTAGTAGTATCCGGACTGTGCACATTTTTCAAATTTATAACACAAGCAACATAAAACTGCAATGGTGTTGGAACCAAATAATCCAGTTCTTATAACAAAAATTAACAATCGCATAACACCCAAATCTAGATTTAAATAGTATGTTCCTCTACTTCCTTTTGTATGTAGATTGACGACCACATGTGCTCTTGTTGTGCCCACGTCCACCACACTGACCACAATACCTAATCTGCATTGTCTTATGAGCCATTGAGCTACTTTCTGCAACAACCTTCTTATTTTGAGAAGCAGACTCTCCGTTTGACATATACCTTTTAGCTTTCGGGCGATCTCTCCCCCTGATTACTTCCGGAGGGAGTATCTCAATTTTTTCATTCTCATACAATCCGTCTTCTACCCTTTCATCTGTCATAACGTCCCCATGCACTATGTTCTCAAATTCTCGATCACTCGTAATGTCATATTCCTCCTCTTCAAAACCAAAGTCCTCCTTTTCATATTCTTCATATTGCCCCACAAAAATATTCTTGCCCACGTCTGGTTCACTGTGCAATGCACCTTTGTCCCTTGACTCTGTTGCACTCACCAAAACCTTTAGTTTGGCCATTAGCTTGCATAGTACTTCCATAGATTTCTCATATGTTTCCACATTGGTATCACCGAGTCTTACCATTTCAAGAGCAGACCTATGCAATAGGGTATGTCTATAGTTTCTTGACAACAATTCTGATCTATCCCTATTGTACCCATCAAGATGTTTTGGGATTGAATCCCTAGCTTCCTTTGTCCACCTCTTTATGATATACCTCTCTGGTATTTGATTGTACCCGTTTTGAATAAAAACCTACAAAATTTTAACATATGGTTAATACAAATGAATACATGACAAATTATATTCGAATTGCTACAAAGTAGTTGTATATTTAGATATACCCTTATTATGTGGCAACAAATGATCCCTAAATGCTCGAATAACTTGCACTCACACATGAATTCTTTTTCCTCAAGGTTGACTTGTAGTTCGAAAACTTTTCTGCCCCAAGTTTGAATGGAAGTATCTCCGATTTGAATCACTTGAAGCTTGCTTAAATTATCGATAGCTTGAACCATATACACGAAGCTCCAACCAAATTGTTCCTTGAACCTGGCGAACGCACCCCTAGTGTACACACGTGCAGCATGTTTCTCTATAGGCAAGCTTGTTGTTGTCGTCACCTTCTCCTTCAGAAAAAACATTATACACATTCAACAATTACACAACACACAAAACTAAGAATTTTTTTCATATAGCATTAATAACTGATTGAAATTGCCACAACATGAAAAACTTACCTTGTACGATTGGTGCTCCTCTGCCTCCTCCTCCTGGATTCTGTCAAAAAAGAAACTCTCGTACCTTCTGACGAAACCATTGAGTGACGAAGAAGGTTTCACATACTTCTTTAGGACATAATTCATGCTCTCACTCCTTTGAGTAGTCGACATTTTTGCAAAGAAATAAGATTTGAAATATGCAGGTGCTCACTTCTCCCTCATATCCCACATTCTTCTCAAGTATATACTAGACTCTAATTCATACTTTTGAATTAATCCTATCCATGCCCTTTCAAACTCATCAATTGTCTGTGGCCCATTTAAGACATTATGAAACTCCTCCTTAAACTTGTTTCTCCTTGAATATATGTTTCCCAAATTTTCTTTAGCTTTCTTCAGTACATGCCACTTGCAAACTCTGTGAATACAGTCAGGCCATACCTCCCTTATCGCAACCTCCATATGATGACAGTTGTCTTACAAAACAAAATAACTGGACAAAATCAGTACACCTTTACTAGGAAGTCTATACATCTTATTTATAAAAATAAAACACATAGTACCGTACCTGTCAGTATAGCAGATGCCTTTTTCCCATTCATTGCCTCATTGAAAGTTTGAAACAACCATTTGAATGAATCAACAGTTTCTTCTCTTAGCAGTGCACACCCAAATATAATTGTTTGGAAATGGTTATTAACCCCTACAAATATACCAAATGGCAGGTTGTACCTATTTGTCCAATAAGTAGTATCAAATGTGACGACGTCGCCAAAATGTTCAAAGCTAAGCCTTGAAAATGCATGTGCCCAGAATATATTTTTAATTCTACATGCTCCATCAACACGAACGGTGTAGAAGAATTCCTTGCTACGGCACTGTAGCTCTTTCAAGTAATCTAATGTTTTCTGGACATCATCACTGCACTCATCTCTCCTTATAGCATACGATAATCTGTTCAAAGATCTTCTAGTGAATGGTGCCAATGAAGGCCCACCATGCATTCCAGCGACCAATCCATACATGCACATAGGTGATACTCCCTTATCGACCATTTCTGCAACTATACTCTTCGTCCCTTCATCAATGAAATTATGTGACCTATAGTGCTTAGTATGCCTCAAATCTTGTTTCAAACCATGGTTATGCTCTCTCACAAAAGCAGTGACCTTCCATTCGTGATGCTCAGATGAGCAATTAATCGTAATCATTGCCTTACATCCTACCCTCGTCGGATTTTCTTTTATCTTGGGATCGCGACCCTGCATATGTCATCAATCCATATGTCAAAACTTTACGTCTATTTGTTTCGTACACAAGTGCTAACGTAATCATGTGAAGGGTAACGTATTACAAATATAATATGTACTCTGTCAAAACATGGTATTCTTCATTATCTATACAATTACAGTGTGCGCAATCATGTTAAATCCCTGACACGAAAACAAAAACACCGTAATTTAAACCCTTTTTCAATACACAAGTACAGTGCTCCTAAATGACTGTGTATCCTAAACGCTCGATGAAGTATGTAGGCATCTTTCACAGCTAATGTCTGTCTCTCCTAAAACATCGTGGAAGTATGTACGTACTACTTCCCATCATACTAACACAAACCAATGCATAGACACTGCAATTAAATTCTATCTCACAAATGTTCTACAAGAAAACCAGACTGCAAATCCTACAGCTTCACTAATTAGCCATAAAGTTACTTCGTACATACTACATTAAAACTAAGGTGTAATCTTCTGTTAACTTAACGCAAAGATTTTGTGCTAATAGTTGTTAGGTTTTTGCTACCCCAAGGAGCTACCCACAACGAGAAGTGAAATTACAAACCTAATGGTGGCAACAAAACTCTTGCATGGTCTTCATAGTTCCTCCCTTCCTGAATCTGTTCTTAAACCTCCTTATTCCAAAACCATTAAACCTTATGTACAGATTATAGAATGTACATGCATCCGTTTCTTGATTGAAAAGCTGTCCTACTTTTGGCACCCTGATAGCAGGGTCCGAATACGAACTAGGAAGTATTACGTTTAAAGCCTCACTGTCCGCGACAACTCTGCCCAAGCACAAAACAAATTCGATGAGTAATATCACATACCTCCTTGGAAAAACAAGCAGTGCATTGTAAATACCACCTCTCAAGGGGTATGAGATCCCCTGTAATTTCATTCTGACGAACACTACTGCCTTCTCCTACTGGTGTTTCTCCCCCCTCAATAGCTGTGGCTCTAAACAACTCATAGACATTTTTCTGCGTCGACGTTGAAGACGGCAGCTCTATACAATTGCACCAGTATACACTCAAGCAGAGGATGCGATCTCAACCCTGTTGACTATTACCTCCGAGCAGGGGAACGAGGGAAACAATGCGTACGTAACATGGAAAACTGCATAATAAATAACGAAACCTTAATCAACGCCGAGTAACACGGCAAAGGATACCTTCCGTACTAGCGATTTGTTACTTAAACGAACAGATTTAATATCCATCTATTGTGTGCCCGCTTGAAAACTGAATTTTCATTTGTTGCCTAATCAGATTTTACTACATCACATCCATAACGGAGAAACATCCTTTCTGAAAAAACAACGTCCTGTTTCAGTTTCATGTCTACCACCCAGTTTTCATATGTACATACCTCGATGGAAAATCATGCCATTTGCTTCCAGAAATTCAGTTCCATTCATTTTTTACCCGTAATTTACAATACTTTGTGATACTTGTTCTCATACGGCAAAGCTTACCTAGCCTACACATACTCCTGTTTTGTTTTCATGTCTACCATCCAGTTTCATATGTACATACCTCGATGGAAAATCATGCCATTTGCTTCCAGAAATTTAGCTCCATTCATTTTTTACCCGTAATTTACAATACTTTATGATACTTGTTCTAATACGGCAAAGCTCACCTAGCCTACACATACTCCTGTTTTGTTTATTTAATCGCACTGATTTGTTACCAACAGTAGTGCGACAGATTTATAACTGAATATCCGAAATGGTTAAACAAACTGCAGAAAACAGATATGTCCCAGATACGAAAAGAAGTACACCACTTGAGTATTACACGAAGTGTTTCACAATTGTTTTCTAAAGGTTTTTTAATCACTATCAGTGCTAACATGTAGCAGTATTTTATATTCACGGGTCCCAAATACGATAAAAAAAAGAGTAGTATGTCCGACACACTACACTTTGGAGAGCAAAAAGTATGATGCATACCATGTTGTATTATTTGGATTTTGTTTACAACATCTTCTACAAATTTATATGACAACAATCAGTAGCAACCCACTGAAACCATGTGTCCATTCGTTTTCGTACGTACATATTACAAATTGGTTTCATTCCATTTTGGTTTCATAATATTTTGAGCAGTATACACATAACTCCAATCATGGCATACTATTTAGTTTCAGACCATACGTACAAGATAACGCATACTCCCATGTCCACAGATAACGCATACGCATACTCCCTAACCACTTTTTTTCTCTACCCCTAAAATCCACCAGTTCAGTTCTTTCCTACGATCACCCTAAATTGCGCCCTCAGCAGTCATGAGTTTTCCTACATCCACATCAATTTGTGTCCCCAGAAAAATCAACGATCAAAGATCAATTCCCACCTTTCTCTCTCCTTACCCACTCATATCCAACGATCCAAATCAAAGCGGACTCGCGATCCCACCTCCCCGGAAAAAAATTCCCTGCAGCTCCGTTCCGTTCTCCGCCTCCTCCGCTCCCTCCGCCTCCCCCGCGCCTCCCCCTCCTCCCCCGTGCCTCCCCTAGGGTTCCTCACCATTCGCACGGCTTCTCCTCCCGCCGCTGCTCCCCAATCGGATCCGCCCGTGTCCTCGCAGATCTCGCCGCCGGAAGGCGGGCTCGCGCCTCGCCTCGCCGCAAAGACAAAGCCGCGTGCTCCGTGCCGACGGAATATCTCAAGAACCCGGGGCTTGCCGCTTGCTCGGTAGTCTCCCGTTCCTCGACGGCTTCCCCGCCAAGTGGAGATCCGGCGGTGCTTCTCGGTGAGCCATCGCGCGCCTTGGCTGGTTGGGTTCGCTTTGCCCAAATCCGATTCGTGGGAGAGCGGCGAGATCCCAATCCGAACCGCCAATTCGTTTGGATTTCGTTGCTGCTGCCAATGTGGTGTAATTAGTTTATCTGTAGGGTTCGTGCGGAGACGAAGCGCGCTGCGTCTTGCAGAGGCTCGGGTCGGGCGAGATGAAGGGCGCGTCCCATCCTCGCGGTGGCAATCATGCCTTCGCCGCTCTTTCTTTGGCGGTTCAAGGTAGGCTGCCCTTTAACCCTTTCTTTTCCCTATTGTGCTTTGTGGAATGGATGAATGTTTCGAGTGTTAATGGAATCCATTGATATGAACACCGCTTCAAGTACTCGTGCTTAATTTACCTTCCGAGGCATCGCGATGCGCGGCGGCGTTATATGCATCGTCATCTGTAAGTGCTGTGCCTGTTCCTGGATTAGCACTGTCTTTCGGATGTACTAACTCGAGTAATATGCGCTGTGTTGATCATAGTTATTAAGGGAAGTTGAGAATTGAGGCAAAAGTGATAGGCCTACACGTCTGATATCTCCCTCTTTTGATGTGCCATTCGTGCATAAACCTGACTCTTCTACATCGTTCCTTGTAAAAGGGTATATGCGTAAAGATCATGCCATGTCCAGTCCTCTCGTAGTCTAGGACGTGCCTTTCTCCATGACAAAACACTGTGATGATAGTGTCGACATTCACTACACATGTTGCAGAAAATGCCTGCAAATTTTGATACAGATGATGGAATGGCCATTTAGCATTGGCATTTCCCAGTTGGAGCTGCTGCTTGGTTTCTCCAATGAGCACAAGTATATTTGCATGTGGTTATACAATTCTACATCCTGTTATCGATTGTACCGAAAATATCCTGTTCTCTTGATTCCATTCTTTATTATTTGGATTTTACTTCTCAAACTGCTGAAAATTCTATCCTTTTTTTCAGGTTATATTGTTTCTCCTATGGGGCTTATGCTGTTGCAAGGTCAGTCTTGCTATGATCTATCCATGACTTTTTCTTATGTATGATCTGATCCTCTTGTGTGGTAATTCGATTATTCTCTTGGGGTTACAGATAGGTTGCACCCCTAAAATCCACCAGTTCAGTTCTTTTCTACGACCACCCCAAATTGTGCCCCCAGCAGTCATGAGTTTTCCTGCATCCACACCAATTCGTGTCCCCAGGAAAACCAACCAGTGAAATCAACGATCAAAGATCAATTCCCACCTTTCTCTCTCCTTACCCACTCATATCCAACGATCCAAATCCAAAGCGGACTCGCGATCCCCACCTCCCCGGAAAAAATTCCCTGCAGCTCCGTTCCGTTCTCCGCCTCCTCCGCTCCCTCCGCCTCCCCCGCTCCCCGCGCCTCCCCTCCCTCCGCCTCCCCCCATCCTCCCCCGCGCCTCCCCTCCCTCCGCCTCCCCCCATCCTCCACCGCGCCTCCCCTCCCTCCGCCGCGCCTCCCCATCCTCCACCGCGCCTCCCCATCCTCCACCGTGCCACCCCCATCCTCCCCATCTCCGCCTCCCGCGCCTCGCTCCCCTTCTCGCGCTCGGCTCGGCGTCGCGCGCAGCGGGCTCTCCGCTTGATCGCTCTGCACCAAAGACTGCCGCCCTCCGACTCGGCGGCGAAGGCCGACACCACCTCGCCGGGAGCGCGGAGGAGGCGGCGAGTGGGTCGGTGGTTGAGTGGTTCGCGCCGCCGCCGCCGTCGGGCTCCGGCCGTCATCGTCCGGCCGGTGGGACAGCCCCGTCGGCGCCCCATCGCGCTCCTTGCCGAATCCAATGAGGATGTCGCCGCACAGCGCGCGCCGTGCCCTCTCCAAAGCTCCGTGCCAAGAAGCCCCTCCTCCCCATGCGCGCCGCGCGCGCCACCTACCCGGCTCTGCCGACGCACTATATGAAAAGGTGTCATTTCTATAAATCTTCAGCACAATGTTGATTTGCTTAGATATCGGGGCATCCGCCACCGCGAGGAGGAGCCGAGCGGTGGACGCGCCCCGGCCGCGTCGCGCACGCCATGACGGATGAGGAGCTGCTCGCGCGCGCGTCCCCGCGCCCAGTGCGTGGGTACCGGTTCCGGCGCGTCCCCAAGGTGGTGTTTATGTTCCCCACGCACGGCCCGCTGCCGCTGGCGCCGCTCTGGGAGCGGTTCTTCCGGGGGCACGATCTACCACGTCAACTTCACCTCCGACTCCGTCTTCTACCGCCGCCAAATCCCCAGTAAGGTTAGCTCGCCTCTTGCTTACTCTACTTACCACATAGCCATGCCGTAGCAGTGTGGCTGTGGTAGGAAATCGGCCTACTTATGCTCTTAGGCATCAAGGCCCCGTCGGTTTTCAGCGTGCGCAACGTCGGGAAGACGCCGTGTCCGTGACACGGGTACAAGGGTATGTGCTCTTCTTGCTCGCCTCGCGAACTTCTCTGATTTGTTTTGTGTTAGGGATGCGCCATTTAGTCGTTTCTTTGTGCACATAGGCATGTAGATTGTGATGCGGTCGGTTCGACATGTGATGAATTCGACCAGTTAGTATTATATTTATTATGCTTGTGTGGTGTGCTTATACATGAGGGCAGTATATGAAAGGATTGATCCATGCATGGTGTACAAAGGGCTAAGAGAACAAGCGAAGGAATGATGCGGTAGCATTTTAATGCCATCATTTTAGATTAGACATGGCTCTTGTTCTGCACTCCTGATAAAGTGATAGTAGATGACAGGGTGCTTTGATCTCTCACCTCTTACACATCTGCAGATGCTCCTTTTGCTTCTGCTTGCTGCAGCACTCGTCATGGGAATTTCCTGCACTACTACTCTGCCATCATTTGAAGCAACAAAGCTTTAGTCTAAAAATTTCTGATTGATGTATTTTTCATTGGTGGAATGACATTTTTTCATTGGAGCACAACAGCCTTCCATACAGGATTAGATAGGGTAATGAATTTGAATGGACATTTGGACCCTATTGCGCTATTTGACCAATTGCATTAGGATGATTAACACCTCTCCCTTGATTTGTCTTCCGTGTGCATAAAGCTAAAGTCTTTGTTGGTATTCTTTTGAGATTCGAGTAACATTAATTGCTCCCCTCCCTTTGGTGCCTATTTGTCTATGAAGGTTCTCATTTCATGTTTTTGTATGATCTGCTTTATAAGTATTGACATTAAGATCTCCTTTTCATCAAACATGCTATTTATGCTTGAGTGGTTTTCATATCCGCTCAGCTTGACTTGAAATCCTCGATTCATCCGATTATTCCTAGGTGATGCATCCAAGACAATGAAATATTGATTCAATGTGACACATCTGCGGAAAGTGATGCTAAAGACAGTTTGGTTCAACATAACTTCAAGGACATAGATGCCGGAAAGATGTAATTAATCATGGCTATGCCAAAAACATCCATTCGATGATCAAATGAAAATGATCATCAACACAATGTTTTGAAGAAGAAAAACCGCATCACCACCCAAAATTAGTGCTCAACTTGTGCATTCAGAATCAAGAAGATAAGAGCTATACAAGACTAATGGATGCTGTTCTGATACAAGCCATAGCGACGGGTCCAAGTTTGAGGTGGTGCTGCGAATAACTTGACATGCTTCTTAATTCACTTGGTGGAACTCACCTTTCTAGCTCCAATTTATATGGATCATTTGGAAACAATTCGACTACGAAGGTCAAGAAATCGAACGAGAAAATTACATCTTGCACTTCCTCCAAATCTCGCACCGCTCCTCTTGATGATGCTCTAGATGACTTGCTTTGAGATTTCCATCATCGAACGAAGGTTTTGCTGCATCAAGCTTAACTTCTCAACCAAGTTTTAACTCGTCGCAACTTTGACTTCAGATATGCTAAGCGATTGAAGTAACATCTATCAATGATTCGGTGGATGGCTCGCTTTGCAGCGATTCATTGTGCTTGAATGACCAGACGCAAACCGCATCGTGACCGTGCAAGACAACATTTCAAATGCCAATGCCCTCCACATTCTCGGTCCTCAAATGTATCGATGATTTTGATTCATGGTTTGATTCACTATAGAGACAAATGAAGCATTTGCCATGGTGAAGAAGTGCGATTGGCTTCGTGGATCCTTCACCGCAAGTCCGCAATACAAAGGCCCGCTTGCTTTTGTTGATTTAAACCTTTCGAGAAGTCGTCTTTCTAAGCTCCCATAGCAATTGGTACGGAGGTCCACTGGAGAACAGTCTTAACATAGTTAAATTATCACAAAAGATGGTAAAGTGGATAGGCGAAGTCTAAAACTGGCTTCCATGCCCTTCGCTTCACTCTTCGACATGTTTCGTGTCACACCAAGCCTTTGCTATTATATCGCGCCATAGTCATATTAACCAGAGTCTAGGAGGGTGATCGCCAGTGAAATCTCAAGTCGCCGATCTGTACCTTCATGAGTGAACTTAGTCTCATCTTCGTAGCATGTACCATCCTTGGTAGATTTTTACTGAAACAAAGCTAATGCTAACAGTTTAGTCTTGTTTTGACTTTTGATCTCCATATCTACTACGTCCCCCCCCCCTATTATACTCGGTCTGGGAGAAATAAGCTACAAAGTGTGTTCAGTTTGATAATCGATATGTATCTTTCATGCTACATGCAAACCAAGTTGAGCTGGACGGCTCAAATTGGATTCAAACCACTCAACTGTTAAGCATGGGTCACTAACAGCTGCCGCTTCTTAGCACTGTTGTCAAATGTTTTCCCTGATGATGCTGCAATCCCGCCAATTGTTGGCTAGAATCAAACAGATGCGTCACATAAAGGATCAAGCACACTGTACTGCAACTCAGGCATGTTCAGACCTGAAATGTTACTTCCCATGGGACTGCCAGAGGGTGTTAATGTTATTGCTTGGGGTCTTTCACTTGAAAGGTATAATTGAGCTAGCTCATATTGAGCTTTTCCTTATGTGCATTTACCTGTTAATTTGGGCCTATTGTCAAAATATGTCATCTTCGTCGGTGGGTGAGTCCAATGATGTTGTCACCTCCTCAAAGAATCAGTCGTTATGTGACATTATTATGTGACAAAAATATTTGGTTATACAATATATGAGACGTAAATTTTAATGAATCTGATTGTTCATTTTATTTTTTTTACAAATTTTATCTTGTTTTGTATTTTACCGTAGCGTTAGCACGGGTACACTACTATTTAAAAAAAAGGTTGGAGTTTGTCTGCCATACTACTCGTTTGGGAGTCAGAAGTATGACGTATACCATAATTACGCCGTTTATTCTCTACAATAATTACGTGAGATGTTTAGGTGGTTATTCCTGCGATGATTAGCGGGTTTGTTATTAACGAAGAGCGTGCTATCTTACCCAATAGCCCGATCAGGTTGTGGGATTCTGAGGTAGATGAAGGGTGGATACAATGGGAGTAACTACACCTGAGAGTAGAAAAAGAAAAAGCTTCCTATATATATATATATATATATATATATATATATATATATATATATATATATATATATATATATATATATATATATATATATATGTATGTATGATGTTGAAATGAGGCACCATGGTGCCCGGGCACTAAGCCTCTCTGGTTTTGGATTGCTTTTAGATGCATGCTAGTACAATAGTATGGAAAGGAAGTCATTAACATGGATGGAAAGTCTTAATCATGGATGAAAAATCTCACTCATAGATGGAAAGTCTCACTCATGGAGCTTGGGACACCAGGGTGCCCGGGCACCAAGCCTCTCTGCCTTTAGATTGCTTTTAAATGCGTGCAAGTGCAATGATATATAATATCGGATGGAAAGTCTTAATTATATATATATATATATATATATATATATATATATATATATATATATATATATATATATATATATATATATATATATATATATATATATATATATATATATATATATATATATATATATATATATATATACACACACACACATGGTGAGATTGAAGGCACCTCCTTTATTTTAGGGGCTAGAAAGTCCCACAAAAAAAAGCAAAATTCATAGAAATTCTCACATTAATCAAGAAAAAAGAGAAGCATCTCCACCACTTATTTTGGTGAGATCAGATTATAACAATGCAAATTAATCATATATCTGTATTAGAGTTTGTATAACAAATACAATTGTATTATTATTAATTTAAAGGATTCATTTGATTCGCCAGCTAGTTAGCTTATCTCTCTATCCCGGTCTGCCCCACGTGGTGGCGTCGCGTCATCTTGCTCTCCTCCCTCTGATCTGCGCACAGTTTAAATCTCTATATATCAGGTTCTCTGACCCTCAAGTCATTGATTCTGTTCCTCCTCCTGCTGTTGCGCATGGGTGGATGCACATTGAGCAGTGTGGGGGCATAGTCCCCCGGGCCGAATTTAATTTTTGTTGCTTAGAATGCAAATTTACATAGTGTGTACCCTACATACCGAAAACTAGTGCTTCCACATGTCAAAGACTACATCTAATTAAAAGAAAGAAGGTTTAAACACGTTGACAAATAGAGAGAGAAAAGAAAAGAAAAACACGCAGGATGTTACAAAATAAGATACTTAAAAAATACATATAAGTTGAAGTTGGCACGACACAGCATATCAATTGACTGTGAAAAGAGAATTAAATAACATGAGCTACTTGAACCGATCGAGCGTGAACCACCAGCTGGTCTAGCTACAAGTCAACTCCAACCAAAGGCCCAAGCTAGCACCAGTCCTAAGCCAACCAAGTAACCAACGCCATGTCCAGACAACACTTAACCTACCTTTCCTTGTTCCCCACACAGCACGCCACGCACACAACCTTTCGTCTACAGCGGTGACGGTCCCAACACGCAGAGCTAACGTTGTTTGGGAGCACGACGTCCACTTCTCGCATGCGCCTGCTTGAGTCAGATGGTAAGGTTAGATTTCTTGCTGTGTTACTCTCACTGTACTCGCATGCAAATGGAGTAACTCTCAGTGTATGTATGCTGTATGCAGTATGGCTAACGGTCACGGCAATAGGTAGTGTCGCCCCTCGTCGCTCCTTGCTTTCAAAGTTCAAATATTCAATGATATTCATAACTAACAAAGTAATAATCAGCCAACTAAAATAGGTACTAAATTTTGTGATTTAAATTTTACGGTTTCAATTTTACGATCTTTAAAATATTTGTGGGGCCAGAGCTTTAATATTAGAATGCACTGTTTTGATTTTTGCAACAATTGAATTAGGCAATTTTTCAATATGTTTCAATATCTAATTCAGTGTGTTCTAACTTTCAATAATTGTCGTCTCTTTATGGTAGGTAATCCGTAGTCATGGAGCTATTTCTATAAAGAAAGACACCAAGTTCAAGTGCAAATGCTAGAAATACAGAAAGTCCGGAAATCAATTGGGAAGAAGAGATTCAGTTCGATCCAGGGAAAATGAAAAGAATAGACATCTATCTCTCCAAGATGTGGTGAGAAGAAAGTACTTCGATAATAAGCTTTACCAACCTCGCACATATGATTTTCCACAGATAATGTTTGGGAAGGAAAAAGATTTAACCCTGCACGGTTTAATCAGTATGGCAGTTGACTTGAGTATGACAAATCTAAATATATGAAATTTAGAACGTATTACTAACTACTATATTATTGATGGATGCATCGATAAGTATATGTACAAAGTATGAGATTCTCATGTTATTTTTATTCTAGATCTATCACTATTGCTACGCGTGCGTGTTGCCGGCAGGCAGGCAGAGTCAATTAAGGGAGGGCAGGGATATGATGGCTTTGAGCAGCAGCGACCATGGCGTGGAAGAGGACGACTCCGAATATGCACACGAGGAGGAATTCGTGAACAACTCGCAGGGGAGAGGCTTCTTCACATGTTAGATGGATGCCCAGGAAGCAACCGATCAAGGCCCTCGTCTTCGTGTGCTTGCTTCCTCTGACGGCACGTACGTAGGAACTTGCATGCAGGAAACAAATTAATCTGCAAGGCTGGACTTGCTTCTCTGTCTTTTTTTTCACTTGTTAAGATTGTGAAAAGTTTGATTTTTTTCCTTATCTGTGAAGAAATTGATGGGTCGTCTAGTTTAAAACTTGAAGCAATAACATCTGATGATTACTATAGCTTTGTTTAATTAGGATCTACGTGATTAAGGATCGTATGTTTTATTTTTCTATAAAATTTTCTATTTTTTCTCTTTTTTCTTAACTACTGTAAAACGTCTGTCATCGATTTTTTAGTAATAAATATATTTATGCATATAGTGCTTCTGATGATTATAACCACGAATAGATATAGTAGCATTTGCAAAGGCACCGTGATTTGAATTACAGGACTTGCGTCCAGTGCTCTTACAAATACTTGTCTCTAACAGTAGATGAAGCTGGCTTCAACTCGACGCCTACCTGAAAAATGAAGACAAGTCAATGGAATGGTTGCTGCAGAAAGATGAACGCGTGCAAAACGAAGACGGTTAGAATGGGCCTTAGGCAATGGCCGGCCGTGGGCCGTGGCACGTTTCCTCTCCGTGCAATTCACCCAGTAGCACGGGCTAGCCGGGCCCATATCCCGATACGTGGCGGATTACCAGGCACGTTTCTTTTCCTTTTTCATTTTGGAGAGCCAGAATAAAACTAGCATTGGGCGATGGTACAGCAATATTGCAATATCTGTAGAAAGTTTTTCTTACTAAACTTTGAATTTCTTATGTGAAATAATGCGAAAACATTAAAGATCAAGGCAACAAGAGGACAAAGGAGTCCAAATTGCAATGTTTGGGGTAACAAATGCTTTATAATTGAAGGACTATATAGGAAGGTCTATGATTTTGTTGTGATAAATTATTGCCATTTTGGAAGAGTGAAAATTTGGAATTTGTAGATTTACAGATTTTTTGGACAACTCGCAGAAATAGATGATTTTGAAAATTTTGAGTCATAGGATAATTTGGTGACCTAGGTTAGTGATTATAGGTTGCATGAGATATGTTATTACTAATGTAAATTAAGTTGTGAAGAACTTATTCCTAAAAATAATTTCTTTATCTTGAATATGCAGGGTCACTTGGAGTCAATGGCGAGGTTCGAGGCTACGCTCGTAGAGAAGCTGAGACCTAAAACGATCAAGAACATCGAGTGAGATGGATGAACTTAGGCATGGCACAACAAAGATGGAAAAAAATTGAAGAGAAGTTTGAGTGACGGGTTACAGCATGTGGCTTGATCGGTCCAAGTGAGACGTGATCTGGTGTAACTGGAATGAAAGACTTGCTGACACGTGGCAAGCTAGTGGTGCACATACACACAGCAAGTATGGCGATTGCTTATAAGAAAAGATAACGACCAGGTCAAGAATGCGTATTTTTCTAAGTTGACCAAAATACTAGAAACTACCTTGGAGCAAAACCGCAGCGCTTGGGAGAGCAGTTTAGGTCATGGAGAAGTTGAGAAGATTAACTTGGATTAATGCTAATGACTTAGCGAATTCAAGCTTAAGCACTTTGAAAAGCATGCATAAGTGGAGTGCGTGAGTTAAAATCTATGTGTGTGTGGTTATCAGGTTTTTTTCCATATGTACTAAGTGGATAGTATCCACTAAGAATTAGATAGGGCTGACTAGCCCATCTATTTAGTGGGTTGGGATAGAGATTTGTAGTTAACTATCCAACCATCATCTCTTTAGACCAAGGGTTCATGAGTTCTAAGGTTAGAGTTTGAGAGAAGCTGAGTGCTGTGATATGCTCTCTTGTCCTCCAGGTGGAGTGTCTGTAAAACCTTTGTCATCGAGTAGCAATACATCAATATTTGTTTATCTCCATGCATGTTGATTGATTTGCTTTCGGTTTAGTTGGTTTTTCCTTCTCTCTTTCTCCGCTTCTTGATCTTGCTATGCCAAGAATATGTAAGAGATAAAGATAACCTTTGGAAATTAATCTCCACCCATCTAGCCACTTATATGGCAAGTTCAGGAAGAAACCCGATTTTTACTCTTTTGGTCTCTCTGAGTGATTTATTGATCTACTTGTTTTACTTTAATTTCTTTAGTGTTTTAGATTGTTGTGATATGTGAGAATACATATAAAGTCATCTTGGTCATCATTGACCCATGAGCAAGTCATATTTATCGTTTTTTATCTTTGACCTGTTTTTTGTGCAACATTCCTTGAAATAGAAAAATGTCAGAATTTTGGCAATGATTTTCTTGATCGTTAATTGAAATAGGTTTGTAACATTCTAGAGAAGGCGTATACCAAATTTCAAGTAATTTAGAGTTTAGTTTGAGAGTTAGCTCAATTTTATGTTTTGCCTGGTTTTGATGCAACAAAGCTTCACGAACTAAAAGATCCCACTTCTCTCAAGTTCTCTCAAGATTTTTGATTGAAATAGGTTCATAAGGTCATAATCTAGCCTTGGTTCAAGTTTCAAGTCTTTTGCTTCTATGGATCCAAAGTTTTATTTATTTTTAGATTTAAAATAGTGTTGTTTTTCCTGTTCATGGGCTAAAATTACTGTTGTGCCAAGATTTTTTGGATTTTAACCCTTTTGATCTTTATAACTTATCATAACTATTGGAATAGAGGATTAACAAATACTTGAGAAAAAATTGAATGCGTTATTCATCTCCGTTGTTACCATACCAGTACTACAATAATATTTGTGACGATAATCTTAAGCAGAAGGCTTTGAAACGACGGCGTGTTTGGATGACCACAACTCTCATGTCAGTAAACCTCTCAGTTGAATATGTTGACTCGAACAGCCAGTGCACTTATATTTGTTATCATATCGGTCCTACGATAATGTTTGAAGTGATAATCTTAAGCAAAAGGCTTTGAAATGAGGACTACTTTGGATGATCACAACTTTCATGTCAGTAAACCTCTCCGTTGAATATGTTGACTCGACCAGCCTGTGCACTCATGAGTCATGACTCATGAAGGTACGTAGATATGAATGAGCCAGCATCATTGGGTTCCTCATCTAATGCATGTATATCATTGCAAGACATGAATGTGTAATGTAATGCTTTAAGTAGTTTCCAGATAAATGAGACCAATTTCAACAATAGAGGCTGCAGGTTTGATGGGTGAGATGCCTAATCCTGAAGCCAAAGTCATGAGATATCGATCTCGATCTTAAGTACTCTAGGAAAAGAAATCAGCGAGGTTTACATGAAAGCTCCGTACACCTAAAACGGCAAGGCTATAATTCCTCATTGTCGTTGGATGGTTTTGTTCAGCTTCACCCATCGAAAGCATGCAATGCTAACTCTTTCCAACAACGAATAAGAGATAAAGACAAACTCTGACAATCAATTTCTATTTATTTAGTCATTTGCATGGTAAGTTTATGAAGAAATTTGGTTTTTGCTCGTTTGGTCTCTACGACTAATTTCTTGATCTAGTTATTTCTACCTTAATTTTTTTTTGTGTTTTAACTTACTGTAATATATGAGAATATTTTTAAAGCCATCTTAGTCATCATTCACCTATGAATAGATCATATTCACCATTTTTTATTTTTGACCCTTTTTTGTGCAACATTCCTTCAAACAAAAAAGGTAAGAATTTTGGCAATGATTTTCTTGATCGTTAATCGAAAAAGGTTTCTGACATTCTAGAGAAAGCGCATACCAAATTTCAAGTGATTTAGAGCTTTAGTTTGAGAGTTAGCTTAATTTTATGTTTTGACCCAGTTTTGGTGCAACAAAACTTCACAAATCAAAAGATCTCAATTCTCTTAAATTCTTTCAAAATTTTTGATTGAGATAGGTTCCTAAGATTATGATTTAGTCTTGGTTTAAGTAAGTCTTTTGCTTCTATGAATCCAAAGTTTCATGTATTTTTAGATTTAAAATTGCGTTGTTTTTCCCTGTTCGCGAGCTGAAATTATTATAGCACTGAGTGTTCTTGGATTTTGGGATCCTTGATCTTCATAGCTTCTTATAGCTATTGGAGTGCATGATTAACGAATACTTGAGAAAAAATTGAAAGCACCATTCGCTCTTTTTGTTGCCACACCGGTACTACAATCATGTTTGTGACGATAATCTTATGCATAAGACTTTGAAAAAGGGCGTGTTTGGATGACCACAACTTTCATGTCAGTAAGCCTCTCAGTTGAATATGTTGACTCATGTACACTTATGTTTGTTGCTATACCGATCCTACAATAATGTTTGTGACGATAATCTTAAGCAAAAGGCTTTGAAATGAGGGCGTCTTCGGATGACAACAACTTTCATGTCAATAAAACCTCTCGGTTGAATATGTTGACTCGACCAGCTTGTGCACTCATGAAGGTATGTAGATATGAATGAGCCAGCATCATTGGGTTCCTCATGTATGCATGTACATCATTGCAAGACATGAATATGTAATGTAACGTTTTAAGTTGTTTCCAGATAAATGAGACCAAGTTCAACATTAGGGGCTGCAGGTTTGACGGGTGATGCCTAACCCTGAAGCCAAAGTCATGAGATATCGATCTCGATCTTAAGTACTCTAGGAAAAGAAATCAGCGAGGTTTACATGAAAGTTCCGTACACCTAAAACGACAAGGCTGTAATTCCTCATTGTCGTTGGATGGTTTTGTTCAGCTTCACCCATCGAAAGCATGCAAGGCTAACTCTTTCAAAGAATTGGATAAAAAGAATCAAAGATAAGAGACGAGAGACAACGAGACCGATTTTTCAAGGCAGAAACCAACAGGCATTGACTTCCTGAGTTGCATGCTGAACTGGAAAAATGTTCTGACAGAAGGATCACCTTCTTTGATCTTTTTTTTCTCAGGTTCTATATATGACAGAATGAGCTGAGCTTTTGGTTTCGGTTAGGGTACATGTCGTGTGCAACAACAGTTATTGATCGTGTATTCTTGCACAGAGTTCAGATTGTTGTAGAATCTGGTCCTATTGTACATTCGAGCGATATCATCACACCGGTCAACTACAGATTCTATCTTGTAGAGATATTTTAATCTCACTCGCAAAAAAGATATTTTAATCTCTTTTCCTTTTCAGTGGTTCATGCATGCATTAGCACGGCACCAGATAATCCAATGGTCCACTTGATCGAGCAGTGGACTGATAGTTACTAGTACTAATAGGTAAGCTCAACTACAGTTTGAGCGTATTCGTGTACGTAATGAAACTAAGTACAGTTTGACTCAGATTATCTCAGACTCACTCCAACATCAAATGTAGTGGTATCAGGATAGAAGGGATAAGCTATAGGCCAAGATAATGCCTCAGCGAAATTTTTGATCCGTCATTGTGCTATAGGCCAAGCTAAGAGTCCATGCCCACCCTAGTCTTTTTGTTTCTTGATCCACTGGAGCATGTCACCTTTTTTTAAAAAAAAATAAATCTTTATTGTTTCAGCTTTTGTCCAAGCCTGGGTGATTTGGTTTGAAGGGGAGATCGAACTGGTTTATTCAATGACCTCTTCAGTCCTCAGACTCCTGACCTGCCCAGTTCAAGATATTTCCATGACATTTTCGAGAAAAAATTAGTGCGGCAGTGGAAAGTCCTAGTTTTGTGTCGCGATAGTGGACATGTCCTAGAAATCCCTCCAACAAGTGAGCGACAATTGGGCTGTATCGACAGCATTGGAGAAGAAACGATTCAAGGTCCGCTTATTCTCCAGATTTGTCACTACTCACCGTTGCAACGCAGTTTCGTGATGTGTGACCAGGGCAAAGTTTCAAAAGTAGGATGCGACCGGTTACTTACTCACAGCCAATTGGCTAGTAGTTTTCGGCTAACTATGGGCTTGTTCGGTAACGGCTTTTAGGGCAGCTTCCGGCTTTAGCTTCTGCCCAGAAATGCCGGAAGCTGCACCGAACAGGACGGCTTCTGTGGGCGGTAAAAAAGCCGCTATTCCTCAGGCCGTCCGCCCCAAACCGTAGACTGCTTCCTCCCACCGCGCCTCCCTCCACATCGGGCGTCTCCGCTCTAGATCCGGCATCCGCCGCCCCCCGACCTTCGTCGTGCTCCACCAGATCCTCTGTCATCCATCGCCGCTAGCCCCCCCCCTACGCGCACGCGTGCGCGCAGATCCATCGACTGCCATCCCCCTCCCGTCCCCCTGCAGATTCGGTGACCGCCGCCCTCCCCCCACCCGCAGATCGGACAACCGCCATCCTCCTCCCTCTCCCTATCCCCCTGCAGATCCGGCGTCCGCCATCCCTCCCCCCGGATCCGGTGGCCGCCATCCCCCCTCCCCCGTCCGCCCTGCAGATCCGGTAACCACCATCCCCCACCCTCCCCCCCCAGATCGGTGGCTGCCATTCCCACCCCCTCCCTTCAGATCCAGCGACCGCCCCCTCCTCCCCCGTAGATCCGTCAACCGCCATCCTCCACCATCCCCGCCGCCCCCCTCCCCCCGCAAATCCGGCAACTGCCACCGTCTCTCGCCCCCCCCCCAAACAGATCCGATGGCCGCCATTCCCACCGCCTCCATACACATCCGGTGACCACCATCCCCCACCCTCCCTCGCATCGTCCTACGCCCGCCTCCCCCTACGTCCCCCTTCCTGCGTGATGTTGGCCAGTGTGGCCTAGCCGTTCCCCCAGCACTTCCCCGGCCCTGGCTTCCCCCTCCCAGCTGGTGTCGGCATCAGCGTGCGCGCATCCACCGGGTGATCGCCGACTCATCGTCCTCCGTCTCGACATCCGATGCCACCTCTCATGTACAATCCGAGTCAGCATCGAACGTGACGTCCTCCCCTTTTCCTGTGCACTCGTCCCCTTGTCGGCTTTCTGCCCCTTCGTCCTCGTGCACAGTCAAGACCCCGGCCAAACGCCCCGTGGAGCTCCCGGTGTGCGGCGAAGTGCACGTCTCCGACCTCCTATTGCTAGCACCTAAGGTAATATGACTCTGGGTTGGTACATGTCACCCAACTTTCAATATTTGATTATTTGTTGCATGTAGTTTCTTACTATCTGTACTGAACGATTGAACAATTTTCTCATATGTTCTCGGGGCCAATTGTGAGCTGTGTAGGGGCAGTTCATATCTGGTCATGCTCATGATTAGTCACCTTTGCTTGCCTCATGCCTGCAAATGGCCAAGGGGCAGACTCGTAACGATAATACTGGCAATGCTACCTGGGCCGACGCCGCCCATATCGCTATGCTGGAAATATGTCGTGAGGAGTTCGAGGCACAGAACACAACAGGGGGTTGCCTAAACAGGCATGGGTACACCAACCTGGGGAAGAAATTCAAGTAACAGACTGGTCGCGAATACACTAGAAAATAATTCAAGAATCACTGGGACCCACTTAAGAGGAAGTACTACATTTGGAAGACCTTGAAGCTGAATGCGACCGGCTTAGGAATGAACGCAGTCACTGGCTCGATCGACACAACGGACGCATGGTTCGAGGAGCAAAACAAGGTAAATGATAGTGTCCCACTGCAACATTCTTGTGTCAAGTTAAGCATGCTTGCTTCAGAACTTCAATAGTACAACTAGGTTAGAGCTGAAACTGGTTTTGGTTTGTTATTTTGTATCAATGCATGGTTGTTTGAATACTTGTGCACTAATGGTAGGTTACAACTGAAAATGATATTACACGTTGCAGGAGATGCCAAGAGCCAAAAAATTTGCGAAAGGCCCATTGGCGCATGGGCACTTAATGGACATTATATTCTAGGAGGGCCTTTGCACTAATGAGCATGCAGAAGTCCCCGGGGTGACCAGGCAGCATGCTCATGCCAGGTCTGATGGCAGCTCAAACCCGGAGTCAGAGGCGGCCTTCGAGCCTATCAACTTGTCCCGGAAGCGCAGCGGCGGGGTAGCAGCCCCAACGTCAGGACCAGCTTACAAGAAGACCCAAGGCAGCATGGCAAATGAGTGCTTGATACGGATTACGAACGTGTATGAGCAGTCCGTGAACCAGGGCCGTGCGGCCGTACCGGGGGACACCATTGACACAGATCGCATGGAGGTTCACCAGTTGATGCAAGTGGTCGTCAGCGATAGGATCCCGGAGGGCACGGATGAGCATTTCCACGTCGCGGTGATGCTGACGGACAAGAGGTACAGAGATTTTTTTAGAGGCATTCGTACCACAGAAGGTCGTGCTAGCTGGCTACGCAGGGTGTGGCCCATCTTCCAATCCCGCAGAGCCCCTGGGTTCCCATGAGGGCCCTAGATCTTGGTATTGTTTACTTGTTCTCTCATTTATTTGTTCTGTGCGGTGCTATTTACTCGTTATCTCATTTATTTGTTCTGTGCGGTACTATTTATTTGTTCTATCAGGTACTATTACCTTGTTCGGTGAGGTACTATTATTTACTTGTATCATTTCTTTGATCTGTGAGGACATGTTATGCTGGAGACAGTTATCATGTTGTGAGCACAGACGGAGGATCTGCGCTATTCTTTATTTGTCCTGGCTTGTGTGAGTTCTGCCATACAATTGGTGCCTTGCAATGTTTTTCTCTGGTCTGTGTTCCAAGAATATAATTGGTGCCTTGTAATGTTTTTGTCTGGTCTATGTTGAGCCATATAATTGGTGCATGCTTTTGTCTGGTCTGCTCTGTGTTGAGCCATATAATTGGTGCATGTTTTTGTCTAGTGCGATCTGTGTTCAGCCAAATAATTGGTGCATGGTTTGGTCTGGTCTGTGTTGCGCCATATAACATGCAGTTCGGTGGTTGTTCTGCCGCCCTCTACTTTAGCCAATGCAGTCTATGTCGGTGTGCAAACACACCATGCAATGAGTAGATGACCGGTACACACATCCTGTTTGTAAATGGCAAGCACAATAGGTTTGTTTGTTTGTTTTTCACTTAGGTAAGCATGCTTGGTTTGGTGATTGGGTCTTATATGCCCAGTTCATGCAGTTCGGTGATGGATGGCGAACAAGGAGACGGTCCAAACAATGGCAACGTCCGCCCTCTACCAGCATTGGAGGCTGCCCTCATTCAGCACATGGCACAGTTCCAGTTGGGATCATCGCAACAACCTCGCCGCGAGCCAGTGCAGACTGGCCTGCAATGGGTACAGGAGCAACTGGCATCACCGAACCTTTGCCGAAGCATGTTCAGAATGGACTTAGACTGCTTTCACATGCTGCATGACACCTTTGTCACTACGTATGGTTTGCAATCGTCGCGGGAAGTACTTTCTACGAAAGCATTGGGCATGTTCTTGTGGACTGTCGGATCCCCGCAATCGTACTCGCAAGTCGTGAACCGGTTTACACACTCGTCATCCATAGTGAGTGCGAAGTTTCACCATGCGTTGGATTGTGTGTACGCCATGGTGCAAGACTACATTAAGCCGATTGATCCATCATTTAGTGCAACGCACGACAGGTTGATGGAACCTAGATTTTATCCTCACTTCCTAGGAGCTATCGGGGCCATCGACAGTACACACATCCCCGTCATAGTGCCTACTGGGTGGCGTGTAATGCACACCAACCGGCATTGGGAGACTAGCCAGAATGTGTTGGCCGTGTATGACTTCGACATGCAGTTTATATTTGTGTGTGCAGGATGGCCTGGGTACGCCCACAACTCACGCATCCTACTAGACACACATAATGGTTACGACCACGTGTTTCCACATTCCCCCAGGTATAGTACAGTTCGACATTCGCAACTTTAACATATGTACGGAGGTCTAACTTCATCCATTATTTCCATGCAGGGAAGTATTATTTGGTGGACTCGGGCTATCCTAACCAAATAGGCTTCCTAGCCCTATTTCGGAACAGTCGGTACCATGTCACCGACTTTGCCCGTGGCGGTCGACCACAGGGCCGCAACGAAGTATTCAGCTACCTTCACGTATCTTTGTGCAATGTCATCGAGCGTGCATTCGACGTGTGGAAGAACAAATGTCATATTTTGGAACGAATTCCTAGTTTCGACCACGTCACGCAGAGGAAGATAATTATTGCCACCATGGTGTTGCATAATTTCGTACTTGGCGGTGTGTAGGCCGACATGGGTCACGTGAACACCCCCGTCAGCTCACATCGTGGCTCCTTTCTGGTTCACGGCACTGAACACACGGATCATTTGCAAATGAATCATCTACACGAGGTGATAGCAGACGCTCTAGTGGTGTGATTTATTGCAGCTTGTACGCCGCCATGTAACATCGTACGATAACTATTCCTGTGCAATGGATGTTAATGTCACAAGCACGTAGTTTACTATCCCGTTTAATTCATATGTCATTGTGGTGGTATTCTGCAAAGAGAACGACTCTGTTTATGAAGATCTTGTTTATCTATTGAGCGTACATTTATTTTCATATTTATTTTAACACTGCAGTGTATTGCAGCTTAATCAGCAAAAAGCCAAAAGCCAACAGCTATAAAGAACATAACAACTTCTGCACCAGTCGTTACTATTCACCAGCCGCAGCCAAAAGCCACCAGTCGAAGCCAAAAAGAACAGGCCCTATGTGTAGTGACTAGTGAGAACAAGCCTAACAAATGACAGTGGACGAGAGATATTATAGGATTGTATAGCGTAATTAGACGGGATGAATGATTGTCTCCATTTTTTGACACTTGAAACCAATCTTAAATCAAACAAAAAACAATCTAAATTATTTAATATAGATTACGACTGCAAGACACTAGTTTGTTTGCACGTGCTCCATGAACACTTCGATCGTCCGATTGCTCACTTCAACCGCTCATTACGACCGCCTTTGCACGTGGTCGAAGTCTCCCTCCGTTCAGAAGCTTCAGCTACTTGAACACTTCGTCTGCTCGATCTCTTTGACCACTTGAATGAGAACAAGCCAAAGACAACGCCGTTCTAATCAGTTGGATTGACTTGACACCCGAGGACACCGAGCTCATGGCATGCAAGACCGTGATGTGTTAGCACACCGCTGGAGACACAAGGAAACGATGATTAAAAAACATGTCTCTGACACCGTCTAACTTTTCATTGAAATACATCTGATATATTATTTCTGCATCATGGATGTGGCTACAAAGTGCCATCAAAGCACCCCTAAAACCCTAGCACAAAAAGGCTCACAAAAGCCACACCAAAATACTTGGCTCTCCCTGCTTTTATATGCTAGAACCCTAAACTATGTTCACCTCAAACACGAATATCTCAAACCGTATCCTTATCCCCTGCACACACGATCCTACCTCTTTATCAAATCAAGGGACTCGAAACCCTTCCAAACACCGGTTTTATCATATATCTAAACATTCCCGTTACGGACTCCTTCCATAACGTTTCCAATCTCACCACGTGATGAAGCCTCCAGGAACGCACTACTCATAGCTCCATCTCGCATCATCAACCTCTGTGTAAAAGCCTCCTGGACTGCACTACTCATAGCTACTCCACGCATCACCACCTTTGATCTCCACATGCTCCAGCGTTAGCCCGACCACCTCGTGTGACATCCTCAATTGTCTGGACCTCAGATCTCCCCATCCTAGTCCTGGTCTTCCTCATCACTGATCGTGATCGTCTCCACGCTCACTTGCACATGCAAAGACCAAAGAAAGTTTTTCCAATACAAGTTCTTTATAATTTGACAGTTATCAACACATACACTCAACTTTAATCATCTACCAGCATCACACAAGTCATCCACAACCATGAATCCCATTGCTATCCAGAAAATAGCCGCAAATAACTCATTACGACTGTTAGCTCAATGAGTACTCAAAACAACAAGTACTCAGGAATTACCATCGCTCCGCTGAAAACACTCAGGAAAAACAAGCATCGCTACCAACTACATATGCATCAAGTACCAAATACCAATCGCTACGACTACCGATCACATACCACAAGTCTCCGACAACCGATGCAACACTTACAACCATGAAAACCGCAACTATCAAGTATGAAGTCCTGCTGACAACCGAGTACCAAGCACAACCCACTGACAGCCATGCACCAGCCAGTCATACCACTGGCCTAACATGAGTACTCAAAGTACTTGAAGATCATAAGTATGAAGCACTCGTATCGACCAAGAAGTCTACGAGTACCGATAGTGAAGCCAACGGCAACCAATCACAAAGCCTTCAAATACCGATCGTGTGGTCTACGACAACCGGCCGGAAAACTGAAGACAACGACAGCAGACTGCAAAGTCTACGATTATGATGACAAGACTGCGAAGTCTATGACTATGACAGCAAGACTGCGAGGTCTACGACCATCGACTGTGAAAACTACGACTATCGAGTACTGACCAAACATTATAGCTACAGCAATGAAAAAACACTGTAGCTATGACCAGTTCACTGGTCAAGATCGAAACTTACCGATTACCTAGCATAGTCGTTCTACCGTGGTCAAAAAGGCCATAGTCGAAGTCTATCGTGGTCAAAGCCAGTCGTGATTGAAGACTGGCGTAATCAAAATGACATGGTCGAAGTATACAGTGATTGACTTAGCGTGATCGAAGTATACAGTGATTGACTTAGCGTGATCATAAAGCCATTCGGACACTCAAACACCATTCAATCCTCCTGGACCACTCGAACACTATCCAATCATAGATGATGAAAAAATGATCGCTCTATCTTTCAGACTGGTCCGAACAGTCGCAACCAGCTGATCCACCCGATCATAAATCAATGGTCAAAAAAAAGTAAGTGTTGGACTACTTCGATCAAGCGAGCTAGTGTTCAGACTGGTCTGAAAGTTCCAACACCGATCAGACCATCAAAACGGCTTAGATGAATATCAAAAGGTTTGAATGTCTTCACTGATCGGACTGGTCCGAACGTTCTGACGCTGGTCGGACCACCAAAATGACTTAGATGAAAATTGGATGGTCTAAATGTCTTCGCTGATCAGACTGGTTCGATCAGCCTCTTCTTCGCAACTCAAAACCACTCGGAGCCAAAAACATTTAACTATGATTGACCGAAACTTTTGCAAACACAAATTCCAAAGCAATCCAAATGTCAATTATTCATCATCACTTTTAATCATAACTACACATGGTCTAACAATCTCCCTCTTGATGAATATATTGACAATACGGCAAACATGTCTAAGAGAATTTGTGAAAAGAAAGTTTCAAAGCAAACCATAGCAACCGCAAACTACTCAAAAACTCCCAGAAACTCCAGAAAACATTTTTTCTAAAATTTCTCCCCTTTTCTTAAGCAGTAAACAATTGAAAATTTAAGCAGTAAGCAACTGAAAATTCTCCCCCTTTCTTCTAATTTCTCCCCATTTGGCAATATGATCATCAAGAAATTCAGATAGAGATAATTTTAAGATGGAACCATGAGAGTAAAAATCAAGAGGTTTTGTAGGTTATACAAATTATTTTGAATTGATTTAATAATTTGACCAAGCCATCTATTTGAGCAGAGCTATCTAGATCATATAAAGTCATATATCATATAACAATATCAAAACAAGTTTTTTTTAACATGATTTAGCGATTTATATATGTGACAAACATCCCAACAATGGCTAAACCAATTATAAAGAGCACAATGAGATATCACAACAAAAAGTCAAAGCCTAAAAGTAAAGCAAACTTTAAGTCTAGTTGAGCTAGTTGTCTCATATAGCAACCAATTATAAAGAGCACAATGAGATATCACGACAGCAGACCGCAAAGTCTACGATTTATGACGACAATACTGTGAAGTTTACAACTATGACAGCAAGACTGCGAAGTCTACGACCATCGACCGCAAAGCCTTTGACTATCGACCTGAAAAATCTTCGACTACCGAGTACGACTAGTAAAATCTACGACTATCGAGTATCATATACCGACTACTAAAGTTTATGACTATCAAGTATCGAGCAGTAAAGCCTACGACCATCGAGTATCGACCAGATACTGTAGCGACAACCATGAAAAAAACTATAGCTATGATCAGTTCACTAGTCGAGATCGAAGCTTACCGATTACCTGGCATAGTTATTCTACCGTGGTCGAAAAGGCCATAGTCGAAGTATGTCGTGGTCGAGGCCGGTCGTGATCGAAGACTGGCGTAGTTGAAATGTCGTGGTCGAAGTCTGCAGTGATCGACTTAGCGTAGCGTAAAGCCATTCGGACCTCTGATCGTACGCGAACATCGTTCGGACCTCTAATGGTACGTGAACATCGTTTGATCCTCCTAGACCACTCGAACACCATCCGATCCTAAATGATGAAAAAATGATCGCTCTATCTTTCGGACTAGTTCGAACAGTCACAACCAGTCAATCCACCCGATCGTAAATTAATGGTCGAAAAATAAGTAACTCTTTGGACTACTCCGATCGCACGAGCTAGTGTTCAGACTGGTACGAATGTTCCGACGTTGATCGGACTGTCGAAACGACTTAGATGAAGATCGGATGGTCTAAATGCCTTCGCTGATTGGACTGGTTCAAACATCTTCTTCTTCGCAACTCAAAACCACTCAGAGCCAAAACATTTGACTGTGATCGACCAAAACTTTCATAAACGCAAATTTCAAAGCAATCCAAATGTCAATTATTGATCATTACTTTTAATCACGTCCACACATGGTCTAACAGATATCTAAGCAAGCAAGTGCCCATTGCACCCATAGTTATGGGCTTATGGCTGCGAACCGTTTGTAACTTGTAAGCTGGTATCATCAAGCAGAATTTGGCCACACCGACGAGTTCTGATGGTCTACTGTTACATCGGATTACATAAAGTTTAACACTATTTTTACAAAAGTCTAATACTATAGAGTCTATATGTTCTTTGCATTCCTCCTCATATCGTTTTAGTGCACGGTGGACCGCCATGAGTTTCGTTCACCACCTCCTTTTTGTAGTCCATAGGTAGCTGACCTCTATTTTCGCCCCGGCGTACCTTGGTACCGACTTCTTGGGTCTGTTCTTGACCTCACAAGCTGGCGGCTTTTGGCTTTTGCTACAGTACCTAACTTTCAAACGGAGTATTTTCTCAAGACGAGGCTTACAAGTTAAACGATCCACACGTTAAAAGCCCAACATCTGTACCAGCCAAAATCGCAAGTGAATATCTGTCTCTCCATAATCTGTACCATAAATAACCAAAATTCAAAATTTTCAACCAAAAATCATAAGTCGCAGCCAAAAAGAACATGCCCTTGTCTCTTTTGCCGTGTGAAGGGGGTTATTTTGGTCTTCTTTTACTCTTCGCCCTGTGTGAACAGGAGTCGCGCTCACCTTTGGTGGCTTCGTCAGTCGGTAGGCCGGTGGGGCCACCCCTACGGTACCGTGTCTACTCCTCTTGCAATGCGCAAGAAGTACACGAACCCAACACTAATCAATTGCTACTTGTTGAGAACTGTCGGCAACTACATACACGACAACACGAAAAAGGGTGCATTGCGAATCAGTGAAGCGCATGTGCATCTCTCTCTCTCTCTCTCATTCTCGGGAGAAAAAGCAAGTGTAAATCTACCTCTGGTCTTCTATTCTCGCATAAGCAAGCAATGTCATGGGCTCGTCAATGTACCATGCAAGCGACCGGTTTGTCCAAAGCCGCACGCTGCATAGAACGAGAGGGGGGCATCATCGTGTTGACCGCTACTACACGAGGAATTGTGGCGTGCAGTCGCCATTGGGTGCGGACCCATTGGTTCCAGCTCTCGCAGACTTGCGAGACCGCGGCCCCTCGATGGTCGTTTTCCGGTGCCGTCTGCCAGGCGCACGAGATGTGGACGAGTTTCTAACAACCGCTCGTGCCATGGCAAGTTGCAGGCGCCAGCGTCCGAGACCGACGGTATACCGGCTTTCCATCTCGCTATGCTTTCCAGAGTAGGACGGTTTTAGTGGTCACTTAGTTGGTCAGTGCATCCATGGACAGTCCAACAGATGTTTTCACACTGCTTGCTCAGCTGAGCGTCATCGTACCCGCCGAGTGGGTTACGCAAGCTTGAGTTCCGTTTGGACTAGGAATTTTATTCGATTTTTACGGTAATTGAATTGTGTTTTGAATTTCATGCAAAATTCACGTGGAATTTCAGTATTCTAAAAGGAGCCCTAGGGCTTCTATGAGTTACAGACAGGGGCGGAACCAGCCTAAGTCTAGTCTAAGCCCCCAGTTGAGTCAACTGTTCTTGGGTTGACTCTTAGACTAACTCTGTTTTTTTTTATGATTTTTCATGAATTTTGCATAGACTTTGGTTGTCAGGCCTCGGGCTACAATCCAGGAAGCTTAAGGCCTGGTTCCGCCACTGGTTATGGAGAATCTTCGAGAAGCATATGCTGCAGTTTATGTACTTAATTTGTAATAGTCCACAGTCTAAGAGTACACTCCAGATCAATGGACCCAAGGCTCCCAAGGGTTTTGAGTTGTGAGAAATGGATTCAGGTAAACTTGTAGATCCCAATTCGGATATGGTACACATCAACACCAAAATAGTGGCCCTGCACGGCTGCACCTGTCCTATTTCCCTAACACTCGCTGTGCATCACGTTGGTTTGGTTGGTTTACTAACTCTGTGAACAGATGAGACCAAATGGCATCATTGTGCGAGAGTCTTTTTCGTATTTGTTTCTAAAAACTGCTATTTTATAATAAATAATTTTTTTATAATACCTAATTTTTAAACGGAGTGCCTTTTTAAAACAGGGTCTACTAATCGATTATAGTACATACTATAGTGACTTCATTTATATCGGCCAAAATCGTATGCGAGCGTCTTTCTCCAAACCTATCTACAAGATATTACTATTTATAAATCAAAATAAAAAAATTAATATAAACAGAACCTAAAATGTGACTTCCTGATAAGCCTTGTCGACAACTTTGGTCGGCTCATACCAAGTAAATGGTCCTTCAAAGGAGGACCGAAGGACACATCTCACGTTCACAGTTGTTGCTTTTGTTAGTACTGATCTCGGTAGTGACACTCGGTAGTAGTCGGTACAGGCATATCCGTCGACTTGTCATCATTTGTCGTTTTCCAATTGGTGGAATAGTACAAGGGATCGCAAAGCGTTTGAATACTTGTGAGTTTCCATCAATGCCACCTACAAGGAAAGCAGTATCCTCGCAATGGTGAGAATACGTGTGCTGATCAAACATTTTCGGCTTAAATCCGCTGCCAAAACTAATATCAAGAGGAATGAAGTTGTACGCATATCCGCTGCCAAAACTACTTTCTAACACTGTGGTCTCAGATTTTTTTTTATAATACTACCTCTGTTACTTAATAAATATCATTTTAGCTATTGATCAAACATTTTCGGCTTAAATCCGCTGCCAAAACTAATATCAAGAGGAATGAAGTTGTACGCATATCCGCTGCCAAAACTACTTTCTAACACTGTGGTCTCAGATTTTTTTTTATAATACTACCTCTGTTACTTAATAAATATCATTTTAGCTATTGACACGGTCTTCACTTTCCAGTATTACATTTTACCATTTACTTTTCTAGCTATGTATATATTGTGAAAAATTATAAAAAATGGTAATTGTTATATATTAGTAATCAGATTTTAAAATGTTTAACTGCAAACGTTCTAAAACACATATATTTAATTAGAATCGGAAGAGTACGTACAAACACAAATAAACAGTCAAGTTATATTTTGAAGATCCACACAAAAGAGAAGAACAATACGCCTTTCATACCGAAGGGAGTATACGGTCGTGTAGAATACGTGAAAGGACGGATGCACCCGCCTATATTTCAGCATAGGGGCGAGAAGGAAAGCTCGCAGTTTCCTTCTACATACAAAAGCCCCTCGTGGGCATCTCTTACTTTGGCGGCAAATCTCGTAGACGCCGCCGTAAAGTCCGACCATAAGCTAGTGAGCGAGCAGGCCAGACAAGAAGGTGGCCGTCCCGGTCGGCAGTCAGCAGCAGACGAGGCCACGGCTGCGGCTCCCGTGCGGCGAAGACCCCAATCCGTATGGCGACCATGTCAAATAACGAACTGTCACGTAATCGCCTTCCTCGAACTCGATCCCCCACGTGAAAACCGTCGCTCGTGAGTCCAGATCGGACGCTTCCAGTTTAGGCCTAACATTCTTTTTAGATAGAAGAATAAAAGTAGATTAAACATAGAGAGATAAGAGAACTTTTTCTTTCTTTCTTTATTGTTTTTCTCCTCCAAAAAATACAAGTTACAATCATTATGGCCCCTTATTTATAGGTAAAAAGGTGAAGTACCCACTATGGACCAAGCTTATAGGCTTAGACCTACGTTTCTTAACACTCTTCCTTGGGTACTCATCCGATACGTTCATAACTCATCAAAACTCCATAAAATTTGGTGGGAAAAATTTGAAGAAAGAGTATATGATACATATTATATTGTGTTGTACGAATTGTCTCATTAAAAATCTTGACCGAGAAACTTCTGGAAAGCTCGTCAAGAAAAAAAAACATACAATCCACCTAATTTTATTTAATTTACAGGATTTACTCTTTGGCTATTCGATCTTCGTGATTAAGTTTAACAGTGAATTCAAGAAGAATCCCCTGAGTTATACACTTCTCTAAATCTCATTATGCCAATTTCATATATGCACCTTTTAAAGGTAGATGCTGAAAGTAACTTAGTGAATAAATCTGTAAGATTTTCATACGACTTAGTATGTAGTATCTTAATTTCATCCATCTTTTGTAACTCATGAGTATAGAAGAATTTGGGGTTGATATATTTTGTAAGATGACTTTTCACGTACCCTGTCTGCACTTGTGCAACACAAGATGTATTATCTTCATAGATAATTGTGGAAACTTACATGATATTCAATCCACATGACTGCTGGATGTGATGCATCATTCGTCAAAGCCAAGCATATTCTCGTGCGGCTCCGTATAGTGCCATAATTTCTGAGTGATTCGTCGAAGTTGATACAAGATTTTGCTTAGACGATTTTCATGAAATTATAGTTTCACCACACAGGAATGCATATCTTGTTTGTAATCTAACTGTATGTGGATCTGACAGGTATCCGGCATCTGCATAGCTAGTCATATTTAGGTCTTAGTTTTTTCTATAAAATAATCTAAGGTCTTTGTTTCCTTGGAAGTATCAAAAAATGTCCTTTATCACCTGCCAATACGTTTTGGTAGGTTTTGTACTATATCTTGCGAATAGGTTTATGGCAAATGCAATGTCCAGTCTAGTATAGTTTGATAAACACATAAATGCTTCTATTGCACTTAAGTACAGGCATTCCGATCCCAGGACTTCCTCCCCCTCTTCTCTAGTCGGTACAGATCCTTGTCTTGCTATAAAGATCTCTCGATTATCAGAACTTTTGATATGTACGCCTTTTCAAAACTGAACCTTTCTAACACCTTTTAAGTGTACACGGACTGATATACTAATATCCCTTTAGGGACATGCTCAAGATACAAGCCTATGCAATATTTAGTTTTACCCAACTCTTTCATTTCGAATTCTGACTCCAGGTAAGAGCTCGCTTCCTTTATATCTTCCCGGGTTCCGACGATATTGAGATCATCTACATACACTGAGATTATACAAAATTCATTCTAGGATCATCGTATAAATACACAGTGACAATGCTCATTGTTCGTGTAGCCTTTTTTACATAGAAAGTCACTTAAGCGATTATACTACATATTTCCTGATTGCTTAAGTCCATACAGTGATTTCCTAAGTTTCACACTGTACAGGTTTCTATTTGCTCTGTCTTGATTCGGGACAGGGATACCATTAGTCACCTTCATATAAATGTCTGAATCCAAGTTTCTATCAAGGTTACCACATCCATCAATTTCATTTTTAAATTCAAGTCCACTGCCATCGAGATCAAATATTAAAAGGTAATGCCACCCATGATCGGGGAATAGGTTTCTTCATAATTAACTTCTAGATGTTAAGTGAAACCTTGTGCAACAAGCCTTACTTTATATATTACAACTTCATTTTTCTCATTTCTCTTTCGAACAAATACTCACTTATACCCTACGAGGTGCACATGGAGAGGCGTGCGGCTTACAGGTCCAAATACCTCTCTTTTATTCAGAGATAATAATTCAGTTTTGATTGACCTTTTCTAATCATTCCAATCTGATCTTTTCTTGCATTCAGCAAGCGATATAGGTTCTAGATCAAGATCGATGGTTGTGGCAATTTTTTGCAAAATAAATATCAACATTGGCTGTTGTCCTATTCATGGATTCTCCCGTGTGCACATAGTTTATAACTATTTCATCATGGGTTGATTTTTCTAGTGCTTCTATTTGCTCACTACTCCTTGCGGGGGCAAGTCTATTTAGTTTTTCAGCACGGATGCGTGCGCACACATCTATGCTAGTTTCTCTCTCTATGAAAATGTTCAAATCTAGCATACCTTTCCTTGAAGGTGTCATACCGGTGCCAGGTCTCAACTGGCTCTCCTTTTGATTCTGGGAAACTTCGGTGATTGGTTGTGTCAAGTCCTTCTTATCTTTTTTTTACCAGGCATCCCTGCTTACTTGGGATTTAAGGGACCGGAGTCCTCGTCCTTTTATTCTAAGGTCTCTGGATAGAATTATGGATACCGTCAAGTTTCTTCAGTATTTCCACCCTCTCCAGTACATTGCGTGCAGTTACATGTGACCTGGTCGTGCTCTTTAAATCACTAAAGTGGTCAAGCAGTTGATTTGCTAATGCGTACAAATTAATGATCTTCTGGACTTCTCTGTTTGCTTCACTAGTGCGTGGGTTATGTGCATGGATTCTCGTGGCTTGCCATGTAATTTCTCGATATTTTTCATCAAGAAGTTGATTCCATCCCCCCTAATGTTGAGAAACTATCATCATCAAATATATTATTAGCGAAACGGGCGATGTGCAAGTTTTCTTTCATGGGGTCTGAATACCTGATTATGAATGTTTTTTTATGACCAATGTATTTCCCAGACTTTCGGAGAGGGCCTATTATAGTACATTGTGGTCGGGGTATAGGTATATAAACTTTCCAACCAAACCAACAGAGATGAGAAATTTTCGATGCTGACTTTTGCGCTAGTTGCATAGGTAAATAAATATTATATGTTGATGGTCTAAAGTTGATGAGAGTTGCTGCATGTAGGACTGCGTGTCCTCAATATGTAGTTGATAAATTACAATCTATAAAAGCAGTCAAACAATAAATTTAATTCTCTTAATTAATGTCTATGTTAGTCCATTCTAGGCATGGACATATGGTATAGAATACTCAACTTTAATTTTATTGTCATGCAATAATCATCAAATGCATTTGATGTAAATTCTCCGATGTCCATTCTGATAGACTTTATATGATGATCAGAAAAATTATTTTTAATTTGAATTATCTGCGAGATTAGCATTGGAAAAGTATGGTTTCTCTTAGATAATAAATACATGTGCAAACATTTCGAGAAAGCATCGATGAGCATCATAAAATATTTAAATGGCCCTGACAATAGCTGTATAGGACCGCAAATATCTCCTTGGATGCGTTCTAGGAATGTAGCGACTTCATCCTTCAATTTCAGAATAGGAGGTCTAGTAATTAATTTTCCGGTGGCACATATGGGGCACACAAAATCTTCTTGATTTGAAAAATTCTTTACATTGATATTATGTCCCTGTAAATTGTTAATTATATTCTCATCATCCTAAGACCTAGGTGGTCTAATGTAGGGCCCCAGATATTAACATCCGGATTCCTCTGTGATTTTCCGCACTATTCCCTGGATCAGTAGATAGTGCTCACAGTTTACAGTTCTGAATATCAAAATACATATCATGCGAAAGCGTAAATGTAATAGTAAACTTACTCATGGGCGATTAGGCGAAATCATAAATTGCAGCGGCGGAAGAACGAAGCACACAGGTGGGACCTTGAGACATGCCCACAGCGACCAACGGAGGTTCGCGACCTAGCCCTTGACATCTTCATCTTCTCGGCCAGCTTGTCCAATCTTGTTGTTGAGGCGAGGTGATTTGATTCCTTGATTCTGAATTTTGTCGCAAAAGCGAGCATGAGCACTCCGACCCCGTGCTCCACGAGCCAATACACAGAATGCAAATAAATAGTATGCATGGCTTAACAAAGGAGAGGCTCGGGCTATTTTATTTTGCGTAGAGTGCTTTTGAATACAATCAATTAAAAAGTCCTATGACTTAGCAATTTTGGAACAAATCATAATGTACAAGGAAATGCATTATTAATATCGATTCAGATTCCATCCACCGTTACATGGCATCTGCACCATATAGCAATTTCTTCAGCGTTATAGCCGCTTAACTTACCAGGGGACGACGCCAGGGCGATTCCAAACAGGCGGTCCTTCGCCTTCACATTTCCATTCCCACCCACAAAACATTTTGAAATAGAACTAACTCGAGTAAGTTCCCATGTCCGCCCTTGACCGTGGGCACGGCTATTCGAATAGTTTTAACTCTGCGAGTTTGTACACTTTCACCACAAGAGATGAACTATCCTTTTGCCAACATGCTTCCTTAGGCATGAGACCCGGATAATTTATCACAAAGCCTTTACCTTACTCCGATCTAGTTAGACACCACCTACGCCGAGGTTTCACCTGAAGGGTTACACCACCACGGTCGAAGTCCTCTCTGCGCCGTGCGAGTCACATACACCTGTGCCTCACCGTGAGTAAACCAAGACACCACGGCACCCACTTTCCTCGGTGATATCTGAACTAAACCCTTGCAAGTTATTCAGCTAGGTCGTACCCATTATAGACTTGTGGTTGTCTTGTTTTACATCGGAGGTCATCACAAGATTCAGTCCTTAGTATTATCTGAGCGGTTCTACCACACTCCATAATTTGTGCTCCCACCGCACCACATACCACCCCAAACCATCCGCTCGGATATGTAAGCAATTTAAGAGTTTTGGGAGCGAAAATAACCTCATCAAAATATACCAGTCATTCCCACCATGATGCCCAATTCAATTTCTCATGATTAAAGTGATGCTTGGCGCCTTGCGCCATGAGTACCTAAACATTACTAAGCATGGCATATAATTACGGACTTATTTTCAAAAGGGTACTATTATAATTTTTGCTAGGGCGACAAGGTTCTTGACTTCAAATATTCCAACGGAGGGGTAATATTAATTCAAGGCACACAATGGAATATAACTAGAGTCTAAAATTAACATGTATTTGCATATAAATAACCGCATGCAATTTGATAATTTAAAGCAAAGTAATTTGCAGAAATGTAGGTTCAACATGATCAAAGTATTGACTCGCCTGGCGCGATTTACCGCGATCTTGAGCTCACACAATGCTTTCTTGAGCTTCGGTCTCTATCTTCACTTTGAGCTTGACCTCGTTTGATCCGCTGGATCTTCAGGACTCCGATATCTAATTACGTGCTAAATAACTGAATACAAATAAAGGCAAATAACTCAAAAGATCCAAATAAATCTGAATAATTTAAATGGCCGGTTTAATTTATTTTATACATGTATTACGATTTGAGAATAGCAGAGTGATTCGGTTTAGTGTGTTGCAAACACAGCAGTAGCTGGGTTTGAGTGAGAGAACGAGTTATCTGAATAGCTTTACCGTGAGGGAAAATTTTAGGATAATAAGGGATCATAAGTGAGGAAGTATCTACAGGGATTATTTTACTTTGGAGAAGAAGTGGCCAAACATAGCCGATTGGAGAAAGACGAAGTTCGATCTTTTTATTAATAACCTCTTTTATTATTTTCGTATTTATCAAGGAAGTTCCATGAGTTAGGGTAGACCTATGTAGCGAAGTATGAGTCTGGCTGGGTATGTATTCCTTGCAACTTAGGTTATGATAAAGGCAACCTGGATTGATGAATGAGATCTGTACTTATTCTATAAATCTTTTAGTCGAAGATATTATAACATTTGGATATCTTTATTAAGTTTTTAGATTAATATCTGATATAGGCTTTTACTTACTAATTAGGTTAAGATAAATAGCAAGGGCTCAATATTCATTCATATATGGTGATTAATTAAAATTTAAATCTCTACTAATCCCATTATCATATTTTATGTATCTTCATTTATAGCTAGGCTAAATTTAAGTTGAATTAGGATTCACTCATATGCGTCCTAACTTGTTATATATACAATTATGCTTAATACTATTATGTACTAAAGCTAGTGTCAAGATTTAATTAATGACACTATTATTAGCTTGCTCATACTTTAACTATTATGTTTAACCTTATTTCAAATTTTAGTTCAAGCTTAGCAATATGAGCAAGGCTTGATATGTACCATTTTATGTGACCCTAATTACTTGGCATAGCTCAATTTGAATTAGTATTCATTTGGGTATGGTTCCTAGCTTGTTATTCCAATCATACTAATTAACCGTATACATAAACTAATCCAAGTTTACATTATAATAATCTCATTGTCCTCCTAGTTGGATTTTATTAGCTTCTCTAAACTATTCTTTAATTTTTCATGATTTTTATCCATTAACAAGAGCTACAAAATAAATAGAGCAAAAAGGTGGGAAATAAAGTGCTGCTGGCTGGTTTTGCGCACAAGACCTGAGGGGCTCAAGAGGCTTAAACGTGTGCAGCTAGCCATCGGGGATCTCAGTGTTACACGATTGGCTAGGAGTGATAAGGGCAATTATGCAAGTAAGGTCTCTAGCAGTCGGCCGGCAAAATCAACCTAACACCAAAAATTAACAGGGCCGCTGGGGAGATCGAACCCACGATCGGCCGACTGTTACACGGCTCAGATAACCACTGGGCTACTGCCCTTTTACCGATTGGATGGAGGGAGTTAAGGCTCAAAAGGGTAGGCAGTGGCTGGGCAACAGAAGGGGCTAATAGCCGGAAACAGGGGAGGAGACCGTGCGATGTAGGTGGCGGCGTCGCCGGCGAGGGGGCAGCCGGAGGGAGGCCGCGACCCATTAAACGGACTCCGGGGTAGGTAGGGAGGAGGATGGGGGCGACACTTTGACCGGAGAGGCGGTGAGGCGAGCAAACGGCAACCCGATGCGGCCGGCGGCGAAGTGCGCTCGGGGCGGCGGCGCCATGGGAGGAGAGAGAGGGAAATGGGGGAGGCGTGAGCAGGAGGGAGTGGTGGGGGATCATACCGAGCTAACGGCCGAGCCGGGGAGACGCCAGAGGGGGCCGGCGACATGGGCCGGCGGCGGCGCAGGCATGCGCACGGCGCCGGTGAAGTACGGGCGGCGAGGGCGTTGGCCGGAAGTCGGGACGGCTTCGGGGTGCTAAGACGCCGCTCTCACCGCGCGGAATTGGCCAGAAGTCGACCGAAGAGGTGGCGGCGGTGGGAATGGCGGCGACGGCCGGCAATGGCGAAAATGGGAATTCCGGCGAGCTCGGACCGCGCTTTTCTAGTTGGACCGTTTGGGGAGTATCTGGGGGGTGGTGGCACGGGATAACACGCTTGGATGGATGGGGGAGGTACCGGGGCACCGGATTGGAGAGGAGGTAGCGGCGGCCGGTAATGGGGAGAAGTGGCGCGGTGGAGCTGGAGCCGAGCTCGGGGCAAGAAGGGAGGCGCAGGGGGATAGGGGGGGCAACTGGGACCTTCTTATAGCTCGGAGGGGTCATGCTACTCGGAGACAGACGCGGTGGGGGCAGCGGCACGGCCGGCACGACGCGACGGGACGGCGGCAGGTGCGTGCAGGGCGTGGTGGAGCAGGGGATGGGCGCGGCAGAGGGTGACATGCGCGCGGACAGGGCATGGCGACGGGGGAGAAACCGTGGGCGAGGGATGGTGCATGGCTGCCACGGGGCGGAGGGATGCTGCGCATGGCAGAGAGGAAGGAGAGGTGGCGCGGGCACTCGGGGAAGGAAGGGAAAAGGAGAGAGGGAGGGGCGCTGGCAATCGGGGCCCCAGGCCAGAGAAAGAGATCGGGAGAGAGGAAAGAAAAAGGAAGGAGAGAGAAAGAAAAGAGTGGGGCCCACATGTAAGTGAAAGGAAAATAGAGAAAAGGGAAGAAAAAGGAAGAGAGGCCCAAGCATTTTTCTGGATTTTGGATTTTTGTGTTAAAATTTAATTTGCATTAGGTCCTATTGATTTTTGGAGTTTGCATGTTTGGCTCAATTATCTTGATACAAATTATAATAGTCCTTTATTTTGATTTTATTAAATTTTTGCCATAAATTGTATATATAAATTTTTCAATGCCCAAATTTGGGTTTTGTTTGCTTTTTATGCTAGTCTTTTCAAAATGAGATTTTATATTTCCGCTCGGGTTTCTCTCTCTTTATGCTGGATCATCTTTTCATATTCGTATTTTAAATTTTAATTCTCTATTATTCGAACATGTTTGTTCCTTTCTTGAAATTTTACTTTTTGAAACCTTAACCAAATTTCAGAGGAACACCTTAAACTCCAAATTCAAATAAAATACACTGCAAGAATAATTCAAAAACTTCACACTTTTCATATTTAAATTTTTGGGATGTTACATCTAATCTATCATACCAGAGAAAGAAAAGTTTTGAGCCTTTAAATATGGTTTTCAGGGCAGTATAGACTGCGGGTGCCTTAATATTAGTGTAGTATAGCCCGGTTTCAAATGAAGGAAATCTTTCTAATACCCTTTTTCACTTGATTCATGCTTTGTAATGAGTAAATATTTCTTACCATACTTTTCTTCAGTTTCAACGTCGAAACCGTTTGCGCAAATATCCTTGAAACTGAGGAGAGTTTTAGTCGATTCTGGGTACAACAAGGCTTCTTTAATAACTAAAATTGTGCCCATTGGGAATATAATTATGGTTCTTCCTAAGCCTATTATACAAGCATCACTACCGACGATGGTCATAAGACTGCCAGCATTCTTACTAATCAACTGAAAGAAATTTGTCTCTCTTAAGATGGTATTTGTTGTGCCACTATCAGCTAAGCACACTTCCTCCAAAGGGCGTCACACATGTTCTAATATAAAATACTTTATTAATATATAGTAGGAGATAATCAACATATAAATAAATACTTCAAATATCAGAGCATATCATACCATTATTAACTGAATAAATAAATGAATTAATGAATTAATATCATCTAACCATCACGAGAAAATAAATTGTTTGAGCAAAATCCAACTTATTCCTTCCACACATGTAATGAATGACAATTAAAGTCTAAATGCATTCTGTGCATTAGACTAAATCTGCTAAAAAGTCAGAGACTTTGGCTGCTATCTTCTCAGGGGTGAGATGCCCTTCCAGGAAAATCGTGCCAGCGGCAGCTGCAATGTCAAGTGGGGGTGCAGCTGCAGGAGTAGAGCCAACCTCCATTGGTGCAGGCATTTGCTGAAAATTCTCCTCCTCAATAAAGGCAAAGTGAGTTTCCTGCTGCCCTTTGTCGCCCTTCTTTTTCTAGGCCTGGAAAGCATCGACGACGTGCTTGGGCTCTCTACAGATTTACCACCGTGCCCTCACTTGCCACACTTGTGGAAGGTTTGGTCTTGTTGACTATAGGGCTTGTCATCCTGCTTTGGTTTGCTAGCGTTATTTTCCTATGGAGCATTTGGCTTGCCTTTTTGGGTTGCAGCTTTGTCTTTCCTTCCCCTTTTCTTCATTATAGGCTTCCGCACCTCATAGCTCCCAACGTTGGCCTCATAGCCAGTGAAGCTCCCAGTGGCTGTGCATCAAAATTCTTACGGAGAACTTCATATTGAGCCTCTGCAACCTACATAATATCAATCAACTCAGTATACTCCTTGTAGCCGTCTTGATAATAGTTACGTGCAGACTACACTGCACTAGGGTGGAAGGTGGAGAGGGTTTTCTTAATCTTCTGCTTATCTGTGACCTGCCTACCACAGAGTTAAAGATTTGTGCAAATTCTATGTAGGATAGAATTGTACTCTCCAACCGTCTTGAAGTCAGCAAATCTCAATCGGATCCATTCCTACTCTGCCTGAGGAATAATAGTGTACTTTAGCTTCTCGAACCGCATCTTTAGTGCAGTCCATAAAACTAGTGCGCTTTTCTCAGCCATGTACACATTCTTGAGAGCAAGACGGAGATGGTGCCTGAGGAAGTGAAGTGTCTGATCAATTTCTTCAGGGGTGGGTTTGGCATCTTCCGATGAACCAATCCCAATAGCAACGCGAAGTTTTTTTGGCTCCAAGTACAATCTCGACGTCAGAAGCCCAAATCAAGTAGTTTTGGCCATGCTGGGTCAGCTCCTCAAACTCCCGGTTCATAATGCCTGTTGTCTACGTGTGCATAAAAGGAATACATAAATTACTACAGGTAAACATATATGAAATAAATTGGACAATGGTACAGGAGTTCTTGTAATGTTCCAGAATTTTCTATATATTTTCTACAATTTTATTGCTAATTTCAGTGATTAAAGGCAATTAAAATAATTACGACTAACCAAGGTAGTAAGTAAATACAAAACGATATAGAAAATAATAATAATAATAATAATAATAATAATAATAGTGATAAACATGCTTCAGATGCTAAAAATAGTTCAAAATTTGAATTCTTGAGCCCCTTTTATGTTGGAATATGAGTTTTTATTGAATTTTGCAATTTTTGATGGCTTATCCGCTAATTTTCACTTTTGAGAAATTTTTCGCGCAATTTGCCGATTTCTTGAGGGCCTTTTGGCAAAAAAAAATCTAGCTCCAGCCCCTTCCGTTTTTTCTTTGGCCCATCTCGGCCATTCGGCGCATGGGGGTAGTGTTTCCTTTACCTTATTCCCATTCGACGGCGGCGGCTTGCTGTACGGGGGCACGAGGCGGTGGCGGCTTGTGTGGGCAGCGGTGCATGGCAGCAGCAGCACTCAGGTCGGCGACACTCGGGAGCGGCGGCGCTCAGGAGCCGCAACGGCCTTGCCCAAAGGCCGAGCGACGGCGCATGGCAGCGCCTCATGTGGGAGGCATCGGCTTCATCCAAGGCCAAGCGACGGCGCATGTTGGCGCCTTGTGCGGGTGGTGATGGTGGCTCCCGGGGCCGAGCAACGGCGCACGGCCCCGCGGTCGATCGGGTGTAGGCGGCGCGGACGGGCGGCCGATGATTCAGGCTAGCGACCGTGCGGGGCCGGCGGCAGCCATGCGAGGCAGCCGTGCGAGCCGGCGGTGACGCCCAGCAAGACGCGACGGCGGCCATACGGGGCGGCGCAACGGCCATACGAGTGGCGCGTCGCGTGCGGGCGACGCAGCCGTGCATCATTTTTTCCTTTTTTTCAATCTACAGTACAATCAACATTTACTCTGTCATGCAAATCTACCGATAAGCTAAATCGGCGACTTCAAGTCAGCTCACGGTAGATTAGAGCAAAATTGCACCATAGAAAATAATCTAGAAAGTGAAATTTGCGGATTTTAAAGCGATTGAGATAGGCAATTCAATCTACGAGTATTGTGTGTCGATTATTACCTTCGATCTGTTAGAGCAATTCATGCTGATAACGTATTGAGGAACTGTCTCTGGTGTGTTCAGTCCGAGCGATTCCTTCCTGACAGAAAATGGATCAAATACAGAATAGCACAAGAACTAAAGTAGATTAAATACAGAGAGATAGGGAAACTTTTTCTTTCTTTATTGCTTTTCTCCCCTCCAAAAGATAGAAACTACAATCATTAGGACCTCTTATTTATAAATAAAAAGGTATGTTATCTACTATTGGCCAAGCTTACAAACCTCGATCCAGATGTCTTAACAAAACGCTGACGCGATGCCAACGCGCCCCCAATTCCGTGTCAAAATCCGGGGTCGCCGACGCCCGAGCCCCCCCATGATTTCTCCCCCATTCCTCGCGTCCGCGCCCACATTTTCCCCGTGCCGTCTCACGTACGCCGTGGTCGCCGAGCGCTTGCATGCGCCCGCGCCCACGCTCGGCTACACCTACACGGCAGGCAGGCAAAGCAAAGTAGGAAAACCAGAACAGCTTAGGTAGTACTCTTTTAACTCAGTAGTCAAAATAGCACTGCTAGTACTAATGTTTCACGAGTTTGCGACTGAGCGTACTTGAATGGATATACCTATGCGGATGCGGTGCGCAGAACTTTCCGTGCGCAAAACGTACGTGTAACGTAGCGAGTATGTAAATGTACAGTCCAAGGTAATACCGGTATGTAATGCACGGTCCAAGGTAAGACCGGTGATAGTAAAAGTACCACGTGACGGGCCTCCCGGGTGCTGACTTAGTCTTCGCCGGAGTCTATAAAAAACTACGGATCGATCGCAATATCACATTCACGTCCGAGTGAGCCGGCTTCGGCCGTGACTTGTTTGAAAAGGCCAATGATAAGAAAGCGAAACAAAATAGGCCGAGAAAGGAGAAAAAAAACCTGAAGACGTGAACAAACACGTAGATCAGCGTCCAGTAAGCTGTCATTGTTCTCTTGCTTTGACGAGGATCCAAAATTCTCCGGAGGCGCTATTATTATACTTGTTATTATTTCTGTGAAGTATCAACAGCTATTGGCGATAGAAAAGAACTCAGGAAAAGCAATGAATTAATACAACTTTTGCTCATGCAAACCAAAGAAAGAAATCAAGAACCTATCCTGAACAAAGAAGAAGCACGCTTGTGACTTGCAATCTATCTGAATTCTGAACATTTTTACTGACGAAACCATTCACTGGGTCTCGCTGTTGGTGTTGTTGCTGCTCGAAATGTTGTTGTTGTTGTTGTTGTTATTTGCGTTGCGGTTGCCGGCCGCGTTCTGGCCGCCTATGATGGACGTGATGGCCGCGGCGAGCGCCACCGTGAAGTTTGGGTCCGCGGTGATCGCTGCCGCCGCTGCGCTGACAGTGTCAGCCAGAGGGCCCGGCAGGCCGATCGGCGGCCTAGGCTGCGCGGCGTCCGCCGAGTCGGACGACATCTGTAGCCCGGAGAACTTGGACTGGTTGTACAGCATCTGCGGCGGCATGGCAAAGGCCGGGGCCGCCCCACCGCCGGGCAGCGGCACCTGGAACTGCGCCGGAGCGGGCGGTCGTGCGGCGCTGGGCGCCCCAGGCGGGCCGTGGGTGAGGTCGAGCGTGACGGTCGGGAACGGCGCGGAGGCCGAGATGGTGGCCATGCTGGACGAGCACGGCAGCACGGTGCGCGCTAGGAAGTTGGAGCTCATGAGACCCGCGCTGTCCGCGCTCGGCATGGAGCCAGACAGCAGCATGGACGCTGCCGCCGACGTGGTCGACGCCATCGCCATCGCAGCCGGCGGCAGCGGGTGGTTGTGCGTGCCTTCGTACGTGGTGATCAGGATGGACCGGTCCTCGGCACATCGTTGCACCTGTTCGTCAATTCCGTCACGTATAAAAAAGGTTAGACAAATCGATCACCCTCTCCGATACCGAACTTTTGATGTACAGCTTTGACCAAGAACTAAATTAGTCGTGGGCTCGTGGCTAGTTACCTGCTTGCGCACCGGGCAGCCGGTGGCCATGGTGCAGCGGTAGTACGCGCGTGGACAAGGGTTTCCCTTCGCCATCTTCTGACCGTACTTCCTCCACTGGCATCCATCAGCGATCTACAAGTAATTCATGTACTGTAAAGTCAGCTCGTTTCGTACAAGCACAAAAACATAATGGAAGAGTAGTAGTCTTACAATTGGAGCTTCGGATCGCGCTCGAACGGAGACGCGGGCCTTCCTCATGGTGGCCTCCTGTGCTTGCTGGTCGTGGCCCTTGGCCGCCGCGCCCAGCTGCTGGCCCATCGCACGTCCGGGCAACCACCCCGCCGTGGACGGCCCGTCCGGGCTGTCGCCGCGCTCCTGGTCCTTGTTGCCGGTGGACGACGAGCGGCGCGGGCTGCCGACCTCCGTGGACGAGTTCGTCGGCTCCTCGGCCGCCTCGGCACCGGCACCGGCACCGGAGGGCCCCAGATCAAGGAATTGCCTCGGCACGATGCCACCCTCGTTCTTGCCATCCTAAAAACGGAAAAGGGGAGTTGATGCAGTTGATTTCCCGGTTGAGATACTGATTCATAGCACGAGTCTATTTGGTGTGGCTGGACTAGCAGCTAGGCAATAGGGTGGTTATATTTTTACCCCGTGAGTCGGAGGCGGTTGCGGTTGGGTCGGAGGCATCTGGGTCCTTTGCTGCATGAGCGCGACGAGATGCATCTGGAGAGCCTGGTAGCTGCTGGTGACCTGGGTCAGCATCCCCCGCAGCCGCTGGTTCTCCTCGTTCATGCGGCCCAGCTCCGCCTGCATCGCCGCGAGCTGCAACACACACGACACGCGTGAATATCGATCGACCCACCGGTAAGATCCACCATGTTCTCCATGGACGGTTGCGACAACACCAATCGACGAGATCGCGGTTAGCTATCTCACGGATTAACTACCTCGCTGGTGTTCCTGCGGTTCTTGCCCTCGTCGGGCCGGGACGCCGCGTCGTCGTCGACCACCACGGACCGGTCGCTCCTCGTGTTGTTCCCGGGAAGGAGCTGCACGCAGGTACGCACGCCATGTATAAGATCACCGTGAAAGAAACAAGTGCCTGGAAAGGCATGCATGTGTTAAGAATCAGCGGAGCAGTGGCTAACGTTAATGGTGAGGTCCTCTTCCTTGATGGCGAGGCCGGCGGCGGCCGGCCCCTTCAGTTCCTCCGCATCGGCGCCGTCCGAGACCCGGCTCTTCCTCATGTTCTTCTTCTCGCCCGAGAAGAAGTCCACCTCGACGGACCTCAGCCCCCTGCCGGCGCCTTCGCCGGCACCGTCGTCCGCCTCCATGCTCCTGTGGAACGGCGCCGTTGGGAGCAAGTTCAAGAACCCGAGCGGCCGCGGCGACGCGTCCAGAGCTAGCAGCCCTCCTCCTCCTCCGCCACCCCCTAGGTGGCCTTTGTCCATGCAAATGGAAGGCCTTCTCAGAGGAGAGAGAGAAGGAAACGTGGTAGAGAGAGAGAGAGCCTAGAGGAGGAGAAGAGTGGGGGGGGGGGGGTCTGAAGTCTCTCACCGGTGGGACGGGGCGCGTACAAAAAAGGGCGAGCTGGCTCGCTCGGGGCTCCGAGCCTGACATCAGGAGCTGCGTCAGCGGGGAGCACACTGGCCAGAGGGAGAGACGACTCTAGCCTGGACGACCAGATCGCCCTTTCCGGCGAGGCGGAGACGGCTCCATGTTATTTACGTGCGCGTCCATACCTTTCCTCTTTGGCCTGAAACTTTTCTCCCCGGATCACAGCCCCAACTCGTTAAGCAAGCGGGAAATTTATGGCAACGAGACCGACGTGCGACGCAACGCAAAGCGACGCGAGCGCTCCGTTTTTTAGTGTCATCACGTGGATATTTTCTCTCTAATTATCATTTAAATTTAAAATCTTTGAATTAAAAATTAATCTCTTGATTTTTAAGAGCGGATTTTTTCAAGAGGGAGAAAAGAGAATTCAAGGGGAGGAGAAGAATTCATGGAGTTAAAAAAAACATCCGGATGATGTTTAACAAAACCTTTTATTCAGTCTCCAACGGCGACTTCACCGGTCGGTCCAAAAAATTTCAACATCGCGTAGTTAGATTGGCGGTCTAGATACCACGGGCCGTTGCTAGCTAACACATTTTTTCCGTAACACGGAACGATTGCACTTGAAGGGGGAAATTGTTACCGTTTTTCACCAACGCTTGCAAACAGGTAGGTACGGTGCGTCCAACTCTAGGTGCCGCCTCATCGCGCCGGTCAATCTCTGTCATACTATGAGGTATCTTTGTTCGTACAATTTGGGGTGCTCTTTGCTATAGAGAAGGAATATTGAGGTCGGCATGTACTGCACGAGGGATGGGTTTTCCACGGTCAGAAGGTTCCTCCCATATAATACTTGCCCCCAAAACAGAAAAAAAAAAAGGAACAAAGGAACAAAGCTCTAAGAAATCGAGAGTAGGCCAGGCCTGGATTGGTCAGAAACGAGTTCGGGTTGGTGCCTACTGAGGTGCTGCTGCTGCTGCTGCCGCCTGATTGCTCGGCAACAGGGTCGCGAGTCCACACAGCAGACTCGACTTCTTAATTACGAGATCTCTCATGACCGGGCTGGGCCGCTAGTTACTCGGTTTTTTTTAATGTATTTTAAATATTGTTTTGCTCCGGGTTCGAGGAGGGTTAGGGAGTGGGTCAACAGGCGCAGGACCAGTTCTACCGTTCCACGAAACCGGCCGGCCCGCTCCACGTGGAGAAAACGTCATCTCCCTTGACCCGCTCGGCCCCACCGCTGGGGCCCGCTTTCTTTTTCTCCTTTTTTGGGCGTCTTTTTCGGATAAGAGGTACGGTGCTACTGCTTGTCTAGTAGCATGGCTAAGTCGAAGCAAAGTCGGGACGTCTTTTGCCTTTGGAAGAGTTGTGTTGTGGGAACGGTCCAAGATGCCGATAGGTACGTGCCGATTTTTGAACAGCTTCATCGCTAAAAGTTGGCTCGTGCCTTTTGATACTTTTGAAACTTTTGATATTGGGATATATAGTCGGTGCATGCATGGCATATTTTGCAGTATTTGCATGTGAACTTTGTGTTTTAGGGTATAATATAATATAAAAAGTTTCAGCTGTTTCTAAATTGTTTTTTGGGGAATACATGCACGCGGAAGTGCCATCGAGCGTGTGTAACTTGATCGGAGTCGGGGGTAGTGGTCCGCTCAATCAATTCTTTTGATGATGGAATCCTGATCTAATACTATGTAGCATTAGCCAATAATATATGGAAAGTGCATCTCAAAGAACAATATAAGGACATACACAGTAAAAAGGATGACACTTAATTAATTTGGTGGAGAAAAAAGAGAAATATTGTGGAAATTCTCCCAAAACATACGACCCTTAATTAATTTGGTGGACTCTAATGATGTTTAGCAATCCATAGCCGATGAATGTTACCTGATAAATGAGAATAATTACTGGAAATTCTAAAAAAGAAAAACATCTAGCTTAATTAGGTGGACCCTTCTTATAATTAACAAATCATAGCGAATGATTTTTCTTGATCTATGAAAATGTGTGTGAAATTGATTTGCATCATGATATGTACGCATATACATGTATAGTTAGAGAACTCTTGTATGAAATTAAGATGTGAGATGTTAGAGATAGAATTGAACTCAAACGATTCACGCACGGACACGAACTTATCTACAATATCCATTGTAATTTGCATTCTTTTAATTATATTAATATGGATACAACTATTGTCTATTATTGAAGATGATGATTAAAAAATATAAAGCACAAGTATTTCCTTCCAAAATATAATCTATATTCTTTGTTTTAACATATACTACTATTTATTAATATCACATATGAAATTAATTCTACAAATATGGAAATTAAATCGAATTGATAATATTATAATTTTTGAATTCTTTTATGTGATTTGAAACCCTTTATTTTTCGTGTGTATTTCCTTTAGAATGATGTCCCTGTAGGTGTATGGGCTACCATACTAGTTTATATTTAAAGCACTATCTAAAGGTTATAACACAACAAAAAATCCTCTTAAAAACTGATCATTATTTCATTTTTTTTCTGCTCGCTCTAATCTAACAAAAAAAGTTGGTTGTGATAGTGCGATTTGATTCCTGGTTGGCTTTTTACGTTTGTTTCATCGAGGATTTGGCCGTTTACTTGCAAATATTGCCTCGCGTCTCAATTACTTGTCATTTTGCTCTATGTACGTATAACAATGCAAGATTTATGGTAAGCAAATTTTTTGCACTGACAAGGATTAAATAATTTATTAATACGACTTTAATACTTAATTAAGGTCTCAAGACTCATATGGTCATAAGTTTCTAAAGCCAATTATCCGAGTACCCTTGGTCGGAGATTTGCTATACGTTTTACTCGACCAGCAGGCCACTCAAAAATTCTATGAACTAGTATAAGGGCTCGCCTCCAGGGAAATCCTCTTGTGCAGTGCATAAAGCACGATTTTATTAGCTCCAAACAGCATGACGATTCAGCACTGTATCTCTAACAACAACCGCCATACAGTTGTCTCCACGATTATCTTCCACTGGCAATAACCAAAAATCGGTTGTTATCGGATCTCTCTCTCTCTCTCTCGACATCAACTACCCCTTGACCAGATAGGATGATTCAACAAAACGTCTGCTCATATGGATAACTGTCACTCCTTTAGTGTTACTTAAGTGTTGACGAGAGAAGACACATACAAGGCGAATTGGAATCAAAACAAGAAGATAGCGAACAACTCAAACATTTATAGTCTTCCGGCCAGTGGGAAGATTGTAAAGATTAAGACTAGTTACATCCCTTTGTAATTTCTTAGTGAGGACATTTTATAACCAATTCATAATATAAAGATAATCCCCGTTCTCCTGCTAAATTCAAAGGAATCTAGTCTCTTTTCTTATATTCCGTAAAATCGATGACTCGATCGTCGACAGTAAATGATTAATAAGAGCGTGTGGTTAAAATGTTACCTTGGAAAACCAGAACCATGGAAACAAAAATCATTTCCAAGAACATTACTATCTACTCTATATTGTCTGTAGGTAGCAGTTAGCTGAGAAATGAAAAGGTCATTCGATGAAAACAAAGAAAATATGAACAATATCTCATTCTCTCTCTCTTTAATGAAGGGGAAAAGGCGTTTTTCCCCAATGAAGCTAAGCCTATCGTCACCAACGTCTCGTCGGTTTCGCCCTCGTGCCGGAGAAGAGACAGAGAGAAGCGTGCACAAGCAGCACAACCCGCGACGGTGGCGACCATACGCCCAACCTGTAGCAGCCGCTCCGCGTCTCTGACCGCGCGTCGACCGGCCGCACCGCGTCCCGACCCACCGGCGAACAGCGAGTGAACCGAACCGTGCGGACCCGTTCACCCCTGCCGTGCGTGGACTGCGGCGCCGGCGGGGGGCCCCACCTGGCTCTCGTCGATACCTGTCCCAGCCTGCAAGCCGGTGGGAGCTGACCGCGTGGGGCTTGGATTCTACCCCGGCGATTCGGGCTCGGTACGTGCGCTTTCTCGTAGCCGGTGCAGTGCAGTTGGGCGTCGGTATCGTCGACGACGCCGCGCGGGAGGTTCCAATCATTTTCCGCGGGATGCGAAGCGACCACGAGGACGGTCTGGGCTGCAGATCCTATGGATTCTGTAGCCTCCAGGGAGTCCAGCCGTGGGGGATGGGCTAGCGCAGCTAGTCCTAGGCGAGGGGCCGTCCTCGTGACCTCGTCCCGTTCACCGGCCAGATGCACAGAATGCGCACGCTAGCTGCACTGCGCGGTTGGGGAGAAATACGTAGCTTCGCTTTGTGATTGCGATGCATATCGGACCGACCTTTTTTTTTTTTGAAACTGCATATCCGACCGACTTACAGAAGAGTAGTACGTGGTACTTCAAGCAGCGAAGGATACGATGTCAACTGCCAGTCTGCCACGGAAACGGGCAACTGAGCTCAACCACCGGTCAGATTGGATCAAGCTATGCATGTAGGTCATGTATACGGCCACATTTCTAGCATGTAACTGTCGAGAATACCACTTGCATGAGATGGGAGCATGCACGACGTTGTTTGGGACTTCGATCTGAGTGGGTCAAATCCAGAAGCAACTCATTCAATGTGTATGGTGACGTATAGTTTTTTTTTAAAAAAAATGTATGGAGACATATATACCCTACTCTATAATACACCAAAATTTTCTTTACTAAATCCACCCCCTCAACCACCCCCACAGTCATGCCTAATCTAAGTCCACCCAGATTTGTGTACCAAAGTAATCCAACTTCATACAAATAAATGGTCTGGATCTCTCCTCAAGCCTTCTTCTCTTACTCATTGAAAGATCTAAGACCAAAATTATCTGGATCATGCACATCATTGAACCAGAATCCCACCCCGCACCCACGCGCACGCCCCCGACGCTGCCTCCACCCCGCTCCTCCGCCGAATCTTTCTCCCCCGTCTCCCCCGTTCTCTGCGTCTCCCCGCCTCCTCCTCCCCCCGCTCTGCCGTTCTCCACCGATCCGCCCTCGCCTCCTCCCCTCCCTCCTCTGCCGCTCCGCGCGTCTCCCCGCCTCCTCCTCCCCCCGCTCCGCCGTTCTCCGCCGATCCGCCCTCGCCTCCTCCCCTCCCTCCTCCGCCGCTCCGCCCTCGCCTCCTCCTCCCCACCCTGCGCCGCCGCTCCCCCATCTCCGACTCTCCCCCGCGCCTCCCCTCCGCTCCCCCCATCCTCCACCGCGTCGCCGCTCCCCCATCTCCGTCTCCTTCTCCGACTGCATATTTCATTCTAAGACGCGGTGCTCAAGACGATCGAGACGTTCCCACCGGTGGTGTTCGCCGAGGAGGCGCGGCACCTGGAGGAGCGCCTCGCCGACGCCGCCATGGGCCGCGCCTTCATCCTCCAGGGCGGTGACTGCGCTGAGAGCTTCAAGGAGTTCAACGCCAACAACATTCGTGACACCTTCCGCATCCTGCTCCGGATGGGCGCCGTCCTCATGTTCGGCGCGGATGCGGCCGTCAAGGTACCAATCAACCCATCGAATCAAACCAAATACGCCCATCGGGCATGCGATTTGTGAGATCTGATCCGATCTGCTCCTTTTTTTTTGCACGTGACATGGTAGGTGGGGAGGATGGCTGGCCAGATGGCCGCTGCCCCGCTCTGGCGGGGCCTCCCCTCCCTCGGCCGCGTGCTCCTCTCGCCGGCGCCGGCGCGGATGCTCTCCGCGGAGGCCTCTAACGCCCTCGTCGAGATCAAGCCCAGCGAGATCGGCATGGTCTCCGGCATCCCCGAGGAGCATCTCCACCGCAGGGTAACCGTTCCCCCAGCATTTCCTCGATCCATTTCGTCGCAGTACGGTGCTACTGCTAGCTATCGTGGATCCGTCTGGGCACCTCCAGAGATGTTTTTGTGTGTGTGGGTGTGGGTGGGGGGGTTGAGGCGTTGGGTCCATGTGTTGGCTGTGGTTGGACTTTGGATTGGATAGAAACAAATTTAGTGGTGATATTTGTACGATCTTTTGGTTTTTGGTTTGAACTGCGGTGAAGAGGGGTGTGTGGGAGGGGTTCGCCCGCATACATTATGTCAAACCAATGACGATGTGAGTAACTAGGTTAGTCCATCTTTGTTTGGACAGGGCATTCGGGTAGAGAGAGGTAGAGGGCAGCAATAACGTATTGCTCACTGCAACTTTGGTTAAATTTTCCTGGTTTGGTTTGTATTGCCCATGGACTTGGAATAGTTTGCATTTGCAATGTGAATGTATAAGCGTATATAGTTGCTTCAAAAATGTTTCTAATGAAAGTCGGCGCTTTGGGTTAGAAAGTGTGTTTTGACATCGAATATTTGATTTATGCTAATTGTCCAATTTTCAGTAGGTAGGTGCTAAATGCCTGCGTTGGCTATGTTAATATACAACAAATTGAAAATTTTAAACTTGTGAAATCAAGGTTGAGATAAAATATCAGATCCAGTGGTTGGATTATAGGAAGTTTTTTTTGCTAAATATATGTTATGCTATGGTTGGCCAAACAGTGCCATAATAAACTAACCAGTATACTCTAGACATCTAGAGAAGTACTAACCATAGTTCTCTTTGGGGTGATTCGCTAATGAAGTTCAGTTGCAATAATACTTGAAGGTCCTTACTCCTGAGTAAAAAAATAATAATCATACTTGATTGACATATCAGTATTGATTACATTGGTTTATCAGGATTCAATAAAATACATTTGATAAAATTAACTACATGTAAAGAAAGATGAAACTAATGATGATGCTTAGTTTTGAATTTAAACAGCTCTTGTTGGAATAAGAAACAGTGTCTTTTTCATAACTCTTCTTCATAGGTCTTATTGTAATTGTATTTACCTCCCACAATCCACATAGTGAGCCGCTGTTAGTTTATTTTTAATTGTTGGCTATCATTTCAAATTAAGGTCAACTAAAGCAGCCCCGTGGAATATAAGGTACGTCATAAAGGTTTAATTTCGCCAAAAAGATATTATTGTGTGCTTATGGATATTTCTTTGATTATTGGTTCTTCCCTTGATGTTTTATCTCACTCTCTTTTCTTTGTTGTAGAGGGTAAACAAATTCAGGATAGTTTTTTTTTGCTTTCTCATACTTTATGATATGGTTTGATCGGTATATTGGGTTGTGCATTGTGACCATGCAATTCATTTTCAGCGCTTCCTGTAGAGTTCTTCACATTTTAGGGGAAAATAGTTTCTCCCTTCACAACTGAGAGACCATGTGGTCGTGATCCCATGAGAGTGATGAGAAATTGACACGTGGTTTGGTTAGAGTGAGTTTGGTTTGAGTGATTCGTGCCATTTTGGCTTTTGACGAGGTCGGGTTATGATTAGACAGATTTGACGCGTGGTCATCTTCCCGGTTAGTCATTTGGGCCATTTCTCGCTTGAGTAGGATTTGTTGGTACTAATCATATTTATATGCTTTGTGCCGTGCTATGCGATGTGGTTTTTGTCTGTGATGACTGCAGGACATCGAGTGGAGTCGTGGCGAGACATAGAGGACTGGACTAGGCGCAGGTGGCGCTGAGGTCAGAACAGTCAGGGTGTGTCAAAGACGACGTGGACTCGAGGTGGAGTCATGGCGAGGCACGGTGGACCGGACTAGGCGCAGGTGGCGCTGAGGTCAGAACGGTCGAGGTGTGCCGAAGACGGCGAAGCTACGTGGCTTGCAGGGCAAGGAATGAGGAAGCTTCCTGGAAGGTGCGCGAGGGGCGTTTCGGTAAAAACGCAAAGCTGCACTAAAGGAAGTGGATTGTGGGTAAAGCGCAAAAGCTAATTGGGTAAAGCACTTGGTGAACCCATTAGTGGAGGCTATAAATAGAGATGGAGATGGTGTGCTGAAATTTTGAGAGAGCGGGTGTGAAAGTTAGGGTTCCATTTGGGTCTCTCCATGTGTGTATGTGTGTTCCTCCCAAGAAGCATGTGTAGCTCTTGGTGTTCTTGAGGATTGAGAGGGAGAGGATGGTTTGAGATTTCTTGTAATCATTCCTCCTAATGTCCATGCGTATGGGGACGTAGCTCTTTGTATCTCGTGGTTCTTGGAATGGAGATCTGAAGTTTATTTTCTCTCAGTTTGGTTTTGTTTCAGCTCTCTGCAGTACTTCTTCGTGATCTTTGTTTTTTTTGCGTTTTTCTTGGCCAAGCAAAATCTACATGCAAATGGTTGCATGGTCTCCAGCCGAATGAAGCATTCCAGTATTTCTTTGGTTCTAGTTCTTGGTTTTGGCAGGAGAAATACTTCTTAGCTTTTGGTGTCTATTCGGCAGCTCAGCAAGCAGTCAATAGTACTCCATTCCTGTTGCTTTCGGGTGTAGTTGGCAGCTCACTAGTTCGCAAGTACTAATAGCATTTCGGCCAGTATGCATGGTTTGAATGGTTGCTGTACTTTCGGGTGAGGTTGTGATTCCTTTTCAGCTTTTCTTTGGTAGTAGTTTTATTACTTTGAGTCTTTGGCTGTGAGCAACCACTTTGGCTTTCGGTTGGCAATGAGAAGTATCTTTATTTTATTTCTTTGGCCAGCATTCATCCGAATGGTTGTTCCAGCGTGAGCTTCTCCATGTTAGTGCATGTCTCTTTTTTCTTGTGCTGTTTTTCTCCAATTTTGCATGCAATTCAAACGACGTTATTTTCAGTTGAAATTTTTACTGGTTAATCTCTGATTTATGCTGAATTTTTCAGTGTCGCATGCGTTCAAGATTTCAGCATAATTATTTTTCTGTGAGTTGCTCTGTTTCTGCAATATCTGTGTACGAATTCTCGGGGGCGTTTTTTGTTTAAGCGAACGACATTCACCCCCCTCTGTCGCCATTTCGGTCCTACAACAACAGTCATGGTATTCCCCAACTTGTGATGTATCCTATGGAGATGGCATGCCCTGTGATGAACTGCAGAAAGAACGTCTAAACTTCAATATGTTTTGCAGTTTTATTATAGAGAGTGAGACCGGTATTGTTGGCACACAATCTAGGCCTCTAGGGACCAGGATAATTAGAATACAGTTTTAAGCAAAAGGGTTACAGGATGTGTAAACTATGTGGATATATGGTGTCTTTTATATGCATTTTAACTAGCTACATGGGAACTTTTTTTTGTCTCACAAATGGTCACCTTATCCTTGTGAATTAGCAGGTTGTAATCTATTCACCAGCAAGAACTGCATCTCAGCAAGGCTCAGGCAAAGTTGGGAGGTGGAAAATCAACTTTGTGTCAACCCAAAAGTATGTTTCTTGTTTTGCTTTGCTTGTTCTTATTTCTCATGACTCATTCATCAAAAATCTTGTGTTCTTTGTTGGATGAGCTACTTCAAGAGGATATAAAATGAAAACAAATTACCTCACATAAATTTAACATTGATTAACACCATACTCTCACTTAAATAGTTGTAGAGGTAAAGGTGCTATGATCCATATGGAATTCTTTTTGGCCTTATTATTAAGAAAAGATAAAAAAATCAGGCCACGTCATTTAGTATTTTGTGGCGAGTAGACAAATAAGAGAAAAAAGGATTAGCTGGCAATTTTTCCTTTTAACTTAAAAATCTTTGTACTTTATAGCTATTACAATTTACAAGTATAGGTTAACTGTTATGGGCTGATTATTGATTATTTTGCAGTCACCTTACTTTCAGTCTTTCACTCACATTGTTCTTGATACATCTAACTGGTTCTAACATTTGAATGCATGATAGGTGGGAGAATCCATTAATGGGATGGACATCTACTGGGGATCCATACGCTAATGTTGGTGAAGCGGGACTTACATTTGACAGTGCAGAGTCAGCAAAGGCATTTGCTGGAAAACATGGATGGGAATATGTGGTGGGTCTTCCCCCCCCCCCTCTGATAGATAATATCGAGTTAGCGAATCAGATATTCTATTCAGGAGTCGGGACTACTACTTCAGGAATATAGGGAAAGATCGAAGCAGGATTTAATTGCACACTTGTTTGAACATGTAGGATCATTCGATTCTTGATTCTTTCTAATTTATTTAAAAGTTTATATGGGGAATGGACAAATGGTCTGCTTAAGTGTCCAAGCTTGATTTGATCCATGTATAAGTGGAGATAGACTTCACACTGGTCTATGTAGTATAAATATCCAGTAATAGTGAATTTTGTTTGTTGATAGATCAATTACCAAATAATAGGAACTGCTCTGCTGTTACCTGTTAATGATAATTCTGTACTTACGTCATGTATCTGCTGCTCCGTCGCCTCAGCAACGCCGGCGCCGCCGTCCATGATTGCCTCTCTCGGTTCATCACCAGCAGCAGGGTACGTACCAAGTCTTAATCATATCAGAATGCAGCGTGCGTCGAGTATGGCGACGGAGGCGCAATACAGCTTTATGTCGCGCTATCAAGGGGTGTATCAAGATAAACGACAAGAATTTTGGCCAAACCAAAGAAAGAAGTAGATGCCTCAGGGAAGAGCATCAAAAATATTGTGTATAAAGACGTCCTAGTATGGTGATGTGGTAAGTAAATAGTCCACAAACACCTATTTCCTTATTGTGTTTCATATTTCTTTATGTGAAAAAAATGTTTGTTTTCTTTGTAGCCTCAAGTTTAAACAATGTGGGGATGGAGAAAGTCGTCGGTGGGTGAGTTCAATGATGTTGTCATCTCATCAAAGGATCAGTCGTTATGTGACATTCATTATGTGACAAAAATATTTGGTTATACAATATATGAGACGTGAATCTTAATAAATCTGATTGTTCGTTTTATTTTTTTACAAATTTTATCTTTTTTGTATTTTACCGTAGCGTTAGCATAGGCACACTACTAGTAGTTAGTGGTACGTCGAACGGAACCTCACCGGTCACGCACGCCCACACTACATGCATGGACTAACCCAGCAGTTGGTTTTCGATTATTCTGTGTGAAACAGGGTTTTCTGATGTTCTTAATTGGTACTTATGATTTTTTTTGTGCGTTTCTGGAATAGTACCCATCTCCCAGCTTCCAAAGGGTGCTTCTCCTTGGGAGAATTTCCAACCCGCTGACGACAGGGCAACGTGCAACACCGCTTATATAATCAAACAAAACAAGCGATCAAATTCAAACCACGTTACATGTAGCGAATTAGTTATTCGCTTTGGACCGGACAGCACGGTCTAATCGATCCCTGATGGTTGGTCTTCTCAGGCGATTTAATTACCGGGGAATTGATCCTCCTTTGGCTTAACCGGGACGGATAAAATGATCAATGGCGTCTGGAACGAGCGAATGACGCCTGTGGAGGAGCCGGTCAATGCGGTTTCAATATATTATATATAGGCAAAATTTGATATATGCCACTTAGAAAGTTGTCACTTCGAGATATGCCACTCAGTTTCCTAAAATTCAAAATTTGATATTCCAATTTCTTCCTCTTTTGACATATACCATTATCACTCATTTTCTCCCATTTTCTTTTCTATTATCTGATTTTCCATATATTCCAAAGATAAACTACCGATTGTGCCCCTTATCTATTTCTCTCGTCCCTTCGTTCTGAACAGCTTCTCCCTATGCTCCCCACCGGTCTCTCTGACGGCACCGCCGTTCTCCCCGCCAGTCTCGCCGACAGCTCCGCCTTCCTCGTGCTCCCCAGCGGTCCTTCCCCCCTCCCCGCTAGCCGCCACATCCCAACCCTGCTTCCCCTGCTCCTCGCCCAACCCTCCAAAATCCATTGCGCAAGTTTTCTCGTTCAATTGGGTGGCTGCCTTGTTGGAGCTTGCCAGGAACTTCGGCCGATCAACACGCCTAAGCACATACACGAGCACACACGAATATGGAAACATAGAGCAAGAAACACTTGAGCATGCGTCGAGCATTTCCGATCGCTATAGAAATTCTTTAACCACGGTCACTACGACTACGACCATGACCACTATGACTACAACTACAACCACCATGACTACGACCACGGCCACCACGACTATGACCATGGCCGCCACAACTACGACCATGTAGACGCGTGAGACCGGAGAAAACTTGGTCACGCTTAGACTCTAAACCATCATGATGAACGTGCCGAATTATTCAACAGAGCTCACCGGCGCTGTCATCTCCCCCAGTTCCGGCCAAAGCAACCTCCACCGCCGTTGTTGCTTCCCCAAGGCTTCCCCTTCAATTGCTTTGAATGGGAGCACCACCTCATCGCCCTCGACCCATCCCCACCATCGCCGAGTCCCCTGTCGGCCCTAGCTCACCGCCCATGGGAGCCACCCGGCACCGCCATTGGCTTCCACTGCTGGCTCGCCTCGGCTACTCCCTGGCCTTCTCGAGCACCCCGATACGTTCATAGGACCACCCTCCCCCTATGCTCCCATCCGTTCTCTTCCCCATCCCCTTTGGTGCCGCCGCCCCATCCACCCTTCCGGTGCTGGACGCCCCACAGCCATCAGCCCACCTTGGCACCACTTTGACCGCAACGCAGCCCTCCCGTGGCCTCCTCACCTCCATGGGAACCCCTTTTGCTACCCGTCGTCTCCCCTCCGGCCACACCTCACCGGTGCTACCGCCGCTGGCTGACCACCCTACCTCCCCTATTTTCACTTGTGCGCCTCCCCCTTCTATCTTTGTTGGACTATGTGGTGGTCATGGATTTATTGATGGTGAATAATTAACTTTTGGGTTGCATTAAAATTTGCATTTGGGAAATTTTCGGTTGCATTGAAATTTGTGTTTGGAAAAGTTTCGGTCGGTGCTCTTTTACAGAACTGAAATCGGCAGACTACAACCACGGTAGTACAAGCACCACAACATGACTATGGTAGAATGATCATGTTTGGTTTCGACCACAGCAGACTTCGACCATGGCAAATCGATCACGGTATTTCAACTACAGCAGGTAATCATAGATTTCTATCTCAAACAGTGAACCGATCGTAATTGGTCATAAGCAATAGTGAACCGGTCTTAGCTAGTGAGCCAGTCGAAGGTCGTAAGGTCATCTGCTATAGTAACCGGTCGATGGTCATAGCTACAGTACTTTTTCATGATCTTAGTTACAGTACCTGGTCGATATCGATAGTCGTAGACTTTACTGCTCGATACTCACTAGTCATAGACTTTATTGGTCGATACTCGATACTCGTAGACTTTGCGGTTTGCTGTCGTTGTCTTAGGCATTTTGATCGGTTGTCGTATACCTTGCAATCAGTAGTCGCAGGCTTTGTGATCAGTTGTCGTAGGCTTAATGATCGTTACTCATAAATTTCATGGTCGGTTCGTGTGCTTCAATTATTTATATCTTTGAGTACTTCGAGTACTTGTGTTAGGCTAGCAGTATGACTGACTGGTGCATGGTTGTCGGTGACTAGTGAGTAGTGCTCGAAGGAACAATACTAGAAAGATTCAGTACTCGGAAGATGGAAGTACTCGGTGGTCAGATGGTCGTGATATTCGGTAGTCAGAAGGACTCGATACTCAGTAGTTGGACGGACTCGATACTCGATAGTTGTGGTTTTTGCGATCGTGGTCAGCAATCGGTTGTCGTAGGTGTTGCAATCGGTTGTCGAAGACTTGTGGTATCTGATCGGTAGTCGTAGACTGAGAGTGTTACGATACTTGTGATTTGCATGTATTATGAGCAAAGCGATAGTAATCCCCAAGTTCTTAAGGTTTTCGGGTATTCGATGAGCTAGCGACCGGTCTGTGCATGGCGGTCATAATGGTCGAAATGAGTGGTCTAAGACTAATTTCTAGAAAGTGATAGAAATTGTGGTCGTGGACGACTTGGTTGGTGTTCGTGGATGGTTTGGTTCTTATCTATGGATAGACAAGGGTGAGTTATATGTGTGTGTGCTGATGTCGGTCAAGTTATGAAGAACTTGTGTCGGGAAAAACTTTTCTTTGGTTTTTGCATGTGCAGGTGGACGTGGAGATGATCACAGTCGGTGACGAGGAGGACTGGACTAGAATGGGAAAATCTGAGGTCCATGTGGTCAATGATGTCACGCGAGGTGGCCAGGCTCACGCTGGAGCACGTGGAGATCAAAGTTGATGATGCGTGAAGAAGCCACAAGAGGTGCGGTCCTGGAAGCTTCGACGCAGAAGTTGATGAGGCATGATGAAGATACAAGAAGTGCGGTCCTGGAGGCTTCGTCATGTGGTGAGTTAAGAGTTGTGGAGGGAGTCCACAACTGGGAAGATTTGGAGATTGGTAAAACATGTGTTTGGAAGGGTTTCAAATCTCTTGATTTTCGAAAGAGATAGGATTACTTGTCTAGGTTGTTAAGGACACGGTTTTAGATGTCTGTGTTTGAGGTAAACACGGTATAGTGCTCTAACATATAAAAAAGGGGAGAGGCTAAGTGTTTTGGTAGTGGCTTTGGAAGGCTTTTTGTGTTAGAGTTTTATGGGTGCCGTAAGGGTGCTTTGTAGCCACAGAATATAATCTAGAAATAATTGATCAAATCTATTCCAAGAAAAGTTAATCGGCGTCGATGACATGTTTTCTGAGCATCATTTTCTTATGTCTTCGGCGGTGTGCTAACACATCACAATCTTGCATGCCACGAGCTCAGTGTCTTTGGTCGTTGGTTTAATCTAATCGAGTAGAGCACGATGTTGTCTTCGGCGTGTTCTCGTTCAAGTGGTTGAAGTGTTCGAGCAATTGAGGCTTTCAAGCGGATAGAGATTTCAACCACATGCAAAGGCGGTTGTAGCGAGTGGTCAAACAATCGAAGCATTCTTTGAGTGTGCGTAAAGGAGGTCAAGTGAGTAGACAAACGACTTGTGGTCGAAATCTACATCTGGTAATTTAGATTGCCTTTTCTTTTGGTTTGATATTTGTTTTCGTGTATAAAAAGCAGAGACAATCATTCACCCCTTTCTGATTGTGCCATATGATCCTACAATCTTTCTCACTTTCTGTTCCATGTGAGTGGCTGCATCTCCCCTGGCCACAGAGGGGCTTGGAGCTCAGGGGCGACCAACAGGGGGGAGGCGGCGCTAGTTGGAAGGGGAAGATGCGGTTGCCTATTGCGGCTATTGGGGGGTTGGGCGAGAAGGCAGGGAGAAGCTGTTTAGAACGAAGGGACGAAAGGAATACATAATGGGCAAAACCAGTTATTCACCTTTGGAATATATAGAAAATCAGATAATAGAAAAGAAAACGAGAGAAAATGAGTGATAATAGCATATGTCAAAAGAGAAAGAAATTGGAGTGAAAAAAATTTTGAATTTCAGAAAACTGAGTGGTATATCTCAAAGTGCCAACTTTTTTAGTGGCATATATCAAATTTTGCCTTATAGATACTCATACTAGTACTTAGCTTGCGTGATGATGCCATGGAGGACGCCAAAGTCAGCGTGCACAGCCGGTTGCTCGTTGACAAAAGTATTTCCACCGATGTCACCGCTACCACGTAGAAACGACCTAGATTATTATTAACTATGGATTGGTAATATACAAGACTATAAAACACAGCTGGATCAACACTAGCTAGTCGCGTCGATCCACATTTGATCTAGTTTCTTCAACGATTTGCACGAGAGAGCTGACGAAGCATGTGGTGTGCGTACTGTCACGTTGGTGCATGCACGATTAGTACAGTCTCGCGCGCTAGCTCGAGTCTTGACATATAGTTGTCTACTATTTCCACCATTGAAGAAGTCCAGGCAAAATCAACGCTGTATATGGAGCAGGCTGCTGGGAAAAGCTAGCATCTGGCACTCTCTACCTGATTTATGTAGAAAAACTCGAGATTTGTCGACGTCAAGATTTTTCACTTCAGAACAGGCCATTAGTATCTTTCATGTCGGACGCCCAAGCACTAGCAATTCCCACAATAAAAGTGTTGCTAGAAGTTTTTTTAAATAGAGAGAAATATGCTTGAAATTTTTATAGAAAACAAAAACATCATCCGGTCTTGCTTTGGTGCTCCTAATTACGCCTAATTTGTAATCGTTAGATCAATGTGCTATCTGCAACATATTTAAACTTGAAAGGCAAGAAACAGTCCTCAACCATTAAAACAGCTCACATGAACGTATCCCAACTCAAATATTGACTTGTGCAAGATTAGTAGTTTAGCACATTCGCGTGCACCGCGCAGTTGCATAGGCCGAACAAATATAAATCTAGTTATACGTATTCCTCTCTAGATCGCCGTACGTGGAGGTGGATAAGCCCGTTTAACCACGAGAGGTGACCCGTACAAAATTTCCTCCAAATGTACCATGTTCTGCCGGCCGTGTAGTCGCCCACGCTGTACGGGTAGGAAAAAATTGGACTCGTCGGCCCTCGAAACGCCACCCCCTGATTGGTGGATCTGGTCTTCGTGTAGTCACCTGAACGTGACTTCCTGCAGCTAGCTATCGTCGCCTCCCAGCTCGTACGTGTCCCCGTTGATTATGTAACGTGCTTATTTAGACTAAGCTAATCATCTAGGTTAGCAGATAACATGGACAACACACCTATCCCTTTCTGTTGTTAGGATAAGAAACGGGCTAAACGTCTAGCCAGAGAATACGAGGCACGTAACTGACTAGCTTGAAATTAAACCCGTAGTAATCCCAGATCTTTTTGGGTGTTCTTTGACCTGCTACACCAGCTAAAAGGAAAGTCTTCTTGCTCTTATCAGGTAGGGACTCGAGCAGTTGAAGATGTGGATTTGAATGGGGATGTTCTGTCAGTTAGCGTGAGCCGACTAGAATTACTCTCAACCGCGGAGATATGACATGATACCAAGCACACTTCTGCACGCTGTGTTAACTCCTGGGCATTCACGTCTTCCATAGCTGATTTCTTGGACCGGCGCTTTTTGACGCAGACGATTGAACCCGCGTAGACCAGGGAAGCACCGTGTCTACTCAACCACACTCTCTCTCTCTCTCTCTCTCTCTCTCTCTCTCTCTCTCTCTCTCTCTCCCATGCATGCCCATCACTTGTCCCTGCCTATGGAAATTAATTATTAGGTGCACCTAATTGGAGAAAAAAATTAGCCGGGTGTTCAGAACTTCAACTGTTTGCAGTACTCAATTCACATGACTGCTACTTTTCTTTAGGGTACCAGGAACTCTCTTTCTATTCTCCTTTTCTTTTCCATTCTTCTGCAAGGAAAAGGCTACGGAGCTAAAGCAGCTCCAAAAGTGCTACTCATGCAGCGCACTTGTTCTTTCTACAAAGGAATCCGTAGCAGACACTTCGAAGCGTCTTTTGTTGTGGTCTATCCTCCACAAAAGGAGCATCTTTTATTTGACCAATATATATTCGCATGAGGTGGTGAAAACATATTCCTTTTACCAAACCTCTACTATATTGAAGCCTTTCAAATAGATACACGCATACAATAGCATGATTCCTAATCCACCGATGAATAGACCCGATCGTAGTCTTTCTGTATACACGTCCTCACATGGAGGAGGAAGGCATCAAGCTATCAAACAATCAAGTCATGGGGATTAGATTAGATGGGAATTGGGAAAGGGAAAGATCTACTTGGAATAGAAGATTATTTGTGATGGAAGGAGGAAGAGGTTGAAGACCGGAGACGGCATTGACTGAGATATGATTTCTGCGCGGGCTTCCTTTTGGTCTTTGCGACAACGTGGCCGCGAGAGATGCCAACCAATCCATCGGTAGTCGTCACCAAGCGACAAGGAGCGAGGAATACTGGAGAAGACGATGATGGAGACTCGATCGATTGGCCAGCTCTGTACGTATCGGCGTTGGCCACTGGTGGTACGCCTCGATTTGTTTTGCTTTCGTGGGCGTGACTGCGATGTCGACGATTGTTTGAGGACGAAGAAACTTCCGGGGAAAAAATATCGTGTTAATTCAGATTTGATTGGTACGATAGTCTTTGCTTCTTAGAAAGTCTTTTTGTTTCTTAGAAAAGGTGAACAGCTTTGGAGTTTGGACTATCTCTGCCTGTACTACTTGCCTGTCACACTGTTAGCAGTTAATAATGCAGCTGTAGCTAGGCTAAGACTTCCCTCCAAACAGTTCTACTTTCTAGTTCTCGCTTCTTAATTTTGCTTTTCTTTTTTAGGTTTTTTGTTTTTATTTTTCTGTATTTATTTGTATGGTCTTTGATGATAAATTTTTATTTTTTAAAAATTTAACTAATCAGAAAGAAACTAACAGTCGCTATATTAGGTGGTGATCGGTTCGGCTGAAAATCTCGTGGCTTATGGCTGAAAACATCTGTATATTTGTTTGAAAAAGCATCAGAATGTGTGAGAGACTTATTTAGCATAATTAAATTTTAAAAAATTTAAAAATAAAAAATATGTTAGCCCATTACGTATAATACAAACAAATACGGGAAAAAAAAGAACCGGCAAAAAAGTTCAACAAAAAGCCAAAAGTTTAGAAAAAGACGAAACTTATAAATAGTGAAAAATAAATCAGAAGTCGAAGCCGAGTTGATCAGGACCTTACATTTTCAGTCGTTACAATGTAAAAAAAGTCAAAAATTATAACTTATAAATTAGTTGGAGCACAGCCAATTAACTTTCTAACCCAACCCAAAAATCAAATTCTGGAACCAAACCGAACCAACGCACGTGCACTTTCCAGCCAACCCATGTCAACTTTACGGGTTCAACCCAATTCATCAACCCGTTTCCAACCCAGTTTAGGTTTAACCTATGTGTGCGCGCTGACCGCGTGACTGCGGGGTTCCTAACCCAAACAACCGCAAGGTTGCAAGGCCTGCTGCCTGATACTTTCCATTTTGAAGAAAGTATTGAGTTCCAGTCAAATAAAAAGCAGATTTTAGTTAAAGTTTGGATTTTTAAAAAGTAAAATGACATTATTTATAAAAAAATTCACTAAAACCTTCACTGGGAGAAAGTGAGTGATGTAGAAACTAAGTTTTGAGCTCCATGCGTATGTATTTCCTTGGCAATCTACTAAATGTCTTGAGCAACTAAAGGTACAACAAAGATAGCATCAGAATATATGTTGGTTCATGGCTAACTGTGCTGCTTGCTCTAATTACTTGAAGTAAATGCTATGAATGCTGAGAGAGCATCAAAGCATAAACATGAACATAACAGCTTATAATTAAAACTGTGACCTCAGCACACAAGAACTATAGTCCAATTGGGCTGTTGATACTGAACTTGAAGGAAAGGAACAGCGGACCAAGAAAAGATCATATCAGCAAATCCCTCACAGAAAACTTGGAGGATGCAAAAAGGGCAAATTGGAAGACGGTTAGCAAGTCCCCCGAACAGATGAAAAATTCTTGATCCAAACAAAGATTCACTTATACACCAGGGTCACCATTTCTTGACGCTCACAAGAAAAATAAACAGACATGGCCAAGAAAAAAATGTGACAAAAGAAACATATTGTCTATTCTGGTACAAGGATTCCAACTCTTGGATTTCTGATTGGATCACCAAGTTTCACCATTGTTACTTTTGCAATGACACACCAGTCTACGAAGGCTGCTCTCTTCTCATAGCTCACATGTTCATGTACTTAGAAATGTAATTGATAAGTCAGGAAGAAAGACTTGATGAATCAGTTAATGCAGAATACAAGACACAAGAATAATTACACATTGGACTTGTCTATTTAGTAGTCAGTAGGCACAGAAGATGCAAAATAAAAGGATACTAGATTAGAGGACATTGGCATATGCTAGATGTGGGTTTACAAGGGAGTTGAGAGATTTTACATGCATAGCACTAAGCTAGTGTCTTTAACACAGAGTTAATTTGCCAATCTTGGTCTCTCAAATCATGGTGAATACATAGCACCATCTACAAGTACAGGTGCGATGTTGGTATCCTATCCGCCGAGAATGCCTTTGTGGCCTCTTCAAAAGCTCCGAGAAAAGTATCAACTGCCTTGACATTTGCCTAATCCTCACTAGTTGATGAAGATTCCAGTTGTTCATTGGTATATCTTTTAATGACAGTTTTGTATTTCAATGCTTTTGCTATCATCTCATATGTTGAATTCCAACGGTTTGGAACATCAAGAACAAGACCAGACTTTTTAGGAAGGTCCACCCTATTTGCAATCTCATTGAAAGTCTGGATGTGTGCAGGTGATGAATTAATATGCCTAACCAAGTCACGTATTAATTGTAATACCATATGAATTGGTTTATTGCCAACTTGAATCAATATATTTAGTATATGCACACAACATCTGACATGAAAATGTTGGCCACCAAACAACATGTCCTCTTTCCCATTTTCAATCAAAAAATTACAAGCTGAGTTATTGTTGCTCGCATTATCTAATATTAGAGTATGCAAGTTACTCTTTATGCCCCACACTGTGAGGCAATTGATGATAGCCTCCTCATTTGCAATACTAGTGTGTGGATACTTCACCTCCTTAAATGCTATTATCTTTTTCTTAAGGTTAAAGTTGGCATCAATATAATGGGAAGTTATACACATGTACCCTCGGTTCTAAACAGATGTCCATAGGTCTGAGGTGAAGCAAATACGGAAACTAAGGCTTTGAAATTCATTGCACAACTCATGCTTCATTTGCTCATATAAGCTGATGGAATCATTGTGAAGTATTGACGCCCAAAGACTCTAAAGGTTGGTTGCATTGACTCTATACATTCCTTAAAGTAGGGGTCCTCAAACTTCTGAAATGGAATATCTGTGTGAGTGCTAAACTTGGTAATTAACTCACGTGTTCTTTGGGGATCAAAGACAAATGGAGTTTCTGATGGTTGCTTTTCTATAGTTGCAACAAACTTATTTTTGTCATCAATCTCAATTTTTGGGTAGGACTCAAGAATGTAGGTTTTAAGACTATTTGTACCTGTTTTGCTGGTATGTGTTAGCTTCAACTTACAATATTTACAAACAGCCTTTGGGACACCATCGACTACAACCAACTCATCCTCAAAATGTTCCCACACCTTTGCCTTCCTTCTATGTATTTGTGATGAGTGCTCATCAGTAGTGTCATTGTACCTGAGCCCTTTGACACTTGTGCAAACATGCTTAGAAACCTAAATTAGTTAGCAAATTAACTTTCTTAGTAAATTGCCAAAAGTATAAACACTTAAGAATGTTTTTACACAAGTATAATTTGAGATTGATCACGCCGCTAGTTTTCACACAAGCTAAATTGACAGCTTAAGAATGTTTTGAGGAAAAGATAATCACAAGACATTTCATACACATAACTGGTGAAAATAGGTTAATGGTTAATTACTTTGGATTAAACTTCACCGCAGTGTGATACTTACAAGTTACCATTCTTATCACGCTATACATCAGTATGAATCATAAAAAGGAACATATGCCAGTAGATGACAAAAACAAGACATGTACTTGTTCTCAACAAGCCATACATCAATATGAATCATAAAATCCAGATGGGAAGGCGGCTGCTGGTGGTAGTAGAGATTCGGGGGCAGAGGGGGCAATGGCAGAAGCATGCGGCGGAGATCCAAAGAAGGAGGGGAACGAAGCGGCCAGCTGCGGTGGGGATAAGGGAAGGAGAGGAAAGAGGTGGGCGGTGGCGGCGGTTGCGAGCAAGCCAATGAGGAGGGGTGCGATGGCAGTGGTCATGAGCAAGCCGGTGAGGAGGGGCGCGGCAGCGGCGGTCACAAGCAAGTCGGCGAGGAAGGGCACGGCGACATTGGCAAATTATCTAGGAACCCTAGCCACTCTTGCTGATCTTCCCTTTGGCTCAATGGCCGCCACAAAGAAAGAGCTGGCGGCCCCATGGGTGACTGGTTTGGGTGGGGGAAGAAATCATCGATGGTTTGGGGATTTGGGGGGAATCATGGTTTCAGCCCATGGGTTCAACCCGATTCTAGAGCTGGTTATTAAACCCAACCCACCCTAACCCGCTTTAGGAGGAAACCCAATCCAACTCAACCCGTTCCCTCAATCCACCTATTTCATTCCATCCAAAGTTAACCCGAAGTAAAACCCAACCCTTTGCACCCAAACGGTTCCAACCCATTAGAGCAACTCCAGCAGTAGCCCTCAAATCAGGGCCCTTACTTTTGATTTGAGAGCTCCTCCTATTTTTGATGGCCCAGTTTTTTTGCATCTACTCCAACAGCACCCCTCGAATCTAAGCCCTCAAATTCATTCCACTACACACTGACACATGGGACCCACTCCTCAAATCCGGTCGGAGCGGCGGAGGCCCGGCGGCGGGGATTTTGCGCGGCGGCGGCGGGCGTGGCGGCGGCGGCAGGCGGAGGCGACAGTGAGCAACGGCGACGCGGAGGCGAGGCGGCAGGCGTGGCGGCGAGCGAGGAGGCGGCGGCGCGGCGGCGAACGAGGAGTCGGGCGAGGCGGCGAGCGGCGAAGCGCAGAGCGGGGATTTTGGCGACGCAAAGGGACACGGCGCGCGCGAGGAGTCGGCGGCGGGCGAGCGGAAGTGGCGAGGCGGGGTATTTTAGCGCGCGGACACACGGCGCGCGGAGGAGTCGAGGCGGCGGGCGGCGAAGCGGAGAGTCGGGCGAGACGAGGCGCGCGGCGGCGGATTTTGGGGCGCGGGAAGTTTCACCGAGCGGGAAAAAACCGAAGGATGAGAGCCAGGAGAGGGCCCCTAGGAATGAGGGCTTGGAGACCTCATTTGAGAGGTCTCCTATTTTTGAGAGCCAAGTAGGGACCCTATTGGAGCTGAGTTTTTTTGCTCTGGCTCTCAAATTTGAGTTTGAGAGGCCAAGTAGGGGCCCTGCTGGAGTTGCTCTTAGCAGGGCTAGCTGTAGCCGACTGACTCCCTGCGTTCTGTCGTAGTTTTCAACACACAGCAGCGTCATTATTTAGACCCAGGCAAAACTGTTTTGCTGAGAGCATCGGCAGGTATACACTATATGGAGTTTGAGACAAAGTAGATTCAGGAAAGCAAATGCCGGTGTTTCATTCGCCCCATTTTTGGGAACAGGGCGTCGTCGACCGCCCATAATGACCAGAGTTCATTGCGGCTTAACAGTGTATCATGCCTGCTCACAAATAATTCAAACAAGTTAATTTAATTTGAAATAAGACCTAACGGTCAATTTTAATGATAATACGGGCGTCCAAGCCCAAAACTTAACTTACATACAAAAGAGCCGAAGAAAACTCCATAGGAACACTTGAGTGTAGTCGTAACCCTAACACGAACACTTGCAGCATCTTCTTTTCTTCTAGTATCTGTGGGGGAAAATTTGCAAGTCTGAGTACTCCAACCCCGTACTCAGCAAATCACATGTGGAAAACACTATATAACTACTTGCCAGGATATTCTCAAGAAGAGGGGAATATAGTTATTTTATTAAGAGGTGGATGCAATTTTATTTACAAACAAATAAAATTTTAAAACCATTGCTCCTTAATATCAGGGGGTTTTCTGTTATCAGATAAAGTCTCATCATTACTCAAATTAACAACATCAGAAACACTACTTATGCCTCATTGTTGGAATCACCCAATTAACACAGCTTCATTAACCGGAAGCACGACATATTCGAATACCATTTATTTCACTCTGCAGAGCTGCCCTACTTTACCTACAAGATTTCTTAATTCCACGTCTGATATTAAGAAAATAAGGCTTTTCGCTGCTCAATTCTTTATATAGTCTCTACCTAGTAGGCCTCCTAGTAAGTTCAGGCTACCCCTGACTTACCTTAGCCTACTATTGTGCGGCACACATAACACATGATCGAGGTTCAGATCGATCGGTCAGATTGTTCAAAATAAAATAACCAACTTCCATACGGCCCTTCTTACCCCTTTCGTATGGACTTGCACCTTGCCTCCAAACTGCTTTTGTAGAGGTTCAATCAAATTTGAGCAGCTACTAGACCAGGGTTGACGTATCAACACTTGTGGTTGGGCGATCACTGTGTCATTTACTTAGCACAAGGTTCTTGCCCTTATATTTTTGCTGAGGTCCGCAACCTCCTCTCTAGGGTAAAGCGGTGGGCGAAGGCCGTCTAGCAGCCTCCCACAACACCTTTACCCTAACTGTGCACACCGGCACCTCCGCTCTAGGGCACGCTCACCCTAGATCGGGTTTTTCCAAATCTACTAGCCCACAGTTCAAACCTTAATAGTGTACATGTTGAAGGGTAAAGCGATGGGCGAAATCCGCAGCACGGTTTAGCGCAATACCTTTACCCCACTCTATACAGCGGCATCACCGGCCTAGGGTACGGTGTCCCATTCCACCCTACCCTCTCCGGGTTTTTCAAACCTACCGGCCAACGGCCAGAATCACTTAGTAGTGTAAAATGTTGAATGAGATGATCTATGAATAGTTGTACAATATTTCAATAATTACTAAGGTTGTCAAGGTGAATATGACCATCAATATAAACAGGGCTTTTTCAGTGGTAGGATTTATCTAAATAGCATGTCATTCTAAACATTTTATTTTACACAAACTATCATTTCGCAACTATCCATAATGAAAATACATACGTAAATAATGTAAATTTCATGGGATTCAATATGATCAAAAACATGTGACTTGCCTTCTTGTTGTTGCTCTTGATCTCCTTGGCTAGCTTCAAATGCCTTTGCTGCCCTTCCGTTGATCAACTCGTTTGGTCCCGTCACTAGCGTAGAAAACGAGATCAAATAAGTTCCTGCTTTGCGAGCTGCAAGCTGGGAACAAAATGCAAATTAAAAATAAGAAAGAGTACAAAAGAAATGGATTGGGTTAGGAGGTCGAGGTTCAACGAGGCTTGATGGCTGACACGGCTAAATTGGATTAGATAAATTTAGGACGATCGAATAAGCAATATATGTGGCAGGCCAATTTTCGAAATGAAAGACAAATATTTAAAAAAAATGGGTGGTTGATCTTTGAATTGGATGGATTTGGATTTTATCGAGATTTAATTTGGTGACACGAAGGAATTCGGATTTACTTGGAGATGAATATGGTGGAAGGGTGACGTTTGAACTTGAGTTAATAATATTTGAATTAATAAGGTTTAAATTAATATAATTGAATTAATAAAATTTGAATTTGAAGAAATGGAGGCCAAATTTGAATTCAGGGTATTAAACTAATTAAAATGATGTATTTTGGTATTTTTGGGGTTTTTAGATTTTTCTGGGATTTTTAATCATTTTTAATTAATTTTCTGAGTTTTATAATTCGGGTGAACAGTGTGCTACAGTGTTGGACTAGCCCAGAATACACAGTGCGGCCTGGCCGGTTTTTCTCGTGCGGCCAAACGGCCAGTCGGCCCGCAACCGACCCACGCACACGGCCACACAGGCCTTCGGCCTTCGGCCCACGCGGGTGCGCGGGCGAGCCCAGCGCACATACGCGCATGCCCGCTTGATGGACGACGCGCGGCAGCTACGGACGGAGAGGATGGAGCGAGCGTGGGTGCTCGGATGGAGAGACGGTGGTGGATCAACGACCAAGATTTAAACGAACGCGAACGGTTAGATGGACTTGGCTTGAACGGGCTCGATACGGCCACGTCGCCCCCGGGAGGTCGTCTTCAACCTCCAGACGGCCCTCCCGGCGAGAAACAGAGAGGGTTGGCTACGGTGGCGCGGCGACGACAAGATACCAGAGGAGTTGGGGTTCCACCAAAAGAGGTGGTTAGGGTTTGGGTTTCCATTTTGAATTTTTGGAGGACATGCGGACCACCGGAGACAGCAGGGGACACCCGAGAAGATGATGGCTCTCACGGTGGCGCCATGAACACTTAGAAGCTCTCCGACTAAATGTGTGGGTTTTTCAGCATCTACGGGACCTAGGGAACATGTTGGAAGCGGCGCTTTAGCTCGGGAGTGCCTCGGGTGGCCTACCCACGGTGAGGTCCTTAGGACCGACGACGACCTCCACTGCCACAACTCAGGGCAGGTGCTCAAGGTCCAGCGGTTGCACCAACATGATCCAGAGACAATGGAGACCATGTAAAAGCGTTGAATCGAAAAATAATTGACGAAATCAAAAGATGGCTTCTAGGGCTCACCGGGCTCAGGGGCTTCGATTGCCGGCGACTCAGGTGATGTGAGCTCAATCGGCTGGGGAAGGAGGTGCGGGGAAGTGCCTGGAGATGTTTTGCTGTGATCAATTGGGTTTATATGGGGTGTAGGGCGGTTTCTACAGTGAGGCATCCTCGGTCACGTTTTTCTCACGCGAATGGAGAGGGGAAATGAACCGAATCTTCATAAAGATTGTGTGAGAGGGAGGTGGCGGGAGAGGGTGCGTCTCCCCTGTGAGATGTGACAGGTTCTTTGAACCTGTCCTTGAGTTGTGAGAGAGGGAGAGAGATTTGCTGCGGCAGAGGGAGCAAGCGCGAGAGGGAGAGGTGACGCGCGGGGCAAGGAAGGAAAGGACGCGCGACTGACTTGTGGGGCTGCTCACACCGAGGGATGAGATTGAATCGGGAGCGGCGCTGCGATTTGGAGCAAGGAGGAGAGGACGCGTGCGGTGGCGGTTTCGGGAATCAGGGGAAGAAGCAGCGCGCGAGAGAGACAGCGCCAGAGGGAGGAAGAAAGCGCATTTGCCAAAAAGGGAAGGCGTATTTTCACTAGAATTTGCCAAAAAGGGAAAGAAATCCGAATTTAATTAAAATTCAATAAAATTTCAAAAAGTTCAAAATTTTGGGGTGTTTCAGTTTCCATGGTTGAACACGCTGTGATACGATCCCAGGAGCACATCACCGAGTATCCTGCATTCAGGTGCACATGAGGGTCTAATGGAGTAGTGGTATGCAGCATGGAGAACAAATGATGGAGATTTTAGCAGAAAAAGGCGTTCCAGAGAGGCTCAGAAGCTGAAGGCAAGTCCAGGGCCGTGAATCCGCTGATTCGTTGACTTGACTCGCCATCCGTTACCGCTAGGATGTAATTGCAAGATACCAGACAGAATGTGTGAAGATAATGTACTTCATTGCATTGCTACGTTTGATCAGATTTCCAGAAGATTCTCCAAGTTCAGTTATGTCATGGCTTTTCAAACCTCTTGTATAAAGATTTCAGTAGGAATCCACATTTCATACCATCTTTCAGATTACCCATATTTTCAAATTCTAGTTAACTTTTCCTATTTTTTTGTTTTCTTTTTGTTTTTTGTTTTCTTTTTGGGTATGTTTCTGCATTGCATTGCTCTGGACTAATGTGCTAGGAGAATTAAAATCACAAAGCTTTGCTGTTCATGGGCTGATGTGTTTGGTGGACCAGCCTGCAAGCCCACCATTCACACTGGCCCGCATTCAACCGCAACAGCCGTTTTTGTGGGCTTGGGCAGCTTTTGGCCCGCAAAAAGCTAATGCTGCCAGCGCGGGCACGTTACGGGCTGACCGCGAGCGGGTCCACCTGCACCCCTAGTACTGACACGAGTAGCGTTCAAAAGGAGGGCATTTCGAATTTTCGATCCATTTCTGGCCTGCCTAAACAACTTTTGCATAGGGATGTAAATAGGGGTGAAAACGGGTCGGGTTAATCCCGACCGATCCGCCATCGAATCCGATTGGTACCGAATCCGACTAGTACCGAATCCGGAGAAAAAAATATGGGTTAGGATATGGTAACAGTAATATCCGTCCGAATCCGAATATCCGTCCGAATCCGATACGTCTTCAAGTATGATTTCAGGTTAGTGTTACTATTTGATGTTTCATTTTCTTTGTAATGGTAAAATAAAATCTTCCACATCAGCTATTAAATAGTAACATCAAGTCAGTGTGTCCTACTCCATTTACTGCACTGTATGCATTCCTTACAAACAAGTAGGGGTGCAAACGAATTGGGTTAATCCCGACCGATCCGACACCGAATCCGATTGGTACCGAATCCGATTGATACCGAATCCGAAGAAAAAATATGGGTTAGGATATGGTAACAGCAATATCCGTCCGAATCCGATCCGTTTTCACCCCTAGATGTAAATGGAGCAAATATTTTTTTGTCAATCCGTCTATCCATTTTAATTTGAATATAATTCGAAGCAAAATTTCGGATATTTGAAGGTTTTATCGGATACGGAAACAGAGTCGGATATTGTCGGATACAAAAACGGATTCGGAAAAAGCATTACCCGATGGATACGGAACTATCCGGGTATTTTTTCGGATAGTTACTAGATACGAAAATAGAGTCGGATACCTGGCCTCTCCAGATACCGGATACGAAGGTCTTGTGGAATCATTTGCTAAATGTAATGAAGTTAAATGAACTAGTGATGTACTTGACTACTTGGCTATGGACAATTCGTATTTTTGAACCATGTAACATGTAGCTAGTTAGCTACTACTTGTTTAACTAGCCTCTATCATTTACTTGCTACTTAGCTAGCTAGAATTTACTAGTTACTTAACTGGTCTTTGTCACCATGTGAAATTTGTTTTTGCGCATTATCCGATTAAATATTCGTGACCGAAACTAACCGTATTCGGAGCGACATGTATTCGCTCCGTATTCGTGACCGAGAATATCCGCCTTTGTATTCGTATCCGGCACTATCCATGTCCGACTCCGACTCTGATGAAAAAAGATATGGGATGGGCAATATCCGTCCGTATCCGCTCCGTTTGCACCCCTACTTTTGCAGCACAAATGGAGGCTATCCCAATTTAAGTGATGTTTCGGGTGTAATTTGGAGGCTGACTCGTACATTTTGGCGCCGGATTGGAGCAGTTTGATATTGATCATGTTTCACGCCACAAAGGCACAAACCAACACCAAATGCTTAGCAAAACATGCACCATATACCTACCACAGTGCTGTAGAAAATGATTTACAAAACATAAACACCGTGACAGTTGAGAGCTTGTTAGGAATTTAGGATGTTCGAACACTTCAACATTAGAAAACTCATCACGCTTATTTCTCTTCTTAACAGCCTACTTCGAAGAACACCGAACTCGCCCTTTAAAAGCAAACGAACCCCCTTGTAATTAACCTCCACAACCACAAAGGACGTGCCAAAAAAAAAATCTTTAACGCATGGGCATGGCCGCCACAACCGCCGGGACGACGGCCTTGCCAGACAAGCTCCGGCAGCCGCGCAGGCCGGCGCCGTGCTCCTCCAAGAACCGGCCGAAGCAGGCGCTCGTGATCGCGCACGAGTGCCCCAGCGCGGTGCGCGCCCACGTCCTGGAGGTGCCAGCGGGGCGGGACGTCCTTTCGTGCGTGGCCGCGTTCGCGCGGCACGGGCGGTGCGGCGCGCTGGTGCTGGGCGCGGCCGGACACGTCGCTGACGTCGTGCTCCGGGAGCCCGCGCTGGTGCTCCGTGGCACGATGGAGATATTGAGCCTGGCCGGGTGCTTCTTTCCGTCACCCTCGGCTGAGGTTGCGGGGGCGGCGGTGTTCCTGGCCGGGCCGCGGGGCAGCGTGCTTGGCGGCGGCGTCGCGGCGGGAGGGCTGGTGGCCGCCGGGCCGGTGGTGGTGATGCTGGCCACGTTTGTCGCGACGGCGTTCGACCGGTTGCCTCTGATGAAGGAGGACGACTCCTCGAAGGCAGATGGGTGCGACGTGCATGGCGTGGCCGGACGCCGGCGATGCGGTGGCCAGCCGCTGCCGCAGCAGCAGTGCGGGTGGGCGCCGCTGTGCTGGAAGCTGGGCGGGAAGAGCTGAACGGTGTCCAACGATATGGACCGAGTGAAATGCCGGCGAGCAGGCCGGGCCGGTTTTAAGGCTATTTGGGCTGAGTTAGTATAAGCATGTCCAAATGGAGTTCAGTCTAAAGTTTAAACTATGAATAATTTTGTGTTATTTTCTCTTCAAACATGATTTCACGATGTTCTTTTTTTTTGCGAGGAATTTCACCATGTTCTTTGACCGTGAGATAATAATTTCGAAACTTACTGAGATACGCGAATTTTACTTGAAATATGCAAACTGCTGGGGGATCTGGATGGGTTTTAGGTTGAGTATGGGAGATAAAGGGAAAAAAAGGATTCGTTCTATGAATGGATTGGTATCCCTCACCATGGTCCGTGGTATGACAATGATATAGTGCCATCTTTTAGTACCGGTCTTTTGACAAAAGACAACGGGATATATCTATACCATATGAAAACAACTTTAGGCATCCCTTGACATGCAAAATTATACATGGTTTTTATCGACAGAAATATGTTGTTTGTCGCGAAACACTCGTGAAATACCTACATTCCAAAAAGACCCTTAACGAGGGTTTGTATCATGTTTGCTAGAAAATTACAAAGTTAGTTTTGTGCAGCGAAATTAAAATTAAATCAAAGCACGTAAAAAAAAGTAAAGATGTCGTAGCATATTCTTTGTCAAACCTTTTTTTTTGAAGTGTTCTTTGTCAAACCTTGCGTGGCAGCGAGCGTTTATTTTCGAAAATAAGCTGGGGAAGTTTAAAAATAAACAGTAAAAAGGTTTCGTTTAATAAAAAAAAGTCCCCGCCCTGAACGCTATCCAATTAAGGGCATGTTCTTTTCCTAAAAAACTGGCAGCTTTTGGCTTTCGCTATAGTACCTAACTTTCAAACGGAGTATTTTCTCAAGACATGGTCTACAAGTTAAACGATCTACACGTTAAAAGCCCAACATCTGTACCAGCTAAAATCGCAAGTGAATCTGTCTTTCCGTAATCTGTACCGTAACACAGCCAAAATTCAAAAATTTCAGCCAAAAGTCATAAGCCGCAGCCGAAAAGAACATGCTTTTTCCCTGTTCTTTTCAGCTTCTAAAAGGTGCTTTTTTGCTTTTGTACAGTAACTAACTTTTAAATGGAGTATTTTTTCAAGATAGAGTCTACTAGTTAATTGTAATACATATTTTACTGACTTTATTTATATTGACAAAAATGTACATAAATTTCTGTTACTCTATAATCTCTTATATAAATAATTTAAAGGAATCCAACGCGACCTGGTAGCAGCAGCAGGAGGCGCCCCCGTCGAAGTCCACACGCCCAGATCGAAACGGAAGCCCCCACCCCACACCCCACATCGACCCAAGCGGCCGGCACCGAACGGTACAACCCTGCCGATCCGATCCGTCCCATCCATCGGCCGCCACCGCTGCGGCCTCGCCCGCCGCTCCCGCCACCCCCTCCCCTCCTTACCGCTTCGATTCGACTCGCGCTCTCCGCTACCGCTTCAAATCTCCCCCCCCCCCCCTCGCGCGCCACGCTGTCGCTTATACGGTGTACACGCCGCCGATGGCTTCCAACGCGCGGGCGCAACCCCCGGCGCAGCGGCAGCCGGCAGCGGCGGTGCCAGCTCCGGTGTCGCCGGCCCCGCAGGCGCAGCCGAAGCCGACGAGGGCGTCGCTGTCGTATGAGGAGATCTCCAAGCTCTTCTCCCTCCCCATCGCCGAGGCAGCCTCCATCCTCGGTAACCCCCGCCCAGCCTCTCTCTTACCTCTCTCTATTGCTTCTACTAGTTTTGGTGGAATCCATCGCTGGAGCTCGTGGAAGCAAAAGTTCCGTGGTGCCAGGTTGGTGACGGCTGAGTGACCTTGGTGTTGGGTGCTGATTTGCAGGCGTTTGCACCAGCGTCTTGAAGAGGATATGCCGCACGCATGGTATTGTCAGATGGCCATATCGAAAGGTAAAATTGGTCTGTTCAGTGGCAGATCAGATTAATTTTGTACGCTGCTTGCTTGTATTTTTGAGTGGTTGCGTGTCTAAGGGCATCCGTAGTCTATGAAAATAGAGGGTTTTAAGTCACCTTAAGGTCAACCTTATACATTACAAGGGTGACCTTAAGCAGGCTATAAGCAAAAAAAACTTAAGGCTGATCCTCAAGCTAAAGACCTGACCACAAGCATTAAAATACAATTTTTCTTTATCTGCCGAGTGGGACCGTTTTGAGGCCCTTTGAGTTATATATACTATAGAGTCAGCCTTAAGATTTAGATGGGACTCACCTTAAAGCCCTTTAAGTTATATACACTATGGATGCCCTAAGTGACTTGAAACTTGTGGTAAGAAGAGGGAAGAAAGCTATTTATTTTTGAGAACATGACTGCTGCTCTAATACAGGGATTACCTGAGTCAAGAGAAAATTCATGGATTGTATGAATAGGAATTCTCTTGGCTTCTTGTTGTTTTCTGCAACAATACAAAAATCCTAGCGAAACACCTAGATAGAATTCGATAACTGAAATCAATTGAAGAACTGCACATTCAATTACGGCTTGTTGGTCTACGGCTGCTGGCGGCATGCTTGTAATATTACCAAAAAGGCAAAAGCTAGTTCTTTCATATTCTGGAAGCTTCAGCATCTATAACCAAACAGAGAAATACTTTGGTGGACAAACCACACAATACATAATGCGCATAACAGATAGAAATTTTGATATTTTTTTAACTCCATGTTTGAATAAAATTTCTCCTCTACAGTCTTAAAACAGTGAAAGCTGTTATGCTTCCCGTGTTCTTGTTTTATGGGCCACATATTGCTGTTCAATATTGTAAAACCAGGCTCTATAAATGTGATGTAGAAATAAATCTTTCATAATAATACCAGCAGAAGTACCGTTTCAGTAACAACAAAACTAGCAAAATTTCCCGCTCAATTGTGCACTCCTGTCCAAAATTGATTTTGTTATACTTTTTCAACTTACAATTTTCTTACTCTTTAAAAAAAACTTGATTTTGTTGATTCCAACGCAGGAGGGTGAAAAAAAAACCACGGATCTGGCAATCATATAATTCTCAGGCATATATCTAGCAGCAAGACATCTCGAGAAATATTTTGACCATATAGTTCCACAATGCAACACTAAACCTTTTCCATTGCTAATCTCTATTTTAAGCAAAATGACAAAACTTTGACTAAAAAATTTGAATATTCTACTTACAATTATCATAGTAAATATATTAATTGCTAAATACTATCGAATGGCATTGATTAATAGCATGAGAGCAGTAATCCCATGCCATGCTGTGCACAACTGCACGGTTTGGGTAAAGATAGATACCGTCTGTTCGAGACTGATACTCCTTGAAATCACATGGTCCCACCATGGGGTGGTTGGCTGTCATCTGGATTTTGGGGTTGGCTCAAGAGATTCCCTTTGCTCTATATAACGGGGGTCATCCGCCTCATTTGGTTTCCATACAAGTCCAGAGGAAAACGATGGCTTGGGAGAGATTTAAGAACCTAAAAGACTTGAGAGTGAGGCCCTGAATCTCATTTGAGTAAAAAAAAGCCACCTCAAGACATTTCTTCCACTTCTCAAACCCATCTTCCTATCCATTGACATCATGATGCATGGCATTTCAGTTCATTGCAGAGCAATTTGATTTCTCTTCCTGAAACATTTGTGCATGCATTCATGTAGGTCGATCCTCATCACCATTCCATATTAATTAGATTGGCTACTGTACATGTGTAAGACAGAGAATGATTTATCCCCTCATCCCCATGACCGTTCCCATCGATTTCACTGCTATGGGATTGGCTACTCCATCTTTACAAGATGTAGATGATCCCTATCATCGTTCCCCATTATCGTTCTCCCATTTGTAGTTTTGTTTACAAAGAAGAGGAAAGAAGGAAAATCCAACTCAGATTCAGCTTTATTTTATTTTGGTTCAACTAGAAAAGGCAAGAAGTCATGATCACATCGCAACAATTCAATTTTATTTTATTTTAGGAAAAAATACACACTTATACTTTATATTAGTAATATACTATTATGTATTGATAAATAATTATTTTCTCATCTGCTTTATTGATTTCTTTTTCTCGAACACGTAGGAGAGCTGCGTATCATTGTATTAAGAAGAAGAAGAACAACCCTTACAAACACACTCAACAATAGCCAAGACCAATCCCGCTAGGAGACCAAGACCAACCCCAACAACCCCGAGCTAGCCTTCCTCAGTGCTAGGGCGATGAGGTAAGAAATACCACGCGCCCCACCAAACCCCAAAGTTTCACTCATCTCTAACTGGACCATTATCAAGGAAAGACTTGGTGAGACTCCATCAAAAACACAACGGTTGCGGAGGTTCCAAATAGACCAAGCACCTGGGATTATCGATGAATTGAGGCCCTTCCCGACCTCCCTTCAACCCTAGAATTTGCAATAGACCACCAATCATCAAAGGATGCGACTATAGGTGCGGAGAAAGACTATGCAACCCAACCCCGAGTAATAAGAACCAGAATTCGGGCAAACACACAACCCACCAAAGAAATGGTTGATTGTTTGAGCTCCGATCACAGAGGCAGCAGTGGGTGTGGTAATCCTTTCTTTCAAGTCTATCACCTGTCCAACATTTGTTGTGAGCCGCCAACCACATAAAGAATTGGCATTTGCCGGAGCCCAAGATCTCCAAATTCTCTCCCGGGGACCAAAGAGGACAGCCCCTTGAAACAACTCGGAATAAACAGATTTACTGAATAAAGACCAGAGTGGAAAACGCCAAGAATGCATGTCCTCAACTCACGGACGAAGAACCACTTCTGAAATAACATCCCAAAGCTCCAGGAATTCAGCAAAGACTCCTGACGAAAGAGCCCCTTGAATGTCGAAATCCAAGTTTGATCCATAAGAGCCTCAAGAACGATGCGCTTGTTGGCTCTAAGATTGGGTACTAAGGCAAATAACCGTGGCGCAAGATCCACAATCCTTTGTCCATGGATCCATCTGTCCATCCGAATAAAGTCCTTGCACCATCCCCAACCTCGATCACCACCGCAATGGAAAAGAAAGCACGCACACATGGGTGTACTTTAATAGGGAATGCGGACCAAGGCTTGTTTGGCTCGGTTTTTTGCAGCCACAACCACCTCATACGAAGCGCCCAATTCATCCTTTGGAGATCTGAAATGCCCAAGCCCCCCAGCTTTGTAGGACGGCAAGTTTTTACCCAAGCAATCAAGCAATGGCCACCCTTGACTTCTTTCCTTCCCCTCCACAAAAAACGTCTTCGGATTTTATCAATGGCCTTAATTGCCCAAGATGGAAGGTCGATTGCCATGGCCAAATAAACAAGGATTGAAGTAAGCACAAATTGCACTAGGACCTTCCTACCTGCCTTGGTGAGGAGATCAGCCTTCCAACTAGGCAGTCGGTCTGCAATTCTATCAATGAAAGGCTGAATTTGCGCCCTTGTCAGCTTCTTTAGTGAGAGAGGTAAACCAAGATACTTACAAGGGAAATCCAGAACTTCACAAGGGATTTCTGAATGGTATTTTGTTGAAAATTGAAATAACACAGGTAAAACAGCTTCCAGAATATGTTGATCTCAGCTGAGAGTAATTTAAACTCCATATACATTGAGATGCAATTACTCTAACAATGCTTAAGCAGCACCCTTTAATTTTTTAAAATGCAACAATGTTGCTCCATACAACCTTTGCAGCTAATCTTAACACTTGAAACTTAAAAGTATGTCTCCTAGTCCTAGTTTTGCTTGTCGTTTCTTCTTTGTAATTCAATCATTTATATTTTTTACATGAATCTTCATACTTGCAGCTTGTTTCTGGGAAGGCTGGTGATGACATAAAAAATGCTGAAAGAGAGAAAGCCAAGGAACTTCTTGAGTTGTCAAAAATTGCAAAACAAAAGGCTCTAAGCTCATCTGGTTCATCAACAATGTGAGTAGCACTTTTCCCTTGATATTGTGCTGATTCTTATATTCGTTTTAGTTCTCTATGCAATCGTAAGTATTTCTTCTCGCTTCTGTAGCAGTAAATTTCTGCAAATGTTAACTAGGCTCATGTGTATGACTCTCACTGAATGTTAACTAGGAACATACAATGATACAGTCATACAGCCACTTGCCAGTGCTATGTTCTTTAAATGCCATACGCTGAAGTGTTGTTGAAACAGTTCACCTGAAGTGCTAAGCTGTTTCATATTCACACAAGTATTCAGTGTCATATCATGTTTGACACATAGAAGACGTAAGAAGTTTAATTTCTAGATTATTTTAAAGGAAGTACTACTTGAGGTTTCTAGCTTTTTTAACATGGGCGGATCTTGCTCTCTTATTATGTATCTGCTGACGATGATTATTTGCCATGGTACATCTGGATCGTTTATTACCAACACAATCTTAACTGTTGTGGCACCGTCAGATCGGACCCCTGGGATCCAACTGGGTTTCACTTTCCAGGCCACAGGTCCAAGTGGACTGGGCATCTAAGCCCATAGGATGCCCTTATGCAAGCCCTAATACAACAACATTATAAGTGTTATTGGGCTTTCTCCCCCAAAAGACTAGTTCAATGGGTGAGATCTTCTTTATACTTATAAGTTATGTTTCTTCCTTTCCCACAACCCATATGGGACTAAACCAACCTTTCCCCCTCGCATATTGGTTGTGCACTTCTGCAACCAGGGAGATGTTAGGTGCTTGGGTCCTGATACCAAATGTCAGATCGGACCCCCGGGGTCCAACCAGGTTTCACTTCCCAGGCCATATGTCCAAGTGGACTGGACACCTAAGCCCACGGGCTGTTCTTACGCAAGCCCTAAAACAACAACCTTATAAGTGGTATTAGGCTTTCTCCCCCAAAAGACTAGTCCAATGGGTGAGGTGATATGGGGTCGTCTGATCTTCTCGACGTAAGATCAAGATACTCACGTGTAGCCTCTCAAATCGTGGTGATCCTCTGTGCCAATGCAAGAACGAACGCTTTTTAATTCGTAATATCACACGCACCGGACTTTACGACCACCAAGTGAAAGCCTTATCGCGCTCCCAATTCCCAGCGGAAAGGTTAAACGATCACAATTTGCAAGAAGTCTCAAATTTTCTATTGGATTTGATTGGCTAACCAAAAGAGCAAAATAATCCAAAGTCTGTTCATCCCCAAATTATCTAGTCGTCCCCCCTATCTCGTACAACCATCTTGTATGGGGCACGAATGCATTGTTTTGACCGGACTCCCGAATTCCTATTCTATTCGGTCAAGAAATTAGCTACAAACCGAACACCTGTGTCCGATGGAAAATTAGGCACACGGGCCTTATCTCCTAAAAAAACGATGTTTCCTTTTTATTCGGATCATGCTTTGTTTTCTTTCCAAAGACAGCAGCAACCAATTCCTTCCTTATTTTCCTCAACCTTCCATGCATGACGTCTTTGGGTAGTAGCTGGATGGATTTCTTGAACTCTTAACGTACATTAGCTCGGTCAAATGGGGTGGTGTCATCTCGTGCTACTCCATACTTTGGCTCCAAAATCTTCAAGCTATTCAAATCTAACAATACACAAAAAAAATTGACATGAGATAGAATATTGCTCTTATTAATAGAAGAAAATTCATTAAGAAACAAATTCACCTATCTATTTAAAAGCTTGGCTCTTGCTCTAGTCGTAGGACCGTTTGGTGCTTTAAGAACACTTGAAGAAGTTGACGACGTGGTAGTAGTAGGGATGTCCTCATCTTGCTCTAGTCGTAGGACCGTTTGGTGCTTTAAGAACACTTGAAGAAGTTGACGACGTGGTAGTAGTAGGGATGTCCTCATCAGCAACATTGAATGTTGTACTTACCCTGTAATCGTCTCCTGAAAGTTCAATCTTATATGCATTATCATTGATCTTAGTAAGTACTTTAAAAGGACCATCACCGCGGGGCATCAACTTTGATTTATGCTTCTCCGGAAAACGTTCTTTGCGAAGGTGTACCCACACTAAGTCACCTGGTTCAAATAGTAATTTCTTTCTAGACTTGTTAGTTTTAGAAGTATAAGCATGTACCTTCTTTTCAATTATTTCTTTAGTCTTTTCATGGAGCTTTGTTACAAAATCAGCATGCTTTGAAGCCTCCATATTAGCACGTTCTTGTAATGGAAGTTGCATCAAATCAAGTGACATGATCGGTTTAAAACCATACATCACCTTGAATGGACACAGTTAGTTGTAAAATGCACCGCCTTATTATATACAAATTCAACATGCGGTAAGCAGTCTCCCCACTCTTTTAAATTATTTGTGATCATTGTCTACAGCAGCATTAAGAGTGTACGGTTCACCACCTCTGTTTGTCATCGGTTTGTAGGTGACAAGTTGTCGAAAATAGCAACTTTGTCTCAAGTTTGGCTCACAAAGTCTTCCAAAAGTAGTTTATAAATTTGACATCACAATCTGAAACAATGATTCTTGGAATGCCATGTAGTCTCATAATTTTCTTGAAAAACAAGTCAGCTGCATACGACGCGTCGTCGCTCTTATAGCAAGAAATAAAATGAGCCATCTTAGAGAATCTATTAACAACTACAAAAACAAAATCTCTCCCCCTCTTAGTCCTAGACAATCCTAAAATAAAATCCATATTGATATCTTCCCAAGGTGCACTAGGAATTAGAAGTAGAGTATACAAACCATGTGGATTAAGCTTGATTTAGCTTTATGACATGTAATACATTGTTAAACAAACTTTTCGACGTCACGTCTTATCTTGGGCCAATAGAAATGATCGGCCAACATCATGTAAGTTTTCTCTCTACTAAAATGTCCTATCAACCCCCTGCATGAGATTTTTGTAACAATAACAAATGCATGGACGATTCTGAAACACATAGTTTGTTAGCATAAAAGAGAAACACATCATGAATATGATATTTATTGCATCCTTTCCTATTTTTGCATTTAGAATATGGTTATGAAAATTCATGGTCGGAAGCATATAAACCTTTCAAACTGTCTAATCCAGATACATTTACTTCCAATTGAGTTAAAAGCACATTCGTTCTAGACATCAGCTATCATCTTCTCTTTACCTTTCTTGTATTTAATAATGTATGAAAAAGTCTCATTGAATTTAACTCACTTAGCATGTCTATGATTCAGTTAGCTTGACCTTTCAAATATTTCAAAACTTCATGATCAGAATGAATGACAAATTTTTTAGGCCAAATATAAGGTTGGCAAGTCTCCAATATGCGCACAAGGGCATATAATTTTTTGTCATAAACAGGACAATTCAATTGTGCACCGCTAAGTTTCTCACTAAAATATGTAACATGTTTCCTTTCTTGCATCAAAACAGCACTAATACCTATTCCACTAGCATCACATTCAATCTTAAAAGACACCGACCCAGAGAGGTCTAGGGCCAACCTCAAACAAGATGCGCGAGACTGGACCCCGGACCAGCCCGGGGTCCCAAATGTGGCAGGACCCACGCAAGACACAAAAGACGTAAATACCCTTAGGAGTAATCTAGGCCCCGAGGGAAAACTTATAACTTCACTCGCCTGCCCTCTTCTCTATAAATAGGGCCTTTTGTAATGGGAGGTAGAGGTCATTTTGTAACCCTAAACACTCATATTGAATACACTTGGCGGTTGTGTGCTTCTCCTTGAGTCCCTTTGCATCCTCGGCGGTCTCTGCATCCCACTGGAGGTGCTTCTAACTTTACCGTCCGGATCCGTACCGATGACAAAGTCCATTGGTATTGGTTGGCCCGATTTAACTGCCCAGACTCAGTGCAACTTGAACTCTGTTTGTTGGTCTCACAACCCTTGGATTGATAATTCGGTCTTTCATTCTTTTGGCGACTTTATGTTTTGAGCACTTGAGACATGGATAGTTGTGCTTATGAATGTCAATTTGAAAATATTTGTGCAATGCTGCATACAGTGTACTTTTGTAGTGGTTCATTGTTCAGGTTTCAACTGCCCATCTGCTCTCTGAGGGCTTGGACGTTGGAAGCAGTAGACTGGGGTGGTTACCAGGTAAACCTGACCATGGCCACTCAGTTTAGACCATCCCTCTGTGGGACTCTGAGCATGCCTCATATTGTTCTACGTTTTTGCAAGTTCTTGAATGATATTAACCATGTCTACCTTTTTCCCAGTATTAGTGTGGTGTGGTGTCTTACAGTTACTCTGCACCATTCATGGACCATCTGATGATTTTTTGGTCACATTATTGTACTGAAGAAACAATTTGCAGCATTTGTCTGACAATTTGGACACGCTGATAGGCCATCAGGCGCTTTCCAAGGAGTAGCAAAATCTCAACAGGACAGTTCAAAGGCAGGACAAGTCTCACCCCCAGGTAAACAAAATGCACCAAGTGGGTTACCAATCTCGGCCCAGGCTAGCCAAACAAAAGGCATCCCTACCTACATGGATGATTTCAAGTATGGATTTCCATCATCTGGCTTGTCTTCTGAAAATATGAAATGGTGGGGGACTAGCAGCCACACAGACTCTACGCCTGCAAAAGACGAGAACCGAGAAGCTCCTGAATCAACACATGATGCATCAAAAGGCATGACTGATGATGAGTTGGACTGGGGAGCAGACGAACCTGAAGCCGAAGCTGATATCGTGGTTACAACTGAACCATCGGCACATCTGTGCTCCCTGAGAAGAAAAGCGGTAGACGACGGGCGCACGCTATTGACCGGCGAGGCCCGAAGGGGCCAGGAGTTCTGCAGACTGAACAAGAGGCAGAAGATGGTGCTGGCCCAGGTATTTGGAGCTTCAGTTCCAGAACAGTGGAGGAGTAAGCTAGCTTGAATGGTTTTGCTTGCTGTTGTACAAAGTGTAACTCTAGTGTGTAGCGACCGATATGGTTTACCCTCGTCCTGATGTAGCTTACGCTGATCCATTTGTGAGAACTGAGAAATGCATCGATGAAGAATGCCAGGAGTTTTGCCTGTCTGCATTCCCATGCATAGCAGCTGTCAATTTTTATTGTTGTGAATCATTGTGTGTATGTTGCCCAGCTTGCTCTCATAGGCCACGCATCAGGCCGGAAAGCCCAAGTGAGGCCTAACCTGTAGATGATCCGTGTTAGGCCTTTTGATCTGGCCCAATTAAATAGGCCGCTCCACTTCTCGCCTTTCCAGTTGGCATTTTTTGTGCCTGCCAACACGGTGGCGGTTTTTGTTTAAAATTTTAAATTCTGACTATTTGTAAGAGAGTATAGAGAGAGATACTTATATGCGATTTTGATCGATATAGATAAAGTCAGTACAGTATATACTACAATCGACTTGTACACCACGTCTTGAAAAGATAAACTATTTAAAAGGTAGTTACTGTAGATAAGCCAAAAATCATAAATCATAAGACTAAAAGGAGCCATAATTTAACCTTTCTTTAACCTACCCAAACTGCAAAAAGCGAGTCCGCATGTAGGATCTGCCCACGCGCGGAATATAGCATCGCGCCGCCCACCCGGCCCATGGTGCATAGAGCCGAGGATAATGCGTGTACACGGGCAGGCGCTCAACTTGAAGACTGAGCTATGCGGCCCACGAGGCGAAGCTGGTTGAGAAAGGAATGGGCCCGCATGATAAAGGTTCTGTTTATATTAGCTTCTGTTTCTGATTTCTGTTTTTAGAAGTCAAAGCTAATATAAACACCTTAGTTTTTATAAACCACTTCTATCAGGCACTACTATTCATTATCCACTACAATATGCATTTTCACATATTGTAACGTATTTTGTATTTTATTATATCACAATTCCGTAAGTCGTATGGTGGTCTAAATATTGTAGTAATTTTCATTATTTCATTTTTCCTTACATAATACACTACTATTTATCAATTGCTTCTACCCGTCACTACTATTTATCAGTCACAGCCAAAAGACATATGTAAAAGCCAATATGAACATGCCCGAAATCTGTCTGACTAGATTCGGATGGGGGGACAAGGTTCTGCTTCTTCCTTTCTTTTTTTAATTTCTGTTTCCTCCTTTATTTTTTCTTTCTTTCTCTTTCTTCTTTCCATTTACTTGCAGTTTTCATGTTGCAGTACGTATTTTCTTTCGTGTCACTTTTTCCATCATTTGTTTTATTAATATTTTTTATTTTGTTTCAACTAATTATTTTGATTTGCTTCACTATTGTTTTTAATTATTTCACTAATAGTCTTGAATTGTTCTACAAACACGTTTGATTTGCTCCACTAAATATTTTTATTTCTTAACGTCATTGATGAACTATCAGAACATTGCCATCGTACTATTGGAACATTAAAACCAAACGCATAGAACATTAGGTCATTCTCCCTTAAAACTTAATGTGTTGAACATCGTCGATGAACTATTGGAACATTGTCGGTGTACTATTGAAGCACTAAAATCAAACACGTGAAATATTAGCACATTCCCTCTTAGAACTTAATGCGTGAAACACTGTCAATGAGCTATTGCAACATTGAAATCAAATATATGGAACATTTCATTTTACCTACCGGAGCATCAACGCCCACCCAGTTCATTCCCCTACTCAATTAAAAATATATTCATCGGAACATCATACACGAACTACTGGCACACTTAAAAGTAATATATGAAACATTTTTTTTACGTATTGGATTATATGATATGTGATATCATTAATAAGTTAAAACATATGCAAGCGAGATCTTGTTTTGAAGATCTCATTATAAGGAACACGATGGTTCAAACGGATCGTAAAAAATTCACAAGCGAATCCAAAGAAACCCATTGGGATGCACATGATATCGAGTCTAATTTATTTTTTTACTGGTATAACCCATGTAAATCTAAATGCAAACTACCCAGCCCAAATTGTAGGACACTCGATGGACCTTCTGTTCTCTCGCAGTCCCGCTGCTCTTGCTCCAGCGGTGGGGCCCATGACGACACCTAGTTTGGCCCAGAATATGCAGCCCATCTGATGTGAGCATGGCCCAAGCGCTTGACCAGCCAAGCCATGCCCATGAAGGCACAAAGGCCAGCAGCCACACATGCATCGCAGCCGGATCGCCTCAACTCCAGTCACGTCTCGCCTCTCACGTTCGTCTCATTCCCTCCTACTGTACTGCCCTTGCCTACTTGCAATTGCTACTTGCCAGAGCCTCGGAGGCCTCAGCCGCCGCCCTCGCCATCCGTGGCGTCTCTTAGCCATTGTTGCCTGTCGATTGCCTTACCAAGCAAGGATCAAGTCACGAATCGGTATAGGGTATTGCTAATTTTCTCCCAATTATTCTAATTTCTTTTAAGTAAGGGGATTAAACTTATGAGTTGGGGTTTCAATGAGATGACTATTGGTTGATTTTTCTCAAATTATAGGGTTAGAACTTAGGGTTTTAAATAGAGTTTTTGGAATACCGGCCTAGTTTATTGCGAATCGGAGGCAAATTGCAAGTGATTGTGAAGAAAGTCACCAATGATAGAATGACATATTGGCTTCCCGAACTTATGAGAACAAAGAAATGAATTCTAAATTATACTAGGCTATTGACCCCAGAAATGGAGACGTTACATAATATATCAACATTGCTGATTGCCTGATTCAAACTACTACTAGTTATACATGATCTGATTCTAAGTAGCGATGTGATGATTGATTGAAGGAAGATGGTCACCGGTCTGGGCTGCCACGCCCATGCATATGTAGCTATATATATGCTATATAATGTGAATGGGCATTACCTCCCAAACCCAAATTTAAGTGAGCGATACATTTTGAACCATATCCTATCCAAATAATGGTCATGATTTATTTATGGAATAAATTGAACCTACATGTGCTTATATTTTCAACAATCCAAAACCTTATTGTAGGCCTTGTGGTTTTACTATGGTGGATTTGCCGATGCAAGAGCCGGATAAGTTCTCAGATGTGCACTTTAGAGATGGCGGATCAAGGTCACTCTGTGGCTTCTTGCTATGAATGTATTCTAGGTTAGTAATGGCAAGCTGAAGGTATTCTTGATGCTAAAAGCGAAAAGAATTGAGATATACTACTCTCTTTGTTGGATGCATTCTTAGTGTTCTTCTTTGACCGTGCATGCGAGGTGTATATGCACATGACGACGCTTGAAGGAGTTGTGGGATGCACTGAATTCCAAATACGGTGCTCTCGATGCAGCAATGACATGTATGTCATGGAGCAATTTCATGACTACAAGATGGTTGATAACTTAGTTACGTAGTAGATCGGGCTCATGAGATACGGACCATTGCCAAGGAACTCGAACTCTGAAGTGTGCCTTACAGACAAGTTTGTGGTGGATGTATTATTGCGAAATTACCTTCTTCATGGAGGAATTTGAACGACACTCAAACACAAGAGACAAGAGTACTCTGTTGAGAATCGATTGGGTCTCTTGAAATTGAGGAAAGCTCGGAAAAGGACGCTTTGTGTCTAAGGGTGATGGAGGGCAGTCTAGTGCCAATGTGGTGCGAAACCCTCAAGCAAGAACAAAGGAAATTTGTCAAAGCCCAACGGACAACCAACTTCAAGAAGAAGAAGAACAACAACAATCGGGATGATAGAACTTGCTTTGTGTGCGGTGAGCTGGTCACATGGCCAAGAAATGCCCACAGCAAAGGAAAGAAGGCACACAGTGGGGCGGACTTCTAAGTGCATCAGCGTGACCATTGGCAAGGCGGAGATGGGATGGGTATGGTAATTTACCTCTTTGTTCTTTCAGTTAGTCAATCTACCAATTGGTGGATTGATACGAGCTAATGTACATGTGTGTGCTGATATTTCGTTGTTTTCTTCTTATCAGTCGCTTAGATTCCTCCGTCCTAATGGGGAATGGGTCACATGCTCTTGTTCATGGTGTTGGCACGGTAGATCCGAAGTTTACTTGGAAAGATCGTGCGGGTGAAGAACGTGCGATATGTCCCTTCTATAGACAAGAATCTCGTTAGTGGCTCCGTTTATGTAGAGACGGGCTTAAGTTGGTATTTGAGTCTAATAAAGTAGTCGTATCTAAACATGGATATTTTATTGGTAAAGGCTATGAGTGCGGAGGCTTGTTCCGTTTTCCCTTTCAGATTTACGCAATAAGGCCATGAACCATATTTGTGGCGGTGTGGATGATGAGGCTAATGTTTGGCACTCACGTTTATGTCATATTAATTTTGGTTTGATGTCTCGACTTTCCGGTATGAATTTAATTCCAAACGTTTCCATCACCAAAGGTTCTAAATGCCATAGTTGTGTGCAATCAAAGCAACCTCGTAAGCCTCACAAGGTGCTTGAGGAAGAAACTTGGCACCACTAGAACTCCTGCATTCGAGATCTTTAGAGATGAATGGCGTGTTGACGAAGGGTGGAAAGCGATATTTCATGACATTGATTGATGATGCAACTAAGTTACGTATGTGTATTTATTGAAAACGAAAGATGAGGCTTTAGACTATTTTAAAATCTATAAGGCGAGTTGAAAACGGTTAAATAGAAAGATAAAAAGACTTAGGTCGGATCGTGGTGGAGTATTTCTCAAGCGAATTTGACTTATTTTGTGAGAACATGGCATTATACATGAGAGGGCCTCCTTATTCTCCAGTCAAATGGGATTGCCGAAAGGAAAATTCGCACGTTGGTGACTTGGTGAATGCCATGTTAGACAACTGCGGGCTTACAGAAGGCATGGTGGGGAGGCTTTGCTAACGTCTAATCATGTATTAAATAGAGTTCCTAACGAAATAAGGACAAAACACCATACGAGGTATGGATAGGGAGAAAACCATCACTTTCTTACTTGCGTACATGGGGTGCTTGGCGAAAGTTAATGTGCCAATAACTAAGAAATGCAAGCTTGGACCTAAAGCGTGGTTGTGTCTTTACGGGATATGCTAATCATAGCATTGCCTATAGATTTTGATAGTTAAAGCGAGGTACGACATGCATGTTGGTACAATTATGGAGTCTCGAGATGCAACATTCTTTGAAAATATTTTTCCAATGAAGGATACACATAACACTACTAGTCAACCTTACGAAATAATTTCAGTTCAATCACACCACAGAACCTTTTGAACATACACATGAACTTGTCAATGAGGAGGATGACGGTGGAGCTTCTAGAAGGAGCAAGAGACAAAGGATATCCAAATCCTTTGGTGATGATTTCCTTTGTGTACCTTGTGGGCGACACTCCCAAGTCTATTTAGGCGTATGCATCTCCTGAGCGGACTCTGGAAGGAGGATGTCCGTTGTGAAATGGATTCCATTATCGCTAATGGAACACAGGCTGACAGATAGACCTTATGGGTGCAAACACTGTAGGGTGCAAGTGGGTATTCAAAAGAAGCTTAGGCTTTGATGGTACTATTGAAAAGTACAAGGCTCGGCTTGTTGCGAAGGGCTATCCTCGAAAGAAGCGAAGATTTCTTTGACACTTACTCACTGTTGCTAGGCCCGACCACAATTAGTACTACTTGCTTTGGCTGCCTCACATGGTCTTCTCGTTCATCAAATGGACGTTAAGACAGCTTTTCTTAACGGAGAGCTAGATGAGGAAATTTACATGGAACGACTGATGGATTTGTAGTAGAAGGTCAAAAAGACAAGGTGTTAAAAGCTGTTGAAATCTTTGTATGGTGCAAAACAAGCCCCTAAGCGTTGGCATGAGAAGTTCGATAGAACAACGACATCTGCAGCTTTGCTTTGTCAATGAGGCGAGATAAATGTGTATACTATCGCTATGGTGGGGGTGAGGAGTTATTCTATGCTTGTATGTGGATGACATCACGATTTTGGGACAAACATCAATGTGATAAATGAGGTCAAATCATTCTTGTCTCAAAATTTTGATATGAAAGATCAGGAGTGGTGATGTTATTCTAAACATTAAATTGGTTAGAGGTGAGGATGGGATTACACTTTTGCAATCTCATTATGTGGAAAAGGTCTTGAGCCGTTTTGGTTTTTACGACGGCAAGCCTTCTCCAACACCTTATGATCCTAGCGTGTTACTTCGTAAGAATAAGAAAATTGCTAGGAATCGGTGGAATATTCTCGAGATAATTGGCTCACTTATGTACCTAGCTAGTGCAACAAGGCGGACATCTCCTTTCTTTGTGAGCAAGTTAAGCGGTTTACATCTAACCCGGAGATGATCAGCTGGAAGGCGCTTGAGCGAGTGTTGCGCTATCGAAAGGTACCTCGAACTTTGGACTTCACTATCTTGGGTACCGTCGGTCTTTGGAGGTTATAGTGATTCCAACTGGATCTCGATCTTTGATGAGATCAAAGCCACTAGTGGATATGTTTTCACTATTGGTGGTGGTCTTTGTTTCATGGAGGTCTTGCAAGCAGACCATTTTGTGAGGTCAACCATGGAAGCGAGCTTGCGGCACTGAACAACGCTCTTGTTGAGGCGAGAATGGCTACGGGATCTATTGATGGTTCTACCTACGATGGAAAAGTCGATGCACGCTATCCTTATGAGCTGTGATAATCAAACCGTTATCGCTAAAGTGAAAAGTTCTAAGGATAATATGAAATCATCTAGGCATGTCAAGAGCGATTGAAGTGCATCGGAAATTGAGAAACTCGGAGTTATAATCTTGGATTACATCCAAGCAGATAAAAACACAGCGAGATCCTTTACAAAGGGACTATCACGGAATGTGATAGATAGTGCATCGAAGGAGATGGGTATGAGACCCATGTGAGTTACCTATGGTAGTAACCCAATCTATGTGATCGGAGATCCGTGAATTAGGATCTAGGAAAAACAAGCCATTAGTTAGCCGGAGGACAGATAATTTCAACCTCTCTGTGAAGATGCAATACTATCGAAGCGCAAGGCGAGGTTGGTTAAGGCCTTAATGTGTTCCATTGGCTTTCAAAAGCGAAGACGTTATCTGCGAGCGTTCTTGAAAGAACACACCTATATGAGCCCGATGTTAGTCGCGATCTATGGAGATCTTGGGTAATCTCCTACTAAGCTCATGAAGAGACCAAGGAGTATGACTTATACGCTCCAGCCGAGGGTAGCCCTCTTGGCGGCCTAGTATCGATTAAGTCTTTAAGTGAAGCTTGCTTGCACCAAACTTGCAATTCAAGGCATAGTCCATTGTTCAAGTTGTGAGTAAGTGTAGCTTGGAGTTCTAGGTGGATGTTCAACCTTAATCGGTCTCCATCAAATCTTGATATATAAACGATACATTGGAATTGAGGCAAATCTCTGTGGGACTTTGAGATCGGTGGGGATTGTTGGATTATGTGGGCCAAGCCCATATAATAAGAATAATTCCTATTAAATCTCAAAGGCCCACTCATGCTAAAGAGGCATGCATGTGACCTTTAGTACCATATTGCTAGTTCTAGAAGAGGAAGACCACCTTAAAAGGGATGGTGCACTTCTAGCCACTTGAGGCATGTGTGGGAGAGACTAGAGGATAACAGCGCGCTCGCTGCCTCGCCTCGCCGGTAGGCGGCGGGCGGGCGGGCGGCGCGGCGCCACGGCACCTGCGTGAATGGCCCGCCAAAATCGGCTCCGTGCTTGCGCGTGACGCGGCCTTTTGCGTTTTATTTTGCTGTTTTGAGTGGCGGTGAATCGGATCGATTCTGCGTGACTAATCCGTTTGATTCTGAGTTATGAAGAACGTGCGGCGTCTTGATCACGTGTCTGGTTTTCTATAAATCTGGTCGCCGCCTCCATACAAAAAGGCGAAAATCAATATAGGTTTGCCTCCTCCATCCTTTGTGCTGCGCCGTCCCCACGTAGTCTACTCCGTCCCGTCCGCGGCGTGCCTGCATCGTTCGGAGAGCGGTCTCGGGCGTCGCCTTTGAAGTCTGCACCGGAGAGGCGAATAAGATTTTTGGAAGCGCTTAGCGCGGCGCTCGCTGTAGCTCTGGCTCGTCTTCCTCGTCGTTCAGCTTCGGCGAATCGTCATCGACTTCATGTCATCCTCACCGTGCTGCTGCGCGTCTACATCGGCAAACCGATCGAAACGAGAATCATCGATGCATAACGAGTCATGTTCTCGTATTAGATCTGTTCATGTACAGTTTCTGGTTTACATGTCTAGATCTTTTATGTCTGTGATGGTTCTGTTATTTTGCGTGCATGGTGTCATGATTTATTTATGGAATAAATTGAACCTACATGTGCTTATATTTTCAACACCCAGTGCCAGTGGCAGTCCTATATATAGGTGTAATGGTTTGTACCATGTATATATGTACTTGGCCACTTGGGCACTGATAGGTTCAAGTGTGCATGAGACCGGCCGGTATTCCAGGCTTCCAGTGTAGGGCTTTTTAGCAGGACTTGATAAGCAAGAACTGTGGTCAGTTAACTTATTTATTTTTCTTTAAAAAAAAGAAATGAGAGCTCTTATCTGTGGTAGGAAAATTCCTATTGTGCGGACACGTATTAAACAAGGACTGTAGTCTCTTATTCCTTTCTCGTAGCTTGGAGCAAAAAGGGCTTCATTTTGATTCTTCAATTTGGAAAATCACATATTCATTTCTTTCGTATGAATAGAAAAATATGATGACTCAAAGAAGTTCCCTACCACGAACTTTGTACCGCATGCATTACTTAGAACAACTAGGAAAGTAAGATAAGATAAGCAAGAATAATTAAATATTCGTCGGAATAGCGGAATACTAAATTAAGAAATGCAAAAATGAAGAAAAAAAACATAATATCACCTTCTTCTGTACCATAAAGAAAAGAACCAGAGATTTACTTCTTCCTGTACCCCTAAATAAACAGGTTAACAGGGGTACGTTAGGCTATGCCAATTGTACATACACATCTACATCCACCATCTCAATAACATAATGCTACACATAGGACGTTCGACGGAGAGAAAAAAAAATCGGATACTCTTAACCCCATCGCTCCCAAGTCCCAACCACCCATTCGCACCCGCGCGCGCTCTCTCTCTCTCTCTCTCAACCAAGCAACCGTCCCCACCGAATCGGTGAGCTCCGGCCGAGCGTCGTCTTTGTAGCCGACGAGTTCCAAGGCATCTCTCTCCCACATGCACGGACATGCAGTGAAAATAGGGTGGCGTGGGGGCACGCTGGAGGAGTCGAGTTGGCCAACGTCGAGCAGAGGAGTAGGGATGGCCGGTAATGAGGCACTGGTTTGACCTTGACCTTGCTAGATCTGATCGCTTCCGCGATGAGGCACCAGGCTAACCACTTCGCCACGGCAGGGCTCGGCTCTCATTGAAACACCCCAAATTTTGAGCATTTTTGAAAATTTTTGGAAATTCAACTTGAATTTGGAAACTTACCCAATTTGGCAAGAAGTAGCAAAATACGCTTTCTTTTTCTCCTTTCCGCCTTCGCTCTGGGCTGGCACCGTTCGTGCGCACGCCGCTCCACCCTCCTTCCCGAAGCCGCCGACGCCCCCACGTCGTCGTTTCCCCGCCAGCGCGACAAAGGAGGCCGCCTCTCCAGCTCAAACCGCGAGGCCGGTCCCACGCGCCCGGTGAGCCGCGCTCCCCCTTCCTCGCGCGCCGGCCGCGCAGGCGCCACGTCCTCGGCTGCGCCACGCGCCCTCTCCGTTGCCACGCAGCCTTGAAGTCAAAGAGCACTGAGCAGGGAATCACCGCGCCACCTCACCCTCCTTCCCTGCTCTCCGCTCCAGCTCACCCCTTTCTTCTTCTCCCTGGCCGCAGAAGCCGCCGAACCGCCTCGCCGTCGCACCAGCTGGACAGGCCTTAAAAGCCCTCACTGCCACTGTAGATCGCTTCCAGACCGCCCCCTTCCCCTCCCCACTCCACCGATTGAGCTCTCACCGCCTCCACCGCCGGCAATCGCCACCCCTGCGCCGGTGAGCCCTAAAATGCAATTGAGAACTCCACTCCATCTCAGTCCAATTCCGTGCGTCCACACGTGCACATTTAGCTCCTAGACACAGTGGAAGTCTCGCTAGGGCAAGAGCATTTGCCCAGTGGCCGGGCCACGAAGCTCACCGCCGGCCATAAGGCCGTCAACGTGGCCAGCCCACTGGAGCATCTCCCAAGCTGAACCGCCACCGCCAACGAGTTCCTGGAGTCCCGTAGATGGTTAAACAGCCGCCAATTGAGTCGCAACGCCGCCGGAGCCCCTCAATGTCGCCGCGCACGTCCTCACCTTCCCAGCTGCCCGCGACCTCCTCTGTTCACCCTGCTCCCTCCCAAAGCCCTCAAATGGAAACCACTCGAGTAGGCGCACCTTTTGGGTATGGCCGTTCTCCGGGAGCGTCGCTGCCCTCGCCGCCCCGCTCCGGGGAGCGCGCTCAGTTTCCGCTTTGGTCGGGGGCGCGAGAGGCGGCGGCGCGCGACCGTCGATCGCACTTCATCCGAGCGTCGACCTCCGTTCAAATCCGGGCCGTCCACGTCGCGCCTTCGCTCCATCCAAGCGCGCGGACGCGTCGCCCCGCCCCCATCCACGCCGTGCCGCATGCCCGACCACGCGTCGCTCATCGCGCGTGCGCGCGCAGCGCCCGTTGGACTCCACGCGCGCAGCGCGTATGGGCTTACCTTTGCGGGAAAGCCGAGCCGGGCGGTGAGTTTGGCGCCACGATAATCGCCGGCGCGCGCGCGTCTTGCGCACGGGCTGGGCTGCATTCATTGGGCCAAGCCCATTCACTGCTTCTATCAGAGAAAATCCAGAAAAATTCTCAAAAATCATAGAAAAATCTAGAAAATTCATAAAAATACAAATACACCATCTTGACCAGAAAAATACCACGAGTTCAAATCTGGTCTCTGTTCTTTCAAATTCAAATTTGTTAAATTTGAATTTCCCTCTTTGCTAATTCAAATATCCCAAATCCAAATTTCATCGATTCAAAAATGCCTTTTCTAGCAAAATGTCCATCCACACACTTCTAAAGTATTTGGTTGAGATTTTATTTTAATTGGCTCCTTTTGCATTGATTACTTTGATTTAGGCACGTTTGAGTTGGAACTTATGGTATGATTTTATGTGTTTACGCTAGCCTCAGACATAGTGAAGTCCCGAGTTCGGAGCGGGCATTGCTCGGATCTACGACATAGTAGAGATTACGGACCAGCAAGGCAAGTCACATGTTTTTGAGCATATTGAATCCCATTGAATTACATTAATTATTTAATGTATTTTCATTATGGATAGTTGCGAACTGATAATTGTGTAAAACAAAGAATTAGAATGGCATGCTATCTAGATAATCCTACCACTGATAAATAGCCATGTTTACCTTGATGGCCATATTCACCTTGACAACCTTAGTAAGAAATAATGTATGATATCAAAGTAACCATGATGCCTTACACAACAACTTTGTACTACTAAGGTGTTGGCGCGAGCAGTAGGATTTCAAAGCGATATTAAGGTAAAGATGTCTTGTGGGAAATCACGTGGTGATCTCGCCACGACTTCACCTTAGAGGAATTAAGGCTGGGAAGGGTGTGCTTGTGGGAAATCACGCGGTGATCGCCCATACGACCTTACAGAGTGAGAGGTGGTATGGATGGATGGTGGTGCCGGTGGGCACGAGAGGGGATGTGGTTGAATGCCTTTGGTGAAAAATGTAAGGACAAGAACCTTGTGCCAAGTAAAAGACATAGTCAGCGCTCGGGCCACGGAGTTGACTTGTCAACAGTCTAGTAGTTGCTCCATTCAATTGAAACTCTACAGTTGTGATGACAGGTAGGCGGGGAGTTAGCTATCTGCGGGTACCTAACAACGGTAGTATTCACTCACAAGCGGCTAGAGAAGAGTATATGTGCAATTGTAGCCGTGGTGAGTGATGCTATCGGGTAGAGTCTATATAAAGAAGGGCGATGAACCGACACGGCTTTCTTAACTCTGTCGCGGAGTTAATCATCACCGCCTGCGTGCCTCCAGCCTCCTCATCTGGTATTGTTGTAATGACGTTGTTGATTTGTTGCATCATTTTTTTTATTTGTTGTGGTAAGGGCTTTGGTTTGTTGCATCCATAATATGTTGTTATGAGCTCTTCTTTTTGTTGCATCTCATTTTTTTTATTTGTTGCAACATCTATTTTTGAATGTTTGCAAGGATTTTTATGATTGGTTGCAATAATTTCATGATTTGTTGCAAGCAAGAGTTCCAATTTTTGCATCTGTATATTCAGAATGTTGTAACAGTGAGACTTCCATTTGTAAAATCTGACTAATTTTATCGGGAGTTTTAAACCACCTTTCAAGCATATGCAAGGTTTATACTAAGCATGATCTACAATACTACTCAAGTTTTGTCGATTTAGTTGATAGAATGAAACTTTATCAGATACTTTTTCGATGTTGCCATTTGCAGTTTACGATGTTGCGCATATTTACAAAAATGTTACAGAGCTTGTAACGAAATGTTGCACTTTTTTTAGGACCGTTCGACGGGAATGCCTGGGCCGTAGTTGCTTCCTATCAATAAAGAGGAGAGAAGGCTATGGGACCCCATCTTATATTCTTATTTATTATTGTTCGTGTGTTAAGTGTTTGGTCATCACTAAAGTGACCCCAATCAATCAGTTCCTTATTTTCTGATGGTTTTTGTTACTTATTTCCTGATGGTTTTTAGCCGTCACAAAAGGTTGAGATACAGTATCAATGTTACAACATCAAGAAAATTTATTTTTTTTCATAGGACATCAAATTTTAATTATTTACAATATATTTCTATTTTACACTAGAAAATCATACATATGGAAAAAGACAAGTAATTTTCTTGGGCCTCAAGGTCAGGCTGTCAAGTTAATTAAGTTGGGCAGGCTGAAGTCTCTCAAAACTGTTGCTGCATGCACGCCAAGGTGGTGCGCTTGTTAGGGATGAAAACGGATCGGATAGTTTCCGACCGATCCGGACGAAAACGGATACAGATTGTGTCGGATCAGATTTTCTTCGGATAATTCTCGGATCGATACGAATATGGATTTTTTTATTGGATACGAATACAAATACAGTAAGCCTAGTATCCGTCGAATACGAATACGGATTATCCGGATAATACGAAATCGGATATCCGGAATTTTAGCCCAATAGCCATTACCCAGCCCATAACCATAAGGCCATAGGCCCATAACCGGCGCCGGCCCATCAGACGTCGACATCGCCGTGGCCCTGGTAGTCCATGAATGTTTACTGGGTATAACGTCTGGGTGCGGGCCTCCTCATGGGATGGCCACAACGCCTCCCTCAGGTTCGGGTCATAGGAGAGCAGCGCACCAGCCTCTTTGGCAATCTCCATGGCGCACAGATGTGCTGACCGGCAAGGCTCAGCAATCAAGCTTATTGATCCATAGTGGAAGACTGCAGCCTTGAGTACATTATAACTTATGAGATATTTTTCCCAAATGAGAGAACAGCGCAATACTGCAATTTTAGTTAATTGAGTCATATCATGGTACACATTTTCTAATAAATTCTACACATAAAGACACAAAACTTTAACCATAGTTCTGATAGGCATGACAGCATTGAATCATCTAGCAGCATCTTATATGCAGCATAATTCTATATCAAAATTAAATTCTACATATAAAGGTAAAAAATGGAACACCTTTTTTTTAGATTTCATGAATGTTTTAAGAAGATAAACTATTTATGTATTTTCATTAATTTTGGATGTATAGTTTAAGGGGTTTTCATGTTCCGATAAATATTCGTAACCGTATTTATTTCGATTCGTATTCGCTCTGTATTTGTATTCGATATTATTCATATTTGTATTCGTATTCGAGTTATCCGTATTCGTATCCGCATTTGAGAAAAATATAAAAACAAATATGGTAGATGCATTATGTCGGACTCGGATTTTTCAATCCAAAATCCACTGTGTTTCACTGCACTATTCCCTGAATCAGTAGATAATGCATATAGGTATATTGCTATATCAACACATACATCGCATAATAATCATGACTTAATAGAACGGAGTTAAATTACACCGCGTCGGGTGACAGTTTACAATAGGGCCACATCGGCCAAATGTTCACAATACAAAATAGCAGCGAAATTGAAAGCATAAGTAAGACCATTGCCACAGGCAAGCAACTAGGGGTAGATATGTGCAACATATATTATCTAAGATTAGGTAATATATATGCACACAATCTCCATCAAGCCTTCTTGTCTATGATCAAAATACGCAAGTAGCGCCCTAATTTTCATCGTTGCTTCCTCCAACATTAGCAGGGGCATCCTCGTGAGCGTAGTGATCTTGAGAACATGTTTCTGTTTTGGTAATGCGAGTATGCGTACAAATCCACCGTGCTCAGCAAGCCAACACACAGTATGCAATAGTTAACATGCACGGCTTTATCAAGGGAAGGCTTAGGTTCATTTTTGTTTTGCCATGGAGTGCTTTTGAATACAATTACTTAAAAGAATCCTAATATCTAGCATTTTGGAAAACTTGATATAAAGTTTGCAAGGTAAAACCACCATAGTAGCGGTACGGATTCCATCTACCATTTCATGGCATCCGCACCATACTCTAGCTTGTAGTGTTATAGCCACTTATCGTAACACTGGGACGACACCCAGGGCAAATCAAGCTAGGGCTTTCCACTGCCCTTCATTTCTTTCCCAACCCTTTTCCATAAAACATTTTGAAACAGAACTATATCTAGTTAAGTTCCCATGTCTGCCCATGACCGTGGGCACGGCTATTCGAATAGTTTCTACTCTGCAGAGTTTGCACACTTTACCCACAAGAGACAGTTTGTTCGTTGCCCCACACGATTCCTTAGTCGTGCGGTTGAGTGAACCATCACAGTAACCGTTCAAAATACCTCGCCCCTTCCATCATCTCACCCCAATGGGCTTGACCCGTTTGTGGCAGGTCCCATAGGTTGTGCGGGATGTTCTTCTTCTGAACATCTAGCAGCTGGCTACCCACACTACTAGTACGCCACAGAAAACTTCACCCTCTACGGGTGTCCCATTCAAGCCGTCCGCAGACCAGCCACTTGCACTACCTCACCTCCTCCACCTATAACGATGATTTTCAGAGTCCGGTAAATCTACTAAGCCAAGTTGTATTTTACAGACTTGTGGTTGTACTTGTTTTACACAGGAGGTCATGACAGATTCAATCCTTAGGGTTATCTGGGCAGTTCTACCACTAACCACACTCTCGTGCACCACTGCACCATACCCCCGATCTATCCGCCCAAATAGCTAAGCAAATTTTAGGGTTTTTGGAAGCATAAAATAATGATACCAAATACATCAGTCATTATTACCATGACTTCCCAATCTAATTTTTCCCGTAATTGAAAGTAATGTTTTGGGGCATGTTTGGTGCCCCCGTACATCTAAGCAATGCTAAGCGAGCGAGCAATAGTAGACTTATTTTTGAAAGCTATAGCAATAACATTTTACTATGGCGACAAGGCTCATACGACCAAGGATGTCAAAGGATATAATATTCACAAGTACCATAATGGGCGTATAGCTAACAACCTGAAATCAAGCATAGAATAACACATGAAATAACAACATGCATGTTGATAGTTTAAAAGAAAATAAATTGCATAAAACATGGGCTCAATATGATCAAAGTGTTGGTTTGCCTTGATCACCGGTGTCTGAGTCTTGACTGTCGGGGTTGGCTTCGACTTCGGCTTCCTCTTCCTGGGCTTCGTACGCTATTTTTCCGGTGCGCGAAAATTTGGATAAAAATTAGCAAATCAACAAAGTTTCACCAAAAATTCAAATGAGCTTAAAAAATCATGGTTTTGGTTCCATTGGATAGATCTTGAATTTATATGAATTTCAAAATTTGTTTCATTAAATTTGGAGTTAAAATAAATAAGTTATGCCCATTTAAATTTCTTAGTTTTAATTAAATCTAGAAAATACTAAAACTCTAATAGGTGGGTCCCACCTTCTATTTTTGAGTTTCTGTTTTATTTTTATTCTCATTTTTCTGTGCCAGTGACATGTGGGGCCAGCTTCTGTGCTCATTTAATGGTATGGCCCACATGACAGTGAGAGGTTTGATGTAATAATCCAACATCAGCATTTATGATAGTCATTAACCATTAATTAAGTGTCATTAGCATCAATTAATCCATGTCTGAATATTATATAAGCTCAATTATCTCCTAATAAATTTTACATCTTTTATAATTTATTTTCTGAATTTTCCCCTAATTTTTCCTTTACTGTGGGCGTGGGCAAAAATCATTAAAAACCTACAGCTACTGTTGCGGCCGGGAGGAATTGAACTCGGGTCTCGGAACCGAATACGCGCGCTGCAAGCCAATGAGTTCGGAGTTGTTACCTTACGGAAGTGGGGCAAGGAATGCAGAAGAACTGAGGTTGCAGCGCCTGGAACAGGGGACGCTCGGGAGCGGTATGACCAACGATGGCGCCAGCGAGGGGCGGTCGGAGAGGAGCCGGGGATGTCCAAAATGGGTCATTTGCGCCGAAGGGAAGCCGATGGAAGTGCCGACGGGGACCAAGGGGCTTTGGAGTGGACCGGCAGCGGTGAGCTTGGGGAGGTGCTCGGCGCCGGCGAGGTATGAGCTCGGAGGGGCTCGGGCGAGGTCGGGAGGAGCTTCGCCTTACTCCGAGGATGGTGCGGGCGAGAGGAGTTGGCTCGGCTCTGCTTCAATCGGCGGCGGATCGGGTGACCAGAGTTGGGGAACAAATGGGGCTCGCCGGCGATTGGGGTGCTCGATCAGGACTCAATTGTTTGTTGTGGGAGGGAGAGCGAAGTGTGGCGAGTTCAATGGGGTCCACGGTGCCTTTTATAGATGGTCGGGCGGGGCTGGCAACGGGCAGCGCCGTGCGGTCACGTCGGGGGCATGCGGCGGTGGCAGACGGTGGTGGCGACAGGGCGGAAATGACCGGGCGACGCTGCCATATCTCGGGGAGGATTCGGCGTGACTTAACAGGGCGGCCGGGCAGCTTTGCGCCGCGCACGCCAGGCTGCAGAGCAGGGACGCCGCATGGCCGAAGGTTGCAGCGGAGCGAGAAGAAAATCTGTGGGCGAGGTGGCGATATCGGGGGCGGTGTGCTAGTGCGCCGCCCGGGCGATGCGACAGCACGGGGAGAACCGGGGCAAGCAACTGGCGTTGGCAGAGCAGGCGCGCCACGAGGAGAGCGGGCGCTGAGCAGAGGGGATTCGGGGAGGAAGAAAAAGTGCGGGCGGGGTGGGCCCACTGGCCAGAGAAAGTGACTGGGGGGAGAAGGAGTTGGCGCGGGGTGGGGCCTGCTGGCCAGAGGAAGAAAGCGGGAGGGGAGAGGTGGAGCTGGGCCGGGCCGTTTTGGCCGGCCTGACTTCATCTCTCTTCTCTCTTTTTTTGTTTTATTTATTTATGTGATATGTGTTTTCATTTTTATGTTTTGTAAATTTTTGCTGCTCACTTTAATTTTCATATTCCTGTTTCCTCATTTTGTTCCCTTGCCTTCTCACCTAATTTTTATTTTCTTTATTGCTAAACTCCTCATACATACATACATACATACATACATACATACATACATACATACATACATACATACATACATACATACATACATACATACATACATACATACATACATACATACATACACACACACATACATATATACACACATACATACACACATACACACATACATACATACATACATACATACATACATACATACATACATACATACATACATACATACATACATACATACATACATACATACATACATACATACATACATACATACATATGTAGTATGTTGTATTTTTAGATACATCTACAAGTTTAGGCTGGGTCCTTTATACATAATTCAGAAATGGAATTCTTAATATCTATTTCACATTCCTCCCATCTTAGACTGGATCATCTTTTCAGATTCGTATTTAAAATTTTTGACTTCTATTATTTGCATATATCCGTCATGGCCCTACTAATATTGGTTTTAATTTGATGTCTTTCTTCAACTTTTGGAACCTCAACCAAAATTTAAGAAACACTGTAAAAATTCAAATTCAAATAGAATATATTGCAAAAACAATTCAAGAGCTTCATATTTTCAAATTAAAATTTTCGGGATGTTACACATTATCCGTCCGTATTCGATCCGTTTGCATCCCTACGCCTTGTGAAATAGATGGATGGATCTCACATATCATAGTAAGTTAGATGACAACACGAACTCAAGTAAAATAGCCCACAAGAGCAAAACCTCCGATCACCTCTCTCTTGAGGAAAATGGGGCAAACTCAAGAACTCTCCCTAGAAGGCATCTGGATGGATGGATCTGATTCCCAAGAGGCATCTCTATATCTTGCACATCCTTGGCACTAGGAAAAATCAAGAAGAGAGAAATCGAAACAAGAAAGGCAAGTAAATCAAAAGCATAAGGAATAATCCATGGCACAACTCACTTGGACAAAGTTGGATGTTCATTTCACTTAAAGATAAATATTTTATAGGTACTTTCTCAGGATGGTAGAGCTCTAAGTCTAAAGCGCACACACATACACAAAAAGGCTCCAACACATGAAAACCTTACCTCACACAAACTCTAAATAACCAGCCACTTTTAGTAGATCACATCACTTACAAGTAGGAAACCCGGTAACTCACACACAAATAAGTTTTACATTTTATACACTTGCATGCTTTTCAAAGCGCGACTTCCACAAGGTTCTAATAGCCTGATAAGACACTCAATTCTCAAAGATGTAACCAAAACCACTTAGGCCCATGCCGCAATTTTGCAAACCGCCAAACCACTTGATATTGAACAATTTTCTCAATTACCATCCACCGATCTTTATAAAGATGCGACGCCCAACGCCTCGTCACCTGCGCCGAGGCCGTTACCACTTGAAACACTAAAGTTCTATGTCACATCACATTACACCACAATTCATGATACGGAATTACTTGCCAGTAAGATCATACGCCTGCGCCGAGGCTATCACTACTTAAAATACACAAGTCTAATTGACGCACCACATACACGCACTCGCCTCTTCATGACCCTTGTTTTTCTCCCGTGCTTCTCGACTTGAGATTCTACTCCATCCAAACTTACGTGACACACTACGGCCACCAAGCGTCGATCTTGCCGCTGGCCGTAACAATCATCAAATCATTCATACTCCAAAGAACAAGAAGTTGATTCAAGCACAAATGACATGCACTTGACTCTCATCAGTAAATCACATGCATGACACACAAATAGCTAACACTTGCATAAAACCCCATGACTAATAACCACATGGATACCACGATGACTCAGCCCAAAACAAACTCAACTCAGCTTAAACACAGAGGGTCGGTCTGACCACAACCACCAAGCTGATCAGACCACTCCTCGCCGGTCATACCACATTTACAATGCCGGTACTACCGCATCAGGTCTTAGATCAAAACCTCTAGAAAGACATTCTTTAAAAAATAGCTACGCCAACAAAATGCTAGTACTACTGTAGGCCGATTAGACCGCCACGTCAGGACCGATCAAACTGCAAGCCAGTTACACCGCTGGCCGATCTGACCACCACCCATAGGTTGGTCAAACTGCTACCATAGAAACCAATAGATCAAAATACAATTTCTCAAAATCAAATTTAAGCAATAAAAGTAAGATATAAACAATATCAAATATTCCTTACTCTCGTGAAGCTGCCACCACATGTTGTTACAGCCACAAATTAACTTCATTTTTGCGAGGAGCAACAAATTAACTTCATTTTTGCGAGGAGCAACAAATTAACTTGCCCTTCAAGCCAATACTTTCCGCACCCAAGTGGCTGAAACGACAGGACCACCCTCCCCTTAAGCCTACTTTATTAACCAAACCCATTCCCATCTCATTCCAACAGCCTCTCTCTCTCTCTCTCTCTCTCTCTCTCTCTGTGCGTAACAGTGCGTTGCGTTCTCCGGGCTCCGGCCATGTCCAAACCAGAGGAGGCGCCGCCGCCGCAGCAGCCATGGGCCATCCTGGCCTCCGTCCCTGACGTCGTGGCCGCCAAGCACCTCCCGCGGGGCAAAGACCTCTCCCTCGTCGTCAACAACCCCCCGCGCGTCTCCGTCCTCAAGGTGGCCCGGGGCTTCATCCCCGACATCAAGCCCACCATCCCCCAGCCCCGCTACCCCTACATTGCCGCCGCAGACCCCTCCGGCCGCCTCCTCCTCTGCGCCAGCCACCTCTCCGACTGGTGCTTCCTCACCACCATGTACGAGATTGACCCCCAGCTTATTTTCGACGATGACAACAAGCTCAACATCTACTACCTCTGTGACGCGACCACCCGCACGGTCTCCAAACTCCCCGCCCGCGTCGAGGCCGACGGCCCCATCCTCCACTCCGGCAACGTCGGCCTCATCCGCCGAGACGACGGCCAGTTCATAGTCGCCGAGCTCCAGCCCAAGGCCCGCACCGACGACGCAACCCTCCTCTGCCACTGGGCGGGCACCGACGGATGGGTCACGAAGAAGCTCCAGTACTCCCCGGAGCACCCGGTGTGGGGCAGCAATGGCGCCATCTCCCACGCCGGGAAGCTCTGGTGGGTTGATCTCTCCTACGGCCTTCTCACCTGCGACCCCTTCGCCGAGCAGCCGGACCTGCGCTACATCCCGCTCCCGCAGGGCTGCGTGCTGCCCGTCGCGGGCAGGAAGGCGTATCCCGACGATGTCCTGCTGGCCCTCGACAAGCGCCGCTGCGTGAAGGTGAGCGACGGCAAGCTGAGGTACGTGCAGATCGACGACGGCGCCGACGACGCCTCGAAGCTGATCCGCATGTGGACGCTGGCCGATCCGGACCGCGCGGAGTGGACGCTTCAGTACGTCGCGCCGTTCGCCGAGATCTGGGAGGACGAGAGCTACAGGGCGACCGGGCTGCTGCGGGAGGTCCCCGTGCTCGCGCTCGTCCACCCCTGGAACCCCGACGTGGTCTACTTCTGGCAGGACCGCTGGATCTTCGCTGTGGACGTGCCCGCGAGGAAGGTGTTGAGTTACAGACATTTCGTCCTGGCCGACCTCCTTCCATGGAGGGAGTTCCCCTCCTCCCGCTTCGTCCATGCTTGGAAGCTGCCACCGACGCTTCTCCGAGATCATGATGGTATATCTGTTGTGCCTACTTCTTACTTGAATGCATGCTAGCTCCTCTGCCTTGTGTTGTTTGTGGGATTGAAGTGCTTAATATTCTCTCACTGCCGTGTGCATGCACTACTTATTAATTTGGTACAGTGTTGCACAGTTCGACTAATGCACTAGCTAATTGAAGAACTAGTCAGAGATTTAGAGTTTGACACGCTACTAAATTGGTGGTGCCTTTTGTTTGTTTAGCTTTAGAATTTGCAGTTGCATTGATTAAAGTTTGCCAAACAGACATGCTAGATTGGTTATGTTGGTTAAGGGATCAGTTAGATATGTTTAGCCCCGCAACATATATAGTACCATTGATTGATTAAAGTTAGCCATGATAAATTGGCTAAAAACACGTATATATGTAGCAACAGAGTATAATTGTCGTCTGCGGTGCTGTGAGAATAGATTTATCGTTCTTTGATCAGTAGCACTGTCTCAGACATATTTAGAATGCTTAAGCCTGGCATGCAGTTAATTTGCTCCTAGTTGACCTTTGCCTGGGAACATTCACATTTGAATTGTCAGATTTATACGATATTAGCAACAGTAGCTGAATAGATATTTGAGTCTGAACTAGAAGTTTTTTTCATGTGGAAGGAATCTATATATGTAACTGCAGTAACATTGTTAGTGTTGATGCTCACCACATGCAAAGCATAACATTGTAGAATGTACTGCGACAATGCTTCAGAATCTAGCTAGTGGTTGGAGGCTTGGAGCTTGACTGCAGTTTACAGAGAGCCTGCTGCTTGGCATTAATTACTGTTTTCTGTTCATCCTGTGCAGACATTTCTGCTTTGTGATTTTATCTGCAAATGGGTTGTTCCTAGCGAAGTTATCCCATGATATTGTTTCACTGTTGCTGATCAACCATGTACCGCTTCTCTTTGAAGGGTTTGGGTCTAGCGGTTGGTTGAGACTGTAAGTAGGATACTTAGCTTCTGGCGACCGGCCAAAGGGCGACTAAGGTGGAGGAACACCAATAAAATCTTACAGTTTCTTCCAAGGTCAGCAGCTAGGTTCACCTTGCATGCATTACCTTTTTAGCAACAAGAGGAATTTTCTTCAGGGAGCCTCATATAATCTTCTTTTGATCCAGGTTGGCTACTAACACATACGAGGTGCATGGGTACGTACGCAGGATAGATCGATCTACGTTGCATCTGTTGGCCGGTTCAAAAATTCATGGCGCGGTCTTCATGCATGGACTGCAACTTTTTTCTCTGTTATTGTTTCAAATGGATATGTTGTTAGAACTATGTTGCTTCTGTAAAAGAGAATACATTCTGTTAGTCTGTTAGTACTAGTCTGCTTCTGTTAAGATTAGCTTTCAGTTTCCGTTCAGTAGTCCTAGTCTTCAGGCTGACTAATAGCTCACGTTCCCTCTCTGTGTACCCAGTAACTAATACCACTTTTGTAGGATCTGCTACATGCCTTTACTTGATAATACATATAGGCTGTAACCTGCACCACATTTGGTGTGTGGGATAGCAATCTCTTCTCCCTGTTGATTGAGTTTTACATGGTATCAGAGCCTCCTCTTCTCCCACAAAATGTCCACGTCCAGTTCAGTAAACTCTGGCTCCACAAATGTCATGAGTTCAACCACTGCTGGCCTACTCCCAACACCGACGTTTGGCCACTTGATTAATGTCAAGCTTGGTCAGGAGAATTATCTCCTCTGGAAGGCGCAGATGATGCCTTACCTTCGGAGTCAACAACTTCTAGGCTATGTTGACGGCTCCATCGACGCACCTGACAGGATGATCACCACCACCACGGAAGGCGGCGCAACTCAGGTTCCCAATCCGGCGTATCAGATCTGGTTGCAGCACGACCAAGCTGTACTCAGCACCATCCTTTCATCCTTGGCTCCAGAAGTACTATCTCAGGTGCTGCTTCTGAACACATCTCATGAAGTATGGGCTGCTCTCGAGCGTAGGTTTGCATCTCAGTCGAGGGCACGGATCATGCATGTTCGGCGTCAGCTTGCCATGATCCAAAAGAAGGATATGACCATGGCGGCCTACTGCAACAAGGTTAAGACCTTGGCAGACACTCTGAGTACCTGCGGTGTTACCTTGTCCGAGGAGGAGATTGTGGCATACACTCTCACTGGCCTGGACGCCGATTATGACCCAATTGTAACATCACTCACCACCAGGTCAGAACCAGCCAGCCTCAATGATGTCTATGCTCATCTTCTCTCTTTTGAGATGCGCCAGGAGCAGAATCAAGCCACGATGCAGGTGAATCTGGTCACTCGCGGCGGCCGTGGTGGAGGGCGCAGTCGTGGTGGGCGCGGACGCGGTGGCCAAGGCCACAGCCGCGACAGCCGCGAACGCCATGGCCAAGGACAGAACAACTACACCACAAACAAGCCAACATGTCAAGTGTGTGGCAAAATAGGGCATATTGCTCTCAAATGCTATCATCGCTTTGATCATTCTTACCAAGCTGAGGAGATCAAGGTTGCTGCTGCTGCACACACCTCATCAGGGTATACAGTGGACACGAACTGGTATACTGACACAGGCGCGACTGATCACATAACCGGCGAGCTCGACCGTCTCACTGTTCGGGAAAAATATGATGGCAAGGATCAGGTGCAGGCTGCAAATGGCTCAGGTATGCGCATCTCCCACATTGGTCACTCACAGATTCATACTCCTTGTCAAACCCTACATTTGAAAAATGTTCTTCATGTCCCTAATGCCTCCAAGAATCTTCTGTCAGTCCATAGACTTGCTCGTGATAATAATGTCATGTTTGAGTTTTACCCCAATCATTTTGCTGTGAAGGACTTAACCACGAGGAGGGTTCTTCTTCAAGGCCGCAGTAAGGGTGGCATGTATCCTCTGCCTTCCAATGTCACCACCACAACCAAGAGTGGCTTTTCCAGCATCAGGACCTCACACGAGCAGTGGCATTGCTGGCTGGGTCATCCTTCTTCTGCAGTCGTTCAACAAGTAGTCAAATCCAATAAACTTCCTTGTTCTAGCAACAACAGGAACACTTTTATTTGTAATGCCTGCCAATGTGCAAAAAGCCACCAATTGCCCTTTCCTTTATCAAATAATGTATCCACTTTGCCACTTGAACTGGTGTTCTCTGATGTATGGGGTCCAGCACTCACCTCTGTTGGAGGGCACAAGTACTATGTGAGCTTCATTGACAATTTCAGTAAATTTGTTTGGCTCTATCCTCTGAAACAGAAATCTGATGTTGCTAGTGTATTTGTCCAGTACCAAAAACATGTTGAGCGACTGCTTGATAGAAAAATTCTTTGTCTCCAGTCTGATTGGGGAGGAGAATACCAAAAATTACACTCTTTTCTCACTCAAACCGGGATAGCACACCGTGTGTCCTGTCCATATACACATCAGCAGAACGGTTCTGCTGAGAGGAAGCATCGACATGTAGTTGAGGTAGGTCTGTCACTACTTTCTGCAGCTTCCATGCCCTTGAAGTTTTGGGATGAAGCATTCCAGACAGCTGCCTACCTCATTAACAGACTCCCCAGCAAAGTGATTAACTCTAGCACTCCTCTAGAACGACTCCTAGGTGCTAAACCCAACTACACTCTCCTCAAAACTTTCGGTTGTGCCTGCTGGCCGAATCTTAGGCCATATAATTCACATAAACTTCAGTTTCGGTCAACACGTTGTGTATTCTTGGGCTATAGCAACCTTCATAAAGGATACAAGTGCCTTGATCCCTCTAGTGGTAGGGTTTATGTCTCTCGGGATGTTGTCTTTGATGAACATGTCTTCCCTTTCTCTGAAACTTTTCCATCCTCGGGCATACAATATTCAGCCGATCAAATCCTGCTTCCCAGTTTGCTTCCAACAAATTCACCGATCTCTAGTAATTCTGTGGGTGATCAATTGGCTAATGTGCATACCTATGTTTCATCTGATAGTGCTTTGGGACAGCAGTCCGAACCTATTTTGCAGGAAGCTAGGTCTGATGGTACTGTACCCAGTCAGATGGTTGCCGATACTGTCTCTGCCGAGTTAACTGAATCAACTACTGCTGCAACGTCTGGCACTGAAACAAGAAATTCTGGTGACAATGGGGGTGTGCTTAGAGGTGAATCACAACATCCAATGAGGACCCGACTCAAGGATGGTATTCGGCGAGTCAAGGAATACAATGATGGCACTGTCAGGTATGTTGGTGCTGCAATAGTTGAACCAACCAGTCACCTGGATGCTTTGGAAGATGCAAACTGGCGACAAGCAATGGAGGCCGAGTACTCAGCCCTAATGAGTAATAAGACCTGGCACCTTGTACAACCACAGAGAGGGATGAACTTGATTGATTGCAAGTGGGTGTTCAAACTCAAAAGAAGAGCTGACGGGTCTATTGATCGGTACAAAGCCCGTTTGGTAGCAAAAGGATTTAAGCAACGATACGGGATTGACTACGATGACACTTTTAGCCCGGTGGTAAAATCAGCAACCATTCGGCTTGTTATATCTTTGGCAGTCTCAAGAGGATGGAAGATGAGACAACTGGACGTGCAGAATGCGTTTCTTCACGGCATTCTAGAAGAGGAAGTCTTTATGAAACAACCACCTGGGTTCGAGCATCCTCATCAGCCGCAACTGGTCTGCAAGCTTGATAAAGCGCTGTATGGACTAAAACAGGCGCCCAGGGCATGGCATTCACGGCTTAGTTCCAAGCTTCTTGAGCTGGGGTTTACACCTTCCCGAGCTGATACTTCATTGTTCATTTACAATGGTGAAGGAGTGATAGTGTACATGCTTGTTTATGTTGACGACATTATCATCACAGGTTCGTCAAATCAAGTAGTAGATCAGCTGCTGCAAGAGTTACAAGCTGATTTTGCCATGAAGGACTTGGGTGAACTACACTACTTCTTGGGCATTGAGGTGAAAAAGACTTCTACAGGTGTGGTTCTCACTCAGTCCAAATACACCTCTGAGTTATTGAAGAAGATGAATATGGAGAAGTGCAAACCTGTTACTACACCAATGACTGTTACAGAAAAACTGTCAAGAACTGAAGGTGAACCTTTGTCTTCTGAAGAGGCAACCAGGTACAGAAGTGTTGTAGGGGCTCTGCAATACCTTACTTTAACCAGGCCTGACATCTCTTTCTCTGTAAATCGGGTATGTCAGTTTTTGCATTCGCCTACAACACAACATCTAACAGCAGTGAAAAGAATTCTGAGGTATCTCAAATACACAGCAGGCTATGGCTTGTCAGTTAACAAATCAAACTCTGAATTGGTGAGTGCGTTTTCTGACGCTGATTGGGGAGGATGCCCAGACGACCGGAGGTCAACTAGTGGATTTGCAGTGTTTTTTGGAGCAAACCTCATATCCTGGAGTTCCAAGAAACAGGCAACAGTTTCACGGTCTAGCACTGAAGCTGAGTACAAAGCACTAGCCAATGCCATAGCTGAAATTATTTGGATTCAGTCTCTTCTTGGAGAGCTTGGAGTTTTTCAGTCCAGAGCACCATGTTTGTGGTGTGATAACTTGGGAGCCACCTATTTATCTGAGAATCCGGTATTCCATGCTAGAACTAAGCACATTGAGATAGATTATCATTTTGTTCGTGAGAGAGTTGCATTCAAAGCATTGGAGATTAGGTTCATTCCAGGACAGGATCAGGTGGCCGATGTGTTTACAAAGCCGGTCACAGCAAAACAGTTAACAGCAGCTCAGCGCAATCTCAATCTGACGAGTTGAGATTGAGGGGGACTGTAAAAGAGAATACATTCTGTTAGTCTGTTAGTACTAGTCTGCTTCTGTTAAGATTAGCTTTCAGTTTCCGTTCAGTAGTCCTAGTCTTCAGGCTGACTAATAGCTCACGTTCCCTCTCTGTGTACCCAGTAACTAATACCACTTTTGTAGGATCTGCTACATGCCTTTACTTGATAATACATATAGGCTGTAACCTGCACCACATTTGGTGTGTGGGATAGCAATCTCTTCTCCCTGTTGATTGAGTTTTACAGCTTCTACAGTTCTACCCTTGTTTTCTTTCTTTCAGATATTAGCTTGGCAGTTTCAAATGTGAACGTTATGATGCTTTCGCTCGCTTCTATGGCTTCGTTTAATCTTGCATGTTGTCCCATAATCAGCAGCGCTTCGGCACATGTTGTCAACACCTGCATATAGATGTTTACTGATTCTTAGTTAATACTGATGCTTTTTTGAGATCATCTGATTAGTTACGTGATTGATTGAAGGCAAAGATGTAGCGAGCGAATTACAATTTGTCGAAGTATTTATACTTGGGCAACATGCATTATAGGTTCAAGTGTGGGATTACTGACGAGTCCGGAAGAGGACAGGATTCTAAACCGCAGAACTGTGTCCATTACCTTCATTTATAATTTCTTTTAAAAGAAAAAAACGAGATATGTCTCACCAGTCACCAAGTTAACCGGGGGAATTTTTTGTACGGATAATCCATTTTTTATTCGAAATTACAGAAATATACCCGCGGGAAAATTTTTTACAAAAATAGACTCCAGTCGCCTAATGGTTGGGCGACTGAATCCTTTCGCCCAACCATTGGGCGACTTTAATCCAGTCGCTCTACCCTCGGCGATTGCATCCGATCGCCCAACCATTGGCGACTTTCATCTGATCGCCAATGGTTGGGCGATCGCATTCAGACCCGTGAATGTTTTAAATTTTGTCAATTTTATAGTTTTAAACTGGTAAAAAATTTGCTGAAGTTGTAATAAAAGTTTATGTTCATTGTATGTTGTAGGTGTGTAAAAAATTTTGGGAAACTTTTTTTAGGAACAAATGACCATAAAACAATTGGTACAAACGATGGTAAGTAATATTTTGATTTATCGAGAATTTGGAAAGTGCATCAAACCTTCGCCAAAAAAGTGAAAATTGGTGGAGCTGTTCTTCATACATCCAACAGCCTCTAGAAAAAATTTGAGCAATTTCGGCTACGGGATCAAAAGTTATAGCAGTTTCAGTCTGTTTCGACACACCTTCATGAAACGGGCATAACTTTTGCATACGGTGTCCGTTTTCGACGTTCTTGTACTCGTTGGAAAGCTAACGACGAGCCCGATCCAATAAAAACGACCAGCTTGCGCCAGTCGCCCTCCAAGACCCCGAAAATCGGCCATCTTTGGACCTAAACCCGCGTCGTAAGTTTTTGGTTTCTGTTGTTACCCTTTTTCTTGGTTTTCCTTTCGGAATTTGGATTTTGTGTCAACTGAAAAGTTGTAGATCTCATCGAAACCTTTTAAATGAGTATATATAAGCCATATACAACTTTGCTATTTTATCTTTTCAGACTAGTTGTTTATATTGCATCGATATATAAAACTTGTGATAGAGAGTATTACAGATGGTTTGTATGTAGAACTGCTCGTGATAATCGACCGTTGGCTGTCGATCCTCCTCAACCCAATCCTAGCCCAGAGACACGAATTCTCAATAACATTAAAATATCACTTACCATCGTATGTACCGATCGTTCTACGGTCAATCGTTCCTAAAAAAAATTTTCCAAAATTTTTTGCACACCTATAATATACAATGAACATAAACTTTTATTACAACTCCAGTAGATTTTTTACCAGTTTAAAACTACAAAATTGAAAAAATTTAAAACATTCACGGGAGACTTGAGTGCAGTCGCCCAACCATTGGGCGACTCCATTTAAGTCGCCCAATGGTTGGGCGACTGGATGCAGTCGCCTGAGGGTAGAGCGACTCGATTAAAGTCGCCAATGGTTAGGCGAAGGCTTCATCGCCCAACCATTAGGCGATCGAGCCTATTTTTGTAAAAAATTTTCCCGCGGGTATATTTCTGTAATTTTGAATAAAAAATAGATTATCCGTACAAAAAATTCTTAACCGGGGCAGAGTACCCTATCTCAATTGCCATCTCAAAGCCACGATGCCACTGTTAGATACTTTTTTTAGATGATACTGTTAGATACGTGTATCAATACACATTAATATAGAAAGAGTCATCACAAGTAGGTCAAAACTGCCATCATAAACAGTTTCTAAACCATCTGAATTTATGTATCTATGATAATAAGTGATTATCATAGACCACTCTCAAACTGTCTATGATAAATTACAACACATATGGTTTTTTTTAAAAAATACCATCTATGATCTATCAGATATCGCAAACTGTTTTTAAACATAGCCGTCTATGATATCTGACATATCACAGACGGCTAATATAAAAAATCGTCTGTGATATTTCAGATATCATAGACGGTTCTTAAACAGAGCCATCTGTAATATCTAAATATCATAGACGACTAATACTAAAAACCATCTATGATATGTCATATATCACAGACAGTTTTTAAACATAGCCGTCTATGATATCCGTCTGTGATATCTTACATATCACTGACGATTATATTATGGAACCATCTGTGATATTTCAAATATCACAGACGGTTTGATGTTACAAACCGTCTATGATAGCTATTTGAATAGCTAAATTATTTCCTTTTTTGGCTAGCTTCAAAAAATGCTAACCATACCCTTTGAAAATAAGTAAACAAATCACATATATAGCACACAACAATCATTACACAAATCTCACAAATGAATTAAACAACTGAATGAAGTTCAATTGAATAAATTGTTTGATTAAGCACAATTAAGTGATTATAATTGTATCAAATGTTTGAACATCTAATCATCATCGCGCGGGATTGAACTCTCCATTCTAGTTTATGACCTCCGCCATTAAGAATTCGGAGAGCTTTCCTTGAACTTTGACGAGTTTATCAAGATCGAATGCACTTCTGTCGAATTGCACGCACTGTCGCTAGGAGTATTAAAGTCATTAGTATATATATAAATTGATAATCATGAAATAATTATTGGCAGATTGACAAATCTCTGGATCATTCATCTTAATGGCCATAATTTCCTGCATATGGCGGAAAACGTAGAATCCACATACATTGTCCTGTAGCCGCTGATAGCACTACAAAAATAGAATTACATATATAGGTATTGTCAGTTCTAGAGGCAATATTACGAAGTGTGATATAGGACTGTTGTGTTATAGCGGGTACCGGAAATCGCGTTCTGTGTCGCAATATGGCGCTGGATTCCTTGTCTCTCCCTCCCTGGACATTGTAAACGCTGAACGACCTACATGATTATAAAAAGTTAGTCTCGGTCATTACAAAAGGGAAGACTACAATAGAGTTATGTATAGAGAAAATGAGTTTACCTGTCAATTGCTTATTGCACACGGGTGAAGTCGTGGTTGCTCCTAAGTAGAGAATTAAAGTATATTACATTGCTCCACTTTGATACAATCACAATCAGAATCCAGTGAGACCTAGTCATGTATGTCGCTATAGTGATTAATTCTAAGTTCATGTTGTGTATAAAGTACAAATAAAACTTGTGTGGCAACTACTAAAGCATTTACCCCTAGTTGAACAGTATCAAGATGTAGTCCTTGTCACTAATTACAGTGAGCTGTGAGCGTAAACATTGGCACATGGTTGATCTTATAAGAAATAAGAACATTCGGTGACATATATTATTGCTACAAGATCACTTTGTAATACTAACATCCCAAACTAGACAGTCCAATGTCTCAGGTTCTACAAATTAAGTTATGGCTGGGGTCTCTTTCTCCTCGTCATTCTGCGTGTTGGGCTTGGTTTTTGTCTTAGGCGTAAAAACCTTTGGGTTGGCACGCCATTCAATTGTAAATAAATGACGTGTCAGCCTAAAGGTTCTTTTATGTCTAAGACAACAACCAAGTCTAACATACAGCATGATGAGAAGGAAGAAACAACAGCCGTAATTTACTTTATAGAATCTGATACATTGAAATATGTGATTTACCATTTCAAATAGATCTTGTGACAATAACAAAGTGAATCACAAAGAACACTAGAGTGTGTGATTTGCTTTATGACCTTTAAAAGTCTCTTTGTCATATATTATTACTACAAAGTGTTTTTGGAATACTAACATGCCACTCCAAATAGATCTTGTTACAATAACACGACTCTCTTTTAATGTTGTCTCTGAGAACTCCAACTCACTTAGAAACAACAACTTCCATCCTCATACACCCTCACAATTTGTTTCTCCCCCAATTAGGATTTTGAGTGATGTGATATATATTTCTCAACAACTACAAGATGAACATTAAAGCATTGTACACATAAGCTTAAAAAGGGCTGAAGCAAATTAATTTGCTTCAACCCTTTTAAAGCCTAAGTGTAAAGTTTTGTAATATTCCTCTTATACAGCTACTACTCTGACTCACAGTGTTTCATGCCCTTTCTTACTTAAACCAGTAGCTTATCCACAGAAGTAAGAAAAGAAGAGTCGAAGGAGGGGAGACAAGATCATAGTGGAAGCCGAAGAAGAGCGTGGACCACCGAGGACCCAGAAGGCCAACCATGAGAACCACATGAAGGCAATATTTTTGGCAATGACAAGAGACCACCATCCATGTATTTATCCGTGTGAGGACCACACCGAGACCACCCCTAACAACTTTACCACTTCCAGCCCAACACAAGTAAACCCACCTTCCTCATCGAAAACACAGTCCATAACCGGCATATCGTTGTCTCTCTCGATGTTATTATAACTACCTTCATGTATAATCTTACCACTTCCAGCCCGTCACAAGTAGGCCCACCTTCCTCATCGAAAGCACAGTCCGTAACCGACGTATCGTTGTCTCCCTTGATGTTGTTATAACTACCTTCCTGTATAATCTTCTCTTCATAAACATTTATTATTACTAACCATCTATGAATATACATCACAGATAGTTCTATTTTAAAATTGTCTGTGATAAATACACTACATATTATTCTGAATACATTCTCATATACATAAATGCAAATTCAGTAATGCCTCAGGAGTAAATATGCATTACTTTGTTGTTTTTTATTGATCAGTAATGTCGTTATAGCAAGACCATTTACATCTATAAAAGATAGTAAATACAAATTCAACTGCTTGTATTTACATATGGCCAAATAGCGTGTCCAGTCGCTTCTTACAAAAGATAAAAAAAAGTAGAAACCGGAAGCGGGACACCAACCGGAGGACACGACGGAGGAGGATGTTAAGATGACAAAAGGTGACCTTCAACTGATTTGGTAAATCCTCAGACATAGAAGGGACACTATTGGCACATTATCCTTCTGCAGCATCCGCTAGCGCACGGCTGACGAGATGCTCGTACGGTATGACCAGGTTAGCTATCAATGCCGACGACAAGGAAGAATAGAGAGTCATTTATTTGTTCTTGAGAGACAAGGAAGATAGGCGAGCGGCTGACGAGGTGCTCGTACATGATCAGTGATGTGGGGATTAATCTCTAGTGGTGGACGATCATTTTTATACAACAAGGAATACATCTGACGCGTGAGATGAAGAGACGCATCGAGGAGCCAAAACGATCGAAGAGGTGTGCATCAGGGAGACGAAGCGCAATTTATACGTACAAATACATATCACAGACTGTTCGTCTTAATAACCATCTATAAACTATCACATACGGTTTTAATTAGAAACCGTCTGTGATGTTTGTAATTATCATAGACGGTTCATATTAAGAATCGTTTGTGATATATTATAGATGGTTATTACTAAGAACCGTCTGTGATAGTTGGGTATCACATATGGTATATAGTTACACTTGTAAAATCGTCTATGATAATTATAGTATGAACAATTCCCCATGAACCGTCTATGATGAGATATTTAATATAGCTTGTTTTATAGTAGTGACAATATGCCTCCGCGTTTAATAGGGAAGTCTATGTTCATGCTTCATGATATTTTAGGTGCCTTCGATAATTATAAGCATGCATAGGGATGTTCACGTGTGTGTTTGTGGATAGTATAAGTGTGATATATGTTAGATGTGTGCGTCTGGATTGTATTTTTTTAAAAAAAATCATTTGAAGGATGAGTCAACTAAGCAACGATCAATACTGAGGAGCTGTCGGCAACTCCGCGGTCTCTCAGAAAATGGACCGGACTTGCGCTTTCACGTATTAACTGGGCCCAAGAGTATTTCAGTTCTTTGTGTTCATGTTTCGTTTTCTCAAGGTGACGTGCCTCTGGTTACGTTTCATGTGTCTAGTTAGCGAGTTGAGAAACACAATTTTTAGTTCACGATATGCTGTTTGTACACAACAATGTCTTCGTACTGAAAGTGAGTTTTAATCCAGGCACAAACACGTGTGGCACTGGGCCATTGGCAGCCGGTCCGGTGCAGGTGCAACCACGATGCAAACTACACGGACGGACCAGATATGATTCGGGCAAGCACCGTACAAATCAAAGGCTGCAGTGAAACCTGCTGCAGGCAACTCATCCCTGCATGCCCCTGTGCCAGGCTGGACCCAGTGGACCCCACAAGATAACCGCTTCCGTTCCCCATTGGCTTTCTAGACTTCCCTGTCCCCCAACCGCATGCAGCACAGCTCACCTGGCGTTCAACTTCAAAACCGAGACGAAACGGACCCGTCTCCTCCGTGTGTGCTGTGCTGTGCGAGGGCAGAAGCAGAGCTCTCTAACCACGCCGTCGCCGTCGATACAAACGCCGCCCCACCAACAAACCCAACACGCAATCTTGAAGACCCCCTTAAGCGGTTGTGGTTGCGCCTGACGGCGAGCCGACCTCTACGAACGGACCATATCCATTCACACTTAAAAACCAAAAAAACTGAGATTTTCGATATTTAATGAGATGTTTATGTGTCATCTGGTTTTCGCGGAGAAAATACTTACTGCTTAGAGCATCTTTAATGTGCAATTTTGATCGGTACCAAGAAGAGAGAAAGTTGGTCTCGATGCTACACTCTACGGCCTCTTCTTTTCAGCTTCTAGAAGTTGTTTTTCGGTTTTTCTATAGTAACTAACTTTCAAATCGAGTGTCTTTTTAAGATAAGGTCTACAAGTTGATTGTAGTATACACTATAGCGACTTTATTTATATCAGCCAAAGTCGCACATAAATTTCTGTTACTCCATACTCTCTCACAAACAGCCTAAAAACCCTAAAGCGTTTGGAACCGGCTAGCTCCTGATACCAAGCAAGGTACCGGAGACAAGGGGAAAAAATGAAGACTGGGCCCACATGTTAGCCAACACTGGTCTTCTTCACCCTCTCCAACTTGGCGATGCCTGAAGCTGTCAACAAGAACTGCATGCGCCGCATTGTCATGCATCGTCAGATCCAATATCGTGCCGCCATTGGATTGAGGTAGCCACGCCGCCGACACCGCCAGATCTAGGAGGGGGAGGAAGCCGTGTCGCCACTGTGGCTGCTGTAGCCTCCAGATCTGGTGACTTCCGTCGCTTCTAGATCTTGATAGGAGAGGCGAAGGCAGAGGAGGCCAACACAGAGGGGGAAGGCCAGTGTGAAGGTCGGTGAGAGAGAATGAGAGAGATGACAGGGATTCAGGATTGTGTGGGTGGGGTGAGGAGAGGGATTGAGGGAATTTCTTTTTAATTTTATCAGTGTGGTACCTTTTATAGATAAAAGGAGCTACTAAACAGTAGAGAGAAATAGTAGACTTAGCACATGTGTGATTTGGCGGTGATATAACACGTCTTAGCGTTAGATACTCTTATTTCTTCATATTTCTCTCGATCGATCGTGATCACAATCGAGGGCTTTGTGTGTGTATTATACATATATATACATATATACATATACATATACATATACACATAGGACGTTGAAATGGGGCACCATGATGTCTGGCACCAAGGCTCCCTGTCTTTGGATTGCTTTTAGATGCGTGCAAGTGTAATGATATATAATATATCAGGCAAATACATTAACATTCATTGATTCAAAAAAGCATTAATTTGGAAAAGAAGTTATTGACTTAGCATGCTGAATCAATCATGGTGGAAAATCTCAATCATGGAGTCTGGACACCATGGTGCCCCTGTTATATATATATATATATTACAGTCTTTGCTTAATTTCAGGATCGGATAAACAAATGTTGCGCTCAGTAGAGTTCGAGATCCATATATATATATATATAGAGCTATTATATATATATATATATATATATATATATCTAGTGAGATAACTGAAAATCATGCATATGCTTGCATGTGTATGCAGCCCCCCACATATGCTTGCATGGGGCGAAGGCGGCGCGCGCCTGGCCCCAAAACCCAGAGGTCCCCATAGGCCATATACGTGTATATATTGTATATGTATGACTGTATGAGTATACTAATATATACAATCCGGATCCGGCTATCGGTTGGTCTTGGCGTCTGCGACTTCTCATCTTCTGATCTTCAGATCTCCTTTTCCGCTTTTCGTCTACGGCCGTAGGGAATTCACGTCGCGCGGCCGAGCCGCCGAGATTGGATCGCGCGACGGAGGTGGGCGATCGAATCGCGACGTCGGTCGATCATGCGCGCGGGCGTGCGTCTCGGCTCGGGCGCTCAGCCGGTGGCTCCGAACTAGACCGACTAGACATCTCTGATCTCTCCGCCGCGCAGCCGCGCTACGTCCCCCAGCCGGTAAGCGAATCGACCAAGCCGTCGCCGTCTCGCCGAGCGCCAGGCGCCAGCGCCCAGCGGCCGACGCGCAACGGCGCAACCACTTTTCGCCGATCGCTCATCCGCTTTGGCGCTTTGCATGGGCAGCATGGCCTGCATGCAGCATGCTGCAGCCTGCATGCAATATTGCAATGGCAATATGGCAATGGCATGATCGATTGGATATTTGGATTGACCGCATGATTGATTCATTTGATTGCGATTTGAGATTTGCGGCGCGCGTCGCGTACAAAACAAGGCGTGAAGGCGACGGAGCTGCACGACCGTCGACAGCACGAGCAGGTCCACATCTACTGTAGACTGTAGTTTGCATATTAGGAATTTTTTAATCAATAATTAGTGCTTTATAGTTACTAATTATACTATTGTTATTTAAAATTTCAGTACCATGTCATCTAGAAAATATGCATCCGCAGTGAAAAAGAAAAAGAGGAAACATTCATCCGCAATCAATTCATTGAAAAGTAGATTTCAAGAACTCCAAACATTCGAAGTATATTTGGATTTTTAATGAGTTCAACAACATTGAAGTCATTGGATCGAACTGAATTAAAAGAATATTGTACAAAATTTGCGAAACTTTCTCTCTAGATGGTTCATCGATGTTGAGTTAAATGATCTAATTTCGAGTTAAGTGTTATGCAATTGACTTTATCGATAAACCAATGTCGCTATGGAGATCTTTGAGTTTGTCAAAGAAGCGGATTGTTATCCTAATATTTCTATTGCTTATCGGATTTTATTTACTATGCTGTGTGATCGTGGCATCACTGAAAGAAGCTTTTCAAAGTTGAAATTGTTGAAGAATCATTTAAGATCAACAATGTCTCAAGAGAGGTTAAACGGTTTGGCAACTTTATGTATTGAGAAGAAATTATTGGATGAGATTGATATCAATACCATCATCAATGACTTCGCATCTAGAAATGTTAGAAGAAATTTTTAAGGTAATATCTATAAACTCTTTGATATGTATTTTTTCTTTAATACATAACGCATTTTAAGAGTTCGTTGGTAAAATTATATATATATATATATATATGTGTGTGTGTGTGTGTGTGTAGATTTATATTTAGATATTTATAGTTAGGCCTCTATTTCTAGTTTCGTCCCGGGCCTCTAAAATCTCAGGACCGGCCCTGTGTGTATGCTTTGCTTCTTCTCGTTTTTTTGTAGGTCTACTGTTCGTGCTCAAGAACTAGGACGTCGGCACTTAGGAGTGAGGCCCGACGGCGTGCCGGAGCCGCGGAAACGCCGAGAGGGTTACGCGGGTGCGGAACCCGTGCAGGGCGCACAGCCCGGCGGGCGCGCCGTTCTGGTCGACATGGCTGTCGAACCGGCGGCGCTGGAGTTCAGGGCGGCCAGCGATCGAGGAGAGGGGAGTTCAGTACACACTCTTGCTTGCTCCTTAATTTGCTGAGATTTATGCATGATATCCCGAATTCGATCGTGATATCGAGTGTATGACCGATAAGATTGGTCGCGCACGTAAACGGCAAACAACCTTCGTTCCTAGCTGAAATTAATATGCGAGGATGCCATGCATATAGGCTAGCGGCAAGTTGGCCCCACTTTCCGACTTAATTAACCGGGGTCGCGTGGGGTCCACTGAGTAAGCTGAAATAGAGATAGGGCCCGCGTTTTGTTTGTCGTTCACAACACGAACGCCCTGGAGTCAGTACCATGCATGCATGCTTGACGAACCCACGAATTCAATTTTACGTCACCTGTGGCATCAACCCGGCCAATTATTCCATATATAAATCTGCAATATATCCCCCATACACACACACTATGGTGCTCGGGCACCTTGATTTCAAATGCATCAATTCCATCTAAATTTGGATATTTTTTTTAAAAATATCAGTTTTAAGGTATATATATATGACATTGAAATGGGGCACCATGGTGCCCGGGCACCAAGCCTTTCTGTCGTTAGATTGCTTTTAGATGCATGCAGGTGCAATATATCAGGTAAACCTATTAAGATTCATTAATTCGAAAATGCATCAATTTGAAAAGGAATCAATCATAGATGGAAAGTATTAATCATGGATGGAAAGTTTTAATTATGGAGCTTGAGCACCATGGTGCCCCTGTTATTTTAGTCATATAAACCTACTGTTATTTATATATATATAATCAATATAAACCTACAATCAAACTATCATCGAAAAAGGCAACTGCAATTCGAATTTTAGTTCAACATTGTTTGAACTAGTTAGTAAACTAGTTAAACTTGACATCCAAAAAATTTTAAAAATTTTCGCACACGATACATACCTATTTTAGACTATAGTACCTGAGTACCAAAGTACACTCATTATTTTTATTATATATATATGTATATATATACACACACGAGACACTCTTTTGTTCATATCTACATAGGTATAATTAATTAGCCTTATCTTCGCAGTGTCGTCAACCTGTCTGGCTAGCCGCCACCCACCCATGACCACCCCATCAATTCTAGTGTGCAAACTTAGCTCCACCTCCTCAACATTTTTGATTAGTGACATTTTTTTTCAAAATCCAAGATTAATCTAAACTCTAGACGGAACTTTGTTTTTTCTTTGCAACGTGTGGAGCCAGCAATCGGCTGAGCTTGGGCGGTCACTAGAGGTGCCCCACCGACTGGACACCCCCTCCCCCCTCTTCCGCCATGGCCGCACCAGGGCTCTGCTCTCTCTAGGAGGAAGAAGACGCGTGAACTCGGCCTCACATCTGGCGAGATGGGTCGCTGCCTTGCTTCTTGGGCTACTGGTGGCATGAGGAGTAGAGGAGGCCTACTAGCACAGCTCACCAAGACCCAAGACATAATTTCCACACCAATAGTCTCCCTCCCACAGTCACAAACCAGTCACCAAGCCCTAGCTTGTATCTGGATACAGCGTGCGAGTGCGCGATTGCACACTAGCATCGGTGACTACGAGCCGATACTCGACAAGAGATGCAGTGAGCCGGTGGAGAGGGGCGACGCGTGGCAGCTCATGGGCGGCACGGCACAACGACAAGTCGGCAACAAGCAAGGCGAGGAGCAGAGGTGGCGGTGGGTGATTATATCGGCTGTCCGGAGGCGAGTGTTGAGGTGGATCGAGACAAGGCCATAGGGGGTGCAGCGTGGCCGGCAGGGGCACGGCATCGAGTTGGCCGAGCGGAGCAGCTGAGCAGGTGTGGGCTTGAGTTAAGCATAATCTCTCTTGGTGTGGTTTGTGTCCAATTTGCCTATTTCGTTGATCATTTGTGATTTATATGCTGCATTTTAAATTTTAAAGTATGTCTGATGCAGACTATCTGTTTGAAGATATACTAATGCTTACATCGATTAATAGCTATAGTTTGTACATGTGATAATTGGCCATAAAAGGTCAAAATCTGTGCATGTGATAATTGGTCATAGATGATCAAAGTCTGTACATGTGATAATTGGTCATAAAAGGTAATAAGTAATCACGACATGTCAAAATTGACAATTTGTATATGAATTAGAAGGTGCAGACAAAATCCTAGCTAGTGGTGGGTGGCAGAGCGGAGATGCGGAACAAGGGCGGCAGTGCAAAGTGATGGAATTGGGGGCACAACATCAAGCGATGTGGCGGCGTCGGTGCAGTCTTGCGGTGTGAAGGGGGTGCGGACCAAACCCTAGCTAGTGGTGGGCGGCAAAGCGGAGATGCGGAACAATGGCGGCAGCGCAGAGTGGTGGAATTGGGGGCACAGCGTCGAGCGATGTGGCGGCATCAATGCAGTATGAAAGGGAGCTAGGGCTTGATCCATGCTGCCTTAGATAAGATTTAGTTCTAGATCTGCCGCTGCTACCACAAGAATCCGGCCGCTTCGTCTGCTGCCGTCGCTTGCCGGAGGTCTCTGCACGTTGTGGTATGTTGTTCGGCTGCGCTGTTCCTTGCATATCCTGCTGTGCCGGTCTAATGCTAGCTGTTGTGGATTTGAAACAATGCATCAGGGTTGGAGCCATCTCCCGGCGAGATGCTGGTGACTGTCTAGGCTCGCCGGTGACGAGCCATAGAGGTCTGTCGCCGTCGGGCAGGGTGCAGGCTGCGAGGAGGGAGCAACGTGGCTGGGCGCAATAAGGATCAAGCTAGGTTTGCTCAAGCTCGTTAACTTTGCTGGCTCCGCCACTGCAATGTACGAAAGATGTCATTGCCGTGCGTGTGCGTGCACGTACTATATATTTGGCTTATACATAATCTCTTGCACTGCATCCAAACAGAAGCAAATAAAAATTTTGGTAAAGCTCGACGTGCTAAATTGGTTAAGGATCATGGTATGTACGCTTGCTTTTCAGCAGATACTAGACACGTAGTGGAGACCGGAGTGGGTAGAGACAACCGGCGCGCATGTGCAACCGGTCGCTCCCCTTCTCCGTTTCGTTTACAGCGTTTACGACGCCACCCCGCGACAAAACAAAGGATACGGCACAAGCGTAACAAACTTGCCCTGCACATGACCCAAGTCCTTAAGACTCCTCCCCCTTCTTAAGCCAAAAAGTTAACCGAACTCTCTCTCTCTCTCTCTCTGTCTCTCTCTCTCTCTGCCCTCACCCGTAACCACTCTCTCTCCCTTTCTCTCTTCCCTCTCTCTGCGTCGCGTGTTCCGGCCATGTCGGCGGCGGGTGTGGGAGGGCGGCGGCCGGGGACGTGGGTGATCCTGCCCTCCATCCCGGACGTGACCTGCGACCCGGCCAAGTTCCCGCCGGGCAAGGACCTCTCCATCGACTGGGAGGACCCGCCGCGCGGCTCCCGCCTCACCGTGCCCCAGCGCGTCATCCCCGACCCGTTCAACTACCTCTACATCACCGCTGCCGACCCCTCTGGCCGCCTGCTCCTCTACACCGCCCAGGGGTTCGAGACGGAGCCGCTCGTCGTCGACGACACGCCCGACCTCGGCCTCACCTCGCGCGGCAAGTCCATCAATGCCTACGTCCTCTGCGACACGACCACCCGCACCGTCTCCACCCTCACCGACGCCGGCCGCCCCGACATCAAGCTCGGCATGATCGGCCTCATCGCCGACCCCCGAGGCGGCGGTGGAGGCTACATGGTCGCCGAGCTCATGCCCGTCTCCGGCACCGACCGCGCCACCCTCCTCTGCTACACCGCGGGGGCCAGCGAGTGGGTCGAGAAGGCGCTCAACTACTCCCAGCAGCACCCGCCGTGGGAAAGCAAGTCAAGCAGCGGCGTGATCACCCACGCTGGGAAGCTCTGGTGGGTGGATCTCTCCTACGGCCTCCTCACCTGCGACCCCTTCGCCGAGCAGCCGGACCTGCGCTACGTCCCGCTCCCGAACGGCAGCGAGCTGGCCGCCGCCGCGACCATGGGGGAGGACCTCGACAAGCTCTGCTGCGTGAAGGTGAGCGACGGCAAGCTAAGGTGCGTGCAGATCCACGGCCCCTCCAACGGCAAGATGATCGGCATGTGGACGCTGGACAATCCGTCGCGTGCGGAGTGGACACCCGAGTACGACGTGCCCTGGGGCGACATCTTGACCGGCATGAGCTATCGGGCCAACGCGATGCTGTCCAGCAGGAACCCTACGCTCGCGCTCGTCCACCCCAGAAATCCCAACGTGCTCTACTTCTTCCAGGTCGACTTGCTGACGAATTCGTGCGTGTTCGTTGTGGATGTGCCCGCGAATATGTTGCTGGAGTGCAAGGAGTACGAGATGACCCGCCCGCCGACGGCCTGGCACTACTCTTCCCGCTTCGTCCACGCTTGGGAGCTGCCACCGTCGCTTACCGGAGTAAATGATGGTACGTATGCTGTCAATGCATGAATGCTGATACTGCTGTGTCTCTTGGGCGATCTGCTGTGGATTTTGAACTCATGAATGCCGTCGCTGCTCTGTTCACAAAAGCTTGACATGCTAAACTGGTTAATTAAGGAACATATGTGTGTATAGCTTTACACCACATATTAGACATCCTAATAGACTCATAAATTTCATGCAAGATGAGATTACTTCAGTTGTTGTTTGATCATGTGTGCGTCTCCATTCATGCCATACCATCGGTGCAATGCTATCTGTTCATTAGTTCTTGTGACAACCATTAATTATGTGCCGCCACATTCATCCTTCCTTGAGATTCTTGGTTGTTGTAGCTGTATGTTTGCAATTGCACAGTGTCAGTGCTCAAACATATTTTAGTTTGTGACGAAGTAGTTATCACTCTTTGATGCTCTATCACCACCTTATATCTAGGATAGATATGCAAGTGCAACAAGAGAATTAATCCTTGTGCAGATGTGTTTGTCCTTTGCATTTAGAGTTACATTGTTGTGGTTGATTTGACAGTTAAGTTTGCAGCTCTTGTACAAGGCATTGTAAATGTAGATCATATCATCTTGTCAAAAAAATGTAGATGACATCATGTACGTTGTCAACAATGCCACATTGCACTACTAGCATTCTAGTAGATTACCAGAAATGTGGCGAACGGTAATGTATTAATCTTGCATGGTATATTGTTTGCCTGGTGATTGCTGGAATATTTAATATCTTCTTGTCTCTGAAGCGTCTGACGGGAAGGACCATTGTTTGAGTATTGTGACGGGGATTCTGAAGTTCTGTCAACCGGCCGGAGGCGGAGACCCTGCACCACCAGCGTCATCTTCTGGTGCAGGTGACTAAGTTGGAGGAACACCAACAAAATCTTACAGCTTTTTTCTAGGTAAGCCTAGCTAGTTTCACTCATATCAATGGATCACCTTGCATGCTTTACCTTCTAACAAGAAGAAGAAACTTCTTCTGTGAGCCTGATGTAATGTTCTCTTGATCCAGGCTGGCTACTGCCACGTATGAGCTGAGGCTGTTCACTGGTGCGAGACTTCATGGACAACTGAAATTTTGATCTCTTGTTATGTTTCAGATAGAAATGTTGTTTGAAATGTTTGTTACTTCTACCCTCCTGAATGCTCTGTTTGAGATATTTGGGCACATCAAACCGAATGTTATGACGTTTTCAGTCGCGCTTCTATAGTTTCGCTTATGATGATGATCTGTAATTAGCTTCTGCATGTCGTGCTGTGTTGGTACGTGGATATAGATGATGCTAATTAGTAAGTAGTTGTGTGTGATTAAACGAAGTTGGTCACATGCCCTGGCCAACATTGCATAGATAGACCATGCGTCCATGCGTGTACTGCTACACCATGATAGGTTCCGAGCATGCATGAAGTCAATGAGTTGGGACAAAAACTTGAAAAATCGCAGCAGTTTACCATTTAGTGAATCCTTGCCGACGGCTCGCCTCGCTGCTAGTCTCATGCCAGATGAGAACGAAGCTGATCTCTGCTGTGTTTTCTAAGATCGAGCTGTGCTAGTATGGGCGCTTCTCTGGCCAGAACTGCTCCATCTAGTAATTGGTTCACAAATGCACTGATTGGTCTAGTTAAATGATACCACTGAATTCACGGGCAGAAGCAAGGTATACCATCCAGTGTCACACGACAATAGATCTAAAACTTTTTTTTTATTAGGGATCAGTTACCTTCAGTCTATGTGTAAACTTCATAGCCTAAACTCAATGCATCCAGTCTCTTCCTTAAAGCCCAACGAAAAGAGCACTAGCAGTTTATTCCCAGTAACTAGTGGCAATAGTCCATGAGGAGCATTCGCTTCTCTCAACCCATCAGGCAACAACCTATGAGATAACTACAGTAGGTCAAGCCAGCCCTTGCACCAGCTCAAGAGGGAGGATCGCAATAGGCTATGGTGTCCATTTGATCGACCCCGAAATGTGTTACCTCGCAGCAGTTCTCGACACCTGTTTGTTTTGCATGGTTGGCTAGAAGATGTGCACCACACTCGTCGTACAGCCGCACCTAGTCAGGCAGCGATCGGTCACCGGAGAACGGGAGAAATCGGCGCCACCGGCAAGCATCGCTTGCTATCTCACCGCGCCGCCACCTGGTCCTTGCCGCCTCACGCCCTCGCCGACTGAAGGAAGTTTAAATTCACCCGATCAGTATATACTTTACTATAAATTTCTCTTAATTCTTTCGATTTGTTTTAAGAACAAATGCTAAATTTGTGAGTTAGGGTTTCAATATAATGATTGTTGATTGATTTTTATCGAAATGTACGGTTAAGATTTATTTTGATTTTTGGAAAATTGGTCTAGCTCACTGCAAATTAAAGTTAAAATTAGAGTATTTGACTATATTGTCGAGTAAGTAAGTTACTGGACGTATTTTTCTACTATATTGTTCTTGAACTATTGAGCATATAAATATCTAATTGACTTTTTTAATTAATTGATGATGATTTTATGAATAATATACTTATTTGCTACATGGAGAAACAAGAATTGATAAAAATTATTAATGATGTTGTTGTTTGTAATTTTATGAACTTAAAAGAACATAAATACTAAAAGTTAATACATTAACTTACATCTGATCATTCTACTTTTTATTGAAAATTTTAAGTAATTTTGTTCAGTTTTAACATACCATTGAGGTTAGATGATGTATTTTACTAATACTGACCAACTTTTATCTATGATTTCGCCCTTAGTTCCTTCAGTTTACTACAACTAATCAATATTAATATCGAATTTCTTCATTTTAGTAAGCATTTCGATCACTATTTCTTTATTATCATACACTGGTATCAGTTATGTTAAAGTATTGATGCTAAAAATTATCAAATATGTTACTATTTAGCACAACGTTATTAAAAATTATATATATATATATATATATGTGTGTGTGTGTGTGTGTGTGTGTGTGTGTGTGTGTGTGTGTGTGTTATATGCATGATAAAGTAGTGAAGCCCGATCATTTTTGTTCAAATTCTGCCCCGGCTGAATTGGGTTTTTAGAGTAGATCACAAGATTAGCTGTTACTACGTACTAGCATATCACAACAAATGACTACTGATCACAATATCATAGACCACCAGCGCAATACAGAGCAGGCAGAAACGTAACCAGCTTGCCCTGCAAGCCAAGTAGGGATGCCACTGGGAGCCCATTATTCTTGTCTAAATTTACACCTACACTACGAGACATGATATAGGTAAAAAAATAAAATAGCAATTTAGATATGGAGGAAGGTAATACCTACTTAACCATTTTTACCTATACCTATTCAAACTTAAGGTTGAGAGTGTAGACTATCCATGGGTTTGAACTACCTATACTCAATTATAACTTCCTATAAAAGTATGTGGAGACTACCTGTACACATGTGCCCGCTAATTTGCACCGAGTAGGTTCATACAAACATAATCATTTGCAACAAAATTTAGTCGATTTTGTAAAACTTTTATGGTGTGAACGCGAGGTTGAAATTTTAAATACTAAAGTTTTACGAAAGTTTCCTATAAAAGCATGTGGGGCCCGCGTGTGCGTCTAACCCTGTCAATTTGCACAGAGTAGCTCCCTTACACGTAGAATCATCTCCAACAAATTTCAGTCAGTTGTGATAAACTTTTTATGGTGTGAATATGAGGTTAAAATTTGAAATACCGAAGTTCTACAAAAATTTTCTTCTCCTTTACTCACTGCGTTACCCAACAAATCTGTTAGGTATATCTTTTTTATTTAGGTATAGATAATATCACTTCAAATAAATATAAATAAAATTAGATATAAATTTAGATTATATATACTCTATCCAGTGGCATCCCTAAAGCTAAGTGCTCTCTGCAGCCAACCCAAATTGGCCAAAACCCCCCAACACCGCGACGCGATAAAACCCTCCTCCCCTTCATAAGCCGGCAAATTAATCAAGCCCCACGCTGCCATCTCACCCATCACCAGTTCACCACCACTACCGCTTTCGAGTCAGGAATGAATTTTCCGACCGTATGGTTCGCGTCCGCACCGACGGCGGCGGCGCGGCGGCCGGCGCCGTGGGTGATCCTAGCCTGCGTCCCGAACGTGTCCTCTTCCGATGATGAGATCACGGTGGGCGACGACCTCTCCTTCGACTGGGTCGACCCCCCGCGCGTCTCCCTCCTCACCATACGCCAGAGCGACTCCGTCTCCGCCGTGCCCCAGGACGTCTCCCCCGACCGCGAAGACTACCCCTACGTCGTCGCCGTCGACTCCAACGCCGGCCTACTCCTCCGCGCCACCCGGAGGCGTGCCCAGGAGCCCCGCGTCGTGCTCGGCTCGGACCCTGCTGGACCAAGCGTCCCCGAGTACGGCAACGTCTACGTCCTCTGCGACGCGTACACCCGCAAGGCTACCCCCTTCCCGCCGGAGTCCGATCGCCGGCTCCTCCGCGCCGGCAACGTCGGCCTCATCCATGTCCCCGCAGACGACGGCACCGACGGATTGTTCTACATGGTGGCCGAGCTCCAGCCCATCCCCAGCACCGGCCTCGCCAGCCTCCAACGCTTCTCCTATGATCTGGAGGGGTGGCTCGAGCTGAAGGAGGTCAGCTACCCACCGGGCCCAGGGCCGGCTCTGGGGGTAGGCCGGAGGGGCGCCGGCCTAGGGCCCCGGGCCAGGGAGGGCCCCCGCGTTCCTCCTGTGGAATGCCGCGGCTGCGGCGTCCGGACGCGCGCTGCGGCTGTTCATAGACGGGCTCCAGGCCTGCAGCCTCCGCGTCGCCGCCGACGGCCAGCTCGTCAAAATCACCGGTGTACGTTTGCTATTTGCATACACATACATATCATTTAATCACAAAAGTTATGCAATTGATTGGAGAAATGCCGGTTGTTCTGTGAGACTGCTAAATTCTCGTGCTCGGTGAATTGATGAGCCGCATTTTAGTGGAGCCAGTAATTTCAGGAAAAAAAATGATGATGAATAGATGCATTAATTTCCAGACAAGATGGAGGGGAGTAATGCGTGTGGTGTAGTAATTCCGCATATTATCATAATCTTGCAGGGAAGGGGGCTCTATCCAGATTTCTGTTAAATGTGATCACTGTAGCTTATTTGTTCAGAGCAGTTACACTAGTTTCTTTATCAAATCTGTAGTAGTAAATTGAATGCACCTTCTATTTAAAAGGAAACGGTTTCTCATTTTGGCTCATGGGCTTGCCGTTTTACTATTGTAGTACCATGAGTGTCCTCCCTGTGTTTTGTCCGAGTTGTGTGCATGAGTTGTGTTCAGTTTCCTGGTGATTTTTATTACAACTAGTTTTTCTGGTGTGTTTATCTCAGATATGTTATGTTGTCAATTCGTTTATGCAGTTTGTTTCATGTGGTGATATTTCGATGATCTCTTCATATGAGAAGGTTGAGAATTGTGTATATACATCTACGCTGCTAAGAAAATGTGGTAGATGGGGTTTCGAGGTAGCAAATCCTATGAATCGATGTTCGAAGTGGAAGTTGACGCACGCTAAGGTAAGAATGCTCAGTTGATAATAAAGGGTCCATAGAGCCGAATTCGCCCTAGGGCCCTTGAAAACGTTGAGCCGGCCCTGACCGGGCCACCGGCCGTGGGGCAGCAACGGCGTCGTCTCCCACGCCGGGAAGCTCTGGTGGGTGGATCTCTCCTACGGCCTCCTCGCGTGCAACCCCTTCTCTGACGAGCCGGAGCTGGACTTCGTCGCGCTCCCGGAGGGATGCGAGCTGCCCGCCGGCACGGAGGACCTTGCCAAGCGCCGCTGCGTGAGGGTGAGCGACGGCAAGCTGACGTACGTGCAGATCCACGATGGCCCAGGCGCCGCCGCGACGGTCAGCGTGTGGACGCTGTCTGGCGCGGAGGAGTTGGTTTGGACGCGTCAGCACAGGGTGCGCTTCGAGGAGATCTGGGACAACAGGACCTACCGGAAGAGCCAGATGCCGCGGAGCGTTCCGGTGCTCGCGCTCGTCCACCCCAAGAACTCCGGCGTGGTGTACTTCTTCCAGATCACCACGCAGAACTCGTGGGTGTTCGCCGTGGACCTGGGCACGAGGAGGGTGCTGAAGTGCAAGGAGTACACGATGCCGCACCTGCCGACGGCGCACTACTCCTCCCGCTTCGTCCACGCTTGGGAGCTTCCACGTTGGGTTTCCCGTGGAGAAGATGATGCTACAAATGGTATGTTGTTCTTGCTTAAATGCAGCTGCTGTGACTTATGCTGTTGTCGATTTCAAGTGAAATTGAATTATTGATGCTGTGTCTTCACTACTCAATTTGGTTTATAATCTTGCACACCAGACGATGGAATGGAACAGAGTTTGGCAAATTAAGTTTGGCATGCTATATTTGTCAAGGATCATATGCATATTTATTAACACCTTATGTGACTAACAAATTTTAGGCATGATGAGATTGCTTCGATTGTTCTTTGGTCAATACATAGCCTCAGCCCCTTTACCAGTACTGACAATATGCTTATCTGTTCATATGTAAGCTCTTGTATGTCGTGACTACATGCCCACTAGCATAGAGAACAATCCTGTGCTGCCACTTCCATCCTTCCTTGAGAGTCCCTTTTTTAGTTGAGCGCTGGTTGTTTTTAGTATGTTTGTAGTAGCCCTGTTTATTGCTAAGAGTAGTACCCCTCCAGCATACGCCAAAGCATTTTGTAAAAAAAACTTTGATGTTCTTTTGCACGCATGGTTATGTTGGTATACTTAACTGAGGATTACAAGTGCAGCTTTACTTAACTGAGGATTACAAATGCAGCTTTAGTCCCTATTCAGATTGGTGATAGATTATGTTTTTCCTATAGCAGACTTATTTTTTACTATAGCTAAAATAGTTTATTTGACGTAATTAAATTTAAAAATAAAAACAAATTAATCTATCTCAGATAATGTGAAGGAATACGAAGAAAAAAAGACAAAAAAACCAAAAGACTAAAACCAAAAAAAGCGAAACTAAGAAATAGTTAATTAAAAACAGAATCTAGAACTATAGCCGAAACGAGCGACCTTAGTTTAGTGGAAGGCATTAGGAATGAAAATGCAGGCATGTGCAATTAGTGACATGCATGTACCATTAGCAGGGTAGAAGGTGTGCGACAGTGCGAGTCATCCAACACAAAGTGCATACGTGGACGGCTTACAGCATATTCCTTCCATGCCTTCTTGGGTACTGCTGTGGTTAGTGATTGCTGGAATTAATGGAACGCTGCAGTTCCAGAATGATTTTTTTTTTGGGAAGGATTTTTTGCTGTGATCATTTTGGCTTCAGCTTTTAGTTTCCGGTTTATTTTTCACTATTCATACATTTCGTCTTTTTTCTGAACTTTTGGCTTTTTGTTGAGCTTTTTTGCCAGTTCTTTTTTCCCCGTATTTGTTTGTATTAACGTAATGGGTTAACATATTTTTATATTTTTTAAATTTAATTATGCTAAATAAATCTATGTCAGCTACAGTATTTTTTCAGCCAGCTACAGTGCTTTTCACCATAAACCACCCAAAAAAGCCCAAATGATCACCACCTTAGGTTACATGTGAGGAACCCTGTTCATATGGAGTACTTTCTGTCTTTGGTGATTGCTTCATTATGTAGCTATGAACTACTAATGACAGGACTATATATATGAATGTTTCTATGGGAAAAAAGTGTAGGTTGTATATATTGCAGACAATGCGCTAAGCTTGCTTGAGGGAGTTGTTCGATCAGTCATTTTTTTAGAACATGTTTGTCTACACGAGAACATTGTCCCTGACAAATTAAGAATGCTTTCACCTGATTCTATGTTAATTTTCCTGTTAGGGATCTGTATGCATTCATTTTTCTACTATCAGTCATGGTTTTTTAACATGCATGGGAATATGCGAGACAGTTTTCAAATGGTAATACTCAAAACGGCCACAATGGAGTTTGTGGGTTGATTATTAGCACTATTGAAACTGTTGATTCCTTCATATGAAAGGAAAGTATATGTTAGAGCATCTTAATTTCTTGTTGTTGATGCTAACCACAGATTAAGTCTAAATTAGTGAGTAGTAGAATGTACTGTTGCAACTTTTGGGATTTGAAGCTATATTTGGATCTTGATTGCACTTTACACACAGAACATCACAAAATAGGCACAAGTACTGTTCACTAATCATTAATTCATTATCTTTTTTTGCTCATTATGCTCATACTTATCTGCTTCGGGATTTTATTAACATTTTTCCAAATGAGTTGCCCCTACCAACAAGTTATCCCATATTATTTCACCATTGTTGATCAACTAGTATTGCTTGCCTTAATTTGTAGGGTCTGATGACAAGTTCGGCTGTTTTAAGTTTCGTGGGCGAGAAGCTGGTGAGCTGCTGTCAACTGGGCGGAGGCCCTGCATCTAACTAAGGTTGGAGGAACACCAAGAAAAAACTCAAAGCTTTTTCCTAGGTGAGCCTATTTTCACCCATGTGGATCACTTTGCATGCATTGTCTGCTTCCAACAACAAGAGGAGATTTCGTCAGTGAGCCTCAAGTGTTCTCTTCTCCTTTGATCCAGGTTTGGCTACCGACGGTATGAGGCTGTTGACTGGTGTGAGACTTCATGGCACAGTCATCATGGACGACTGAAAATTTTATCCTCTGTTATGTTTCAAATGGAACTGTTGTTTGGCAGCGTTGTTACTTTTACCACCCCCCTGAATGCTCTGTTTGAGATTCAATATATTGCAAAACCAAATGCTATGATGCTTGCAGTCGGTTATATGGCTTCACTTTGTTATGAACTACGCTACTTGAACAGCCGTGTGCTTGTTAACATGGTTTGGTTCATGACATTCCTTGCGATGGTGTGGTGAACTGAACTCTAATTATCATGAAAGATTGGGAGCCTTGTTATGAACTACTTGGACAACCACGTGCTAGCTTTTGTTGTGAAGTACGTGGCAACAAAGCCTATCAGATCTTCCATGTATCGTTGGATGTAACCAATCAAAAATAAAAACAAAAAGAGATTCTGCACCTATAGCTGCGACTGCCCTGAAACTAAAATATATAGTACCATATATCTCATTTACTGTGAACAAACAGAAATACCAAGATACAAAACTGCAAACGGGATTTAGGACAGCCACATCACTTGCAAGTGACATCAACTGAAAATGGTTTTTTAAAAAAAAAATCAGAGACACCTCCTCGCGTTTCTCCAATCTTTCAAATCTCACAAAAGAACCTGTGGATTCACAATGTCACGCCGAACAACGAATCTGGAAGAACACATGTATCCCTTGAACGCGTACATGTCACCATGGACTAGAGATCTCTTCATCAAAACTGAAACTGGAAAACTTGATTGCATCCATCAGCAACATATTTTTGCTACTAATAACAAAGAGAATACATGATGCAGGCCAACTACATAGGATGAATGGATCATTTGAATTAGGATCATGTAACTATTCAAACATGTTAAGACTAGAAATTTACGGTGAGGAGACTCCAAAATGGGGAATCTTTTAGATTGCAAGACTACTATCGTAGAACTTGCGGTTCCTTCTACGATTTACATACACCGAAGAACATGGAAGAAGAAGCAGATTGCAGTGCCCCCAATCTCAAGATTGTAAGGTCCCGAACAGCGCCTTTCGATTATTTTTCGCTGTTTTGTCCGCTAACTTGCAAGAATTATACAACAATTACAGCACAGAACAGAAATATTGGCTGCCCATCGGCAATAATCATATGTTTTTTCACCTCTCGCTCCCGGTTTCGCTGCCTTCTTGGTCTCCCTGGATGATGGCAGCGACAATGGCGGCCGCGGCCCAAAGGCGGAAAGGAATTATCTGAGATTCCTCTTCATCAACTATCTCACCAGCACCAGCGGCTTCCTTTGCGTGGACCCCACCGTTAGAGCTACACAAACGCCGTTATTTCAAACCCCAAACGGCCACCACTCCTCCGTTTGCTTCATTTAGACTTGCCCTGCAAGCCAACCTTAACCACGCCACCCCGCGACAAAAACAACAAGACGATCCAACGTGGCTAACAAAAACTTGCCCTGCAAGCCAACCTCCCCCCTAAACGCCTCAAGAGAGAACACCAAACGCATTTAACGAACCACATTAATCCCGTCACCACCAGTACACAACTGTGTCACACACTCACACCGCGCTAATTTTATTCTCTCTTGACTCTGCTTCGGCCATGTCAAAACAGGGGAGCGCACCGGCGTCGCCGCGGCCGCGGACGTGGGTGGCCCTGGCCTGCGTCCCGCAGAAGGCCTACAAGTAGGAGACGTTCCCGCCGGGCGCCGACATCGCGCTTGTCCTCGACGACCCCCGTTCGTCTCCTTCGCCACCGTGCCCCGGCGCATCACCCCCGACGCCACCAGCCTCAGGAACTACCCCTACATCGCCGCCGCCTCCTCTACGCCACCCAGGGCCGCGCCACGGAGCCACACGTGTGCCAGTCTCCGCGTCTACTTGCACCGCGACTTCGTCCCGGCCTGCTTCCTCTGCGACGCGCACAACGGCGCGGCCTTCCGGCTCCCCGACCCGCCGGCCGACAACGCCGTGCTCCTCCACTTCGAGAACGTAGGCCTCATCGCCGACACTCGCGGCGCCGGCGCCGACGGCCACTACATGGTCGCAGAGCTCCAGCCCTTCACCGGCACCCAGCAGGTGGGTCGCGAGGGAGCTCGCCTACTCCCCGTACTATTGAGATCCAGTCCCACGATTACGAGTACCTGGTACTCGTTATGATCACGCAGAATAACTTACGACCACGTAGTTAAGCTTACGATCATGCAGAATGTATTACGACTACGTAGTTAAGCTTACATCATGCAGAACGTATTACGACTACGCAGTTAAATTTATGATCACGCAGAACGTATTACGACCACGCTATCGAGCTTACGACTATAAGGTCATTTACAACCACTCGGAGCTACGACCACGTAGTCGTTTATGAGTACTCGAAGTTACGACCATGAAATCGTATACGAGTACCCGGAACTACCACGAGTATCTAGTCGTAGCTGGCGGTCGAAAGTCAGACACGACTAGGAAGTCGAAGGCACTCTACGACTAGCAAGTCGATTCCGACTTGCAAGTCATAAACGCTCTACAACTTACAACTACCTCAAGCACTTGAGAAAACTCACGCGATAGAAAATGGAAGGTATGAGGTTTTGTGCTACACTCTTCATCCCTCACTGTAGCTTTTCTAGGGACTCTATTTATACTGAAATGAGTATAAGTAATGGCCGTTCGGCCCCTCCTACAAGTACGCCATGACTACATGGTCGTGCCATCCCAGAGAAAATTGCTATAATGGAACTCCAAACAACGTGTTTCGCTATAATGGGACTTCTAACGTTGACATCGCTAAAATGACACCCAAAACATTGGCTTCTCGTAATACATGACATTTGGCTCTTTTAATTCCAATGTTCGGGTATTTCGAAACATTAGCCAAATGTCATGTATTACAAGAAGCCAATGTTTCGGGTGTCATTTTAGCGATGTCAACGTTAGAAGTCCTATTATAGCGAAACACGTTGTTTGGAGTCCCATTATAGCAATTTTCTCGCCATCCCACGATCACAAACTGCGCACGTTCTCTAACTGAAAGCGAGAAAGACTCAACTAAACGCACGACTAGGACATCGTGCTCGACTACTTGACGCGCATGACCAGGACGTCATGCTCAACAACTCGACCCAAACTGACAACTTGATCAATTATTCTAACAATCTCCCCCTTGATTTAGTTGCCAGTCACGGTGATGACTCCAACCTTCTCGCGTAGACTTTGAAACTTGATCTGCCCGAGAGGTTTGGTCAGCAAGTCTGCCAATTGCTCATCCGACTTGACGTAGTCGATGAGAACCTTGCCGTTTTCGATGCATTGCCTGATGAAGTGATAACGCATCTCAATGTGCTTACTCCGGCCGTGGTACACCGGATTCTTGCACAACTATATTGCAGACTTGTTATCTACGAGCAGTGTTGCCACTAATGCTTCCGCGTTGAGAAGATTGCCGAGCAACTCCCCAAGCCAAATCCCTTTGCATGCAGCTGTTGAGGCGGCGACATACTCGGCCTCGCAAGTCCATAGAGTGACGGTCTTCTGCTTCTGTGATTGCCAGCTCACTGGACTCCCCCAATGAAGAAGATCATGCCAGAGCTACTCTTCCAGTCGTCAACATCTCCAGCCATGTCTGCGTTGCTGTACCCAATGAGCTTAGATGCCTTGTACCTCTCGTGTACCTACACCCGTAGTCGATCGTCCCTGCCACATAGCGTAGTAGATGCTTCACGGCGCTGAGGTGCTCGGTAGTCGGTGATTCCATGAACCAACTTACGTAACTGACTGCGAATGCGATGTCTAGTCTTGTGTGGACTAGATAGCATAACCTCCGACAATGCTGTGGTAGAATGTGTCATCGACTGGAGGATTTGAGCTTCCCTTGCTCAATTTCAATCCCGGCTCCATTGGCACAAGGACGGGGTTGCAGCCGCTCATCCCGACCTTCTCTAGTAGCTTGGCCGAGTAGCTTGTGACAGAGTAATCTTGCCCTCACTCTGCATTACCTCGATCCCGAGGTAATAGCTGAGAGAACCAAGGTCACTCATCTTGAACTCAGCTTCCATCTGGGCTTTGAATCGATTGATCTCCTCCAGACGGGCACCAGTCACCACCAAGTCATCTACGTAGACACCCACGAGTAGTCGTGAGTCACCGGTTCCCCGAGTATACACGACATGCTTGAATGAAGTTCGCTTGAAGCTAAAGAGGATCATCATGCTGTCGAGCTTGGCATTCCAGGCTCTCGGCGCTTGTCAAAGCCCATAGAGAGCCTTGCATAGTCATAACACCAGATGCTCGCACCCCTTGCAGACAAAACTGGGGGTTGGGCCATGTATACCTCCTTCGAGAGATCATCGTTGAGAAAGATAGACTTCACGTCAAGGTGATGTACCAGTCATCCCTCATGGGCAACCACCGCCACGAGTGCTCGCACGGAGTTGAGGCGCACCACAGGTGCGAATACCTCGTCAAAGTTGATGTCGGCGCATTGAACATAGCCCTTTGCCACCAGACACGCCTTGCGCTTCACGATCTCGCCGCGGGCATCCTTCTTGAGCATGAATACCCACTTAAGACCAATTGGGCATTTTTCGATCGAAAGATCGATGAGGTCCCATGTGTGGTTCTCTTCGATGGAATTTGTCTCCTCCTCCATCGCCAACCGCCAACCTCGGTCAGCCTGGGCCTCTGCTACAAAGGCTGGCTCCTCCATCGTCAGCTTGTACAGATCGTCCGGATCAAGCTCGAGCTCGCGTGGAAGGGCGTTGTTGATGTAGTCCTGCAACATGCGGAACCTCCGAGGAGCTTCTTCATCATTGAGGTCGATGCTCAACGGAATGGTCAATGGCGGAGATGCAAATTCGACTGCCGCTGCCTGATTAGCTGTGGTCGAGCTGGGGATGCGTGGTCGTAGTCGGCTACCAGGCTACCTTCGGGCCGTGACACCAGTACAGTGTAGGAGGCCTGGTCTGAGTGCTCCTAGTCCTAGCTTCTCCCCTCGTCAAAGACGACATCCTTGGAGATGTGTACTCAGCCAAATGAGGGGTCGAACATTCGGTACGCCTTGGAGCTGTGGTCGTAGCCGATGAACATTATGGGAGCGCTTCTATCATCCAACTTGCCGACGTTCGGCCGAGTGGCTTTCACATGCCCTACACAGACAAAAGTACAAAAAAAATGCACAGTAGGTTTCACTCCATACAAGGCTTCATAGGGAGTCATCCCGCTCACGCTACTTGTGAGAGAGCGATTAACGATGAAGACTGTTGTGGTTATGGTCTCCCCCAAAATTCGACAGGCACCTTCCGGGCCTTGAGGAGGCACCTCGCCATTGCCAACACTATCTGATTCCGGTGCTCAACGACACCGTTTTGCTGTGGTGAGTACGGGGGAGTGAGTTGCCAGTGTATTCCTTGCTTGGCGCAGTGATCGATGAAGCCCACAGAGGTGAACTCCCCCACGATCAGTGCATAGAGCATGCAGCTTGCGTCCGATCTCGATCTCGATAGAGGCCTAGAACCTCTTGATTGCACCTCTGACCTCGTACTTGCTTCGGAGGAGAATGAGCCACATGTAGCAACTCATGTCATCGACAAACAAGAGGAAGTAGCGCCTGCCTCCGAGTGTCGCCGGCGTGACAAGTCCACACAGGTCTCCGTGGATGAGGTCGAGGCGGTCGTTGGCATGGTGTTTGGTCTCCTGAAAAAAAGGAGTGTGCCATTGCTTTCCTATGAGGCACCCATCGCAGATTTGATCGGCGTGGATCACTCGAGGAAGCCCACGCACCATGCTTGTGGTCGACATCTTCCGGAGTGCATCGAAGTTGAGGTGCCCAAAGCGAGCATGCCAGCGCCATGCCTCGTTGGCAATCTGCAGGCTCATATAGACCAGCTACACTACTCTCAAAGCAAGCTTGTACAACTGATTTGGTGATCGCTTCACCTAAGCGATGACATTGTGCTATCGATCATGAATACGCAGGACTCCATCTTCAATCAGCATGCTGGTGTTGCCCTATTTGAGCTAGCCAATGCTAATGACGTTGCTAGAGGAGCCCCATCCACGGTTGTCATGCGGCCTACCACACGACTTGTTGTTGGAGTGCGATCCATCCTGATCATGTGCCTGCATCCATGCTCGCCACTCCTCCGTGAGGAGCAAACGATTTCCCCTGTCATTGGTACCTCGGTTGGCGTAGCACTGCTCCACCGCTCGAAGTTGTCCGATCACTTCCTCGATCGAGAGAGTGCTCACATCAAGAAGTGTCTCTATTGAGATGGCCACATGAAGATACCGGTCTGGGACAACCTGCAATAGTTTCTTGATGACCTCTTCCTCTCGGATAGGATTGCCAAGTAGCTGGAGATTGTTGGCAAGCCCAGAGATCCTTATCAAGAAGTCGTTGATGGACTCACCGTCCTTGAAAGAGATGCCCCGAACTCCTTGCACAGTTGCTGGGCGTTGGCCTCGCGGATGCGGTCGATGCCCATATGCATGGTCCTCACAGCCTCCCAGGTAGCCTTCATTGTGTTCTTGACGGTGAGCGTTGACAGCATCTCAGCCGGCACAACGCAGAGAATTGCCGACAACACGAGCCGGTCGTCGCGGTAGTCGGTGTTGTCAATCTCGATGGCCTCCCAGAGACCTTGCGCCCGGAGGTTCACTCGCATGACGAGTGCCCAGTCGTTGTAGTTCGTTCGCGTGAGCAAAGGGTAGACCACCAAGCCTGAAGCCTCCCTAATGATGCACTGGACGAAAGGCGCACGACCATCGTCGTCACGGTGCCGCAGTCGACGCGGAGGAGGCATAGGCGCATGGGGACGGTCTTGCCGTGGAGGAGTCATAAATTGCCTTCTTGGTTGAGCCCTCGACGAAGACATATCTCCCAGGAGGTCAGCGAGGCTCTGATACCACTTGTTGAGACCCAGTCCCACGACTATGAGTACCTGGTACTCGTTACAACCACGCAGAACATATTACGACTACACAGTCAAACTTACGACCACACAGAATATATTATGACCACGCAGTCGAACTTACGACTATGAGGTTGTTTACGACCACTTGAAGCTACGACCGCATAGTCATTTACGAGTACTCGAAGTTACGACCACGAAGTTGTATACGAGTACCCAGAACTACCACAAGTATCTAGTCGCAGCTGGCGGTCGGAAGTCGGACACGACTAGGAAGTCGAAGGCACTCTACGACTAGCAAGTTGATTCCAACTTGCAAGTTGTAAATGCTCTACGACTTACGACTACCTCAAAAACTTGGGAAAAGTCACGTGATAGAAAATGGAAGATACAGGGTTTTGTGCTGCACTCTTCATTCCCACTGCAGCTTTTTTGGGGACTCTATTTATACTGAAATAAGCAAGGACGGAGATGGTGGCACATCCTGCGCCGGTGGTGGTAGCTAACAAGGATGAAACAGCGGATGTGTGGCCGCACAGACTGGTGGCGAGGTCGGTGCCACCTGAGCGTGTAGCTCACAGGAGCGGGCCAGGCCTCAGCGATCTGGAGGTCGGTGGGTTGATGGAGCTCGACGTCCATGCGTAGCAGGTCGGATAGACCGGTCGTGAAGAGCTGGACTTATTAACGGGCCGTCAAAGGATCCGCGCGACATAGAAGTGCCAAGAACTTGTCTTGAAAATCATCCACCATGCTTGTAAGTCGCAGACGGGCGAGTTCCCCAAGCCCATTATTGTGGATGGCCAGCCCGAAGCGTAGATGACACAACTCCGTGAATCGCTGCCATGCCGGTGAGCCAGCTTCGCATTATAGTTGAATATACCACTGTTGTGCGGAACCCATCATGTGATATGACGCTAACCACACCTTGTAGCCCTCCTCTGTCCATTGGACCCAAAAGAACTACTCGCAGCGAGCAAGCCAAACCAACGGATCGTCCTTGCCATCATAAGTTGGGAAGTCGAGCTTGTGGTAGCGTGGTGGCACTGGTGGAGGGTTGTCCAGCTGCTGCAGGGGCAAACTAGGCGGGATGGGGTGGGAATAGTGATGCAGCTGCATCGGATGTATTGGCTCCCCGGTCACCGGCGGTGGAAGCATGGGGTGGTGGAGGGAATTAGCAAGATGCCGGCTCCCGTTGCTACCACGGTTGACAGCAGCGACTGCAGATGGCCCTCGCTAGCTAATAGCAACTCTAGAGCCGAGAGGCAGGTGTTAGGTTTTTGATCTAGGCCAAATGGCCAAAAGAGGGAGACGTGGGGTGATACCCATGTCTACGCGCCCTGATCGGGGGGGCTAACCGTTTTTGGTTACGGTCCCCCGTTGCACAGCGCCATATAAAAGGTTGGAGTTCCGGCCTCTCCCGGATGACGTTGATTCCCGTGAGAGCCAAAACTCCAAACAAACCCTAAGACCCGATCTACTTCGCGCTGTCGGCAACGGGAAGGCCGTCGACCGCCACTGTAGGACGTCGCCGGTGACTCTCCGTACCCCGGCAACTCTCTGTACCCCGACGACACCCTGACCTTCACCGACCACTACCTCACGCCTGCATCACACAGGCACGGGACTTCAGCTATGGCCTTCATTGCTGACCGTGAGTCTCCCGATCTATTGAACCTCTAGGTGTTCTAGTGCAAGGCTAGCGGATTAATGTTATGTGCATAATATTTAAGGACTAACATTTGGTATCAGAGCAACCTAGGCTTGTCTAGAACCCTAAATTAATTTTCCCCGAACTCGGATCTAAAGTTTTGGTTTAAGATTAATGTTTAAGGGCTCGGTTCTAAGAAATTAGAAGGAGGTGAATTTTGAACTTTCGTAAAAAACCTAATTAAGATCCCCAAATCCCACCTCCCGAACCCTAAAAACCCCAATTAATTTTTGGATCAGCAAAAAAAATAGATCGGGACTTACCGTGCGCCGCCGCCTCTTTGTGGGAGCCGCGCCGCCGCTGCGTCGCGGTGCCCGTCACATCGCGCGAGCCGCGCTCGCCGCCTCGCGCCCGTCGCGCGTTGCGCCGCCGCCGCTTCTGATGGCACCGCCGCGCGCTCGCTCGCTCGAGGCCGCCGTTGCCGCGCCGCCGAGGCCGCTGTCGCCTCGATGGCGGCGCCGCCGCGCTCCGTTTGGGGTCGTCGCGCGCCGCCACGCTGCCGCTCTGCGCAGCGCCGCCACAACGCCTTGCGCCCACCTCGCCGTGCGCGCGCCGCTGAGAGGCCGCCGCCAAGAGCCGCCTCTCGCGCTGCGCGCTTGCGCCACGCGCATGCGCCGCCGCGCCGCCCATCTCCGCGCGTGGGTGCCGCCGCCATCGCCAATCCGGTTTTTTGCATGGAGGCAGGCGCGAATGGGGATTAGGGTTAGGGTTGGGCATTTTTTGTCCCGCCCGCAGCATGTTTTCAGCCGTATGATTCAATCCAACGGCGGGCATGTGAAGCGCTGAGTTTTTTTGGGCCGTGGGCGTGATATGGGCCGGTGGTGGCTAGTCGCAAGGCCGGTTTTGGCTGTTGGGTTTTCGGCCCAGCAGCACATGTTTTTTCTTTTCTTTTTCTAGTATATTTTTTCATATATCTCATGTGTAATTGATGCTTATATTGATGTCTCTCATGAAAATATTACTGGATAATGTTTTTAAGGCTGCTGAAAATATTATGCTATTATTTCTGATGCCTAATGTTCTGTCTCTAATTGAATGAAACCAACGAGAAATTCAATTGGAGAATTATGTTTATTTTCATGCTTTTACTTTTGGACCAACGTTAATTGTAATTGCATGATATCAATTATGTTTATTTTGTTGTATTTAATTTTCCCATGCTATTACTCTTTGACCAACGTTAATTGTAATTGCATGTTATGAATTATGTTAAATTTTTCGTTTCTACCCAATGGTGATGCTAAAAATTCTTATGAGCATGTTGTTGATCATACCAACGTAAGGTTAACTTTCATGCAAATTAATTATGCATTTTCCTAATAAAGATTTTAAATTTTTTCAACCGCTACTGTTTCCGCTCAAATTAATGCGATTGAGCCACTTAACGGCAGCAACTTCTAGAAATGGAAGTTTGCACTTATGACGACCTTCCAGCTTATGGATCTGGACTACGTGTTCAGATTCGATGAGCATGTCACTCCTACTGAAGGGGAGGACAAATTTGATGACAAAATGAAGGAGTACAAAACTAATGCTGAGAAGTGGGAGCGGTCTAACCGCATTTCACTTGCTATAATGAAGAACTCCATAAGTGAAGCCATTAGGGGAGCAATCCCTGAAAAGGACAAGGTAAAGGAGTACTTGTCCTCCATCGAAGATCACTTTAAGAGGTCCTCTAAGGTTTATGCTACCACACTGATGCACATGCTCATGAACACTAAGTACAATGGTACTGGAAATGTCCGTGAGCACATTATGACCATAATTAACATTGCTGCAAGACTTAAGACAATGGACATGGAAATTTCCGATGGTTTTGTTGTCCATTACATTATGATGTCTCTTCCTAAACAATTTGAAGCTTTTAAGGTGAACTATAACACCATTAAGGACAAGTGGACCATGAGCGAGTTGATCGCTAATGTTTCTCAGGAAGAAGAGAGGCTCAAAGCTGAGGGAGCTAATGATTTTGTAAATCAAATCGACTCCTCAAATAAAACTAGCCCCTCTAGAAATAGAGGTGGCTATAAAGGAAAGGGAAAGAAGGAGCAAGCCTACTCCCCTTATAAGAAGCCACAGCATCCACAGCATCACAGAAAAAAGTGATGAGTGCTACTTTTGTCAGTCAAAGGACCACTTCAAAGATGATTGTCCTGGATGGCTAAAATGGCTCGCCAAGAAAGGGATTCCATATGTTGAGAAGTCTCAGAGGGGAAAGAAGCCTAAGAGTGGCTAATGGGATGGAAGCCAAAATTCAAGCTATTGGATCCGTTTCCTTAGTTTTGAATAATGGTTTTGTAATGAAACTTAATGATGTTCTTTATGTTCCCTCGATGAGAAGAAACTTAATTTCTGTTTCATTATTAGATAATGATGGATATTCTTGTAATTTTGGACACGAAGAGTGTCTGATTTATTTTAATAATGATAATGTTGGTCGTGCCATCCGACACGACAAGCTTTATGTGTTATCCCTGCAAGATTCTCTTATATCCATGAATGTATGTGATGTGAATAAAAAGCGAAAGCGAATTGATGAGATTTCGTCGAAATTGTGGCACTGTCGTTTGGGCCACATTTCAAGGGGGAGAATTGAACGTCTCATTAAAGAAGAAATTCTCCACCCTTTAGACTTTAGTGATTCGGATGATCATTGCCTTGATTGTATCAAAGGCAAGTATGTAAAGCAAATAAAGAAAGGTGCTACTCGAAGCACAGGGATTTTAGAAATAATTCATACTGACATATGTGGTCCTTTCCCTGTGACATCAGTGGATGGTTATGATTCTTTTATTACGTTCACTGATGATTACTCACGCTATGGCTATATCTATCCTATTAAAGAGAGATCGAAGCACTTGATAAATTTAAGATATTTAAGGCTGAAGTTGAAAATCAGCACAGTCTAAAGATTAAAGTAGTGCGCTCGGATCGTGGGGGAGAGTATTATGGGCGACATGCACCTTATGGGCAGTTCCCGGTCCTTTGCCGTGTTTCTACAAGAAAATGGTATAGTCGCCAAGTACTCAATGCCCGGTGATCCCAAAAAATGGAGTAGCGGAAAGAAGAAACCGCACACTTATGGACATGGTTCGAAGTATGTTGAGCTACTCCACTTTGCCTGTAAAGTTATGGATGGAAGCATTAAAGACCGCTGCACACATACTCAATCGGGTTCCCAGTAAATCAGTGCCTAAAACACCTTATGAATTATGGACTGGGAGAAAACCAAGTTTGAACTACCTCCATGTGTGGGGTTGTGCAGCTGAAGCTAAAGTATTTAACTCACAAATTGAAAATTAGATCCCAAGACTGTGAGTTGCCATTTTATTGGCTACCTTGACAGGTCTAAAGGGTACCAATTTTATTGTCCAGATCGTACCACAAAATTTGTAGAAACAAGGCACGCTGTGTTCTTGGAAAATGATGGCATCAGTGGCGACTTGGAGCCTAGGAAAATTGATCTTGAGGAGAAGCGGATTTATGTTGCTTCACCGCTAATCCGACAGACTGATTTTTCTATGCCCCAAGTGGTTGTGCCCACAGTTGATCCTGTAGTTGCAACTCCCGTTGCGTCTCCAGTTAATTCTGTGGCTACTCCTTCTGTTGAGGGCTCTGAAAATACAAGTGCGGCACCTAATGATGAGTCTTCACAGCCCTCTGTGACAATTAATGAACAGCCTAATGAACCTGCCAGGAGATCAAAACGAGTGAGGAGATCTGCCATCCCAAGTGATTATGAGGTTTACTTGAATGAAGATGATCTTGGAAAGGTGGATGATCCTAGCTCCTATAAGGAAGCTATGAAGAGTAAGGATTCATCTAAGTGGCTAGATGCCATGAAAGATGAAATTAAGTCTATGGGCGATAATGGTGTATGGGACTTAGTAGAAATTCCTAATGAAGCCAAAACAGTAGGCTGCAAATGGGTCTACAAAACTAAACGTGATTCCAAAGGGAATATCGAAAGATTTAAGGCGTGACTTGTAGCAAAAGGGTTTACACAAAGAGAAGGCATTGATTATAATGAAACATTTTCTCCTGTCTCATCTATAGATTCATTTAGAATCATAATGGCGCTCACAGCGCATTTTGATTTAGAGTTGCACCAAATGGATGTTAAGACTGCATTCCTAAATGAAGACTTGTATGAGGATCGTTACGACACAACCGAAGGTTTTGTTGTGGACATGACACAACCGAAGGTTTTGTTGTGGAAGGCGAGGAACATTTGGGATGCAAGCTAAGGAAATCCATATATGGCCTGAAGCAAGCTTCTAGGCAATGATACCTTAAGTTTGATGAAGTCATAAGGAATTTTGGATTTAAGGAGAATGATGTTGATAATTGTACATATGTTAAGTTCAGGAGGAGTAATTAAGGGATGCTTGGAAAATTTCAATGATACTAATCAAATCCAGACCGTATGCTCAAGTATGTACACCATTTAGAAACCAATCAAATCCAGCCATTAAGAAAGTCCTACGCTATATGCAAAGGACTAAAGGTCACATGCTCACATATAGGAAAAGCAATAACCTTGAGGTTGTCAGGTTTTCTAATGCTGATTTTGCGGGGTGTAAAGACACTAAGAAGTCCACATCAGGTTATATTTTCACCCTCGCAGGAGCAGCAATTTCATGGAAAAGTGTAAAGCAAACACTTACTGCATCGTCGACAATGGAGGCTGAATTTGTGGCATGTTATGAGGCTACTGGGCAAGCTGTATGGCTTAAGAACTTTATCCCGGGATTGAGAGTGGTAGATAGCATTTCTAGACCACTCATTCTGTACTGCGATAATCAACCCGCAGTTTTCTATTCGAGTAACAACAAGTCGAGTGCGGCTACCAAGCACATTGATATAAAGTATCATATTGTGAAAGATAGAGTCCATGATCAAACAATTAAGGTTGAACATATTGGAACTAAATTTATGCTTGCGGATCCGCTCACAAAAGGCTTACCACCCAATATTTTTTGTGATCATGTTGCCGGCATGGGTTTATTGGAGAGCCTGTGATCCTGGAATAAGAGGACCATATAAAGTAACCAACTCCCATGAAGTATTATGTTATCTGATCGATATAGAATGGAGCACTATAAGTACTGATTGTCCAGCGGTACTTAATTGACTGTTGTGACGCATTACTTTGGTGTGAACTTTTATTGAGAGAGGGCTTATGATGTTTAGCTTTACGATCAAGGGGGAGAATGTTAGGTTTTTGATCTAGGCCAAACGGCCAAAAGAGGGAGACGTGGGGTGATACCCACGTCTACGCGCTCTGATCGGGGGGCTAACCGTTTTTTGTTACGGTCCCCCGTTGCACAGCGCCATATAAAAGGTTGGAGTTCCGGCCTCTCCCGGTTGACGTTGATTCCCCGTGAGAGCCAAAACTCCGAACAAACCCTAAGACCCGATCTAATTCGCGCTGTCGGCAACGGGAAGGCCGTCGACCGCCACTGCAGGACGTTGCCGGTGACTCTCCGTACCCCGGCGACACCCCGACCTTCACCGACCACTGCCTCACGCCTGCATCACGCAGGCACGGGACTTCAGCTATGGCCTTCATTGCCGACCGTGAGTCTCCCGATCTATTGAACCTCTAGGTGTTCTAGTGCAAGGCTAGCGGATTTATGTTATGTGCATAATGTTTAAGGACTAACAGCAGGACGCCACGGTTGCTTGCGTATGCCCCTGCTCTGATAGCTGCTCCATGATCTTGCCAAATTGTTGCTCCATGAAGGCCTTCAAAGAATCTTCGTTGGTGTTTGGCGCATCGGAAGTCATGGCGAGTGGCTTTTGATACCAAATTGATATGGAGTGGATTTGATCGCAGGTTGTATCGTGGATGGGGTTCTTGGCGGTGATGTGAGGATACACGCTGGGAAGACGCCGTGACGGCGACTCCCAAGCTCGGCTGGAGAGAAGAGACGGGGGTGAGGAAGCAGAGGAGATAGATTGGAAGGTAATTTTGCTTAACCCTTTATTATCCGATCCATCCCCTTATATACTGAGGTGACCTTCTTAACAACCAAAAGCATATCTCAACTAAGAAGGAAACAATCAAACTCTCAAAAGGAAACTAACTGAATCATACCAAAAGGGAAACTAACTCTCGGAAATACTGTTCTTGGTCCGGCACGACTCCTGCAGCCCGACCTGTGGTTGCACCGGCGCCCGTAGGCGTAGCAGCTGGCGCCTCCTTTGCCCTGCGGTGGTAGACAACCCCTAATCTCTTACATATGGTGTCCACAACAACATGTAGTAGTCAACTGAAACACTTCTACCTATAGGTTACTTTTGTCTGAATGGAAGGACTTGAGGAAACCAGTTACCTTTGTTCAATCTTGCTACTGTGTTAGTCGCAAGGTAAATGCTACATTTATTACGCCAACATGAGCAGGTGGTGTACAGCGGAACCATGATGTTTTTCACTTGATACAGAGCTTGAATGCACAGGCACAAAACATGCTTGATGCATGATTTATACCTTGGAAAAGTACTATGTTTGACTGTTACGCTCAACTGTTACTGTAATGGTATGCTATACATGGTGTAAGGTGTTTGTTTCTTGTTTGTACAGCATCACACAATAACATGCATTAGATGTGGATTTGTATGGATTTAAATTCTGTTACTTCGCATCTCTCTGAAGCTTTGTATTCCAAGTTTGTATGTCAACTAATAGTAATGTCAATGGGTGGTATAACAATTATAACATTGTAATTGCAAGTTATCTCTCTCCCCCCTCTTCAAGTTGAATCTGTTAAGGTAACCAGCTGACATGGATGCATGATGGATGGTGAGACTATCAATAACAGAAAATGTGTACTGATGCTTTAGACACAGCTAGTATTTGGAGTTTGATTTTACACTGAATATGCCAAATAGGCTCCAATTGCTGCTTTATACATTCTTTTGTCTTTCTTTGTGTAGACTCGCATAATGGAAGCAAGTTTGATCAAGTAACTTGTATGTTTTGACTACTACTGTTAGTTTTTGAAGGGCTTCCTGAGAAGGATACTGACAATGGTATGGCAGAAGAATCTGCATCACAAGCATCGTTGCTATCTCCTGTGACCAACTAAGATAGATGATTAGGGACTAAAGTGAATGGCTAGCTTTTCACCAGGTGAGCTTAAACTCTTTACGTGGATTGTCAGCACGCACTTTGTCTTGAACAGCATCTAACAGTGGAGCTCTTTTGTCTATTTTTTTCTTTGTTCCAGGCGAATATAGCACTGAACTCAAAGTTACCGGCGAATGGGATCTGATAGTGCTTCTAATGTATAGTTTTACTAGGGCAGCGTCTCCATGGACCGAGATTTACATTTACTAAAACAGAAAGTTTTGTTAGTGTTATTCTTGGTTTAGCTTTAGGTACAAGTAATTTATGTGTAATATTACGAAAACAACGGTAGTTCCTGTTATTTGCACTGAGTGCTGGACAATCCTATATACAGGCCATCATTGGTGCTGAATGTTCAGAAGTGTCCTGATGTATAGGATTGTTTCTGGCTCCTAAGAAAAAAAAATGAGCTTGTTTCTGTCTATAAATAGACCTGACAAAGATCAACCTCTCGAATTTCAAACTAGTTTGAACAGTAGTGCTTTCCTGGATCCTGTTTTGACTTGCATACATCAGAGACTGGAGACAGAGGAAACCACGGCAGAACTAGAAGTTGGTCAATGTGGGCCAAAATGTTCTGCGTGCATCAGGCTTCAGAGTTCAGATGGCACACCAGAAACCAGAATTATTTATCCTGCTGAGGACCAGAAGCACATGGTAGGTTGCCCCGTACAGAAACCAGAGACCAGAGTCACATGTACCATGGCGATCAGAAAACTTTTGTTTTCCAGCAGTGGGATCTACTCAACAAGGCAATCAAGTAGCCCCTTTGTTAGCTTTCGCCCATCTTGATAAACCAACCATCTGCACTAGACCCCAGCACCCATCTGTCGCTTCTTGGCCTCCACAGTCCTGCTTGGTACTAGTGCCTTCTTCAGAACAAGATGGCTAGAGGGGCTCAGCCATCTGCATCCCTCCTCTTCACTCTGGGGCTTGTGCTCCTCTACTTCACCTCAGGTAAGCTCACTGCCTCGTACCCCCAATTTTCTGGCAGATTTGTCTTCATGTTGTACTAGGTGATTTGGTCTAAATATGATTGATATTATCATTAGTATGATGCATGCTTTTCTGGAGATCGCCGTTGGTGTGTGGTGAGGAAAGAAGATATTGACCGCATTTAATTCAGGGAGAAGGACAGAACGTATATATCTACTGTAGATTCATAGGCAAGATCTACTTATATGTTCTTGATTTAGTTTTTGCTGCCTTGTGATCTGAACTTTTTTGCTATCCATCATCAGATAATTGTAGCTTATTTAGAAGTTACTTGAAGTAGAACTTGGAAGCTTCTCTAAAATCAGCATTTATCTGTTCTTTTGTAGGATGCGCCATTCGACTTGCTGAGGGACAGGTACCTTAAATACGCCTCTTGTCCTTATTCTTTCTTCTGTAATAGTTGCGATTCTTTCCCTAATGATTGATATGTGTAGTTGCTAGTCAGACAATGATCTTAAGCACGCTGTTGAGTTCCTCAACACTCTTAAGGATTCACATTGGTAGTACATTCTAGGCACCTAGCTACAAACTGCAAACTGGGGGAAAACTGCTAGTGACCGGTGAACTTAGAAGATAGTGAGCTGTAAAGCTTCTTCAAATTCAGTGGAACGGTCTGATAACAGGACCAAAGAAAAACCATCTACTGCATTAAGTTCAATCTTGGGACTTAGAGAGTATGATTTGTGCTTGCCTTCTATCCTGAGAGCATCTTCCATCTTTATACATCGATTTTCCACTTCCATCTCTGCCAATGCAGAAAACTTGGTGTATAGCGAAGCCCTCAGCAGACGATAAGGTTCTTACGGCAAATCTCAACTACGCCTGCTCCCAGGTGAGCTGTGGAGTTATACAGCCAGGCGGCCCATGCTACAACCCCAATAACCTCGTGTCCAATGCTGCGGTCGCTATGAACCTCTATTACGCTGCCAATGGCAGGCATGCCTGGAACTGCTACTTCCAGAATTCAGCTCTCGTAGTGCAATCTGACCCAAGTAATAACCTCAACTATAAAGATTTTGAATATATCGCTCTCTGAAATCCCATTTCCAGAATCTGCTGTCTCTCGTAGCAGTTCTGACAGGAGTTATGAATCTCGTTTTGCAGGTTATGGTTCTTGCACGTACTACTGATTTTTACCCAGGTCGAGGCCGTGCAGATGCAGGTTATGTTAGCAGCATCGGCTCAAGATGATGTTTAATGTGTTGAGGAGCAGCATATTGTTGTGCTTTAACTGTTCCCTGTTGTTTGAAATGTCCACTCCCTTCAGTGGATGTTTGGAAATGGGAGCTCATTGGTCCATGTATCGTATTACCTACGAATGTCTGTCTCCATGTTGTGTTGTAGCCTCGTAGATTGATCACTTAAAATGTCTGTCTCCATGTTGTGTTGTAGCCTCATAGATTGATCACTTAAAAGGTTCTGCTTATTTCAATTTGAGATTTCTGGTTTTTCGTTTATTTTTCACTATTTATAAATTTCGTTTTTTTGACTTTTTAACTTATTTTTAGCTTTTTGTCGGTTCTTTTTTCCGTATTAGTTTACATTATCCGTGATGGGCTAACATGTTTTTTATTTTTTAAATTTTAGTTAGGCTAGATAAGCCACTATCAACTATAGTAAGTCACGATAGGTTCCCTAGTAGGATATGGACCGACGGCAGAAATCGTAGTAGAGTAGGTAGGTGCATCGAAGGGATTAGGGCATCCGAAGTGTATGAAAATAGGAGGTCATAAGCCACCTTAAGATCAATCTTATACATTACAGGTTTGATCTTAAGCAGTCATAAGTAAAAAGGCTTGAGGCCGATCCTCAAGCTAAAGACCTGACCATAAGCATTAAAATACAATTTTCTTTTAATTCTGTTGTTCTCTCTCCCCTCACCAGCCAACTACCACATGTGGCCTGGTGGCCTCAAACATAACGGCCTTAACTATTAGGTGAGGTCCATCTTAAGACCCATTACGATATATACACTTCAAATGCCCTTACTGATGCTGGTTCAATTAGGTTGTAATTTGCCCTCTCGATACCTGCGAAACCTTGTAGATACCTTCAGAATTCGGATCAGAGCATCCCACGAGGCCATTTTTTGCATCGGTTTCGCTCTGCCCGGCGGCGGGGCACGATGCAGCCCTTCTCGCGGCACGCCGGCTTCTTCGCCTCCCTCAAGAAGGTAACCGATCCAGCCAAAACCCCAAGCCCCCCGCCGCCACCTCCCTCTTCTGACGCCTCCGCGCGGCGTTTGCTCTCCTCAGGTGGAAGACCGACTGGCGGCGGAGCAAAAGAAGCAGCCGCCGCCGCCCCCGCGACAACCCGAGCCGTCGCTGTTCTCGGACACCATGACCGCGTCCCCCCTCTTCCTCGGCCCAGAAACGGCCACGGTCGCCGACCGCGGCGGCGGCGAGAGCAGCGGCCCGGCACTGGACTTCCTCACCCTCTCCAAAGACGAGGAGCCGGCGCAGGAGCCCCAAGAAGATTCAAATGACGAGGATGACAATGAGGAGGACATCGCGCGGCTCATGGCGCTGCTCGGCTTGTCTCCACCACCGGGCGGCGACGGCCGCGATGACGACAGCGGTGGATGCAACTGCAGCGGCGGCGATGGGTTCTTCGCGAAGGTCGTCGGGGTGGTCGGACCCAAGTGCGACAAGGAGAAGAGGAGGGTGGACGGCTGGATTGAGCATTACTGCGGCGACGGTGGGTGCAGGGAGCCTGCGAGGCTGGCGCACCTGTTGCTCGCCAAGGCTTCATGGTCCTGGGACGGAGAAGGTCGTGGGGACGGAGAAGCCATTGCCTTCCCTTCCACCGTGAAGGAGTTCTTGGATCGTGACGCGCCACCGCGATGGACGGGGAAGGAGGAGCATAGGGAGGCAGAGTGATTGGACCTCCCTTTGTAGTGCCTTGGTCAGGGCATCTTGCAAAGGCAGTGATGGAATATAGTTGCCAGATGATGAATGCTTGTCTTCTGAAAGTGTCAAAAGCAATGTGTTGTCAGTGGAGAAAATACCATGAGAAGCTTCTCCAAACACTGCCTGATGCATCTTGCACATGTATTTACGAGAGTTTTGAGGAACAAAATTGTGTTTCCATGTACATTTTTTCGCAAAATCCAGTGATGGCTCTGACTCAGCTAAAGCTCCAAATCTCCCATCATCTTAGTTGCCACTTCATGGTAAATTGTAATTTGTGGCACATAAGCCGCATCTGACAATGACAAGACAACAAGACATGCCAACATATGTGATGTTTTGTTCTGTCATCTCACCAAATTTGAATGGAAATCACTTAAGTCAAGCAGTAAAGAATAACTAGAAGAAGATTGATGTGTACTAAGTTGGGGTGATGTTTGCTGTTCCAACTGAATTCAGTCGGTACTGTGCCAAAAAATCTCTCCCAGCAAGTTACAATGCCTGCAGAAGTTGAAAACTACATCATGCAAACACTGATGATATACATGAATTTAAGCAAAACAGTAGCCTGCTGACTACTGAGTATTACAATGACTATTGATGATATACATGAAAGGTGGATGCTCAAAATCCTTAAGGGGCAAGAATTAATGGATGAGCTCTCTAAATGCCAGACTATTTCCAGTAATAGTCTAGAGCTCATAAACTCAGAATGGTTTTGCAAGGGAATTGGAAAACACTGGTAACCAACCGGTTTTATTGACAAATCAGTTTTGGGAAAACATGCCAGTTATGGACTATGTTCCGATGTGCTATGGATGATTTACTGTGTGTAGGATTCTTTACAACAATACATGCTGATTGTTGTTGCATGTAAATGCCTTAAACTGTTAATCATAACATTTCTTTAAAAAACTTGAGGGGAAAGGTTCAAAACTCGCCAGGTACACCAAGTTATGCTGATTGCTGAAAACCTGCTAGCTTCCAACCAAGTAGTCAGCTATCAAATTCTCAGTCAGCAGCAGCAGCAGTGCAGCACTGAACTGGCCATCTGCAAGGAAACAACTATAAACCATCATGCGACGATATTCATAATTGAGAGACCATAAGTACTACTTTTTTAAAAAATTTCCCACCAAATAAGCAAATACTCTTTCTCTAAAAGGAGAGACTAATATACTGAAGTACGACAAGCAACAGAATTCACCTTTCGAATTAAAACATGTGTTGACCAAGCGATGCAAATGCATCTGCCATCTTGAGCTATGAGGAGCCTCATTCCTGAATTCGCAAATATCATCTTCCCCAAACTAATCTAAAAGGATAAGCATTCCCATGCAACAGCTGCGCTGTCCAGAAAAAGACAGTGCAGTAATTCTCTTTCCAGAAGCAGGTATTCATTCATCTGTCCCACTAATCATGACCAAAGTCAAACATAGATAAATTTATCTTCCCAAAGAGATTACTACCAATTGTCTCCACAAGAACACAGGCCATCCTTAAAATAATGGAATCTTGTTGAGTCCCTCAAAACAATCTCACGCCCAACAATTTTTGATATAAGCTTAATGGCAGAGTGACAAGCACCACAGACACGGAGATTCTTCATGACCCTAATAGTGCTTCCTTGTACAGTACTCAGCAGTCCAAAGGCTATTGCAAGCTTCTCACTATGGTGCTTTAACATAGCCTCCTTCTGCTCTTCGTCCACATCATGCAATGCAAATCTCTCATCATAAATATATCCATACTCTTTTAATTTACTATCGAGCCAATCCAATTTTTTGTATATTTCCTCTGTCATTGGATGTGATCTATCCCCACAAACAAATTCATGCCTTGCATCCCTTATTGTAATCCAGCTATAACCAATTAACTTCATGACCCCCCGGCATCTCATCCTCACCCTTGTCTGCAAAACATCACTCCACCTACAAGCAGAAGCATAGATGTTGGACATCAAAACAAATGCTGCACTATTATGTGGATCAAGGTCAAGGATAGCTCTAGAAGCCCTTTGAGCGACTTCAATATTACCGTGAACTCTGCAAGCACTAAGCAAAGCCAACCATACTGTGAGATTTGGTTCCATTGGCATATTTCTGATAAAGTCCTCAGCTTCCCTGATGCTCCCACATCTCCCTAGAACATCAACCATGCAAACATAATGCTCGAGTGTGAGATCAACAGAGGCATCCGCTTCCAGTAGTCTGAAAAAGTATCTTCCCTTTTCTAGCAATCTAGCATGACTGCAAGCTGTTAACAGTCCAACATATGTGATCTGATCAGGCTGAACAAAACTGTGATCCATGTCCTCGAAAATTTGAAGTGCTGTTGAAGAAAATCCATTCTGTGCACATCCAACAATTACCGAGTTCCATGTGACAAGATTCCTCCTCTCCATATGACTGAAAACCTTGAGGCCTGCATCCATGCTGCCACATTTTGAGTACATCACAATCAAAGAAGTCCCCACAAAGACATCAAATTCCAAGCCAACCTTGACCGTACTAGCATGGATTTTCTTCCCTCTGTCAAGAGCTTCTAACCCACAGCACGAGTTCAGTACACTAGTGAATGTAGATTGGTTTGGTCTGATTCCTGATATGACCATCTCGCAAAACTTTTTCAGTGCATCCTCGTATCTTTCACTTGAGTTGTAGGCAGTCATAACGGCAGTCCATGAGACCACATTCTTGTTGCCAACCTCATCAAACAATCTCTTCGAGTCCTTGACTTGCTTGCAGTTGCCATACATGGTCACCAAGGATGTAGACACAAAACCATCCGAAAGGTAACCAGCCTTGGCAACTTGGCTATGAAGCTGCCAACCAAGCAACAAGTCCGGCACATTGGCACACGCCGTCACCGCACATGCAAAGGTGCTAGGAGTGAGCTTCATTGCTGCTGCAACCCACATCTGGAGAAACAAGGCAAGCGCCTTCTCGCTCTCACCATTCTGGTCATACCCGCCAATCATTGCAGTCCAAGAAATCGAATTCTTCCTCGGCATCCTCTCAAACAGCTCAAAAGCATCCTGCACCCGCCCATTGCTGCAGTACCCAGAGATCATGGCATTGTAGCACGCGGTGTCCTTCTCCGGCATCCTGCGGAACATGTCCCTGGCCTCCTCGATCCGCCCGGCCCGCATGAGCGCGCCGATTGCCGCCGTCCAAGAAACGACGTTGCGGTCCGCCCTCGGCATTTCGCCGAACAGCCTGAGCGCGCCGGCGACGTCCCCGCAGCCAGCCGCCGCGGAGATGGCGGCGTTCCACGCGGCGGCGTCACGGAGCGGCATCGCGTCAAACAGGCGGAGGGCATCCGTGGCGCGGCCGGCGCGCGCGTAGGCGGAGATGAGCGTGGTGTGGGCGCGGGGGTCGGCGGGGCGGGCGCTGAAGAGGACGCGGGCGGCGGCGTCGAGGCGACCGGCGAGGAGGTGCGCGGAGAGGAGGCGCCTCCAGTGGGAGGCGTCGGGGTCCGCGCGTGGAGGCGTTGGCTGCGGCGGGAGCGGGAGCGGGGAGGGGTGGGAGCGCGTGGAGTGGTGGAGGGTGGAGAAGATGGCGGGAGGTTTTCTCCTCATGGTTGCGTCGAAGCGCCTCGCGGCCGTTCCATAGGACCTCGCAGTTCGCATTTTGGAGAGCTAGAGATTTTTGTTTTTAGCTTAGATATACTCTTTAAAAGCATGAGTTAATAATCGTCGATCTATCCTCCTTTTACTCTTCTTAGTCGTTCATTCTCCTTCAACTCTCTGCAGCCATCCGACTTCATGATCTTCCTGAACTGACGCGTGGGGCCAAGACAAACATCAATGATTTCTGAGTTTCTCATTTCTCCCTTGACCGCTCTGTCTCATTCCCACGTCTACCACTATCTCGACAGGAACTGTCTCCTATCTCCACGTAGCGCCGCTACCTCCTCTCCTTTGGTCCTCCCTACTATGCACCAAGCTCCACCATTACCACCACAACCCAAGCTCTACTAGGTCCTTTCCCCAGCGCTCTCCTTTTTAAGCTCAACGACGAAGGGTGGCCTTCCACTTGACGTTGGCAGCAAAGTGGCTAGAGGCCGAGCGCCGAGTGGAGGGAGCACCAGGTGGCACCACCCCGCCGAACCCTCCCATCCGCCTCCGCCTACGATGGCATGGCCAGCTTCCCTCCCTCCCTTGCAACCGCGGCGTCCTCTTTCTCTTCCACCCCAACTAATCCCCTCACCTATGCCTTTCAGATCCAAGAATCCTTCCTCTCCCCAATTCTATTAACTTCCTCCCGATTAAACCGGATCCCATCTCCACCGTCCTCCCTCGCCCCCTCCTTAACAACTCCACGCCTCCACCCATGCCTGCACAAAATTTGCAAATTGATTTCCACAAAATTCCAAAGTAAAATCCTTAAATAACTACAATTTAGAATAAATTAAATAAAATTAGCAATTTAATTTTGACATGAATTATTAAGTAAAATCCTTAAATAAATATAATTTAGAATAAAAATTAAATAAATATTACAATTGGATTTCTACACAAATTTCAACTAAAAAATAATTGAAATTCGGAATAAAAATATAATAAAATTAGTGATTTGATTTCGATACAAATTCCAATGTGACAACCCTAAATAATAATAATTTGAATTAAAAATTAAACAAAATAGCTATTGGATTTGTATACAAATTCCAACAAAAAATAATGAAAATTAGGCATAAAAATGAAATAAAATTTACAATTTGATTTCCATACAATTACAAATTAAAATCCCTAAGTAACTAAAATTCAATACAATTAGAAATTTGATTTGTATACAAACTCCAATAAAAACAACTGAAATTTTTAATAAAAGTTAGAACAAGAATAGCATGAATGGTGTTGAAGGAGACCACGAAAAAGTGCAATAGTATCGATTTGTCCAACAAGACATAAGGCGATAGCTGGAAATATAAGGACAATGTTGTGCCACCCACCTTAAGCATTCAACAAAGAGAAAAACCAAAGTCAAATGAGTCAAGGGTCACGACGACGAGTGGTGAGCATCAGCATCGTAGCAGCTACAATAAGGGAAAATTTGTTCAGTAGCACTGAAAGCTCACCTCTTTCGGAAAATACCACTCAAAAACGGTACGGATATTACCACCGAAAATACATTTTCTTGATTTACCATTCGACAAAAATACCCCTCTCCTCCTCCTCACCTTCTCTCCTCTGCGCGCCCCATCTCCTCCTCGCCGCCGCCTCCTCCTCCTCTCCGCGCCTCCCGCCGCCATAGGCCTCCTCCTCCGACCGCCTCCTCCGCGCGCTCGCCTCCTCTCCTCCTCTCTCGCAAGCAAAACCGCCGCCGCTGCTCTCCCGCCTCCTCCTCGCCGCCGCCTCCTCCTCTCCTCGCGCCTCCCGCCGTCGTTGGCCTCCTCCTCGCCCTCCTCCGCCGCCTCGCCTCGCCTCTCGCTCCTCTCCGCGCCTCCTCCTCCTCCTTTCCCGCCCCCGTCGGTCCCGCCAAGAGGTGGCGGCGGCGGCGGTTCTTCTTGCGAGAGAGGAGGAGGCGGCGAGTGGCGGGAGAGGAGAGGCGAGCGGAGGAGAGGCGAGGAGGCCAGCAACGGCGAGGAGAAGCGCGAGGAGGAGAGGCGCAGCGGCGGAGAGAGGCGGGAGGCGGCGGCGGCGGTTTTGCTGCGCGCGGAGGAGGAGGCGAGGCGAGGCGCGCGGAGGAGGCGCGGCGGAGGAGGAGGCCTACTGGCGGCGGGGGCGCGCGGAGAGAGGAGGAGGCGGCGCGGAGGAGGAGATGGGGCGGCGCGCGAGGGAGAGAAGGTGAGGAGGGGAGGGAGAGGGTATTTTGTCCAGAATGGTAAATCCAAGAAAATGCATTTTTCGGTGGTAATATCCTGACTCCTTTTTGAGTGGTATTTTCCGAAAGAGGTGAGCTTTCAGTGCTACTGAACAAATTTTCCCCTACAATAAATATCACCTCCTCCACCCATTTATGCTAGTCTCTTTTCTTTACTTTTCTCAACTCTTGTTCTTTTTTTAAAAAAAAACTATTTTTAGTTATTACTATTATTTTTAGAAAAAACTATAAACTATAGTTAAGCCATCAGCCCGCGGTCCAAACAGCACTACATCACGAGTGAGTCCATTCCTCCGTGCATCTCAGAATTCGAGGCTGGTTCAGACTTCGAGGGGAATCTCAGCAGCAGCAAATACCACATCCTGCACCCGCTCTTCCCTCCGCCGATCCCGTCCCAAGCTCCAGCTTCCCCATTTCTCCCCGAGCAACCAAGCTCTGCCTCGGCAGTCACCAGCATGTAAGTGATCTCTTCTCCTCCTACCGCTCAGGGCAAGCTAGCTTGACGTTGGAAGTGGGTTCTTGATCCGCTCTCCCCGCAGTCGGTAGATCCCGCGGGTCATTGGATCCGGCTCGTTCTTGGCGTTGCCTCGTCGAATTTGGGAGGAGTTCTCGGGTAATTGTAGCTGGGATTCCGTTATTTTAGTTAGTCTGCCCGCTACGCTCGTCGATTCTTGCTGACTCGTTTTGGATCCGTGATGCGTGGGAGAGAATTAGGAGACAAATTGCACGGCTGTCCAAGTAGACACTGAAGGTCCAAATGGAATGAGATCCGCGTACTTAATGCTCAAGCTTTGGGTTAATTGAAGAGTAGAGCGGCTAGTATAGCTTACCTCTGCCTCTTCAAAAGAAAATGTTTACCTCTCCTTTTTCTTTTATTATATATGTGTAAAATGGATAAATACAGAACCAGTTGGTGTAGTCAGAACAAAAGTTAGCGAAGTAGCATGGAGTGCGTCGACAGACACAAACAGGAGAATCTATTAAGACTTTCAGTTCCCAAGGATTGTGTAGTGGAGAAGAGGAGTTTGGGTGGTCATATAGTCAAACAGCTTGCAGGCATCTGCTGGTAGTGCTTCTACTGGGATAGTGTAATTCCCTGGCATTCAGGGCCAAACTAGTGTTCAAATTTGTATAGCACTCTATAGCAAGCAAGGCAACCACACAAGTTAGTAGTCAGTATTCCCCGTTTTGCCTTACTTTTGTAATTCTTGGGCTTTGGATAAGGATATGTAGATAGATATGTTCTGTGGAGCACTAAGGATGCAGAGGTGAACTATGGTTTAATTCCTGTATCTAGCACCACTGTAGGAGGTGTTAGCATTTGGAAGACCCGTTGATGGTCTTAGCTTATTTTTTGCCCAATCTGACTGAAGAACAATTTAAATTTATTGGACTATGAAAGAACAAAGCTACCTGGAGCCTCTATCAAGTTCTAGATTCAACAGCCACTTAAGGTTTGTGCTTGTCATGGCAAGTTCATGTTGAGTTCACATGTGAGTGAAATTTTCTTGATCCAAGAGGTTGTGGAATGAGTCAATGCACTAGCTAATGGGTTACATTTGAGTACTATTTGACCCTTTTGTGGAGATATTGAAACCTAAATGAAAAAAATGCTACTGAATTTATTAATCAAAGAAACTTTGTCAGTTTTAAGCTCCAAAATAGCCTGTGCCATGATCGTTTTGTTACTGCTTATTTGTTATATGGACTAAGGTACCTTTTTTTAATGGGTTTCTCACAAAAATGATGGGCACATCGACATCTTCTCAAATATCTTAATTTTAGCACACCAAATGATGCCGCAAACAAGGGAAGCGTAGTAATGCAACTAATAAGAGAAAAAGATATGTGGTGATTCTGTAAGTGAAGTGCATTCTTTGAGTTTAATTGAGTTGTTCAAGACACTAATGTCAAATGCTCATTATAGAGAGAAGCCATCAGGCGACTATCTTACAACAGTAAAGCAAAATACTTAGCTACAACTAGCGCATCCATTAAAATGTAAAAGAATGAGAACAAACCCAGAAATTATTAGCAATAATAAAACTAGTGATTATGTTCGAACGCAAAGGAATACATCATGTTACCCTTTCAGAAAGCATCAGTGAACAGTGGCTTGAATATGCTGCCTAATTAATCTAATAGTCAAACTGCAATGACATTGGACAATAGTTGCTTCCGTCAGCTTTTGGTTTTGTTTTCGTCTCGAGTTCTATTGCCAAAAATTTCACACCTTAAATATGTCTTTTCATTTTGAGGTCTTAATGTGAATATTGACATCAGTACGTTTTGTTTTTAGCATCATGTCAGAGAAGGACACCAATGCTGCTGGGCGTGGTCTTGTTGGAAATTCCGAGCCTATGGACCAACGTGAAGATAATTCCATGCCCTCGGCTCAGCAACAGGTTATTTTCTGGACCAGTTCTGAAGATTGTATGGTCATTTAAATGGCAGTCTTGCATTATAGTTAACGGAACAACTAGTAAAGTTGCTCTCAATAACCGGCATGAGCTACTTATGGTGAACACAAAACATTTTCTCCTATGTGCAGGAGCAAGCAATCAAGAAGAAGTTCGGAGGACTAATGCCCAAAAAGCCACCCCTCATCTCAAAGGTCCTTGCATTTGCATACCTCATCCCAAAATGAAATATCACATACGAGATGTCTGCATAAACAACAGTAGTTCTCAGTAATTAAATTGCTCTTTCTAATTGTAGGATCATGAGCGGGCCTATTTTGATTCTGCTGACTGGGCTCTTGGAAACGTATTAGTATTATACCCTTATCTGTGGCTTCAATTTTATTTTAGTGTGTTAAGTACTTGAGTTCCAAAATCAAGGCATTATTATTCTGACATTTGTGGCTTTGGACAGCAAGGTGCTGCAAAACCCAAAGGACCGCTTGAGGCACTTAGGCCAAAGTTGCAGGTACTATTCTCTATAGACGAGTAAATTTGTTCAGTATCATTAAGATCAAAGTACCTTCGTGAAGAGTCCTAGCTTACAAATGCCATCACAAACACGAAAACTTTGAAAAATACCATTGCCGTCACGTTTTCCATCCCAAGGGTACGAAATGACCATTCTACCCTCATTCTTCCTCCTACTTCCTTTTCTTTTCTCTTTGCTAGGGCCGGCCTGGCGCATTGGTGGAATCTCTCCATTGTGCGCTGGAGGTCGCGGGTTTGAATCAACCTCTCTGCAAAGTAGGGAAAAGGCTGTCTAGAAAATCCCTTTTCCCAGACCCCACACAGTGTGGGAGCTTCGGCACTGGATACGCCCCTTTTTTCCTGCTAGGGCCGGCCCCACATGTCATTCTACCCTATCCTCCCTTGTTTCTTCTTCCTCAATTGTTGGCTTGGCCTGTGTTGGACAAGACGACGTCGCCCGTGGAACTCAACGATCAAGACGAGAAAACGCCCAAAGAAACTCACGCGAACTCCTGGTGTTTTGGCACTGCAAGCCCCGTTATTTCTACTCGCTGGAGTCTACGCGAACTTCGCAGCTTTGGCTAGAACTTAAGCAATAACACGCACAAATGCAAGACTGTTTGGCGCTGCCCAGAATCTGCAGCATTTCATTTTTTACTTCCTTCTTATATAGCATTTGTTCAATAGGAACTGACCCACTTATTACAAGAAAAAACTGAACACTAGTTGCTTGAAAACTGAACTACTAATTGCTTGAAAACTGATATGCACTAGATGCATTATGAATAGAAGACATGCAGACTAAAGTAGTAACTGACATGCAAAATTAACTAGATTATCTAACATTACTCCCCCTAATCTAGTTGTGGTTGATGTTGACGACGCCGAGCTTCGAGCGCAGGTGTAGAAAACGCACCTGGCCAAGTGATTTGGTCAGTATGTCCGCCAGCTGATCGTCGGTGTGGATTTTGCAGATGGCGACTTGGCCACCCTCGACGCACTCCCGGATGTAGTGGAAGCGTGTCTCGATATGTTTGCTCCGACCATGGAAGACCGGATTTTTGCACAATTGAATCACCGACTGATTGTTGATGTAGATTGTCGCGGCGTCGACGTCTCGCCCGTAGAAGTTGCCGATCAACCGCCTGAGCGAGATTCCCTGGCATGCCGCCGTGAGGCTGCAATGTACTCGGCCTCGCATGACGATAGCGCCACCACCGGCTGTTTTTGCGATTGCCACGACACAGGCGCGTTGCCGAGGCAGAACAAAATGCCAAAGGTGCTCTTGCGATCATCCACGTCGCCGGCCATGTCCGCGTCACTGTACCCCTTGAGCTCGATGTCGTTGTCCCCCTTAGTGTAGCTAAGGCCAAAGTAGAGCGTACCAGCGACGTAACGAAGTAGATGCTTGATGGCGCTCAGGTGTTTCGTCGTCGGGTTTGCCATGAACCTGCTCACATACCCGACCACAAAGCTGATATCCGGCCGGGTGTGGACTAAGTACCGGAGGCTGCCAACCACACTGCGGTAGAACATGGGATCAACAGGTGGATTGGAGCTCTCCTTACTCAGTTTAAGACGTGCCTCCATGGGCACTTGCACAGCATTGCAACCGGCCTTGTCCAGGAGATTTGCCGCATACGTAGCTTGGCTCATGGTGATCTTTCCGGGCAGCTGCTTGACTTCAATGCCGAGATAGTAGCTCAACTGCCCGAGGTCGCTCATCTTGAATGAGCGCTTCATTTCCTCCTTGAACGACTCGATCTCAGCTTGGTCGGCGCCAGTGAGGATTAAATCATCAACATACACGCCCAGGAGCACACGTCCTCGCCCCTCGCCGCGTGTGTACACCCCATGCTCTTCCTCGCAACGTGTGAACCCGAGCGCCACCAGCGTGTGGTCAAGCTTGGCGTTCCACGCCCGAGGAGCTTGTCGTAGGCCGTAGAATGCTTTGCGCAGCCGCAGTACTTGCCGCTCACGCCCGGCGATCACAAATCCCGGTGGTTGAGCGACGTAAACCTCCTCTGTGAGGTCGCCGTTTAGAAACGCAGACTTGATGTTGAGATGGTGGAGCACCCAGCCCTCGTGCGCTGTCACCGCTACCAGTGCGCGCACGGAGTCGAGCCGCGCCACAGGTGCAAAAACCTCATCGAAGTCCACGCCCGCGTTTGTACGTACCCTTTCGCGACAAGTCGTGCTTTGTGCCTGACCACCGAGCCCTGTGCATCCTTCTTGAGCTTGTAAACCCATTTGAGACCAATGGGCTGGTGTCCCGCCGGGAGATCGACAGCCTCCCAGGTGCCGTTGTCCACGATCGCGGCCATCTCCGACTCCATCGCCGTGTGCCTAGCCGGATCAGTGTTGGCCTCGGTGAATGACGTGGGCTCCTCAGATGCCGCCAAGAGCAGCTCCTCCAGATCCAGCTCGACTTGCTCGGAGTTGTTGATGCAGTCCTCGACGGTGCGGAACCGCCGGGGTGCTCCCTCGTCGTCCAGCTCATTGCCGGACGGGATGTTCGACGGTGGCGTGGCGTACGTGACGCGTGCGCCGCCGCGCCGCCTCCCGTGTCCGAGGAGTGCGTGGCGTCGCTCCCTTGTTCTTGTCTCCGCGAGGCCGGTGGGGATACGAGAAGCGGCTCATTGCCGCCGTCGAGCACCGACCGTGTATTCCACGGTGAAGGTCTCGTGGATCGCGTTGCCGCCGCCTCCTCCCAATTCCACCGCGCCCTCGTCGAACACCGCATCGCGAGTGACGTGCAGACGACCGCTCACCGGGTCGTACACACGGTACCCCTTTGAGCCCGGCTCGTAGCCTAGAAACACCATCTTCACACTGCGATCGTTGAGCTTGGCGAGATGGGGACGCGTGACCTTCACATGCGCAATGCACCTGAACATGCGCAAGAAGCTCACCGCCGGCTTCTCGCCGTGCCAAGCCTCGTAGGGAGTCATGCCGGTGACGCTTTTCGCCGGAGACCTGTTCAAAATGAACATAGTCGTGCTCACCGCCTCCCCCAGAATGTACTGGGCACCTTCTTTGCCTTGAGCAAGCATCGCGCCATAGCCATCACGATCGTTCCGCGCCCACGACGCTGCTCATGTGGGGAGTACGGCGCCGTGAGTTGTCGGTGCACGCCTTTGTCCGCGCAGTACTCGCTGAAGGTCACGGACATGAACTCTCCACCGCGATCAGTTCGTAGCGCATGCAGCTTCCGCCCAGTTTTGACCTCGACGCCGGTTTGGAACTTCTTGATCGCGCCGGCCGCCTCGTCCTTGCTTGACAACAGTACCAGCCACATATAGCGGCTAGCATCGTCGACGAGGAGAAGGAAGTAGCGCTTGCCGCCGTGCATCGCTGGCGTGACGGGCTCGCATAGATCTCCATGTACGAGGCCTAGACGTCCCTTGGCGCGGTAGTTGGCCTCGACAGGGAACGGCATGCGCCGCTGCTTGCCGACGAGGCACGCATCGCAGAGCTGGTCGACGTGATCCAATCGGGGAAGTCCGCGTGCCATGTTGCCACGCGCCATCTTTCTCAGCGTGTCAAAGCTGAGTTGGCCGAAACGCTCATGCCAGCGCCAGGCCTTGTCGTCCGAATGTGCGAGGAGAGAAATCGGATGTGCAACGGTGAGTGTGATCTTGTACAGGCGGTTAGCTGATATGCGTACCTTGGCGAGTAGCTCGTGCTGTGGATCGCGCACCGCAAAGACGCCATGCTTGATCAGACTCGCAATCGAACTTCGTCGAGTTGACCCGTGCTCACAATGTTCTTTGCGCACACGGGAATGTAGTACATGTCGGAGAGAACGCGGTGTTGCCCATCACGCGCCGCGAACACAATCGAGCCGCGCTCGACGATGTCCACGACTGAGCCATCACTGAATTTGACTGTTCCGGAGACATTTCGGTCCAGCTCGGAGAAGGCAGCAGCGACGCCCATCATGTGGTTCGATGCGCCCGTGTCGAGGTACCATACGCCGCGCTTCTGCTCGCCGGTGTCGGTGTCGCCAAGCTGCACCATGGCGCGCTCCTCGTTCAGATGAACGCGAGCGCCCACGCGTTCCGGGTCGACATGAACCCGGGAGGACACCGGCCCGGGAGCCAACACCGCCACCTGGGCCATAAGTAGGACCGGTTCATCTTCGTCACCACCTTCTTGGACTAGGTGCGCCTGCGCCTCGTCTCTTTTTTTCTTTCTGCATTCACGGGCCCAATGACCCTTCTTCTTGCAGTACTTGCAGCGGTCCTTGTTGGAGGCTTGCCCGCCTCCGTCTTCACGCGGTGCGTCTCGGCCACGGTTGAACTGCAACGTGTCACGGCGCGGGGCGTTTGAACCACCACCCGTGAAGTTGCCACCGCCTCGTGCAGCCTTGCTCTCCCGTCGGCGCATACGGCGGATCATCTCCTCCTCTTTGGAGAGAGGAGCAGCGTGAGCCCGCCTCGTGGCCACCGCCGCGCTCGTATCACGCCGACGGACCGGAGTTGGCCCGTGACTTCCTCGATGGACATGTCGTTGATGTTGAGCAGCATCTCGATGGAGATTGCGACCTGCATGAACTTATCAGGGACCACCTGCAGCATCTTGCGCACAACCTTGCCTTCGCTGATGTGGTCGCCGAGAAGCCGCAGATTATTGGCGAGGCCCGTGATGCGCATCGAGAAGTCGTCGATGGCCTCCCCTTCCTTGAATGCAATATTGTTGAAGTCGCGCCGGAGTTTCGCGAGTTCGCCTCACGCACGCGCCGACGCCATCCGCATGATCTTGACAAGATCCCACGCCTCGCGCGAGTCCTTATTGCCGATCGAGGCCAAGATCTCCGGCGGGACAGCTCGAGCAATCGCCGCTAACGCCGATGATCCACGCCGCACTCTGCGCCGGGTTCGATGGCTCCCCACAAGCCTTGCGCTGCGCAGTTGATGCGCATGAGCATCGCCCACTCTGGGTAGTTGGTTTTGGTCAGCATCGGATACTGCACCGACGCCGATGCTTCCTTAACCACGTGCTCGATGACGACCTCGCGCTCTCGACCATTCTGTTGTCGCGGACGGCGAGGACCACGTGATGGCGACCGAAGGCGATCCAACCACGGAGGTGTGACCGACCTGCCTCCTACCGGAGCTGACATGGCCACCAGGATCCTGAACGCAGCTCTGATACCAATTGTTGGCTGAACGTTCTGCAACGCCAAAATATTGTTTTGTTGTTCCTGTGTTCTAGTGTGTGTGCTATTGCTCATCCGACAACATATCAAACATCGGCATTAGCAGGCGTTCAGCCAACAATAGCTACCCTTTCTCCACAAGCTGCCACCCATGGTGAAGGAAGTGGTGGTGAGGCTTGGCTTAGGGGATGGACAAAACGGAATGCCCACGACGAGGCAAAGCTATTGGTGGCAGCGTTTCGGGTGAGGAGCACTAGAGACACGCCGGTGGCTGAGATGGGCGACGGGATGGCCTGGGCAAACTTGGCGGCATCAGCACGGTGGAGAAGAGTGGAAAGCGTGCGCGTCAAAATGTACAGAGACATGAGGGGATGCTCGGGTTAGGGAATTGGACGGAAGCTCACCGATGGCAATGAACGGCGACAACAAACCTTGACCGGAGACGAGGAAAGAAACGGTCTATCCGGGCCATTGCGAGCAAAATAATCAAATTAACTTCAGGGTTTGGAGGAGAAATGGCTGGAATACAATGTGGCACGAACAGATTTGTGAAACACTCACTGAGGCGATGGGAACGTGATGGCATTTTCTCCTCGAGCACAGTGAGACAGAGGAAGATGAGCCACGTCGTGCCTCCCTGCCGGCCCGCGCGCTTGCTTACTCCACCGCTGATCTGGACCGGGCCCGCCACGCCGTGCGACGGCTCCCTTCGCCCTTGTCCACGTTCCATGCGTCGTGGCTCACCCGAGTCAATTCTTGCCTCCATGGCTCCATGGACAAATAGGAGGCTTGGGGTGTGGATGGCGGTGGATGACGGCGGGGCTCTACATCCTGGCCTCGCCGGCAACCTGATTTGGAGAAGAGGTGTCAGGAAGAGCAGTAGCGTCATTTCTAAATTTCTCTCCTAATCGGATGCTAACGGTGGCCATGGATGGGAAAGCTAATGGCAATGGTATTTTGCAGATTTTTTTGTCTTTGCGATAACATTTGTAAGCTCGGTCTCTTGAAAATGGTATTTTGCAACTCGCAAATGATTACAATGGCATTGAACAAATTTACTCTATATAGAATCATATTTAGCACCCTAAACAAGCATGTGTTCTGCATATTCGTGTGCTTTTCTCAAGTTCAGCTCTTCTGAGTTCTGAACGCCTACAAAATTTGCACCATAAACTTGTTGCTATACATTGCTCTTGTTTCAGCCCACACGACAACAGCAACAACGTTCAAGGCGCTCTATTTACACTTCATCAGAAAATGAGGGTATGTTATAGATGATAATCCATTATTGGTTTTGCTTAATGATCTACCAATTCCTTATGTGTGTGCAAAGTAACTTCACTAAACATCAGACCCACAACATGCAGATGGAGATGGTGCTGGTGCTGAGGATATGAACATCAACTGAACATGTTCTTAATGGGGGGCCTCGTCATTTAAAGTAGCTTGCTTTCGTTATTTGTGGACCGAAGGGAAGGATATGCATGTATTCGTTGTTCCATAGATAAGGATTTTTGGACACTGTTGGACCCCTGTGCACACAAAATTCCCGTTTTGGCCCCCGAACGAAAACATTTCTGGTTTTGGACCCTATCTGAGTGCGGGATTACGAGCTGCCGCCACGTCGCCCGGTCCACCGCGCGACCCCGCCGTCCACCGCGCGAACGCCGCCCGCCACGCGATCGAAAACCCGAAGCGCGATCGCGCGCCGACCGCGCGCGACCGTTCCGCCGCGCGTTCGCGCCGCCCGATCGGCTCCTCCGCCCGGCGCGCGACTCAAATTTCGACCGCGTGACCGTTGGCTCCAGCGTGCGTGTTCGACCGACGAAACGCGCTCGGGCGGGGAGCGCGGTCGGGCGCCAACGCGTGGCGGGAACGGTCGCGCGGCGCGCGATCGCGCTGGTTTTCAATCGCGCGGCGGCGGCGTCGCGCGGTGACGACGGGTCTCGCGATGGACCGGCGACGTGGCGGCAGCTGAATCCCGCGCCGATGGGGTCCAAAACTGAAATTTTTTCGTTCGGGGGCCAAAACGGGAATTTTGTGTGTACAGGGGTCCAACAGTGTCCAAAATTCATAGATAAGAACAGAAATGTTATTTTAAGGACTGAATGTAATTCATCAGACAGCTACCTAGATCTGTGTCAAATGGTAGCATACTAAATCATTGTTTGCATTTGGCGTCGCACTTGAGTTGTGCTGTGGCCTATTTGTCAATGGATATTGTATTTTCAAACATCCAATGATTAGTAGTACTCTTGTCTTAAGCATGGCTAGTTGCCTTGCATATGTGCTGTGGCCTATTTGTCAATAGGTATTGTGTAGGATTGTCGACGGCAATCAGAGGGGGTGAATGATTGCAGTGTGTAGCGGAAACTTTTACTCAAACCTACTGTCTTCTAATCTTTTAACCTGCTAATCACAGCAAAAGCACAAAAAAACAGCAAAAACTAGATTGCTTTTCCTCGGTTTACTGTAGAAACCTATGTGTGGCAACTAAACTAAAACAGAGACATCGCAAAAAAAAATATTTTGGGTACTGTAGCGACTCTAATTAAACAGAAAAAAACGAAGACACTGACATTTAAATCGCACGGCCATTCGAACTTAATTAATGATGCTAATCACCTTGATCAAATATAGATACTAGATTAACCTATGATGATTTGAGTCATAGCCAGACTTCACCTACCACAAAGAATAATGAAAGCATTGCTAATAGATGAAAGATCTTCACGTTCTTCTCTCGGTCAAACAAAAAGCATAACACCCTTCTCCTCACATCACAAGGTGATGGTAATTAATGCACAACCAGCCCGTATACTTACCACATGCAGAGAACTCACTTTTGATCTCCATATACTTCAGCGTGAGTCTGATCACCTCATGACATCCTCGACCGCCTGGACCTCAGATTTCTCACTCCTAGTCCCGGTCTTCCTCATCATCGACCATGACCGTCTCCACGCCCAACCTGCACATGCAAATACCAAAGAACGTTTTTCCTAGCACAAGTTCTCACAAACTTGACGGATATTAGTCCACACGCACATGCACACGTCTCGAATAACAACACTAAGCAATGTTGTCAATTATTGATCATCATAAAAATTCTAGATCTAACCACATGGTCTAACATATTGTATTTTCAAACATCCAATGATTAGTGTTCATTAAATAGGGCACCATGGTGTCTGAGTACCAAACCTTCCTGCCTTTGGATTGCTTTTAGATGCGTACTAGTGTAATGGTATATAATATATCATGCATGGTAAATCAATCATGGATGGAAAGTCTCAATCACACTAGTACGCATCTAAGAGCAACTCCAGCAGTAGCCCTCAAAACAGGGCCCCTACTTTTCATTTGAGGGCTCCCTCTACTTTTGAGGGCCCTATTTTTTTGCATTTACTCCAACAGCACCCCTCAAATTTCAGCCCTCAAATCCATTCCACTACAACTGACACATGGGACCCACTCCTCATTCTCTCCCTCCTCGTCCGCCTCCTCGCTTCCTCCGACGACGGCGAGGCCGAGGAGGACGGTGGCGGCGAGGGGCGCGGTGGCGCGAGGGAAAAGAGCGGCGGCGCGCTCGAGGGAGGCGGGCGAGAAAGCGGAGGCGAGCGGCGGGAGGCTCTCGGCGACGGCGCGCGAGATCCGGGCGGGCGAGGCCGGCACGGATCTAGCGGGGAGGCGGCGTCCCGGCGAGACGGCCAGATCTGGCGGGAGGCGGCCCGGCGGAGACGACCGGATCAGCGGGGAGGCGGTGTCCGGCGAGACGACCGGATCCAGTGGGGAGGCGGCGTCGGGCGGAGACGACCGGATCCAGCGAGGCGGCGTCGGGGGCGGAGACGACCGGATCCAGCGGGAGGCGGCGTCGGCGAGACGCCGGATCCAGCGGGCGAGGCGAGCGGCGGCGCGCGCTCGGGGGAGGCGCGAGAGAGAGCGGGGCGGGCGGCGCTCGGAGGGAGGCGCGCGAGGATGGAGGCGCGCGGGAGGAGGCGGGCGGGGGACGCTGGGAGCTCGCTCGGGAAGGAAAGAGGCGGGAGGAAAAGCGACTCAACAGATTTTGAGGGCTTGGCCTAGAGACCCGGGAATGAGGGTGGGAGGGGATTTGAGGCTCCTCAAATTTGAGGGCTCTAGTAGGGGCCTCGCTGGACCTCTGCTTTTGCCTCAAGCCTCAAATATGAGGTTTGAGGGCTCAAGTAGGGGCCCTGCTAGAGTTGCTCTTAAAGCAATCCAAAGATAAAGAGATTTGGTGCCCAGACACCATACATCATGGTGCCTCTGTATATATATATATTCAACATTTTATGCCTCCTTGCGGGAAAGTGAAAGAAGGGATCCCATCGTAGCAAGAAACAGCTGCTACTTGTTATACTACTTGCTACAGTGACACCCCATCCAATGACCATTAGCCAATGTCGTTCTTCGTTATTCAGGCATGGTGACCGAACTATATATAGTACGAGAGAAGCCATGAATCGTAGCTGGGAAGTACTACTATGACTTCCATTTTAGCTATGGTGTGTCCAGAAAACGAACCAGGAGCAAGTGTAAAACGTAAGCACACAGAAAAATTAAGGGGTGTGTGTGCGTGTACGTTAGTCTTGAAACACAACACATGCTAGCCTAACTTCATGTTTTCTTCCTCGCTAAAATCCTTAAAGAGACGCACTCACATGCGCACCTGGATGGTTAGAAAGTCTACATGGCACAACATAAGCGTTAATTGGTCATACGTGTCCACATCTTAGAAGCAGAGGCATGGTCAGGTTTGGCACCGACGTACCCTGTTCCTGTTCAGGTTAGGCACTTAGGCTGTTAGGCATAGCATCTGAAGATGTTAGCTGACCATACAAGGGCTGGAATGCTGAACACAGCTCAAGGCTTATGATGCCACTGTTCAAGGATTCAGGTCCTACCGTCCTAGTGCACTTATGCATGTGATTGAGGTGTTAATGTTACGGCATATGCTGTCTTGGAAGGCCGTATACACTTTGAAGTTGAAGATCCCATTGACCTTGCATTTGAGGTTAACAAGGAAGGTTTGTATGTAAGTATTTGGAGCTTATTTAGGGTCTGTTTGGCACAGTTGCGGCTTATAACTTTTGGTTGAAATTTTTGAATTTTAGCTGTTTACGATAGAGATTATGGAGAGAGAGATACTCGCTTGCGATTTTGGTTGATACAGGTGTTGGGCTTTTAACATGTACTACAATTAACTTGTAGATCCCGTCGTGAGAAAATACTCCATTTGAAAGTTAGGTACTATAACAAAAACCAAAAGCCGCTAACTTCGGTCGGAAAAAACAGCCATTAGCTTAGCTTGCAAATCTGCGCATACGAGGGAATTGTCCTGGTGTGTAGTGAGGCAAGTGATCTATCATGCAATTGGTCTCCCGTGATCATGGATGCAAGATCCCAGCTAGGACCTAACACATGGATCACCTACATTACTTACCGCGAAATGCTGAGGACCACGGCACGTACACAATTGGTGGCAGTCGACCCAGGAGGCAAGGGCATGTGTTTCATATGCATATCTCCTCATCTTTCCTCTCTTTGTACCCAGCACGTCTCTCAAACCTGTGGAGGACCCAGCTAGTAGCGCCCATGCACGAATCTTCTCTGTCTGAATGTTTTCCCTAACCTCACCTAAAGTTCAGGGGAGGTAAAGTAGACTTTTCCTTGCAGTTACAACTCGTAGGCCACAACCTTATTAGCAGTGCATTTGCCAGACTGATAGATCAACAACTAAGTGCAGTTACGACCTTGCTCTTTTCAGCTTTTAAAAGTTGCTTTTCAGCTTTTCTACAGTAACTAACTTTTAAATAGATTATCTTTTTAAGATAAAGTCTACTAGTTAATTGTAATACATGCTTTACCGACTTCATTTATATCGGCAAAAACAATACGTGAGTTTCTGTTACTCTGTAATCTCTCGCACAAATAGCCTAAAAACCATAAACCACAGCCAAAAGCCACAAGCCACAACCAAAAAGAACATACCATTCATATCAACACCAACTGATCAATAACTTGTCCATGCCAAAGTGCTCCCTGTAGTATTCGAAAAACTACGCTGCAAGAGGCTCGTATACTTCTCGGCCGTATGCTTCCTGTCCAGCTACATTCGTGCAGGATGAGCAGTGCCGTCTCTGGGTCAGTACGACGTTGCAATCACACAGTATCACGAACCTCCGGGGTTAGGCGAGGCGGAGCTATCAACCGGCGCCAAAAGGGCTATGGGCGACCAATTATGAAACATGGTTTCTTGTCGATTTCGAGGAAGCTCGCCGCGCAGCTTCTAAACTACATAAAAAGATAAATACTATTCATTCGCTATTTATTATGCTTTACAAATTATATAAATCGTTATCGAGAAAAACAGATGAGTATTTTTCAGAAACATCGAGTTTTTAGACGGAATGTATAGGAGAAACGTAGGAACCTCGACCACCGTAAACTTGTGCTCTCATCGCTGAGCTACGCAGATGCCCCCAGAACAATCCAGTTTCGGCGTGGAACAGTCAAGGGAACGCTCGATCCTAACGTGCAGCAGTGCAGCCGTCCTCATCCCCGCTCATTTTAGATTTAGCTTCTAGATTTATTTTTCACTATTAATAAATTTTGTCTTTTTTAAACTTTTGGCTTTTTTAGCTTTTTTCCGGTTCTTTTTTCCCGTATTTGTTTGCGTTATCTATGTTAAGCTAGCATATTTTTTATTTTTAAATTTTTTTAGACTTAATTACACCAATTAAGTCATCTTCAGCTACAGTGCAATTTTAATCATAAACCATAGCTTTTCAGTCCAACCGAGCGGGACCAATTCTGCAATGCAATTGCGACTAGGGGTGAAAACGGATCGGATTCGGACAGATATTGCTGTTACCATATCCTAACCCATATTTTTTCTCCGGATTCGGTATCAATCGGATTCGGTACCAATCGGATTCGGTGTCGGATCGGTCGGGATTAACCCAATTCGTTTGCACCCCTACTTGTTGGTAAGGAATGCATACAGTGCAGTAAATGGAGTAGGACGCACTGACTTGATGTTACTATTTAATAACTGATGTGGAAGATTTTATTTTACCATTACAAAAGAAAATGAAACGACAAATAGTAGCACTAACCTGAAATTATACTTAAGACGTATCGGATTCGGACGGATATTGCTGTTACCATATCATAACCCATATTTTTTTTCTCCAGATTCGGTACTAGTCGGATTCGATACCAATCGGATTCGGTGCCGGATCGATCGGGATTTACCCGACCCGTTTTCACCCTTAATTGCGACGCAGAGAGGGTCATATCCTGCCTCTAACACCCAGGACATATCCGTCGAAAGAGCAGTTACACTTGCACCCACGAGCACACTGTCACCAAGAAAGAAACGGACGCCCTTATCCCATGAACAGCACACCCGGCCGGCCGGCCGCCCCTGCCTGCCCTCCATTATCAATCTACTTTCTGGGTGTGCAAACCATTGCAGACGTACAGCTGAACGCCACTAAGTTGTGTAGCAGCCAACGTGGATGCTGTTAGTGCCAGGCGTGCTGTCACCTTTCAAAAGCCAGCTCCAAAAGCTGCCTACGTTTGGAAAGATTAATCAGCTATATCGGTAGAAATGACATAGATCGATCATCCCTGTCTGCCTGCACTTGATGTCAAATCAAATCCAGGGATGGCTTTCAGTTTGTAAAGGGCATCCCATGATACTTATACAGCAACATCCATAGATTACTACCTTATATAGATATTAGATATTAGACTAGATATTATCTTTCTAATATATTATGTCTATCATCTAGTCCATCTAATTAATACTGTAATTTAATATTTATTTTTGATTCCTTCCCTAATACATTATTTAATGTAGTGGTACACTCTTATAATATGGTAGACATCGTTCCTTTCCAATAGATGTCTTAGCTAATATCTCCGTGTTAGATTGCGTGCTTAAGGGCCTGTTTGGGAGAGCTCCACCACTGAAAACGTGGATCTAGAGCAGCAGCTCCCATGGAATAGCTCCACCGTGGATCTGGGATCCCACCATGGAGTGTTTGGCTTGTACAGCAGCTCTAGATCCACGAAATTGAGGTTTTAGTGGGAATGGCCACTTTTGGTGGGATGGGGTGTGTAACAAGTGGCATTGGTGGGTAATTACCACCTAACTCCACGGTAGAGCACCCCTTGAGGAGCTCCATGAAATCCATGGATCTGGCCCTCAGATCCAGAATTTTGGTGAATCTAGATTTCGCGGAGCTGGAGCGTTTGGGTAAAATTTCGTGGAGTGGAACTGTTTTTCGTAGATCTGGAGCTGGTGGAGCTCTCCCAAACAGACCCTAAGCAATGTCTTGTATGAGGCACTGATTCCCTCTCTTTCTTTATTAATTTCTCACTCATCTCAACTCTAATAATACCATAGACATTACTTATATAGAACCATTGAGGGTACCTAATGACAGCAAGAACACAGGGACGGGGCACACTAATCACATGAAAAGCTAGTTAATTAGGCCTGCATGCTAGCTAATTGAAGCTATCACCAATCCAATCACAAGAGGCTCGGATCCTTTGAAGTAGCATGACAACAATGTGCAAATGCGCGTCTACGCACAGGTTGTTGGATTGAAAACCGACGGCCCAGATCGACCACCACGGTAAAAAAAAAATCACGAGCTAGACCAGGTGCGGTTATCTCGCCCCGGATCAATCAAGATCGTCGATCGCTCGATCGGACGGTCAAAATAGGCACCACTAACAGTCTACTAGGACGGCAGCCGATCCGATCCTCTCATCGACAATTAGATCGTCGGAGAAGACGTCGCGATCGGAGGGCACAAGTGGTAGGCCCCACGGACGGCTGGATGCCCGCACTAGCACTGCTGCGGCAGTGGGCGGGGAGGATGGCCGGGAGGAGAAGGCAAAAGCCGGAGGACGCGGCGGCGCTGTCTTCCCGTCGACAAGCCCACCTTTTCTCAATCAATCCGCCACTGCTGTGTACATGGTCTTGTTTATATTAGCCGCAACGGGTCGGGGTTTTTTTTCCCGTTATGCCGATGATTTTAATCAGTGGTGGATACAGGAAAATTTTTTGGAGGGGTTAAAGTACTTTTAGCTCGACCTCAGCTCCTTCTACATTATACATCTATGACTAAAAATTTAGAGGGGCTCCAAGGGTCCGGTAGCGGTAGGGGAGGTTCGAGCCCCCTGCCCCACCGCTGGATCCGCCACTGATTTTAATTAAAAATAAATAATAATGATTAAAAGAAACAGTTTTAAAACAAAAGATAAGCGATGTGGAAAAAATATAAGAGAGATATATATGCTAGATAAGAGTAAAAAAAGCGAAGTGTATAATTATCTACGAAAGAAGTAAGAAAGTCGTTTCGAAAAAACATCAAGCGTTACTAGCTTAAGGCATCTCCAATGGTTCTAGCTAGCAACTAACTATAAGACTTCTACATCATTTATATAGTACACACTAAAACTAGCATTCTTAAGGATAACTATTTGATGCTTACATGCACACACAGAATTTATAGAGGCTGTCTCGTTTGGTGTTATAGACTAGTGCTTAAGAGCAAGTTTAATAAGGCTGATTGTGCTAGCTACAAGGGAATCCATGTCAGTATAGTCCTATGTGGAGGGGAGAGAAAAGGAGAGAGAGAGCCAAGCCGACTCCCATGCAAGAGTCAGGCTATAGCACAGGAAAAGAGGCATTATCCATGCATGTACCCATAGAACTAATTGCTATACACATACATGTATTAAATTATCAATACCCATGTATGTATTAAATGATTGAGAGCTCTTGTGGAGACAACTTATAGCCAGCTTATTGTATGAGTTGGCTGCATCATTATCTTTTGATGACATGGAAATGTATTAGAGGTAGCAGCTATCTATACTATTAAACTTGCTCTAAGAAAGAGCTGGCTCGATTTTTTTTACATACTCTCTTTTCTCCATATAGGATATATGCTAATGTGTACATGCATATAGCTACTCCGAATGGCCTTGTATGGAGCGTGTCGCGTTCGCTCCGGCCTCTGCACACAGCGCAGCAACGCAACCGCACATGCATATGCATGCATGCTCGCCAATTAATTCCTTGAGATAGTTAAATGCCGTGTTCGCTGCCCACCCCAACCCTGACTGGCTAACTAGTGCGATGAGATGATTATTATATACCCATCTGCTGCGGCTTTCCTTTTTAGGTTCAGCTGTTTACTTTAGAGTGAATACTATAGTCTATCTTTTAAGATTATTTTTAATATTTTTATCTTATCTAAAAAATAGTATTATATACAATCTCTTTAATAATAAATTATTTATCTACCTATTTTATATTATTTTTATTGTACTTTTCTGCCTCAACCCTTTCACTATTTTATTGGTTTACAAGCTTAAATCATTTCTTGTATACGAGACATCATATTATCTCTCCTCACTTCCTCTCTACTTTACATAGAATTTTATTTATTTAATATAGTTAAGAAATATCTAAGATGATACTATTGAAAATGTCTTTAGTGCCATACGTTTGTAATATTTTGAGGTTATGTAAATTCCTTATATAATGACTATGCCATTTCAAACAGAACAAAATTTTGTATAGTTGTACGTAAGATGTAAATGGTCTGGTGCAAATCTGCATCAATTAATTAACTATCTGTGCGGCTTTCTTTCAAGAGAACTGGCTTGTGGTGCACATATTTACACGGCTATATTTGTTTTAAAATTTGCAATATCAGATGATATAGTTTACATAAATAAGAGTATATTTATGTATATTATAGGCTAATTAGATTATTAAGACATTGTAAAAATTGAGAATGATAATAGAACATTAAAGGAAAAAATACAACTTGAGAAATGTAATTAAAGTACAAGTTTTAATGGAAGAAAATCATTGAGTAAAATAAGCTAGAAACACAACCACTCTACATCATGCATGTTCCATATTCTTCCTCTATTAATTACTCTTTTTCAAATGTATGCATGCACATGTATATCTATTTAATATCAAACAATACGTTGATTATGTGTACGATAAATTATCTTATTAATTTACATGATATTAGAGTATCTTTCTTACGCATATGCCGATGCACCATAAGCAACACCGAACCGTATGTTTTCTATCTCTTCTCGCCGCCACCTTTTTTACTTCAACCTCTAACAGCAAGCTTAATTCTTGATCGACCCCTCTCAACTGCTACCCCTTCTAATACAATACTCTACTATATAGTTATCTTCTATTTCTTTCTAATTATTGCTAATTGCTAATCGTTGCAACATCAAACACCATATACGTGTAACCATAGCCGATCCCTACGGGAGACACCCATCACACTCTCTCCAATGGCCCTAACCCTATTTCCGACGGCTGCATCATTTCTACTTTGAGCTCTTTACTCCTCTGCTTCTGTAAGTCCATGCTTCTATTCACACGAATGCATGCATGTACATACACATACACATCTATGATGTTTTATGGCTTCCTCACTAATCGCGGTGACCTTTCACCGATGCCGGCATGTTTACTTTATTCATATCTAACGATATGGGAAACTTTCTCACCATCGGTGGTGACGTTATGGCGCTCACCTGTGATGGCATGTTCCTAGCTACCCGGTAGCCCAATATCATCCATAGCTTGTCTTCAATGTAAAGCTTCATCTCCTCTCTACCAGGGCTCCCTATCATCAAGTTTCTTTGGTCACAGGCTTCTCCAATAATGTTGGCACTCATCACTCGTCACAGCCTTTGATTCTGGCCTTTCTCCTTAATAGCTCCAGCGAGTAACATGGCATTGTCCTCATCTCCACCGCTACCGCTAGGCTCTTTGCTTCTTCGTAGGTCAATATCTTCTTTTAGGACAAATCGACACATTACACCCTCTCGTGGTTTCCTTTGACACCATTTTTGATATTCTTGTTATAACTTTTTATATTTATTCAAAATTTTAGTTTTTTATTGGAGTTAGTATACAAATGAAATTGCTAATTTTATTTAATTTATTCTAAATTTAATTATCTAATTATTTTATTTTGAGATTCTTATGGAAATTAAATTATTAATTTTATTTTATTTTTTATTTCAATTATTTTTGGTGGAATTCGTATACAAATTCAATTGCTATTTTTCAATTTTTATTCTAAATTATAGTTATTTAGGGATTTACTTTGGAATTCGTATCAAAGTCAAAATGTTAATTTTATTTTACTTTATTCAAAATTTCAGTTATTTTTTATTAGAGTTTGTATACAAATAAGATTTCTAATTTATTTAATTTATTCTAAATTTTAGTTTATAGGGATTTTATTTTGGAATTCTTATCAAAAATCATATTGAATTTTTTATTTTTATTCCAATTTCTAATTTTTTATGAAATATTATGAATCTCTAATTGCTAATTTTTCTTTAGTTTTTATTCCAAATTACAGTTGGAATTCTTATGCAAATCTGATTTCTTATTTTGCTTTAATTTTTATTCTAAATTATAATTTTTTGGATATCATTTTGGAATTCATATCAGAATCAAATTGGTTATTTTATTTTTTATTTCGAATTTCTGTTGTTTTCATTGAAATTCATATACAAATTCAATTGCTATTTTTTGTTTATTTTCTATTTTGAATTATATATTTTGAGAGATTTTAATCAGAATTTTGTATGGTAATCAAATAACTTACTTTGTTTTACTTTTTATTCAAGGTTTGAGTTATTTTTTTATTATACTTGACATAAACTCTTGCTTTTAATGTAGACTATTATAATCTGGAATCACCACAATCGACAGTATAGATCTTTATCTTTTTTCACCGATTTACATGGTAATTTCTACCCATTAAGAATAAATGTGGTGACTTTTTTTAGTTCTGCTTTTAATAGATATGCATTCATCTGTATGGTGGAGAAATCTTGGAGAGCCTTTGCAGCTAGCTAGATTGTTACAGGCTCCCACCAAAATGCATAGATTTTTGTCAGTTGGCCTCACATTTTTCTGATCAACACAGATCAATCAAGTGGTCCTTGTCACTCTATCCGTGAGACTAGGATACAGCAATCTGAAAATGGACGGTCCATGCATGCAGGCTCTAGTTCCCATCAGATGACCGTGCAATGATTCGATCCCTCTCATCGATAAAGTTGCAAAACAGACGAACAATGATCGGTACCTTCATCTGCCGTGATCTTTCGATCTGACCAAGAGGAACAGCCATCGATTGGCTGTGCTGATTCATGGCGTTTGAACACAGAAGATCGAACAACTTCCTTCCCGAAAAAGGCGATGCACAGGAGACGCCCGTGTTGTCTGTCGTTGCTAGCTAGCTGCCTATTCATGCACACTCCATTCATCGGTCACAAATCACACGATACATAGAGGGTCTGTTTGGCTGCGGTTGCGACTTTTGGCTAAAATTTTTAAATTTTAGCTATTTACGGTACAGATTACAGAGAGACAGATACTCACTTGCGATTTTGGCTGGTACAGCTGTTGGACTTTTAACGTGTAGATCGTTTAACTTGTAGACCTCGTCTTGAGAAAATACTCCTTTTGAAAGTTAGGTACTGTAGCAAAAGCCAAGCCATCAACTTCGGAGGAAAAGAACATGCCCTCAAACATGTAACGAACAGTACTTACAGTTAATTAATTAGAGTCCTTCCACCCACTAATAACCTAATCACACCACGGTATACGACAAATAATTCTACTGTCGACAAACAGCTCGTCGAAATTAACAACCTTAATTCTGAAAGTACGTCTTGATACGCACTAGTTACTGAACACGCTGATGATTGGTTCAGAGGTTAGATAGCCGTACCGTCAGATGTCACTGTTGATGACATACCGGCCTGACGGGTGATCTGATCGCAGCTTACGTGAAAAAAAAAATCTCGTGTCACACTACTAATCCATTATGCACAATAAGACTGAGAACGGTAACCAAAAGGATGAATATTAATGCCTATCAAAAGTTCTTTCTTGATCTTTTACTCAAATAATTATTGAGATCATGGATGGAAGCCAGAACAGAAGATAGCAAAATACAAATCCAAAATTCCGAAAAAAAACTAGTGCCACCAGTCAAATCTCTCACTAAAATCGGTCTGACCTCTCCCCAAAATAGCTCTGACCTCTCTCTAATTCCGATCTGATTGGATGAACAGTGAAAATAGATATATGAACAGTAAACCTGGTCTGACTAAATGAACATTAATTTCAGTCAAGTGAACAATAATTTCATCACTGTTTCGAATCCTAAAATCCACGTAACTTTTGATCCGTAGATCCAAATAATATGAAACTTGACATGCACATTTCCTAGGATCTCACAAACCTATTCTAACCAACATTCAAGAAAATCATTGTAAAAGCTATAACATTTTCAATTTGAGTGAAGGGTGCATCTAAATCGGGCAAAAGAGGAAAATCTCAATCTGCACTTGCTCGTAAGTTCTAGATGATCTAGATAAGTTCTTACATATTATAGCAAACTAGATCATAGCACGAATTTGATCTTAATCACACACAAGAGTAAAACCCAAAAATCACCCTTTTTTGAGCCAAAACTGGGCAAACTCAAGAACTTACAAATAACAAGTGCTTAGATATATGAGATCTGATATCCAAGAGACATCACCATCACTTGTATGTCATTAGCATACAACAAGATCAAGAAGAGAAGATGAAGCACAAAAAACTAAGCCAAATTAAGATTTCATTACTTGAGCACAAGAAAAAAATATTTAGACAAATTTTGATCTCTATTAATACTTGGAGATGAATATTTATAGCCACTCCCTAGCAACACATAAAATATAAGGATAACAAAAAACTCAGCCACAAGAGCTTCTCATTCTCCCACAAAGTTCTTTCCGTGAATCCTAACTCTCCTCTCAAATGCTTGGACTTCCCCAAAAGCTTAACTTAGCTACTCCTCTCCCTCCTTATATATGAAGGCTCACAAGAAAATTCCTAATCAGCACCTCTGGTTCGATTTCATCCACTTATATGGGCTAACCCGTTAATCCAATACCATATCGAGTTTTACACTTACACATTTATGCTTCTCAAAGCGCTCATATCCATTAACCCATTAGTGAATCAACACTTGATCCACTTCACATTTTCAATACATACAAGACCTAAACCACTTAGATCAACACTGTGATTTCGCACACCGCCACTTTTTCGATATTAGGTAATTTACCAAAATACCCCTCTATCGTCTTCTACGAAGTTTCTCGCTTCCTTTACCACGAAAGCATCATGCCATGCTTCGCCATATTCTATGTGGTCCCAATAACTTTCCGCTAAGCCTCTCACATATCCGGACTTCACCGAACCATTCTCGCTTGCAAATGACCCAAGTCACTTGGCATATTACATGCTTCTCCTCGCACATGACAGCACTCGACTTTCTTGACCATTCTGGACCTTAGATCCTCCCAGAACTTAGTCGCTACATGCTTCTCCTTGCACATGATGATACCTGATTTTATTGACCGTTCTGGACATTAGATCCTCTCGAAACTTAGTCTCGATCCAACTTGCTATTGCCCATCATATCCACCACCCAGGGGCGTAGCCAGTAGGGGGGCTTGGTGAGGCTTGAGCCTCACCTCCCCCCGATGACAACCAACAAGTAAAGCAGAAGCGATTTTGTATATTTACTTGTTGCCTTCATATTGTTTGCTGCTTGCCATTTTGATTGAGCAAAGTAAAGTAAAACAATAAGCAAAGCAATCAAAAGCCTTCTGCCATTGGTAACAATCAACAACCTACTTTTAGTAATGCTTGCCATTTTGCTTGCTACTTGCTTACTTCTTACTTTTCTCTGCGCTCTAAATATTTTCGTTGCTCGAGAGCAAAAGTTGCTGCTGATTTCCACGGCACGATTCCTTCCCAGTTTGTCAGAATCAAATTAAAATCATAATAAACTTGTTTAAAAAATTATACTGCCCAGCCATATCAATAGGCATCATCCACAAAAACAGCATCACTACACATTGTCTCCTTCATCTTGTTACATACTGTCTCCTTGGGCAAACCTTCCAATAACCTATTCTCTGCTATCCAAACTCTGAATCAAGTGGTTCAAAATTTGAAATTCATCTACATTTATATTATACTTCCAAGTACCTATTTTATACTTTTTTTTATTTCATTTGATTTTATTTTGTTTGGGCCGCTTTTCACGTGTAGACTACGATGTTTCCGAGTATGACTTCGTTAATCTTTCTCACCACCAGTATGCTTTGAGCCCACCCTCTATTTTCTTTCTGACTTCGCCACTGCCACCACCGGTAGCTATCTACAGTTCCTCGTCGTCCCGCTTGTAACCTCCCCGCAAGCCTCGGTTATCTTCGGCAGCTCCTTGATCATTTGAATCTTGGCTCCTCCTGTGCATAGTTCCGATCCCTCGATTGCTTTGGACATAAGCTAACAGGGCTAGTCAGATCGGTATGGGCCACTGATTGGACCAGTAAGGGCATCCGCTCTGACTACCACCCTTTGGCCGGTCATACCAGCTTGACTACCGATCGTTCCAAAAATCCCACAATTTGTAAACTTTGATTACCAACCTTCTCAAATATCAAAATCAGACTCTGCAAACTCTCTAAATAAAAAATCAATTACCCATCACAAATATAAGATGACCTCTACATGGTCTCACATGCCTAGATGGTCCATTTCTGCTAGACTGGCGACCTGAATTACATATAGCCCAAACAAGAAAGGGGTTGATTAGATCAGATGGCTTGTCAGACGTCGACGTGTCGGCGCGAGGGATCGAACCGCACGAACCGATCGATCGACCGAAAAGCAATTTTTGTATGATTATCCAGCTGATCTCTAACAGCAGATTGATGCATGCATGTGATGAATGATTAATCAGCATATGATTGCATGGACTTTGCTTGTTGGCGTTGTCCGGCGCTGGCCTAGCTAGCTGCACGTCTGGCTGGCTGGCTGGCTGGTGTGATGTGTGTCGTGATTCGTGCGTGTGCATATGCATCCGTTAATCAAGGATCATCTGTTGTGCGAATCATGCATGATTGGCTGCCAATTCTTTCGTCGATCGAACGGCTGGCTCGTACGTACGTACATCGACTGGTCCGGGGAGTATTTGTGTTTGTGGTATTATTATTTGTCTGACCGGCACCGAATCGTCGATCTGCCTCGCTCCTAACAACACGGACGTGCCTTGCAATTAGTTGAGGCCACATGATTGCATGCATGCCGTTCATTACCAAGCACATGCTGTTTCTTCTTTCTTTAATTAGCTCTGCCGATCCAGCTCGTCAAATCTGGGGCTTTCACCCCTATCAATTGCTGATGTGTTACAGGGGCAATAAGTTAAGCCATACCATACACCGGTTGCGTTGTCCCCAAAAGATCCCTTCAACTAATCTACTCGTGTTGTTTTGTTACTACGCTTGTATATATCATCCGCAAGAGTTACACTCATACCTCTTTAATTTAGCTTCTAATCCAAACACCTAATTAACCAAGCCAACTGTCGTGACAAACACGTGGAAGCACAGTCTGATTACCTGTAAACCCAAATCCAAGTTGTATCCAAACTCCTTGGGGTCGCATGCGTGCGTATCTCAGCACCATCTGGCGTGTCTCGGCAAGCCCTACACCTATCAAATCCCCTGTTGGATATGCCCTGCGTGCTATGCAACCCCGTCAAGCTGCAATGCTAGCATCAAATCGCAATGCATGCATGCATTGGACGAGCCTATGCAGGCGAACGTCAATCGACCGTAGATTGGGTCCCGAGCTGTCTCTCTCTGATCGATGGATGGATGTCGTTTCGATCCACATATATCCATTGCAATCGATCGATCGATGGAGTGAGGAATGGTCATAGTTTTTTTTTCATCTTATGACTTATGATTTTTCTTAAATAAATAAATATGATGAAATATAATGGTTTCTCCGCTGATGTTTCGAAATGATTTATTAGAATAGCCTTTTGAAGTAGATTATCAAGTTATTGATATTCGATTCATTTACACAAACGCGCATACTAGAATAAAAATCATAAGCCGCAGAGAAAAACACACTCAATATGGCGGTGCTCAGTTGGGCTAAATTTTTGTGGCTTATAGCTAAATTTCACTGTAGCTGGCTGAAATTACACTGTAACTGATGGTGGCTTATTTGGTATAATTAAATTTAAAAAATTTTAAATAGAAAAAAGGTTAGCCCAACACATATAATGCAAACGAATACAGAAAAAAGAACCGATAAAAACTCTCAAAAAATATGAAAAATAAAAAAATAAAATTTAGAAATAAGAAAAAAAAAACCAGAAACCAAACTCAATCGAGCGAGCCCATAATGGACCACGCATGCACGCGTATGGCTTAAGGGCTAAGGCCGGGCTAGCTTCTCCGACACGGCACGTTGGCGCATAGTGGCGGCGACTGTGCTACCGACAGACGCTGGAGATTTTCCTGTGGCTGTACATGTACGTATTCCGGCACGGCTCCTCTATGTATACGTATACACATGGTACCTTTTCATTGGTATTCATATACGTATTGCGACGTACTAGCACGTTAGGTTTTTGTACTTTCTACTCCATGGGAACGTACGGTGGGAGTTATACAATGGGATTAATGTACTGCGGAAAAACTGAGATTTATAGAGGCGAAAAATCTATCCAAGATGCCAAGATGGTTTGGTCGTACGCCGCCTAGTCTCAAGATAGTTGTGTTAGCAACTTGTCGCCATGCACATAAGAAAACATATGTACATGATACGTGTTATTAAAGCTCTACACGCATGTCTCAAGTTTTTTATTTAAAAAAGCTAGATATAATTAAGCGCCCTAACCAGCTTTCATGGGTCTCTTCAAGTACAAATTAATCGTTCGATCACCTAGCTTGGGCAATTGATCGATGAGCTAGCTAGTCATATAGCAACAACATATATGACGGATAACAAGGGTGTTGCATGTTGCAGCGATCCCATGATATGGTGACCACACAGTGCATCTAACCCAATTGAGCCCCACCTCTGTTGTGGCTAGGGCTGGACGAAAAACTCGAAACTCGTTAGCTCGCTCAGCTCGTGGCTGACTCGGCTCGGCTCGTTAGGATAACGAGCCGAGCCAAGATTTTAGCTCGTTAGCTATAACGAGCCAGCTCGCGAGCCGCTCACGAGCCAAACGAGCCATACTTCCAGGAATTTAGATGTGCATATGCTGCTTCCATGGACCTAATTTTGTACTCTATTGCATGTGTTAATGTGTAAATTTGTACTCTATTGTACCCAAACGAGCCATGCATGTGTTAATTTGTACTCTATTGTACCCAAACGAGCTAAACGAGCCAAACGAGCCATGCTTCCATGGATGAATATATGATGGAGACATTTTTGGCCCTGGCTCACGAGCCAAACGAGCTAACTCGAGCTTTTTACGAGCCGAGCTAGCTTTTTAGCTCGTTAGTTATAACGAGCCAGCTCGTTATCCTACCGAGCCAGACCGAGCCGAGCCGAGCCGAGCCAGCTCGTTATCCAGCCCTAGTTGTGGCATTCATGATATATTATATGAGGTTTTTAACTGCGGTTAATAGTTTTAATCTTAATATGAGTGTTTGTATATGCAGATCGAATATTGATAAGGTACTTAAAAAATTATCCTAATAAATTATTTTAAAACTAATAAAAATCATTCTATTTTTTATTAAAAAATATAAATTATAAACTAGAAAAAAGAGGGCACCACACAACCGCAACCATGGGTGTGTTTGGTTGCCTGAATCTCCTTCGTCCTGGCTGCGTGGATCCATATAACCTGAGAAAGAGCCTGTTTGGTTGCCTGTATGAGTGGATGCAGCTTGCATGAGCGGATGCAAAAATACGCTCTCATCCTGGATGGGTGGATACGCTCAAAATGAGCTTCACCGCCATCCCGGATGGGTTGATGCAGATGTATCTTATGCGGTCCCCACGTGTCGACCTCTCGGGTTTGGTAGATTGCATATATAGCAACCAAACAAAGATCTCGCTTTTTTGCATCCGCTCATGTAATCTCACCAAACATCTTTTTCTGAAATACGATTCCACTCGATGCATCCACTCGGTCGGGATATACGATACAACCTCAATAGGGTGAAACGGGTCGGTTAATCCCGACCGATCCGATCGAATCCGATTGGTACCGAATCCGACTAGTACCGAATCGGAGAAAAATATGGGTTAGGATATGGTAACGACAATATCCGTCCGAATCCGAATATCCGTCCAATCCGATACATCTTCAAGTTTGATTTCAGGTTAGTGCTACTATTTGACGTTTTATTTTCTTTTGCAATGGTAAAATAAAATCTTCCACATCAGCTATTAAATAGTAACATCAAGTCGGTCGTCCTACTCCATTTATCGCATCGTATGCATTCCTACAAACAAGTAGGTGCAAACGAAATGGGTTAATCCCGACCGATCCGACACCGAATCCGATTGGTACCGAATCCGATTGGTACTGAATCCGGAGAAAAAATATGGATTAGGATATGGTAACAGCAATATCCGTCCGAATCCAACCCGTTTTCACCCCTAAACCTCAATCCACAAACCAAACACACCCCATATTATTGGGTGCTCCACCCACCACTCTAGGCCATACCAGACCCGATCGAGGCCACCACCACCACACTACAGTCTAGTACAGCTAGCTCGATCAGCTCTGGCCTTTTGCTTTGCTAGCGCTCACTAACCAAACACGCTACGATACGTGTATCCCAGCGACCGTGCCCAATCTATCAACCTCTAGTCACATGTCCAGATACGCTAACTTCAATTGATGCGAACCACGGTAACCGCGCGTCTAATTAGTCACACGTATTGTTCCTGACAACTAGCGGATTTATCCATACAATTACACAACTAGATATTATGATATAATTTTTTTGATATATAACTTTATTGTCTATAATTAAATATAATTATATTTACTATATAACTCTAATATACATATATGATTAATCTGTATTATTATAATCTGATTCCATCAAAATAAGTGGTAGAGATGCTTCTCTTTTTTTCTCGATTAATGTAAAATTTTCTATAAATTTTTCTTTTTAAGATTATTGTGAAATTTTCTTACCATCAAAACGAATGAGGCGTTATTTTTATTTATATAGATATAAGGTCGAGCCGGAAATTGTTTTGTGAATGCGACTACTGCGCTTCTAGTCGTGTGATAGCAATAGAGCACAACTATCTTCTCCCACAAGGTTGTAGAATCTCGATTCTATCATACGATCCTAAGATTTTACGATCTAAGATTGATTAGACCGATTCGATTCTATGGTAAAATATTAATATTGTAGAATTTTAATGTTGTTATGATTCTACTTAAATTATTATAGAATGTGATTAAAATTTCCATACGATCCTACTCGATTATGTCATTTCTATTGTTTTATTATAAATAATTACTTGTATGCTTCCTTTTGATTGAAAATTTTTACTTTTATCTCTTTATATTCACTATAATTATCACAAAATAACACATTATCTTACCTTTACTCTACAATTTGTAAAGAAAAGTTCAAAAGACATAATTAAAAATACAATAGCGTTATAATACACTGTAGATTTTTTAAAATATTTCTTTGGTAGAATCAGGTAAGATCTTAGATTCTACATCGATTCTACAATTTGCGATCCTACCAAAGAATCTCTGATCCGATTCAGGATCACGATTCTGACAACCATGTTCTTCCCCACTATCGGCATCCCACTTTTCCACCTCCCTCACGCCCGACAGCTCTGCGCACCCCCTGTCCCCTCGCCCAGTCGACTGCCTCCCCCGTAGCTATCAGCGCTACAGCCATCCTCCACGTTGTCGCTGCTGCTCCACCACTCGTGACCGACGGCGCCCTCGCCGCCTCGCCGTGCCGCCAACTCTTCCCCACCCGCACCCCCGTTGGCGTCACCCCGCTCAATCTAAGTGTTAGTCACACTCATCACCATGCCGTCTATTTCAAGCCGCCACCAGCCTCTAAACCCTAGGGTTCCGATGAATTCCTCCGTAACCCTGGTAAACTCTAAACATAATCCCATTGCCTAAGAAGAAGCATGCGACGGAAGCTCATTTGCCATCACTGTTGTCTGAGAAAAAGCTTGTGGTGGGAGCTCGGTCGTCGTCGCCGGCAGGAACTCGTTTGACATTGTCAGGATGCTCGCATCGCGACGTCTATCCTTTGATTCGAGCTCAACATGATGATCGCGTCGTAAGGCTATTGCACACTTAGTCGCGCGATAGACTTTACCTAGTTTTGTTTGTTGCCCACCCTTGGCCAAGTATATATAATAGCATACTTGCGCGTGCATAGATCCACGGCTGGATCGAGTGGGCGGCCGCTTCTGAGCTCTATCCTTTCAGTTCTGACCATCTGACAACATACATTCCCACGAATCCTCCACAGTAGAGTGACAGCAACAAGTAGAAAAGGGAAAGCCTCTTCTTTTTCCCTTTTTCCGGATTTCGATAGGTCGGTTGCAAGGACATGTGACCTGCCGGCCGGATCCAACGTGCGCTGCTTACATGTTCTCATCAACGCCTCATAATAAACGATAATAACGACAATAATACGGCGACAAGGACCCTAATAGCAGAGCTTACTGCAAATTAGCTCCAACATTCCAAGCTGCTTAACTTACTTGCTACTCCAACTACTGATTCGAAAGAGCTAGCCGCATTAATTTGTATGCGCGGTAGAGCCTTGATGTATAGAGGTCAAAACTAATCCTTCTGGTGATCAATTTGGTGCTGCGAAATGTATGGAGGGAAGCTGGCTGGCTGGGTTTCTTTTTCATATAAAAAAGTCACTTCGAACTCATGCTAGCTAGGGAAGGGGCTTAAAGTGAAATGATCATTAGGCTCTGTTTTCCAGTTGTTATTCCACTAGGAGAAAAAATAATGAGCTAGCTAGCCACTATTCTATTTTCCCTCCGTTTTCTTAACGTGAACACAAAGAATACAGGCTAAGAAAGCTTGATAAAATTGTCTCTCTACTCATGATGTTAGTCTTCCGACTTTAACCAAGTTATTAGATGAAGCTATGGCCTATTCAAAATGGTTTTTGGGATAGGTTTTGGCTCCGCCTTCTTTGGAAGCTAAAATAGACGTGACGACTTCTCTAAGTGGTTTTCTCGAAGCCGTTTCTCTAAACAGCTTTCTGAACTCCTGCCACATGCAGCATCCATATCGGTGTTTCTGCCATCAACCGTTGTTTCGAAAAGAACGCAATAAAAAATTATCTGTAACCATCAGCCGCAGTTGTTTTTAATGGGGCCTATGACCCTATCACCTCTTCGGAACTTCTTGTATGCCTCTCTCTCCCTCTCAAACCTCGTTTACTTTAGTTTTGTATGGAAGGAGCATCGTTACTCATACAAAAGATCTTAGTTTTGTTACACTGACTGATCCATTTTGTTGCGAAATCTGGTTACACTGATTCAATTCATATATAAATGAATTACATTTACCATGAATTATTGGTTTTAAAAAGATTTACATTGACCCTTTTCCCATGAGTTTTAAAACTATTTCGTAATAAGGTATTAACAATTGCAGATACAGCTAGTACTAGAGTGTAGGATCATTTTAACGGTTTGTTTATATAGACTTTTGGTTTTAGCTTTTAGTTTTTAAATAGTAATAATCTTGTAGAAAGATATTTGTGTGCGATTTTAGCCGATATAAATGAAAGTCGTTATAGTGTATACTATAATCAACTAGTAGACTCCATATTAAAAAAAATACTTAGTTTGAAAGATAAGTATCATAGAAAAGTTATTTACTATAAAAATAATAGTTTTAAAGGTTAATACAAATATGTCCTAATTTTCAATAGATCATCTGTAGGACCATTTTATTATCAGAAAGAGCAGAAAGGAAGACATGACAACCAATGTGGCCACGAGTCCTCTCTTGAAAGCTTGGAAACAAGCTCATCCCCAAGAGGGCGCACATGGAAAGCACACAAAAATGAGGAAGAAAAGCAATCTTGCACTGCCTGCTGAACTAGCGTGTCAAGTATTAACTAGTGCAAAGCACAAGGTAATAAGGGCCCCATCAAAAACCATAGGAGGAGGGAGAATCACATGAATACACATGAGCCGGCCCTTGCCCGGTGGGTGGGCCCCCCCTGTTCACATGTCTCTATCCCACCCCACTAAACAACTCAAATAAAAATCACGTTCCATCCCACTCCCCCTCCCTCATAATTTTAACAGATGATTTAAAAAAACACGAAAACTCATTTTTGTGCATGTACCCACCAGAATTTAGCGATCCACATCCAGGTCCGAGTTTCAAGAAGAAAAGCATGGCATGGTTCGCCGGGGAGCTTGTCACTTCTGGTGGCAATGAACTGTTGAGAACCAGATACGCATGATTGTTGAGCAGGATTTTGCAGCATCGTTGAATTTACCTTCGGATCATTCAATGCTTGTTTTAGAATCAGATTTGTACACCTCATTTATTTCTAGAATGATAAATAACGGTTCATGCAAGCTTTGTTCATATAAGTAATCGGTGAACTCTTTCGACGTTTCATGAAGAGGTAAATCTTTATGTAGTCAGAAGCTAATCTGTGGTCAGATGGACAGATATGTAGATATGCACCTAGCCTATCAGGAACGTATGCTCACACTTAGGTGGTGATCGGTTGGGTTTAAAAGCTCATAGCAATTATAAGAGAAAATATCAGGTAATAGATAGTAGTTAGCTAAAAAAAAAAAGCAAAGATATTTAATATAGACTTATTTAGCATAATTAAATTTAAAAAATTAAAAATATAAAAATATGTTAGCCCATTAAGTATAATACAAACAAATACGGCAAAAAAGCCGCAAAAAGCTCAACAAAAAGCTAAAAGTTCGAAAAGATAAATTTATAAATAGTGAAAAATAAACCTTTAGTCGAAACTTAAGTCCAACCGATCGGAAGAACGTGTGCATAAGCGTTCTGGTGCAACATAAATCATGTGTTCTATAACGATGACACGTGAGTGGCAAATCTTAGTTTATTTTTTGACAGATCTCTTAGTTCTTTGTTGGTCTTTATACCATATATATATATATATATATATATATATATATATATATATATATATATATATATATATATATATATATATATATATATATATATATATATATATATATCAAACAAAAAAGTGAGCCTTAGTACGACAGTGTAATTTGTTAATCCATCACACTGTAACACATGGTTATAATGAGCTACTCGCTGGAAGCGTGCAAGCAGCGCAGGATTTTGCACATTTCGCCAAAGTAGAAGGGCACAATCGCAACTTCGCCAAACACAGAGTACCAGCAGCAGACAGTAGAGTGGCGCATTCGCAGAAAAGGGTCAGAAACACGCAGAAAATACAACACAGAGCGCGACACGAGCCGACGCCCCCGTGCCACGCCGCCGAATTCCCACACCGAACAAAAGGCGAGGCGACGAGCGAACACCCCCGCCACCTCACCTCCTCGCTACTCTAATCACGTCTAATCCACCCGCTAATCACCACCCACGCAGCAAATAAGTACACCCATCCCAACGACGGAAAGCTAATCTATTTCTTCTTCTTTTCTTCCTCCTCCCACCACCACCACCACCACCACCTCCTCCACTACCACCTCCTTTCTCCCACCTTTAAGCCGGCCCGATTCGTCACGCCATCCTGTTTCTTTAATCCGGAGCGAGCAAGAAAGAGAGGTGGGGATGATCTCTATAGGCGGGTCATCGTCGTCGTCGGCGGCGGCGGCGGTAAGGATGGCCGGGGCGAAGAGGCGGGGGAAGCCGGCCGCGGCTGCGGCTGCGGCGCCGGCACAGAGCAAGTGGCGGAGCGGCACGCAGGAGAAGATCTACGGCCGGCGCCTGCTGGACGCGCTCCGCGCGACGGGGGCTGGCGGCGGTGGCGCGCCGCCGCAGCCGCGGGCCGTGAAGGCCGCGGCCAACTCGGCGCTGGCGCTTACCGCGCGCGGGCAGTCGCGCTGGAGCCGCGCCATCCTGCTGGCCGGAGCGGCCTCCTGCCGCCGCCGCGTGCTCGTCAAGGCCGGGGGCAAGATACGCCGCCACCGCCGCCCGAAGGCGCGCGCCGCGGCGGCCAAGGCGGCCGCGGCCTCGGCGGCCGGGGAGCCAGCGGTGCTGAAGGAGAGGAAGGTGAAGGAGCGGCTCCTTGTGCTGGGCCGGCTCGTCCCGGGCTGCCGGAAGCTGCCGGCGCCGGACCTGCTCGAGGAGACGGCCGACTACGTGCCCGCACTGGAGATGCAGGTCAAGACCATGCGCGCGCTCCTCGACAGGCTCGCGGCGGCCCAGCTATCCTCACCGCCGCCGCCGCAGGCGGTGGAGGCGGCCGCCGGCGACGAGGCCGAAATGGAGAGGTGAGGGATGGTTTGGGGAAGCATGACACGACGGCTCGTGTGGCTTGGGAAAATAAGGGTGATTAATTAGTGGATTATTATTGAGAGGGGCTTTGGGATTTGCGGATGGAATTTGTGATGATGCTGATGCTACTGCTGATGATTTGTAAATTCTCGATACCTGTATAAGTAATGCTGCTCTGCTCTGCTCTGCTCTCTCTTCTTTTCTCTTATTCTTGAAATGTTTTTTCTCCCTCTGAAACAAGATGGGGTTGCTGTGTCATGTGGATTATGCTGTGATTGGGGATTATGGTGTGATTTGGTTGTGTTAATTGGGGCTTAGGAGTTCCGTTTTTGTAAGGGGTAATTCAAGCCTGAGCTCGCAACTCCTGAACATTGTTGTTTGATTGTTTGGTCAAGCCGAATTCTAGAGGATTTAAGTCGCTTGTGGCAAACTTTCTGTCGAATCCTTAGCTCCCGTACAGGCCATACTACCCAACTTGAGAGGATAACTGAGAACAGAAATCTGAATTTGATGAGAGTCTTAGAAAGAAATGGTTATCTATACTAACATAAAAAAAGCACGAGTTCGTTCATTGTTATTTGATTGAGCAACTTTTGTTTCTTCAGAGTGAACAGTTGTAACTGACAATAGGTGCAAATGATAATTTGTAGAGCCTAAAATGTATCAGATATGGAAATATTCACCTTCAAACTATTGATTATCTGAGGAGACGTGAATTCCAGCACGTTTACTAGTATTGATAAATTGTCGAGAAATAAAAGTTTAATTGAGAAAAATTGACAAGTTTTATTGATAAATTCTGATCATTTTTCGTCGAGAATACAAAAATTCTGATCATTGCCGAGGAGAATTGTGCTGTACTAACACATGTTTGCATTGTTACTACATTGCATCATGACGAGTTGCAAATGGGAATCTCGTAAAAATATCGTCGAGACACTGCAACAGCCGCGCTTAAACTAATACCAGAAATTAGACAACTCGTAAGCAGAATGCTCGCGGCGCAGTTCGGCCTGACAGTACTGTTCACCTGATCCGGATGGGGTGGATTTGCAGGCTCGCAGCATTTGCTGCCAAAAATGGGCATGTTGTTTTTATTTCGACTTATGATTTTTATTATGATTTATATTTTTAAGCTATTTATAAAAAATATAAAGTAATAAAACTTATGTATAATTTTAATCGATATAAATAAAATTAATATAGTATGTATTATAATTAATTTGTAAAACTCGTTTTAAAATATACTATATTTTAAAGTTAGTTATTATAAAAAAAATTAAAAAGCAGTTTCTAAAAAATAGAAAGAAGGGGCCAGTGTTTATTTAGAACTCCACTACTCACTTCCTGCCTGAATGTTCTGACATGCATTTATGCTGGCCAAATGTTCTCTGACTGCATACCTGGTTCAGTTGGCTGTGACTCCGAGGACGAAATGGGGAGATGGATTGGTCGTCCCGTCGTCGTCATCGGGCCTATTCTTTTTTGCTGCGGCTTATGACTTTTAGGGCCTGTTTGGTTGGTGCCTAACCTTACCATGCCTAAACTTAGGCAATGTGTGGCTGCCACAGAAAGTGTGGCTAACAAAATCGAAGCCACACTTGTGGCAAAGTTTGGCAAGAAACCGAGTCTATGACGTGTGGGTGGTGTTAGAAAGTGTGGCATGCCACGCTTGCGTCGATGAACCAAACATTACCTAAAAAGCTGTGCACGCCTAACTTGTGGCTAGGCAACTTCGGTCATGAACCAAACAGCCCTTAGTTGAAATTTTTGAATTTTGGTGCTTTCTGACTGATTTCAGAGAGATCGATACTCACTTGCGATTTTGACTGAATACGGATGTTGGACTTTTAACGTGTACTACGTTTAACTTATAGATCCCATCTTGAAAAATCTCCGTTTAAAAGTTAGATCAGAATGCGATGCGAGAAAACGTGACTTCTCACCAACCGAACAGGCCCGTTCTTCTGGAGGACATGGCTGTTTTCGTTTCTAGCTCGTTTCGGTTTTGGTTTATATGATGTATCCTAGTTTACTATTTTTTATTTTGTTCTTTCTAGGTTTTTTTGTATTTATTTTCAAATTTAATTACGTTAAATAAACCATCATATGTTATAATACAATTTCAACTAGTTACAATATAATTTTTATCATAAGTTAGCTTATTTCAGTTGAACCGTGAAGTCTTGTTAGGAAATAATATGGTAACTTGTAGCTCTGGTATGAGTTGTACTAAATGATTTACAAAAGTGGTCTCGGCACATTGGGTGCAACTCAGAAAAATTCCCTCATCAGCTGTTGCAAATATTTCTAACACAAACATGGCCTTCCCATGGCGGCTACAAATGCTTTCTTCTCCTGTAATCATCACTACATTAAAGCCGGGGGAGTTCCCGGCCCCCTCACCCATGCCACATCATCCATTTTGCGAAAACCCCCATGTATTTTCTAAAATCACGTAAAGGTTCTCGGTTTTCGCAAAAAGGTCCTTGCCAGGTTTTTTCCCAAAAACCCCCTCCACTTCACCGAAATTGCGTATCCTTTGCAGGATAGCACCCTGCGGTTTTCCAAAGTTACGTACGAGTCCTCGTTTAGTTACGTTCAGATCCTTACAGGTCCTCGGTTTTTGCGAAAAAGGCCTTCGGTTTTCTCAGAATTACGCACGTGTCCTCAATTTTTTTTTAAAAAATTCCCCGCGAATTGCCATCTCTTTTACTTCGATCCACACGGTAGCTAGCGCGGCGTGGCGCCGCGCTTATGCCGCTAGTTAATCTTATGCTATGTTAGAATGATGCATCGCTCCATTGCTAACAATGTTGTTTCAAGATTTGAGGGCACGGAAGCTCATTAATCGCAGAATTTTTTAAGTAACCCTGTAGCTCAATCAATGGGCGATTGGACCCTGTCGTCCAACAATCGAGCGGCACATAGGCAGTCATCCAACGGTTGGGCGACAAGAATGCAGTCGCCCAACGGTTGGACGACAGGAGCTGTTGCCCAACTGTTAGGTGACAACACCTCCTGCCGCCTAACCGTTCAGTGACTGGAACCCAAATCAAATAATCTATTTTTATGCGGATGTAAGACTGAACAACATCTATTGATGGTGTTATTAGACTGTAAAGTAGTGCTATATGATAGTTAGAAATATTTTACGTAGTCAGTTGTATGTCATATAGCAAAGAAATTAGCATTTGAGGTCTTAATTTGTAAATAAATATAGTAAAGCTTGAATACCAATTTTGTTGTCACGATTCATAATTCTTGTATGAAAAAAATAATACATACAAATCTTGTTGTACAGTGCGAATACATCTGAAGGTAGAAGAGTGATAAAATGTTCTGACCAAAGATAAGTTGTGAGACAAGAAACATGTAATATATTGGAGTCCCTGAACTGACGCGTATACGATGTGGTTACATGGCATAGTGTTTTCGATAATTGCTTAGGTGAACATCGATACTACTACGGTACACTGTGACGGAAGCATCCGACTAATACTAGAACACATGTATGTTCATAAAGGAACAATATGGCGGACAGGGGTTGCTACGGAATGACTCGAACTACTGTGTAGATAATGGCCATCTACCCTTCCTTGTGAGCTTGGTGTTGTACTCCTTTCTCGTTGCCTCGCGTTGTCCAAAAGTTCACGCTTTCTCTCGCGCTCCTTACACCCGCATGCCTCGAGATGAGCCTATATCTCCCGTCGGACGTGGTCTCTATGCTCTTCATCGCGGCGGCCATTCTCTCACGGTTGGTCTTGGCGTCCCACTCCTCGTAGTCAAGATGCCACTAGTCATACAGGTGGATCTCTCGGTATATCCAACTACGGTAGGCACAATAAGGGATCCAAAGACTACGGGTATTCGGGAGAGGATGTTAGTGTGCACTTGCGGAGGGAAATATTACGGGTATAAGTTGTAGCAGGTCCTTACTAGCTGTTGGTAGCAGCTCATGTCCCAACGGCGATCGGGATACTCCGTTACGTAGTTTGCGCAACCCCAAGTTGCACATGCTGAGGCTAAGCCACTGCTTAGACTTGAAGAATTTGCATTGTCCCTGCATTAATAGAGGGGCAGCATCTCCCTCTCAGGCGATTCTTACGGCGAGTGCTCGGTTGGAATGTTGAGATAGGGGTTGCTGTTACGGGGGGCGTTGTTGCGGTGAGGTGGCTAATTGGTACTTTTGTTTTTTTTCCAGACCTATGACATGGTTTTTCTTTTCAAATGTAGCAATTCCAAATATCTCAACAGTCATGTTCTATTATCAAACAGAGGTCCTACATTTGGAGGCATCCTTTCTAGGGACTGCACGTGTGATTGGGTGGTTCAGTCTAATGTTTGGCACATATATCTACAACCGCTATTTTAAGCACAAGAAACTCAGGAATATTCTTATGTAAGTTATTTGCTGAAGCTGTTTCTTTTATCTAAATGTTAAATCACCATCTGGATTACTAGCAGTCTGGCGCAGATTAATTTTGAAGGTAGTCGAAATTTTATGACATGTATGCTTAATGTACTTATGACATATATGCTTAATGTACTGAAAATTGCTAACTGCTTAAGTTGATTGTCTATGATCAATGTTTCTAGCTTTTATTTGAGGACAAAATTTTAACACCTCTACCTGACAATCTACCATCTTCTTTACTTGCTTTCTCCGATGTTGATATGTGCACCTTAAACTTCATCTGTGGTAGTGCTGCGAACAGAGAATGCCTTTGGGATTATTTCTGTTTTCATGAATATCAGAATGCATGTGGGATTATTCCCCAATAAATATCATAGTTTCATACTATAATTTTCATCTTCATCCTGGTATCTTGCTATAAGCCATTGTCAATCACTTTTTTGGTCAGTGTTCTGGCCCAATTTAACTGGTTTAGTGAGCACATGTTGTTTAAGAATTTATCCTGTTCAAAAAATTGTTGCAATTCTTGGCGATTCATTGGCTACGATACAAACCTGTCGACACTTATTTGAAGTTGTTATATACTTATATGTGCTACTTATAAAATTTTCTGTTCTTATTTCCAGGTTTGCACATGTTGGTCTTGCCATAATTAGCGTACTGGACATTCTTTTAGTGTCACGGTTGCATGTTCAGTATGGAATTGCAGATAAAACAATGGTTCCGTGGGGTTCTGCTTTGGCTGATGCAATCAACCAGTTCAAGTATAATCTCTAGCTATAATTTCTTTGAATCACGAAACTACTATGCACTAGATTACAAACCATATACTAGGTGAATCTGCTTGACATTTTGTGTTTTGAAAACCAGTTTGAGATGGGTTGCTGTTATTTGACCAAAACTAGATTGTTTGGCCCGTGCAATTGCGCCGTGTAGGCTAGTATACTAAACTATTAATCTTGCGCAACTCAATATATTTGACTGGGGATATATATTAATGGGATTTTTTCATGGTTGAGGACTCTTCTTATCTTTCTAAGTTTAAAAATATGTTGCAGTAGCACATCGGTTTGAGGACTCTTCTTATCTTTCTAAGTTTAATAATATGTTGCAGTAGCACATCGGTCTAACAGTATATATTAGTTGTAATTAGGGGTCTACCAAACTGAGGGCCAGATGTTTTTTTTTCTGTGAGAATTTCTAACATATTTCTTAATTACACTTCATCAGCTTTTATTATACAATAGACTCAGCATTTAAATTGATCGAATATTTAGTGTCATGGAAACTCAGCTAGGCACCAGTCTAAAACTTATTTGTTTCCTCTGGAACAGGACAAAAACTGCTGTACCCTTAAAATTCTTTTTTCTTCTCTAGGATGAATCTATCAAATGGCACTCATGAAGGTCATGGACTCATGCCTCATGATCCACTATGACCTGTCTGTCAATTAAATGCTTTAGATCAATGTATTTTTCCACCAAATGAGGAAAATGTTTGGTTACCGAGTATGATTGAACCCATTATCAGCAATAATTAGAAGGTTACTACTATTTTTTGAATCCCTGATTATATACATGGCTTGAAGATCAGAAATCATGTACACACATCTACACTGAGTGGAGTCTGGTGTATCATTAGCATCAATACTCGTGTCCTTTTCATACCAAATCAACACTAGAAAACAAATATTCTCTTGAAATTAATCTTTCAAGCTATGGCTGGTGGTGCCATCCTGGACATCATGATTGGAGTTTGGTGTTTACTTTCTTCTGTGTTGCAAACTACAATAATCAGCTGACTTAGTGCATTTAATTTATCCTCCCTCATATGTAAATATCCATCATAATACAATTTCTGACAAGAATATTTTCATTTCGCAGGATGATGCCGTTCCTGATCCTCTCGGGGCAGCTTTGCCCACCTGGAATCGGGGGCACGCAGTTTGCTCTGTTCATGTCCATCAACAACCTTGGTTCGACATTAGGGTTATTCCTGGGATCTGCTCTCGTGTCAGCTTTAAGCATCTCATCGGTAGAGTTTGACAATCTGGCGCTCGGCTTGGGTGTACAGCTGATTGGTACCCTCTTACCAATTGTATTTTTATTTCTGATTCCAAAGGAAGTTACAGGACTAACATCATAGGATGATGGATACAGACCTGATCATACTTCTGGAATGCTCTGCACTCCTAGGTCTTACTCATACAGGCAAATTGATAGAAAGCAAATTGAAGCTAACAGGAAGGTAGTCGGTTTTGTTGAAAGATGTATACAGGCATTAGGCGTATACTAGAACGAGACAGAGTGCAATAGATGATTAGACATTACCAAGCGTTGAGCTTGAGCAAATGAAGAACGTATGTTACCTGTGTAAAAAATGTACCGGCGAGAACATGTGTGCACCAGTGGAAGTGACATTTCTGACGAATGATTCTCTATTCCATGTCTTCGTTTTTCTTTGCTTAACAAGTCATGTTTCTAGCGGATGAATCTGGTAGTACTGTTTCTAGTTCTTCATGGCATAGCAAATATTGTAAATCTCTATTCGTTTGCTTCCACTGTTGGTAATATTGTGAATGTGTATACCAGATTCACAATATTGTAAATTTGGTATGCTTTTGCTTGCCGAATTACTAGAGAGACTTTTGGTATACTTAGTCCTAATCAACTCGGCTTCGGCTTCTGGCTTATTTTTCACTATTCATAAGTTTCGTCTTTTTCTGAACTTTTGGTTTTTTGTTGAGTTTTTTTGCCGGTTCTTTTTTTCCCGTATTTGTTTGTATTATACGTAATGGGCTAACATATTTTTTATATTTTTAATTTTTTTAAATTTAATTATGCTAAATAAGTCTCTGTCAGCTACAGTGCTTTTTTCAGCCAGCTACAGTGTTTTCAGCCACGAGCTTTTCAGCCGAACCGATCACCACCTTATTGTCTTGTAAATCTCTGTCAGAGTATGCTTTTGCTTGCACGCAATGTGGCAAAAAGGAAGAATAGCCAAAGATCCACAATTGACGCTACTTAGCATATCAAAGAAGAAGAGAAAAAAAGAGGCTACTAAGCTATTTCATTACAGTAAACAGTAAAAAAAAGTTTCACAAGAACTCATGAATTGGAATTTGAGCTATTGTTGCAATCATACCAAACCTGAAACTTTAATGCTGAGTTAAGCTGAATCACTTTATTTGCTTTTTTTTCCCCGAAAGTAACTACGGGCCTATTCTTTGCGGCTTTTGGCTTTTGTTATAGTATCCAATTTTTAAACATAGTATTTTTTCAAAACGGGGTCTATAAATTATTTGTAATACATATTAAAAGATTAATATCTGTACTGGCCAAAATTATAAGCAAATATCACTCTCTGTGTAATTTCTGTTGCGAACAGTCTAAAATTTAAAATTTTCAACCAAAAGTCATAAACTACAGTCATAAACCAAAAAAAGAACAAGCCCTACATGTCAGAAATTCAGAATACCACACACACAAGCGTTCTCTCTCTTTCCCATCCTCCAAATTCCGGCTGTTATACGTTTCAGTTGTTACAAAGAATGTAACCACTCCAAATATTAAGAACCCTCCCCGGGGGTCCCTTTTTAGCATAAAGAGAAGCTAAGGTTGATTGGTGATTTGGAAGCAGGGAAAATAATTTTGGATGAATTTTCGCGAAATTTGGTGAATCTCGGCTCCCTCCGAGAAAAGGCACTTAGACCAAAAATTTTGGCCCATTTTTATTTTTTTGAGATTTCGTTGTTTCAATATAATTGTATTTCTTGAATTCAAACTGCATATTTGAATTTTTTTGCCTGAAATTTCGGATTTTGGATTTCTCGAAGGGGTCCAAAATTTTTTCTAAACCGAAATTATTTCCCTGCTTGGAAGAATGTGTCAGCTTTGGCCTTCGGCAAAGGCTTGTGCTCTGCTTGAAGTAAAATTTTCTGATGATTTCGCTTCAGATTCACAGCCACCTTTTCGCTTTTGCTACTGAATTCACCGGAGGTGGCGTTTTGGCACCTCATTTATCTGTTGAGCCTGCCAATGGAAGCAGACGCTCTTTCAGTAAGAACTGAAGATCACAGGAAACACCCTTTATAACATGTGACACCTATAAGACTGCAGTTAGGAACAACTAAAATCCAGCTCCAAGCATCAACTAGGACCTAACAATATAGGCAGGAAGACACCTATAGACTAAGGGCAATGGCAAGAATCCTTCATGTTAATGACGTCTTGGGTTGTATATCTACCAAGATTCAAGCATTACTCTATCCGTGGGAAAAGACAACGCAAGCAGGTAAAAGAAGGTTATAGTGGTGCTGGCATGGGAAGCAAAGGATTGGTTAAGAAACAATGGAGAATTCACATTGATGTGGTTCAGCCCATCGGACCCAGGAGAATGGCAGTGCCTTGTACTCGCTGGCAGCACATCCACTGATTTGGCTATTTTTTAGACCATCCATCAAATGACAAGACATTAGGAACAGTTTAATTGATTCATCCTATACACAACGCAGCCTTCGTTGCTACAGCATTAAGGATGTGAACATAAGAGCAAAACCGAGTTTTCTTGATCCTAAAACTTACTTATATCCGACTTTCCTCTGAGAGAGGATCTGCGTGACATGGTCGACGGTGGTGGTGGGAGACCTGTTAGTGATTGTCTTCTCCTTAACCTGGCATCAGTTGTAATTTGAGATGGGCCACCACAGTTTGTGTTAGCAGTGATTTTAGCTGGAGTTGCTTGTGCTGAATGTAGAGCGTTCCTGCAACGTTGTAGCAGTAGCAAAGAAAGCGTAGTGCACGCGAAACATTACAATCTATACCCGTTTGTAAATACGTAGTAAAATTCAGTATGAATCCCATGATGTACCTTCTTTCAGAGCCATGAATCAATTTCCCTATGTTGCTCTGAATGGACTTTCTTAAATGTGATCCTTTCTTCGCTTCATTACTTGCGGTTATTTTCTCCAATTTGGCAGCAGAAAAAGGTTCATCCGTCCGACTCAATTCCATGGTCACGTTCCTTGATCTCCAAGGTGTTCTCTGGAGAGTATCCAATTCTGATTGCTTAGATTATAAGGTCAGGGGGTAGTCGACAAAAGGCAACTGTATCAACTGTAGTAATTATCTTCTCGTGCTCTCTAACAGGCTCTTCAGAGAATGTTGCGGACATCTTGTATCACAATGGACAAGACATAATAAGGTCACTCGCTACAATATGGAACAATATGAAGTTATTGCAGGGTACGGGTAGATTACACTAGCGCAGATTAAAATTTTTTACTATATAAATTAGAGAGCCATGTAAGTAAGAGATCATAGATTGTTACCACTAGACGCGCAGTACATCAGAAGTAGAGTTAAAGCGGTCGATTCAACGAAGAGCGCGTCGGTATAGTTGAAGTAGTCAATCGTTCTCTGGCCAACCGTTTGCTCCTCGCGATCGTCCCGATCAGCTCCGCAATCGCAGCAGCGTCTCTACCGAGATCTACATGTCTAAAGATGGAATACCGTGCGTCGGTGTGCTTGCATCAACGCGCACGGCAAAGGTTATGAGAGATGGCGGCTAGGGCTTCAATGGTTGTGTTTTTGATGCAACCCTCAACCCCCACATATCCCTTTATATAGTCTCCAATCGGATCCTTATCTGATACAATTAGAGATCTATCTCACTCGTAGTCTATCATCTGGACCTTTATCATTCCAATCCATTAAATGTGTGACTCTGTAGGTTTATGTATATTTAGCTATGGGCCGAAAACTCTTTTCTGGTCCATAAGTCGATAGAGATCCCTAATAGGACATGCGACTCCCAAATATACATTAAGATTATATCGGACGAAACTATATAGTGCTTATATATCGATCCTTTTATCTTATGATACCAGATCAAACTCAAGGCGAGAAGCGTGCCAGCCTATGATAGCTCGATCTTTCACTCGAACTGTAGTGGTTTACTTAGTTGTGATTGGCTCCTCAACCACATTCGGTATGGCCACCTATCTTGATAAATTCCATTATATCTCTCCCATTATATTGGAGGGGTAAATTTCATCTTGATAGCTCACATTTCTCCGTATGTTTCACAGTAAATTTGAAAGCTATTTTTATGACCACTCAATTACAGAGTAGTATTTGATAACCTCTAACTAAACTATTACACATGTAGGATATATCTTCTCCCATATTCTCTCTCCCTTACGAATGCGTTGTTTAATATAGTGGCATAACGAACAATTTAGTTAGATACAATTCTCTTCTCCAATACAATTTTTATTGTATCATACGAGACACAACTTCTCTCTCTCTCTCTTAATTTTTCCTCCACTCAACTTCAATCCTAGATGCTAGTATCTTATAAAAACCGGTGATATAGGATCATTGGGAGTGTCTAAACTACAATTTAATAATTTACTTGATTCTTGAGTCATGGTGGCCACCGCCTAGCGAACGCCAGCACCGGGCCTCCTCCCCTTCCTCAAACACGGCGTCGTCGTCCTGGCATGTAGCAGCCTATTCATCCGGCTCTACGTGCTGACCACTGCAATTTCCATGGCCCTCTTCCTCGTCAAGTCCCTCGCCTTGCAACCCCTCGCCGCAAACCTAGAAGCCTACAATGGCACTAACAGTGCCGTCTACCCCATCCTTGTCCTGCTTGCCGGTGCCGTGTACCTCGTCGCCGACATGGTCGTCAAGTTGGCGGTAAAAATCACCACCATTTCCACTATCGTCGCGTCGTGCTCCAGCGATCGCCGCACGTTGACCTCCTTCCTGAGCAAGGTGAAGGGCGACATCTGGGGCCTTGTTGTGACAATCGCCTTTGGCTACATCCTGCGCGTGGCCTACGTCGGCGTCGTCGGCATCTTTGCGCTACTACTGTTCCTCCTTGCCGAGCAGTAGTCGAGGTGGCTGCACTTACTCAACTTGCTGCTCGTGTTCCTCGCGATGCTCTTTTACTTGTACCTCGAGGTCGTCTACGGCGGTTGCCGTCGTAGCATCGGTGGCGTAGCCCGGGCAGCACAGCGCAGGTGCGGTGGGGCGTGCGTGGTGGCTCATGCGGGGCAAGAACGTGCAAGCCGTGCTCCACGTGGCACAGCGTGGGCGCTCCTGCGATGGTGTGGTTGCCACAAAGCGCAGCAAGCGGAGTAGTCCAGGCGGACGCCACCGTCACCTACTTGTTGCTCGGCGCCTTGGAGTTGGAGGTCGTCTCCGCAGCCGCTGGCACGGCATACGAGCAGGACAAGGCAGGCCATAGAGCAAAGATATGTCAAGCTGCCTAATGGTGACGAAGCAATACTTGATGTAATCTTCCGTTTTTTTTTTGTTGATGATTCTTTTTTTTATGTGTATGCAGTTAGTTTTTGACCTAGTTCACACAAAAGGTCAAACATCCGAATATTTTTTTGCCAACTATCATCCAGATTTGTGACAAAAAATCTCCTTCCTTCAAAAAAAAAGTGACAGTTGAATTTTTAATTTAACGGTCTCAAATTTAGATGATTATTAGAAAGAAAATATTTAGGTAATACGTAGATACGTCTAAAACAACTTGGGCCGGAGCGTAGTGGGTGGTATTTTTGGGAAGGAAAGAAGGGGAAGAAACCGCCGCGTTGGCACGGCATATTCTCCACGTGGATCCGAAGTCCAAACCCTCCTGTTCTCCAACGTTGACGAGCCGCCTACTACGGGCTTCCTCGGCGCGTCGCGCCATTCACCTTTCCTTGCTTGCTACGCTAATAGCTTACTCCGAGAACAAGAGAGCGAAAGAGATGGGGGGCAGCGGCGGCGGCAAGCCGGCGTCGTCGTCCTCGGCGGCGTCGTGGGAGTTCCACGCGACGGGGCCTCGCTACCTCTCCAACCCCAGCTGGAGGGACCTCATCCGTTCTAGCTGGTTCGCAACCGTACTCTCCCCTCTCCTCCTCCCCTCCCCTCCCCTCCCCTCCCCTCCCCTCCCCTCCCACCTTTCGCTTTTGTTGGACCATGACTCCATGAGCATGATGCTTCTTGAACCTTGTTTCGTTGGACACTAACGCATGGTTGGTCGCAATCTATGTACGTGTTTTAGGAATCTGAACCGTTGACTTGCTTAGATTAGGGGATTTTTTTTTACCGGAGTCTGAGCTGTGGTGATTCTACATGGAGGTCAAAACTAGCGAACCACGTGTTGTCTGCTCTATGCCACTTCCTCCGGAAATGCACTTCTACTTCATTTTTCGTGTTGTTTGATTGATTCTACTGAATTGCAAGAGTTGTTTATTAAATTGACTATGGCTGGTAGCCTGATTCCTGCCTTGAATTGGCGTAACCAAAACCAAGCATTAGAGCATTGTAGGGCGAAGAGTTGTCGTGACCAATTGACCGGGGCAATGTGTGGTATCGATGCCAAGATTATATTATACATTTCTGACATTTAGGTGTCATAGGTACTAGAAAGCTTGCAAAAAGCATGTTTTTTTCTCACAGGTCAAGGTTGTGAATAAATTGAGTGCAGAAGAAATTAATATTGATGACAGTATGGAAGTGTACCTTTCGGCACCTTGAAGAATGCTATTCGTGTGACGAAACTAATTTCCGAGGGAAAGGGGTCATAAACTTTTAAGGTTTTAGCACAACAATATATAAAAGAAAAAAGAAGTAACTAAAGGGTGACACAATTCTCTCTATAATCTATAGTACAAGTTACAGCTTGATGTAAAGCATGTTGTTGAAATGTAGCTGAAAGCCTGAAATTAAACCCAGTATTTTGTCCAAGGAATATGAGTCTTCTGATCTTGTCCTGTTCTGCTTGCATTTATAAAAACTCGCATTTTCATAGAACTTCTCTCACAGATCGAGAAACCCCGAACCCCTACCCACACCCCGACACGGGGCCACGTTACCTAAAACTTGGGACGTAAGGTGCTACTTACCGCTACGATAGAGGCCCTTTCGCTCTGCTTGCATTTATAGCTAAACCTTTCTCAGTCACTTTAGCTATTTCTTGAAATTACTCATTCCTTTTGTAATGCTTGATAACCACACTAGTGATGTGTGTAATACTGATGAACAAACATACTGATGATTCTGCAGGATAGATCCCAATTACAAAAGAATTGCAATTTCATGCTTCGTGCAGGCCGCTTATCTGCTGGAGCTTGACAGACAAGAGAATAGAACTGGTGAAAATGCCCTTGCTCCTAACTGGTGGAAGCCATTCAAATATAAGCTGGAGCGGCCTCTAATTGATTCGAGAGATGGATCCATATATGGGGCACTTCTAGAATGGGACCAGCTCGCTGCACTCTCGGACTTGATAGTGTTGAGGCCTAATGGTGCTCCAAAGGTTGTCCTTGCTCTGAGGGGAACAGCACTTAAGCAGTCAACTGTTGTGAGAGACTTGGAAGATGATTTCAGGTTCTTCGCTTGGGAGAGCTTGAGGGGTTCTGTCAGGTTCACTGGCGCACTGGAGGTGCTCAAGTCCGCAATTGATAAGCATGGCAGCAACAATGTGTGCATTGTTGGGCATTCCCTGGGGGCTGGCTTTGCTCTGCAGGTTGGCAAGACTTTGGCCAAGGATGGAATCTTTGTGGAATGCCATTTGTTCAACCCGCCATCAGTCTCACTTGGCATGGGGCTGAGGAAACTTCAGGAGAAAGCCGACAAGGTCTTGAGGCGATATATCAGTGGCAGCTCTTCAAACGCTGGCGAAATTTCTCGCCCGAGAGAGGAGGGAGAGGTCGTCTCTGAAGTTGGAGAAGAAAAGCTGATCAAGGAGGTGAAGAGATGGGTGCCAAACCTGTACATAAACAACTGCGACTACATTTGCTGCTTTTATGCTGACCACAGCGGCGTCGCCACTGTTACTACCGAGAAGCGCAACGGTCATTCTGATGCGCATGCCAAATTGTTTGTGATTGCCAAAGGACCAAAGAAGTTCCTTCAAGCTCATGGTCTGCAGCAATGGTGGTCGGACGATTCTGAGCTCCATTTGGCCGTGCATGATAGCAAGCTCATGTATAGGCACCTTAAGTCCCTGTATGCCAAAGAATCATAGCAAAGCCAATGTCATTGTTATGTCTCCTGTTCTTTAGTCAAGAAAACTTGTAAATCTTCTATGAAGGGCTCCAGTTCCTGCAACTTTTCTTCGTTCTTCCAAGTTCTCCAATATCTTCTGTTGGCGCATAGCACTTGATTCGTGTATCGATATTATTAACTGTGAATACGAAATTTCTTTCTTGCATGGTACCTTCAAATTACCAAGTGCCAGGTGTTTCGTGGTGAAATCAGGTACCATTTCTACTATAGAATGTGAACGAGTTAGTCCTTGTATCACCATGATTGCCACTGGAACGTCATAATCCCGTCAAGTTTGCCCAAGTCTTCACATGTTCACCGTGAATGACATGTGATTTATTGATTTCTAATCTTGCTATTACGACGTTTCCTCCAAACGATAGAAAATGTAGGAGCTTCTACAGCATGTAGAACAATTGTAACGCCCCTATTTCTAGGACAGTTAAAAATCCCTGTAACTGCTCAGAATTATTCAACTGCGAAGTATTATAAACGAACGTGTATCATACCAACACATACTTACAACATAATAATCAAACTTTATTATAGAGTTACGGTGTAATAGCTAGGTTTTAACGCAGCGGGCGTCTAAGCCCAAAGTTTTATTACAATACAAAAGAAAAACTATACAGGCGTGCCTGAGCGAGGACGAGACTTAAAACGAGAGATCATCTACACCAAAGGATTCTTGAAATTCTTCATTGATGGGGATATGTTATCTTTATTACTACATTTACTGATGCAAGTTTATTTGTAAACAACTTTCTAAAGCAAAATTTATCTTCTTAGGGTAAAACGGGGTTTAAACATTTGATTACCAAATTGAAATATTATTAAAAACTACTTATGCCTTATTGTTGAATTCATCCATTAAACACATCTTCATTAATCAGAAGCACAACGTATCAGAATACTATTAGTTTAACTCTGTAGAGTTGCCCAACTTTACCCACAAGATGTCTCAAAATCTCAATATCATGCAATAGACATGCAACGGATAGTGTGTGACTGAGTTAAGATAACAAGATCTTTCACTGCTCTCCTCTTTCTAGCTTCTATCCGGTAGGCTTGAGGCGACCCATTGTCAGTAATCCACTGGCCAAAGTGGAAACCACAAACCAATTTGGAGTGGACCTACCATTGCTAAGTATGAAAGATATTGCTTCCAAACCACCTTGTTGTATACGAGCCGTTCCTACCCCTGGAATAGCAAAGCCTCCTGTAGATATTCAATCGAATTGAGCAGCTATTAGACTAGGTCTGACAAGTCAAAATTTGTGGCTGCACGATTTTCTATGTCATTTACTCAGCATAAGATTTTAGTCATTACTTTTCATAAATGAGGCAACCGACCACAAACACAGTGCGTTATGGTACTGCCACCAATCAATAACAAAGCCTCCACTCTATGATAGGGTTGTAGACTCTAACTATCTAGTAGCTTTCCATGAATAATTCTTAACCCTAAGATAATTTTATAAATCTATCGGCAAAACACTGAAGTACTTAGTAGTATAAATCATTTGATTGACTGGTTTACGGATGATTAATTATACAGTAGTTTATTATTATTAAGACATCAAGGTGAATATGGCCTCAAGTAAAGCATATCATTTTTCAATGGTAGGACATACTAATTATCATGTTATTCTAAACAATTATTTTAAATAAATAATAGTGAGAAATAATAATACTGAAAGTAATGGTAATTAAATAATTTAAACAATATATGTTCAACATGATCAAAAACATGTGATCTGCCTTGCTACTCAAAATATTCAACTGGTTCGAAGTCTTCGGAGTCTTGACTTGGTCTTGGGACAACTGGCTCGGTGAATTCGAGAGCTAGCATAAACAGATAAATAAAGAAGTCCGTGCTTGAAAGAAACCAAGCTAGGAAAACAAAACAATATAAAGGGAGTAAAATTCAAGAAAAACCGAATACATATGGGTTCAGGTTTTATCGGAGTCTGATTTGGTTAAACAGAGTTGGGAATGGTTTAAATGGGTTCAAAATGGTCAAAATGGGTATATTAGTATTAAACGGGTTTCTGGTGAACAGTGATGGGTCGATACTATCATAACAGGTTGGGTTTAGGAATACTAACAGGTTCGGATCTGAACAATATTGGGTTCGAGTTTAGAACAATGTTGGGTGGGCTTGCATAATATAGGCCAACAGTATTATGCTTGGCTGGTTTGGGTTTTTGGCCTATGAGCTGACTTGACCTAGCCCAAGCCATGGTCTGCTAGGCCTTGACCTATTTTGGCTTGGCTTTGTCTAGCTCTGGCGCCATGGAGCCTGAGCAAAGGAACGACGACGATGAGCTGGCGCACGCTCCAGTGGAGGTCACCGACAGCAAGTGACTGCACGGCTGGGTTTAGTGAAGGTGGGGATTCCATTTTTGGGTTGTGTGAACACCAGAGTTGGCTGACGGTGAGGAGGGCTCATCAGAGCTTCTCCATGGCATGGCAGAGCTCCGGTGGCCTTTCGACATGGACATGGGCATTTTAAGCACATATGGCATGCTGGGAAGCTATTGGCGGTGATGGTTTTGGCTCTAGTGGCTTGAGGTGAGCTATCTGCGGAGGGCTGGCTTGGACGGTGGCGGTGCACAGTGATGGTGGCCGAGGAGCTAGGGGAGGGCAATGCGATGATGGCATCGGGTTTGGGAGGTCCTAGGGATGCTACGGCTAAGGGGGCTTGAAGAATGGGCAATTGATGCGGAGGATTGAGCTTGATGGCTCACCGGCGCAAGGCACGATGGCGGCGGCGGTGTGAGGACGGAGTTGGGGAGGGAAGTGTAGGGGATTGCAATTGAAGCTAAGCTGCAGGATGAGGAGGCTTTATAGGGCTACGGAGGCGGTGGGAGTAGTGGCGAGGTCTTGCCGGCGATGGCATGTGGACGACACACTGGAAGCCGAGTGTCTTTGGCGGCAAGGTGGCATGCGATGCTGGAGTATTGGTCGCGCTGTGCCTCACTGGAGCTTCGATGCACACTGGCAAGTAGGGCATGGTTGCGACGTGTGTGTCAGTTGCACAGAGCTCAGGCGATGTTGATGGCATGGTCAACGGCAGGGCGTGAGAGGCGAGGGCGGTGAGGAGGCGTAGGCATTAATGGGGCGATCGACAAGCTGGTGAAGCGATAGCGGGACGACAACACCGAGGTGGCGTGCGCGGAGGTGGCAATGGCGACGAGTGGCATGATGCCAAGTGGCACAGTTGCACAAGGGAGGAATCGGGAATTGGGAATGCACAAGTGCAGGGAGGAGTCAGTTGGACCAAAGAGGAAAGCGGAAAAAGGAGAAGGCTTGCCAAATTGGGAAATGAAACCAAATTACGCCAAATTCAAAGAAATTTGAATTTTTTTTGAAATTTTGAGGTGTTTCAACAGGCATCCGCAATGACAATTACAGCAAAGTCTTACCTTAAAGCTTTTTTTGCATGGCCTTAGAAAACACTTTGATGGAATCAGAAATCTGTATAACTTTTCTATACAATTCTCCTTACTAGATAGTACTTCTTAGATTAAACTTGAACCAGCTGACAATGATAAACCAAGCCACAATTACAATTTTCATTACAGAATCGATGCTGTTTGGACATTCACAAGGCAAGTCAATCTCAACCTGATTTATTTATAGCCATGAACAAGGACTTTGTTCTCCTAGTTATACATTGAATGTTCATAGTTCAAACGCAAAATAATGAGTCCATTACAATGCAGACGACATGATATGAAAGCTTTGTGCATCCATGAAATGTACAATATGTACAGTGACACAACGTAAAATGGAATCAATAAACATGAGCTCCAGCGGTAGCCCCGATAATCACGGCAATTGTGGCGAGGACAGCCTGTTACCAAGTAATTCTCATTAGAATCACTGGAATTTCAAAATCAGAGGTTACAAGTGACTGATAGAAAAGTGATCAAATCTAGAGTTCATCAAGGCATCTCTACAGAAAGTAGTTTCCACAGAACACTACATTAACTATTGGCGCTACCAAAAGAATATCATGCGTTCTTTTAAAAGTGTGACCACGTTCTCCAGAACACTCTTTGTTAATGTTACATAAATATGCTCTAGCACGTACATGTAGAAAACTTAATGCTTGAATTACGATGATACAGCATGCAACTGGTGAACAATAGGGATAAAATTTTTCGAATATGATACGACAGACACTTAATTAGATACTTTGGATGATTGAACGGGCTACATTATCAAAAACATGTGATCTGGAGAATGCAATATTTCATTTGAATGCAATATTTACTCATTTTCAACAATCAGATCCAACAAGTTCATTGTACTAAGGGTTTGTTCATACTGGTTGCAGGCCTGTTCTTTTTGGCTTTTTTGTGTCTTTTGCCTTCGGCTTCTCTGGAAGCCCGTTTCGGGCGATTTCTTGAAGCCATTTTTCCAAACAGCTTTCCGAATTCAAAACCATGTGCGTCGTTCGTATCGGCATCTCCACCGTCTCGAAAAACACAGACAAAAGCCATCAGCCGTAGTCTAAAAGAATAGGGCCACATGCAGTTGATGGATTTTGGGTGCGACTGATGGCTTTTGACTAAAAATGAATAGTAGTGATTGAAAGAAGTGACTTTTAGAAAGAGGGTGCGAGCGGTGGGGTAAGTGAGGGATGGATGCATGCACAAGAGGAGTGGGGAAGCCGCTTTGGGAAGCCGGGTGTTCATATTGACTTCTATCTTCTTCAAGCAGAAGCTAATATGAACACTCCCTAAACTAATTTCTCTCTCTCTCTTTTTTGTTGGAAGCCTAGGCTGACATGAATGAGCCATTGATCCGAATCTTGGGATTCAGTTTTCACACGACAAAGTTCACAGGTCTTACAAGAACAAATGGAGAAATAGTCAATGTGCTCAACAGTTCTCAAGTTTTTGGTTTACTATTGGTTATCCAAACAAATATACAGGGAATCAAGGAGAAAACATGCACAAACTTCATACACAATCCTGAGGAGAACCGATATTTACTACATATGACTCCCAATAAATTTGGTCCATTGTCTAGAGTCACATGAGCGTGCCATGAGAAAAAATACTTTTAAAACGCAACAAAACACATGAGCGTGCCATGAGAAAAAAATACTTTTAAAACGCAACAAAAAAACACCTTATACTAGACTGCACATGCCCAGATACTTAACTCACGAGTTTGGTCACACACAAAAAAACTGATGGTAAAGAAAGGAAAAGTGCCATAATCAGCAAATGGGACAAGCATGGCAATGAATGTTGTTACTACATCTGATGGATCCTACTACATCTGATGAACTTGACAATAAGTTCTTTACTCACCGCTATTGTGCATGCCACATATCCTGGTTTCTCCCTGTAATCCACACTGGAACACCACAGCAGAAAGGCCCCAACATACCAGGGAATTGCGCCAAGGAAGAAACCGATTATGAATCTTCAGAACAAGGGGTTTATCATTAGGATTAAGGAGGTGTAGCTATAGCAACAGCATAGTTCTACTGTAAATGTCTGTCAGAGTATTTGTTCAGATATGATGCTGTTATACATGAAACTACGATCAACAGAGAAAAATAGAACAACAATCACTTACAGAAACCAGCCAATACCAATACCACAGCAAGGAAGGCGATCATGACTATGTCCACGAACACCTGCTTCATAATCTTGAGCTGAAAGCAGAACAAAAAAGATTAAAGGTACCTGTAAAAACCTTGTAACGAAAATTCTCTGGATAATGAGTTTTTATATGCATGATTGATTGCAATATGTTGAACAGTCCGCCTGCAATAACAAGTTTTCAGTGTAGAAAGAAATGCATATTTTTAGTGGTATCCAACTATACTGGAATCAAGACCCTGCAAGATTGAATAAACTCAGCAAAATTAGGCTAACTATATTAAGCCTGGGTGCAATTAGAAGCTTCAAGAATAACATGATATGCATGGGGGCTCCCTAAAATCATCAGGAACAAAAACATGACCACTGCATTACTACTTTCTATTACATTCGCCAAACAGTCAGTACAATCGATAGGGCTGGGCTACCTATCATGTCAGATCCATCGAACCCGGTGTTGTCCTAAAATAATGCAACGATGATAACCTTGCCACCGATGATTAGACAATGGAACCCCTGCCATGCTAAGAAATGCAGAGGTGCTAACTTTAGCACCACTCATTACAATCTGCTCAGGTTGACTGCTATTGAGCTACTTATTTACCTTCTGACTATACAATACAAACGCATTTTGTTACAGAGCAATGGGGTGGAAACTACAGTCTAATTCTCAATGAAACAACTAGCATACAACAGAAGGGCAGCACCTACATTACAAAGATAGGACACTACGAATCCACGATAAGACCCAATTTGGATCAAGCAACTGAAAAATGAATGCCAATTTTCAATTCCACCAGTCATAGCAAATTTCAAGCAGAGTTTGGCAGCAAGAACCGAAATAGAACTAGATCAAACACTCCAAAATCGGGCCCCCAATCCCATATCCTGCCAGAGATCTCGCAGCAAGAATTCCGCCTTTAATCCCACCAATTCCACACCCAATTCCGATCAATATTTAACAACCGGCGCTATACAACTCAGATCAAAGAAACCCCTTATGATTCGATCCGAATCATAACTTCTTGCAAGGTCAAACACCAAAATTCTAGTTTCCACCAGCAGTATCCCTTCCAATCCTCCCACTCACAGGAACCCCAAATTTAAAAGGCTCGGGAAATTACCGGGAACGGCCTGGTACCCGCCGCGGTGGCGGGAGTACGGCTCGGCAGGCGGCTGGCCGTAGAGGCCGGGCGGCGGGACGGGCTGGGGGTACCCGACAACCGGCGGGCGCGGAGGCGGGTAGCTGGGCGGCCCCTGGAACGTCCCGTACTCCCCTCCTCCTCCGCCGCCGCCGCCCTTGGCCTTCTCGCCTTCATCTCCGCTCATCTCTCCTCACTCCAAAACTCGTGCAGTCACGGTCAGCTCGTATAAACAGTAACGGGCCAAGGAGGAGAAAGAAATTGGATGCCGGTTATCAGCTGTGGGCCATCCGATTGGAGCTGTACACTGGAGATGGGCCGTTTAGGCACGACGAGTGGTGTCGTGTCGGGCCGGGCGGTGTGAGCCTAGGTATAGCCCACGATCGTGTCATACCAACATAGGTATGGTCGTGGGCCATACTTGGGCTCACCCCGCGGCCCGTGGGTTAGCACGGCACGGCCCATTTATTTGCCGTACCTAAACGGGACATCTCTGAACCGGCACGCGAACGGGCTGTGCCGGTACGGTTGGCCTATTAAGCTGAGAAAAAGAGGAAAATGAAGGAAAAATGTAAAAATTACAAAAAAATATAGACATTATTAATCATCAAGATAATTATTTTCAATGACATAATGAACTTTATTAATTTATTAAATTACATGGGATAGCTGTTTCGTTAAAAACTTTACCAAGTAAAAAACTCAATTTGAGAAAACCTTGGTAAAGAAAAAAGAGTGCAGCCTATAAAACTCACTAGTGACTACATATTGAAAATCATATTCATTGCTATCTAGATACAAATTCTCAAAAGATTCTTCTAAGTCTTTATTCTCTATAGTATGTTGGAGTCTTGATTCAGCTTGTTCTTAGCTTTTAACGGTCAGAAGGATTTTGATCATCTTGTTCGAGAGACTTGTCCGCTATTTCTCGATTATTATTCCAGATAGACTAAAAGCTAACTCTGAGGAGACTGTAGAGACAGGAATAGTAACACATCCCATGATAATATGGATAGCACTGAATATGTTACTTTTTGGGTTTGCCACCATGAGAGGATGTTCAACTCTTGCTCAAAGCTGACGCTATCATCGTTGAGATAACTTGATAGGTCACCGGTGCTTTGCTGCCTTCCTTCTGACTGATGTGTACCTGCTGAAAGATCAAGCTCCATTTAAGTTGGTTTTGGTGTTAATGACAAATGCCATTATGACATTATGATATTAATGACATATACTTTATAATGTTTTGGTGAAAATGATAAATGAATTTATGAGACTAATATGTTTATTTGAGTTTATCTTTGGTTAGTCTTATTTGGATGAAAAGGTGAAATCAAAGAGGTATGCATTCGAAATCGCTTTCTCATTTACAAATGCATTTCTTAGATCCAAAATATAGATTGAACTCCTCAATTAGTCTAAAATGAATATGTGCATATGTCTTCACTATATACACTTGTATGCACACATTTAGGGGGAGCTCTCTCTATAGTTTGGAATTTCATAAGTAATGATTTATGATTCTTTCAATATACATATTTAGGATCTTTACTTTGAAGTACATTCTTGAGTATATATATATAGCTTGTGTAGTTCATATATACTCATGTGCAATCGGGTTGTCATCTAACTTCTCCATTATGTGTTAATGGTTGGATGACTAATGACAACCGGATAAGTAAGCTTTGTTTAAAGCTTATCTTAGAGTATACATTTGTTGTGTACATATTGTATACTCGCAAATCAATTTCATATCTCATCATTTGTTGAGATTGTCACGAATTACCAAAATGGTGAAGTTTGGTAATCGATGACAATTGTTTTGTGGACTAACATTTTCCATGAGTTGGATGAATATGTTAGGTTCCACAAATAAAGATGGTTTGGGATGACTTCATGAGTTGAAGGTCATCAAGTCAAAGTTGATGAAGAAGAGGTAGCTTCAATTGTTGAAGGCTATCAAGACAAAGGCTTCATGTGTTGAAGGCCATCGAGAAGAAGATGCTTCATGTGTTGAAGCATGTCAAAGATTGATCATGTGTTGATCAAGTAAAGACCATCATGAATTGATGGTGTTGATGAAAAGAAAGCATCATGAGTTGATGCCTATCGAGACGATGACCCAAGGCAAAGGTATGACTAGCTAGGGCTAAGGATGTGTTTCTAGTCCTTTACCGGTCTTGGTGGTTGGTTGGAAGACCGGATTGCTAGTATAGGTTGCCGTACTATTAAGAGGGGTCATGTCTAGTAGTTTGAGTCTCATCATGTGTTGATAGCTCAAACCTCACTTGCTTTAGCTCATCTTGACATGATGCTTGCATTTGCGAATGTGTTTTGCAAATGGTCGAAGCTCATGTATTGAACTCTAGTAACATGGGACTATGCATTGCAAATGTGTTTTGCAAGTGCTCGAAGTCCATGTTTCCATTCTTTGTGATATGAGGTTTATATTTGCAAATGTGTTTTGCAAATGGTTGAAGCTCATATATAATCCTTGTGGCATGTGACTTAGATTTGCGAATGTGTTTCGCAAATGTGAGAAGTCCATGTACCTAATCCTTGTAGCATGATCTAAGTTTGCAAATATGTTTTGCAAAAGTTGGAGATCATGCATTATCCCTTGGCATGGTCTAAAATTATTTGTCGCTATTTCCTTTGATATTAGACCGTGATAGTGACTCTTTGGATGTCTTGTGATTTCTGCATTGATCTAATGTGTTTGAGATCATGCAAATAGGTGGGTTGTGTAGCCCTCTGAATAAGCTTTCCATAGAGTCCAAGATCACTCAATTCCGACATCGGAGTCAAAAGTTATGACCGTTTTCCGAGTGTCGCTCGTGCTGAAAACCGGAAAACGGAAGTACCGCGATTTGTACTGCGGTAGTTCCGGATTTTGCGGAAGTACCGCGATTTGTACTGCGGTAGTTCCGATTTTTCCGGTAGTTCCGCAAGTCCGGTAGTTCCGGATTCCGAGCGGAATGTTTTTTCCAGAGCGACTTTCTGAATGACTTAGCTCAAAACGGAAGTACCGCGAGTTGTACCGCGGTAGTTCCGCTTTGGTCCAACGACTAGTTTTTGTGACCGTTGGGAGGCGGTAGTTCCGCCGCTTTAACTCGGTAGTACCGCCCTCGGCTGATTTCAGCCTCTCTTTGCTCCAACGGCTAGTTTTTGTGTGTGGGTATAAATACCCCTCAAGGCTGGTTGGAGATGTTGTTGCTTGACTCATTTCATTGTTCTTGAGCTAGAGTGAGGCTCTCCACTCAATTGTGCATGTGTTGCACTTTGTGAGAGAGAGAGGTGATCTAGAGTGCATGTGTTGCATCTAGAGGTGGACTTTGTGTCCAAGTGAGCTTGTGCATTCGTTGTATCGTGGTGAGAGTCAAGTGAGGACTTGACTTGTTCTCTGGAGTTTGCCGACTCCTAGACGGCGTGGAGGCGTCAGGCGCGTGATCTTCTCAAGAAGCTTGAGAGAAGACCCGAAGTTGTAAAGGTCTGAGCTCACCTACCCGGAGCGGAAAGAGCTACCACTAGTGGATTGGAGGTGTTTCGCTTAATTCGTGGAGCCGGTCCGATTTGTTCAAGCTAACCTCAACGTGGATTAGGAAACCGCAAGTTTCCGAACACCACAGTAAAACATCATTGTGTCAATTGTGGTTTGTTTTCTTGTGTTCCATTTATATTCAAGCAATTTACATTCATTGAATTAAATTGATTGCTTGTATATTTAGAATTGCAAACCTTGACCTAGGCTAGAACTATTAGTGCACTTAGGCGAATTTATTTGTTCTAGGCGTTATTTGAGCTAAACCAACTTGAATCTAGCTTCCGCATTGTATACTTGGTTTAGTCAAATAGAAAAGCTCTTTAATTGTTAGTATTAATTTGTAGAGAATTTTTTAGACCGCCTATTCACCCCCCTCTAGTCGGCCTCCTCGATCTTACACCTGCACGAGAATCTCTAGAGGAATAACTAAAAATATTGCCCTATTGCATAGTCCCCATAGAGGTGCGAGGGGCTACCGGGGGTCTTTCCAAACGCACGGATCCAAACTTATTTTCATATTTCTTGTATATCTCATATAATTTATCATTAACTACTCTATAGTATGTATAATAATCTAAACCGATAGCTTCACTTAAAAGTTGATATATTTATAAATCCTTGGAGTTTGGCCCTAGAATCCAAAATAAAGGCGAATGCATATAAAATAGGAATTTCCCTCCAATATTTTAAAAACTTAGTTTTCATGGCAACTACAGCATTTTATAGTACAAGATCATTTTCAAAAGCTTTTAGATGAGTGGCAATTTCAAAAATGTTATGAACAATTAAAGAAGAGGTTAGGTAGTATACTCCAGAAAGATAAAGTGTAGCTTTATGAAAAAGTTCTAAAAAGAAAATATTTTTTCACTAACAACCCAATCGTCCTCAGTAAGTTTAGAGTCTCTAACTTGGGTTCTACTGGACGAGCTACGAGATTGATGACCTTGGGTGTGAAGAAAAACAGATAAGGTGCTATTATATGGCAATATATGTTTAAGCACAAGGTAAGTAGAGTTCCATTTAACAGACTTACCGAAATCAAATTTTTTAAAATGGACATTCATTGCTACGCAAAAGCTCTTATATATGGCTATTCGTTGGTTAGAACAATTAATATAAGAAATTGCATCCCTAAAAGAATCAATACAAGCATTTAATCTTTTTAAACCAGATTTAACAATAAGATTAATAATATGACAAGCACAACGTTGATGCAGTAAAAAAGGTTGTGCATCAGTATTAAACAAAGGAGTAAGAATTTTCATAGTCTTGGTGTTTGCGGCTACATTATCTATATAGAAAAAAATCTTATCTGTGAGGTCAAAATCTTCTACAACTTTAATAATGCATTCTTTTGTAGCTTGCAGCATGCTACTGCAGGTGACTTGTCCCACCTGAAGATTTTGCAAACAATTCATTACTACAAATTTTACAAACAACATATCTCACCGAATTCCCATCATCGTCGGTCTTGAAGTTCTTGTCGAAATCATTCCAGACTGCTAATGTAGTAGCTCTTGTTCTTTTTGCATCCATTCTATGGGTTGTGGATGCACTCGTTGAGCCAGCAGAAGATGGATTGATTGAACTCTGCGCCGACGGGGCCATCGCTTCTTCTATCTCTCTAGTTTTTTGTGGATATGGACCTTCCGCGGATGGATATGCTTCTTGAAAGGATTGCATATCATCCACCGTGAGGCTGAATTCGGAGAGTTGAAAATCGTAGTTCTCCATTGAATTAACTGTAAATTGAAATAGTAAAGTACAATTAACTTACTATTGAATCAACACATAATAGCAAAAAAAATTAAAATAAGGCATCACTATTACCTCTTCTATAGCTTTCAGAAAATTCTTTGAAGATTTTTGAATTTTCCGAATTTCACACGAATTTCTCTCTAATTTTGCCAAATTTGCGCAAACATTACCAGATTTTTCACAGCTAAACAGAGAGATGAGAGTCAGGTTTGAGGTGTGAAAAATAGAGGCCGGATGCCCCCTATTTATAGAAAAAATTTCATATTTTTCTAATTTTTGCTATTTTTTCGAATTTTTTACACCCCAATAGTCAAAAAACGGCTATATTCGATGGGCCGGACCGTGCCAGCATGTGGCACGGCCCGTTTACGCTCGTTACCAACTAGGCCGAGCTAAGCCGTATCGTGCCGTGCCAGCACAGCTCACGACAGTAAACGGGTTGTGTCGTGCCGGCTCGGCGTGCCTCCTCTCGGCCCAGGCATGACACTGTCCATCGGGGCGTGCAGTGCTTGGGCCGGGCCAACATTAGAGGGCCACAAGCTGGCACGGTTGGGCCCAGCCCATTGGCCACCTCTACATTTGATGGAAACATCGACGCCTGAGATCGACTGCGAGAAATTTCGACAACGAAACAATTTATATGATCCGCAACGGTTGATCCGAAGTGTTATTAAGTAGGTAGGGTGCAATCGGGTCGAGTTCAAATGAATATTATTTATACTATATTTTAATATATTTTTCTAGATTTAGAATCGGATATGGTAAGACTGGATACGAATATGAATTCAGAGTTTCGGATATGGTACCATCAGGACAGATATCACATTTTCGAATCGAAAACAGATAATATATGCGAATAGTATGTGCATACATAAAGAAATATACACCGAACCATACCACAATCACTTCAAGCCTTCAACTAGCAACAAATTCATCTAGATTACTTAAGTATGATACTCGATACAACACAAGTTTAACATAAGCGATAAATTCATACATAAGTTCGAAACCGATAAATTTATACATAAGTTCGAAAACCAATAAATTCATATGCAAGTTCAATATAAGCGAGGAGAATCGGTGGCGACTGGCTAGAATGGTTGGACTATGGAATTAGGTTAGGATTTAGATAAAATCTAGGCCGATTAGTGCCAATGATGGTTGATAGGGTGGGCCGGTTGGGGTACTAACTTGCTTATTGGATATCCAGTTTACTATTTACCGATGCTAATCGGTCGGATTTTAGCTCTCCCATTTTTGCTATTGTATCCGACAAAAACTATCTGGTACCGGCTGGATTCGTTACCGGATACTGAATTACCTTCCTGTATTCGGTACCGGATTGGTCAGGATTAACCCGTACCATTTGCACCCCTACAAGCAAGTGAAATTATCTATGAACCATTGATCAATGATATTTGACCATGCGACTATGGGTCTGATGGTTTTGGCTGTAGCTTATGACTTTTGAACTGTTCATGAGAGAGAGTACAGAGTAATAGAAACTTGTGTGGTGTTTTGACCAATATAAATAAAGTCATTACAATATATACTACAATTAACTTGTGGACCTCATCTTGAAAAGACACCTCATTTGAAGCATAGTTTCTATTGAAAAATCAAAAAAGTTTTTAAAACTAATTAAAAAGAAGAGGTCATGTACGTGGGCTTGCAGTTTGTTGTTCATTGTCATAGACAATTTTTTTAGACTTATTCCCTTAGACAATTGTGAAGAGTACGTTTGCCTATTGCTAGTTGTTTGGTACAACTCGGCAACAAGGTGGATAAAAGTACCTCTCCATGATGGCAAAAAGAGCAACTCTTTTGCTGTAATAACTCTTGTACTCTTTATATTTTGTTTCCGTCATGCAATGGAAAATAGGGTTTACCCTATTTTAAAAGGATTTATTGATCATATACCCTTCATTTAGATGGAAATTCAGGATTTACCCTCCTGGCCCACGTGTCAGTGACTTATGATGACCCCACGTGTCATTGAGATGAAGAGAGTAAATCATGAATTTCCCAACTAAAGGGAGGGTATATGATCCAATCCCCCATTTTAAAAAGTAAATAGTGTGTTAGGCTCATGAAGAGCTTCCACTTACAAATGCAATAACAAACACGAAAAAACTCTAAAAATACCATTGTTGTCATGTTTTCCATCCCAAGGATGTGAAATAACCATTCTACCGTCATTCTTCCTTCTTTTTCTTTCCTATTTGCTAAGGCCATCCCCACATGTCATTCTATCCTATCCTCCGTTGCTTCTTCTTCCTCCATTGCTGCTCCTCCACAAGCCACTGCCCATGATAAAGGAAGTGGCAGTGAGACTTGGCTTGGGGGATGCAAAAAATGGAATGCCCACGACGAGGTGAAGCTATTGGTGGTAGTATTTTGGAGGTGAGTAGCATTGGAGCCATATCAGTGGTGGAGATGAGCGCCAAGATAGCATGGGCAAACATGGCGGCATCAATAGGGTGGAAAAATGTGGAAAGTGAGCGCATCAAAATGTAGAGAGACATGAGGGGATGCCCAAGTAAGAGGGAATTGGACAAATGCCCATTGATGGCAACAAACCTTGACCAGAGGCGAGGAAAGAAACAGTTGATCCGGGCCATTATGAGCAAAATACTCAAATGAACTTCGGGGTTTGGGGAGAAATGGCTGGAAAATGAAATGATGTGACGTGAATGGATTTGCTAAACACTCACTAAGATGATGGGAACATGATGGTTGTCTCCTCCTGGAGCACAACGATACGGGGGAAGATGTGTCATTCCGTGCCTCCCTACCGGTCCACGTGCTTGCTTCCTCCACCCCCAGATCTAGGATAGGCTTGCCACACCCTACAATGTCTCACCTTGCCCTTGTCTATGCTCTATGTGTCGTGGTTCACTCAAGTCGTTTCTTGCCCCATCTCCATGGACGAACAGGAGGCTTGGGGTGTGGATGGCAGTGGATGATGGCGGGGCTCTACATCCTAGCCTTGCCAGCAACCTGATTCGGAGAAGAGGAGGTGGTCGAGAAGAAGTTAGGCTGTAGGGGCAGTATTGTAATTTCTAAATTTTTCTCTCTCCTAATTCGATGCTAATGGTGACCATGGATGGAAAGGTTAATGGCGATGGTATTTTGCAAAAAAAAAATTTGTCTTTGTGATGGCATTTATAAGCTCGGTCTCTTGACAATGGTTTTTTGCAGCTCACAAGTGATTGCGATGACACTAAACAAATTTACTCTTAGGGCAACTAACGAAGGATTAGGCAAACGATAAATAGTTCAAACGAAAAAAAACAAAGGATCAGCAATGAGGGTAACGTAGTATAGTAACATATGAAAAAACCATTATCAAAGGGGTAATAGCTCGTTCCAGAGTAGATTTGCGCCGACTTTTTGACCCAAAGACACTGAAGAACTTGAGATCTACCAAGAATTGGAGAGGAAAAAAAAGGTGGTACGACTCAGTCGGATGTACTAAAAACTATTAAGAACACAAGACCATCCCCGCGATGCAACAACGCTAAATGGCATTGATGGAATCCTCCAGTACACTCATAAGAAAAACGACTTTGCCCCATGGCATGAATAAGTCCACGGGGCCACCACATTCTGAATCTGATAATATCTTCCGCCTAATTAAATAGCGCCAATTGTCTCACCCAAAACAAAATTTCTAGATAATCAAAAGGTTTATCGTGGGTCCCAACTAAACGAAATAATTGTTGATAATGAAGCTAAATGATTGATTAGGTATTTAGGTTTCTTATATAGCCAAAGGAAGGCCCATGCCATGGCTGTGGCTAGCTTTTGCAGAATAAGATGAGGGAATCCCTGTCGTTTAACGAAAGGGAAAGGAATTGGCCCAAAATATTTTACTGGTCAATAGATGTGAACCCAGTGTACAATTGATATTTGTTTGTTATATATATAGGCCTTGTTCTTTTTAGCTTTTCTACAGTAACTATCTTTTAAACGGAATATTTTTTAAAGATATAGTCTACTAGTTAATTGTAGTACATACTTTATATCGACTTCATTTATATCGGCAAAAATCGCACATGCGTTCATACTCTATAATCTCTCGTATAAATATATATAATATATATATATATATAGCAGCCAAAAATAATATGTATATATATATATATATATATATATATATATATATATATATATATATATATATATATATATATATATATATATATATATATATATATATATATATATATATATATATATATATATATATATATATATATATATATATATATATATATATATATATATATATACATATATATATATATATATATATATATATATATATATATATATATATATATACATATATATATATATATATATATATATATATATATACATATATATATATATATATACATATACATATATATATATATATATATATATATATATATATATATATATATATATATATATATACATATATATATATATATATATATATATATATATATATATATATATATATATATATATATATATATATATATATATATATATATATATATATATATATACATATATATATATATATATATATATATATATATATATATATATATATATATATATATATATATATATATATATATATATATATATATATATATATATATATATATATATATATATATATATATATATATATATATATATATATATATATATATATATATATATATATATATATATATATATATATATATATATATATATATATATATATATATATATACATATATATATATATATATATATATATACATATATATATATATGTGTGTGTGTGTGTGTGTGTGTGTGTGTGTGATTACAGACCAAACAGTGAATAATAAAGACTGTGGACATACTACTGAGAGACTACATAAAGCCTACAACTCACAGTAGGGAGAGATATAGAGAATGCATGCTATGCCTATGATGTAGCTTGACTTTTTCTCTAAAAATGGATCATGCCCTCTCCATAGCACCCTAAGAAATATATTTTGTAGCCATTTGAAAGCTGTGTACATAAAATGGCTCTATTGAGGTCTACAATAATAATGACAAACATATCTTTTTTCCTATCATAGCTCTCTTTTGGACCTGTTACACGGTTACACGCTTAATAAGCCTTTTGATACAGTGGGCCAGGTGAGGCCACTCTGCCGACATACACATGCATGCACACACGTACCCACACATATAGATACATACATACATATACATATACATATACATATACATATACATATATATATATATACATACATACATATATATACACACACACACACATATATAATAGAGATATAGGCCATAGAACATATTTCTGTGATCAAAAGATTCATATACCACAACCCGCATAAGTTTAGAAAAGCACAGATTCTTTTATCCCTGGATTTGCAACATGGAAGTCTCTTCCATTTCTTCAGCATGTTCTCTACTACTTATAATGAAGGTTTGGAACAACCAGATCACCTGATATCTCTTAACGCAGCTATCGTAAACAACTGCAAGGAAGCTAAAATGAAATAGATCAAGCATTCCATTAGGCTCCCAATTAGGCAATCGCATGCTATTTCACTCAACTTATGGTAGGGAAAGTCCCAGGGAAAATAAAAAAAAACTATGCATGGAAACGAGCAAAGGAGAGGCACTACGTGCCTTCCTTCACTCTTGTGTGGACGTAGCAGATTTCAGCCCGGGCAGGCAGCCGCTAGGGCCAACGCGGTCCCTTGCTGTCAGATCTAGATCGCACGGTGGATTCGCGGGACAGGTCAGGTGGATTGACCTTCTAGCGTCGGCACGTGAAGACGTGGGCAGGCAGACGAGGCGAAGCCATCGCCGTGGCCCGTGGGGCTTGGATCTCGTAGTCGGCGCCTTTTTGATCTATCCCCAATACGTGTCTCGGGTGTACCCTCCCGAGCCAATTTTGTTTTAAGGTCCACGAGTACAAGGCACAAACTGCTCTCTCGCTCCTGGTGGTTGGAAATGTAAGTACTATTTTAATTCTAAATTTTATTAGAAAATAGTTACAGAAAATAGATACAGTAAAAATCTAATGATATAATAAACTAAACTAACAGCATACATTTCATTATATTTCACAAAATACACAAAATAATACTATAGCAGGGTCGATAGATCACACAAGCGACTTGGTTGATAGAGAAAAGGGAAACAGTGTAGAAACGAGCAGTCGTAGAATAGTCGATGTCGAGGAAGAAGCTAAGTGGTCGTGCAGGTAACGTTGCCCAGAAATCTTATTGCCGTCTCATGCAAATTCTCTCTGTGATAATGGTTCGAAGATGTCGCTCTCTTTCCTTCCTGGTGCACACCAAAAAGAAAGGCCCGTGTGGTTGAGCAGCTTGATATTATAGCACGGCTATCTATTTGTGCAAATCACAGCATACTTGGAGCAAAGGTGTTACAAAGAGTTAAGAAATTAGTAGTATGGCTTTGCAAAAGTAGTTGTGCTAATATACCTTAAGTTATTGGTCTCGTGTAAAGAACAACTGTGAGTGTTTTCCGCATTCGGTTTAAATTGCAATGAATTACCTCCAGTGTTTTGTTTTCAAATATAAGGCTATAAAATCTAAAATCTAATTTGCTCACTGCAGGGCACTACTAGCAAGTAGCTTATTGACCATCATACACTCTTTTGGATCAAACAAGGCAGGATGACATGCACATCATAGGTTGTGAAAACTTTTTTTTGATTTTGTTGTCACCCATGTATTCCATTTGTATAGTCAGTAGTCGACCCTTTCATTACTCACATATCTATTTTAAGCTAAATTATCTTCTGACTTTTGAGTTTATTCCAGGTGGATGGCATGTATCAGTTCAATTTGAAACAGTGGCGGAGGGCCCGATAGGGCAAGGTAAGGCTTGGGCCGTACCTTGATTTTTCGCAGCAGGTCCCCATATACCCCCCTATCCAGTATCCAATAGCCCAATAGCTACTAGCTAGTCAATGTAAATGTAAATCCTAGATCGCTTCGCCTCGGCCGCTCCTCGCCTCCCGGACGGTGGACCCTCAGAGCTTGCGCGGCGGCGGCGGCGGCCACACCGGTGGCGAGGCGGCTGGCGCGCCGCTACGAGCGATGGCGTAGCCGGCGGTGGCGGTGGCGAAGCGGCAGCACCACCGGTGGCAAGATGGCGCTGGCGATGGCGAACCGATGGCGTAACCGTGGCGGGCGTAGCGGCGCAGCCATCGGGCGCAAACTCTGGCGTTGACAGGGTTGGAGGAGCTTGAATGGTATTGCTTTCGATCCGCCCCACCTCATTTTTTTTCCCGTCCTCCGCCACTGATTTGAAAGAACTTATTCAAAGACTTGTGAACTAGCTTAGGTAGTAAAGGAGGAAGAGTAGGCCAATGCACTCCATCATCAGCCCTTCAAGCCCTTTCAGCTATGGTAAGTCACCCTGCAAGATGCTTTTTTTTAGATAATGCCCTACGTGATTTGATGAATAGCTATCATGTATCGGTTGTTGCTTATATTTTCACCAAGCCATATTAGATGAGCATTTCACTTTGATCAAGAAAATCTGAATGAGTTGTTAGGGGAGTTGCAATTTGGGCAACAATGCTAAAGTGCAGCGTTAATCAAACTTTTAAGTGTTACCGTACTCATTTCTAGAATTAATTTAATCATAATTTTCCTTTTTTTTTGGTAGCGTAAAGAGCCAGGGCTAGGGGAAGCTGTTGTATAAGAGTTCTTCAATCCTCCAATTGTAGTGCATGTGTCAAGACCACATGAAGTTGAGAAAACGAGGAGGGATCTTCCAATAATAATGATGGAGCAGGAAATAATGGACGCTATGGGCCTGTTTGGGAGAGCTTCATCAGCTCCAGATCCACGAAAAACAGCTCCACTCCACGAAATTTTTACCCAAACACTCCACTCACAAATCTAGATCCACCAAAACTCGGATCGAGGCCGATCCATGGATTTCATGGAGCTCCTCAAGGGGTGCTCCACCGTGGAGTTGGGTGGTAATTACCCACCAATGCCACTGGTTACACACCCCATCCCACCAAAAGTGGCCATTCCCACCAAAACCTCAATTTCGTGGATCCGAGGCTGCAGACAAGCCAAACACTCCATGGTGGGATTCAGATCCACGGTGGAGCTGCTCCATGGTGGAGCCGCTGCCCGCATCCACGCTTTGGTGGTGGAGCTCTCCCAAACAGGCCCATCTATGAAAATTCTATGGTAATTTTGCGTGAAGAAACAAGCTGTGGTAAAACTACGTACTCAGATCCCTTAGGTGAGTGTGCGTGTGAACACATGGTGCTTCTTGAATATTGGTTCAAACTAACAGTTTTGATACTACTTGCTTGTGTTAAATAGTTGCCAGCCTTTTCATTGCCCTTTATGCTACTTGCCCAAAAAGGTATAATTGGCATCACCCAACCATGACGTGTTGCTGTTCTTGCCACAACTAGGAGGGTGTCTTATGAGTTAGGACTGAAGCTAGGAAAGGAGGATGGTTTTCAAGTTATGCATGACAAAATGGTAGGAAGTAAATGCTTCATCAAGTTCATGACAAATGGTATTTTGTTGCTAGAGGTCCAGGCTGTGTATCTCTTTACTTGTCTACTTCTATCAATCTATTTATTCAACTTGTCTATTTCTATCAATCTATTTATTCAAGGGCCATATTTTCTTCACTCAAGTTCTTGTTATCGCGATAATTTATGGTACAAAGGTTAATCCATAACCAGAAATATAACTAAGAGGTATATCTGTAGTTTTCAAGGCTGCTGGCCTGCATAAACTATAGCAGGGTCCAATCTTACGGTCAGTGGTTCTGTCCAAGGTTCCAAAACCCGGAACCGGGAGAAATCTCTACGGCGCCGAATGCAGAATCTACCGACATCAAAAAAATCGGCAAAAAACCGATCATAATTTGAAAATTAAAATTTGAATTTTGGGATGTTTTGAAACCGGTAACCGGAAAAACCGGCCGATAACAGGAAATATCCGAAAAAACGGCTAAAATTTGAAAATAAAAAATTGATACCGGCCGATTTTTTCGGTTATCGGTCTCCACTAGTAGAAATGGTAACCGGTCGGAATTTTGAACCTTGGTTCTGTCACATGCTTGAGGTTACAATTTCCTGTCGTTAGAATTATGGGTTGCATGGATAGCCAGTACTCTGTTGCATACATAGATTCATCATTCCTCTCTATGATATCTAGATTGCCATTATAATAAACTTAACAACATTTACTATTTTTTGCGGCAAAGCATTTGATGTTTCTATTTTGAATTACTTCTCAACTTGAGGAAAGAATCAAGATTTAGAGACCAAAATTATATTGTAACATATTTTTTGATGGTAACTACATTATGCTTTTAACAGTAAGTCACAGTGAAGATGCATTTCTTTCTTAAAGTTTTCTTGGGCATCGCACCCTTAGCTGTTGTGGTTCATTTATGTTCTGCCGTTACATGTGAAAATGCTCTATTTTTTTTGTACACCATATTTCGTGTACACCATTGTAATGACACTGGGGGTATTTTTTTTTACATTTTCTACTGTTTTAAACTCAATTTCTTTTGAAATGTCCAGGTTGAACAAATTCTGTTATTTGAAACTCAATTGTATTTTTTAAAAAAAATCACTTAGGTTGAAGCTGTTACAGTACATGTGACTCAGAAGTATATTGTGACCGCTTCCAAAGATAATACATGGTGCTTCTATGAAATTTCAACAGGGTCTTGCCTCACACAGGTCCACTCCTTTCTCTCTCACACACACATGCATGCCTCCCCCGCACTCATGTAGACTCATTACTTCCCATGTGTGCACAACAAACATGTGTATGCAATGCTGGAAATCCTTTTGGCCTGTTCTTTTCAGCTTCTAAAAGCTGCTTTTCTTTTTTCTACTGTAACTAACTTTTAAACAGAGTATTTTTTTAAGATAGGGTCTACTAGTTAATTGTAGTACATACTTTACTGACTTCATATATATCGATAAAAACCGCACGTGAGTTTCTGTTACTCTGTAATATCTTATACAAACAGCCTAAAAGCCACAAACTAGCAGCTAAAAGTCAAAGTCGCAGCCAAAAAGAACATACCATTTGGCGAGGCTTCAGGACAAGAGGGATATGCATCTGCGTCTCTTCTTATCCTTGGAACAGGAACTACTGAAGCTGTTGTCAAAATTTGGGATGTGAAGACTCAGGTTGATTGTATAACTGTTTTCAAGAATATTTTAAGATGGTCATGCATGTTTGCTCTTGAAATATCTTTCCTAATGAACATTTTTTTATCTGTAGTCAAATGTAGCGAGGTTTGAGGAGACACTGCTATGTCCTTCTCTGAGAATGGTTACTTCCTAGCGGTATGCATGGTTCCATAAAGTAATGTGCACAATGTTGATTCTCCTTGTTATTCTGTATTTTCACCATCACGTTACAGACTGCCGCTCTTGATGGTGTCAACTGTCAAGCTTTGGGATCTTCGGAAATTGAGAAATGTTAGGACATTCTCTCCATATGATTCAGACACACCAACAAATTCAGGTAAGGAACTTTGAATGTCACGCAGCTCCATGGTCCATCCAGTAGTAAACTTTAGAGCATATCATTATTATTATTATAAAAAAATTAAATGGATGGTATAACGCCTGTTCTCTTTCAACTGCTCTTTCCTTTTGACTTCTGATCACTCTCTACTTCCTAATTGATCAGAGTAACTCTCTTTCATAGTGTGATTTTCTATACATCTAATAAATTTCGTTGTAATATATGGGCACATGACTAGTATAGTTAAAATAAATAGTAATAGCTAAAAGATGGATTTTAGAAAGAGAGAATAGAAGTGAAAAAAATGAGAGAGAGATAGGTGTACGTGATGAGAGATATGAGTAGACCCTGTTTTATCCTGAAGAAAAATGGTAAAAGAGTGAAGATGCTAAATGCTCATATTAATTTTTATTTTTTAGTTAAAATTAAAAGTAGAAGGCAATAGGGACATGCAGGGTCGATCTGGGTGTTAACAATTTCTCGCTCACTCCCTGTCATTTTCACAAATAATTTTCCCAACACGCACGCCGTCTCTTGCCCCTCGTCCGGCCCGTCTGTTCCATCCAGATTGCCACGCCCGCCAATTCCAACTCCTCTTCGCGGCAGCATAGAAATCACCGGCCGGAGCGGAGCCGAGCCACCAGCCGGCGGGGGAGGGAAGATCGAAGCAGGAATGGACGCCGGCGAGCTGTCCATCGTGTACCACATCGGCCTCGTGCTGGCCGCGCTGTGGGCCGCCGGCTCCGTCGGGTGGCGCCACTCCGTCCTCTTCCTCCTCGCCTTCCTCTACCTCTACATGGTACTACTACTCACGCCCCCGCCCCCACACACACACACAAAAGATTTGATTTTGTTGAAAGAACCGCATGCTCGCCTGTTACATCCGGGTTTATACCATACTTTTCCACTATATCGCTTTGGCTAGAAGATTCTTGCTTTTTTGCCCCCTTCTTTCTTGTCTTAAATTCGTTACCTTTTAGTGATGTAACTGATGTTAACAAAGCTCTAAAGGTACATGGTATCTGATTCTGGCTGTGCTTATTGATTCTAACGTTTCCGGGTGACTTGCTTCTCTTTTTTTAATGTGATGTTTTTTGGTCTGTTTGAGTGGTATGATGTTTCTGATGATTTAGCAATTCGTGAGTGTAGAACTATTAGTATGCCGTAGAGAAACGAAGTCTAGGGACATGCTAGGAAATAGCTGAATGCATGGATGGTTGTTGAAATGCTATGATTGGTTGATTACCATGGCACATGGTGCTGATAATTTTCTTCATGTGTGTATTACTTGGCATAAATGACAGGCATAGCAAGAGCAGGCCATTAATCCTCCCTATTTCGTATTTGGCATTTTATTGGGGATGTCGTGCTAAAGTCTATCTTCTGGAATATAATTATTTTTTAAAAATGCAAATTAGTAATTCCATGCTTCCAAGACAAATGCAAATTTGATTTCCAATTAATTATATTCCTTTTGGTTTTGGTAAATTTATTAAACATGTTGCATGAAACCATGGAAGTTTTGCTAAGTGTCATGTAAGCATATAAACTCATAATTCACGAAAGTGTATGACTTATGCCTTTTCTTTTGAGTAATATTAATTGCCAGAGCGAAATTTGATAAGCAACCAGTAACTGTATCCATGTTTTGACGCTACAGCAATACAGTATAGTGGGCTAGTACGTGCAGTTCAACACCACACCCACTTTCAGAGTATTTGGTAAATCATACTATAATTTCTGGAGCATCAAGCAGGATCAAAGATTTCCTCCATTTTTATAAGCCCTCACATTTATTTGTCCGGACTAATCTCACATTCATCAACAATGAAGCAAGTATCATATTTGAGATAATTGTCACTGTATCAGATATTTTTCCCATTTTTGATGGTATACCATATTTCCATGATATTTTGCTTCTTTTCATGAACACCAATTATTAGTTGCTTCGACCTCTCTGTGCTGCACTGTTTTTCTTTGCCAGTTTACTCCTCGCTCTTACCATTTGACATGCTGCAGCTTTAAATGATTTCCGTTACTAAGTTCTAGCTTTTTGCATGCATTATTTTTTTAGCGTTTTAGATAACAATGTACATGTTTGCTTGAACATGTCTAGATATCAGATAATCAGAACTAAACTAAATTACATGACCTGTTTAGTTCCATAGCTAAAAGAACAATTATGTTCCTTTTTATTGCAGGTAAATGCCCTCTGTGCAATGAGATTGCGGAAGCGAATACAGCATGAGGAAATGAAATCTGCCTATCAACGAAGAGTATGCACCTTTTCTGTGATCCAAGATTGATGCTTGTGTTAAATAATGCAAAGATGAGCCTGGTTGGCCAGGCTGGTGCATCCATTGTCCTTTCTATTTCTATTGCAATGTCTGGCCACACTTGAGTAGATGTAGCTCATATTGTTTTATGTATCAGCTGCTTTCTGATGCAGAATCAGTACGCTGGTTAAATCATGCAATCAAAAAGATGTGGCCTATCTGTATGGAGAAGATTGTTTCACAACTTCTACGGCCCATCATACCATGGTTCTTGGATAAGTTCAAACCTTGGACAGTTGTATGGTTTCCTTCTTATATTTTGCTTTTCTGATTCATAATGTTCTATTGCATGGCCTGTACCTGGAACTGCTACTTATACCATGTTTTTAGTGGAATCAAACAATTTTTTTATAAGTTAGCTTTTGATTTCTTTAAGTAGGTATTGCGCTCAATAGCTCAATTGATGTAGTTGCTCTGCAGAGTAAAGCAAGTGTTCTGGACCTTTACATGGGTAGGAATCCCCCAATGTTTACCTCGATGAGAGTTTTACCTGAGACATCAGATGATGACCATTTGGTGGGCATCACTATCTTTTGATCTGAATATTTCCTTTTTCTTCTATAGGCAATACATTTTGTAATGATCTGTGTACCATCCAATGGATTGATCCAGGTTCTTGAGCTAGGGATGAATTTTCTATCTGCTGAAGATATGCATGTTGTGCTTGCTATGCAGCTGCATAAGAGTGTGGGACTTGGAATGACTGCAAACATGCACTTGACTAGCATGCATGTCGAGGGAAAGGCAAGTTACCTAGTTAGCTTCATCATGCTCTCATTACTAAATGGATTGATAATTTTCTTCTCAGAATAGTATGTGGAGAAAGTAAAAAAAAGACTAACTAAATACACATATAGCTGAAGTCTTTTGTTTTCTCCATTCTCAAAATAGAGTCATTAACTGAAATTTATATTGATACCACAAAATTATTATCATGTCTCTTGCTCAAAATTGGTTTAGGTTCTCTGTTATCCTCGCTCAAAATAAAGATAAGGGCATAGATGGATGATACAGGGTCGCCCGATCTTCTCGACGTAGGATCAAGATACTCACGTGTAGCCTCTTGAATCATAGTGATCCTCCGTTACCAATGTAAGAATGAACACTCTTTAATTCGTAAGATCACACGCACCGGACTTCACGACCGACAAACGAAAGCCCTATTACACTCTTAATTCCCAACGGAAAAGTTGAACTATCTCAATTTGCAAGAACTCGCAAATCTTTCTATTGAATTTATTTGGCTAACCAAAACTCAAAATCATGCACAAAACTCTCCTCATTATCTAGTCGCACCTATTCATAACATATCCAGTCGTTTGTTTCTTTTATATGGCGGCTACACCCTGTACTATTACATCCATGCATGGTTTGTGCTATTGGCCCCAAACAGTACATGGCTCGATCTTTAGACCCAAATAGAGTTTGGACTCTCCTCACGTTGTGTTTAGAAATCTCTAGCAACTAAGATACATAGCCAAACCGTGTTCGGTTTTGGGCCGAACTCAGTGGCACCTAGGGCTTAAAGGCTTCCCTTCTTTGGCTTGGATCTGGTGCCTTGAGCCTGACTGCATGACTTGTTTGGTGTTTCTTTCCTTCACTGCATGAGCTGCCTTCAAGTCCGCATGCTCCTTGACTTTGGCCTCAGACTCCATCTCCTCCTCGTGGTTCCAAGGTCTTCATGCCGTTCAAACCTAAGAATACATATAAAGCTTGTATGAGGTAGAATACTATTCTCATCAATACAAGGAAATTCATTAAGAAACAAATTCACCTGATAATATTTAATGTGGCTCAATAATTCCTTCCCGTCAAATAATATTTTTAACTAAAAAGCGTAGACATATACATATCCGTATCATCCTCCTCTTCTTCAAGAAAAGCCGTCCTTGGCTTTTGAAGGCCTGAAAATGTACTAAACAAAGAATATAACATGTATGAATGGTATATATTTATCAGTTACATTCTTTCCATTTAGCACATTGTAATTACCTGAAGGCACAGTAAACAAAAAGAACAATACATATACATGGTATATGTATGAATCAATTATTGTGTCATTCTTATTGTTTTGCATAAGCCAATTAGTACAACAGCAGCCATAAGATATATACATTGCAATATTGTCTTTCACATCATTCTCCCTCCCCTAAGAAAAAGTCATCCTCGACTTTGCTAAGTACACGGACAAGTCTTTAATGCACAAAACAAGATCAAGTTGTTCAAATATGGGGGAGAAAATCTTTAGTCCCTCCATGCTTCAACTGCAATACTCTGATTAATTGTACATGATCGTACATTAAAGGATGAACAAGTAGCCTTATAAAATCTTTTTAAATAGTAAGCACTATTGTTGAAAATTATTTTATTGTGATCATTAAATGGCACAAAAGATTGTTTATCCAAATATGCAATTTTAATTCAGCAAACTTATCACATGTAATGCATATTCGATAAACAAAGAATCGGTCATCTCCATCATAATCACCAATCAAATTGAACTTATATGTGTAAGTATAAGTACTAACTAGTGATTTTAAACATGAAATTTTAGTAAGGTTCTCAATCACACTAGATAGGTTTTAGGATCATTGAACATGATATAGTATAAAGAATCATCGGTATATATTCTTGTAAAAACTTCCTTATGAGTAATCAATTCCACATTATGTAAATTAAGCAAAGAAATTTCAAAACATGGAATTTTTATTCGCACATATGAGTTCTTACAAGTACTCACCATTTCACAATTAATTTTAGCACCAATATTGTTACCTTTATTGTTTTCCTTAGTTGATGTAGGTACTGTAGGTATCAAATCATCATGATATAACAATAAGGCAATAAGTGCTTCACTTTTACCCGTGGTTATCTTCTCATCTTTGACTTTCAATGGTGCCAGTTGTTGAATGTTTAACTCCTTATCTTCAATTTCAACCTGTACAATGTGAAAAACAACACTAGAATTAGACATTAATGTGTTAGTTTCAAAATCAACCTCACTTTGTCTAATATCTACCTCTCTCTTTTCTTTTGGTGTATCTCTCACACTCTCAATTTGGATGCTCTCAAACTCACATATGGTGAAATCATACAGCTCACTCTTTTTAACACTCTCACTCAATTTGGTTAGGTGGCTCTCATTGTCACATGAGTTTAGACGCATCTCAAATGTTGTATGTGTCATTGGGGCATCACAAGATATCTCCTTGATCGAAGAGAAAGTCTCATGCTCGGTCATATTCTCATGTGTCACACTAGTAGAGACATAAGAACTGAAGTATGGACATGGATGGATCTGACACCTCTCCATAAGTCTCTTCTCCTCCTCAATTGCACAATTTACAAGATCATGCATGCTACTAAAATATTTATGTTGAAGTGCAATGGCGATATCAGAATTCAAGCCTTCTTTGAAATATGCCTTCTCTTTTAATGCACTAGTGACAGCGGCACGACGCAATGCACTTTTCAGCTCATAATAGTAATCTTGAACAGTGTTACTTCCTTGTGTGATACTTTCCAAATGGCGAAGCAATTCCCACGTATAATAGGCTAGCACAAACTCGCTTCTTATGAATGCTTTCAAATCTGATCAAGATTTAATGAATTGTTTTCCAAATAGTTGTTGCCACCAACTATAATCATAGTCTTCAAACTCCCTCGTGGCAAGCATCACCTCTTAGGCTTTGGAAAGCTTCTGAAATCTAAACACTTTCTCCATTCGCCATTCCTACTCAAGATACTTTTCTGGATCATCACTGCCATAGAAAGGAACAAAGCTATATTCTTCTTGTTATGGATAAAGTGCTTGCACAATATCATTTACGATGTTTTTGTGTAACACCTGTATTGTTGATTTAGCTCAATGCGGAGATCCTGCATATTTGCCTTGAGTTGTCCCTTCATTGCAGTTTCTTGTTGCAATATGCTTTTCATTGTCTGGTATTGGAAGCGAGTCATCAGGGCAATAAAGTCAACATTATGCTCCTCACCATAGTTATCTTCTCCACTTGACATGGTTATATTGTGCAAAGAAAACACACAACAATAATAAGATATATGGAGGATTAGTATAAATCACTTATTGTGCAAAGAAAACACACAACAATAATAAGATATATGGAGGATTAGTATAAATCACTCGACCTCACTCTTTTCTCTCATAAGTAAAGTTCTCACCTTTCCGAAGTGAATTAAGACCAATAAAAACTTACACTTGGTATAAGCTACAATAGCAACGTGATGATCAAGCAAATGTAAGAGTGTTCACAATGGCACAACAATGATTATTTAGTGGAGCTTGGTATGGAAGTGTATATCCTATGCAATCTGAAATTCTTGATGTTGTAAAGATAAATAATAATACAAACTAGAATACTTTGCCTAAGTACTGATCCAATAGGTTTAAGTGAAGTGTATGAACGTAGGTGCAAAGATCAATATGACTCAATGCAAATAAGGACTGAGCTAAATAGAGGCAATCTGAAATTGAGGATTAAATAGCTCGTTTTGCACCAAGTACTAGGAGAGACGCTAGCCAATTGCAATAATATGAATTTACGAGCACAAGGTTGCTAAAAAAAATTAAATTACACAATTTGAATTTATGGACGAAGAACTCGCCCAAATTCGGCCAATGCTTTTCTTCTTTTCTTTCTTTTTTTGAATAAGCTCACGCTGTGTTTTTTTAACGGCTGCTTTTTTAACTAGGTTTAATTGTCTCTTGATTTTGCGCAAGTCCAAAAGTTGTTCAGCAAAGTGTAAGATAATTTTAGAACAGTCCTAGATGCAATATTTAACAGTTAGTCTCAATTGGCGAAAAAAATATCAGCGTTTTTTTGCGACGCGGTATTGTAGCAACCACGATCTCTCGCATTTCATCGATCTGCGAAGAACCGTGATTTATCAGAGCATACAATGCATCAGAGCACTCTCGAACAGTGTAGCAGCCACTAGAAATCCTGAACACTTTAGCAGATCGCTTTTCTTATTGCTAATTGAGTTCAACTAGCAAAATTTTTTATGGTTTGATTGGACACAAAGATTAAGTTATGCAAAAGAACACGACGATCAGCACCTAAACAAAAATTCTAATGGATCAAAACTTAACAAAACCTACAAAATTAACAATGCAAAAACTAGGGTTTAGATTTTTTTGTGTTTTTGGTTTATGGACTATAGGAAATTAATTGAAAATAGTAAGAGAAATCAATCTAAAAGCTAGAGTAAATAATCCTACTGAGTAAATTGTGCTCTGATACCAAGATAACACGGGGTCGCCCGATCTTCTCGACGTAGGATCAAGATACTCACATGTAGCCTCTCGAATCGTAGCAATCCTCCATTACCAATACAAGAACGAACGCTTTTTAATTCGCAAGATCACACCTGACAGACTTCATGACCACCAAGCGAAAGCCCTATCGCGCTCCTAATTCTCAGCGGAAAGGTTGAACGATCTCAATTAGTAAGAACTCGCAAATCTTTCTATTGGATTTATTTGGCTAACCAAAACTCAAAATCATGCACAAAACTCTCATTATCTAGTCGCTCTTGTTCATAACATATCCAATCATCTGTTTCTTTTATACGATGGCTACACCTTGTACTATTACGTCCATGCATGGCTTGTGCTATTGGCCCCAAACAGTACGTGGCTCGATCTTTAGACCCAAATAGAGTTTGGACTCTCCTCATGTTGTGTTTAGAAATCTCTAGCAACTAAGATACATGGCCAAACCGTGTTCGGTTTTCGACCGAACTCAGTGGCACCTAGGGCTTAAAGGCTTCCCTTCTTTGGCTTGGATCTGGCGCCTTGAGCCTGACCGCATGGCTTGTTTGGCATTTCTTTCCTTCACTGCATGGGCTGTCTTCAAGTCCGCATGCTCCTTGACTTTGGCCCCAGACTCCATTTTCTCCCTTGTGGTTCCAAGATCTTCACGCCACTCAAACCTGAGAATATATAAAAAGCTTGTATGAGGTAGAATACTATTATCATCAATATAAGAAATTTATTAAGAAATAAATTCACCTGATGATATTTAATACGGTTCAATAATTCCTTATAGTCAAATAATATTTTTAACTGAAAAGCGTAAGACATATGCGTATTCGCATCAATGGAGGAAAGGAATAGAGCTTTCCTTACCTTAGTGGAGGCAACAGCTAACACTTATGCACACCCTAGGGTGATCACAGACAAACACCATTGTTGCTTGTGTAGGTTGGTTGCAAGTACTCTGTTGTAGCCTGACTGTTATCCTAAAGAAGGCGATGGAAACTTTCCGGTCAACAATGGACCTACATTTATTCTTCTTTTTTGAAAAGGACACAGTAGGGGGAGGTCCCCAACAGTACAAATGTATTGAAATAATAGTAAAAAATGCACAAAATCCTTCCAAGGGGGCAACAGAAGAGAAAGAAAAGGTTCAATTTAAAGTTTCGGAAAATCCTAATTCCAGTTTCTTCCCCTACATATATCCTTACCTTGTACTCAGCACACGAATATGTTCATTATGCAGATTTTATTTGGTGTGAAGTTTGTTCGGAGTTGGCCATTTCTTGGGCGTGTAAGGCTATGCTTTGTGGAGCCTCCTTATTTTCAGATGACTGTAAAACCACTCATTGGTCATGGACTTGATGTCACTGAGTTTCCAGGAATTTCAGGATGGCTGGTAAGCTTCTCCTGTATCATGATTTTCCTTTTCTAAACCTTTTGGTATCATTAGTGATTCTGTTTCTTACCGATTGCTTGACCTCCTGTATTTCTTGTTCCAGGATAAGTTGATGGACACTGCATTTGGGCAGACATTAGTTGAGGTTAGATCACAACTATTTTAATTATATTTTTCTCAGTTTAGTTATTTTTTATGGGCACATTTTGAAGGTTGCCCATTGAGTTCTCAAAGAGAGAGAGAGAGAGAGAGAGAGAAGGTTGTCTATTGAATAATTTTTCATTGCTGAAATCTCTTTTCTTCTTCCAGCCGAATATGCTTGTCATCAACGTGGAAAAATTTGCATCTACTCCTTCAGGTAAGAAGTAATCTTTTGTTTCTGCCTGTGTTTCAGAAATCCTCCGTTCGTTCCTGCTGGCTTAAAAATTCTGTAACTATAGTTTCAGAAATCCTACTGCACTTAATGTTAGTGTCAAGCAAATCCGGTAGGGTGTATTGTCAATATGAATCGACATTTTTAGGTCACTTGCTTTATCCGAGTGTGCTAGCAAATGCTAATATGATATGTCCCTTCAAATCCATATTTAAAATTAAACAACTTCTGTACTTCCTTGGCCTATGTTTGCAAAGTTCTATTTTGACTAAAGTCAGTGAGAATAATAGTAGTTCTCTTTGTTATACTTTTTTGATGATGAACTTTCAGTTCCCTTCCTGCGATTTTTTCTACTTTCTTTGCACTGATCTCTTCACATTCTACAGAAAATAACTGGTTCAACATTGAGGAGAGGCCTCCTGTTGCATATGTGAAACTTGAGATTTTAGAAGGAACTGACATGAAACCATCTGATATAAATGGTGAGTGTTACCTGCGGCAATGTTTGTGTTACTCATCATTTGTTTAACACATTTCATGTTCTATTGTATAGGGCTCGCGGACCCTTATGTGAAAGGCCGCCTTGGTCCTTTTAAATTCCAAACACAAATACAGAGGAAAACACTATCCCCTAAGTGGTTTGAAGAATTCAAAATACCCATCATGTCGTGGGAGGCATCAAATGGAAGTCCGTGATAAGGACCCCATGTTTGATGACTCACTTGGGTATGTTCCGTTCTTTAAACTCATGTTGTTAAATGATGTTTTGATCAGGAAATATATAGGATAACATTTGTACGGTCTTGCATTGGCACTATATTTTTTTTATCATTCCAATGTTGCAATTCAGCTGTGATTTTTTAAAAGATGATAATATGGCATTTGTTTTATCTCAGCTTCACAGTTAGCCCTTCCTGCTATTTTGTACTGAATTGATCTATTTGGTCTTTTACTGAAAGAAAACAAAAATATGCTTCCATTTTGTTTACAGAGCATGTACCATAGACATACATGAGCTGAGAGGTGGGCAAAGACATGACAAATGGATATCACTGAAGAACGTCAAGAAAGGAAGGATTCACTTGGCGATAACTGTTGAAGATATATCAGAGGTTGGTGATAACATTCTCAATTTTTTCGGTAAAACCAGATGCACTCTCTTCATCTGGACCTTATCTGGTAAAATCTGGTAAAATAACTGATGAGCTAGACAACAAACTGTGCGTTCAAACCTTTTTTTATTAAGGGAGATGGGTGTATAGGTTGAAACTGTAGAACTTCATGCCTGAACTCATTCCCAGTTGTTTTTGAAGGAGAAAGATGTAGCAGATTTAGAAGAATCGTTGAGGAAAGCTGATGCTGAACTGCCAATATCAACCTCTGTTGACAGCAAGTTGGATGCTGGCGAACCTGAAGAAAAGAAGGTCTTAATGGATGAAGTGGAGCACATTAACATTGATGGACAAGAACGACCTGGAGGGTTGTATGTACATCGCCCTGGCACTGGAGTTCCCAAGACATGGGAATCCCGGAAAGGACGAGCACGTAGTCCAGACACGGAGATTTACCAAGAGGTTGATAAATCAAAGGAAACCCCTACCCAAAAAGGCAGTGGACAAGGGGGTCTGTTCAATCTTGGTTCTTTTTTCCGGAAGAACTCGAGGAAAGGGAGCTCCCACGACCTTGATCCTAGTCTTCCTACAACTCCGGGTCCTCAGAGTGCGACAGACCTTGATGCAAAGCTCCCTCACACCCCACGTCCCAACCTCAAGCAGCTTGGCGAGAAGCGGACATCGATAAAGATTGTCGTCAACGAAGATGCAAGCCCGGCAAGCAAGGCAGGAGATGCAGACAACTCGACAGAAGACGTAGCTAAGGTTGTGGAGAAAAATGCAGGTGAGACAGGTAGATCACTGACAAGCACGTTCAGCAGGAAGATTTCCAGGAAGAGACCGGAGGACAAGTTGGCAGATATTCCGGAGCAGATTGAAGCTCATGAATCTGAGTTGGTGAATGAAGGGCCTATTCCAGTTGAGGGTACGCCATTAGATGGTCATCCGACAACAGAAGATGGCAATGGAGATGGTGCTGCTGGAGGAGCAGTGGAAGCAAAAACAAGTACTCAGACTTCATAATCATTGCAAGATCAGTTGTAGCTGCTGCTGGTAGGTTTGCTTTGTGCATGTAGCATTGCTTGTTGTTCATACGTGTGAAGAGTAACAATTTAGAGATGGTTGTAAAACATTACAAAGGGCAGTATGTTGTGCATGCTGTAAGATAGCCTTTTTTGACCGAACACTTGTAAAGATATGTAATGTGACTAGCATATATTCATTCCTGACAATCAGTAACGTACTAAGGGAGTGTTTGTATTGGCTATAGCTGATGATTTTTAGCTGTGGTTGATGACTTTTGGCTATAAATAAATAAGTAGTGGTTGAAAGAAGTGGTTTTTAGAATAAGAGAACGAGCGGTGGAAAAAGTGTGAGAGAGATGCGTGCGCGAGATGGGAGTGAGAAAAGTAGAGTGTATTATGTGCCTGTGACTTCTGCTTTAAGATGGAGCGAGATAAGTGCAAAAATTGTTTTGAGAAGATATGTGTTCATATTGGCTTCTAGTCACCATATAAGATACATCTATGTAAATCATAAATTTTCTTTTGTGCCAAGGGTTTTTTTTCTGAGAATTTTGTGGTTAGCCTTTCTTTTCTCTTGGTCTTGAAAATGTTCTACATGATAAGTACGCTAGATTATGTCAAGCTTTAAGTAACAGCAGAAAAGAATCTGAAAAAAGTAACAGAGAACTGCACTTGCTCCCAGAATTTTCGACCAAGAGAAAAGAAAGACTGGGATGCAGGTAGCAAAGCGCGGCCCGGTCGGCCCAGTAAAATTGTGGAATTTTCTGGCCCGTCGTGGCCTTCGCTCCTCCGCTTGAATCAACCCTCCAGGGCCGCCGTCCTTGGTGTCTCCGGCGACTCGTCCCCGCACCGCCCAAGAGCCTCAGAGATTCGCTGCGGCGGGGGCGAGAAGGAAGAAGAAGAAGATGAGGGCCGTGGTGCAGCGCGTCCTCTCGGCCAGCGTCGAGGTGCCGCCCTCTCAAAACTCACCACGTCACTGTCATTTGCACGGAATCTTGGTGTAGATGAGCGCTGATTGGTTCTTGCGGGGGTTGCAGGTGGAAGGGCGGGTGGTGTCGGCGATCGGCCCGGGCCTCCTCGTCCTCGTCGGCGTCCACGAGGCTGACACCGACTCCGACGCCGACTACATGTATGAGCCCTCCGTCCTCCGCACACTCCCTTTCTTGCTTAGTTGCATCTACTATCTCATTCTTGTCTGTTTACTAGCTGTTTCTTTCGAAAGAAAGTTTTCCACTGGAATCTGAGTGAATGATGTGTTGGTTTAGTAATTGGGTAGCTAGCTGTGTTGGTGGACTGAGTGATTAAGATGCAAAATGAAGGAAAAATTACAGTTGTCGACAAATCAATAAGTAATGCCAGTAGATTTTATCATCTATTTCATGACAGTTTGTTTATGCTGAAATGTTCAGGTAACATATCTTGCTATTATAGTGCCAGCTTTCATGCTAACCTCTACCCTTATGTAGTTGTCGGAAGGTCCTGAATATGAGGCTATTTCCTAATGAGAAGACTGGAAAAGCATGGGATCAGAGTGTTAAGTCTCCGAGTCATCTATCTTGGCAATTCAGTTTTGGGAGAGCATTCAGCATGTGGATTACCTTCTGCGCTTCATTTTAGTTTTGACTTCTGAATATAAATTTAAACAGTTCCCCCTTTGTGCAGGTTATGCAGCAGAACCTCGAAGTCCTATTAGGTAATTCAATGCAACTCCCTGTCCTTACTCCCAAGTTTGAAACTCATAGGTTCTTGTAGTCCTGTTGTTAATTACTCTGTTTCTAACTTGGCATCTCATTCAGTCAGTCAGTTTACCTTATATGGAATCCTGAAGGGTAACAAGCCAGATTTTCATGTGGCTATGCCACCTGTGAAAGCAAAACCTTTCTATGCTTCATTAGTTGAGAAGTTTCAGAAGTCATACTCGACTGATTCAGTGAAAGGTAACATGCACTGTGCTTCTAATATTTTATTGTACATTTACAAAGTTGACCATCTTGAATTATTGATTATCAAATTGATGTTCCTTTTTCAAAATTAACATGAATATGCCTATATTGAGATTTTGCAGATTGTAACTGAAGCATGGATACTTTCCCATGTTTTTCATTGTCCCTGCGCTGAACATTCCATTATATAGTATATACTCAATATACAACCGATTCTGTGATGCTAGTAATTTAGTAACTTTTGCTAAAATTATTTTCTAATTTATCTCTAAATTTTTACTTCCTGGTATCTTGCCATGAGTATGTCTATTTACAAAGTATATTTTGCTCATAAAATACAATCTTCATGCTGTTGCTTTTGCAATCTGTTCCATGTACGTTTGAAGGATTTCTGCTTAAGGCCTATTCTTTTCGGCTGTGGTTTATGGCTTTTGGTTGAAATTTTTGAATTTTGGCTATTTACGGTACAGATTACGGAGAGACAAATACTCACTTGCGATTTTGGCTGGTACAGATATTCGTTTAACTTGTAGACCTCGTCTTGAGAAAATACTCTGTTTGAAAGTTAGGTACTGTAGCAGAAGTCAAAAGCCAATTTCAAAAGACCAAAAGAACAGGCCCTAAGTCATTGCCACGTGAACCTATTTCTAACAATGTCCGTACTAAAACTTGTCTTGGCAGATGGCATTTTTGGAGCAATGATGAAGGTGCATCTGAGTAAACATATGCTGTAATTGACTTTTGTATCACATTGCGCTTTTCAGAACACGTGTCAATCAGAATCTTTTGCAGGTTTCTTTAGTAAATGATGGCCCTGTAACAATGCAAGTCGACTCACCCTCATTGCAAGACCCTGCTCAGTCAAGGTGAATTCTCCTAAACTATTAAAACCTACTTTGACTTTTGGGGCATACTTGCTGACAAAACTGTCATGCTCGTACGAACTTGACTGATTTATTATCTTTCTGCATCTTGATTAGCAATGGTGATGCTGGTTTGGTTAGAGATGGTGAAGCAAGAGTACCTAATGAGAGTTGCTAAATTTGTACGGCTGTTCTCCTGCAGTCCCCGCTCTCTCTATGCCTGAGTTGGTTCGGGTCAACGTTCGAATTATATTATTTCAATTTATAATTTTTATTGTGGAGGTTGGAGCAGGAGGGCAGGAAGCCTCATGTGCTGTTCCTATTAGAAATATAACTTGTGTCTCCAATCACATTTCTGTCATTGTCAGTCAGCTCCAGTTTGTGCTACCGCAGAATTTGCAGTGCTCATTTTTCTCACTCGCATTGGGCTGTATAATATTTGTAAGTTACAACAGCCCGGTGCTCCAGCGCTTAGATGATCTTGTTCATTTTCGTTTGTGAGATGATAAAATTATTCACCTAAGAATCATACATCGTATGGATAGACTGAATATGCATATAACTGTTTGAGCTTACCTCAAGTCTATAGGTTATATCTGTGTCTGGGTCCTAGAACTGAAGTAATACATTTGCAGCATGATGACTAGCTGAAATTCATCTCTGGTCAACTTACAAGAAGGTATATTGTGAGAAGGGAAAGTCTAGAATGTATTATCTTTCTGGTTTCGTAATTACCAGTCATACAAAGCTGGTTTTTATACTCTGAATTTTCGGTGTCCTGCTGAAGCAGAACTGCAGAAGAGAAGTAACAAAAGGACAAAAGAACAATGAAATCCATCTCCTTTTTTTTGCATTTCAAAGCCAACATTTTATCTCTTCTTTTACCCACTGCTGTCCACTCGCTATCAGCGTCACCTGCAGTTGCAAAACACAACACAGAGAAGCCAATATAGCCACCATGGAAACCTTCGCTTCAGCAAAGGAAACAGAGCGTTGTTATCTTACCTCACGCTGTTCTTGTCCCTAGTGCCCACCTGACCTCTGACAGCTTCACCGTTCGCTGCCGTCGGGCGAACCGATACTGCTCGGAAGCGGTCGTCCTGCGCGTAGCCGACCATGGTCTGCGTCGCCGGAGCTGGCACATGAGGCCGCACGGCCATCGCACCATTGCCATTGGCACCATGGACGGCGGCGCCATTGCCGTTGTAGCAACTGCCAGGCACGACAACACCTCCGTTGCTGGCGCTGTGCGGCGCAATGCCAGGCCTGGCGCCGCCGTGGCCGTTGTAAGCCGAGACCAGCAACAGCTGCTGCTGCAACGTCGAGGCGCCGCCGCAGCACGCGCACTGCTCGGCCTGCCGCCGGAGCGCGGCGTTCTCGGCGCGCAGCACGGCGTTCTCGCGGCGGAGGCAGGCGACCTCGCGGTAGCAGCCCTCGGAGGGGTCGCGCTCCCGCCACCGCGCCTCCCACGTGAGCGTCTCGGCGGCGCGGCAGCGGGCCGCCTCCGTGGCGTTGGCCTTGATGAGCTTGGTGAGGTTGGCCACCCCGAAGACGAGATGCAGCGCGCGGAAGTCGTTCATCCTGTTCGCCGGGAAGTAGGCGGCCAGCTCGCAGTTGGGCTCGCACTTGCGCCGCTGGTGCTTGCACACCGCGCACGCGCCGCCGCCGGTCATGTCGGTCCGCACCGCACGACGCCCAAAGGGAGGAGGAGCTCGAGAACTCAGCAGCATGTCCACAGCATGGCTTATGGTTTCTTTGCTTCTGTGGCAATGCAGAGAGGAGAGAGATGCATGCGTATGCATGCACACGTATACATGCACTCGCAAGAGAGTAAGGTGAAAGGAGGGTAACGGTTTTGTAGGTTGCTCACAGGAAGATTTCACCGAAGAAATAGGGGCATGGAAACTTCTAATACATTGTCCGTGCTAACCACTGTATGAGTCGTTCATTTGACAAATCCTACAGGATCATGTAACGCATGCCTGATGTGATTCACGTACGACGTGAATGTGGGAACAAAGGAGCAGTATCGGCCACATCAAAATATAGCTACGTTCTATGCAATACAGAAATGCATTTAGTTTCGCGCAACAGTGCAAGATGAGATATGTATGATTCACCAAATAAGCTTAAAGATCAGCAACGATGGACATGTTATATCTGAAAAGAATTTCTTCCAGAATGCATCAGCGCAAAAGAACAGCTCGTGTAATTATATAGTTGTGAATGTCTTCTTCAGAAAACGAAAAGGCAACCTCCACTTGTGCAGCACAAAGTATGATTAATCGTTTTTAATACATATTCACAGATGTGTTTAGCAAACGATAAAATCGGTTGAAATCATTTACTTCTGGCATGCTCTCAATCTCTCACAATATTCACCAGAAATTGACAAAGAGAAAATTTCAGCTCTGTGGACCAAAGTAAGATTACATTCATCTTTATATCTTGTTCTGTGGTTACATAATACTTACCAAGAAGTAACCTAGAGTGCCTTTTTTTTCCTTGCACTATTATTTCAGGGTGTCTATGGATCAACCACCATAAATTTTGATCCATTCACCAAAAGAATGGGCATGGCAATAGTATCATATAACTGTGACAGAAGAATTAAGAAACCAATCAGCCAATTTTGAGGTGGTGTGCGCATCAACAACATAACATCCTGTTTTGCCCCACAAGAGTAGAATTGATTAATCAAGTAGGTGTTGCTGCCTTGCCGCCTTCTGCTACATGGACGCCTTTGAAGTTCAAAATTCCTGAAAGGCCTCGTCCTTTAGCAAGGCGCTCAATTTCACTCAGCTTCAGTTTAAGATCTTCCAATTCTTTAGCTAAACTCTCTTCCCTTTGTTTCAATTCCTTGAGATCAACAAAAACAGCTGTTAAGCTAAATTATCATCATCTACAACCTAGAAAGCAAAATAAATAAACAAATATGTGTCTCTTAACCTACGCATATTGTCATTTTGCCATGAGGATTAATAAAGTAAAATGATCTACCGTCAATTACCCAAAAAGATTATGCTTCTTGTAGAACATTTCATACAAACAGTGACATACTTTACAGATTCTAATAAATATTCTAGTTGGATGTATGATTTTAAAATAACAGATATAAAAGATACAATATTTGTAAAATTCCCATCTTAATTAACCTAATCCTGAAAGTGCTCAATTTTTGTTAACTTCAGCTTTATGATGTTTACCCCACCTTTCATTATGCCAATTAGATGCAAAAGCTAGAACTGGGATGTCTGCTTATCAATCACAAACTATTAAGCAGCTGCTCTTTTCCACCATCATTCAACTCGGAGTACTCCACCCACAACAACTATGTTCAGAAAAAAGAGTCATACTGACAACTATGTGCCTTAATTGTTTCATATGATGGCCAAATTCAATTTCATAAGCCTCGAACCACACAAACCATTTCTCCACTCTTATCACTTCATAATTCAACTTGGAGCAGTGCATTCACTACAATTAGGAGTTTGTGACCATTGCAGTTGGAAATGCCATGAACACCCTATAATGCAAAGCTTCATTGCAATGCGGTTATTACATACTTTGACATGTTTTCAAAGGGTGGCATTCAAGGCTGTTGCATAAAACCCTCTAGCTCATTACCATATAGCAATTTAGTCATACATCTATATCACATGTTCATAGTAACAAAACATGTACGGACCATCACTTGATATATTAGGCATAGATCATGTTCATTTCCTGGTAGTCCAATATCTCTGTGTATTCACTCAATAAATTTTCTGAACCCAAGCCACAAGAGCATTCTCTGAAGTATCAAATTTCAATTTCTCTGGCTACAAATATGGGCTCATAGATTACATGTCCTGGTTATCTTTCTTTCTTGAGGGAAAGAAATCCTTATAGGATTGAGTAGCGACTTTGGCATGTATAGGGCTGTTAGCATATCAAATTTATATGTGTTCAAACTCTAAGACAGCATAGAGAATTGACATAAAGTGAAAGACATTTAATCAAGTACTACCTCAAGTTCCTGTTTACGAGCTTCCTCCTTCCTAGCCTCTGACCTTGCACTTCTTTGCACCTCAAAAATTAAAGCAGCAACAGCAACCTATAACAAATATGGGGTATCATTTACTGAAATTTGAATTAATTTATCTTTTCAGAGAACACAGCAGGGTTTCTTCAGCCTGGCAAATATATCCCTGTGGTTATTGCACATGTAATGACACATAAAATTCATCAGTGGTTTAGAAAAATACCGAAAAGATAAAGGCTTCTCCGATGAGATCAGTAGCAGCTTGTACTGCCTTCTGCTCATCTAAAGGCTTGATCTCCGCATCTGTTGCATGACCATAAATGCGCCTTTGTATCTTTGTGGTGATAAGATGGTTTATCTGTAACAATTGTTATAGTTATTATCAGTTCACTATATTTCGACCACCACAAGAGAAGCAAGGATCTACCCGCCACACACATATACATATGAGAACCTAGAATGCAATGGGCTCCAGCTCATTTACTCTAAACTAAACAATAGCCAGTTGTATGTACACCTACCTAAACATATATAATCCTGAGGCAAGGATAAATCTCCTCAAGGTTCACCCTCCCTCATTTGTCTGATTGAAACCTATCATAAAGAAATCTCAAAATAATCGGGAGATAATGCTAATCAATTTCCAAACCAGGGGAAACTCTTAATAATAAACGTATCCCTAAAAATAGACAAACTATTTCTTTCCCGAATCCCCCTGTATCTAATCTGAATTGTCCCTACATGTTACGGTTTAGGATCCCAGCAAGCACCGTAGCAAGCACGCAAACAATAACATCGGCACTGCAGCTCATATGAATAGTACCATATGGTACTGTAGCATCTGTTTAGGGATAGCACATTATACATATCTTCATATCAGAAATGGTTAGATGCATATCTTTATATTTAGATATTATGAATATGATCTTATCTTTAGTTAATAGATTGCATTAGATTATGTTAGTTTCCATATTGTTAGGGGCTAACCTCATCTATATAAAGAGAGGAGTTGCACCATTCATAATCAAGCAAAGAAATAAACAAAATTTTCTAGTCTCTCTCCCCTTCTAAATCAGGCCTCAGAGCCTCTCTACCACGTCAGGAAAGACCCTACCGGTGGCTAGATGAGGGCAAGCACCCAACCCTCGGTTCTCGGACCTGTACCCAGCTACCGACCACAACATTTAGTATCAAAGCCAATCGTTGCCCCCTACCACCATGTCGGGCAACGAGGGTTTCGATTCCATGACAGTCAGCGACATGTTGGGTCGCATGATTGAGATGTTTGAAAAGATGCTTGGTGTTCCGGAGGAGAGAAGGTACACCAAGATGATGGAGCAAAAGGAGGTGACATCCGTCGTTGCCAACATGGCTCTGTTGCCACTTCCATCACCTCCAGAACCAGTGCCCCCACCGATGCTATCACCACCAACGCTTCAGCGGGCAACGTTGTGCTTGGCTGCACCTATGGTGCTTTCGCCAAGGAAAGTTGCCGCTGTTCAGCGGTGGTCCTCTCCATATGACCAGCCGATGCCGTGCCTCCGTAGATGTGGGGTGTGGCAGGTTTCAGGACCACAGCGGCGTCGCATTCTTCCCCGCACCAGCAGGAAGAGCGTCGATGTTGCCCTCTGCAACTTGTCCATGCCATCGATGCCTCCTGCAACAAGTCAAACCAAGGGACTGCAGTCCTTGCTGTTGTCCATCGGAGTGTTGCAGACTCTTCCATACGACGTTTCACCAGCGTCACAGGCTTTCGTCAACATGGGGTTAAGGACTTCAACCATGGCGACCACCTGACAGTTTGAGGACAACCTGTCTCGCCGTGAGGGGTGTAATGTTATGATTTAGGGTGCCGGCGAGCACTGCAGCAAGCACTCAAACAAGAATATCAAGATCGCGTGAACGATGCCGCATGCATCAGAGCATCTGTTTAGGGATAGCATCTTATGCATATCTTCATATTTGAAAAAGTAAGATGCATATATTTATATTAGAAATAGTTAGATACAAATCTTCGTATCAGGAATAGTTAGATGCATATCTCCATATTTAAATAGTATGAATATGATCTTATCTTTAGTTGATTGGTTGCATTAGGTTATATTATTTTTCATATTGTTAAGGGTTAAGCTTATCTATATAAAGAGTGGAGTTGCAACATTCATAATCAAGCAACGAATAAACAGAGTTCCTAGTTTTCCTCCTCTTCTAAAATCAAGCCTCAGAACCTCTTTACCACATCAGGGAAGAGCCTGCCATTGGCTAGATGAGGGCGAGCAGTCCCTACCCTCAATCTTCGGACCCGTACCCAACCAACGACCACAACATTTGATATTAGAGCCAATCACTGCCCCTTCCACCATGTCAGGCAGAGAGGGTTGCGATTCCATGACAGTCAGCGACATGCTAGGCCACATAATTGAGATGCTCAGAAAGATGCTTGGTGTTCCAGAGGAGACAAGGTATGCCAAGATGGTGGAGCAGAAGGAGGTGACGCCTGTCGTCGCCAACATGGCTTCGTCGCCACTTCTGAAGATATGCATGTAACTATTCCTAGTATAAAGATATGCATATAACTTTTCCTAATATGACCGCCAAAATGACACAGTATTGTTCACATGCTACAATACCCACGCTACTGTTCGTCCACCTACTGCAACGCCTCGCCAGATCATAGGACATAACACTACCTAAGTCATACATGGAACATTGGCAGTTAGAAACCTATCATAAATCAATCTCAAGTCACTATTGGAGATGAACCACTGATCAACTTCTAAACCAGAGGACTACGTTGTACGGATAATTCACAGAAGTCACATACCAGTATCAGATACTATATCGGATACGGATACTGACCCAATACGCTCCGACACGTATCTTGCACGTATCCCTTAATTTATGATTATTCAAAAAAAGAAAATAAATCCCGATGCTTCTACGATACCTCGTCGATACTTTCCCGATACCTTGTCGATACTTCCCCGATACGGTAAACTTAATAAGACCTCATCCCTTCAGTCCTCACTCACATCCATCCAAATCCGTCAGCCACCTCTACTCCTGCTCCCTCCACGCCGCTCCACACATGCCGCCTCAACGCCCGTCACTCCCCACTGCCTCGACGCCACCTCGGTCCGCTGCCTCCCCGTCGCCTCCATGCCCACCGCCTCCCCGCTGCCTAGACACCGCCTCGGCCCGCTGCCTCCATGCACGCCACCTCGGCCTATCGCTCCCCACCGCCTCGACCCCCTGCCTCGGCCTGCCGCCTCGCTGCATCGGCCCGCCGCTCCACACCGCCTTGGCCCGCCGCCTTAACAACGCCTCGGTGAGCTCTCCCGGCTTATGCTTCCTGTCTTCCTGATGTTAGCTTTTGCTTCCTGTTGTTAGCAACTTAGTACACATTAGCTATCACAGTGTCTTCAGATCATGGCATCCGGTGGTTGTGGTGGATTCAGAAGCTCAAGTGCATCGTGTAGCAATGTACTAGTACTTTGATAATGTACTAAGTGTATGATCTATCGAATACTTACTATATGACTAATTGACTATCTGTGACTGTAATTCTATTATTTATTTGCATACATGAATACATGATACATGTACTTATTTATTCTCTCATTCTTCACAGATAGTTTATTATATTGGTTTAAAGCTAGAAGGGAGAACTAAGCAATTTTCTACATCAATATGAAGGTATTCTCGATTCCTTACAAGAAGTCATTAATTTCTTTTTTTAATCTTTATTATATATATGTGTGTGTGTGTGTGTGTGTGTATCGCCGTATCGGCATTTTTGGGGAAATGACGAATCGCTGTATCGTGTATCCGTATCGGTATCCGGGTATATGGGCAACATAGCCAGAGGAAACCCTCAATGAACTTATCAACTAATGGTCAATTGACCTACAATCCAACTAGTCAACTAGTCTTCCTAAATTCCCCAAAGCCATGGCCAACAAATCACTACACAATGCTTGGCCAATAACAAGCACATGTTTTAACATGCTCCTTGGAAATACTCAACCCATATGGGTAACTCACCCTATCACAAACCGTAAACTATGTAAATTACCCTTTTACAGGTAGACATTTCTCTGGGAAAAACCTCTTAAATCGTTCTTAACTATGCAAGTTTGGCATAATTTCAAAAAGAAATGTAAGTATGGCATTACCAAGAAATGGAATTTTTGGATGTGTTAGGATCGGATATCACTTGTTATGAAATCAACAAGACAAAGCACGAAACAATGAAGAATAATAAAGAACACAAGATAGAGATTTAGCATGGAAAACCCTTTTGGATGAAAAACCACGGACGCACAATCGGCAAAATCATTATATGAGGAGAAGTTACAAGCACGAGAAACTTCAGTGTGTCTTAACCATGCAACTACTGGAGTGCATATATAGGCTTAGGAACAAGAATCCCACACAAGAAAAGAATATAGTCCTAGTCGGCAACGAAATAGAGACCTATCGGAAACTAGAATAGTAACCTTTTCGAAGACAAACAACACTCCAGTCGAAGTCTCAGAACATAACGGTGTAAAGTTATAGTCGGAAAATGCCTCGAGTAGTTATGTTTGACTCTAGTCGGCGCACACACCTTAAGCACTATCTGATGCAGGTCGGTGCAGAATCTATTACAAACTTGAAGATGCTTCTAATCATAACTTCTGAACAGTTCATATTGCTTTCTGGTCGAACTATTTTAAGCGATTGGAACATTCAAGCGGTGGGAAACACCATCAGTGGTCGGATCCGATTAGTTGGTCGCACCCGACCAGGTTCAAATAACAAAATACAACAGACTAATCATATCCAATTTCCACGAACCAAATTAGGGGGTTATTTCGATCAATTCATTTCCAACTAGGCAACTACAGGTACCAAATGGCGTTATTTCCTCGAAAGAAGATGAGAGAAGATGAAGAAACCTAACCTGGGCGATGCTGATGATGAAGTTGCGGAACTTGGGGTGGACGGCGGCCTGGCTCTTGAGGCGGCTGGCGATGGGCTTGGACAACGTCCGCAGCGCCAGCGTCCCCAGCTTCGCCACCGGCAGCGCCATTGGCGGCGGCTTTGGCTCTTGGCCTCCTCCGCTCTTCCTCCTCCTCCTCCCCGTATGGAGGATTCCTGGGAGAGGGCAATGCGAGTGGGAGGGTTGGGGGATTCGATTCGATTCGATTTGATTCGATGAAGAGTGGAATACAAGAGCGAGGCGCTGATTGGTCGACCTCCTGTGAAACGGAACGGAACGGGAGCGAGCAGCCTCCCTGGGGAAAGTGGACTTTCGTGAAGGGCTTTTCGAGCTTTGACTAATCAATCCGGCCCTTTTAGATTTCCACTTCAAACTGTTTTTCTTGTCAAGCAAGCCTACAAAAATAAATAATTAGGATTAAGCGGCTAATTTGTTGAAAAATGGGTCAGATTAGATGGTATCGGCAATTCGGTATTTTTTTACTTTGTTTGATGGAAAGCTAATCTACGCTTATAGAGATAAGACTGTTAGGATAGAAGCTATCGGAATGGAACGCAACATTTCCTCTTCCTCAAGATCATGTCTTTACCTACACTCAATCAGCAGCAGCCAACAAAGATTAGGATTAGGATTCACTAGGCTTAGAGAGGGATTCATCGGGACCATAGGGTACAGAGGGGGTGGTGGTGGCAATGGCAACAAGGCGGCGGTGGCACCGCCTACCGTGGGATCAGAGGAGAACAGTGAGTGACACGACACCACGAGCAAATAAATATGGCATTGGATTGATTGAGGCGGCGGCGGCGGCGGCTGGTGGTGGAAGTGGTGGCGAAGGAGGGGTGGAGGCATGCGGAGCTCAAGGAGGAAGGAAGGAGGTGGCGCTCGTGGGAAAGAAGAAGGAGGAGGGGCGATGGGGCGAGGGCAACGATGAAGGAGGAGGAGGGGAGCCATGCTGTTGGGGAGGAGGATGAAGTAGCAACAGTGTTAACAAGTTTCAATGGCAGCGGAGGGAGAGAAGAAAGTAGGGAGTAGGGAGATGAATAGGTAGACACATTCAGCCGATCCGTCTAATACCCTTTTTCTTTGTGCCTGCGTAGATGAGTGGGCCCACCGTGCGTGAAAATGCAAGCTAGCGCATGTGCATAGAATACAAATCCCCTACCAACATTTTTAGCTCAAAATTATTTGTAAGTAAGGCTGGTGGGTGTAGTTCAACTAGTCAAGATTCACATGCTATTGTGTGGTCTGGCTCGACCGCTCGGGCATCCATGCCAAGCATACAACCATTGAATGGATATCGATCGATTAAATTGGTCCCAAAATAGTTTAAGAGCTTGGTGTTGTAAAAAAAATGCAATGCAGCTTGTTAAAATTTATGATATAAGTACATTTCGAGCATTCTAACGGATGTAACATGACATAGTGTGATTTGCTTTGTTATTTAATTATTATAATTGGTCATATTGCACAAGCCAGATTTACGAAGAAGTCCCGAACCCTATATTTGTCGTCCATTATCTCTTTTCGCACTAAGTTGAAGTGGACATTTCAAATTAAGCAAATACATTCTTCTTCGCACATGCGCTAGCTTGCGTTCTTGTGCACGGTGGGCCCACACATCTACGCATGCGATGAGAGAAAAGAGGATCAGGCAGATCGGTCGAATGCATCTCCCTGTTCATTTTGTCCTTCCTTCAATCTTCTCTCCCTCCGTCCCAATGAAACTTGTTGCCGCCGCTGCTGCTGCGTCCTCCTCCTTGGTGGCCTAGCTCCCTTCCTTCTTTGCCGCTACCTGTGCCCCGCCACCCCTATTCCTTCTTCCCCATTAGCGCCACCTCCTTCTTCCTTCCTCCATGAGCTCCGCACGCTTTTGCCCCTCCCCCACCCTCGCTTCCAACACCAGTCGACGCTGCCCCAACTCTACCCAATCTAATATTCGTTTGTTCACTATTGCCATGTTGTCTGCCACCTTGTATGTTCAAGCTCTATCAAGTTGATTTTGGTGATAATGACATATGCAATTATGTGACTAATATGTTTATTAGTTATAATATCGCGTAGTCTCATTTTGGATGAAATTAGTGACAAATGGTTTTGAATATAATGACAAATGCAATTGTGAGACTAACATATTCATTCATTATGATATTGTTTTAGTCTCATTTGAATGAAGAGGTGAAAATCATGGAGGTATGCATGCTACATCATATTCTTATATTTCAATGCATTCCTCAGATCCAAAATATAAATTGAACTCAATCAATAGTTTAACTTGAATATGTGCATATGTTTTGATAACAAGTATTTACATTCAAATATTTAGCCCCTAACTTTGTATAGGTTGCATTACATAAAATCTATTTAAAAGGGTGTTCTTGCTCTTGTTTTAAAAGTTTATTATTGAAATCATGAGCAAGTTGTATGTGGCATATTAAGGGGAGTGCTAAATCATATTTATGTATACCACATCGCTAAGTATGCCCAAAATAATTAAGTGCTAGTATTATTTTTTAAAATTGAGCCATTTTGCCAAAAAGTCAAAATTTTTGAAATTATTAGTATATCGTTGAAAAACTAGTTGAAAATGTATACAAATGAATTTCAAAGGTTTTGACTTTATAAAAACTTATTTCAAATAAAATTGGATTTCTAACCCAAAACTAACAATCTAATATCTTGTTTTGGATTTAAACTCAAAAATCAGCCAAACTCAATTCCAAAAGGAATTTGAGAAAATATTCAATACCAAAAACCTAGAGTTGGCTATTTCAAATATTATTGGTATCCAAAAGTTTTTCAAAATCCAACCAATCAAAAGTTATTTGGTTTTAAAATTCGTCAAAATTCTTAAGTTGACCTAAGTGGTCACAATCTAGCACTTAAGTGAGTTTTGCCATTTGAGCTAAAACTATTGACATATATTGGCCCACAAGGATATTTACAATTGACACATGAAATTGAATGCTAAAAAGATACCTTCAAATGCTCATTCTTGCAATTTTGAAGATTTCTGCAAAAATGAGCTTATTTTTTAAAAAGAAACCATGTTGTTAAAATCTATATTCAAAAGAAGTTTTAATCTTGGTATATAGTTGGAAATGCTCCACAGTGGTCTATGTTTTTTGTGAAAAATTTTGGATCAAGGTACAACATTATAACCTTTCTCTCCTCTAAAATCCAACCCCTGGCATGCTTCCAGAAAAATCGGAACTACCGACAGTTATTCCGCGGTACTTCTGCTTTGTGGTACTACCGGCGGTCAAACTGTGTTAATACCGATTGTTCTAGAAAATGGCTAATTTGATTCAAAACCTGTTGATTTTAATTCTCTCAACCATTCTCTTTGCTCCTCAAAGTCAAGTTGATTCTTCTTATCATTCTAGCTACCCTTATTTCTTGACTTCGTATGACATTTTGATCATTTTGTGATGCTTTATCATGAAATGGCATTTTCTCTGAAGTGGTAGACCTCCTTGATCATCTTGACCTTGGCATGAGATTCACTCTTATCTTTTTAAGTGATATCATCTTTTCCTTTTCAAAGTGATATCTAATCTTTCCTTTTGTCGAGCAAGATCTTTTCTTAACCAAGCTCTTCCATATAATATCTTTCTTATGTGGTATCCACTCTTATAAGTGGTATCTCTCCTATGTGATATCTCTCCTAAATCGTATCTTCTCAAATGATATCATCCCATGCTTTCAAGAGATATTTCAAATGATATCTTCTTACAAGTAGTATCCCCTTCAACAACATCAAGTGGAAATCATTGAAGATCTCTTAAGATTATTTCAAGTGGGATACAAGGTGATCATACAAATGTCATCAAGTTTTTACAAATTGAATCAATCACACTTGGTGTCATGTATGCTCACAAGCGGTATCAAGTCTTTACAAAAGGACTTAATCATACTTTATATCGTTTAAGCTCATAAGTGGTATCAAGTTTTTACAATTGGAATTAATTATACTTGGTATCATTTATGTTTACAAGTGATATTTTATTTTACAATTGGTATCAAATGTCATCATAAGTGCTATAAATATCAAAGTGGTACATGCTTTTATGGAAAAGACAAAAGAACCACAAAAGGCTAAAAGCACCTATTAAGGAGAAAAATGAGAAATCTTTTATTCATGGTGCTAGATGACATAAGGATAGAAAACTCAAATAAAAGAGAAGAGATATGAAAAGAGAAGAACAACAAGAAAGAGTAGAACCATTTGTGTATCAAAGGAAAAGAAAGAAATGCTAAAAATACCAACTATGTTTTTCACAAGATAGATAATAAAGTATTTTTAGCTTACTTAAACAAAAGGGGGTAAAGTATTATTTTTGGAAAAACTATTTTATATATTTGCCTAAAAATATTTTATGGATCTTTTGAATGAATGTGTTTCATTCTTATTTGCTTCAATTGCTACTTATGAAGTAAAAAAATCTAATGATATGCAAAATTAGCTTTTGAAAAGAGCCCTTTTGGTCAAAAATAAAATATCTTGTTTAAAAGCCTAAAGTTTGTGAAAAACTATATAAAAGTACTCAAATATATATTTCAAGATTTTTCAAAGCTTTTTGAGTAAAAATCTCTATTTTAAAAACCAAAAGAATAATTTGGTCTCAAAATGATCTTACACGATCTTGATTTTGTTTTAAATGATATATTTTCTTGAATCAAAATCTATTGAGTATTTGAAAAAGTGGTCAATACAAAGCATAAATGGTTGGTTAGTTCAAACATTTCTCAAGTTCAAAGTTTTTTCAAAAGACCAATCATTGAAAAGCTATACTCATTTAAATCTCATTCAAAACAAGCATTGACCCAAAATAACCTATTATTGCATATAGCGATTTTTGTTATTTGAGCAAGAATTATTTATGTATCTTGACTTGAAATAGTATTACTAACTCACACAAAGCCATGAAAGTCAAAAACTCTATGAAAATCCAATTTAACTGGTTTTTAAGCTCTTGATGAAAAATCAATCTATCCTCTTGCATTGAAAATGCATTTTATCATATCTTTTGAAAGAAAAATCCATTCTCAAGAATTATTTTTGGAGAATGCTTTAATTAGTCCCAAGTTACAATCTGAAAATTTTCAAAAGATTGGGCCTCATTTGAAAGGATTTTGCATTTCTCCTCTCTTCATGCAAAAGATTGCAAAGAAAAACTCATTTTAGCATAACTTTCAAATGGAGACTGCTTTTCAAAAATTCTTATTCAAAAAGTTTTTTAGGAGTCAAATGTTTATTTTTGAAAAGTTTGAAAGCATTTCAATTAGATTTAAAAAAGTTATGTCATTTTCTCCTTTCGCTCAAAAGCTGAAAATTCAGAGTTTTGCATAATTTTGAGCTGGTTTGTGATTTTTGTATCTTTAAGTGAGGTCGTAATATGTAAATGTTGGAATTATGTCTTTTGCTCCTCTATTGTTGATCTATATTGACAAATTTTATCAGATGTATTGGATATTTGTAAGGTAGGTTTTTAGCTAGTTTTTGAATCTCAAGTGGATTGCAAAATCCTAAAAATCTAAAACTTCAATTGGAATGTAGTTCAAATACCAAAAAGAGAAGAACTTCAACCTGCAATTTCAATGTGAAACTTCAAAGCCTTCAAGGAGCTCTCAAGAGTAAGAGTATTTGAATTTGTTTCAAATATTTTTTTTCTTCAATTACATTATATTGGCCATATGTATCTGTTTCATACTTTTTGTGACCACATTAAGTTGAATTAATTGATATCAAACTCCATATGTTGAAAAGTCTCCATTTTGGCCTAACCCTCTTCCTTTCTTTTTGGTGATCAATGCCAAAAGAGGGAAAATTTTGAATAATAGCATTATTGTATAGTGTAAAATACCAAAAGGGGGAAATGGGAAAATAGCTATGTTAAAATTGCCAAACTTTGTGAGCTATAATCAATATATTAGGGGGACGATTATAAAATAGCATTGTTAAATTTAAAGGCAAACTTGAACAATGCCAAAATGGGGAGTTAAAATTAATGATAAAAGGGAGAGTGATTTCACCAATAGTCTTTAAATTCCTATCATATGTTCATTTTCATCCAAATACTATTATTATTAATGAATTAGTCATTCATCACCAAAAGGAGGAGATTGTAAGTTCAAGCTTCATTAAGTTGGTTTTGGTAATAATGACAAATGCAATTGTGAGACTAATATGTTTATTGGTTATAATATTACCTAGTCTCATTTTGGATGAAATTAGTGACAAATGATTTTGGATATAATAACAAATACAATTGTGAGACTAACGTGTTCATTGATTATGATATTGCTTAAGTTTCATTTGGATGAAGAGGTGAAAATCATGGAGGTATGCATCCTACATCATATTCTTATATCTCAATACATTCCCGGATCCAAAATATAGATTGAACTCAATAAATAGTTTAACTTGAATATGTGCATATGTTTTTATTATAATTCTTGTCTGCACACATTTAAGAGGAGTTCACTCTATATTTTGTGGTTTCATTAGTATTGTTCCATGTTCCTCTTTTCACATATTAAGAACCTTTACTCTGAAACATATTCTTTGAGTATATATAGTTTGTGTGGTTCATATATACTCATAATCGGGTTGTCATCTAGTTCCCCCATTATGTGCTAATGGTTGGATGATTAATGACAACCGAATATGTAAGATTTGCTTTAAAAGCTTATCGTAGAGTATACAAGTGTTGTGTATATGTTGTGTACTCACAAATCAATTTCTATCTCATTATTTGTTGAGATTGTCATAAATTACCAAAAAGGGAATATTGTTGAATCTAGTCTCTCCATTATGAGTTAATGGCAAAGTTTTGGTAATTGCTGATAATTGATTTGTGGACTAATATTTTTCATGAGTTGGATGAATACGTTAGATTCCACAAACGAAGATGATTTGGATGACTTCATGTGTTGAAGATTATTAAGTCAAGATGTGAAATGGAAAATGGCTTCATGAGTTGAAATCCATCAAGAGAAGATAATCATGTGTTGATCATCAAGTCAAGTGAAGACTCATCATGTGTCGATGAAGTTCAAGTGAAGGATGCATCATGAGTTGATGCATGTCCAAGAGAAGATGATCATGTGTTGATCATCAAGTCAAGAGAAGATTCATTATGTGTTGGTGGAGTTCAAGTGACATTGACCCAGATTTGAAGTGAAGATATGCGTCATCAAGCTTCAACAGGTTGCTCAAGGCAAATGTATGACTAGCTAAGGCTAAGGATGTGTTCCTAGTCTTTTACTTATCTTGATATTTGGTTAGAAGACAGGATTGCTAGTATAGATTACCGTACTAGTAAGAGGGCTAATGTCTAGTAAGTTGAATATCATCATATGTTGATAGCTCAACTTTATTTGGTCTAGCTCTCTTTGGCATGATACTTCTATTTACGAATGTGTTTTGCAAATAGTTGAAGTTTGTGCAATGAATCCTTGCAACATGAGACTATACATTGCAAATGTGTTTTGCAAGTATTTGAAGTCCATGTTTCCTAGTCTTTGTGGTATGAAGCTTATATTTGCAAATGTGTTTTGCAAATGATTGAAGCTCATAGAAAATCCTTATAGCATGTGACTTAAGTTTGTGAATGTATTTTGAAATATGTTAAGTCCATGTACCTATACCTTGTGTCATGATTGTAAAAGTGTGTAAATGTGTATTGCAACTTATTGAGAGTCATGGTTAATCCTTGTGTGCTTGATACTATAACATGTAAATGTGTTTTGTAAGATTTGTTGAAGTATATGCACTTGTCAGGATAATCAGAATTACCGATATGTATTGTGCAGTACTACCAAAGATCGAAACTACTGGCATGTGTTGTGGTACTTCTGAAGATCGGAAGTACCGACATGTATTGCGCAGAACTATCGTAAGTCAGAACTACCAGCTCTGTATGAGCGGTACTACCAAACTTTGAAAGTTCTAGGAAATTCTGCGGTACGTTTTTTCCAGAGTGACACATGTCACCTGTGTGGTGGTTTTCTCCTCTCCACGAGAGCGGTAGTTCCGCATGTGTCGAGTGGAACTACAAATGATCAGAAGTATCACAAAATGAACGGCGGAACTACTGATTTTGCTGAGTAATGGGTAGTTTTCTGACCATTATGAAGGGGAGCAGAAGTACCGGGGTTTTGCCTGTGATACTTCCAATAATCCTGTTTTCTATCTCTAATGGCTAGTTTTCGTGGTGTGGGCTATATACACCCCCTTGGCTAGTTGGGAGACAATTCTTTGGCACTCTATTTCACTGTCTTGAGCTAGTGTGAGGTGCTCCTCTCAATTGTGCATATGTTGCACCTTGTGAGCAGAGAGGAAGGCTCCAGATTGCATGTGTTGCATCTAGTAGTGGATTGAGTATCCACATTGAGCTTGTGCATCAGTTACACGTGGTGAGAGTCAAGTAAGGGGCTTGACTTATTACTCTTGGAGTTTGTCGACTCTTAGACAGTGTTGGAGGTGTCGTGCATGGTGAACTTTTCAAAGAAGGTTGTGAGAAGACCCGACGAAGTGTGAAGGTTGGAGCTCACCGACCCGGAGTGGGAAAAAGTTACCACTAGTGGATTGAGGTGTTTCAACTTAATTCATAGAGCCGGTCCAATTCGTTTGGGCTAACCTCAATGTGGGTTAGGGGAGACCGACAAGTTTTTGAACACCACGGTAAAAAGAGATCATGTCTATTGTTGTTTGTTCTCTTGTGCACAATTTATATTCATAGAATTAAATTGATTGATTGTCATCCTAGAATTGCAAACTTTGACATAGATTTAGGTTGTTGGTGCACTTAGGTGAACCTAGTTGATTTAGGCGTTATTTGTACTAAACCAAATTGATTTAAGCTTTCGCACATTATATACTTGGTTTTAGCCAAATAGAGAAATAGTAATTAGAGAAGGTAAATTTTTAGACTGCCTATTCAACCCCTCCGCCTACCGCCCTCCTCCAATCCCACGGCTAGCGGCACCACCGCTGCCTCACCATCCACTGTCAGGCCACCGCTTGTCCCCTCCCTTTATACCCTAGGGTCTCAGTAAACCCTACCTAATCTTAGTGAACCTTCACGCTAACCCTATGCTGTTCGTTGATGTCATCGTCGCCGATTGAGGGCAAGTGAGGGTGTGATCTTGAGAGAGAGGAAAAGGGTGTGTCTGTTATGACAGCTTCTATCCCAACATCTTGCTCTCTATCTATATGCGTGCGTTACAATGCATACAAGTATATTAGCGTTTCTGGATGTCAGCATACCATTTCTAGGGGTCAGCGATGAGAACACTAGACCATATGAACTTATCCTTCGAGATATTAAGCACATGAGTCGAAACATTATCTATTGTAGGGTCCTCAAAAAGTCATAGCTTCAGTTCAGCTTCAATCTACTTTTGATTAAGTTGTTAATTTATTTGTTTCATTTTCTACTGCATTCCTTTTGAAAAAGAAGAGTCATATGCCAAACTCCCCTTAACAAAAATTCTAGGTGAGAGTCGACCAAAATCTATATTTGTAGGATAGAAAATGCCCACTAAAGGAGGGAAATTAGGAGCCACCGATAATGGTTTCCCTAAAATCTTCTGCCTCAAGATTGTTAGAGTCTTTCACTTTAATAACTATGATAAGCTATGAAGATTAGAGCTTAAGCACCCTTAGAGAAAGTAAAAAATGATCCAAACGGGACTTGACACCTCAAAGCGGTATTACCACCATGTAAGGTACGGTACTATCATTATGTAACAAACGGTACTACCTTTCCCTCAAATCAGCATAGGAAATTTAGGCAGAACAAAAACAAAAACCACACAACATTCACATGGTAGGCCCAAATGACTTGAAATTTGAACCAAAGCAAAATGACGACCTTATAAACCTAAAACAATAAGAGATCTTGCAATATCATAAGAAGGTAGGGACATTTTGGCTCTTGAGGCTCTGCTACACCAATTCTGGGCTCAAACCATAAAATGAGGCTACTCTCAAACTGAGGCACTAAATCACTTCAAACTTGGCATGCATATTCTCTAGAATATCAGGAACATATTCTAATTAACAATCATAAGAATCATTGTCAAAGTTTTGACATTTTTCTATTTGAAGGTTGCACCAAAACCAGGCAAAAGAGGGAAACATCGATCTGCTTTTGCTCATGAGTCCTAAATGATTTAGGTAACCTTAGATAGGTTCTTGCATGTTATAGCAAACTAAATCATAGCATAAATTCAACCTAAATCACTCACAAAAGTAAAACCCCAAAATCACCTCTCTTGAGGAAAACCAAACAAACTCAAGGACTTCCTGTAAATCATGCTTAGATGGATGTGATCTTATCTTCAGAAGATATCTTCACTTTTTACACGTTTTTGGCACCAAGAAATATCAAAAGAAGAGAAATCCAAATAAGAAAGTCAAACAAATCAAAAACACAAGAGAGAATCCACAGCACAACTCACTTAGAAAATTGTGGATGTTCATATTACTTGAAGAGAAATATTTTACAGCCAATTTCTCATTATAGCTGAGCTCTAAGCTTAGAGCATACACACATAAGACTCCAACACAAGAAAACTCTAACCCTAATCTTGGAGTCTCCTATAACTCAACTCAACACGAGGCTTATAGTGGAGGCTTCTCACCTCTCACATAACCCTAACAACCAGCCACTACTTAGTAGAACACACCACTTACAATTGTGGTGACCCGATAACCCACACACAAACTGGTTTTATATTACACACACTTACATGCTTTTTAAAGCGTAACTTTCCAAAGGCTCTACAATCCTGTTAATGCATTCTATCCACAAAGACATGATATAAACCACTTAGGTCAATGCCATGGTTTTGCAAACCACCACTCTGCCCTGTTTCGAACAATTTTCTCAATTACCACCCACTGGTCGTCACAACAATGCGATGCTCATGATTTGTCATCAAGATCGTATGCCTGCGCCGAGGCTATCACCACTTGAAACACCTAAGTTTCATAGCAAACCAATATCACACCATAGTTCATGATGCCCAATGCTTGCCGCCAAGATCGTACGTCTGTTGTGAGAACTGTTACCATTTGAAACGCATAAGACCAATTGGCACACCACATGTACGCAATGCCTCCTTAAAATTCTTATCTTTCTCCCATACTCTCAGCTTGAGATGATGCTCCACCCAAACTTACACAGCACACTATAGTCACCAAGTCTTGGGGTGGGTTCTTTTGGGCTAATTATTTATAGCTTATGGCTTAAATATTTGAATTATAGCTGTTTGTGAGAGGCAGTACGCAGAGAGAAATAGTCGCATGTGATTTTGGCTGGTATAGCTAAATTCAGTACACTTTTTACTATAATTTTTCTATTGACTCCAAACCTAGTTATTGTAGACAGTACAAATATAAGCCAACTTTAAGCCAAAAAGAACCCGGCCTTGGTCTCACCGCTGGTCACAATCCATCATCAAAGCCCATGTACACCAAAGACAAAGCAATCGATCCCTTCAGTAAAAAATGTAATTGATTCGAGTAGAAATGACATGAACTTAACTCTGAATTAGCAAAACATATGCATGGACTTATGCCATGACTAACACATGTATGAAAACCCTATGACTAACGTTGTATGGACTCTGCCATAACTCATAACCAAAACCACATTACACACTCAACAACTTGATAGAGGGCCGGTCTGACCACGGCTAGCAAGCCTATCAGACCGTCAGGCAATGCTGGTTTGATCGGCACCCCACAATGGCCAGACCGCCATTCCAGGCCGGTCTGACCAATGTACATAGAGCACAGGTCACACTACAAATTCTCATAAAATCAAACTCAAACAATAGAAGTAAGACACAAGCAGTGTCAAACACTCATTACTCTCATGGGTTGCCACCATACAGTCTTACAACCTTGAAGAAAAACTAAATCCAAACCTAATCTGCCTCATCCAAACATGATAATCTAGGTGATTTTCAAGAGTATTGTGAAATGTTGTGCTTGGAACAACACAAAAATCGTCCAAAATTGGTCATAGTCACAAAGCATGCATGCATTAACCCTCGCAAAAGAACAAAAAACCTCGTCTCTAAGATGCCTGCTCAGAGGTTGGGATGCAACGCCTTTAGCTAAAAATTCTGGTGGCAATACTACACACCAATTTTTTTTTTGCATTGTGTCATGACCACAACCTGGCAAAAGCAACATAAAACTTGTTGTGCGGCTTACTAATATCGCCACTAAGGTTATACTTCCTTCATTCCAAATCACTTATTATTTTAGTTTCATGCAAACAGAATAATGAAGGATTTGATATTTTAGTTTTTGACATAGTATATTAATTGTATGTACATATCTCTCTTTAACACCACTACTGCTATGCAATTAATAGGGCTTTAATTTAGTGAAAAATATTGCCTTATAGACACTTTATTTGCAAGCTAAAATAAACTTCTTAAAACTCTATCTACTTTATTCGGGGTGGAATTAGAACGAAAGTGACCGGTGTTCACCATTTCACCATACATATAACACTATATATAATTTTGAAGCAATGTTGTATTAAATTGTTATGTGTCTGATAATTTTTAGCATTAATAAGTTAACATAACTGATAGAAATGTACAATAATAAAGAAATAGTGATCAGAATGCTTATCAAATTGAAGAAACCCACTAAAATTATTGGTTAATTACAATAAAGCGAAGGAACTAAGAGTGAAATCATGGACAAAAGTTGGTCGACATTGGCAAAATACGTCATCCGACCTCAATGGGCTATAAAAAGAGAATAAATTGAATTAAAATTTTCAAAAAAAATAATAGAATGATCAAACGAAAGTAAATACATCACATTTTAATATTTACGTTCTTTCAAGTTCGTGACGCGATGAAACACAACATCGTTGGTAGCTCTCTTCATTTCTTTTTTCTCCACATAGTAAATTACACTATCACTCATGAAATCTCACCAATGCGATTGCACAAATAAGTTTTTACAATTTTCATAGCCGAAAAGCACCTCTCAACTGTAGCAGTAGCAACAGGCAATACTAGTACTACCTTCAAAAGTCAATAAACCAAATGATAGATAAGATGTTTCCTTGTCTCCACTATTTTTTGAGAAAGCTGACCAATAGTCTGTATGTTGGAGAATCTATCATCTACTCGCACATCGGTAATGTAGAGGCAAAGATGATGGTTAAGATCCCTCAATTCCCCATAATCAAAATCTTTGGGATAACATTTAGCTAGATTCATCAAATTCTCCAAATTAAAATCATGAAATGAGTCTGTTGGACTCAAAGCGGTTGACCAAATAAGCAAGTTAAGGTCCCTCAATTCCCCATAATCAAAATCTTGAAGTAAACAATCAAGAACATCACTAAAACAATCCACTTCATAATGATACTTGTTGTTAATTTCAGTTCTTTGTCGTTTCTTCTTTGGATTAACGATAGTTTCTTCCATTTCCAACTTGGAAATATCATGTTTCTCATAAAAGGCATACACTTCACCTATGAGAGATTTCCACCCATCTCTTCTAAGCTCATCCAAATGTAACCTAGTTGATTTCACATACTTAATAGCATTTACAATATCTTGACCTTTCCGTTGCAGTGCTAATGACAAGGTATTTGTGATTATTAAGATAGTCAACATGAGATGCAAATAAAAGACGGAATCAAATAATTGAAAGTACACTAGAAGACCCAATACTTGATCTCTATTTGTTCTGTCCTTGTCATCTTCTTCTACAAATTCTAGCACATTAACAATTGTTGGGAACAAGTCAACCAAACTCTTAAGAGTTTTATAATGAGAACTCCAACGAGTATCTCCAGGTCTTTCAAGACATTGTTCTTGATTTAACCCTGTCCCAGTTTGAAGTAGTCCGCAACCTGAGGCCTTATGCACTTGTTCATGATTGATATCTCGAACCATATTCCTTCTCTTTGAAGTAGCCCACAACCTAAAGTCTTTATTTATGCCGGATGAAGTAAAGTTAGAATACATGATTTATTTTCAGCAATTAACTTTTCCCACGCATGCATGCTCTCCACAACCTCGACAACCTCTCACACAGTACTACAACCATTGCAATACCTCATTCTGTTCGTTCTAGCTTATAACTTATGACTTGTGGTTTTCCTCGAATAAACAAATGGGATGGCTTCTTTGTCACTATTTTGAATTGGCTTATTGGGATACCATTTTCGAAGTGGTTTATCGGCATTTGGCTCATTTGCGTGAGCATTTGAGGTAGGGCCAAAAGCCATAAACCACAACTATAAGCTACAGCCGAAAAGAACATAGTTGTGCTTATTCCATCAATGAGCTTTTGGCTCTTTAAAGAAAAGTGTTAGCCAGTCGGTGCTTATATGTACAGTTCAAAGTTGATATTGACCAATTCTAAGAAGTTTCCTAACGTAGCCACTTTAATATATATATATATATATATATATATATATATATATATATATATATATATATATATATATATATATATATATATATATATATATATATATATATATATATATATATATATATATATATATATATATATATATATATGACACTGAAATGGGACACCATGGTGCCTGGGCATTAGGCCTTCTTGCCTTACTTAATTTTAGATATGTGCAAAGGTAATGGGTATGAAATATATTGGGCAAACACGTTAGCATTCATTGATTTGGAAAGAAAGTCGTTGATTTGGAAAGGAAGTCATGGATTTGGCATGCGGCACCATGGTGTATAATTAACGAGAAATTAATAGATAATTTTGGCATGCTGAGCCATGGTAGGTAATTAATTATTTTGGCATGCCACATAATTGATAATTAAAGGAGATACTAATTTGATTGTTTGAACTAGCTGATTGGTGGCCATATTCGTATACTGGTACAAGTATATACTTAATAGGAAAATCAATAGTTATGCAATTTAATTAGTGGCCACATACTCGTATACTAGTATGAGTATATACTTAACAGGAAAATTGATAGGTATGCAATTTGATTAGTGGACAATTATCTAAAAAAGGTATACAATCACAAATTATCTTAAAAAGGGTATATACTCACACATTATCTAAAAAAGGGTACATACTCAGAAATTCAATTCATAATTAAATTATCTTTAAAAGGGTATATACTCAAAAATGGATTCAATTTGCTTGTTAACAAAAAAGCAAAAGAAATACATGTGAGCAAGCAGCCAAATCAATCATGCATGGAAAGTATCCCTAACAAAAGGACCAAAAATTTGTGATGGGTTGGATACTTTTGCCATTAGAAATATCCACATTTCCTTGGCCACGATTAGCATGAGTTTCAAAGCAATCAAACAACTCTTGATCATGGAGCCTAGGCACCATGGTGCCCTAATATTTACAATATATATATATATATATATATATATATATATATATATATATATATATATATATATATATATATATATATATATATATATATATATATATATAATAAATAAGGGCACCTAGGTGTCTGGACACCTAGTCTCCTTACCTTTGGATTGCTTTTAGATGCGTGCTAGTGTGATTGAGACTTTCCATCCATGATTAAGACTTTCCTTCCATGATTGATTTAGCATGCCTAATATATTACATACCATACATACCATTGCTCTAGCACGTATCTAAAAGCAATCTAACTAGGGAGCCTAGGTGTCTGGGCACCTAGGTGTCCCATTTCAATCATATATATATATATATATATATATATATATATATATATATATATATATATATATATATATATATATATATATATATATATATATATATATATATATATATATATGATGCTGAAATATGGCACCATGGTGCCGGACACCATGATTTCAAATGCATTAATTCCATCTAAATTCGGGTATATTTTTTGAAAATATCAGCTTTACGGTATATACTCATCTATAACAATTCAAATGAAATGTATAAGTTTGAAAAAATATACTCAAATTCAAAGTTTTGAACGTATTTAGATCACATACTTTGCCGATTTATATATATAATCAGCATATACTTACAATCAAACTATCATAAAAAAAAGGCAACTACAATTTGAAATTTAGTTCAAACTTGTTTGAACTAGTTAGTAAACTAGTTAGACTAGACACCCAAGAAATTTTAAAAAATTTCGCACACGATACATACCTATTTTAGATTATTATATATATATATATATATATATATATATATATATATATATATATATATATATATATATATATATATATATATATATATATATATATATATATATATATATATATATATATATATATATATATATATATATATATATATATATATATATATATATATATATATATATATATATATATATATATAATGGTTCTATACTCTTGGGGCCAGGTACGTACTCCCACTTCTAATATACCTATTTAATGATATTGTTATATCTCTTTATCCATTTGAATATACTCTAATAATGATTATAAGATACTCCAAAGTGAGTTCTATGAAAAATTTCATTAAAGTCTATTTTTTATAACATAATTTATATATGTATTCTTTTTATACATGGAAAAGTGTATATAGCAAAAATAAAGGGCTTCAATGAAAAATTTTCAACCGAGTCGCATTGAAGTGTCTTGGAATTAGTATTTAAGTATACTGAAAGTGATAAAGAGGTATAAAATATTCGTTTAAGTGGTATATTGGAAGTGAGAGTATGTACTCCCTGGAGTACGGAAAAGGCATCATATTATATATCTTTACTATTATAAAAATGTGAGTTGGTGGTCGTCGGTCCGTTCTCCCTCCTCTCTTCTCAGTCGTCCGATCAAAGATCAGCCGTCCAGATCCGCATGTAGGTAGTTCTTCCACTTCTTGTAGAAAAGGTCGGGCCGACGCCTGGGCCGTGCTCCTCCTATTCTCTTCCCCCACATCCTCCGCCTCCCGCAACCACTCCACCTCCTGCAACCGCCGCTTCCTTCTCTCCCTCGAACCCTTGTGCCGCACCTCCTCCTCCTCAGCACTGCCACCAATTCCTTCCCCGCAGTCCCCCAACTTCCCCCACCAGCGTCACATCCCCTCGTCGCCGCCTCCCCAACGCATTTGCCTACCGCCTCCTCTCCCCATTTGCCCACCGCCGCCTCCCCACCACCACCTCCTACAACCGCCGCCTCCTTCTCCCCCGATCCCTCGTGCCACGCCTCCTCCTCCTTCTCGGCGCCATGGTCGAAAGGGGCGTGGTCGAAAGTGGAAATGATCAACGTCGAAGGGTCGTAATTGAAAGGGACAGTGGTTGAAGGGGGGCAGTGGTCGAAGTCGAAGGGGCAGTGGTTGAAGTCGAAGGGGGCAGTGGCCATGGTCGAAGTCGGGGTCGAGCAGGCTGGCGTCGACAGTCAGACAACAAGGCACAAGCGCACTGGAGGCCTGCCAATGTACGACCACCAGCGATAGTCAACCGCTCCCGACCTATGATCACGCGCGATGGTCAATGGCTTCTAACTTACGACCATGAGGTATGACCGACGGCTTCTAATTCACGAGCATGAGCATTGGTCGATATGTTTTGACTTACGACCACCAGCTGTGGTCGATGTCTTCCAATTTACGACTTACGACTACGCGTGCTGGTCGATGTGTTTCGACTTACGACCACGAGGTATCTTGGATGGCTTCCGACTTATGACCACGAATGATGGTTGTCGGCTTCTGATGTACGACCATGAGCCATTGTTAAAGACTCCCGATTTAGGATCACGATTGATCATCAACCGTTGCTAACTTACGACCATCAGCGATGGTAGACCGCTCCTGACCTACGATCACGCGTGATGGTCGATGGCTTCCGACTTACGACAATCAGGTGTGCTCGAGGGCTCCCGACCTATGACCACGAGGTGTGGTCGATGTCTTCCGATTTATGATCACGATGTGTGATCAACGACTTTCGACTTACTTGATGGATTTAAAAACTTTTAGAACATGTTTGTATGCATATTCTAAAAATTTTACCACCTGTGAGTTTTAAAACACGTAGTATGATAAATTTTAAAAATCTGTAGTAATACACGGGCATTCAACTAGTATATATATATATATATATATATATATATATATATATATATATATATATATATATATATATATAGTTTTTGGTATATTTTGTTAATACCTTCGTATTCATATGAAAAAGGAGTATCTATAAAAAAATGCATATCCACCTTAAAAAAGTGTGTGTGTGTGTACACACACCACATAAATGGTCTTATATACTATATGTACGTACCATCCGATGTGCGAGATAAGAAATATGGAATAACTACACTCGGATTAGAAAAGAGACTTCATGTGTATGTATGTATGTATGTATGTATGTATGTATGTATGTATGTATGTATGTATGTATGTGTGTATGTATGTATATGTATGTATATAGGAAAAATACATTTTACTCCTGAGTGTAGTGACTCCCAACCATGATATACGACTTAAACGAACTTAATATACTATTTTATCACCTTATGTATACTCATATACTAATTGTAACATACTCAAATACCAATTTTATGAAAAAAATTGCAAGAGAGCATATAGTTTTTAGCATATTTTGCTAATACATTTATATTTGTACATAAAAAGGAGTATGTTCAAAAAAACTGTGCATACCACCTTAAAATATACATACCACCTAAATGGTCATATATACTTATATACTACATATACATATCCTCCGTTATGTGAGATATTACCTACTTTGCGAGATACGGTATAGAGAGTAACTACACCTGGGAGTAGAAAAGAGTCTTCCTGTACATATACATATATTTCAAAAAAAATTCGCACATGATATATAGGGGAAATAACTTTTTTAATGTAATTAATTTGTTCTTTCTTTTTTACCCCAAATACAATGTGCAACCATGTACTGAGGATCAAGCAAAGCTGATTCTGCTTTCCAGCAACACACTCTTGATCAAAACTAAAGGAAATATCTCCAGACCAGATCCTGTTTCAATACACACCTTCCATTACAACCAGAATGCACTAAGCATGCAGACAAATAGGCAATTAAGTTAAGCAGCACTAGCCAATATTGTGTGGATGTGCATGCATCACACTGGCTAATGAAATGAAAATTTCTGGAAGCTAGACCAAAACCAGTGGCTTCCCTCCTCAATTGGATAACCGCTGCACCTCCCCTGTTGTGGTAGGTTATTGGGCACCCCATTGCTATGTTGCAAGCTCCCTTTTAGCTCGCTTGAACCTTAGACCTCTTGACATTTGGCCAAGCACAGCAAGACAGCTACTTAAATTTGTTGATTATTAGGAGCAAAGATCCTCCTTTATATATATGCCACTATGGCTAGAAATAAAAATGCACATGTGTTAAAACAGGATTATGCTAGCTCTAGCTGAATGCACTGAAAAGGTAAATTGGTTTGTGCAATAATAGAGTTGTAAAGTGGCTGGCCTCCCCTTCCTTTCTTTTCTTAGAACAAAGTAGTAAACTAAAGGGAGCTAGTATTTGATCAATGGTTCTTGAGAATATGCATGGATCTCTTGGCAGCTTTTTTCCTTGCCATTGCCTCCCTACTTCTCCTTGCTCCATATCTTCTTCCATGCATCTACCAGGCAACAAATACAATATCAAGCTCCGTTAATTATTCCTCTCTTCGTGGCTAAAATTCCATTAAGTAACAAAGGCCATAACATGCGGAGACAAGAAATGACAGTTGCGTAAACTAAATGAAATGAAATGCGCCTTCTGGTTCTTTGCCAAGTTGCATGCATGGTTATTGCCACTGTAGCTCACTTGCATACATAGCTGCAAATTAACACTACTCATCGATCTCTCCATGGCTACATAATTGACTTGAAATTAAGGCTCAGATCCACCCATTTATCGATGGTGAGCACAGTGCTTGCACGCCAACACCCAAGAAATCCCTAGTCTCCTCCCTCCCGACGGCGTCCTTCAGGCCGGCGTGGCGCACCGCCGACAAGACGTCGTACGGCACGCTTCCGGTGGCCGCCCTAAGCTCGCTCATTGCGCCGGAGACCGAGATGTTAGCATTTTGCTGGCTCGCGCCAAATAGAGTTCCACCGTCGAACTTGCTGCACTCCTCGACCCGCGCGGCGGTCGCGCCTGACTTGGCCGGCTCAAAGCCCCCCACTAGCGGCATCGCGGTGCTGGAGGTCACGGCGCCGATCTGCGCGGCTTTCTGCAGCAGCGCCGTGGCGGACATGTCGGTGGGCGCCGCGGGTTTCGCGTGCTGCTGGCCGCTGAACACGGACGGCACGCTGTCCGCCTCCTTCGGCGCCGCCGCAGCGGCGCTCGTCAGCTCGCTGGCATTCCATGACGAGAGCTTGCTGCCGTTCCCGTACAGCCAGCTCAGCTGCACAGCGTCAAAATGCGAGGGGGCGCCGGAGCTCGGCTCAGAAAGATCCGCGTACAGGTGCGGCGGCACCGGCGCTCCACCGCCGGCCAGGACACCAATGTGGCCCATGGACGGCAGCGTGTCGCCGCCCCACAGCGAAAGCCCACCGTGCCGGGTCGCCACGCCGTCGCACAGGTCCCCGACGCCCGCCGCGGGCCCGAGCAGCTGTCCAGGCTGGAGGTGCGCGGTGGCCTGCGGCAGCATCATGTTGGGCCGCACGGCCAGACCCGCCGCGGAGCCGGCGAAGTGGTAGTTCTGGCCGCAGAGCGACGTCGCCGCCGCCGCCGCGGCCGGGCTGGACGCGGCGTTCAGCCTCGCCGTCTCCTCCGCCAGCGCGTCGCAGAACGCGCGGTGCGTTATGAAGCTGTCCCTCCTGCAAATACATACATCGAAGCATGCATGCATCGAATTAGGCTAGCTAGTGCAACAACATGCAAGACAACCACAAAAATTTTGCATGGAAGCCTGCCGGCCATGGCGTATATTCATGAGGCTAATCAATGGCGCCGTACCTTGAGAAGAGGGTGCCGCAGTCGCAGCGGTACTCGCGGGTGCCGCAGGTCTTGGAGTGGGCCTTCCAGTCGGACTGGACGGCGTAGCGCTTGGAGCACTTGTCGCACTTCCACTTCTTCTCGCCGTGCTTGCGGCAGAAGTGTTTCTTGATGCCGGTGAGGTCGCCGAGCGCGCGGGCCGGGTTGTGGTGCACGCAGCTCTTCTCGGGACACACGTACACGCGCTTCCGCGGCTCCTTGCCGCTCCGCTGCCGCAGCTTCCACGGCAGGTTGTGCCCGCGCCGGTGCAGCTGCAGGTTCTGGTCGCGCTGGAACCCCTTGCCGCAGATCTCGCACACGAACCGGTTCGTCGCCAGCAGCGTCCGCGGCGACAGCGCGATCACCTCCGCCTCAGGGTCTGCACCCATCACCACAGCAGATAATTAGCCATGTGCACGTCAACGGCAAGAACAGAAAGGGATTGATTAATCAAGAAGCTAATTGAATTTGGTGTGATGGAAGGATGGATCACTTGCCTGGTGTGCCGGGGAGGTTTCGCTTCTTCTTGGGGGGAGGAGGGAGAGGATGGTCTTGAGACGGTTGCTGCTGCAGCTGCTGCTGGTTGGTGAGAGGAGCGAAAGGGTTGGAGATGGCTTCACTTGCCATTGTTTTCTTGGACTAGTTTCTTCGGTATCTTGCTCTTGTTGGGATTTAATTCTCTTGTTCTTCTCTTCTGCTTGTGCTTAACCACTCTCTTTGGAGACAAAAGGGCAACTTTCGTTTTAGGTGTGGGTCATTACTCAAGCAGGCTAAGCTAGTGGCAGCAACAACACAAGCAACTGGATAAATATAGAGAGTAAGGGAAGAGAGCTAAGCTATTTTAGTGAGAGAGAGTAGTGTATGTGTGTATGAAAGAGAGAGAGATGAATATAGTAATAAAATATTTGTAGTGGTAAAAAGGTGAAAGTTGAAAGGGGTGTTTAGGTGTTTGTGCAAGCTAGCAGAGTATACTAGTGTGGGTGTGCAATGCATCATGACACATATGATGAGGAGAAAGATAGGGAAAGGAGAAGGGTGGTAAAAAGCTGTGGCTTGGTGCCTTTGCATTTGGCATGATTAGCCCATAATGTGCTGCTGCCTGCTGCCCTTCCTCTCAACCTCAACCTCGCCTCCCTCTGCAAAGTACTCACTGCTGCCTCTCGAGCCTCCTGCACTGCACTGCATGGTCTACTGTCTCAGCTGGTCTGACCTGGACCCACATGCATGCGCACACCGTTGCTAGCCTCTTGTTTTCTTGGATGAGATGAACATCTGTTCCATCGGCTAGATCAAGTCGTCGTGGTACTTGCTCCGAAAAGGCTTTTGGTTCACCGCTCCAACCTTGATTCTTGAATGATAATTGTCAATGGATACTGTTTTGAGTCGCCCTCTCAATTCAGGGGATTCTTTTGGGATCCCTTGATGTGATCTTTGGCTTGTATTTGAAGCTGATGCGTGTTAATTATTTGTTAGTGTGCATATGAGCTCATGTGATTTGGTTATTTGTCGATCGTTTTGATTAAATTTTAGGGTCCCAACTAGGTGTGCTTGCTGACTAGACTGGAGCTTGAGCCAGTGTTCAACAATTTGTTTGTCAGGAGGAGTTCTAGCATGCGTCATTAGTCGTTGGCGTTTCTTTTTCATTATCAGCGCACCACGGTGTAAATGATACGAGGATATCTTGGTATGACTTTGCCTCAACGTATATATATTCGGGGGGCAAATCCATCCGCATCCAACAACACTTCAAATTAAATGTAATTAGTCCAATTATGTAGGCTTACCTACATCGTGATTCATTGAGGTAACTAATCTTAAAATGTCACTGTATCGTTTTGAAATTCCAAATTCACACCGTACCGTCAACGAAATCATTGAGGTCCACCCCCTTCTCCCTCCTGCTCCCTTTGCCTCCCACATCCCCAACTGTCCTCTTCTACCTCTAGCCAGTAAGCAACAGGCTCCCTTCTTCTTCCTTTCCCTACCGCCACGACCGCACTCTGTTTGGTCGCCGTCCCGTCGCTTCTGGTCAAGGAAAACTCTTTCGGTTTGAAAACTGTTTCGCTTGGTCGCGAAAGCAACGAATGGGATGAAGTTTCGTTATTTTGTTCCAAAATTCAGATGAAATATTCAAACGCTTTTGAATTCTTTACTGAAATTCAGATGAAGTTTGGCCAAATTTTGGGTTGTATGTGTAGCCGGTCCAAATTCAAATGAAAACGAATTTATTTGACCAAATTGGTTTATTTCGGAGGGTAACAAAATAGATGAAAAAATAAAATTTTGCCAAAATTATGAACTCTTCTCATGACTGATTGATAGCATCCTTGCCGCCTCTTCCTCGCCCCGCCGCTGCTACCCCGCTCAACCTAACCACTCATGTCAGCAGTAGCTACCCCTAGCCCCACCTACCGGCAAACCCGCAGCCGGTGGCACCGTCTACCGCCATACCTGTATGCTGTCTAGACCTAAGGTCGGTTTGGTGGGGGGGGGGAGGGTTGTTGAACCTTAAAACCAGTGGCGAAGTCAAGAATGAAATTGAGGGTGAGCTGAACTATTTATAGGCCTAAACTAAGTTAACACAAAATTAGTCTTTTACTCTTATAAATTTTAAATTCATATAGAAATTATAAATTGGATAGAGACAAACAATGAAAAATAGAGAAATAGAAAGTAGGTATCTCGATAATAGAAAACGTCATAAGTGCGGGGTAGCGATAAGTCACTTATGTATAAAACATATCAAAATTAGTAATACAATATAAAATTATGAATGACATTGAAAATTTAGATCATATGAAACATACCATAATTAAGCTAATTTGAATCACGAGACAATAGAAACAAAAGGCGGCATCTTTTTCTACACTCTATCCAACGTTATTATCATTTTCATGGCGGGGGCTCGGCGGGAGTGGTGCCTTTCGGGCACGTATAGAACCACATCATGCAGAGCGGTGACAGAGGGAGAAGATCAATCAAAGATTCATCGAGCTCTCCACCGTCATCTCCAGACTCAAGAATGTTCATATATATTTCACTTTCTTTCTTCTTTTTTCTTTGATTGATTATCTATTCGTTAATTTTATAATTTTCACTACTTCTCCTCCTCTGCTTCTTCTTTAATTTTATAATTTACATATATCATTTCACTTTCTTTCTTTCTTTGATTGATTGATTAGCTCTTCTTTAATTTTTATGATTTTCACTTCTTCTTCTTCTCCTCGCTGTCTTCTTTAATTCCATGCCTATTGTTAATCTTTCCATCAAGAAGATCTAGCTTCTTTTTGAGTTTGTTAATCTCTCTCTTTCTCTCTCTATTTTTACTATGTATAAAATTACCACCGGAGAAGGTAAGACTCAAACCTCACTAAATTCCCTGGTGGCTACGCCCTGCTTAAAATCTAACCCTAACTCAATTCCACCGTCACCGCTGCCGGTTCTTGGTCACCTCGTCGAAGGTGGAGACCGTACACCCGGTTGCTCTCGGGCGTGCACGCTCGATAGATAGCCTTTCCCTTAATTAGTTTGTACAGGTGTACGGATTAATTCACGTCCAGGACTATACATGAAAATACGCGCGCCTTTACCTTCGAAAAGAGAGATCTTCTGACGAAAATCAACTGCTAGCATCCTAATTGAACAAGCTAGTAACGTTGCCGATATAGTGCCCCCTTACAGAAGGGTTTTTAGTCCAAATTATAGGCTAATCGCGGGGAGGTCAAATCTACTCTCAGCCTGCCTGCCTTGGATGCCTCCGTTCCTCCGGCCGCTTGGGCACTTCTCGAAGCCCCCCTACGTATACGAGAGAGTAGCCAGTGGTAGCTAGTACACTAGCACTGGTGATAGCATCACCAGTTCACCGTGCGCGCGCAGCACGAGGAATGGATTAGGGGGCAAATTACAAGGCAGTAGGAGTAAGCCGCTAGGTACACCAAAAGTTTCTAAACACCCCATGTGGTCTATTTTTCAGCTACGCCAAATAATTTATGATTATGTTTAATGATTTTTGTATATAAAATAAATATTTATATGAATAAATATCGATAAACCGATAAGCAGCTCTAAAGAGATAACGGAAAAGATGTTTTATCTGTTTGTTCAAAAAAAAGGTATAAATTATAGCTGAAAAATAAGGAGACCAAGATCTGGTGCACTGCACACGGTTGATTGATTAATCCAACCGATACACCGATTAGGAGGAGTACCAAATACTTAAGTAAGGCACCGTACGTAGTAGTGGAAGTGGTATACCAGTAGCTAGCTCGGCAAATTAAGCTGGGCGTGTGACCCGCCCTTGCATCGGTACGCGGCGGGGGCACGTGCGCGCCGCGTGGGCGCGCGAAGCGGCCAGGGGGTAGGCGACGGCGCAAACGACACGAAATGGAATATTTGTCCGTGGATGCCTCCAACCCGCTTGCATCTGCTCGCATACGTCCCTGTCTCCTCTCCTCTCCCTGCAAAGACGACGTCGTAGCACTAGCTAGTACTTTAGTAGTAGTACAACCAGCAGGAGCGAAAGAAATCAAATGAACCCCCTCGCTTGCTTTCTAGGCAGGCATTGATCTCACACACATATGCATACGATCTTCGTTGCTTCCTACAATGAGTACGTACGTACAGGGAAAAATTCTATGCGGCGGTGCCGCACATGCGGCACCGCCGCTGCTAGCAGCCGCGGGCTTCGTCCTCCGTGCACGGGCTTTGTCCTCCGTGCGCGTCGGCAGTAGCGGCGGTGCCGCACGAGCTGCGTGGTGCGGCACCGCCGCATAGAATTTTTTTCCTACGTACAGTGACTACCAATCCCTTTCCGGCCTGCATACACACGATGCGTTTCAGTGGTACTATTGGATTGGTGTGGCGCTTGCATTGCATGGGTATGTGTACACTGTCGTATATGCGCTGCTAGTATAATACGTGTACATGACTCGTGCATTGGGCGCATGATGCTGATGTCATACACTACGTACGTAGAGCCTGTTTGATATGGCTGCGGCTTATCACTTTTGGCTGAAATTTTTGAATTTTAGCTGTTTGCGATAAAGATTACGGAGAGATAAATACTCATTTGCGATTTTGGTTGATAAAAATTTTGGGCTTTTAACGTGTACTACAATTAACTTGTAGACCCCTGTCTTGAGAAAATACTCCGTTTGAAAGTTAGGTACTGTAGCAAAAGCCAAAAGCCGTTTTTAGAAGCCGTAAAAAACAGGGCCATAGAGACATGAATGTCTGCCATGTACTATAATTAGGACCTGTTTGGCAACAGCTGCGGTTTATGTCTGAAATTTTTAAATTTTGGCTGTTTACGGTACAGATTACAGAGAGAGATACTCACTTACGATTTTTGGCTAATACAGATGTTGGGTTTTTAACGTGTACATCGTTTAATTTATAGATCCCGTCTTGAGAAAATACTTCGTTTGAAAGTTAGGTACTGTAGCAAAAGCCAAAATATGCCAGCTTCGGAGGAAAAAAATAGGCCCATAATCGATTTCTCCTTGTGGTCACTACGCAAGAGTGCATAATTAAGTTTGATGTTTGTTAGAATTTTTAAAACACGATAAATGATAGATGGATGTTACTTATCTCTTTATGTGTTTTGATATTAGTGTTACTCTTGTTGTAGAGAAAAGTATAGAAACACTTCTCACTACTGTTTTATACTGGTCAGTAAAGGTGATTTCCAAGAAGTTAGTTTAGAATACGCAGGTATTCCTTTTCTTGTTTTACTTGATCAACTGCTACGATAATATTTTTGAGATACAAAACTACCACCATATAATTTCCCATACATGTTGGAGCTACTCGTAAGTGGCAACTACTCCAATTAACATTATATTGGGGCTGTCTTTTTTTTAAAAAAATTACACAAATTATTGTATGTTGACGCAAAGGAATTAATTATACCCAAGTGGACCAAATTTGTCGCGGAATTAATTGATCTTAGTTAGAGTAAGGCAAAGTTGTCAGCGCCTGCCCATGCAGGGGCATACCGCATACGTACGTACTGCATGCATACGTATGCCGGCACGCAACAAGAACACGTACGTATGCATGGCACGCATGGAGTGTCCGCATCTCGTATTTTGTCTCTTGCCATTGCGAGGCTGTATTTCTTAACCAACTGTTAATTTGGACATGCATGTCAAGACGACTAGTAGTTTACCGTCCCATGACTTTCTGTACGTTCGTAGGTACAATAATACCATTGTCAAGCAGCTTTGTACGTATGCGAGCAGTGCAAATCCTTATGGACGGACCTGAAATTCAAACACGTCTGCGTGCAGATGCCATTACATTGCACACATGCAGCTTCAGCTACACACTAGATACATGCATAAAGATACAGAACTGCGTCATTTAGAATGACCGGATCGATCCCGCTTGTTTAAGGGCTTCAAATTAGAACGCTTCGATGTCTGGCAATCATGCATGCATACATAACACACAGTAACATGCACGCCCAGGCCCAGTCAGCTGGTCACATGCACGCAAGGTTTTGTCTCGCTTAGATTCCTTTCCATGGAAGCAGTGTCAGGGATTAGCTAGCTAGATGATGATCGCCAACCACTGTTTAAAATCTCTGGCTAGATCGATGCATAAACAACTGCACTGATAGCTAGCTGCTAGAGGAACTGGCTAACTAATACGTGCCACTTGGCTGTAGAGATTAGATTTATGACAATTAGCCGCAAGTTTTGCAGGGGTAAGTGCATGTACTGTCGTGTCCCGCTTGTCGCTGATGGAAGCTCTCTCCTAGAGAACGGTAGAATCACGGCGTAATTTTTCCTTGCACCTTCCAACATTCATTGTCTATAACATATGAATTGGAATTCACGTAGAGAAAAGAAATATTCACTCTCTCTGCATGGACGTTCCATTTCCAACGAAATTCTTGTAGAACTCTTACGTTCCTAACATATTTCTTGAAGTTGCACATTTTGATCTGTGCACGTCCATTTCAAAGTGTGTTTGGTTGCCTGAATCTCCTTCGTTCTGGCTGGGTGGATCCATATAATTTGAGAAAGAGCTGGATGGATCCATATAATCTGGGTGGATACGAAAGAGCTTCAGCCATTGGATGGTTGATCGTGTATGATGTGGATGCAGCTTGCATGAGCGGATGCAAAATACACTCTCATGCAAAATATGCCTCATCTGGATGGGTGGATACGCTCAAAATGAGCTTCACCGCCATCCCGAATGGGTTGATGCAGATGTATCTTATGCGGTCCCACGTGTCGCCTCTCGGGTTTGGTAGACGGCATCCGCTCATCTGATAACCAAACAACATCTCGCTTTTTTTGCATCCGCTCATGCAACCTCACCAAACATCTTTTTCTAAAATACGATTCCACTCAATCGATATACGATACAACCTCCATCCCGATCCACTCGGTTTTTGCATCCGCATGCAACCTCACCAAACATATACGATACAACCTCCATCCATGAACCAAACACACCAAAAGGTCTATTGTTCTCAAGAAACAACGTGGCCTTTGATTTGAAACTTGAGCTGTTCATTCAGGCGGTCAAAAGGCCACCCCATATTGGTTTTAAGGCCGATGCAAGGTTCGTACACAATTTGTTAATGGGAAGTGTCATGTCATGTCATGCTAGTCAGTCAGTCAGTGGCAACGTTTTGATTGTACAGATACGAGAGAGACCAGTCAGTTACATAAACTATAAATAGGCTTGGGTGTTTATAAACATCACCCCACTATCATTCCGACTTATAGCCGTTAAGTTAAAGATCTAACAGATACAAATTCTTTCTCTTTAAAAATATCTCTCTAAAAAGCTGTTACATCTTTAATCTAACGATATTAAATTTAGATAATTGTTAGAAAGAAAATATTCGAACGCTTACGTTTCGCTAAGCTTCCGAAACCCAAAGTGAGAAAGTAAGCAAGATCGCATCAACCCAGCCGCTGTGCTGCATGCAGGATCATATTGCAAGCTGCAGCTAGCTAGGTGGTTGGCAGGTGAATATTTGGAAGCGTGGAAAGGCGTCTGCTTGCGAGCTGACTTTAGTCCAAGGCCCTAAACCAGATTTATGCCCCCTAATATTGGTTGCCATGAGGGTGTGATGATCAACCTTTTCGCCTTTGGGGCTTGTTTAGTGTTAAGCCCTTGGATTCTAGCGTATGAACTCTTGCAAGCCCTAAGGATATTCTCCTCTCGTCCCTAGGGCTCCACAGGCTTTCTAAAGAGACACAAGATTCCTTTCCAAAGTCCACAGAACATTTTTCACTTTTTGGCCCCCCTTGCATTGCCTTGGTGGCTAGCTAGGAGGAGGGGTAATACTTTGGGAAAAGAAAACTAACAAAGAGGTTTGGAAAAAAGAGAAGACTTGTCACCATGGGTATGTTTGCTTCCTTGGATTGACCTTGGGCACCGGTGAGTTACACTATATCACTAGCTAGGGTCCCAATGGTGGTTTCTTCTAGGTTCCCAAAACTACCAAGAAATTTCGTTTGATAGAACGCCAGGAGCAATTTTAGTTTCCCTCCACCCTACATTTTCTATGAAAGCCAGTTGTTAGGGTATACGTAGAATGTTCAATTGTTGATTTTTTTTCGTGGGTGAGGAATGATCATTTCTTCGCTAAGATAATTGTAAGCTCAATTGCTACATCGTATCCCTTTCTTTCTTCTGATGCAGAACAACACTCACACAGACGTCTTCAAAACTAGTGATAGCTAGCGATCCGTTCGGCGAAAAAAAAACAAAACAAAAAACTAGTGATACTGTAAATCACTTGCGCAATTTGGCAATGCTAACAGGACGCAGTAGAATTCAGATCAACCAAACAGCACGAATGCATGCGAAACTCCCTGGCTCGCATCTAGAACCCTAGATGGATATATTAGTTTATAATATCACCAAAATAACACGCACACACATACATCACCGCCCCCACCCTATTTCTCATCAATATATAGAATTATAGATGGAATTATGTATGCGCATGTCCCCGTGACATTAGAGACGGCCGGCTTTATCAAAATGACGAGCAGAACGTGCGGGTGGAAGGCTAAAAACTCTTGCTTTGGTAAAGAAAAGCATGCTCCTCGCCGGTAGGATAGGCAGGCCTTTTGTTTCTTTTATCTCTCGTGTACACGCATGTTCCTTCGCTTTGCTCCGCTTTCTGAGTGGGCGGGGGATCGGGGGCATTGGGAGACGCAGCATGTGGGGGCGATCGATCGGTGGCTGGCCAAAAACCACGTAAAAATCAAAGCTGGCAAAGCTATATATGACTGTTGCACTAGCAGTACACGATAAAGGTTTCAGATTCGTTTCTGCCTGCATGTCGATGCATCGCTCGGAAATCTCTTCAGAGTTCGATTCTCGAACATGCATGTCACGCTTGTTGATGCACGCCCGTGGATACCATTCCAAACGTGCAGGATGGATTACGTGCGTGTATAAGCCTCGTAGGGAGGACTGGGCCGTGAATCCGCGTGGGTTGGGCCGGTTTGGGCTCATCGCGCGTTGCCATGGTGGCCTGCGGCCTGCGCCCAGCACGTTGCGCATGGGTGGCTCTAGCCACGGGGTTCTTCCTCCTTGCGTTAGGGTTTTGATCTAGAGCGAGGTTTTGCTATCCTTCCGGGTCATCTGTAGAGATAGACCGGGAATTTTAGCCTCCCAAACAAAGCCTTTAAAATCATTTTTCCCGGTGTGCTCCTTCGCCTTGATAGTGCATTTCGGGGTGGTTAAAGGGCAAACTTGGTTTACTTCTCACCCTTGACTATGCTGTCGACATCAGATCACGCGGGCCTAATCTTCAGTGAGAGGCCAGGAAGTATGGATGGCAAACAAAGGGCAGGAGCGTGTTGATGGGAAAGAGGATCATCTAGAGGACATTGATGTGTTGCTATAAAAGTTAGATCTGATTGATGAGGAAAGCGAGGATATTGTGCTGGAGGAAAGCATTGACGAACTAGGCCGAATCCAAGCGGACGGCATTGGCAAAAATGCACTTGCCGAAACCGTTCAACCATGCAGCTTTCATAGGTAACACGAGGTATGCTTGGAGTCTGGCGAGAGAGGTAAATTTCAAACCGAAGGACCATGTGAGAAGATTTAGAATGATGTTTTGACAAACTATTGCTAAGTTAAATTTTGCAAAGTTTACATTTTTACCAAGTTTGTTGTTAGACAATCCGGTATGACCGCTAGCTTGTTGCTAGTCAAACTACAACTCTCAGACTGCCAATCGGTATGACCGCAACGATTAGATTGCAAGCCGGTATGATCGGAGTTTTGTTGCCGGTTGCAATTTTTTAGAGCAACCTATTTTGCATTGAGTGTGACCGGTTTGATAAGCATCTGGTTGGAAGTCAGACTGGCCCAAAGATTTTTGATTTTGTGATTCTTTGGATTTTGGTCATGTGGTGATTTGAATTATATTTGGTCAGTGCATCAATGTAGTATAATGCATGTTTTGACTAACGTGGATCAAATTGTGAAGAACTTGTGTCCAGAAATGATTTCTTTATCTTTAGACATACAGAAAGTTTCGTAATCAACTATGGTCAATGGTGAGAATCAGGATTACGCACATGGAGGAGCCGTGGCCCTAAAACAATCAAGGACACTGGGTGAGACGGTTAAGTTCAAGCATGGCAAGAGAAAGACAAAAAATATTGAAGGAATAGTTTGAGCAACGGGTTATACCAAGTGACTTTATCAGTCCAAGTGAGACATAGTTCGATGGAACCAGAACATGAGAGACTTATCGATGCGTAGCAAGCCATTGGTGCACCTATACGTGGCAAGCATGGTGATTGCTTAGTGAAAGATGAAGACTAAATCAAGGTAAGAGTATTTTGGTAATTTGCTAAATACCGAAAATCGAGATGGACTAAAACCACAGTGCTCAAACGGCATTTGGGAAAACAGTTTAAGTCAAGGAGAAGCTGAGAAGATCAAGTGGATCAAACTATGAAGTCTTAGGGGATTCAATCTCATGTACTTTGAAAAGCATGTATGAGTTATTCTTTGGTAAACTAGCTTTTCCGATCAGGGTCTTGCTGGTTTCAATATTCTTTTGCATATCAGATAATGGGTTATGAATGTTAGTGCGAGTTCTGGTTGACCTACAGGTGGCAATTTTGGTGTAATGGCATTCGAGTATATCCTGCGTAGACCATTAGATATAATATATTATATTCAGAGATGTGAGGATCACTACTAGAAAACGGATCATCCCTCACGGGCTTTAATTTTCCTGACGGGTCCGCATAGGACGTGAGGGATAACAATTTTTTGTGACGGGCCCACGTATCACCGTCACAAAAATACATTTTCCTGTCGGGCTCATTAAGCCGTAAAAAAATACATTATTTTTGTGACGGTATTAAGTGAACCGTGAGGGTAATTGAAAAAAGCCAGTGAGGATAATTATTCAGCCTGCCTAAACAATTCGTCCAGCGCGCCTAAACCCTAGCTGCTACTTTTCCCCAATTTTTTCCGCCGCGCGCCCCCATCCCCTCGCCCGCGCGCCTCCTCCGCCCCATCTGCTCGCCCGCCTCCTCCGATCCGCCGGCCGCATCCCCTGCGCGCAGGGGTGGACCTACCGGGCGAGCTCGGCGCCGCCGAGCTCCTCGCGGCCGGCCGCCCCACGACGACCCCTCCTCGGTCGGCTTCTCCGAGCATAGCGAGCAGCGGCAAGCGGCGGCGCGAACGCCAAGTTTTCATCTCGCTGCGCCTAGCCGAGGCCGTCCGCGTCGTGGAGATCGACGCCGAGCTCGGCATCGGCCGGCGGTGGTGCTCCTTCTCCGTCGACTTCTCCCGAATCGCCCAGTGGTTCGATGCTCTTCACCCCCGCCATTTCCATCTATTCAGTTACCTATTAGCGTTCATTTGTTGGCCTAATTTGTGCCTAATTTGTATTCTCACATGCGAGATCGGAGGAGCCGGGTGACTTCATGGTGACTCCTATCGGAGAGCTTTAGCCGTGAGTTCACTAGAAACTTCAATTAACTAAAAATTAGTTGCTAAATTAGTTGCGCTTCAAGTGCTTCATGCTCATTCACAGAGATCATCGTAGCCTAGATTTTACTTATGGTATTCCAACATGTTTTGCATCCCATACACCTATTGCACTGTACTAGCTTATTCCTAAGTTTTGGCCTAGTTTAGGGATACTGGATTAATTTTTAGTGGCACAGTTTGTGTTAATTGTGCAGTTGTTCGAAATGAAGGGCAATAACAATGCACACTTATTGCATTGGTCACTCTGACTGAGGGTTGCGGTGACTTTGGTTTTAACTCACTATTAGTGAAAATGGATTCCCAACAGTGAGTTGATTTTCTCAAGCCTGAATGCCTGATGCTGCTTGTGTGTTACTAGTCTTTTTGGGAGTGCTTATATTCCTTACCAAAATTATACGCCTAAGTTAACCATAGCATGATCATAAGAAATTAAGAACTCTAAGTTGTTAAGGAGTGTGAAGGTGATATCTGCAAAATAGCCACTTTGATTGCTGCTGTTGAAATCATTTCTTTGTTCTTCCTAAAAGTAAGAACAAATACATTAGGAAAGGAGGGAGACAATCACTTGCGCTCTGGAAATTGATCTATCTTTCTAGTACTGAGGAAAATCTATGAGAAATTTATCCTAATACGGAGTATCTATTAGTTCTTCTGGGCATACACCTTTTCCTTCAGATGTCATGTCCAGGAAATCATGTAAACCGAGTGGTGCGTACACTTAAATATTGTTGAAGATTCAAATATTATGTATAACATTACTTTGAGGACCTCCTCATCTCTCGTTTCTTGCTACCTCAATATTATCTGCTGCAAACACTCCCCACTCTTTGCCTCAAGAAAGCTAGGATCAAACTTGCTCCAATTTGGACAAGAACTACTGAAAGAAAAAAAAACACGACGTGTGTATAGTAGTAGGGTCTCTAAGATATGTATGTATGCTATGCAAGTATGCATGCATATGCATAGCCTCTCTTTGTGTTATAAATATGCCATGTACATATACATACATGTATGGAGTTGCGGTAAAGTGAGGTATTAAAGATAGGTGGGGAGGGAAGGGGAAGATATGTAAGGTGCAGTCAGTGGCCAAATCCTATAGCTAGGTCTTGTTCATTCTGATCACTTCACAACCTTTTTGATTTACTAACTCCCCTTCCCTAGCTCTTCTTTACTCTTTGATCTCTTGTCCTAGTACTGTCAGATATGTCTCCATATCCATTTATCTCAGCATGTAAGTTTGTAACTCTGTAACTTGTGGGGTTTACTTTGTTTGTATCGGTAGTTCGGTACACTGTTAAATACCCTCGAGCCGTTATGTGAGCAGCAAGCCTATTTCTTGCTTTCTTCCTTTTGATGGTTTCACTTTTGCAAAGTGAGGGACACTTTTAGGTTCTACTTATAACAATGTTAAGCTAAGCTTGTTTAGAAGAGCCACTTATGGAAGCTGCAGCTCCTTTTGAGAATTCTTGACCGTGATCTGTTCAATTCTTCTGCTTATATGTCAGCATGATCACTGTTTGGTAGCCAGAAACAGCACCACAGTTTTTACTAGGACTGCATGGAATGGGTGGTCCAACATATCAAGGATTTGCCGTTATATTGATATAATCTGCTACCATATATATTGATATAATCTGCTACCATATATTGCGGTTAAGCATGATGTTTTTATCCATAGCTTTCATGGCAAAGTATTCACCTGTATTTAGCATCTCCACCAAGTGCACACTACAATTCGGAGTATGGTAATTTAACTTGTTGTAGTTATGTTTTTACTAGAATGTTCCTTATGTGTTATGTCTTCCTTCAATGGTGCAATCCACTGCTGCTGCAATCCACTGCTGGAAGCACATTTTTACCACTCGATGGAAGCAAATGGGCTGCTGCTGCTGGAAGCAAATGGGCGACATTGATGGCGACAACAACCATGCTGCCATGTGATTTTCAGTGATTTCTTATAGTTCTTTTGACTAGCTGAACTTGAATGTAATGGAAATAGACTTTTGTATGTGGTACTTGATTTTAGATGTCTTTTGGATGGATGAACCAATCTGGAGGTGAAGTTTATGAATTGGATGCTTGTGTATGAATTAATCTATGGATTGTTTATGAAAACCCAACTTTTTATATATTTGTTTAATTATGTTTCTTGATTGATGTAAGGATGGTGTTGTGACTAATTTGATTATATGATGCACGGATGTGTAAGATTTAGATATCAATGCTTATCTTGTAAGTTATTTGATTACTTGATTTGATTACGGATGTGTAATTTGATTACTTGATTTAGATTTTATAGTTAAAATTTTCTGCTATAGGAAATCAATTTTGCCTACAGTTCAAACCGTCAGCCTATATTTTCTTGACAGTACAATAAACATTTAATGAAATACATTTTCCTGACGGGTAACATTTCGCCCGTGAGTAAAATTTATTTTTCTCACGGGAATTGTACCGTCAGGTTAACTTATTTCCCTCACGTGTAACATTTCGCCCGTGAGTAAAATTTATTTTTCTCACGGGAATTGTACCGTCAGGTTAACTTATTTCCCTCACGGGTAACATTTCGCCCGTGAGTAAAATTTATTTCTCACGGGAATTGTACCGTCAGGTTAAATTATTTTCCTCACGGGTAAAACCGTCAGGTTATATATCCTCGATGTGTTCACACCAAATTTAATTTTCCTTTCCAGCCCGACTCGAGGATTTTGCTGACGGAACCCGTCAGGGATATATAACCTGACGGTTTTCTTGATTTTCCTGACGGTTTTGAACCGTGAGGGATGATCTGTTTTCTAGTAGTGGATGCACTCTTGAGAGACTATGGGGTTTTTTTTTTGTTTTTACATCCAAACTAAGATAAATATGTTTTTGTTTTTGCGGGGGTGATGTGATGCCTGATGGATTGTACTTGTAGCTAGCCGGCATCTATCTATTGATTGTGGGTTTGTGGTAAATAGACAAAAGAAAAGCTAAGGTGTGTACTCCAATGTCATTAATCCATGTGACTTCTTGATTTAAGAATTTCATGTGTTTAAACAATCATGTAATCGCTAAACGTATATTTTTTCCTCTCCAACCAACAAATGTTAGGAATAGGCTACACTAAAGATTGTCATTGACCTTTGTTACATTCTTGAATTGGCTAAGCATATAGAATTTGGCTCCATTGCTTGCCATGACTCACAGTTATGCATGGCCAGGCAGTGCTATATTGTACTAATTTTAGTTGGGTTAAAAGGATAAATTTTGTACCAACAAATGCTTAGTAGAGATAAATAACAATATTGTAACTTTGCGTTTGCTACTAATACCTACAGATTTAATGATTTATCGGTTCTATTGTAAATTTATACATCTTGAAAATTTTTCCTTCTGCCTGCAGATGAGGAAGTTAATCGTGGAGTGGATTATTTGGCTTCTTTACCCTGTGTAATATGATGTCTAGATCTATGGAAGGAAAGGGGATGGCGTAAGGTGGCTGGGGTGGGGAGGGGAAGGGAACATGAGGTAGTGTGGTTGGGGTGGGGAAACCGGTTGCGGTTCATTTGTTTTCAAAGGAAATATGCAATCATAAGTAGTGGCGCTAGCTGTGTGAGTAGGAAGGGGTGGCTCAAATCCTTCGTAGTCAGATCAAACGGCTGTAAAGAGGTGAGAGAGAACGAACAACGACTACCTACTCCTATTTTCTTATAATAGTAAAGATAAAGATGATGCCACCATTTATATGCAGAATATTTCCTTTTGCTACTATAAAGATGTGCATTTTAGGATTTACCACCCTGTGTTTTACTGACATATGGCTTCCTAAGGTCACATATCAGTGAGGCATAAGTGGTAAATCCTGAAATGACATATCTTTGACGGTGACAAATGATCTATTACTCCTTTTTATACATACCCCTATCCAATAGCACGTCCAAGGAAATAGTAGGACTTAATTATTTTTCCCAATTAGGGTCCTTCTAAGCTAAACTAAGAAAATAGGACTTCAATTTTTTAAGAGTTGGTTCAGCATGCACAAGCAATTAAGCACTAACCCTTCACTCCCAAACCCACATTGGTAGTGGGGCCAAATCTTGCGGTATATGCCGATTTTCTTTTTTTAAAAAAAAGAGGCTATACAAGTCAAAGTTGCACTGGAGATAATTTTGTGGCACGATGGAAATCAAAAGATTAGAGAGTTAAAAGAGTGCTTAATTCGATCACACTCATGAGTACTTCCTGGGTCCTAATGAACATAAACGGAAGCTGATAAGCGGATTCCAACTCCTTGTGAACATCCTAGGAACTGACTCTGTTTCTTTGCCATCTCTTTAAGAATGGGCTAGTGCTTTCAGATGGCGCGCAGATACATCGAGAATAAACAAGAAGCAAATCAGCGGTTGCCAAATGTGCTAACTAAAAGCCAAGATCACAAGAAACTTGCGCATATCGAAGGTTATAATTATGGCAGCATTAACAAGTCATTAATCCTGCAACATGCATTAACTGATCAGAGCCACACGGCCCCTGCCTGCTTCAGGATCGGCACGAGCTCACCGGCGATGCGCATGGCGGCATGGCCATGAGCCGGTCGAGCCCGCCCGGCCACCAGCCTCCGCCCCGATGAACACCGACGGGAGCAGGCGCCGGGCCACATGCACCATGCAGCACCCTCGCCGACCCACCACCAGCACCGGCTTCTCCTCGACCGCCTTCCTCACATCCCGGTCGTCGGTGGCGCCGCCGGCCGCCAGGAGCCGCGTACGTGCGTGGGATAACTCGCGCTCACCACTAGCCAACCTGTTTGGGGTGCGCAACATAGAAATTATATTATTCCAAGTACTATATTTGAATTAGCGGTTCGCTAGTTGAACTAGCGGTTGGACCAAGGAATCACGAACAAGGCTTTAACTGGTTCAGTGATCGGTCCGATTTTAATAACTATGGTCTTAGTACGCATCACATTAACATGGAAAATTACTCCCGATCAGTTACGTACACTACTGAAACTGGGTTTTGACCATTTGTAATACTAGTATTCGTCGATCTTGACCAGGGTCGTGCCGAGGGGCGTACGAGCGGTGTAAGGGAACAGGCCCCCAATTTTCAGGGACCCTAAATTCTGATGGATCCACCAGCTGTAGGCCATCACTCCATTATTAGTTCGTCACCAAGTGCATGCGAACTGCTACCAGCTAGGCCTAGCTAGGGGATCAATTCAAGCCCACGCCGTTAACTTTCGTGATGGATTATTAGCACTGAACGCGGGCAGCATGTGCATCGATCGGAAGTGCGGGAGCAGACCGAGACGCTGGAGTCAGCGACAACTCCTAGGTAATTTAATCTTTTCCTTCAATTTGAATCCTTTTTTTCTAATTTGAATTATTTTTTCGAGGACATTGAAGAATTCTACTATCCATATCATTATATGAACTATAATTATCCTTCATATGATCCTTATAAAAAAACTATCTTTCGTATGATAGAGGATTTAACTTAGTTTCAGAAGTACTATGGATTGATAATTATAAAAGAATATATACAATTCTTAATATTTCTCATTACTATGTACGTAAGATATGTATGTAGAATTGATAATTACTATAATCCTATTTATCAAGGGAAAAGACCTCATTTTATAGTTTGGTACAGGGTTCTAAATTTTGCCGGCACGGCCTGATCTTGACATTAATTTGGCTCAACATTTTAGCAGTCCAGTTACAAATGGCTAGAAATGATGTGCTAGAAAGAAACAGATACTCAAAAAACCAGTGATCATGAACGAACCTAAATCCTAACACTCGATCCATCTGAAGTTTTAAGCTCAGATAACTAGACATAAAACAGGCTTTTTTCCTATAGGAATAGTAGTTTCAATCATTCGTATGCTACTTGACTAAAGAAGAAAATGCTCTCTTATACACTTGTACTACAAGGTCAGCAGATTATGGCCGCCGGACACCAGTAAATTAATTAGCGGTGGTCACTGCCATCATCATCCGTTGAAAACCGCCGTGTCGTTTTGGTCTCTGCCATTCGGTGTAGCGCGCGCATGCCTTCCTCGGTGCATTCGATGTAAGCGTTCTGGCTCATCTATGTCACTGACTAATCCTCTTAATTCCAGTTGGACCAAAGCAGATCACAAGGACCACGTAACCCAAAGCTTAATTTTACCCACTAGATTACTTTTCCTCTTTCTTCTCAACATCCAAGCACGCGCAAGTATTTAAAACATGTAAAATCGATTCAATCAATGCAACCAAGTGATTTTCACAGACTGAGTTCAGAAATGAATGGCGTAAAACTTCGGGTACTTAAACCATTACATTATGTTTAATTTTATGATCCGAATATAATCGAATCCGACCGTTTATAGAGTTCGATTAAGTTTTTGATAAAAAAGCAATCATATCGACAAGTCCTACCAGAATTTATTACCAAACTAGTGTACGATTATTAACTGGTCAGGATTTTTTCGACTGATCGGACTGGTTATGGTCGGATATGTTCTGACCAGTATGACCGGTCGTGAGCAATACGAACTAGTCGGAGATTATAATTAGGAACATCTTCATGTCTGCGTTAGACTTTGCACTAACCTGTTTCAGACATGGTACCCAAATATGCTTGTGCTGACTAGAGTCAGACGTGATTACTCAAGACACTTCCGACTATGACTTGCAATCATCTTCGACTATAACTCTACTTCATCTCCGAGTAGAACATTGTTCCCATTGTAAACTAGGGCTCTGTTCATTCATCGTCTGGAACTCTTATTCCTAGGGCTATTTTTATACCCCTACAAGCCTCTCGGTAGAGAGAGACTCATGCAATGCCAATGTACATGTAATACATCAAGAGCGTTTTATAATTTCTCTTCCATATAGTACTTTCGTCGATTGTGCATTTTTGATTTTTTTTCCATGAGTGTTTTTCACGTTAAATTTTTATCTTGTGTTCTTGATTATTTTTCATTGTTCCATATCTTGCTTAGTCGATTCCATAACAAGTAGTATCAAAGTTTGGTTCTTTGCCAGATCAATCTAAGGCATACTCGACATGGCGTAAATAAAGTATGATCTTTCACTGCTGAATTATGACATAAGATTTTCTCTTTGGCAAGTCAAGATGTGAGTTGTTCTCTCATGGTTTGATTTGGATGATGCATTATTGGGAATCAATAAGATATATGTTGCATGGTCATTTGAGGAGAAGCAAAGTAGAGATCATAAGGCTTTCTTTCAAATTCATCTTTATCTTTCTAATAATATCCTCTATCAGGTTATGAAGGAGACCATCACTACTGCATTATGACCGCGAGATTTATCTGAAGCAGAAACTTTTTTCGTTCAAGTTGGCAGATGACAGACGGATGCAAAATCATCTGACTGAGTTTACGGATATCATCATTAACCTTGAATCCATGTAACTCAAATAACATAATGAAGATTTGGGTCTTAGTCTGCTTTGTTTATTGCCCAGGTCATTCTCTACATTTAGAGACACAATTCTTTACAGTCGTGATACTCTTACTCTTAAAGAGGTCTATGAAGCTTTGTATGCTAAAGAAAAGACAAAAAAGTATGGTTTCGAGTAAGGGCTCGAGTTCTCATATAGAAGATTTGTCTATTTGGGGCAGACCAGTCGAGGTGTCTCCAACTAGTGATTCCAAAGGCTGAATCTTGAGTAGATATAGAGGTCATTTGAAGTCGAAGAATCTTAAGTAGATATAGAGGTCATTTGAAGTCAAAGACCAACAAGTCGTACCGCTACATCAAGAAGGGTGGACACAACATCTTCGAGTAGTGGTAACTTCAAAATAAGGAGAAGAGGAACAACAGTTCAAAAAAAGATCAACAACATGATGAAGTTAAATCCACCATTATCACTAAAAAAGGTTCCGAGGGGATGCTAGTCGTTCCAAAATAAGCAACGTGTGAATTCTTAATTCAACCTGCACTTTTCATACGAGTCCTAATCATGATTAGTTTATGACTTATGAAGCTATTCTGAGTGAATCAATATTGATGGGAGATAATACTTTATGTAAGATTACATGCATCGGTTCCGTCCAAATCAAGATGTTTGATGGCACCATCAGAACCATATCGGATGTTCAACATATTCCGAATATGAATAAGAACCTTATCTGGTTAAATACTCTTGATGCCAAAGGATCCAAGTTTTCAAGTGGAGGTGGAGTCATGAAATTCTTCGAAGGCACTCTTGTTGTAATGAAAGGAGATATGAAGGCGACAAACCTCTATCATATTCGAGATATTACCTTGGTCGGAAATATTGTTGTTGCCTTGACCAGGTTGTCTGACTCCAATCAGATCAATCTATAGCATATGCATCTTGGGCATATGAGTGAAGTTGGCATAAAGGAAATGTACAAAAGAAGTCTGCTTGATGGTCATGGCATCGATCAGTTGAAGTTTTATGAACACCATGTCCTTGCTAAACAGGACAGTGTGAGTTTCATCTATGCAAATCACTCCTCAAAGGCATATTGGATTATGCTCACTCTGATTTATGGGAAGAGTCATGCGTTTCATCCCTTGGAAGTGTCAATTACATGCTAACTATCATTGATGACTACTCACGAAGAGTTTGTGCATACTTCATCAAGCAAAGTTAGATATGCTCAAGACGTTTAAAGAGTGGAAGGTTGTGATCGAGAAATAGAATAGCAAGCATGTCAAGAAACCCTGAACAAATAATGGTCTGAAATTATATTCGGGAGAATTTGAAGTCTGATGCCAATCGGAAGGCATTGTAAGTCATTACACTTTCTGAGCACACCTCAGCAAAATAGTGTGGCCAAGCACATGAACAGAATCATCATGAAAAAATACGTTGTATGATGTCTATGTCTGATATGTCAAAAAGTTTTTGGGTAGAAACACTTCCACTACTTTCCATCTGATCAACCGATCACTGAATATTGCCATCAACAAGAAAACTTCAATCGATATGTCGCCTGGTTCTCCTGTAGACTACTCGAACATAAGGATTTTTTGTTGTCCTGCTTATGCTCATGTAAAAAATTGCAAGTTGGAGCAAAAAATTGTTAAGTGCATTTTTCTTGGCTATAAGCCTATTGTAATGGTACAAATTGTGGAATCTTGATGCTAGAAAGGTGGTCGTAGGCAGAAGTGTTACAATTGATGAGATTGCTCTGATGACAGAAAATATGACCAGTGATGCTCCTAATGAGCAAAAGACTAGTGTACAGATATAACATGTTATTGATTTAGGATTCTCACCTGAAACCCAAAAGAAGAATTTACAAGAAGTCCCTGTTTAAGCTCTGATTAGTGATTCTTCCACATTTACTAGTCGAAACCATAAATCCATTGCAATTGGTCGGGAAAGGAGAAAAATTCAGCCTCCAAAGAGGTTAGGTGAAAAAGCCAACATTATAGATTATTATTTAAATATGGTAAAAACATTAAAGATTATGTCAAACCTTCAACTTATTTAGAGGCTATTTTCACTCAGCTTTTGAGCTTCTACTTCTTGCCTAAGTATAGATAGCACTCTAATGATAAAAGGGTAATGCTATGTCCCGGACGTCTGATCCGAGCGTTTGGCTTTGGACACTCGACTGTAACATTTTTTGGCTATGTTTGCAACATTTTTCACCCATGTTTGCAATAAAAAATGAAGAACGATGTGAGGATTCCCACCCGCAACATTTCTCGTCTATATCCGCAACATTGGCCAGCCATGTGTGCAATAAAAAAAAGAGAAAGAACGATGTGAGTATTCGCATCGTACGCTCCGATGCAACAATCTTAAATCGGGAGCCTTCGACAATGGCTTGTAGTTGTACATCGAAAGCCGACGACCATCGTTCGTGGTCGTAAGTCGAAAGCCATCGAGGACACCTCGTGGTCATAAGTTGGAACACATCGATTAGCGCTCGTGGTCATAAGTCGGAAGACATCGATCACACCTCATAGTCGTAAGTCGGAACACATCGACCAATGCTCGTGGTTGTAAATCGGAAGTCATCGATCACACTTCGTGTTCGTAAGTTAGAAGCCGTCGACTATCATGCATGATCGTAGGTTGGGAGTGGTTGACCATCGTTGGAGGTCATACGTTGGTAGGCCTCTAGTGCACTTGTGCCTTATCGCCCGACTGCTGGCATCATCCTGCTAGGCCCACCCGACCTGCTGCCCCGACTTTGACCACGACCCTTCGACATCGACCATGGCCCCCTTCGACCACGGCCCCAACTTTGACGACAGCCCCGACTTCGACCACTGCCCCCCTCGACTTTGACCACTACCTCCCTCGACTTCGACCACTACCCCCTTCAACCACTGTCCCTTTCGACCATGGCCCTTCGACATCGACCACTTCCCCCTTCGACTACGGCTCTCTTCGACCACGGCTTCGACTTTGACCACGGATCTTTGATTTCGTCCAGCGCTCGTGGTTGTAAGTCGGAAGACATCGACCACACCTCGTGGTCGTAAGTCGAAACACATCGATCATCGCTTGTGGTCGTAAATTGGAAGTCGTCAATCACACCTCATGGCCAAAAGCATGTTGCAATCCGTAGGGTGTATGAGACCTTGTGGGTCTGGTCGTCGAGGGTGGGGAGCTCGATCTTGGGGGTGACCTAGGGGTAGGCGACGGGGATGTTCAACTGGAGGGGGAACTCGTAGCGGCGGAGGTTGTGGATGAACCAGCAGGTGCCCTCCGGGTTGGCGCTATGACTACGACCATGACCGCTACGACCACGTCCATGGGCACTATGACTATGACCATGGTAGTGACTTCGACCACTGCCCCCTTCGACTTTGACCACTGCTCCCTTTCAACCACTGTCCCATTTGACCATAGCCCTTCGACGTCGACCACTTCCCTCTTCGACCATGGCTTTGACGACGATCACGGATCTTCGACTTCGACCACTACCCCCTCGATCACTGTCCTCTTTGACCACGGCCCTTCGACGACCATGGCCCATCGACGCCGACCACTCCCCCTTCGACCACGGCCCATTCGACCACGGTTTTGACTTCGACCAAGGATCTTTGACTGTGACCATAGATCTTCGACTTTGACCACTGCCTCTTGACGTCGACCACTTCCCCCTTCAACCATAGCCCCCTTCGACTACAGCTTCAACTTTGACCACAGATCTTCGACTTTAACCATGGAACTACGATTTTGACCAGTGCCCCCTTTGACCACTATCCCCTTCGACCATGGCCCTTTGACGACCACGACCCTTCGACGTCGACCACTTCCCCCTTCGACCACCGCCCATTCGACCATTGTCCCGTTCGACCACGGCACTTCGACGTTGACCACTTCCACATTCGACCGTAACCTCCTTTGACCACAGATTTTCGACCTCGACCACGGATCTTTGACTATGACCACTGTCCCCTTCGACCATGGCCCTCTGACGTCGACCACTTCCCCTTTCGACCACTGCCCCCTTCGACCACGAATCTTCAACTTCAGCCACGGCCCCTCAACCACGACCCCCTTCGACCATGGCCCCGACGTCGACCACGGCCCTTCGACTTCGATCGTGGAGCGACTTTGTCCACGACCCTTCGACTTCAACCACTGCCCCATTTGACCACTGTCCCCTTTGACCACGGCTTGGACTTCGACCAGGACCCTTCAGCTTCGACCATGGCCCTTCGACTTCGACCGCAGATCAACTTCATCCACGACCCTTCGACTTCGACTACTGTCCCCTTCGACCATTGCTTGGACTTCGACCACAACCCTTCGACTTCGACCACGGCTCTTCGACTTTGACCGCGGATTGATTTTGTCCACGGCCCTTCGACTTCGACCACTACCCCTTTCGACCATGGCTTGGACTTCGACCATGACCTTTTGACTTCAATCACGGCCCTTCAACTTTGACCATCGCCCCTTCGACCATGGCTTCGACTTTAACCACGGATCTTCAACTCCGGCTATGACCCCCTTTAACTACGGCTTCAATTTCGACCACGGCCCCTCGACTTCGGCCATGCCCCTCGACTATGGCCCCTTTCGACCCGGCACCGACTTCGATGATCAACTTTGAAGACCAAAATCGCCAAACAGTGCGATGGGCTCCGAGCAAAGAGCTAGGAGGAGGTAGAAAGACTCACCGAGCGAGCAACCACTAGGCGTTGGCGGCGGGGGGAGAGCCATGTGGGTGGGCGTAAGAAGAGGAAGCCGCCACCGCTAAGCGTCCTTCTCTCTGATTCACCGGCCGCTGTCGCCGCGCCCTTCTCTCCGATCCACCGGCCATTGTTGCCGAGTGTCGTGCCGCTGGTTGGAGGGGCGATGAGAGATGGAATTGGTGGCGGCGCCACCGAGGAGGAGGAGGCGCGACACGAGGATTCAGGGGAGAGAAGGAGACGGCGGTTGCGGGAGGTGGAGGTGGGGAGGCAGCGGTGAGCAGATGGGAAGAGGACGCAGTGGGTGAATGCGTTGGGGAGGCGGTGACGGGGGATGCGGCGCTGCTGGGGGAAGTTGGGCGACTGCGACTAGACGCTACCGCGCGGGGAAGAATTTGGTGGCGGTATAGAGGAGGGGGAGGCGTGGCACGAGGGTTCGAGGAAGAGAAGGAGGCGGCGGGTGAATGCGTTGGGGAGACGGCGACAGAGGGATGTGGCGCTGCTGGGGGAAGTTGGGGGACTGCGACCAGACACTGCTATGTAGGGAAGGAATTGGTGGTGGCACTGAGGAGGAGGAGACGCGACATGATGGTTCGGGGGAGAGAAGGAGGCGGCGGTTGCAGGAGGTGGAGTGGTTGCGGGAGGCAGAGGATGCGGGGGAGAGAAGAGGAAGAGCGCGGTCCACGCGTCGGTTTGACCTTTTCTACGAGGAGCGGAAGAACTACCTATATATAGATCTGAACGGTTGATTTTTGATCGAATAACTGAGAAGAGATAAGAGCAAGTTTAATAAGGCTACTGTGCTAGCTACAAGAGAATCCATGTCAGCATAGTCCTATGTGGAGGGGAGAGAAAAGGAGAGAGAGAGCCAAGCCGACTCCCATGCAAGAGTCAGGCTATAGCACAGGAAAAGATGCATAATCCATGCATGTACCTATAGAACTAATTGTTATACCCATGCATGTATTAAATTATCAATACTCATGTATGTATTAAATGATTGAGAGCTCTTATGGAGACAATTTATAGCCAGCTTATTGTATAAGTTGACTGCATCATTATCTTTTGATAACATAAAAATGTATTAGAGGTAACAGCTTATCTGTATTATTAAACTTGCTCTAAGGGAGAAGTACCGACGACCACCAACTATACTAGAGATTAAGAAGCGAAGTGTAAAAGGCCTGTTGTCCGCATACACACCGACATTTGGCCTCGCCCTGCGCTGCTGGGCGTCCACCCTAGAATTGGCTCCCGGTGCGTGGTTAGCGGTTCACGGCGCTTCCGCTCCAACTCGCGGTGGCGACAAGGTTTAGGCGAGCCGCTGCAGCCAGAGATCGCCACTCCCGCGAGCGAGCGTGCGAGCGAGGGAGGAATCGAGAGACAGTGATGGACGATCCCCTCGACTTCGAGAAGGATGACCCCCTCCTCCCCACACCGCGCCCCACCAAGAGGTACGACGCCGTGCTCACCCCTCGTACCCTCCCCCTCCCACTCCCCCTCCGGTTTTCGTTTCGGTGAGAGATTTGGGCGGAAGCATGCCGATGGCGAGGTTCGATTAGATGTCGTGTTTCGAAGTTTTTTTTTAATTAGTCGAGTTTTTTGGGTGCTAAATTTGTCGCATCTTCTGAGGTTTCTGAGCAATCCGGATGTGTATCGCTGGGTTGCTGCGTTTTATTCTAGTTCTGATTTTTAGGGTTTTAGACTCTTAGTGGAGGCTGTGAGATGAGAATGTCCTTATTTGTATAGGTTATTTATTAGGGATCGATTGGGAGGGTTGTAGTAGTTGCAGTAGCACTCGTATTAGAGGCAACATCCTTAATCGAAGTAACTTATAGAAAAGCTTTGAGAACGGGCAAATCAAACGTGTCGTGAAGAAACGTAAGAGCCAATGATTTTGTGGTGTGTACGGCAGTGTGGAAGTTCGTTTGAACTGGCAAAATGTACTGTGGTATTTTACCACCGGAATCATCTTCTCTCAATGTGTGCAATGGCGGCTTAGTGCTATCGGTAATACAGCCGTTTTAGTGATTTAGCAAGGTTATCAACGCCAATCTTCTTTGCAGGAAGAAGGTTATCAGGTTGGATGATCTTTTACAGGATTACTTTGAAACCGGTAAGGATGAGCGTAAAGCAGCTGCTGGTAAGTCTAAGCATGGCCCCAAGGGATATAATTCAGACGATGAAGACAAGCAGGTCAGGGAGAAGGAGATTAATCTTTGCAGATTTATTGAGGAGTGTGAGGAACAGGTAATCGTCAAAATAACAATACCTCTTTGTAAAGTATGAGTAACAGTGGTTCCTTTTCTTGGGTATGTTCTTCTTGAATTTGCAGGCAAAAGAGATGGATGCTGGAGATGATGTACCCCAATGGGGTCAGAAAGTTTTTGGCTGCCAGGTAAAATGACCCTGTCTTTATTCAGTTTATTTGTGTGCTCCAGTTAGGTTCAGTTTTTTTAAAAAGATCTACAACTAAATTATCCTAATGAACTGTACTTACAGATGCCCCCCTCAATTCTGAGGGACACAGGACTTGAAAATTGTCAACTTTTGCAGTCATTCTGTGGAAATGAGCAATTAGGTTTTGCTCTGGACATTGAACAAGGTTAGTTCTGCTATGAGTGTGTAATGTTCTGATTTAACTAAAATTATTGACCTACCTGTTTCTGTTTGTTTTGTTTAACATTTTTTTCTCAGTGTGCCACTATGGTGCTTATGCTTATCTGTTAGTTCAACATTGCTCTACTGCCTTTTTGTCTTGTATCTACTTATGTTTGGTTTTGTTCCTTCCAGATAATTTCAGCAATTTCTTTGTGTTATTTGTGTAGGAGAGGGGTTTCTAGAAGGCATGCTGATGGATGGATGGCTTTTGAAGTTGGTCCTCATATATGGTTCTGTTGAAGATTGTATAGCATCGTGGACACTAACCAAGCGTAAGAATTGGTTTCTATGCTTTGTTCAGTTCATAAATTGTTTTTTATATTGTACTGTATGCTTATTGCCATTTGCCATCAGTGCTGTACTCATCCAATAAGAAGTTACGAGTTTCTGCATCTGACTTTTGGGATAGTGTTCTTTCCCTAAATGAGGTAACAGAATGATAAAAAAGATGTGTTTTTGTGTTCTACCTTTAAAGCTTTTAAACAATATTTTTTATGGATTGCAGGCTGATAAACCATTGGTCAACCTTGCATATTTTCCAAGCTACTCTGTTCTAAAGGGTGCTGTACTTAGCTATGGATATCTATGTGATACTTCTTGCACTAAAACTTGCACCTCTGAAAGTCAGGTTGCAGGTTGGTTTCATACAGTTATTTCTTCCTTTATTAGTCAGTTGCCACTTATGTGCAATGCACTCAATTTTCTAGTCACAAGTTTTAGCCTCTTGATGGTGAACTTGCTGAAAATTTCATGTCCATTTCTTAACTATTTCCCAGTAGCTTGCAAATTCGAAAATAAGCTTTTGGTTATTTGTCACCAGATACTTCAGATTATGGTCCACCTCAAAACATCATTGCATGGTTAAGAGTTGTATCTGCTTGCTGCAAAATCAGGTAACTGGATGTTTTGATACAATGAGTACGTTGTATTAGTTGTTTCTGCTTGTGATTCACTTATAACACCTAAAATGGAAAGCACCCTTATAAAATTAACTTCAAGGGATTGACTATAATTTCATATTTGAGTTGTAATTCAATGCATTTTTTGGGTGCCATGTGTTGGCATGTCTTGTCTGCAACAGAATGTATAGGACAAGATGTCTATATTTTTGTCTGACATTGTGATCTCCCATTCTCCCTAAGTCCCCAATATGATGTAAATCTCTGCCTGGAGTGGAATTTGTCACTATTGTAGTCATGAAAACATGCTAGAATTCATTACTACTATAGGGTCATTTCATGATTCTTTCTTGTTTTGTTGTTCCAATTGTGATATTGATGTCTTTCTTCTATACTGACATTTGTTATTTATGTGTTCATGTCATCCTTGAAAAAAGGGTAAATATTGTGATGTTAACCAAGATTTAAGTAGTTCTATCATTCTTTCTGTACCAAGTTACCTTTTCAATGTTCCGCTTTTCTAATGTACAGAATTTTTTTTCTAATGTACAGAAAAATACATCCTGTCTTTTCACCTTCTGAGGCGGAAGATCTCTTTGTTATTGTTATTTCTCTCTTTTTGGACCGTCGACTTGAAGGGCTGCTGCTTATTTTGGGAGACTGCCTGAATTCACTTATCTTGTACTTCAATACGAGTGAATGGGAAAGTAGCTGTCTGATGGTGGCTGAGTCAATTGCTCAGAGGTAAAATTTTCAGATATGTAACTAGTAACCAATTATCTTGTCATTATATATCTGTGTTCAATTGAAGAAGTGCTGCACTAGTTAAACTAAGCGTGAATAAATAAGTTGGATACTGACTAGGAATGACTGCTCTCTATCAAGTTATATCGTCAATGAATCTCTTTTGCTCAGTTTGCACTATGTTTAGGACTTAAGCTTCTCTATTACATCCAATGCATGTTAAGTTGCATATACAGCATCAGCTCGTGGTATTTTGTTAAAGAAGCTGCCTGGAATTGTTCCCATGGTTTTCTCTTATGATGTTTGCCTTTCTGAAGTCAATTTCATAACATTGCAGAGTCACTATGGACCTCAATTGTTTAAGGATTGTCGACTGCATTATCGGGACCGATAACCGTAGCAAATTCCTAAGGAGTCAACTGGCCCTTCAGTTTCTCAAGATTAGCTTTGGCCTTAAAGTAAGCATGGCCATGTGTTTTCAATATGAATTGCCTTTTGGCTAGTGCAATGATTGTGTGTGTTGCATATTTAGGTGGCAAATGTTGAAAAGATCTTGAAGTTGGTTACATCCATAAACGTGAAGGAGAAAGAATGCAACTTTTTCAGGCTGTATGTATACCTAGTTTTGATGGACAACTTACTCTTCTCAAGTGATGCATTTAGAGATAAGCCTGCGATCATCAATTCTTGGCGTAATTATCTACGGAATTGTTCAACCCAAATAGGATGCACAGACTGGAGATTATATGCCTCAAAGGTACCAAAATTTTACCTGCATTGAGTTGATGCATCCTTTTCTTTTCTTTCCAAAATTTTACCTGCATTGAGTTGATGCATCCTTTTCTTTTCTTCTACTTATACTAGCACATATCGTTTCATCCAGGTCAGAAACAAGGCTTCATATGTCCTGCAAGGTGTAATCTTAAAAGGATCTGCTGATAGTGGTAGCATTTCTGCTCAGTGATTTGAACTTAATGAAATGTTGCTGCTGGAAGGCGAAGTATCTATACTTCAAATACTGGCACAGATAGTGCATGGGAGGGTAAACCTTCAGGAGCTAGTCGCTGTAGGAATTGTAGGCATGTTTTGTGGGCAAGGGCAAAATGCTCTCAGTTTGTTTATGGTACCAGATGGCTGGCAGCACTCTCTCAGCCCATGTATAGCTTAGTCCCGGTACGGGAAACCTCAAGATTTTGTGACACTGGGCGCTGATCACCCCTATCGTTAATGAAGATTTACCATCCGGTAAGGATTGAGTCCAGCGTGTACGAGATAAGTCTGTAGGTGAAGGTGATGGATGCCACTTGACTGATTGCCGGAATTGCTATTACTTTTGCAGCAGTCAGCAAGCATGGACCTTTATTAAATATTTGCTAGTCATTTGTATTGTAGTTTGAAAATTGTGAACTTTCAACAAATGTGTAAGACGTGCTAACATGTAGTATCAGCTTTGGCATCCCATCAGCTTTGCATTGAGATAACATGCACATTATTGTACAGGTTTACTGGAAATGGTGAAGTGATTACCGGTTTACTGGAAATGGTGAAGTGATGCACAATGTAGCTCACATGTTGAATGAACACTAATGGTGTGTTTGGTTGCCTGGCCTCGGCCGAGCCCCATCAGATACATAGTCTTTTTTTAAATTTCTTGTTTGATTGTATGCAAGGTCATCCTAGTTAGGCAACCAAATAAGCAACACTTGATGGCCTACCTGCATGTGGTCATGTTCAAATTGGATTATAAAAACTGTCTTTTTTTTTATATAGTAAATAGTTTTCTACAATATCTATCTTTGAAACGGAGTGTTTTTTAAGGTGGAGTCTACTAGTGGATTGTATTATATATTACAACGATTTTATTTATATCAGCTAAAATCACATATAAGTACATCTCACTGTAAATTTCACCGTAAGTTATTACTACTTATAATCTAAAGCTAAAAGCGTACATGAACCGACCTCGTTTTTTCAACTAGAAACATCGGTTAACCAAACAGACCCTAAACTGAATTGCTGGGTGCCTGCCCATCCGGACAGGGTAACGACCGGCTTGAGGGCTAGTCCAGCCCTTCCACGTGGCTTGCTAGGGCCAATCCGAGCCATCGATTTCCCGATCATGTGGCTCGTATCATACGTTCTCGCGACGCTCTGCAGGTGCTGTGATGGCCGGAAAATATGGCGGTTCGGCCGCAATCAGTGCCTAGTCGAGTTGCCTACGATCTGACACCTGCTGATGCATATGTTGGCTCCCATTGGATCTCGCATGTTACTGGAGCCGAACTGTCCATCCAGATTCCGAACATTATTGTTTCTCGACTTGCCTGCTGGTAGCCACAAGCCGGCACATGGGATTGGCCGGGCAGCCAGGTATGCGTCGCCATGCTCTCCTGCTGTTCATATACATTATTGCCTCAGCTAGATACGTAGTGTACAGTCCAGAATACTCCTGTGTAATAACAACATTTTCACCTTGCATTATTAGTCGTTTGTGCCTGGGCCTGAACCTGAACCTGAACCTGAAGGCCTCCAGATTTTGCTACACTGACAAGTGACAAGGATTTCCCCCCCGTTTGTAGCCTGGAAATGTAGTAGCAACTGTCAATTTCATACGGAACTGTCAGCTAGATATGGTGTTAATTTCCTACGAAATCCCTTTGGAAATTCTATGTTTTTAGCGGAGCCTGATGTCAAAATCATGGTTGTTCGAGAAAGCATAACAATAACGGGAGCAAAAGAATAGGATGGCATCCACTGTTTTATTCAGAAATCAATCAAAGAAGAGAACTGAACAGCTACCTAAATGTTGATCAGAGCGAGATTTGGTGGGTGGCGAGGTGAAGGTAACAAAATTGAAGCGTCATTCATCGAGGGTATGTTTTGGTTTTTGATCTCTGCTGTGTGTATTTGTGTACGGCGGACGCGGTATGGCGTCCATTTAACACTCTTGTCGGACATTGCACGCGACGGCCTGCGCCCACATCCGAATCTGGTCCTTCATCTCCGCCGCGGACCTCGCGTCCGCCTGCTGCAGCCTTATCATCGCCGGGGGCGCCGACCGCTGCACGTGGTGCCACGCCTCTGACAGGTATGGCCGCCGCATGCTCCCGTCGCCGCCGGCACTGCCGCTGCCGTTTCCATTCACGTCGTCGTTATCGCTGCCGCTGCCGGAGGGTGTCTTGGTCTTGCCGCGGAGGCCCGGGAGGACGTCGGCCAGGCTCTCCCTGAGCTCCTTCTGGTCGAACACGAAGCCCAGGTCCTTGAACCCCTGCACCTCGATCGACTCCAGGTCGCTCGAGCTCTTCCACTTCTTGTCCTGGAACGCGCTCTTGTACCGGACGATGGCCGGTTGCTTGTTGGCGCTGAACGACCGGAGCTCGCGCCGCGGCTGACACCGCTCCCCGCCGCCGCCGCCGCCGCCGCCTCCGCCCAACATCCTCGGCGTCCGGTCAGCCTGCAAAGAACCAGTCAATTCGTCGGACACTAGCTTCGGAGCTCAGAGCTTTCGATCATCCAGGACCGTCGTGTCTTGGAAGTCGTGCGTGATTGCTACGGCAATGCGTACCTTGGTGGGCGTGTGTGAGCGGCAGTCTCTCTCCAGCGTGCTGTACGAGTGCCTGAGCCTGGACATGCTCGGCGTGGACTTGGTGGCCGCGGCGGCCGTCTCCTCGCCGCGTCCGTCGTCGTCGTCCGTCGTCGCGGACAACGGGATCGGCATGGACGGCGCCCGGTGCAGCGCCGACCTGCCCCCGCCGCCTCCTCCTTCCGCCATCCTGGTGCGCAGGACGCCCTCGTAAATCGAGCTCCAGTTCAGGTCATCGTCCTCCACCTCCACCACTTCCTGATCACCACCAGCCTCCTCCTCCTCCTCCGCTAACTCCTCGTCCTTGGACAGCTCCATCCCGACGCGAGGCGACGGGAGCGATGGCGTTCGGAGGAGCCTCCGGCACACGGACGCGTAGAACCGGGACGTCCCCGCCTGGCCGGAGCCACCCTTGGCGCCAGCGCCCTGACCCTTCACCCGGTCACCGCACTTGCCGGACGTCGACGGCGACTTGGGCAGCAGCGGCGGCCTCCTCCCCCTCTCGTTCTTGACCAGCGTGTTGCTAAAGAACCAGTACTCGTCGAGAAGGTCCAGCGCCGGAGCCTCCGCTGCGTGCCCCCGCCTGCTATTGTCTCTGGCATGCCGACTCCTGCCGCCGCCGTCGTGCCGATGCTGCGACAAGCTCATGCCTGCGCGGAGAAGAGATGGGAAGCGATGGGCGCTGCTGCCTCTTTGGATTGGCCTCGGGCCGGGTGGGTGGTGGCGTGGCGCTGCTCGCGCTTGTCTTGTCTCGTGGGAAACATGGAAAGGGATGCGATGGCGCCGCGCTGCTTTGTTGTTTTCCCGCGGGGGTGTTGGAACCAGCTTAGGCTTTTGTTAAACATTATCAAGATATTTTATTTCTAACTATTATTTAGATTTAGGATCATTAGATTAAAAATCTAATGGACATAAAATTTCCCTCCTTCCTCTTAAATTTTGCCCCTCCTTCTTGGAAAAATCTCTCTCTTCAAAAATAAAGACCCCGATTTCTAATCCAATGATAAAAAATTTAGATGATAGTTAAGAAGAAAATATCCAGTGATGTCTAGACACACCCGAGGCTTATAAGTCGACTTACACGGTACTACAATAATATATGTTTTGAAACAAAATGTTTTTTTAAAAGGTTTATAAATTAATTATAGTATAGATCGTATCAACTTCAGCTATACCTATCAAAATTATATATAACTATCTTCTTATTTAATCCTCTCATAAATAAACATAATTTTTTTTAAAAAATATAAATTTAAAATTATAAAGCACGGTCTAAAAACCCCTAATTTATCTTGGTGGCCCACGCGACGGCGGGAGGGGAATTACGCCAGGTGGGTTGGGGCGGTGGGCCAGCCACATGCATGCCGGTCCATGTTGCGTTTCTCGCGCAATGATTGATCCGGGTGTGGAAACCGCATCAGAGGTATCTGGCTAGTTTTTGGGGTTTTTCTTTTTCTTTGGTGATAATTGCGCTTTCTTCTGGTTCTTCCCTCTCTCTATCTAGTGTACAATTAATCTTATCCGCCTACAATTGGCGTTTAAATGCTAATGCTAGGCCACGTAGGCAAGAAGAGCCGACGTAACTTTCAAGTGTTCAACCAAGTTGTCGGACTGTATATATAAATCTGCTTACATATTTTGTTGTTCAAGTTTATGAATAGTAAAGGGATGTTTTACCTAGTGTGTCCCGGTGCCATCTGTGGGGTTAGCTCGAACCTTGGCTAGCATATTTGGATTGCGGAAATTCATCGAACTAACCCCACGTGTAGAGCTGGGAATTGGGCCGGTACAGCCTGGCTCATCGTGTTTCGAGCTGCTTTGTACTGTACCGGTTTAGTCCAGTCACCCCGTCGTGCCGTGTCATACCGGCTCGGCCCATCTTGTCTCCGGTCAGACCTAAGCACGGTCCAAAGCCCGTCGTGCCGGCGTTCGTGCCGTGCCATCCTAAATCTAGCCCAAAGTAACTATATATGACGAAGGCGACGACGATGGTGGTCACCTATCTTGTTAAAAACTAGTTAAAATTGAATTAGTTATGTAAAAACATGGGCACATAAATATTTTGATGGAAAAGTAACAACATGCGTACAATATACTAGTCTTGTGGCGTACATGTGTGCTTGCCAAATATAGGCATATAGAGAATGGGACCGTATTGTATGTTATTTATTTGTATAGATACTATGAGTCTACAAGAGAGTGTGTGAAAATGACAAGTGTACAATATGCCAGCCTCGATATTAGGAAGGTCTTGAAGTTTGAAACTGCTATTATATCTATTAAACCACAAACCAACAGAGTGGAACGAAAATGCAATTAGCAATAGTTGCATGCAAGAATAAAGATATCACCATTCAGTCAAGCACCTTGTATCTACATATGTGTAATGAACTACAGACGGCAGAGGCGGCGGCTACCATCTTCATTTCTCTCGTACCCACCTCATTAAAACCTAGTAAAAATTGAATTAGTTGCGTAAAAACATGGACATGTAAATATTTTGGGAAAAAGTAAATTCCTATGTATACACAAACATGTATAATCTAACTAGTGAAAGTATAGCCCGATAAGTTATGTATGCATGATGTATTAAGGTGTTAACCAATATTTTGCATCTATATGCATGCATGCATAATTTCTTTAGTTACTAGGTGTTAGGGAAAGTATATGTGTAAGTGGCATATAGAGTTACTGATTCTGCCTGCCTTTAGACGGAACAATGAATCTATTATTTTGATGCGACTAATCATTGAATCGAGTATTTAAATGAGTGTTGGGATAATCTAATAGCAATATATTTATTTAATTGGTGGTCGCTAATTCCCCTTTTTGGTCTACTAATGACATGCTATTCAGCTTTTAATAATGTGCCGACTTGCTACTAAAATTTCGCAAGGTAATCAGTGTTAGCCAGATTTTATGGAATATTCTCTTAACCTGCATTTTCTAAATCTAATTTGTAATTTTAATTTTCTTTTCCCTTTTCTTTTGTCCCTTTCCTCCTTTTCTTTTCTCCTCCATACTTTTCCTTCCACCTGGCTGACCCATCCCCTTCATTCCCCTTTTCCTCATCCCTCCCCCTGATCTGGATCTCGCTCATCGTGCTCCTCCCCTCATGCCGTCGGCACCCGGTCACGCTCTTCGCCTCCTGCCGCCAACCCGCGCCCGCTGCCGGCCACGCCCTTCACCTCCCTACCCGCGTCGTCGCCCTCCTCCCTCGGCCAACCCCGCGCCCGCCTCCATCCTGCCACTAGCCACGCCCTTCATCTCCCCACCCGTGCCTTCGCTCTGCTCCCCCAGCTGGCTCCTACCACCCTGGTTGCGCCTCCCCCGGCGACCCCCTCCACACCATCGTCCAAGCCTTCGGGGGTGGGGGGAGGTCGTCGCCGTCATCCGAGGGTGGGGGGAGGTTCCCGCCGTCGTGTGGGGGTGGAGCCGGCTGCACGTGTTCACAATGTCGATGCTGGAGTATGCACAAGAGCGGGGAGCCCGGGACGCGCTCTTCGGACTCTGGCCTCTGCGACCTTGCGCAGTCGTTCGACGATTGGGAGTGCATGACTCTGGTATACTCCTTCCCCTCTACTCCCTCTCTCTCTGCTCTATGATGGCTTGTGGTTGTGGGGATAACTGTGAGATGGATGGCCATGAAAGGGTGATGGGAGGCGGGAGGTATGCCGGCCGTGCTCGCCGGGCTGGGTTAGCCCGAGCACGGCACGATATGCCGTGCCGTGCCACTTGTCGGGATGGCTTTTCAGGCCCAGCCCACCATTTGTGTTGTGCCAGTACGGCCCGTCACGTGACGTACCCGTGCTAGGCCAACCAGACCTCAGGCTAGCACAGATAAACCCGGTCCGACTCTCTATCCACATGTATATGCCCCTAGTACAGCCGTCCTATTACGATCCAGAGCATGATTGAACGGCCAGGGTGCGTCCTCATGTGGCGAAGGTCCCCATAAAAGTTCTTTCGTTGCTTGCATGAACTCGTACTTATATGTGGCGTATGCACCATATACCTGCATTTATTCTTGTACTTGACTATCTGGCTGATTTCTTGTAAGAAAGATAAGTGATATCCAACTGGTGAGCCAAAAATATTCACATATGGGCACGTATCAAGTGCTAAACCCTCCTCTGTCCATCATTCATGTCACGTACGGTTAATTTCTTCCACGTCCGTTAGCGTCGGCTTAATTCATGGCTAAGCTAGAGAAGTCGTCCTCAGCGCTCTCGAAAACGACCAATAAGCCGAAATAATTTAGAGCCAGTACATTAGCCTGATCATCTGTCATGATACGCGCATGTGTCGTCTATCGAGTGATCGCTTGTAACACGCTATGAGCTAGCACTACGTACGTCAACTACTGTGGCGCTTGTGTGTACGTCTGAATTGGGATAAAAAAACCATGGCCATATCATTAGTCTGCTGGAACAATGATAGATTGCTAACTCACACGTAGTTGATTAATCTGATTGCAATGATGCTGGCCTTGGCTGGTGCTACCTGGTTGGTTAGCTAGGCATGGCCAGCTGATGCTGTGTTGGTGATGTCGATTCTTTTGTGGATGCGAAAATGGAATGGATCGACGAGGAGAGAGAGGGGGGAGCGGAGGAGAAAATTAAGCTCGGCGTCAGCTGACCTCAACTTCTGGGCGCAGCGCAAGAATGGCATGTGGGGGAGAGTTGGCTCATGTGCCGTCGGTGGGGATGGCAATAGGCCTGGCACCCGGTATCCTAAGGAGAATTCTTCTATTAGAGAATGGGTACAAAAATTGTCCATAGATTGATACTCTATAGATATTTTTGTGTCGCCCGGGAGGCGAGGGAGCGGTGGGGCACGCGCGTGAGCAGGAGTTTATGGGTCGATAATAACATGAAGCGGCGGTTTTCAAACCGGATATGCTATTATAGATGCTCATAACAAATCTGTAATATTTGATTATTATAAACAGCGTAGTATAAACAATCTATGCTCATGAATCACATATGGTTTCTACTACAAACCGTTTGCAACTAGGTTATGAGTTAGGATAATATTCTTTTGCAAAAATGTCATTTCGCGTGGAGAAAAACTAGTCATGCCCTGGAAAATGAAAATGAAATTAAAATGGGAAAAATCCTATATTTGCAAGAAGTAGCTCAACTTAGTCCTATATTTACAATGTCAAATAACTTAGTCCTATTTTAGCAAAGCACCCTCAACTGGGTCCTATATATTCAATTTTCCCAATATAGAATCCATAGATGTTGCTCGGCAGCTGCTGGTGGCACTGCAAAAATAGAATTTGTTAGTTCAAAATGCATTACTACGAAGTGTTACATATGATTAATGTATACTAGTAAATACCAGGAAATCTAGATTGTGTCGCAGGGTGCTGATCCTTCCCATTAATTTCTGTACAGTAGCAACGTATGAGGTGAATGAGCTACGTGATTCAAAAAAAAAGTTAGCCTTAGTCATTGTGAAAGAAGAAAAGACTACAATAGAGTTATCTATAGAAAAATGTATTTATCTATCGATTAATTATTGGATAACTGTGAAGTCGGTTTTGGCATTCTTTAGGGAATCAAGATACATTATCTTGTTCTATTTTGGTATAATTACAATTACAATCCAGTGGAACTTGCATAAGTATGTCGTCATGGTTATTAAATTTAAGTTCATGTTGCTTATAAAGTACAAATTAACAAGTATAGCCACTAGTGTAACACTTACCCTTGGTTATAGGGCAAAAGTATGAATTCCTTGTTGCGGTGAGTCACGAATGTCGTCATCATGTAATTCTCGATGAAGCATGCATTCTCCTTGATAATATCCATGGAAACCAAATTTGGGTCAAGAAAATCTATCGGTGATTTCATTAATCTGGCTTCAGTCACCATGTATCTATATATATATATACAAAAGCAATGAGTTATACATGACATTTTTGTATTACATGAATGTTGACCGTGATTGTACACACTTACAGTGTCCATCATCGAATGAGTGAGGTGTCGAGTTTGAAGAGAAAGAATAAGTCCTTGAAGGTCACCGTGAAGACACAGTCATGAATATCGTGTTGAAGATGATGCGGCCTGAACTTGACGGTGGCACTAGAGCACCGTTGTCCCTTTGGCTTGTTGGCCTGTCCTATGTATCATGCATGCAATCTCTGGCAAGCCATTCCTAGGGTTTGAAGGTGCTCTATCGCGATGACCAACGGCTCACCTAGCTCGAATTTTTGGGCCAACGACAAGTAGGGGATATCATCGATCATCTTTGGTTTTCCCTTGCCGCCTCGGTTGTTAGAGGTTGACTCCACGGTAGTCGACCAAGCATAAGATGTAGATGCACCGGCCCCTTGTCGTGTTGGTGCAGATAACTCCCATGGACTTGGCACTAGTGCAGGAGCCTCCAACAGATGCCCATCTTAGACCATTGGATGAATGTTTCAATGGCTTACTATAGAGTCATGACCTCATTGTTTGGAGGCATCTACAAAAGGACAATGCCAAAATTGGCATGAATACCATCTGCATTCACTTTTATGAAACCTGACGCTAGAGTTACACCGTGTACCAAGACCTTGGTAATGGATGGATACGCTTGACCCCATGCAGCGTACAAGGCAATGAAGGCATATATCACTTGGAGCTTGCACTTGTAGCCACCTACATAATGATACAAAATTAGTTACTCCAACAAGCCTATCAATGGATCGAGCATTACAGAGATAATACTTATTATCAGGATATCATCGATAGGAAATCTGTGATTGCTTCCGAGATAGGGTTGGACGCGCAGCTACTTCGACAGTTAGAGGGCTAGCTAGTACAAGAGCAGCAGTGGCTTCCAACTGATTTTCCCTATACCTTTGCATCGCATCCCTGAAGGCATCGGCGATCTCCTCTCTAAGGGATGCCTTAATATCCTCTCATAGCTGTGCATCGTTCTTGGCTTTCGCTCTCTTTCTACTCCGGTATACTTTGGAGTGCTCTGAGAAACTATGTTTCCAAGAAACATATAGACCAAGGCCTCTCGTGCGACCTGGGTGCTCCTTGTTTCTCAGGGCCGCGGAGGGAAGATTCTACACTCAACACTTCCTACAAGAGCTCAACATGTCATCTCACTTCCTATGAAGTTATGGAGTAATTACAGATTAAGTAGTTCAATATCTTATCAGGCAGTGGGACACTTCCTCATCTGCGGTATTTCAAAAGGAGATGGCCCCCGGTGATACGGTAGATGACCTCAACTCTTATCCAGTTTCGGGCGCGCTCATTAGGGATCCTGGCAAATGGCGGGGAGGCCTCCCGCAAGATTGCCTGTCCGCTCTCTTTCCTCCATTGCGAGATTTTTCCTGCATATCCAACGGCGCCAAGTCTCTAGGGGGTGTGTGTTTTTTTGCCTAGAGGGCCCATGTTCATTGCACTTTTACTTCTAAAATTATTTGTCATCTTTATCACCATAATCTCTTGCCATTGCGATTCCAAGAATAGATACCTCTGGAAGGGCATTAGTTCCTTTTCCATGTATTGCTTGATAAGCATGCTCTGGATGTTCTTCCATGCTTTGCACGCCGCAAGCAACGTATGTCGTAGCACGGAGGCCTGATGTTCTTCCAGGATCTCAACGATCGAAAAATTTCTGTCACCAGCTCAATTTTTGGAACTTCAATCATGTTCTTCCACGAATCGTACTTAACCTCAATCTGTTCCTGTGCAACTATTCTGATCATTCTCTGGAATGTGAACACTGCTTAGTGAGGATTGAGAGGGGTCCCAAACACATCGACATCTGTGATGGTAAATCGGTCCTTGGGCCTTTTCGATAGTCCTCTTCCATGGCACTTGAATTTTTTAGAGGATAGTGCATCACATGCATTCAGCGATGATGATGAAGAATGAGCAGACGACATCTTCAAATGATAATAGAAGTGACGAAGCCAAATTTAATACTAAATTAAGACTATGTAGGGCCAATTATTGAGAATTTTTTAAATAACAATTAATTAATATGTAAGTAGAATTGAGCTGACTATATTGTTTGGTGAATTTTAAATATGTTTCAAAAATCAATGTGCCAACTAAATCATAATTGTTAGGAAAAATAGGTCACCCATGTGGCATAACAAGTTATAAATTGAAGCTTAAATGCAGATGATGAACCAAACCCTAGTGGCATCCATGTCATTATCCCAATCACTACTTCATTAGTAATTTCTCGTAGGATAGGGAGATGTTTGACTCAATGTATGCCAATATTACACTGTATTTACACACAAATATATAGAACATCCATCTGCCAAACCATGCCCTTGAAACATAAATTGAATAGATAAAGAAAGATATCAGGCACAAATGTGCTTGGGGGAGGAGGAGGGCGCCGGGCATGGGGGGAGGGCTGCCGGAGTCGGGGAAGGTAGCGACGGGCTTAGGGGAGGCGATATTGGGTTGGGGGAGTCGGTGTTCTCGGGGAAGGAGGAGGGCCGCTGGAGTCGGGGGAGGCAGCTACAGGCAAAGTGGTCATTGGAGCTTAGGCTTGAGACTAACCATTTGTGCTGGTACATGTTCGAGTGTGAGATGGGGGGGGGGAGGCGGATAATTTTTATTTTTGAGTTTTGTTAGCGTCTGGACATACGATGATAGTATTTTCATCATACAGTCCATCAGATTGCTACAATAATTTCATACAACATCTGCAATAATTTTGACACACATGTGCAATATTACATAGTATAAGTGGCAATATCAGAAAACATTTAAAAATTCTCATTTTATCAACAGATTCAATAAATTTTGAGTGGTAATGGACATCTTACACAGTATAAGACTTTGATATGATTGAAAAGTGGCGTATAAATCCCAAAACGCTGAATCTAATTTTTTAAAAAAGAAGTTACATTTTCGTTAGACCTCCACTAGGGGTGGCAAAAAAGCTCAAGGTTCATGAGCTAGCTCAGTCGTTGAAGGCCTGGCTCGGCTTGGCTTGGCTCATGGCACAAACGAGCCGAGCCAGGGTTTCAGCTCGGTCCGTTAATGAGCCGAGCTGAGCTGGCTCGCAAGCCGCTTGCTAGGCTCGGTCGGCCTAGCTTGGCAATGTCTCCGACCCATCACGACGTGAACGACTCAGTACAGCAGCAGAAGTAGTATGTATGCATTCCAATTTTCACACCTCTTTAGTCATTGAGAGATATTATTAAAGTACACATTACTTTTTTCTCTGTTAATTTCACATATGGAAAGGAAACCATCAGATGTTATATTTGCTCATACTAGAATTGATGTTTTCTTGATAAGTTTTTCTTACTTTGTTGTGAACCTACTATGTTAGATACTCTTTCCTTTTTGATGTAATTTCAGTCATAGGATTACTGTTGTATAGGTTTCACTGTCACTCGAGAGAATCATAGAAATTATCATTTAGAAAAACAAATTTGAAACATAAAAAGAAAAGTTAAAGACACTCAAAAGTCAAAACATAATATGTTCAACTTTAATAGTGTTTGCATTATGCACAGTAGGCAGTATATTAAGGGTTCTTTTTGTTTTTGCCAATAGATATATGCTTGTGGTAGTCAGTGATAACTCAATCATATGAGCTGACTGGTTGCATAATTGCATTGCATTATGCAATTTGCATACTTCACCTAACGAGCTTAACGAGTCTAACGAGCCGAGCCCGAGCTTTTCAACGAGTCGAGCCAAGATTCTCTTTTAGCTCGTTAGTTTAACGAGCCGAGCCGGGCCTCCTCCCTAACGAGCCTTCACGAGCCAAGCCGAGCTAAACTGGCTCGATATCCACCCTTAACCTCCACCCCCAATGGCTCATTTTACGTGAAAAAATAGAGTATTCACCACTAAATCATCCATACTCAAGACCCCTTGCCTTCAATTTCTGTGCCAAGTTCATCTAATCAAATGCCCCAATAGCGCAACAAAAAATATCACGAGTGCAACAAAGATTATGATAGCGTGCAACAAAATTCCATCCGGCTACAACCCATGGTAGAAAACAAAGCAACAAACCATAACCTCCAATTGCAACAACAAATATACTCGTGTGCGACAAATCACTTAACCTGTTGCAACAAAAACTATTCAATGCAACGTTTTTGTCAGACTGCAACAAATTGAAATAATTTGTGCTACAAAATTAGAAATGACCCACAATAGATAAAAACACTACAATAACCTACCGAAAAAGAAGGAAGCACTAGCCGTCAGTGAGCAGATGAGCTCAGCGAAGGAGGAGGTAGTCTCGATGTCGGCAAGTGAGGATTTGGTGGGGGCGAGGCTGGTCCAAAGCCTTCTCGCCACCAACACCACTTTTTATGTCGTAGCTTGCAGGGGGCAAAGGTTGAGGTAGCAGCTGGAGGCGTGCCAAGCTCGCCAGACGCAGATGTGGCTCAGCCAGCTGCTAGAGCAAGGTCAAAATAGGGGCGGAAGACTGGGTAGGGCTGAAGCTCACCGAGGTAGACACGGCTCGTTTTGGCCAAAGCTTGCGAGAGAGAGAGAGAGCAGGCTGACATGCTTACAGTTTGGAGAGAGAGAGAGGGAGAGCAGGAGGGGCGGTGCAAGTGCAGCCGAGGGAGTGGGGAACTAGGTGTGGAAGTGTCCGTCTGATGTGTAAGTTAATGTCGGACGTCTAAGCCCTATCATTACCCATTTTTTCCAATTCCACGCGGTGTACATGACAATTATTATTCCGAAGTGTACCTAATAAAAACATGGCCTGTAGGACAATTTAGCCTTGTATTTTGGTAAAAAGTTGTCTCCACGGCCCAATACAATGCGTCTCCCCTGCAAGCCGAACATAGCTAGCTCACGGCTAATTTTGGACTGTCCAGCCCGTTAGAAACGCGAATCAATTTGGTCTGACACATGAGCTCAATCATATCCAGGAGACGTAGGGCGTGAGGCCGAGGGCTTGTTATGCATGAGTCGTTTGGAACTGGCTGGCCCGGCCCGTTGGCTGCGTTTGCGTTTGCGTCGGCCTATGAAGAGTGAGGAGCATGGCATCTCATCCCGTCGAATCGTACGCTCGCGCCGGTGCGGCCGCGACCGCGAGGGCGGCTTCCGCGTGCGCGCGCGTCGGGTCCGGAGGCACGCCGCTCGTTGTCTTGCCTCCCGCCGCTTGGTTCGAGCCCCACTGGAACAAATTGATTCATAAACTCAACACCCTTTAGAGAATTCAGAGTTGGCGTATATGTTCAATAATCTCTATCTATATATAAGATGACATTTAAAGTATCGATGTGAATTATATATTTTCTCATTTTTTTATATTAATACAAAGCTATAGACTGTACTTTTATTTATTTGCTAAGATTTTCATAAGTTGAGTATGTACTTGATAAAGTTTTTAACAAGGTATCTATCTAAACATTAATAAAGCTTATATTACATTTCTATAATTTATTTTGTATTCTACATATTTTTTAAATTATTACATTTTTCACAATTTTTGGATGGAAAATGGGCTAGATGGGTTGAAATGAGCTCCTTGGTCTGTCGGGCTAAATGAGTCTAGACCAGCACAACATGCCCCATTAGTTTGCTGAGCCATATCGTGCCTACGACTTAGCCTATGGACCAACACAGAACGGCCTGTTTAGACTAACCAGCAAAGTGGGTTGTATCTAACAGACCCATCCAACAAAGCCATAACCCATAGGATGGTAGGATCTAACGGCAGCACCTCTGCGGGCGCTGGTAGATCAACGGACGGCCTAGCTAGCGCTGCACTAGCAATTACTGTAGGGGCATAGTAACATAGCCGATTGTAGGGCCACTGTCATCTTGGGTGGGTGCATGGCTTGGTAGCTTGCAATTTGGCATGCTAATCAATTTGGGCTGACACATGAGCTTCCGATCGTTTATAGGTTTTTAGTTTTGGCTTTTAGATTTAGATTACGAATAGTAATAGTTTATAGAGAAAGAGACAATCATATGCTATTATTATAGTGTGTAATACAATCGACTAGTAGACACTATCTTATTTTGATGCTATTAATTATATTAATTAATTACTATTTTAAAAGATATAAATAAAATTTATTAACAGTAATAAAAAACGTCAAAACAAGATCACAAGTGTGAGAAGAAAAATCATGTGAGCTGTTATTTTTGCCATGTGATCAATTTCTAGCCATTTGATTAAGGGGACACGGATGGAAACACGGGCTGTCATCGAGCCTCGAGTTCTGACCGCTTCCTCCGGACTGTGCATCTCCCCCCGTCGAATCGTACGCGCGCGCGTCGTGTCTGGACTCCGGAGGCACGCAGCTCGTTGTCTTGCCCCCGCCGCTAGGTTCAAGCCCGCGCATGCGAGGCGATATGCCCCTTGGTTGGTCGGCACGCACGGCTGCGCGCGTTCGCTCCCCGTCTAGCTACACCGCGCGCTTGGAGGGTGTTGTTCGGTGGCTGGACTTCGCGGCGCGCGCGATGGCCGGCCGCCTCATGCCTGTCCTGTGCGTCCAACACGACGGACCGGTCAGAAGTTCTCAAGAGTTCTGATCTAATGCTTGTGCAGCAAGGGAGAGACATGCACCGAGTCTACACTTATCAATACTGTTCTGAAGGCCATGCCAAGTTTCAGTGACGGAAGTAGGGTTTTGTTACGTCTTGAGTTGAACTTTAATAACCCAAAAGCCAAAACTAACTCTAATTTTTATCCATGACATAACAAAATTACATCATTGACATGATACTTAAGTTCAATGGTAAAATATAAAACATAATAAGAAAAACGTGGTAGCATAATATAAGCAATGTAGCATAGTAAAGAAACAATTTGAGTACCTAACCTAAGTAATGAAGACTTGCTCTGTATCCTATTGCACTATTTCTTTATTAATAGTTAGACATGAACCAGAACCCACAAAAACAATATATGATAGTAAATCAAATAGGTGTATGAATAAATACGAAGAACATGAAGTTTACATTTATAAGAAACTAACTTATCATTAGTACGAGATAGTTATTTCTTACGTCAATTATTCAGTATTCAGCTAGTTCAACAATGGTTATTGCCGCCATGCTAATTCAACAATCAAGTCTACTAAGGGGCAACAATCGATCTACATTAAAGAAAATTGAACATCGCTATTCTTATTGTCGACATGAATACTACTGTCTACTGCTATAAGTCAATTGAGTACCTGTGCCAGAGATTCTCACAGAAATTGAGAAAAAGATATCTAAAGAGTTAAGACTGAAGCTATAAGGAAATATCTTAGAACTAGAAATAACTATTGGACATTTGGACTGGAAATAGAAGTAATGGTTGCACAAAAAACACAGGTGACATGTAAATATGTAATTATCTAGGATGATAAGAAGAAAAACATGACATTCAGGGTAATCAGAAGATAATAATAGTGGTGGCCAAATGGACATCCAGGGCCCGACGAGGCACGGGCCGTTTGGCCCGTCAGCTTAAATGGGTCATACCGTGCTGGCCCCGTGGGCCAAGCCTTCAGCCCAGACATGGCCCAAAAGGGTGCTGGGTCAGCCGAGGCACGATTAGCCTATCAGGCCAGGTCGACACGGCACGCTCGTTTGGCCCATGTAGCCCGTTCAGCTAAAAAAATGATTTGTTAAGAAAAATGTGTAGAATTCAGAAAATGCACAATAAATTATAGAAAGTACAAAAATATACATTAAATTGTAGAAATTGTAGAATACACATAATAAATTGTAGAAAATGTAGAAAAGACATATTAAATAATAGAAATTATAGAAAAAGCACATTAAATTATAGGAATCATGCTTATGGGCCTAATGGGCCATGCCGGGCCAGGCTCGGCATTGTTTGTGCAGTGCTGTGCCAACACGGTGGGCCGAGGCTCCAGCCTAGGCACAGCCCACGGCCTCGTGTCGTGTCAGCCCAGCCCACCGGCGTTCATGCCGGTCGTGCCAATAATACTGTGCCTTGAGCCGCCCTGTTTTGCACAACCCATTTGGCCATCTCTGGATAGTAAGACGAACATCTCATAAGCAATTTGTGTAAGGAAGAATATTATCCTTGGTTTATATTTCACTGCACATGATCAAATGGAATGTGAAGTTGGCATCTGATACACACGTCTTGCATTTAGCAATTTATATCTTTCCTAAAAGGCAATCTATTTGCCACTGACTGATGATAGGTACATATAAATTAAATCTTAGAACATTCACTTTTTCCAAAGTAATCCTACCACAGAATCACAACTAGCAAGTAGCAACATGTAATACTTTTTGAAGGTGTTCCTGCTTGTTGGACCAAAAAGCTGTTCTGGACAGTAGACACGCAACATGCCTAACAGGCTAACAAGTAACAATATCACATTATCACGTAGTCTGAACTCTAAAGTGTGAAGATAACCTTAGATGTTAGATCGCAGATAGCCCCCAAATATTAATGCATAAGTGCTGTTTCTTCAGCTAAACGATGAGCACCACTGCACCATTTTTCTGGCTTCCTTCATGAATCATCAATCATGCATATAGCATACAAAATTGCATAGCATTAGTAACAATGAACAATGATGTGCGTGTAAACTGTAAACAGATCAGGTAGTGTGACCACCACTCACTAGTCACAGTGATTGAAAATCAAGATTCAACAAGCCATCTGAATATTTGATCTAGCCATCTAGGGCTTCATCCTTTAGGCACAAACAAGGGGGCCGCTGGGAGGGGGCCCGTTGGCCTGGGAGGAGGGCGACGTTGAGAGGGTGGCCGCTGGGCTGGGAGGGCCGGGGGTCATGGGAGGGGTGGCAGGGCAGCCGCGCAAGGAGGCGGGCTGGGACTGGAGCCTGAGGGGAGCGCCACCTTGTCGGAACGGGCCGGGTCGTCGGGAGGGGGCGGCACTGGGCGGGACTGCGAGAGGGGAGTGCCGGGAGAGATCGATGGGAGTTGTGAGAGGCACAAGTGCAAGATGGCAGGAGGCAGGAGTTGAGCATTAGGAGCAAGAGTTAGGGTTTTGACGCCGTTTCACCGTGTGGGGCGAGTTGGCCGGTGAGCCGTGTACATGCCTCATTTTCGTGAATGGGCTGAGTAGTCGAAGGCCGAGTGGGCTGGCTATGGCCAGGCTACCTGGGCTGGACGCTGACAATAGTACCCCGGTCAGAGTTGAAAGTACCTAGGTTATACACTAGGTATTTTTTCACGCTCAGACTAAAGCTTAACCTACCATGGGCCTAATCCTCCCATGCTAGTTTGGTTCTTGGAATGGTACATTCTAATACTAATCCATACTGACATACCGTTTCGGATTTAATATAATAATATGAAAAATATATTTATTTAATTGTATACACACCAAATATCACTTGTAATATTATTCTAAATACATAGTAGAACTATCAAATATAACATATAGTTTAATAGACGGTATTATCAATTTCAATGGTATAGCCGGTATTAAAGCCGGTATTGATCGGTATCGAGTCGACATTGACCGTTATTAGGCTGGTATGATACATAGCGTTACTTTGTATCAGTTTATTTGTTGGTATGGTATACATTGGTTCATACCAACCGGAATATAAAGGTACTGATAAGCCTGACCGAGCCCTACAAGGCAAGCCCTGCCATGCATGCAGGCTACCACCGCACCACGCGACATTTTTAACCCCATCGTCATGTATGTGAGGAGCCATGCATGCACCTTAATTTGAGCTCACTTGCCTGTTGCCCAAATGTAGCCGCCTCCCATCCAATGGGAGCACAGATTTATGTCTAAGAGTGAAAAGTGGATACAAATTATTCGTATTATCTGGTTACCGTATTCGATATGATACGAATTTGGTATAGATTTTCTCATCTGATTAACAATTTTTATCATATTCGTATTCGTATTTGAATTCGCATAAAAAATATGGATACGAATATGGTATGGATTTTTACCATTTAAAATATTATTTTATCCGGACTATCCGCATCTATATTCGTATTCGACGAAACAATATGCATATTTTATTACAATACTACTAATTAGTTTGACACATTTTTAATTGAATGTGAATTCATATTTCTTTTTGTGAAGTAAATGAATTAAAATGATTAAGCGTGATTGTACGAGAATAAAATATCATTAATGGTTTCATACTACATAAGTTATGAGGATATCTGGATCCGACCAAATTAAGTAGATATTTGATTCGAATTCGTATTTGATATTTGTCCGGTCCGTATTTGTATCCTGCGTTTGTTCGATTCGTATTCGAATCTAAAGGAAAAATATAGATGTGAATATGATTTAAGCACTAGCTAATCTATATTCAATTTGTTTTTACCTCAATTTATGCCCATGTCCCATCTGTCCTGTACGTATCAACAGCTAGCCTAGCCTATCAGGGGTAATATTCATGTTGGAATATAATGTAGGATGCTGGTCACCAGCTGGTGTGTTCCTACTTCATAGTTCATATATATAATTTAGGAAATTGCTACCTCCTGTACATTCGGCTGCAATATTTTATTTATATATGTATAATATTTTTCGACCATATATGTAACAAAAACAAATAAAAAATGATATGAGTATTACTATCCACAATATTTCTCGTTCATATCTGCAACATTTTTTGATCATATATGCAACAAAAATAAAAAAGAACGATATGAGTATTTGCATCATACGCTCCCATGCAACATTCATAGATAATATGTGCAATAATTTTAATTATCGTATACAACAAAAATATGTGATACAAAAGTCGATGTTGTATATATAAAATAAAAAAATGTTGCAACAAAAACATGCATGAAAAATATTGTAAATATAGATAAAAATATTATAATCATATGTAAAAATTATCACTACTAAGCATCTAATGCTAGCGTCCCAATTAAACGTCAAATTTCAGCTAGCTCTAAACATTTTCCAAAACTCAACTCCATCATATTGGTTATTGTCTTGTTAAATAAAAAAGGCATACGTCCATATAACACCTTAAACTTTATTTCAAAGTCCATGAAACACCCGAACTATGAAACCAGACATTTAACCCCCGAACTTTGCAATCTGGTTCAAATAACATCCTGACTTGGTTTTGCATGATGGTATTACCTGCGTGACGCGATGAGTGGGTGGTTTTGTCACGTAGGATGATATACTGACCAAGTTGGATCAATGATATGTGGGGCCTACAAGGGCTTCTTCCTCACCGAGCTACCAACTGTGCTTCCATGGCCAGCACCCCTGTAGTTTCATCCCTCTTTGTTTTGATTAGGGAGAGAAGATCTTGTGGACCCCACCTGTTATTCCCTAAATTTGACCAGTGTATCATCCTACATGGTAAAATCGTTCACTCATCATCCCATGTGGGTAATACTACCATCCGAAACCAGGTCAAGGTGTTATTTGAATTGGATTATAATGTTTGAAGGGTCAAATATTTGGTTTTATAATTTGGGATGTTGGATGGATATTCAAACAAAGTTTAAAATACTATATGAACTTTTTTCCCATAAAAAATGACTGCCACTAATTTGCTCGTAATCCTATAAATTAGCTAGCCGTAGTTAACATGGCATGTGCTATTGTTGGAAGAATAACGAGCTAGCTGTCTATATTTAATCCGATGAGATTAATACCTCGGACCAATCCTGTGCTCCATGATTAGAAGACGGCCGGAGTGCCTTTGTTTGCATCGTTCACGCGTTGCCGCGGGTCTCTGTTGATCAAGATTGGCACCAAGCAAGTATTATTCTGTACAGTGACAGTCCAGAATTAACAAGCCCCAACATTGCTTTCCTCGCCGGTGCAAATTGCTTGCAAGACCAGCAAGTCACTCATGATATATTCATTATATATTGATATATATACATGCATATATATCCCTAGAAAGAGCTGTGATTATGCTGTTAATCCATCCCCTACCTAGAATAAGGCCGGATTGTTTGCATGCTGGCAGAATTGTTTGTAGGGCGCCTGTACAGCTTTAGTGCTTTCCATAGGAATTCCAACGTACTTGAGTTGAACTTCAGTACTAAAAAGTTCAATTAGATAATTAACTTTGTACATTCAGCAACAAAGTTCTGGGAGAGCATTATCAAACAATGCACAAAAGTACAGTCGATGAGTCGGAACTTACATAACTCTTTTCTACTAAACGTAATATACACAAGAACTACCTAGCTTCATGTCATATCCACACTAACTTTATAGTCATAAGCTTTACACTATGACTATTTAGCTCGATCGGCAACTCTGCAAAGATGTGTAAATTGGAAACGTATAAAAGGTACCGGCATAATCCGCTGCTATACGAAGACAACTAGCTAAACGGATCGCACTATCAATCAATTCCAAAAATGCGTGTTGTTTCTTCACACTGAACCTTGGAGAAGGAGAGGCGGCCCGTACGTACGTTACGCGCAGTACGTAAAGACAATCCGGGTTTTAACTTTTACGCACCAATTAAACAGTGGCTCTAGTTCATCAGCTGGCGATTAACCATGCTTTCAAGCAGAAAGCTAAGTGCAGACTTGATAAGCTTCGACAGTGAGCCTGCCATACATTCACCGCCGGCATCGTACATATATAGAAACGGAATTGCGAGGGAGAGATACGTGCTTGCGTGCGGCACCATTTACGCAAGAGTGGCGCACGATTGTGCGTCATCAAAATTAACCCTCTCATGCATGCATATTCCTCGTCGACATCTCTGGCCTCTCGAGCGTTCGACCGATCGAGCTGTACCACGTCCTTGTCCCTAAACAAACACGTCGCTCGATCGCTAGCTAGCTACTCGCTTGAGTAGACTCCTCATTGGCCATGCGTTAATATTGCAGTGCTCGGTATCTTCACGACACACGGCACACACGCGCTTAGCTAGCTACTAGCTAGCATATAAAGCCCATTCATCTCTCGTAGCTTGGCATATATGCGCCTCTCCTACAGTTGGTTCTTCTCCAATTCTTGTCCAAGTTAAGCCACTCGTCCCCGGCCTTCTCCTAGCTAGCGAGCTTGCTAGCTCGTCGTCGGTGACTGCACACATTAAAAGAGGCCGGCATGGAAGGGTTCGTGTTCCGGGGGTGCCAGCTGCCGCCGGGGTTCCGGTTCCAGCCGACGGACCAGGAGATCATCGACTACTACCTCAAGAAGAAGATCGCCGCCACCGCCGCCGCCGTCACCTCTATCATCGCCGACGTCGACATCTACAAGTTCGACCCCTGGGACCTTCCCGGTAATTAAGCATAGGCATGCAAGCTCCTCCTTTAATCCAAGCAAAAGCATTTCCCATCCAAACAACTGCTAGCTAGCTATGGTTAATCAATTTAGGTTAACGAACTACGGGCATTCGATACAGTACAATCTATGCCTCAATAGTGCTAGCGTTGCTCTAAAAGAAGTGCTAGCTAGCTAGATGGCATAGTTAGCTAGCGACTAGCTTTTTTGTTAAAAAAAGATTAATGTTCTGTCATCGTTCATAACAAGAGAAGGATAAGTGTCTCTTCTCTTTGTCTTCTCCGCTAGATGCAAACTATGTACGTTACACGATCAGCTCGCCATCTCATCTTAAGCGACAGTTTTACCACTGCTCCTAGTCTCCTAGATGCATGATATTACACGCTTTATGTACACTTTAGGGCAGAGTATAATGGAAGAGACCATTGCACAACAGCACAAGCGATGCACAAGTGCACAACTTGCCAAAATGTAGTCAGATGATGCAGGCTTCAATTGATCCTTGTTGCGACTGATAGACGATGGATGGATGCAGACAAGGCGACCTTCGGGGAGGGTGAGTGGTTCTTCTTCAGCCCGAGGGACCGCAAGTACCCGAACGGCGCGCGTCCGAACCGCACGGCAGGGTCGGGCTACTGGAAGGCTACCGGCACAGACAAGCCCATCCTGGCGGCCGGCGGCGCGCACTGCCTCGGCGTCAAGAAGGCGCTCGTCTTCTACCAGGGACGCTCCCCTAGGGGCACCAAGACTGAATGGGTCATGCACGAGTACCGCCTCCTCGACTCGGACGCCGCAGCCGCCCACCGCAACCGCAAGCCCAACGACTCCATGAGGGTACGTAACCATGCATGCACCCGTCAATTAACGAATCGAATCAACCGATGTGTTCTTTAATTCTCACCTCAGAGAATTGATTTTGTGTTCCTTTCACATGCGTGCATGCAGCTGGACGACTGGGTCTTGTGCCGCGTCCGCAAGAAGGGCGTCGCCTTCGCGCCGGAGACGGACGACAACTCCGAGGCGCCGAGCCGGCTGGTCGCCGCTCCGGCGACGGACTACCATGCCGGGAAGAAAGGAGAAGCGGCTCCAGGGGAGGTACCCAACGCTGCCTTCGGTGACGACTGGACGGACGGCCAGCTCCTGCAGTACATGATAGGCGGCGGCTCCACCCAGGACGCTGCCGGCGACACCAGAGCGGCGGCAGGGGCCCATCACGGCGTGGTGCCCGGCGGGTGCAGCGAGAGTGCGCCACACGCGCTGGTGTCGGTGCTGGAGACCATCAAGAGGAAACTCTCGTTCCAGGCCATCGACGAAATGTACCTCCTCCAGCCCACCAAGCGGGCCAACTGCATGAGCGGCGCCGGCGGCGACGAGCAGCTGTCGCCGACGATGTCATTCTCGATATCCGAGGCCGATGAGGAGTTATAGCTACTCCTAGCGCTGGTCTACGTCGAGACATGAGGCATGGGCGCATGGCGTCTCGATCTGGACTCTAGGGCCTAGCTGCTACATAATACATACAAGGTCTATACACGTATTATGTGTGTAAATAAAGGCACTTTTGCTATGTAATCTTCGTGCTCTTGCTTTTTCAGTGGTTTTAGTGTTCGGTACGTTGTGCTGATACGTGTGTTCCTACGTTGTAAGGAGCTTTATCATGTTTATGGATATTATTTATCAGTTATAGAAACTTGTGCTTGATTGTGAATGTACATAATCGGTTAGAGACTCAAACACACATTCACTAGAGCTAAACCAGAGCACAAACATATGTGCACATATAACAATTACTATTTACTAGTCACTTAGCCAAGCATTGTTAAGCTAGCACATGACAACACTTACCAAGCAAGCATGCATACATAATCATATTCATCAAGAGTCAAGGCACCCTAGCTTCAGGGCGATAACTAAGCAATCCAGCATTTTCCTCCAAAAAAAATCAAGTTAACTAAGTTATCCAGCATTTTCCTAAAAAAAAGAAGAGTTATCCAGCAGTTCTTGAGAGCTGCTGAAGCGAGTACCATTGTATCATTACACTACATAAAGTGCTCGCATCTCAATGGAAATTAGCATGCACAGAATCATAGAAGTAGCAAAGAAACATGTCCATTTTGAGGGACAGTAATAGAGAGGCTCAGTGCACGAACCACACCATTGCGCGCTTTCCGGTCGTATCAGACGCAACGTCCCTGGCTTAGTAGTGCTTCCTGTGCCTGGGCGACACAGAGAAAACGCACTGTTACATTGGATAGCTAGGCTGTTGGAAGACAAAAGTCTGTGGAAATCCACGACAACAGCTCATGAAGCTCACCTGGGAAACAGATGGGCGCAGTCGACGCCGGTTGTGCAGCGGAAAGTCGAGTGGCTCTCACGACTAAGGCAACCCGTCCAAGCAAGCCTGCCGCCGGCTAGTTTGGCCATGACGTCCACCCAAACACTGCTTCCGCGCCCCCAGGTGGACGGTGTGCCAAGATTCCCCTGCCGTCCCAACATTGCTGGCCTCCAGTCTACCCGGCCGCATCAAACCTCATCGCTGACGGCCACCTCTACTGGGCCGACTTGCGGCTGCCGGATCTACACCCCCGACCCCGACCCACACCTCTGCTTGCTGGATCTGCACCCCCGCCATGGATCCACGCCTCCGCTCGCCAGATCTACGATTAGGTCCCCCACTCCTGCAGCATTCATGAGGTTGGTTGCGGCCGACTCCCAAGATGAACGGCCACCCCCTCTCAAAAGCTGCCTTAAAGAGGTCCAACCATTGGCTCAAAGCGGTGAAACGTCTAATCACCCCAAATCCCACAAAATCCGATGCAAGTCAAGTCTTCGGTGCACCGAGTCTCCTTTGCAGACGACATTGAAGACCACTCTCAAGCCCCCCCGCACCTCCTCCAACCAGAGAACATTCATGGCCGTGCATTCCCCTTGCCCTCCTCTACGAGATGCGCAATAACAACAGCTTCGTGTTAGAATCTAGAGAGCCAACTAGCTTCCGCTAACTCTAGCAACAGGCCGCATTCAAGCCTTCACAACCAACCACAACCTCACCCACAATGGAACCTCGTCAGACCGAAATGTTGGTGGCATAAAGAGAGCAGCTGCGGGCGACCTTCCTCCATGACCCTCTACAAAGATCTACCGCGCCTCAATCATCGCCTCTTCCTCGAGCGCACAAAAGGTTGCTGCTTCAATTGCCTCAAATGCGACCACCGCATAGCCTCCTGCAAAGATCCAACAAAGTGCCTACGCTACTTGCGCTTTGGTCACAAGGTAATGCACTGCCGCTCGGCTACCCGTCAGACTGGCCCAGTTGCTTCCCTCACTGCAATAGCGCATCTAGCAGAAAAGGCCATCTACGGAGCTGCCTCCCACCCACCAGCAAAGTGCTGGTCGGTTTCTTTGACATTGGCGCAATGTCCTAGCATTCACCCTCTCTTGCTAGCTTCGAAAGGCATGGCCAACCCCAACCTCAGCAACCCGGCCACCCATCCGTCGGAGGACTTTTGCATTGTACCCTCCACCGCAATGATCCAGAGAGAGCTGTAGAAGAAAGAGACCTACTCTGCCATCATCTGGCTTGGTAGGCCAAGGCCGACACGGACCTTCGAATCGCAGCGGAAGCTCTAAGGAGGTGGTTCAACCTGAGATCATCTAACTTTTTGGTACACCATCACTACCTTGAAATTTTTTCGTCAACTTTGAACACAATCACCACAGGGATGAAGTAACTCACTACAACAATTTCCATTTCCATGACCTTGAGTTCCGTGTTAGGCCGTGGAAGCCGCTATGACACGCCTTTGGGGCAGCCCTCCGATTTTGAGTCTGACTGGAACATTGAGGTGGCAAGTAGAGTCATCGGCAATAAATGCTCCCTTGCAAGTGTTGACAGAAACTCTTTGCAATAGGAGGATGCCCACACGCTCAACTGTGGGCCTGGACGGCGAACCCCAGCCCCATTCCTAAGGTATCGCAACTCACATTCACTGACAGTCATTCAGATGTTTCTCCTCCAGGAGCTTCCTCATGGTCCTCCGCAGCCTCTTCACAATCAGCATGCTGCAAGAAGGGTTTTAACGTATAGGGTGCTGATCCACCTCGACTTCATTGAGGACTTCTCAGCAGCACCTCCTGAGGCCAACCTTGTTGCCGCTAACTTCATACCATTCAAACCCATCAAGCATGGGCTCTCTTGGTGTCTCGGCATCGTGGATGGTACCCTGGAGATGGTGGAAACCTAACAAAGTCAGCACCATAGCAACACATAAACCAAGTGGAGAAGGGCACCACTGGCTCTTCTTGACATGCCAAAGCTGGGAGGCCAACATCTGAAGCGTGCCGTGATGACAGTAGATACCGTGGCCACCGACGTGAAGATGATGACGATGACATGGACCGCCACCAGCATTGTGGACAAGATCATCAAGACAGATGGAGAACCTCCACACATGAATCTAGTCAACAAGCGACACCACACAAGCGCCAAAGGGAGCGCTCCCCCTGGCCGAGGCGTCAGTAGGGACACCGCTGACACCACCACACTGAGCCACCAGGCCCGATCATATTCAGACCCGACTCCAATGCTCATGACAAACGCGCTCTCAAGGACTACACAGACACCACCCTTCAGGCTCTCTTCGCCTCCCATGTGGCACTCCTCCATCGTGAACTGTCTGAGCTCTTCCATGCAAAGCTCCGATGAACCGATGAGGAGGCATGCCTCAACAATGAAGAATGGCTTTGCAAGGCCAACAACTACCTGCAAGCGGCGCAAGGTGGAATATACTAGCTCCTCCTGCCAATTCATCAAAATCCAAGAACTGCAAGAATCAGGCGAACCTTGTCTCTGGCCAACTTTCTGCTGCTTGGTGACCAGCCGTCCAGCTCTCGGGCCATGACGTTCAACATCACAACTGCTCCCATAGCCATTGGCCTACACCTCAAGTCATCAGCTCCCCAGTTAACAAAACTACAATCCAATATGCTGCATCGCCTACACCCGACTCAGGATGAACCCCTACTGAAGATGACGACGACTGATGGCTTGACTACATCTTGCTCAGTTTCGCAGTAGGGACAGCCACAACAGAACATGAGCAAGACTCGCCACCAACACGCCTTCCTATCGGCATTGTCAATGCAGGAGATCGACACCCCGCAACTACACCAATGTTGTTGCATGGCCTTCCAGCAATGGAGACAACCACATTGATGCTGCTACCTATTTTGCCAATGCAGGTGACTCTACTAATGTAGGTGACTCATAGCTCTGCAACCTCAACGACGCCCCATGCATCACCAAGAGCAGACGGCTCAACAGTGCCCCATGCATCACCAAGGGTGGGTGAACCACACTTGTCGTCCCCAGCGTAGTTTCTTGATGCCTCCAAACAGCAAGAGCCCGAGTGGACATCCCTAGGTGACCATTACATGAACATGATAGGTGGGAAACCACTCTCGCCAGCTGCTACCGGGCGGGCCTTCGACACTCCAAAACCAACACCAATCAATCGATGGACTCAGCTAAGGTGCCAATGCGTCTCAATATGTTTTGCAAGTGTTTGAAGTCTATGTTTTCATTCTTTTGTAGTATGAGGCTTATATTTGCAAATGTATTTTGTAAATAGTTGAAGCTCATATATAATCTTTGTATCATGATTCTAGTGTGCAAATGTGTTTTGCAACTTGTTGGGAATCTTGTGCTTTGCAAATCATGTGCTCATATATAATCCTTGTATCATGATTCTATGAAGATACGATTGTTTACAAATGTGTTTTGCAAAATCTGTTGAAGTATCTGCACTTCTTAGGGAAATCAAAATTGTTGCAGTGCAGTCTATAGTACTACCACTGACCGAAACTACCGGTGTTGTAATCACAGAACTATCGCATGTGTTGGTGATTGAAGACCTTCGTGGTCGAGAGCCGACTTCGTCGAACCAATATGGTCGAAGATCTGTGTAATCGAAACTAGTGTGGTCGAACCAACGTGAACAGAATAGATGTGGTCGAGATCTGTGTGATCAAAACCAGTATGGCCGAACCAGCGTGGCCGAAATCGATGTGGTCAAAGATCTATGTGATCCAAACCAGCATGGTCGAACCGACGCGGTCGAAGATCTGTGTGATCCAAACTAGCGTGGTCGAACTGACGTGGTTGAAACCAACGTGATTGAGATCTATGTGATCGAAACTAGCGTGGTCGAACCAACGTGGTCGGAATTGACGTGGTCGAGACCTGTGCGGTTTAACCCAACATGGTCAAACTGACGTGATTAATACAACATGGTTGAAGATTGACAGAGTAGTCAGAGATTTGTGTGATCGAAGACTGACATGGTCAAAAATCAGTATGGTCAACATGGTCGAGGCCTGAGTGGTCGAAACCAACGTGGTTAGAGATCAATGTAGTCAGAGACTTGTGTGGTCATTAGAGACCTGAGTGGTCAAACCATTCGACGTGGTTAGGGGCAAGTGCAGTCGATGATCGGTACTTTCGATCAGCTCTTGTGATTGTTCGATCAGCTCTGTGTGAGCAGTCCGATCAATGAGCAGTACTACCAGCGCTGTGTGAGCAGTACTTCTGATTTGCGGAACGATCAGCTCTATATGAGCGGTACTTCTGATTTGTAAAACGTCCAGTTTATGTAGTGGTACATTTGTCCAGAGAGGCACCTGTGTGGTGGTCTTCTCCTCCCCGCGAGAGCGGTAGTTCTGCATGTGGGAGCGGTACTTTTGATGATCGGAACTACCAGAGAATGCATAGTGGAACTACCAAATTTGACTGGTCCTTTGTTTCTAACGGCTAGTTTTTTGACCACTGCGAGGGGAGCAGAAGTACAGCAGTTTTAACGTCGGTACTTCCGATAATCTTGATTTTTCAGAGATTTGGCTCCAACGGCTAGTTTTCTTGTGTGGGGTATAAATACCCCCTTGTGGCTAGTTGGAGAGGTAGTTGCTTGACTCATTTCTATTCCCTTGAGATAGTATGAGGTCCTCCTCTCAATTGTGCATGTGTTGCACTTTGTGAGTAAAGAGAAGGGATCTAGATTGCATGTGCTGCATCTAGAGTCGGACTTAATGTCTATTTGAGCTTGTGCATTCGTTGCACGTGGTAAGAGTCAATTGAGGGGCTTGACTTATTACTCTTAGAGTTCGCTGACTTCTAGATGGCATTAGAGGCGTCGTGTGTGGTGAGCTTCTCAAAGAAGATTGTGAGAAGTCCCGGTGAATTGTGAGTGGTGTGGTGCTCGCCATCTCCGGAGTGGAGGAAGAGCAACCTTAGTGGATTGTGGTGTTTCGGCTTAATTCATGGGGCCAGTCCAATTCATTAAGGCTAACCTTAACATAGACTAGGGGAGACTGGCAAGTCTCTGAACACCACGGTAAAAACAAAATCGTGTCAGTCGTGGTTTATTTTCTTATGCTCAATTTACATTCAAGCAATTTGCATTCAATTAAATTGATTGCTTGTCTTTCTAGAATTGCAAATCTTTATTATAGTCTTAAGTTGTTGATGCACTTAGGTGAACCAAGTTGATTTAGGCTTTATTTGTGCTAAACCAAATTAATTTAAGCTTCTGCATTATATACTTGATTTTAGCCAAATAGCTTAAATAGAATTTAATTAAAATATTTAGAAATGACTATTCACCCCCTTCTTGTCGGCCTCCTCAGTCTTACACTCGCGACTTTCAATGGCCCACTACGACCAGCCTCTCTGCAGGCCCTATCCGCCCTCTTCCGCCTCAACTCCAACCATGTCGCATAGGTGGACAATGCCCTCTAGGAGCAGATGTAGGCCGCTTGGCTCGATAGAGATGATGTCACAGTGGAATAAACCCAGCAAAAACCATTGGTGTAGGTCGATTGTTGATGAGGCCACTAGTGCATATGCCTGTCTTCACAGTGCCTTTTGTTTTTTGGCCCGACTGAACCTTATTTTAGCATCTCCTGTACTTTTGCTTCAACCTCTCTGGTCGACAGTGAACTGCACCTCCCTTTTCATGTTGCATCTGAATCTTCTTGCACCTTCGAGATCATCACTACTGGTTTTCTTTTTCCTGTGCCTTCTGATTATTCCCCGTTCTATATTCTTTGTTTGTGTCCCCTTGTTTGTACACCGACCTATGTGGACACACTCCCACGCTGCCAACATCTGAATGCATGCCCATACCCAAGGAGGAGTGCAGATGTGTGGCCAAGCCTGGAGGGCTGCTTGCCACTAATGGCACATTTTATCTTGACAATAGTTTACGGACCCTCGATACAGAGAGACAAACCCCACCAATGGCACAAGTTGGCTCCTATTAGGCGACTTCAACCTTATCTACAGAGCCAATGACAAAAACAACCTAAATCTTGATCAACGGCTAATGGCCTAGTTTTGAAATACCCTAGTTAACTGTGAACTAAAAGTGGCACACCTTCAGAACCGCAAATTCACCTGGAGCAATGAAAGGGACAACCCAACCTTGGTCAGACTAGACAGATTTTTTTTGCAACAACTCTTGGAATGCCATCTTTAACAATCATGTGCTACACGCTTTATCTACATCCCATTCAGACCACTGTCCCCTACTCATATCAAACATGAGTGGTCTGCGGCTGCCAAATAGCTTTCGCTTCAAAAATTTCTAGACTCAGTTGTCGCAATTCCCACACATGGTACAACAAGCTTGGGGGAACCAACCCTTGGGCTAGATCCTATTATAAGGCTAAATAACAAATTGTCAAACACAGTGAGAAGGCCCAAAAACTAGAGTAAGAAATTGTTCTCGGATAACAAACTCCAGCTACATATGGCCCAAGAGATCATCCTGCGCTTGGACATCGCACATGATAATAGATCCCTTTCACTGGAAGAGAGGGATTTGCGACTACATCTAAAGAAAAGGGTGTTGGGCCTAGCTGTAATTGAAAAGCTAGGAAAAAAATAGTTGGCACGAATGAACTGGCTACGAGAGGGAGATGCAAACACAAAATTCTTCCACATTAGAATGAATTGTCGCAAGAGAAAGAACTTTATCCAGCGGCTATCCACGGGCCTGGAATGGGCGGTGACACATGAACATAAAGCAAATCTACTTTTTGACCACTTCAACCAACTCATGGGACAGAGATCGCCTGCAGTCACCTCCCTCAATTGGAGGCTTTACAACTGCCCCAAATAGACCTACAACCCCTAGTTGCTCCCTTCACTGAACACAAGACACACCAGGTGATACTTTAACTGCCAGCTGATAAAGCCCTAGCTCTTGACAGGTTCAACTGAACCTTCTACTGTGCATGCTGGGACATTATAAAGGATGACTTCATGGCTGCCCTACAGGCCTTCTTCAACTTTTGAATAAGCAACTTCCCTTGTCTAAATACTACAAACTTGATCTTGCTACTGAAAAAAAGATGGATCAACCTCTGCAGGAGACTTCATACCCATTAGTCTCATCCACAATATTTCCAAAATTATTACAAAAATCTTAGCACTGAGGTCGATGCCCTATATGAATGAGTTGATCTCCCCAAGCCAAAGCGCCTTCATTAGACGGAGATGCATTTAAGACAATTACCTATATGTCCACAACCTTGCAAGAAAATACCTGTCGTAGGGATGGCCCCCACCTAAACCCAGCAGGCCTGGTAGGAGATTATAAGGCCCAGAATAGGCCATGTGTAATGACATAACTGCCCCAGAGGGGATAACCCGATGTAAGGGTATAACTGTAAAAGCACTCCTCATGTGTATATATATATGAGAGTAAGCCATGGGGAGAGGCCATGACACTTATCTTCATCACTCTCACTACCATCTCTCTCTGCTTGGTGTAGCCACAACAGCTTGGCGCCGTCCGTGGGGAGGACAGGACAAGCCTGAAGACCGAAGAAGAAGGATGGCACCGAAAAAAGCTTCTTCAGCGGCGGCGAAGGGGAAGAAGGCGGCCGGGCCGGAGCATCGTATGAGTACCAGGGCTTCGCACGGCAGCGGCGGCGCGGTAGCGGCGCGGTGCGATGGCGAAGACGCCGACGTCCGCGGCGACGACCAACCTCGTCACCGCACCGCGACGACCAACCCGTCACCGGCACGCGACGACCCACCCGCCATCGGCGTTGCGAGGGCGGACCCGCGGTCAAAGACGCCGACGCGGTGCGGCGACAACCGATCTCGCCGACGCAACGACAACCGACCTCGCCACCCCATTGCAACCCTCGGCGGCGGCGCGGACCGGCGGTTCGAGGTAGCCACGACAGAGCGACCGGCAGCTCGGGACCGCGACGCGGTCGTTCCGCGCCGATCCGCCCGTCGGGGCACCGCAACCCGCCGCACCGGCGATGGAAGGTGCCCTCGGGCGGCTCTCAACGCGCCCGGCGGGAGCTAGGGGACCTTCGCGGGCTGTCGAGATATGCAAGAGGCTCGAGTCGCAGCGCGCGCCGCATCGCGTCCGAGCCCACGCCGGAGAGGGCGGACAGTCGCGAAGCCCCCACGTCTAGCCGCGTGCGCTGCGGCGCGTGGACCCGGAGTCCCCGCTTTCGGCAGGGCTGCAGCAGGCGGCATGGCCCGAAGACTTCAAGTTTCCTAGCGCCATCGACTGTACAAAGCGACACGGACCCCGTGAGTTCGTGGCGCGTATCGAAACCGCGATCGGCGCGGGCGGAGACGACATCACGGCGAAGGACTCCCCGCGCGCAAGGAGTGGCGCTCTCTTGGTTCTTTACCATAGAGCCGGGCTCCATCTACGCGTGGGAGCGACTTCGTCGCCTTCACAACAACTTCCAGGAAACTACGTCGATCGAGTCGACGCGGACCAGCTCTTTGCCGTGAAGCAAAACCCTGAGAAGCTCCGGACTACTTCAAACGCCGCCAAGATTCGATGCCAAGTGAAAGACGCCAACGAAACCACCATCGCAATGCAGCCATACGGGGCCTTCGTCCGCCCGATGGCCGAGTACAATGCGCGAAAGCCAATCAAGACGGTGGCGAAGCTTCGACAAGATGGAAGAATATGCCGGGCGGAGGAAGACGCACGGCGAAGGCAAGGTGACAACTCCGACACCAACCAGGCCGAAGCCTCGGCAAAAGCCGAAGATCCGCCGAAGGGCGGTTCTTCGAAGGGAAAACGTAAGCAGGAGTTGTCCAGGGACGCGCCCGGCCGCAGGGACGCCTCGCATAAGGAGTCGTCCGATCAGCCCAAGCGCAGCCAGCAGAGGTCGAGGCGAAACCGGTACGTCCTCGACATCGAAGGCGGGTCCGACGAGGGTGCTCCAGCAGGCCGAGGCGGTCGGGGGCGCCGTGGCCGGGGGCGCGGCCGTGGCAGGGGCCACGACGATAGGGGTCGTGGAGATTACGACGACCAGCATCAGGGACTGTGGTGCGTAGTCCACGGCCGCGGCAATCATGATACCCGCACCTGCACCTCCATCGTGGCGCTCCGCGACAGCGTCGCTAGGGACAGAACCCGAGCGCGCCCGCCGCGGTGGCCCACGTCAATTCCCATACGAGGCCCCGGCGTACAGCGCAAGGGATGCGGTACAGCGCAAGGGATGCAACCTCGTGAAGGCACCTTACGGATCCAAGCTCACGTCATGGCAGCCTCGGGAGGGCCTCCTCGCCGTTGCGAGCCCCGACGCGACCTACCGCAGGTCATTAATGTTATATCCGAGGCTCTGCGCTGGAATTCGCCTCGGCACGGCAGCAGAAGGCCTACGTGTGAAGACTGCATCACGTGGCGGCATACCCAGCGCAAGCACCGCCGGATTGGGCGCAACACGGTTACATTCACACCGACGATGCCCGGGTGTGGACTTCCTCATCGAGACCCCGGTCATCCGGTCACCATCGCGGGATGCGGCGTGGGCGCGCTTGGTGGGCGGTGGTAGCTCCGCGAACGTATTGTTTGCGGCGCCTTCGACGAGATGGGGATCCTCGAAGCCGCTGGGCTCTCGGAATCCCACCGCAGGCTTGGGACACCGCGGCGCCGCCAAATCGGCCTCCAAGTCTCCTTCGGCCGAGATGACAATGTGCGGACCAAAGATGCCACCTTCGACGTGGTCGATCTTCCGTATCCCTACAATGCCATACTAGGCCGCCCAATCCTCAACTCCTTCGGCGCGGTACCACATCACGGCTACCTATGCATGAAGATCCCGGGTCCCCGGACCATCATCACCGTCCGAGGCGACCAAGACATGGCCCGGCGCATCGAGCCAGGTACTAGGTGCCCGCGCCGCGGCTCGGCCAAGCGCTCCTAGAGTGGCGGGCCGCAGACGCCTAGCGACTAGAGGCTTCGCCGCACAAGGGCAAACGGTTAGTATATCTATCCTTTGTAGTTGCTCACCCGCGCAAACGGGATGTAATGAAGATCGCCGTTGCCGCTAATCTTTCTTTATCACGCGCAATGCGTGAAGGCGCCGCAGCTTAGCCAACGCGCTTCCTCGCAGATAAATCGGTCGCATGATTCGCGTGTGCACTCGCCGTAGCCAAAAGGTGACGGGTCCGAGTATAAACCAAAGACGCGCGTTCGCAGTGCACTCGCCGTAGCTGTGGGGGATGAGTATAAACAAAGACGCACGTTCGCGTGTGCACTCGCCGTGAGCTGTGGGCGGGCCGAGTATAAATCGAAGTCGCATGTTCGCATGTGCACTCGCCGTAGCCAAAATGTGACGGTCCAGTATAAACCAAAGACGACGTTCGCGTGCGCACTCGCCGTAGAGCTGTGCGGGATCGAGTATAAACAAAGACGCGCGTCGGCGTGCACTCGCCGTAGCTAGGTACGGGCTGAGTATAAATCAAGTCGCATGTTCGCAGGTGCACTCGCCGTGAGCTAAAAGGTGACGGGCTCGAGTATAAACAAAGACGCGTTCGCGTGTGCACTCGCCGTAGCCAAAAGGTGACGGATCGAGTATAAACAAAGACGCACGTTCGTGTGTGCACTCGCCGTAGCTAGGTACGGGCCGAGTATAAATCAAGTCGCATGTTCGCGTGTGCACTCGCCGTAGCCAAAAGGTGACGGGCCCGAGTATAAACAAAGACGCACGTTCGCGTGTGCACTCGCCGTAGCGAGTGCGTACGGCGAGTATAAATCGAAGTCGCATGTTCGCGCGTGTGCACTCGCCGTAGCCAAAGGTGACGGGCACAGTATAAACAAAAGACGCACCGGGGGCGCCCTCGCGCGCACTACCCACGGACTTTAAATAAGACGTGGCGCCGAGGTCCGCCTCGCACGCACAAGTCTCGGACTATAAAGAAGACGAAGCGTCCAAGTCCGCTTCGCACGCACTCACCCACGGACTTGAAATAAGATGTAGCGCCGAGGTCCGCCTCCGCACGCACAAGTCTCGGACTATAAAGAAGACGTGGCGCCGAAGTCCGCTTCGCGACGCACCGAGCCACGGACTTGAAATAAGACGTGGCGCCGAGGTCCGCCTCCGCACGCACAAGTCTCGGACTATAAAGAAGACGTGGCGTCGAAGTCCGCTTCGCACGCACCATCCACGGACTTTAAATAAGACGTGGCGTCGAGGTCCGCCTCCGCGCGCACAAGTCTCCGGACTATAAAGAAGACGTGGCGTCGAAGTCCGCTTCGCACGCACTACCCACGGACTTTAAATAAGACGTGGCGTCGAGGTCCGCCTCGCACGCACAAGTCTCGGACTATAAAGAAGACGTGGCGTCGAAGTCCGCTTCCGCACGCACGATCCACGGGCTTTAAATAAGACGTAGCGTCGAGTCCGCCTCCGCACGCACAAGTCTCGGACTATAAAGAAGACGTGGCGTCGAAGTCCGCTCGCACGCACTAGTCCACGGACTTTAAATAAGACGTGGCGCCGAGGTCCACCTCCGCACGCACAAGTCTCCGGACTATAAAGAAGACGTGGCGTCGAAGTCCGCTTCGCACGCACTATCCACGGACTTTAAATAAGGCGTAGCGTCGAGGTCCGCCTCGCACGCACAAGTCTCCGACTATAAAGAAGGCGTGGCGTCAAAGTCCGCTTCACACGCACGATCCACGGACTTTAAATAAGGCGTGGCGTCGAGGTCGCCTCCGCACGCACAAGTCTCCGGACTATAAAGAAGACGTGGCGTCGAAGTCCGCTTCGCACGCACGCAGTCCACGGACTTTAAATAAGACGTAGCGTCGAGGTCCGCCTCGCACGCACAAGTCTCGGACTATAAAGAAGACGTGGCGTCGAAGTCCGCTTCGCGCGCACGACCCACGGACTTTAAATAAGGCGTAGCGTCGATGTCCGCCTCCGCACGCACAAGTCTCCGGACTATAAAGAAGACGTGGCGTCGAAGTCGCTTCGCAGCACCGATCCACGGACTTTAAATAAGGCGTAGCGTCGAGGTCGCCTCGCACGCACAAGTCTCCGGACTATAAAGAAGACGTGGCGCCGAAGTCCGCTTCGCACGCACCAGATCCACGGACTTTAAATAAGACGTGGCGCCGAGGTCCGCCTCCTCACGCGCGAAGTCTCGGACTATAAAGAAGACGTGGCGCCGGTCCGCTTCGCACGCACAAGTCCACGGACTTTAAATAAGACGAAGCGCCGAGGTACGCCTCGCACGCGCGAAGTCTCCGGACTATAAAAGCACGGCAAACCGCGAAGTTCGCCTCGGATACGTCGATCTGCGATCGTCGCTCTAAGGAACCCGGTGCGGCTACTTCGCGTGGTGGCATCAACACACGCGCATATCCTAAAATGCCGTGAAGTCGCATACCGAAAAATCACATGTACAAAGGTCCGGCGACATCCCGCCGCTCTAAGCGCTACCCCGCTGGTTCGCCCTTAACACGCGCGCTAAAGTTGGGGCCTCGCCAAGAAGGCGAGCTCGCCAAAAGTCAAGCGACTCTTGACCCTTCGCCGGCCGGCGCCACCGTGTTGAAAGGTCGGCGCGACGGCCGGTCCCCAGCAAGGAAGCTGCCGGACATAGGTGAAAGTCGAATGCGGCAGCAAGTGTGTACTTTATTCGCAAAGACAAGGAACGATAAAGACACGCCTACACCTAGGCACCACGGCCGAACTGCGGGTTCCGCCGCCGGAGGGCCCAGCGCCACCATCGCCGCGTCGAGGACCCCGCCCGAAATTGGCCGAGGCTCCCGTCCCGTAGAGCGACTCGAGCTCGATTCGTGCAACATCCGCCCGACGTGACCCCAGATCCGGTCGAAGAAGGGCCCGAGGGCAAGGCGAGCGGAGCGGACGGCGCCGGACATTACTCCGGCCCCGCCGGGCATCTCCATCCGGGGATCATCCAGCGCGGTGACATGCATACAACCGCGGTGCTGCGAGCGCGCACACCAAGCATGCCGACGTGTACGCCGCGCGTGGGTGCCGGCGACGCCGCCGCGCCGCGACATTGGCGGCATCCCGACCCAAACAAGCGCCCGAGACACTCCTCCGGGCGAAGGCGCGCCCGGCACCTCGCCTACCACCCTTGAAGATGGCTCTCAGCGCTTGCATGGCATCCCACGCAACCACCGAGGCGTCGCCCGGCGTCGGTTGCGCTCCGCTAGAGTCAAGGCAAGCTCGCTTTTTCCTTCTCTAGCGCGCGACCTACTCAGAGCCCGTCCCGCTCCGCCGCGAACTTTTGTTCAGCAAATGCCGCGCCGACTCGTCGGCGCCGACGCAACAAGTCCTCGGCGTGCGCCCTCGCTGGCGCATTCCGCTTCCACGGGCGGATGCGGGCGTCTGGCGAGCGAGCGCCCGAGGCTTCAGCGCTCCTCCTCCGGCGCCCGCAGCCTATCCTCGAGCGCTTTTGGCCACGAGCATAGGCCGCTTGCGTGGCCCGCCCGGCCTGACAAGTGTCTCAGAGAAGGGAAAAGACTTAGCAAACTCGGCTAAACTCAGCGTGGTCGCATGAGTACTTACCTCACCCCGCACACCTCGAAGCGCCCTCGGCGCGCCCGCACCGTAGGCTCGCAGCGCTTGCGGTCGACGCCGTGGCGCGCTATTCACAATCCCGCCACGCCCTCGGCGTCTCCGAGGCGGCACGAAGTCCGCGGGCCCACGTGCTCGAGGCCCCGAGTTCCGCCGAGTGCTCCTCCTCCGAATGAGCAACGCCAGAAACAGGATACGGTGAGCACCCCAAGGCATAAAAGCATACACCAGAGTAAGCTAAGCCGCCCTACCTCCGGTAGCAGAGGGAATGGTCCCGCCGCGAGCAGAGGCCTCCGCGTTCGGGGAGGACGACGGCTGTCCTGCGCGCGCGGCGTGGCGTGAGGGGCGAAGGCGATAGGCCGCAGGGCCCCGGTGCTTGCGCTGAGTCCCACAGCTTCTAATGCCCGTGGCCACGCGAACCGCGGTGTTCGGTGGAGCTCGCCGCACACACGCCGCTTGGCGAGGCAACCAGCGGACACCGCCCGCGGCGCGGTTGAGGAAGACCCCGCGGCTGCCGCGCCCCGGGGCGAAGGTTCCACGGTGGCAGTTGTCGCAGGGGGCACCTCGGTTTCCGCTGCTGCTAGTAAAGGCAAAGACGGCTCGTGCGCCCCGCGAGGGCCCGGCACTACGGGCGGCCGCGGTCGAGGGCTCCACCCGGCATCGCCGGTCGCAAGACGGGTCCACTCGGCGACGGCGACGGTGAAGCTTCCCTCCGGCCCGCGCGACACCCGCCGGGGCCCTCGCCAAGACACCTCGCCGCGGCGCTGCGCCACCTAAGTCCGAAGTCGGCATACCTAGCCGAGTCCGACACGCGTCCCGCCGCGCCGGAACACTAGCAGCGGCGCGCGGCGCCAGCTGCGCGCTCTTCCGAGACGGGCCTTCTTCTTCTTCGCTCCACCATCGCCGAGCGACACGGTCCCGGCACGGCAAGGCCCGAACTCGCACACGCGATTTATTCGCCTCACCCGCTTTGGCGATAGCGACGCATGCCGCTCATGCTCCCGGCGGTGTACGGCCCGAGAATACGCGCGCGCTTGCTCCGCCTCCTCAAGAAATCCACGAAGCAAAGGAGAATAGCATCGTGATACAACGATTTTGCGTCAACAAAGGAGGGACGCGATCGAGGCTTACGAGGACCGGGCGGCGCCGGCAGCGAGCAAACCCATGGCGAAACATTGTTGTCTCGATGCCTCTCGGCGGCAAGACGCCAGTCGTAAGCAAGCGGCGCCACGCCGTACATCACGTACTCCTCGGCGAGGTCGCGCATGTTGAGGCGGGTGGCCACGCCTACGAGCCACTTGACCCTCCGTTTGTCCTCATCATCGAGCGTTCGGCCGGGCGAGGGCTTGAACGCGATTGGTCGGCCTGTGCACTCAAGGCCGCTCCCGCTCTCCACACGGTGGTAGAACCACCGCTTCATCCAGGAAGACTCCTACTTCCCGCGAGTTGAGTTCGCAGGGAAGAGCTTCTTGCACGACGAGCGAAGAATAAAAGTGACGCTACCGAAGCTCGACAGCGTCCCGTCCTTCCGCCCTTCTACCGCATCGTGCCTCGTGGAGATAGGCGAACAATGACGACGCCTGAGCCAACAGCCCCGAGCGCAAGGCCCACCAGACACCGCAAGTCGCCACGGCGCTCGAGTCGGGCTGCGCCACTCACCGGCGTCCGCAAGACGCCGCCCACCACCGCGCCATTGGGATCCGGAGCCCGCGTCGAAAAGGCAACGAAGACGACCGCCCCCGACCTCTTGAGATGCGGTTCCGCCTCGCGGCCCGCGCGCAGGAGCCCTTGGAGCGTCTTCTCGGTCACGAGCGAGGGGCCTAGCTCGCCGAAAACGTGCCTTCCTCCTCCGCCACCAGCCGCTCCTGGTCCGCCGCCGCCGGGTCGCGCTCGTGGAGCGCGTACTTCACCGTCAACGGCGAGGACCGCCGGCGAACGCCGAGGCACCAACCGCTGTCTGAAGCCATATCGAGGCCATCGCTTCCTGTAAAGACCGCAGCGGTGAAGATAGCACGAAGGTGTCGGCGCGAGCGCATAAAGAAAGAGGGCGAAGGTGCGGGGACGCTACTACCGGGGGGCTATATCAAGCCACCTCGCCCATACCGCCGCTACCGAAGCGTCGCAACGGTCCGCGTGCCGGATGCAACCGCAGCGGTGTAAAGGCCCGCCCCGCACGATTCCTCGTAATTGAAGGCGGCGGTCGCGGCTCCGTGTACGAGCGCGACCGCAGCCGCATAAGCGCCTCGCCCAAAGACAACGCCTCACCCAACGTTGGAAGGTCATCACCACGCGCCAAGGACCGCTACAACACGGCGTTACCTAGCCGCTATTATAGGCGCACGGTGGGCGAGGATCACAACTCCCGCGCGCGCCATTCACTGCCCGCCCCGTGTCCCCCTTGCCTAGGGAAGAGGCGAGCGGCTGCAAACACGCAACCGTCCACATCCCGCCGCCCACCCGTCATAGGCCGCCGCGTGCCCCGGGCGCGTCGGTCGCGACAAAGATAGGAACCTAACTCGCGCACTGTGGCCGGCGTGATTCCGTGAACCTTTACAAAGCAAGACCACATCACAAGACCCCAAGTCACCGCCCACGCGGCGGTGTTCGCGGCGCGTCTACTTCGACCAGGCGCCAGCTTCGCTGCCACCCGCTCGAGGGGTAGGGGACGGAGCGCGCGCGTACTTCGACCAGACGCCGCCGCTACCACCCGCTCGAGGGGTAGGGGACGAGCGCGCGCGCTGCCGACCAGGCGCCGGCCGCGCCACCCGCTCGAGGGTAGGGACGAGCGCGCGCGCTGCCGACGAGGCGCCGCTTCACCGCCACCCGCTCGAGGGGTAGGGGCGGAGCGCGCGCGCTCCTTCCGACCAGCGCCGGCCGCGCCACCCGCTCGAGGGGTAGGGGCGGAGCGCGCGTCTCACCGACCAGCGCCACCGCGCCACCCGCTCGAGGGGTAGGGGACGGAGCGCGCGTCTCCGACCAGCGCCAGCCGCGCCACCCGTTCGAGGGGTAGGGGACGGAGCGCGCGCGTCTACCGACCAGCGCCGCCTTCGCGCCACCCGTTCGGTAGGGGCGGAGCGCGCGCTGCTCATTCGACCAGGCACCGGCTTCACCGCCACCCGCTCGAGGGGTAGGGACTGAGCGCGCGCGTCTCCGACCAGGCGCCGCCCACGCCACCCGCTCGAGGGGTAGGGACGAGCGCGCGCGCTCATTTCGACCAGGCGCCGGCGCGCGCCACCCGCTCGAGGGGTAGGGACGGAGCGCGCGCCTGCCGACGAGGCGCCAGCCAGCGCCACCCGCTCGGTAGGGGACTGAGCGCCGCGCGTCACTTCGACCAGGCGCCACCGCTACCACCCGCTCGAGGGGTAGGGGACGGAGCGCGCGTCTACCGACCAGGCGCCGGCCGCGCCACCCGTTCGAGGGGTAGGGGACGGAGCGCGCGCGCGCCTACTTCGACTAGGCGCCAGGCCGCGCCACCCGCTCGAGGGGGGGGACAGAGCGCGCGAGTCCACTTCGGCGGGCGCAAAGAAAGGCGGGTCTTGCCTGCGAAATCTACTCGTTTTCCTTAACAGCCACCTCGAAGGCATCAACAGACAAGGTAATGCCGACGGGCTCCTCGGAACACCGATCGAGGTAGGCTCGTTAAGAAAACAGGTAGACCTCATTGCCGCCACTGAGCGCGCGGCAGATCGTGAAGCACACCGGTCGCCGATAACCGGCGCCGATCAAGCTCCCAGGAAAAATAGACCTCCTTCTGTGCATGAACATTCCCCAAGCCGCTCCGCGACACCTAGGAATGTTGATGCACGGCAGGGGCCCATTTTAGGGGAACAGCTTCTATCACAATATACGCAGGAGCAACGCTCACACGGCGCCATATATATACCCTGGGCCGGCAGGGGAGCCAACCGGCGGAAGGCCAATCGGCAGAAGTCCAACTGCCGGAAGTCCGCCGCCATATTAATGGTCACGACGCCTCAACACCCGCACCGCGCCAAGCACGCTGCACCACGTGGACGCCCGGAAGTTCGAGCATCGCAGCAATACACGCACGCCCGCTTTCGACTACGCGCAGCTCGGAAGTTTGGAAAAGTTCACAAAGTCGCGGGGGACGGAGGGCCAAAGGACTCGACAAATGGCTTCGGCCTTGTGAAGCCCTTTACCATGAGAGACTCCTGTCGTAGGGATGGCCCCCACCTAAACCCAGCAGGCCTGGTAGGAGATTATAAGGCCCAGAATAGGCCATGTGTAATGACATAACTGCCCCCAGAGGGGATAACCCGATGTAAGGGTATAACTGTAAAAGCACTCCTCATGTGTATATATATATATGAGAGTAAGCCATGGGGAGAGGCCATGACACTTATCTTCATCACTCTCCACTACCATCTCTCTCTCTCTTGGTCTGTAGCCACAACAATACCATCATAATAGAACGTCATCCTTGCTTCTCAAGCTCGATATTGTGAAGGCCTTCGACTCAGTTTGTTGGGAATGCCTACTCCACCTTATGGAAAACAGGGGCTTTCCGACACGCTAGAGAGACTGGGTCAGATGCCTTCTATCTACCGCCACCTCAAAAATTCTCCTGAATGGAGTTCTAGGGAATAAATTACAACACCATAGAGTAATCTGACAGAGTGACCCATTATATCCGTTCCTATTTATCTTAGCGATCGACCTACTGCAAAAAATTTTGGACGTTGCAATAGAATTAGGTGCTTTGCGTCCCTTAGGAGGGCGCCCAGTCGCTCTTCGAACCTCTCTTTATGTGGATGATGCTGCCATTTTCCTGGTACCAGAATAACAAGACATCCGCACCCTCATTCAAATTCTTCAACAATTCGGCGGTGCAACAAGCTTGTGCACCAATATTCAGAAAAGCCAGGTGGCACCAATAAGCTGCAACCACATCGACCTATGACAAATATTGATGGACTTACCTGCACAACATGCCTCTTTCCTAATGGGGTACCTAGGCCTACCGCTCGCAATCAAAAGTCTTCACAAGGTCGACTTCCAAGTACTACAAGACAAATACGCGAGCCGCGTCGCAGGATGGCATGGCAAGTTGTTGACTCTCGTGTGTAGGAAAACCCTGATCAAATCTGTTCTAACACCCCAGTTGACCTACTTCCTTATAGCCATCAAGGCGCCAAAAAGCGTGATCAAAACGCTCAATAGACAGATGAGACGTTTCCTCTGGGTCGGGTCAGAGCAGCAGCTAATGGGTGGAAGCTACAAAGTCAACTAGGATAGAGTCTATAGGCCTACGCAAATAGGAGGATTGGGAATTCTTGACCTAGAGTGCTTTGCTAGGGCCCTCAGACTTCGATGGCTCTGGAAGGAATGGGGAACTCAAACCAAACCCTGGCAAAGAATGAAAACCTAGATTGCCGTCTTTTCGCAGCGGCTACAACCATAACAATAGGTGATGGGATGAAGACTTTGTTCTTGACCTTCTCCTAGGCTGATGGCAACAGACTTTGTCATCTCATGCCCTTGATCTTCAAGGCATCCACAAGGAAAAAAAGCACCCTATGGACTGCCTTGACAAGGAACAACTAGCTTCACCACCTAACATGGACAGATGGGCTAATGCCGCAGCACATACACAAATTAATCTCCATCTGGGGACTTGTATCCATGATTACTCTACATGAGACAGCTGACGATACAATCACATGGAAACTAAATACCAACGGTACGTACACGGCCACCTCAGCATACAAAGCACAATTATTTGGGACGGTCCAAACCATCATGAACCCTCTGGTCTAGAAAACTTGGGCGCCACAGAAATGTAAAATCTTTGCCTGATCGGCCTTACGAAACAGACTTTGGACCACGAACTGACTAGATAAATGTGGCTCGCCTAATCACCTAACGTGCCCCCTTTGTAGACAGGAACTGGAATCTGCCTTACATCTACTGGCCGAGGGCTGCTTTACCATAAGAATTTGGACCTCCATAGCACACTGGACTGCTTATGACTCCATTAGCTCGGCTTCCTAGCAAGCGTTTCGCTTGGTCCGTGACTAGTGGGAGGATGTTGTTCTCTCGCCTGAAACACCATGGAAGGCTATGGTATCACTAGTGATGCTAGTTGTTTGCAAATTTGGAAGGAATGAAATGCTCGTGTTTTCTGATCGACGGCCACTGAGCCCTTGCTATTGATCGCCACCATTAATGATGAAGTCAGAGCCTATTTTCTAGCGGGAGCCAAGACAGGTTACAGTCAAAACATTCAATCTCTTATCAAACTAGCCCTTGTTGCTACTAATCTCAAATAACAAGTTAACTGGAGCGAATGCTTGGAACAACAAATTCCGAATGTATGAATGCTTCATCCAATTAGAAACATAATCTTCCCTTGATCTAAAAAAAATTAGAAACATAATCTAACTGCATAATAAAATGAAAATCAAAGCAGCAAAAATTGTTTGCCAACTTGGTGGTGGCATGGATCAAGCTCAGGAAACCTGCTTCATGCGTGAACCTTCATTACATACTTTCTATATGCCATTTACTAGTGGTATCATTCAGTACATGTAATCATTAACAGGGAACTATAATAGTTTCCCATGAACAAAATCCATGACATAGTGGTTGCAGTTTTTACACCTGTAATTGTTAGAAGATCAATTGACTACCACACACAAGTACACAACCGACCATCATTGGATAAAAGATGCCAACATTAATACCAAGGTTATATACAGGCATGCATGAATCAACAGAATCTGAATCTTTTAACTATCCAAAATTACATTGAACGCATAATTGCTTATATAAACAGCCTAAACCATATGAGCTACCAGAGCAGTTTAATTTACTAGATATTCTCCAGATTTATGATGTATCATCTGATCAAATTTTTTTGGAATAAATTGCACCTCAAATATATAGCAGGCCTGTGCACATAAGTGCATTCAAGTTATAAATCAGATTAAGAACAAAATGTTCATGCTGGGCAATATGTGCCAATACTGATGTAATTCAGATAGCATTGAATTTGTAGACATTAAACACACAGAGAATGATATATGGCTAGCTTCCTAGAAGTTCAATAACATCTCAGTTGAGTACTATGAATATATATGCAAGGACACAAGTATATCCCTTTCTCAGAACAGTTTAGATGGGAAACAAATAGTCAAACAGAGCATAGGAGCCGCGAATAAGTATTAGTCTGTAATCTGTAACCAATCCAAACTCCAAAATGTCAGATGCGAAAACAACGCAACGACCGAGATACGCACTTGCACTGCAGTCTTAGCTATCAATCCGTTCACTAACAAATTATCTCCAGCATCCTACCGTTATAATAATTGAGTACTCGCAACTATCTTACTTCCAACATATTCAGGCATGGCGCCGGACTGGCCCCTGTGACTCGAACAACTTGCCAACCGAAGCTGTTACGTATAGTACAGGTACAGCAAGAATTGAAGATTCATACAAAATGACACTGAAAAATAACTTCACGTACAGGAACGGAACACACAATCATTTGTGCTGCAGCCTGCAGGAGCAGAGGATAATGGTTCAGAATTCAGAAGAGAATAAAATACATAGACACTACGGTCCTATACTGTTTGGCTTTTCAGCACATTTTGGTTTTTAACTTCTCTCAATAATCACTACTTATTACACTAACAAGCTGCAGCCAAAAAATCGTACCCTACTACTACTACTACTCTAGCAGTAGTATTAAAGAGGTCAGATTCATTCACCAGTCTGTATTCCATTCCATCTCCCCGGCGAGTTAAATAGCTGGACATAGTCGATATAACATACAACCACCCATGGGCCATGAACACTACTTCATCGAGAGAAAGCATAGTGGAGTACTAATTATACACTTACATTTGTTTCCGTTCACAAGCTTTTTTTTTTCTAAGACCAGACGAGCCATCTGCCCTACCGGAATCAATGGCACGAGCCCACTGATAGCAAGTACAACCAAGAACACAGCCACCAGCTGTGCCGGACTGAAGAACAGTGCAGCTCTGAGTTACCGTGTTGTCGGAAGCGTCAGCAGCGCGCAGTTTAGGGTTTTCTAGATTTACCCCTCGTTAAAGTTGATCTAAATTTATACCGTGTCCGTGTAGGACATTTCATCACTTTATATCAGACGTAGCATGATAGATGCATGCACAAGTTGTATCAGACGTAGTGTTAATCTATAGCAATCGACTCTGATTCATTTTCTCTCCGTGTGGAACTCTTTTCCTCATACTATATATATATATATATATATATATATATATATATATATATATATATATATATATATATATATATATATATATATATATATATATATATATATATATATATATATATATATATATATATATATATACCCCATAGTCCATAGGAAGAGCAAGCGCTCCATTGTAAACTCTCCTCATTATAATGATTTGCCTTCGAGCGCCCATGGTTTTTCCCGCAAAAGTTTTTCACGTAAAAATTCATATCTCTTGTTTCTATTTTTTCTATGCATTATTTGCAACAAGTGGTATCAGAGCACAGGAAATAAGAGCACAGTAGAGTCGTGAGAAAAAAATTTCGGTATGCTTTTTTCCGTCGGATCAGAGCGCCATTGCCGAAACCGATTGGGAGAAAATTTTCGTTTCAGCGTTTTTTCGCCGAATCCATCACATGGCGCTTCGTCCTGAGTTCTCCGTGCGCAAACTCGCTTTCCCCAATCGGCTATGTATGGCCACCTTCCCTTCCCAAAAGCAGATAATCTCTGAGGTGCATCTTCACTGATCCCTCGTATTTCTAAAATTTTCCTCACGGTAAAGTATTCTCGACAACTCTCGCTTCCTTCTCAAATCCAGCTACCGCTATGCTTACAACACACCAACCTATATCATCCTTCTACTCTCAAATCATACTAAATGTATAATTTAAATTAAATCGGGTATTTAAAGTGTTTGGATTTATTGGATCTTTTAAGTTATTTGCTTTCATTTTGATTCAATGCTTGTCGCGTAATTAGAAACCAAGTCCAAGATTCCACGGATCAAGCGATATCAAGAGCGAAGTGAAGAAAACATCCGAAGTTCAAGAGAAAGCATTGTGTGAGCTCAAGACCACGGTAAACCGTGCCAGGCGAGTCAATACTTTGATCATGTTGAACCCACATTTATGCAAATTACTTTGTGTTAAATTAACAAAATGCATGCTGTTATTTTTATGCAAATACATGCTAAACTTGATATTCTAGTTATATGCCAATGTTTACCTTGAATAGTATTACCCTCCTTTGGAATGATTGAATGTGTAAACCTTGTCGCCTAGCAAAAGTATACTACTAATATTTCAAAAATAAGTCCCTAATGATATGCTATGCTTAGTGTTGCATTAATACTCGGGCGCTGAAATGCCCCATACTTCATGATCGCTTAATAATGAGAAAATGGTTTGGCAAATCATGGTGGGAATGACTGGTATATTTGACATGACTATTTTATACCCTCCAAAAATCTCAACATGCTTAAATATCCGCGACTAGTTCGGTGTGTGAATGTGTGGTGCAAGGGAAGCACAAAAGTGAGTTAATGATGTATAAAAGTGCAGGAAGCACAAAGGAGTTAGTGATGTATAACAAGTGGGTTAGTGATAGCCCGCCGGATACCACTAAGGACCGAATCTTGTCATGAACTCCTTGTAAAACAAGGCAACCACAAGTCCGTAAATACGACTTGGCTAAGTAAATTTATCAGTTCGGACTCATCTCACCGGCGGAGGTTGAAGGAATTTAGCTATGGCAAGGGGCTCAAGGGACACCGGTGGAGGTGAAGTTTCACCGTCCCACGTTGCAGAGGTAGAAGTCCGGCAGTGAGTGGCTGGGAAACATCGCACGCAGATGGGACCCACCGCAAGTGGGCGCCTCCCATAAAAGTGAAATGAGAAAAGGGACTCGATAATTTGAAAAGTCACCGTGATGGTCCGCTCAACCACACGCCTAAGGAATCGTGTGGTAACGAGTTGATTGTCTCTTGTGGTGAAAGTGTACAAACTCGCAGAGTCTAAAACTATTCGAATAGCCGTGCCTACGGTCAAGGGCGCATATGGGAACTTAACCGATATAGTTCTGCTTATAAAATATTGAAAACCGGAATGGAAAAGTGAAAGGGCGATGGACCGCCTGATTTGGAATTGTCCCTGGTGTCGCCCCAAAGTGGTAAGTTGCGCTATAACGTCAAGAATTGTTATATGGTGCAGATGCCATGTAAAGGTGGATGAAATCTGAATCACTAGTAATGTTGTATTCATGATATATACTTGTGTTCAAATTGCTAGGTCTTGAGGATTTTTATATAATTGTATTCAAAAGCACTTTCGCAAAAATGAAACAAACCTAAGCCATCCTTTGATTAGCCATACATGTTATATATCGCATTCTGTAGTGGCTTGTCGAGCACGGGTCTGAGTGCTCATGCTCGCTTTATGCGAAAAATTCGAGTCAAGGACCAAGTCACCCGCCAAAGAACAAGATTGGACAAGCCGCGAAAGATGAAGATGTCAAGAACTAGGCCGCGAACCTCCGCTTTGCTGTGGGCATGTCCCAAGGTCCCACCTGGTGTTCGTGCCTTCCATTGCTGTAATTTATTGATTTCGCCTAATCGCCCATGAAGTAAGTCTACTATTATATTTGCGCTCCGCATGATATGTATTTTGATAATCATTATCAGAATCGTGAGCACTATCATCGATCCAGGAATAGTGCAAATGAACACGTAGATTCCGATTATAAAATCGGGTCACGCAGCTGGTATCGAGCATATCGATCAGTGTCGTGACCTAGTTAGCTCCGGCCGTTAGTCCATAACTAGAACTATTTTCCTCAATATTTATTTACACAAATATAAGCTATAATGCTCATTCTCATCTCTCTTAGATGATATCCTTGTCTATGTGCTGCAATAGCTATTTTACTTCTCAAGCTCTCTCTATCCCGAATTCAAATGCGATGAAGATCCAAAGGTTCCTCTTGTAAATTTTTCGAGAACATTTAGACTAAGAATTATGATGTGAACTCGAAGCTTAGCCTACACAATGGTGCTATCCTTGGAAGGAATAATGGTGAGAGTGTGGATAAATGAATTGGTGGGACTTAAAGGAATAGATCGATCGATAAATAAATAAAGTCCGGAAGAAACAGAGAATGCGAAACAAATTAAAGACCGCAACACGAATGAATTGAAAAATCTCGAGGAAACAAATAGCAGGAATTTTGGGTAAATGTATTGATGGAGAATAAAAGATTAGGTTGACTAGATTGATGAATTAAGTTATTCTTGGAGAAATAGGAGATATGAAAATAATTATGGGAGTACGACATTGATAAGTAATATAATTCTTAAGAGATGTTTACAAAAATGGAATAATAAGATATAATCGATTGCTAGATGAATTAATAGAGTCTTTGAGGAATTGGCGATATGATAACAACTATCGAATGCGAGCTTGATTAAATAACATTATTCCTAAAGATGTCCATAATAACGAATTAATTCTGAGGTTCTTACTAACGATTTAGTAGTGGTTACTAGAGGAGTAATTGTGATCTTGAATGCAATCTTGGATTATTGGGAAGTCCTAATACACATGACATCGTTGGATTAAAAGTAATAATGTTGGATCAGACTGAAGAGTAGATAGATAATAACTATATAGGTTCATCATTAGAAAAGCAAACTATCGATCTAAATCAATAATACCAAATTGGGGTCATACATTGTAGTGAAATTTGAGATTCGAGTTATATAGTTAGGTGGAAGTTAAGATTTATGTGAAGATTAGATATCCATGGCTGGATTAAGGAAATTGAGAAGACACAATAGAGATGGTATGACTCAGAGATCGAATAAATAAGGACGCTTGCTATTGGAGTTTTAGACTACAATGATATTGTGACTACCTATTAAAGGAAAATAACCTAAGTACAATTTACCAAAGTGGAAGATAAATTATCAAGGTCATGGATTCTAAGCCTTGTATATAAAATTATATGGGAAGTGAATCCAATCGTGGATGGGTATTTGAACATTGAGAGAGGTTAGAATACCTTGATAAAAAAAGTGTTACAAGGTTTCATACTTCCAAAACAATTACAAGAATGAGTACAAATTTTCCCAAAACCCTTTCCTCTTCCTTCTATGGACTTCAAGAGAAAATTTAATTCACCTTCTCTTATCCTTGCTCCAAAATTTAAGATTAGGATGGTCGAAGATGGTCATGAAGATAAGGTGGTCTCGCTCTAAACGGACTATGCAGATAAACCTTATGCATCTTATGTGTTCTCCCCGAGTAGACGTTGTATTGTTGCAAGACTCTATTTGGCCCTCACAGACTACCTCTCTGCCCCTGGCACCCTATTTCAGTCACAGAAAAGCTTGCTTTTAAAGTTTGTGTGGTTCTCAGATCACCCCACTTCCGGGTATGTTCTCTTAAAAGTGAATGGGTTTAGAATATCTTATCTCTGCGATTCATACTCACCCCATGCTAATTCCCCTCACCCTATCGCTGAAAACCTCGCCATGTCTCGCAGCAAGAGATAGCAGATAACCAAGTTAGCACATTTGAAGCTCAAGGGAAAAGGCAACATCTCCAAGAAGATAACAACTAAGAAGCCTCACCGCCGGAGGAGCAAGACTCAAGTCTCTATTCCGCGTAAACTCACTATTCCGGACATCGTCAAGGCATCCTCAATGGCCAAGAATAAGGCTAGCAAGAAGCAGGAACCAAGGGTTATTACTCACTTTGGTCCCTACCGCTCGCCCAAGTATTCGCTCGATCCACTCCACCAAGACAACTAAGAACAAGTCGCGCATGGTGGGCAACCGCACCACTACCTCAAAGTGACTCAAAGAATACCATCTCATACTATATGAGAAAAAGGACACGATATGCGCGAGGTGCCTGAGCAAAGGAATCTAGAAAGATCACCGGGATGCTATCACCACCTATCAAGGCCCTCGAGAAACCAGCCATGGGTTCAACTGTTTCAAATGCAATGACCGAGACATTATGTGAGAGATCGCTCAACGGAAATCGAACAAGCAAATGAAGGATGCCGTCACCAGGTATGCTTTTTCCGTCGGATCAGAGCGCCATTGCCGAAACCGATTGGGAGAAAATTTTCGTTTCAGCGTTTTTTCGCCGAATCCATCACATGGCGCTTCGTCCTGAGTTCTCCGTGCGCAGCGGTCCGGAGGCGAGCAGCAGGCGCAGCGGTTCATCGAGGCATCAATGCAGTCCAGTAACACGTGAATCAAAAAAGGGCAAAACGAGTAGCAAGCGTCATTGCAATTATTGGTGTGATTTTTTTGGCGAGTTTTGCTAGGTGCACCCCAACAAGTGTACTAGGATTTTCAAATTGCGAAAATTTTGCTAGGTACACACAAATTTCGTACCAACAAATTTTAGTTTTTTTCTTCCGCATGGCGACTCTAAAGTATGATTTTTCCGCTATTTGATCGCGACACGAGATTTTCTCTATGGCAAGTCAAGATGTGAGTTATTTTATCACAGCATGATTTGGATGATGCACTTCTGGGATCGACAAGATGCCAACCACATTGTCCGCTGATGAGAAGAAACATAAAGATCGTAAGGAGGTTATGAAAGAGACATCCGCTACCGCATTATGGCTGAAGCTGGAGCAGATTTGCATGACCAAGGATCTGACCAGCAAGATGCATCTGAAGAAGAAGCTTTATTCCCATAAGATGGCGGAGGGTGCCTCATTATTGAACCACCTGACAGCTTTTAAGGAAGTTGTTGTAGACCTCGAAACTATGGAGATAAAGTATGATGATGAAGATTGGGTCTTCTTTTGCTATGCTCTCTGCCCAGTTCATACTCTTAGAGATAATATTCTATATAGCCGAGATACGCTTACTCTTAGTAAAGTTTATGAAGCTCTGTATGCTCAAGAAAAGATGAAACTTATGGTTCTGGGTAAAAGTTCAAGTACGGATGCAGAAGGTTTGTCTGTCCACAACAGGCAATACGAGAAGGGTTCAAACGGCAATTCAAAAGGTAGAAACAAAAGCAGTACAGAGGCAGATCTAAATCCAGGAACAAGAAGTCATGCAGGTATTGTAAGAAGGATGGTCATGACATATCCGAATGCTGGATGTTACAGAATAAGGAGAAGAGGAATAACAATTTCAAAAAGGATTCACAAGATGATGAATCTAGAACCACCGTTGTCACTAAAGAAAGTTCTGATGGAGGTGTTCTCATTGCCTTTGCCGGTGATTCCAAAACCAGTGATATATGGATTATTTCTACTATAGAAGCTGAGTATATGATTATTTCTGAAGCCTGTAAAGAAGCCATTTGGCTAAGAGATTTATTTACTGAGTTTTGTGGAAGTACATCTTGCGCTGTAATATTTTATGATAGTTAGAGTGCTATTTGTGTTACAAAAGATCAAATATTTCATGAGAGAACAAAGCACATTGATATCAGGTATCACTACATTCGAGGTGTTATTACTCAAGGTGATATTAAAGTCTGCAAGATAAGTACTCATGATAATCCAACTGATATGTTGACAAAGTCAATTCCTGCATCTAAGTTTGAGCTATGTTCAGACTTAATTGGAATTACTCACTAGTTCTTTGGATTTTCAGCGCTCAAGGTATACATGATAATTTTATTGGATGAGTCTATCATATTTTTCGACTATTGACGGGAATTCGGCTTAAGGTGAAGATAGTTAAAGTTGATCTAAATTCGTACCGTGTCCGTGTAGGACACTTCATCGTCTCATACCAGACGTGGCATGGCAGGTGCATGTATAGGTTGTATCAGACGTGATATCAATCTGTACCAACTGGCTCTGATTCGATTTACTCTCCATGTGAGACTCTTTTTCCTCATACTATATATATTAATATATGTACCGCAGTAGTCCATAGGAAGAGTAAGCGCTCAATTGTAAACTTTTCTCATTATAATGATTTGCCTTCGAACATCCGTGGTTTTTTCCCGCAAGAGTTTTCCACATAAAAATTCATGTCTCTTGTTTCTATTTTTTCTGTGCATTAACACCCCTATTAGAGGAATTCACGAAATAACTGGATCATGATTGGAATCTTCCTACCTAGAGCTTAAGAAGTCATGGAAGATCTTCCATGGAAGGGGCTATCGTCATATCTCTTTTGTGGTGGTTACCTTAGACGCTGCTCTTTGATCAGAGGCGTCCACGTAGTAGTACGGCGACAGCTCGCCGTCCTCGTCTGGCCTTGGCCTCACCTCGACACGCACTTCGTGCAGCATTTTGACCACCGTCCGCATCGCTGGGCGGTTGATCGGCAGGGAGCTCGCACAGAGGAGGCCGATGCTCAGGACCCTGCTGATCTCTTCCTTGAAGGTCATGTCGAGTTTGCAGTCGAGGACATGTTCTACTCCTTTCTGATCAATTGTGCTGCACACCCACTTCACCAAGTCCTTCTCACCAAACTCTGGATCAACCGGCGGTTTCCCAGTCACGAGCTCAAGGAGAACCACCCCAAAGCTGTATATGTCACTCTTCTCGTTGACGCGGAGTGTGTATGCATACTCTGCAGAAATCAAGATAACTAGATCAGACTTGCAAACCTATGAAAGGACTAACTGAACTTCCGAAACGAATCTGAGAGACTTACCAGGAGCAATGTAACCACAGGAGCCAGCGATCACTGACATGGACTTGGGGCCACGGCCAGTCGCCTCCACCACCTTGGCGACACCAAAATCCGCAACACAGGCACCAAATTCAGCATCCAAAAGGATATTGTTCGACTTAACATCCCTGTGGACGATAGCCGGGACACAGTCATGGTGAAGATAGGATAGTCCCTCTGCTGCATCCAGCGCAATCTTGTATCTTATCGGCCAATCCAACAACCCAGCCTTGCTGCTGTGCAGCACATCGCCGAGGCTACCATTGGGCATGTACTCGTACACCAGCAACTTGCAGTCATTGTGGGTGCAGCAGCACCAAAGCTTGACAATGTTCTTGTGCCGAATCTTGCCAAGTGTCCTCACCTCAGCCTCAAATCTGCCGTCAGTCGTGGAGCCCTCACCACCGTCCTCGATATCCTTCTTCAACGCCATGCTCCACAGCTTCTTGATGGCGGCGACCTCACCGTTGCTGAGCACTGCCTTGTACACCTTCCCGGATGCGCCGCTGCCAATGACATTATGCTCATCAAGGCAATCCAGGATCTCATACTCACTGAACGAGAGCTTGTGGAATGATGTCAATGTCCATTTCGACCGATCAGTGCCCAGCTTCGCTTTGTTGAAGCTCCGGTACCTCCAGTAGAACCACGCAACGCCAACAACCAAAACGACCGCCGCAAATAAGAATATCGAGCGCATCATCCAGGCAGAGCCGGAATGGTACCTTGACCTTCCTTGTGAGGCCGCACACAAACCGGCGATGTCTCCACACAACCCTGGGTTGCCCAAGAAGCTGTTGCGGTACGCCTCCGTCACATACTGCGGCGGGAGGGGACCACTGAGCTGGTTGTTGGAGACATTGAACTGGTTCAGCTTCAGGTTCTCCAATTGCATTGGTACCTCGCCGATGAGGCGGTTGCCGGAGAGGTCAAGGTAGTTGAGCACCGGTAAATCACCGAGCTCCGGTGGTATGGCTCCGGTAAAGCCATTGTCCGCGAGGTTGAGCTCACTAAGCTTCTTCCAAGATTGGATTCCCCGGAGCAACTGACCAGACAGTGAGTTGTTGCGGAGCACGAGCCGGCCGAGCTCTGCGAGGCCACCAAGGGAGGCAGGGAGTGGGCCAGAGAGCATGTTGCCGTCGGCTGAGAGCTCGTACAGCTTCAAGACCGACCCAATTTCCGACGGGATGCTCCCGGTTAGCCGGTTGTTTGACAGGACAAGCTTGGATAGGTTGGCCGCGCCGGTGATGACCGGGGAAATCTCCCCAGTGAGCTGGTTATCATTGAGCTCGAGCAGCGACATGTGCGGCAGGCCCCAGACCGCGCCGGGCACTTCTCCGTCAAGCTTGTTGTTCGACAGCCGCACCCGCCGTAGCCTCCGGCACCGCCCGAGCCCAACGGGGATGCGCCCGGACAGCATATTATTGAGCATCAGCAGCTCCTCCAGCTCGCCGCGGTCGCATATCCCCGGCGGGATCTCGCCGGAGATGGAGTTGTCGGACAAGTCCACGCAGACCAGCGGCGTGTTCTTGCCGAGGTCCGAGGGCAGCGTGCCGTTCAGCAGGTTCTCGAACAGCCGCAGCTCGATGAGCGACGCCGCCTTCGCCACCGACTCCGGCACGGACCCTGTGAGCGAGTTGGCATACAGGTGCACGCTCTCCAGCTTTGGTGCATCAAAGAGGTCATCCGGGATGGCGCCGTTGAGCCGGTTCATCGCGAAGTCTATGCTCCTGAGCTCCGCGAGCTTGCCGAACCCCTTCGGAATCGGCCCGGAGAGCGAGTTGTTGTACAGCTCGATCTGAACGGCGCTCGTCAGCCCGGTAATCTCCGGCGGTATCGGTCCAGTGAGCGCATTCGTCGACAGGTCGAGGTCAGTGAGGTTGCCGAGCCGGCCAAGAGACGCCGGGATGGAGCCAATGAGGTTGCACCTGGCGAGCCAGAGCACGCGCAGCGCGGCGAGGTCGCCGAGCTCGACCGGCACAGGGCCCGGCGCGAACGGGTTGTAGGAAAGGTTGAGCTCCCGGAGCGTGGCGACGCCGCCAAGAAACGCCGGGACCTCGCCGCCGAGGAAGTTGTACACGAGCGAGAGCGACTCGAGCTTCTTGAACCGGCCGAAGGAGTCCGGGATGGGCCCGGAGAAGTTGTTGCTCCCGAGGTTGAGGTACACGAGCTCCGGGAGGTTGGCGAGCGCGGCGGGGAGCGGGCCCACGAGTGCGTTCATGGACAGGTCGAGGTGGACCAGCGCCTTGCACCGGGCGACGGCGGCGGGGGCGAGGTCGGGGCCGATGTAGTTCAGGTAGAGGTCGATGGACTGCAGGTGCGGGAGGCAGCACAGCGCGGCGGGGAACGACCCGGCGAGGTTGGCGCCACGGAGGGAGATCCCCGTCACGGCGCCTGTGCCGCAGGAGACGCCCGTCCAACTGCAGGGCGTGGCGTCGCGGGGGTTCCAGTCCGCGAGCGCGCCCGCCGGGACGGTGAGCGCGCGCTTGGCCTCGAGCAGGTAGAGCCCGTCCTGGTTCAGCCCCTGCGACGGCACCACCAATAAGCCGGCACCGACGACGAGGAGCAGCAGGAGGGGGAGGATTGAGCTAGAGCCCATGGTTCTTGTTCTTGGCTGCGGCGGCGGCCGGGTTCTTGGCTTGGCGCGAGGCGTCGGAATCAGACCGGGGGATGGTGATTACTTGCGATCTTTATGGAGATGGAGATTGGCGACAAGCAACCGAGTGGGAGTAGCTGAGCTGGCCGAGCCGAGGTGACGTGGACGGAGGCAATCATTTATTTACGGAATTTCTACAGTACATACTGATATTGCAAAGTTGACAGTGGAAATTAAATCGATTTGAGGGTATAACAGTTTTTTTACAAATTTATTTTTCGTGAGGCTATTATAGATTTTTTTCCTCCAAATCTATTATTACTCCTTTCTAAGGCTCGCAATCGAGCTTACCAAGTTATTATCGAGCTTCTGTTGAAATTGACATAGTTTGATAAAAAATTATTTTATTTATCATTTAAGTGGTTATTTCAAATTCAAGCTAACGAGCTACTATCATGCCAAATCTCATTAACCTTTTTCACTCAAAATGGACTCATTTCAATTTTGAACCTAATAACTACTTTAATCGAAGCAATTTTGATTCGAGCCCTAACGAGTTTTTTATGCCAGCCCTAATCCTTTCTATCGTTGTCGCCCCGCCTCTCACCTATTCCACTATGCCACCGCCATCGTCTCTCGTACACGTACTGCCATGACGCTTGTAGAAATTACTCTTACGTCATGTGTTCCTTTTACAATTTTATCTTTCTTGGGATTCTACTGCTAATAATGTCGATGGTAGTATGACTAAATTCTTACTAATCTGATCAATTGAATAAAAAATAGATAGCTCATAGATCTATTCTTTTTTGGCTTTTGGTTTCGATTTCTTAGGAAGCCGAAACATACGGGGCAGCTTCTCGAAGCCACTTCTCCAAACGGCTTTCAAAACCCAAAATTGTGTGCACCTGTAAGATCGAGGATGCCGACTAGAGGGGGTGAATAGGTAGTCTAAAAATTCTCTTTTAATTATTATCAATTTCTATTTATCTAAACAAAGTATATAATGCGGAAACATAAATCAATTTAGTTTTGCATAAATAAAGTATAAATCAATTATGTTCACCAAAATGCATCAACACCCAATCATATGTCAAGGTTTGTAATCATATAATGACAAGCGATCAATTTAATTCTATAAATGTAAATTGAGCACAAAAAAAAAACAAACCACAATTGACATGGTTAATTTTTACCATGATTTTCGGAGACTTCCCAGTCTCTCCTAGTCCACGTTGAGGTAAACCCAAATGAATTGGACTGGCTCTACGAATTAAGCCTTCTACCTCAAATCCACTAGTGGAAACTCTTCCCCGCTCTAGATAGGTGAGCTCCAACCTTCACAATTTGTCGGGTCTTCTCATAACCTTCTTTGAGAATATCACCTCGCACAACGCCTTCAACGCCGTCTAGGAGTCGGCAATCTCTAAGAGTAATAAGTCAAGCCCCTCGCATGATTCTCACCATGTGCAACGAATGCACAAGGTCAAGTGGATACTCAATCCACCTCTAGATACAACACATACAATCTAAATCCTTCTACCTTCCTCACAAGGTACAACACATACACAATTGAGAAGAGAACCTCAGACTAACTCCTGTCAAAGGATGCAGCAAGCCCTCCTCCAACCGGCCACAAGAGGATATATATACCCACATTACAAAAACTAGCCATTGGAAGCAAAACACCTGAGAAAATAGGATTTTCGGAAGTATCGCAGGCTTAAGGCTGGTACTTCTGCTCCCCTTCGCAATGGTCAGAAAACTAGCCGTTATTAGCGAATCCGGTAGTTTCAATGGCTAAAGTCTAGTACTATCGATCATCAGAAGTACCACTACACTCGTGCGGAACTGGTGATCACACCAAGGATGAGAAGACTCCACGAAGGTGTCTATCTAGAAAAAACGTACTGCAACACAAGCCGGTCATTTCGTAAATCAGATGTATCGTTCACACAGAGCTGGTAGTACCGCAAGCTGGTCGGACACTCACACAGAGCTACAAGTACTGCTCGTCGACTACACTGGTCCATGGCCACATTGGTCTTTGAGCATGTTGTCCGATTCGACCGCACAGGTATCTGACCCGCCACAAGGGGGTATATATACCCACATTACAAAAACTAGCCGTTGAAAGCAAAACACCTGAGAAAATAGGATTTTCAGAAGTACCGCAGGCTTAAGACCGGTACTTTCGCTTACATTTGCAACGGTCAGAAAACTAGCCGTTATCAGTGAATCCGATAGTTTTGACGGCTAAAGTCTGGTACTACCAATCATTGGAAGTACTGCTACACTCGTGCAAAACTACCGATCACACCAAGGATGAGAAGACTTCAAGAAGGTGTCTCCCTAGAAAAAACATATCGTTACACAAGCTGGTTGATCTGCAAATCGAAAGTATCATTCGCACAGAGCTGGTAGTACCGCAAGCTGGTCAGATGCTCACATAGAGCTGGAAGTACCGCTCATCAACTACACTAGTCCACGACCACATTGGTCTCCAACCACATTGTCCAGTTCGACCACTCAGGTCTCCGACCACGTTGTCCGGTTCAACCACACAGGTCTCCAACTATGCTGTTCTTCGACCACATTGTCCAATTTAACCGCACAGGTCTTTGAATACACTGGTCTCCGACCACATTGGTTTCGACTACACAGGTCTTGACCACCTTGACCATGTCAATATTTGATCATGTCAATTTTCGATCACGTAGATCTCCAACCACCACGTCAAACTTCAACCACGTTCTTTGAATCACGTCAGTTTGACCACATCGATTTTGACCACACAGGTCTCGACTATGTTGGTTCAACCACGCTTGTTTCTACCATGTTAGTTTCGATCACACAGATCTCGACCACGTCGGTTCGACCATATTGGTTCGACCACGCTAGTTTCGACATAGATCTCGACCACATCGGTTCTAACCACGTTAATTTCAACCACGTCGATCTACGACCTCGTTGGTTCGACCATGCTGGTTCTCGACCACATTGACATTCGACCAAATAAGTCTTCAAACAAATTGGTTCAACCACTATGGTTCTTGGCTACACAGGTCTTCCGACCATCAACGAACGTGGTAGTTCCGATTATCGGTAGTACCGCGCATAACACTATGGTAGTTCCAATTCTCCTGAAAATTACAGATTCTTCAACAGATTTTGCAAAAACATATTTGTGAACTTTAATATCATACACAAAAGGATCAAACATAATTTCCAACAAGTTACAAAACACATTTGCACACTTTTGAAATCATGGCACAATGATTAAATATGAGCTTCAACTAAATATAAGCCTCATACTCCTAGAAGTAGGAAACATGGACTTGAAACACTTGCAAAATACATTCGTAATGTATAGTCCTATGTTACAAGGATTCAACACATGAGGTTCAGCTATTTGCAAATATAGGCATGATGCTACAAAGAGCTAGAGCAAGTGAGATTGAGCTATAAACATATGATGAGACTTAAACTACTAGATATAACCCCTCTTAATAGCTATCAACTCATGATGCATCCACCACTTATCTTGATGACCTTCAACTCATGCCGCCAACTTCTTCTCACATTTTGACTTGATAATCTTCAACATATAAAGCTATCCCAAGTCACCCTCATTTGTGGAACATAACCTGTTCATACAACTCATGAAAAATGTTAGTCCACAAACCAATTATCATTAATTACCAAAACTTCATTATTAACACATAATGGAGGGACTAGATTCCACAATCTTCCCTTTTAGTAATTCATGACAATCTCAATAAATAATGAGATAAAGATTTATTTACAAATATACAACATGTACATAACACTTGTATACTCTAAGATAAACTTTCAAATCAAAACTTACTCATCCGGTTGTCATTAATCATCCAACCATTAATACATAATAGAGGAACTAGATGACAACCTAATTTTGAGTATATATATGAACTATACAAGTTATATATATACTCAATGGATATGTTTCTTGTAAAGATTCTTAATATATGAAAAGATGAATATAGATCAATACTAATGAAACCTCTAAACATAGAGTGAACTCCCCCTAAATATGTGCATACAAGAATGTATAATGAAATCATATGTACATATTTAAGTTAGACTATTTAGTGAAGTTCAATCTATATTTTGGTTACATGGAATGCAATAAGGTTTAAGAATGTGATATTGAATGCATACCTCTTATGATTTTTCACCTTTTCATCCAAATGAGACTATGTAATATCATAATCAATAAACAAGTTAGTCTTATAATTATATTTATCGTTATCACCAAAACCAACTTAATAGAGCTTAAACTTACATCGCCGACCATGCCAGCGTCTCCGTCATCCACTGTCGTCCCGAAAAGCACAAACAAAAACCATATGCCGCAGCCAAGCCATGAGTCACAGCCCAAAAAAGAACATGGCTATATTCATTTTGGAATATCGCAAAAGAACTTTTTTACTATTTTAGGGGGGGAATCCCTCGATGAGGAGGATAAAGTAATGTGGGCAATAAAAACATGGGGGAGAATGTCGTTTGACATGTTTCGTCGAGCTCTAACTTTTCCTAGGAAAGAAGACTACCGAGATGTTTTTGTTTTGCTTGGGTTTGGGACTCTGGGGTGTGGGGTTGTGTAATACCCCAGGCTGTTAGTATGAAGGCCCATGTGGAGCGGTGGTGAGATTAGTCACACATTGTTTGTCTAATATGAGTTGTAGTAGCATATAATGCATCTTGAGTCTAAATGTAGCACCTCTGGGTTAACAATTTTACACGAAGTGAGAGCAAAAGTGTAAGTGGGGTGCTATACATACGTGGGCCCACCCCATGATGGGCTAGGCTTTAAGCGGATTTTATGCCAGGGTGTTTCAGGGCGAATGTAATACCCTAACCCGTTAATGTGAAGGACCATGTGGTCTATGAGGAGTGGTGATGAGATTAATCCCATATTATTTGTCTAATGTGAGTTATATGAGCATATAATACATGTTAGGTCTAAATGTAACACCTCTAGATTAACTTTTTTAATGAAACGAGAACGAAAATGTAAATATGGTGATGCGCATATGTGTACCCACTCTATAGTAGACTGGGCTTTGAGCGGATTTTGAACATGTGTTACAGACTGGCTGCTCCTACCGCGGTCAAATCGCGCTGCACGATGGTTCTGTACTTCAGTCAGTTGGAACTTTGGGTGAGTTTTTATTTTTAAAAAATCATTTTAGTTTTAGTTTGACACTACAATTTCATTTTTTGGTTTATGCTGCAGAACGATAAAATGTTAAAATTTCTTCACATCACGTCTCACTCAATTTAGCTCTCTACCTATGTGCATTTCAACTGGGTCCATCCATACACGGTCTTCCAGCTAAGCAATTGATTGGTTGGGCGGTTTGTATTTCTTTCCTACTATTAGACATGAGGGTTGATTTTTTTTTCAATTTTTCCATCATTATCTTGTTTCCTAGTATGTTCATTTCAACTGGGTACATCCATACATGGTCTTCCGGCTAAGCAATTGATTGGTTGGGCGGTTTGTATTGTTGTCCTACTATTAGACATGAGCATGAGGGTTGATTCTTACTATTTTTCCACCATATTATCTTGTTTCCTAGTATGTTGTAAAAGGGATCTTAGGATGCCGAATATTCAAAGCTTAAATATGGGTGTGCGTGTAAACCTGGAAATCTTGAGGGAGAATGACTTAATTTGGTACTACAGGTTACATTGGGATGTCATCTACTCATGTTCACAGCTAACGTACCCGACACATATAATACAATAGCTTTGTGTCTTTATCAATCCTGTAAAATTACCACTGTACTTAGGTATGCCATTGGGTACCTAATACCCACACCCAAGCCCCATACCCATGTCATTTGGGTAGGGTATAGATAAAAGAGAATTAGCCATTAAAAACTGGGTATGATGAGGGTAATAATCCGTTACCGGCCATATTGCCCACACCTAATCTAAATATTACAAATTTCCCTCTCCGCTACCCTCTCACCACTCTCTCTTCCCATTGACTCAATCTCTCTCCCTCTACCTCTCAAGAGCCCACCTCTCTCATTCCGTAGTGCTGCCATCCAGATCTTGCCCCTAACTAGCGCCGCATCACCGTCTTGCCCCCAGCTAGCGCTGCCACTCGCCACCTTCCTTCCTTGGGCGCCGTTGTGCCATCTTCCCGCCCTGAGTCGTCGTCATGCTGATCTGTTGCATAGCACAGCACAACACCACCCCTCTACCGCCACCCCCTCTGTCATTGTTGCATCACCGCCGTTGCGCTGCAACGATCTACTGCTCCACCACACCGATCTACAGCGTCTACACTGCCTAGTGAGACTCGCCGTTGTTGACCCCTAGGCCACCCCGTCGGCGTACCTCCAAGCTTCCACAGCTGCAATAACGATCCTCTTCTTTGTTCTCTCTGCTAGGACTGTAAAAAAGCTCGAGACTTACGAGCTGCTATGATGTACCTGAATTTTATTGGGCATGGTCAATATTAGCTTAAATGGGTACAGGTATATTTGGGTATGGGTTGGGTAAACCGAAACCCTCCCCGACAGCACCACTAGTCTGTACTTATGCGCATGCGCGGGTTTGTATGACGTGTGGGTGGCAAAGGTGCGTTTAAAGCCTGCATGCTGCGCTGGTCTATGCGTCGATCCTACGATTGGAACGTGTTTGGTAGATTCGGCATCAGGCAACTGCTTGGTCCCGGTCCGGTGGTTACCTCACACTAGTCGCTGCGTACTAGTGTACCGGTGTACTGCTGCCGCTATCTGCTGTCAGTGTCTACTACACAATCTGTCTCAGCATTACAACTCACCGGAGAATCAATTATGTCGTTTCATTAACCACATGATTATAAGACGATCTTTTTTTTAGGAAAGAAATGGTACACACACTCGTAAGATGACCATACAGTACGGCCTTTCGACATTGAAAACTATTAGGGATGGTAATTGTGCCTGTTTACCCGTGTACCCGTGGGTAAATACCCTAATAGAGCCGAGTATGCCCGCGGGTGACGGGTATGGGCGAGGTTTTTCGCCCGTCGTCTTTCGCGGGTATACCCGTGGGCGTAAATCGGGATCACAGATACAAGTATAGGCGAGCACTACCCGTACCCGCCACGCCCGATTACCATCCCTAAAAACTACCCATAGACTCATAGAGTGACAAACAAATAATGCACTCCCAAGTCCTCGAAAAAAGAATGTACTCCAAGTAGTTGTCATCGCTGTTATGAAACACAACACATTTTGTATTGGAACAGTCCGCAAGATTCAACGGTTGTCTTTAACCTGAATTGATCTCCAAACATCAAATCGCTTTCGTGTCGCCGCCAGCCAATCCCATCGACGCAATTACATGTCTCTAATTAATCTGTCTGTCGTCGTCGCCACAACATTTACATGTCCCTAATTAATCTGTTTGTCGTCGTCACCACAACATCTGCTATCTATTCATATTGATTTCTACTTTTTAACTCTATTCAGAAAATTTAAAAGCCAATACGAACACCCGATTTCTCGAAGTGAATTCTTCACTTTTCTCACTATCATCTCGCTCCGAGATAAGACAGGAAGTCATAGGTGCATCAATCACCCCACACCTCTTACTCTCGTTATGCACACGAATCTCTCCTTTACTTTTTTGCACCACTCATCTATTTCTTCTAAAAACCATTTCTTTCAATCAATACTATTTATTTTTAATAAAAATCATAAATCATAGCAAAAACTATTAGTAAAAGTCATTACGAACGTCCAGGCCGTAGACTTGATTGATTGGCTAATCTTGTTCAGGGGACGAATATTCGGCAATAATATCGAGACAGAGCAGGGTGCATACTGAAAACACGGCATCACTGGCGGAGCTACAGGGTGGTCCCTGTGGGCCACGGACCACCCTACGCTCGGATAATGAGGCCTTCATGTATTTGATCATAATGCAAAAACTTGTTGAATCACAGTTACATTTTACCTCCCGCTAAATCATTTAATTTACTCTATATGTGTCAAGCTAATGACACGCAACTTGGGAATCTAGATGTACAGTAAAATCGTTGGCTAGCTTGGCATCTAGATGTACAATAAAATCGATGACTAACTTGGCATGTTCATATTGAACGACAGTTGATGGTTTTTAGCTAAAATAAATAGTAATGACTAAAAAAAAGCTTTTAGTGGGAGGATACGAGTGGTGGGAAAATAAAAAGAGATGCGTGTGCGAGACAGAGCGAGAAGAGTGAGGTAGTGATATGTCCGTATCCCATAACTTATTTTCAGGATGAGAGAAATAGAGAAATTATTTTAGAAAGTTAAATATTTATATTACCTTCTTTCTTACGTGAGCAGAAAGTCGGTGTAAACGGTCTCGTAAATTTGCGAGGTAGGTATTTGTTGTCTTAGCTTGCGTTTGCTCCAAATGCGGCTTTCGAAGTTACCCATGCAAGCAAACTCTTACGATCTACTCCTTTATAAAATGTATTTTTAAATAGCTTTGTCCATAAATATAGAATGTATTTAATGTTCTAATATAAAATTAATGTGATGTTCTCTTTATATCCTGACAAGAAGAAGAAGTAGTGACGTACTGTTCTTCAACTACTATGGGTATGTAATATTTCAATTCTATGTTAAGAAAGCTATTCGTCTATTTTATGAAGTTCGTATGTCCTTTTTCCCTTAATTGCATTTCGTAATTCATATACTTGTGTACCGATATGTTAAATTTATAGCGGTTAAATAAATTTTAAACAATGGACCATCATAGCTACAAATCCTGGCTATGCCACTGCACGGCGTTACAGTCTTACAGAAGAGCCGTGTCCAGTGATCCACATGGCCGAGAAGCGGCAGACGGGGGACACGGCGTACGCGTCTGTCATGGCAGTACAGAACCAGCAATCTGTTTTGTTGGAAATGGCAGTGTTGCTCGCCACAGATGTGGTGGTATACGGTGGATATATTCCGTGCACATGGGCATATACAGCACGGATAACAGCAGCAGCAGCAAGAACAGGTGAGGTGATGATTGCGAGAATATTTGCTCCTCAACGACTTGGATTGTGTTGCACATGCGCGTTCACGGAGGCACACGAGATAACTGCCGGTTGCAAGTTACAAACAAGGGAAATTTTACCATCCTTGAGGGGGAAGAGATACCAAATTTGAGTCATTGATCATACTGATCGGACGACTAAGATTTGGCAGTACCTAGTGGTACCGGACGCGAAATACCAAGAGGTACAAGGTACCAAGAGGTACCAAATTTTGAGCCGTTGATCACACTGATTGAACGACTGGATCTAATTTGGTACCTCTTGGTACCTCCTCAAGGATAGAAAAACTGCTCTACAAACAATCATGGTTTCAAAAAATAAATAAATAAAAGAGTTACAAGTAGTGAATGCAGATGAATACTAAAGGTATATATAATAGTCTATCTTTTAAGATTATCTTTAAAACTTCTATCTCATATAAAAAAGTATTATAGACAGTATCTCCAATAATTCATTTCTAAAATTAATTTCTCTAACTATTTAAAATTATTTTCATCATATTTCCACCCCTCACACTATATTACCATTTACGTCTCTTACATAAGAGATAGTATATTCTCTTTTCTCGTCTCCTCTTTTCTCTATATAGAAACTTATTGACGTGATATATAACTAAGAAGCAGCTAAAATAACACTATCTTTAGATGCAATACGGAACCAACTCGAATGACCTCTTTGTTATTCAGCCGTTAAATGTGTTTTTCTGTTAACCTCTCGTCTGGCACTGATCCTTGTAAATTAGGAACATAGCATGCATGCATGGTGCCTTAGATACCTTCGATGTAGAATAAAGCTAGTTTGGACTTGCATCTTAGAGCAACTCCGACAGGGCCCCTATTTGAGCCCTCATCCTACTTTTAAGGGCCGAGGGGCAAAAAAACTCACTCCAGCAGGGCCCCTACTTGAGCCCTCAAAAGTAGGGGGCCCTCAAATCTCCTCCTCGAGCCCTCATTCCTAGGGTCTGGAGGGAGCCCCTACTTTTGAGGGCTCAAGTAGGGGCCTGCTGGAGTGAGTTTTTGCCTCGGCCCTCAAAAGTAGGATGAGGATGAGGGTGGGTCCTATGTGTCATCCCCTCTAAGAATGAATTTGAGGGTCCTGTTTTGAGAGCTCCTGCTGGAGTGTAGTCCAAAAAACAGAGCCCTCAAAAATAGAGAGAGCCCTCAAATAAAAAGTAGGAGCCCTGTTTTGAGGGCTACTGCTGGAGTTGCTCTTATAAGAGCAAGTCCAATAATAGAGCCAAGTGTTTGGCTATAAGCCAAGTTATAAGAGCCAAGTTATACAATAATCTGTCTTCTATTTGTCTACAAAAGATTTTTTTATTATTATGTGGTACCATGTCTCACATTCTCTTTCCTACTCCTCCTCACATACATTTATTATCTGGACCCACCACTGCATAGGCTCCCGTGTGCAGCTTGTTGCTTGCATGAGAGCCAAGCTCTCCTCTCTCCCCTCTCTTCTCTCTTCCACATCAGCAAAAATGCTGACTAGCTTGGCTATAAGACCATTGTTGTACTTGCTCTAAGTGACACAGCACTAGTATTTAAACATACTTGTTGTTAGTTGTTTGTTAGTAGAGAATCATCGCTCGTAATTAGGCAGGCACCTACTCCATATGACAATGCGGGAGCATTGCCGGGATGCGGTTTTCGTCTTGTTGGTGGGCGGGTGGACGGTCCGCTTCCTCCTTGAGGTGGCATTTTTGCATTTCACTGGGAATTAGCATAGCAATGTATGTGTAGCGTCCATGCTAACCACCGGCCGCAATCTTCCCACTGCGGCCACCGTACAATTATGCCTCGCAATGAAGATCGCCTGATCTCGTGACCGTGACGATGTAACATTGGAAGATAACTTAAGATGATTAGATGAGCATTGCTAGTTAGGTATACGATCTCTTTCTCTCTCTTTATGTAGGATTAGGAGTCACCATAGGGTCGACTAAATTTTCTCTTAAGTATATTCTTGATCCTATCGTCAAATAGCTACAGAGCTATTGAAAATTGAATCCATAGCTAAAATCTCAAGTCAAACCGATCAAATATTCAACCACAGAGAAAAAACAAAGCCTAGAGCTCTAACCTCCAAACAAGGGTGGTTTGACCTTGAGCGATCGGCCGTCGTGAGCAGTAAAATCAAGCAACGCTACTGATAATCTCAAGCACCCCGATCGGCGCTGAAAATCGGGGCGTGGATTTCCCACGTCCTTCCTTTTCTCGCCGTTTGGCCTTAGATCAATATTCAACATTCTCCCCTTGATCGTAAGGCTAAGCGTCATAAGCCCTCTCTCAATAAAACTTCACACCAAAATAATGCGTCTGTGATCAATTAAATACCATTGGACAACGATACTTATAGTGCTCCATTCTATATCAATCGGATAACATAATACTTCATGGGAGTTGGTTACTTTATATGGTCCTCTTATTCCGGGATCACAGGCTCTCCAATAAACCCATGCAAGCAACATGATCACAAAAATATTGGGTGGTAAGCCTTTTGTGAGCGGATCATAAGCATAAATTTAGTTCCAATATGCTCAACCTTAATTGTTTGATCTGGACTCTATCTTTCACAACATGATACTTTATGTCAATGTGCTTGGCATTGCACTCGACTTGTTGTTACTCGAATAGAAAATCTGGGTTGATTGTCGCAGTACAAAATGAGTGGTTTAGAAATGCTGTCTACCACTCTCAATCACAGGATAAAGTTCTTAAGCCATACACTGCCCGATAGCCTCATAACATGCCACAAATTCAGCTGCATTGTCGGCGATGCGATAAGTGTTTGCTTTACACTTTTCCATGAAATTGCTGCTCCGCAAGGGTGAAAATATAACCGATGTGGACTTCTTAGTGTCTTTACACCCGCAAAATCAGCATCAGAATAACCGACAACCTCAAGGTTATCGCATTTTCTATATGTGAGCATGTGACCTTTCGTGCCTTGCATATAGCGTAGGACTTTCTTAACGGCTTTCCGGTGGTCCGGTCCTGGATTTGGTGATATCGCCAAGCATCCCGTAACAAAAGCTAAATCGTATGCGCGTACATACTTGAGCATACATAATACTTAAACGCAGAAGCGTAGGTATAGCCTTCATCGATCGATTCATAGTCATTCTTTGGGCATTGAAATTTCCCAAACTCATCGCCCTTAACAATAGGAGCGGCGAGTGAGCATTTATGCATATTGTATCTCTTTAGTACTCTGTCAATGTATGCCTTTTGTGATAAACCTAATGTTCCTTTGGACCTATCTCGGTGAATTTCAATACCAAGAACATAAGATGCTTCACGAGATCTTTCATGTCAAAATTGGACGAGAGAAATCTTTTAGTTTCCATGACATGTCCACAGCTAACTGCTGGCCAATAATATGTCGTCACGTAAAGAATTAAGGTGTAATTACTCCCCCTGAACTTAACATATGTACAATTATCAACATAATTCTCCTTAAATCCAAAATTCCTTATGACTTCATCAAACTTAAGATACCATTGCCTAGAAGCTTGCTTTAGGCCATATATGGATTTCTTTAGTTTGCATCCCAAATGTTCCTCGCCTTCCACAACAAAACCTTTCGGTTGTGTCATGTAAACGTCCTCATACAAGTCTCCATTCAGGAATGCAGTCTTAACATCCATTTGGTGCAACTCTAAATCGAAATGTGCTGTGAGCGCCATTATGATTCTAAATGAATCTTTAGTTGAGACAGGAGAAAAAGTTTCATTATAGTCAATGCCTTCTCTTTGTGTAAACCCTTTCGCTACAAGTCTCGCCTTAAACCTTTCGATGCTCCCTTTGGAGTCACGTTTTGTTTTGTAGACCCATTTGCAGCCTATTGTTTTGGCTCCATTAGGAATTTCCACTAAGTCTCATACGCCATTAGCGCCCATAGACTCAATCTCATATTTCATGGCATCTAGCCATTTAGATGAATCTTTATTCTTCATTGCTTCCTTATAAGAGCTAGGATCATCTGCCTTCCTAAGATCATCCTCATTCAAGTAACCTCATAATCACTTGGGATAGCAGATCTCCTCACTCGTTCTGATCTCCTGACAGGTTCATTAGCAGGCTCATTAGGCTGTTCATTAATTGTCACAGAGGGCTGTGAAGGCTCATCATTAGTCTTGCACTTGTATTTTGAGCCTTCAACGAAGGAGTAGCCACGAATTAATCGGAGATGCAACAGGAGTTGCAACTACAGGATCAACCGTGGGCACAACCATTTGGGGCATGGGAAAAAACAGTCTGTTGGATTAGTGGTGAAGCAACATAAATCCGCTTCTCCTCAAGATCAATTTTCCTAGGCTCTAAGTTACCACTGATGCCATCATTTTCCAAGAACACAGCGTGCCTTGTTTCTACAAATTTTGTGGTACGATCTGGACAATAGAATCGGTACCCTTTAGACCTGTCAGGGTAGCCAATAAAATGGCAACTCACAGTCTTGGGGTCTAATTTCCCAATTTGTGGGTTAAAAACTTTAGCTTCAGCTGCACAACCCCACACATGGAGGTAGTTCAAACTAGGTTTTCTCCAGTCCATAATTCATAAGGTGTTTTAGGTGTGATTCTGGGAACCCGATTGAGTATATGTGCAGCGGTCTTTAATGCTTCCATCCATAACTTTCTTCGCAAAGTGGAGTAACTCAACATACTTGAACCATATCCATAAGTGTGCGGTTTCTTCTTTCCACTACTCCATTTTGTTGGGGATCACGGGCATTAGTCTTGGCGACTATACCATTTTCTTGTAGAAACACGGCAAAGGACCAGGAATCGCCCATAAGTTGCGTGTCGCCCATAATACTCTCCCCCACGATCCGAGCGCACTACTTTAATCTTTAAATTGTGCTGATTTTCAACTTTAGCCTTAAATATCTTAAATTTATCAAGTGCCTCTGATCTTTCTTTAATAGGATAGATATAACCATAACGTGAGTAATCGTCGATGAGCGTAATAAAGAATCATAACCATCTACCGATGTCACGGGAAAGGACCACATATGTCGGTATGAATTAATTCCAAAATCCACGTGCTTGAGTAGCACCTTTCTTTATTGTCTTTACATACTTGCCTTTGATACAATCGAGGCAATGATCATCCGAATCATTAAAGTCTAAAGGGTGGAGAATTTCTTCTTTAATGAGACGTTCAATTCTCCCCCTCTCAATGTGGCCCAAGCAGCGATTGCCACAATTTCGACGAAGTCTCATCAATTCGCTTATGCTTTTATTCACATCACATACATTCATGGATATAGGAGAATCTTGTAGGGATAACATATAAAGCTTGTCGTGTCGGATGGCACAACCAACATTATCATTATTAAAATAAATCAGACACTTTCCGTGTCCAAAATTACAAGAATATCCATCATTATCTAATAATGAAATGGAAATTAAGTTTCTTCTCATCGAGGGAACATAAAGAACATCATTAAGTTTCATTACAAAACCATTATTCAAAACTAAAGAAACTGTTCCAATAGCTTGAATTTCGGCTTCCATCCCATTAGCCACTCTTAGGCTTCTTTGCCCTCTGAGACTTCTCAACATATGGAATCCCTACAAGGAATTAAGTAACGTGCATGAAGCACGAATCAATCCACCAGAATTTATAGGAAAATCAGGCATAAGATGCTTCATCAACAAAAGTGATTTCATAAGTACCTTTCTTGGCGAGCCATTTCAGCCATCGGGACAATCATCTTTGAAATGGTCCTTCGACTGACAAAAATAACATTCACCACTTTTCTTCTGTTCATTTGAGCTCCCAGGTCCTGAAGCGTTTTTAGGCGCCTTAGGATGCTGTGGGTGCTGTGGCTTCTGATAAGGGGAGTATGTTTGCTCCTTCTTTCCCTTTCCTTTGTAGCCACCTCTATTTCTAGAGGACCGACTTTATTTGAGGAGCGACTTGATTCACAAAATCGGTAGCCCCCTCAGCCTTGAGCCTCTCTTCCTCCTGTGAAACATTAGCGATCAACTCGCTCATGGTCCACTTGTCCTTAATGGTGTTGTAGTTCACCTTGAAAGCTTCAAATTGCTTGGGAAGAGACATCATAATGTAATGGACAACAAAACCATCGAAAATAGCCATGTCCATTGTCTTAAGTCCGGCAAACAATATTGATTATTGTCATAATATGCTCACGAACATTTCGGTACCATTGTACTTGGTGTTCATGAGCACATGCATCGGTGTGGTAGCATAAACTTTAGAGGACCCTTTAAAGTGATCCTCGATGGAGGACAAATAGTCCTTTACCCTTTCCTTTCGAGATTGCTCCCTTATGGCCTCACCGATGGAGTTTTCATCACGGCAAGTGAAACACGGTTAGACCGCTCCACTTCTCAGCATTAGTTTTATATTCCTTCATTTTGTCATCATAATTGTCCTCCCTTGATAGGAGCGACAGGCTCATCGAATCTGAACGCGTAGTCCAGATCCAAGAGCTGAAAAGTCGTCATAAGTGTAAACTTCCATTTCTGGAAGTTACTACCATTAAGTGGCTCAATTGCATTAACATAAGCGAAGCGAAGCGGTTGAAAAATTTAAAATTTACATTAGGAAAACACATAATTAATTTGTATGAAAATTAATCTTACGTTGGTATGATTAACAACATGCTCATAAGAATTTTTCGCATCACCGTTGGGCAGAAGCGAAAAATTTAACATAATTTATCATATGCAATTACAATTAACGTTGGTCAAAGAGTAATAGCATGGCAAAATTAAACATAATAAAATAAACATAATTGATGACATGCAATTACAATTAACGTTGGTCCAAAAGTAATAGCATGTCACACTATTGCAATACTCAAAATTCACAAAACTTTGATTTGATGATCTAAAAGCCGCGAAACTTTATACACACCTTGCTCAAGGTCTTAGAAACCTATTACATCCATGGATCGTAAAAACCCACATCAAAATTTAGACCTTTTTGAGATTTAAGCATGATTGTACAAAAAAGAGCAAAAAACCAAAATCGATTATCAAGACTTGGTCACAAGTAGAAGATAGCCAATATGGCTTTAGATATATTCCCACATGTCACAGCAAGTAAGAACACCGAAGAAATCACTCCAAAAACTCTTAGATAAAGAAACCACTTGGAAAATTAAAAACATGTGAAAACCGAGTTTCTTAATGAACTTGCTACCAAAGTGTCTAGATGGGGCGAAGAATGATTCTTAAATGTTATTTTCATCTCTTATACATTATTGACACTGCAAGATCAAGAAAGGATGAGAGGAGAGGAAAAACTAACCAAATCAAGAGCAAATTAATCAAGATAACAGATAGACATAGAGATAATCAAAGATTGATTCTATTGCTGCTTGAGAAGAAAAATTTTACAGTCACTCCACCTTAGAGGACAGAGAGCACACCAAGCACTCAACTCTCAAACCCTAACCCTAACAAGAGAGCACAAGAGAGATAAGTTATATAGTTAACTACAAGTTTCTATCCCAGCCTCTTAAATAGATGTGCTAGCTAGTCACATCTAACGCTTAGTGGACACTATCAACTTAGCATAATGGGGAAACCCGCTAACCCCACACACAGGTTTTACTCACACATATTCACTTATGTACGCTTTTCAAATTGCATAAGTCCGAATTCGTTAAGTCCTAAAGTTTGATCTATCTTGATCATACCAATTTCTCTATGACCTAAACTATCTTCCTATAGCGCTGCTCACGCGCGCGTTTTCTTTCAAAGCCGTTTCCTGTATTTTGGTCAAACTATCAAAATACCCTTCTTTAACTAGGTCATATCCTTCTATTACAAGCAATCGTCATGCTTATCACGTATAGGTGCATCACGGGCTTACCACGCGTCGAGAAGACTCTTTTGTTCCGATTTCACTGGACCACGCCTCACTTGGAGCGACCAAGTCACATGGTGCAACCTCGCCGTTCGAATTCACCTTTAAGATTTTTCGCCTTTCTCGTGTGCCATGCTTGAGCTCACTGTCTCACCCGCATCATCGATCGTTCTGAGCCTTGGCTCATCAATGAGCGTAGCGCCGATTCTCTTCATTGACTATGATTAACTCCAAGCGATTCTGCACATACAAAGATAGAAAAAAATCATTTTTAGATACAAATTTTTATAACTTAACCCACATTAATAATAATATACCTTATAAAACCTAAAATCACTAACTTTGGTCGTCAAAACCTATTCCACCACTGAAAACCACGAAATAAAAAAATCTGATCCACCAGATGCCAATTCCGATCAGACCGCTGGAACCATACGGTCCAACCGGAATAGTGGGGCAGTTCAACCGCTGGAAGCAAAACAGTTTCAATGCAACATTACTAATCCATGCATGTTGACAGTGACTGGTCAAAAGATGCAAGATCACGTAGTGCAGAGACACGGCTGACATGCATCCATACGAGCTCCCACAAGACATTTAATGCCATGCATGCATTAGTTAAAGCTCCAGTCAACAATCAACAATACATGCATTTTTAATCCCACCACTAGTTTGTTATGTCGCCAGCTGATTCAATTCCTGACACAGTGTAAATCTATATGGTTCATCATAATAATATTTAGAATTTCTCACATAGTTCTTTAATTTATTTCACAAAATCAGAGCACGTAGGCACGGCACCGAAAGGGAGCAATTCACCCGGGCGTGCCTACTTTTTCAGTAGCAGTTTGTGCTGATTTAGTACGGAAAATGTCTCTAACTCTCAGACCTATTCAAAATGGGCTTCGCTGATGACTTTTCACTATTGTTATTGGGTTTTAGCTGAAATATGTACTGTATCGCCTATTAGCATTTGGCTAAGGCATTCAAAAAGGGGGAAAGGGGGAAATGAAAAACCGTTATATTTTCACAGACAATGTAAAGGAAAAAAATAAAGAAAAATACATGTTAAGACGCCAACGCATTGAAAACAACTTTCGACTTATGAAAGGTAAAAACCAAAAGCCAAAAGACGTTTTGTAGAATCGAATACTGCACTCAGAGGAGGGTGAATGATTGCCTCTACTTTTTGGAATCCCTTGGTGGTCCATGAAGGTTTCGACTGCTCGTTGATCGACTGCCCAATCAATCGCTCAGTGTTCGACTGTTCAGTGTTCGACCGCTCGCTCAGCTTTAATCTTTGACCAGTTTGTACGTACTTAAAATCTTCAACACCAGAAGCCGAACCTCTCGAATATCTTCGCACGTCGTCATAAGTTTCAATCCACCTGCAATCACCAACACTCTTCAAGCAAATCATAAACCAGATTGATTCAAGATGATCTTTATTACTGGATTTTTGTGGATTTACAAAATGCCCTCATAAGCACCCCTAAAAGCCCTATCCAGAAACTAAAGCCTCTTCCAAGTCTCTCCGCCAAAAACCTTCCAAAAGCCTTGCATTAATACTTAGCATCTCCCTACTTTATAGGCTAATATCCCAAACGTGTTCTTATTGAACACGGAAATAAAATCCTATCTCTTTCGAAAATCAAGGGACCTGAAACTCTTCCAAACACGGATTTTCCATAATCTCTAAACCTTCCAAATTACGGACTCTATCCGTCCCGAAAATTAAGAGACCTGAAACCCTTCCAAATATGGGTTTTACACGATCTCTAAATCTTCCCAGTTGTCGAAGCATTCAGGACCACACCTCCCATAGTTTCTTCATGCATCATCCACATCGTGTCAAAGCCTTCAGGACCGCACCTCTCATAGCATCTCCACGCATCATCCACCATTGATCTCCACGTGCTCCAATGTGAGCCCGACCACCTCGTGACATCCTCAATTGCCTGGAAATTAGATTTCCCCATCCTAGTCCCGGTCCTCCTCGTCATCGATCATGACCGTCTCGACGCCCAACCTGCATATGCACAGACCAAAAAATATTTTTCCCGACACAAGTTCTTTCCAACTTGACCAATATTAGTCCACACATACATTTCACACCCTAGTTCATCCATCAACACCAACCAGGTTAGCCACGATCAGACCATTCATTACGACTGGTATGACCGCCATGTACAAGCCGATCAGACTGCTGGCTCAACAAGTACTCGAAAACCATAAGTACCTGGGAATTACGACTAGTCAGAACACTCAAAAATCACAAGCATCGTAATAGTTGAAGCCTATGACTACCGACCATCAATTAGCCACAGAACCATCGACCACTGACTATCAAGAACCGACCTAGTACTGTAGCAATGACAACTAAGTATCGACCTGGTACTGTAGCAATGACCACTAAGTACCGACATGGTACTGTAGCAACAACCACCGAGTACTAAGTATCGACCAGGTGCTGTAGCAATGACCATCGACTGGTTACTGTGACTATCGACAGGTCCACTGAAGCTTATGACCAGTTCACTTTAGTTCCAACCATCTTGCTCAAAACCTACTGATTGCCGACCATAGTCCATTGTATCTTACAACCAGTTCACTATGTCATACGATCAATTCCTCTTAGCTTACGACCATCGATCGATTCACTGTAGTTACGACTGGTTCACTATAGCTATGATCAATTTACTGTAGCTACGATCGGTTTATCCGAAGTTTCTGACTCTAGGGTTTTTGACCTCTCCGACTGCTCTTCGACTCTGGCGTCTTAGACTCCTCTAAAAACTCTGGACTAAGGTCATTCCTCCATGGTTGAAAATTGAAATGACATGGTCGTTCTACCATGGTTGAAATGTTGTGGACGACCTACCGTTGTCATCTATCGTGGTTGTTCTACCGTGGTCAACACCTCCCGACTGGACCTGCTCTTCTGAATACTCCAGCAACAATAGCACATCGACCGAAACTTTCACAAATGCAAATTTCAAGGTAACCCAAATGTCAATTATTCATCATCACTAAATACACGACCTAACTACATGGTCTAACAATCTTTCTCTTGACAAATACATTGACAACACCTCAAAAACTCTCAAATGAGTTGAGTTTTGAAAGAAAAGCAAAGTTTGCAGAAAGAAAGTTTCAAAGCTGTAGAGAAAAGAATTTTGACAAAACATAGTAGCAAGCACTCAGCAAAAATTCATAAAACTCTCCCTCAATATAAGAGAGGCAATTTTAGTAAATTTCTCCAATTTCTCCCATTTTTCTCCCCACTCTCTCCAATTTCTCCCCATTTGGTGATGTAATCATCAAGAACTCAGAGAGAGGGAAAATTCTAAGGAACAATGAGAGTAAATATTCAGAAACTTTGTAGATTATCCAAGTTACTTTTCCATTTAATTAATATATTAACCAAGCCATCTTTTGAGTAGATCTCCCTAGATCATATAAAGTCATATATAATATAGCATTGTCAAAACTAGTCTTTAGCATAATTAAGCAAATTAGATTAATGACAGACATCTCAACAATGATCAAACCAACTAGAAAGAGCACAATTAGATATCACACCAAAAAGTAAAAGTCTAAAAGTGAAGCAAACTTTAAGTCTAAACGAGCTAGCAGTCTCATATAGTAACCTAATGCTCCACATTCAAGTCTTAAGCATATGGCATTTTTGTAAAGACACTGCAATTTGAGGTTAAATCATAGCGTTTTTAAGAGGGGAACCATGTACTACTACATGCGTAGAATACATTTCGTTTCCTCCCTTTTCTCCTGTGAGAAATAAATGATTGGGCCTCTCATTTTTTGTCATATTAGATAATAATGATTTGATCATGAGAGGTGTTGGAGAAAGTGACACATCTGTCTATGCCCCTCATGGTCATATCCCTGGAAAAGGAGAGGAGGCTTCCTTTATTCTCTCTCCCTCGCAATCAAATGGCCAGGCTTCTACTAGCAATCACAAGCCCCAAAGCTCCTCTGATCATATATGATATAGGGCATCGCTGGTTTCGATTTAAGCTTCTAGATTTTAGTTTATTTTTTTACTATTTTTAAATTTTATCTTTTTTATCTTTTTAGTTTTTTATTTATTTTTTTTGCTTTTTTCATATTCGTTTGCATTATTTATGATGGGCTAATCTATTTTTTCTATTTTTAAATTTTTTAAAATTTAGTTGCGTCAAATAAGCTACCATCAGTTACAGTATAATTTCAACCAATTATAATATAATTCCAGCCATAAACCAACTTATTTGCCTAGATGGCAGTGTAAGTGATCTGCTGGCCCACAAAAATCTGCCGCTTTTGCCTAGATAGGACGGAAGTGTTCAATTCTCATCTGCATTTTACATTACAACTTCTAGATTAACGTATGGCTCTGCTTGGCTTTAGCTTCTAGTTTCTAATTAAAAAAAGCCATATAGAACATGTTAGTTTCTTAATTTTATTTTTTTATGGTTTTATGGTTTTTTTTTACTTTTTACCTTTATTCTTTTGTATTATCTGTAATGATATAATATTTTTTCTTTTTTATTTTTAATTGAATGACTTAGAAAAAGTTAATAGCTGCTACAATATATCTTCAGTTAAAAGTCAACCGCCACCATTAGAAACCCCGGTTTAAAAGTCATTCGGAGCAGCCCCGAAATGACAAGGTTGGAGAACTCAGCGATCACTCTATCACAGTCCCACTGTTCTTTGCACACAGAAGGGATCAGGAGAGGTCAGCCATGACACATGATCTCGTCAGGGCTTTATTTACACTTTCAAGTAAAGAACTTTATTAATGGAAATAAGGCTTGTACTACAAATCATCAACCTGGGCGCTGCTCAGCGTCGTGCTTTGCTTTAAAGGTTGGCCCTGGATATTAAAACCGTCCAAAAGCTTCGCTTCAGAGCACGCTTAAAAGCAACGAGAATGGACAACGGCCGCGGCCAGCAACATCACGGACGGGCCATGGTTTGCGACAAATTAGGGAGCATAATATATATATGAGACGTGCCACTAAAGAAAGGAATGATCTTTAGTGCAGCAATAACGACTGATTAACGATGGTACTAGGAACTAGAATGCAGATAAGACTCCGATTTGGATGTGGTTAGGGTTTGATGGAAAGCTAATTTCCATCTCAAAAAGAGGAGATATGAATGAAATGTTTCTGGGAGGAGCTTTTGTGTAGTGCAGGTGCCCATCACGCGTGCTCCGCATTAGAACGCTCTAATGGCAGGCGGGCTAGGGATAATAGGTGGTGGGTGTGGGTAGTTTGGTCTGCGAGAGGTGGACGGGAGAATAATTAGGGCCCCAATTAGAGTAGAACAGAGCCCTGCGATTTCCTTGACTCCCAATTAAGGCAAAGCAGCTTCTTATTCTTAAGGGGTGTCCGTATTAGCTACGGTTGATAGCTTTTAGTTGAAAATGTATAAGTAATAGTTAAAAGGAATGACTTGGACAAGAGTGGTGGGAAATATGAGAGAGATGTGTGCATTAGACGGAAGTGAGAGTAGTAGGGTGTGTGGTGTGTCCGTGTCCCTCTGTCTTATCCCGGAGCGAGAAAAGTGAAGAAACTGCTTCGAGAAATTAGATATTTATATTGGCTTTTGATTTATCTAAACAGAAGGTAATATAAATAAGGCCTTAAAGGAGAGAGAAGAATCGGTCAGTGTTAAGTGTGTTCAGTTCCCATGGTGCCCATCGTGATCGGATGCGGACAAAGCAGCAGAGCTAGTACTATGCCTAACCGAGCCACTACAACTACAAGTGTGCAACAATGTTATTTTGAGTGGGTTCTTTTTGGCTGTGACTAATAGGTTATGGCTACAGCTGATAGCTTTTGGTTCTAGCGTAAACATTTGTAAGAACAAATCGAATACCGATAAGCCGTTTTAAAAAGATTGTTCTCGTAAACCGCTTTAAAAAGACATCGAAAACTGTCTTATTTATTTGTTCAAGAAAAACTATAATTTATAAGCTAAAAAGAGGAGGGAAAAAATGAAATCAGAGGATGAAAATGGCTCAAGTTGGAATGGCCATTTGTGTCTATTCACTCGCCCTGATCTTTCTCCCATGATGCATTACCCGTGGAATTGCATCAAGTTTCGCACAGATAAGGCATGTGCGAAACGCAGGATTTTTCACCAGCAGCAGCAGCAAAATAACATACAGTGGGAGTTCCAGGCGGCTTAAGCGAGTTCTTGACAGAGCGCCATGTAGTCAGGAGTAAAGGGTGAGGTGAACACACATGACTCACACCGGTCTCAATTTGACTCGTGTGTTGTCTGGTCAGACCGAATAAAACATTCCGATAAGATCAATTGCTTGGGCCTGCTGATCCCTGTCCGCTTTCGATAATCGATAGGCTAGTCACTCGACGGAACGGAATTAGGGGCCGTTTGGTTTGCTTCGATTTCAATGCTTGCCTTACTAAAAAAAATTGGTAGCTTTGATCGAATTTGGTAAATATTTGGTTTACTATCTAACTTTGACAAGATTTACTACTCCAACTTTAACAAGATTTACTTCTCCCTTAGTCTTTAGTTCATTCCATCGTCAATCTTTAGCCAAGATATTGGTAACTAATTTGGTGATCAAATTTTAGCAATACCAAACTTTGATAGGTTTAGCGGCTCAAATTTGTCAACAAACAAATAGCCCCCTCGAGGATCAAGCGTAGCTCGGGCGATGGTTAGCGTAGGTGAACACCTCGTCTACCTAGATACGATCTCAGGTCCATCCTAGCGTGTCTTATCAAAATAATTAGGAATCCTGAGAAGGGAGAGTCTACGTATACGTAGATGTGTTCAGTAGTTAAAGCATATGTCCGTACTTCAGAAGGTGTAGAGTTTCGCTCTAGTTAGATATATATTAGTAGATGCATCCACGCAGGGGCGAAGCCCAATAGAGGCCCGTGGGTGCCCAGGCACCCCCCTCACTTCCAGAATTTCTTAAGGATTGGAAAATTTTGGCCCTATAGGCACCCCGCATGGCCCAAGACGAGGCACCCTCCACCAGGCCGGCAGCCCAACAAGCCCACTGCGCCACCACGTTTCAGAAGTTGTGCACCCCCCACTCATTTGCTCTAGCTTCGCCACTGCATCCACGTATATGAGTGAGTTAAGACATACTGTTGGGTGAGTGCGTATGTTTGTGCGTCCACCACCGTTGTACTTAAGGCCCTACTTCAAAGACTTAACTTTTGACTTTTTGTTTTCGACTTATTTTAGACTTCAAAGACTTCAACTTTTAATTTTGATTTATTTTAACTTTTTGGCTTTCTTCCTCCTATTTTTTTTGTATTGTTCGTGACAATATAACGATTATTTTTTTCTATTTTTAATTAAATAACTTAAAAATCTAACAATCACTACAATATAATTTTAATCAATAATAAATAGTTAAAGCCATAAAATCAGAAACTAAGCTTTCTAGAGGGGGCTTTAAAGATCAGCCCCCTCCGGGCCTGTTCTTTACCTCACAAGTTAGCGGCTTTTGACTTTTGCTACAGTACCTAACTTTCAAACAGAGTATTTTCTCAAGACGGAGTCTACAAGTTAAACGATCTACACGTTAAAAGCCCAATATCTGTACCAGCCAAAATCGCAAATGAGTATCTGTCTCTCCGTAATCTGTATTATAAACAGCCAAAATTCAAAAAATTCAGCCAAAAATCATAAGGCACAGCCGAAAAGAACAGACCCTCCATTCCGTTCATTCACGTGTGAAACGCCGGGCCGAAGAGGTCAAGAACGGCGGCGCGCACGGGGAGCAGAGCAGCGGTGGGGCCTCCTGCGAGGAGGGAGGGATGGCTCCGAAATCCGAATTCCGATGGTCTCCTCTCCTCTGTGGCTCTGCCGCCGCGACACATCACCGACGTCCTCGTCGATTTTTGTCATGCATTGTCGATCGAGCCATTCGTGGCTACCATGCTGCAATTAGTCGAGCGAAACGTACGCCTCTGCTGTGTCCGCAAAGGGAACGAGCTCATTCCGCAGAAGTAATCTGAGCCGTTCGATCAGGCTTGGATGGATCAGATCGAGACAGCGTAAAAGGTCGGAGAACGCTTGCAGGGCTCGGATGTTTCAGAATTATTAATATGCTATCCTTCCATGATAGAAAAATGGTTCGACTAGCACCCGCACATCGGTTAACATTCCTAACTAATATATGCAATAAATTATATAATAACAATAAAATGTTAAGAAAAAATTAAAAAAATTACATTCCCAGCAAAAAGAATTGAATGAACCACAAAAGGAACTTAGCTAAGTGATAAAACAAGACCAAAAATTTCAAATAACGAATTTATGACACCACAACGTTTGAAAATAATAGTGGCAACATACTAAACTTGCTTGTGCAATAATTTGAACAAAATGTTTTGTAACAAATTGAGAACCAAATCCTCTATTGAAATAAAAAAATTGACCGTGCACAACAAAAACACAACCTACAGCAACAAAAACAACCCAATACAGCTTTCTTTAGATGATACATTGCAAACAAAGTGAAACATTTCGTGCAACAATCGACTAATGGTGTTGCAACAAAGTTAATAAATACCCGCAACAACCAACTGATAGAGAAGAGCTGACTGTGCAAACGAGCAAGCTAGCTCTGATGAGGAGGCAGCTAACCTAGTGCCTCGACATCGACGGGTCAGGATCTCCTCCACCGCCCCCTATCTCCTCCACTGCGACTATTCCTCCGCCACAACGTAGAATGTTTTGTCATCCCCTCCGGCCCATCATCAGCCTAGCTTCCCCTTCTCTTGTACGCCATGGTAGCGTTGCCTCTCGTGGGAGGTTGTCGAGACTTGAGAGCAATGCCTGAGTAGGAGTTAGATCTCATGGTGAACTACAAAAGGCCTCAAATCTGACATGTGAGTGAGGGAGTTTGGTGGATTTGAAGCAGGAACAGAGTGGATCTGGGGGAGTGAGCAGAGCGGATGCAAAGGAGAGGAGCCTGGCTTCGGGCACCAGTGAGCCATCGGAGGGGGAGAAGATGTTGAAGAGTTCAGATGGGGCTGAAGATAAAGAAAAGAGAGATTGGATCACATACTCTTCCTTTAGTTGGGAAATTGAGGATTTACTCTCCACATCTCAATGACACGTGGGGTCATCATAAGTCACTGACATGTGGGTCAGGAGGGTAAATTCTCAATTTCTATCTAAACGGAGGGTATATGATCAATTTTTTCTAAAGAAAATGGGGGCGCAGAGAGTGAGAGGAATGAGGGGTTGCCCATGTGCAACTGTGCGGAGCGGACTGAAGGAAGCCCTCCATATTCAAGCCAAGCGTTTGGAGCGGAGTGGTCTCTCCAGATGCACGATGCATATCATTACTGTAAGAAAAGAGTGCTTCTTTAGTCTCCAGTCACATGCTATCCATTGCAGCTCTTTAGGCATCTACCATGCGATTTATCATATATAGCTAAATGCTCGTGCTTTGCCATTGATAAAAAATTATATTATTCTAACACGTTGAGTTGATATTGTCAGGATTGGCCTGTCTAACCCACACCGTCACTCCACCTCCGCACTCAAATGTGTCATGGCTCCACACCCGCGGCTCTACCGTGCACCCGGTAGAGCTCTTTTTTTATTAGAGAATTTGTATGATAGTGAAATTTGTTTTCTTGATAGATTATTTTTTCTGTTTTTAGAGATTTTTAGAGAGATGTAAGAGGGAATTAGAGCAAGTCTAATAATAGAGCCAAGTGTTTGGCTATAAGTCAAGTTATAAGAGCCAAGTTATACAATAATTTGTCTTCTATTTGTCTACAAAAGGTTTTTTATTATTATGTGGTACCATGTCTCACATTCTCTTTCCTATTCCTCCTCACATACATTTATTATCTTGACCCACCACTGCATAGGCTCCCGTGCCCAGCTTATTGCTTGCATGAGAGCCAAGCTCTCATCTCTCTCTTCTCTCCTTCACATCAGCAAAAATGCTGACTAGCTTAGTTATAAGATCATTATTGTACTTACTCTTAGGAGGAGCAAAGAACCATCACCATCAACATCTTTTAAGCATGCGCTCACTAAATGGTCGACCGCACCAATACCAATGGAGAAATACCAAACCACTGTGCTTTATCCAAATCTTGGGAAGGAAAAAGGAGCAATGATGCTTTTTTCCCCTGTCAAAAGTACTTGACGGAATACGGTAGTATAAGCTTTTGATAGCATTAGGTGGTTTAAGCAATCTTGATCTAAAAAGCAGTATTAAGCCTTAATAAGTCTAAGCCTGCATTTCAGAAAGCTCTACTCCAGATTTCCACTGCGTTGGTCTCCCTAGTTTTGTTTGCAGCGAATTTCAGCGGGCATGCGAATCATTAGGAGGATGAATACCACTTTATGCTTTCAGTTTCCAAAGAAAGAACTTTTATGGTCTTTAGAAACAGAATATTACCGAGCAATTGAGAGATCAAGTCGACGCGCCTAACCAGTAGCGCACACAACTGCTCTTAAGATTTGTGCAGTTTCAATACAAGCACACACAAAAATCTGATAATCCGGTATCAATATTGTTATATATGTTTTCAAAAAGTTCAAGGAAAAAAGATTTCACCAACGAATCATCCAAGTTTTTTTTCTCCTTCCCATCTCAAATGATAGGTGTAAATTAATCTCAGGCCATTAAGTTATGCTACGGTAGGTTGTTGCGTTCTGCATCATCATGCTTGCTATGCCGATGTGTGGCACTGCTGTTGCAGCCTCAGTTTTGGAAGTTGGGGCAAAGTATTCTGCAGTCACAGGAGTCCTAGTACCCCTTAGTAGAGTGGTAGAGCACAGCTGAAGGTACGAGTGTTAGCCTGTTAGACCAGATCTTATTTCTGGTCTTCATCAATCGGTATATAGAGTTTGATGGTGTCAACTACTTACAATTATATTTCAAGAACAACTTACAATCATATTTACAATTGTATTAATTCTTACGATAAGAAATACTTACAATTATTTTTGCCATTTAAGAGTAGAGATAGATCGTGGATACACCACTTGGATCTTGTATTCCTCTTGGATCTATGGCTACTGCTCACTCTTCTTCATATTTAGGTGCTACTTAGTTTTCTTATAAATTGCTCGGGACCAGTGTAGGAGAATTGGAGAAAAAGACATGAGCAAGACAATGGAGGAAAATAGTAAGTGATAAAATTTTTAATCTTCACTTGTCATGGTCAAATGGAATGGATTGTGATTTTTTTTCTATAAAGGTTGTGATTGGTTACTTGTTTGATTTGCTAGGAATAGATTTGAAGAAATATTTTAGATATGTTTCGAGCTCAAGCATCGATGCAAGTCGAATAGCACCATACAATCTCAACTTGCGTAATTGAACCAACTCTCAGTTTAACACGCTTCATCAATAAGGTATCATCTTTTTATGTTCTGCCTTCATCTTTATAAGTTCACATACAGATCATAGTTATTGTTTTCATGTAGTGTGTCATGTGCTTTTATTAGTATGATTGCAAGATAGCCAACGTATGGCTTACTTTGCCATTGGATAATACCATTGGTCTATGCCGCTCTATCTAAAATTTACTCCTAGGTCTATCACTGGACGTCTCTAACATACTAGCCACGGAAGTACGGCATGACGCTGCGCTAGCCACCACGTGGACTGAAGCAAAAGAGCAGACTATATATATATATATATATATATATATATATATATATATATATATATATATATATATATATATATATGTGTGTGTGTGTGTGTGTGTGTGTGTGTGTGTGTGTGTGTGTGTGCATGCATGTATGTATGCATTTTTTTTCAGCTTCTAAAAGTCGCTTTTACTTTTACAATAACTAGCTTTTAAACAGAGTATCTTTTTAAGATAGAGTCTACTAGTTAATTGTAATACATACTTTACTAACTTCATTTATATCGTCAAAAACCGTACGTGAATTTCTGTTACTCTGTAATCTCTCGCACAAACAGCCCAAAAGCTACAAACAACAGCCAAAAACCACAAGCCGCAGCCAAAAAGAACATGCCCTTTGTAGCGGCTTTTTTCTTCAAAAATAGACCCGGATCACTTATTTTTGAAAAAAAAACCCTTCTTCAAGCTCGAAAGGCTAGGTAGGCGACATGTGTTATCCGCCACGCCGTTATAGCTCGGAAGGTCGGGTGACCCACACCTAGGCGAAGACAGATGGCGTAGGAAAAACATATGTATTGAGCTTTATTTTTTGTTGCGTAGTACAGAATGAATTCCGGCGGCAAATTTTTATAGCATGTAAGCGGTTCGAGTGAAAGTCTTATATGAATTTTTTAACTCATTCAAATAATAAATGCTTGCTGGTATGGTTTGCGGAGATACTAAAACACTAATTAAATGCGAGTGCAATAAATTATCATGCACATTTAATTAGCACCGAATGATTAGTGCCAATTAAATGCGATTTGGATTAAATAGAATGATACTAGTTTAGTGTTTTAATTAACACTTATTAATTACTATAAGTGCTAATCAGTACGCTTAACCCCTAATTAAAGTGTGCTAATCAATGGGAAACAGCGTGACAGTTGCTAATTAAGTGTGTTTAACGCTAATTAAGTGCACTAATTAACGGAGTAGCGCTACAGTAGCGGAGGCACACGTAGTAGCAGTGATTAAGTGCAGCACTAATTAATGGGGAGTGGCGCTACAGTAGCAGAGCCACGCGTGGATGCAGATATAGGCCAGGCATTCCAGATTTAATATAGGGAGTATATACAAGAGTAAGGCTAATAATATAGCTTTCAACTGACTGTATGGACACTTACAGCCTACTTATCAGTTTATTTATATAGTAGTTTACAGCCAGTTGAAGGCTATATGACCCACCCCTTTCTCTCACAAAGTTTCTTGGTTCTTGTGCTTCAGCTGGCTGTAAACTTACAGCCCACCTCTTTTCTCTCTCATCCACTTCAGCATACAGTCTACTAATAGTCTCTTATTATACTTGCTCTTACACATGGGCACACAGTGACACAAGCGATTAAAGCAAAAAAAAAGTCGTATATATGGGATAATCATAATCCTGAAGTAAGGCACAACTACACGGTTCACGTACTGATATGACGGGAGTACGATGTGCACGTACTCCGTGCCCCAGATCAATCATCAGGTCTCTTTTTACTATAACGCCTAGCTTTTAAATAAAATATTTTTTTAAATAAAATCTACAAATTAATTGTAATACATATTAAAAACCTAATATCTGTATCAACTAAAATTACATATAAGTATATCTTTCTTTGTCACAAACAATTAAAATTTAAAATTTTCTGCTAAAAACTATAAGCAACAGTTATATCAATAAGGCCCCTCAGCTCGTTGATCAGCTGTGCTCATTTGGGCTTCAACTGTTAGCTTCCGGCTTATTTTTTACTATTCATAAATTTCGTCTTTTTCTGTACTTTTGGTTTTTTGTTGAGCTTTTTTGCCGGTTCTTTTTTCCGTATTTGTTTGTATTTTACGTAATGGGTAACATATTTTTTAATTTTTAAAATTTAATTATGCTAAATAAGTCTCTGTCAGCTACAGTATTTTTTCAGCTAGCTACAGTGCTTTTCAGCCATAAGCCACTCAAAAAAAACCTAAATGAGCACCACCTAAACGACCGGGTGTCGAGAGAAAAAGTGCACACTAACCGCAGTCAGCTCGATGATGCTACATCGCCGTAATGCCGAGCTTTATGACCACCTAGAACGAAGCATGCACAACCACCGTATGGTACTCTACTTACCACATCACCATCCAAGTTAGGCGCACCGTAGGTTCATAGAAACACTTCTTCATCTCAGCGTCCTTGATCAATTACAAGCACTGGCCCCGCATTGATCTGTTGGCCTACATGTCTCAGTGGGATTAAGCCATTAAGGTCCCATTAGATCCCGACGGGATCTGTTCTTTCAAATTACGATTTATAGTTTTTACTATAGTTTATTAGTCTAATAAATAATAATCAATGAAAGAAACTTCAGTGCGTCGTTTTGTCCCGGAAACTATTTTCATTTGGTAGCTAGCAAAAGTGCTGGATTAGATTCAGCTAATTAATCCTGTCACCTTGTTTCAGGCTCAACCGCTCGAGTCAGTGTGCTTGGAACTGCACCTGGGCCGCCATCAAACGTGAAGCATCCACAGCCGTCGGATGAGAGAATCTCTAGTGTTGGTTGTCAGTGGCGGAGAGAGGGGGGGCAGGGAGGCAACATGGACAACAAGTAAAGTAAAATCAATGAATCATGCTGATTTAAAAAGAAAAACATGCCCAGACACCACGCATCTCGTCCCATGCGTGCTGATAACTCTGTACAGTCACACACCGTCGGTGTGGCCGGCCGGCGTGTATCATGCAACCAAGATTCCGCTGGCCCACTTGTCGGCTGTGAGTGACACGTAGGCTGTATGCAGTTTTTCAGGGGTAGAAGACGTAATTAGCCCACGCACAACCAGGATGAATGAAGTTATCAGCACGCATGGGACGAGATGCGTGGTGTCTGGGCATGTTTTTCTTTTCAGTGTGCGATTTTTAGTTGCGGTTTTGGTTGTTTACGAGAGAATATGGAGTAAGAGATTTGTATAATATTTTGGTTGATATAAATAAAGTCGTTGTAGTGTCTACTATAATTGATTTGTAGATTCTATTTTTAAAAAATATTTTTTTAAAAATTTAATTACTGTAGAACAAATGGTTTTTAAAAGTTAAAAAAGAAGCCCTTTACCATCGAGAAAATTTCATCTCTTAACGGGTTCCATCTCGTGAGCATGGACACGTTTCGTCCTGAAAAAGGGGCATGGTATTAGGATTTGAGTGGCGCAACATCATACATAGCTAAAACGTTGATTCATCTTGTAAGTTGTTGTTCCAACAAATGCCGTGATGAATTGGTAATCTAAATGAAGAGATCTTGAGGTTAAGGAGTCAACTAGAAGTACGTACTAGGCTAATACTACTGGACGACACCACTAGATGATTATTTAGATATGATCCTTTTTTTTTTTGAGGAAAAATGTAACAAGTAATAGCAAGAAGAGGATGTACGTTGCAAAAAGAGCATAAGAACATTGTCTGGCCCCACACATGGCTTACTTGTGTGGGCTAACGAATGTAGCATGTAATATCAAGAATGGGCTGCCACTAGGCCCATGATATATTTCGGCCAGTCCATCGTGTACACCGGCGTAAAATAAGCGCAGAATGGGCTGTCATATGTAGATTTTTTTTAAAATAATCCATCTTTTAATTGAAATTACAAAAATATATCCGTGCCTAAATTTTTTTATAGGAATAGACTCTAGTTACCCAACCATTGGGTGACTGGAACCTGCCGCCCAACGGCCACGCAACACGTAGGCAGTCTGTGGACCATTAGGCGATATTATTGCAGCTACCGAACGGTTGGACGATTGTAGCTCCAGTCGCCTAACCGTTTGGCGACTGGAACTCATATATAATCGGCCACTTGGCCCGGCCGATTCCATCCGTTGATGCCGCGCACTGAAAGAAGAGAAGGGAAAAAAAGAAGAAGAGAGGAGAGGGAAGGAGAGGAGAGGGAGAGGAAGAAGAAGAGGAAGAGGAGAGGTTCCGTTGCTTCTGTGAGGTAAATTTTTTATATTATAGTTAATATTTTTGTATGAAGTAAATAGTTTGTTTAGTGTAAAATTAGGATCCGTAGAAAATTGTAGTTGTATAAAAAAATTGTATAACTTTGGTACGAAGTAAATAGTTATAGAAAATTTAGTCAATATAGTTATAGAAAATTAGCATCTATAAAAAATTATACTTGTAGAAAATTTAGTAAATAATATAGTTGTAGAAAATTTAGTCAATATAGTTGTAGAAAATTAGTATCCGTAAAAAATTCTAGTTGTTAAAAATTTAGTCAATATTATGTACAAAATAAGCATTCGTAAAAAATTATAATTGTAGAAAATTTAGTCAATATTTTTGAATGAAGTAAATAGTTTGGGTTGTGCAAATCATTAGTAGATAACATTTATGATTAATTAGGAATGAATTTAATGGCATTTGAATCAGTATGTCATGTAAATTCTCAAAACCCATTAGGAATTATTTAAAGTAGAAAAGAGCTCAGACAACTATAGGAGCGGCATCGATGTGTGTGGGAGATAGGGAGTTGATGCGTGTTGGGGTGGAGGTAAAGGAGCGGTATCGGTGTGAACGACGAGGAGTTACACTATGAGGTTATGCAGTTGTTAATGATAGGCGAACGGCCATAGAAATGTACATTACAGTATAGCAGTAGTTACATAATGTGCGATGCGATTTAACTAGTTGTAGCATTGAAAATATTTGCAAGTAAACATCAACAATGCTGATACCCAATATATTGAAAGTGCATTACAATGTCGGCACCGTTTGTGAAGGTTCGAATGGTGTTGACTTAAGTAGTTTTGCCCAAGCTACTCTGGTACATCCGGACGGCGAGAATGCTCAAATCAGAGATATGATGCACTGGCTCACTCGCAGCTTCTTCTTGGACCCTAAGATGTGCAGCGTCATCATACAAGGGCTTTGGAGCTGATCTCCCACACATATTAGATGGGAGTTGAGAAGATTGATGCACACTATTATATGGAAGGGATTTGTGGTAGGCTGTTGGCGCCGTGGATATGAGTGTGTGCTGCTTGTGCAAACATTCCCCAAAGAAGCTGTATAAGGCCCTGTAACATCTTGAAAAATATAAATATTAAATTATGAAGCTTTTGGATTATTTTTATTCGCTCTTTATTTGAATTTGGAGTTTATGGAATTTTTCTGAGAAAAGTTGGTAGAAGTTCCAAAAGTTAAAGAGAAATAAACATGTTTAAATAGTAGAAAGTTAAAATATGAATAAAGAATCTGAAAAGATGATCCAAAAGAATTAGAAAGTAAAAATAATAAGCATCTACAAGAATATATATACATATGTAGGTATATATATATATATATATATGTATGCATACAAGTAAATATAACAAGAAATTAATCTTTATAAAATAAATATCAGCAAAATAGTGGATGTGGAATTACAGGGAGCAAGGAAGTGAATATATACACACACATAAATACCCAATAGGAAAATCAAAAAGCAAAACAAAATAAAAAGAAAAAAAAGAAAATAACACGATCGGGCGGCCGTCACCTGGCCCGACCCTCTCTCTCATACGCCGGTCACAAGCACGCCGCATGCCAGTGGCCAATGCGCTCCATGGCCCAGCGTCGCCACGTGCGCTCGCCTCTCATCGCCGCGCGACCCCACTCGCCAAGCGCTCCCCGCGCGCGTGGCCCTCCTTCCCACGCTCTCTCTCGCGAAGGGCCCGGCGCCCTGCTCTCTTCTTCCTCCTCCCTCTTCTTCTCCATGCGCCCGCCTCGCCTCGCGCAGCTTCCTCTCGCGCAGGCCGCAGCCAATCTCTCCCTCTCTCACCTCGCGGGCAAATGCAGAGAACCTTGTTACCTCTCTCTTCCGCGCAATCTCGAAGGAGATTTGGTTCATCCCCCCCCCCCGCCAGCGCCAGCGGAACAGGGCGGAGGCCGCCGTCGCATCGCCACGCGCCCCCTCTCCCGGCTATAAAAGCCTCGCTGGAGAGCCGCAATGGTGCCGCAACACCTCCCTCATTCCCTCCCCTGCCGCAATTGCGCCATAGTGTTTCAATTCCCCGCCGGCCCCTCCTTTTTCCAGCGCAGCCCTCCCCGCCGATTCCGGCCGCCTCCGGGCACATCCCAGCTCCCGAGCCATGGGGCAAGACGGTCGACCCCTCCTCCTCGGGTCTCCTTGGCCCGAGCATCGCCGGCGTCGACCACCTCCCTGGACCGCCGCCGTCACACGCCGCCGGCCCTCCACCGTGCTCCTCCACCCCGGCCGTCTACACCAGAAGCATCGCCATCACGCGGGGGTTATATTGCACGAACGACCCGGACCCCTCCGGCCACCACTCGCCGCCGGCGCCGCCGTCCTCTTCTTCCTCTGCCTGGCCTCCTCCGCGAGCCACCTCAAAAGGGTAAGCTGCCCTTATGGGGTAGGCAAAGCCTCCCCGCCCACTTGGTTAACGCAGCGTCTCTTCCCCGCCCGCCTCGCGCAAGACGCGCTCGAGCCCCGGCTCGCGCTGCGGTCGAGCATTTCTTTTAAAATCTCCGCTGACAGGTGGGCCCCACCTGTCGGCCAGTGTAACAGAGCGCCGATCGATCACTGGCCCCACGTCGATCGATGGCACATCTGCACCGAGACCCTCTTGCGACAGGAGGACCGCATGAACAGTAGATGGACCCCACTTGTCAGCGGCACAGCAAGAAAAGAATTAAGATAAAAGAAAATGACATGTGGGACCCACTGTCAGAAATTTCATATTTTATGGAATTAATTGAACTGAGAACTTCAAATACTCATAACTTTCTCATTTTAACTCCAAATTGAGTAAGACAAATTTCTAAATTCATCTAAATTCAAGATCTATCCAATGGAACTTAAATCATAATTTTTGGAGTTCATTTGAATTTTTGGTGATATTTTATTGATTTGATGTTTCTTTTTATCCAAATTTTCGCGCACGATTAAAATAGCTTACGAGGCTCAAAAAGAAGAATTCGAGGCTGCAGCACTAGAAGCCCTGGATAATCAAGCACCCGACCAATGTGACCAAGGCGAGTCAATACTTTGATCATGTTGAACCTACATTTCATGCAAATTACTTTGTTTTAAATTAACAAATTGCATGCTTTTATTTTTATGCAAATACATGCTAAATTTGATATTCTAGTTACATGCCTATCGTTTGCCTTGAATAATATTACACCTCCTTTGGAATATTGGAATGTGTGAACCTTGTCGCCCTAGCAAAATTATAATAGTAACATTTTGAAAATAAGTCTCTAAATATATGCCATGCTTAGTATTGTTTAGATACTCATGGGCGCGAGAGCGCCAAGCATCACTGTTAATCCTGAGAAAAATTGGTTGGGCAGTCATGGTGGTAATGACTGATAAATGTTGGATATGATTATTTTATGTCTCCAAAAACCCCAACATGCTTACATATCTGGGCGGATGGTTCGGGGGTGTGGTGCATGTGTGCACGAGAGTGTGGTTTGTGGTAGAACCGTCCGATATCACTAAGGACTGAATCTTGTCATGTCAACCTGTAAAATAGTACAACCACAAGTCCAGTAAATACAACTTGGCTTAGTAGAATTACCGACTCGAAAGTCATCCTTCCGGGAGGAGGTGTGGGATAGTGCAAGCGGCGATCGTGAGGCGGCTTGAATGGGACACTCGGGTAGGGTGAAGTTCTGCGTGGCGGGCTAGCGGGGGTGGGGCCCACCGCTAGACGTTCGAAGGAGGACATCCCGCACAACGTATGGGACCCACCGCAAGTGGGAACGACCCATAGGGTGAAATGATGGAAGGGGCGAGATACTTTGAAAAGTCATTGTGATAGTCTGCTCAACCACACGTCTAAGGAATCGTGTGGGGCAACGAGTTGATTGTCTCTTGTGGTGAAAGTGTACAAACTCTGCAGAATCAAAACTATTCGAATAGCCGTGCCCACGGTCAAGGGCGGACATGGGAACTTAACCAGATATAGTTCTATTTCAAAATGCTTTGTGGGTGGGAATGGAAAAGTGGAAGGGCGATGGATCGCCTGGTTTGGAATTGTCCCGGTGTCGTCCCATGGTAAGTTAAGCGGCTATAATTTGAAGAATTGCTATATGATGCAGATGCCATGTAATGGTGGATGGAATCTGAATCACTAGTAATATTGCATTAGTTCACAACATATACTTGTGTTCAAATTGCTAGGTCTTAGGAATTTTTATATAATTGTATTCAAAAACACTCTTCGCAAAAATAAAATAAACCTAAGCCATCCTTTGGTTAGCCATACATGTTACATATTGCATTCTGTGTATTGACTTGCTGAGCACGGGGTCGGAGTGCTCACGCTCGCTTTTGCGACAAAAATTCAGAAACAGGAACCCAAGACCACTATGCCTACGAGGAAGCTCCCGCTACGGAGGAGAAGAATGACGAAAGAGACTAAGGCGTAGGTTTCGTTGATTAGACATGGACAAGTGGACATCCGGCGTTGTGTGCACGTATGTTACTAGTTAGCTGGCAACATATAATGCACACAATACCCTTCCAGTCGCTTGCCTGTGGATTTGGGTTTGCTTTTGCTATGATTCCGCTGTGCGTGTTTGTAATAAAAGCAATTGGCCTAATCGGCATCTTTTGTAAACTGTCACCCGACGTGGTGTATTTCAATTTATGTAATATAATGGATGATTATGCGATGTATGAAATGATTCAGCAATATAACTGTGTGCACTAGCTACTGATCCAGGGAATAGTGCAGTGAAACACAGTAAGATTCGGATTGAAAAATCCGGGTCTGACAGGCCCTGCCGATAGTTATCATCCGAGTGGTGGGAGCAGCTCAGGAGCCTAACATATTGGTCAAGAGGAGGACGTGGAGGCTGGTGTCATAGAGGTTGTGGAGGATATTGTTCGTGACGAGACCGATGCGGTACATGTAGGAGAGGAAGATCGGTCACCACATGGTGAGCCTACAGGACAGGCTGATGAAGGGGATCATATGGAGCACATAGTGTATCAAATGGAGAGTGATGACCGGATGGCCTAGGCTAAAAAGAAAGCTATATAGGAAGATGACGAGGATAGTTCCGATGAGGACGAAGCTCTCATCCTGCAGGAATGAAATAGGTTTGATGCTGAGAGTGTTGTGGCGCATGATGAGCATGAATCACCGTGGGAGTACCATGGCACAGAGGTTCACTTGCATTAAATGTTTGCTGACAAGGTTTCGTTGCAAGATGCCATTAAGTTGTGGGCTCTATCCATATAGCGGACGTTTCAAGTTGTCAAATCTAACAAGGAGCAGTACCACCATGAAGTGTGAGCAAGCCAGTTATCCTTGGAGGGTGCAGCATGGAGACCGAAGTATGAGACTCACTGAATTGTCTCGAAGGTGGAGCTGCATTTTTGTATTCCCAGCAGTGTTTTGCTGAGGCATCGTAACCTAACATCCACCCTCATAGCCAATTTGATGTATGAAGAGATAGCAGAGATGAAGGACATGGATGCCACGCACATCATGGTGGCTATTGAGAAAAAAACCCAAGTACAAGATTAGTTACGCGGAGGTGTGGCTCGCGAAGCAAAAGGCTTTAAAAAGCAGGACGTGACAGTTCCCTGCTACATAAGATGAGACAATACTCTGCCTCGCCAACAACTTTTCTGAAAGACAACACTCTGTCTTGCAGACTACTCACATGAAATTAACCACACCATGCCAACCCTTTCACTTATGAAAGGAGGTGGAAGAGATCTGCAAGAGAATACTATAAAATCAAACCTAACACGACACCAGAGCTTGCTTCACTACATCAGGATGCACAAGAGACAGAAGAAGCAATGGGTCAAGATGATGAAGCAATGGGAGGAAACCCGTGAACTAGTAAGGTCTATTGAGGCCCGTGATGAACAAGCAAGGGCTGCTGCGGCTCGGGACGAACAGGCAGAGCGTGTTAGGAGGGCACCTCCCCGCAATGACGCCCCCATACCAGCAACCATGTCCTGAACGTTCCAACCAAGCATTCACTGCAACCCCTCCCCCCCCCCGAGGAGGGAGACGCCGCCTCTCTGTTGGTGTAGAGACTCATGCAAATTCTTCAAGTCTAAGCAGTGGCTCAGCTCAGGCGCCTCAGCCTCTAGAACAACCGCTTCTCTGCCTCACTCCCTCCTTCTACGGCATGTCTAGCCTCTGCCATGCTTTCCTCAACGGCAACACCTTTGACTCCATCCCCGCCGACTTCTTCCTCAGCAACAACCCGTTCAACGCCTCCTCTAGGGCTGCCTGTTGTCCGCCGACCTCGCCTCCTCATCGCAGCAGCTGCAGAGCCTCATGCTCGTCAACTGCAGCCTCGTCGGCACTATACCGGACTTCCTGGGCACAATGGATAGCCTCCAAGAGCTCGAGCTCTCCTACAATAACCTCTCCGGCCTGATCCTGACCACCTTGAATGGCTTAGGCATACAGACGCTCTGGCTCAACAACTAGGGAGCAGACAAGAAGGATAGGGTAGGATGGTCATTTCCCCTCAGTTTAATAGGCCAGAGAACAAAAAAGATCAAAATTTTAAGAAAAGGTAAACTATCAATTGGATCATAAACTTTGAAGTATTTTATCTACAGGTAATTGATCATATACCCTCCATTTAGATGAAAATTCAGGATTTACCCTCCTGACCCACGTGTCAGTGACTTATGATGACCCCACGTGTCATTGAGATGTGGAGGGTAAATCCTGAATTTCCCAACTAAAGGGAGGGTATATGATCCAATCTCCCTTTTATCTATGTCATGTGTTCCATAATATTTTATCAATTGATCGTAAACTTTAGGGCAAATAGTAAATTATTCCCCAGCAAAACGGCTGATCCATGCAGGGCAAAGCAAGCAAGCGCGGAAGGCGACGTCCTCTCCTCTCCTCCCCTTGGCTCGCACTCTATCCACTCCTCCCCCGCTCGCGTCTCCGTCACCCAGATCCCTCCGCGACGCCTCCCATCCCAGTCTCCCACCCATAAACTTATCCCAAACCCGCGCCTCGCCTCCTCCAGCTTCACATCCACACAAGCCTCCAAGACTCCCGAGCAGAGCAGGCTGCAATGTCGGCGCTCGGGACGCTCTCCGGCGGCGGCGCCGCCGGCGTCTCGGGTCTCCTCCGCCTCCGCCGCCGCGCCACCCCAGCCCCCGCGCTCGCGTCGCCCCAGCTCCCCGCCGTCAAGTGCGCCGCCGTGCCCGACGGCGGCCAGCTCGTCTGGGGCCGGCAGCTCCGTCCGGCCCTCCTCCCCGCCGGCCTGCTGCCGTCCCAGGCCGCCAGGAGGCAGACGGCTCGCCCGCCCGCCGCCGCCGCCTCCTCCGAGCCCGCTGGGTGAGTACTCAGCGCTGCGCCTCCCGTGGAAGCTTCTAGAAGCTCTGCTCGACCCATTTGCGCTGCTGCACGCGTACCGTTCGTAGTTGCTTGGAGCACTGGGCTCTCTGTTTGGAATTTAGATTTTGTTAAATATTATCCGAATATTTTTTTAACTATCATCTAAATTTAGAATAATTAAAAATTTTCCCCTTCCTTTGAAAAAATCTCTCTTTTAAAAACAAAGAGCCTCTTAATCCCTAATTCAAAGATCATAAATTTAAATAATAATTAAAAAAACATCTAGATTATCCTGTACACTCCCTTGAAATTTTGCGTCTCGAAGTACTATACCGATTTATAACAACGGGACGCTGGTCCCACCTGCAGCCGCACGCCGATCGCTGATCGGTGGGGCTGACATCGATAAAATCCGCACAGGGAATGCTACTGGAGTGTGATACTACTATGGTTGCAACAAATCGGAATTAGCTGCGTGTTTTTTTCAATTTTTCCCCCCTGATTTGATTTTGTTGATAGGGAGGCCAAGCCTGCCGGGTTCCTGGAGAAGTACCCTGCAGTGCTCACCGGCTTCTTCTTCTTCATGTGGTACGTTTGGCCGCCTCACATCACCTCTGTAGCAGACTTGCACTGCCAGGTGAAGCAATATCGCAGCAATTCTCCAGTTGTCTAAAGGTTTGTCATTTTTTTGTGTGTAAGTGATCTTGCAGGTACTTCTTGAACGTGATATTCAACATCCTCAACAAGAAGATCTACAACTACTTCCCGTACCCATAGTAAGTGTATTATGCTTCCGTAGCTTTGAAACGGCGAACATCACGTTCTTGAGAAAGAAACGGTGTAACATCAGCGAGACGATCTCGCGTTCCATTTTGTGGCTTGAGTTACAACTTACGATGGAAAATCGTACTGCTTGTTGCAGCTTCGTGTCGGTGATCCATCTATTTGTGGGGTTGTGTACTGCCTCGTGAGCTGGACCGTCGGTCTCCCAAAGCGTGCGGTAATTTGTACCACCTACCATAGTGCTGTGTTTTCTTTGACGATTCATGCAGCGATCAAACTGATCCTTGGTTGACATAAATAAAATTGAGACTAGGAAATAAGCTTCCTGAAGTTTTAACTGCCAGTTTTATGAATGATCGAAAACAAAGCTAGGAAATTTCACATTTTCTTAAAAAGTTTAGTTGACTTCTAAAGGGAATAACGAAATAAGGCTATGTTAGTATTGTCTTCTGCTTGAAAAAATGATAAATCAATATGTATACATGGTTTCTCGAAGTAACTTCTCCATTCTTCTCGCTCCAGTCTTGTTCAGAGGATAAATCAGGGGTCACAAACACATTACGTACTCCATTCCTCTCGCTTCCGTCTCGCACACGCATCTCTCCCTCGCTTTTTGCACCACTCGTCTCCTTCTTTTAGGATGTGTTTGGTTGGAGGGATGGGGTGGGATGAGATGGGATGGGGATGGGATGAGATAGTTCCACAAAAAAAAGTGGAACCACATGGTTCAGCATCTAAGAAGAATATTCTCTAAATTTGCTCAGGCTCATCTCACTTTGGACCATTCCATCCCACCTCATCCCTCCAACCAAACACACAAATAGGCTTGGTCAAAGGAACCATCCCATCCCACCCCATCCCTCCAACCAAACACATCCTTAAAAGCCACTTCTTTCAGCTACTATTTATGTTTAGCCAAAAACCATCAACATAAGTCAATATAAGCGCCCACTAAATCTTGCAGTTGTTAAGTAAAGTGTACAGACCCTTTATGTACACCACAAATCAAATTCTCTCTTCATTTGTGCCATAAACAAATTCAAACTAAAATTGATCTACACCCTTTATCTTTTCGTACATAAAAAAATGCAACTTTTATGTAAGAACAGCATGGCTCTTTCTTAACAATCTAATTACGAATCATCAGTTGCTACTCACCCAAATTAATGTATCTTCTGTGGAAATTACCAATAAATTAACACAAAAGAATATTGTCTTATGTAGCCTATCAATTCAACGCTCCTGAAGCTGCTCTTTCCGGTGGCGTTGTGCCATGCTCTTGGTCATGTCACTAGCAACGTGTCCTTTGCTGCTGTTGCTGTCTCATTTGCCCACACTATTAAAGGTGCCTCTTTCATGTGCAGATTTCATTGTGCAATCTTCTTGCCCCTTTTCTGTTTTATATGCTGATGTTTTTATGTTGCATAATTGCAATGCAGCTTTGGAGCCCTTCTTCAATGCAGCTGCTACCCAGTTTGTCCTTGGACAGCAAGTTCCCTTTTCTCTGTGGTTGTCTCTTGCCCCTGTTGTGATTGGTAATTTCTCAATTAAGCCTTCTGATACCAGTTTGCTAGTAAAGCTGTAGAAAGTTGCTAATTACAGTGTCAATAGCAAGGTAAAATATGGGATACGATGATTCAAAAATTAAGAATATCTTTATCGGACGAAGTTTCTGATGGTGCAGTTCTTCTTTTATCATTGTTTTCATCGTTTTCACTAGATTGGACATGTGCCACTTAGTACTTGAAGCTTCTTTTAACTCTTTAGTGACATGGAATTCCATGCCTTTTCTTGTTCAACCTATTTAACTGCTTGAAGATTACCAGGTGTTTCAATGGCATCCCTCACTGAACTTTCTTTTAACTGGACCGGCTTCATCAATGCCATGATCTCTAACATCTCATTCACTTACCGGAGCATTTATTCCAAGAAAGCTATGGTTTGTGCCTCTTTAGTTCTAGTCTCTGGACTTCATATTTTTTGCTTCTTCATGGATTTTGCCTCAACTCCTTCTCACCTTTCTGTTGTTACTAACCGTTTTCATTGTTGCAGACCGACATGGATAGCACCAACGTGTATGCTTACATCTCAATTATTGCTCTCATCGTCTGCATACCACCCGCAGTCATTGTAAGTGTGGTAAATTTGGCCCAGGAAGTAAAAAAAAGATTCGTGTATTATGCTTAATGCTAATGTTTCTCTTTTCCATGATCAATGTTGCAGATTGAAGGGCCCCAACTACTGCAGTATGGATTTAATGATGCAATTGCCAAAGTAGGTTTGAAAAAGTTCGTCTCAGACCTTTTTTTGGTGGGACTGTTCTACCACCTCTATAACCAGGTAACCAGTTCCATGCCATGCTAAAACTTTGCATATGCTCTTATAGCATAATAGGTGTAGCATTTGAGCTTTCTCACCACACTAGGTCACGTTGTAATAGCACTAGCTACAGAATGGTTGTACATATATATTTCTTTCCTATGCAATGTAGATGTCAGCATTAATCGTTTGTTAATAATGATGTTGCCAAACAGGCGTGTGCAATTTTGTCATGGACTACCTTTCATCTGTTATCAGTTATAACATGACTAATGTCTAATGCAATTATGGCATCCCAGGTTGCTACAAACACTTTGGAGCGGGTGGCCCCTCTGACACATGCCGTCGGCAATGTGCTGAAAAGGGTTTTCGTCATTGGTTTCTCAATCATTGTTTTTGGTAAGTGAAAATTACCCCTTGTTTATGAAATGAGCATTACATATTTGTTTCGTTCTTGTCATTTTCTATATGATATGTTTTATGCGTAGCTTAATACTCGTAAATCTCGCGTTGAGCAGGCAACAGAATTACCACACAGACTGGAATCGGCACTTGCATTGCCATAGGTGGTGTTGCCATCTACTCATACATAAAAGCTAAGATCGAAGAGGAGAAAAGGGTAAGTTTGCCCAAAAATATTACAATGTCTCCTGAATACATGTATAAATGGAACCGATATGATTGGTTTCTAATTGGAATATGGTTGCATAGCTTTGATGACACTAAATGACTAAATAATTGAAACACTTTGAAAGGCTAAATTGTAAATTGGTAGCTCCAATTATAAGCTCACTTTGATGACTGAGATCCGTGCCTCATCCAAAATTTCAGGAAAATTAAAATAGCATACCGCCCTTAGATTGAATATTGCTGAACTTACTAATGACAATTTTTCTTCTCGATTACCCCGAGCAAGATGTACATATTAGATATTAGACCTCAACAAACTAAGATCCTCAAAAGCCAGCTATTTAAAAAGATGAGAATAACTAGATGAAGACCTTTCAACAATATGATTTATAGACCAATCATGGTTATAGAGAAAACAAGCATGAAGTTGTCACTTTTATTTCTATGGCTGAAAAGTTATCATGTCAGATTTAACTTCATTTAACGGAGTGAGTTACTTAGTAATTGGGATTTGGGCATGAGAGAAGTGGATGCCATTTTGTTACAGGGAGGAGTTAATATCATTTGAATTGCAAGTGGCGTTGGCAAACGTTTAGCATAGTAAAAATGTTGGTTTACTTAATCTCCATTCCGGACTTGTGTTCACGAAATTTTCTAATGCTGCCTTCTCATTCTCTTACTTAAATCCAGCAAGCAAAGAGCGCGTGATGAGGTGACTGCTGTGAATATGCTCGGATGGCTGTGGTGCTTGAGTCTTACTGCCTCGGATCGGAAACAACGTGGACGAGGATCATGATGTCTTCTCTGCCTTATTTTTATTTTTGGGTTATTTGGTCAATTGTTCCCAATGTGGTGTTGAACAGCACATTGCAGATGGTAAGACTGGTCACCATCAGATTGTCGTTGAGAGAGCTCAAATGTGTAGAAATAAACGCTCGTACTTGAAAAGGCTTGAGAGAGCTCAAATGTGTAGAAATAAACGCTCGTACTTGAAAAGGCTTAATGTGTAGAATTAAACGCTCGTACTTGAAAAGGCTTTCGTTTTGTATGTTAGAACCGAGTATTTTCTTTGTACCTTGTGTCCTTTCTCATGTTGGTTCTTCTGATGGTGTTGTGCATTTGGAATTTGTCAGAAAAACAATTTACCATCAGTATGTGCTGTGACTAACCTTCGCATTAGTTGTTTAAGATCTTCAAAAGACTTGCGAAAATCTTATTCATACCTTGTCGTTTGGAAAATATTTCTGACGGCGTTGAGCAAAGTCATTTCGATTGTTATGGAAAATTTAGAACTTTGTACTTTATGGGGGTGAGCAGGACCAACACTGACGTCGTAATTTCCGCACCTCGTATATATTGTTCAATCGTTTGATCCAAAATCCATTGATCGTAGCCCTTTTGTAGACCTGCATATCTAAAATCCATTGATCGATCCCACATATATGGAGCTAACTAGGACTTGGAGGCTGCGTTCTACATGCATGCAGAATTTTCAAGAGCACGTGTTAATTGCCTAACAAATACTGGACATGCTTTTAGTCTAAAAGTTTGGCATAGTATCTTTTCACAATATACTCTTCAAATGATATACTACCGTATTTTAACACATACTCCATACTTCGTAGTCTATAAAGTGACCATGTTCTTTCATCCAATGGGAACAGCTAGCGTCACATGTTGAACGTGAGGGCATTTTGGGGATTTCCCTATTTGTTTTGGATTTAACGAACGGGGGGGCACATGGCAGTCAGAGGAAGAAAGGATAAAGAGAGAGAGTCAGGCTCGGGCCAGGTGTGGCTTACGCATGTGGAGGCCGATACGGGATTGTGGAGGATGATCTTCATTTCCCTCCGACGAAATCAGCATGGTTGGTGGTGGATACTAATTTTGTGTAGCATTATTTGAACCTTGACCTCATAATCGTGGTATGAGCCAGTTTATGTGGGTGTCTTTGTATCTCCAAGAACAATATCACGGTGCAAATGATGACTATAGATTTTCTAGGACAACGTCGTTGACAACATGCCTAGCCATGTATTTACTGCCTTCTAGACGGCTTAGAATGCCGTCTCTTTGTGAGTTTCCTTCGGTACTTATTATTATTGTATAATTGTGAACTATTCTAGTGTATTGCAATTGTAAATTGTTCTAGTGTATTTTAGCAGTTGATAATCTTGTTCACTAGTTCTGAGAGATATTGCATAGTAATCTATAGGATAATTATTTGCTCGATGCTATATGAGATTAAGATGGTTTTTTTAGGATGTTCTGCCAGTTAACGAGCTTTTTTAGCAATTGTTGTTGATGTTCGGTTCTTGTCAAAGCCATAATCTGCTGCTGTTATATTTTTATATGCTTATTGTTTTAGTGGTTTAATTATCATAGCATAGCACCTGGTAGTGCAGTTAGGGGTGGAAACAGATCGGATATGATCAAATAGTCTCAAATACGAATACGAATCCATATTTTTAAAACGAATTCGAATATTTTCAAATACGGATACGAATATTCTCGAATATGAATACAGATATTTTCAAATATAGATTTTCTCGGATACGAATATTGGATAAAACGTATTCCTAACGGTTTTGCCGATTTTTCATCGGTTTTTGACTGGTTACCGGTTTTAAACCGCCTAAATTCAAATTTTGAATCACAAAATTCGTACAGATTTTTCTTGGGTTCTAGAAACGGATCGAATACGAATCGAATAGTCTCGAATACGAATACGGATACGAATATTCTCAAATATGAAGGCGAATATGAATATTCTCAAATACGGATACGAATATTCTCGAATACAAATACGAACATTTTCGAATACGAATTTTGCTTACCACATTCACGTTTTCTCGAATACGGATATTGGATAAAATAAATTATCTGTTATCGTTTTCCACCCCTAAGTGCAGTTCATTACTTGTTTAATTATCTTGAATTATAATTAATTATTGGGTAAGAAATTTAGCTAAAAACTAGCAGAATATCTAGAGATCGTCTTTTCAATCATTGATTAGATTTAGACCACCATGGCAAGGAGGCCTTGTTTAAAACAAGAGTAGTATGATATATGAGAGCACAAATAACAATTTGAGTATTATGCTAATTATTCATTTATTTTCAGCAGCCATGTTAAGCATGATTTTATATTTAAATGACTTGGAAAAGATTTATGATCTGGCAATTATTTTACTCTTGCTCTTGTTATTTAATCTATGTTAGAAATATGCTTTATTACTCATTCATAATTCTTAAAATTTTATTTAAATATTTGCTTAAACCGTGTATTTTACAACATCACATACATGCACGGAGAGATACTCTTTCATCCGTGTTCAGTATGTCGATGTATCAAGCCCGGCCAAGAATCAAGCCAGTGCAATTTCTAGTTGCTCATGGAAATCAATACTAAACACTACTGCACAGCAATTTCTCTAGACATATGATCGCGTACTGTACATAACCCACAAAACACTAGCTGATACACCGGCTACATCAAATTTGCATGCATGTACTACTTTGCACGTACTACTTGATATACTTTCAAGATCGATGCATACTATATATCTCCAATAAAGGTACATGCTTCCATTGTTTTAATTCCAAAAATGCATGCATGTCTAGACGAACTCCTTTCCATCGTTCAGGGAAGCGTACTCAGCGAGTATGCCGGAGCAGTTCGAACACACGCCGCCCAAATCAGTCAACGTGGCCGAGAAGCAAGGCGGTCGTTGCATTACTACTCCATTTCTTTATTATTTAATTAATTTGCTCGGTAAGTTGTTGGGTTTGCGACAGATGCCGAGTGTAATCATGGACTCTCGTAGCTCTTGACGTACGCCGGCGACGGCCAGCGAGACGACGACGCTGTCCCGGCGTCTTCCCAAGCTCGGCTGGCTGGCTGCCTGGCTTCCCTTCTGTCACAAGTTCACAGCAAGGTTGGGGTTTCATTTCTGGCGTATGTGAGATTGTTTGGAAGTTCTTCAATCGATCTGTTCTTTGTTTCATAGGCTCATAGCAGTTGTTGCAGATCGATCTTTCATTGCTCGATCTCCTAAGTCCCTCGGCGTTCCTGGTATTCTTCATGGATTGTATTTAGCGTTCTAGTTGGTGTTAAGAGGTATGCTTCTCTCTGATATGCTCATGTGATCCCAACTTGGACTTTGTTCTCTAAAAAGCTATAATTGTTTTCTTTTTCTATGGAATGCAATGAATCTCTGTGGACGTCTTTCACAACGGTAATTAGTGGTTGAAGTCACATGTTGCACTATACTGCAGTGTATCGATATTTCTTCTATTATATTACACATTTTGTTATTGTACATATTATTAATGAAGCCGAATAAACCAACAGAATCAACCGAGATATTATCCGGCCAATTAGAATCGCTTTCTATTTTCAATTTGGTTTAAAAACTATGAAACCAAAATATATAATTCGGCCCGAACCCATAACCGACCAATCTAACGGAATAATCATCCTCGTCAGAAATTCATTTACATTCATCAGCCAGGCACGAAACTAAGCGAAATTACCATGTTCCAAGCCACGTATTAGTATAATAATGCAATACACCAATGAAGCAAAAGGTTATGCAGAAGCAAGGAAAATATTGCTCTGAACTTATGGGGACTTCCGTCTAACCTGCTCGAAAGGGTTGCAACTGTTGACCACTCGACAATGCACCTAATCTGAAGAAACCCAAAATGGTTCTAAGCATGACACCAGTAGTTTCTATTATCTGAAGAAACCCAAAATGGTTCTAAGCATGACACCAGTAGTTTCTATGCTACCTGTAAAGGATCATAATTCAAATACCTCCTAATTTGAACAAGCCACAAGATAAGCTAAATTTTCCGAAAACTAGGGCGGGTGCGAAACCCTGTAACCCTTGCCAGGACTAAACCCTGAGTCCCCGGAAGGTAGCCTGAGGAAGAACACATTCAACAATGCCAGCAACTAGCTTGGTTGCACTTGCATGTGTCAAAAACATCCAGTAAACTATAGGGATAAAAAATAAACACATGACAATATACTGTTACAGATATGTTATGCAATTATCCTCCTTTTTTTCACTTCTTGCCTTTTGCCCCTCCAAACCAATAGAAATCTACCTAGCCACATACTGGCAATACTCACAATCACTTTCATTATAGAATGCCATTTAAACGGGCCTAAGAACCTAAAAGCCTTTTGATGCCAGCTTTTTGATCAGAGGTCAGCCTGGAAGGGAACTTGATGTTGAATTTAACCCGTAGATTTCCCTTCTTATTGGGCTCCTTAGGTATTGGCATGCCCTCTCCAGTGACCACCTCTTCATAGCTAGGATGGATTACAGAAGCAACGGGTACAGACAGACTCCGCCCATCAAGCGTAGTGACACGAACGGTATAGCCAGTCAGCGCTTCGACCAAAGAGATTTTCTGTGTCATGACAAGATCATTTCCTTCCCTAGTGAAAACATCATGGGGCTTCTCTTCAATGATGAAAACAATATCAGCAGGCGTCATGTTTGGAGCTTCATTCCCCTTTTCAGGAAAAGTGATCTTCGTCCCCTTCTTCCAACCAGGCTTTACATCTATTGTCAAAATTTCCTCTACTTGTGTGTGTCTCCTGAAAAAAAAATAGTAAGATTAGCACAAAGGCAAACAAGTATAAAGTTTACAAAGAATGCTCTATTTTCATCAAAGCATAAAAGATGGTACTCATAAGGACATAGCCACACAATGTTACGGCATACAACAACAAAGCATTTTGTCCCAAACAAGTTGGAATAGACTAAGAATAAAACCCCTTCAAGTTCAAAGAAACAAGAGCCTTGAAAACTTCCAAAGCAAAAACCCTCAGCCGTACATCCTGCTATCTGAGCCGAGCGTCTAAAACACTGCCCCTAAAGTTTCTTGTGGTTTCGGTATGTGGATCGCTAAGTTTCATGTGCTCCTATCCAAAGCTAATTCTTTAGGTATATTCCAATCCATCAAGTCTCTTTTAACTGCTTCCTCTCATGTCAGTCTTGGTCGATCTCTACCTCTTCTTACGTTTTCAATACGTATTAAAATTCCACTATGGACCTGTGCCTCAAGAGGCCTCCGTTGGAAGTGTCCAAACCATCTCAAGTAATGTTAGACAAATTTCTCTTCAATTAGTGCTACCCCAACCCTATCACTGCGGATCCAATCCTGTCTTGTGTGACCACAGATCCACCGCAGCATCCTCATCTCTGCTACACTCATCTTCTGTATATATTATCTTAGTTGCCTAACATTCTGCTCCATATAGCATCACGGGTCTAATCGCCGTCCTACAAAACTTACCCTTTAACTTTAAGAAACTTTTTTCACACAGGACACCAGATGCTTAGCGCCATTTCACCCATCCTGCTTTTATCTTGTGGCTCACATCTTCGTCAATCTCACCGTTCCACTGCGGCATCAATATTAAATAACGAAACGTGTCCTCCCTAGGCACTACTTGTCCTCCAGCCTAACATCTCCATCATCTGCCCTGACACTGCTGAAATCACACCTCATATACTCAGTTTTCGCCCTACTAAGTTTAAAGCCATTCAATTCTAAGATCTTCCTCTACAACTCCAGAATCCTATCAACATCTATCCAACTCTCATCAACTAGCACCACATTATCAGCGAAAAGCTTACACCAAGAGATATCTCCTTGTATATCCCGCGTGACCTCACTATCACTAAGGTAAAAATGTATGGGCTCAACACTAATCCTTATTGTAATCCTATCTTAATAGGAAAGTCATTGCTAACACTACCACATGTTCTGACATTAGTCATAACATCTTCGTACATGTCCTTAATTAGGGTAATATATTTTGTTGGAACTTTTTTCCTTTGGAGCGCCCACCACATAACTTTCCTTGGCACTTTGTCATAGGTTTTCTCCAAATCAATAAACACTATGTGAATGTTCTTCTTTTGCTCCCTATACCTCTCTATCAACTATCTAGCAAGAAAATTGCCTCCCTGGTCAATCTCGCAGGCATAAAACCAAATTGGTTTGTCATCACACTAATTATTTTTCTTAAACGGTGCTCAATCACTCGCTCCCAAAGCTTCATTGTGTGGCTCATGAACTTAATTCCTCTATAATTAGTACAACTCTGAATATCTCCTTTATTTTTGAAAATTGGTACTAATGTGCTCCTCCACCACTCGTTTGGCATCTTGTTCGATCTAAAAATGCTATTAAACAAATTAGTTAGCCCAACAATCGCCACTTCTCCCAAGCATTTCCATACCTCGATAGGGATGTTATCAGGCCCCAACACCTTACCCATTTTCATCCTTTTTTAAGGCCTCTCTTACTTCCGACTCCTAGATTCTACGAACAGTCTATCAGTGTCATTAAAAGCATCATCTAGTTCAATCATACTATCGTCAGTGTCATGATTGAACAGCTTGTCGAAGTAATCCTCCACCTATCCTTGATACCATCTTTCACCAAAAGTCTATTAGTGTCTTTGATGCATTTAACTTAGTTGAAATTTCTCGTCTTTCTTTCTCGAAGTTTAGACATCTTGCAGGCATCCTTCTCCCTCCTTTGTATTTAACTTATGGTAAATTTTCTCATATGCCTTGCCTCGTGCCTCACCGCTTTCTTCGCATTTTTTTGTTGTTTTGTATTTCTGTATGTTGTCATCGCTCTTATCATGATACATATGCTTGTAACATATCTTTTCCTCAATAGCCTTTTGCACTTCCTCGTTCCACCACCACATGTCTTTAGATTCGCATCTTGTCCCTCGGGTCACTCCAAGCACCTCCATAGCCACTTTTCTAATACGATTTGCCATCTCCGTCCACATGCTATTTGTTTCGCTATTCGCTTCTCCCATGTACCATATCCCTTCCGCGATCATCCTCTCCTTAAATGCATGTGCAGTGTCCCCTTTGAGTTTCCACCACTTCGTCCTCGTGTCCCTAGCGGCCTTAGCCTGTCGAACTCGTAACCTAAAACAAAAGTCAAAGACTACCAACTTATGTTGCTGGATAACACACTCCCCAGGTATAACCTTACAGTCTATACAAGCTCGTTTGTCCTCCCTCCTAACAAGAACAAAATCGATTTGGCTAGAATGCTAACCATTACTAAAGGCAACTAAATGGGAATGTCTCTTTCTAAAAAAGGTGTTAGCTATCATGAGATCATAGGCTATGGCAAATTTTAAGATATATTCTCCCTATTGATTCCTATCACCAGGGTTATTAAGGCATCACCTAAGCGTCGCTTAACGGTAAGGCGCTGAGGAGCTCCAAGGCGTCGTCGTTGCCTTGACAGGAAGGTCTATGGTGTCCGCTCACGACCATAGCATTGCTGAGGCGAAGAAAGGCGTCAGGACGGCCGAGGCGGATGCCCCAGAAACACGAGAAAATAAGAATATAAAGAGATGGGATGAGAAGGGGGCCAGCGAGGGAACCTGTTGCGTGAATGCTGAACCCTAGCGATAGCGCCGCCTCCATCCCCGTGGCGGCACCATCCCAGAAGTGACGCACTAGCAGCCATCTGCTCCACCGTCCCACCTCCATCCTTGTCGCCCTCTCCGCTCCAGGTATGCCCCATTCCCTCCCTCCCAGCCTCCACCTCCTCCACCTCCCTCCCTGGCTTCCCCTCCCAGCTAGCCTCCATCCCCTCCCTTCTCCCCGCCCCCCTTCCCGACCTCCACGGCTCCACCTCCTCCCCCTCCCTCCCCGGCTCCCCCTCCCTACCGGCCTCCACCTCCCTTCTCCCTGCATCCCCCTCCCGACGACGACCCGGCCTCCGGGAGGCCAGGTCGCTAAGAGGGAGGGGGAGCCGAGGTTGTGTCGAAGCGAGCGCGAGAGTGAGTGGCTGAGTGCGCTCACGTCGGTGTTCACTGATGTTTATTTCTCTGCTACTGTGCTGCTCACTGGCTCGCTCTACTGTTGTGCTCGTTGAACTGTCATTCGATACTTCTCTCATTCTCTGTAACGTAGAAGCAGAAAAATGGCAAGTACAAATGTAAGTGCAAGTATTGCATCCTCCGAGGCCGTGTATGATGTAAAGACCAATCCAAAATGGAAGGCGGAGTCTAATGATTCGGAATGGAAATATGGCTATTGGCCGAAAATTGGCAACCGAGATAAGGTGATGTATATCCTTTGTAACACCCCATGTACAGGAGGGATTAAAAGGCTGAAGGAGCATCTTGCGGGTGGCTATTCAGATGTGATTATGTGTCCCAATATTACCACAAAAATCAGAAAAGAGATGGGAGATTATTTAAAAAAAGAGTAGACCAATCTTCCTAGATGATGATGATGATGAAGGGGGAGGTCAAGATGTGGAGGTTGCAACACATGACATCGAGTCCCAAGACTCCACTGTGAAGCCAAGTTCAGGGACAGCCGCCAAAAGAAGGCATGCTGCCTTTTCATTCAAGGTTGCCTTGGAAGATTGCGACCTCAAACTGTCCCTTAAATAAAAAGGCAGCATACATTCTTTTGGCAGCTGCCCCTGAACTTGGCTTCACAGTGCAGTCTTGGGACTCGATGCCATGTGTTACCATCTCTACATCTTGACCTCCCCCATCATCATCATCATCTAAAAAGATTGGTCTACTCTTGGTTTTTTTTCAAATAATCTCACATCTCTTTTCTAATTTCAATGGTAGTATTGGGACACATAACTACATCTGAATAGCCACCCGCAAGATGCTCCTTCAGCTTTTTAATTCCTCATATACTTGGGATGTTACAAAGGATACACATCACCTTATCTCAATTGCTAATTTTGGGCCAATAGCCATATTTCCATCCCGAATCATTAGACTTCGCCTTCCGTTTTGGATCACTCTTTGGATCATACACAACCTCAAAGGATGCAATACTTGTATTTGCATTTGTATTTACTATTTTCTCTGCATCTGCGTTACAAAAAATGAGAGAAGTATTAGATGATAGTTAACTGAGCACAGCAGTAGAGCGAGCCAGCGACAGCGAGCAGCACCAAATAAAAATCGTCTCAGCCACGCACTCTCGCACAGCCTTGCTCGCTCCAAGCCTCCGACGCGACCTCAGCTCCCCCTCCCTCCGAGAGTCCAAGCATATGCAGTGGCGGCGGCGGCGACGTCCCAGCGGTGTCGACGACCCTCCCCTCCCTCCCAACCAAGCAGCGGCGTCAGCGACCCTTCCCTCCTCTCCCCTCCCAACCAAGCAGCGGCGGTGACCCTCCCCTTCCTCCCCCTCCTCTCTCATTGCCCAACAGCAGCACCGGCGTCGGATAGACACGGATCTGTCTCATCGCCCAGCAGCAGTGCTGGCACCGGAGACGCAGACAGATCCATGTCTCTCTAGCGCCGGCGCTACTGCTGGGCGATTGGAGAGGAGGGGGAGGAAAGGGGAGGAGGAGGGGGAGTACCTTGCTGGGCGACGGGGAGAGAGGCGCCGCCAAGACAGGATCTGCGAGATGGATTGATGGAGGCGCCATCGAGACGGGATTTGCAAGATGGAGGCGCCACCGAGAGCCCGGAGCGGCTAGATGGAGGTGCCGCCGCCGCCGCCTAAGGTTCTTTCTCAAGATCTCTTCTTTCTATGGTTTAGCCACCAGCCCAGCGCCTACTGAGTCGCTCAGGTTCACTTCTTTATTTAGTCACGGCCGTCACCTCCATCGTAAGGCGTCGCCTTGAGCCTTCCTGACGCCATACGCCACCTAATCGTTGCCTCAGAGACGCCTTGGTACTGAGGCAGACGCCATACACGCGCAGGGCAAGGCGGGGTCAACGCCTTGCCGATCGGGGGCGCCTTACCGCTTAAGCGACGCTTAACGCCTTAATAAGCTTGGCCTTACCGCCTTAATAACCTTGCCTATCACCATAACCAAAACCCCTATACACCCTTTGAAACCCCCATTAGTTGTACCAATATGACCATTGAAATCGCCTCATAAGAAAATCTTCTCACTGTTAGACACACTTCTAACCATGTCATCTAGGTCTTCCCAAAATTGCCTCTTAGCGGCCACATCCAGACCTACTTGTGGAGCATATGCACTAAAAACATTCAAAACTAAGTCGCCAAAGATTATCTTAACTAGGATAATCATATCCCCTGCCTCCTCACGTCAACAACTCCACTCTTGAGACGCTTATCAATTATATGCCCACTCCATTCTTGTTTCGTTCTGTTCCAGTATACTACAACTTGAAGCCAGTATGTTTTACCTCCTCTGCCTTCTAACCCATCTATAGTCTCTTGAACGCACAAGATATTTATACGTCTCCTAATTATTGTATCAACTATCTCTCTTAACTTACCTATTAAAGACCCTACATTCCAACTACCCATACGAATCCTACTCTCCTCGACTAGCTTCCTTGCCCCTCGCACTCGTCGAGTAAAGTGCAAAGACCCTTATACATTTTCCACTGCATCCGGGTGCTGACATAGCTCGTCACTAAGGGAGTAACGTCCTAGCCTTTGCTCACTTATCACCACACCCAGATTCTGATATGGCGCGTCGCTAAGAGGGTTACGTCACAACGAAACTATTTTGGGTTTCATTCTATGAAAAGATAGCTTAATTTTGCATTAGCTCACCAAACCTAACATAACTCTCCTCCTTTTTCCTAACTTAGGACAAACTATATAGAAAACTACATAAATAAATTTCACAAAAGAAGCAAATGAATCAACATAGGCAGGCATTTTGTCATAAAATGCAAATATAGGAATACCACCCTCCAAAATTAGAGAACACAAGTCAACAACAGAAGAAGGAAACACCAGCACCATGCACAACCTTCAGGTGGAAAAGACCACCATGAAGCCAAAACAATTACAGTATCGAAAACTAGCATATCAGAACTCCGAAGTGCCTTTTGAAAGCCACCTCAGCCATATGGAGGCTGCACTATCACCTTTTTGTCTTTAACTAGAATGTCACATGAACTACACTTACGAGAATATCCACTTGGTACTGATTTGTTTCAGAAAATTAGACAACGGTCATGATGCAAGCATGAATTTAGAGGTTGTATAGCTCTCCACTCAATGGCCAGACTAATTGGACACGATTAGAAGGTGTTAAAAAAGAAAGATGAAATGCTATACTAAAAAGGAAAGATGAAATGGCAATCTATTTAGCAAAACATTCAGCAATGCTACAGGTCCGAAATGGTGCATAATGGCTACGGACTGGTCTGGACTGTAATAGGGATGACCCGTGTCACGTGGCATAACTGCTTTTGTTCATTCATTGATAAGCATGGCTTCATGTTTCCCTCTTCATTTTGGCATAAAAGCAACAGGATCGGATAGGGCCTAGAACAGATGCCTCGGAATACTTGGCTTCAACTAGGAATACATGAGCGCCTCTTAGAAGGTGTAATAGAAGAGGTGACTAGGATTTAGACACGAGCATATTCAAGGGATGCCTACATGTTCCGCAAAGTAATTTGACTACCCTTCAAAGATTCCAAATCCAAAATATATATCATACTGTATACAGCTTAGATGCGATCAAGTACGAGAACTAAAATCACGGATCCTTCTTTAAAAGCCATCAACTTGGATATATTTTGGGTTCCAATTTGTTATCGTCTGCTACTGTCTAACAATGGGCTGATGGCTGCCTGCCGCCGTGGCACCATCAACAATGCTCAGTTAAACACATATGACCCAAGAATCATATGGGCACAGTTATGATGGATGAGAAGACCTTATCAAGGTTTGTGACCTCTAGGAGGAAATTAAGCTGCATAACGTGCTTGATGTTCTTCATCAATCCAATTTTTCCATGAGAAACATGGGCCTCATTTATTGGTAGACTCCAGATCATCACGGAACTTTTGCGCCTTCTAACTCGGAAAAAGGAAGGGGCCTATGTATTTGCATGACCTATGTAGATTGGGCCCTAGGTACACCCCGGAGCCGATCCCCCAGCAGTCCATACTATTTCGGGAGTAGTAGCAATCCATGGAAACTTATTGGTTGGAACTTAACAGTTCTCCACATGCAATCATGTCATATTTGCAATATTGAACTACACAGTAAATTGCACTCTGCCTTACCTCAAAAAAGGGGAATGGTGAAATTAAATGGGCAAAGACTGCAAGATAAGACAACAGCAAAGGATAATATATATCATAAACTGAAAAGTTGTTATCTAACCTTTTCTGAATAGATAGTTGTCATGTGAACTATTGATTGACATTCTCCTATGTATATTTCGAATTCCTCACATCCAAACACCTAATATGATCTAGACAAAAACCTAGAGGACAGACTTAGTGCGTAAATGAGTGGATTAGGGATCTTTTAGCAATCCATCCAGACTTGGAAGAATAGATAAAGGAAGATCATTGAAATTAGGAAGTGGCAGCTAACCGTTTCTATCCTAGGCAAGTCGACACCTGATGACCGATGTTACATGTATAGATATTGAAAGTTTTGATATAACTTTGCCAACATTAGAAGTTCATGTGTCCATTGGCTGATTGGTGAAGTTATAAACAGCATTTGTTGAGTTCGATGGCCCACACAATTTGGCCTTAAGTACTGCATATACGGAAACAAAGGTCATGCTTTTTATTGCCCATCATTGGTCGAACAGAAGTCATTTAAGAAACAGCACAAACCAAAAATGAAAATGGTGAATGTATGTCCAAAAAAAGGCTTGAATTCAATCCCTTTTTTTTGCTTTATTACAAGATACGGAAATGCTTATTCTATTGTTTACCAGTTGCATGAATCAGTGATACTAGTTTTTCTCCACTTATGTACAAAATCAAGAAAAAGATGAAGCATGTCCAGCTCAATTCATACAGATTAACTGTAAGGATTGATTTGAGAAAGTGAGTGTTGTAGGGGTGGCCCCCACCTAAACCCAGCAGGCCTGTTAGGAGGTTATAAGAACCAGAGTAACATGTGTAATGACTCAAATGCCCCTAAGGGGGATGTACGGATGTAAGGACATAATTGTAAAAGTATACTCCATATGAATATATATATCAGGATGAGGGGGAGGGTGAAGGAGAACACTCCCACCTCTCCACTACCATCTCTCTCTGTTTGGTGCAGTAACCACAGCGATTGGCGCCGTCGTGGGGAGGACGAGGACAAGCTCAAGACCAGAAGAAGAAGGATGGCACCAAAAAGCTTCATCGGCGGCGACGGAAGGAAGACGGCTAGGTCGGAGTGGCACGTGAATCACGGGAGCCGGCATCGGCCGTCGAAGGAGCCGGCGACGCAGCGTGAGGTTTAATGGTCGCGGCGCCGACGCGCGTTAACAACCGACCCGCCGCGCCGCTAACGACATCCAACCCGTCGCGCGCATCGCAACGACACCCGCCACCTCGCGCGGCAGCGCGATCGGCGGCGGGGTAGCCGCAATGAAGCATCCGCGGATCTCGAGATCGTGGCGATGGTCCTCGCACCTACCCGTCCATTGGGTGTTCCGGCGGCCCAAGCGGCACTGCGGTGGAAAGCGCCATACTAGCGACCCTCAACGCGTTCCGGCGGGAACTAGGGACCTTCGCGAGCCGTCCGAGATATGCAAGAGGCTCGAGCCGCAGACCGCGCCGATGTCGCGCCGAGCCCACACCGGAGAGGCGGACGATCGCGAAGCCCACGTCTAGCCGCGTCGCGCGGCGCGCGTAGATCCGAGTCCCGCTTTGGTGGGGCTGCGGCGACGGCATGGCGAAGACTTCAAGTTTCCTAGCGTCATCGACTCGTACAAAGCGACACGGACCCCGCGAGTTCGTGCGCGTGTCTGAAATCATGATCGAGGCGCGGCGCGAGACGACACCACGGCGAAGGACTCCCCGCGCGCCGCAAGGAGTGGCGCTCTCTTGGTTCTTTACCATAGAGACAGCTCCATCTACGTGGGAGCGACTCGCGACCGCCTTCACAACAACTTCCAGGAAACTATGTCGAGCGGGTCGACGCGACCAACTCTTCACGTGAAGCAAAGACCCTGAGAAGCTCCGGACTACTTCAAGCGCCGCCAAGATTCGATGCCAAGTAAAGCGTTAATGAAACCACCATCGTTAATGCAGCCATACGGGGCCTTCGTCCGCCCAATGGCCGAGTACCACGCGCGAGGCCAATCAAGGCGATCGCCAAGCTCTTCGACAAAATGGGCGAGTATGCGCGGGCGGAGGAGGATGCTCAAGACGCGGCATTACCGCCTCGACCTCGCCACGAGGAGCGCCCCGCGCGAGGTGGGGCGGTGGTCCTCCTCGGCGCGGGCGCAGCCGAGAGCCCCGAGGAGGCCCTCCCGAGGCAACGATACGGGGTGCGGAAGGTCCTTCAAGGAGCGAGCATAAACCTCGGCGCCACGGCGCAGTCACGGCGGCCCATCATGTCCTCGACACCGAGGCGCGCGCCAGGACTCGACCCGCCTCATGGAGGAGGCAGGGATCGGAAGCGGACTTGGTTGCGGCCAACCCCACGCAGAACAAGAGCTCCTACATTATGGCAAGTGGTGCGAGGTACACGCTACGGTGATCATTACACGGCGTGCACGCGATTATGGAGCTGCGGAGGTGACGGCGGGTCTCGGGCTCGCCTCCTCGGCCTCGCCGGAGCCCACGTGGGGCACCTGGGGTAGCCTGCGAGCCACCGCAGCGAGGGCGCGCGACATCGCACCGTCGGCATCATCACCGGAGGTTCCTCTTCAAGGGCCCGGAGCGGCCGCAATCGTGGATGCCGCCGCAACATCACCTTCGACTTGAACGACGCCAGGTGTGGAGTACCCTCACCAAGACCCTCAGTCATCCAGTCCTCATAGCACGCTGTGGCGTCGGCGCGTCCTTGTCGACGGGGAAGCTCGCGAATATCCTGTTCGCGAGGCCCTCGGCCGTATGGGGATCCCCGCACCGGCTAGAGCGACCGGAGCTCCACTTCAAGGCTTCGGAGGTCAACCGCTGCAGCCACAGGGCACGTGTCCTTCCGGTCACTTTCCGTCAGGAGGGCAACAAGGGTAGCATCCGGACCGAGCATGTCATCTTCGACGTCGTGAATATCCCACATCCCTACAACGTCATACTAGGGCGACCCGCCATCAACTCTTTCGAGGCGATCCCACACTACGCGTTTTTGTGTGTGAAGCTCCCGGGCCCGGAGGGTGTTATCACCGTCTTCGGCGATCAGGACCTGGCCAGACGTGCTGAGGTCTGCAGCCGAGTTCCGCATCGCCCGGTGCACGCCCTCTCCGACACGCTCGGCAAGGAAATAAGACAATAAATATGAAGGACTGCTACAGCTTTAATAACTCACCACAAATATCATGGCAGTGCAGTAACAACTATACAAAGTACCAGATAATATCTAGCTCTAAACTAGGACTTAACTCTGTCATATAACCAAGTGCCAAACCAAGAAAATGCATCATTGTATACAATAGAAGCAAGCTTAGTTGATGACATAATGACGTCTTGATTAGCTGACGACTCTTTGTCAAATTGGTGTGGCTATTTCTAGTAGTTCAATGGCAACCAAGTCATCTCATTACAACAGAATGAATATGCACATGCTATAAATGAATAATAGTCTTGCCCCAGCAAAAGTTTCTAATGCAATTAATTCACCATGGGAGAATTCCCTATAGGAGCTTACATATGGCACTATTTCTGATAGCCAAGGTGCTAGCTGCAAAATTACTGAAATAATAAGAGGAAGCTTACCTGCTGGCATCTATAATCTCTCTTGAGATTTTCATCTTTTTGGTTACACCCTTGTACAAATCTGCAAGGCTAACTGGAAGCCGATTCTCAATAGGCGCTGGTTTGTGTGATGGCCGTGGCATACTACTAGCAGAACTCTCCCCACCAAAGTGTGAAGAGAAGAACTCATTGCCAAACATAGGTCCATGGAATCTTGGTTCTCCTCTCATGCTGCCAGTGCCACCCGCCATGCCACCCATGCCAGAGAAAGGGCCAGAGAATCCAAAAAACTCGGCAAATATGTCATCCGCACTCCTCGGATTAAAGTGGAATGGCTGGGCCCCACTGGGATAGAAGGAAGATGCACCAGGACCTCCCGCACCTGGTGGCGGCTGCCCCTTGAGCCCCTCTTCCCCTAGCTGGTCATAAATTGTGCGTTTCTGGGGATCGCTAAGAACCTGAAAGGTAACGCATAGCACTAATGTACATTTATAAATGTCTGGAAGTAGTCTTAAAAAATGATTGGAAGTTGAACATGCTCAACAACGGCAAGAGCTGTATAAAAAAATAACGTTTTTGCATTGCACTAACAGAAAATGCAACCATAGAGTGAAATTTACAATTCAAACAGAAAAGTCCCTTTTGAACTTGCAACAATTGTTCCTGGTTCCTACCTAACATTACTTTCAAATTACCACCTCTAAACATGATGAAGAATGACCCTCATAATATACAACATGTTATGCTACGAAACGCCACAGTAACATTATCAAACGACTGTAAAACGGATACAGACCATGCAGGTTCTTCCTATTTCCTATTTACCCATCAAAATTTTAAAACGCGCCAAATCAAGGGCCAGAAAGCAGTAAGCACTACAAGTACAATGGCAAGGACGCAGTATCATGTCAAAAGAGACCCTTAAAGGAAATTGCTTCCCCACAGCACGCATAAAGGCAATGATGATAAATCAATCTGAAGTACGATCGCATCCACAAATACCCTAGGATGGACCAAAACGTGATCTTTTCAGGATTGGTGATGTAGGTTAAATGGCAGGGACGAATCATTTCTTGTGTACCGATAGAACAGCCATCTTCTTCACGGTTTCGCTTGTCGGCAGAAACCGCAGGGGCAACGGGTCAAGACGCCACACTGAAATCAAAACACCAATCTTCGCAAAGAGGAGATTGAGAAGAAGGCAACCTCACCTCGTACGCCTCGGAGATCTGCTTGAACTTGGCCTCGGCCTCCTTCTTGTTGGTGGGGTTCTTGTCGGGGTGCCACCGCATGGCGAGCTTGCGGTAGGCCTTCTTGAGGTCGTCGTCGCTGGCGCCGCGGTCGACGCCCAGGACCTTGTAGTAGTCGACCCCCATTTCCCTGGGCGCCGCAGCCTCCCTGCGCCGGTGGCTGGCCCGCGCGGACGACCACTCGGAGGCCCTCCGCTTGGCTCCGCCGCCCTCTCGAATCTTGCGGCCTTTTGGTCCCCACTCCCTCGCGGAGAGGTCGCCCGTGCTCTCCTTCAGCCGCCGCTGGCGCGGTGGCTTGGGTCTCGGTGCTGTAGTTTCGGTTTCGTGCTGTGACGAACGGGGGAGGCGGCTCGCTGCGGGGCTGCGAGGAAACTAGGGGTAAAGTGTGGAAGGTTCGAGAAGGAATGGGATAAGTGTCCTGATGCAATACCAGGTGGGGAAGAGTTAATGGTGGCTAAATTGGTGTGCCATTGGGCCATGGCTGAGGCCCAGCATACCGGACCAAGTACGGCCTAACATGAGGATAGTATGGCATGGCACGGTTTGGTAAACACGATTAGCCCAATCAACATGATTAGCTCGATGGACACGGCTCGTTAGGTATGAAAATCCAAACAATAGGCATTAGGGAGGGAAACAAATTGAATACGAATTGAATAGTGTCAAATGCAAATATGAATTCATATTTTTAAAATAAATACAGATATGAATTCATATTTTTAAAACGAATATGAATATGAATTTGAATATTCTCAAATACGGATACGAATTGAATGTCGTAACAAATACAAATTCGAATCAAATATGTACTTAATTCGATCGAATGTGAATATCCTAAAACTTTTGCAACAAATTTCAGTAGAACAAATTTATGTAACATGACTACACGTCTACACGAGTTAGCAGTGTAGCGCATAGAGTCAGAAATTATGCAAAGTAATTTTCACTTCTTACTTGTGAACCATGGTTCATCAGAAAATTGATTCCTATAATCATCCCCAGGGAGGTCATCAGGATCAAAACGGATCGAATACGAATTGAATAGTTTCGAATACGAATACAAACATTCTTGAATACGAATATAAAAACATTCTCAAATATGGATACGAATATTCTCAAATACGAATACAAACATTTTCGAAAATGAATTTACCTTACTACATTCGTATTTTCTCGGATACAAATATCGGATAAAACAGATTATCCTTTACCATTTCCCATCCCTAATAGGCATGGCTAGCTCGGCACAGCACGGTGGGCACGGCTCATTTGGCACAAATGTGATCTGTTTAGCCTGATAAACGGTCAAATTTTTAAAATATCTAGCTGTTTTGTGAGTTTAAAAGTTCAAAAAACTCAAATTTTTCTATAAATAGGCAACATACCCCCCACATTCAGCCACACTCAAACCTGTAATCTCTTTTCTGATTTCTCCTATGAAATATTTGAAACACTTTGTGGTAATTTGGCAAAATTCAAAATGTTTTTGCCAAAAATCCAAAAATCAATCCAACCTACATTCAAGACAAGATGTAACAATAATAATTTATATATATTTTTGTTGTTCTTGCTTTTCTTTGTTGTGATGTAAAATAAGTAATAGTGTAATTTCCTATTTGTATTTAGTAGTTTTCTACATTTCTCTATGGAAACTTTTGACAATTTTCCTGTGAGTGATTATGGAATTTCTCCGAAAGATCTTTTCAACCTTCGGGAATGAAATGGCTCCGTCTCCGCCTCCACCTCAAACGGGAGAATAGACCCAAGCTGTACCATCATCAGGCTCTACGAGTGCCACTATATCTGCAAGCACCGGAGCAAAAAGATCCAAACCTAGTACATCGGAGGTGTGGCAAAATTTTTGACAAGATAGTGAAGGAGACGAGGTCGGATCTCAGGTAAGATATGTTGTTTGCAAAATTTGTCATCACAAATTATCTGCAAAATCTTTAGGTGGAACCGAACACTTGCATAGACACACCCAAAGATGTAAGGAAAATAAGGCATAGCCATAAGGCAAACGCAGCTGCAATGTAACCCTGACTGTACAGTACATAACGGAGATTATAATCCTGAGGTAGCTTAAGAATGTTTAGTCTGTTTAATTGTTGCACAAGATCTTCCTTTAAACTTTGGCGTATCAGAAGCGTTTAAAAAGTGCATTAGAATTGCTCATAATCCTAGATTTTCTATAGTTTCTAGACAGATAATGACAAGAGATTTAGTTAAATACTACAATAATGGTTGTTCTAAAATAAAAGAACTCTTCGAAACATGTACATTTTTGGTGTCCTTGACCTTGGATATATAGAGTGGTCGGTCTAGGGAGGATTATCCTAGTGTAGTTGCTCATTATGTGAATGACGACTAGGTATTGGAAAAGAGAATCATAGGTGTTGAACTAATTGATGTAGCATATACGGGTCAGAACATAGTAGAATGTATCATCAAAATCGTGGAAGATATTGGTTTTACAAACAAATTTTTTGCAATTACCTTGGACAATGCTGCAGCAAACTCCACGGTAATGGATATTCTCACTTCGTTATTTAGTACATACATCGAATCCTTCTTGCTACATCAGCGATATGTCTCCCATATTATTAATCTTATAGTTAAATGTAGCTTAAAGAAGTTGGATCTATATCTTCAAGCTTTTTGTGATGTAATTTCTTTTGTAAATAATTCTAGCCAACAAATTGCAGTATGTAAGAATTACTACATTGTGATTGGTGTACATCTACGAAAGTTCAGTGTGGACATGCCGGTAAGTATAACTCAGCTTGTCTCATGCTACAAAATATTTTACCCTATAAGCACACATTTTCTATTTTTATTCACATGCACTATCACAGCCATGCCAGCAACACATTATTGACTGAACAACACTGATGTGTTGTTGAAAAGTTACTAGCGTTTCTAGAATTCTTTTATGAAACCACTATTGATTTTATCCAGAGTGTACTATCCAACATCTTCTTTAATTGTGCATCATATTCTTGCGATTGTAACTCACTTGAAAGCTAACAAAAATGACATAGTATTACGAGAGGCCATATTTGCTATGAAAATCAAATGTTTAAAATATTGGAAAGAGATTATGTATTTATACACATTTACATTTATTCTAGATACATGAGCTAAAATTATAGGATTCACTAATGTTCTTTCACTTCTAGGTGAGGCTGCAAGCATAGATTATTCTAACTATTTTCAGTTGTTCATTCTAAATTGTCTGAAGTTTATCAAAAGTACGAACATAAGCTTCAGGGAGTTTGCTTCCAATGACCTCACCACAGGTAAGAAGACAAATATATAGGGCAAAATATTTGGTGCATCAGGATCCTTCAGAAAATCAAACTCTACAATGTCAAGTGCAGGAGAAATGTGTGGGTCTATGAATATTAGTCACAATAGATTTGGACGCCCAAATGACCCTAGCAATAACTTTGTGTGAACTAACATTTATAGCAAACACATTGCCATTTATATCCTTTATAAGCAAATAATGTTCATTAAATAGAGATAGTTTAGGAATGATACCTTTGGGACAATCCTTACTAAAGTGTCCCTTTTTCTCGGTAATTGTAGCAAGTTTGGCAATTTACACCTCTTCTTATCTTCTTGTCTTGCTCATTGCTATTTTGCCTCTTCTTTGATGATTTTTGCTTGTCATTCACCTTGTTGGGGCACACCGAGACGAAGTGGCCCTTCTTGTTGTATACAAAGCACATGACAATGTTGAATTGTTTTCCACATTGCTTAGGGATACTCTTCACCTTTTTCGTGGAGGTGAAACCGATACCTCTCTTGTCACTTGAGTTTCTTTAACTACCCAATATTTTGTCGAGATAGGCCTTTCCTTTGTAGTTTTTCTCCAAGTCATTTCTCAAAGTTGTGATTTGGGCCTTGAGCTCATTATTCTCCTCTACAAGGTTAGTCTCAACAAGCATAGACGAAGTAGATTCATATATTTTTGAGCAACAAGGTAAATCTAGTAAATCATCACAAGATATGGATATGCTAACTTTAGATGATTGCAAGAGATAAAAGCTACACATGGTATATCATCTATTAGATTACATGTAATGTCTATATCCACATTTGACTCAGAATATTCCTTGAAAAGAAGAGACTCATGTTCTTCTTTTAGCACATCATAATTATTTTGAAGAGAGATATAGTTTTCTTCAAAACCTTAAATTTAGTTTTCTCCTTTCTAAGAAATTCATTAAGTTCTTCTAACATGTCCATCAACTCATCATAATAAGGTACATCATAGTCATCTTCATTGTTTACCTTCTTATTACCTTTTGCCATGAAACATTGAGTTGATGCGGAGAGAATAGTGGATTTTCCATCGTCGGAGGTAGAAGATGAGCATTTTCTCTCAACATCCACTCTTGTATACAATCCTCATCGGATGAGGTGAACACTTTATATTTATCTTGAATTTTTGTCCAAATATCATGAGCGTTTTCAAGATTGTATATGGTATTAAACACCTCTACACTCAAAGCACTAAATAAATCATTAGTTGCTTGAGCATCGAGATGTGAGCATTTCTCTTCCTCAATTATTGGAGCAAGAGGATTCAATGGAGGAGAAAAGCCCACATCTACAATCCGCCATATTTTCGGGCTCATGGCCTTAAAATAACAAATCAAGTGGATTTTCCTATTGTCATAATTGGTGCCATTAAATAGAGGTGCTTCATCTAGGTGCACTATACCTCTAGTTGCCATCCTTTACTCTCTAGGCGGTGAAGCCTAATAAATAAGAGACCAAGCTCTGATACCACTTGTTAAATCGAGGAGGCTGGCTAGAGTGAGGTGAATAGGCGGCCTAAAAAATTCTTCTCTAATTAATTATCAATTTCTATTTGGCTAAACTAAGTATACAATGTGGAGGATTAACTCAAAATAGTTTAGCACAAATATTGCCTAAATTAATTATGTTTATCTAAGTGCACCAACACTCTAAGACTTATGTCAAGATTTGCAATTCTAGAAAGATAAGCAATCAATTTAATTCTATAAATGTAAATTACTTGAATGTAAATTGAGCATAAGAAAACAAACCACAATTGACATGGTTGATTTTTACCATGGTGTTCGAAGAATTGCCAGTCTTCCCTAATCTACGTTGAGGTTAGCCTAAACGAATTGGACCGGCTTCACAAATTAAGCCGAAACACCTCAATCCACTAGTGATAGCTCTTTCCCGCTCCGGGTAGGCGAGATCTAACCTTCACAATTTTGCCGAATCTTCTCACAACCTTCTATGAGAAGATCACCGTGCACGACGCCCCAACGTTGTCTAGAAGTCAGCAAACTTGAAGAGTAATAAGTTAAGCCTCTCTCTTAACTCTCACCATGTGCAATGAATGCATAAGCTCGAGTGGATACACGATCCACCTCTAGATGCAACACATACAATCTACAGCCTTCATCCTTACTCACAAGGCGCAACATATGCACAATTGAGAGGAGTACCTCACACTAGCTCAAGAGAGTGAAATAAAGTGCCAAAAGTTATTCTCCAACTGGCCACAAGGAGGTACATATACCCCACACCTCGAAACTAGCTGTTGGGATAGAAAAACAGGATTTTCAGAAGTACCGTAGGCAAACAACTGGCACTTTTGCTCCCCTCGATAACAGTTAGAAAACTAGCCATTGTAGGTAAATACGGTAGTTCTATCGTGCAAAGTCCGGTACTACCGATCATCGGAAATACTGTAGCACTCGTGCAGAACTACCGATTTCCTTGGGGATGAGAAGACTCCACATAGGTGTCTCTATGGAAAAAATGTACTGCTACACAAGCCAGACATTCGGCAAATCGGATGTACCGCTCACACTGAGCTGGTAGGACCACTCACACTGAGCTGGTTGAAAGTACCGATCATTGAGCAAACTGGTTCCTGACCACGTTGGATGGTTCGACTATTCAGGTCTCCGACCACGTTGATCTCCGACCATGTTATCCGGTTTGACCACACATATCTCCGACTACGCCGATCTCCGACCACGCTAGGCTGTGACCACATTATCCGGTTCGACCACATTGGTTCAGGTCTCGACCACGTCAACCATGTCAGTCTTCGATCACACAAATCTCTGACCACTCCGTCTATCTTCGACCATGTTGTATTAATCACATCAGTTCGACCACATCGATTACGACCACACAGGTCTCAATCATGTTGGTTTCAATTACTGCAATCTTCGACCATACAGGTCATCATCGACCATGTTGATCTTCGACCTCGTTGGTTTGACTACGTCAGCTCGACCACGCTGGTTCTCGACCAGGGTTGGCAACGAGGCCCCATTCCCCGTTCCCCGGCGGGGAATTCCTCTATTAGGGGACGGGGATGGGGGGATTTTGCTCCCCGCGGGGAGGGATTTGGGGAGATATCCCCCCCATCGGGTGAAGCGGGGGCGGGGACGTTCACCTATTCCCCGTCCCCGTTCCCCGTTCGGGGCCCCGATTAGAGTATGACATGTGGGCCCATGTATGTAGTATATAACGTTTTCAGAAATTCCTAGCCCAAACCCTAGAAACATTTCCCCCAGCCCCAACCGAATCCACACCCGCACTGACCACAGGCGGCGGCGGCGCTAACCCTAGCAGCAGCTGCTCTGCCTCGCGTCCTCGCTTTGTCGCCTCGGCACTCGGCGATCCAGCCCACCACCCAGGCGCGGCGCCGGCGAACATCTCCGCACCGGGCCCCACCCCGAACCTTGGCGGCGGCGCGCGAAACCCAGCGGCGTCGGCGGCGCGAGGCTACTGACGCGGCGGCACGGAGGCTATAGGCGGCGGAGGCTACAGGCACGGAGGCTAGAGGCGGCGGCGGCACAGAGGCGGCGGCGCGGAGGCTAGAGGCGGCGGCGTGCCTTTCTTCCCGACTCCCGAGTGGCCGAGGTCCAAGGTGAAGGTACTCCCGACTTCCCGAGTGGCCGAGTGCCCGAGTATCCCAGATCTGCAATGTCATCTCATGTTGTTTGTATCCTAGATCTCCAAATTGCTTTGGATCTGTTCATGTTGTTTGTAGATAATTGATTTAGTGTTTTTTATATGTTGAACATCCCAGATTTGCAATGTCATCTCCTAATAATGGAAGTAGTAGCCAAGAACTAGCAGCCTTAGCTGCAACTAGCTCCGGCAGCGATCGCCTCACAAAGAATGATCATAATGACTCTGCATATCCAGTAGAAGTGGATGATGAAGAGGTGAATGAAGAGGAAGAGGAAGATGAAGATGGAAATGTTGGATCGAAGAGGAAGCTAACTTCTCCTGTTTGGAATGAGTTTAAGAGAGTTAAGGTGTGTGGTAGAGTGAAAGCAAAATGTAATCATTGTGCCAAAAAACTTGGAGGAGATACCAAGAATGGTACGAAGCATCTTCATGATCATTTGAAGATTTGTCCATACCGCAAGAGCAAGATTATGGCAGCACAACAAAAGACTTATTCCCAATCTTCTTTGAGATTTAGTTCACAAGATTGTGGGAATGTTTCAGTTGGGAGCTACACTTTTGATCAAGATATTGCTAGAAAGGAGCTTGCTGCCATGTTGGTGCTACACGAGTACCCCCTAAGTATGGTTGATCATGCGGGTTTCCGTAGGTTTGTTAGTTCACTTCAGCCCCTTTTCAAAATGGTCACAAGGAATACTATTAGGTATGAAAACTGAAAGCCTCATGAGTACTTACATGTTATTATGTGATATATTGCCTTTGCCTAATTGTGTGTTCTGAATTTTAGGACTGACATTGTGAAACAATTTGAGGAAGAAAGGAAGAAGGCCATTAGGTACATGGCAGGATTAAATCTAGAATTGCTATAACTCTTGACATGTGGACTTGGATAACCAAAAGAAAGGATATATGGCGATCACACTCATTTCATAGATGAATTATGGAAGCTTAGAAGCATTGTTATGAGGTAGACTTGTAGACTTTTATGTGCATTTCTTTTTACATAGTAATAGAAATTTATGTGCATTTCTTTTGCTAGGTTCATCTATGTGCCACTCCGCATACTTCGAGGTTATTCTTGACCAATTAAATGAATCTTTGGTTGAATGGAATCTTGATGAGAAGGTGTCAATCGTCACGATGGACAATTGTACTACAAACGACAAGGTACCATAACTATGTTTTATGGTTATATACATGCTGCCAACTACGTTTTATGGTTATATACATGCTGCCAACTACATTTTATGGTTATATACATGCTGCCAACTACGTTTTATGGTTATATACATGCTGCCAACTCAGTTTTATGGTTATTTAAAACAGGCAATATATTTGCTAGTGAAGAAAATACGGCCATCTAAGTTTATGTTGAATGGTACCATGGTACACATGCGTTGCTGTGCACATATTCTGAATTTAATTGTTAAGGATGGTTTGGATATAATAAAGAAAGCGATTGAAAACATTCGTGATAGCGTTGCTTATTGGATAGCCACACCAAAAAGGATAGAGAAATTTGAGGAAATTGCTAAATATGTGAAAGTGACAGTAGACAAAAAGTTGTGCCTTGACTGCAAAACAAGGTGGAACTCAACTTATGTCATGCTTAATGTTGCAATTCCCTACAAGGCTGTTTTTGATCGCGTAATTCGAGTTGATAAACAATTTGATTGTGCTCCTAGTGAGGACCAGTGGGAATTTGCTGCCATGGTTGTTGAGAGGTTGGGTTTATTTTATGAAATCACCAAATGTTTTCTGGAAAGGATTATGTCACTGCAAATATTTACTTTCCTAAGCTTTGTGAAATTAAAATGAAAATGAGACAGTGGTCAACTTGTGGCAATCCAACCATACAAGCTATGTCAGTTGCCATGAATGAGAAGTTTGACAAGTATTGGACTGACATTCAAGGTCTTATGGGCATTGCTACACTTCTAGACCCTAGATTTAAAACTGAAATGTTGCTAGTTTGCTATGAGATGCTAATGGGTGTTACGGGTGAGGAGTGTGAGAAACGTGTTCGAGATGTCTCTACCAACTAGTGCAACTTGATGAATGAGTACCATGTAGAAACTGAAGAGGATAATACAGAGTCCTCTTCAAAAGCTCCTTCTATTCAAGCTCCAGAGGTTATGTCCATTTTCAATGCCCACGTTGCTAAGAAAAGGCCATCATCTTTAAGACTTAAATCTGAGTTGGATCGTTATTTGGAGGACGATTATGTCATATCAAAGGAAAGATTTAGTGTGCTAGATTGGTGGAAGGTGGCAGGGACACGGTATCCAACTTTGAGGATGATTGCACGGGATGTGTTTGCTATTCCAGTTAGTACCGTTGCTTTAGAATCTGCATTTAGCACTAGTGGAAGAGTTCTTAGTGAACATCACAGCCGGCTTACTCCTCAAATGTTGGAAGCATTAATGTGCTCACAAGATTGGCTTAGAAATAAATTTAAAGGTAAATTCTCTTGTTTCTATCTTTAAGTTGGAATCAATCAATTGGCTGATTTCTATCATGTTTTGATATTTTGTAGCTGAAGAGAAAGCGGAGATTGCTAGTTTCTGGACTTGTCTCCAAGACATTCAAGAAGGGATGCAGGTTAAGTTCTCACTACAAATAATTTCAACTTCAGCCTACTCTTATTTTTGCTGGCTTTATAGCTTTTTTATTTGTTACCCTTGATAGGACCTTGCACTGTGAGGTGGAGTGTGGTGACTTGGAGTCTTGGAGATGCTGGAGGAACCAAGTTGTCTTGGCATGTGAACCATTTGTGTTGTGTTTAGGACCATTTGTTGTGAACTTGGTTGTCTTGGCATGTATCTGTACCTTGAGAGTTAATTTGTGCTTCTTGAACTTGTAATCTGTGGCATGTTATTGTACTTGTAATTTGTTATCATGATGTGGACATGTGGTTTGGCTCCCAGCTGGTTTGTTATTACCTTGTCTTTGGAGGGTTTTATTGTATTGAATTTATTTCCTTTTGCAGGATAAGTGAAATTCTCCATGACGAGTCTTGGAAATCTGAAGTTGGTATTACTGTAAGTATCTAAGAACAATATATATGTCAGAAGATTCACATGTTCTGCAAGTTTAATTGTTGTGGTCTGTGTGTCACTGTGCAGAAAGCCTGAGCCCAGAAAAACTCCACTGCTGCTCACTGCTTCTGCTGATGAGTCAAATAAAAAGAGTTCTCTGCAGACAAGTATCCTTTCCCTAATTTTAAGTTCACCACTACTTAATTTTGCTTCTCTTTATCTTGATTATATGATCGCCTGTTCCTGTATGAAACTTAAGGCTATTAAAGGGTATTTTTTACTCTGTTCTTCCCTAACAAATTGACAATTTGTACTATTCTGTACTGAGATCTGTGTGGCTTTTCTTGGTAGTAGTTAGTCGGAAAAAGATATTGTTTGTTGACTAGTCATCAAAGATATTGTTATCACATTTTATTGTTTCAACATGTTAATAAATTGAGTTTTCTCTGTTATACACACTTGTAACTGGAGTATTTGTATGGGTTATTTATGATATTTTTGTTTGAGTCCCAGGGTTTCTTCTTCTGTCCCTGAAGGCAAAGGTGTCTCCTCTTCTGCATCAGTTGAGGTTGCTACTATGTCTGCTATTGCTGCTATCTATGGTTAGTATATTCACTACAACAATATTTTGTACTTTAAGAAAATAGCTATAGCATAGGATGGTTACTAATTTTGTTAATTTTTGGTTGAATTTTCAAGTTCTTCAGCAGCCACTAGTACTGGACATGCTAAATGACATCAATTTTTGGGTGCAACCTGCAGAAGTGAAAGAGTTGGTTAGCATTCCAACTCATATACGATTTTGGGGTCTTGACTCTGGGATGCGACATAGGTAGATGTCCTGATTTGAGTTTTGTGTTCTTAAGATCTGATTTAACTATGAACTGGAGCTAAATGTGTTCTCCTTTGTTTTATGCAGTGTTGGTGGGACTGATTACGAATCTGTAAGGGTGGGCACTTACATGGGACGCAAGACAATTAAGTGCGCTGCATCTGACCTACTTTCACAATCGTTCCCCTCTGCTCCTACGCAATTAGCCGAGACAAGTTCTGACGAATATGAAGAACATGGTGTTGATCTTCTGAAATCTGAAGCTTCACTGGAGTATTTATGCAACCTACCACCTCATAGGTCTCACTTGTCACTAAAACTGACAGAAGATTTGTATGGTTCTGCATTGCATATTCCCTGTTTTGCGGTTTCTTATGCTAATTCTTCTACCCAGATATGAAGGTGTTTATGCAAACATTATGGCAAGCAGCAGGTTGTTTGTTAATCAAATACGTTGTATATGTGATTTTCCATGCCATACTTCAATCTCTCGACGCTTTTGTGTGTCTGATGCTAAAGATAATTCTTCCTTTCATTAACTTCAGTTTTGGAGGTGTTGCTAGCTACCATTTGTCCATTTGCATATGTTTTCTCGGGGAATTTTTCCCCATCGGGGATCCGGATCCCCGACGGGGGCTGGGGACGGGGAAATTGTGTCCCCGCGACCGGGGACGGGGACGGGAGCGGGAAAAATTCCTGGCGGGGACGGGCGGGAGCCACTCCCGCAGGAATGGCCCGTTGCCATTCGTATTCCCGACCACATTGATCTTCGACTACATTGGTTCGACCATAATGGTTCTCGACCACACAGGTCTTCCGACCACCAACAAATGCGGTAGTTTTGTGATTACAACACTGGTAAATCTGACTACCGATAGTACCGCAGAATACCCTGTGGTAGTTTTGATTTCCCTGAGAAGTGCATATATTTCAACAGATTTTGTAAAACACATTTGCAAACTATAGTATCATGTATACAAGGATTATCCATGATTCCTAACAAGTTGTAAAACATATTTGCACACTTTTAGAATCTCGACACAAGGATTATATATATATGAACTTCAACTATTTGCAAAACACATTTGCAAATGTAAACCTCATACTACAAAGAATGGAAACATGGACTTCAAACACTTGTAAAATTTATTTGCAATGTATAGTCCCATATTACAAGGATTCAACATATGAGCTTCAACTATTTGCAAAACATATTTGCAAATATAAGTCTCATGCAAGGAGAGCTAGAGCAAGTGAGGTTGAGCCATCAACACATGATGAGGCTCAAGCTACTAGACAAGACATCCCTTAATAGTACGGCAATCTTTACTAGTAATCTAGTCTTCCAACCAAATACCAAGACCGGTAAAAGACTAGAAACACATTCTTAGTCCTAACTAGCCATACATTTGCCTTGAGTCATAATCTTGATATGCATCAACTCATGATACATACTTTATGTCAACTCTATCAACATATGATGGATCTTTACTTGACTTGATGATCAACACATGATTATCTTCTCTTGGACATGCATCAGCTCATAATATATCCACCACTTGACTTAATGATCTTGAATACATGAAGTCATCTCAAGTTTTCCTCATTTGTGGAACCTAACTTATTCATCAAACTCATGGAAAATGTTATTCCACAAAATAATTATCATCAATTACCAAACTTCACTATTAACACATAATAGAGAAACTAGATTCTACAATCTTCCCTTTTGGTAATTAATTCATGACAATATCAACAAATAATGAGATAGAAATTGAATTGCGAGTATACAACATGTACACAACAGTTGTATACTCTAAGATAAGCTTTTAAAGCAAAACTTACTTATCCGGTTGTCATTAATCATCTAACCATTAACACATAATGGAAGAACTAGATAACAACCCGATTATGAGTGTATATGAACTACACAAGCTATATATACTTAAGGAATATATTTCAAAGTAAAGATTCTTAATATGTGAAAATAGAACATGGATCAATACTAATGAAATCATAAAGTATAGAGTGAACTCCCCCTAAATATGTGCATACAAGAATGTATTGTGAAAACATATGCACATATTCAAGTTTGACTTATTTAGTGAAGTTCATACTATATTTCGGATCCGAAGAACGCAATAAGATAAGAATATGATATTGAATGCATACCTCTTGTGTTTTTCCACCTTTGCAACCAAATGAGACTAAGCAATATCATAATCAATAAACATATTTATCTCACAATTGTATTTGTCATTATCATGAAAACCAATTTATTGGAGTTTGAACTTACAACAACCATTTAAACATTAATAAAGCCCATTATTACATTTCAATAATTTATTTTGTCTTTTTTGAATTCTACATATTTTTTGAATTATTATATTTTTAAAAAAATTGGCTCGAAATGGGCTAGCCATGCCTACTTGGACCATCACGCTAACAGGTGTGCCGACCCTACACAGCACGAATGCCCTTTGAGCTATGCCTGGGTTGCCGCCTCGGCCCACGTGCTGGCACAGCACGGCCCGTTTAGGCTGACAAGCTTAATGGGCTATGCTTAACGGGCCCATGTTGGGCCATGCTGTGCCACCCATTTGGACAAGTCTGGGAAGAGGATCCTCTTATTTTAGGTGGGTTATTTTGGCTGCGGCCGATGGTTTATGCCTATGATTAATGATTTATAGCCTAGTGCGAGTACTTGTGTGAATGAACCGAATGTCGATAAGTTGATAAGTCACTTTAAAAAAGGTTGTCTCGATAAGTAGTTTCGAAAAGGTGACGAAGAAACTATTCTGTTTGTTTGTTCAGGGGAAGCAATAAGTTATAATTCATAAACTGAAAAGAATATGACCTTTATATAGGTAAGTTAGAGGGGGCACTTGCAGTTAGGGTATTCAGAATCATCTGATAAATCAACGGACGGTTAGATATGGTGGACGATAAATTGGTAATTTGCCATAAGATATTTAATTTCTCATGTGCTGCAATTTTAACTGTTCGATTACAATCCAACGACCTACAAAGACGTATAGCTAGTGGATCCTAGTAGGCGGTGGTGTTAGGTTACGTTTGGTCGGGTCGGGCTCTGCGGCGTGGGCTGTATGTATGATAGGATGTCGGGAGTGAGGAGGAAATGTCAGGTGGGTGGAAATCTTTGATGAACTTGTACGAGGTAATGCAAGGTAGGCCCGACAAAAGCACGGTATATGCTGTGAAGAGTACCGGTAGCATAGCTAGGCTAGGTGTAGCCCGCTAAGATGAAATTTTTTCACCTTTTATTTGATAGGTTTGAGTTATCCTAGGAACCTAGTGTTCTCACAATTGTCCTATACATATACCTTCTTTTCGTCATAGTTTTTTTTATGAAGAACTAGCATGATATATTAATAAAATAGGAGAAAAAAGAGATGAAAGAATAAGACACTTACCCTGCCGGGAAATTCCACAGGCAAGTGGCCAATAGTACCACGCCAAACAACTCTCGCACACAGCACACCATGCAGCTAAGGGAAGAAACAAACACACCCCACCTCCCTACACGTTGAATCTTCTAACTGAAAATCAAGCTTGATGCAGAGAACCACAATTGCACAAGCTTGAAAGAGAAGAATAGAAGCAAAGGCAAGGTGAAACCCTAGCTCCACCATGGTTGAAAAACCGCGATAAGCACCATACACTAGTAGGACAATCAACACAAAACTTTAGAATGAAGATGACGAGAAAGCAGCCACTACTACAAAAAAAAAGCTCATCACAGATGATTCGGACCCAGACAGTTAACAAAGACGATTTTTGGGAAAACTATATGTGATATATCAAGTATCACAGACAGCTCTTTAATATAGCCATCCGTGATATATCAACTATCACAAATGGTTTTTTTTTAAAAAAGCCGCTTGTGATATATCAAGTATCATAGAGGGCTAATACCCAAAACCGTCTGTAATATGTCATATATCACAAACGGTTCTCGGACATAGCCGCGTGTAGTAGCTTAGATATCATAGTTGGCTAATACTAAATACCTTCCATGATAGCTATTTAAATACCTATGTTATTTTCTGTTTTTTTACTAGCCTTAGGAAATGCTAGTCATGCCCTCTAAAAACAAGCAAATAGATCATATATATAGCACACGACAATTATTACACATATCTCAATTAAATGCTATACATTTGAATGAATTATTTGATTAAGCTCAATTGAGTGATTACAATTGTATCAAATGTTTCAACATCTAATCATCATCGGGTAGAACTCTCTAGTCTTTTTTGTGACCTCCGCTATCAAGAATTGGGAGAGCTTTCCTCGAATTTCAGCGAGTTTGTTAAGATTGATTGCACTTATATCGAATTCCACACGCTGTCACTAGGAGTAGTGTTAAGTCATTAGCATGCACACACACACACACACACACACACACACACACACACACACACACACACACACACACACACACACACACATACATACACACATATATATATATATATATATATATATATATATATATATATATATATATATAAGTATTTTTCCTATATATATAGTACAATTAAATAGGGCACCATGGTGTCAGGCTCCATGATCGACTTTTCATCTATGATTAAGACTTTCCATCAATGATTGATTCTGCATGCCAAATCAATGGCTTCCTTTCCAAATCGATGTCTTATCTATATATATATATATATATATATATATATATATATATATATATATATATATATATATATATATATATATATATATATATATATATATATATATATATATATATATATATATATATATATATATATATATATATATATATATATATATATATATATATATTGACAATCACAAAATAATTGTTCGCAGGTTGACAAACCTCTGGATCATTCGTCTTACCGTCCATGATTTTCTCCATATGGTGGCAAACGTAGAAGCCACATACATTGCCCTGTAGCTGCTGGTGCCACTAAAAAATAGAATAACATATATATGTATTGTCAGTTCTAGAGGCATTATAACAAAGTGTTATATAGGATTGTTGTGCTGTAGCGGATACCAGAAATCACGTCCTATGTCGCAGTGTGGCACTGGATTCCTTGTGTTTCCCTCCCTGGACAACGTAAGCACTGGACGACCTACGTGATTCCAAAAGGTCAGCCTCAGCCATTGCAGACGAAGGGAAGAAATGTATGGAGGAAATGAGTTTACTTGTCAATTGTTTGTTGCACACGGGTGAAGTCGTTGTTGCTTCTAAGTAGAGAATCAAGGTATATTACCTTGCTCCACTTTGGTACAATCACAATCAGAATCCAATGACCTCTGGTCATGTATGTCGATATAATGATTAATCCTAAATTCATTTCGTGTATAAAATACAAATGAAACTTGTTTGGCAACTAGTGAAGCACTTACCCCTGGTTGAAGGGTACCATGATGTAGTCCTTGTCACTGTGAGCAGGCAATCTCCTTGTTATGTAATTGGATGAAGGATCCGTTATCATTGATGGGTTACTCATAGACCAAGTGTGGGTCGAGGAAACCCACCGGTTCTCGTCATCGCCAGACTGAATCATGGATCTATACATAAGCAATGAGATATGATATTTATCGGTGTTACGTGAATGTAGAACTTAATTGTACGGTACACTTACAGTGTCCAGCATCGTAGAAGTGAGGCGTCGAGGTTGAATAGTAAGAATAAGTCTTTGAAGGTCATAACGAAGTACCCCAAGTTATGGAGGAAATACGTCTCCGTGTATCTCACAGTGAATCCACTATGTTGGTTTGGCTTTATGTTGGACCTCTGCATGTACCAAGTATGCAAAGTTCCATAAACTAGTCCAAAGATGGGAACTTCCATTCCCTGGGAGATGCCTTAATCTTCTTCGATTCAGCCATGGCATCTCACTTGCGATACATTTTCAGTGTCGCCTTCATGGGAGCCAATGCGTTGGCCTTTTGAAGAGGAGCTTGAGGTAGAGTCATAGAATGTTCTGTTTGATAGGCATAGTCATATGGACATCGCGACACGGAAGGATCTAGGGTGATGTCCCTCTTGGGTTACTGGATGAATGTATAGACGACATCCTCTAGTGTCATGAATTCTCTGTTTGGGAGCCTCTCCAACAGGACGGCCCTTAAAACATCATTAATCTAGTCCGCTTGAACCTTCACTTGAACTATCTGTCATAGTTGCGTATGAACCATCTGTCATAGTTTGGACCTTTGTATTAATAACTGTCCGTGAAAATATCACAGACGGTTATTTGTATGAACCGTCTGTCATAGTTGCGTATCACAGATGGTACACGGTTATGCTTGTAAAATCGTTTGTGATAATTATAGTACAGATGGTTCTCTATGAACTGTTTATGATGTAGCCGTCCAGTATAGCCTCTTTTGTAGAAGTGGGCCCTTTCGCTCAAGTGATGATGATGGATGACACACAAATGAGTCGATAGTTCTAACACCACTCCCCTTTCTCCCACATGGCTCACCAACGGTGGCTTGCTTGGTCATGAGACTGAACCAGAACTGCTAAACAGGGGCCCTCCGAAGCAGTGTTCCTATACAGGACGATGACTCAAACGATGGAACACCCAACTCTTTGGGGCTCTTCAAACAATCGTCCCGGAACTCAGGGCGAGGGTCCCCAACAACAATAACAAAGCTAGGCCTTGACCACGAGCCCACCGGTGAGCGGAGCGGTAGACGGCTACAGATTCAGAGGTGTAGGGGGCTGCTTTATGTCTGGTGAGGAAAGACTCTTGGCAATGACAAATATTGGTGGATTCCATGCCATCCACGAGCAAGCCGAACGGTGGACAACTCCAGAGTGACGACAAACGAAGGTAAAGGAGAGGACGTAGAATGCTCCAGGAATGGCAGGGAGGGAGACTCCTAGGTGGAGACAACCGTAGGCTACGAGTCTACGACTTCGGTGGCGGGGCAAACTCCTGGGTGATGGCGAACGGCGGTAGATGATTGGAGACGATGAGGGGTGACGACGCTAAAAGCTGGAAGAAAGTCGTAGATGGTTGGAGATGGCCAGCGCTGGTGGAAGCTGGGTGCTTCCTTTGCCAGTGGCGGGCTCACACCCAGATCTAGCGACGCCCTCACTGTGACATAGCTCGATTGGATGTGGGGACGGGGTTGTTACCGGGGTCTCTCCGCCGATGTTGTTGTGCCACAGGTCCGCCAGGTGGGAGGCCAAATTCTCCAGCAAGTTGGTGCCAGGGTACGTCGACTACTGCATGCAAAACCCGTCGAATGCAAGCATCGCTAGGCGCCCGTTCTTGATCTCCTTGAGCTTGTACTCCTCGAACTTGACGGGGTCCTTGTAGAAGCCGCGAGTTGAAGGCACTGCCAAGGTACTTCTTCTCAGGGTCCTTCATACATGGCGCGCCAGCCGAGAAGCAATAGGAAGTCATGCCGGCCGAGCAGCAACAGGAAGACGATGGCGTCGTGCTCTTTTTCTTCAGATTTGGCGATGCCACGACAAGATCTGGCTCGATAAGGAGCTGTCGGTGGGCCCACCCTGGTGACTAGCATGCTCGCGTCCACTTTGCGCTGCCTGCGTCACCGCGCTCATCGCAAATATGGAAGAAACGACATCGCCGACAACAAAAAGGACAAAAGAGGCCCCAGATCTGGAACGATGGGGAGGGAAGGGGAAGAAAAAACAGGGGGAGGGGGGAGCTACAGCTGGGGGTCCGTCGTCGTGCCGTACAGTAGCATTAGCGTTGCAATTACCCTAGATATGTTTCAGTTGCACACCTAGTAGCGTATTAGCACACTATTGTATGTGGGTCACCAACCACATAGTTTAAACTTAAGCAGGTCGCTCAAGAATCAAGATTAACTTAAGCAAGTCGTATTGGCCATAGCACTTACATTGATCCTGTCAGCGTTTTCCATAACCCTGATGCAACAATTCATCCAAGCGGCAACAGTGCAAAGAATTAAGCACGTAGGGAGAAAATGATATATGTGCGTACACGCTGCTTGTAGCCAGGGGCGGAGATGGGCCTCGGGTCAGTTGGGCAACGGCCCGAGGCCCAAAAAAAATTGCAGTGTAGAATTTTAGTAATTATACCCCCCAAAAAATTGTATAGTAGTTAGGCCCGAGGCATATTGGGCGGCCCGACATTATTTCCGGCCGGCCCGAGCAGTCCCACCCCGCGGCCCACACTCCCCCGCAGCCCGTCACGCGTGGCCTACCCTAACCGCGCGGTGCACGGAGGCACCCCTCGCCCTCGCGAGCCGCCTCCAGCCACCAGCCCATCCAGTCGCATCTGCATCTCCGCGACTCCGCCCACGACGCGCCACCCCTAGCCTCCCACCGCCGCCCCCCGCCTCGGCCGTGTCGGCGCCTCCTCTCCGCCTTGGCCCGCAGCGGCGCAGCACCGCTCCCCGCCTCAGCCCGCGGATCTCCGCCGTCGCCTCCTCAGCGGATCTCCGCCGGCTGCCGCGGAACAACCCCCGCCCCCCCCGACTCCTCTCCGCCAAGCCCGCCGAGGCGACGACCGCCTCGATGCCTCCTCTCCGTGACTCCGCCATCGCCTCCTCAGCGGATCTCCGCCTCGGTCGGCGCCTCCTCTTCGTCTGGTGTGATCTCCGCCGATCTCCGCTGGCCCCACTGCTCACCGCCGTCCGCCGGTTCTGGCTCTCCCGGTGAGCTTCTGTGAGACACTGAGACTAACAGACTGCGACTGTGAATTGTGATTGACTGTTCATTGTTCATAGATTGTTCATTGTTCAATGTTCATTGTTGATTTGTTGTCACATGTGAGTAATTCAATAATCAGTATGATTGTCACTTGTCACTGTATCTGTAATTTGTATAATTGTATCATTGTATGAATGATTGATTATTCATCACTTCATTGTTGACTTGTTGTCTGTTCAGTTCAGTGATAGTGTGATTTGAACTTTTGAAGTCTGTGATAAATGATAGTGTTATTAGGGTGTGTTTGGTTGAGCTGTGGTTTCAAAAAGTCTGTTTGTGAGTCGTGGACCGTGGAAAAGCTCTGAGGTTGTGGGTCGTGGAAAAGCTGTAAGTCGCTTGGTTCAAACAAGTATAAAACTTACCTCCTATCTCTATTTTCCTTGAAACAAGCGTGAAACAGACTCTCTATTTTCACCATTTCAAAAGCATAAAGCCAAAAGCGGGTCCAAGGTTCTTTCAAAGCAGACTACCCAAAAGTAGCTGTTTCAAAAGCGACTGTTTCCACCCCTTTGGTTGGCTTTTGGCTTTTTGGAAGCAAAAGCAGCTCCCAAAAGCTCAACCAAATGCACCCTTAGTGTAGTATGTTTATCAGACTAGCAGTCTATTAACTTGCTATTTAAATTTTTGCGATACTAGAATTAGAAATACATGATGAAGAGGACCAAGACATTGGCATCTTATTTTCCATCGCAATCCAATTCCAATCAAACTCCAGAAGCAATAGGAACTGGAGGTAGTAACACCCCACAAAACAATCCCTGTGTTGTGCTTAATCCGAATGACATAGTTGCCGATCCTGGGCTTCGGAAACCAATTGAACAGTTAGATATGGATATTAGGGATGCCGCTAGAAGGGAGTATTTGCTAATGGGACCATGCCGACCATTTGGCCATAAATGAACCAAATGAAGATATGATAGGCTCAAATGAACCAACTCTTTGTTAATCACGCAAAAATTACCTCGTGCTAGTGGTATGTTACATTATTCTTTTTGTTATGTTTTATCTATTTTGTCGTATCGTTGTACATAGAATTTAAGTTTTATTTTGATTATGTATTTGTATTGTACTTTCGTTATACCTTAGTACTGATAGTATTTGATATTAGTTATAGACTTATATCCTCTTTAGTTTTGAGCCCAATGCTTCGATAAATCCTGGCTCCACCACTGTTTGTAGCTGTGAGTCCCGCGGTATCCGCGACTTGGAGCGGCTGAAGGCGAGCCAATGGAAAGCGCACGCGAGCGCCCACGACGCGACGGCGCCGCCAGCCCAACCGCGGCAACGACAACGGGCGGTAGCGCGAGCTGCAGGACGGCAGCTTGCTGCCCGATAAACGATATTAGCGACGGTGGGTTGTGTTTGTGTCGTACCAGCATTCTTCTTTTCTAAGGTCTCCTGTCCTTGCGCCAAGTGCCAGACAGCTGTTCACATTGTCAACTATGGATGTCGTCTCAAGTCTCAACAAGGCTGCGCAAGAGGCGACGGGTTTCAGAATTGACTGAGGGGCAGATGTTAGAGAGGCCAGCGGAAAGGAGTCTTAAAACGCACGGCATCATGCACCTGCGGAATCACAAGGTAACAAGAAACAAGACACAGCACAGCAGGTATACAAGGCATCCAGAATTCACCCACATAAATTTTCAAAACCGCCCGTCTCGCAGTCCTCCATAGCAAACGAGGAAATTGGGCTGTGTCAGGCACTTGTTTCTTGTAAAGATATAAACTCGGTGAGAAGGATGATCGCCTAACTGACCCGAACGTCTCAAATCGAAGAAAGCCGCGTCCGTTTTGGCAACATTTGGAAGGCGCAACTTGATCCTAGTGTTGAGCGATACATGCATGTGATAAATTGTCTCCCGACAAGAGAGAGAAATTCCTAGAGAAGGGGAGAGAACATGCAGATTAAACTTGTACTAGCAAGTTGTTGCACGAACTGAAAGAGGACGACGAAGCCAAGAAAAATGCATCCAAATTCAGCTAATCTCCAAACATGGCGTCGTATAGTTTCCATCAAACCCCGCGACAACAACGCAACGTACCTGCCCAGTCCTGATACTGCTACACAGTACTAGACTACTAGTGTACTATACGATACTTCCTGCTTAATTGTTTGTATCCTGTGTGCTAGGAGGAGGGAAACAAACAGGATTCTGAGCTCTCGTCCATGAACCGTAGAGAAGAGATATCGCTAGAGTGACGAAGCAATGCAGCATCAGCTAACCTTGCTAGCATGGGATCTGCCTGATGAACCAGCGGATAACCTTGACCGACATCTGGATGAGGTCCACCGCCAGGTTCGCCACCGCCGCGCAGAACACGCAGCTCAGCACCGACATTCAACGACACACGCGCGCACATGAAAAGAAGACCAATTAATCCAAGTCAACCGCAAGAACCCGAACAGGCAAGGGCGCGCGGGGCGAGTCGAGATTGAGAAGTAACCAAGAATGAGCAGCGTACGTGTAGGACCGAAATGGCAACAGAGGGGGGGTGAATGGTGCCTTCAAAACTCTCCAAGTACTCACACAGCAAATCGAGTGAAAGAACTAGTTTCTCCGATCGAACACACGTGGTCGTAAGCCAATTGATGGTCGAACACCACGTGGTCGAACACTTGCCCAAGCCGACAAAAGAAATCAAACAGAGAATACTGCGCGGATAAAATAAGAACGGAGAAGGACTCGTTTGCCAGATTTCCGAGTAACTAAGACTCTCTGGTCATTTGATCCTCAAATTTGAGACACTGAAAGAATCCAACCTCTGGAAAAGAAATTACCAAGAAAACACCAAAGTCTTAGCTATGCTCGGGTAGAGAGACATGGTCGAACTCGAAACAGAGGACTTGAGGCGCACGACCATTCAGTTAAGAGAACTTCTATGATTCGACTCCTGCTCTCGGGAATGAACTGGCCAAGTGGCCTTGAGATAGATTCCCAGTTCTGAGCCAATCGAAGCACACAAAAGAATGCAAAAACACGAAGAAGAGAAGAGAGAAAATGATCGCATGAAGAACAAGCTCTCAAAACAGATCGCAAACAAAACAATCATAACATCTCATAACGACAGAAATTAACTTGAGGAAGAGAGATGAATGATTGATCATGGAGGTTTCTCAGACCACTCCATCGGAGGTACAAGAGCAACCGTGCTCTACCGGAAAACTCACACAAATAGAGACGAAAAATTCAGAGTGACTCGGGAACAACCTCACCGAGCACTCGAGCTCTACCCTCCCTATTTATAGCCTTCTGCTAGGGGAACCCGTGAACTCCCACCTAACACCGGGTTTACCACTCTCTTTACCCACTAGCGAAAACAAGCTTCCAGTGCTTTACCCGTTAAGCCCAACGGCTCCACTGCTTTGCCCGTTAGCGCCAACAACTCATGTGCATTGGCAGAGACACACGGCTTCCTTTGCGCTTTCCGCATTTCTCCAAAATGCCACTCGCTGCCTTCCGGAGCTTCCTCCCGCTTTGCCGATCACGCTTGCAACCACCTCACGACTTCGTCGTCTTTGGCATCTCGGCCGATCACGACCTCAAGCACCCCGTGCCTAGTCTCGACCATCCACGCCTCACCACGACTAGTCTCAAAGTCCCGCAAACCATCACAGACAAGCAAACCATTACATAGCACCGCTTACAATAGTATCCAATCACTTGAGCCAGAAAACAGAACTCAAATCATACTCTTACCTGGTCGTATACCACCTACGACCAGTTGGAAAAAGAGAACAATGAATGCACACGACATTCGACCACAAAATCAAGCCATACGACCAGATACGATGAGTCTACGATCAACGCTAACTTGCTACGACCACCCACAACTCGCTACGGCTTTAACGCTCAAAGTCTACGACTTCAACCAAAGTCGTTACGACCAATCGAAAAGATAAACCAACAAATGCACAAGGTCCCTGACTTCATCACAAAGCCCTACGACCAATTTCCAGCTCAAATGGTCAAGTCGGCAGGTCATACGATCGATTCCAACTGCGTGCGAGCACGTCCGACCACGCCAGACTGCTCTCAATAACGTGGTCGTAGAGTGCTGACTACTTACGTGGTCGTAGATTTGAGCGCCGACTTCAACTGCAGCCCACTACAACGTGGTCGTAGCCGACTTACGACTTCCAACCGCCACTCATGACAACGCGTGGTCGGCCGCATTCGACTACGCCAACGTGATCGTAAATGACCGAAAATGGTCGATACGCCACAACGTGGTCGTAAATGGCTCGGTGGCTTCCGATAGCGCACGACGTGGTCGTAGACATCCTTACTGGGTTTCAACGCGGCAACATGGTCGTGCGGTCAATTCGACCATGACCAAGATACGACTATGGCAAAACCGGTCTTAAACTTCCCCGAGACCTACGATCACGCCAAACGTGGTCGTGAACTGTTCGACCATGACCAACGTGGTCGTGCGGCCTTCGACCACGCCAACGTGGTCGTCGGCCGCCTTCGACCACGCCAAACGTGGTCGTGATCGCCTTCGGTGCCCTTCGACCATGGCCAAAGTGGTCGAGACCCCTCGGTGACCTTCGACCACGCCCAAAGTGGTCGAAACCGATCGCACGACTTTCGACCACGACCAACGTGGTCGTAATAAATGCAGAACAACGCGCCGTGGCTACGACAATGCAGAACTAGCACAAACCTCAAAAACTAAACTCAATCTTCCTAGAACAAGCGTCAATTACTCATCACAATCATGGGTTGACCTACACATGGTCTCTCAATCTCCCCCTTGATGAGTATATTGACAAACCCAGAAAAAGCAAGAAGATGAGATTGTTTTGAAAAGTCCAACATGGTCCAAAGAAGAGAATGAAACAAACAAATGACCATGTCGACAGAAGGAACACTAGAGCAACAACTTGAAAGAGCAAATTGAACTTCAAGGCTCTAAAAAAACAAAAGACTTTTTCACTTCTATTCTCCCCCTTTTGGCAATAAACACATCAAGAAGGCAAACGAGAGAAAATGACAGGTCAATGAATGAGGTGGCTAAAGTTTGATTAAGCTAAGCAGTTAGAGCCATGAGAATTATCCACAATGACCAACAAGTACTACACCAAGCCATAACTCAATAAAAGGCTATCCAGATCATGACACTATATGTATAGGCCAGCTAGAGCACATAGATGACAATGTTGAAATGAAGTACAAATTATGAGCATGTCAAGTCATCAATAAGCAAAGTCTAACTAGAGATATCCAAGGATGATGCAGGCCATGTCAATAAGCTAAGCGGAACAAAGAAGCTAACATTGAGTCCAAATAGAGTGTTATAAGCTCAAGATTGAAACATTGGTTAAGGTACTTGGTTCTGATTGTAGATTAAGCAAATTGAGCACATTAAACATTGTCTTTTGAAAGCCTATGGTTGTTTTCAACCCAATTTTTTGTTTATGTGCTAGATCTCAAGCTTTATGCGATTACTCCAAGCAATAAGCTTAAGAAGATAGTCTAGGTCATCCAAAACTTCCCCTAAGTTCATGCCAAGTGCAATGGCAAGCCGTCTCATAGGAAAGAATTGGTGAGATCAGTTTTTTCACACAAAGAGATCTTTTGCTTTTAACACATTGTACTAACTCATGTATCATCGTGAGACTAAAACAGCTCAAACTAAGGCTCAATATAGATTCAACGCTCTACTCAGCCTATTTGACATGGCATGAATCATAAAAGGATAGCTCAAGAAAGACTAAACTCAAATGTTAGCATGACAAGTTTAATTTAAGTTGATCAATTTTACTTAACTTATCATGGCAAACGCTAGTCTACACATATGAAGTCATGATAAATTTAGCAAGCTAAGCACAAGTCATGACAAGGTGTAAAGCATCAAGCATGTCATAACAGATAATAATCAAGGCTCAATGCAGATTGATTATAATGCGAAATGCTGAAAATGCATGAAAGACCAGCTCCCCTCAACATTAGATGCAACTTTTAGTTCAAGTTGAGTTATGTCACAATTAAGCTCCGAAGCTCCCAAAAGAACTCTCCACAACCAAAGCAATAAATCGAGAAGTCGGCAAATAAAACCAAAACAGCATCCTTAAAGCATAGATAAGATATAGAGACAACTATGGCTCAGATCGACTCTCATCTACCTATATGATTCCAGGACAACCAATGACAAGAAATCACACACTAGAGAGCAAACACGCACTGCTGTCTACCGAGGGTGGCCCAACCTCGCTAGAACCTACAAGAAGTGAGTGAGCTCAATCTAGAGAGATAAGAAACACTAGAAGAAACATCCTGGAAGCACAAGATAAGAGAAGAAGTCTAAACAACTAGACAAGAGAAGCACTCTAACCTATGCTAGAAGGACTAAGCCCGATGCACCCCAAGTGCAAAGCAACGAAATGAGACGAAGCATAAACAAAATAATAAAGCGATGAACGCCCAAAGCTTCCTCACTATAGTCCATAAGGACAAACCACCCCAAGCTCTCCCCGCAGAGTGAAAACCTTGAACTATCCAATGGCTTGGTGAAGATATCACCAACCGGTGGTCACTCTCCAAACCGAGCACTATACCGCCCTTCTCTACATGGTCTCTAAGGAAGTGATAACGGATATCAATATGCTTGGTCCGGAGTGCTTTGCACCGGGTTCTTAGCAATGTTAATCGCAGAGGTGTTATCACAAAAGAGTGGAACACCGCCGATAGCTAACCCAAAGTCCCGCAGGTCGAAACCATCCAAAGTACTGATCGCAGCAGTGGCTGCAGCAACGCACTCGGCCTCTGCGGTGGATCAGTGCAACACCGATGCTTCCTCGAGACCGAGAGACGAGAGAAGTGCCAATGAATTGGCAGTGCGAAGTGCTCTTCCTATCTATCCTCTGTACCGCAAAGTCTGCATCCGAGAAGGCTCTCAAGGAAAGACAGATGAGGAAGAGTACCGATACCATAATCAATGGTAGCTCGAAGGTACCGAAGATGCGCTTCACCGCTGGCGGTGAGATACGCGAGAGAACCAAAGCGAGCACCACGACACACGGAGAAGTGTATGTCCGGTCTCGAGGCGTGAGGTAAAGAAGGAGCCGATCATACTTACTCTTTTTCGATCGATCGCTCGCCATCCTCATCTAGGTCAAGATAGGTCAGAGAAGCCATCGGAGTTGACACCGCTTACCATCACTCATATCAAAGCGCTTGAGGTCACGAGTGTACTTTCCTTGATGAAGAAATGTACCTCCCGAGTCCGCTTGATTTGGAAGCCAAGGAAGAAAGTCAACTCACCCATCATACTCATTTCAAACTCGGTGCTCATGACATCCGAGAACCGTGAAACCAGTATGGGAAGAGCCGCCAAAGATGATGTCATCGACATAGATTTGGACGAGCAGAAGGTCATTGCCATGACGGCGGATGAACAAGGTCTTGTCTACTTTACCCATTTCAAACTCATGACTCAACAAGTAGGACTTAAGCCTCTCATACCAAGCTCTGGGGGCCTGCTTAAGTCCATACAACGCTTTGGAAAGCTTGAAGACATGGTGTGGGTATTTGGGGTTCTCGAAACTGAGGTCATCGACGTAAACTTCTTCCTCAATGACTCCATTAAGGAAGGCACTCTTGACATCCATCTGGTAGAGCTTGAAACCCTTAGAAGCTGCAAAGGCAAGCAGGATTCTAATGGCCTCAAGTCGAGCTACAGGGGCAAAGGTCTCCTCGAAGTCTAGACCCTCAACCTGGAAAACCCCTGAGCTACCAGTCTAGCCTTGTTTCGAATAACCACTCCATCCTCGCTCTGCTTGTTCTTGAACACCCACTTAGTCCCAATAATATTGTGACCTCGCGGGGGCTCGACAAGCGACCAGACCTTGTTTCTCTCGAAGTTTTCTAGCTTCTCATGCATGGCATTGACCCAAGACTCGTCGGAAAGAGCATGAGAAACATCTTTGGGCTCAAAGGAGGCAATGAAAGCAGAATAGAGACAGAATTGAGATAAGCTAGATTTTGAGCGGGTCACACGCTCGAAGAGGTCTCCAATCATCTGCTCTGAAGGATGCCTTTTCTGGATATGTCGGGGAGGTCCAGCATGAGATGAAGAAGTGGCCTCTACCTCGTGAGCTGATGAGGTAGGAACAGAGCCACTAGCTCCAGAGGAAGCAAAAGGCATAGGCTGGTCACCTGGAGGTGCGGTGGAAGACGGCACCTCAAGGGGTGGATAAGGGACTGGATCGGGTAGACAACCCTCATCTCCATCGTCCTCGTCATCCACGAAGATGGTCTCGGACTTCTAAAGAACTCGAGATATCTAGCCTAGTCCACTGGTGGCCTCGTCAAAGGTCACCTCACGTGTCTCTACCATTTTGCTAAACTCGCAGCCTGGACCCTATAAGCCCGCGAAGAAGGCGAGTAACCTAGAAAGATCCCATCACAAGAACGTGACTCGAACTTATCTAGGTTCCCGGACTTGAGAATAAAGCACTTGCAACCAAACACACGAAAATGAGAGACGCTGGGCTTTCGCCGTATCTCAACTCATAAGAAGCGGTGCAAGTGTGCCCAAGAAAAACTCGATTCGAAACATGGCACGCGGTCGCAATGGCTTCAGCCCAAAACTTCCTCGGTGTAGAGTACTCATCAAGCATCGTCCTGGCCATCTCGACCAAGGTACGGTTCTTCCTCTCCACAACGCCATTCTGCTGAGGGATGTATGGAGAAGAGAACTGGTGCTCTACACCTGTCTCACCACAGAAACTCTCAAAGTAGGAATTCTTTGTTGGAAATATGCCCTAGAGGCAATCATAGAGATGATGATATTTCGTTGTATCCATGATTTAATAAATGTTCCTTGAATATTGCCTTTGTGTTGATTAACAAGTATGTGACTTGTTTGTGAAACTCTTTACTTATATGGTTATTCTAAAGTTGTCCCTAGTCGGAGTTCATGTGAGGACACACGTGAATAATGGATTAGCACTTGTATCGGTTGATGACCATGTTTCACAGGTCATAGACATGGAGATGTCAAACCAATAATGTGGACACATGTTTAGAACATGGGGTTGGACCGACCCAACATGAGACATAACAATTATACTTATGGTTCTCTCTCTACACAATGTGTACGCCTTGTCCTTAGACCGAGATTGTCGCATGTACTTGAGATGTGAATCGACCTACTTAGGGGCTATCAAACGCTACTCCGTGAATCGGGTAGTTATAAAGGTAGTTTTCGGTTTGTCATGAAGCATGCTACGAGGCATGGTCGGTCGAGATGGGATTTGCCCTCTCTATTTGAGAGAGATATCTCTGGGCCTCGAGTGATCGGATCCGAAATGCATGGCCATGCTACTTAAGGTTAAGAGTTAACCTAGTAAGCGATTCGGATCACAGATCGAGAAAGAGTGGTCACTTGGAGCTCGACCAAATATCGTGAGGCAAAGGGATTGGCATGTACATAAAGTTGTGATGGTTCGTCCGATATGATCTTTGTGTATGTTTAGGAGTTGGCACGTCTTGCTAGAGGCCATCGCCAACTATTGACCAAGTATGTGTACTCGCCATGTCTAAACATACGTGAACCTATAGGGTCACACACTTAAGGGTGAAGCCTAATTCGGATTGGATCCGGTTGGGTGGTATTGAGTCCTAATGGGCCTCCATTCGCCAAGCCCATTATAAGGACGCCTATAAAGGAGGGCAAGGGCGCACGGGGTTGAGGAAGAGAATTTCGTGACCTCCTCAAACCACGGCCGCCACCCTCCCACGCCTGGCGCTCGCGCGATCTAGTAATCCGGCGTGCGCCGCTCCTCCCGCACGTGTGGATACCTTTTGGCGGCGCCGCATCAGTAGCGCTTGGACGAACCGCAAGAGAGAAGTTGTGCGTTGGGCGCCGCGACAAGGACGAGGAAGTAGTACGACTACTCGCCCGACGTCTTTGCATCGACGTAGTACGACTACTCGCCCGACGCGTTGCATCAATTCCGCATCTGCGTGTCTAGTGGTAATTCCGTGATCTATAACTGCAGTGATCTTGGTTTACGGGTAGAATTTTTATTAATTTGCGCTAGCGTAGCCAACCCGTAGTCCTTCATTCTTGAACTCCGTGCCATTGTCACTGCGGATCGCTCATAAGGCACCCGGGAGCTCAACAGAAAGCCTACTGAAAAGCTCTCGAAAATGGGTAAACGTCTCATCCTTCGAGGCTAAGAAAAACACCCAAGAGAACCTCGAATAGTCATCGACCACGACAAGGACGTACCACTTTCCTCCTGCTGACTGCACTCGAGCTGGTCCAACTGTGTCCATGTGGAGCAATGTCTCGTGCATCGGTCATCGTGCTGATGACCGGAGAATGAGAAGCGGCAACCATCTTGCCGTGCCGGCATGGAGCGCAAACAAGATCTTTGACCATCTTGAGTTTCGGCAAACCACGAATGAGATCGTGGCCGCTAACTCGGGTCAAATGGTCAAATCCGATATGACCAAGTCTCCTATGCCAGAAAGTCAAGTCGCGGGACTCAGAAGCAACTAAACACCGGAGAGGATCACCAGAAGACTCAGAAAAAATAGCACGAAAGATCCTCCGAAACGAAATCCCCAAAACCGGACTACCCAAGAATCAAGAATTTTGCAATTGTTTTCTTGAAGCTCACCTCAAAACCGTCATCGAAGTCGAGAAACGGAGAGCAAATTGTACCGCAGCTTACTAACCAAGGCAACATCCTTAAGAATAAAAGATGCATTAATGCGCCTGCACCTTTGGCGATGACACGCCGAGATGAAGCATCTCCGAAGGTGATCGTCTCATCACCTGGAGCACGGGCAAGGGAAGAAAACCAACGAGAGTCTCCGGTCATATGACGAGAACAACCGGAGTCTACAAGCCAAACCTTGTCCTTCCTACCCGCGAACTCGAGTCAAACAGAGTAAAGTCTCGATCGGGTAAATCAAAAGTGATTTTGGCACCCAATACTGAACAACACGTCGAGCAGATGAAGTAGTCACGCACGACTGACCTCTATCTACCCTACGCTCCCTGTGACTCAAAGAAGAAGGTCTGTGTGCAGACTGAAGGCGCGCGATCGATCGCTACTAAGAGCGAGTCGAACACCGCAACACGCTGATCACGCCGTGGGTAATCGTCTCGACGGGGAGACGAGATGTACCCTCGGGACGGCGAAGTCACGACCGGAGCAGCATGAGGACGAAACCGAAAAACTTCGGAAAACCAAATCCTCGATGCTGCCCAAACCCATCGAAGCATCCGAAGCAAACCTAGACCTCGTGTTGGTCTTAGATGCACTCAAAGTCCGGGCTGACCTTGAATACGCCTAAGAGCCGCAACACGGTCTCTCGCGCGATCCTGGCGCGCCTGAAGCATCGGTCGATCGTATGTCCATCCTTCTGACAGAAGGTGCAATGATACTTAACCTTCTGAGAGGCTGAACTAGCATGAGATGGCTTCGCCTTCTGAGAGGTCGAAGCTGCAGGTGGACTCACCTTGCTATCAGAAATCTCTTGAACAGAGCCCGCTGATTTGAATTTGACCTCATCGGACCTAGGCTCAACCTCGATCGCACCTCCTACTATGGGTCTGAGAATAGCAGGTGGATGCTTCCTCATATCCTCATAAAAATCATATCCTAGACCTTGATTAAATCTGCAGATCTTAGATTGGTCTAGAATAAGATTGAGCTTCTTCTTGCCGCCTACAAATTTCTCGAGAGTGTTCATAAGGTACTGACACTCCCGAAAGAGAGAGGTGCAAGAAGAGCAGGGAGAGGAAGGAACAGTAGAGGATAAGGGAGCAGAAGAAGAACCAACAGTAGAGGAGAGAGTGACTTGTGCATGCACACCAACCCTAAAGGAACAGTCCTACTACTAGCGCTTTGGTTCACGTCGCTAAGCGCCTCAACCTTACCACCCGGGCTTCTCCCGCCTCAACAATCACAAGACAAGCCGATGGTGGCTTCTCTAGTAGGTCCTTAGTTAGCTTCACACATTTTTCATCCAAAGTAATCAAGTCAATTTTTAGTTTTTCACAATTTTTGCAAGGTGAGCTAACAGGTCCTTAGAAGCATACCGAGCCAACTTCCTATCATGATCAATCATATCTTGAAACTGTTTGGAGACACTTCAAGTTCAGCATTAACTTAGGACAGTTCAAGCATGAATCAATCGGCTCAAGTAAAGAAGCTTGTAGTTCAGCAATTTTATGATCCGCCTGCTTTAAGTTCATCTTCAAGTTATTGCAATTTTCACGGGACTCGGGCAAATCAAGAAGCATGGCATAAGGTCCTCTAGCAAGAACGCCCTTAACCTCACATGAGGTGGGAGAGGTAGTCTCATCGGTAGTAAGTAGGGTAATGACCATCCTACTCAATTCTAACTCAGCAAGCGCACTAACATTCTCCACCTTAACAAATATCAAGCTCGGAGGACACACTATCATGCGAAGTCCTTAGTTTCTCCAAATCACCCAAAGAAAGCACAAAGATGTATCACAATCGTCACGGGAGGAGCAAATGAAAGTGAAGAAAGCTCCCGTGATGCCTATCTACTTCCTTCTCTAACTCGGTACACTTAGACCTAGCTCTAGCATGAAATCCACCTAGCTTAAGAAAAGCATCATTAAGCTGGTCATAAGAAGGAGTACCTCATCCGAGTCGAGTACACCATTGTCGCCGAGTTCGCCCGAGAGCCATGAAGCACATGCCGAGAAGTCGTTGCCGCCATCCTTGGGCTCTTGATCACCCGTCCCGTCATCGTCGCTCCATCCCTCCACCTCGCCGAGGTCGAGGTCGCCGGCGGTGAGGACACGGTGGAAGAGCTTCTTGGCCTTCCCAAAGTTGCGGAACTTCTTCTTGCCTTGAGCAGTCTTGAGGGCTTCGTGTTGCGGTTCTTGTCGGTGTAGTCGTTCTTGCCCGAACCGCCGTAGTCACCTTTGCCTTTCCCAAGCTTGGGGCGGTTTGCTCGGATGTGGTTGGGGCCACCACACTCGAAGCAAATCACGGTCCTCCTCTCTTCTCGTCCCTCCTCCCTTTGTAAGCACGGAGAATCTTCGAGCAAGGAGGGCAAGTTGCTCATCCGCATAGTCGCTCTAACCGATCATCTGTTATGTCACATAGAGCAGCAAGGGAGAATCCGCAAAGAGAATCAAAAGAGGAGGAACCAGAAGCCAACGTGGGATCAGTGACCAAAGCCATCGACTGTGACTTCGACCTACGAGAGACAACGTCAATCCCGTGAGTCTTGAGGCGCGAGTACAGCGCATCAAGAGTCAAGGTCGAGAGGTATGTCGTGTCTTTGATGGTGGTCACTTTCATCTCCCAAACACGAAGATCGAGTGCCGCGAGCATTTGGCGAGCGTTATCCGAGTCGGGGTATGTAAGACCGACCGCTCGGAGGTTGCTCAAGATTTTGTGAAATCGCGAAAAGCACTCATCCAGGGACTCTCCAGCAAGCATCTCGAATTTGTTGTATTCGCGCTTGAACTGGTCCTGTCGGACCGTCTTAATCTGGGTGGTGCCTCATGGTATGCATCGAGGTCACCCGGATGTCGTAAGTCGACGACAGTGAGAGATGCGATCGAACTCGCTTCTACTCGAGCCCGGATAATGATGTTCCTTGCCTTCGCATTTGCCTCAACATCGGGCATGTTTGCCACATTGATGTTCTCATCGGCAGAACAACAAATCGACCTTCACCTTCCGCCAAATGGCATACCCTTGAGCCCGGATGTATGTTTCCATTCGGCTCTTCCGAAGGGTAATCCAAGCCATCAAAGACGGAGGTTTGGTCGAGTACTTGTCCGTCGCCATGGCTCTTGAGACCGGTTAAGATCTATGAATTAGAGCTAACCGCTCGATACCAATTGTAGGACCGAAATGGCAACAGAGAGGGGTGAATGGTGCCTTCAAAACTCCCCAAGTACTCACACAAAGAAATCGAGTGAAAGAACTAGTTTCTCCGATCGAACACACGTGGTCGTAAGCCAATTGATGGTCGAACACCACGTGATCGAACACTTGCCCAAGCCGACAAAAGAAATCAAACAGAGAATACTGCGCGGATAAAACAAGAACGGAGAAGGACTCGTTTGCCAGATTTCCGAGTAACTAAGACTCTCTGGTCATTTGATCCTCAAATTTGAGACACTGAAAGAATCCAACCTCTGGAAAAGAAATTACCAAGAAAACACCAAAGTCTTAGCTATGCTCGGGTAGAGAGACATGGTCGAACTCGAAACAGAGGACTTGAGGCGCACGACCATTCAGTTAAGAGAACTTCTATGATTCGACTCTGCTCTGGAATGAACGGCCAAGTGGCCTTGAGATAGATTCCCGCCTGAGCCAATCAAGCACACAAAAGAATGCAAAACACGAAGAAGAGAAGAGAGAAAATGATCGCATGAAGAACAAGCTCTCAAAACAGATCGCAAACAAAACAATCATAACATCTCATAACGCAGTAAATTAACTTGAGGAAGAGAGATGAATGATTGATCATGGAGGTTTCTACAGCCACTCCATCGGAGGTACAAGAGCAACCGTGCTCTACCCAGAGAAAACTCACACAAATAGAGACGAAAAATTCAGAGTGACTCGGGAACAACCTCACCGAGCACTCGAGCTCTACCCTCCCTATTTATAGCCTTCACCGGGGAACCCGTGAACTCCCACCTAACACCGGGTTTACCACTCTCTTTACCCACTAGCGAAAACAAGCTTCCAGTGCTTTACCCGTTAAGCCCAATGGCTCCACTGCTTTGCCCGTTAGCGCCAACAACTCATGTGCATTGGCAGAGACACACTTCCCTTTGCAGCTTTCCGCATTTCTCCAAAATGCCACTCCGCCGCCTTCCCGAAGCTTCCTCCCGCCTTGCCGATCACGCTTGCAACCACCTCACGCACTTCGCTGTCTTTGGCATCTCCCACCGATCACGACCTCAAGCACCCCGTGCCTAGTCTCGACCATCCACGCCTCACCACGACTAGTCTCAAAGTCCCGCAAACCATCACGCATAAGCAAACCATTACATAGCACCGCTCACAATAGTATCCAATCACTTGAGCGAAAACGAACTCAAATCATACTCTTACCAAGTCGATACCACCTACGACCACGATCGAAAAAGAGAACAATGAATGCACACGACATACGACCACAAAATCAAGCCATACGACCAGATACGATGAGTCTACGATCATCGCTAACTTGCTACGACCACCCACAACTCGCTACGGCTTTAACGCTCAAAGTCTACGACTTCAACCAAAGTCGTTCGACCAATCGAAAAGATAAACCAACAAATGCACAAGGTCCCGACTTCATCACAAAGCCCTACGACCAATTTCCACTCAAATGGTCAAGTCGGCAGTCATACGATCGATTCCAATCGCGTGCGAGCACGTCCGACCACGCCAGATCGCTCTTAATAACGTGGTCGTGAGTGCCGACTACTTACGTGGTCGTAGATTTGAGCGCCGACTTCAACCGCAGCCCACTACAACGCGGGTCGTAGCCGACTTACGACTTCCAACCGCCACCATGACAACGTGGTCGGCCGCATTCGACTACGACCAACGTGATCGTAAATGACCGAAAATGGTCGATACGCCACAACGTGGTCGTAAATGGCTCGGCCGGCTTCCGATAGCGCACGACGTGGTCGAGACATCCCTACCGGGTTTCAACCGCCGCAACATGGTCGCACGGTCAATTCAACCATGACCAAGATACGACTATGGCAAAACCGGTCTTAAACTTCCCCGAGACCTACGATCACGCCAAACGTGGTCGTAACTGTTCGACCATGACCAACGTGGTCGATCGCCTTCGACCACGCCAACGTGGTCGTGCCGCCTTCGACCACGCCAAACGTGGTTGTATCGCTTCGGTGCCCTTCGACCATGGCCAAAGTGGTCATAGACCCTCGGGTGACCTTCGACCACGCCCAAAGTGGTCGAAACCATCGCGCACGACTTTCGACCACGACCAACGTGGTCGTAATAGCCGCAAACACTTCGCGTGGCTACGACAATGCGTAACTAGCACAAACCTCAAAAACTAAACTCAATCTTCCTAGAACAAGCGTCAATTACTCATCACAACCATGGATTGACCTACACATGGTCTCTCAGTACGTACCCAAGGAGCCAGACGAGAACGCCGACGAGCGAGAGCGAGAGCGTGAGCGCGAGCACGAGGACGGCGAACGGCAGACCGATCAGGAACCTAAGCGGCCGGCACTGGCAGCCGTCGTCGCCGTCCGCCCCCATCTCCTCCCTCCCCGTTGGTTCTCCAATTCCGCATCGTACGTGTTGGATGTCCAAATCCGAACCAAATGGTTGCTGATAATAACGCTGTGAACTTGAAGAGGCAGCGCCGCCGCGGCCACCGATTACGAGCGTGGGAAACTGGGAATTGAGTAATAATTGAAAAACTATTGTCGTCATACCATCTAAGAGCCAATCAACGCAAAAAGAAAATAAGAACAATTACATATTCAAGCATGCAAAGTAGATCAACAATTGACATAAAGGATGAGAGAGAGTAATCGACGATCTTCTTTATTAACCTCAATTGATATGTGTACGATAAAAATCTTTCCCCTATATTTACAGTCTACAATCCTTTTAGTATACATCCACATCTTCGACTTGGAATCCAAGAAAGAAATTGTGTAGGGCCAACTGGCCTAATTGCACCCCTTACGGGATAGGTTTAGTAACTCTCCTTTAAGCAGATACCGCAACATGTAAATACATCATTAAAACTCTTTTCAAAAAATTAGTGCAAAAAAAGGAATAGAGAAAAGAGTATATCACATGCAAGTTGTATTGCACTTGCTACTCCATAAAAAAACCTTACGTGAGAAAACTTTAGGTAAAAACTTATTAAGGAAAAAAAGAGTAAAACAATTGACCTTCTTATATATAATCTTCTAGATTATCTATTCTACATGAATAGTGTTTAACCTTCTAGATCAAAATATATATTAGCTATTATTCAGGGAAGTGTCCCCCTGAATTTTGCACTTACCTCAGAGGTAAAACCTCCAAGGTAACTCACTTCAGATGATGATCATCGAATTGATTCATTTTGGGAAATCTAAATTAAGACTTTCGTAGTCTAAAATATGATTACTATAGTTTAGCATATATGGTCCCCTAAAAATGGCATCCATTGAAATCTTCTTATTCCAATATCATAATCATGATATTGTGAATAAATCAATTGGATTATCACAATGTTTGGTCTTCTAGATATTTATCCCACTATTATTCCAAAAATTGCGAGGATAAAATAATTTCGGAGTAATGTGCTTAATAATTTCGAATAGCCGCTATTTAATTGTGCAACGCAAGAAAATATTTGTCCTTATGGAGGACTATGAGGATAAAATATGTTGCAATGTCACATACCTTCTAGGTATAACTTACAAGCCTCTTTATTTGTGCTAAGTACTTTACAACTTTCTCTAAGTCGATTTTTAAAGTTATAACCAATTAGTCTGTTCCGTAGAATTATAAGAATTGGTTATACCATTACAGATTAAGATATAACTAGTCTAAATTTGGCATTTAGAGGATAAATTAAATTGCCATTATCACTAATATACTTGCACCTTCAAGGTACAAGAGGATACCACCATCCACAATCTTTCGGGTGGAGATGCACTTTACAAGTGCTTATATGATGCACTTCTGGTCGTATGGTTTTTCATTTCATCTTCTTGGGTTTATATGGGTCTTTGTCCACTTTTGAGGATCACATAGTCATTGATGTAATTTTACATATGGACCGGTAAGTCACATATTGACTTATTGTTTTAAGGAAAACGCTCAATCTTTGAGTTGATACTTATTATTGATAAGTACAAGATTTATATTCATGTTGCAATTTTCTTTCCTTCTTATTACGAAACATGAGTCCATCAGGGATCTATTTATATGGATTTTCATAATCCATTAATTGCATAACTTTCATTCATGCTATTTGCCAAACATACTAGAGTAAAAGATATATTCATTCATACTAGGAAAGTATCGGTCTTCCGCAAAGACCTATGAGCCATCTCTATTCACCACCTCATAATACATAATAATCCATTAAGTCTGAACTTGTTGGTTCCAAGATATTCATTTAGCGATTATGGTTCAGACTCAATCATTTTCTTCATTTAACCTGATATGAACGCTTCAGACATCTCTTTGCCATGGACTTTGGTTCCGGATCTGGGTTCTCATTAGATAAACATTAGCAACCTTAGAGGCAACGTTGTTGACAACAATTTCATTTCTCGCATATCCTCAAAATTTGAGGTTACTTCATTGTTAATCAAATCTTCTCCATGTCCCAAAATGAAAGATTCTAGGTTGTTCCGCTTTCCCATCATTATGCTTTGTGCATGCTTATGTTGTTGGGTTTTCATCTTTAGGATAAGCCTCTTCGGGAGGTCTTTCTCATCTTATGGGTGATTCTCTTCAAGAGTCTTAAGGAATGTTTAACTATTATGTGACTAATGTCATCTTGATCATAGAACCCATAGGCGTCCCTGGTGATTTAGATCATTGACCAGTAAGTCATTCCGATATGTGGATATACTATTTAAAAACCCAGGGTATACCACTCTTAGCAGTGAGTTTGCTTCTGGCAAACATAACTTGGTTACTCCTTTATAATTTCTTTAAAATTATCTGGCAAGCTCCCACTTTTGACTTACAAGAGTATCAACTAAACTTCTAGTTTAGCTTGGCTAATGCGTGAATCTTAATACTAAAGATCTTTTTTATCCAAGAAAATATCAAGGCATTTGATAATTTTGGGCTTTTCTCTCACCTGATGACGAGATTAGATCTTTCTAACATACCATAAAAATCCCCTTTCATGGGCACTGGATTGGTGGAATTTCGGATCCAACATATATCCCCAATTACAGGTGGAGGCCCATAGATATATGCTACAGTGTTGATACAATGTCGAACATATTTCATTCTTTTAACATGCACTAATTTCACTTTGGGGGTCATTCATTATATGCAGTGAGGTAAAACATTATTAATGCAGTGGCATCAAAACTACATTGCCCTAACAATTGTAGGGTATCCCATCTCCTAGAAGGTTATTATTCTGAACAAAGAATCCATCCGGGATTCGAGAGTTGGCAGAATTGTTTTATTATCTAGCTTCTTTATTCTTTGTCCAAACCTTTGATTCAATTATTCATGCCATGTTTATACTAATTTGGATAATACAAACTTCAAGTTTATATTTACGCAACATGTTTTCTATGGTCATAAGTAGTATAACAACATAATATAAATCTACATGATGATCTTCAGGAACATAAATATAATGTTGCAACATAAAACATTAACCACAATTGATGTGCATGCAAATATTAGATTTTTTTCTGGAAAATAACCTTGTGAGTATAGTATTTTCGATATGGAGCATTTTGCTTATGGAGTGAGTTTTGCTTATGCGATTGAGTTCTCTCATCAACATGCGGGGGTCCAGATTATACCTGTCATCGAGATAGCCAGCAACAAAAACAATGCAAGACCCTCTTTGCAGCAGGATATCTGGACGTACGACCGACTCAGATTCTTGGTAAGTCGACTTTCGGCTCCTTTCTATAAGTCAACTTTTGAGCTCCTTTCCGCAAGTTATGACGCCAAAGAAGAATGGGAAATGCCTTAAAGGAGTGCCTCCATCTTGTTTTTGTCGCTGGCTATCTCGATGACAGGTATAATCTGGACCCCCGCATGTTGATGAGAGAACTCAATCGCATAAGCAAAACTCACTCCATATTAATATAGTACATTAACCACAATCGCATAATCGGTTCTACCAATCCTTGTGAGTATAGTATTTTCGATATTTGAGTTAACAGTTAGTTTCTATGTATTTAATGAACCTTAAGTAACCGTTAAATAGTACGTGCGTTAGTACTAGCCACTACATGGCGACAATACCATATCCTGTGATTTTTTAGGATTTCGACTCCAACGGTCATCTTGGTGGATGAATGCTATAAATATCTCCCCGCCAGCAGTAAGGGACTCTTCTTGGACCTTATTGAATACCCTTAAGCCTTTGCTACTCTCTCTTAAACTCATTTGCTTCATTTTTACATTTTGAGGTTGTTGAGAGTATTCAAGTGCATTGCACCATTAGTTGATCTCTGTGGCACTTGAAAACCTTCAAGCAAGTATCATGACTTGTTATTCTTAGTGGTTGTCGACACCTAGACGGCTTGGATGAGTTTGTGCAGTGATCTCTTCAAAGAAGCTTGTAAAGAGACCCGGCAAATTTGTGAAGTGTGGTGCTCGCCACCTTCGGAGTAGAGAAAGAGCAATATCCTAATGGACTTGAGGTAATTAGGCTTAATTCGTGAAACCAGTCTAATCGATTTGGGCTTACCGCAATGTGGATTAGGGAAGACTGGTAGGTCTTTGAGACCATAAGAAAACATTGCGTGTCTTCATTGTGGTTTATCTCTCTTGCCTTTACTTCCCGCGTTTACATTTCTAGCAATTATTGAATTATCTTGTGTAGCTAGAATTGTATCTAGTTTAGACTTGAGGTTGTGGTGTCGTAGTGAAACCTAGAGAATTTATGTCTTAATTGTGCAAAACATTTTTGATTAAGTTCGTACTTGCTCTAAAAGTGTGTTTTAGCCAAAAAATTTAAAAATATCCTATTCACTCCCTCTACTTGGTTACCCTTGATCCTACAACTAGCGCTTCTAGGGCATCTTTATTATCCTAACCGTCATCCTCATTCTCGTCCTTTTCCAATGCTTGTTCTTCGACTCTAGCCCTCTGGTCTTCCTGCTCCAAATCATCCACTATAAATTCAATGTTCTCCCCTTCATCTACCTGTTTGCTAGGTTCAACATGGCTATCTTTAGGCATAACTGCATCCCCACCACCATCCTCAACTTTCATCTGCACTACTCTTCCTACTTCATGGGTCACTGCCAATTGTACTTGAACTCTACTTCACATAGACCTGCACCAACAAAGCGCTTTCATAGCCACAACATTTACACTCTTCCAAGTAGGTTCTCCATGACTTCATTCGCTCCATGGGCCTCAACTCCTAACGAATGACTTCTGTATAACGACTCCACAAGCATTTGACAATTGTTGGGTCTAGCGAGAAGCTATAAGTCAGCCACAACAATGCATCCCCGATTTCAAGATTGTCCAAGTATGGGTGAAATAGTGTGGTCTATAGAAAACTGCTCAAATTAACCCCATACAGCCCCTCCCAAACTTCGCACTGCTCGTAATATACTCTAAAAACATGTTGACTTGATGTATCTGCCACACGATTGAAAATATTCAAAACGCATTGGAATTATGAAAATTACGTCTCCTATGTCAAGCCTCACGGGAACCAAATTAAACTACACCCCACACGAATAAGCCATACCATGCATGTCGAAATGCTATCTATTTCATCTACATCTCCAACAAAATAGCTGCAATGTTTAAATAAAAATTTAACTACAACATACAAACGATCTAAATTCGGATCCCTAACTCATGCGCGTCTAAACCTAACCCATCTAGGTCTTGCACTAATCGATCTACAAGTAGGACTAACCAACCTTTTGTCCGCTACAACAAGCAAAAAACTTGGATTCTAATACACTACATACGATATTACCACTAAAACAAAGGGATCTACAACTGGCAACCCTAGTTCTACCACTAATTTATGTTTGTTATTACTAACCTAGCATGTGTTTCATTGAAATGACCAAAAAATTATAGAAGCAATGAGAATTAACCGTAAAAGAAGCAAGTATACAGAAGTAGACGGGTGAAGTCTCCTCCTCCCCACCCCTCCTCCCTTTCTCTCTTCTCCCCTCCTCCTATCTCTTCTCTTTTTCAGAATTAAAATGACATTTTTTGACTGAATTTTGGCTTTTATATACGCGCCAATTGCACAATCACCACACGACTGGTGCATGCGGGGCCTCAGTCGGTTGGGTTGGGTTTTAGGCGAGGAAGAGGTTGGTGGTCTGGTGGGAGTTGGAGACTGACTCGCGGCCCATCAGGCGGCCGCGCACAGGAACGGGAGAATCGGTGGGCGTACGTCATGGGCTATCTGCTTGTCGCGTCGATCTCGGCGTTGCTCGTCAAAAAAAGCGGAGTATTTGGTTCTCCACTTCTCCTCAAGACCACGAGATAAGATGTTACTATTGTAAACTAACCATCTCATGCACCAGCAGATTGATCCGTCATGGGCTCCCCAAGTGCAACAACCCAGTTTTCAACCTACAGAAAACAACGTCATGCGTATTCAACTACCAATAATGGAGAGGCCAAACAGACATTTTCCCCCCTTCAAAAAAAAAAACATATCTAGCTACATCCTCTTCCCCCATCCATCTCGGCTCACAGAGCCATGAGACGAGAGTGATTTTCCTCTCAGCAAAGAGTCCATGGCCGAATCGAACTAGCGATTTCCAGGCTTTGATTTTTCCAGTGGACTGCACAGAGCCTAGCCCCCACAACAACGAAAGATTCCCAGACCCCCGAGGGCCAAAAACGAAACAAGGGGAAGATGACACCGGCGCTGTACACACACGAAACCGGTGACGCGCCGGGCCAAAACTGTCGGGCGCACGATAATTTTTCGGATCGTACATGCCGTTTCTGCTCGCGGTTATACGCCCGTGTAGAGCCAGGCGCGTCCTTCTCCTGGTGGCGCGCGCTCGACGCGTCGGTCTTTTCCGCCGCCGTCGTCGTATCCGTCTTTCTTTTTCCCTGTGATAAGCGACGTATATTTGTACCGGCTACGGCTGCTGCTTCATTAATGGGGAAAAGTTTGCAGCCATAACTTTGTCACACGGGTCATGCATCTCAGTTTTTTTTTTCTTTTACCTACTTGGCTATTTCCTAGTCGATAAGGCCGGCCGAAAGCTAGCTGTTGTATAAGTAGGTTTGAGGATTAGCTCAAGTACGTACGTACTGTCATTCGTGCCATGTCGGATTGTCTTGCATGTGAGTACAATCAAGTTTGGTTGGAATCAATCTTGTGCTGCCTGATTAGTACTCCCAGTAGGATAGAACGACCTCGTGTGTGGATGAAATCAGCTTGCGTTTTCCCCTTAATTTCCTGGCTAAACGTTCCTATCTGTGTGCGCCCTCTCCCGTAACCAAACTTTATAATTTATCGGTTGAATACCTGTGCTTTGTTATAAATAAAAAAAGTATAGTATCTTTACACGTGAAGCCAATATTATCATAATCGGTCAGCCTAGCCCACATTCTCTGCCTCTGCACTTGGTCACGTCGTACCTCCACGCCCTCGGCTTTACCACGTACCCGGTAGAGCTCTGCTTTTTTCTTATTACAGAATTTTTAGGGTGTTGAATTTGTTTTTTGGTACGTTACTGTTTTTGTTTTTATTAGAGATTTTTAGGAAAGTGTAACGAGAAGTTAGGAGGAGTAGATGAACTACCACTATCAACTTTCTTTTTTAAGTAGTAGAGATATAATATGTATTAAGTCACAAACCATATAAACGAAGAGTATATGCCTATTGGTTACCACATATTGTCACACTTCTTTTGAGAAAAGCATAACAACCAACAAACAACACATTTGGGGCGGTCAAATCGCCCTCACACTTTGTGGTAAGCTATAGGCACTAGTGCACAACAAGTCATCATAGACGATTAAAAAACGTAATCATATATGGATTCGTGAGCCATCTGAGTTTATGTGTCAGTAATAATACAATGTCACCACAGACGGCTTTTGAACCGTCCGTGATGCAGACTATCAAAGACGGTTTTTAGTAAAAAAAATCGTCTGTGATAGTCAACTATCACAGACGGTTTGTAGTAGAAACTGTCTATGATAATCAACTATCACAGATGATTTGTAGCAGAAATCGTCTGTGATATATGGTTTATCGCAGATAGTTTGTAGTAAAAACCATCTGCGATAAATCATATATCACAGTCGGTTTCTGTTACAAATCATCTTTGATAGTCAACTATCACAGACGGCTATGAGTTAATAACCGTTTGTGTTATTCTTTTCGGTTCCTAAACCTATTTTTATTTATTGGTTAGCATCAGGAAATTAAATTTAGTGTAATTAAATTTAAAAATTTTAAAAATAGAAAAATAGGTTAGCTCATCACAAATAATGCAAACGTATATGGAAAAAAAGAATTATAAAAAAAGCTTAAAAAACTAAAAAGTTAGAAAAGATAAAATTTAGAAATAGTAAAAAATAAACCAAAAACTAAAAATTTAAGCTAAAATAAGCTTGACCTTATTTAGGAACACCCACGTGTATTGGTTCAGAGTGATCAGAACCCGTCTGATTGTGGTAGAAACAGCTACTGGGATATGACTGTAGGGCTACTGTTCTAGCGTTGGAGGTTTGGCGATATGGATAATAATAAAACTCTTCAATCATAGGTAGCATGCATGTTGCACAGGATCTAGCTAGGCCGTATGTACAGTATATACATCAGCATGCCATAGGTGATGCTTGAAACAAATGATGGTCCCGCGTATTTTAATTTGAGCTTGTGACTTATCTTTTATTATTATTAAATTTAGTCTTTTTCTGGTATTAGCTTTTTTGAGATTTTTTACCGGTTATTTTTTTTACCGTATTCGTTTGTATTGTCCATGATAGCTAATTAGTTTTATTTTTAAATTTTTTAAATTTAATTATACCAAATAAGCTACCATCAGTTACAACGTAATTTCAGTCAACTATAGTGTAGTTTCAACTATAAACTAGTTTATTTTAGTTAAACCGAGTGGCACCTTAATTTGTTGCAAACTGCTTAGAGAGGGGAAAGTTATAAATTCTCTTTTCACCAAAAGTTATAAATTTAAATTATAAAATAATTAGGAACAAATTACTAATCATAGGTAGTTAAAAACTTAGTGGATCTACAATTACCTTTGCCAAATAGTTTCCTTTCACCAAATGGCCTGAAAGCTCTACCTCCAGCTCAAAGCAGTAGTGTAGATCTGTAATTTAAGACAGAGGATCGACAGGTTTGCGCGCAATTAATATAGTAAAATTATCACAGACAGTTTTTATACAAATTGTCTGTGATGACTTGATTATCACAGACGGTTTTTAATACAAACCATCCGTGAAGTATCACAGACGGTTAAAATAAAAAAAAACCATATGTGATATTTGGTAATATCACAGATGGTTTTCACCACAAACCGTCTGTGATATTTCCTCTTCATATACGGTTTTTAGAGCTGACAGCAATACAGACGGTTTCTAAACTAAAATTATCTGTGATTGTATTTAATATAGACGGTTTTGGGAAATCGTATGTGATGTGGCATTTTGTAATAATGAGGGGAAAACTAAGTCTAGTGACTAAGAAGCAAACGTTGACAATGAAAAGTTAGACTTATCTAACTTAAGTGCGACAGATTAAGTTTGATAACACATAGAAATCCTATTAATGCACGCACGGCCCAAACATAAGGTGAGAACTTGTAAGCCCACATCTTGATATGCCTTCATGGGAGCATGTAACTCGATTGCCCAATGTGGGGCATTTGCTACATTATGTTACCGTGAGCCTCTGACTCAAGAAATCGTCACGGGCAAGGATGTAATTATACGAAGGCTACTTGGCTCGTCTTAGGTGCCGCTCATTTTGACTGAAAAAATTAGCTTATGACTAAAATTTTACTGTACCTGACTAAAATTTTACTGTAACTGTAGTGGCTTATTTGGCGTAATTAAATTTTAAAAATTTAAAAATAGATAAAAACAGGTTAGTCCATCACGGATAATGCAAACGAATATGAAAAAAGAATCATAAAAGAGTTCAAAAATAACTAAAAAATCATGAAAGATAAAATTTAGAAATAGTAAAATATAAGCCATAAGTCAGGAAGGAATGGGGCTTATTCGGGAACACCCACGTGTAGCGCAGTGGTTCAGAGTGATCAGAAACAGCTACTGGGATCTGACTGCAGGGCTACTGTTCTAGCGTTGGAGGCTTGCCGATGTAAGTAATAATAAAACTCAATCATAGGTAGCATGCATGTTGCTAGGGGTGCAAACAGGTCAGGTTAATCCCGACCGATTCGGCACCGAATCCGATTGATACCGAATTCGATTGGTACCGAATCTGGAGAAAAAATATGGGTTAGGATATGGTAACAGCAATATCCGTCCGAATCCGATACTCTTCAAGTTTGATTTCAAGTTAGTGCTACTATTTGACGTTTCATTTTCTTTTGCAATGGTAAAATAAAATCTTCCACATCAGCTATTAAGTAGTAACATCAAGTTCTTGACAGTACGTCCTCCTACTCCATTTGCTGTACTGCATGCATTTCTTACAAACAAGTAGGGGTGCAAACGGGTCGGGTTAATCCCGACCGATCTGGCACCGAATCCAATTGGTACTGAATTCGGAGAAAAAAAAATATAGGTTAGGATATGATAACAACAATATCCATCCGAATCCGACCCGTTTGCACCCCTACATGTTGCACAGGATCTAGCCAGGCCGTATGTACAGTATATACATCAGCATGCCATAGGTGATGCTAGGAACAAATGATGGTTTCACTTACTTTGACTTAGACTTTTAATTTTTAGATTATTTTTTTATTATTTTTAAATTATATATTTTTTAAAGTTTTTTAGCCTTTTTAAAGATTTTTTGCCGATTCTTTTTTCGTAATCGTTTGCATTGTCCGTGATGGGCTAACTAATTTTTTATTTTTAAATTTTTTAAAATTTAGTTACGCTAAATAAGTCATCATCAACTATAGTGTGATTTTAACCAACTATAGTACAGTTTTAGCTATAAACCAATTTATTTTAGCCCAATTGAGCGGCACCTTAATTTATTGCTTACTGCTTAGAGAGGCGAAAGTTGAAACACTAAACGGCGAACGATCAATTTACACAAAACTGATTGACGATCTGCAAACAGTCAATAAACGGTGAGACCATGCACACACCACGAGAGGTGTACCAGACGGCGGACTCCCAGTGACCGGTCTCGCAGCATCTATGGACCTGTTTGGTTGCCTGTATCAGCTCATGCACCTGTATGTGCGTGGCCAGGCTGAGGAGGGAAGCTCCTCAGCCGCGTACGAGCTCAGCCTGGCTCCAGTTACTTTTTTGCATCCACTCGTGCAGTCTCTCACCCCGATGCAGCCAACCAAACACCATCTCCCTGCATGAGCGGATGCGAGCTACCCTGATGCAGACAACCAAACAGACCCTATATATCCATCAGACCATCACCATGGCACGCACGCAGCAGCAGCTAAACACGTGGGCGTGCACCTCCACCGCTGTCTCCGCCGGTAGCAAGTCCATGCGCCGAATCATGAGCGGCGAGAACGCGGCCCGCGCGCCGACGGTCGACCGATCTGCCGCGCTGATCCGACGCGCGGCCGTATTGCTCCGCTGGCCAGATCCGGCGGAAACATGTAGGCGCGCGGCCCCGATGGGAGAGAGATTAAGGACGCACGGGGCGACGCCCTCCACGCAGATGGGGCAGAAGAAGACATGTGTATGTACATTATGGGAAAAGACAAGTACATGGTGCCGCTCGCTGCAGATCAGCGGAGAGAGAACCGTGGAGAGAGACACTCCAGCTGATATGCATGCGGTCGCTGTCCCACCATATTTGGCTCGATCTTCCGCAGCAGCTCACTAGTCTCCCTCTCTCTCGGAAGCGGAGCTAGCTAGCTGTGGTGCGCACCGTAGATTAGTCAGTCGTACTGACTGGACAGAGGGCGTGGCTGGGTATACGCTCACTTGACAGCAACTTACTTGGAATCTGCCGTAGAATATTTATCATCAGTTTGACACAACATTAACTGAAACCATGAGTCGGACAGCACATACATAATCTAAGCTATAAGTCTTACATCACATACATAATTTAAGTCATAAGATTCACACAAGATACACACTAGGAATACGAATATAACCGTCTTTGGTGAGAAGATTACGTTCGCTTTGTTGGGGACATCCGAAGCAATGGGAGACGCCTCATGTTTGTTGACTTTTTTTGGCTGGTTCCCAGGCACTAACCCGAGTTCCCAGAAGTGTGGATGATGGTCACGTTGGAAGAATCTAAACTGAACCAGACTCTACTCCAGAGAAGTGATTTAGTCTTCGCTATAGCTTAGACACCTTCACGAATTTTTTTGAGTTAGCTTTAATAGTTAAAGAGCATATGACATGGTGCCTTGACACATCTATAAAAGTTCTTCTGCCAATCCTTGTCCTTGTAGGTCCTCTAGTTGGCAGAAATGTGTCTGGCACACATTCTATGCTCAACTTTTGGAGCTCAATAAGCCACTACATTTAGGATGCCATGCATGAATCACATATGAAATAGATCATGACACGCACTACTTGTTTGAGATTATTACCCAACCATCACCATCCCCAATGCCAATTCCAATATCTTTGAACAACAATGAGCAAAACCAGTCCCAAGATTCATTATTCTCTTTCTCAACAACAACCAAAGCAAGTGGATACATCAGGTTGTTAGCATCCCTTGCTATTGCACATAGCAGTTCACCACTAGTAGCTCCTTTGAAGAATCAACAATCCAGTCTTACAACTTTCCTATAACCTGCTAGAAAGCCTCTCTTGCATCCCTCTAAGCATATATAAAATCTCTTGAAAATTGGTTCTTGAAAGTCATGGTCTAGATTCACCATCATTGTGCTGCCAGGTTGCTCCTCAACAATTCAAGTTGATAATCAAACACCCTAGAGTACTCACCCTTTGTTGCATCAAGCATTTTCTACATCACAATTGATTTTGTCCACTTGCACTTGGATATGCTTGCATCTACAGACATTTTCTCTTGTACAATAGCCTTCAAGTACTCCATGCTTCATGTAAGGTTAGCTTTGATAATTTTTCGTACTTTTCTTCAATTCTTCTTGCTATCACTAATTTGTTATCTCTTTTTTATGGGCATGTGTGCATATCTATCATAGTGCTAATATTCTAACTGTCTGTCCTGCTGTCAATGGACAAGAGGATGGCCCAGGGACATTTGGGCCATGTGCACTTTACTCTCACTATGTCCCCCGCATTTTTCACAAACCTAATCATCCTCCTTTCTACCAATCCAGACTTGATTATAGCTCTCTTAAACTATTTCTTGCCTCTGAACCTTATACCCAAAGAGGATAAAGGGAACCTAGCCTAGCTTCATACCTGGGGTACAAGGTTTCTTCCTAACTAGTTGACCATCATTGTCTTCCTCAAAGGATTCTTCATCATCATTGCTGCCATGGTATATAGCATCGTTTTCTTCATCATCTATGGGTAGTTTAAATCCCACACTAGACTATCTTGTAGGTGCTTCATTGATGATATCCTCTAGTTCTACAGCTAGCCCTCCCTTATACTTCCTTTTGAACTCCTTGCTTTTCTTTCTGATTTCCGCTTCCTCATCTTTGCTTGATGATGCCTCATCACCTGGCATATAATCAGAGTCTTCATTTGACTCTCCAGCAATTGCTTCTGTTGCATCCATCTGTACAATAGGGGTTATGTCTAGTTGTTTCTTGCCAGTGTTGATGGAGCTTGATCCATAGACTTCCCTAAATGAGGCTATTTCCTTCTGTATTTCCTCGGGAGACAATGAGATAAAATGGACATCCTTTGGCCTCACCATAGGAGAGGTTGGGATAGGTACCACCTCCTTGCTTACTACACCTAGTAACTCCTCTTCCTCATCATCATCGTCTCCTCTTTCACTCAGTGCTTCCATCTCCTCAAAATCACTACCTTCCTCCTAATCCTTGCCACTGTCATCCTCTGACTCACTAGCAACTGCAAGAGACTCCACATATATGTCAACAACACCTCCATCGATGGTATAGTTGAACATGTACTGAACCTTGTCATCTACCAGAACCGTCAACTCATTCACCAAATCTTTTCCAAGAAATAGCCAATAAAGTAACATCCCATCCAATACTTCACAGTGCTCACCCAAGTGTCCAACTATCTCAAGCAAAGAAATCTTCTTGTGTTCAATGTATGACACTTTCTCTAAACAACCGAGGTAATGCAATATCTTGCCATCATTGAAGAACTCCCCACCATAGTGAAATCTTATAGCTAACTTGTCCAAAACATCTATTACTGAAGTGTACCACAACCATATATGCAAGTCACATGAAAATGAATCACCTTTACTGACACACAATACTAGATTAACCAAGATCGATATCTACTATTAAATTAAGCATTATAAGTAACCTAAAAAAACTCAATGCACAGTCTACCAGCTTAAATAAATCACTTAAATAAATCCATTTCCTAGCTTCGTACTACTTAAAATACAATTCATGCTGCCCAGATCTGAGAAAGACGAATATCAAATTTGAGTTGCCTCTACACAGACACATCAAGAACAACACGCGAGCGCCTACCTGTGTTAGCATCGATTCAGCCTCCTTCAGCTCCCTATGTTTGCACGGGTGGGAATCAGCTCCTGGGTTACTGTCCACCAGTAGATCTAGTCACTGTGAGCTAGGGATTTTGTCATGTAGGTGTCGATTTGGGAAGGATTGTGGAAGAATGAAGAAAGTGAGTATGGATCCACGTGAGTGAGAGAGGGTGTGGACTTGAGCCGACATGATCAACTTTGCCAGCAAGAACACACATGGCGGCCAGGTCATCCTAAACCTAGGATTGGTTCACTCAAGGGGTCACGTGAGCCAGTATCAGTAGTTCATAGTTGATATTCAAATGGTTTTTTTAAAGTTTAATGTTGTTTTTGGACTAAGTACAATAGTTTAGGACTTGCTCCTAGTATAATCCGGTACAACACGTAATAACTTCGAGCACAAAATTTTCGTCAATGGCAGTGCCTGCATGGAGTCATTCCTAAATTCGTACGCAATGCATGCATACATTATGCAGGTAATGTGTGGTACATCGTACACTACAGGCAAGCTAGCTACTGCTACTGTTGAAGCATTGGTTGAGTTCATGCACAGGCTGCGTGTAAGCACTGGTGTGTGCTGGATCACCACGTGCCATGTTTAGTACCGTCGCAAGCTGCAAATTAAGCCCGAGCGTGTGACATATTATGGCATTGCAACAGGTGCATGCATGCTTATACTAGTTGGAACTAGATCCATTGATCGATCGGCTTGTGTGATTCTGCATGTGGCATGGTCTAGCTAGCTACTATTATGTTTTCATGGTTCAAATTTGATTTATTGTGTATCTTAATGAGGGTAATTCCTTCTGTGCATTGTTTAGTATTAGTCTTTTCTCATCTTTTGAGTTTAAGTAGGTTATAGATGGTATCCAATGGCTATGGTTTAATTGTAGGTGACATTTAGCAGTTCCTGGCTCTCTCCTAGGTAGTGTTTGGGTTCAGCAGTTTCTTTTAGACCACCCGTTTGTACTATATTTTATATTATCATGTAGTATGTAGATGTAGATGTTTGATCATGCACATAATTGAGACCTAAGTCCATATTGTGGAATTGTTAATGTTTGACTAATGTGTGTTACAGTAAAACCCTTGCAATAAAAAAAAGATACCCAAAAAGATCGGGATAGAAAGAATAGGGGGATAGTAAGAGGTCACAATTAGAATGTGAGAATTGAACTATTTTATGTTTGTGTGAAATATTGATGTGTTTCAAACATCCCCTTAGCAATTAGGTTATTTCTACTCAACAATTTTTTTTGATGAATTTTCTACACAACTTGTGTTCCTTTCTAACACGTTTGCTTTTCCATTTTAGTTGATACAACAATCATTTAACATATATGGTGTAGGACCGGTATGCCAACAAAGGGAGTGAATGGTGCCTTCAAATTTCCCTAAGTATTCAATAATTCTTCACTTCAATAACTATGAAGATCAAGAAGCCAAAATCCAGGGGAAAAATCGTACTGCTATAGTGATTTCAGATGGTGAACATTAAACAAAGCACTATTTCAAATCCAAAAAATTCGTGAAACTTTTGATGCGTAGATCCAAAAGACTTAAAACTTGATCCAAGACTAGATCATGACCTTAGGAACCTATCCCAATTAAAAATCTTGAAAGAACTTAAGAGAGTTGGGATCTTTTGGTTCATCAATCTCTATTGTACCAAAACCAGTCAAAACCTAAAATAGAGTTAATTCTCAAATGAAAACTCCAAATCACTTAAAATTTGGTATGACCTTCTCTAGGATGTCAGAAACCTATTTTAATCAATGATTAAGAAAATTGTTGCTAAAGTTCTGAGCTTTTTCTGTTTGAAGGAAGGTTGCACCAAAACTAGTCAAAAAAATAAAAAAAATAATGAATATGACTTGCTCATAGGTGATTGATTGCTAAGATGACTCTAGATATATTCCCACGTATCATAGAAAGCAAGAACACCAATGAAATCTTGGAAAAACAAATGGATTAAGAAATTATGCAATGAGGAAAAAAAGAAGAAGCAAAACCGGTTTCTTCAGAATTTACCAACCAAGTGACTGGATGGATGGAGGGGAGCGAAAAGTAAAAACCAACCAAATCAAGAGCCAATCAATCAACATAAGATGAATTCATGGGAGATGAACAAGGATTGATATATTTCTACTTGATGATGAAGATTTTACAGTCACTCCATTTGGATGACAAGTGAGCACATCACAACACTCAAATTCTCTTAAACTCTAACCCTAGAACTCATGAACTCAATAGGAAAGGCCAGATGGTTGGATGGTTAACTACAAATTTCCACCACAACCCGTTAAATAGATGTGCTAGCTAGCCCCATCTAAGGGCCTGTTTGGATCCCCTGCTCTAAACTTTAGAGCTCTAAAAACTTTAGAGCACTTTAGTTCAGTTTTGAGATCTAAAGCTCTAATGTGAGGTGGGCTAAAGTTTAGAGCTAACTTTAGACAACCTGTTTGGAGACTTTAGCTCTAAAGTTTAGAGCTCTAAAGTTTAGAGCAGGGGATCCAAACAGGCCCTAACTCTTAGTGGCTAATATCCACTTAGCACATATGGGGAAACCTGATAACCCCACACGCAGCTTTTAACTCACACACTACATTTATGCATGTTTTTCAAAGCACATAAGCTCAAATCCGTTAAGTTCATAAACTTGATCTTCTCAGCTTTTCCATGACCTAAATCACCTTCCCAAGCGCTGCTCAAGTACCACGGTTTTGATCCAAGGTAGTTTTTGATATTTTGGTCAAACTACCAAAATACGATTTTTAGATTCAGTCTTCATCTTCTATTGCAAGCAATCGTCATACTTGTCACATGTAGATAATATCACTGGCTTGCGATGTGTTGGCAAGTCTCTCCCATCCAGTTCCATCGATCCATGCCTCACTTGGATGGACCAAGTCATATGGTGCAACCCGTTGCTTGAACTTCCTTTCAACATTTCCCGCCTTCCTTGTGCTATGCTTGAGCTCAGGTATTTCATCTGACATTCTTGATCATTCTGAGCTTTGGCTCCTCATGAGCGTAGTTCCGATTCCCGCCGTTGACCATGGTTGACTCCAAGCGACTCTGCACATCCAAAGACTAAGAAATCATTTTCTGACATAAAATTCTTTACAAGTTGACCCACGTTAGCTGTAAAAAGTATCATGCAACAAATATGTGCTAACCTAGGTTAACCCAAATCAATCCATGACTCAATTTCCCAAAATCACAAAATTCGGCAAAAGAAAAATCACAATTTGTAAAATCTAAATGTTCACTTCTCTAAAATGGCAATGGTTCATCACAATAAAACCCTGAACTGTCTCATGTGGTCCTTCGTTATACATCTATCAAAATACGTGTGATGTGGCTTAATGTGGTACCTCTCATCTCGTCATAATTTGTTAATAATAAAAAGACATTGACACCAGTGTTTAGTCAAGTCGTGTATCATCCCTAAGATAAAAGCAATCATTGTGTTACTTAGACGATCTAGATCGACACACAGCAGGAATATTATTTAGTATGAGAATAGAGGTGGGCATTGGGCCATGCCGTGCACGGCCCAGGCCCACCATGCTTCGTGTCGTGCTGTGTCGTGTTGTGTCGGTTCGGCCCAGTCACCCCACCGTGCCATGTCGTGCCAGCCTACCTCACCTTCGAGCAGGCCCAGGCATGGCCCAAAGCCCACCATGTCAGTGTTTGTGCCATGCCAGCCCAAGGCTAGCTCAAATTAACTATACATGATGAAGGCAGCTAGGCGACGATGGTGGCGATGACCGCCATCTTCATTTCTCTCATACCCGCCTCGTTAAAAACTAGTTAAAATTGAATTAGCATACATAGTATCCACTCATCAATGTCCAGGTCATTCATGCATTCGAGGGTAGCGTACGCCTGCACAATTTCATGATCCTCTAGTTAATGCTGCTACTGCTCTTTAGCTAAATCCCAGTACTTGGTGCATATGGTTGCCTCCACCATCCTGGGCGTGAGGGATGATCTCCTTTCTTCGATTATTCTTTCTACCATGCTGAATGTTGCTATGACTCCTCTGTATACCGCTCAGGAGCTCCTTGGTAGCATATTGGATGGATGGATGGTGAATAAATGGGAAGAATAGATGGATGTTGATGAAATGAGGAGAGTGGATGAATGGCTGAAGAAATGAGGAGAGTGGATGGATGATTGAAGAAATGAGGAGAGTGGATGGATGATTAAAGAAATGAGGAGAGTGGATGGATAGTTGAAGAAATGAGAAGCCAAGTAGATTTTGTAGGCATTAGAATTACCATTGCTCCCGAACGTTGCTTCTGACCATTCTTTAGTTCTTCTCCTGAACATTGCTTCTGATTGTTCTTCAGTTCTTCTCCCGAACGTTGCTTCTAACTGTTCTTCAGTTCTTCTCCCGAACGTTGCTTCCAACTATTGTCTACACCTTTTGGTGACTAATCTCTCACCTCTCTCAGAGACTAAGCTCTCTCCACTCTCTCCCTTTCAGACTTTCTTGTCCTCTCGATCTGTGACCTGTCTTCTCCAGTCCCCAGTAAAGTTATTTGCCAGTGTAAGTTAAGCTAGTAGCTAGCGCAATTTGTGGCCATATAAGGGCATCCACAATGTTTAGAGGCTGCATAGCCTCTAAGCTGGGACCTGTAGATAGCCTATAAGCTTAGTACAGTTTTGTGCAATGTATAAAACTACTACTGCCTCTAAGATAGGGCCCACAATAACAATAAAAAATTGCCTTTCCCATTGGCTCTCTCATGGCAGGTGGGCCTTGCAACATTTTTTTTTTGCTTCGAGGCAGCCTCTAGGGCTAGAGGTGATGCTAGACATTTTTGCTTGGAGACAACCCCCTGTAGTGTATAGCGTTGCCTCTAAGCTTCTTCTCTCTCTTCTTAGAGGTAGTTTTTTTAAACACTGTGGATGCTCTAAGGTACTAACATGTAAGAGCTACATGATTCTCCATGTCCTCACTGTCCTTTCTACATTTCTCCAAACATGAGTCACATGGATGTATTTGTACACGAGTGACACAAGAAGCTGGGTTCGGCCCCCTTGACCCCTCTCTCTCTCCTCCCATTCTTATCTCATCCTGTGTTGATGTGTTCAAGTCTCATCACCATTCACTGGTTCACCACTAGTCCACTACACAGAGCTGCGCAGCCCAAGGTGAGCCAAGAAGAAGCCTCTTCGCTCCTCGCCTTTGCCTTGCCTTTCTTCATCGGCGCCTCCTCTGGCCGACCATACAACAGCTGCTCCAATGCTCCCTGCTCAACATGTCCACCAAAGACCGGCTCCTGCTCGGCGCTCCTCGGCGCTCTTACTTGTTGTTCTGCTCCAGCGCTCCTCGCTGGTGGTCGCTACTCGATGCTCCTTGCTCCAGTGCTTCCTGCTCGGTGCTCCCTGCTCGGCGGCTACTCCGGTGCTCCCTGCTTGGTAGTGAGGTGACCAGGTGGGGGTCCGACCCCTACCTCCTTCATGATCTCGAAATGTTCTATGTGTTGAAGTGTGGCCCAAAAATTTCAAATTAGGGATGGATTTATTTGTGCATGCCTGATTGTTTCTCCATTGATCCATCTATTGTTGTATGCCTAGTGTTTGATTTGAGGTTTCTTGACTGTGCCAGTGAACATCGGCAAGCTGCTTGTCGCATTGAAGGGGGACAAGGTGGTGTTGAGGAATTTGTTGTATGATTTCCTATAAAATCGGCTAGAGCTTGAAATTTGATTTGATTCACAACATCCGTTAGAGAAGATGCTCATTCTATGCTTTCCTCCGATGTGGCCGGTGAGACGGTGGCCCCAAGGCCACGAGGTGGAGCCAGCAAGGCGGCCGCGGGAGGCGAGGAGGTGAAAGGCGTGGAGCGATGAGGCCGAGGCGGCCGCCAGCGTGCTGCTTGTGCTTGTTGTGCTCGCCGTGCTGGGCCGGCCCGGGCATGGCACAGTTTGTCGAGCCGTGCTATACCGCCCGATGGGTCAGCTTTCTAGGCCTGACCTGGCTCACCGTTCCTGTCGTGCCAGCACGGCCCACCACGTGTTGGGCCGGGCCATGCTTGGGTTTGTTTATTTATTTGTCGACCTTGTCTTGCATGCATATATAGTAGGAAGCGAATTTTATGTGAAGGACCACCTTGATCCAACGGTTCAGGGGGCCTCACAGGAGGCCCTTCCCTATTAGATTTTCTTCCTATATTGTATGCAGTACATAAGCATACTTCGAATTATTTGCTACCCAACATATTGTCTACAATTGTTTCGGTGTTCCTCGTTCCTTGAGTTGGTTTATTCCTGAACAAAGTTCTTCGACATGATCTCTATATCAATGGCTAGAGCGCTTGTCTATGATGGAGCATTAGAGACATTCTTACAGATGATGCAGGGTGAATAACGCATGGCTTTTTCATGCCAATTAAACAATAAAAATAATGAATAGAAAAATATATAGTAAAAAACCACTCAATCTACTCGTCCATTAGGCAACTCATCTATTCACAATTCATTAATCCCCCCAAAGCCATTTCGCTATTGACCATTCGCCAACAAGCGTTGGTGTCCAAAGACAGTTAATTTACACATAGTTTACATTCAGAATAGTGAACCCTTGTGAACGGCAGTAGCTAGCCTCACGTAGCGATCAAGGGTGGCCTGCAGTCTTTGTATATATAGGCATGCATGTATATCTTAATTATGTAGAGTTAAGTTTTCTGGATTTGCCACTGGTTTTCTACTGCCTATCCTATATAGGATTAATTAGCAACCATGTGTCCCTGTGCAAAATATTCAAGCATCAATCGATAGTTCCAGTACACTGACTGATGGCCAGAACTAAGCACCATATGAATTTTCACATGCTCATAATATAACACTATAAAATATCGAAATTTATAGAATATAGCGTTGAATGCCACACTGACATGCAGGCACTAGCCCTATTTGTTAGTGTCAAAACCAGTGGTATATATTTTCTGTTACCTTAACTTTTCCAGCAGTGCTGTAGATAAAATATTTTCAGTTTAAGAACGCAAATTGAACTCATTAAAAATATCCTGGGGCCCGTACTTAACAAGGATGAGTAGTAACAAGATGTAGAATCTAGTGGACGACAAATTGCCTAACAGACATATGCACATCAAATCATTTTCTCTGGCAAGTTGGTCAAATTCAGTCGGCCGGTCGCTGAGATATCGTAAACCAGAAAAACGCTGCGGAGCCCTAGTGTCATATTCTGTACTAGTGCTGGCAGTCGGTGTACAATGTACATTGCAACGAGAGAGAGAGACGGGTGTTGCCACAAATAAAGAAAGGGGAGTGTCTATACAATATGTGACTATTTTTGAGGATAAAATTAGTTAGATTTTGAGCCGTTAGATGGAGGTTCAATGCCTAAATTATTTTTTTTGGAGGGGAGCTTGTATGGGTGGATCCGTTAGAGATCTAACACCTTAAATCAATCTGATTATTTTTATCTTAAAAAATAATCGAATGTTGTATAGACATTCCTTAAAGAAAGAACCCTGTAAAGCAGGTGTAGAGAGAAATCTCAAGCTCAAGGAGGTTGTGGTGGACATGCGTCCTCATAACTCTTTAATACTCCAAAATCACCACCAAACTAGTCTAGCCCATTGTCTCACCTCTCACCTCCCTCTTCTTCCCCCCTCTCTCCTCACTTCTTCCTATGCATTAGAGACCTCCATTAGAGAGCTTGCTGCCCATGCAGTACTGAACTACTGACACTACTAGCTATCCATCTTGATCTCACGTCGAGCCCAGTTTGGCCTGTAATTACAGCATAATCGAGTGCCTAGCCTGTAGGTAGAACAGTTTTTTTATATAGATATTGATAGTTCTTGCTCATCTACTGGTCTTGTGAGATACACAGCGACTGGGATGCTTGAGGTGTCCACGCTGCGAAGCCCTAAGGTGGATCGGCGGGGAATCGTTGGCGACCACCATGTCGGGTTCACGGCCGCGTCGGCCACCGACCACGACGACGACTTCATCGTCGACGACAACCTGCTCGACTACATCGACTTCAGCTGCGACGTCCGGTTCTTCCACGCCGACGGGGACATCCTCCCCGACCTCGAGGTCGACCCGACCGAGCTCCTCGCGCAGTTCTCCTCCCCGGACGAGCCGACGGTGAGCCCGGCAGAGCCAGCGGACGCTTGCGGAGCCCATGGCGATGCCGGCGCCAAGGCGAAGACTCCGGAAGTGAAGGAAGGCGAGAAGGAATTACAAGAAGAGAAGGACGAGAAGGGGTTGTTAGAAGAGAAAGATGTGAAGAGCAACGGGGATGAGGTTTTGAGCGCAGTGACGACGGAGGATTCCGCGGCGGTCGGGTTCGACACCAAGTCGTCGGCGTCGGCAGAGGGGCACAGCAAGAGAAAGCAGTTGTCATCGGCTTCGGCGTCGGCCAAGAACTCCCAGGGAAAGCGCAAGGTGAAGGTACTACCACACTTACTAGCCCTAGATGCATAGCCAGGCTGCAGCCATAAATAATTAAGCACCACAGTTTGAGCACAAGAAAGAAAAAAAAAAAGAACGGCATAATTCTTCAGCCCAACCTGTACATCACAATTCACAAATAAGGAATACAACAGTTCACACTCCCGCGTTAACTCTTGACATAATCTTTCTCACGACATCTGCGAGTAGATCTGGCTCAGAACGTAAAGAATTACCGCTAGCTAGCTGCTGCTTCTACTACTGCTACCACGCACGCACGTACGTCGTCACGAGAGAATCTATATGAGACCTAGCACCATGAGGTCCTGGATGCCATGGTACAGCTGCTGCAAGCAAGAGTCAGCCATTGGCCGGGGTCGAGGTGCTGCTGCTCTGGCGCGTGCGTACGAACGTGCGTGTGGAGCTTTACACCGAAATGTTTCTGCGCGGCAATGAATAGGCCATGGAAATCCCCGTGTGGCTTTTCAGATGGATGGATAGATAGATCGTGGGAGAAAGCTTGATAAGGCCGCGGGTGTCACGAGAAGCATATATACGGCCGGTTCACATTAGCTGCGATTTATGACTTTTTAGCTTTAGTTTTGAATAATGATTTTAGCTAAAAATAAATAAGTAGTGGTTAAAAATAGTTTTAGAAAAAAAGCGAGCGGTAAAGAAAGTAAAGAAGAGATTCGTATATGAGACGAAAGCGGAAGAAGTAGAGTGTGATATATCCATAATCCCATACTATATTTTCAGAACAAGACGAGCGTGAGAGAAGTGAGAAAGCCATTTGGCTTCACTAAGCAAAAGTCAAAAGACAGACACAGAAATCAATATAACTCATAGTAGTACTGGCTTCTCTCTTTGCTCCTTTACTTTGGTGCAAGTTGCACAGTAAGCTTGTCCCTCTTGTCTGCGTGCCTCCTTCCTACTGTAGTCAGTATCTATCTATCTATCTATCTAGGATAAAATCTAAGGTTTTTACAGCTCAAGGATTGTGTATATGCGTATATAGTATTTTCTTACATGTGTGTGTGTGTGATTTGACTGTACGTAGGTGGACTGGACGCCGGAGTTGCACCGGCGGTTCGTGCAGGCGGTGGAGCAGCTGGGGATCGACAAGGCCGTGCCGTCGCGGATCCTGGAGCTCATGGGCATCGAGTGCCTCACCCGCCACAACATTGCCAGCCATCTGCAGGTCAGTACCAACTCGAGTGCATCTGACTTCTCCATGTATGTGGTGCATGTTTCCATGTGCCCTATCTAGTTTCTGGGAGGAGCAAGTAAAATTTTCGCGTTCCAAAAGGAAAGGGTCGCACAAGCCTTAGATCTGGAACTAGTTTGCACTTTTGCACCTATTAATCCATTAGTACTCTAAGAGAGACTCTTTATATATATGAAAACATACACTCCACGTCAGACTCAGATCTGGGGAACATGTGTGGCCATCGCCCAAGCATGGTACTGATGATACTGCTGTACATTACAACATTATTAGTACATACTGCCACGCATGTGAAGTTCTTTTTACCAGGTTCTGCCAAAGCAAGGCAAGCTGGTAAAAGTGAGAGCATACAAGTGGTATGCAGCAGCTGCTGCTAGCCAGTAGCACGCCATGCATGGCAACAAAATCGATCCTTGGATATATTCCTTTGCTCAAACTGTGCAACGGGGACGCGCCAATCGGTACATGCACCACGCCTGAAACCGCCGTACGGCGCCTGTCCCCTAATCAGTATGGCCACGGCCTTTGTGGAACAAACAAAGTGAATGTTTTCTCAATCACCATTTTAAAGCGGTTTATCGGGACAGCCTTTTCGAAGTGGCTTATCGACATTCGATTCGTTCGTATAAACACTCACCCTAAAATAAAAAACCATCAGATATAGCCATAAACCATCAATTACAGCCTTAAGCCATAAGTTGCAACCGAAAAAACCCACCCTTGTCACCTCCAGATTAGTACAGCAGCGTGCGCAACAGCCGGCACAAACATATGCACTCCTGGTTCTGTTTTCTACAAAATTCCTTCGAAACTCATGTGCGTTTGAAACCAGATTGGAGACCGCACTTCTGGTAATCCGGAAATTTTATAGGAAACAAAGCTTGCAATTCCTTCGGAATTTCTTTAGAGTCCCTTTGCTCCAAAGGAGACCTAATTTTGTTATGATTATAGTGAACGTTCGGGTCGGGCAGATCTTATAGAATATGGCGCACACAATATGATAATGAAACAAGCATGAAGTGGAGACCACTTCAAAAAAAATCTGGTAGATAAAATGAGGTATAATTCTGTTTTCAATAAAGAAAAGATGTTGCATTTGTTAAGTTAATGAGTTTTTTTTGTGCGCGCGTTTGCAGAAATACCGGTCGCACAAGAAGCACCTGATGGCGAGGGAGGCGGAGGCGGCAAGCTGGACGCAGAAGCGGCAGATATATGTGGCTGCCGCGGCCGGCACGGGAGGGCAGGTGGCCGGCGGGCCGAGGAAGGACGTGGCAGCAAGCCCGTGGGTCATGCCGACCATCGGGTTCCCACCGCCAGGGATGCCGCACGCCGCCGCGGCGATGGTGCAGTCGGCCCCACCGCCGTTTTGCCGGCCGCTGCATGTGTGGGGTCACCCCACCGCGGTCGAGGCGGCCGCGGCGGCACCACCACCTCGCATGCTGCCTGTCTGGCCGCGGCACCTGGCGCCGCCGCAGCCGTTGCCGGCGTGGGCGCACCAGCCGCCAGTGGACCCCACGTACTGGCACCAGCAGTATACAGTGAGTGCTAATAAGCCCCTCCTCCTCTTATCGCATGCATGTGACTCTCTTGCTTTCCGCCATTCACGTACTCACTTTGGCAGTTTGGCTGTATGCATGAGTCGTAAACAGCTCATTTATCGTTTTCTCCGCAGGCGGCGAGGAAGTGGGACCTGCAGGCAGTGACACAAGGGACGCCCTGTGTTCCGCCTCCTCCCGCCATGGTAAACTACTAACCTGGCCCTTAACCTACATATATTACAAGTTGCATTATGCATGTGTAGTCGAACATATGTGGTATTAATTGCTTAACTTGGTTCTAACATACGTTATTGTGTGCGTGTAGTTGCAGAGGTTTGCTGCGCCGCCGGTGCCGGGGATGGTGCCGCATCCCATGTACAGGCCGATCCCGCCGCCACCTCCGCCGTCGCAGAGCATAAAGCTCGCCGGCTTGCAGCTTCAGCTCGACGCCCACCCGGTATGCATGGTTATACGTCCATCGATCTTGATTAATCTTGGAGAATGTGACCTTAATTGACTCGCGCTAGTTTTGTTGCCGATCCAATTCTTTGGTGCATATGTGCGTGGATGCAGTCCAAGGAGAGCATCGACGCAGCCATTGGAGATGTTTTAGTGGAGCCATGGCTGCCGCTTCCGCTCGGGCTGAAGCCCCCGTCGCTGGACAGCGTCATGTCGGAGCTGCAGAAGCAAGGCATACCCAAGGTTCCACCGGCGACGAGCGGCAGCGCCGGCTGAAAGGCTGATCTCCCTCTCTCTCACCGGCCGGCCGGCACCGGATGGTGCATGCCTCTTCTCCATGACACAACTCGTCGACTTGTCCACTTGTACGTACGCACGCATGATCGATCGATCGCTGGCTGTACGGACGCGTGTAGATTAATATACTGCATCTTGAGTGTATCATGCACTGACATCGATCTCTGGTTTTTCCTCTCATGTATGCATGTGCCCTATGTTTATCTGATAGTTTGCGTGTATTATAACTTTATGGAACGACATATATATTTTGTTGGACTGATAATAACCAAGTAAGGAATTGCTCTTCTATGGCAACACTAACGCTGTGTGCTAATAATCATTAAATTTTACATGTGTATTGAGATATTTGACATGATCAAGAGGGTGTCCATGAACCCTAGTGATAGTGGTTGAGGTTATAGGTTCAAAATCCCATTCTCCTTAGAAACCAAGATACAATTTCTCCTGTGCTGATTCGCAGTTGTTTTTTATATTATTTAAGAGCAAAGTGCCAATGGCGTTTAGAATAATTCTTTTGTTTTTCAGTTCTTATTGTGGCCTCAATTAATTGATGATGTACAACATCAAATTTCACGATCGAGCTCGTTCACATTGTAGAACAGGGCATCAAAGATCAAGCATCAATTGTCACCATCTCGTTTAGGTATCAGCCGACATGTAACTGACGCTCGTACATCGTACCTGATGAATAAGAGCATCCATGAGAATTGAGATGGCACATGGCACAGTGCATACTACAGCATTTTCAGTTTTCTGGCACGTCTCCGGCTGTAGATACTTAGCGATTTGACGACGATATTTTCAACTTGCATTTGAAGCCACGTTGCAGTGTCTTCAATTAACGATCTAATATTCATATATTAGCATAGCGGCTACACAAGTTATTCAGAAAGCAACATCTGTTACATAGTGATAAGATTTGGAATTCCCCTTAAACAAAATGAGAATAATACAACACATGAATAGAAGAGGCAAAACTTCAGTGGTTTCAAGTGAAACTAAGCCTCTCCATTTCTCCCACCTTGCGCATTAATCTCAACTCTGCCTGAACAAACTTATAACTCTCCATGATTGGGGAAGGCACAGCATAATTAAACCTGTTTCCATCTTAAAATCAACAGAAACAATGAGTTGGAAATCTGGAATGCCACTGCGTTTGGCTTCGTGATACTCAATCCCCCTACTAAACTTCTTTGATGATTCTTCTTTTCCTGAAGGGCTGTACAGGCATGCTCCCTGGAGCACTGTGCGCTCGCCTTCTTTCTTCTTTACGGTTTTCCGCTTCAATCATTGTACACCTTAAGTTGGCGGCCTTGTAGATCGGCTTAGGTAAGTGCCTATGCCTGCAGTTACACACCATCCTTGCAACATCAGCGAAATGGTGGTTCCAAACAAAGGTAAAGGAAAACGAGATGATCCCTAAAGTAGCAGCACTTCCCCATGACAAGAAACAGTAGCTTACCTTACAATCCGCAATCCGCTTGACTTCTGGAAGGTGCTTATACCGCTCCTTGACAGCATCTAGGTATTCTTGCCTATTGCGTTCCCTTGGAAGGAGCTGCCAAAAAAAAAAAAAAAAGAGGTGACAATTATACACCACTTTCAACATCAAATTGTTAATAAAAGGCATTAGAAAATCTGATGAAGGGGAAAACAAAATATAAATCAACAATGCCTAATAAAGCAGCTGTGTTGTCCAATGACAATACTGTATCTAACTTCAGTAAGCCGATAAGGGCCTTCGTCCATAAGCCAGAAAAGAAAAAGCAAGGCGAAGTGATAAATATGGTACCAAGTAGTGCGGCTACTTTCGAGAATTAAGGCAAAACTCAGGCACTCATTATTCATTAGCAAGTTTCAATCATACAAGGCTATAACATCAAACCTAGCTGAACGTTAAAGATTTTCAACCCAGAATTTCACTCAGAACCAGACTGAAACAGAAGAGCATATGAAAAGTTGCATGCACTAGCTGACAAGTCAAACCAGATCACAGTAGATCAAGCATCTTCTTCGCTGCCTTGCAGCAGTTCTCACTGAAGTGCTGATGCAGACTTACCACCTAAAGAATCCATTCTGGCATCTAAAAATACCCTAGCACCTAACACCACTTCCCAATGGTTCGTAGCGGTTTTCAGCAAGGCAGGGGTTTTACTGTAAATCAACTTGACCAGAAACGAACCATATTTTGGCCAAAACTGGGTAAATCAAAGATTTATGAACTACTACTCTTTCTAAAGAAGTAAATAATGTTATGAAACAATGTATTCCCTGAAATAGTAATGTGAAAAAATAAAAATAAGCAGGACCAATTTGAATTGTCTCTGTCGCAATATAATCAGTGTCAATTTACCTAATATTACTCTCCAATCCTCACCAGGAAATCTGGAACAAGCGGTAATTGGCTGGTAGTTTAGTAATCACTGTTCTTTTTTGTGCTACATATGACCACGTATCATCTGCATTAGACAACACACTGGACATAGTTTGTGCTTTGCACCAGGGGGTCTATGATGTACAGACACCAAACAGTGCTATCTTGAAGATCACCAATAGACAATTTTTCCAGTTCATTCTTTTTCTTCTCTTCAGGCACTGGCCATGTATATATGCTCACATTTTCCGTTGGTTATTTATCTTAAGTCACCACTTGTGTTTGGTGGTGGTGTGTGATACCGCTACAGCAATTAAGTGCAAGTGAACAATAGTTATTGCCACGCTACTTCATTGAGCATCCACAGTTAGAAACCAAGGGCCATGTCCAAATTAGCTTCCACTTGTACCAAGAGGTTAACCTCAATCACATTCCATAGAATTGGAGCAAGCAAAAAACATGCCAAGACATAGCAGCAACTGGCAAACAGCGCATGGTGTTAGACAACTACAACTCCCAATTGTTCTGAAGCTTTGGATTTCCACAGCCGAAGATTTGTATCATCACTGCCAGAAACTAAATAGGTTCCATCGTAGGTGTATTTCACACAAAACACCCTGCAAAGATAAAGTGTAAATTGGTTAAAATAGAACAGAAATCCCATAAAACACGCTGTTAAAGAAGATAAACATGGGGTCTGAAGCAAATAACATAGCTAACTGCCTTACAGGTAACAACTAAGAACTATATATGCACATGCAGGAGAACGGATAATTTCATGCAACTTCCAAGCAACAGAGTAATTCATAGTTCAATGCCCACTGATCAGGTTGCAATAAAGACTTACTCATAACTAGTCACATAATAACATGTTGAACTGTTCAAACTGGTTGAATCGAAAAGACTACTCTCGAACTCACTGACGATGAACTACATTCTCAAACTATATAGATCTAAGCTCGTCTGCCACTAAATTGATCCACTTGATACCCACCAGCACAATGTTTTTGAGGGCAATTGATCCATGGTACCACACAAAACTGATAGAACGTCAACAGGGGGGCAGAAGTTGACAACCAATTAGAGTTTTGGGCTTAAAAAGAGGTAGCAAACAAAGCAAGAGTGATAAATAATATAATAAAAAGGAACCTTTGCATCCTCTTGGTACGGTATGTCTCCCTGCTATGATCACCATTTTACTGGAAGACCCGTACCTGCAAAAGCATTAACTAAAAATTGTCAATGAAAATCACCAAGACATGGTAAGAACGTGAACTCATTGTAGGATCTTAAAGAGTTGCATGTGCTGTTCTATCACAGGAACCCGTAACAAATTCACGCCCGTTGGTGAATGATCAACATCCATCCTGAGAAGTGAGAACAACTCAATTCATGTAAGAACGACTTCCCAAAATCAAGAAGAAAAGAACACTGCATGTTGCCAATGGGATTGATAAAGATCAACAAACTACATGAAATGTTAGCTTTTGGGTGTACAATGACTTAATGCAGCAAATGTGCATCTTCAGAAAGTTCATCAAAACCAAGATGGATTAGTAGCCTCATGAAAGAATAAGTAACAAAAATATATAATTGCAGCTTTAGATTTTGCTTGATGTATCCTTGATTTGTTCATATGCTCTTCATATTGATAAGCGACGTATGCTAGTCCGTGCACTTAACATACAAATCTACATACCATTTGGTCCATTTGATAGATAAGTCTTTGTGTTGTCTGCACATGGTGTACATGGTGCTTTTTTGTTTTTGCTTTAGCATCTAGGACTTGCTTTTACTTTAGCATCTAGGACTTGCTTTTGTTTTAGCAGCTTTTTGCTTTAGCATCTTAGACTAACTTTAGGACAGCATCTTGGACTAGTCTAGGATAGCATCTTGGCATATGCTTGGCTGACTAGCAGCCTATAAATATGTATCTCCAACCCCTCAGGTTGGTATGGCATTGTGTGAGCAATAAACAAGAAAACTTGCCCCATCTCCTAGTGTCATCCTCTCCATGAGAGTAAGGATCTTGCTATCACCAAGAGCAAGAGTCCAAAGAACTAACAAGTGGTATCGAGCCTTAGTATCCTGTAGCTTGAGCATCTCCCGCTCATCTCCTTCTCCGCCTCGCAGCAGCCCCCCCAAGAGCAGCAGCAGCCCGGCCGTCCCCGCCACTCCTCTCCGAGACGGCAGCACTGCGTCGGGCAGCCCTCTCCACGCAATGCCCCGAGCGCGCGCCATGTCCGCAGGCGCTCTCGGCCCTTCGGCCGCCTCGAGCACGAGGCGTCAGACGGCCGAGCTCGCCGCAGCGAGCAGCGCAGCGAGCGGCGGCAGAGACGCGCGCGCGCGAAAGGGCGTCAAGGCGGCACGCGAGCCGGCAAGCAGCCAGCATGAGGCGGAAGCAGCGAAGGCGGCAGATGCAATACAGCGCGGCAGCAGCAGAGGTCAAGGCTTCGCAGCGGCAAAGAATGCAGCCCGGCTCTGTTGATGACAGCGCCGACGCGACCTCACCGCTGGAGAGGAGGCGCGCAGGCGAACGGCGCAATGGGCGGCCGCCACGCCACGCAGCGGCGGCGGCAGCGGGCGCGCGCGCGCGGCGGCGCTCTGGCGAGGCGACACGGCGGTGGCGCTCGGAGGAGGCACGACGGCGGCGGCGACGGGTCGACGAGAGCGCGCCTCACAGTAACGCGCTCTCTCCCGGTTCGTCACGTGGTCACCACGAGTACCAGTCGCCGTCGAGGACGCCGCCCCGCGGCAGTGGCCTACCTCACCAAGACCAACTACGCCGAGCGGTTGCGGTGATGAGGTAAAGCTCCAGCGCGTATATGTGGGATGCACCCGACGGCGACGCCGACTACGACCAGATCGACGGCGCTGATGCTCATCGCCGCAGCCCCGCCCGAGATGCGCTTCGCTACCAACAAGCGGATCGCCAAAGAGGCTTGGGACGCCATCGCCGCAAAGACGCACGGCAGCCGACCGCGCTCGCAAGTCTACACCGCAGCACTACGCACGGAGTGGGAGCGCCCGCCTTCAAGCCGTGAGGACGTTGATGACTTTGCTCTCCATCTCAACACTCTGTTGCACAAGTTGGTGCGATTCGGCGACGACACCTACGGCGATGAGAGAGTCGTGGAGAAGCTCTTCCGCCGCGCCCCGAGAAGTACAAGCGGATGGCTCGCCGACGGGTCTCTGGCTGACCTCCACGATGACCATCGAGGAGGCGCGGTCGCCTCAAGGTCGCCGACATCGATGAGCCACAGCGCCCCCGACCCGCACCATTGGCGGAAGCTCCTCCTCACTCGGGAGCAGCTGGGATGCCGCCAAGGTGACAAGAAGAAGGGAGCCTTCTTCCACGACAGCGGCAGCAAGAGTGGCAAGCGCGCAAGCCGCGCAAAGCGCGCCAGCATGGCGATGCCGGCAAGCAAAGCGCGACGAGACGACTCTTGCCACAATCGCGGCAAGCTTGGTCATTGGGCCAAGGAGTGTCGATACCACGACGCGCCAGCCCACGTCGCGCAAGCGGAGGAGAGGAGCAACCGGTCTGCTCATTGCTCATGCGAGCATCGACCACCTCCAGCCGGCACCGCCGCAGATGGCTCTCTCCACCTTGACGAGCCAAAGCACACGCCTCCTCGGCGGCGCCCCCGCAATGACAAGACCGACGGGTGGTGCTCGACACCGCGCCACCCACCACATGACCGGCGGCAGGAGTTCTTCTCCGAGCTCGACCAGCGCTCGAGGCACCGCTGCTCGGCGACGCCCGCCGTGGAGATCAAGGCGTCGGCTCTCGCGTCTTCGCCGCTAAGATCGGCGAGCACCGGCCGCCACCGGCGTCTACTACATCCCCGACCGCGAACTCCATCATCGCCTTGGGACACCGGATGAGAACGGCTCGCGTGTCGAGATCGAGCACGGTGCCGCGGATTTGGGATCTTCGACGCCGCCTCCTGCCAAGGTAACCGAGGCGCAAATCGACTCTACACTCTTCACGCAGCAGCGCACAACCCTCTGTCTCGCACTCGTCCGGACGACGAGGCGTGGCGCTGGCACGAGCGCTGGGCACCTTCACTTCGAGGCCCCGGCGGCTCGGTGCCACGGAAATGGTGCGAGGCCCGTCGTGCCTTGACCATGTGGAGCGGCTCGCGACGATGCGTGTTGACGGCTGCAGGCGACTCTTTCCCCAAAGAAGCGAGTTTCCGAGCCAAGGAGAGGCTCGAGCTCGTGCACGGGGACTTGTGTGGCCGGTGACACCGCCACACCGAGACGACGCTACTTCCCGCCGCTCGTCGGCGACCTCTCGCTACATGTGGTGATGGTCCTCGGCGGAAGGGAGAGGCTCGCGGACGCCATCAGCGCACGCAGTCGCCGCGGAGGCGAGCGCGCCGCAAGTGCGCGTCTTCGCGCACAGACAACGGCGGCGAATTCACGGCGCTGGCCGACCGCGCGTCGTCTTCCGATGAGGGCATTCAGCGCCACTACTCCGCGCCGCATGCACCGCAGCAGCGGCGTCGTCGCCGAGCGCGCAACCGCACGGTTGTGGGGATGGCTCGGGCCCTCCTCGCAGAGGATGCCACCGCCTTCGGGAGAGGCGGTGATGGCGCCGCCTACATCCTCAACCGCCGCTTACCAAGGCACTCGACGGCAGGACGCCGTCGAGGCTCGCATGGGCGCAAGCCGGCGGTCTCCCACTTGCGGGTCTTCGCCCTCACGCCGCCAAGGAGCTTGGCCACATCGGCAAGCTCGACGGCGAGCACTCGAGTGTTCATCGGCCACGCGAGGCTCAAGGCCTACCGCATCCTCGACCGACACACGCCGAGTCCGCATCTCGCGTGACGCTGTGTTCGACGGCGGGCGAGGCCGACGGGACAAGGCGGTGGACGACGGTTCGACTTCGACTCGTGGACTTTGTTGTCGACTACGCCCACTTCGAGAGCCGGGAGCTAGCACTCGCCTTCACCGAGCTCGCCCACTCGACACCTTGCTCGCCACCGCTCCGGCGAGTGCTCCACCACCGGCGCACGCCACGCCCACTCTTCACCACCGGCCACTCCACGCTCTCCGCACCGGCCACCACTCCCGCACCGGCGGCCACACCACCGAATCGGCCCCAACAGCCGGCCCACGACGAGCGCCAAGACGGTGGAGTTCGCATACTCGCCTCACGACGAGGATCGCGTCGACGCCTACCACGACGACGAGCCTCGCGCTATCGCACCATGGACAACATCTCGCGAGCCGCCGTCTGCGGATCGGCGCAAAGACGACTTCGAGGCGGCGCCGCGCTTTGGCGTCGCGACGACGGCGAGCCCCGCTCCTTCGCCGAGGCGGAGGAGACGCGGCGTGGCGTGTCGCGATGAAGCGAGAGATGGACGCCGCCGGCGTAACCGGACGTGGAGCCGGCGGATCTTCCGCCGGCCACCGCGATCACCCTTAAGTGGGTGTTCGCCGGCGGGATGAAGCCGCACCATCGCCAAGCACAAGGCTCGCTTGGTGCACGAGGCTTCGCGGCGGAGGGGTCGACTTCGATGACGCCGCACCGCCGCGCGCATGGAGTCCGCTCGCCTTCTCCTCGCACTTGCGCCCCAGAGGATTGGCGCGCCCATCACATGGACGCCAAGTCCGCCTTCCTCAACGGCGACTTGAAGGAGGAGGTCTACGTCCGCACCGCCGGATTCGTCATCCCCGGCAAGGAGCGCAAGGTTCTCCGCTCGCGCAAGGCCCTCTACGGCTTGCGGCAGCACCACGAGCCCGAACGCTAAGTCGGACTCCACCTCAAGCAAATGGGTTCCAGCAGAGCGCACACGCAGGTCGCAGCCACCGGCGGGCAAAGCGGCAACGCCTCACGCGGGTGTCTCGTCGACGACTTGGTGATCATCGGCACCAAGGATGCGAGGTGGCGGCATTCAAGGAAGAGATGAAGGCCACCTTCCGGATGAGTGACCGGGTCTCTCCTTCTACTTAGGGATCGAGGCGCACCAGATGATTCCGGATCACGCCGGCTGCATCGCCACGCCAAGCGCGCGTTGAGCTAGCCGGGCTCACCGATCGCAACCCGCCTCTCACCCAATGGAGGAGAGGTCGGGCGAGCCGCGACAAAGACGACGGAGGAGGCGGACGCTACGCAGCACGGCGTCTTGTGGGAGCCTTCGCTACCTCGCCCACACACGACCGGACTTGGCATTCTCCGTCGGCCACGTTAGTCGGTTCATGCAACGACCGACGACGAGCATCGCAGTCGTGAAGAGGATCATCCGCTACGCTGCGGGGACTCTTGACCACGGCCTCCATTACCCGAGGTGTCCCGCCACGCACACTTCGCTTCGGCACAAATGACAACCACGCGCGACATCGACACCAAAGAAGAGCACAAGCGGATTCTCTTCTTCCTCGGCAAGTGTCTCGCTCATCGCGAATATCCAGCGAAGAGTGGTGGCCTGTCTACCGTGAGGCCGAGTACATAGCGGCTTCCACCGCTCGACTCAGCACTCGCTCGCCGATCGCTGGTGATCTCTCGGCAGGACACAGCAGCGATGGAGCTCAGGCGACAAAGAAGTCCGCTCTAGCCCCGCAAAGAACCCCGCTTTTCATGAACAGAGCAAGCACATCCGGGTGAAGTACCATTTCATCCGAGGTCGCTGGATGAAGGAAGCATCACGCAAGCTACATCAACACCACGGATCGCTTGCGGATCCGCCACCAAGCCTCTTGGAAGGATCAAGTTCCTTGAGCTCGCTCCAAGATCGTGATGGTTCAACCTCCCACAAGACGACGCACAAGACTTAGGAGGAGAATGATGAATAAGTCCTCTGATCGTGGTCTTTGTGGGGTGTGGTAGTTTTTGTTTTTTTGATCGCTTTAGGATCAGGACAGATTCGCTTTTAGGACAAAGATTCGCTTAGGACAAAGATCGCTTTAGGACAGATATTGACCGCTTTAGGACAAGATCTTAGAATATGCTTGGCTGGTTCTCACTTATAAATTTGTATCCCCAACCCTCAAAGTTGGCATGACATTGTGTGAGCAATAAACAAGAAAACTTGCCCCATCTCCTAGTGTCATCCTCTCCATGAGAGTAAGGATCTTGCTATCACCAAGAGCAAGAGTCCAATGACTAACACACGCCGACTGCATCGCCACGCCAAGCGCGTCGTTGAGCTAGCCGGGCTCACCGATCGCAACCCGCCTCACTCCAATGGAGGAGAGGTCGGCCGAGCCGTGACAAAGACGACGGAGGAGGCGGACGCCACGCAGATCGGCGTCTTGTGGGGAGCCTTCGCTACCTCGCCCACACACGATCGACTTGGCATTCTCCGCTCGGCCACGTTAGTTGATTCATGCAACGACCGACGACGAGCATCGCAGGTGTGAAGAGGATCATCCGCTACGCTGCGGGACCCTTGACCACGCCTCCATTACCCGAGGTGTCCCGGCGCGCACACTTCGCGTCGCACAACGGCGCGACCACGCGCGACATCGACACCAAAGAAGAGCACAAGCGGATTCTCTTCTTCCTCGGCAAGTGCCTCGCTCATCGGCAATACCAAGCAAGCAGCGGTGGTGGCCTGTCCACCGTGGAGGCCGAGTACATAGCGGCTTCCACCGCTCGACTCAGCACTCGCTCGCCGATCGCTGGTGATCTCTTGGCGGGGACATCGGCAGCTGGAGCTCGGGGTGGACAAAGAAGTCCGCCTAGCCCCGCAAAGAACCCCGCTTTCCATGAACGAGCAAGCACATCCGGTGAAGTATCATTTCATCCGAGGTCGCTGGATGAAGGAAGCATCAAGGCAAGCTACATCAACACCACGGATCGCCTTGGATCCGCTCACCAAGCCTCTTGGAAGGATCAAGTTCCTTGAGCTCTGCTCCAAGATCAGGATGGTTCAACTCTCCCACAAGACGACGCACAAGACTTAGGGGGAGAATGATAGATAAGTCTTTGTGTTGTCTGCACATGGTGTACATGGTGCTTTTTGTTTTTGCTTTAGCATCTAGGACTTGCTTTTGCTTTAGCATCTAGGACTTGCTTTTGCTTTAGCATCTAGGACTTGCTTTTTGTTTTAGCAGCTTTTTGCTTTAGCATCTTAGACTAACTTTAGGACAGCATCTTGGACTAGTCTAGGATAGCATCTTGGCATATGCTTGGCTGACTAGCAGCCTATAAATATGTATCTCCAACCCCTCAGGTTGGTACGGCATTGTGTGAGCAATAAACAAGAAAACTTGCCCCATCTCCTAGTGTCATCCTCTCCATGAGAGTAAGGATCTTGCTATCACCAAAAGCAATAGTCCAGCGACTAACACCATTTTCTCTACTAGGGGAGTGACCTTTACAGATATATCTACTTTAAAATATCAGTATATCAGAAAATTTTACTTCCAAATACTACACTGCTGAAACATGGCCCTTGTGAACAATTTTGGCTTCATCCAGCTTTCTAGCATCAAAGGAGTAACAGTTTGTATCTTCATTTGCCTAGCAACAAAAAGCATCAGGACAGAAGTTCCTAATGCTAAACAGCGCCAAACTTAAACAACATTTATATATTATTCATAGAGAAAAGCTTGGTAAATATTTCAGTTCCAGAACTAATAGCACATAGCACAAATCCTTCATTGTGACAGTCAGCATTATTTATAGGTGGGATAGCAAGAATAGCATAAGTAATGTGTGAATCTTACAGCAGTGAAGTTCATGGGCTCCCTAGGGTTCCAGCATATTGAATTGCACCTTGTCTGCATAAACCAAGAATACATTAGCAAGATGCCACCAAAAAAATAGAAATGAATAAAAAAAGACAACAAGTTCGCATGATGAATGAAAACACACAATATTTCAACTGAACAAATGTAGTTGATGTTCCAATAACATCATATTAGTTGGCAACAAATGGCAGCTACATGTTTATTTTGGACACTGTTGACATTCCAAAAACAGAAGTAGGCTTAAGAGCCTAGGATGGCTACACAAGAAACCTAATCATCTAGCATAACAGGAGATTGCAGAAAGAATAAATAGGGAGAATTGGTTGCATTTAAAGATACTAAATTTACAACATGATCTTGCGGGTGAAATTAATTTGTGTCAACTTGTTTGGGACAAAAGGCTTTATTGTTGTTGTTGTTGTTGTTGTAGCAGATAGAATGCATCGAGTTCCAGAAGGGGAAAAAGAAGGGGAAAGTTGCAACTGACAAGACATGTCATCAGATTTTAAATTAGGCAGCTATGAACATATTCCAGTCCAAGGACACTAACACAATTTAATCCATGTGAAATGACACATTGAGAATTTCTCCTGAAGAGTGCAAAAATCTGTTTATTCTGTATATGCATCCAGGGTTCTTCCCATTTTTCAGCAAATCCCGGACCCAGATGATATGCCAGAAAATGACTCGTTTTCTGGTGGTTTCCTGTTGTTTCTTTTCCATTTTTGTTGTGTTTATCAAGTTTTCACATTACCTTAGTTTTCTACTCTATCCAAGAACCCCTAACACTGGCCGGTACCAGTCACCTGTTACAGTTGGTAACCACTTAAGTTCCCAATGGGAAATGGGACCCTGGATACATCATCAACAGGTAATATATTATTAAGAACTCACTTTACACCTTTTTGGACCGGTGCATTGGCCACATCCCCTTCATAGGCAATTAACAGTTGGAAACTTGGAATCAAACACAATTTTAGAACTTTTTGGGTAAAGTAGACTTAGAATTCTAGACACCGGTTTACTTACACACACACACACAAAGGTGGAGGAGGATAAAAACATGTGAAAACCTTTCCAAACCCACCATAATGTCTGTGCCAAAGATGTTCCAGTGAACTCAGTTTTAAGTAGTACATTTTCCTAAATGTCCCAACAGGATCTTAATCCTTAATTTTGACATGAAACATCATGTCGTAGTACATCTGCTGTGCTGTCTGCATCTGCTCTCTGTTGTGCTGGCTTCACTGCTCGCCGTAGAATGCCTAGTCGACGCCTAGGCGCCCGCCTGGACGCCTAGGCGTCCTGGCGCCCGGCAGTCGCCGTGGTCGCCAAGTTCGCCGTGACAACCATGCCGTGAAGATATAACGGTGTTTTTCATTTTTCCTATTTTTTCATTTTCCTTTAATTGAATATCTTAGAAAAAGTTAACAGCTACTACAATGCCATTTTAGCCAAAAGCCACAGCACTTTGGAACAGGGCTATAAACCGCAGTTCATTTGAACTAGATGCTATTTTGTATTATCTTCATTGGTTAATGCAAAGTATTCTTAAGCAGTCTGAAGATAATGCACACAAACGTTCAGGCTCATATTATAGTTTCTATGTGAATCCAAAGGGCATCTCATGCTGAGTTTCATAACCAGTAAAGAACTAGAAGCTAATAAGTGGGAGTTTGTTCAAGCATGACAAAATACTATGGGAGACAAAAGCAGCAAGCTAGTACAGAAGTATGATAATTACCCCCATCCATGAGCCAGAGAATATTGCTTTCAAATAACTGGGGTTTTTTCGCCATGCACCATACAGCATCGATGTGCCCATCCATTGCTCCAATAAATGGCTTGGCAAATATCTGAAAAGGAGAGCAGCAAAATCCTCATAAAATATACAGTAAAGAACAAAACATGAATGCAGAGACGGAAGGAGAGACGTACCTTCTCTAATTTTGCAGAATTAAGAGCCCGAGTGTACTGTCAGCTTTCTCTTGAGTACGAAGTGCTGGGTCATAATTGCGGAATACTTTCTGTTGGAAGTAACATGCGATAGAGATTGTCAGTGGTTGGAAAAAGAGTGATCTTAAGGCCTGAGCAAGCAACAAGGCCATCTTTCAAAGACTTGAACCTAGTGCTGGCAGTGGCATTCTACGAACTATAGTCAATAAAACTTTTGGTTCATAATTATGTACAACATTTAATTTAGACAATATACGGTGAGTACTTCAAATTTTGTACAGCTAGTATGCTAAAACAACAAAGAGACATAGAGGCCATTTTTTAGGTCAAATCAAAGAGGCATCTTATCCAGTCAATACTTGATTTAGATATTTGATATCTAGCAAACGCAAACCTTTTGCTTTACCCCAAAATGGAAACTGAACTGAAAAAAGAACTCTGCAATAGGGCTCCCCTAAGTGTCAAATCAATTGACAAGTGAGGAACTTCGCGAGAGGGGAATAGAATTCCAGCAAAAGGGGATAAACTTGGCCTCTCAGAAATGTACAACTACACCATTTTGACTAGGCATAGAATTACCAATGATCCGTACTCGCATGCGACCACACTTGATGCTTCGGAACGGAAACAGTGTGCAGATTGCAAGACCACAGTTCCTACTGTACAATATCATCGTAGAACTCAAGTACGACTACATCACACTATCGCATGGATGCAAACCAACAAAGCAACATAGGCGTCACCTGCAGGTCCTGGCTGCGCTCGCGCGTGAAATCGTCGGTGGAGAGTGATATCACCTTCACCCTCATCCCCGACCGCCGATGCAGTGTGACAGGGCACTCGCCGAGGACGCCGCCGCCGCCGCCGCGCTACTAATCCGAAGGCGAGGTCGCGTGGCTAGGGCTTTGCGCCGCGCGAGCTCCTCTGAACTCTGGTTGCCGGTGCGCCGCCGTCGTGGGGAGGAACAACGAAACTCGGCGGCTCGGCTCGCAACAAAGCTGGGCCCATCCACGAAAACGAACCGGCCCAAGCAGCCCATCCTGACGTGCTGGGTTGGGGATTGACGGCCCAGATTGTTCGATTCCTTTTGTTTGGAATAATAACAGCATTGCCACCGCAGCGCAAGGTGGCTGGTCACTGGAAACCCCGTCTCCTCCTCCCGTCTGTCTCGGCAAGCCACGATGGCCGCCGCCGCCGCCGCCAGGTCGCTTCTCCGCTCGTCCGCTTCTCTCCTCCGCGCCGCCCCGGCGAGGTCCGCCTCCCCTGCGGCGCGGCCGTCTCTCCGTCGCGCGTTGGCTGCGCCCCCTAGCCTCCTCAGGTACGATACGATACGACCACGCCCACCACTCATCCGTGTCCCCCGTACCAAGGAAGGTAGAGGCGGATGGTGATGACGTATTTCCTTGTGTAGGTCCCCTGTCGAGGCTAGCTTCTGCGTGGAGTCGCTGCTTCCGCTGCACAGCGCCACCGCCGCCGCGCGGATGACGTCCATGCTCGCCATCCCCGGCCGATGCCTCGGGTGGCTCACGGAAGGTAAAACTGAAACTGCCCTCCTCTTCAATTCAAATGTCTAATTCAGATATTGCAATGGGTGTGTATTCATCTGAATCATGTGCCAATTGTGTGACTGCATAGAAGCACTTCTCTTCCGGGAAGGTGCTTCTATACTTTTCGCAATCTGCACAATTTTTAAAGCACGACGAATGGTGAATATATGTTACTTTCCTCTTCGTATACTTTGAGATTAATGTTACTCTTGGTAGAGAGAAAAACGGGAATCTGGCTCAAGCCAAGTTGTAGTAGCAGTAACCTGCCATAGAACATGTACTGTTCTAGTCTTGGACTATTGGTTAACATTGGTCCAAATGTGCACAACGATTTCCCTATACCATTTGCCTCATTCCTTCAACATCTGTATCCTAGTGTTAGCACGTCAACCATAGATGCAATGTGCAATTCTCTGTCATGTTTCCACGTTTTAGTTTGAAGTTTTGCATCCTTAATCATAAAAAGTTAAAAACCTTTTAGTTTGACTTTTTCATCTCATGTTGACTTCATTATCAAGTCCTGTTTCTAGTTTGTTTGATGAAAGAGCGACATTTTCTGTCTTTCTTTTCATTTCTTGTTGTAGGACAAGATGAAACTAGATGAAGACCAACTGGGGAAAGGTGACCACTAAAATATCTCCACCGTTTTGTTGAATATTAATGATGTTTATGTAATTTACAATCGTAGATTATTAAAAAACTGGACCTACGGGGGGAAGAGCCACCCCGGGCATTATCTCTGAAAGAAGAAGATCTTCTCACGTAGATCCAGAAAACCCCCGAACCCCTGCCCACACCCTGACAACTTGTTTTGATATGCGAGTGAAAATGCTGCACTGCTTATGAATGAAGACAACTTGTTGTATACAAAGCATGATTTTGTTTAAGGTCCTGTGCAGCTTTTTTCTTTAGTTTTGAAAAGGCCTATTTTTAGAAACGAAAACATAAGAAACGGTAGGTAATGATTACTCCACAAAACTTTTCATCTTATTGGTCCTTCATTATTCCAAAAAGGAAGATGATGGTTCATGCTGAGGTTGTGTTACTAAATGTGGTGCCTAAGACTCTGAATCTGCTCAGAACAATGAATATACTCTATCTTTCAGTTTCATGATTTACAAACCATGCACTTGGGGAAAACGAAACAAATTGATTTACGATTGTTAAAAAACTTTTGCTGGGCATGATAAAACAAATGAGTTCAGAAATGTTACAAACTTTGCACTGGGCAGTATTAAAGAAAATGAATTGAGAAGTGCTTTGAAAGTTCTATGCAGGCCCTTAATCTTTTGGTGTAACTCACTACTAAGTGTTCTTTTTTACTCAAGAGTATAGTTGGCTTTGTATGATAATATGATATTGAATGAGGAAAATCATACGCCTGCATCCTGTCCTACTGGGAAAACCAAAGTAGAAAAAGGTGACGGCTGCAGCCATTCTTTTGTTTTTACCCTTTTCCTTTCATTTGTAGAGGGACTTAGAACATGACATTTGGTTGTGAAAAAACACCCTGGAAAAGTGTAATAGGCTAACAGCAGTAATCTTAAATATGTCTTGATTAATTTCGTCAAACAAATTTGATGAATTAATATTGTTGGCCAACAGCTGAAACTGATGGAGTATGATGCTGACCTGCCACCCGAACCAGGAGATTAGTAGCCTTTCGAGTTCTTTTGTGATTCTGCTGAAAGAGTTGACAAGAAAAGAAAGCATGTTTTTTATTTTTCTGTATGTGAACTATGAAGATGGTTTACTTGATAAACAGTTTTGGATGTTTCTCAGACTTCTTTTTAGCCCCCTCTTCGTTGACCTCTATCCTTACGCGATGAAAACCATGGGAGGAGCAAAATGTTTGTGTTGCTAGCTACTTTAAAACTATGCTTAAGCTGCCGCTTTTTTGGTGAAGATGTACGAAACGAAGATTGTTGAGAATTTTGCCAAGAAAATGTAGCCAGCAACTGCGAGATGGTTTAGCATCAGGTTTTATTTTGGTTTCTTCAGTATGATATGGTGATTGAAATGCTCACATGGTGCAAACCTTTTTCGTTTATTTTAAGCCAGTGCTACAGAGCATCCTTTTATGCTTTTAATCTTCAGCTGTCAGTCCCATTTGTGTGGAAAATACTTGTGTGAACAATGCTCCTGTGTACGCTAGCAGAATATGTAGACAGGAAAAAAAACGCAGGAAACAAGTAATGCATGTAACACACGTGTTGCGATGCAGTAACAATTCACAAACAGTATATCTTGAACAATTTGCAGGCAATGTCTAAAAGTACTTTTCCGTGTTATCGCGAAGAAGTAGCCGAGTTGGGAAGGAAGTGCTGCTCCATTTGCTCACTCTGGTAACTAGACAGGAACTTCATGCAGACAGGTGGCTGAACTACGAAAATCGAAAGTAGCGACGATGGCAATACCCAAAGTCCATCTCCACAGATCAAACCTGATGCCACCACAACTGCAAACGTAGGTGCGCCTTGCCTGTCTGCTCTCTTCCAGATGAGTAATATGAGGCTCCCCACGCACGTGTCTTATCGCAAATGTTGGTTCAAGGAATGGAATTGCCATGGCCATGGGGTTTGGCGTGTGGGTTTTGTTAAACGTTATCCGGATGACTATCATTCAGATTTAGGACAATTAGATTAGAGATTCAATGGCCATGAATTCTCCTCCCTCCCCTTGAATTCTACCTCCTCCCCTTTGAAAAAAATCGCCTCTCTTTAAAAATAAGGGGCATTTTGATCTTTAATCCAAAGGTCATAAATTTGAATGATAATTAGTAAGAAAACATCCGGGTGATGTCTATACACTTTAAACTTCATCTGGATGTTTTTTTTCTAAATATCATTCAGATTTAAGACCATTAAATTAGAGACCCAATGACCAGTCTTTCACCCTCCAATTCTTTGCTTTGGCTATTGCTTCAACGCTTAAAACCGCCATCGCGCAGTAGGCGATGGCCATGGGCGCCGAGTCAGCAGATCATCCAGCTTGTCCCAGATGCTCTTTGCCAACAAGTTTTTGGAAGCTCAGGAGGACAAACGGGTCGATCAAGCAAACCCAGCGTCGTCCCAGCTGCTTGGCCTGTGAACATGGACAGTGGCGAGGTGAGCGTCAGGTATCCTTGTCTTGAAGTCCTGCATGAGCTCGGCGGCATTGCCAACGATCACCACAGGCAGCAAGGCCGGCAATGGCGCCGCCAGATGCTTCACCAACCCATGCCCTAGCTATGAAGATGGCGAGCTTTCCGTAGACGGTCGCGAGAGACCAGTCTGTGAGTCCAGAAGCGTATGAACTGCAGAATGCCAGGAGGGGAGCTGTGGCGTATGCGAAGGCGACATGGTAATATCTGATCTGCGTAAAGATGCGCGGAACGATGATTGTTGAGACGGTTGCCAAGACGATGTAGCCAGCAGCCGCGAGATGGGTTGCCATCCCATCGTTCTGAAAAGCTTGGTTCCTGCGACGATTGCCGTAGCTAGGGGATGAATGCTCATCAGAATTGCCATCATCCGACATCCCCTTAACAACGGGTTTTTGCTCCTGGCCTCCATTGTGGAAGTGTTGCGCTGCTTTGATACTGACTACACGCAATTGGTACAAGCAATCCCCAAGCACCACCGCTATGCCCATGGGGTACCTATTCGATCGAAGCAGATATGGTCGGTGAAGCGTAGAGACTGAATCTCCTGATCAATTACTAAATACCAGGGAACATGTTGCAAAATAAAACCAGGCTTCACACACGTCTCAAATTAAGCTAATCCAAAGGTTAAGAAAACCGACTTAACCGAAAAATCAGGCAACTTACAAAATAGCAAGCCCGTAAAACTAAACTCTGTTACTAACCTTGTATTACCATTTTCCTTGCTTGTTTTCGATCATCCTTAGCACTAGACCGTGACACTACAATTTATTTCTTGGATTTTCAGGCAATGAGAGAATATCTAAAAAATATGCAATATCCAGAGCAGACCGTCGATCAACAGAATCACTTGCCTAAGTCTAATCAGAGTAAGCATGGAGTTGAAACTGACTTGAACAAGAATAAAAGAGACAACGATCAACAGTTCCTCGTAGATAGCGCAACACACGTAGCAAGTAAGCATAGTGCATAGACATGGGAGCAGAAACAAACTGGCTGTGTACATAAACAGAATGAGCAATATCAGGACGTGTTATTGCAAGATAGGTAAGACTCCCAACAATATGACGATAACGAGAAGGGTCTTCAAGCGGAGTGCCATCACTAGGACAAAACTAAAGATGAATCTCCATAAAAGTAGCAGCTATTTGACTATCAGTAAGACCAAAATGAGCAAACAAATCCTAAATATAGCGTTGTTGAGATAGATAGTAGCCATCATCTGTGCAAGTAAACTCAATTCCCAGAAAGTATCGTAGAGGACCCAAATCCGACATCAAGAACTACTCACGGAACCGTTGCTTAACAAAAGCAATGTACTCCTTGTCATCTCCAGTAATCAGCATGTCATCAATATAAAGTAAAAGTATAGTATGACCACGTAGAGATATATGAATAAACAAAGTAGAATCATGATTCCTCGGGAACAAACCAGAAACTAAAACGACCAAACTGAACCACTCAAATCAAGCACAAGAAGCCTGTTTGAAGCCATGAAGAGCACGATGAAAGTGGCAAACATGACCAGCAGGAGCCACAACATCCTGGGGTGGCTTCATATAAACCTCCTACAAATCACCATGAAAAAACATTCTTCACATCCATCCGAGAGATAGTCTAAGAGCGAACAGCAGCCACAACAACAAGGGTGCGAAGCATTACCATATGAGAAACAGGAGCAAATATCTCATTGTAATTACGATCATGTGCCTGCTGAAAACCACAAGCAACTAGTCAAGCCTTGTACCTCTCAATAAAACCATCGGACTTGGTCTTGTCTTTAAACACTCACTTGCAAGTAATAGGAATAACATGAGCAGGTAAAGGAACAAGATCTCACGTACCAGTACAATCCAAAGTAGCCAACTCCTCAACCATAGCTAACTGCCACTCAGGATAAAAAACAGTCTCCTAATAAGTGTGAGGCTAAGGCACAACAGCAGTAGAAGAAAAAACCATATCTGTCGGGAGCAGCAATAGTAGTATGATCACGAAGCTCATACCGAGATAACAGTGCTGGTGAAGGATTATCAAAAAGAGTATCATCAGTACTAACCATGCCATGAGAGGAGGGAATAGGAGAAGGCTAAGTATTAGAAGGACCCCTAGACCAATGAGTATAGTAAAGCATGCGACAAGTACTCCCCTGAATCAGAACGAAAAGTATGAATAGAAGTTGAAAATTGGGTGTGAACCATACGAGCAAAAGACTGATATATGGACAAGAGTTAAGAACGATCTTTCATAAAATAGACCCAGTATATCAAGAATAATCATCAATAAAAATTACATAATAGATATGACCACCTTTGGAAGCAAAGGGAGCAGGACCCCAAACATCAGAATAAATTAAGGTAAAAATGATGACTAGGCCGAGATGCACTAGTAGGATATGGGAGTTGCAATTATTTACCAAGCTTGCAACCTTTACAATCATAACTAATATCGACAATGACACGACCTAGGACACCCTGATAAGCTAAAGTAGAAAGACAGGAGCCACACAAGTGACCGAGCCAATGATGCCACTGAGGAAAACTAATAAAGATTGACATAAGAACTGAAGATGCATGAGCGGAGGGAAATGGAAGACTCAGAGATCAAGGAAGTAGAGACCCTGAGAATCTCTAAGGTGATGGCTAGTACCAACAAGAGCTCCTATCCAATGATCCTACACATAGCAAGTAGAGTAATCAAATCCAACAAAGTAGTACACATCAATAAGCTGACCAATAGACAGGGCCGGTCCTGGGATTTTAGGGGCCCGGGGCGAAACTAGAAATAGGGGCCCTAGTATAAATATCTAAATATAAATCTACATACACACATATATATAATTATATATATATATATCTAATTTTACCAACAAACACTTAAAATGCATTATGTATTAAAGAAAAATTCATATCAAAGAGTTTATAGATATTACCTTAAAATTTTCTTCTAACATTTTTAGATGCGAAGTCATTGATGATGGTATTGATATCAATCTCATCCAATAATTTCTTCTCAATACATAAAGTTGTCAAACCGTTTAACCTCTCTTGAGACATTGTTGACCTTAAATGATTCTTCAACAATTTCAACTTTGAAAAGCTTCTTTCAGCTGATGCCACGCTTCTGTGCATAGTAAATAAAATTCGATAAGCATGTTTGGGTGCGGTTAACATCGGGATCCGAGAGTATATTGCTGCTTCTGAATTTTAACAAAGTGATTTAAGTTTAATTCGCCATCCTGCCATTTAAAATGAGATGAAGGATGAGAATGATGAACTACAACTACATGTACAGATGGTGTGATGTTGGCAGAAAAGTTAAAATGCAGACTGAATGGTTTCTCTCCGAATCGAAAAGTAGCTGCGCAGGAAGCAAGGAATTATGTGGGTCTTCGATCATGGCGGCGACCTTGAGAGGAACTCAACCCATGCGGACGTGAGCGGCCAGCAGGTGGACAAGGCGCCTCGTCCGCGACGCGGCGCGCGGCAGGAACCGCGACAGTACAACTCGGCGTCGTCCGAGTCCGACAGCCACGACCCCATCATCCGCCGCTCCTGCACGTTCGGAGTCTAGGCACGTCGCACGCCCGCAATCCAGCCAATCCTGCATGCGCCGATGCACGGAGGATGCGCTGCGCCGATCTAACGCCGTACGCGCCTGCATGCATGCGAAGCGGATTAGCGGGGGACGTAGGCACGTAGCGCGCCGCGCGCGGACGTAGCGCCGTACGCGCACACGCCTTGGCTCAGCCGCTCAGCTTCGACGGCTTGGTCGCTCTCGCTTATCGGGGGACGTAGCGCGGCGGAGAGACCGAGAGACGGCCACCCTCGGCGGCTCGGCGCGGCCGCGCGGCGTCAGGCGTGATGGTGCCAGCCCTAGAAGACGAATACCGAATACGATCGATGATTCGATTCGACTTCGAGTCCGAGAGAACGAGAGACGAGAAGTCGGCGCGCCCGTATAGCCGTATAGACGTATAGTATACGTGGATCGGGGATTGGGGCCCCGGTTTTGGGGCCCGGCGCCGCCCGCCGCCCCAGGGCCGGGCCCGCCAATAGACATAAGATTAATAGAAAGCTGAAGTATGAATGACACATCAGGAACAGCAAAATAAGAAGTAGAGAGAGTGCTCTGATGAGTGACTAAATATGGGTGCCATCAGCTATCTGTACACAGGAACCACCCATAACAGGTCGACATGATGCAAGGTGAGACTTATCTAATTTCATATGAAAAGAAGCTCTAGAGTCCAAAAACCCATGGGAGACTAGTACCTGACAAGGAAGAAGAGGCTATAGCAAGTATGGCAGACCCACTAGGAGGGGCATCAGATGAAGACCGCTGCTCAACTTGAGCCTAAAGAGCCTAAAGTTAGTACTGAAGCTAAACCAACTAAGTGGCAAGAGGAGAATCCCCAACAAATGTAGGAGTGGTGGCAGCAACCGCACCATGACGACGACAATGAGATGCAAGTCGTAGCTCTGGATGAAGTCAATAGCACCTCTAAACAGGATGACTAGGCTTCTTGCAGTGAGGGCATATAACCTGGTTGGATGTAGCATCAGGAAGTGGAACAGGCTAATAAACCTCTTGACGAGGGGCCACAAGAACAAACTGCTGTGGTGCTAATCCAAGAATAGACTACGATGGTGTTGATCCAAAGGACAGAGAGCAAAGTGAAGTCTCCTCAACAATCAATACAACAAGGGCCTCCTCCATGGTTGGAAGAAAAACACGTCCTAGTAATTGAGCTCAAATAGACTCAAACACTGGACAAAGGAGCATAACAAAGGTGAACACTAAATTATACGCATCATGCCTCACCATGCCTACATAGCTAGTACATCTAGCACAGGAAGTAGGAACCATGGAGGTCAGCTGTCGTGAAATGCAAGTGAAAGAACTATAGTACTTCCCAATAAACATATCCCACTAACGTAAATCATGAAGAGTCTGTAGAAGAGAAAAGCGACACACCGCACTACTATGCTCATAGCAATGCTGAAGATACTCCCACATCTTGTGAGAACTTGGAAGATCAATGAAATCCATCCTGATGAAAATTTCAGCACTGTGACATAAGATACCCATAACATGATCATCAGTACTTCGCCATGCAGCAGCCTCCTTCGCATCAGTCTTCTCAGTTGAAGGCTCCGTCGCGATATATGAGAGAAGACAAATAGACTAAAGAAGCACGTGAACCAATGACAACCACTCAAAATAATTCTAGCCATCTAGCTTGATATCTGATGCCAGAAGAGCACCCCTATATCGAGAGAACCAGGAGAAGCAGAAACACCAGAGGTGGAAGCCATTACACCTTCAAACATCAGAGGTGCACGGCAGATCACAAGGTCCCTTGACATAAATGATCCTCACCAAATCACATCTCAGCTAGCAGATAAAAAATCCCTCAACACAACCATTCCTCACCAAATCACACTCGGTCCAAAGCAAATCGCTCGGCGCAATAGAGAGACGAGTGCGAGGGAGGTCAGAGGCGACGACGACATGCAAAAAGGCAAAGGAATCAAGTTTAGAGAGTGTGATGGACCTGTGTGTGATGGTGTGGTGGCCTCCGGTGATAGCGTCGACATTGGGCGACAACAATGGCCTAGAGGTCGGGCTGAAGAAGATGGCTTGAGGACAACCGTGGTGAGCCGGTAGCGATGATGATGACCAGATCCAAGCCTATGACGAGGGAGTTCAAATCTGGACCTAGCAGCGTTAGATCGGGGTTCACCAAGCTTGACCCAAGACTGGCAACGAGGAGGATGGGGATGATGACAACCTCCTCCGATAGATCTGAAGCACCCTGAGGTAGGAGAAGTAGCGGCGGCGATGGCTCGAGGAAGGAGACTCGAGGGGCAGCAGCTGACAATAGAGAGCAAAAGGCTCAGGGTGGCATCGACGAGAAGCAGATATGTGCAAGAAGTTCAGGCAACGGTGAATCCGACCAACGACACGAGAAGATGGCGTCACCGGTAGCAAGGGCAACAGTGAAGGTAGCTGTGGAGATGTGGCTAGCGGTGAGAATAGGATTAGGGTTGGCTAGTATGCTCTAATACCATGATAGAATATGAACATCTCAATTGTATTAGGTGGATATCAATAGGTATATATAGTATAATACAACTCTAGAGTACAGGACTAATGGGCCTCATTGGCCATATACATGCTAATAAACCTAATGGGCCATATATATACATGACAGCAATGATAGAAAAGAAAAAGATTAGAATTTGATCTATCACTCTATCAAATTAACAAAGCATCAATGAGATGAAGAAAACACTGGTAAAAGATTGTCCATCATTCATAGTCAAGAAATCAACAATGACATCGTAGTGAAGAACAAGATGGAAAAATTGACGAGGAAGAGGAAAACCATGATCTTCCATGTGTGCAGATCATACACATCTTGGTCGATGCCTGCTCCGCCAGCTGATTTAACTACCGTATTGGTCATCGCGGGCAAATAGTGTTGAACATGCAGCTGATGGCTCCAACCTCTAGACCGAGTCTATTGGATAGATTGAGTGTTATGGCTTGCATGCACTTGCATGTGCCTATGTTTATGCATCACCCATTAGAGCTCTCTCCCATCTTGTGCTCCTCCCTCATGTATATATGTGTGTATCATCAATTCTAATGCAAGATAGAGTTACACAATTTAGTTTGGCATCAGAGTAATATTTCCATCCTCTCCACCATGTGTGACACTTCCATTGTGGTCGATCTTGGCACCATGCCAGTTCTCGATACCGTAAATCTGCTAGCCCCCTCCATAGGTACTATGGCCGCCACACTCTCTACTCCCTTGCCTGTCATGACCAGCGACGCCTCCTCCTCCTCCAACTCACTCTCCATCCACAATGTCAACATCCTTAAAGACATCCCTTTCAAGTTGGATCTTGATGCCAACAACTACTCCAATGGAGAAATTTCATGCTTTTTGTGCTTTGCAAGTTCGATGCAAAGGAACACGTCAATGAGCACAGTGATCCACAACACGAGGACAAAGAATGGTGGTGGGCAGATGTGACCACCATCCTCTGGATCTACTCCACCATCTCCAATGAGCTTTTGGACGTTGTGATGACGCCTGACAGCACCGCCTATGGTGCTTGGACCAAGCTGCACAGCTTCTTCCATGACAACCAACCTGGCTGAGCCATTCACATTGGTGCGGAGTTTTGATCCACGATCCAAGGTAACATGACCATTGGTGCCTATTGTTGTCGTCTTAAGGCACTCACCGATGCCCTCGCTAATGTGGACAAGACCGTATCGGATAGGACCCTCACTCTGCAGTTGATTCGCGGGCTGAGCCACAAGTTTCAGGTGATGGCCACCGTTCTTCCTATGCAGGTGCCATTTCTAACGTTCGTCCAATGGTCTCGCCTTCTTCTTGAAGAGATTGACCTGGATCAGCGAGCACGTGTAGAGGGCTCCTCGGCCCTTGTCATCAACAGGGGCAGCAACAACTCGAACACCGTAGACCACGGTGGTGACCATGGTGACTGCACACCGTAAGGCGGCCAGGCGAACCATGGATAGCCCAACCATGGTGGATCCCATGATCATGGCTGAGGCAGCAAGGGCCGTGGACGTGGGTGTGGCCATGGCGACTTCAACAACGGTGGGCGCGGCCAGTAGGTGCCCCAGCAACAACCCTGGATGAGCTAATTCACACCATGGTGCATGCCCTTTCCTCCCCAATGGCGTGCACCGCAGATGCCACCTAAGGCCACCGTCATCCTCGGCCCACATCCCGGCGTACAAACTCAGGCATACCCCATCATGTACTCTGGATCAGCAAGTCCTCAAGTGCTATTGATGCCATTGTGGGATCAATACTTCATGCTGAATGTGGCCCTTAGCAATGTCTCACTGCAACACGCTAACACCAACACTGATTGGTTCATGGACACCGGCGCTTCATCTCATGTCACCGACAACTCGGGTAACCTTACCAAGCTTTATTCCCCTTCACTGCATTCTTCTCAAAGTATTGTTGGTGGTAATCAGTCTAAAATTCCTATAGCTGCTATTGGTACTACTAATGTTACTTCACGACCTTTCTCTCTTAACAATGTTCTTGTCTCTCCTGTTATCATCAAAAACCTCATATCAGTTTGACATTTTGCTCATGATAATTCATGTTTAGTTAAGTTTGACCCATGTGGTTTTACTATGAAGGATCTAGCAATTAAGAAAATCCTAATGCGATTTAGTAGCTCAAGTGAGCTATATCCGTTCTTTGCGTCCAACACTATGTTCTGTATCAATAGCACTGGTGACTTGTGGCATCGGCATCTATGTCATCTTGGCTGGGCCTCCCTCTCCCATTTATCCAAACAATTTCTGCATTCTTGTAATAAGCCTATCCTTCAATCTCCTGGGTGTGCGACTTGTCAAATGGGTCGGCAGCCATGGCTGTCTTTTTCACATTCGCATTCATTTACTATTGCACCTTTTCAGCTTATTCATTGCGATTTATGGACTTCTCCTATTTCTAGTTTTTCTAGTTATCAGTATTATTTGGTTGTACTCGATGATTTCTCTCATTATTCTTGGACATTTCCATTTAGAAATAAATCAAACACTTCCCAAACCTTGTAGCGCTTCTTTTTTTGTGCTTAATCAGTTCAATGTCTCCATAAAATGCATGCAATGTGATATTGGTGGTGAATTTCTTAATTCTCATTTGCACAATTTCTTCTCTCTTAATGGTGTTTCTTTCCGCTTCTCCTGTCCCCATGCCTCTCCCTAAAACGGAAAAGTCGAATGAGTTATATGCTCTACAAATGATATTCTTCTCACCATTCTTCTTCATGCTTATATGCCACCCCAATTTTTGGTTAAGGCTTTACACACCGCCACTCACCTCCTCAATAGGATCCTATCTAACTCAATTAATTTCCAAACCCCATATTTTCTTCTTTATGGCCATCATCCTTCCTATACTCATCTCCATATATTCGGTTTCCTTTGTTTTCCTAACTTATGTCAGACCCAGATTTTATAATCCGGAATCCACTGTGTTTATCTGCACTATTCCCTGGATCAGTAGATAGTGCACACAGTTACAGAAATGGACATCAAATTACATATCATGCGAAAGCATAAATAAAATAGTAGACTTACTCATGGGCCGATTAGGCCGAAATCAATAAACAGCAGCAACGGAATGAAGCACACAGGTGGGACCTTCAGGACATGCCCACAGGCAGCCAACTAGAGGTTCGCGACCTAGCCCTTGACATCTTCATCTTCTCTGTCAGCTTGTCCAATCTTGTTGCTGAGGCGAGGTGATTTGATTCCTGATTCTGAATTTTGTCGCAAAAGCGAGCGTGAGCACTCCGACCCGTGCTCGCGAGCCAATACACGTAATACAAATAAATAGTATGCATAGCTTAACAAAGGAGAGGCTCAGCTATTTTATTTTATGAGAGTGCTTTTGAATACAATTAATTAAAAAGCCCTATGACTTAGCAATTTTGGAACAAATCATAATGTACAAGGAAATGCATTATTAATATCGATTCGATTCCATCCACCGTTACATGGCATCTGCACCATATAGCAATTTCTTCACGTTATAACCGCTTAACTTACCATCGGGACGACACCCAGACAACTCCAAACTAGGGCCTTTTATCGCCTCCACTTTTCCATTCCCATTTTCCAAACATTTTTAAATAGAACTATATCTAGTTAAGTTCCCATGTCCGCCTTGACCGTGGGCACGGCTATTCGAATAGTTTTGACTCTGCAGAGTTTGTACACTTTCACCACAAGAGATGAACTATCCTTTTGCCAACATGCTTCCTTAGGCATGAGACCCGGATAATTTATCACAAAGCCTTTACCTTACTCCGATCTAGTTAGACACCACCCACGCCGAGGTTTCACCGCTGAAGGGTTACACCACCACAATCGAAGCCCCTCTTGCGCTGTGTGAGTACAAAGACACCTGTGCCTCACTGTGAGTAAACCAAGACACCCCGCACCCACTTCCCTGATGTCCGAACTAAACCCTTGCAAGTTATTCAGCTAGGTCGTACCCATTATAGACTTGTGGTTGTACTTTTTACATCGGAGATCATCACAAGATTCAGTCCTTAGTATTATCTCGAGCGGTTCTACCACACTCCATGATTTGTGCTCCCACCGCACCACATACCAGCCCCAAGCCATCCGCTCGGATATTTAAGCAAGTTGGGATTTTTGGAGAGCATAAAATAACCATATCAAAGGATACCAGTCATTCCCACCATGATCGCCCAACCAATTTTTCTCAGATTAAAAGTGATGCTTGGCGCTCGCTATGAGTATCTAAACAATACTAAGCATGGCATATATTTAGGGACTTATTTTCAAAAGTTACCATTATAATTTTGCTAGGGTGACAAGGTTCACACATTCAAATATTCCAAAGGAGGGTAATATTATTCAAGGTAAACAATGGACATATAACTAGAATCGTAAATTAAACATGTATTTGCATATAAACTAACAGCATGCAATTTGATAATTTAAAACAAAGTAATTTGCAGAAATGTAGGTTCAACATGATCAAAGTATTGACTCGCCTGGCGCGGTTTACCACGGTCTTGAGCTCACACAATGCTTGCGCTTGAGCTTCTGGTCTCTATCTTCACTTCAAGCTTAATCTCGCTGGATCTACTGAATCTTCACGACTCCCAATTTCTAATTACGCGACAAACGACTGAATCCAAATAAAGGCAAATAACTTAAAAGATTCAAATAAATCCGAATAAACTCAATTTAGTTTTATTATGAGTTAACGGGTGATTCGGTGATTTGAGGCAAGGTTGGTAATAACATACGACAACTTGATCTTTTTATTACAAACTTCTTCTACTATTGTTATATTTCAATAATGGTTATTTTAGCAAAACCTACGGTTAAAATTTATTTAATAAAGGCGTGTGGAATTATAACTAGTGGTAGCCTTTATTAAATTTAAACATTTATCCAAAAGAGATTTTCTTTATTGTTGCTCTTAATTAGGATTTAACCATTTAATTCAGTTAGGCAAATCACATTGATTATTTTATGTGTGATAACTAGCCCAAATACTAGTGGCTTTACACTCAAATAGTCCAAAATAGCTCTCTTGATTGCTTAAGGCCTAGAGGTAATGATTAAAGTCAAAATCATGCTATGGTCATTCTTATGATATTCACTAATATACAATGGCTTAGGTTTTATTTTAATTTAAAGTTATTTATCTGGGCAAAGATTGTTCTATAAAGTCATATTTCAATATCTGTCATTTAACAAAAGTCTATCATTAAGATTTATTTCGTGGCATGATAATTATTAGGGTATACATGTTTAAATTTTTAATTAAGGGTAATATCTCATTAAATTTGGATATTTAATCAAAATCATGATGCCGTTATCAATATTTTTAATTGATAACAAACCTTTTAAATAACCATACAATTGATCATATATGAGCTAATTCAAATTAAAATCTTTAAATAATCTCATTTACATTCTATTTAAATTTTATTAGCTTCTATAAACTATTCCCTAATTTTGCATGATTTTTATCAATTAAAATGAGCTACAAAAATATAGAATAGAAAGGTGGGGAATGAAGTGCTGCCGGCCGGACTCGAACCTGGGACCTGGGCAATGGGGTTTAGGCGTTGGCTGGGTTAACCAAGTGGGTGGGAGCCTTTGGCTGACATGGGAAGGGGAGGCAATACAGAAGAGGTAGTGTGGTAACGGGGCTCCAAAACAGAGCATCCCGGCGGCGCAAGGGCCGGGCAGCGTCGCCGGCGAGGGCGGTCGGGGAAGCGCCAATGATTGGTGAAATGGGCGTCTCAGGGTGTGGGGGAGCTGTGGGTGGCGGCGCATCGGCCAGGGCGGCGGCAAGGTGGGCAGGCGGTGGATCTAAGCAGCCGGCGGTGAAGGGGAAGGCGAGGCGCCGGCGGCTGGGAGAGAGAGGGACAGAGAAGAGGCGCGAATGAGTAGGAGAGGAGCGTATTGAACTCACCGAGGGGGTCGGAGAAGCTGGGGGCGCAACGGGGGAGGCCGACGGCGAGCGCGTGCGGCGGCATAATCGGGTCGCCGTGGAGAGAGAATCTCCGGCAAGGGGAGGCTCAGCCGGCAGGGGAAAAAGGTCCGAGGCGTCGCGAAGCTGCTCACCGCGGACGGAATCGGGGAGGGGTTGCCGGAGGCGGCGGATTTCACGACGGCCTGCGCACGATGCAGCAAGGGGAAAAAGATGAGGGAGGAGAAGGAAGAGGAGGTGGGAAGAAAAGGGGAAAGCGCGAGGCTTCTTATGGCCGCTGAGGGTGGGGGAGGCGCGGAGGACCGGGCAGAGGCGGCGGACTGTGCGGCGGGGTGGAGAACCGGTGGGCAAGGACCGGGCGGCGGACTCGGCGTGAGGGCACGGGGCTCGCGCGCAGTGCAGCGGCGGGACAGCACACACAGGTGGCGAGAGATCCGGGAGATTTGGGCATGTCCTCTTGCAGTCGGCGCAGAGGAGAGAGGGAAGGGGGAGACGTGGAGCTAGCCCTGCCGTGCACAGGATAAGAAAAGAAAGGGGGAAGGAAAGAAGAAGGCAGCGTGGGGTGGGAGGAGAAAAGAGAGAGAAGGGGGGCTGCGCGCAGTGTCGGCAGAGAGAGGAGGATGGGCTGGGCCCGCAGGCAGTGGAAGAAAAGAGAGGGGAAGGGGAGAGAAGAAAAAGAAAAAGGAGGGGTCCACATGTAGTAGAGAGGAGAATGTTGAAAATTGGAATTTTCATTCTTAATTCATATTTTAAATTTTTATATTAGGGTTTACTGATTTCAACATTTGCATGACATTTAAAACTTTATATTTTCATTTATGCATCCAACTTTTGGGCTATTTATTTTGGGATATGTACATACAAATATTCTTTTGGGTTTCATTTATTGACTTGGATTTGAATCTAAGATTTTTGGTATTTTAATTCTTAGAGTTTTAAACTCCCCAAAATCATTTCTTACCTTTTTTTTCATATATCTTATTTGTATTTGGAGTTTATTCCCTGTTACTATTTTGCTCAGCACAAAATTCGGGAAAACTCAAATAAGATTTCTTGAGCCAAAAATTCAAATCGCGGTAAGATGCGGATAAAAATTTTAATTTGCTCCAAATCTCAGACATCCTAATTTTGGGATGTTACAAACCTACCCCCCTTAAATGAATCTCGACCCCGAGATTCCAGTAGAGCAGAAAGAAGCAGGGGAGTCAATTTTGGCTAGCAATAGGCTTTAGAGTTTAGCTTGTTGTGACAATCTTGCAAATCCTCTTGCTCTGACTCAACTTGGTCCAATACAAATTGTTGTACCTCCAAGGTAGTCATACATCATATCAGTACTTCCAAAAGTAATTATACACCATAGTAGCTCTTCGACATTCTTGTCTATTCTTGCTACCCCCCTTAAAATAAATGACGACCGATATTAGTCATCCCTTTTAACCCCGGGCATAACAAGTCCTGCCTTACCACATTCTATGCATATGTTATTTAATGAAGCTTCCTGGTCGGGTGGCAGCACTTTTGTAGTTGCAACTTGTTCCTCTTTGAAGTCGATAGGGTTTCCTTTGGTAGAGTTGGAGCTAATGGTGACGGCATCCACTATTTGCTTGTCTTTCCACTTGATGGGGTAAGTCTTCGCGTAATGTCCGAAATCGCGGCAATAGAAACATTTGTGCTTCTTTCCCTGAGACTTACTGGATACAGAGCTGTTGTTAGCTTCATTGTGATGGCTTCTCCTTGACATTTCTTGCAAGGTGAGGTTATGTGATGGCTGGTGCATATGGCCGGGGCTCTTGATATTGGCAGATCTTCCCTTCCTAAAATTTAGGTAGGTGGTGATGGCACCCTTTGCTGGTGTTTCCAGATTCCTTTGGGGCACCTATGGGCATAGTGCCCCACATCTCCACATCTAAAGCAAATAAAATATTTTTGATGTTTGCCTGGAGCAGCCCTGCTGTTATTTTTATTGTAATTGCCTCCCTTTTGCACTCTTGGCGGAGTGGGCTTTGGTGACAGCTTGTAGGGACGGTTAGGGTTTTGGCGAGCATCAATTATTATTCTCCCTCTCTTGCTTCTGATTATTGCAGTTGTCTTGCTGCTATCCATTAGGCCTGCTAGGATTTTCCATAAAAGGTGAGAGGGAATAGCATGAGATGAGTATCAAATTGTAGAGATAAGATATCCTAAACTCATTCAAATTTTAAGAGGGTATACCCCGGAAGCTGGGGTGATACAGAACCACACAAACTTTTGAAACAAGCTTTTCCCGTGACTGTGAAATAAAACGCCCGAGGGCAAGAAGGCAGTGCACAGGGCCCAACAAAAATATTGCGACAGTACAACGTCTATTCGGAAAAGCACACATAAGAGGGCGTAGGGTTTATCTGCATAATCTGTTTAGAACAGGACCACCTTAGCTTCATGACCATTTTCGACGATCCTAGTCTTAAATTTTGGAGCAAAGGCAAGAGAGAGTGAATTAAATTAAAAAAAATTCCATAGAAGAAAGAGGTAAGTATTGGGAGGTAAGTAGTATCATTCTTGTAATTGTTTTGGAATACAACACCTTGTATTTATTTTTTTTTATAAAGGTATACTAATCTCTCCTATATCCATCAAGGATTTAATTCCTTTCCATATGATCGTCATACATAAGGCCTAGAATCCAATGGCCTGGATAATCTAACTTCCATTTTTGAAATTTGCTCTTAGGCTATCTTCCTCCAGTATAGTATTATTGCCGTCTGAAACTCCAAACAGCGGGTATCTTTATTTATTTGATCCACCGATTATACACTTCCTATCGTGTCCTTTCAATTTCATTAATCCTGCTATGGGTATCAATTCTTCACGTAAATCCTAGCTTCCACCATAGAATTATAAATCAAATCACATATTTCACTTTGACTATGTAATCCCAACCTTAGGTCCATTATTTACCACTTGATCACTCTTGAATCCAATGATAGTCTAGTATTCTTTACCTTAGATCCACCGATGATTTTTATATCGAGACTTCCTAATAATCCATCGATGTTATTAATTCAAATTCATAATTTGCTTCTCCCGTGATGAACCTATATATTTATTATCTATATATTCTTCAATTTTGAATTCTAATGATTATCCAACATTATTACTTTTAAATCCACCAGCATTATTTGTATCGCGACTTCCTAATAATCCAAGGTTATATTCAAAATCATAATTGCTCCTCTAGTAACCACCTAAATCTTCACTGACAACATCCGAATTAATTCATATTTATAGACATCTTCTAGGAATAATGTTATTAATCAAGCCTGTACTCCGATAGTTGTTATCATGTCTCCAATTCCTCAAAGACTCTATTAATTCATCTAGCAATCTTATTATTCCATTATTGTAAACACGTCTTAGGAATTATATTACTTATCAATGTTGTACTCCCGCAATTATTTATATATTTCCTATTTCTCCAAGAATAGCTTAATTCATTAATCTAGTCAATCTAATCCTTTAAGCTCCACCAATACATTTAACCCAATTCACATTATTGTTTCCTCCAAGAGTAGAACAATTGTTGAGGTTATGCCTCAAGGTTCAGCATCACGATTCCTAGCCCAAAGTGTATTTTCATAGAAAATTTATAAGAGGAGTACTGATTTTTTTTTGGGAAAATTTGTTCAGTACCACTGAAAGGTGACTACTTTCGGAAAATACCACCAAAAATTCGGGGTTCCAAAAATTACCACCGAAAGATGCATTTTCTTGAGATTTAGCACTTGGACAAAATTACCCCTCTCCTCCTCTCCTCACCTTCCTCTCCCTCCGCCGCCTCCCTCCTCCTCTCTTCCCACCGCTCTGCTGCCGGCCTCCCCGCCTCTCCTCCTCATGCCGCGCCGCCTCCTCCTCCCTCTCCTGCGCGCCCCATCCCGCGCCGCTGCCTACCTCCGCCCCCCACCTCCTCGCCTCCTCCTCCTTTCCCGCTCCCGCGTCCGGCCGACCCGCGCCACACCGCCACCTCTTCCTCAGCGATCTCCTACGGGTTGTGGGGAGGGAGGGAGCCCGGGAGGTGGCACGGTGGTCGGGCGGCGACGAGGTGGGCGGCGGCGAGGCTCGGCGGCGGGGCGAGGTGGTATGGTGCGGCGGCGCCGCGTGGAGGGAGGAAGGAAAGTAGGGAAGCACGAGCTGGAGGAAGATACTAGTATTCTCACCGTGCAGCTGGCCGGGCCGAGGTGTGCCGAGGTGGGCCGACGGCGAGGACCAAGGGCGCGCGAGGAGGTCCGTGCGCGCGGCGGCTCGGGCGGAAGGCAGCCCGAGCGGAGGTTGGGGAGCCGGGCCGCCGAGGTGATGCTCTCGCGCAAGGAATCGAGGAGATCGCCGAGGAAGAGGTGGCGCGGCGGCGGGGTTCTACCGGGACGCGGGAGCGGGAAAGGAGGAGGAGGAGGCGCAGGGAGGTGGGGGCGGAGGTAGGCAACGGCGGCGGGGATGGGGCGCGCGGAGAGGGAGGAGGCGAGCGGCGCGGCGTGAGGAGGGAGAGGCGGGGAGGCCGGCGGCAGAGCGGTGGGGGAAGAGAGGCGGACGGGGCGGCGGCAGGAGGGAGAGGAAGGTGAGGGAGGGGAGGGAGAGGGGTAATTTTGTCCAAAGTGCTAAATCCCGAAGAAAAATGCATCTTTCGGTGGTAATTTTTGGAACCCCGAATTTTTGGTGGTATTTTCCGAAAGTGGTCACCTTTCTGTGTATGAACAAATTTTCCTTTTTTTTGCTTTGAATTCGTGATAAGAGAGTTGCAGAGGTAAAATGGCTAGAGCGAGATATAGATGAGGGGGAATCATCTAAGAGAGTTGAGATTGAGCAGTATAACTTATATTTGTGAAAATAGATATTGAGGAAATAGTTGTAATTATGAACTAACGGCCAGACTAACTAGGTCACGACTGCAATGATATGCTCGATACCATGCCCGCTGACCAGATTTTATAATCCGTAATCCATCAGTTTATCCGCACTATTCCTGGATCGATAGATAGTGCACACGCTACGAAATGGACATCAAATTACATATCATGCGAAAGCATAAATAAAATAGTAGACTTACTCATGGGCCGATTAGGCCGAAATCAATAAACAAAGAAGCAATGAATGAAGCACACAGTGGGACCTTCAGACATGCCCACAGCACCAACCGGAGGTTCGCGACCTAGCCCTTGACATCTTCATCTTCTCTGCCACTTGTCCAATCTTGTTGCCGAGGCGAGGTGATTTGATTCCCGATTCTGAATTTTGTCGCAAAGCGGCGTGAGCACTCCGACCCGTGCTCGCGAGCCAATACACGTAATGCAAATAAATAGTATGCATAGCTTAACAAAGGAGAGGCTCATGCTATTTTATTTTATGTGAGAGTGCTTTGAATACAATTAATTAAAAGCCCTATGACTTAGCAATTTTGGAACAAATCATAATGTACAAGGAAATGCATTATTAATATCGATTCGATTCCATCCACCGCTACATGGCATCTGCACCATATAGCAATTTCTTCACGTTATAACCGCTTAACTTACCACTGGGACGACACCCAGACAACTCCAAACTAGGGCCTTTCAACGCCTCCACTTTTCCATTCCCATTTTCCAAACATTTTTAAATAGAACTATATCTAGTTAAGTTCCCATGTCCGCCCTTGACCGTGGACACGGCTATTCGAATAGTTTTGACTCTGCAGAGTTTGTACACTTTCACCACAAGAGATGAACTATCCTTTTTGCCAACATGCTTCCTTAGGCATGAGACCCAGATAATTTATCACAAAGCCTTTACCTTACTCCGATCTAGTTAGACACCACCCACGCCGAGGTTTCACCGCTGAAGGGTTACACCACCACGCCGAAGCCCCTCTTGCGCCGTGTGAGTACAAGACACCCTGTGCCTCACCGTGAGTAAACCAAGACACCCCGGCACCCACTTCCCTGATGTCCGAACTAAACCCTTGCAAGTTATTCAGCTAGGTCGCACCCATTATAGACTTGTGGTTGTACTTTTTACATCGGAGATCATCACAAGATTCAGTCCTTAGTATTATCTCGAGCGGTTCTACCACACTCCATGATTTGTGCTCCCACCGCACCACATACCAGCCCCAAGCCATCCGCTCGGATATTTAAGCAAGTTGGGATTTTTGGAGAGCATAAAATAACCATATCAAAGGATACCATCATTCCCACCATGACCGCCCAACCAATTTTTCTCGTGATTAAAAGTGATGCTTGGCGCTCGCGCCATGAGTATCTAAACAATACTAAGCATGGCATATATTTAGGGACTTATTTTCAAAAGTTACCATTATAATTTTGCTAGGGTGACAAGGTTCACACATTCAAATATTCCAAAGGAGGGTAATATTATTCAAGGTAAACAATGGACATATAACTAGAATCGTAAATTAAACATGTATTTGCATATAAACTAACAAAGATGCAATTTGATAATTTAAAACAAAGTAATTTGCGAAATGTAGGTTCAACATGATCAAAGTATTGACTCTCTTGGCGCGGTTTATCATGATCTTGAGCTCACACAATGCTTGCGCTTGAGCTCGGTCTCTATCTTCACTTCAAGCTTAATCTCACTGGATCTACCGAATCTTCACGACTCCCAATTTCTAATTACGCGACAAACGATGAATCCAAATAAAGGCAAATAACTTAAAAGATTCAAATAAACCGAATAAACTCAATTTAGTTTTATTATGAGTTAACGGGTGATTCGGTGATTTGAGGCAAGGTTGGTAATAACATACGACAACTTGATCTTTTATTACAAACTTCTTCTACTATTGTTATATTTCAATAATGGTTATTTTAGCAAAACCTACTGGTTAAAATTTATTTAATAAAGGCGTGTGGAATTATAACTAGTGGTAGCCTTTATTAAATTTAAACATTTATCCAAAAGAGATTTTCTTTATTGTTGCTCTTAATTAGGATTTAACCATTTAATTCAGTTAGGCAAATCACATTGATTATTTTATGTGTGATAACTAGCCCAAATACTAGTGGCTTTACACTCAAATAGTCCAAAATAGCTCTCTTGATTGCTTAAGGCCTAGAGGTAATGATTAAAGTCAAAATCATGCTATGGTCATTCTTATGATATTCACTAATATACAATGGCTTAGGTTTTATTTTAATTTAAAGTTATTTATCCGGCAAAGATTGTTCTATAAAGTCATATTTCAATATCTGTCATTTAACAAAAGTCTATCATTAAGATTTATTTCGTGGCATGATAATTATTAGGGTATACATGTTTAAATTTTTAATTAAGGGTAATATCTGTTAAATTTGGATATTTAATCAAAATCATGATGCCGTTATCAACATTTTTAATTGATAATAAACCTTTTAAATAACCATACAATTGATCATATATGAGCTAATTCAAATTAAAATCTTTAAATAATCTCATTTACATTCTATTTAAATTTTATTAGCTTCTATAAACTATTCCCTAATTTTGCATGATTTTTATCAATTAAAATGAGCTACAAAAATATAGAATAGAAAGGTGGGGAATGAAGTGCTGCCGGCCGGACTCGAACCTGGGACCTGGGCAATGGGGTTTAGGCGTTGGCTGGGTTAACCAAGTGGGTGGGAGCCTTTGGCTGACATGGGAAGGGGAGGCAATACAGAAGAGGTAGTGTGGTAACGGGGCTCCAAAACAGAGCATCCCGGCGGCGCAAGGGCCGGGCAGCGTCGCCGGCGAGGGCGGTCGGGGAAGCGCCAATGATTGGTGAAATGGGCGTCTCAGGGTGTGGGGGAGCTGTGGGTGGCGGCGCATCGGCCAGGGCGGCGGCGAGGTGGGCAGGCGGTGGAGCTAAGCAGCCGGCGGTGAAGGGGAAGGCGAGGCGCCGGCGGCTGGGAGAGAGAGGGACAGAGAAGAGGCGCGAATGAGTAGGAGAGGAGCGTATTGAACTCACCGAGGGGTCTGAGAAGCCAGGGCGCAGGGGGAGGCCGACGGCGAGGCGGCGGCATAATCGGTCGCCGTGGAGAGAATCTCCGGCAAGGAGGCTCGGCCGCAGGGAAAAAGGTCCGAGGCGCCGCGGCCGCCACCGACGGAATCGGGAGGGTTGCGGGAGGCGCGGATTTCACGACGGCTGCGCGCACGATGCAGCAAGGGGAAAAAGATGAGGGAGGAGAAGGAAGAGGAGGTGGGAAGAAAAGGGGAAAGCGCGAGGCTTCTTATGGCCGCTGAGGGCGGGGGAGGCGCGGAGGACCGGCGGGCGCGATCATGCGGCGGGTGGAGAACCGGTGGGCAAGGACCGGCGGCGGACTCGGCGTGAGGGCACGGGCTCAGCGCGTGCAGGGGCGGGACAGCACACAGGTGGCGAGAGATCCGGGAGATTGGGCATGTCCTCTTGCAGTCGGCGCAGAGGAGAGAGGGAAGGGGGAGACGTGGAGCTAGCCCTGCCGTGCACAGGATAAGAAAAGAAAGGGGGAAGGAAAGAAGAAGGCAGCGTGGGGTGGGAGGAGAAAAGAGAGAGAAGGGGTCGCATGCGCAGTGTGTGAGAGAGAGGAGGATGGGTGGGCCCATGAGCAAGTGGAAGAAAAGAGAGGGAAGGAGAGAAGAAAAGAAAAGGAGGGGTCCACATGTAGTAGAGAGGAGAATGTTGAAAATTGGAATTTTCATTCTTAATTCATATTTTAAATTTTTATATTAGGGTTTACTGATTTCAACATTTGCATGACATTTAAAACTTTATATTTTCATTTATGCATCCAACTTTTGGGCTATTTATTTTGGGATATGTACATACAAATATTCTTTTGGGTTTCATTTATTGACTTGGATTTGAATCTAAGATTTTTGGTATTTTAATTCTTAGAGTTTTAAACTCCCCAAAATCATTTCTTACCTGTTTTCATATATCTTATTTGTATTTGGAGTTTATTCCCTGTTACTATTTTGCTCAGCACAAAATTCGGGAAAACTCAAATAAGATTTCTTGAGCCAAAAATTCAAATCGCGGTAAGATGCGGATAAAAATTTTAATTTGCTCCAAATCTCAGACATCCTAATTTTGGGATGTTACAACTTATATGCAACCTCACCACACAAACTTGCGCCATGATCCAGTTGCTATGTTTTCATAGGATATCCTCTAGAGCACAAAGGCTATAGATGCTTAGATCTCGCTACTCGCAAGGTTATCATTTCTAGGCGTGTTATTTTTGATGGGCAAACTTTTCCTTTTGCTCTAATAGGTCCCAAATCTCTGGGTGATTCTGTTCCCTTAGCCATAGAAACTCAGGTCCTGCTGGTGCCCCAATCTTCTCCGATTTTAGTGCCACACCTCCCTCGTCTGCCCGCCACCTACCTAGAAATTCATAAAAATGACATATTTGTATGCCATCTATATATATATATATATGTGTGTTCGTACACATAGCATTTCAGTAGCATGCGGTTATGTACATAATACCATAGTTAAGAAAACCGAACTAGACTGCTGGTTGAACTGGTAAAAACCAGAACCAGAGACTACACCGGCTCTATTTGCTTCAAAGACCGTCCATGTAGTCGGATCAGAAAAACCGAATGAACCAACCGGTTTCAGCTAAACTGGGCTATTGTATTGGACAGAAATACCCTCAGTTTGCTTAGGGTTCAAGGGTAAAATTGGAAATACGCGAGTATGAGCTCATAGTCGCTACTACTGCTGATGCATTCGTTCATTTCATTGGACATTGACTCACCAAGCCCAACCCCGAGATTGAGCCCTAGTCGCTGCCATTGGCCGCTGGGCCGCCGCCGCCCCTCTCGCTGTTGCGCGACTCCTCACCGGGTCCACTCCTCCGACTTAGAGGCGCCTGGCTTCCCTCGGCCTCAGGTTATGCTCTCTGACTCCACCCATCCCTTCTGATTCTAGGGTTCGTGCGACCCGGCGAGCTCGGTCTCGCGGAGCCACGACACCTTCATCGTTGAGCTCAAGGTATAACAACTGTTTCTCTCTATCTGCTATTTCATATTTTTCCCCTTAGGTTTGGCTTTGCCCAATTGCCCGTAGAGCTTTAGCCTCCATAATATGCTCTATATACTACGCACGACATTTGTTTAATGAAATGCCGCCTGCAATCTTTGTAGTAAACCAAGCACGTTGTCTACCTCTTTTCGATCTTTTGGGTTTCTGATGAAATTGGCCTTGGTGCCCTTTGTTCTAGAAAGAAATCTATGGGTGGATTTTGTTGATGAGTTGGACTTGAGGAGTTAGGACTTCAGGGTTTGAGGTTCTGTCTTTGTATCTCACTCTCTCTAAGTCTGAGACTTCCGAAGATTTCACTGACATGTGTACAATGTATGAACCAACGATTCAACCGGTAAACTGCCGGTTGGACTGGTGAACCAACAACTTCACCGGTTCAACCACCGGTCGGAGTTCAATAACTTTGAATAATACGCGTACCATAGAGCGACAATATAGCACATGAGATGGTGCATGTCTGGACGACGACATTCTCTTGCCTGGTGAAGGGCTGATAGGAGTGGACAAAAAGCTTGTGGCTTACGGCTCGGCTCGGCTCAACTTGGCTCGTAGAAATTACGAGCCAAGCCGAGCCAGGGGTTGAGCTCGGTTTCTTAACGAGCCGAGCTCGAGCTGGCTTGCAAGCCGCTCGAATGGCTCGACTCGGCTCGATCGGACGGCTGGGACTCGGGCGCTCGGCCCATCTATCGTCCATTTCTCAGCGCGCCCGCTCGGCCCATCTCTCGCGTAGTCGCCTCGGTCCAACCTCCGACGCTCGGACTCTTCACAATCACACCGACAAATCCATCTCACTCTCAACCCGAGAAAATCCCCTCCGTCTCAGCCCTAGAAAATCGCTGTCACCGACCGCCGACGCCGACCGCACCGTCACCGACCGCCGACGTCGGCCCCTCCCCTCCTCGCCTCAGCCTCCACCCTCGTTCCCATCGGCCATCGCCTTCCCTCAAGTCTCAACCGTAGTGGCACACCTCCGCTGGCACCGACCTCATAGCACCGCCGTCGTAGTGCCACACATCCCTCGCCGTCGGCCTCTCGTCAGCGTCTGGCGCATGGAGCGGCATGCACAGGCCAGCATGAAGTCGAAGAACCGCGGAGGGAGGAGGTCCTCCGGGTCCGGCTCCGCCTCCACATCGACCCCAGTGGTGAACCTCCTCCCCCAACCCCTGTCCACGGCCACCTTGCGGTGCTACAGCAGCTCCGACCCCGGCAGCCTCGATAAAGTACCTCCTCAACCCATGTTCTTCAGAGATTAATGGAGATTGGAGAGTTTATCATGGATGTTGATTGTTGACTATGTATGTTTACTTGCAAAGCACATCACAGTTGGAGTCTTGGAGAGAAACAAATTGCATGTTGTCCAATTTTGTGATACCATCCATCTTTTATATTTTACAAACTTGTTATGGTAATATATATTATGTGATTTTTGGTGACTGGTTACTACTGAAGATTACTACTGAAGTTTGTTGTATCTGTTCTGTATGTTGTATGTAATTTTGGAAACTTGCTGTATGTTCTGTATGTAGTTTTGGAAACTTGCTGTATGTTGTACAAACTTGTATGTTGTATATGTTTCTGTATGTTCTGTATGATTTTTGGTGACTGGTTACTACTGAAGATTACTATTGAAGTTTGTTGGTTACTTGACTATTTTGGTGATTTTATATATCCTGTTCTGGAAAATGGCATATATGCAGCTTTCTGTTGTATGTAGTTTTGGAAAATGGGAGTAGTTTATGAATATATTTCTGTTCTGTTCACATGGCAGATCATGGAAATGGCATGTATGCAGCTATTATGTGGTTTGCTCTAGAGTATGTGCATTCTCTATTATTTTTTAATTGAAGTTTCTAATTTTGTACAGTTGCCGGGTGAGCAGTTGGAGCAACGTGTCTCGTCGGACACGTTTAATTTCTCAAATGACAGTGAAGGTTCACATGTTTCCCTGAATTCTGCAAGCGATGATGCGGTAGTAGTTCTTTCATATGTTTCTTAAGAATAATATTTACCATTTGTCCATTTCTTCACAGATTTTTGGGAGGCATTTAGGCAGATATCCATTTTGCGTTCCGCACCAAACTGTCAGTGTCAGCGGTTCAAATCTTCAAATAGAAGACCTTTTGTTTGTTGTTCTCGTTACCACTTTATGAATCACTTATGAACTACTATTTGGATGTAACACAGTTGGTACTAGGGCCCTAGTTGGTACTGCCGTATTTTGTAATTTATACACAATGACTGCTTGCATAATTGCAATCAAATTATGTAATTTGTATTAATGAGCCTAACGAGCTGAGCCCGAGCTTTCCACCGAGCCGAGCCTGTTTTTTAGCTCGTTAGTCTAACGAGCTGAGTCACTTCTTTAATGAGCCTTAACGAGCCAAGCCGAGTCGCCTCGATATCCACCCCTAAGGGCTGAGAGGCCACGCCGCAGCGGTCCATCAGCCGCGTCAACGACCTGATGACGCAGAAGCTGATAAGGCTCGCCGACATGTTGAACGACGGGACGATGCCGTCGGTCAGGCCGATCCTCATGGACATGAAGCCGAGCACGGTGCGGACCACGACGCTCGCGGCCACCAACCGCCGTGACCTGCCGCCACCACGATGGCGGCGGCTGCCCCACGAACGCCGCCTCCACCGACGGCTCCTGGTCCTGCGGGTCCTCACCGGCGACGCCTGCCATGTTGCTCGAGATGAATGGCCTCAGCTGCATGTTTTGATTACGTTCATCAAAATTTTAGCCTTGTGACTTGTAACATGCCTCCGACATTAGCATGACTTTTGATAGGCGTGAGATGGCTAGAATGGAGAACTGACAACCACAGGGTTTTCCTCTTTTTGGCGAAAGATTGTTACGACAACTCGTCACTGGCAATCATTAGGAAAGGAGTTAAAAACGCTATTTGCGTTACTGGCAATTGTCTGTTCACACAAAATAAGCTTAGGTGATAGTGTGTGTGCATCAACGTGGCGTTAGTCTGGAAACCACTAAAAAAAAGACAACATTGTAACATCGTAGAGGCAAGATAGCGAACTATTCGTCAGAAACTTGTTAAAGCTTGCACATTTCAGGATACATCGACATATATCAACACAATTTACCAGCAAATAACCACCATTCAACTAGACAGGATATGTAGCAAACAATTTCATGGATTTCTAGAACTCGGTGCATCATGTCGCCTTGCTGAGCTTGTTCCATTACAGCAATACAGGCAGTGCCAAGAGGAATCACAATCTAGTACATGCATGGACAACTCAGTTTCATCGATGGAACGTTCTAAATGAAGTGATACAATCTTGACCTTATCAATTACCACTACCAAATAAACAAGCTTAGCAAAGGATTTATAATGTTCATCCATAGTACTTCCTTTTTATGGCAGGGAAAAGGGGGGGAAACTTCGACAATTACTCAGGCACATTAACCAATTCATACTCTACTAGTGACAAGTTGTTGTCTTCCTTCACTGCAAAGCTGGCAGGTTCTGTAGCCTCTATCCGCCCCCACTTGTCCACTGCAAGCCTCATCGAGCCTTTGAACATGTCAATTTTAGCATTGCGCAGGATCACTGTGGCACCAGGCTTCAACAAGTCAACTGCATAGAAGGGGAGTATATCATCAGTCCATGGTACATACATCGCCAAATGGATCATGAATCATGATCCTATCCAAGACATACTCTGTGATGATCACAAGCAACCAAAAGAACATACAAGAACAACTGAAATAACATGACTATAGGATTCCTAGTATATTAATTGTTAATGGCAAAAAAGGTATTGTACTATTGTCAAGTGTAATGGGGGGCGTTCTTTTGGGCTGCGGCTTATTGGTCTATTGAATAGTGATTGTTAAAAGAAACCGAAGCCAAAAGCCGGCTGCAAAGCCGAAAAGAACGAGGTAGCTAGTGGCAAGGTTGTCATGGCGCTCCGGCAAGTCGCGGTGAGATTGGAGCGCCTAGTCGACTAGGTGCCCCACCATGGCAACAATTAGACAATAGTAGTTAGACAACAGTAATAAATATAAGTAATACCTTATATGACCGAAAATTAAATAATCATGCAACATAATAGCACAAACTATTCAAATAACCATGCAACAGAGCTCAGGAGGTGCAAATCAGAAGAAATCCATTGAGGGATGGGTCTATTCGTAATTTTTAGGAACTATAAATCAAAAGAAATCCATTGAGGGGGATCTATTCGTAATTTTTAAGAATTCCGAGGACTAAATCACAAAAAGACCAAAAAATTGCCCTATCCTTTTAACCTAGCCACCAACGATTGCTTCTCAGTTTGCCCACATCGTTCGCCGCCTTTTCTCGCTCCACCTCTTCCGCCGGCTCTGACACCGTGGCCGCTCGAGCGCCCCGGCCTCCTCTTCGCCACCTTGGGCTCGACCCGACCCGATGACGCCGCCGCCTCGACCCTCTGCTAGCGTCAACCGCCCCGGCCGCCGCCGCCTCGACCCGCCGCTCCCATTGGCTGCCTCGGCCGCTTCTGCCCTCCTCCGGCTACGGATCGGCCCACTAGGCCGCCACCACAACAAGCTGGGCGACACCCTGGATGCCTAGGCGTCCCCCAACACCGCCTTACTCTTCACGCGCTGGGAGATCGTCCACGGCATCCCCCTCCGACCACCAGGACACCTTGGCATCACCTAGGCGACGCCTTGACAACCATGGCTAGTTGGATGTGAATATGTGGCTATGCAATTAATTAATAAATGAAGAGGGTGAAGCTACTATGCTTTTCTTTTTGCTATTTTCCCAAACCATGAAATCAAGCCAATTGTGTATCAATAATACCAGATGGGATATTTGCAAGATGCACAAGCCAAGTGAGACATCACTCTTTTTATTCATTTTGGTAAGCCTTCATGTCCCTCCTAACACATGAAATCCCAGTATACAAGAAATGTTGCAAGAATCGTGAACGGAGAAGTAGAAACATCAAAAGGCAACGGAATTGCATTATAAATATGGTATGTGGGACTCTACGTTCAAAACCATGGGCATTATAAATTATGTCAGTTTTTTTCATGCATGTAGGGTGAAGATTAATCTCACGTGGGTGCTGACAAGAAATACAAAAATTAATCGCAAAACATTTGATGCCATTGATCCTAAATTAGGAAGCTTGCGCCTAAAAATAGAATACCCTCATTTGGATTCAAATTTCGAAGGAACAATACCACAACATGAGTGCTGTGCTGTTGCTTGGAATAATACAGGATTTGGACTCAGTTCAGCTGTGCAAAAGGCCAACAAAAAAGTAGGAACTAGTAGTTTCAAATTTTGATTGGCGTGCAACCGACTACTTGTACTTGACATAAAAGAACATAAATAAATCTTTCGCTCAACCATGTATCACTTAGATAAGTTTTGATATTTGACTGTCCATATGAGAATTATTTCGGAATAAAATTGTAACGCCAACCAGCAGGATCACTGGATACCACCTAAACATAAAACGTACGAAATGTTTTCCACACCTATCAAGATAGAAAAAAAAATTACGATCTCTCATCCTATCATCACAACTACTAAAGCTAGACAAAATGTTAGGACAAAGACGTAAGACACCTAGCAGTTGCCACGCACAACAATTGTAGGGGGCCTTGTAAACCTGACGTTACGGCCGAGTAACATAAAAAATAAAAGGTATTTCCACTATTTTTTTTACAATCCGAAAGCGGTAAAAAAACCCTAAACATTAGATATTATCTACGCGTCCAATAGATCGGCGCAAGAGGATCGGAGCCTAACAAATATAAGCATACAGCAAACGATACCAATCAACAGTAAGGTATGCGAACCCGTCACCTTGCTCGTTGCGGGCGGTGAAGACGATGGCGCCGGTCTCGTCGCCGACGAGGCACTCCGCGATGCGGGGCGCGCGGGAGGCGGCGGCGGGGGCGCCTGGGCGCGCGCGGCCGGGGACGGGGGTGGCGGTGGCGACCTTGACGGTGAGGGTGTGGCCGTTGGTGCCCGGCTTGAGCTGGTCCACCTTGGTGAACACCGGCTTCCTGAGCGCCGGCTTCTCGCCGCGCTGCGCCGCCGCAGTCGACATCGCCGCCGGTGGTGGTTCGGATCGAACGGGGGTGGTTGGGGAGAAACCCTAGAGTTTGGGTTGGGAGCTGCGGAGTGTTGGTGGAAGGGTGGGCGGAGTAGAGTAGCAAGGGGTTGGTGGGTTGTTGTAGCGCAGGCTTGCGTCTGCGGCCGTAGCGTTTCCGGAAGGTAATGGGCTTGGGCTGCCGGCTGCAGAATTAAATGGCAAAGAGCCTGAAACAACAGCACCCTGTAAAACTGTGCCTTCCTGCATAAGGGATTGTACTTATAATTTATGATTTTTGTTTTAAAAAACGGTTATATAAATAAACTGAATATCGATAAACTATTTTGAAGAGATTATCTTAATAATTTGTTTAAAAAATAACAAAAAACTATTATATTTATTTATTTAAAAAAAACTATAAACTAAAAAGAATAACACCTAGAGCTACCGCTTACACTAGTCTTCTATGGACCACGGTAACAATTGCTTTTGTCGATAACAATTGCTCGTGTGGTCGAACTGGCTAGTGTGGTACATCTCGCACGCTAGTTGCTACAATGTGTTTTAGGGCCTGTTTGTTTCAGCTGTAGATTCTGAGAAATAGCTGGTGAGTATCTAACTAGTCAGAATCTGGAGAAGCTGGATAACCCCAGCTTCTGGCTACTAGTTCATTTTCTGGATTCTGTAACTTCGCCTACTTAGAATCGGATGAAAATCGACTTGTTTGGGGAGCCGCAGATTCTGGGAGTAGCTGCAATTGCTGTAGTCAAACAAACAGGCCCTTAAGTTAGAAGCCAATAATTAGAAGCCACTTGGAGCACCAACTTGATCTCGTGAAAATTTGGATTGTGAAATAGTTGCACTTGAAGAGTACTTTTTGGAAAACCAGTTCTAGGTGGTGCTCATTTGGGCTTTTTTGGCTTATGGCTGAAAAGCACTGTAGCTGGTTGAAAAAACATTGTAGCTGATAGAGACTTATTTAGCATAATTAAATTTAAAAAATTAAAAATATAAAAATATGTTAGCCCATTACATATAATACAAACAAATACGGGAAAAAAGAACCGGCAAAAAAGCTCAACAAAAAATTAAAAAGTTCAGAAAAAAATAAAATTTATAAATAGTAAAAAATAAGCCAAAAACTAAAAGCTGAAGCCAAAACGATCACAGCCTAACCGACAGCTGTGAAATGAATGGCCATTGACCAACCGATCTGCAGCTGAAGCTGCGGTGGAATCGATTCTGTACTTCAGTTTTGCACTCGTATCTTAGGCCCCGTTTGGCACAGCTCCACCACCGGCTCCTGGAGCTATTTGGAGCCGTTTTGTGCCAAACGGGGTAAAACAAAATAGCTCCACCCAAGGAGTCACTTAAAACATGCTGAGACAAAAGATATGTACGAGATGGAGCTGAAAAAAGTAGCTCCACCCGGCTCCATCCGCAGGCCCGCATGCTACTGCCCTTGTACTTTCGTGAATTTACGCGATCTGCCACCGGCTCTTCTATTCTTCCGTTCCTCTGTTCGGTCTTCTCGTCTCGACCGTGAAGGGAGCGCCGCCGCCATTAAATATTGGTTACTAATACTTTGTGTTATTTTTAAATTTTTTTTTGAATTCAAATTTACTCGGATGAAAAATCATGTAGAAACATACAGCTCTTGATGTTACTACAAGCCAAATAGACAGGAGTATATTCCACAATTGACATCTCTCAACCATGTATGATAAAACAGGTGGAGCTGGTTTGCCAAACAGTCTACCAAAACAGCTCCAGCTCCACCAGTGGAGCTGTTCGTGGAGCTGAAGCCAAAAAAAAAACAGCTCCACTTGTGAAGTGGAGCCGTGCCAAATGAAGCCTTACTGATCAACATCAACAAAAGACACAAAAGCATTATTCAAATACTCAGGCACTTGACAACACGAGCATAGCTAGCCTGATAAGGGGGAATACTGCAGCTTAGCTAGGGACCCGAGCGTTATAAAAATATATTATTTTCCCTCGCTCGCTATCTTGTAGACTCTCCTGGATTACTTGTAAGGAACCGCGACCCTGCTCCCAGAGCAGATCGGACAGCGCAAGCATCAGCTTCCCCACCTTCCCTGCATCATAACAACGCTCATGAATCAGATGCATGCACGCATATTTCACTTGATTCTACTCAAATCTGTCTACTCGTGACAATTTCAAGAATCTCTAGCGCGCGTGTTGATTGATCACCGTCGCCGATGGGCTGGCCGTCCCACTTGACGATGGGCAGCAAGGGCAGGCCGCTGCCGACGAAGGCCATCTCGGCGGAGCGCTTAGCCTAGTCGGCGGTGATGTGCGCGATGCTGACGCCCTTGAGCAGGCCGTCCTCGACCAGCCTTGACAGTGCAGCCACTACTACAAAAGAACCTAAGCCAGGGCCGTACCTATGATTTGGAGGACCCTGAACGAAACACGTGATGTGGCCTTAAAATTCGAGAAAATAATATAACAAAAACATACTTTTACTTAATTATAAAGCTTTAAAATATACGTTGTTCTTACACTACTAAGAAGTAAGAACATATCAAATCTTAATGCTAAAACAATAAAAGTAGTACTCAAATAACAAACTGACCTTATGTTCTACTGAAAAGCATCATTCTTTTAGTATTCTTTTAGCGATGGTAGGCGGTGGTGCGGTGCCGGACTGCCGGCGTTGGCGTGCCGTAAAAGCGTAGCGAAGTCCTAACAGCAGCGCGAGAATCGCTTTGCGGCACGGGGAAAACGAAACGTCGCCGGCCAATTCTCTGTACGCATGGGAAGCCACGAAGTCAAGGACCCAAGCAGGCTGGTGGGCATGGCGGATGGCCATGGGCCTTACGTTGGGCCAATACTTCAATTAACAAACCAGTGATTGCAGGCCTGGCCGCATCTTAGTTTTTCTATTCAAGGATTAACTATTGCTAATTACTACTTAGTGTAAATTTGGAGGCCCTGTAATTTTGGGGGCCCTGAACAGTTGCCTACCCTGCTCCTGCTAATGTACGGGTCTGGCCTAAGCTAGACGCTTATATTACAGTTGGTTCCTAGGAACCGTTTGTGCTGCAAGTATCACAGACAGTTCACACGAATAACCGTTTGTGATATTTTCACATACGGTTTTTAATACGAACCGTCTGTGATATGTTTCCCGTCTTGTAATTCCCCAAAATTTCATAATTTCCCGCCTAAGTCCGAGTAGGATTCAGTTTTGAGACATCTTCAGTAAAACGGGCATAATTTTTGCATATGGTGTCCGTTTTCGACGTTCTTGTACTCGTTGGAAAGCTAACGACGAGCCCGATCCAAAAAAATGACCGGCTTGCACGCCATCTTTGGACATAAACCTGCGTCGCAAGTTTTTTGTTTCTGCTTTTTGCCCTTTTTCTTGTTCTTCCTTTCGGAATTTGGATTTTGCTTCAACTGAAAAGTTGTAGACCTCATCGAAATCTTTCAAATGAGTATATATAAGCCATATAAAACTTTACTATTTTATCTTTTCAGACTAGTTGTTTATATTGCATCGGTATATAAAATTTTGTACTCTAATTCACAAACGGTTGGCATATAGAACCGTCTGTGATATTCATTCATCACAAACCGTTCTAGCTACCAACCATCTGTGATAATCTAACTGTTGGGCCCGTCGATCCTCCTCAACCCAATCCTAACCAATAGAAATCCACCAATTCTCACCCCACGGATTGTAGCTCCGCCTCTCCGTCCCCGCGCCAAAAAATTTCGCACTCCCTCCCCTATAAATAATCACCAGAACCCAGCCTGCTTTCTGTTCTCGTCCTCGTTGTTCTCCTCCTCCTTGCTGTTCTCCTCCTCCTTACTGTTCTCCTTCTCTTTGTTGTTCTCCTCCTCCTTGTTGTTCTCCTCCTCCTCCTTGACCCATATCATAATAGCCCCACGAAGCAGACGATGCACAAGGCAGCGCTCAATCAACGCCAACGATGGTGGGCGTCAAAGACATCCAGCTCGTGCACTGCATCAGGGGCGAGAAGATCTAGGCATAGAGGATCTTTGCTTTTCTCTATTCTTGTTGTGTTAGCTAGATGGGCAACCTGTTTGTTCTCCTCCTCCTTGCTATTTGTTGTTTGTCTGTCTGTTCTTATAATGGTAGGCTCTAATCTTAATAAAAATAAAATGTGCATTGTGTTTCATATTATATTTGCTTATTTTTATTTCAATTAATTGATTTGCGAAATGAATATTTTATGTTTGTGAAATGATTTGAGATGTGAATTAAATGTATACATATACATGTTGATCTGATTGTTTCAGAGGGCATGACTAGAATTTCCTGAGGCTAGCCAATAAACAGAAATAGATTTAGGGGTAGAAGAGAATAACATAGACGGTTTTAAACTAAAAAATTAAAAACCGTCTGTGATATATAGATATCACAGACGGTTCTAGTTAAAAATCGTCTATGATATTTACACCACAGACGGTTCGAAAGCCGTCTGTGATGAACTCGTATATCTATAAATTCAGACCGTTCACAAAACCGTCTGTGATGACATTTTTGAACCGTCTGTAATACGATTTTATGTAGTAGTGAGCCATGGAGGATCTTGTGGAAGGCGGGCAGCACCAGCTCGCTGCCCTGCGTCACGAAGGCGACGTTCACCATGGGCCCTCGGCGACGTACCCGTGCTCGTCCACCCACACGGACGCGAACGCGCCACGCTTCTCCGCCTCCACGATGGACAGCGCGTTGGGGAGGTAGTTGACGTTCTTCATGGTGGCGAACAGCGGCGGGTTCATGAGCACGGTCGCACGGACGTGGTCACGACGCGGATGCAGTGGCGGAACTGCGAGTAGTCGGTGGGGATGACGACGGCGTAGAACGCCGGGCCTGAGCAGCCCCTGGAGGAGAGCAGGAAGTCGCCGGGGCCGGCGCTCAGCCAGTACCGGATGGAGCCCTTCCAGCAGTTGGACGCCGCCGTCATCTAGACCAGGATGCTGCGCAGCGTGTCGCGTGGGAACGGGGTGCCGATCTTCGCATTGGCGGCGGACCGTAGGAAGCGGTCCAGGTGCGGGTCGAGCTCGTACAGGTGGTCGTCGAGGATCATGGCGGTGTCGAAGACGCCATGGCCGCGGTGGACCATGTGGTCGTCGATGGGGATGAACATTTTGGGCGGGTCGAGGATGACGCCGCCGAAGATGCTCCACTGCATGGTGCGGGAATTATACGTAAAATTTTAATTTCAGATTTTACTATAAGATTAATATTGTAGATAATTAGTGATGAATAAATTAATACTAACACAGATAACATATTGTACTTCAAATTATGCTCAAGAACATTATATCATAGTCGATCGGTCACACGAATGCCTTACAGTTAGCCTTGGGCTTGAGGAAGAATAAAAAGCAGCGCAGTCTCGAAACAATGCAAAACGTAGATGAAGCAGCGAAGCGAGCGGTCGCAGATATACACTGTCCATAAATCTTATTGCCACTCCGTACAGATGTTCTCTACGGCAATGGTATGAAGATCTCGTCTCATTTCTTCTTGGTGCACATTGAGAATAAAGATCAATGATGTTCGACAACCCAACACTCCAACATAGATCACTAGATAAGAAAGAAAATGTGGGAGAGGAATAAATGAAATTTGGGTGTTGAACCTGGTCACCTCCAATCTTTTTAAGGACGCAAGGTAATTACTTTCTAGTAATTGATGCCATTAACACAAATTAAACCGAATTAATCTAGCTGTTTGAAATCGCATTCAAATGGCATTAAGGAAGATAATTGCATGATTTAGCAAAATCAAAGGCAGATCTAATGTATCAGGAGACGCTCTACACGATTTTCCACACAACATAGGATGCGTGCACGTGTGTACACATATATATCTAGCCAAAATCCTTATACTACCCATTTTATGTGTCACATATTTTATATGGTAATAATGATTCTACTTTATAAATTGTCTTTCTACTACTTAGCTAGATAATATGTTATTAAACAATGCATGCTTTGAAATTTATAAAGGAATGGGTCTAAATTACGGGCCAATTCTAGCACATGGCCAGATACAGCGGTGCCGTGGACTTCCATTTCTTCTGCAGCTTCTGCAGGACCTGCATGCGTGGGGAGACTGAGTAAATATTTTCAGCTTCAATTTGAACTCCTCTAAAAAAGTTTAAATTTGAACTTAAATCTCAACTAAACACCCAATGTTCAAAAAGTCCCTGAAAGGTCTATCTGGAAGTCGCGAATTCCGTATGATAAAAAACATTAGGTGACTATTTGTTCTTTTTCGTTAGTATAGCCCATACTTACAAACTTTTTAGGTTAGGCCTTTTTAGCTGACATATAATCGCACTTGAATTTTTATAGTAGTGGTAATAATTTTGCATTTAGATTTTGGACGATAATGTGTGTCTACTCATCATCCTGCAAAGAGAAAGGACCCTCTTGCAAACAAAAAAGTGGGAAAAAAGGAAGCAACCATCACAAAGTACTGACGTCAGGTTTCACTGAAGAAATGGTACCACTTCGTCTTGTTCATCAAAATTCTAGTTGCGTATCAGACACCTCCACTAACTGCGGTATTGCACTGTTAGCATATATATCTGCTCAAGTCCCTGGGGACGAACAGGACGGACAAAAGATGCCGAATTCTCAAAAGATTCAGGAAATACACACAATCTGCCCTCAAAACATGCACGTCTAAATGATCTGCTCTCCCTTACTCTCGTTGTGTTTTATCCACAACACAAAGTAGCGTTTGACCGGTAGGCTCAAAGGAAGTACAAAGCAGATAAGAGGCATTCACAGAGCTACACTCGGGTCAGATCAAGTGCGCACATTCTACGTTAACTTCAGTATCGATGCCACTTGGCTAATCGTATCAAATTTCTTTCCCATAAATTAATGATTTCTCATAATGCAAGCAAACAAATTATAGAGATAAATAATAGATTGCATCGGAACTACCGTGTGCATAGTTCCATTGTCAGAGCAGTACTTCCGGTGTCCGGAAGATCGGCCTCGAGCGGATCAATTTTTCCAGAGCGCCAAAATTGGGACCTTTTGGAGTTTGGTGGAGCGGTAGTACCGGAGGAGGAGAAGATCAGCGGAACTCACCTCTGCACCCTTACCGGAGCGGAGAAGAGCTACATTAGTGATTCATGGACCGGAAATTCATCCTCCCCTGAAAGCAAAAACAAATGATGATATGAAAGATCAGATAAAACTCCTCGCCACCAAGGATCAGGTAGCTCAACGACGACGACGACAATATCTCTCGACCGATTAGCAAGGGATATCCCTGAACGTACGAGCCCCTGATCTCAAGCCGCACACACGCAGGGAGGTAGCACAAGGGTAGAGTACTACGTCTACGTTCAGCCATGCTCGCTCACCACAGTAACCGTTTGTAAAGATTCGTGGAAGAAATGGTCCAGAACGTGTGGACATGTACCGTGGCATTTCAAATTCAAGCACGATGCGAATATGGGTGGCGGAGGAGTCGTGGTGTTGCGTGCATTTAGTATTTACTGTTGCCGACGGTTGGATCTTTGCGATGGGCATAATTAAATTTAAAAATTTAAAAATATAAAAATATGTTAGCCCATTACGTATAATACAAACAAATACGGGAAAAAAAGACGCAAAAAGCTCAACAAAAGCCAAAAGTTGAAAAAACGAAACTTATAAATAGTGAAAAATAAGCCAGAAGCCGAAGCCAAATTGATCAAGACCTGGATCTTTGCGAGGGCATAGGACTAAAAACGGATCGAATAATATTATTATCGTATTCGTGTTTGTATTCGTATTTTCTAAATAAATACGAATTCGAATATCCTTGAATAGAATACAAATTGAATATTGTAACGAATACGAATTCGAACCAAATATCTACTCAATTCATTGGATCCGGATATCTCATAACTTATGTAGTATAATGATACTAATGACATTTTATCCTTGTGCAGTCACACTTAATCATTCTAATTTATTTATTTCACCTAAAAAACACGAATTCACGTTGAATTAAAAACTTGTCCAACTAATTAGTCGTATTACAATAAAATATATATATTGTTTTATCGAATATGAGTACGAATACAAATAGTCTGGATAAAATAATATTTCAGTTGGTAAAAGTTCATACCATATTTGTATCTATATATTTTTATATGAATTCGAATATAAATAAGAGAGAAATTGTTAATCGAATGAAAAAATATATATCATATTTATATCTTATCAAATATAATAACCGAATAATACAAATAATTTATATCCATTTCCCATCCCTATACATTATTGTTAGCGATTGCTTATCAAGACTCCTTGAGAAACAGACGGTGTTCGCCATTCAAACGGGATATGCACCGCAGCATTTCGAATTCGAGCACGACGAGAACACGGGTGGTGGTGGTGGTGTCACCATGAAGCATGGATGGATGTGAGCTCGTAGGCGCGTGGTGTAGCGATACGGATACGATTGTTGGTACGGGTTAGGTATGGGGTCGATGGTGACAAAATATACCCCGTACATTCTCAATCCTCACGACATTTGTTTTTCCTCGGTCTCCTTTTCATAATCAGAATTGGACGCAACTAGAGCACAATTAGGTGTGCTTTAGGCTTAATGCGCATCTAGTCGCCTATCCATGAACTGCGCATAATGCCTATTCTAGTTGGCCAAATTGTCGAGTTACCATTTGTCCTACAGTTGTGGGCCCAATTTCTCTATTCACATGGCCCGTGCATGGGTGAAGATAGTGGCTCGGCTGCAGTGTGGCCTGACTAGGCCAATTGGTGAGGTCTAGCAGTGGTGCTGGTACCCAATCAATTGCAGTCTCCTCTCAAAAAGAAAAAATATTTTGAGAGAAATTATAACTACTTCTTTTGAGAGAAATTAGTCAGTGCACACACATTATCACCTAGAAAATTTACCATCAAGTTGCATAGAAAAAGGTTCCTTTCATGCTAACTCTAGTAAAAAAAGTTGCAATTAGTTATGTTCCAAAAGTTAATATCTGTGGTTTAAAAGCTAGCACTCCATTTAAAACAAAATACCATGTACAGTTTAAAATTTACCATCAGTTGCACTGTAAATTATCATATACATTTTTAACAAATTATCACCCTAAGTTTAGAATGTGCCATGTGAGTTTGACTAAATAAAAAAAGTTGAAACTAGACCATTAGTTGCATTCTAAGTTATCATATACACTTTTAGTAAATTACCATGTGAATTAAGTTTATAATTTACCATCATTCTTTTGCGCCTATGTAAACAATGCTTGAAAATACCATGAGTTGCTGCAAAATCACTTGGACTTTCATAATTACCACCTTTTGTTATGAATTTACCATCATTTTGTGATATGGTGTAAAAAGTTCAAATTTTACCATAAGTTGCACTGTAAGTTATCATATGGACTTTTATACAAATTACCACCTTAAGCTATGAAGTTACAATCATTTGCGTTTTTAAGTTATCATATGCAGTTTTGATAAATTACCACATAAAGTTTAGAAATTACCATCATTTTGCCAGTTTATGTAAAAAATGTTTGAAATTTATCATTAGTTGCAGTCTAAGTTATCATTTGTATTTCTCATAAGTTATCACATTAAGTTATAATTTTACCATTGTTTTTGTGATTTGGGTGTAAAGGTTCAAAAATTACCATTAGTTGTATCCTACATTATCATCTACCCTTCTCATATGTCATCCCATTAAGTCATAAATTTACCATTGCTTTGGTGATTTGGTATAAAAGTTTAAATTTTACCATTAGTCGCATCTGAGTTACCATTTGGACTTTTCATTGGCTCCTAGTATATGACCTAATTAATTAGCAGTTAATCTCGTGGCACAAAATAGTAGAAATGAGTGTTAACTGGTTAGTTTTGTTTGCCTAGTAGTAATGATGCCCCGTGCCTTTTCATCTCAATACGCTCCTCAACGCGAGTAAAGATGGCTGGACTGAGTGCACATGGTCAGTTGATATGCTAGTTTGGTTCACATATTATCAGAGGGACGATGCATATGGTGCAACTAGGGAAGCAAATAAATTGCATTTGTGGGGCCACAGTAGACGCACTGTGCAAAGCGCAGCACATTAGATAGACATGGCAAAAATCCAGCGTACAAGAGAGACTACCGATGAGAAACAAGTCTGCATCGTGCTGCATTGAACGGCTCCGCACCTAGGTGAGCATTAAGACTAACGCGCCTGGGTGTGCGTTAGATTTCCTGACCGGAATTTGTTGCCTCAGGTTATCTACTAAGATTATTATGTTTTACAGAGTCATACAAATGTTGTAACTTGTACACACACATATATATATATATATATATATATATATATATATATATATATATATATATATATATATATATATATATATATATATATATAGTAAAAGTATTGAGTGCTATTAGGTGTCCAGACTCCTCAACCCACAGCCGTCCGATCGCGCTAGCAAGGTGTGGCGGAGAATTGAAGATTAACGGGTGGGCAGCTGCCAGACCGTTTCTTTTGCAGACCGAAGGCAAACTTGGAATCTCCATCAAGGTGCGATTTCATTCTCCGTCAACTGACATCCATACTTTCTCCATTCCTTTCATCCTTTGTACTTAACGTTTTTGTTATTTCTTAATTTTTGACATATGGTTCAAACCACCTTTTTTTTAATAATTTACACTAAAACATAGTAATAATTCATTCTCCGTCAACTGACATCCATACTTTCTCCATTCCTTTCATCCTTTGTACTTAACGTTTTTGTTATTTCTTAATTTTTGACATATGATTCAAACCACCTTTTTTTTAATAATTTACACTAAAACATAGTAATAAAATTGCACCCAAACCAATATCATCTTGTACAAATTCGCTGCTCTAAATCATTCACTGCGACATACGTGTTTTCTTATGCCATTCGTCTCCACGAACCATTCAACAAGATTTTTTTTGCTCAAATGATACGACAATTTCACATAATATTTTCACGAGGATTATTCTGTCATAAGACCACTAAATTTTTTTCTCTTATATCACTTTAGATTTATCTTTTCGCTTTGAGTATATACAATTGCGGTTTTAAGTGGTTTGTGTGTGCACACCTCGAACGGACCTTTGTATACCAAGTTGCGTAACACTTTAAGATAACATTTGATATCCGATTCAACTCAAAAATTCACACAAGATTTTCACCCAAAAACAATATCATGATGTACAAATTCGTTGCTCTAAATCATTCATTGTGTCATACCTGTTTTTTTCAGCCGATTATCTCCACGAACCAATCAACAAAAATTTTGTAGCTCAAATGATACGAAAACATATGTACGCTCAAATTTGTAAAATTGGAGGTCAACACATGCAGATTTATGTACGCCGTTCTTGTCCATCAACAATTCAACGAGCGTTTGTTACTCGAATGAGATGAAAATTTCACATAAGATTTTTACCTTAACCTTTTACATGACGTAAAAATTCGCCTCTCTAATTCAATTCGTCCACCCAATTAATAAAGTTTTTTGTTGTCCGATTTAAATGAAAAATTCACATAAGAATCTAACCTTTAATGATAACATCACACACGTATTTGTTACTCATAATCATTCCGTGCGACATCAAAAAATTAATGCAACTTGTTTTTTCTATGACGTTCGTGGCCGTAAATAAAACGCTTAATTTTTTGAGTATAATACTCAATTCAATCACACGTAATTTATTAAACTTGAGTATAATTTGGTTGTTTCACGTAATGATATTTTGCATACACCTCAGAGTATTAAATTTGTATGTACAATCAAGCATACTTCAAATGCCGTACGGTTTTCCATACCTATTCTAGACACATACCTATTAACACATTCATCAGGAAATCTGTGCACGAGATTCACATCTTAAAGACAAATTAATTCTTAAATAATAATTGATGTTTCATTCAAATCGCTGGTTATATATATATGGAAATAACAATTCCGGATCGTAAAATCACAGCAATCCGGAGAGCTAGTACCGCGCACGCGCACGCACAGCAAGCTGGAGAGATGACGCACATCCAGATCTGGATTGCATGCTACGTATTTATGGAATGCTTTGAACCGGATTGCACTAATCAATCAGAGAGTGAATTCTAACGCAAACACTTCTTGCTAATGGGTATACCCATTAATCACATACATACTACAAATTAACACATCTCAATGCAATCCAATGGTACATAGATTAGGTGCCTGGACTCCTAGGAGTCCCATTTCGCCTTCCTCTCTCTCTCTCTCTCTCTATATATATATACTAGTAAGGTATCCGTTCATTGCAATGGAGTACTAAATAAGGGTGATACATGTTAGCAAATATAATCCAAAACCATACCATGAATATCAATTTTCAATGGGAGAAAAGAGAGATAAAAAGGTGCCACGAGTTACATGAAATCCAGCTAAAAACAAAAAAAAAGAAAAGAAAATGAGCTACATGGAGATTGATGACAAGAAAAGGCAATTTTTGTATTAGGTCATGCTGCAAACTACATGATCCCAAAAATGTATAGTAATAAAAGTTTTGCATATATGAGTCAAACACATAGTGACTTTTACTATCCTAAATCATAGACTTGCATCAATAATAGAAATGAAGCTCTCCTACGATATTGAAACAATGGAGAAAATATAATGTACTAAGCAAGCAAGGCACCAATAATGAAAAAATAATCCAATGTAACTTTACTAACTACCACTATCATTGACATGAAGAACCTAATTTATAGTTATGACCTGCCATTACATTGTATTGCATGAAGGATGTCTTCCATCAGTCTGTTGTTTTACCATGAATGTTGTGAGAATTTTGGTAAAATTTATCAAAAACTACTAAACTCTGAACCACAATTTCCATGAACAATGGCAAGCATACATGCCTAACGCCTCATCTTATTTGGCCGCCTATATTTAGTCTATTTGCAGGAGCAACCACACAAGACACAACCTAATATATTTCACAACCTTACCAAGTAGATATATCATGAGTTATTATTGTAAGCCACTGTGATGACCCGTGTCATTAACGAGAGGTGATAACACTAGTGAACGAATTATTATTCGTTTGCCTGGTAGACCACCGCTTCAACAAATAATAAGCCCATCAGAGTATTGCAGTAGAACAATAATTAGAGATGTAATATAATATTACATAAATATAGCCACGCAGAGCTAAGTCTAATACAAAGCCAAAACGGTTTGAATACTACAATATTTAGAAAAGACATGGTTCTAACTAATAGTTATACAAAGACGAAGACTAAAATATAGCTACACAACGATGTACTCGGCTTCACCAAAAATGACTCCCAACCGCCGCCTACTCAACCCAACCTCCACACGAGGCGTCCGTCTTGTACATGTTTTATTTTGGGTCCACGACATTCCATCCAATGTGGTAGTTGTCATCCATACAGACTTCGCTAGATCCAAATAAATCTCCGGACTGACCTATTTCTAAATAAGGAAAAATAATAGTAAGGATGAGTACAGAGTACTCAGCAAACTTATTTAACAAAAATGCATTGCATGTTCATAATGCAACATTTTCATTCTCATTCTCATTTAGAAAATAAATATTTTTAGGTTGTGAAGGAATTTCATATTGTTAATTTAGAAATTTAGTGAACACTCGTATAAATAGACAAAACCTTCATTGGTTCCCGTAGCCTCTAATCTAAGAGATGGTGTGGATTCATTATTTATATAGCTCTACGCAAACTTGTATCACTTTACCCATGATCACCAAGATTCTTGTAGCAAATGGATCTTCACATTTCCTTATATGCAATGCATATATCAGAGCATAGAACTTTCACCACTATCTCAGTATATTATACCTCCACCTGACTTACTTATAGTTATTGTCATGAGGTGGTTTATTGCCCTCATCCGACACCCTCGCAATTATAAGACCATTGTTGATTGGACTTACCCTTTATGGCCCAATATCCAATTGAGACCTCACCCGGCACTCCACTACGCTAATATATGCGTCTTGGGTTTTCCCTCTCTAGCCTTACCTGAACCTCACAATCATATACTCTTTACCCATATGGAAGATATAATAACCTTGATAGAGTTATTGATTCTGCCCATCTCTAGACGGAATAATGGTTGATACTTGATATGACTGGGATGATCCACTACACAAGTGAAGTTAATTTATCCTTATATAATATTTATATGCAGAGGGTTCCAACCTTGCCCTTTATCACCTACCAAAGGCATCCTTTTATAGAAGAATGCATTTACACTTACATTTTTAAAAAGGTTGCTATGGATGAGAATTAATCTAGTTGCCTATCGAGAGCTTTCTTCATATGTTCTCATCCTGCATCCCTCTTTTTAATGTTCATTGTATGATTTGGGCCACGTTTGATGATATGTATTACCTTCATTTGAAACCCCATTGCAACACACGCATATTTTATTATTAAAGAAAAATAAACAAGAGTTTCACATTTTTTTCATAGAGAAATTGTATCGCGCAAAGACATGTTTTGAGCAACACACGGATCTGAGTTAAATCACTATAACTCAATTGAATCAAGGACCAAGGATATTGAGATATATTTCAAATAATGAGCAAGGGTTCTCAACAGTTTGTGACAGAAGGTTCTGAACTCCCAAAACAATAGAATGGAATAAACTAACCAAGATAGAAGCTCTATAATTTCTAGAACATGTCAAGTATTGGATGGCTAACTTTAATTGTACCCAATTGAGGCACAATGCCACACCTAGAGATTCCAACCGTTCCAGGACCGGGAATGGCCAAGCTATATTATTGATCTTTGGTTGATTCTAAAATTGCCTTAACTATAGCATAATAAATAATAAATAAAGAACAATTTTCTATATTAACCCCTAAACTTTGATGATTTGTCTATTTAATCTCCTAAACTATAAAACCCAATATTCAACCCTCTCATTTTTCACAATTGGTACAAACAGTCCTCCGATATCGTCGAAGTTGAGGGGTAATATAGACTTTTTCATAAATAAAACCAAACATAAAAATGTGAAACCCTTTAGACAAAGAATGCCACGAAAGTAAATAATGTCATTAAGATTTTTCTAGAAAATACTTTCATAATATATAATTTTATTATAGGGACAGAGGGTAGATCACTTACTGCACTTACATTTCTCAAAAAGAATTACATATAAGATATATGAATATATCAAATATTATAAATTAAAAAGTTAGAATGCAGAAATAGAAGCTGTAACGAGCGGATCCCGACCGGCCACCCAAACAACGATATTTTTTTTATTTTTCGCGGTACGGATGTTTAATCGCTGGCCACGGCTTTTCCTCAGTGGCTGCCTGGCTGGGAGCGTAGCCCACATGGCCACATGTGGTCCACAAACAGACAAACTTGTACGGCCTATTTAGAAATGCGGTTCAAAACAGTACGGCCGCGGATTACACAAAATGTTCAACAGTGCCTTAAATTTGAATTCGAAACGAGCCCGCGCCTCCCATATTCAAATCAAATTAAATATGCTTTTGTAGAGGTAGAATATAGAAGGTCCGCCCACTATCTTGTGTCCAAATTCCAGAGGCTCCAGCGATTCGCACCGTCCAGAGCCGGAGTTAAATCCTATCTGCAAAAATCCGGACCGCCGCCACCTTTGCTTCGCCGATGGATCGCGACGGCCGCCCAGGATGGCTGCCGTCTCTGGGGTTCGCCTTCCTGAGCTTCAACTGCGGCATGGCGATCTACCGCTCCAGCAGCGACCCCTCCTCCGTGGCCTTCGTCGTTGTCGCCTACCTCGCGCTGATCCTCCTCCTCCGCTGCCTCCACCTGCTCGAGCGCGGCCCCGCGCAGGCCGGCCGCGGCCGGCCGGGGCTCAAGGCGGCGGTGTGGGGGCTCTCGACCCTCCTCACGCTCATGTTCTCCTCCAAGGTCGCCGCTATCATGCCGCTCTGGGGCGCCGTGGTAGTGTGGGCGATGGGGGTGGCCACCATCGTCGGGGGATTCTACGCTTTCTTCGTCCACCGAGAGGCTGCTTGATGGGGAGCTTATGTGCAGATGGTACGGTTTCCCTTTCTGGTGTGCTTTCTGTTGGTTGACTTGCCTGCTTGACCTAGATTTGCTTAGAACAAAGACTTGACCTGACTGCTTGACCTAGATCTGTTTACAACAAAGACTTGTCTTTGTGGCTTTGTATGCATAGGTTGACCTGATTGATTAAATCTAGGGCCTGTTTATACTGGTTTCTATTTATAACTTTTAGCTGTGACGGATAAGAAAGAGGAGGTCTTAGTCTTAGTCAACTTTATACATTACTGGATAGACGCGAAGCTAAAGACCTAGATGAAAAATAGTGGGAGTGATATACGGAGTTGGTCTTAAGGTTTAGATGGGACCCACCTTAAGACCCTTTGGGTTATATACACTACAGATGCCCTAATAAGTAGTAGTGCTGATAAATAGTAGTGACGGATAGAAGCTACTGTTGAATAGTAGTGGTTAATGAATAATAATGTATTATATAAGAAAGACGTTGCAACGAAAGCCATTGCAATATTCGGATCGCCACATGACTTACAAAATTATAATATAATAAAATACAAAGTACATTACTATATGTGAAAGCGTATATTATAATGGTTAATAGAAGTGGTTTATAAAAATTAGGATGTTTGTATTGGCTTCTGTTTTTGAAGCAAAGTCAATATAAACAGCCCCTTAGTTAGAACCTAGAACTAGTGTTGGCTTGATCTGGGAATTGATCTGAGAGTTAGGCTGGTTAGGGTTGGGAATTTGGAATTGTGAGGAGATGGAACGACGGGGGTTCTGAATTTTGATTGTTCGTGTGGTAATCAAAACCAGGATCCAGTGGAGCAGCAAGTGGCAGCAGAAAGAGTCATGCTAAATCACAAGGTGGGTAAAGTTGAGAATATAAGATAGAAGGGGCCAACCATTAGGAATGTGAAAAATTAAGCTCATTCACGGGTGCTATTTGCTGAAATATGGATGCTTTGCTGCATACGAAACGGCAAGGAAACATGGATGCTTTGCTGTATAAGAAACGAGTCAGGAACTGCTGTTTGTTTGTTGTAGAGGAGAGAGAGGGGGCGTTCTTGTGCGCATCAAGGTGGAAGAATAGTAAGGCCCCCTTTTTCATGGTCAACAATCAGTAGTTACAATGGGGAGTTGGAGAACGGAGGACTATGAAAATCATGAAAGGGTATCAGATGAAAGAGGAGTTTCGACCTGTTTGGGGTGTTGCTGTTTGTTTTGGTAACAAGAGATTAAGAATTGCTCATTTGGAAGTTCTCATGATGCCTTCTTTTTCCTGAAGAGGTAATGACTCACTTTTGTTTGAAAATGGTGTGGTGGCGAATGGGATAGTTGAATACCAAGTTTTGTTTCTAAATGTATGATTCTAGATCAATTATTTGGAGTTAAATGATGAAACTGAGCATCCCACTTTGAATGCTCGTATCACTATACTTTTCTGGAACCATAATATTTTACCTACACTTCTGGTAGCTTTTCATAACATTGACTTATTATTGAGGAAGCAGTTTATTGTTTACTTTGCCAAAACAAAGCATTATTTATCCCCTTTTCTAACTTGAGAGGCAAAATGTTATTTTCAATTGTATTTTTCATCTTGAACTAAACCTTTTAGGAGTGTCTGTGGTTTTGTTTAAATACAACATATTGAAAATTACATATAGGTGATTGCTCAAATATTCAGTGTAACATTGTAATTTCAGCAAGGTGCATGCTAGTATAGTACTATTTCTCCATATCTTTTTATAAAGACATTCTTGCTCAAGTGAGTTCAAGAAAACAATTTACAACATTATGCTGCACTTCATTTTATACATTGTTGTACAGGGCTATAGTTCAATGAGATTAACCCTAGTAGTTAGTACCTAGACCTACTACTTTTTGTTGAGAAATATTACTAGTTATATTTTTGTATTGTTTTCCATACATGTTGCAGGATACTTGGTGCACTTCCATTTTGTATCTACTTCCAAACTGCAGTTCCTCTTTCCAGTTACAATTCTAAAACCATTGGAAGAAATTCTATGAGCATCTGGTTCTAAAAAGAAATTCTATGGAAAGAAATATTAGATCCTCAAAAGCTGCAGTTTGTGATACATAAGGTATATTATTAAACTTTGATGTGCCAGACTTGTGTCACGAAAAACCATGGGTACTGCAGGCAAAATGAATTCAAAAGGTCAACTTTTAGTGGATGGGGCTTCTACAAAATTGTGGGGATCTCCCTTTTGGGGGAAAAAAAGAGAAAAATGATTCACCTTTTTGGATGCTGTTATGTTTGAGCACCCTAGTCATTGATTTTCAGGTAAAAATAGCATCTTAACGCCAGTGGTGGCCATGGACAGCCTTGACTGTGTTAACAGATGGCTGAATGTTTTGCAGGGCGTGGAAACGTTTTCTACATCACGCTATGGAATCGAGGCCGAATGGGAGATGTGGGGGGCGTGGAAACGTTTTGCTGCATGTTTTGCTTGTTTATCCCTGTCAATCTAATAATACATGACCTAACGAGATGTGGGGATGACGACGAAAACTGTTCCTCCTGTCTACAAATCCGCAGTAGCGCTTTGATTGGGTGTCATGTTGAGATTTGAGAGGACCTCATTGCTGCTTGCGTGTTCTGTAAAATTCGTCTGTGTTTGTAGCAACTCGGAGTGCCCTTTTACTATTTTGTGTTGCTATGTTTGATGACTTTGCTTATACGATAAGGTTGTTGGCTTTCCATTCCCAGTCTCTCAATTGGCAAATTATATATGTTGCTTTTCCTCCAGGCCTCCTCACGAGGCTTTAGACAATGTTGTCAAACATAATTTGTACCTGCCGGGAAAAAAAAATACTCACTTCGTTTCACAAATCATAATACGTTTAAAGTCTAAACTCATAGATCACCATGCGGAAACGCAAAGGTGCAGAAGAATTTAACAAGGCGAATTGAAGCTGCTAATCTGTGGTTAGTGGCTTGATGGTGTACACTGTACAGTCCCGTGGGGGAAAAATCTAATATGCAACGGTGATACAAGTATACAACCGAGTTGGTGTAACAAGCCAATGGGACTGACACGTGGCAATATACACTGTAGCAGCCTTTAAAAACAAATAAAAAAAATACTGTTTCCGTATTGCTACAGTATACTGCTACAGTGATTTGAGCAGAAACGGCCGAAACGTCTACCTCCCACACCGAACCACACCACTTGATCGATCGCGCACTGGCCAGCTGCTTACTGTCTTGCTACTCTTGCGAGCTATATCCCGCCGGATCGTGCTTGGCCTGGGTCATTGGCCAAGAGTGCTGCAAGCGTGTAAGCCGTGACTAAAGCTACGAACGAATTTTCCTGGCCTGTGTATAAGCGCCATCAGATTGTTACACGCGCTGGCGTTTGCAGTAAGTGTGCGGCCTTTGAAGACTGCTGCTTGCTGATTTCTGCGTAGCCCGTTTGCGCTCGCGTGAATACTTAAGTGTGCGGCACTTGTCATCAATTACAATCGGCTTGTTGACCATGGTGGTCTGGGAGTTCGGGAACTCTAGAGCGGCGAGTTGCAACTGCATCTCCTCCGATAGTCCATCCATGCAACGCTCCATCTTAGTGGCCTCATTTGGAATATCAGAGAGGGCGCATAATGAGCAAGATGGTTAAACTTGCTTCAATGCAGGAAACTCCGTGATTCCCATAAGGCGAGCGGGGATATGAGCCTTATGGAAAGTATCCTTGAATGCGGTCCATGTGTGTGACGACCCGCATTATTACCGTGGGATAATAACACTAGTCAACGGATTATCATTCGTTTTAGCCGATAGAACATCGCTATAACAAATAATAAGCCTATCAGAGTGTTGCAGCAGAACAATAATTAGAGACAAAACACGATATTACAAAAGTATCGCCACGCAGCGCTAAAATTTATTACAAAGCCTCAAGAGCTTAAGTATTACAATCTTTAGACCAAATAATCTAACTACTTCCTATTCCAAACAACTCCACACGAAGTGTCCACCTTGTACCCACTGTGTTTCGAATCCACGGTATTCCATCCAGGTAGTTTCCTCCCGTCCATAGCTATTCTCTGATTTGACAATTCTAAGAAAGGAGGATTATAGCAAGAGTGAGTACAAAAGTACTCAGCAAGTGTTATTAGCAAAAATGCACAGAATGCTCATTATTTCCACTTTTAGGAACATCAATTCCTATCTTCATTCTCTTGCTCATTTCTATACTCTTTTTCCTCAATGTCATTTCCATGACTTACAGAAAATAAAGTTTGTTGGTTTTGAAAGAAATCCATATTATTAATTTAGAAAACTATTGAACATACGCATGAACAAAGAAAACCCCATAAGTTTCGTAATTCTCCTTTCCCGGAGACGGACATGAATTCATGATTTGGATAGCATTGCGCAAGCTTGTATCACTTTACCCATCACCACTCTGACCCTGTTGGCTTCCCGGAACTCCGCAATTCCTTAGATGCGGCGCCGGATCGAATACAAGACGCTTGCATCTATCTCGATAATTATATCTCCACCCGATTACTCACAATCGGTAGCACAGGCGGTGTACAACCTCACGCACCCACCAAAGCGACAATAATCGCTGGTCGGGCGATTCGACCATCTCCCAACACCCCACTGCGTAATATATTGCCTTCGCGTACCCCGTTGCTGATCACGGACCAGTCTTGGGTTCTTGCTATCCGCCTCCCCCACTTCTGGCCTACTTACCAGTTCTGCGTTCCGCGCGTTGTGGATCCCCCACTTTGGTGCTGGTCCGGCTCTTGTGGGTTCCTCCCCTAATTAATACTTACCCATGTGGAGAATATAATATTTTGATAGAGCTACTAGTCTGTCCGTCAATACGGGATGTTGGTTGATACGGTGTGGTACGGTCTGTTCACACGAACGAAGTTGGTAAATTCCTTATATTCTATTCTTATGTAGAGGTCCCACACCTGCCCACTTGTCACCAACCCTGGCAACCTCTGCCCACCTTCTTACTTGCTTAGATGGCCAACTGTTCTATCAGTTGCCTTCTATTTCATTTTCTCATGTCTCTTATCTCAATTGTTCGATTTAAATATCTTTTAATTCTTTCATGCAGGGTGATACTAGATTATTACCAAAATACTTGTTTTACAAAATATACTCAGAAGCTTTGATCAAAGGAATGCTTGCCTGGATTTCAACCATATATTCAGATTTATGCAGGATTAGGTGGCATCACTCCTGTAGCTTGGATCATTGACTGCAATTAAAAGATGTTGGCTACGATTTAATTTACGGAAGTATAATAAAATACAAGGTGTAGATGTGTTTGTGCTCCTAGGGTAGAGATTCGCTTATTAACTCAATTGCGGTAATTGAGGTTACTGTCGGTACATTATCCGTTGTTCGACATTATCGCACTAGGGCCATGAGATATGGTTGATATCGTAGGTACGTCTAACATTTTATTATTTTCTAGCAACTTTCCGATTATACGGGATTAACTAGAGGCATGACCAATTAGAACGGCTCATATTACTCCGGTATGATGGTAACTGCTATTATTAATCCTAGTCAATCTCCGCGTATGCAATTCTACCAATTTGATTCCTCATATGAGCACATGTATATATTCACCATTTTACTTCATTTTAGGTTTTATGGTTATTTAAATAAATCCCTTTTCTTTGGTACCGGTCCTTCTTGTAACTAATATGTGTGTGATTAATTATCTACACCAATAAAATTAGCTCCTAAGTAAATATTAATTAAATTATACTCAAGCGTCTTCACACAATCTCCAAGTTTTATTTTAATTAGCTGCGAATTGTTACGATCTATGCTATTTAAGTTACTATATACAAGTTATTCGTGCGCATGATTTTATAACCTCATGTAATCTTGTGAGTTTGGGGTATGTCATTCTAACTGCCTCTAATAATTTGGCCTCTTCTAATGGGTATTAATTTAGGATGGGATCATTACTTTATTCTGATAATTACAAATATTTATTAGTGATGTTTCTATGATTTATATTTGACTACTAAGAATTATCTAGGCATTTAACTGCATGATAGGGCAACCTAAAGGATATTCTAACAATTTACTTCATAACTCGCCACCTAATTTATGAGTACTAGACATAAATATTTACTAGCTAGGTTTTTGTAATTTAATACACTAGCCATGGGTGCAATCCCCAATATTCCAATTTAATCGGTATGAGCTACATTTTACTCTATTGATGGCAATTCACTTATTTCCCTTAGGGCAGTCCCAGTGCAGAAATCACTTAAGTAATTTCTATCTATGCCATGTCATATAGACACTACTTTAGACACTGTTGTCTCCAATGCACTATGTCTATTTATAACCTAAGCAATTAATTAAGCATCAAAATCTCTCTCTCCTCTCCACCAATCATAATTTTTCTCCATCTATCATGAAGATACAACCATCTCTCCAATGCAAAATTTGGTAGTGTCTATTGCATTGGTTTTCTCATAGAAACTAGGTCTTGCATGAGACCCAATTTCTTCATCTTTTTCTTCTCTCTTATTTAATATAGCGCCACATCATCTAAAACTCCTACATGGCAATCTAATTAATGCCATAGACACTATCCTATGTGGAGCACTGAGACTGCCCTTATGGAAATTACTAAGTAGTGTTCTTCTATTAATTAGATGAGCCTGATCACACTTATCTGGTTATTTAAACCTACAACAATTAGTTCATGCTATAGTTCTTTAATTTACTCCATATGGCTATTAGTTTCATCGACTAGCATCTTTTTAATTATCGGACCATCGTTACTTTGTCCTTATATTCTAGAGTAATCAGAGGTGATTTTTGATAATTATCAGAGATGAATTCTTTTATAATTTGAATATTACTAACCAAATTGTCTAAATAAATAAATATGCCGCTAAGTCATTTAAATCACTGGTTTCTAACGTTTACGCAAGCCTGTTTTAACCTATTTACATTTTTGGCTCATTTATAATGATCTTGAATAGTTATTACTGAAGTTTCACAAGTTTATACTCTCAACATGGTTAGGTAATGATTTCTTTAACATGTCAAATGATTTGAACGGCGTTATACCATTCCATGCGATAAACTTCATATTGTTAATCTACTGACAACCCTTTGCCTGAAAATTATACTACGGATTAATCTGGGGCTTTGCCATATAATTCGGTGAAATTAATTACGCTAATGTTTCTCAATATGTTCGCAGGTCCTTCTAGGTTTTCATGTAATTCCTAAAGGAATTGTTATCAAATTTATACGGTTAATCGCCAAATATAATATTCTTAAATATCCGCGGGTAATTCCGTAGCTTTTTAACGAGTCTAATAACGCGAAGTTGTTATATTGCCTGCTGATAACTATTCCTAACTCTAGCACATTTTTACTCTTTCACTTTTCCTATTTCTTCTTTATTTTCTCTCTCTCTCTTTTTTTCCACCGACGCCCCCTGGGCTTCCCTTCCTCTCAGTCTCCTCTTTTCTTCTCCCCGCCGCCTCCATTCACTGGGCGCCTCGGCTCCTTCGTCGCGCCAGCGTGCTTCCACCTCGCCCGGCCGCGCGCGCTGCGCCCGTCTCGCCGGCCGCGCCTCGATGGTCCGCTTGCCGGCTGCGCCGCCGGCCTCGCCTCCTTGCGCAGCCTACCCCGTCGGCTACGCACCACCTGCCCCGTCGGCTCTGCGTCGCCACACTCGGCGGTTCGACTCCCCGGCCCTCGTCGCGTCGCGCGCCCGCCCTCATCGTTGGCTCTCCCTCTCTCTCCTACTCTCCTTCTCGCCGACCGCCGCCGCCTGGTAGGATGCGGCCGGATCCGTGGCCTAGGGCCAGGATCTGGCATCTCTTCCCCTAATTCCAACCCGATTTACTTGTTTTATTGTGCTATTTTTGGGTGGCTTTCACGGTTGCTTGAGATGGTTTAGGTTGGGAGGCGAGTTACTCCGGCTAGCCCCAGCCAACCAACTGCTGCCTGTGCGCCGGGGGAGTACATGGTGGTGGTGGAAGGTGGGGCTCGGCCGGTGGTAGCTTGCAGCCAGTAAGCTTCGTCCCCCCTACTCCCCACTTCTACTCGGTGATATGCTCTGTGTTGGTCCTGGTGCTCTATTGAGGTTGGATGGATTATTGTCTATAGTTCAATCTGGACTATACTAGTTGAATGAACTGCTGCCATAAGTCTTGCGTGGTTTACCTTCACTGGGGTGGGTTGGCTTGTTGTGAGAATGCTTAAGATGTGCTTGTGGCCGCTGCCTTCTTGGCTTGTGGTGGTCGTCTTCTGGGCTGGTGGCTGTCGCCTTCTGGCCGTCGCCGTCGTCTTGCCCTGGTCGACTCACCTTGCCCGTCCCCTCTGGTTGCTACGGTCTTGGTGCGGCTGGGATATGGTGAGAAAGTATGTGTGTGCCGTGCTCTGGCTTCTTGCCTTCTGTTCGCTATTCGGCCGAGGGCTATGTTTTTGTGCTGTGAGCACCTTCTGGAGAGGGTGCGCTGTCCCTCCGATGGCCAATTGACTACAATAGAAATATTGTGGCTTTTCAGCTGATTTTCCCTAATCATATTAAATCAGGTTTGTATAAATACCGTATGATGAGCCTATGGTTATGAGAGGTGCCGACTGGCCCTCGGACGGTCAGGTATCTCCGTGAACGGATTACCCCGCCCGAAGCTAATCCTTAGGGCTCTGACGGTAATTCTCTATTCTGTTCTGTCCTTTGTTTCTTTTATTCGTGCTTTTGTTCGGTCTTTTTCAATATTAAATGTATTGATTCGCTCACAAAGAAAATATCGACATGGTGGCAACTTAACGACACTTCGATGTATGAAATTGCCGAATTGTAATAGGGCTTTCTCTTAATATTTATGTATGCCACATATTGTAATTTTATTCTTTCATTCCCGAATGTAATAATTATGTATGAGATGGATTTTGGTGTAAATTAAATCATAAACTTCCTAACTAATTACCATTGTATTATAATTACTTAGTCTTTGAGATGGTTATCTGGTTGAGACATAGAATTGTATATTTGTTGTAATTCAGATTATCGTTATTATGTAATGCAAATTGTAATATTTTTATTTGACCTGATTTAAGTTCTAATTGTCGCTCAATGGATGTTATTTATTTTACCCTACACGGATTGTAATTTAATTACTGTGGTACTATGGACTGTTATATATATTTTAGTTGAGTGGAAAACTTTTACTTTGTTGTGCAACTGAATTTTATTTCTCATTTTAGTCTACACCGTTTGATATCCGCCCTCGTCGATGAAATGGTAAAACAACGTATTATTTTATCGCTCGTTGATTTCAATTTATATGACTAGGTAGAAAGTTTTAAATTCCCTCGTGTTTTTAGATTCTTATTTACATAATTAATCATGCTTAACGTTGTAATTCGTTGCTTAAGGTTAATTAATGATGTGGGTTGTTACAATGTGACGATATGATCTTTCGGCTACATGGTGCAATAGTTATCTTACCATGCACTTGCTACTCCCTGAAGTTGATAAAAGGCATATAGAACATTCTGCAAGCCGGGATTGCAGCTGAGCTACGGCTCCCATTTAGAGATGGCAATGGGTACCCGAAACCCGATACCCGGTGGGTTTTTACTCTATTAGGGCATGGATCTGAGTCAATTTCCTAACCCATGGGTCTCTTAATGGGCAAAAAGCCCAACCCATCGGGTCTGCCGAGTTTAAGTACGTTCCTATAGTACCCAAACCCGTAAACTCATGGGTAATATAAACCCGATCCACAGGAGTTATAAACCCAGGCTCCCAGCCTCTTAGGCAAACCAGCCCAGCCCATAGCCTATTAGCCATTTAGCCCCAAGCCCCCAAATCCAATGCGCAATGCCCCATTACCCATATGGCTAACCCTAGCTAGCACTGGTCATGGTCACTACTCACTTCTCCCGCCCCCACCAGATTCAACAATGCCCGCAACGGCGGCAGTGCATCCGTGCTCCGTGCTCGGTCTCCGGCAGCCCACGCCGCCTCCCGTCCCGCAACTCCCACTCCTACTCCCGCCACTCGCCGCACGCCGTCCTCCCGCACACCTCGCTGCCGCCGCCTTCCGCTTCACTGCCGCCGCCTCACGCCCGACCAACGCGCATCGCAGCAGAGGCCCTGGCCATGGCACCGCCTCGCTCCAACGAAGATGGCCGGTGAACTTCTTTCTTCTCTCCATTAACCATTGTTGCAGCTCAGACATCGAACCCACGGGCGACCCGTGGTACCGTAACCCAGGGGCATGGGTCCGGGCAAAAATCTGCACCTGCTACGGTATGAGTTTTTAGCGGGCACGTCCAACTTTCATAGGCACGGGTTTGGGATAGCAAAACACAGCGGGTTTGTGCCCGTTGCCATCTCTACTCCCATTGCTCCACCAACTGCCATAGGAGCGGTAGGCATGTTGGCGGTATTGTGTAAAATCTGTTGAAGTATGAGTAGTTTGTGCTTAATGATTCCATTCAATCTCTGATAACACTTGGACCATGGTAGATGGCGGAGGTAGTTCTTGTTCAGGCACTTGCTCTTGTTGATTTTGGTGATTCCCAAGCTGACTAGGTTGTAAAGGATATCAAAGAGTGCCTACAACTAAGAATCATGTAAAGGGGATGCATAGCTCACTAACCCAAAAGGAAACTAAGGTGAGCTCTAGCAACCTAGTCTACAGGTCTAGTCCTCAGCATGGGTAGACTCCTATGGCTCCATTTCACGCTCCTCGGGCTCAGTCTCCTCGGAGTCACTATCAGATTGCACATGGCGGCACTGAGCAAGGTGTGAAGTCTCACCACCGGTAGAGGAAGGAGTAAATAGGAGACGATACCCTGGTGCTGTAATAAAGCCATAGCAACATGGCCTAGGCCTAGTGCAAGCAGGCTCCTCACTCATGATGTGAAGGTCGCATACCGACGGGTCAACGGCGTGCGATATCAAACCACCCACACCATACAACACTCCGTCGCTCATGATGCCACAACAAACGAAAGGCTCCAGCTCAAGCTCAGCCTGTGCAAGACGGCGTCGAGAGACGTCGAGTCTCCCATAGCTCAAGTGTAGTGCGACAGTGCTATCTGTCCAAAGCCTGGACAAGCGTTGCAAGGCGCACAAGAGTGGAGTCATCCTCTTGCATGGTGTCACAGTAAAGTCCAACGTCTGCAATCTCCGGGCTCGAAGGGTAGTAGCGGAAGGGCGAGTTGGCCAACTTAGGGAGAGAGTAGCGAAGATGGGCGATGGTGACATAGGCGACATCCTGGATAGCCATTGCAGTGCATGATCCGGTGCCCTCAAACTGGTAGGGACGGCTACCCTCTTGATCCTTGGCGTAGATGAGAACCTCTGTGGTGTGCGGTGTATTCCACTGCTCTGGGACTAAAAGGCAAGCAGAACATAGTGTACTCAGGCACCTTTGAAAAACCAGCATGCTGTAGCAGCAACCTGAGGGTACGGGGTAAACCTCTAACACCCACAACACGAGTCTTAACTCTTAAGGCACTTCATTCCTCAGGCCATCTACAAGTTTTTGAGGAGGAAAGTATCAGTAAAGCATTTTAAGAAGCTTAAAGAGAGTGAGAGCAAGAGAAAGACACTAAGAAAGATGAGAGCAAAAGGATATTGACTTATAGTTTTCCCAAATTCTTTGCGTAGGTTTGAAAATAAGTTTTTTCTTAAAACCCCCAAGTCTTTAAGATAACAACCGTTCTATCTAAAGCTTAACCTATAGTAAGTATGGCTCTGATACTAACGCCTGTCAAGACCTGGTGCTAGTCCCATAATTAGTTGCTAACACACACATTCATATCGTTGGAGTCACATCCATATACGAATTAAATAAAATAGGGTACTACATAGTACTTGATAAGTTAACATAGGCCTACACAGCCAGAGTTTACAATAGCCAGTCGGCCAAATAAATTACTCAAAAGAGTCTTACAGTGGAAGAGAAAGAAAAGATAAAAAGGATCCCATATTGTATGCCACATTCTTACGGGCAACCGACTAGGTTAGCGCCCTAGAAATAGGCCTCTTCTTCTCCAAACCCTGTGGCATGGAAGTAGCCAGTGGAGGGGTCTTCGTGCTCTTGTTCTGGTAGGTGTTCAAAAAGCAACGATAGATACAAATGTACTCTACAAGACTTTGAGCACATGTGTAGTTCATGCAAGCTTGTCAAGAGAATGGCTAACCTACCAGGTTTGTTTCGCATAAAGCAAGTTTTCTTTGCAATAGACATAATTAATTTTGCAAGAGTGATTTGTAAAATCAATAGGGTTCTTCTCAAAGTAACGATAGATAAATAAAAATAAACACCTAAAAGAATGTGGATGTCCTTCGCCTTAATTTTTTATCTTCATGACGATCTCTCATCAAAACATTTGCAACAGGCTTTTCCATTGTTCTCAACTTTTCCGAAACTACTTTTAAAACCAAAAAATATAACCAAGTGTGCTATTACTAGGTGATGTTCATGACCAGAGATACGACTATTTAAATAGATTTACACTCTGCAGAGATTGTACATCTTTACCCACACGATACAATCAACTCACCATGGTTTGCCACGACTCACCATGCAACTAGTATGCGATTGAGCGACTGTAACAAGGCATTTACAATATCTTGCCCTAACCATAAACCACCTGTTGAGCTGAGACCTCAAGTCATGGATATCCTTTACCATCATCAAAAGAGCCCAAATGTTGTGTAGGTAAGCCTTACAATCACTTTGCAAGAACCCCATTCAAGTATGGAGGTCCATTACCACACTTGCATGTCGAAGAAACTGCAGTTTAGAGTTGGGACTTGATAAATTATTATGCCAAGTATGTTCCACACTAGAGCATGTGGTTTGTATGGAAATACTTGGATCAACGACACTAAGGTTTGAACCTTATTGACCTGGGCGAGAATACTACCAACTAGCTCTTGTGCAAACTGCACAGGTTTCTACAAATCAATTGCCCAAAGTCTAAAAAAATTTTATTTTCACATTTTTAACCAAAATATCAGAGGCAACTCCTCTGTCCAAACATTTTCCAAAAGGTCCAAAATTGAGTTTTTACCATAATCCGACAATTTTTTTTACCAAAGTTGATCTAAGCATGGCTAAGCATATGACTTGTAAACCATCCTAAAATTTCCACAAATATTCACTACTACAGTGGATATTACTCCTAGGGTGACAACAATAAGGGTATCAAATTTTTAAGGTAGGACTATGTAACAATTAGGTGATAACTAACTGCTAACATAACATAGCCATTTATCCAAATTAAGCATGCATTTGAAATGTAAATAATGAATAATTTGAAAAACATAGGATCAACATGATCAATGGAGGATGCCTGTCTTGCTTGTTGAACACTGTGTCTTGCTCGAGGTTGTTCTCATAGTCTTTCAGCACTTTAGTATCTAAACGAGAAAAACCACAAAATACAAATAAATTCCAAATAAATTCAATCAAACTAAAAAAATTCAAGATTTTGGTACATAAATAAAATTTACAAATTTGGAAAAATTTAGAGAACGAAATCGCTCGAATCGAAGTTCGTATGAGGGAGAATGGTCTCTTTAGAGCTTTATCGTGAGGGGAAATTTTAGAAAAAGAAAAGAGAAAACATTGTGCTAGGGTTTATGTGGAAATTGAATTTGAGTGGTCAAAAATTTTGAATTAGTTTTGTAGGCCATAAATTCGAGTTGGGGTTTAACTCAAAAAGAAAACTTCCAAGTTGGGCGGGCCCATTTCCTTCTTTCTCCTTTCTTTTGTTGCCTCAGCCCAGTGCCCTCCTCGTCCTTTCTTCTCTCCCTCCTCCCTCATTGCGCCACGTACCGCCGACCACACACCACTACTACCATGCCGACCTACACATCATTGCTGTCCTCACGATGATGTAGCCACGACAACGTCGTCGCCTCACCCACGTCACTTCGTCCATACCCTGCACTGCTCCAACGCCATCCTGTACAGATGCAACTCGCGCTGTATCTCGCATCCCTTGTGACTTATTGTGCCCTCGTTGGGCCCATTTAAACCAACATCAAGGCTAGCACTGGGTCGCCATCTATTCTTCTCCCATTTCTCTCCGTCCTCCCTACTGAGCATTGGAGAAGAAGCTGAGTCGAGGCGCTCGCGCGTGCCCCTGTTCCGACCACCCCCCCTCACCGTTCTAGCCTACACGGTGACTCTCTCCCCCAAACCATTTGCACTACAGTGTGTTCCACACCTCCAATTGTATTTCCCCCTCAACCAATTTAGCGCTTCGTGCACAAGAGCGCCATCGCCGTCTTCTTCCTATTTCCGACTGGAAGCTGCCACTACTCTCTCCTCTTCGGCGAGTCTCCATCCGATTTCTTCGAGCCCTACACCACCCTCTTCCTACCCCAGCCATAAATTTTGGCTTTCCTTCACTCCAGACAGCCACCACTGTGAGCCTCGCCTCGTCGCCGTGGGCTCTCATCATCGGACTGCCTTGGCTCTTCCCCATCTCCACTTTTCTGCACCGGTGAGTTCACTTCACTTCACTGATGCTCATTCTCTCCCCCTTTTCTTTGCTCTCCATTCCAGCCACCGCCGCCCCTTCTCCTCCCTTGTTCCGACCGCCGTGCTCTACCGTGAGCTTGCCTCAATGCTACGCAAGCTGCGAAGCCACCTCCACTAGCTTCCTCCTCCGTACAGAAGTCCATTTTTTAGGTCTCTGCAGACCCACTTTACACACACCTTGCGTAAGGTCTTAAAAACCTATTCCATCCATGATCACAGAAATCCATGTTAAAGTTTAGATCTTTTTAAGATTGAAGCAAAATTGTACCAAAACGAGCAAAATATGAAAACAGTGAATACAACTTACTTGTGGGTAGGAGATGATCAAGATAAGTTTAAATATATTCTCACATGTCACAGCAAGTAAGTACATCAAAAAAATCAAGCCAAAAACTCTCAGATCATGAAATCACTTGGTGAGATAAAAAAAATAAGCAAAATCGGATTTCTTCATGAACTTGCTTTCGAAGTGTCTAGATGGGTGGTGATTAATTTCTAGAGGCTATCTCCATCTCTTATATGTCCTTGGCAAAACAAGATCAAGAAGAGAGAAGAGAAGAGGAAAGCCCAATCAAAACAAGAGCAAATCAATCAATACAAGATATATTCATGAAGAGGAACAAAGATTGATGTCTTGCTACTTGAGAAGAAAAGTTTTACATCCACTCCATCTTGGAGGACAGTGAATACACAACAAGTACTCTTTTCTCAAACCTTAACCCTAACACTTGTGAACACTTGGTCTCAAGAGAGGAAGGTTCGATGATTAACTATAGGTCTCCATCCCAACCCGTTAAATATATGGGCTACCTAGCCACATCTAACTCTTAGTGAATACAATCCACTTAGCATAATGGGGAAACCCGTAACCCCCCACATAGGTTTTAACTCATACTCTACTCTTATGCACGTTTTTCAAAGCATATAAGCCTGAATCCATTAAGACATTAGCCCTGATCTAACTTGATCGTCTCAACTTCTCCTTAACATAAACTGTTCTCCCAAGCGCTGTTCAAGCGTTGTGGTTTTGCTTTAAGGTAGTTTCCGGTATTTTGGTCAAACCACCAAAATACCCTTTATTGACCTGATCATCTCCTTCTATTGCAAGTAATCACCATACTTGTTACGTGTAGGTGCACCACTGGCTTATCACACACTGGCAATTCTCTCTTGTTCTGGTTCCATCGGACCATGCCTCACGTGGATCGACCAAGTCACATGGTGCAACCCGCCGTTCGAACTTCCCTTCAACATTTCTCACCTTTCTCGTGCCATGCTTGAGCTCACCATCTCATCCGGCATCCTCGATCATTCTGGGCCTCGGCTCCTCCATGAGCGTAGCTTCAATTCTCACCGTTGACTATGGTTGACTGCAAGTGATCCTGTATATCGAAAGACCAAGAAATCATTTTCGGGGTACAAGTTCTTCACAACTTGACCCACATTAGTGGTAGAATGCAACATGCAATATATACGCATTGACCTAGGCTGAAGAAAACCATTTTGTGACTCAAATACACAAACTCAAAACCCTGAGCAAAACTCCACTGACCAGTTGGTTTGACCGCACCACTATAGCAGTTAGACCGCTGGCAAACTCCGGTTCAACTAGAGATGCACTCCGATCAAACCGCAAGTAGCTGGGAACTGATCTTAGTAATGTGTGTATGGCTAGAAAAACTACTCGAAGCTCGCGAGCTGGCTCGGCTCGGGCTCGTGAAATTTCGAGTTGAGCCTAACATCCAAATCATGCAAAAAAAAATGACCTGAGCTCGATCTGGCTTGCGATCGACTTACGAGCCTCAATTAGCTTGGTCCACAAAGACCTAGGAGTCCTCCCTACCATAACATTACACCAACACCAGTACACCACACGCTTCCTTCCCCATCCCCATCCTTCCTTCCCCAGTCCACCGCACTACTCGCCCTGTCCATCGCGCCCCTTCCAACCCTGGCTGGCCCCATACTCCCTCGAACCCCTGTGCTCCCGCCACCATACTGGCCCTGTCGTCCCCAATCCCATTTCTCTCCCGAGTCCTAACCCTTCCACCACGCCGCTGTGCCCCATCTCCCACTGGCCCACCCGTTTCGCCCTGTCCTCCGGGCCCCACCGCCGTCCTCCATCCGCCTCTCGTCCACTCCTCCATCAGCTGCCCTCCATCCAGCGTAGCCTCCTCCAAACATCACGCATGGACCGCCAATGGGGCATAGAGTCTCGTGCTCGAGGGAAGAAGTCGACCGACGTTGGGGCCTCTACCTCAGCACTAGTGGGTGAGCGTGCAACTAGTGGACACCTCCTTAGCTCCTAGCCACTTCTTGACCTGGCCAAACCAGTAGCCTTGGTGAGTGACGACGTCCGGTGGGGTTGGCCGACGACCGAGAGGCCAAAGGAGGCTGAGACCGAGGGAGGCATAGGGAGATGGTGCTTGGGGCTCGGCCATGGCCGAAGGTCGAGCCACAGTGTCGGCTACCGTGCCTAGGGCGGTGCTTGGGGAAGGGTGGCGATGTCGGTAGATCTGGCGATGGAGGGGCCACCAGCGACAAGCCCGAGGGTGGCACAGCCTGGGCACCCAAAATCAACGGTGACGAGGTCAGATGAGGATGAGAGAAGAGGAGGGGAGAAGTGGTGAGGAGAAGGGAGATCAGGGGAGGAGGAGGCAGCCGACATCCGACGACTAGCGGTGAGCTAGATGCCGGCATGCTCGAGCTCGGCCATGAGTCGCTTGGAAGGGGATGAGGCAATTTCGGCTGAGCCAAAGTGAGAGAGGGGGAGAGAAGAGTTAGTGGTCGGCCAGGTAAGAAAAGAAGAAAAAAGAAGAGAGAAAAGAAAAGAAAAGAAAAGAGGAGAAAAATAAAGGAAAAGAAGGGGAAGAGAGGAGAAAAGAAGGGGTTTTCTGATGTACGCATCGAGCCCTTCACGCTGAGCATCCAGTTTCGCCAGTATCGGGTTATGCGCATAGGGTCATCGGCTCATCGCTACTTGCTTAAGTACATGTGACGATATGATGTATTGAGTTGGGTTCGACGCTTGTACGGGTGAAGGTCCTAGTGGGGAGCCGTCCACGCATTGTCCCCGGGAATAATCAGGCAAGTGCATGGTAGCCGGTAGATGATAGTTGTTGTGAAATATGTGATGTTTATAGTATTTGCTGCTATATAATTGGTGACGATGTTTGTGATACATAATAAACTGTTGGAGCATAGCATTCATAATATGACATAAGCATTACGATCCAGGACGGTAAGAAAGTCAATAGCTATGAGTAAAACTATTGACTAGTCCAACGTGTTCTTGAGAAAGTCCTACTTCGGTAGGCACCTACACGGGATGGAGAAAAGTCCTACTTCGATAGGCACCTCCACGTGATGGAGGTAAAGGGTGACATCGACAGGTGTGCCTTTCACTTTACCGGTATAAGCTATAGGAGGACAAAGAGGTTGATCATAGCATTGCATTGCATTAAGTGTGGTTTGAGGTAAGATATTGAGAATCGTGGAGAATGATTGTGTTATGGTAAGTTTGTTGAAATAGGTGAGAACAATATGGTGAGGTTGTCGTATGTGCTTATGGTAGTGTTTATCGGTCTACTATATGCTTGCTGAGTCTCTAGATTCACTCTTGCTTTGTTTATTTTTTAGGTGATCGTTGTGGACGTTATGAACAGGTGGGAGTAACACATGAATAATTTCACGTACTAGCAATACTTCGTGTATCACCTTTTATTAGTATGTTTGGACTCTACTGTATGTTAGAGTTAGAGCTAAAGTGATATGCTGTTTATCTAGTTAGTACAATCTAAATAAAGTAATGTTTGCTTAAAACTGTTAGCAGTTGTTAAAAATTGATAATATTATGTAATGATGGTAGCACTCTAGGCCCTAAGGAGGGGCGGGGTGTTACAAAAATGAGGAGAATTGTATATGTATCAATAGACTTTTGAGTGGCACTTTCTAGCATCTCACTTGTGCAAACTGGAAGGTACCTGCAAAGATATAAAACATGGAGCAAATCTCATAGTATGATATATAATTTAGCCATTAACTGTAAACTATATATTGTCTGATGAGTTATTATTACCAGTTTTAGAGTAAAAAGGAGTAGCAGAAACCAGACTGCAAGTTGCACAGAGCATGACATATAAATGGATAGTTTTTTTTGCCTCAAAGTTGAATTGGTTTGAAAAATAAGATGCACACACCCAATGCCCTCAGCGATCTCTTTAGCTACTGCCAATAATGTGAACACTAATCCCTGTCGATAACTGTGTGATTCCAGAAGTAAGGGATTCCCAAGATTGTTATATTGTCATGCTCTACCTCTATCGCAAGACAACAATTAAGCTTTTTTGCTTGTTGCATATTTACCTCTATGCATAACTTTCAGTAGGAAATATGTATTTTGAGTTAGTATCCTTTTCAGACTTCTCTCTTGGAAACAACATAAGTGTTCTTTGTATGCAACACTAAACAATGCTATCTGCAGACTGCAGGTGTGCGAACCCATGTTGCAGCTGTTGAACAAGCACTTCTACAAGATGCTACAAAGCTGGAAGCGCCTGTTGTTGTTACAGCCTTGTTAAGGGCCTGTTTGGGAGAGCTCCACCACTGAAAACGTGGATCTGGAGCAGCAGCTCCGCCATGGAGCAGCTTCACCGTGGATCTGGGATCCCATCATGGAGTGTTTGGCTTGTACAGCAGCTCCAGATCCACGAAATTGAGGTTTTGGTGGGAATGGCCACTTTTGTGTGTAACCAGTGGTATTGGTGGGTAATTACCACCTAACTCCACGGTGGAGCACCCCTTGAGGAGCTCCATGAAATCCATGGATCTGGCCCTCAGATCCAGGGTTTTGGTGAATCTAGATTTCGCGGAGCTGGAGCGTTTGGGTAAAATTTCGTGGAGTGGAGCTGTTTTTCGTGGATCTGGAGCTGGTGGAGCTCTCCCAAACAGGCCCTAAATATCCATGCCAAGAGGACCTTTTGTTTTGTAGACTGGTAGAGGACCTTTTGTTTTATGGACTGTTAAATATAAAGTGTTAAGTCTTGCTATGTTGACATGGACTGTAAATATGATGAGTAGATGCCTCTGTTCTAGTGTCACATATGATGAGTGGATCCCTCAGTTAAATTAGAGGACTTTTGTTTTGTGGACTGTTAAATATTAAGTGTTAAGTCTTGCTATGTTGACACTTTTAGTCTTGCTATGTTGAGTGGATACCTCTGTTAAGTCTTGCTATGTTGACACTTAAATACTAAGTGTTAAATATCATTGAATTGTTGTTAGATGACCTTTTGTTTTGTGGATTGTTAAATATTAAGTCTTGCTATGTTTGTACTGATAACCTGACTTACTATGGACTGTTATGGTTGGACTATTAAATAGACAATGCATTTGCCTTCTTCTGGCTCGAGCCGCCGAGCCGGTGGAAGAATGCTTACTCTTGGCTCGTGAGGGCGAGCTGGCTCGAGCCTTTCTTCAAGCCGAGTTGAGCCGCCCTCCTGGCTTGTGCTCAAAACGAGCCGAGCTAAGCCACCTGTTGAAACAAGATTGGGTGAGTTTGGTTCGAGTGATTCGGTTCAGCTCATTTCTATCTCTAAATGTGTGCATACATGACCGACAGAGACGCACATACAAAGCAACAATGACAACTCTGTGACTCTGTCTTAACAGTATGACTACGGGAATTGTCTTAACAACATTAAAATGCTACTCAGCTTGGAGTCAATTAATTGTTTGAGCGACGATCAATTCGGTTCCCTTAATTAATGCGGCTCAGCTTTAACAGTATGACTCAGGTATGTAAATCCAAATTTCCGATCTTCCCAGATTGCCGTATTTTATCACAACAACATTCAGAACCCTTTTACATAGTTCTTTATAGATGATGAACTGCATTATTCTGGATGAGGAAGAGTATTCGGGTGAATTTGTGAGATATTCTACTCGACTTCATAAAGACCTGCTGTTTCTGGTAGAATATGGTGCGTGCTACGGCTGTGCCCCTTTCTCCGTGGCACAAAGATCTTGGTTAATTTGTGGCGGTAGTGGAGAGGAGAGTACAGCGACCCGTGGAACTATCCTTCTCGCTGTCAAGGCACTTAGGTACTGTTTAATTAGACTAAATTAGGTTGACTTATGTTTGAAATTGCACTATAGCTGATTAAAATTACGGTATAGTTGATGATAACTTATTTACCGTAATTAAGTTTAAAAATAAAATAAAAAAGATTAGCGATAAAAAAGTAAATGAATATGGAAAAAAGAATCGATAAAAAAAAAAACAAAAAGATAAAATTTAATAATAATAATAATAAATACATCAGAAATCATAGTGAGGTGTTCCATCCTTCACAAAAATACGTCGGAGAAATAAGGGATTCAGATGTGTGTCAAGCGTCTAACTTCGCACGGATGCTCAAGTTTCAAACAAGCATGCACGCAGAAAGTCCCATCATATCATGGATGACAACGACATGCTTCACGTGTGAAGCCTGACATCGGTTTGAGGCTCTATTTAGAACAGGAGAAAAATCATCATACAGTGAAACGGACGAAACGAACAAAAATTTCATAATTTTGTTCAAAATTTCAGATAAAATTTTCCACGTCATTTGAATTTTAATAAAATTTAGACAAATTTCGAATGAGAATAAATTTGGCCAAAATTTAACTAAATATTTTTCCTTCCGTCGGGTAACGGAATGACCGAAATTACCAAAAATTTATCAAAATTTCGGCGAAATGTTTAACCCTGTTTAGAACGCAAGATTTGATTTTTGAAGAGTTGTCGTAAAACTTATGTGAAATTCTTAAGTAGCAAACTACGTCCAAAGAATGTCCTAATGGGCCAGGCTCAATATCATATTTTCAATTTTTGGCATTTTTGAATTTAATTCCACTATTCTAAAAAAAACTGGATATTTATGCATGAAGACAGGAACTGGCCGTTCGTAGAGCAGGAAGAAATCAGCGTCTATCCGACGGCCGCACGGGAGCTTCGCTCACTTGGGCAACAGGGCAAGGGCGGAAAACACAGGAAGAAGAACCACGAGGAAGGCGAAGGCGCCAAGAAATGGGCTCCCCTTCGCTGGCGACGCAGCCTTCTCCGACGGCGTTCCGCCCGTCCTTGCCCACCCACGGCAGCCGCGGCCGCCTCCATCCCGCGCCTCCCCGTCGCACCTCTCCTCGCCTCCGCAAGCGCACAGGTACCTTCTCGTCCCTTCTTTTCCTGATCTTTTGTGTTAATTCTAAGACTAAACATGCCATAGACGAGTGAAACTGTAAGGCCAGATCATTCGAGAGAGAGGTTTCAAGTAGCTAGATACTCTCGGTCGCACATCCTCATCCTCATATGGCTAGGATAAGCTGTTACAGTACAGCTTCTTTCAGTAAAGTACCCATTTTATGTCCTAGTGTAAGATGTGAAGTTATACGCAGTGTCTTATTTCCATGATCCAACAATTTTTGTAATGAATGTGTTGTAAATAATCTTGTTTAGAAGTCGTGTGCAAAATTTGGTAGTGATCGAAGTCGAATTGTAATCATAATCGAAAGTCGAAAGTCGAAGTCGTACTGGAGTCGGAGTCGAGATGTATTCGTAGTCGGAACCTGAGCTAAAGTCGTAGAGCCGGGTATAAAAAAGAGAGGAGTCTTGTAATCAGATCAATGCGAGAAGAAAAGAAAAGAAAAGAAAAGAAAAGCAAAAACTTGAGTATCGGCTTCATTATGTGATCTCGCAGGCGTGGTTGAAACCAGCTTACGACCATGGCAAACGTGGTCGGAAGGGACTTTGACCACAGCAAAACGCCAGCAGGTATGGTCGGAGGGTGTTCGACCATGGCAAACCTAAAGAAGACGTGGTTGGGAGGTGATACGACCACGACAAAGAAAGTTTGAGTGCGATCGGAAGATGTTTGACCGCAGCAGAGCAAGAATTGAACGTGGCCGAAAGAGTTTACGACCACGTTGTGAAGTTGAACGTGATCGGAAGGGGGGCTTCGACCACGTTGTTAAGACACTGAACGTGGTCGGTGAAGGCTACGACCACGTTGTGAAGGCTTCGACCACGTTGTGGAGATTTCGACCACGTTGTGAGTGGTTGGAAGAGGCTGCGACTACGCTGTGGAGCTCTGAACGTGGTCGGAAGGGACTCCGACCACGTTGTAAGGGAGTGAACATGGTCAAAAGGGAGTTTCGACCACGGTGAACAATGATTGGCAGAATCACTACGTAATCGTAGGGAGTTGCGATCACGGTAATTCGAGCGAGGTCGAAGGAAGGGCAGCGCAGCGGCAGAGAAGTGCGGTCGAAACTTCGGTAGAAGGTTTTCGACCACAAAGGCGAAGCGATCGGAGGAGCTGAAACGCGGTCGAAATGCCGCGGGAGGTGGTCGTAGCTGGTCGGAAGCGGTTGTAACCGGTCGAAAGTGGTCGTAAATTTCTGAGAGCAGTCGTAAAGATTGCAACAGAATACGTGCAGAGTATCTCATTAGGAATAGTCATGTCATATCCATCATAGTGACTTTGTATTGTTGCCGTTGTGTTAATCAGAAGTTTAATTAAGTTATAATGTTTCTGCCATGCAGTCTGTAGAATTAATCTGCGTATTTTCTGTGATACATGCAGAGCATGTTCACTGTAGACTAGAAATCTGACCTCGTAGCCATTTTGGAGCTGCGAGCTGCATTTCTTCAGAATCTTATGGGAACTCTTAAGGTTTACCCTTACTGTACATGATCTTAGCAGTACATATGGGAGTTAATGGGTGGGTTTTTTTTGGGTTGAGGTTTATAAATATGGTTTTTGAGTTCTGATCTATTTGTGAGAGGCAGTACGTAGAGAGAAATATTAGCATACGATTTTGGCTAGTACAGATGAAGTCAGCATAATATGTACTACAATTGACTTTTAAACTCTGTTTTGAGAAAACACGCCTATTTTGAATGTTACTGTAGAAAAAAGCATAAGCTCATAAGCCAGTCATCTCAAACCCAGCCAATATAATTGACTATATGTTAATTGTTTGGGATGTATTTCTATGCTTTTCTCAATAATAATTTGCATAATTTTTAAAACATGATAAATGGTGGAGAGATATTACTTACTTCTTTATTTGCTTGAAGATTATTGTTACTCTCGTTAGAGAGGAAATAATAGAAGCACTGCTCACAGTAGGCTGAAAATAGTGTACTTCACTTGAACACATTATGAATTGGTACCTTCTGTTTTGTATTGATAATTGTTACTCTTACTATTGCAGGCAAACTGAGGGTTCTTACCATCAAAGTGACTCATAGTGGTCTGAGCAATGTATCTGTAGAAAGCCCTCCTGACAATGAAGTCCCGATGACTGGTGCCGCTTACAGCTTTAGAGGAGCAACAACATCACTAACGGATGAGATCTTAAACTCTACAAAGAAGATTACTCTTGTGAGGCATGGTTTGAGCTCGTGGAATGCGGAAAGCCGTGTCCAGGTTAGTATTCGCTTTTCAATCAGATTCAGAGGGCTCACTGTAACTGCTGCTCCCCTTGCTTTCCTATTATTACTTTACTTGTGGGATGTATGACTGCTTATTTATAATTGCAATTTCCATTTTTATAATAGGGTGTTCATTAGAATGCACTATCTTTCCATGGTATCAACCATTGCAGCAACAAAAGTGAACTAAGATTTGTACATCTTGTTCAACTCATGATAAGGAAAAAAATGTATTTTTCTTGGATAATTAAGACGTACCTTCTGAATTCATTAATGAAATAGCTGTTTTTGTCTAGGGAAGCTCAAATCTGTCGGTGTTAACAGAGACTGGAGCCAACCAGGCCGAGAAATGTCGTGATGCTCTTGCCAATATGAAGTTCGATGTTTGTTTCTCTAGCCCTATCTCACGAGCAAAGGTACTAATTTTCAAGTCTTCTATCTGAATATGGTTTGGAACAATAATATGTTGCCTAACTGCGAGGTATTAATGCTTACCTTCAATACTATTTTTATGCAGTCAACCGCAGAAATTATATGGGAAGGGAAAGAGCAGCCCCTTGTTTTTCTTGATTCATTGAAAGAGGCTCACCTGTTCTTTTTAGAGGGCATGACCAATGGTATGTCAAGGCTTGTATAAACCTTTTAGTTCGTTACTCTTATTGTCCATTTCTGCAAAATGACCATACTACATACTTGGAGGCAGCGGATGCCAAGTTGGAATATCCAGAGTTGTACACCAAATGGAGGGAGGACCCTGCAAATTTTCATGTTAATGGCGTATACCCAATTCGGAAGTTATGGGGAACAGCAAGAGAAGCTTGGAAGGAAATCTTGCTTACTCCTGTACGATTTTTTTCTGTCTTCCAAGTTCTTTTATACAGGGTGTGTCTTGAATGTTTATTCTGCTTTCCACTTTTTTTTTTTTTTGCGACAGGGAGAAAACTTCTTGGTAGTTACACACAAGTCTATTTTGCGGGCACTCATCTGCACAGCACTTGATCTTCCTCCTGAGAGGCAAGTTTAACCTTTTGTATGACTACGATTTTGGGTTTTATGCACACCTTCTCGATCGTAAAATATGGTGAAAGCATTACAAATGCTTCGCAATGTTATCTCATTGAAACTTCAGAATTGCAAACATTCTCCTTTTCTTTTCTGAAACAGCTAGTGATCATGCAGGTTTCGTGCCATTGATGTAAACAATGGCGGCATGTGTGTCTTCACAGTCAACAAGCGAGGAGAGGCTATGCTTCAAGCCCTCAACATGACAGCACACATGTATAGTGATCATATCTATCAGTATTAGTTATCCCTCTTTTTTGGCCCCTGCATTCCTACCCCGTGTATTACTATATGTAGCACACTTCTTTGATTAGACAAACATCATTCTTGATATGACTTTGTCCACTCAACTTTAGCGCGTATAAAATGGATAGGTTGCACAAATTGTCCTTTGTTGGATGCGAATGGTGTAAATTGAGTTGTATAAAGATATGTGAAAACTTAGTTGTATAACAAAACCAATGCAACAAAACTTTTTTTAGACCAATTTAAGCTTTGTGTATCGATGGTTTTCTGTGTAGGACTTCCAGTCTGCCAGATAATGTTCTTGCTCAAATATTCCTCTCGAGCATAAACAGAAATCTTGCCTAGTTACGTTAAAACTACTTCCCCCCCCCTGAAGAGTTGATTAGATGCAACTGAGATTATGTTAGTCTAAACAACTGCTAAATGGCTGTTCGTCCTCATGACTTGGACAAAATGGACCTTACGATTAGTTAATCTTGGAAGAGATCCGCCTGTATCCGTCCCCTTGGAGGCGTTGACACAATGCAAAATTCCTAATCACAAGATGATGTGATCCTGAGAGAATCAGAAGGGGATTAGGACCTCACACCTTACTCTCTCATACCTAATCAAGGGAATTTGGACCTTGACCAACTCATCATAACAGAACACAATGGTGGCCACAAACATCATGGAACATTTACTTGTGTGATTATTTCCAAATATACGTCTCATATCGATGTAGCTTTAATTTGACTGCGATGGCATAAAACAGAGTCGCGAAGAATGCAACAAAATTAGAGTTGCATACCCACAGTTTTCACTTTTCAGATATATAACAGGATCAAAACTAGGCTACCGATGTTCAGTAGTTTAATTCAGATAAGGTGGATGATGCGTGGAGAAGATACAGGAGGTGCGGTCCTGGAGGCTTCGACGCGATGAGTTGAAAATCAGAGTGAAAACCCGTGTTAGGAAGGGTTACGGTCCCTTGAATAGTAATAGGCTAAAAGTCTGGTTAAGATAAAAATAGGTTCAGTTAGATGAGTGCTATTAGAATTAAGAGCTGAGTTTTAGTTGGTTTCGAGGCGACATTGTTTTTCGATCGGAGGTCCGACCGATTTGTAAACAAAAACGGACTCACTCTCGTAATAAAAGGTGGAGGGCTGGCCGAATAGCGGTACGGCTTTTTGGGGGACCAGACACTTTTTGGCTTTCGAAGAAAAGTTACGTCAGCGCGTTCTATATTTTAAAGACAATTTCGACGACGTGTTGTGCTCCGGTTCTCGTCCGCGTGCCTTGCCGCCAGAAGAATTCGTCTCCTCACGCATGCAGTCCACTGTTCCAGTACATGCATCAGCTATACATGTGACTAGAATAGAAAAGCTGGCAGTAGAATTAATGAGGCCGTGACCTTTTGTGCTCGGGAAAAAGTGATCAGGTGAGAGAAGATGATTAGGTAAAAAGGTGATTAGTTAAAGCCATTTACGTTTTATTTTGGGCATTAAAACTTTTAAGCTTTTTGATTCTTACATGCATGTGAACAGAGGTTAGCTGAGAGTTAGTTTGTCATATTTTACTCGTGATTAATTAGCTTTGATTAGAGGACTAGGTAATTAATGCAAGGTGATTAAGTAAAGCTTATTAGATTGTTTTTTTCTCTCTTGTTTTGGCTTTAAATCTTAAAGTTTTATGCGTCGGGATGGCAATTGATTAGCGATTAGAGAGGCAATTAGAAAGAGTCTTGGGTTGGCTGTGTTCAAGGATTGAAGATTATTATTATTATTATCTTGTGTGTTTTTTTTTTTACTTCGTGTTTTGCAGTGTTTAAAAATAATAATAAATTTTGAAAAGCTTCACTGGCGCTGCAATCATTCACCCCCTCCGATTGCCCTCGACGATCCTACAAGTGGTATCGAGCGGGTTGCTATGGCGTCAGAGAGGTATGTGAATCGCCCCCATGCTAGATGGTACGATTTTGCTTTTTGGAAGTGTCGGATGCAAGCTTATATTGAGGCTCAAGGTAGTGATGTTTGGAATAAAGTTTCTACTCCATATGAGGTACTCGCTATTGTTACTAATTTAAATAAAGCAGATGTTGATTTAAATGCTCAAGCTCAGAATTTGCTATTTCAAGGGATTTCTCAAAGAATTTGATCGTGTGGCTCATATTAATTCTGCACATTTAATTTGGAAAACTCTTTGCGATTATCATGAAGGAACCACTAAAATAAAAAAGGTGCGTAAAAATCTTTATCAAAAGAATATTCGATTTTGCTATGAAACCCGGTGAATCCATTGATGATCTCTTTGCTCGGTTTGAGAAAATATTGAGTGATCTGCGTGGTGTTGGTGTTATTCCTGCTGATGAAGATAATGCAACTAAAATTTTGAGATCTTTAGGTTCTGAGTGGTTGATGGTTGTTACAACTATTAATCAAACTATCGATCTAGATACTTTAACCATGGATGATCTTTATTCTAGATTGAAAACTTATGAGATGGAAGCTTTGCCATCTAAGAGTAATAAATCTTCATCTTTAGCACTTGTGACTAACCCCATGTGCCGCTTCCGTCGAGTGCTTTGTCTTGTGTTTCTTTGTCCGCTTTGTCTTCTTTTCGAGGAACAGTTCGAGGAGCTTCCTGAAGAGGAGTTGGTTTTGATCTCCTCACGAGCATACAAGGCACTCAACAATGTGAGGATGAGGAAGCGAGGTGGCGTGTCAGGTCCGATCAGATGCTTTGAGTGTGGTGAGCCGTGCCACATTAAGATAGATTGTCCCAAGCTCAAGGGAAAGGTGGTGAAGGAAGAGAAGAATTATCGCTGCCACCATCCAAGAACAACAACACCAAGGGTGGCAATTTCGTTGCAAGCTCATTGAAAAGATCATATCGCCATTGAGCGCCTTGATTTGAGCGATGTGGAATATGAGAGCTGCAACGATGATGAACATGACGATGATGATGCTAAAGGCAAGAAGAAGAAGAACGATGACTTCACAGGCATGTGCTTCATGGCAGGCAACAACAGTGATGATGGCGATAATGATCCCGATGAGGTAAGACCTTCATATGATGAGCTTGAAGATGGTTTGATTAAACTTGCTATTGAATTAAAAAGACAAAACAGAAATTGAAAGAAAATAATTGTGTTGTTGAAAGTTTAAATTCTGAAATTAATAGACTTAGAGCTTTAATTCCTGATGATGAATCATGTGAGTCTTGCCAAGTTTTACATTCTGAGTTGGAGGCTGTTAGATCTATTAGTGCATCAAATCTGGTTCAACTTAGAGATGTAATCGATAAATTTGATGAATTAAAATTGATACATGTTTCTTGTGATGAAAAATTAAAATTTGCTAATGATGAAATTGAAAAGCTCAAATCTAATTCTTCTACATGTTTAGAGTCAAGTACTTCAAATGCTCAATCTAAAGCTTGCTCTAATTGTGAATTGTTAGAAGCTAGACTTAATTCATCTCAAGAATCTATTCAACAAATGCTTTATCATGAGAACATGTCTTGCTCAAATTGTCCTAAGTTAAACATTGAAATTGATGCTTTGACTAGGCAATTGAATGATTTACTAAAAGAAAGATTTGCTCAATCTAGTGCTACCAAAAATTTGGCGAATGAACTGTTAAATGCATCGCTTGTTCCATTTTGGCTAAGGAAAATGAGTATCTTAAGGACACTTTAGAGAGATTCTCTTTGGTAAGAAAATCTGAATATGATTCTAGACAAATCAAAAACAAGTGTGAAAAATCGTGGTCTAGGATTTAACCTTGTTGAGCACGCCAAGAATAATCCTCCTAATGTTGTTAAGGCTCTTGAACTGGAAAAATTGAAATAAAATCGAACCAAAACAAACTCGTGCTTAAATCACTGGCTTTGTGCAAAGTTCATCGAATAATAATATAGGTGCTAGCTCACCATCTCAAAAGAATTCGGTTATGTTAAATTTCATTGCACCTACTCAGTAGAAGAGATGGACATTTGTATGAATTTTGTTTTAGGCGGGCTAAGAAAGAAAGAAAGGAAAGGTTGAATACTTTAAGACAAAACGTGCATTGTCTTTTGCTCCTAGATCAAATGCGAAAGCTATATTTTCAGAAAATTTTTATGATGGTTTTAAATCGCTTCACATGCTAGATTGAGATTTAATTCAAATAATTCACGGTCTTTTGGCATTCGATCATCCACACGCACGTGATTTTGGTTCTAGTTTTGTTGCTCTGTTCGTCGTGTGTGTCTCAAAGATCGGATTCCTAGATCTTATTTCACTAACCCTAGTACCGTGAGACCGATGTTTCTGTGATGTAAGAACAAGTTGACAAGGATGAAGAACATGAGCTCGATTGGATTCCAGTCTTGTACTTTATTGCTTGATTGGAACACTTGATGGTTCTTCACTTCTTTGATGGCTTGCAAGAGATTTCACTTCTTGAGAGACCATGTGGAAAAGGTGATGTTGTCTTACACCCTATTGAGTTGGATTCTTATATTGATGATATTCTTTCAAATCCGCTTGACTCCTTAATTTTGCTCTTTGCGAAGTGAGTTAGGTGTGTTGCATCTTATGGGATTATTCTGAGGGGAGCTTGATGTTTAAGAATTTAGAAAGCTTTGTTTATTATACTTGTTAATTAAATCAACAAATCCAAGCCATCAAATTTAAATGAGTTGTGAGCTATCTCTATCATGTTTATTCATATGTTGTGTAGCTTTGATCATGACTAGTTATAATTAATTTGCTACATTTGAATTAAAAGTTTGACATGGCGGAATACTTTAACTAGATTAATTATATTTATTACTTTGCGATGTCTATCGAAAAGGATTAGCTTGATTGTGAGTCTTATTTTAACTCTTGGCTATGAGGCTCGCATGTTTCATGTTCCAATTTTTATGATTACTCAATTTGGCATGTTTTTAAGAAAAGAGAGTATATAAAAGGAAAAAAAAATTTGAAAAGATGTATGCTTCAAGCATGCCATGGTGAAACAAAAAAAAAGCACAAAAGTGCGCAAAATGAAAAGAAGTATGCTTCAAGCATGCCACCATAAAAAAAAATATATGTCATTATGAAAAAGAAGTATGCTACAAGCATGCCACATGCCTAAAAATTGAGTGTGGAGCAATAAGTTGTTACATGAGACTGCTAGCCCGTCTAGAGTTAAAATTTGCTTCACTTTTAGGTTTTGACTTTTCGTTGTGATATCTCATTGTGATCTCTATAATTGGTTTGGTCATTGTTGATATGCTCACATCGATATAAATTGCTTAATCATATTGAAAACTTGTTTTGACATTGCTATGTGATATATGGCTTAATATGATCTAGATAGCTCTACTAAAAATATGGCTTGGTTAAAATTATTAAATCAATTCAAAGTGACTTGGATAATCTACAAAGCTTCTAGATTTTTATTCTCATTGCTTCTTTTAGAATAGTTCTTCTTTAAAGTTCTTGATGATTACATTGCCAAAGGGGGAGAGATTTGGTGTGCTTTGTGAGACATTGGAGAAATTTGCTCTCTTGTGTCGAGGGGGAGTGATTTGAGACTTGTGGCTTGAAATGTTGTTTCGGCTTCAGTATTTCGCTTATATCTGTTTGAAGCTATTTCATCATACATTCTTGAGGTGTTGTCAATGTATTCATCAAGGGGGAGATTGTTAGACCATGTGGTTAGGTTTAGTATTTTTGTGATGATGAATAATTGACAACATTGCTTAGTATTGTTATTCGAGGCGCAGTGCGTGTGCGTGTGGACTAATATCGGTCAAGTTGGTGAGAACTTGTGTCGGAAAACGTTCTTTGGTCTTTGCATGTGCGGTTGGGTGTGGAGACGCCATGGTCGGTGACGAGGAAGACCGGACTAGGAGGGGGAAATCGAGGTCCGGCGGTCAAGATGTCACGAGGTGGTTGGGCTCACGCTGGAGCACATGGAGATCAAAGGTGGATGATGCGTGGAGAAGATACGGAGGTGCGGTCCGGAGGCTTCGACGCGATGAGTTGAAAATCAGAGTGAAAACCCGTGTTAGGAAGGGTTACGGGTCCCTTGAATAGTAATAGGCTAAAAGTCCGTTAAGATAAAAATAGGTTCAGTTAGATGAGTGCTATTAGAATTAAGAGCTGAGTTTTAGTTGGTTTCGAGGCGACATTGTTTTTCGACGGAGGTCCGACCGATTTGTAAACAAAACGGACTCACTCGTAATAAAAGGTGGAGGGCTGGCCGAATAGCGGTACGGCTTTGGGGGACCAGACACTTTTTGGCTTTCAAGAAAAGTTACGTCAGCGCGTTCTATATTTTAAAGACAATTTCGACGACGTGTTGTGCTCCGGTTCTCGTCCGCGTGCCTTGCCGCCAGAAGAATTCGTCTCCTCACGCATGCAGTCCACTGTTCCAGTACATGCATCAGCTATACATGTGACTAGAATAGAAAAGCTGGCAGTAGAATTAATGAGGCCGTGACCTTTGTGCTCGGGAAAAAGTGATCAGGTGAGAGAAGATGATTAGGTAAAAGGTGATTAGTTAAAGCCATTTACGTTTTATTTTTGGGCATTAAAACTTTTAAGCTTTTTTGATTCTTACATGCATGTGAACAGAGGTTAGCTGAGAGTTAGTTTGTCATATTTTACTCGTGATTAATTAGCTTTGATTAGAGGACTAGGTAATTAATGCAAGGTGATTAAGTAAAGCTTATTAGATTGTTTTTTTCTCTCTTGTTTTGGCTTTAAATCTTAAAGTTTTATGCGTCGGGATGGTTGCACAAAACAACTGTCTTAAGATGTACAGAGGCCACTGCAAAACAACTGTTCATGGCATAGTTACTGTGAAAATGGAATACGTAAGGACGAGGAAGTAGAGGACGACTGCAACAAAGCCAGAGATGAGAGCAACATGGTCGCAGAAAGTCCGAATCTGCCAGCAGATCGGCAGCCAACCGGCGTGGCTGTTCCCGTTCTTCCCCACGTCCGATATGGCGCCCGCCGCCGCGACGGCGCCGGTGAGCACCATGCCGAGCATCTGCAGCTCACACGGTAATCAGACCAAAAATCAAATTATGCATCGCACAACTGCACAGGATATATATCACGATATGGTTAGCATGTTTCAGCCTTTCAGCTGGTGCGTTTGTTTCAGAGATAGTGTGGTGTTACTTACCACGTCGGCCATGAGCACCAATCTCGAGGCAGGGCTCGCCGGCGGCACGAGGAGGTCGAGCAGGCTGTAGGCGCACGCGACGGCGTTGGCGACCACGAAGAACCTGCGAAATGTGGCGTTCTTGATGGCACGGTACGGCACGACAGTACTAGGAACAGCTGCTAATGTCTGGGTGTGCTACTACTTACACCAAGGACGGCGTGTACTGGAACTTAGCTTGCAACTTTATGCCGAAGATGCTGGTCGTCTCGTGGCTCGTGGCCATGGGCCGCCGCCACCATGAGTACGACGGCGATGAACCTCGGTACCTTATGAAGGCCCAGCCTCTTTCAAACACATATTTTTAAGGTTGACTGACAGACACGGTGGATAGTTTGTCAGATATGGAAATGAGCTAACAACATAGCTGAACACAAAAAACTGAGTCACAAGATTATGGTGCTAACTGACACATCTTTTCTGTGTTTTTCTCCGTTATTCTTTAACTTACCTCACTCAAAAGATTTACATGGTATATATAGAAACAACCGGACCTCATATACAAGCCACTCACCCACTACACTCACACGACTCTAACTCTGATAATGATTACCTACTTCTGACTCATGCGCATGTCACGCACTGACGTACGACCAGGACATTCCACAACTGCTACAGTGACCAACAATTGCTATAATGACTAGTCACATACGACTGCTACAGTGACCGGCCGCACATGACGTCTATAGTACTCCTTCGAGTATGACGTCTATAGTACTCCTTCAAGTACAACTGCTACATTACTAGGTCGTATACGACCACACACAGCCGTTCGACCACAGCGCCACGACCACGGCGCCTACGATCACGCACTTCGACTCCACACACGAGCGTTCAATCACAGCGCCATGACCACAGAGTACTCGAAGCTACAGTACTACGGTCAGATCTGTCCGAAGAGGGAGAGGAAGCTGAGCACATCCGCCAAAAATGGACTATGCATCTAAAAGGCTTCAAATGAATTGTACTTGGTAGGGGTGCAAACGGGTCGGGTTAATCCCGACCGATCCGGCACCGAATCCGATTGGTACCGAATCTGGAGAAAAAATATGGGTTAGGATATGGTAACAGCAATATCCGTCCGAATCCGATACGTCTTCAAGTTTGATTTCAGGTTAGTGCTACTATTTGACGTTTCATTTTCTTTTGCAATGGTAAAATAAAATCTTCCACATCAGCTATTAAGTAGTAACATCAAGTTCTTGACAGTACGTCCTCCTACTCCATTTGTTGTACTGCATGCATTCTTTACAAACAGGTTAATCTCGACCGATCCGACACCGAATCCGATTGGTACCGAATCCGGAGAAAAAATATGGGTTAGGATATGGTAACAACAATATCCATCCGAATCCGACCCGTTTGCACCCCTAGTAGTTGGTAAGAAGCTATAACATCCTGTGTGACTGCAAACCCTTCGTTGCTAACACTATGAAATACATAATTGAGCTTGATATTTTCATAATTGTTCATATGTTCCTGTGATGAAGGACAAAAGGTAAAATAAGGCAATTAGTTTGGATGGAAGTAAAAGAATCAATGAGAAACTCAGCTTTTTTTTAGACTCATAGCTCAGCTATGGTGTTTCTACAAATATAAAGTGCACCTTGTGAACCTTTTATTATTATAAGCATAGTTCTACTAACTAGAGAACATATAAGCACATATCCATTTGCTATATCTTCATAAAATGATTATGTATAACAAAGGAGAATCACCATAACAGAACAAACCTTAAAATTTGCCACATGTCCCACAATGTACAGAGCATTTCTTGCTATCATTATCTCTATGTTGTTCTCTGCAATCACTGAAAATTGATCTAATAACAAAAAATGATCAGATGACATGCTAAACTCATCAATTTAACCAATTGAACACATACACTTATGCAAAAAAAGAAAGAAAGAACTTGTGGTGTAACAATGTAAAAAATGCTTTAACGAACAAAACATAAATCAAAAACATTCTTGCAGGAAACACGATGCTTTGAACTAAAACTTCTTTCCTTCAACAGTATGATTGCAAACCAGCTAATGGAAGCATAGTAACACAGATGAGCATATCAATGATCTATGAAATCAGTAAGCCATTGATATGAGAAACCAATAAGCCATGGGAGGGGGCATAAGTATGCATAATAGCCACAATCTTCCACCTTTGCATATATGGCACTAGGTTGTAATTCAACAAACAAAAATTCCTAAATAGTAGCGTCCAAATGAAACAACCTCAAAGCAAGAAAAATTGTGTTGTTTTGTTTATCATACATAACTAATTTGAATTAGTAAACACAAAGCAAAACAATTGATCTTAACTTACCTAACATCATTCAGCCTACTGACTCAAGGCGATACAAAGAACACTTCCTATGATGCAATCCAACAAATAGATAGTATGCCGAGTGAATAGGGAAAGAATTACCATGGAGATGAACCAAGATTAGGGCGAAGGAGACATTGAGGTGGCCTGACTCCGTTAGGCTACTGCGGCCAATACTCGGGTGCAAGCCATGAGATGATCGTAACTTGAGAAGGAATGCAAGGGAAAGAGAATGGAGCGCATACTGTAATGGTAGCAAGCGATCACCGGCCGCTTGGGTACAACCTCTCGTCAATGCCCTTGTGCATTTTGCTGCCACCTTCGTTGGCCTCCTCCTCATGTCAGTGCTACATCGGGCAAGATCCGACCGGTCCAAGTGGGCAAGGACCATATCGCCATCACCATCCTCTCCCATGCAGTATTCCCGTTATCCAGCATTCGGATCTGCAATGTGCGAACGAGGACAAGGCCCGAGCTGCCTGGGTCGAGAGAGGAGGCGAAGGGAGAAGAATGGTGACAGTTGGAATCGGGAGGAAATCACAATGTGGATGGGAGAGGAGGGAGATGGTTGCTGTGAACGGGAGATATGGGAGAGTGCGAGGCAGTTTTCCATCAGAGCAGAGACCCACAAGTCGGTGCACATTTTTAGGTGCTGGGATGATCGTCCCACCGTGCACGAAGCGATGTGTTGGTTCGCTGACATGGTGGTTCATATGTCAGTAGAGAGAGGGGGGGTGAGAGGTGAGGGAAGAATGGACCATCACAATTTGTGCTTTGATGCATTATCTTAGAAATAAAACAGCTTGTCTCCCCTGCTGATTCGTTGGTTCATCTTTAGTCTGCAGCGAAAATATAGCAGTACAAAAAAGGAGTAAATCTATTTTATCCATTTGAACTTAAAAAAGTTCATTTAACTATGAAGTACAAAACCAAGTATTTAACCTTTAAACTTATAAAATCAGGTCAACTAACACCCTAAGCGATTTAGGAGTGTTGTTTTGCTGACATGGAGGTGGTATTGTCACCGTAGCAAGATTTGGTGACGTAAGCTGCTAATGTGGCAAAACATTCTCCACATCAGTTAAAACACACTCTAAATCGCTTTAGGGTATAAATTGATCTGGTCTTACAAGTTTGAAGTTAAATAACCAGTTTTTTGTGGTTCAGGAATTGAATGGGCCTTTTGCAAAGCTTGAGTGATAAAACAGACAATGGAAGAAAGCAAGCGCGGTCCACCTTTAGTCGAGGCAATCTAATTGAATTCTAGGGGGGAAATCAAGCAATAGAACACATGAAAGAAAGAGAGACTGTTTTTTTCTTCGGTTTATGGATTATAGCTACAGCTTATGTTTTTAGGTTGTTCGTATGAGAGAGTATAGAGTAACAGAAACTCGCATACGGTTTTTGACCGATATAAATGAAGTCACTACAGTATATACTATAAGTAACTTGTAGACTCTATCTTTAGAAAACACTCCATTTAAAAACTAGTTATTATAAAAAAAAATTAAAAATAGTTTTTGTAAGCTGGGAAAAAAGTTCCAGGCAAACAAATGGAGATCTATCATCGATGAGTGTGTGAATGGTGAACAAAGTAGGTAGTAGCACACGAGAGCCTGAGAGCGAGGTGAGGCGATGTACGTGCGTGGGCGATGCAGAACTGGTGGGCGTCGTTGACGACAGGTGCCAGATGCTACACCACAAGTCGCCGTATCCTCGACTCGTTGTGGCTCTTGTTATTTTCCACTTGGAACGACGCAGGCAGGCAATCATCGGAGTCGCTCTCTCGATAGCCGTCGTACTAGCGGAAAGAGATGCGTAGCGTAAGCACAGGCGTTGGCCGCGTTGCAGGGAATCCTCGACCGCGCTTCGTGCAGCTGCAACTTGCAAATAGGGGTGGCAACGAGCCGAACCGAGCCCGGCTCGGCTTGGCTCGTGAAAGCTTGGTGGAATGGAGGCTCGGTTCGGCTCGGCTTGGTTAGAATATCAAGCTTTTTTGTGGGCTCGGTTCGGCTCGTGGTGCGCTCGAGCCAGCTCGCGAGGGCTCACGAGCCAACAATGGGCACCTATCACTGTCGGCACTGAACCAAACACCCCCAAGATCAAATTTTGATGCCAAATTTTGCCCCCAGTTAATTGCTCACACCTGCGCAACTTTGAGGATTAAATTCCCACCAATCCAACCACAAGAACGCGCCTACCCAGAGCAGATATCCCCATAACCAGACCGAGACCACTCGACGCGCATCGAGATTCAAGAGGAGGGGCAAGCGAGCGGCGTTACGTACGTAGGTGTTGAGCTGGCGGATGAAACTGGAGAAGTTGTCGTGCTTGAAGTAGGTGGGCAGCAGCCGCGCGACGAACTCCGGAGAGGTCGAGCGCTGGAGGCGCGAGGAGGGCGAGCGGCGGGGCGAGAGGGCCGGTGAGGTTGAGGCCCGGAGGCGAGCGCGCGACGGAGGCGGGGCGGCGGCGATGCGTGGGTGGAGCGAGACGCCGAGTCGACTCGAGACCGGCCACGCCAGAGGAGAGCGCCACGCAGAGGCGGAGAGACAGGATGCGCGGAGGCGGGAGCGCCCGCGGTCGAGGCGGTAGGGGCGCGCGCGCAGTGACTAGACGAGAGAAGGCGGGGTTTGGGCGCGACCGGCGTGAGAGGCGTGCGGTTTTTTTGGGAAGAAAGGTGGTGATTGGGAGGTTCGGGAATCGGGAGGACACCCAGGCCCCAGCTAGCTGTAAAGCACAATGCAACTTGGTACGGGGGAAGACGTTGGGAACAGGAGGAGCCACGCGGTTGCCTTCGCGCGCCGTTCGCATAACCCCGGCTTTATCGCGGTGGCCACGTCGATGCCCTCCAACGGCGGAGGAATCTGGCTCGCGAGCCAACCGAGCCGCTCGCAAGCTGGCTCGGGCTCGGCTCGTTTAGACCCCGAGCTTTTTTGCTGGCTCGGCTCGGCTCGTTTCATCCACGAGCCGAGCCCGAACTGGCTCACGAGCTCGAGCTTTTTTGCCAGCCCTACTTGCAAACCTAAACGGCATTGGTGTTCAGCACGGGCCTTCATTTTTATTTTAGTTTTTAGTTTTTAGTTGTGACTTATAACTTTTAGACTAGTGATAAAACTAGAAACAAAATAAAGTATGGGTTAAGTTAGATTGTCATAAAAATAGTATTTTACTTTTGTGCAATTCAAATTCATACATAAATAGACAAAAATAAAGCAAGAAGGAGAGAAATACAACGAAAGTATCTCAGTAATAGAAAGTGCATTCTGAAAATATATAAATATGCCTCCAGTGAGTGTAGATCAATTATCTGCATATCAAAAATAGTAAAATTAGTGATACGATAACTAATTGTAAATGATCATAAACATTCAAGAAAAACATAACATACCACTAACATACAAGATTAAATTATAAGGTAAATTCATTCTATGAGATTTCATGTCTTGGAATCGTCTTATGAAATTTTATGCATTGGAATCACCAATATCAATGATACATATAATTTCTGAAATTATAGAAATGGTCTTTAGCATAACTCATCAGTAGTCTGTCGACTCAATATAATCTCTAGCATAACTCAACAATTCAATATAATTTCTAGGCTCTAGCATAACTCAACAATTCAACATAAAGAATAAAAGAATTACAAGAGTAACGTTTACCTAATTACCTCTGTGGCTCGATCATGGCCAGTTGGCCTCCCCTCTCGGGCTCTCAGCTCGACAGGCGGTCGATGACAAAAAGCGGATCCGGCCCTCCCCAAGTGACCAAGTCATTCCTTGAATCCAATCGATGCGCCTTGCCTCCCCTAGTCCCCTCCTCTCTTAGTCACTTGCTCAGTTTCGATTGCTCGCCACTACTCGCCAGATGCCTTAAAAAGGATCTCGTCCTCGAGATCAACTCGGGCCAAGGAGTAGGTTAGGGAAGCCTCGCGCAGTGCCCCCACCAGCCGCGCCATCAATCGCGGACCTTCCTTCCCCGCTTCGTGCCATCGATGGCTTGATTGACTAGGTCTTCTCCAGCTCGGAGCTACCTCAGGCCCTAGGTGCGATTCTCGGTTTAGTCTTATATATTTGTCACGTGGGTCTTGTGAACTAGTTATTGCTTTGTGGGTCGAATGATTGAGATAAGCCCATATGTGATGTGTTGAATGTGTTCTTCTTACTCGCGAGTCCTAAGTCTTAGGGGTGGCTGACAAGGCTGAGCCTGCCGACCGGCCGATCGCCGGGGCAGGGGGGTTCCTCTGGTAAAAGGTAGGTTGAAGCCTCACTAAGCTCTCCCCCTCTCGCTGGATTCGTCCCTGTTTTAGACTATTCGTGAGAAAGAGTATCGATTAACAGAAACTCACGTACGATTTAAATCAATATAAATAAAGTTATTGTAGTGTATACTATAATTAACTTATCGAAAAGTCGGAAGAGCAGCTTTTGAAAGCCCCTGTGTGGCTGTGTTTACTCGCTGAAACTCGGTGCTCGTCCCATCCACGGAAAACATTTGCCGTTCATCACCAACGTTTGCTGCTCTGATGTTTGATTAGTGGCACGCATTAGCCAAGCAATTAACGAGGAGGATAGGTACTGGCAGGGCGATAGGAAAATACGACGGTGCCACGAGGAGCCTTCGACAATGCAAAAGATCTTTGCAAGGCGAGGCAACGGCGGGAGCAATGCTAGACAGACGTCGGCACCATCTGATTCACGGCAATCGTTTGACAATTTCTGCGTGCTACGAGTTTCTCTTGCGACTAGGTTTTGCCTCCGTATGATAAAGGGGCCTATTCTTTTCGGCTGTGGCTTATAATTTTTAGTTAAAATTTTAGAATTTTGTATTTACGGTACAGATTATGAGAGATAGATACTCACTTGTGATTTTAGCTGGTACAGATGTTGAGCTTTTAACGTGTAGATCGTTTAATATGTAGACTCTGTCTTAAAAAAATACTCTATTTAAAAGTTAGATACTGTAATAAAAATCAAAAGCCGTCAACTAGTAGTCTTGCCGGTTAACTGAAGCCGTCCGTTGTCTGGGCGTCAGGTCAGGCGGCAACCACCAGATGACCAGACCTCCAAAAGGAACAGAGGGAGACGGTTAGAAAAGTCTCAGCTCTCGGACCACTCCAACGCTAGAAGCCACTCCAGTTCCCATCACCGCACTCGCCACCCTCCACCCCAATGGCGGCGATCACCGCGCCGTCGCCGCCTCCTCCCGCCACAGCCGCCTCCAGCTCCTGCCGCGCGCCACTCATCCGCGTCGCGGCTTCCTCCCGCTTCCGCCCCTACTCCTACTCCTCCTCCTCGTCTTCGTCGTCGTCCTCCTCCTATGGTGGCGTAGGCGGCAGCGGGGGAGGGGGAGAGATCCACCACGCGTCGCCGCCTCCCCCGCCCGCCGCGCCCCCGGGGGCGCCCGTGTACGTCACGCTCCCCGCCGACGCCGTGGGCCCGGGGGGCCGCGTGGCGCGGCGGCGCGCCATGGCGGCGTCGCTGGCCGCGCTGGCGGGGGCCGGGGTGGCGGGGGTGGCGGTGGAGCTGTGGTGGGGGGTCGTGGAGCGCGAAGGGCCAGGGGAGTACGACTGGGCCGGCTACCTCGAGCTCGCCGCCATGGCGCGGCGCCACGGGCTCCGCGTGCGCGCTATCCTCGCCTTCCACCAGTGTGGCGCCGGGCCGCATGACCCGCTCTGGTGCGTCTCGCTTTCGCCACCTGCTCTCCAAGCATGCGCATTTGATTTGTTGTTCTTTGTTAGGTTTTATGCCCGTAAGAATACTTCTTGTTGTAATTTATCCTTGTGAGCTGAACAAATGTGGTGACAAAATGTAAAACTACAAAATGCTGTATCCACTCGAAAAAAAGTAGATATTTGAGTGTTTTGACTGTTGAGAGATTGCATGTCGAAGCTCTCTTGGTACATGTGTACTGAGAGGTCTTCACGTTTAAACCATTTGTGAGCTTTTGTGAGAAGTGATGAATTTATATTGGTTTTACAAGTATGATTGAGCGCTATAGAATTTAAGGAGATCAGCGCAATGCACGATCACAAGAATGGCTGTATCTACAAATTTGAATATTGCCACCAGATCAGAAATTCTTTTTGTGATTTGTGCAAGTGTTTATTTGGTAGATGTAGGAATAGATCATTCCAGATGGATATGTAGCATATTGACCCTTGGGGAAAGGAAGCAAATTACACGAGTCATCTCACAGGAACAAGAGTTGTGTCATGACAGCAGATTCATGAAGGTGGTACTAGAAGAAGCGTGGAGGATGCGATCCTAACATAGTAACATGTTTAAACGTATTTGTTGGGTAGCATTTTGTATTTTTGTTTAGATCCATTAATATCTGATATTCACAACGTACAGTTATGTTTTGATTTATGGACATATCTGTTGCAAGGGCTAAAGAAGTATTTTATCATGTTGGTGTTTTTTGAAACCATGCTTGTAGTAGTACTCAGTAATGTTTAAGAGCTGAAAATTCGACCAGGATGAAATGATAATTTTACTGTTTTCCTTTCCAAACATGACACACAATTACAGTATGCTGCAAAGCATTAAAATTTTTCATCACCATGCAAATGTCGTTATGGTTCATGAGATGCAACTAAATTTGCCCTTTCCGTTTTAGTTTAGGAAGCTTTATTGTGTGTGTTTTAGATGTCCCATTGTTTTGTTATTCACTGCAAATGTAGTATTATACCCGACACTATGAGCTTGCTTAGCTTGTGGTACAAATGCTTATATGGCACCATATGCAGCTTGCCTATTTATAGAACACAAGGTACTCTGAAGTTTTTACATATAACATGGTATCATGTCAAGTGTGACTTGTTGCTATACTTAAAATGCATAATGATGTAATTCCCTCACTGTCACAAGTAATAAATGATGCAATGGAACATACATAAAGCTCCGTAAATGTGCTCAATAAGGTGATGAAGGAGCAATGGAACTATTAAGCGCTCAATAAGGTAATGAAGGAGCAACGGAACTATCAAGCCGAAATATTTTCCGTACTGTAAAGGTGACTAAAAGTCTAAAACGAAATGAGTTCATCTTTCTGCCCAACAGTCAATGGTGATGATGATAATGATGCCAATGAAGATGATGATTATGATGGGAAACACAGGATCTGTACCACCAAGATTTACTGGGATCCTTCCTAGCTCTATTGTCTCGCCTCTTTTGAATAAGACAATGGCGAACTGTTATTTAAAGAAAAAACACCACAAGTTGTGCAAAGAATTATATTTTGGCACCGCTTGATGTTCAGCTCTTACTATATGGCCACCTGCATCAAAATTTTCTAGCTCTGTCCCTCACCGTGAGCATCTGAGCAATTCTTAAGGAGCCATTGAGCATGCTCATGTAGACTGTAGAGCCACAGAGCTGGTGTGGAACATGCACACTACGTTGTGGAGCTGCCTATGTACACATACACATGTGGAATGCCTGTCATTTATATGTTGTTTTCCCCTACTGGAGCCGCTAAATGTGCATGTATGCGTAACAGTGGATTTTTTTTTCAATATTTGTTTTAGGATGCCATATGTGTAGATAACTTGATTGAAAGATAAAAACAGTTGACGAGAGAACAGGCTTTTAAACAATGTCTGTGGGCTTAATAAATTGGCTTGATAAACAAAGAGTTGGACTGAGCTTCTCATGTTATTAAAATCAGCTTACCAATCAAATAAGCGGGAAGACCTAGCTGAGTTGGTTCGAAAATTGTGGTAATTCTGTGTGGTCAAGTGTTAGAAATCCATTGGTACAGTAGAGATTGATATTGGTGCCCGGGTCTACACATATCAGCTCATATTGGGCTAGAGATTACACTCTTGTTGGGCCATTGGCGTCACTCTATTAACATCTTTGATTTTTCATGGGCCAGACTATGTTTTTTTAATTTTTTTGGCCCAAGTCGTCATAGGCCAATGTGGGTCCATCCCAGATTGCTAAGAGCCTTCGAATATGGTAAAAATGGAAGTTACTTGGTATATGACCCCGATAAATCAATTGTAGCTGGTTGATGTAACTGTCAAAACGAAAGGTAGCTGAAATTTTAGTGGTGGCTTTTGCCAAGCGTTTTAATCACTAATCAGTGAAAAGTGGCCCAAAACATTGATTTTCCTCATGCCAAATGTGCCAGTAATTGCACTCCCCCAAATGTTTTACAATTTTGGTGGTAATATTGAACTTGAAGCATGTATTCTACATAATCTACTGAAAAAAGATGGTTCTACATGGACCACAGAGCCACAGGCAGCCATATCAAAATTTCACTTAATAAATTTCATTAATGATTTTTCCACTTTGTAATTGTTTTCCTGTCTTGCTTTTTCAAGATAGTCTTTTTTCTTCATCTCAAAAAGTTAGTATTTTATTCTTGCAATACACAGCCAAACTACTTCATCATTCTTTTTGTTGCCATATAGACAAGTGATAATTCGCTGGTTATTGCATTTATGCACAAGATTTCTCATTTCTTCTCATTGTTGAAATTTCACCTGGTTCAGGGTCCCTCTTCCACAGTGGGTGCTTGAGGAGATGGATAAGATGCCAGACTTGTCATATACTGATAGATACCAACGGAGAAACAAAGAATACATCTCACTGGGATGTGATATTCTTCCTCTTCTGAAGGGAAGGACACCTATGCAAGCTTATTCGGACTTCACGAGGAGCTTTCGCGACACTTTTAGAGAGTACCTTGGGGCCATAGTGACAGTTTGTGCTCTCCCTTTGTATTTAAGCACGTCATGTTAATTTTAAACCACAAATAGGTTGTAAGCCTGTTATAATTATTGCCTTTCAGGAAGTTCAAGTTGGAATGGGCCCAGGAGGTGAGCTTAGGTATCCATCATGCCCAACTGAGAAACTAAATCAGCCAGGCGGCTCATCTGAACTTGGGGAGTTTCAATGTTATGACAAGGTACACAGGCAAAGAAGATTCTTAATATTAATGTCACTTCAATATGGAAAGATTTGCATGTGCAGCATGGTTGTCACGGCGTCGCCTTGGCGTCGCCAAGGCGACGCCTTGGCGTCCAGGCGCTGGGGAGGGGACGCCGGGGAGGAGCGCCTCGCCTTGGCCAGCTAGGCGGGCGCCTAGGTCGACGCGGCGTCCGCGGCGTCGCCATGACGTCCAAGGCGTCGGGCGAGCGCGAAGGAGGCGAAGGCTTAAGGGCTTCGGGAGTGAAGCGAAGCAGTGAGACATACATACCTGCTGGCGACTCACGAAGGCAGAGGCGAACGCGAACCCTAGCTTCACCGCCGGCCGCTAGGTACGCCATCCGCCCCTCTCTTCGGCGCACCGCTTCCTCCACCCGCGCCTCCGCCGCCTCGCTCCTCCCGCGCCTCCCTCCTCCCTCCGCCGCCTCACTCCTCCCCCCCGCGCCGCTTCCCCGCACGCCGCCTCCCGCCATCTGCTGTTGCTCTGCTGCCTCCCTCCTCCGCCTCTCTGCTCTTGCTGCTCTGCTTCCGCCGTCCGTCCGCTCCAATCGGGGATAGAGAGAGTGAGTGGATCGATGGAGTGAGGGAGATGGGAGACAATGGCTGAATCGAAATAAAGAGAGAAGAGAGAGAGGATGAGAGGAGGCAGTGGGGAGTGGGAAAGGATGAGGCCATGGAAAGAAAGAAAAAGGAGGAAAGAGAGAAGAAAATAGGAAGAAAGGAAAATAGGAGGAAGGAAAAGAAAAGAAAGGGAAGAAAAGAGAAGAGAAGAAAAAAATGGAGGGGGTGCTTGGCTCCATGTAAAAAGATCAAAAGAATAGCAGGCTCATCAATGTATTAGATATGCAATTGTTATTAACTTTTCTTTAATTTCCTGCTTTAGTTGACTAGTTAGGTACTTATCAAGTGAATCGCTTTAGCTCGCCTAGCATCGCCTAGAGGACGACTAGGCGCCCGCCTGGACGACTAGGTGTCCTGGCGCCCCTTAGGCGCCATGGTCGCCAAGGTCGCCGTGACAACCATGATGTGCAGCGAGTATTCTTTATGGGCACATATAATGATTGATTCCAAGATTTACAAGCCACAGTGTATGATGTAGGTTTTACATTCACCCTGTTTGAACTTTGAACTAACTGATTCAGTTCTTTTTAGTTTATAGCTTATGGCTTTCCTCAAACAAACAAACGGAACAGCTTTTTCGCCGCTTTTTCGAAGCGGCTTATCGGGACAGCCTTTTTGAAGCAGCTTATCGGCATTTGGTTCGTTCGCACAAACGCTCACGCTAGAGCCAAAAGCTATCAGCCACAACCAAAAAACCCCACCCAAAATTTACGAGTGTCAGCTTATATGTGACTTCCAACTAAAGTCTTAAACCCGACTGGCACCCATTTCAGCTTATATCAGGCTTCTATGTGCAACGATGGCTTTAGTTTATTTAACAGTGCCAAGAGCCCAAGAGTAAGCTGTATTTTTGGCCCTGGCTTCAGTTTCTAGGCCCATGAGCTGAAGCTAAAGTGATATCAAACATGCCTTTTTGCCCCTTTCCCTGTATCCTTTCGAGGAAGCAATACTGAATTACATAGAACTAAAGGTCCATGCACTTTTTTTAGGGGGGTTAAGCCTCAATAAACTGCTTTATGTGAAATGGCAATCTCCTTTGTGTTATTGTATGGCTCTTCTGAAGGGCTCTTCAGGTTGGTATCTAGCATCAAAAGATAGGCTTGTGATCACTTTGTTCTGTTGTACTTGGACAGTTCATGCAAGCATCATTGAGCGCTCGAGCTCAGATTCTTGGTGTGCAAGAGTGGGGAAACGGTGGTCCAGCTGGCACAGATGGCTCGGGACAGAACCCTGAAGAAACTAGATTTTTCCGTGCCAATGGAGGATGCTGGAATACACCTTATGGTCGATTTTTCCTTGAGTGGTATTCAGGAATGCTTCTTCTGCATGGAGAGAGGTTATGCATGATTGCTGATGCTATCTTCTCTGGTACTGGTGTGACAATCTCAGGAAAGGTTTCTGGCATACATTGGCACTACTATACATGTTCACACCCATCTGAGCTGACAGCTGGTTACTATAATACATTATTAAGAGATGGCTATCTTCCTATTGCTCAAATGTTTGCTAGATACAAAGCTGCCTTGTGCTGCAGTTGTTTTGACCTGAGGGATGCAGAAAGAAGTAATTCTGAGAGCAGTCCAGAGGGCACTCTCCGGCAACTTATAGTTGCTGCTAAAATGTACAATCTACCTCTTAATGGTGAAAATTCCGTGACAAGGCTGGATGATACTTCACTGAATCAAGTCATAAGAAGCTCAAGACTCTACTCAGGTGGTACTTCAGGAACATCTTTCTCCTTCAACTACGTTAGGATGAACAAAAGCTTATTTGAGTTTCACAATTGGAGCCGATTTACTAAGTTTGTTAGGCAGATGTCAGATGCCAGAACCTTTCTAGCTAGACTAGACTTCAGGAGAGGGCAGCATTACCTATCTTCAATGTCAGTTGTTTGGGTAGTCAGCCGGGCTTGTGCATATACATGAAAGTTGTCAAACGTGTGCCTGTAACTTTAATTATAAATGATTCATCAAAATTGAAAGATTTTTTTTTGCTCAGTGAATGGCTCTTTTTCCCCCTGTTACCGGGAGGGTGGAAATGGTTTGTACTAATGATTATTGTAGTCTTATGCCTATTCCTGTTTGATTGAACATTGAAGGTTCTGCTTCCCTGTAGCTCCTGACCAAATCTTGGAAGTTTTTTGGTGTACAGAGTACAGTGATAGTCAACAGCTGCTGTCAAACTTCAATCCTGAACGGTGGGTTCCTATGCAACTCTCATGGGGCTAGTGTTTCTGAATGGTAGTATAAATGCTTTGATTGGAGCACATGTTTAAATTTATTCCCAAGATGACTTTTTTATGCTAGCACTTTCCTAGGTCTGTTCATACCTTTTCCCCCAGGAAGAACTACATCTAAAAGTGTTATTGTTGCTATGCACTGCGCATGAATTAATTGGTCATCAAGGGTCACGTGTTGTCTACTTATATCATCAGTCAGTATCGAGCTGGATTGATCATTGTAAGCATGCAGTAGTTAAGCAAAACAAGAAAATGGTATTAGCGCTTCTTCAGCTAGGCTCCACCACTTGCATAGCATAACGTCTTTCTACTTCCTCCATAATGTAAAATGTTTTGTGTTATAAAACGTACGGCAAAAGTAGATGTAAAAAAATAAGATACAAATCTTTTTAGAGAAAACCACGAACACACGAAGATGAAATTCACTACATGAGGAAAAGCTTCAAACACAGAAAACTTAGGCGCATCTAAACTGTGAGACTATATATATATATATATATATATATATATATATATATATATATATATATATATATATATATATATATATATATATATATATATATATATATTATATATATATATAGCATAAGGCACCTTGGTGTCTAGGCACTCACATCAAGAACCGTCCGATACACGTGTATGATTGATAATTTTTTTGAGTTTGGGTATGGAAATGTTTTATACCCTTGATATATTTATGGTAAGTAAGTTTTGAACTCAGTTCAAACTAGTTTGAACTACTTTTGAGTTTAATGCGACTACAGTGAGTATATACCATAAAAATAGTTCAAACTAATTAAACTGAAGTTGAATTTAATTTTTTTCGGAGTTTGACATCTCAAATATACTTTTATGGGTATATAAAGATACCCACATCAAACGTTATAATCTCAAAGCAATTCAACAGTATTGATATGGGTGCCTAGGCACCAAGGTGCATGAAACACTCATCCTATATATATATATATATATATATATATATATATATATATATATATATATATATATATATATATATATATATATATATATATATATATATATATATATATATGCTCGAAAACAAGAGTCCCAAATGTGAAAAGGAACAGCGCCCTAATTGATAGGGGCGTAATTGGGTCGGATTCAGATGGATATTATTCATACCATATCTTAACTTATATGTTTTTCCCGGATTTGGAAATGGATACAGTAAGACCGGATACAAATACGAATTCAAAGTATTTAGAGTTTCGGGTACGGTACCATCGGGACGGATACATGACAGTTTCGGATCGAAAATGAATAATATAGGCGAACGGTATATACATACATAAAGGAATATACACTTAACCATACCACTATCACTTCAAAACTTCAACTAAAAATAAATTCATCTAGATTACTTAAATATGATAGCCGGCACAACACAAGCTCAGTATAAACGATAAATTCATACATAAGTTCAAAACCAATAAATTCATACATAAATTCAACATAAGTGGGGAGGATTAGTAACGACTGGCTAGAGTGGCTAAACTCTAGAGTTAGGTAAGAACTTGGATAAAATCTAAGCTGGTTGGTGTCAATGATGGTTGATGGACTAAGCTAGTTGGGGTACTAACTTGCTTGTCAGATAGTATCCGGTTTACCATTTACCAATACTATTCAATAGGATTTTAGCTCTCCCGTTTTCGCTACCGTATCTAGCAATAACTATCCGGTACCGATCGGATTCGGTACTAGATACTAAACTACCTTCCTGTATTCAATACTGGATCGGTTGAGATTAACCCATACCATTTGCATCCCTACTAGTCAGGAATGAAATAAAGACCTATTCAAAAACTAGAACAGTAATCTGCTCAAAAACAGGAACAACACCCCACTTGAAGAGTCTTAGAAGATAACGGTGTAGAGTTGTAGCCAGATAACGGATACAAAGATGATTCCAATCATAACCTCTGACCAGTTCGTGTTGCTGACTGAAATCTGATTAGATTTTTCAAGCAGTCAAAAAGACCAGTAGTGCTTGAACCCAACTAGAAGTGGTCGCACCCCACTAGATTTGGATCATAAAGCATAACAATCTTCACATTGAGCCGAATTCCTCTTGTAGCGAAAAAGAAAACAATAAACTCTTCCATGATAGTCGCGCAAACGATTCAAATTACAACATATCCAAACGGTAAACAAAACATCAAATTCAGTTGTCCCAACAACTAACATTGATTTTTTTTCTTTCTGTAAAGTCTCCTCGATTAAGTGTAGTCCAAATTATGTTGAAAACCTGTAACTCTACCTTAAACTCTATATACGCGGATTTTGGTGCAGTAACCCGTAGTAGATGATGGATCATCAAATAAATCGTCGATTAATTCCGCATGGATGCCACTAATAATAGGCACAAACAACCTAAATTGCAATGAACTCCATCTCCAACAAAGAACATGTAGAGCTGACGATATAAACTTCTTAATGGAAGATGACAATCGATGGAGAAGGCACAGTGTGACGCCAGGGCATGGCGTCAGGCTGCGCGAGCAATGGTATTAGCAGAACCTGGCGCTGGAACAGTCAAAGAGGTAGAGCGCCGATTGGCACTCAACATGGCATGGGTTAGCGCCAAGTCAGAGTCGAGATACGGAACAAGGTCGAGGGGAGTCGATTCACCAAGAATGATAGCCTCCTAGATATCACTCTTAATGCCACACAACGGCCATTCTGGGAGTTTCCTCCTCCTAGGGTGGTGGCTTTGAACTCGAACCTAGAGCTCTGAAACCACTTGATATAAAACGCATGGCAAAAGTAGATGATCAAAAGAACAGGAGATACGGATTTAACATGAAAAACCTTTTCGGGAAAAACCACAGGCGTACGGAAAACTTCGACATATCTAAACTATGCGACTATGAGGTGAAGTTTCGAGCATGGAAAATTTTGACGTATCTAAACTGTGCGACTACATGAGTACATTTCTATAGGCTCGAAAACAAGAGTCCCAGACGAGAAAAGGAACAGAGATCTAATCGAAAATAGAATAGACACCTACTCAAAAACTGGAACAATAATCTGCTCGGAAACGGGAATAACACCCTGCTCTGAGTCTCGAAAGATAACGATGTAAATTTGTAATTGAAAACGTCTTAAGTAGCCATGTTTGACTCTAGACGTTATAGAGTCCATCACAGATACGAAGATAATCCCAATCATTATCTTTGACTAGTTCGTATTGCTGAGCGAAACTTGATTGAACTCTTCAAGTGAGCGAAAAGACTGCAATGATCGAACCCGGCCATATTCAGATCAGAAAATATAACATTGTGTCTTTTATCGTCATAGTTACCGTAAGAAGGGAGAGTTTCATATTGGTTGAAGTTCTGACCAAGGGACGATCTAAACGAAGTCCGTTACTGCATGTCAACGATACTAGGGTGCAAACGGGTCGGATTCGGACGGATATTGTTGTTACCATATCCTAACCCATATTTTTTCTCCGGATTCGGTGCCGGATCGGTCGGGATTAACCCGTTTGTAAGGAATGCATGCAGTACAACAAATAGAGTAGGAGGACGTACTGTCAAGAACTTGATGTTACTACTTAATAGCTGATGTGGAAGATTTTATTTTACCATTGCAAAAGAAAATGAAACGTCAAATAGTAGCACTAACCTGAAATCAAACTTGAAGACGTATCGGATTCGGACGGATATTGCTGTTACCATATCCTAACCTATATTTTTTTCTCCGGATTCGGTACCATCAGATTCGATGCCGGATCGGTCGGGATTAACCCGACCCGTTTGCACCCCCTAAACGATACCCAGCCATAGGAGGAACCGCGCGGCCTTCCTCCTATTGGAGAGGTCGTCGCGATCCAACGAATGGCCGCCCGCGCGGCACAGCCGCTTCGGCCTCGGCTTTGGCGGGCGCTAGCTCTTCTCGGCGCGCTGCAATCTACGCGCGCGTGGGCAGGAACCGGGAACCCAACCCGCCATGCCGTTGCCGCCGCCGGCGGCCGTGTCGGAACACGAACACCCAGGGCAGGCGGGCACTGGGCGCTGGGTGGGCGGCGTGCGAACGTGCGGTACGTGCCAGAGCCGAGCACAGCCAACGCCACACCGGCGGTCCGTTGTCCCAGATCCCTTCAGCGCCTACTGCCCATAAAACGGCCTCTGTTTCTGTTGGAACCTGGAGCAAGAAGAGCTACTGATACTTGAGCAAGAAGAGCTACTAATACTTGAACTGCTAGTTTACTTCTTTTCTGCCCAACTCATCAACATGAAAAATGAACAGATTCACCTCATCAGTACAACTTCTACGTGAAACAGCTCAATGTACAGATTATAAAACTGCCAAAAAAAAAAAAGAAGTGTATTATGGAACACCAGAGGATTCTATGAGCTGTCATGAAAATTGTGGTCTTTTTTTAGAAACATTGTGGCCTACATCTTCCAGCAGTGTTGTTTTCTCAATGCTAGCTGCATTACCCATGTAGGCCCTAATCATGCAGAACTTACAGGTGGCATGAAAAAAGGCACCAGTTTATACTCGTCTTCAACCTGAGAAATATAGATAATGTGCAGGGCCGCCACTTATCCAACTGGAAAAATCGTTTGTCTGTACTCCTGAAAATGACTAATGCAATATATGAACAGTTCCTGAACAACGCTGGATGGACAAGAAATCTATTAGAAGCAATTGGATTTTAAACACCAACAACACCAGGTCAAAATCAATTAGAGCTGAAGTTTATGTGGCAGGGGCAAATAATTAATATAATTCTCTACAACAGGGAACGATGAACCACAAAAATCAGCTATATTTCCCAACCAAACTAACCTCAAAAAGGTCAAACACAAGGGGAACTGAAAGTGAATACAAGGTGCCTCCAAAACTGTTCAACTGCTGGACAATGAAGATATTCGTATAACAACGACTTCGGTTTGTAACTTTACCAACAGTTTCCAGCACCAAGTGCTTAATATGTACAGCATTCACTACAAGTGCGTGTCGTACAATTACAAAAAAAAAATGGTACAGTAATAAAGCACAACGAAGCAGCTAATGCTATCTAACAACAGGTGAAATTGACCTCATGGAACAAGAACTTGTGCATACCCATTGGACAAAACGAAAAAGGCTGACCGGCGTATCAACCAGAGCTTTCACAAGAACTACCAAGGTGTGCTGCAACATCGCTAACCAATAGCCTGATGACATGGCTACCAGAATGCCGGGAGATCCCCGTGCATTCTTCCAAATCTGCATTGCAAGCCAACTTCACCCACTCATGATCATCATCAAGATACTTGATATCGAACATGCCAACATCCATCCTCAGCCTTTTGGCCAATTCATCTTTCAATACACTAACGCTGCCAGAACATGGGAAGCGGAACCTTACAATGTCTTCCTTAAAACTCGCCTTTATTGTTACAGTCCCTGAATTTTTCATCGGGAACAAATTGCTGGGAGGAGGTAATATTGGTTGGTCAATTGCTGAAGTGAAGAGATTCTTCAAATCTTTGGAACTACCAGAATCCTCAATTAGCATCCTGGAAAGTGGTAGCTCTGGTTCTTGGAAAGGCTCTTTTGTAAAGGCAACCGGATTTGGTTGTGGTTCCAAGAATGTTGAAGCAATTGGCTTCAAAATGAATGTCTGGTTCGCAGGACTTCCCTGGCACGAGCCCTCTGACATACGTGAATTTATACTACCTTCTCCGGATGAGCTTCCTGAGTGAGAAGCTTTGTCTGCTGCAAGATGGACATTGTTGTTATTGTCTAAAAATCCTTGCTGGGACATGAGGATACCAAAGTGGCCATCATTTTCTAGTGGCTTTTGCAAAGATGAATCTCTGTCTCCGTTAACAGCAGGATTTGCAAATTCTGCAACTTTACTTTGACTTGCTTTCTCTATATTGAGAGAATCTGATGAAGGGCCAACAGGAATAGGAAGAGGACCTGTGATAGATGTGAGATTAAATGCCGCATCTGAGCCTTGAACAGACTCAATTACCTGCTTTAATTTCGAGAGAGACCGGTTGACCTTGTTGATTTTTCGAGATGGCCAACGAGAAATCCCATGTTGCCTGCAGATGCGCTTCATTGTTGTGGGACACACTGTCAAATAGATAAATATAATTTAGTTAATGCTAACAGTATCCAATAGTCGACCCCCTACACTGCTATGAACATTGCAAGATTCAATGCTATATGCATCTACTCCCTCTTTTAGATTCGGACGGGAATGAGTGAAAGGAGGTCGATAGTGAAAAGGTTTTCAAAATAAAAGAATCCGTCCCACAAAATACACCGTCACGATTCATACACAAGCCCAAAGAGGGCCTGTAGGCCAAAGAAATATGGTGGTCATTGAGCAAATATATACAGCTTTGTTTCCTTTAAAGAATCACAGCAAGCAAGTCTGATTGAGACCATGGCAGCGGCCAGTGAAGGCAGGCATTTAAGTTATCAACAGAAATTCTTTTGCTAGATTCTTTCTATATATATGACAACTAAATTCCATGCTGGTTCCACTTTAACCACCCATTGCATGACATAAGACTATATGACTAACAATCCTTTTCATAATATTCTATGTCTGATTTCAGAAATGTTCTTATTCATACAGTATGCGCCTGTGCCTTAATCATGCCAAACAGTAAATTCTCAATCTTGCCTCCCTAGAGAACTCCACATCTTTCCATAAATACCCTTCCTGGATGAAGAAAACCTGTATTGCTAACCACATGTACAAATTTATAGCACATCATTTACTAGTCTGCAGAAGAGAACACATTGATTGATCCTACTGCATATATATGTGCATGAACGCACCCTGAACTATATAACATACATGGCTAAAGTTCACCTAGACACAAGGAATATGCAACAGTAGATCTAGTTTCAATCTCAAAAACAATATATTGCGACAACTCATCATCCTTCTCTCACCAAGTTCCTCTATTCAACGCAAACCGATATGAGATATCGACTACAAAGGGCACCGGCATCTTAAGAGAATAACCATTCAGCCCTAAACCAGATAAGCACAGATCAGGTTACCAATTCAAAATTTCATTGCCATGCATACTAGACAGAACTAGGTTGTCAAATTACACGAGTTGAATGTGGTCATCTTAGAGATAGCAATCAGATAGAGTGGGACACAAAAGCAGGGGAATTGTAAACTTAAATGTTAGAATCGTACCACCAAGGCTTTTTGCTGCATTTTTCAGGCTTCCAGAAAAGTATTGCTGAAGAACTTCTAAACTGATTGTTTTTTCAGCTTTTCCTCTTCTCCTTTCAGGGTGTTTGTTGCTTTTGTGAAGCAATGAAGAATCAGAAGCAACGCTACCATTTGGTCTGGAGACAGATATGCCATTGTTTTGAGAGTTATCATCAGCCAGCAAACCTCTCTCTGAAACTTTGATATTCCCTTTATCAAACTCGTAGACTCCTCCATGTGTATCACCTTCAGGTGATTCACTAAGGCAACCTTCGGAGTTCTCAAAATGCACATTTGTCTTGAAATCTTCATTTTCAATTATTAGCACATTACTAATTTGAAGATAAGCTTCATTAGTGTCTCCAATGCCAACTACCTTTAGACTACGAAGACACTGCTTCATCAGAGCTAATATGGACTCTAACAAGGCGTTTTGATTGTCTTCGTCTCTACAACTGGGTGGCAGGAAAAACTCTAATATGTAATCATCATTGCCAGTATAAGAACTTTGCAAACATATTGCAAAGCAGCCAGCCAATCCAAACATACGAGCATAGTGTACAAGGGGATACTCCAATTTACAGAACTGACTGATGTCTTTTGAAAAGCAAGGCCTGCGTCTGATAAATGCTTTCCCAGAAACTCCTTGTCCCTTCTGCAGGTGATGTTCTACACAGGCATCTCTAAATCCCCACATACGAGCATCGATAACGTGAAATGACACATCACTGGTTGACATGCAGACCTCCCCCATGCAACTTCCATCAAAGCTCAAGCAACTTTTCTTCAAACCACCACCATGCGCCAATACACTTCGATACTTGCAAGGAACCCAGGTTTGTGCTAAAGGAAGCTTGTGCTCTTCACATATGACTGTCAGGATCTCCAGTATCTCCACCAGAGCAGATTGACGGCCTTCATTACATATCTAAGCATGCAAGAAATAACAAAAACATAAATAACGCCCATAGTAGAAACAGGAAAAGTTATCCGACCAGAGTCCAGACAAATTGAATGCTCACCTGGACATTTGGATGGTCCAACGTCTCAGTGCTTTTAAGATTTACTGCCTGCAGATAGCACAAAAAACATTACTAAAATGTAAGAGGCATAAGGGCGCAATAAAATTTATGCTACATGTGGTTGCTACAGATAGTGGCTAAGGATATATAATGTCCACATATCCAAGCAGTATCACCTGAATGCTCATGTGACATCAAAAAAAAACAGACAACAGGCAAAGAAAAGACTAACCTCAAGAGCTTTGCAGACTTTATCAACCTCACAAGCATAGTTTATCTTCTTCGATGTCATTATAAGTTCAACAACGGCAATACACGATTGAACATAAGGATCAAAAACAGGCATCGCAACAGTACCATGAACATTGTAACTGATCGCATGGTTAAGGCGTGGGTACTCAGTACTGCTATAATACTGCACATTTGGTGTCCACTCGGGCACCTTTTGCTTGTAGACACGCCCAGGTAGCCCCAGATCTCCAGCGTCATCCCCATCTACTGAGAACATGTACATCATGGATACAGCCCTGTACTGAAGTAGCCCAATGCTCTGGTGATCAAGTACGAAGGGTTGTCCTGACGTAGTAAGCACATAGCGCTCTCCATTCTTAACCGGTGCCCAAACCTGGACCAAAAGATGTTGATCTGTGGACTCCTTGAAGTACCTGAGAGCTTGTGTAAGCCTCTCCTTGAACAAGCAAGCGCTGTCCATGCTATCGTCATCCAGAGATAGGTGAAACTGCCATTTGCTGTTAATCTGTTCGACTATCTTACTTGTTGCGTCCAAATTCCCTAGATAGCAGAAGAGTGCAATATTGTAAGGGGGAAAAAGGCTAAGAACATATATATAAGAAAGGAATACCATAGCTAATGAAATGAACAATAAGTTCTGTTATACCCGACCATTGAGTCTAAAACCTAGGGCTCATGTGACAAGCAAATCCCTATCTCAAGAAGGACAGAATCATGTTTCTTAAAGCCATTAAGTGGCTGCAATAGATCAATGCTTTCAATAAAGTGAAGCAAATCAACAGTGCCACACATTCCATCATCAATTCAAGACAATTTCTTGAAACACCAACAAATGAAACGGATAAGTCCTAGTTTATTCAGCACATAAGTAAAGTTCATCTCATTGTCCCGATTTTAAATACTATAATATAATGAGACAAAGCAAGGCGTAATCTAACTGCTTCAACTCTGAATACAATCTAGTACTGTCCATGGCGTCATAACCCACCACTAAATCTAGTAAATTACCCAAGCTTACTTTGGAGGCACCACACCACCACTACTGAGGAACACCGCAAAAGGTAGCACATGCATTGGATAAAGTTAAATGAGTCAGGCAACAATAGCGCAAGAAAATGACCCTCTTTTTGTATGCACGGTTCATTTCATTAGCAAGTACTCCTACCTCCTAGTGGAATCCAATTAACCATCAACAAATCTTAGCAATAATTAGCATTAAAAACCACGCATTACCCCATGAAGTCATACAGAAAGAAAGCGAGTACAAAGATTAAACAAAGCGAGCATATCATTGCAATAAGGACATGCTCCTGACTTCACAACATTTTATTCATCTTGCAGTAGAAAGTACAAAGATTCTATCTCCTCCCAAAATCGATAAGCCAAATCTTATGCAACCAAGAAGCATGCCAAAAGAAGGCAAGAAAGTCAAACACAAAGCTCGGAAAGTTCATGGATCGTACAGCAAAGATAAGGTTAGCGTCCTAACGACAAGAATAACAGCAGGATTCCTATTGCCCCTCTGTCCCAGCTTTGGAACAGAAAAGATTCTAATCGATAACCCAAACCAAAGATAGAACAAAGTCACGAACCTCCCTGATCGCCTCGTGTCGTGGACCGTAGATGCTCCTCAAGGCTACAAGAAGACATCTGAGCCCTTGACATCAGAACTTCACGAAACGTTTTCTTCAGATTTTAACTTCTATGTTCTTCAGATATGAGCTGAATCTGACACTTCCTTCCCCTCAAGACAATACTTGTCCTCAAGTATTTTTCAGGAATCCAGGAGTTGATAGTCTGGGGCATAAAAATTTTGGGAATGTTCCTTGATAAAATAAGCCCCTCCCAAGAAGCTTCTTCAGCAGATCCTTCAAGTAGTTTCACGGTGAAACTCACCAGCTCCAACATGCTGACAATATGTACGAATGTGCTTGTCTCCAAATTGAGAACAAAACTGATATGATTGTTGAACAAAACTTCCATATATCCATAGTATGCTTTTGATAACCTTTTGAATGCTATTATATCAAACAACTGAACTGAGAGGGTCACCTTTAGAGATATATTAAGGACATCCGTAAGTGCTCTGTCACCATAAAGCTCAAATACACCAAAATTGACATAGTTCCCACATAAAACCCTTGAAAGAACAGTCAGGAAATCCACATGCCTTTATATTTACTTCCATAAATATCGCCATTTTGAATCAATAGAATCCTGAACCATAAGCCCCAATCACCTTGCTAATCTCTCGAATAGAAGGATCCCATTTGGTGATGACGAATCGAATGTCAATCTTTGAGCTTTGTTCAAAACAAACTCATACATGAATTTGAGCAATGGTGTGGTGACCTCGCTCATCAACCCACAAGAAGATGGCTCTCAACAAAAGTGGCATGCGAGATGAATACATCCAATGACTAGGAGGCCATAAGTTCAAGCGTCTGCTTGTCGCCATCGCAATGCCTCGTAGATCTCTCATCAAACCCATAAATGCATACTTCACAACATCGCCTTGAAAGCGACATCGCAGCTACCTCTCGATTAATCGCAACTCGCGTATGGTTCCATGAAACTTCGAATTTCATCGGGCCGTCTTCCCGGAGACCTCCTCTAATCGTTCCAAATCGTACGATCCAAGAAGAGAAAAACGAAGCAAGGAGTCCAACTAAGTCCAAGAAGGCTCACCGGAGCGGGTTCGGTGGCCCTCCTCATCGACGGCAGCCTCGGGCGCCGCGGCGACGGCAGCGGGGGCGGGGCCCACGTCGAGCGGGAGCAGCTGGCGGTCGTCGAAGAGCCAGAGCGGCGAGGGCGGCGTGATCCACGACGAGGATGCCGCGGGCAGCGGCGGCGAGGCGGAGACGGAGGAGAAGAGCAGCGACGTGGTGAGCGAGTCGAACGGCCACACGTCGCCCCCGCCGACGCCGCCGTCCCCACCAGCGGCGGCTGCGGAAGAGAAGGAGGGGTCAAGGTCCATGCCCACGTGTCCCCCGACTCCACTCAGGCTGCGCTGCGGCGGCGGCGGCGGAGGAAGCGACGAGACGGGGAGAGGAGGGGAGGCTGGGGTGCCATATGGGGGAGGGGAGGGGGTTATCAAATATGGAAAAGAGATTCTCCGCAGTCTGGATCTGAGCCGTCGGATTGAAAAAAAACAGCTCAGATTCGTTTCTGCTACAGTAAAAATTACTGTAGCTACAGCAGTCACTATGCGGCGACTGCAGAGAATCCGTTTCCTCAAATATGGCAGGCGCAGGTGCGGAGTTGCCGCGGGTAGTGGACGAAAAGATGAGACAACCATTATGTCACTTCGAAATATGTGATTTAGTATCATAAAATTATACTTTAATTTCATGTTCATTTGAAATTTACTATTTTCTTCACTTTTTTCCTATTTTTCATCAATTCTCCATCTAATTGCCCTGATAAATGGCACCGCCTCCCCTGTGCTCCCCACCGAACTTGCCCTCCTCTCCGCCGACCACCGCATCCCAGCCTTGCTCCTCATTCCTCTCCAGCAGCCGCTGCATCCCCCAATCGGTGTGGAACGACCAGAGTGACAATGCGGACTAAAGTGACTAGGATGCAGCAACCGACAGGGGACGGGACTGGCGGGGGTGCTCAGGGGAAGGCGGCGCCGACGGGGTGTCGTGCAGGGGCAGCCGACTGGGAGGATACGGCGGCCTGCTAAGGGAGGAACGAGGAGAAGGGATGGGATGCAGCGGTCGACGGGAAGGAGGCATGTTCGGCGAGGAGCACGAGGGAGACGGTGTTGTTCACCAGGGAAGCGCAGGAGGGGCAAAAGGAGAAGTTCAGATGGGGATTTAATAGAAAATAGGAGAAAAGAAAAGAAAATGGCAAATTTTAAATGAACAAAAACTAGAGTGGTATATTTCTAATTTAGTAATACTGAATGGCATATCTTAAAATATCACCTTTTTCAATGACATATAACAAATTTTGCCACAAGATAATGGCATGGACAAGTGGATGGATCCGCTGACGCAGAGGCACGTCGCTGCCGATGGGGTCCCCCTTGTTTCCTCCCGCTCTAAATAATACTTGGTAAAACACGAGACGATGTTGTCTTGGACCTCTGGTCTTGTGAGCTTCGATATTCTCAAAGTTCCACTTTTGTGGGATACGGAGTAAATATTACACAACTGCTATTAGCATGCTAGTTTTAGCTTTTCAGTTAATTTTTTATTTTAATTTTTTTTCAATAATTATTATTTATTAAAATAATAAGCCGTAGCTAAAAATTATAAATTATAGTAAAAAAAAGCTCCATTAAGACATCCCTTGTGATTCTTTTCTTGAAAAAAAAAGAGCAAATAGCTTGTAGTCTCAATTCATTGTACGACATATAAAAATGGCTTGCGTACTAATAGATGCAGGGCGGATGTGTCCATACAACATTAGATAAATGCTGACGCAGTAGCAATACAAGTGCATGTACTCTAGTCGTATAAGATAGAATCTACGGACTACGGTACAACTAAAAACGGTGCACACTACTTGATTCATAGCACCCAGACAAGCAATGCGGGCTATGCAAAAGAAAAAGATAACCACACAGTTAATTTGCCATCAACTCCAGCAGTAACCCTCAAAACAGGACCCTACTTTTTATTTGAGGGTCTGTTTTTTGGGTTACACTCCAGCAGGAGCTCTCAAAACAGGGCTACACTCCAGCAGGAGCCCTCAAAACAGGACCCTCAAATTCATTCTTAGAGGGGATGACACATAGGACTCACCCTCATCCTCATCCTACTTTTGAGGACCGATGGGCAAAAAACTCACTCTAGCAGGCCTCTACTTGAGCCCTCAAAAGTAGGGGCTCCCTCCAGACCCCCAGGAATGAGGGAGAGATTTGAGGGGCCCCTAATTTTGAGGGCTCAAGTAGGGGCCCTGCTGGAGTGAGTTTTTTACCCCTCGGCCCTCAAAAGTAGGATGAGGGCTCAAGAAGGGGTCCTGCTGAAGTTGCTCTAACACATATAGTAAATTAAGCAAAACGCTTTTGCTACCAGACGCGACGGCCATGCACCAGTGCAACCTAGCTAGGGACCCACCCCCGCCAGCTACAACCCTACGGGAAGAACCCATACAAGGTTTTGTTCTTACTTTTATCTTTTCAGCAGTTTTTTATCTCTTGATTTCTCTTAATAATTATTATGTATTAAATAAATAAACTATCTCTAAAAAATATAAACCACAACACAAAAAATACAGGTCCCAATAACTCGGGTGTGCTCACTCCACCATGGTCATATAGCAGCTGTGCTCAGTTTGACCTTTTTTTGTGGCTTTTGGTTTTTTCATTGTACATGATTTATTTTGTATCAGGGGTGGAATCAACCCAAGTCTAAGCCCTAGACTAGGCCAACTGCTCTTGTACTAACTCTGTTTTTTGTGTGTTTTTTATGAATTTTACATGGCTTTAGTTGTCAGGTCTCAGGCTACAGCCCAGATAGCTAAGGGTTGATTCCGCCCCTGCAAAATATAGTAACTGATACGGTGATACATTTTTTGACGTAATTAAATTTAAAAAGTTATCCAATTACTGATAATACAAAGGAACACCAAAAACAAAAAAAAGCTAAAAATCAGAAAATAACAAAATTTAAAAAATAGTAAACTAGAAATCAGAACCCAGAGCTCAAGCCAAAAATAGCGGATCTTAGACGCGACACGCCAGGTCGGCAACTTGCGTCCGCGCAGAGACGCACACCCCGTTTGTCCCCCAGTAGACGCGGCACGGAGAGCAGGCACCACGTGTAGAGGCCCCGCCTGGGCCGGCGCCGCTGTTCGCTGCCGCGCGCGCGTGTTTTCTCTGTGCGCGCACCGCGCTCCCTCCGGCTACCGCTTCCTGCCCGGCGGCGTGCGAGGCACCGCGCGGCCGCGTCGCAGCGTGACCCCTGGACGAGCTCGCGAGCGTACTATTCTATTGCCGTACCTGATCGGCTGATCGCGACAAGAGGGGAAACGGAGGAGGAAACGCGCCGCGCCGCGCCGCGCCGCTAATTAGATTAGATTAGATTATGATCAGTGCATGTGTGATCGACGGAGAGAAACACGTAGCATTGTTGTTGCCACTTGCGGTCGAGCTGGCATCGGATTGGATCGATCGACCGCGCGCACCCAGTCCGGTACTCCGGTGGAAGCGCATGCTAGCTAGCTAGTGGCAGTGCGCGCGTGGAGACGCTTCCATTTTTTTTACTGCTGTTATATCTGATAAATAGTATTAACTAATAGTAATTAATAGAAAGTGAAACTAAAAGTGAACTAAAGACTAGAAGGAACGGGCTAGTAGCAACTAATGGAAAGCGAAACTAAAAGTGAACCAAAGACCAGAAGGAACGGGCTAGGCTGGCTACGCAGGCATCGGGACACCGGGGCTCTCTGGCTGGCCTGGCTCCGACGGGATCCGAGATGGCGAGGTCGGCAGGATCTACCGCCTAGGCTTCATTTTACCTGCAGCGTGCTAAATAGTAGTAATTATTAAGCTGTGTCAGTAAGTTCGTTCACCTTTAGCCATCCTGGCACACATGGTAAATACTCCACCGCTAACATGAGTATACCGGCTGCTGTGGTTCTGTTTCGATCATGGGAGTGATGGGTCTTAGACCCAGTTAAGGCCCCGCTTGTTTCAATTTCAGCTTCTGATTTATTTTTTACTATTTATAAATTTTGTTTTTTTTTTCTAAATTTTTGGTTTTTTGTTGATTCTTTTTTCTCGTATTCGTTCGCGTTGTCCGTGATGAGCTAGAATATTTTCTCTATTTTAAAATTTTTTAAATTTAATTACGCCAAATAAACTAAATTCAATTACAGTGAAATTTCAACTGCAGTGCAATATCAGCTATAAGTCACATTTTTTTAGCCCAACCGAGCGGGGCCTTTTCTAGCTTCCACTCTGTCTTCTTAGTTTGATATTTTTGTGTTTTATTTTTTCTTTATATTGTCTATGAAAATATAATTATATTTTTAATTTTTTTTAATTGAATGACTCAAAAAAAAATTAACCATCGGTATAATATAATTTTAACCAAAAGTTAACAGTTGGAAGCTAAAAACCTCTAAAAATAACCAGATTGAACGGCCGTACTCCCGTCAGAATTCGGGGAGATTTTATAGCAAACTCCCCCATTCTTGAGGTGGTGATCGGTTAATTTGAAAGCTCATGGCTTATGGTGAAAACACAGTAGTGGTGAAAAAATATCAGAATGACAGAGGCTTATTTGGCATAATTAAATTTTAAAAATTTAAAAATTTAAAAAATATGTTAGCCCATTACATATAATACAAACAAATACAGGAAAAAAACCAGCAAAAAAGCTCAACAAAAAGCCAAAAGTTCAGAAAAAGACGAAACTTATGAATAGTGAAAAATAAATCAGAAGTCGAAACCGAATTGATCAGGGCTTTAATATTTGCAGTTTACTGCCATTGAACTGCATTGGCGACGCATAATTCCTGTAGCTGGCGTCTGTTGCTCTCCCGTCTGGACGCATCGACCTGCGCGCATGCATGCCACGAAACTACGCAAAACTGCATAGCGTAAACAAACACGGACCATCGATTGTTTGTTTGTTTGTCTCAAAGGAGAATTTTGTTGTGTAAGAAATTAGATTTTAAACGAAATATCTTTTTAATATAGGGTATACTAATTAATTGTAGTATATATTGTACCATCTTTATTTATATCGATAAAAATCGCACATGAATTTCTGTTACTCTATAATCTCTTGTATAAACAGCCTAAAAGTTAAATACATAGCCAAAGGTCATATCCTTCGGCCAAAAAGTACAGCTTAAAATTTTTTAAAGAGGTGTACGGAACGGCCGGCTCTTACGAGTTCCCATCGGCTATTCTGCGACGTGGCAGGTGAGTCGAATAGCATAGGACTTGTCGTACGCGCGCTCGTACCGTATGAGACTCGTTTTTCTGAATGTTCAGGTCTGTATATTTGTGCGTTACGCGATCGGCAAAAAAAATCTTTGGGACAGGTGCTTGGCAGAGAGGCTGTACGTCTGTGTTTCTTGCCTTCTTTCTGCACGGTCGTACCACAGGTCCATGTCCGTCGTCGACCTGCTAGCCCAAAAACGGACCAGGACAAGGATGAAGCTAGCTAGCTTGTTTGCGTATCGGTCGATCGAGCTGCATATGCCGACCACGTATTACCTGAAAACGACGAGAAAATATTCTCATCTTCTTCTCCTCCTTTGAGAGGAACAGTGATGCAATCCGCGAATCTCTGGCTTGCCTGCAAGGGTGGCAAAAAAGTTTACCACCACATGATGTACGTAGCCCGAGATTAAAAGGAGAAAAAAAGTAAAAGATGGCAGAAACCAGCTATGCTAAAATTAGACCCGCTCAATTGGGCTGAAAAGCTATGGTTTATAGCTGAAATTACACTGTGAGCGGATGAAATTTTATTGTAACTGAATATGACTTATTTAGCGTAATTAAATTTAAATAAATTTAAAAATAGGAAAAAATGTTAGTTTATTACGGATAATGCGAACGAATACGGGAAAAAGGAACCGACAAAAAAGCTCAAAAAAGTCAAAAGTTTAGAAAAAGATGAAATTTATGATTAGTGAAAAATAAACCAGAACTTAGAAGCTGAAGCTGAAAGAAGCGGAGCCTTAAAAGTGCATGCTGTTAAGACTTTGTAAACATATGTAGGGGGCAGGAGCAATTGTTTAGTGCTAGGCTTTAATTAGATCTAACATGAATAGCCTAAACACCTTCACTTGTTTCTCCTCCTTCCCCGGCTGATTTTACAGTGCCAAACGTGACGATCCTGTTGCATCCGATATTTGCTCCTTTTTTGGGTGGATTCGTCGGCATCTTCCATCGCTTTCCGGACCGATGCAACTTGCACGCCCACAGCGTCGTGCCGATGGTCGATGGGAATGTGGAACAAATGCAACACATTTCGGGCAAAAGAATCGCATCCACAAGAACACTACACTATGGACATTGCAAGTTGCTGCCGATCAATATCCTCTCCGTCTCACTGTATAAGATACATAAGGGATACATTATTTAAACAATATTTAATGAAAATTAAATTATATTTATCTTTAATAGAAATAATAATATTTTATCTATTTAATAGAAACAACTATAATCTAATTCTATTAAATTTTACTTAAATAATGTGATTCCTAAGTATACACGTTACACTTAGAGCATCTCCAATAGTGATTTAGAGCAAGTACAATAGTATAGTCAACTAGTGGCTATAACACTTGTCCATTTTATCTATAGCCTTCAAAAAAATAGTTCATACAATAAGGTAGCTATTACAATAACTATTTGACCCCACGTGTAAGAGAGTGAAATACATATTTTTACGTGCTATAGCTAGCTATAATTTAGTAATCAACTTCCTTCTCTCTCTTCCTTTCTCTCTCTGCCACGTAAGATTTGGTTGATATTATATTTACTATAGCCTGCCAACTAAGCCTTATTGTACCTGCTCTTATGAGCTAGTTCTAAGTATATTATTTCATATTTTAATAGAAGAGAGAAAAAACTATCTCTTGATCAAGAGCTAGTCTTATACACACATTCCAAGATTATGTGAGAGTGTTATGTGAGGCTATTTATATTATGAGCTATGTGCTAAAAGTTAGTACTATTGGAGAAGTTGTCTTAGAACTAGTAACTAGCTCATACTGTTGGAGATGCTCTATTGTGAGACGGACTAAGTATAATGTGCAAGCCCAAAGTATACTTACATTACAAAACTCCAAGATCCGCTTGAGCGGCCAAGACCTAAAGCCTCGGGTCTTCGACGGGAGACCTTTCCAACACGAAATCTTGAATTTGCCTTCTTTTCCTTCGGTATCGTGGCATAGCAAGCTGAGTACTCCACCCCAGTACTCAAAGAAATCACAAGGGAAATTCTAACTTACTACTTGTATGGATCAACAAAGGAAGGGAGTATACTTGGTTTATTACATTTGGTGGATGCGGTTTTATTTGCAATCATTTTATAAAATGGACCCAAAACTACTTCTCAAGAACTCGGGGTTTTCACGAAGAGTTCATTAACCAACTAATCAAGTTAAAGTATGTACAAAACTACTTAAGCTTCTTCTGGAATCACCAAGTGACACACTCCAATAACCGGAGCACGCGTGTTCGAATACCATTTATTTGACTCTGCAGAGTTTGCTCGACTTTACCACACGATCCCTTAACTCCCGCGACAGAGTTAAGAAAGCCGGTCGTTTCACCGCTCAAATCTTTATATAGGCTCTACCCGTAGAATTCACTCGGTCGGACTTCACACACACACACACGCGCGCACACACACAAAAGAAGACGGTGTCCGCTTCGAGTGAACTCTATCGTTGTTAGGCACCCGTGGCAGGCCCGCCTAACCTCACCGCTCATCCTCCCGTAGAGTTTCAATCGAGTTGAGCAGCTACTAGACCGGTGTTGACAAGTCAACTCTGTGGTTGAGCGATCATCGTGACATTTGCTTAGCGTAAGGGTTTCATCCTTATATTTTCACCGTCCGCAACCTCGCCAGCACGCGACCCAACCTAAGGTAAGCGGTGGGCGTGAGACCGTCTCGCGCTTCCCACAACACCCTTACCCTAACTTCAATCCTAGGGTAAAAGATTGGCGAGGACCGCCTTGCGGTTTCCACTCCCCTTACCCTACCTTGTGCACGCCACTCTCCGCTCTAAGATACGGTGTCCCATACCACCCTACCTTAGAGTCGGGTTTTTCCAAATTCTATCGGCCCCAACACCACGACCTTATTAGTGTAACATTTTGTATGATATTAATATCCTACAATTATCTAGATTAACAGATATTTATTTCTAGGGTTACAAAGGCATGGCAACAATTTAACAGGCATTTGACGGTGGTGGGTTTAACTATATAGCATGTCATTCTAACATTTTATTTTTACTTTGAATTAACATTTCAGAATTAGCTCAATGCAAATAACATAATAACATAATTTAAATGGCATGGGATTTCAACATGATCAAGGACTTGCGACTTGCCGTGAATCGGACGAACTTGGCTAGCTTGAACGTAGACGCTCGGATCTGCGATCGCACTTGAGCTTCTGGAATTTCCGATACTAGCGCAAACACTGAAAATAACATAAATCCGGCTTGAGACTAATCAAGCGAGGAAAAATAAACTATTTAAAAAGGAGTAAAATGCATAAACCCTTCAAATAGAATTTTAGGAATTTATCTGGGATGAACTGTGGAAAAGAAGGTCACCACTGGGTCTGGAATGATATTTGGAGTAAAGTGGTGAAATTTGGGAATTTTTGGGGTTTTCTGTGATTTTCTAGGAATTAATTGGATTTTCTGGGATTTTAGAAATGAATAAAATCGGGGAAATATATTGGAACAGTGCGGCCCGGCCGCTTTGCTACAGTGCGGCCCGGCCCATGATTCGAACGTGCAGCCCACGCGTGCGGCAGCGCCGGAAGCGAAGCGGCGGCAAGACGCCCATTCCGCGCGCCTCCACGGTCCCGATGGCGACACGTGGTGCGGTGGACGAGCCCGATGGGGCGGAGCGACGCGTGGGATGAAGCGTGGGGTGGATCCGACGGTTGAGGGAGGGAAAGCAGGCGAACGTTATGGATCGGTCGGACGGAGGAGAAGTGGGATCTTCACGAACATCGGACGGTGGAGGAGGTGGTCATCGATGGCCCGAATGAAACGGCAACGCGTTCGGGACGGAGGGCGAGATGGGGCCACGTCGCGGCGAGGAGGTCGTCTTCCTCCTCCCGCCGCGCATGCTCCCGGGCGGTGGCTACGGCGGCGGTGGCGGCCTGGCACCAGGAGGCTCGTCGGCGGCAACCAAGGGCACCGACGGCGCGTCTTCGAGAGGAACCCATTTCGGGTGGTTGGAAGCGAGGATCAACGGAGGCGGCTGGAGGAGAAGGGGCGATTCGGCCATTTGGCGATGAGGAGGTTGCGGTGGTGGTTTAGCTCAATTGGCGGGAGGTACACGGGTAGGGGCCGAGGGACGCACATTGGCGGTGGCGGTGGAGGCTAGGAGGCGCGAGGCGTCTTTGCCACGGAGCGGGTGCGCGGTGGAAGGGACCTCGACGGCGGCGTCTGCAGTGCTCCACCGCCGCAGGATGACGGCAAAGTTGTTAGAGATGGCGGGGTGCTGCGGACGGGCGCAATTCGAGAAGAAGGGACAGAGGAGGAGATGGACTTCACGGGTCGCCAAGACAGAAAGAGCCTCGTCGGCGCTAGGGACGACGGGGCCCAATCGGTGGCTCCAAGAGGCGCACAGGAGTGATGGGGAGAGTGGGGCGTGGGAAGCTCGGGAGCAAAGGCTCAAGCGGGCACCGAGGGAGGCTTTATGCCCGGCGAGGGAGAGGAATCCGAGGAAGGAGGGGTGACCGAGGGGCGCGGGGTCAAGGAAGGACGGGGAGCTGGTGGCGGGCCTCTCCGCGGTGTGGGCGGTGCCGAGCCTGCGAGGCATTAATGGCGGCGGAGAGGGGCGGATGGTCGGGCGGCATGGTGAGGCGTGGGCGGCGCGTCCGCGAGAGAGAGGAGGAAGAGGAGATCGCGAGTGGGACCAAGGCGAGGAAGAGAGCGACAACGCATGCGCGGGTGGAGGCATTCTTGGACCGGCGGACGGAGTGGCGCGCGAGCGGTCCGAACGGCCGGCGTGGCGCGCGCGGGAGGAGAGAAGGAGAGGCGCAGCGCGCACGGAGTGAGTGGCGAGAGAGAGCGCCGGGCGCGGGAGGCGCGAAAACGGCGGGCGCCAAGGAGGAAGGGAGCGGGCGCGCCACGAGAAGGGGAGGCGGGAAAGAAAAGGCGCCGCCAGAGGGGAGGCATCCGGCTGAAAAGGGAAAACGGGAATTGGCAGAACTTTCCCAAAAGGGAAAGTTTCAGAATTTCACTCAAATAAAATGCAGAAAATTTTTGGAAAATTCACTTTGAATTTTTAGGGGCTTTTCAACCTACCCCCCTTAAAAGAATCTCGACCCCGAGATTAACTTGGTCCAGGGAGTAAGTTGGGGAAATCCCGCTGCAAGTCTGACTCTCGTTCCCAAGTGGACTCATCCGCGGTATGATTCCTCCATTGAACCCTGCAGAACCTGACATTCTTGTTTCTGAGTTGTCTCTCTGATGTTTCAAGTATTTGTAGTGGTTCTTCAGCTTATGTGCAGTCATCTTGTAATTCAATATCTGACAGAGGTACTTCATCTGTGGGCTGTCGTAGACACTTTCGAGTTGAGATACATGGAATACATTGTGTATTCTTGACAAGTTGGGTGGTAGTTGTACTTGATAGGCTACTTCTCCAATTCTTTCGATTATTTGAAATGGTCCCACATATCTTGGTGCTGATTTGCCTTTAACTTGAAACCTCTTGACTATCTTACATGGGGTGATTTTAATGTATACGAAGTCCCCAACTTCGAAATTCAAATCCTTTCTGCGGTTATCTGCATAACTCTTCTGTCGGTCTTGAGCAATCTTGAGTCTCTCTCTGATAATCCTAACATGTGCTTCTGCATCTTGAGCAATCGAGGCCAATCAATTGTCGTTCACCTGTTTCTGACCAATTCAGTGGGGTTCTGCATTTTCTGCCATATAGAGCTTCCAATGGTGCCATTTGGATGCTAGCTTGGTAACTATTGTTATATGAGAACTGAGCGAATGGAAGACAAGTATTCCACGCTGCTCCATACACAATAGCACAAGCTCTTTAGCATGTCCTCCAATATCCGGTTTGTTCTTTCATCTCGCCCATCTGCTTGAGGGTGATATGCTGAATCAAGTTCAAATCGGTGCCCATAGCTTCATGTAATTTCTCCCGGAATTTGGATGTGAACTGCACTCCTCTATCTCGAGACAATTTTCTTTGGGATTCCATGCCATGTCACTATCCTTGTCGATATAGCTCGGCAAGCTTGTCTTTCCGTAGGTTTGCTTGATCGGAGAAAATGAGCCACCTTGGTCAATCTATCGACAATGACCCAGATAGCGTCATATCCTCACGAGTTTTGGAAAGTCCAAGAATGAAATCCATTCTAATGCTATCTCATTTTCATTCGGAATTGGTAAAGGCTGCAATAATCCCGATGGTTTTGATGGTCTATCTTGATTTGTTGACAGCATCACACTTAGCTACATATTCGCCACTTCTTTCTTCATCAGTTCCACCAATACTTCTTTTTCAAGTCTTGATACATTTTGGTGCCTCCAGGATGAATTGAGAATTGAGATGAATGAGCCTCTCGTTAAGATTAACTCTCTTAATTCCTTCTTGTCGGGTATGCAATAGCGACCACGATGCGTAAGGATTCCATGTTCGTCTATCGCATACTCGTGAATCTTCTTCTTGAATTTCCTTTTCAGTTTTGCATCTCTTCATCTTCATCTTGTCTTTGCTTTAATCTGATCATCAAGAGCGGTTGAATCTCTAATGCTTGCCATCTTGCCTTGTTCAATGATTACCAAATTCAGTGTAGCATATCTCTTTGCAACTCGTGGATATTCAGTCGTGCTTGACTTTGCTTGGACGAGCCTTTCGTCTAAGGGTATCGCCACTACATTTGCTCTGCCCGGGTGATATTGGAGATCAATGTCATAATCTTTATCCAACTCTAGCTATCTTCGCCATCTCATATTTCAACTCTGGCTGTGTGAACAAGTATCTCAAATTCTTGTGATCTGAGGACATCTCACAATGATTCCCTAGCAGTAGTGCCGCCAAATTTTTAGTGCATGCACCACACTGCTAGTTCCAAAACATGTGTCTGACAGTTCCTCCATGGGGCCTCAATCGTCCCAAGCATAGGCAACAAATTTTCCATATGGCATGAGCATACATCCCAAACCTCGCTTTGAAGCATCACAATAGATTTGAAATTCTTCTCCTCTTTTTTTTTGGTTGGGCAAGACCAATACCGCGTGGTTGTCAATTTAGTCTTCAAGAAATGAAAACTCTCTTCAGGTGTATTTGTCCATGTGAATGGCTTGTCCTTCTTTAGTAGTTGAGTGAGTGGGCAAGAAATCTTTGAGAACCCTTCTATGAATCGGCGATAATAACGTCAATCCAAGAAAGCTTCTCACTTAGTCACTGCCTTGGGTCGCTTCCATTCCATAATCGCGTAATCTTTTCTCGGATCTACCTTGACTCTATCTTACGAGATAATATGACCCAAGAAAACAACTTCCTTCACCAAAAGCTGCATTTGTCGAACTTGGCGTACAACCGATGTTTTCTCAATCTGTTAATACCATATGCAAATGTCGTTTGTGCTCTTCTTCATTCTTAGAATATATCGAATATCATCAATGAAGACTATCACGAATCGATCCAATTGGTCCATATGCACCGATTCATAAGATTCATGAAATAGGTCGCACATTGGTTAAACCAAAAGAAACGACCGTGAGCTCCAACAATCCATATCGGGTAATGAATGTCTGTCTTCTCTCGATCTTGCTCTCGGATCTTGAGTTGATGGTAACCCGAGCGCAAGTCGATCTTGGAGAATACCTCGACACCTTTGAGTTGATCAAACAGGTCATCAATTCTGGGCAATGGATACTTGTTTTTGATGATGACAGTGTTCAAACCTCTGTAATCGTCACACATTCTCAGCTCTCCATTCTTCTTCTTTACAAATAAAACTGGGGCCAATCAAGGCGAAACACTTGGTCGAATAAACTTTTCCTCTTGCAGTTCATCTAACTGTCTCTTGAGCTCTCTTAATTCACTGGCTAACATTTTGTAATGATACTTGGCAATTTGTTTTGCGCCTGCAATCAACTTTATGACAAGTTCTACTTGTTGGTCGTGGATCCATCGATAATTCTTACGAAACACATTAGGGTATTCTTGTACTACTCGCACTTGATCTGGTGTAACTGTTAGCATGTTGATCATGCGCTCTCTTGCATTTCTCATTTTTTTTTGACCTTCAAGGGTTACCAATGATACTGTTTTGATCTCACAATCTATCTTGCCCTTGTTCTTGGCTAGCCAGTTTATACCAAAAATGGCATCTAACCCTTGCATATCTGGTTGCAACAAAACTGCTTTAACCTTCTCTGGATTGACTCGTACCTGTACATCATCCTTGCGTGTGTGGTGATAGTTCCCACTTAGATGAATTATGTCACGCCAAGGTTGGATAGGATTTGTTCTGCTAGAATTAACTTTATTACAACATAACCATCACACCCATTTCACTTACACGAATGGTCTTCATACACCTTCATAATTTTTCCACAAGCCTTAGTTAAAGTAATCTACAGACATCCATTCAGTTCTAGTTTACAAAAGGATAACCAAAAGTACATCATCTCATTTCTTGTTTTGCATAGCTCATATTCTCTTGTCTATCTGCTGGTTTTGGACTTGGAGTTTAGCTGCTTCGGATGACAAACTCCTCCTGGGACACTGGTGCCTGTAGTGTCCAATCTCTCCACAATGAAAACATGTACCTGTCCTTCGTGGACAGCTGCTAGTAAGATGCTTGCCACCGCAGGTGAGGCACTCGGTGGCGAGTGGTGAGGGAGTGGCATCTTCACGAGACCGTCCGGACTGGGTCTCATGTATCGTTACAAGCGACGGAAGGGTTGGGATCGAAATGAGGGTGATCCGTGATCTTGCTTCACGAGCATTGTGTGAAGATCGAGACTTGTGCGCCGCTTCACGCTTTCGTCATCCTCCATTCGGTCCTCTTAAGGTAAGATTCATCTTCTTCCATCGGTGGCGTGCGGATGATGGTGTCCGCCTCTTTGCTTGCTCTTTAGCTTCTTCTTGGGTAAGGACTTGATGGGCATTGGTCACGATAATGCCCATCCTGCTCGCAAAAAAACAAGCCGTTGGTGATGGAGGCGAAGGCTTCTTTCGCTTCATGACTTTCACGTAACATGGTCTTTCTTCTATCTCGTAGGGCTCGATCAACCGTGCTCAATAGGCTTGAATACTTTATGGCCTTGAGGCGTTGCCTCATATTGGGACGTAGACCTTTCATAAAGTACTCCATCCTTTTAGCTTGGTGTTAGTTTCTTCCGGAGCATACCGATAACCGATGAAATTGTTGTAGATATGTCTTTGTGATGGAGTTTTCTCCTTGTTGAAGATCAAGAAAATCCTGATGTTTTTCAGTGAAAACTTCCGAGAAATGTGGGCTTTACTGAAATCTCTTCACAAAGTCTTCCCATGTAATATCTTTCTCCTTAGGTGCATCCACCGGATAGCATTCCACCAAGAAATTACGGGCTCTGGACAACGATAGGGGCAAAGAGAACCTTTTCCTTATTTGTACAATGGATAGTATTCATTCTTCTCTCAATATCTTGTAACCATCATCTCGTATTCGTGACTCGTGGTTGAAGGAATTTTGGGGTTGAGTTTGCGAAATGCAGAAACTTTAATGCGATTGTGCTTGATGTCGACATCGACTCTTCGGTGTCACCGACACCTTGGGTGATCCGCCGCTATCCGCTCAAGCAATCGGGCTCGTTGATCTAGCATTCGCGATATATTCATTCTCCCTGATAGCGATTTTGTTCCATCATCGCTATTATGTTGGCAAGTGTGGCTTGATCTGTGGCAGGTGCACCCTGCCCGTTGGTCTGACCACTCTGCTGTGTTGGGTCCATCTGCCAATTGGGAACTGGAGATCAGTTTTTGCAGCGGCTTTTGGAGAATAAGAGGGGATAAGTAAGACTTTGAATTTCAAGGTAAGTATAGGGCGAAAGAGGTAAGAACGAGAGCGAAAAGGGACAGGAGAAAGCTTTGAACACAGGGGGATTACTGATAATTAAGCAAACAACATACAAGATAATGAACATAAATTTACTCTATGCAAGTGGCACACAAACCTCTTAGGGTTCATGATTACACCTGCTTTACATTACAAAAGCACCACTACTACTCAGGGTCAGTCTAGTCTAGCGAACGACGGCTACTCCTCCAAACCACAGAACCGAAATTTTGAAGCTAGATAAGGAAAATAAGAAACATTTTGTCAAGTAAAACTTAAGCGTAGTAAACTAAGATAGATAAGGTAGCAACAAGAGAGGAAAAGACAGCAGAATACTTATATTTTTCAGAAACCCTTTTATGGCTTTAAATTAAGTTTTGCGATAAAATTGCTTCCTAGTTTGCCTTAGGTCTCAACCTACGGTCAAAGAGCCTGCTCGATACCACTTCTGTAACGCCTGCTTCGTGAGCGCAGACGGACACGGCATTCGCAACTATTCACGCATGAACAGCTTATGGAACGTCGCGCAAGAGTATACCATTGCATGCTTACAACAAAAGTCCAGCATATACTTTACATAAGGATTAACATCCATTTTCGATAAATAAGGCGTGCAAGCCCAAAGTATACTTACATTACAAAAACTCCAAGATCCGCTTGAGCGCCAAGACCTAAAGCCTCGGGTCTTCGACGGGAGACCTTTCCAACACGAAATCTTGAATTTGCCTTCTTTCCTTCCGGTATCCGTGGCATAGCAAGCCTGAGTACTCAGACCCGTACTCAAAGAAATCACAAGGGAAATTCTAACTTACTACTTGTATGGATCAACAAAGGAAGGAGTATACTTGGTTTATTACATTTGGTGGATGCGGTTTTATTTGCAATCATTTTATAAAATGGACCCAAAACTACTTCTCAAGAACTCGGGGTTTTCACGAAGAGTTCATTAACCAACTAATCAAGTTAAAGTATGTACAAAACTACTTAAGCTTCATTTCTGGAATCACCCAAGTGACACGGCTCCAATAACCGGAGCACTGCGTATTCGAATACCATTTATTTGACTCTGCGAGTTTGCTCGACTTTACCCACACGATCCCTTAACTCCGCGATGAGTTAAGAAAGCCGGTCGTTTCAACGCTCAAATCTTTATATAGGCTCTACCGGTAGAATTCACTCAGTCCGGACTTCACACACACACACACGCACGCACACACACAAAAGAAGACGGTGTCCGCTCGAGTGAACTCTATCGTTGTTAGGCACCGTGAGCAGGACTCGCCTAACCTCACCGCTCATCCTCCCGTAGAGTTTCAATCGAGTTGAGCGGCTACTAGACCGGTGTTGACAAGTCAACTCCCGTGGTTGAGCGATCACCGTGACATTTGCTTAGCGTAGGGTTTCAGTCCTTATATTTTCACCGTCCGCAACCTCGCCAGCACGCGACCCAACCTAAGGTAGCGGTGGGCGTGACCGCCTCGCGGCTTCCCACAACACCCTTACCCTAACTTCAATCCTAGGGTAAAGATTGGCGAGGACCGCCTTGCGGTTTCCACTCCCTCACCCCTACCTTGTGCACGCCGGCACTCTCGCTCTAAGATACGGTGTCCCATACCACCCTACCTTAGAGTCGGGTTTTCCAAATTTATCGGCCCCACACCCACGACCTTATTAGTGTAACATTTTGTATGATATTAATATCCTACAATTATCTAGATTAATGAGATATTTATTTCTAGGGTTACAAAGGCATGGCAACAATTTAACAGGCATTTGACGGTGGTGGGTTTAACTATATAGCATGTCATTCTAACATTTTATTTTTACTTTGAATTAACATTTCAGAATTAGCTCAATGCAAATAACATAATAACATAATTTAAATGGCATGGGATTTCAACATGATCAAGGACTTGCGACTTGCCGTGAATCGGGGCGAACTTGGCTAGCTTGAACGTAGACGCTTCGGATCCTGCGATCGCACTTGAGCTTCGAATTTCCGATACTAGCGCAAACACCGAAAATAACATAAATCCGGCTTGAGACTAATCAAGCGAGGAAAAATAAACTATTTAAAAGGAGTAAAATGCATAAACCCTTCAAATAGAATTTTAGGAATTTATCTGGATGAACTGTGGAAAAGAAGGTCACCACTGGTCTGGAATGATATTTGGAGTAAAGTGGTGAAATTTGGGAATTTTGGGGTTTTCTGTGATTTTCTAGGAATTAATTGGATTTTAGGATTTTAGAAATGAATAAAATCGGGAAATATATTGGAACAGTGCGGCGGCCGCTTTGCTCTGATGCGGCCCGGCCCATGATTGAACGCACGCCCGCGCGTCTGCGCGCTCAGGCCGCAAGCGGGAAGCGGCCGCACGGCCATTCGCGCGCCTCCACGGTCCGATGGGCGACACGTGGTGCGGTGGAGCGGCCCGATGGGGCGGAGCGGGCGCGTGGGATGAAGCGTGGTGGATCCGACGGTTGAGGGAGGGAAACGGCGAAACGTTATGGATCGGTCGGACGGAGGAGAAGTGGGATCTTCACGAACATCGGACGGTGGAGGAGGTGGTCATCGATGGCCCGAATGAAACGGCAACGTTCGGGACGGAGGGCCGAGGATGGGGCCACGTCGCGGCGAGAGGTCGTCTTCCTCCTCCCGCGCGCGGCAGTGCTCCGGCGGTGGCTACGGCGGCGGTGGAGGCACGGGCACCAGGAGGCTCGTCGGCGGCAACCAAGGGCACCGACGGCGCGTCTTCGAGAGGGAACCCATTTCGGGTGGTTGGAAGGCGAGGATCAACGGAGACGGTGGGGGAGAAGGGGCGATCGGCCATTTGGCGATGAGGAGGGTTGCGGTGGTGGTTTAGCTCAATTGGCGGGAGGTACACGGGTAAGGGGCCGAGGGACGACATTGGCGGTGGCGGTGGAGGCTAGGAGGCTGCGGGCGTCTTTGCCACTGAGCGGGTGCGGCGGTCGGAAGGGACCTCGGCGGCGGCGTCTGCGTTGCTCCACCGCCGCAGGATGACGGCAAAGTTGTTAGAGATGGGCTACTAGCATTACTACAAGTACCTAGATAATCACCAAATACTTAAATAACCATGATTTATTAGCTCTGATAGTCGACGGATGATGGATCTGACAGCCGCAAATGCTGAACTGTGTGTCGACCGTTGTCGCTGAAGACGAAGTTACGCTAGTTTGCTTCAAGAGAGGGGGACAGTAAGGTTAGTCTAATGAACAAGTGATGTCATCCGGTCTGTGAAGCTCATCCGTTGGTTCCGGACGTCAAATTGCGTGTGGATTCTTGAATTCTGGTTATAAACGCCGAAAAGGGTTCCGGTCATTTGTAAATATACTCCATTTTAGACGTAGACCTGTTTTTATTTAGTTTATAGCTATGATTTTTGTTTTAGGCTACTCATAAGAAATAGTACAGAGTAACCAAAACTCACGTCACGATTTTAATCGATATAAATGAAGTCGTTATAGCGTATACTATAATTAACTTAAAACACACCATTTAAAAGTTAGTTACTGCAAAAAAAATTGAAAAACAGTTTTTAAAAACTAAAAAGAAGAAACCTACGAACTATCTAGTAAGATACTAATATTTGTATCTAACTCGTTACTACTGGCTCCCTCCGTTCTTATTAGCTGTCACCGTTGATTTTCTGAAATATAATTTTGATTGTTATGTTTTGTAGCAACATATATGCAAATAGTTATAAATATTGAATATTATTAAAATAGTTTTATGACAAATCTAACCACATCATTTTCGGTACTCAACTAGATATTTTTAAAAATATTGTTGTTGGTCGAAGTTTGAGTAGTAGTGAAAGTCAATCGTGACATTTAATGGAGGGAGTAACAAATAACTGTCACAGAACAGTATATCAAATAAACTTTTCTCTAACCCATCGAAATACTAAACAAAGCCTACATAAAATAGGAGATAAAATTTGGTAAAAATAAACCAAACACTTTGGACCATTATCTTCCCTGTTCTAAGAGAAACTATCATCTTTAGGTGGTGATCAGTTCAGCTGAAAAGCTCGTCGCTTATGACTGAAAACATCAGATTCGATCAAAAAAGCATCAGAATGACAGAGGATTATTTAGCATAATTAAATTTAAAAAAATTTAAAAATATGTTAGCCCATTACGTATAATACAAACAAATACGGGAAAAAAAGAACCGGCAAAAAAACTCAACAAAAAGCCAAAAGTTCAGAAAAAGACGAAACTTAGGAATAATGAAAAATAAGCCAGAAGTTGAAGCCGAGTTGATCAAGGCTTGTAACGTCAGTTACCTCATCTACTGGACTCTTTAAGCACTAATTGTCGTTCTCAACAAGAGTTAAACTTGGCAATTAGACGTCGATCATTTCTTTTTGTTAGCTCTTTTGCATTATAAAATGCCATTACAAGATATTATACTATGCAGATGTGCCATGTGCGAAGATAGGAGCATAAATAACCTCGAATCGTGTCATGACAGGATGCATACATCACTTGATTTGTTAGTTGATTTGGGTTTTTTTAGGTGGTTTATGGCTAAAAAGCACTGTAGATGGCTGAAAAAATATTGTAACTGACATAGGCTTATTTAGCATAATTAAATTTAAAAAAATATAAAAAATATGTTAGCCCATTACATATAATACAAACAAATACGGAAAAAGAACCGCAAAAAGCTCAACAAAAACCAAAAATTCAGAAAAGACGAATTTTATGAATAGTAAAAATAAACCGTGTTTAAAGTTGAAGCCAAAACAATCACAGCCTTAAATTATTTGTCCTACTTGGCCAGATTGTCTCGAGTAGTAGTACAACGAAATGAATATTTCTCGATCCTTTTGGTTTTCCAATTGCTGACGTCTTCAAAAAAAATGATGAATAATGACAGAACGCTTGTTTATCCCTGGATTTTGTTGTCACAACCATTTCATCAACCGGATGGTCCCAAACAAAATGAAAAACCAAAATGTACACATCAATCTACGTGCTTGACAAAAAATCGAAAGAACGAAAAAAAATGGCACGAGTGGGTAAAACCGAGGGAAGCAGCCGATTAGCCTCAACCACCAACTTCGCCAAGAAAACTTATTGTTGTTATACTTTTTTAATTGGTCGATAATTCTCTCGTGAAAAATTGTTGCATTTTTTTTACAAATCGACGTCGTTTAGTCCGTAGTCAGCTAGGACAGCATGGTCGCACGATTATGGTCCTGTTCTTTTTCAGCTTTTAGTTAAGTTTTAAATGAAGTGTCTTTTCAAGATGGGATCTACTAGTTAATTGTAGTGTATACTGTACCAACTTCATTTATATCTGTAAAAATCGCACATGAGTTTCTGTTACTTTGTAATATCTTGTACAGACAATTCAAAAGTCACAAGCCATAGTCAAAAGCTATAAACCTCAAAGAAAAAGAACAAACCCTATGGCTGCCCTCTAACTAGCTTATAAGCCATGACTTTTAACTTTTTTAATATTATAACAGCTAAAAACGTAATGTAATAATTATTAGCTTTTCTAAGTAATTAAATTTAAAAAATTATATCATTATAGACAATACAAAAAGATAAAAATTAAAAAAAAACTCAATAAAACTAAAAACCAGATAAATTAAAAGTCAAAACCTGAAACTGTCTATAGCATGACCTATCAAGAGGAATAACCACGGTCCATTCTTCTGCATGAAGCTAAGCTATGTCGTTGTGAAGCACCGGTTCTATGAAGGTTTAGGCCCAATAAAATGAGGCTAAAAAGCCCATAGAAGTAGCCCGAGAACATGGGAATCTGTGGGCCCGGTGGGATATACGGGCCCCCAATGACTTCCATCCACTGGCCTATTCATATGTGAGTTGGGCCAACAACAATATTCTTGTTGGATGATTTGAAAAGTTCAATAGTTTAATTCTAGTGTGGATAATTTTGAACCAAGATCGGCGAGGCCCAGCTTTTAAGACAGGATTTTCACAAGAATTTCACATGAATCAGTTTAATTTTCGCCGAAAACAGAAAAATTCTGTGTTTCAAGCAGTGCCTATCTTTTGTCTTTTACTGGAAAGAAAGCCCAAGTTTATTGAAGACAAAGGATGAAATGGATAGCAGGATATAGATCAAGGGTTTGGACTTCATGGGCAGAGTTTCCTAAAAAGCAAACAACATTGTTCCTTAAAACAAGACATTGCATTGTGTCGAGTCTAATCACACGAAACAAAATGGACTAGTGGACTCCGAAAAGTGTTGAGAAATTTCAGTTCTTCATCGGAGTTGGGAGCAAGTTGGCTGTTGGCTCGACTGGGATGTGCACAGCAACCTAGCAAGTGGCCATGTTGGCGTTCTTCTAGTTCTGCTACTGTTGGACTTTGCTCATGTTGAACTCTTAACCCATGTGTGGCAATATTGCCAACAGTCGTAGGGGAAAAAAACAACAACAACAACAGAGTACCACCATATGAGGCAATTTTGCACCACCAAAGAGGATATGCAACGATTGAGCTTTAGTGAAACGCAGACGCTTCTGTGTTAGTTTGCGTCTTTGGTATCAAGATGAGGATTCATGGCAAGCATAGTTGAATGATGATGCTGAAATTAGGAAGCTCATCTGAAACGCCGACGGATATACTTGCGCAATGCCATGAGCAACATTGATGGTGTCTTGAAAACGACACACACACACACAAAAGAGGAAAAGTCTAGAGGAGGCTGTAGCGTCGTACGCGTTTCCAAAGGAACAGCAAATAACCATCCAATTTCATGAATTCTCCGCTAGCTCCCCACAATACTAAAGAAGCGTACTGGACACACATAAATGGCCTGTTTGATATAGATAGGATTTATAGGTTTTAATTAAAATTTTTAAATTTTATCTGTTTACGACAGAGATTAGGAAAGAGATACTTGCTTGTGATTTTGGTTGATACAGATATTAGGCTTTTAACGTGTACTACAATTAATTTATAGATCCTATCTTAATAAAGTACCTCGTTTAAAAATTAGGTCCTATAATAAAAATTAAAAGCCTAAAAGCTCAAGCTGGCTCGACCGTGAAGCGAACAAGGGCCTGCATAGGCGTGGCTACGATGAGTGCCGGTGGGCTCGGTGGTGGTGCGCTGCGAGGGGAAACACGATGATGTTACCGGAGAGGAGCGATGATGTGGACCACCTACACATCTGCAGTGGCAACAGGTCACCGTGCGCCTCCGACATTTTTGATCGCCTTCATCACCCTCCTCTCCATGTCTTGCACCCATGAGGCGCTGGCGAAGATTGGCGAAGATGTGCATAAGCATCCCAGCTGTGATAGCCACGTTAAACTCATCGAAACTCGCTGAAACTTGTAGGTACGTACTTCTTGAAAGTTTTGATTGAAAGCTCTAGGTTGAAACTTATTAAAACTTTTAAAACTTGTGAGTTAAAATTTGCTGACAGTTCTCAAAAGTTCTGGATTAAAACTTGATGAAACGTGTTGAAGCTTCCTGAAACTTAAAACTTTTTTGGCAGAAATTTATGGAAACTTGAGTTAGAAAATCTAAAATTTGTTAAAACTTGGATCTCGAAACTTTATTAAAATCTCCGAAAAACTTTTAGAAACATGTGAACAAATATCCCTCTATGGTCACGTCGAGGCCTTGTGTCAAAGCGAGGCCTGAAATATCGGCCTCAAATATCACATAAGCGAACAAATGAGATTTGGTCAACATGTAACTTTAGTTTAAACATTTCAGTAATCAATACTCGTCCAAGTAACTGTACAACGATTCATCATTCCTCCACCGACGCCTTGTGAGCAACGACTTGAGGAAACCCTGCCTTTACTCGAGCTTTTCTCCTGCTCTTTGTGGTTGTCCCAGTCGGAGTGTAACTGCATTGAAGTTTGTCTCTGCAAGGAATTATCACATCAGAAACTAGAAAAGATTGGCTTCTGAATATGATTGAACACAAGGAAAACCAACGATGTAGGTTTTTTTAAAGAAACTATCAAGTGATGTAATTTCTAATTGACATACCAGGTCTATCTCAATATAACTAAATGTAAAAAAAAAATGGTGCTGTGAACATACAAAATGCTTTTGATTCACAGGTGGTCTTTTGCGACTGTAGCAGATCGTGCAAGGGATTGGAATGATTCACAGGCGGTCTTCTTGCGACTGTAGCAGATCGTGCAAGGGGATTGGAATTTGGTATCGGCGAGCCTACTCTTTTTTCTGTAAAGCAAAATTGCACATATTGCCCACTTAAAATTCTTCTTTGCAAGCTTCACAGTCGAAGAATACAACATCTGCTCATTCAGCAATCAATGTAAACAGTCCGGTAAGGACAATGTACCTTCTGTATGTGAGTTCACGATTTGGGGAGAGGGGGATTTAGCTCTTGCTTTTCGAGACGGTGACAAGGATCGCGATCGATGATGCATTTCACGAGTTGTAGGAGACGGTGAACGAACATTCCTGCAAAGGAACACGCTTAAATAAGCCTGTATGTAGTATGTCTTTTTTTACGACATGCAAACCTGGGTCTTGAGAGCTATCTGTTTACCTCATTGTAGTCTGCCTACAAACTGGAGGAGAAATTGCTGGAAGATAAAGCATTTTCAAAATCAATGACACAGTAAACTTTTTCTGAAATTTAGAAATCAGAAAGGCAGTAAACTTACTGGATTGAGACTTGTGCATTTTGCGACTGGTGTACTGCCTGTTATACCTTGGGGGCTCTGAAACTGGATGGATGGCAGATTCCACTATATCGGCACCTATACAACACAACAACAATGATCTATACAGCACAAATAAGCTCTTAAATAAACCACTAGCAATAAAATAGGCCATGAATTTGCCTGGTAATATGTAACGCCTGTGGTACTTTGGTGCTCTGATAAGAAGAGATTGTTGAGACCTTCCTTCCTGGTCAATCGTCTGTTGGCAAATCCTTACCCTCTACAATCATGTGAAACAATTTTGTGAAGGTTATGAGATATTATAATATCAACCAAGTATGCTGTAAGAAATGTCATACACTCGTGGGGATACAAATTAAGTATTCAATGTTCATTCCATAGTAGGGAAGTTAGAGAATGTATATAACAAACAAGAAGAACTTTCACCTCATTCAGCATTCAATTATTATACCTGTTCAACTGAAGACACTCGAAATTCTGTTTCATTGACTTCATCAGCTTTTTCATTGACAAGATTATCCACCTTGTATGACACAAAACCCAGATGGTCCACGGTGCTAACAAGGGCCTCAACTGTGTAATCTTTCAAACTTGTCATCACTCTACAACAGATCAGTGTAAATGAGATGCAATAAACATGTTTTACTTCTTTTTTTAAGCAGCAAAATAAACAACGAAACAAAGATCCAAACAAACCAAAAGATCTTACGTAGATTTGTGCGAATTGTTTCTATAGAATACTTCAAAATATTCTGCCGCTGAGTATAGCTGTGACCGCAGATTCCTCAGGTCCTACAAACAAACATAACTTAAGCTCGGCACAGGAGATACTATAAGAAATGCCAGCTCAGCATATACGGGAGAAGCATTACTAATTAACTAAGGTGCAGCCATGTGGGGTTTTGTTGTGAACAAGGATCCTAATTTGTTTAACTGGAGCACCAACAAATTGACAAAAGATGACAACAGCACGTTAACGGTTAACATTACCAGACCGATTAGCTCGCTAACACGCAACTAAGCTATTGTTCAAACTTTAGATGAACAAACAGCCCTCGAATATTCGAGTAAAGGTGTGTATCACAAGTTCACAACCTGCTTGGATTCCGCTTTCTTAGTAAGGGCCACCGTGTTGGGTATCCATTCTGCTACGAGAACCGCACATTTTTAAAATCCAAATGGGACAGTGCTTTTGCTCAATTAGGGGAAAGGCAAAAAAAAAAAAAAAACTCATCCACCACAGAGTTGCATAGGGATTAGATGTAACTACATGTCTACATTGTACTAGAAAAGTAGAAGGCCTTAGTAGCCACACAAGTTTGGAAAGGGGACTACAGAGAACTAGACTGTTTGCTACCAAACCAGGGACAAAATCTTGTGATTGACAGTGACAGAACGGCACACAATTGAGTGCGCCCCCAAAATTAGACCCACCATTAGGATTTTCTGGAAAAGCGGCCAGAAATCAAGAAATGCAGCCCGATTTCTACAGGGACATCACGTATATCCATGAGAACAAAGAGAGGAGGAAGCAAAGATTGCGTCTTGTGGGGGTGAGATGGGCAAGACGGTGTAGGCAGCATATACACATACCTTGAGGCTGTCCGAGAAGAGGAGGCCTTCTTGCAGGGACATGTCCTCACTGGTCGAGGCAGCATCAAGGTGGTGGGAGGAGACGGGGGATGGAGGCAACGTGATTGCCTCCATGACTGAAGCTGCACCACCGCCACACCACCCACCAACCAACCAAGCACAAACAGGAGAGAGAAAAACCCAGGCACCTCCTGCCAAGATCCCCCCCTACCAAGAACACCACACCAAAACCCTCCTTGGCGAACAAAACCCCCCGAGACAGCCAAGAAAGCAAGGGCCTCTTGAAGAAGGAAGAGGGTGCCTCCTCTCTGGCGGTGGGAGGTGAGCCGGCTCACCTAGAGACCGAGTCGAACAACCTACTTCAAGATCTGATTCGGGTCCGTGTGTGGGCTTGGAAGATGCTAGCGACTGGCAGTGACATGAGAGTGGAGTGAAATGGGAAGAAGACAAGGGGAAAAGAGGCTCTTTGCTAATTTTGTGGGGAGCAGAGCAGGGCAATGGTGGCAAACTGCAGAGGCTGAGCCGGAGAGAGAGAGACCATTCACTCGCACTACCGGCGCTGCTGTTCCTTGGCTAGGTGTACGGTGTACCGTGTCCCGTTGCGCTGCTGGGGGGGGGGGGGGGGGCATGGGGTCCGCGTCTCTGACGTACGGTGCAGGGGGAAGCCTCCCCCGGCACGGCTCAGATCGTACGTGTAGTCGAAGGAACACGGGTATGGCAGACCATTGAATTATTCGTCACATGGTCGCATATACTGGAGGGGAAGGATAAAGTACTGATTTCTTGATTTTAATGCGGCTGTTTTTTCAGGAGCACGGCCTAACTCTGGTCCCATCTTGTTATATTAATAAAAGCGAACACTGTTTAGGGATCCCAGGACATCAATAGCGGGAAAAGGAGAGCAGCACGGGATTTTTTAAAATAATTATTTTTAATTCAGAATTTGCCTCTAGTCGCCCGATCATTGGACGACTTGAGAATGTGTCGTCTAACGGTTAGTCGATGAGGGGTATTTACCCCCACATGACCAGCTTCTCCCCATTCTGGCGAGCGCATGAAAGAAGATGAGGGGAGAAAGGGAGATGAGAAAGACAGGGAAGAAGGAAAGGAAAGAAAAGAAAGAGGAGGGGAGTAGAACAAGGAGGAAGAAAGAGAGAGGAAGAGAGAAGGAGGAGAAATCTGTGCATCAACGACGGTGAGTTGTCTGTGTTTTTTGCATAATTATTTTTTGAAACATGGTAGATTAGCAATTGAAATCATTGAATTTTTAGCTTAGAAACTAATACTAATTTAGTTAATAATAATTGTATTGCTGTTTAGATCGCTCTGTTGTGCATTTGAAGATGCAATTAATTTTGTCAGTTGCGTATAAATTGTAGAAAGCCCACAATTAGTATTCTTAGTAAGTATCGAAAGATTTAAAACTATTCGTGATGATTAGAATAAGATACGCCAATTTAAAATAGTACGCGACGATTTAAAATTATGCGTAGCGACTAAAACTGTACGTGGTAATTTAAATAGCATTTGACTTGTAAAAATTTAAAATTGACTAAAACAAAATTTTATAAATGGTACAAATCCCGTAATTATTATTCTTAATAGGCATTGAAATATGTAAAACTGTTTATGACGGTTAGAATAGGACACACTGATTTAAAATAGTACGCGATGATTAAAATAGCGTTTGAGTTGTAAAAATTCACAAATGACTAAAATAAATTTTTTTAGTTGCTTATAAATAGTAGAAACCCCATAATTAGTATTCTTAATAGTCATTGAAAGATTTAAAACAGTTTGTGATGATTAAAATAGGACGATCGATTTAAAATAGTTCATGACAATTTAAGATTACGTGTAGCGATTAAAACTTCACATAACGATTTAAATAGCGGTTGAGGTGTGAAAATTAAAAATAACTAAAATAAAATTTGTCACCGCTTATATATTATACAAACCCCATAATTAGTATACTTAATAGGCATGAGAAGATTTAAAGCAGTTCATGACGATTAGAAATGGACATACCGATTTAAAATAGTACGCGATGATTAAAATAGCATTTTGAGTTGTAAAATTTACGAATGACTAAAATAAAATTTTGCTTACACGAGGACGACCCCTGTCCTCACATGCTACCCCCTCCTGCTCCAACTGTGGTTGTTCGAGCGCTTCCCCCTCGGACGGCTGATGCTGCCCGACAGTGGTCCATACCGCGCGGATATGTACCACAAGGCGCTGTGGACCGGCCTACCGTAGGGTCACTTTGGTGCCGTAGATGGGTACATGCTCTTCTGAGTCTTTAATATACATACATTATATGTCATCCTCTGTGACCACTGTTTTGGCTTGCAGGCATAGTTTGCACACCTCCAGGTCATCCATGTGTATGACTACTTCGTCGAGCACCTGGACCGCCTCACCTTAGAGGACGTGTGTTGGGAGTCATACTCTGCTTAGCAGATGGTGGACCGCGCCCCTAACGGCCTCTCATCATTGTGTTTGTGCGACCACATGTCTTACCGCTCATCTGAAGAATTTCGTCTTCGGCGTGTTCATCGAGGACTACGTGGTGCATAGGGTGATGCGCTAGTTCGGGTGCCTGACTCGGTCCACGCGTGAGTTACATGGAACACATGTCCGTATAATTTTTTTAATTTTGTTACGATGCCTTCTAATTGCAATTGTATATTTTGTAGGCACAATAGGAGGCGGTAGGGGACGGTGCAGGCGCGAAGATGGCGCGGTGGGTGGATGAGTGGAGAGAGGCACTCTAGGATTTTGTGCGAGGAGGACACGCGTATGACCCTAGCTCGTCTGCAGAGTACCTACGCTGGTATGTCCGCAGACACATACGGGCCGTGTGCGTGTCATTGACCCTCCCCGCTCACGTATTAGCACCGACCGATGCATACCTCGTACATTTAGCGCGAGAACTTGGCACTCGCGATCGTACCATCGTGTTTGATAGTTTCATGATACGGTTAGCACAATTACTCTTTTGACGCTTTTCGTGGGCCTCACCCACGGTTTGGAGGTGACACGTGATGAGCTATTGGTCCTTGCCCATTGGGTCTACGATAGGGCGAAGCATATCCTTGCCCTCACTTCATGCAGGGTGCTCCCAAAGGTGGCCACATCGACGCGCACAGCGAGGCCGCCACATCCTGCTACTCAGGTAGAAGGCTTTGGTGGGCTATGTGCACGGGCATCGCTAGTGCCTAACTAGGCTGAAGGTTCGATGTGGCCATGTGCCTACCCCCTGCATAGACACTACCACCGCTGGGTCAGGTTGGAGGGTTAGGGTGGGCACGTGCCTACACATTGCCGCCGCCGCTGTACGTGGACCCCTACCTGGCATTGGCAGGGCAGCCCATGTTATTCAGGCAGGGCTGGTCTAGCAGGCACAACAGTTGGCTGGAGGCTATGACCCACTTGGAAAGTACGTTCATCTCTTAAGGATTTTTCACGTTGATATATTGCACGAATAAACCATACCTGTACGGCAGGAATGACGCACCAGTCGGGAGTTAATCTATTCCCAACGAGGATCCCCCCAAGATGTGAGCGAGTACTTGGCGGAGGAGCAGGCGGCGGTCCTTTCCGGGTCACAGCTCAATAGTGCCCAGTTCTTACGTAGCCACAGGTGCAGCCGACCTCCGAGGCGTTGGGAGCACGGTCGAGATGCCTCATCGACCGCTTCACACCGTCGGGGCCAAACCCCAACACCTGTGGCCGAGGAAGCCCAAACGGGGACATACAGGTGGCCACAGACGGGGGGTGGGCACATGGTGACAACGGAGGAGGTGCTGCGTGTGGTGTAGCTGGTGGCCAGTAGTGGATCTTCCTCTTGCTATGTGTATTATCTATTGCATCATAATATCACTTACCTTTCTACTTACAAATCATTGCTATCTCAATCGTCTTCATAAAATTCTTTAGAAATTTCCTATACTATAAAAAACATACTACGATCGAAAAATATTATCATGACTCTAACATGTTTTAGACCATTCATAATGTACGAAAAGCACAAATGCATCAAACGACATTATCTATCCTTTTATTTAAAAAAATTATAAATAAGATTTCTTAAATGTATTACCTACAAATATTCCCATTTACTCCTTCACAATTATTTTCATAGGAACAATACGATAATTACATGATTATTTAAAATCGCTCAACAGTTGGGCGACATGAACTACTCACGTAACCGTTGGCGACTTGGCCTCATGCGCCTAATGGTTGGGCGACTAACCAAAATCTCCCAACGGTTAGGTGACATAAGGCCAAAAGTACAAAAAAATACTGCAGATATATTTTGTAATTCTAAATTAAAAAATAATTATTTAAAAAATTCGCAGCCTCCCACAGCAATATACATTTTCAACAACACAAACAGCTCTTCAGCCAACAAGTCCCAGCTACATTGGTTTTAGACAACAACATTGGAAGAAGTTGGGCACTTTCTACATTTTCAACAACACAAACAGTATACATTTTCGACGACACAAGCAACTCTTTAGCTAGCCTATCATCAATGCAGTTTGTCACCTCTGCATCCATCTTCATAGACATTAGCCTAATTCTTTTCAGTTTATAATTTGATCTGCCATCGTTTCAAAGCAGTTTATCCTTTTTGAAGAGGCTTATCGATTTATTGACATTTGATTTATTTATACAAGCGCTTACACTAGAACCAAAAACTATAAACCATGGTTGAAAAGAACCCACCCATCATCTCTAGCCTGCCATTGGCGCTGTTAGGGCCTTCAGCTCGAAAGCTTCGGTGTAACGATCCATCAAAGGCAATGCTGAGTCCTGGCAAAACAATTCAAATCCGCCTCCCCCTTTTTCGCAAGAATCCTTTGTTTTTATTTAAACTTGTATGGTTTTCTATCGCTAATTCTTATTTATGGCTTTTCATTTTCAGGGTAAAAATCTTTTGACGTGCTTCTTCAGTATATGTTATGCTTAGGATAATTAACCTTTAGCCGGCTGCTCATGGAAGGGCAGCAATACTGTGTTCAAATATAGTCATGTTCTTTTTTACTATGGCTTATGACTTTAGTTATGATGGATAATTTTTATCTATATTTTTCGAGACGACAGTGGATAACAGGAATGTCGATGTGAAAGGCACATACGATTTTAAGCTTAAAAAACCGTTTGAAGAATCTGCTTTAAAAATCGTCCTATTTATTTAGACTTTTGAAGAAATTAAAAACCAAAAGCGAACCCTGAAGAACAGGGTATGTATCTAAAATATGTGAGTGGGCAGGGCAAAACCGGGAACCAGTGAAAAGTTTACCACCCAAAACTTGAGCACCACGCACTGTTAGGTCAGGTGGGAGGAAAACCTGGAGGCAGGTGCAGGTGAAGCATGAACACGGTGGCAGACCGGCGACGGACCCGATCGATTTTTACTGATCTGGGACGGTTTCGCCGGTGTTGCGTGTATGCGCCTGTTTGGGGCTGGACACTGGACCGGGCGGCGATTTGCTGGTGCGCGTGCGTCCGCAAATTATTATGCCTTTGCCGAGTTGGTTAGTATTATAGATGGTTTTTTTGGCTTCGGCTCCGATTAGTTAATATTATTTATCTGATTTATCAATCGCAGCTAGAAATCATCGGTAATAGTAAAAAAAAAAGCAGAACAGTTGCCTGCAGCTTTTTTGATCTTTGCTTTCCTTTCTGCGTCTTCTCCGTTGCCTACGGGCTTCACACCATCTGGCTGGGGAAAAAAATGAAGATTTACCGGCAGGCATAGATATAATCAAGAAAGATAAGAGCACCATCATTCCTCGAAGACCTGATTCATCTTTGAAATCGTGGTACAAGGTAAATCCACAATATGCAAGAAGCCCATCGTGTGGAAGATGACGACCGCCTTGCCTGCCTCCATTGGACGGTGAACTCGTGCGGCGGCGGGGCAAGCCGGCACGGCACGGCCGCACGCGGCACTGCTGGCTGCTTTTCGTCCGACAAGACAGGCCAAGCGCAAGACGCCGAGCCCTACCAGCAGTGTCAAGCGGTTGAGCCGACGCGATCCCTCGCGCCTCTCCAGCAAGCGGTTTGGTTGGTGATCACTGCACTTGTCGTGTGATCGCGCCCCATGCTTTGTATCTTCTGTAAGTAAATCCAAAGTATCACTGCTTCCCAAATCGTACGAAAGCATCTTGATTTGTCATCTACTTGGGCTTAACACAAATGCCTGAGAAAATTGATAAAATGCCACTCTTTTAGAGTGTCTTCGATAAAATGTCACTCTCTAGATGGCAATTGTTAAAATGCCATCTAATACATGAATAACTCTATGATTTACCATTTTTGGAGGTTTTAGCAATTTCTTTTTCATTTTCCCCCCAAAATTACATAGCAAATGACCATAATACCCTCAGCCATTTCTTTGGAGTCTGTCCGCTCGATTCATTCCGAGTCTCATTCATTCCAGGCCGAACGAGGAGGAGAGGAAATGCCGAACGAGGTTTCGCCGCCGCCGCTAGAGGCTTCACCGCCGCCGCGCGCGCGCTCACGGAAGGGCGCGCGCTGCCGCCCGTTCGGCGGCGCTCGCCCGATCCACGGCGGCGCTCCTCCATCCGGGCGTCGTCCGCCATAGCCGCGATGCGCCTCAACTCACTGCCTCCCCTTCCCTCGGCGCCTCGCCTCCCCCCTTCACAATCCGGCCTGAGCGCCGCCGCCCTTGCCCATCCTTCCGCTGCCCCCTTGTCAAGCTGCGACTCGGCTCACCAATCCGGCGAACGCACTCGTCTGCGACTCGGCTCATCAAGTGGTTTCTTGTGCAGTACTTGAGCTAATGCTGCCAATTTTTTTCTTCCTTTTGGTGGGAGCAGCAGCCAGCACTAAGCAAGCCGAGCAGCAGCAGTTAGCAGCTAGCACCAAGTTGTTGCTTCTCAGATTGCCAAATTATGACTTCGGTGCTCTAATTTTGGTTTCAAGGAATGTTGTGTAATAACTCTTGTGCACCAGACAAGGTTAAATGCAGCGCTCTGTAATTTTGCTTGTACAAGTGCTCGCAAATGAATTGTTGAATGCAAAATGGTTTCTTTGGCACAATCTGCTGTTGATGTATTGTATTGTTGGTGTAAAATGGTTTTCAAGCAATGGTGAAATGCTTGTATGGCTGGTCCAGTGCACTGCCTATTGTAAGAAAGCATATCCGGAGTATCTTCATGAATGAAGCTGTTGTCTCAACAAGCCCCACACCTGAAGGCAATTTGATCATATATCCCTATCATCAACTATCGGGTGTTAAGTGGTTGCGAGAGAAACCACTAAACAAATTTGTAGATGCATAGTGGCTTCTTATTCAGAAAGCAGAGGAGGAAAAGCTCCTCAAGGTTACCATAAAATTGTTCACAAAACAGTTGAACATCAATCCATCTTAAGGCCATAAAACATTGAGTTCACATCTCAGTACAAAATAAGACCATAAAACCATTGAGTTCACATCTCAGTACAAAATGAGTCCACAAAACATTGAGTTCACATCTCATTTGGTTTTTAGATAGCTACAGGAGGTAGATCATGTCTTCTTTTTCTTAGGAGTCATTTTTTTCTTCTTAGGGATAGAAGAACTACTTGCTCCCAAAGTGTCTTCTATTCCTCCACAAGCCCTTTCTCCTATAGTGCCTCCTCCTCCTCCTCCAGTGGTACATGTCTTGTCTCCTAGCAGCATTGCAAGGCGCCTGCACAAATAAGGACATAAGCTAAGTTACTCACAGACAACAATATAGTTATATAATTCACACACAAACAATTTACTTACCTTCTTGTCACCATTCCCGGGCTTTCCTGCATTATTGTATCCCTGTCTGTTGTCCTTATTGGCGTAGAAGGTTCAGGTGGGTACTTTGTGTTATTCTTTCTAGGCTTCCTTTTCCTACAAATAAGCATACGCAAAAGATTAATAAACAACAACAATGAAATATTAAAAGGTCGTATAGAGATAAAAATGTTACTTTTTTTTGGTACCATTCAGTGGACACTTGTAGCTAGCTTGCCTATGACCCTTCTCACCACATCTTTTGCATGTAACTGGTCCTCTAACCATTTTCTTTTTCTTGTCGTCATTTTTTGCATTACTCTTGCCACCGGTCTCAAGACATCCTTTAATCCTCAATTTCCTCTGTCTCCCCACACTCCTCTTGCCTAGTGGTGCACCCACATCGAAAGGCAATTCCACCTCTGGCCATTGTGACTTGTCGGGCATTGTTGGTATCTCTCTCTTGTATGCAGCCTTGAATTTGTCTATAGAGTAACACTCGTCAACATATTCTTCTAAGTTCACATTCTTTTGAGTTGTTAAAAAAGCCAATGCATGCCCACAAGGCTGCCCGGTGTGCTGCCACTCCTCACATGTGCATGTCTTCGCCGTGGCTGCAACAACATGCCTACCAAAATCCTTGCCATTGTCTCACACCTCTGCGGTATGTAAGCTCGCTGTTACAACCTTCAAAAGTCCTAATCCTCTGGTCCTTGCCTTTAGTTGGTGCATTACAGCGGGAAGGATCCGACCATGCAGCCTTTCTCCAATCCTCCTTCTCTTATCCCATAGAACCATTATCATTTCCCTTATCTTATCAGCTAGATCAACAACAGCAAGTCCTTGATACCACTAATCCGATTATTGAAAACTTCAGCAATATTGTTTGTGATATAGTCACACTTGATTCTTTGTGTTGAAGCCACACCTCATCCACTTCAGTTTATGATATGTTGTCAAATATTTCCAAACTTCAGAGCTCCATTAATAATAGGGTCATGTGCTTTGGAACACCATCTCCTATAAGCCCTAGTGCGGTACATATTCCCAAAAGTGTCACCACGGAACTTCTTCTGGAAATTTTTCATAAGATGATAAAAGCATTCTCTTTGTTCAGCTTGATGAAACACCTTTTGTATTGCATTTTCTAACCCCTTACAGGCATCTGAACAAATAGCAAGAGGTTCTAGATCCCCTATTGCCTTATGGAGTGTGTCATGAACCAAACCCAATTGTCCTCGGTCTCGAGTCTATAAAACCAAATGCAACTGGATACATCCAATTATGCCCATCTATTGATGTAGCTGCACTAAATGTCCATTCCACCTACCATTTAGTGCGATAGAATCTACACTAAGGTATGGTCTACAACCATCCACAAACCCCTCAATGCAAGGTCTAAGTGCACAGAAAAACCTATGAAAGTATGCCCTCCCATCAACTACTTTGATGTCAATTTCCACAACACTACGGTGATCTCTTAAGAACCTCTTCCTTCCACCTATACAACATTTGGAAACTTTCTTCCCAACATCCATACAATTCTTTCAAAGCTCTCTCCCTACCATGCCAAGTCAGTATCATAACCGATTGTTACCTTGTGATCATCTTGTAACCTTTTCTCGCAACTCTTTGGCACCCATGTTAGGAGTGGTCTTGAGGATATCAATAGCCTTGTCAAGAACCCAACTGCTGCGGGTCTGTAGTTGTCTTTATCCTCATAGTAGACGTACAATTATGGTCTTCATTATGAATCTGTGACTGCAATACCAAATAAATAAAATCAATTAGAACCATTATACCCTAAATATAGTACCATTACGTAATGTCAAGAGTATATATCAAGTTAGTACCATTATAGTTTTATCACTTTGCCTACGCCCAACAAGACTCCACGGACACCCCTCAACTCCACATTTTACCCTAAATCTGCTTTGGTTAGATTTCACTATGTCAAGCTCAAACTCCTTGTTAATTGCAAACTGTCTCACAGCCAACCTAAAATCCTTCATTGATGGGTACTTACTGCCAAGATCCATACAAGGGTTATTCTTGTCATAACTTATCACAAGTTCACCCGGTATTGCATCATCAACAGGAAGAGTTGCACCTTCAGTGCCCTCAATAACAGCAGGACCACTTGTTTCAATAGCACTATTAGATCTATCAACTTGCATGGAGTTCTTTGCACTTCCATCTTCATCCTTTAAGCCTAAAAGAGCAAACAATTGGTCATCACTCATGACCTGAATCCTTCCCTCGTCATCTTGTGTTTGCTCGATCTCCAAGTTATCGATCAATTTGAACTAGTTGTGAATTGGGCTCAATTCAAACCGCTATACGAAATGGACCCATACTCAATAAATAAAGGTGCACTTGTACAACTATCTAGATGTTCTTTATCTACAACTGAAACCACTGAATCTGAATTTGTCGCATAATCAACCAATTTAGCATCTACTCTAGACCGTTGTTCTGAATCTGACCTAAACGAATTGAACCAACAAAAAAATCGAGTTAGCTCCATCTAACTCGATGCAACCACAATGTGCTAATATCAGTGGAAGATTTTACCCTGAGGACACGTCCTTGCTCATGGTGTCAATTCGTTCCAACCAGCTTCTCTCCTCCCAACTGTCTTCTTTCTGACAGAGTAAAGAATTAAGAACACATGTGATGAATTGATGATAACAAAAAACCTACTGAAAAGAGGTTTGGTGGTGCACATATATACTGAATCTTTGCAAAGTGCAAATGAACATTTCTCACAATCAACAGAGGAAGACCACAACAAAGTAACAAAGTAAATGGGCTAATTCCTGAAAGCTTTTTATCAAGTTCATTTGATGGTCTTTGTGACAACAGAAGGGGCTAAGGACAAAAACCTAGTACAAGATTGAAGCCCCAGCTAGTACCATACAAACATACGAGCATTACTAATCACACGAACAAATGCAAGATCATGACAGAATAATGTGATTTTGTCACTTACACAATGCAACAAAAAATGATTTGTACTGGCAATTGTTGAGAAATTACCCACGGGCGTGCGTGCGGCGGCGGGGTCTTCCGTGCATGCGGGTGGCGGCGGCGTCCGTGCGTGCGGCGCGCGGCCCAAGACCTCGAGCGGGCGCGCGGCGGGACCAGTGCGTGTGCGGCGGCGGCGAGGCGGGCCTTGCCGGCGGCGGTGGCGTCCCGTGCCAGCGGCGAAACGGCGGCGCCCTTTCTCCCTTCGCCGCCTCTCGTCTCTTCGGTTTCTCTGGAAAAGCGCAGCGCAGGAGATCGAAAAGCAGTGAACGGGTTGAGACCATTTTGAGAAGGGTATTATGGTCATTTGCTATGCAATTTTGGAGGAAAAAATAAAAAATGAAAAAGAAATGGCTAAAACCTCTAAAAATGGTAAATCATAGAGTTAATCATGTATTAGATGGCATTTTAACAATTGCCATCTAGAGGGTGACATTTTATCGAAGCCACTCCAAAGGAGTGGCATTTTATCAATTTTCTCGTTCCAGAGGGGAATCAGACCTGTAAGGTAGTAACTTCGGAAGTCTTTTTAGCCACTCTTACCCACCGAATTGTATCAGATGAAACTTTATTCCCCATTTCGGCATCCCCCCTACGAACCAAGCTGAACCCACGGAGATTTTGCCAAGCCTTTTCTTTTCTTCAGAATAGTGCCTGCCTCGTTGCCCATTATTTTCAGTCGAAGTTCTCAATTACAATCGCATTCTCTTTCCCTTAAAAAACATTTTTGAGAGGAGCTTTATCTCTCTGTTGAAAGAGAAGGATCAAGTCACAGATCCTCGGCCATACCAAAAGTGTTAAAAAGCTTGACTTCAAAATGTGAACTCCATAAATAGTGCAAATCGAGAGTGAAAGGCGTCATACACAGAACTAGCCAACAATATGCCGGCACTGGCAGATTTCCCTGTTAATTCTCATCACAAAGGCAATAAGCCAAACTGCTCAAGAATAACGAAAGGCAGATGAATATAACAGCAAAGGATTAAAGCCAACATCATATGATTATCTGTTACAAATGTGGGCAACATTTTAATTCCAAGTTTTATTAGGAGACAAAAATAATAAACTAATGATGCAAAACTCACAACTAACAGCAAGCTACTCAACATACTTCAGAACATACACAAGAAAAAACAATATAGTAACAAAGTCGAACATGCGCACGAATGACTTACTTGTTAGCTTTGATGAAGAACGAGAAGCGCGCAGCTTGACGCAGATGCAAAACGTAGGTGTAGCATGCGGTGGCGGTCGCGCAGATGCGCTGCCGAAACCTTATTGCTGCCCCGCGGTTTCTCTCTGTGCAACGGTTCGGAGATAGCCACTCTCCCTCCTTCCAAGTGCACGCGGAAGAAAGGTCAACGAGATTGATAAAGACCTGACAACAACAACGAGCGAAAAGTAGGAGAAGAATGGAGGTGCAAAATTCTCTCACTTTTCTGGGCGTCTCGGGCCCTTTTATAGGCGCGCAATTACTACTCACTAGTAATCGCTGCGTTTTAAATGAATTATGCACCGTAATCGCCTCATCAAATCACAAATTAGCGGTGTAAATTCACTTGTAACTACCTCATTCAAATGTTTAAATCTCATTTAAACAGAGAGAGTGAGGTGCATGGTTCAGCAAAAAATAAAGATAGACTTGGTCTGCCAAGTGGCGCGCCACGTCACGGTTGCGCGTCGCAAGTCACAAGTCACGCGATTTTCACGCGAAAATACGCGAATACGCGCGCGCGTGCGTGCGCGTGTGTGTGACTAGATAGAACCATCCTCATACCATCTCTTTCCATATTCAAAGAGTGGGGATGACTCTACCTTATAAATCGGTCTCCCTCACCCTGCCTTAGCAATATGGTACTAAACCATGCATGCTTTGGAATTAAGGAAATATGCCAAATTAAATAGGCCAATTTCTAACATTATCATCTCCCATATAATATGTACAAAATTACACACCAACAGCCTTATACCTCTCGATTATTCCTTAAACACCATTAAGGTTTTGACTAGACTTAAGCAAGCTACTTGGTAGATCATGTGGTGGTCGTGATTAAAAGTAATAATGAATAATTGACAATTGGATTGTTTTGGAATTTGCGTTTGCGAAAGTTTCGGTAGATCGTAGTCAAAGATTTTGAATCCTAGTGATCTTGTTCAATTTTGACTTGCTCCGAGTGATATTCGTTGGCTCATAGTTGTTATAGTTGCTCCGAGTAGTTTTCGTTGGCTTCTAGTTGTTGTAGTTGCTCCGAGTGGTTTTGGTTTGCTTCGAGTGGTTTTGCTCTGCTCCGAATGGTTTTGGTCTGTTTCGAGTGGTTTTAGTTGCACCAAGTGGTTTTAGTTGCACCAAGCGGTTTTGGTCTGCTCTGAGTAGTTTTGAATCAGTCTGATTGAGTCTGAGTAGCATCAGACAGTTTTTGAGTAAGCACTGGAGGATCGGATGGTGTTCGAGTGCTACTAGAGGATCGGACTGACTTTAGCGCGCGATCAAAGATCGAGATGACGGTGGTCAAAGCTATAGGTTTTTGTATGGCCGAAGCTACGATGATTTGGTCAAAAGCGTATGGTCTAAAGAACGATGACTCGAGGTGAACGATAATTCATTGGTAATTGGAAGAGTACTATAGCGAGCTCGACTTTACGACCACGTCCAACCGAACACGATCGATTTCAATCATGTCCGAGCGACCACGGCATTTCGACTATGTTTGGCTTCGACCACAACAACACGATTACATCATTCCGACCATGTTAAAGTTCGGTCATGTTGGTTACGACTCAGAGCCATTTACGATCACGTTCGACTACGACCACGTTCTACTTTGACCACGTCCGGCGTCGACCACGGAATATCGTCTACAGTAGTTCGATCATGTCCGACTTTGATCATGATAGAACGACCACTGAAGGTAATCGTAGCTACAGTCCTAATCGGTACTTAATAGTCTTAGATTTTACTGGTCGATAGTCAAAAGCTTTGCAATCAATGGTCATAGACTTTACAGGCTTCTGTTATAGTCGTAGACTTTGCGATTGCTGTCACAGTTGTAGTCTTCGCAGTCTTGTCATCATAGTTATAGACTTTGTGGACTGCTATCGTTGTCTTCAGGTTTAGTCGAAGGCTTTACGATCTGTTGCCGTAGCTTCGCGGTCAGTACTCGTAGACTTCATTGTTAGTTTGGGTGCTTCATTCTTGTAATATTCGAGTACCTCAGTACTTGTGTTGGGCGATGGTTAGTGTGGTGGTGATTGGTGGTCATTGTGACAATACTAGGTAAGTACTCGGTGATCGGTGAACAACGGTTTTGGTCGGTAGCAATGGTACTCGGTAGTCGATACTCAGTGGTTCTGGTCGGTAGCGATGCTTGTTTTTCCCGAGTGTTTTTGGCGGATCGATAATATTTCCCAAGTACTTGTTGTTTTTGAGTATTCGGTCATATTGAGTTGTTTGGAGCTATTTTGTGGAAAGCGATAAAATGTGTGGTCGTAGATGACCTAGTTGATGACTGTGAATGGTTTAATTCTTGTCTATGGATAAACAAGGGTGTGATGCGCGTGTGTATGCTGATGTCGATCAAGTTGTAGAGAACTTATGCCGGGAGAAAGTTTTATTGGTCTTTTGCATATGTCGGTGAGTATGGAGACAATTATGATCAGTGACGAGGAGTACCGGGACTAGGAGGAGGTAATATGAGGTTTAGGCGGTTGGGATATCATGCGAGGTGATAGGGCTCATGCTAGAGCATGTGGAGATCGAAGGTGGACGATGCGTGGAGGCGTGGAGATGGTTACAGTCGGTGACGAGGAGGACCGGGATTAGGAGGGGGGTAATCTGAGATCCAGGCTGTCAAGATGTCACTCGAGGTGATCGGGCTCACGCTAGAGCATGTGATGATGCGTGGAGAAGCTACAGGAGGTGCGGTTTTGGAGGCTTCAACATGAGAGTTGGTGATGTGTAATGGAGATATAGGAGGTGTATCTTGGAGGCTTCATCACGTGGTGAGATTGAAGACGTTATGGAAGGAGTTTGTAATGGGAAGGTTTAGAGATTTGGTAAAACGTGTGTTAAGAAGGGTTTCGAGTCCCTTGATTTGAGAAAGAGATAGAGTTGTGTATTCGCGTTTGAGACGGACACGACTTGGATGTTAGCCTATAAAAGTAAGGAGAGGCTAAGGGTTAATATATGGTTTTTGGTAGGGTTTTTGGGGAAAAAAACTTATGTGGGTTTTTAGAGGGCTATCGTCGAGAGAGCTTTTAGGGGTGTCGTGAGCGCACTTTGTAACCACATCTATGATACAGAAATAATAGATCAGATATATTCCAAGAAAAATTTGTTGACTTTGGCGACGTATTTTCTAAGCATCGTTTTTCTTCTGTCTCCGGCCTGTACTCGTTCGAACGATTGAAGCGTTCGAGCGGCTAAAATTTTCGAGCGAAGGGAGATTAAGACTACATGCATCGGCAGTTGTAGCGAGCGGTCGTAGCAAGCGGTCATAGCGAGCGATTGAAGAGAGTGATTGTACTATTGAAGCATTCATTGAGCACGTGCGAGTGAACCAGCGTCTTACGGTTATAATCTATATCTGATAATTTAGATTGTTTTTCTTTTGCTTTTAGTTTTGGTTTCAGTTGTTAATAAGCGGAGACAATTATTTACTCCTCTCTGATTATGGCATACAATCCTGCACTACTAAAGAGACATTGTCCTTTTTTTAGAGCGGGCTAAAGAGACAACATCAAACTTTTCTTTCTGGAAACCTATGTTACATCAATTTTTCTTCAAATGCTTGCGAAGAAAGAATTGACGCCAGCAACAAATCTGTTGCTTCAATACGACAAGCTAGCCACTATGTTTCAATTACAACCATCTCCTCTGACAAAACGATAGCCACCAACTCTTTAACGGTGAAAGGCTCCAAAAATCCACCTTTCAGCCCTAGCCTCCCGTCTAAAATTGAGTCTTGAGATCCTGCTCTGGAGCAACAGCAGAGAGCAGCTTCTGATGAGGCTCGATCCTCTTCTCATATTCAATGGGATAGATCACTATCTTTCTGACCATTTGGCAAAATTCCCTGTAGGAGTCAAGGAATGTATGTCAGTCATAACTCATTAAACTCCTGTAAGATGAACTGTCAACTATCAAATTTTTCTTTGGAGAATATGCACAAGCTTACAGCCAGGGATAATCTCCGACTTTCATTGTGTCATCCTCATCATCAGTGAAAGTCAATTTCCATTTTTGTTTGAGGTCCTTATATCGAACATCCCTTCCAGCTCACCCATCAGTTGCTCATACCCATCCAGACTCGCTAGATCTACTGCTCTACCCACAACATTTCCATGCATTTGAACGTATTACAAACAAAATATCAAGTTAAGGTTAGACAACAGTTTAAGAAGCAAGGGGGGAAGAGATACAAAAAGCGTACTTTTATTCGATTTCTTGCAGTGTAGCTCTGATGGCTCTGAATTTCCCGGGGGCTTTCGTTTACAACTATATGATCTTTTGTTACTTTTGAGAGTGCTGACAGCTGACCAGAGTCTTCATAAGAACCTGCAGCTCTGGTTGAAGTTTCCTTTGCTTCCACACTTGCCTTGTCAGCAGTAGCAGCTCTGCTGGTATGTTTCATCAAATTCACACCAAACAGACGAAACATGCCGGGTTCCTTCCTTTCTTCGGCAACCTTGGACAGATTAGGAGCAACCTCTTCAGTTCTGTAACTACAGAGAGCAGTGTTGCATGACAACTTGGAAGTGGGCTCCTCAGCTTGGTAAGCAGAAAGCGCAGGCCAAGGAGCAACTCTTGCTTCATTGCTGGTAACCTGAAACAGCTTCTGAGAAATCTCTGACAAGGTAGGAGAGACCCCCTTACTTGAAGAGCTGAAGTCCTTCAACCAACTCTCATGTACTACTGGATTCTGACAAACAGAACTACTACTCATGGCACCGTAACCTGGGCGTTCGCTTGGCCAAACAACTTGATGTCCAGAGATACAACTGGGTTCACTGGAACCAACACCTGCCTTCTCATGCTTCTGTGGCATTCCAGATAGCCAAAATTCTTTAGTTGGTTCTGCAAATTAAGGCAAAAGGATTGTGGAACAACATGAGCCAAATAATTCCACTATTTATCGGGAAATCAAGCAGTGAGAAATTTGCAGTGTCATGCCTTGTGATTGAAGATCCAGGCTTTCGCTTGGCTCCCTAGGCCGCTTGTTTTTCACTGATGATTGCAGGGGTACATTGATGGTAGAAATGGTAGGTGCAGAGCCATCAAATGGTTCAATATCCCAAGGGGAAATCCTCACAGGACCGTTAAAATTTGTGACTTCATCCCATTGGACCTAAACAGTGAATAATTCATAAGATAATCAGCATTTTTTAAGAAAAGAAGGCAAACAATAGAAAATAGAATAAATTGATCTTACCCTCAATGACTTCCATTCAGAACCTGACCATTGTGGAGAAAAATCCCCATCACCAACTATAGTTCCAGAAAACCTACAGGTTTAAAATAGGCATGGCAACCATGTGAATTTGAGACGATCGCAAAACATAGGAACAAACTGAAAAAGAAACAGCTGAGACCACAGGTTGAATCATTACTTCTTCACAGGGACATCTTCCCCTTCAAAACTCATTTTAAACCTCATGCCCACAGTAAATCTAATTTTACTAGCTTCAAGGTACTTGTTCACACTGACAATGTATTGGCTTTGGCTTAACCTAAAATAAATAAGTACGAAACAACTTTCATTAGCAGAATATAAGCACACTTCTATCAAACAATTGACCGTAGAAAAGGTCCAACCTTGGTCTATAGTACACTAAGAAAATGGAATTAGTCTTAATAGCATGTGATGCATTTGCAAGCACCCCAAGATGCATGCTTTGACTTGATATAACAGATGCTGGCATTGTGCTTTGCTTCTGCACAAGGCGCCTCGCTCCAACACGCTGCTCTCCTGTCTCACTCCTACAAAAACAAAATATGGTGCCTTGTAATTCATACTTTGTATGAACATCTGCACAAGCCTGTTCATGATGCATGAAGGGTTAAGCACTATAGTTCAGTTGAGATCCAACCTTAGGTAGACAAACGCATCACCAGCAATCAGCTTCTTAGATGTGACAAATGTGCTCCATCCGGTAGTCAGAAGGTGCCTACGGGGTTGGCCTAGACAATCAAGAATTGTATGAATAAGCACCAGAAGGCACATAAAGCTAGAACAATTTTTCTCCTGTTCTGTCGTCAAATGATTAGAGGACAATTCAGCAGATAAATTAAAGAAACTAATTTTGCATACCCCTATAGATGTGCTTAAACCTCCACTCAGATCCATGAAGGTCCTTCGTGATGAGCTCTTGTGTCGGCGTCGGCATCGACATATCCTGATCAACAGCAAACGACAAGGATTTTAACTCCACCGAGCCATATGCATTACCAAAAACATGAGAATTGGGCATACCAGTGTTGGGAGGCATTCGTTGGCATGCCGTCGGAGGACGGAGAACCCGCCATGGGTACTGGTGTCGGACGGTGTCAGGATCTTGCAGAAGGAGTGCACCACAGGCCGCGGCAACTCCGGCAGGGCGGGTCAGGTACTGTGGCCAGATTGTTTTGCTGTAAACAACAGAAAACCACTCCTTTTTCAGACAAATCCACAGGATACACTATCTGAATGTGAGTTCACATTCAGCAAATTAATTTTCGAAAAAAAATATTATATGGAAACATCTCAAATTCCTGGACTTCTAAACAGAGTCCAAACTTCAGGAGCCCAAAAATATGCCCACAATCACGGCCAGAACACAGGTCAATTCTTCAGAACCAGATAAGAACAACGAAACTAGAGAACAAAACTGTGGGTGGTCACCACTCACATCCGGGTCCGGCTGCAGCGTAATCTGCGCGAACACCTCGTCCGTTTCCGCCTCGGCCTGCACCATAAACAGACAAAGAGAATTACGACGAGAACACACCAAACGCAAGGAAGAAAAGGCGAGAAATTTTCCTCCGCCGCGACGGCGATTACCTTGAGCTCGACGTTGACGACCTTGCAGAGGATCTTGTACGACACCTGGAACATCTTGATTTGCTCGGCCAGCAGCGCCGGGTCCGTGGGCTCTTGCAGCTACAGCAACGCACCACACGCACCAGCAAGACGCGCGTCACTCGTGATGAAACAAACACCCAGAAGAAACCAAGAACCCAGCACTGCAGAGCCAAAGAATTCACCACCGCAACACGCACACACGCACGCACCTGCTCCAGGTGGCCCTGGATGAAGTAGAACACCCTCTCGTCCGTCTGCGGCACCTCCACGAGCGGCCCCGCGCAGGCGCGCCACAGCTCCGCGAACAGCTCTGGGTCCCGTGCTACCAAGAATCGAAGGCTCATGAGTGAACGAACCGACCGTGAACTCCGAAAACCAGAGGAAGCACGAAGGGACACTGCGGGGGTGGACTCACCTTGCGCCATGGCCACGGGTGGTGATGTGGTGGGTGGGTGTGCGTCGCTCTGTCCTCCCGGGGAGCGAAGTGGGGGGAGAAGAAGCGAGCGCCTAGTGTTGAAAAGTGGTCTGGTCATGGCATAGTGCTCCCCTGTTTCAGTGTTTGTTAGGCTCACCCATTAAAGAAGAGAAAAACAAAGCTATACCAATACCTTTCCCCTTAAAAAATGACAATATAACTTTCTACGTTCGAACTCTCTCACGCGTTCTCTCTCTTTTCTCTCTCGCTCATGACCTATTGGATTCGGTCATCCCCTGATGGAGGCAAGGTCGATTGGCTGCTCGAGCTCTAGCCCTGACTATTGTCGAGGCCGTCGCTGTCAGATCCATCGTCTCCCGCCACAGTGCCACATTGTATCGCCACCCTTGACCATGGCGCTACCAGATCCAGTCACCCCTGACGGAGGCGAGGTTGATTGGCTGCCCAAGCTCCAGCCCCGACGGTACGCCCCTCACTCCGGCACTCTAGCTCTCTCCCCTATCTTCTCGAGCTCTAGTGAGAGGAGTGGTGGCGCCGAGGCCACCGATGGGTTCACCACTGTCCCCGGATGTAGAGGGAGGCCAGAGAGGCAGTGGTCCGATGGCAGAGTGCATTGGGCGGTGGCGAAGGTGGAGGGAGACACGACGAGGCAGCAACACACTGTGGCAGGGAGAAGGTAGCGGGGAGGGGGAGATGATGGCGCGGTGAGACGGCGAGATCGCCGTTAGCCGCCAGTGGGGGAGGAGGGGGAGGCGGAGGAGAGGTGCGGAGCTGCAGCCAGCGGTGGGGAAAAATGTTAGGAGGGGGAGTAGCGGAGGAGGAGGAGGGAGAGGAAGGGGAGGCAAAACTTGATGAAACTTGGTGAAACTTTATATCATTGAAAACATTTCTAACGGTATACCATCTTGTAACAGCTACGCGGCGGGGAATGAAGAAAGAGACAGGAGAGAGGGGAGACGAAGTGGCAGTGGAAGCATAATAGCAGCGTTACATAACCGCACTTTATGTCTTTTAACACTCTGCCCCTGTCTATTTCCCCACTCCCTTTCAAATCTTGTTCTTTTTGTAGGAAAGTCCCTACCTCTCTTGCAAATCAGAACTTCTTCCTCCGGCCTCTATACTTCCTCCCCTTGCTAAGCTTGCTACAGAGATGGTTTGTACCAAAAATAGGGGTGCTCTCATCTCATACAGATTGGGCCAGTGTAGTTCTCGATTAGCTTATTTGTTCTTACACATTTATGCAAGTGAAGGACCATGTGAGATGGTCCAGGATTAATGTTTTGATGAACTATTGCAATATTTGTGGAGTGCTCAATTGGTTTTGCAAAGATCGTACCATGTCTGGACTCGTTTTAGGTAGAAATTGAGGATTTTGAGATTTGAGTCATGGATTTAGTTAGGTTGACCTAAGTCATTGGATTAAGATTGCATGATGCATATATTAGCTAATGTAGGTCAAGTTGTGAAGAATTTATGCCTGAAAACGAATTCTTTGTCTTTGGATGTGTAGAGTCGCTTGGAGTAAACTGTAGTCAACAGCGGTGATCAGGGCTAGGTTAATGGAGGAGTTGAGGTTTAGAACGATCAAGGATGCCAAGTCAGACGGTGACCTCAAGCATGGCACAAGAAAGGCGGGAATGTGGAAGGCGAGTTCGAACGATGAGATGACGTCAGGTGGCTTGCACAGGCTAAGTGAGCCGTGGTTTGGTGGAACCGGAATGAGAGAAACTTAGTGGCATGTGGCAAGCTAGTGGTGTACCTACACGTGGCAAACATAGCAATTACTTGCAAAGGATGGTGATGACCGGGTCAACAAGGGGTATTTTGGTATTTTGACCAAATCCATCTTGGATCAAAACCGCAACGTATGAGCGATGCGTTGGAGAGCGGTTTAGGTTAAGATGGGGCTGATTTGATCAAGGTGATTCAAGGCTAAGCATTTAGTGGATGCCCATTTATGCAGTTTGAAAAACGTGCATAAGTGAATTTGAGTGAGTAATACTCGTGTGTGTGGGGGGTTTACGGGTTCCCTCATTGTAATAGTGGATAGGATTTATTTTGGGGTGTAGGTGGCTAGTAGCCTACTTATAAAAGGGGTGGGATGAAGAAATATTGGGTTTATCATCCAACCCCTCTCACATGTGCTCTCTTATTTAGGGTTAGGGTTTGAGAGTGGAGCACTTGGTGTGCCTTTTGTCCTCCAAGGTGGAGTGGCTGTAAACTTAACTTTCTCAAGTAAGCAATACATCAATCTTGGTATATTTCCATGGATCCATTTTGATTTGATTGATTTGCTCTTGATTTGGCCTCAAAGTGTGATTTCTTGATCTGAGGGTTTTTTAGTCGATTTCTTTGATGTTCTAACTTGCTGTGATATGTGGGAATACATCTAGACTTATATTGGTCATCATCTACCCACAAGCTAGTTATATTCACTGATTTTGATTTTAACTCGGTTTTTATGTAACCTTTTAACAAACTGAAAAATCTCTCATATTTGGCCATGATTTTTATGATCGTTTATTGGAATAGGTTCACAATACCCTAGAGATGATCCCTACAAAGTTTCACATCATTTGGATCTACGAATAAAAAATTTCATCTATTTTCGTTTTGAATCAAAGCTGAAAAATAGACACTGTTCTGTTATCTGTCTAAAGTTTCGACCGCGTTCAGTTCTACGACCACGTTGGTTTCGACCATGGTCAAGTTTCTGATCGCATCGCTTCTGTTTTCGACCGTGTCAGTCTTAGACCATTCGTTGTCTTACAACCACGTTGGGTTTTTAACCTCACTGGTTGTTGACCTCACTGGTCGTATTTCGGCCAGATTTGACCACGTTGGTTTTAGACTACTCGTTGGCCTTTAATCATGTTGGTTTCGACCACGTCAGTTATCGACTACGTTGGGATCCGACTGGCAGTCAATCTCCGATCATGGTGATCTCTGTCGGATAGTTGATTTTCAACTACGTTGGGATCCGATTGGTAGTCGATCTTCGACCATGGTGAGATCCGTCCAACAGTTGAGCTCCGACTATGTATGTTGGCTTTCATCTGATAGTCGTAACTGACCACGTTGTTTTTCTAACGAATGGTCGTAACTCGACCACGTAGTGCTCTAATCTGGTCGTACTAAGCTCTGCATTTCTCTGTTTTTCAAGTATACTTCATATCTCAATCTTCATGGCTTCATGGCTATCGGAGTAAATGATTTGTGAATATTTAGAAAAGGAAATTTAGACACCATTTACCCAATCTGCTGTCTATCCGGTCCTACAGCGAGATTATCCCATCAAACCTAGTTTGTCTGATCAAAATCCAACGCATGGGAACAACAATTTAATTAATGTGAAAAGTGCAAATATATTGCTAGAGATAGAGGAGAGAGATTTCGGTGCATGAATGAATTCCTTGATCCCGTGCGTCGGATTTTTGATCGACTGCCTGGTTTCGACGACAGAACCTCCCTTACAATAAATCTATCTCTAAATATAAATTATCAATTGTCATATTTATCGTTTGGCCTTAAGCCGTGCAGTATATTTGTTATATATGGGCAAGAATTAATCTCCCGTTGAAATCAAACCATCCGATGAAAAATCCTTGTGCAAAACAGGAGCACATTAATGCGACAATAACCATTAATTGTTGGAGATAGATAGACTGGCACATTAGTGAAACTCTTTGATCCCATGCATCGATTTTTTTTATGGACGGTGAGATTCTCCCGTCAAAATCGAGCCATTATTCAGCCATTCCACAAAATCCAATGTACAGGATGGAAGCTCATTAACGCGAAAAAAACATTAATTGTGAGATATAGAGGAAGGGAGATTTCGTCGATCGCATGAATGAATTCCTTGATCCCGTGGGTCGGATTGTTTTTATTGAGGGCCTAGTTTCGATGAAACAACCCCACATACAATTTATCTATCTCTAAACATAAATTATCACTTGTCATATTTATTGTCAGGCCTTACGCTAGTGCAATTCACGATCAAATTATCAATGGATGTCACATTTGTGCAAGATTATCCTGGGCAAAATTCAGCCCTTCAATCAAAATCCGGAGTGCATGTTGGAAGCTCACTAATGGAACAATAACCATTAATTGTTAGAGATAGAGAGAGATATATCGACACATTAATGAGCTATTTGATCCCATGCGTCGTATTTTTCTTTATCGACGACGAGATTCTCCCGTCAAAATTGAGCCGTCCGATCAGATCCCACGTACATGATAGAAGCCGATCAACGCATGAAGAACCATGAACTGACGGAGATATGGGGAGGGGGATTTTTAGTGCATTAATTAATTCCATGATGCCGAGCGTCAGAATTTTTTTCCATCGGCGGACGATGAGTGGATTTTTGGCACTAGGGGAATTCCGATGAGACAATCTCCCACACAATATCGGCCTGTTTGGCAACGACTGCGGCTTATGGTTTTTAGCTAAAATTTTTGAATTTTGGCTGTTTACGGTACAGATTACGGAGAGAGATACTTACATGCGATTTTGGTTAGTACAGATGTTGAACTTTTAACATGTACATCATTTAACTTGTAGACCCCGTCTTAAGAAAATACTCCGTTTGAAAGTTAGGTACTATAGTAAAAATCAAGAATCGTCAGATTCGGAGGAAAAGAACATGCCGGTAGGAGCTCATCAATGTGACGTCGTAACGGAATTTTGATCGACGACATGGCTACGACGGTGAGAGTGAGCTGTCCGATCAAAATATGACAAATATGATGAAGGAGCATATTAATGTGATAAGTAAGTAACCACTAATTGTTAGAGCTGAGAGACAACAAATATTGACGCATTAATGAGATCCTTTTCCTGTGTGTCTGATTTTTTTATCGACGGTCCAGTTGTGATGACATAATTTCTCTCTGAACAGTTAGGCCTTTCATCCCTTTCTCTGAGGGCATGTATAATAATACATGTCAACTATATATAAATTTATGTTACATAAGATTTTAGATAATATAGATGAGAGAAAAAGAGAAGAGAGAAAAATACTATCTACTATTTAATAAACAATCTTACAGACAATTTTTTACTGTATATATTATTGTATAGACAATTATATAGATAACTCATTAATTGTATGAGTCCACTACAAATAACTATATAGACAACCTACTGTATGAGTTGTCTTTAGTACTATCTATTGATGATATAGAGGTGTATTATAGACAACCGCTGTCTATACCATTGTACGTGCCCTAAACATAAATGATCACTTATAATTACAGTTAGGCCTTAGGCCCGTGTTTTTGCATGTAAAGCCCTACCTCTTTTGCAAATTAGAAATCCTTTCTTTCAGCCTCTACCCTTCCTTCATTTACTAAAGAAATGGTTGTAGTGAAAATGAGGATGCTCTAATAGCGCCTTCAGTAGCCCAACCCTTCTTTATATTTATATAAGGTGTGTTTATATCAACTTTTGTTGATGGCTTTTGGTTAAAATGAATAGTAGTGGTTGAAAGAAATTGTTTTTAAAAGAAATGAGTGAGCGGTATAAAAAGTGAGGGAGAGATACGTGCGTATGGTGGGAGCGGTAGGAGTGTAGTGGGTGATGCATATGTGATCCTTTGTCTTATCCTTGGAGTGAGATAGTAGCGAGTGAAGTGAAGAAATCACTTTGAGAAACCGGATACTTGTATTGACTTTTGTCTTTTTTAAACAGAACTAATACAAACAGGGTCTAATATGGTATCACATAGTCCACTGCCAACCTATTTATGCATAGAAGATCTATGCGACGTTACCTTGTTGAGCTAGGCTCATCCGATCAAAATCCAACGCATACAAAGATGAATATCGTACATGATAAGATTTTTTGTTAGCGATGGAGGGAGGGAGATTTCGGGGTATTAATGAATTCCTTGATCCCACGTGCGCACAGTGGGATTTGGGGTGTGTGTGCACATCGAGACTCCGGAAGCGTTAATTCTTCCATGACGAGATGATAAGGATATGTATAATAATACAGATAACTGCTGTTTATAATATTATTTTATGTTATTTATAGATAGCACTAAAGATAGTTATCAAAATAGGTTTTTTCTTTTATATGTCTTTATAAATAGCTTTTCTATGATATAATGTGTTTTGTTTCTCGTATTCTGATCATTTGTTGCTGAAAGACGACCCAATTCTCTATGCCCCCTCTCTCTTCCACGTCATCTTATGTCATATATGGTAATATGTATATATAGCTGATATCGTACCATTGTATATATTTTAAGAGCACCTTTGATGTGTTGAATCGGAGCATAAGAATGTAGTTTTTGAGTTCCGCCATTATACCCTCAAAACTAGGGTGCAAATCCCCCTAGAAAATATCCCTCCCCTATAGGGGGAATTGGCACGGGACGGGTCGCCCTTCCCCGTGAGGCACCATGGAGACCATTAAACATAAAAAATACTTTTAAAATAATAAATTATAGTGTTTTAGTATAGAATATTGCATTTTTTTCTTTTATATTTAACTAAAACTTAAATCTATATATTAGAATATATAATTTAAAGCTACATTTTAAAAAAATATGGTTAAATAATTATAAATTAATAAATAAAATCATATTGTTGTTTTTAAAATAACATTTAGCCTTTTTTATCCTGTGAGGATTTCGTAGGTGTCGGATCTGTGGGACCGAATACTAGGGTATCTCCGGTAGCCATAGCAGGTGGAGGGCTAGGGCGTGCTACTCGAAACCATTGTTTTGGACGAGCAAAGGACAAAAATTACAAGCTACACGTGGAGAGTATACCGTGGGGCCGAGTATGATTCATCAATGGCCCAGGAGCACGGACCATGTGTTCGGCCCGCCAACCCTAGAGGTGGGAATTGGCGTCTTGCGTCTGCGCACGTCCGTGCCCACCGTGCCGGGCGCCGTGCGTGCGGTTCGGCCCGATCATCCGTCGTCTTGCGTGCGTGCCGCGCTGCCTAAATCTTCGGCGAGCCCAAGCACGCCCAAAGCCCACCGTCTTGGCGTTCGTGCGTGCGGCCAAGCCACCAAAGTAACTATACACGACAAAGCGATAGCGACAATGGTAGCGGTGGCCACTATCTTCCTTTCTCTTGTATCCGCCTTATTAAAAACCTACTTAAAATTCGATTCTATTGTCTCATGCTATTTCACCTTCGAACTTGGTCATCTAGTCCAATGGAATGCATATCTTGGTGCAAATTAGACTATGGCGTATGTGGACATCACCCGACAATCTAGCATAGGCCTACCCAACTAGTCAAATAGAAAAGCTCAAGGAGAGTCATGAGTACAATTTACTATAGTTAAGAAATCAATTTTAAATAGTTTACGCTAACCGTGCTCTTCGTGCCGCGTCTGCCCGCGAAACGCGCCCGATCTCGCCGTCGCGTCGCGTCGCATGCCGTGCCGGATTTTGAAGCCCGATCCGCCCACCGCTTCGTGCCGTGCGGCGCGACGCCCGCCACGTGTCGGGCGGGCCGTGCTTGGGCCGTCGTGCGTGCGGCCGTGCCGGTGGCCCAAAGCCCGACCCAAGTCCCACCTCTAGCCAACCCCACCGCGATGATCAAGCCCGGTCGGCCGAGCGAAATCCAATAATTTGGTGGAGCAGCGCGCGCGCGTGTGCGCAGGCGACTTGCCCGGCGTCGCGGCATTAAGCCCGGGCGTGACCGCGCGCGCGCGGCCGTAGCTACACCAAGGCGAAGTGGACGGTCGGCGTGTGAAGTCTGCTACACCAAGATGAAGTGGACCGGTCGGCGTGCGATCTAGTTGCGCCGCGCGCGACGCCCGCGGCGTGGCGTGGCGGGTAGGGTGGTGCGCCGCAACGCCGATAAGGCGGCCGCCGCTCACGTCCGCCCGCACGTGTGGCTCTAGGGCTGAAACGAGCCGAGCCGAGCCGGCTCGAGCGAGCTCGGCGAGCTTCGGTCAAAGATGCGGCTCGGCTCGGCTCGGCTCGTTTGGAAGCGAGCTACGCGGAGGCTTAGCTCGGCTCGATGGCGGCTCGAGCGGCTCGCCCGACTGAGCCAAAAAGCGAATCTGATCTGATCAGTATGTCAATTATCGGTATAGCATAACAGAGAGCAGCACAACAGAGATAAACAGTCTGTATGTCAATTATCAGTATAGCATTTCAGATTTATGATGTATATCAGATTTAATAGTGCATTTCAGATGTAATACTAATAGCATATCAGATTTAACTGCATAACACATTGTTACACATAAGCCAATACTTTTGCAGCATAACACATAAGCCAATACACATAACACATAAGAGTAGATACACATAACATAAGCCAAAATGGCATGAACGAGCCAAAATGGCTTGAATGAGCCAGTTCAAGCCAAAATGGCTTGAACGAGCCAGTTCAAGCCAAAATGGCTTGAAGTGGGGTCATGGCGGAATCTTTCGCACTATGTGTTATCGGAATCTTCGCACTAGTAATCGTCAAAGAAGATCAATGTGCTAACTTAGAGTAGAATACCTCTCTTGCATAGCTTGAGGATGTCGCCTGTAAGCTGGTTCTGCGTCGGTGAAGTTGTTCCGCCACAACTTGAGCCTTGAGGTCCTGGAGGGACTCATCACTCAAGCTCGGCGACGAACTCTAGGATGCCGCGAAGCGGTTGATAAACTTCGATGGTTGTTGCCGACGACGGAGTGGAACTCGATGGCCCCAAGCACCCAAAGCTAGGCGGGATGTTGCCGAGAAGAAGTTGCCGCCAAGGTCAACTGGTCAAGGTGTAGGAGGCTTGGGTTGGGAGGCTGGGAGGTCGGTGTCCGGGAGTGGGTCGGCAGGGTCTCCATTGACCGGGGGTAGGTGGAGAGGAGTCCTTGATGGAGACAAGTATGACGGCCACTCAGAAGAGAAGGGTGGACGGGGCGGCGGAGGCGGACCACCAAGGACTGACGGCGGCGCGCGATAGATGTCCGTGAGAGGATGAGCGGAGAGAGGATTAGGGATCGGGAATTGATTGGGGAATGGGGATCGTTCGGGACGGGAGTCACGGGAGGAGTCGAAACGAAAGAAGGTAATAGGCTTGGGGCTTGGGGGCACTGGCCACTGGGTCCCATCGGGACAGCACGACCGCGAGCCCAACGAGCCGCTCGAGCGGCTCGCGAACGGCTCGAGCTCGGCTCGTTTTTTTGGCGAGCTAGATAATGGGCTTGGCTCGGCTCAAAACGCACGAGCTCGAGCGAGCCGCTTGGCTGCGTGGCGAGCTCGGTGCCGCTCGCAAGCCTCGAGCTATTTTCCGACCCTATGTGGCTCCGCGGTCAAAAGCATCGTCATGTCCTGGACACCTGTACCTAGCTCGATCCGTGCTAGCGTCATGCGCCTATGCCCTGCTCGTTTCGACTTCAGCTTCTGACTTATTTTTCACTATTCATAAATTTCGTCTTTTTATGAACTTTTGGTCTTTTTAAGCTTTTTTGCCGGTTCTTTTTTCCCGTATTTGTTTGCATTATATGTGATGGGCTAATATATTTTTTTTCTATTTTTAAATTTTTTTAGATTTAATTATGCTAAATAAGTCTCTGCCAGATACAATGTTTTTTCAGCCAGCTACAATGCTTTTCAACCATAAGCCACTCAAAAAAGCTATATTGAGCACAGCCATAGTCCTGGCTCAACTCGCCAAGGATGCTAGGAAATGCCTGTATAGTGAACATTAATTGTACAATAGACCGCTGTGCCCTGAATGCAAACTATACCTTTGAGGCCACGGTGCTGCTGATCATACGTATATGGCATGTAACACCCCCAGTTTTGGGACGGGAATGTCGTTACCTTCCGTAACAGCCCAGGAGTTCAGTTATGGACAGAAGGAGTATCATGCCTGCTTATGAACATTTAAAAAGAGTTAATTTAATTAAAATAAGACTTGACAGTCAGATTTAATAATTCTAAGGGCATCCAAGCCCAAAACATAACTCACAATCAGAAGAACTTCAAGAAAACTCCACAGAAATGCTCGAGTGCGGTCGTAACCCTAACACATAAACTTGGAATATCTTGTCCTCTTTTGATCTCTGTGTTGGGGAAAGTAAAGCAAGATTGAGTACAACTAACCGCACTCAACAAGTCACACGGAACTTAGCAATAACTACATGCAAGGTATGACAAGTGAAAGGGAAATAAGTTTATTATTTTATGTGGATGCAATTTTAGTTGGGAACCAATTAAAGACTGAAAAAGGTACTTCATTAATAAAAGGGGGTTTCAAACTTGATTACCAACTTTCCACGTTACCAAACCATTCTCAAATCTACTTATGCCTTGTTATTGGATTCACCCAGTAAACACAGCTTCATTTACCAGAAGCACGGCGTATTCGAATACCATTATTTCATGACTCTGTAGAGCTGCCCTGCTTTACCCACAAGATCTCTTAACTCCCGCGACAGAGTTAAGAAAACAAGGATGTTCACTGCTCAATTATTTGTGTAGTCTCCGCCCAGTAGGTGTTTGATCTCAACAAGCTCGGATGACCCCACGGATCTCGTCCGGCCCATCGCGATCCTCTGGTTGTATGGTTAACCACCTCCCATACGAACTCACCCTCGGTCTCCCTCTTTCCGATTCTGCAGAGTTCAATTTAAGTTGGCGATTACTAAGCGGGTTTGACAAAGCCAGCGCTTGTGGTTGGCGGTTACTATGTCCTTTACTCGGCATAAGGGTCTAGTCCTTATATTTTATCCGAGGCATCATCCATGCACAAACCCATATTCAGGACACACTGTACTGCCACCATTCCACAACCAGCCTCCACCCTAGGATAAGGCCTTCGAATCCATCTCTGCGATCCTCACTTATCTTAGTTCTAACTTTTCAAAAACTCTAGACAAATACCATAAGCCTTAGCAGTACAAAGATTTTGATGAGTTCCTAAACTACTATGTTTATATTAATATCATGTTTAATATTACTATGTCTTGTCAGGGTGAATGTGGCCATCAAGTTAAACTTGGCTTTTCGGGTGGTAGGACTTAACTAATATCATGCCATTCTAAGTATTTATTGTACATAAAATAACAGTGCGCAAATAACATAATGAAAGCACTGATAAATAAATAAATGATGGAAATGTAGGTTCAATATGATCAAAAATATGTGTGACTTGCCTTGCGGGTCTACGATTTTGATAACTTCGGATTCTTCGATTTCTTGAAATTGAGCTTGACCTTCTCCTTCCTGCTCCGGGTGGCCTTCGATGTTGAGAACTAACGCAAAATAAAATAAATTAGTCCCATGCTCAAAGGGTTGAGCTAGGAACAAAGAAAATAAAAGAAGATGGAAAATTCAAAAAATCCGAATATAAGGGGTTTTGGGCTTATAGGAAGGCCAAATGGGTAAATGGGCCTGAGAAATGCGTTGGCGGGCTTGAAACGGTTCTAAGGAGTATAAACATGCATTTTCGGGTTCGGGTCGATTACTGTTCATTCGGCTCGATACAGTTCCTCGGGCTCGGACCGGTTTCATCGAGTGGGTTCGGCTCGATCGCGTCGGTTGGGCTCGATCGGTGCGTTCGGTGCGGGCGAATCGACTCGGTTCACCAGTTGGGGCGATTCGGTCGGAGCGATGTGCGCGGCATCTTCTTCTTCCTCGCTCCTCCCAGCCGCGCGTAGTCACGAGAGGAGGAAGGCGGCGGTTTGGCGGGAGGGGGAGTTTTGCGGCGCATTTTGAGGGCATAGATGGACTCGGGACGCTACAAGGGTTCCATTTTCGGTGGTGGGAGGCCCGACGGAGGCGGCAATCGCCGGCGGCGAGCTCGCCCCTTTCACGGCCATTTTTGAAATTGGGGTTTCATGGGCGCTCCTTCGGGCAATTGGGCTGGCTTTAGAAACAAGAATATCAGATTTTGCAGAGTGCAGTGGAAGAATCACACAGCGGATGAGTCCACTTGGGAACGAGAATCAGACTTGCAGCGGGATTTCCCCAACTTACTCCCTAGACCAAGTTAATCTCGGGGTCGAGATTCTTTTAAGGGGGGTAGGTTGAAAAGCCCCAAAATTTCAAAATCCAAAAATTTGTGAATTTTTGCCGGTTTTTGGGTGATTTTTTTTGAAACTTTCCTTTTCGGAAAGTCTCCCTTTCCGCTTTCCCTTTTAGTGGCGCTTCCTCTTCTCTCGCGCCCCGCTCTTTTCCGCTTTCTCCATTCCTCAGCTTCTCCGCGCGGGCCTTCCTCCTCCTCGGCCGCGCCCGCTCCCTTCGCCTTCGCCTCGCGCTCGCGCGCGCGGGCCTGCTGCGCCTGCGCCTCGCGCCGCCTCTCTCGCGCGCAGCGCCGCCCGATTTCCCCTCGCGCCCGCGCCACCCGACCACCACGGTCCGAAGCCGTGGCGCTCGCGCCACGCGTCGCCGCTCCTCTGCGCTGGCCCCGCATGGCGGCCGCCCTCCCTTCTCGCGCGCGGGCGCCCTCGCCCGGCTCCTCGCCCTGCTCGCCTTGCTGTCCGGCCGCGCGAGTTTCAGCGCCACGCGTCGCCCGGCTCTGCGGCCGACCCCCCTGGCGATCCCGCCGTGCTGTCCGTCGCCATAAGCGCGCGCGCTCTCGGTCACCGCTGCGTCTCGCGGAGACGCCTCCCGACCTGCTCCCATCATGCCTGTTGACCGGAGCCCGCCGTTGCCTTCACCCGAAGAGCCCTCCTCCGCCGGGTACAAATACCCCCACCTCGGTTTCCCCTCTCTCCTTTGCTTCCCGAACACTCCCAGCACCCCCATTCACCTCCCACCGCTCCCCCGCCTCTCCCTGAGCTGCCAATCGAAGCCGCATCGCCCGAAGCTCCGCCGTCGTCTTCCCCTACGCCGGTGACCCCGTAAAGCGGATCTTCCGCTCCCTTCCCCCATTCTCCAATTGCTTTCGTCCCGAACTCCTCCTCAGTGTGCTGATCACGCTGGTAACTTTGTTTGGCAAGGTGCTCGCCCGTGGAGCGCCGTCACCGCAACTCCTCCGCGGCCGAACCGGCTCCGTGGCGGCTCTCTCGCCGCCTCCCGCCTGCGCCGCCACTTCCAATGTGAGCCTCTGATCCCCTTCCCGTGTAGCGCGGCCGATTGGGCTAGTTCACGCGGCGACTTCCCTCGCCTCGAGCACCCGAACTACCCCTTCTCTCCCGCTCACCATTGTTCCCCTCCTCCAAGACCTAAAATGGACTCCCGAGTCAAACTCTAGCCGGTGGAGCCCTCCCGGTCCTTTGGGACCCGACGCCGGCGGAGCACCGCAGCTCCGCCACCCCGTTTTTACGTCGTCCCGCCTGGTGAGGTAGACGGCGGCGGCGTGGCGCTATCCCCGCCCCTCCTCCTGGCGCTTTCAAGCTGCAGCCCTCCGATCCTCGTACCGCCGCCACAGTGCCGTTCCCTCCGCCGTCCGATGATCATAACCCGCCTCCTCGACCGCGATCCGGCTCACCGCCGCGCGCTTCATTCGTCCCCGCCGTCCGATCTCCACCGTTCGGCATCCGTCGCCGCGTTCCCCACGTCGATGCCATCCGCGCCACGCGCGTCGGCCATCCGGACCGGAGCGCGCCTCGCGAGTGGGCGCGGCCGGCTGCTCGGCCGCGTCGCAGCCTGCGTGAAATTACCGCCGCGTTGAATCTCGGCTGGGTCGCACCAGCGCAGCATGGGCGGCCGAGCACTGCAGCATAATCATTTTCGAGATTTATTCATTTCTAAAATCCCGAAAATCCAAATAAATCCTAGAAAATCACAGAAAATCCCAAAAATTCCCAAACTTCACCACTTTACTCCAATATTATTCCGACCCTTTGGTGAACTCCATTTCCACAGATTCTCCCCAAATAAATTCCTAAAAATCCATTTGGGGTGTTTATGCAATTACTCCTTTTAAATAGTTTATTTTCCTCGCTTGATTAGTCTCAAGCTGGATTTAGTCTGTTTTGTATGTTTGCGCTAGTGTCGGAGTCTCGGAAGTTCGATTCTGCAGACCAGGCAGGGGAGGTTCTTCGTTCGAGCTAGCGAAATCATTCTGATTGACGGCAAGTCCCAAATCCTTTGATCATATTGAAACCCATCTTTGTTTATATATGTTAATATGCTATTTGCATTGAGCTAGTGTGAAATGTTAGTTGAAATAAAATAAAATGTTTAGAATGACTTGTTATGTAGTTAATCCTACCACCGTTAAATGCCATGTTTAATTTGTAGCCATGCCCTTGAAACCCTAGAATTAATTATACATTAATCTAGATAATCGTAGATTATTATCATCATGCAAAGTCTTGTCTTGATAAGGTTGTGGTTGTGGGCCAATAGAATTTGGAAAACCCGACTCTAAGGTAGGGTGGTATGGGACACCGTATCTTAGAGCGGAGAGGGCCGCGTGCACAAGGTAGGGTAAGAGTTGGGGAGAGCGCGAGACGGTCTTTGCCCACCTCTTATCCTAGGGTGGAGTAGGAGTAAGGGTGAGTGGGAAACCGCGGGACGGTCTCGCCACCGCTTACCTTAGTTTGGGTCGCGGACTGGCGAGGTTGCGGGCCATGTGAAAATATAAGGATGAAACCCTTACGCTGAGCAAATGTCACGATGATCGCTCAACCACGTGAGTTGACTTGTCAACACTTGTCGATCATTGCTCAACTCGATTGAAACTCTACAGGAGGGTAGCAGTGAGGTTAGGCAGGCCGTGCTTTGCGGATGCCTAACAACGGTGGAATTCACTCGAAGCGGACGTTGTCCTCTCTTTTGTGTGTGTGCGTGTGTGGGGGGGGGTGTGAGCCAGACCCGAGTGAATTCTACTGGGTAGAGCCTATATAAAGAGTTGAGCAGAGAAACGACCTGGCTTTCTTAACTCTTTAGCGGGAGTTGAGGAATCGTGTGGGTAAAGCTAAGCAAACTCTGCAGAGTCAAATAAATGGTATTCGAATACTGTTTGTGCTCCGGTTATTGGAGCTGTGTCACTTGGGTGATTCCAGCAGCAAAGTTTAAGTAGATTTGTAAATACTTTAACTTGGTTAGTTGGTTAATGAACTCTTGATGAAAACCCCTGAGATCTTGAGGAGTAGCTTTGGGTTCCTTTTATAAAATGATTGCAAATAAAATTGCATCCACCAAACGTAATAAACCAAATATATTCCCTTCCTTGAAGTTCCGTGCATGTTGTAAGTTAAGATCCCTTTGGGATTTGCTGAGCCGGTTGGTTGGCTCACGGCTTGCTAAATCTAATCTTTAGAGGATCAAGGCGAAGGAGAAGGTCTCCCGTTGAAGAAGTCGGAGGACCTTTTCTTGACGAGGACCCTTAGGCTGTAGGTCTCGGCGCTCAAGCGGATTACGGAAGACTTTTGTAATGTAAATATGCTTTGGGCTTGCACGCCCCTGTAAAAACACGGATGTTAATCCTTATGTCAAATATATCTTTGGACTTTGGTTGTAAGCATGCAATGGTATACTCTTGCGCGACACTCCTTAGCTGTACATGCTTGAATAGTTACGAATGCCGTGTCAAATCTGCGCCCTTGGAAGCGGGGCGTTACAAGAAGTGGTATCGAGGCGGGCACTTGACCGTAGGTTGAGACCTAAGGCAAACTAGGAAGCGATTTTATCGCAAAACTTAATTTAAGCCATAAAAACGGTTTACAAAAATAAAAGGTTTATTGCTGTCTTTTCCTCTCTTGTTGCTACCTTATCTGTCTTAAATTTATTTCGCTTAAGATTTACATTTGCAAAGTTATTGCCTCGCTTGTCTAACTTCAAAATTTCGTTTCCGGCGGATGGTGCACTCGTTCTCTCATACGACCGTATGGATGGATGGCCATACAAGCTTTGGGAGATGAGGAGGTACCTTGGTTCGAGGGAGCACTGCGGCCCGATGTTCCATGCGATGAGCCGCACTGTGGAGAGCGGCTCTACGAGTGGAAGGCATGGGTGGTCCTTACGCCCGCATGTCCGCCCGACCAGAGCGCAAGTTCATCGCCGAAGGATGGACCGAGATGGCGCGATTCGAGATGTGGCCCGAAAGGCGCGTTCTACTTGCGGGACTACTACGACCTCGAGCTCTCCTACACTCCCGCCGACTGGTGCGCGGCGGCCGCGAGGGCTCGGCGTGCCTCGATTTGGTGAGGATGGCGATCCCGCCTCGCGGCATCGCCGTCCTTTGGGCACTGGCGAGTTGTTCGTTACGGCGGCCGCGGTCGAGAGTCCAGAGGCTTGGCGGCTGCTGGAGGGCTCGTGGCGGTTGGCGGCTGAGCCTCTCTCCATCGTTTTGAGGAGGTCGAGGCCTTGGATCACGTTGAGAGCCAAGCGTCCGATCCTCGTGCTCCACGGTGCGATCTAGGCGCGGCGCGGTTGATGACCACGGTGAAGTACCGTGCGGTTCGCCGGCAGCCCGCTTGCCCTCCCAGCACGAGGGACGGCGAGGAGTAAGCGCCACCGCTAGCGTAGCGACCTTTGTAATAGTGGTACTTTTGGATTGTATTGCAAGTGAAAACTTCGAACCTAAGTGGTGCAACGTGCGCTTGCCGTTGTGGAACTTATGTTAATTAATCCTTTATGTTGCTTGTCTAAATTATCGTATTTCCCTCTGTGTATTCAAAGCTTTCTCCTGTCCTTTCGTTCTTATTCGTATCTTTGTTTAGCCTATACTTACCTTGTAAATTCGAAGTCTTACTTACACGCTTAATTGTCAAAGCATTGCAAATCTAACCTCAAGTTCCCAATAAGCAGATGGAGCAAGCAGGCGAGGCAGGTCGGAACCAGGCAGGCGGTGCACCCCACGGCGAACACACTTGCAAAGGTTATTGAAATGTTAGAAAAGAATCGATATCAAGGAGAGCGAATATCTTGAAAGTGTTAGATCGCAAGCTCGGCTTCTTGAGCAGATGGCAACCCGATCCTCCGGTGTTCCTAGTGGGAGTAATGCTCCTCGGGATGGTTCTCAAATTTCCACCCGATGGCGATTTTACAAAACACGTCCACGGTCTTCTCCACCTCCGCCGACCCTACGGTGGCGAGGATTGGCTTGTGGGCGTGGAGAAAGCTTCAAGCGACGCGATGCGATGACCAAGAGAAGGTGTTATCGCATCCCATCGATTGCGGTCTGCGGCTACGTGGTGGATCAACTACCAACGCACCCTGAGCGCAGAGAAATTAGTTGGGAGGACTTTTCAAAGGCCTTCCGCAAGGCACACATACCGGATAGCGTCATGGAGGCTAAGCGTCGGGAGTTTCTTGCGCTTAAGCAAGGAGGACGCACCGTTATGGAGTACTTACATCAGTTCAACCATTTGTCGAGTTTGCCCAGAAGATGTTGGCGAAGACAAGAAGATGAATAGATTCAGTGGATTACGCGGTCTCGAAATTTCATATTTCAGCTCAAGTTTCAGGATTTACATGACATGGTGAGCGGCTTAATCAACTCACAAGAAGCTAGAGGAGAAATGGAGGACTACGAAAGCGTAAGGCGTACACAAATCTCAATCGCTTCACATAATGCTCAGCGAATCGGGACATCGGGATCGCCTCATATCGATCCCAATCCTCCCGCCAATTTGTGAGGCTACCGAGGACTCGATGCGGCGATCCACGACAATACAACTCTCCTTTGCCTCTAGCGCTCAAATGCCCCACTGTGGTGGGAATCATCTTGCTAATGCTTGCCCAAAGAGATCCAATGCTTGTTTTCACTTGTGGAGAAATTGGACACTCAGAGATCAATGTCCCGGAAAAGCTTACCATCGATGCACGACCAAGCTACAAGTCCTAAACCAGCAACGACAAAGAGACAAAGACACGATCAAGTCCTAGTACTCCCAAGGAGGCTACTTGCAGATTAAGGCGCCCACCCCAATCTCCAGTAAGCACCGCCAATTTCACGTCGATCGGTAGAGGCGAGGCGTACCAAACCCACCTTCTATGCGAGGTGAACCACGTGTCGGCGAGAGGGCGCAGCAGAGCTAGCGACATCATTGCTGGTATGTTTCCAATCAACTCCATACCTGCATTGATTTTGTTTGATCTGGTGCAACACATTCATTTGTTTGAAGAGTTTTGCTTCAAGAAATCAATTGCCTTCTGCTTGCTTTACCAAGACCCTATGTGGTTGAGACCCAGGTTAGAATGGAGTCCCACAATGGGTGTGCGGGACTCGATATAAAAATCAAGGGGTAGATTTTAGAGCGATTTGTTGCAACTAGATATGACGAGATTAGATGCCATTTTGGGCATGAGCTGGTTGGCCAAGAACAAAGGCAAGGTAGGCTGTGAGATCAAGGCGGTGTCATTGGTCAATTCGAAGGTCGAAAGTGATAGTAGAGCGGATCGAGAAGTATTAAAAGATGCCAAGAAGCGTATGATCAACATGATAGCAGCCACACCTAATCAAGTACCGATGGTACAAGAGTATCGAATGTCTTTCGGAAGAATTACGAGAAGACCTCACGACAGAACAAGTGGAACTTGCTATTGAATTGGTACACAGTACCAAGCCAATTGCCAAACATCGATATAGAATGTCACTAGTGAATTGAAAGAGTTGAAGAAGCGATTGGATGAACTGTTGGAAAAAGAATTCATTCGACCAAGTGTCTCACCTTGGTCAGCCCGATCTTATTTGTGAAAAGAAGAATGGAGAATTAAGGATGTGTGTTGATTACGAGGCTTGAATCTTGTCACCATCAAGAACAAGTATCCTCTCCCGAATTGATGACTGTTTGATCAACTCAAGGGTGCCAAAGTGTTTTCAAGATCGATCTGCGCTCGGGTTATCATCGACTTAAAATCCGAGAGCAAGATCGAGAAGACGACTTTCATCACGGATATGGATTATTTGAATTCACGGTCGTGCCATTTGGTCTAACCAATGCGCCAGCATATTTCATGAATCTTATGAACCTGGTGCATATGGACCAATTGGATCGATTTGTGATTGTCTTCATTGATGATATCCTGATATATTCCAAGAGTGAAGAAGAGCACAGACAACATTTGCACATGGTATTGTCAAGACTGAGGGAACATCAGCTATATGCAAAGTTTGACAAGTGCAGTTTTTGGCTAAAAGAAGTGGCTTTCTTGGGTCACATTATATCTGAAGATGGAGTGAAGGTCGACCCAGAAAAGATATCTGCAGTTATGGAATGGAAACAACCCAAGACCGTGACTGAAGTAAGGAGTTTCCTTGGATTGGCGGGCTATTATCGCCGATTCATTGAAGGCTTCTCGAAAATTTCTCGACCACTCACTCAGCTATTGAAGAAGGACAAGCCATTCACATGGACAGATGCATGTGAAGAGGGTTTTCAGATGTTAAAGACCAAATTGACAACCACGCCCGTCTTGATTTTGCCTAATCCAGAAAAAGAATTCCAAGTTTATTGTGATGCTTCAAAGCAAGGTTTGGGATGTGTACTCATGCAAGGCGGAAGGTTGTAAACATGCCTCAAGACAATTGAAGCGCATGAGGAGAATTATCCCACACGATTTAGAACTAGCGGTATGTAGTGCATGCACTAAAAATTTGGCGGCACTACTGTGGGGAATCGATGTGAGATATTTTCGATCAAAAGAGCCTAAAGTACCTATTTACACCCGAATTAAACATGAGGCAGCGCGGATGGTGGGCGATAAAGGATTATGATGTTGATCTTGATATCACGGGCAAGGCCAATGTAGTTGCCGCCCTTAGCCGCAAGGCTCGTCCAAGCAAAACTAGCAAATCGAGTATCCGCGAATTGCAAAGGGACATATCTGATGAACTTGGTGATCACGAGCGAGGTGAAGAAAGCAGCATTAGAAATTCAACCATTCTTGATGGATCAGTTAAAGCGGCACAAGATGAAGATGAAGAGATTCAAAACTGAAAAAGGATATTGAAGAAAGAGACTCTCGAGTATACGATGAGCGAGCATGGAATCCTTACCTTCCGTGGTCGCTATTGCATACCCGACAAGAAAGAGTTGAGGAATTAATATTATGCAAGCCCATTCGTCCCAATTCTCAATTCACCCGGAGGTACTAAGATGTACCAAGATCGAAGAAGAAGTATTGGTGGAACCGATGAAGAAGGAAGTGGCGAGTATGTAGCCAAATGTGATGTCCGCGGCGGATCAAGATAGACCACGAGAAACCATTGGGATTGTTGCAACCTTTGCCAATACCCGAATGGAAATGGGACGATATCGGCATGGATTTTATTTTGGACTTCCCAAGACTCGTGAGGATATGATGCTATTTGGGTCATTGTCGATAGATTGACCAAAGTGGCTCATTTCCTCCCGATCAAGCAAGCGTATGGGAAAGATAAACTTGCTGAGTTATACTTGACAAGAATTGTGACTCTACATGGAGTTCCAAAGAAAATTGTGTCGGATAGAGGAGCACAATTTACATCTAAGTTCGGGAGAAATTACATGAAGCAATGGGCACGATTTGAATTTGATTCAGCCTATCACCCCAGACGGATGGGCGACAGAGAAAGAACAAATCAGATTTTGGAAGATATGTTGAGAGCTTGTGCTATTGTGTATGGTGCAGCACGGAATACTTGCTTACCATTCGCTCAATTCTCTTATAACAATAGCTACCAAGCTAGTATCCAAATGGCCCGTTTGAAGCACTTTATGGCGAAAAATGCGAACCCCTACGAATTGGACAGAAGCAGGAGAGCGACAACTTATTGGCCCTCAGTTGTTCAAGACACGAAGAACATGTTAGAATTGTCGAGACAGGACTCAAAATGGCACAAGACCGATGGAAGAGCTATGCAGATAACGCGGGAAGGATTTGAGTTTTGAAGTTGGAGATTTCGTCTACATCAAAGTCACTCCATTCAAAATAATTAAGAGATTTCAAGTTAAAGGCAAATTAGCACCAAGATATGTGGGACCGTTTCAGATTATCGGAAGAGTTGGGAAGTCGCTTATCAAGTGCGGCTCCACCCAACTTGTCAAGAATGCACAATGTGTTCCACGTATCTCGACTTCGAAAGTGTCTCGTCAACCAACGGATGAAGTGCCGTTGTCGGATATTGAATTACAGGATGATTGCACGTATCTTTGAAGAACCACTACAAATACTTGAAACATCGAGAGGCAAATCGAAACAAGAATATCAGATTTTGCAGAGTGCGGTGGAAGAATCACACAATGGATGAGTCCACTTGGGAGCGAGAATCGGACTTGCGTGGGATTTCCCCAACTTACTCCTGGACCAAGTTAATCTCGGGTCGAGATTCTTTTAAGGGGTAGGTTGAAAAGCCCTAAAATTTCAAAATCAAAAATTTGTGAATTTTGCGGTTTTAGGTGATTTTTTGAAACTTTCCTTTTAGGAAAGTCTCCTTTTTCCGCTTTCCTTTTAATTGGCGCTTCCTCTTCTCTCGGCGCCCCGCTCTTTTCCTTTCTCCATTCCACGGCTTCTCCCGCGCGGGCCTTCCTCCTCCCTCGCGGCGCCGCTCCCTTTCGCCGCCTCGCGCCTGCGGGCCTGCTGTGCGCTGCGCCTGCGCCGCCGCCTCGCCTGCGCGCGTCTGCGCGCCCCGATTTCCCCTCGCGCGCGCCACCCGACCACCACGGTCGGCACGTGGCGCTCCCGCGCCACGCGTCGCCGCTCCTCTGCGCTGGCCCGCATGGCGGCCGCCCTCCCTTCTCGCGCGCGGCGCCCTCGCCCGAGCTCTCGCCCTGCTCGCCGCTGTCCCGACCGCCGCGCGAGTTTCGCGCCACGCGTCGCCCGGCTCTGCGCCGACCCCACTGGCGATCCCGCCGTGCTGTCCGTCGCCATAAACGCCGCGCAGCCTCGGTCACTGCCGTCTCGCGGAGACGCTCCCGACCTGCTCCCATCATGCCTGTTGACCCGGAGCCCGCCGTTGCCTTCACCCGAAGAGCCCCTCCTCCGCCGGGTACAAATACCCCACCTCGGTTTCCCCTCTCTCTTTGCTTCCGAACACTCCAGCACCCCATTCACCTCCCACCGCTCCCCGCCTCTCCACTGAGCGCCAATCGGCCGCATCGCCGAGCTCCGCCGTCGTCTTCCCCTCGCGGCGACCCGTCGCGGATCTTCGCTCCTCCCCATTCTCCAATTGCTTTGTCCCGAACTCCTCCTCGGTGTGCTGATCACGCTGTAACTTTGTTTGGCAGTGCTCGCCGTGGAGCGCGTCACCGCAGCTCCTCCGCCGGCCGAACCCGCTCCGTGGCCGGCTCTCCTCGCGCCTCCCATCTTCTGCGCCACTTCAATGTGAGCCTCCCGATCCCCTTCCGTGTAGCGCGGCGATTGGGCTAGTTCACCGCCGGCGACTTCCCTCGCCTCCGAGCACCGAACTACCCCTTCTCTCCCGTCTCACCATTGTTCCTCGCCCTCCAAGACCCTAAAATGGACTCCCGAGTCAAACTCTGGCCGTGGAGCCCTCCGGTCCTTTGGGGACCCTCGGCGCGGCCGGAGCACCGCAGCTCTCTGCCACCCGTTTTTCGCCGTCCCGCCGGTGGAGGTGAGCGGCGACGACGTGGCGCTATCCCGTGTCCCTCCTCCTGGCGCTTTCAAGCTGCAGCCCTCCGATCCCTCGTCACGCCGCCATTGTCGTTCCCTCCGCCGCCCAATGATCATAACCCCACTCCTCGGCCGCGGAGCCAGCTCACCGCCGCCCGCTTCCTTACGTCCCGCCGTCCGATCTCCACGTTCGGCATCCGTCGCCCGCGTTCCCCACGTCGATGCCATCCGCGCGCCACGCGTCGGCCATCCGACCGGAGAGCGCGCCTCGCGAGTGGGCGCGCCCGCTTGCTCGGCGGCGTCGCGCTTGCGTGAAATTTGCCGCCGCGTTTGAATCTCGGTGGGCCGCACTGTAGCATGGGCGGCGAGCAAGCGTGCATAATCATTTTCGAGGATTTATTCATTTCTAAAATCCCAGAAAATCCAAATAAATCCTAGAAAATCACGAAAAATCCCAAAAATTCCCAAACTTCACCACTTTACTCCAAATATTATTCCATACCCTTTGGTGAACTCCATTTCCACAGATTCTCCCCAAATAAATTCCTAAAAATCCATTTGGGGTGTTTATGCAATTTACTCCTTTTTAAATAGTTTATTTTCCCTCGCTTGATTAGTCTCAAGCTGGATTTAATTCTATTTTGTATGTTTGCGCTAGTGTCTGAGTCTCGGAAGTTGATTCTGAACCCGAGGGCAGGAGGTTCTTCGTTCGAGCTAGCGAAATCATTCGGATTGACGGCAAGTCCCAAATCCTTTGATCATATTGAAACCCATGCTGTTTATATATGTTAATATGCTATTTGCATTGAGCTAGTTGTGAAATGTTAGTTCGAAATAAAATAAAATGTTTAGAATGACTTGTTATGTAGTTAATCCTACCACCGATTAAATGCCATGTTTAATTTGTAGCCATGCCCTTGAAACCTAGAATTAATTATCTGTTAATCTAGATAGCATGATTATTATCATCATGCAAAGTCTTGTCTTGATAAGGTTGTGGTGTGGGCCAATAGAATTTGGAAAACCCGACTCTAAGGTAGGGTGGTATGGGACACCGTATCTTAGAGCGGAGAGGGCGGCGTGCACAAGGTAGGGTAAGAGTTGGGGAGAGCCGCGAGACGGTCTTTGCCCACCTCTTATCCTAGGGCTGGAGTAGGGTAAGGGTGAGTGGGAAACCGCGGAGGCCACGCCACCGCTTACCTTAGTTTGGGTCATGGACACAGCGAGGTTGCGGGCCATGTGAAAATATAAGGACTGAAACCCTTCTGCGCGAGCAAATGTCACAGTGATCGCTCAACCACGGAGTTGACTTGTCAACACTTGTCGGTCATTGCTCAACTCGATTGAAACTCTACGAGGGTAGCGGTGAGGTTAGGCGGCCGTCTTTGGATGCCTAACAACGGTGGAATTCACTCGAGCGGACGTTGTCCTCTCTTTTGTGTGTGTGCGTGTGTGGGGTGTGAGCGGACCAGTGAATTCTACTGGGTAGAGCCTATATAAAGAGTTGAGCAGAGAAACGACCTGGCTTTCTTAACTCTTTAGCGGGAGTTGAGGAATCGTGTGGGTAAAGCTAAGCAAACTCTGCAGAGTCAAATAAATGGTATTCGAATACGCTGTGCTCCCGGTTATTGGAGCTGTGTCACTTGGGTGATTCCAGCAGCAAAGTTTAAGTAGATTTGTAAATACTTTAACTTGGTTAGTTGGTTAATGAACTCTTGATGAAAACCCCTGAGATCTTGAGGAGTAGCTTTGGGTTCCTTTTATAAAATGATTGCAAATAAAATTGCATCCACCAAACGTAATAAACCAAATATATTCCCTTCCTTGAAGTTCCGTGCATGTAGTAAGTTAAGATCCCTTTGGGATTTCTTGAGCGATTGGTTGGCTCACGGCTTGCTAAATCTAATCTTTAGAGGATCAAGACGAAGGAGAAGGTCTCCCCGTTGAAGAAGTCCCGGAGGACCTTTTCTTCGACGAGGACCCTTGGCTGTAGGTCTCGGCCGCGCTCAGGCGGATTCTGGAAGACTTTTTGTAATGTAAATATGCTTTGGGCTTGCACGCCCCGCTGTAAAAACCTGGATGTTAATCCTTATGTCAAATATATGCTGGACTTTGGTTGTAAGCATGCAATGGTATACTCTTGCGCGACACTCCTTAACTGTACATGCTTGAATAGTTACGGAATGCCGTGTCCGTACGCGCCCTTGGAAACGGGGGCGTTACAAATGGACATTATGTTAGGGCTTGGAATTGAGGATTTTTGAGATTACCGTCAATGGGAGGGGAGAGGGGAGCTCGGGGGTGCTTGGTGAGCTTTGGGGAGGTTGATGGTTCCCAATGGAGGGCTTAGGGTGTTTAAATAGGCGGCAATGGTGGTTTGCACCGGAGAGGAGAAAATCCACGGCGATGGCGGTTTGGGAGCTCACGGTTTGTCATGGGAGCGCTGGCTGCCTTGGGCGTGAAGGTGCGGCGGTCAAGGCGCGGCAGGTGGTGGCTTTGTCGGTGTGAGGAAGAAGCGGGAAGAAGCGAGAGGCAAGCGCGTGAGCGGTCAACGGCGTTGCCACGCTTCCCGGCCGTGAAAGAGGTGTCGAGGAGGCGGTGAGGCGATGCAGCACGCGACGCGAGCGAGGACAAGCTGGCAGAGGCGTGAGGAGGCGCGCTCGACTTGGTGGTGAAGAAACGAGAGCAGCGGCAGCGATATTTTCAGGCGACGGTGGGATTTTCAGATAGTGAACAGTAGCCGCGCGAAATCCTCCCGTTCAAACATCACTGGCAGAGATTAGGGGTTGGTTTGTGCCAAGATTTGTGCAGGATAGGCTAAGGGAGCAAGAAAGCAAATCCAAAACGAAATCCAAACTCAATTTTTGGTTTTGACAAAATCTCGGTTCTGTTTCATGGCACAATACTAATCGGGAATGTGCAATACAATCAAAATTACTTGCGATGTCGGTGTGCTTACTTGCAATACACTCAAAATTTTGCCGATCCAAAATTGGCGCACGTACTTGTGCTTAATTTCAACGAGCTCGATGTCGGTGTCACAGTAAACATGTATATTTCATTGATGCATAGCCTATCGAAACATCCTGTTCATCTTGATTTGTTGAGCATACTGCATACGTACATGAATCCCCCTAAGCAGCATTCACACATATAGTAAGAGGCGATGACTATTCTATACGCACCTTCTATTCTCATCCTAAAAATATCTCAACAAGCCAACCCTTTCTCTTCTCTTCTCCTTTCCTCTCCCAAATGTCACTTTGCCTTTTTGTCTTGTTCAAAATAACTTTTGCTGATATTTTTTACCTGCAACTATTATATTTTGGTTGAAATGGGTCCTATAGCAACTATTATCTTTTGGCTGAAGTATTCAAGTAAAGAAAAATAAAGAAGAAAATAAGAAAAAAATACGTTATATTTTTACGGACAATGCAAAGGAAAAAGAAAAAAGCACTCAATGAGTTCAAAATAGCTTTAGGATTTTGAAAGTTAGAATCTAGTCAAAAGCGAACGAGACCTTTATCCTCTCATCGATTGTTGATAGCAAGAAATGGAGTTGTATATTGAGAAATTCAAGAAAGAGTGGGATCAGTATGGTGTGGCTGTCATGTGTGACTCATGGACAAGACCTACCACAATGTGCATCATCAATTTCATGGTGTATTGCAATGAGAATATGTTCTTTCATAAGTCCATCAATGCAACCAGTCAAATCCAAAATGCAGGTGCTGAGAAAGCTACTAGTAATTCTATTTCTCATTCATTGTCATGCACTTTGATGTATGTTATCTTGTTTTCCCAAGCAAATTTTTTGTTCACAGAGATCAAGCGGGTGGTTGTCGATGAGATTGGGCACAAGTTAGTTGTGCAAATTGTCACAGACAATGAATCAAACTACAAGAAAGCATGTGGCCAACTCATCAGCGAGTACCCGCATATTTTTTGGTAGCCATGTGCAGCTCACACTATTAACCTTATGTTGAAGGACATTGGTAAATTCCCGGAGGTTGCACAAGTAGTGACAAGTGCCAAATGGATTTGCAGATTCTTCTACAACCACAACAGGTTGCATGATGAGATGAAGAAGATCGGTGGGGAATTGATTCGACCAAATGCCACCCGCTTTGGAACTGTTTTCATCTTCCTTTAGAGTTTCTGGGATAGAAAAGACAAGTTTTGACAATGGATGGTGTCAGAAGAATAGAAGGACAACGATTGGAAAAGTGATCCTAACTACGCTTATGTAGAAAAACAATTGACAAGTACTACCTGGTAGGGCAAACTCAAGTGGGTCCTAGATGCAGTTGGGCCACTATATTCTGTATTACGGTATGCTGATCAACAAAAGTTTGGAATAGTTTCTAGTTTCAGGCCAAAGATGATGAATGCGATGCATGCAATGGAAGCCCATCTTGGTGAGGGGACGTTAGAATTGGAGACATACATGAGTAAGGTGTCCCCTAGAGTTAGCTATCTATACGACGACACAATGATGCTTGCAGGTAATAACATAATAATATGAAATTATGAATTAGCTAATTGTCATGCATTTTAATAATTGATTTATTTCATTTATCATGTAGCTATTGCCTTGGTCTGAAGGGTATTATAAGTTGAAGCTTAGCAATAATGCTCAATATGTGAAAGCATTATGAGATGTATTAGGGAGGATGATAGAGTCACCTAAGGTTGCGGTGGAGGCAATGGCTCAATTCGAGTTCTTTTGCGCTAACAAAGGAAAGTTTGATGGAGCGAAGGCACGTCTTGGGGCATCCAGAGTTAGACCAAGTAAGTGAACTCATGTTGATTATTGAACATTGAAAAATACTTTCCTTTACTGATTTGTGGTGCTTTCATTTAGCGGCTTGGTGGTTCTAGTATTGAGAAGTGAAACTCTCGTAGAAGTATGCCATGCCATGCAAATTGTGTCGCAATGTGTGTCATCCAGTGGGTGTGAGCGTAATTGCGGAGTGAGAAACTGGCTTGGTTATGAGAAGCAACACAAGCTAGTCTATGTTCATTACAATTTAAAGCTGATCATCCAACAAAACAAGAGTGAACATGAAGAGAAAGATATTGATCCATGTGCAATAATGATGGATGTCGTAGTATTTGATCAAGGAAACCTAATTATGGATTGGCTGAATAAGTCAATGAGTTAATCAAACCCGATTTTGTATGAGTGTGGTTTCCCATCTTGGGTCGTTCTTGATGAAATACGTCGTCAAAACACAAAAAGGAGGCGCTCTCATGGTGGAAGAAAGGAGAATGTGAAAAAAAGGAAAAATGGCAGTGGTGGACGACAAGAAGGAATTTACGAAAAGTGATGGCGATGATGAATATGAGGAATTTGAGTAGACCTCATTCAAGAGTGACGATGACAATGTTCGTGGCGATGGAAGTGGAGGAGATGCCACCCAAGAGATAGAGGACACCCAAGAGACTGGTCATGAATGGGTAAATTTGGTTAGATGTATCCCAAGCTTTTGTCTTGTAGAAGTTCAATAAGGCCCGGTCATGAACGGTCAATATCTCCATTGCTAATACTCTCTGATTCTAGTATCATGCCATGCTACTTTTATAATGTCATTTGAATTGTGTTGTACTTCATAGTGAATTAATTTCAAAGTACCCACATTAGTTCTATGGTTGGATGATCTTATGCATTTTCTAGGACAGATATGACAAAAAAAAAGTATTGGTTCCAGTAGCCTTGGTTGTATTCTATATGTATATATAAGCAAGCTTTTGATTTAATCTACTTTAGTTAAATCTTGGTGAATTTCTTCAATGCTTTCAGCAAATGGCAATGCCTTATTGGTACTGATATTTTTAATGACTAGCTATAATACTTTTCTTGAAACACTGACCTTATTTGTTTATCTTTTTTTCATGATGATGTCATTGCAGCTGGTCTCAGGTGCTGGATTATCTTCCACTGCCTAATGTAAGAAACCATACTACACTATTAATTTTCAGTTGGGTCAATCATACAGACATCTATAACCCTATTCCTATTCCCCTGGGAACAATAGTATATGTATAACTGCTTGTTATCTTCCACTGCTTGTTACCTCCATTGGTTCTCCTTTGTAGTTGGTCAGAACCCATAACGAAATTTTGCCTAGATTTCATCATTTTTCGGCCAGATTTCATCAGGATTTCATTCATATTTTGTTAGGATTTCGTTCTAATTTTGCCTAGAATCTGGCGCAAAATTCAAATGGTGTTTGAACATTCTGTCTGAAATTTCAAACGAAATTATGAAATTTCATCCATTTTGGCCCTTTCGTCGACTTCCAAAAAAATTTTCATTCCGAAATAGTTTTCCTTGGTGTGGCCCTCGTTGCCCTTTTTTGGTGTACATTCAAAATGACTCTTTTCAAGTCTATTTTGGGATTGACACTATAAGCTAGATATATAGAAAAAAGCTATAAAGAACTCTAGTTACTACTAATTAGAGTCTCCATCAATTGGTAGCACACAAATAGGGCCATGGATTCACATTGTTAGGGGCAAGGCATACAATTGGAACACAAGAGCCATATTTTACAAGGGGAGAGTACTCACTGACGATGGCTTGGCAATAAGCCTGGATCATTGCCCTGTCGACCATGGCTCCACCCATGACGATGAGATTCGCAAGAAGCCTACCCACCTACTAAATTAGTAGCATTATCGCATTAGCTATGAGATTAAGCTCGAAGGAGGGGGAATATAGGAACAAATCGCTGGTAAAATCAAATCAATAAAGAAATCAGAAACCAGCGTGCCATCCTGCTGGCCGACATCCTGTGCCGCATTGCCGCTTTAGGCTAGGGTTAGGATTGCTTACTTGCTTTGCTCCTCCACGCCTTCGCTGGGTCCATCTCGGGCACTCGACTACTCTCTGGACTCTGGGGCCTACCCCAAAGGAGGGTGCAGGCTGTCCGATGGAGCTCGGGTAGCCACCTAACCTTGCCGAAGGGTGGGTCCGCCATGCGACTCGATCGATTGCTTTTGCATGCATCCAACACCTCTAAGGCTCTAACTCCGGATCTCGCTTCTCATCACTCTCCATTGGACCCATAAAAGTGACCCATTGCGTTACCATTTGCTCAAGATATAGGGTCGAGTGGTTAAGAGTAGCTTAGATTGCTTTTAGATACAAATCTAAGGTAAATCCAACAATATTAGTGGCGTTCTATTTGTTAAAAAAATTTACCTTAGTCATACCAATATATTAATACTATAATGGTGAAGTGTTGTGAAAATCAATTATGCTAAAGTAAGCCAAACTAACCTATACCTTCAAAATTTTAAATGAGCTAGATGAATTTGTAAAATACACCCCACTTTTGGTCTAGAAATTGTTCTTTTCTTCCTTTTTTAGACCGAAAATGTAGTAAGTAATTTCAATTGTTTGATCCTGTTGATAGGTCAGTTTGATGTTTGACGATGGTTAACGTTTTGGAAATCAATTTCCCTTTTTCTTAGGAATTGAAGTATTATATTTTTTGAAAGAAACAAGACCATTGCACTCCAGGGGCAAATGCAATAGAGGGCTCCATTAGGCTTGAGCCTATCCACCACTGGTGGTACCCTCTTTTGCCCCTCATCTCCGGTGGCCTCGGCCCTCAGCAGCTCGGCTGCCTGTCTACTTCCATGGACATTTGTCGTTAAGCGAACTGCAGAAAAAAGGAGGAAAAAGAAGGATGGCTGGGGAACTAGTTCGTGGGCCTTTGCCAATCCCACAAGGCCCACCTATGGCCTCACTCACACCCACACTACTCCACTACACGTTCCCCTACCGACCTACCTTATCCAGGCATCCCCAATCCAATTGGAACAACAAAGCGCATAAGGTTGAGGAAGAACCGCCAAAGAACAAAACCTAGACGGTGGTGGCCGGCGGCCATGTAAGGTCAAGGAGGCCGACTAGAGGGGGTGAATAAGCGGTTTTTAAAAACTTCTTCTATCAATTATTTGACTAAAACCAAGTTTATAATGTGTAAGCATAAATCAATTTGGTTTAGCACAAATAAGGACTAAATTAACTAGGTTCACCTAAGTGCACCGACAACATAGGTCTATATCAAGGTTTGCAATCCTATGATGATAAATAATCAATTTAATTCTATGAATATAAATTACTTGAATGTAAATTGTGTACAAGGGAACAAACCATAAAGACATTGTTCCTTTTTACCATGGTGTTTGGGGACTTCTCCCCTATTCCATATTGAGGTAAGCCCAAATGAATTGGACTGGTTTTACAAATTAAGCCAAACACATCAAATTCACTAGTGGTAGCTCTTTCCTGCTCCGGATAGGTGAGCTCCAACCTTCACAACATGCTGAGTCTTCTCACAGCTTTCTTGAGAAGATCACCACGCACGACACTTCCAACACCGTTTAAAAGTTCGTAAACTCCAAAAGTAACAATTCAAGTCCCTTACTTGACTCTCACCACGTGCACCGAATGCACAAACTCATGTGGAGACAAAATCCACCTCTAGATGCAACAAATGCAATCTAGAGCCTTTCTCCTTACTCACAAGGTGCAACACATGCACAATTGAGAGGAGAACCTTACACTAGCTCAAGAAAGTAAAATAGAGTGCAGCAACTTTCTCTCCAACCGGCCACAAGGGGGTATTTATACTCCACACAACGAAACTAGCCGTTGGGGATAGAAATCAAGAAATCCAATAGTACCACCGGCTTAAGGCTAGTACTGCCACTCCCCTCTGTAACGATCGAAAAACTAGCCGTTACAGTAGGCTATCGATAGTACTACCGACCACTAGTCGGTACTATCACTCGCGGTAGTACCGCTCCACATTGCAGAGCTACCATTTTCCCGAGGAGGATAAGACTCCCACAAAGGTGTCTGTTTGGAAAAAATGTACCACTACACAAGCAGTTGTACTACAACGTCAATCGTACTGCTCACACAGAGCTGGTAGTACCACTTTTCAACTATGTCAGGTGGTCGATTTTCGACCACACAGGTCTTCGATCATGTTGTGGTGGTCAATCTTTGATCATAAAGGTCTTTAACCATATCGGGTGGTCAATCTTCGATCATGTCGATCTACGAGCACACAAGCCTTTGACCACATCGATCTTCAATCACAAAGGTCAATCTTTCACCACACAACCACATCGATCTTCAATCACATTGGTTAGAGAATGTCGGTTCGGCCACACTAGTCTTCGACCATGCTGGTCATCGATCTTATCCGTTCGACCACATTGGTTTGACCACTCTAGTTCGACCATGTTGATTTGACCACACTGGTTCAACCTCGTTGGTTTGACCACATAGGTTCGATCACGTTGGTCTCCGACCACATCGATTCGACCACTCTGGTCTTTGACCACATAGGTTTGACCACGCTGGTCTTCAACCACGTCGGTACATCCACTCTGGTCTTCGACCACATTGGTCTGACCACCAATGGATGTGGTAGAATCGTGAACTCAATGCCGGTAGTACCACGCTATTCACAGCGGTAGTTTTGATTATCTTCAAAAGTGCATGTACTTCAACAGTTTTTGTAAAACACATTTGCAAACTATAATATCAGACACACAAAGATCAAACCATGATTCCCACCAAGTTGTGAAACTCATTTGCACATTTTTGAAATTATGATACAAGATATAGGTACATGGACTCAACACGTTTGCAAAACACATTCGCAAACCTAAGTCACATGCTACAAGGATTATATATGAGCTTCAACTATTTGCAAATATAAGCCTCATAACACAAGGAGCAGGAAGCATGGACTTCAAGCACTTGCAAAACACATTTATAATGTATAGTCCCATATTGCAAGGATTCAATACACGAGTTTCAACTATTTGCAAAACACATTCGAAAATAATAGCATCATTCTACGGAGAGCTCAAGCAAGTGAGATTGAACTATCAACACATCATGAGACTCAAGCTACTAGACATGACCCCTCTTAATAGTACGGCAACCTATACTAGCAATCTGGTCTTCCAACCAAATACCAAGATCGGTAAAAGATTAGGTGCGCATCCTTAGCCCTAACTAGCCGTACCTTTGCCTTGGGTCATTGTCTTGGTATATATCAACCCATGATGCACCCTTCAATTGAACTCCACCAACACATGATGAGTCTTTACGTGACTCGATGATCAACTTATGATCATCTTCTTTTGGACATGCATCAACTCATAATGCATCATCTTCTTGATGGCCTTCAACTCATGAAGCCATCTTCTATCCGACATCTTTACTTGATGATCTTCAACACATGAAGTTATCCCTAGTCAACCCTATTTGTGGAATCTAACATATTCATCCAACTCATGAAAAATGTTAGTCTACAAATCAATTGTTATTAGTTACTAAAACTTCACCATTAACTCATAATAGAGGAATAAATTTTGTAATATTCCTTTTAGTAATTCATGACAATCTCAACAAATAATGAGATAAAAGATTGATTTGTGGATATAAAATATGTACACAACAATTATGTACTCTAGGATAAGCTTTCAAATCAATTAACTCATTTGAATGGAAGTGTTTGTCTTTGAGATTAATTGCTAGTAAAGCTACACATACAGATTGTTATTAATTATTCAACCATTAAAGCATAATAGAGGAACTAGATGATGACACGATTGTAAATGATTGAGTTTAAATCAATTGTGAGTATATATGGACTACACAAGTTTATATACTCAAGGGATATACTTCAACGTAAAGATCCTTAATATATGAAAAGATAAACATGGATTAATGCTAATAAAACCACAAAATAAAGAGTAAACTCCCCCTAAATATATGTATATAAGAATGTATAATTAAAACATATGCACATATTTACATTAGACTTAGATGGAGTTCAATATATATTTTGGATCTAAGAAATGCACTAAGATATAAGAATATGATGTCGAATGCATACCTCCATGATTTTTATATTTTCATCAAAATGAGACTTAAGCAATATCACAATTTAACAAATGAGTTATTCTCACATTTGTATTTGTCATTAATTACATCTAAATGAGACTAGGTAATATCATAGTTGTTAAGGATTAATTTATATGAGAATTAGCTACTACCTAATGCATATGCTCTATGTATTATTAGATTTGAGAAGGAAAAAGCATTTGAGGCCAAGGAGAGCTTGATCCAAGAGGAAGAATCTAAGAGCACGACCACGGAGACCAAAATGAATTTTACCTTTGAAAGAGCGACATATGCCAAATATAGAAGATCATGAAGCCACGGAAGATCATCATAAGTGTGATGTAACCGCATATGTCATCATAGCCACAGAAGATCATGTAGCCACAAAAAATCATCATGAACGTGATGTAAGCACATATGTCATCATAGCCACAGAAGATCATATAGCCACAGAAGATCATGCAACCATGATGTAAGCACTTACATCATTTTTTCTTGGCTCTCAAGCTATGTAACCCTATAAATAGGAGGCACCCTTCCATAAAGACATAAGTCATACTTGGAAATATTTGTAGAACACTTGTTTCTCTTTGTGTGTAAGCCATTTCCACCACCAATTGGGATTAGTTGTTATTTCTGAGTTGTCACTCCATTGTTCTTGTGATTCCTTGGGATTTTTTGAACGTGTCTGCTCCATGATAGTGAGTAGATGAAGGCCGTAGCGTGTGGTTGAGTAATTTGAGTCTGCAGTTTGCGTATAGAGATAGTGTTGGTGCATCAATTGCTAGGTTGCACGGCTAGTTATCCATAATCCTACATCGTGAAGATCGGGCACCCGTTTCCCCGCATCAGCTGGTATCAGAGCTCAAGGTTGACATGGTAGGATTTTACCCTTAGCTACTATATTTGTTATTTTCTTTCCTATCTGAAAAAAGCCACAAAAAATATTGTTCTTTACCATAGTTTCAATTAAAAATTTTGATGAGTTTTGCTAGGTTTTGATCAATTAGAACCTTACTTACTTGTTGATCCAAAATATTTCTTTGTGTTGCTTTCGTTTGAGCCAATCTGTTCAATATAAAAAAATCATTGTTACTCAAATAGAAAGTTATTGTTGTGTTACGCATAGCACTTCACACAAATCTGAAATTATGCAACTTGGTAATCAGAGGTTCACTTATATTCTTTTAGAACCCAATCTATCCTTTGTGGATACTTTGGTCCTATTCAAAGACTAGCTTTTGAGTATTGCTAGGGCTTTGCGCAGTTGATATCATTCTTAAATTTTCAAACTGAATTATTGGTTATATTGTGAGATCTTGTTATATCTGCTACCCTTGGTGCAAAAGAAAAGCAAAGAGAAAATAGTACAAACAAAAGAAGAAAGAAAGAAAACACAAAAAGAGAGAAGTGAGAAAGAAAAGAAAGAAGTGCCATGGTCAGTATTTTATCAAGCATAAATTCCATTCTAATGTTCGGTATAGTTTTTTATTCTTATGTGCAAATCTGTTATTTATTTACATCGATTGCAATCAAGCTAGCATCTTTTCATAACTTGTGCAATATGAGCTGTTTTGTTCTTCACTCATACCTGGTGTTACATCTCATTTCTTGGTTGCATTAAGTTCCATTATCATTATGCGTGAGTTGCTATAATCATCACTTTTATCTTGAGGTTGGTAACTCGACATTGGATTCCTAGTTTGGAATATTACTTATCATTACAATATTTAGAATTTCAATTGCATAGGATTGTCCTAGCCCTCCAAGCTCCATATATAGCCATTATCAAATTATAACACTTGGGCCTTGAATTACTCAACTCATCATCTACACCCGTCTACCGCTTCCAAAGTACAAGCACTTCACCAATCCATCAAGCATTCATAAGAATTTCGATAAGCAAAAAGTGAGACTGAGTGATTCCACATTATACACCTATTATATAGGATGGGAATTTTTGTTTGGTGTAACTAACCATGGCAGGTCATGAGTATGTGGAACTCCCTTTCTATAGAAGTGATGATCCGGAGGAGTACCTTGAATGGATACAACACATGGAGTTGGAACTTAAATCTCAGAAACTATCCCAAGCCAAAGAATTGATTTGAGATACCATGAAATTCGAAGATTATACATACAATTGGTGGAAGCAACATCTCGAAAGACAATATGTGAGAACTTGGCAAGAATGAGATACTCGATTGAACTCAGATCTCTCTAGGTCTTAGATCAGAAAGTTGTGTGCCTTAGTATTTACCTCAATCTCAACTGACTGAACAACATTGAGGACCACGCCATCGACAGATATAACAAAAGGACTTCTCACTTTATTCCAAATGGCTAAGCCTTGAGCCTCAATATACATCATCATTCTTGTCTTTCAATAGAAATAGTGGCAGGGGCGAATCCATGGGGTAGGCTTCATCAGGCTGAAGCCTACCCTCCACCGGTTTGCCGACCACCCCCCCTCTCCTGCGGCGACCAGTCCCTGCCTCGGTGCCTCCTCCCTAGCGACGACGTCGACGCCCAACAAGAAGAGCTATGAGGAGAAGAAGAGCACGGAGCCACGGGAGAAAAAACAAGGCCGAACCGATGCAGGCCCACTGGACACGAGCCCACCGCCCAGGCGCCCACAGCCCCACACATCCAATGATCCAATACATGTTGCGGTGTTGCCCTAATTCAGCTATTCTCCCAATTCCCAAATTTCCCCAAATCCACCAAAATCCCTTCCCGAGCTCCCGATCCCCCAAATGCCCAAATCCCCAATCGATTACAGATTGCTCACCCGTGTCGCCTGCTGACAAGTGACGAGCCAAGGCGGGACCCTGGTCGCCGGATCCAGATCCTGAGCGGCGCCACGGCGGAGGCTCAGAGCCGGGCTGCCGGGGCGGGTCGCGCTGCGTCGCGCCTCGCGGACGCTGGGGAGCCGGAGAGGCGGGGCCGGGCCCGAGCCGGGACGCCGGGCCGGACGCCGAGGCGGCGGAGTGCGGGAGGCGGGACAGCGGGGCGCGGCGGGCGGCTCTTGGCTGGCGCCGGGCTGGCGCCGCGGTCTTGCCTCTGCGTGACAGCGTGGGCGGAGACGCCGCGCCCGCGAGTGACCGAGTGAGCCGAGCGCCCGAGACTGCCGAGAGCCCGAGACTGTCGAGTGACCCTGTGTAGCTATGTCCCTATGACCGAATGCTCGACTAAAGTCAGGATATTCGCCACTGGCCACTGCATTGCGCCATTGCCCTCGAGTTCCCGACCGCTTGACGAGCGACCATCACGACAAGACACCGAGTCACCAAGTGACCGTCGACCGACAGACCGAGACTTCATTAGGTTTGCAAATTGCAAATTACAATTCATTTCTTAATTAGTCCTCTTTAGAATATAGACATTTCTTAATGTATATACTCAATTGAAATTTAATTCTATGATTGGTTAAATGATTTGATGGTGTGCTACACCGAGGCGAGACTATTTAGATCCATTGACGATGATGCAATCATAAAATCCTTCCAAGGCAATGAAAACCGCAGAATGAATTTGCCTCGTGAAAGTCGTGATTCAAGCTAGTGGTATGGTTCTTTTATTCGAAATATTCATGATCCTTTAAGTAATTAAGTACATTTTGCTAATTGCTATTGTATTACTATTTTTTTTATTTTGATGTATAGATTGTTATCTACCGGAATCATATTTACATGTTTTTAGGATTCACTTGCTATTGGCGAGGTACCTCTGTTGTATCTCTCTTTTTACTTTGCTTTTATTCATGTATGAAGTTATGAATTTTATTGCACAAGAATACAAAACTATGTCTCTTACAAAGTAGTTTAATCATTCGAGGTGTAGAACCAATAATTCTACAAAAACTTACGATTTAGGATAAGAATGTATAATTTTTCAGCTCACCCTAATTTTTCATTCTGGATTCGCCACTGGATAGTGGGTCACATCAAAGACATGAGGTTTGTTGTGATACCTCTCCGATGTCATTGCTCAAAATCGGTTAAGATTAAACAAAGAGAAATCAGTTAAGATTAAACAAAGTGCAATCTTACTCTAATACCACTTATAAAACCGCGGCCACAATCCAGTCTAATCACAACCGCACAACGGTCAAACCGCCACCCTAGGCCAGTCCGACCGATGCTACCAAAACTGTACGGGTCAAAATACAAATTCACAAAAAACAAACTTAAACAACAAAAGTAACATATAAGCACTGTTAAATACTCATCACTCTTAAAACTATAAAGCGGTTTTGGGAAGGATAATGCATGGCCTTACCACTACCAGTAGGTGCCATGGAGTTGTTACTACAACTTGCAGCGGATTTGTTTAGTGGGTAGTGAAACGTTTCAATTGATGCATCGAGTATTGAGGGCTTATCACTGATACTGTAATCCATATCCGGTTCTTAGAACGGAATGCCAAACTCAGATTGATCCATATCCAGACAATGGACAGATAGAAGCTCCGACTTCAGTTTTGGAGAATGCAGAGATGCCCATGTCAGCAGTCTCTCCCTCAGGTTATCAAGTGCATGACAGTTACAGGCCAATCAGCTAATGCACACCAAAAAAAAAAAAGAACATGTATAGTACCATAAAATGGAGTTCAGGAAGTATAAGTACCGAAAAAGACAGCGTTGCTTCTGAAACAACTAACACAACTTCAACATCTGGTCATGTACTTCCATCTGATGTTCAACGGATTGGAATACACTGTTCTTGGAAACAAACAATGCAATTACAACTACATGACCATAACACTTGCAGCAAAGAAGGGCAAAACAGGAACAAGAGGACTGTCCAAGGTATAACGGTAAGATTCAGATATATCTGAGTCTGTCCTTGCCAGAATGGGTAAAACAGGACCAATGGGGCAAAATTTCAACATGTGCTTTGTATGGGAAACGAACAAAAAAATTACACTACAGGGTTTACAGATGTCCTCAACCAAACCAACAAATTCAAACTTATGATGTCTAGCAAGACCATTGGGCTTCGCTTTTCAAAGATGTTTCATACAACAGGGAGGTAACAGCGGGCGCTGAGCGCCTTCCGTTTGCCTTAGCTTTTGCAAATCTTGGCAGCTCACGACCATGTTATGATATCACCACCACTTTCCATTGCCCATGCATCAGGAGAAACTGCATAAATAACCTCCAGATTTTCGCTTGAAACTTGAGCAGCCTGCAGAGGGAAAAAGAGGAATAGTCAGAAATTCAGTACAATAGTATGAAAAATTCAATATAACAGCAGTGCCCTTTCTCACTAAAGTGATCCCTTTCTGAACTGCTTAACACCATTCGTCGTGTTCTCGAATTCAAAAACATTTCCGTTATTTTCTCACTTTCTCAAAGAAACTCCACTAATCAAATGAGATTTCGCCATTACCTGCTCAAAGTCAAAATTCTGCAACACTGAAGTATGGTCCAAAGAGTTTAATTGCGGATAGCGAGCTAGGGCTGAAGCGAGCCGAGCCGAGCCGAGCCGGCTCGAGCGAAAGCTCGGCCGAGCTTCGGTCAAAGATGCGACTCGGCTCGGCTCGGCTCGTTTTGGAAACGAGCTACGCGGAGGCTTGGCTCGCTCGATCGGCTCGAGCCACCATGAGCCCGACTGAGCTAAAAGCGAATCTGATCTGATCGTATGTCAATTATCGGTATAGCATAACAGAGAGCAGCACAACAGAGATAAACAGTCTGTATGTCAATTATCAGTATAGCATTTCAGATTTATGATGTATATCAGATTTAATAGTGCATTTCAGATGTAATACTAATAGCATATCAGATTTAACTGCATAACACATTGTTACACATAAGCCAATACTTTGCGAAGATAACACATAAGCCAATACACATAACACATAAGAGTAGATACACATAACATAAGCCAAAATGGCATGAACGAGCCAAAATGGCTTGAATGAGCCAGTTCAAGCCAAAATGGCTTGAACGAGCCAGTTCAAGCCAAAATGGCTTGAAGTGGGGGTCATGGCGGAATCTTTCGCACTATGTGTTATCTGGAATCTTTCGCACTAGTAATCGTCAAAGAAGATCAATGTGCTAACTTAGAGTAGAATACCTCTCTTGCATAGCTTGAGGATGTCGCTGTAAGTCGGTTCTGCGTCGGTGAAGTTGTTCGCCACAACTTGAGCCTTGAGGTCTGGAGGACTCATCACTCAAGCTCGGCGACGAACTCTAGGATGCCGCCGCGAGCGTTGATAAACTCGATGGTTGTTGCCGACGACGAGTGGAACTCGATGGCCCCGGCACCCAAAGCTAGGCGGGATGTTGCGGAGAAGAAGTTGCCGCCAAGGTCAACTGGTCAAGGTGTAGGAGGCTTGGGTTGGGAGGTGGGGTCGGTGTCCGGAGTGGGTCGGCGGGTCTCCATTGGCCGGGGTAGGTGGAGAGAGTCCTTGATGGAGACAAGTATGACGCGCCATTTCCGGAGAAGGGTGGACGGCGAGCGGAGAGGCGGACCAAGGAGGGCAGCAGCGCGCGCGCGCGATAGATGTCCGTGAGAGGATGAGCGGAGAGAGGATTAGGGATCGGGAATTGATTGGGAATGGGGATCGTTCGGGACGGAGTCACGGAGGAGTCAAACGAAAGAAGGTAATAGGCTTGGGGCTTGGGGCACCGCCATCGGGTCCCATCGAGCACGACCGCATCGAGCCCAACGAGCCGCCGAGGCGCTCGCGAACGGCTCGAGCTCGGCTCGTTTTTGGCGAAGCTAGATAATGGGCTTGGCTCGGCTCAAAAAGCGCACGAGCTCGAGCCGAGCCGCTTGGCTCGTGGCGAGCTCGAGCCGCTCGCAAGCCTGAGCTCGGCGCATTCGGTTTTCCCGCTGAAAATTCAACATCAAGGAAACGTCGCAGGAAAACAAACAAGAATGATGTGCAATGATGATTTCACGCTTTTGCAGTTGCATGCTCACAGGCATTGCTATGGAAGGATATGTACACACATGGCACTTATGACCAAAATGAAATAATTAATGCAGTACAAACTGTTAACATTTTTCTTTGCAATATATTCACGTACATGCAAACTGTTACTTAAAAGAGTACAAACTCCTTATGTTAAATCTAGCCTTGGTTATATTTAACCAAACCTAGTATGAATCTTTAATCTTTTAGCATATAAAGATTATGAACAGCTTTACACAAGGAGAGAATAGCATATTTCCTTTTAATTCGCAAGCTCATTCAACCTTGGGTTGCATCGACACTTTGCAAAACCTTCATGCACCATATCAGACATGGTTTTGACCGCTGATACGTGTCTGGATGTGTCCAAATATTCCCTTTCAAAAAGATTATTTGAATTTTCAACAGATGGTGGACACAAACCAGTCCAAAAATAAAATAAAAGGCAACACCTACCCCCAAACAATCCCCTCAGGCACGCATCAATCACTATTAATAAAAACTATAAAATTTCACATAAACAACTAATTAATTTGTCGCCTTGCTTGCATCCTATTCAACATAGGTACAGTTGTATAGATATGATGTTCATAGTTGTCAAGCAGGTCGGATTGAGATAGGCTCAAGTCTCATACGCCAACGTATATATGGTACTTACATTACTTGGCCAGTGACAGAACTGGAAACTCCACACAGAGTAGTGAACCCAGTCATCCCACCAAATGAGCTACAGCTTGTTTGTTTTCAGAAGCCGCAGACCTCTAATTAAGTTTTCATTATGAAGAAGGGACATGTTTCCACCCCTGGAGTTGGACACATATCATATATATGGTACATGAACTAGGAAAGCAGTATAGATTTGGCAGGCATTAAAGCATCATTTGTTGTGTGTAGGAGATAAATAAGTATAGAAAAGGCAGAATACATTGCTATGTCCAAAAAAGTCAACTAAGCTGTGCAATCGAGAATAGCAGGGGCAAGTGAACGCGGATAGACAGAGGTCTGCGAGGGTGCATGCCCGTGTCCTCCAGATCGCTAAAACAAAACAGGGATCTAATCTTTACAAGTGCTCTTCTAGAATACTGGTCCAGGACTCGGGTGAGCCTAAGTGGTTTGTAGGCACTAGGTTCCTCTTTCTTGATATGTGCACACCGCAGAAGGAATAAGAAGTATAGCAGTTGCAAATATTCCGCTGATAATTGTGGGAGTCTGTTGAGTGGCTCTACTTGTTGGGTTAGTATAGTAGGCAGGAGTTAAATGAGCACTATGGACAATGTGGAGGGCTGACATACTAGGGCGAGAACAGCTGATGCCAGAAACAAAACTACTACATGTCATATTGTCATAGGCAAGGATCAAAAAACCAGATTTGGAAAATTTACCGGAGGTAGGTCGATAGCCGGTAAATGGGCGGTTACCGGTCCATTTGTGGTCTATTCCGATTTGCAATTTCATCTTCTTTTCATTCTACATTTTTGTCCTCAAAGCATTGTGTTTGCTTGGTCTTCTATACACATCAAGCATCAAGACTTCATTCAAATTGATAGGAAATCACTACTTCCAAATCAGTATTTTTTTACCGTCTAGGCTGATTTTTATCCCTGGTCATAGGGATGTGTGTGTTTGTTGGGGTGTGTGTGTTGGGGTTAAGCGTTTAATGGGGCCATATCTCTACCTCTGACCAACTGATTACTTGGCTGGACAGTCCAACCAAAACAAGTGCAGCCTCCCATGTGTAGTACCATGACCATAACTGATCCTATTCCCCACAAACTTCTAAGATTATTTTTGCAATAGTTTCAACATCGAAAAAAGTTCAAATGCGAATCTAAGAGTGGCCTAATTCTTTTTGTAATCTTTACATGCTACAAGATATAGGCTGCAGATCAGGTTTAGTCAAATTGTTTACAGCACAAACTACAACAAGACATGATTTATGGTGCAGATATGGGTGTACTTACATAAGGAGCTATTTACGTGAGATATTCCATAAAATTATTTAATAATACACATACAGTATATTTTTTTAAAACATATTCCTTACAACTTTTAGAAAATTGATTCATCATGCTTTCTGATTTTGGAGTGCTAATACTAAATTATAAATAGCTAAAGTTGCTCAAATTCTCTCTTTCATTGTGCTCCTCCTAACACAACATCCTGGATCCACCATCAGCAAATGATACCTGCATAATTCAAATACGAACTAGACGAACATAAAGTTGAGCATGATGCAACAAATTAGGAGCTAAAAGATTCCAGATTATGCTAATTAAGAAAACTCTCAAGCAAAAGAGAGGTCATGACGATTAAAGATCACCCTGCAGATTAAGAGACTAAATGACAACAATAAGATGAGTTCCAACCAAATTATTGTGGGTACTTCTTAAATGTTGGGGCTGATCAGGTCAAGCACCTTATGCTACCTTTGGAATGATTCTTTGATCCTTGGAATTATCTAGTTAAGTTAGGATAGACTGTTTTAGTGTTGCAACTTGCAAGCGCTGTATCTTTGTTGTTATCATATTTTTTGGCTTGCATATTCTTTCTTTTTTTCACCCCAAATAAGTTGTACTGTATCACTGGAAGTGTTGGCACTTAAGTCGCAAACAAGGAAATCAATTCCACTCCATAGTGTCATATATGTACTAGATATACCAGTTTAAACGATAACAATCAAGTCAACAGAACAAATATTGGTTTTCAACCAGAAGAATTAAGTCAGAAGAACAAATATCAACATAATTATAACTAAGACACCATACCACGATATTGCTTATATTTCCACATAGAGAATTGCTTGTAATCTAACATTCCATCCATATCTCAAACGAACTGATAGTACCAAGATAGTTTTCACCTTAACAGCAGCTCTTACAGCGGATTCAACTCAGCAAACGTATGCTCCGGTAGCTCTGACCTCATCACTCAACTCCTTTGCTGGATTCACCTCAGCACTAAACTCCAACACTGCCACCTTTCCAGTGTCCTTTTTCCTCTAGTTTGGAAAGTGTTTTACAACTATTACCAGGCCAGCCTACCCTGCACTTGTGTTTCCAGGTTGGCTTGCCACTTTGCAGGAGGAAGTGCACGTACTACAATCTCATCACCCACAGAAAAGGATTGGGAAAGGAGCCCCACCTTGAGCTAATGTGATGCTGATTGTTTGAAAGTAGGAATCATCAGCATAATATCCTTTAATCCTATTTAACCTTGACCATCAAAATGGTGAGCCAGCAGCTCTTGCCCTTCTACCATATCAGATTCAGCCGATATGCAATAGCTTGTGGACTACTACTTCATCACAATACCCAGATAATGGATGGTGGATGTCGACAGAAGAGAATGCCTGCACAAGCCATCACCATTTTTGCTGCTGATGGGGACACAGCAGCTGTAGGACAGACACACTCAAACCTTCCTGCATTCTAGTTCACCCAAAGCACTTGGGCGTGATATCTAGCACAGCCATATTCTTCAGGATCTCAATACGGATCGCAGGGTCCTACGATCCCACAAAGCTTAAACAATCTGGATCGGTCAATGGATCAGCATTTTAGAAGATCTATATACAATGATCATAGGATCCTTCAGGATCATGATCCTACTCATACACCATATGAAGTGTCAAATATGAAACTAACTAATGTTAATTTAAGTTGTCAACTTTGTTAGCTCAATTAACTTCCTTTTATCTCATTACATGTTTTAAGTTAAACAAATGTTATCCTTATTATATTGGATATATAAACCGAGTAACATTTATAATATAAGTTTAGTTTGACTAAAATTGAATTAAATAAGCTTGTATAAATAGTTCTGTTAAAAATAAGTTAAAACATCCAAAAAGACTTTTAGACACAAACATCTCAATATATACTTGTCATTATATCTCGAATATATGTAATTTTTAATTCTGCTAGGATCATGATCGAACAATCCTATTCAGTCAAATGAAGAATGATCCTACCTAGGAAGCCCAATCCTGACAACTTCAGCACAGCCTCCTCAATCCTATCCATCCAACACAATGGCTGTAATTAACACCAACAATCACAATTCACAACATACTCAGCAGTAGGACACAGAATTGCTAAGCCCGTACGGATCCACCTCATAATCGGTGTTTGCAAATACTAACTCTCTATGCTTTCTGCTAGTCTCTCCCCTCGAATCCAAAACATGGCACTACACCCTCCACATCGAGACCAAAAAGTGAAATAGAGATAAATGAGTGAATTAGAGGAGTTGTATTTACCTATTTACCCGTCAATGCAGCTGAATCCTCTGCACACAGCAAGCCAGGCGGCGAAGAGCACGCAGAGAAGCACGAGATCCACGAGGATGACCAGCCAGAGCTGGCGCCTCCACGTCCACCCGCCGCCGCGCTCCCGCTTGGGCGTCATCCGCGCGAGCTCACCCTCCCTCCGCACCGCCTCTTCCGCCTCGGCCTCGGCGGCGGCGACCTCGCCTTCCTCGCGAGCGAGCGCCTCCTCGTCGGGGAAAGGCAGGCGCAGCACCAGCCGCGGCATCTCGTCGAGCATCCTGGGCTCGGGGAGGCATCGCAGGCGTCGGAGGAAGAGAAGGAGGTGGGACGCCGGGAGCTGCGGCGCGAGCGAGACCGCCACGAGCGTGAGCGGCGGCGCGAGGAGCAGCGCGTGCGCCCGCCCCACCGCGGAGTGGGTCACGTACCGGTGGTGCAGCGGCGCCGCTGCGGCGAGGGCGGCGGCGACCGCAGGGAGGTCGGCTTCTCCGCCGGCGCCGCCGGTGTAGGGCGCGTGGGCGACCTCGGCGACGAGGGCACTGTCGCGGAAGACGCAGGCGTAGAGCAGCGGGTGCGAGGCCGGGAGCATCCGAGGCAGCTCGGCGGTGCGAGAGATTCCCCAAGGATTTGGATTCGTGCGGAGGTTGGGGCGAAGGAGGAGAAGGAGGTGGTGGTGGTGGTGGTGGAACAGATAACCAGGATTTGTCGCTATTTTCGTACTCTAGTATTTTTCGATTATTTTAGGGCTGAAACTAGCAAATGAAAAGTCGCATTTGCCCTTCTTCATGGATGTCTTTATCCCCAGCTCCTAGCCCCTTATCCTACACCTTCCATAGCTGCACGGGCAGGGGCGGACCTACCAAGGGGTCAAGAGGAGCTAGCGTTTCCTTATCTCTGGTCAGAGAGTAGATACTCCTAGACCTCTTGCTCTGACTAGGACGCCATGTGCCATGGCTATGCTTTCGTAATTCTTGTCGTCAGTGAGACTGAGGGCGTGTTCAACAGCTGGCTATTTAGTTAGTTAGATCTAATGTGGCAAGGAAAAAGTAGGAGAGAGTAGTCACTAGCGACGAGCAAATAGCTGATCTATTTCACGTAGTCCAAGAACATGAGAGAGGAGCATGTGGGTCCAACAAAGATAAAATAGTCTTTGCTTTTGTCTCTCACCTCCACGTCACCGATTATATATAATTAATCTTAGTTATTACCATCATGGGCCCTGCGAGAGACGATTGAGGAGTGAGGAAGAGTTGGGAGCAGACTTGGGCTTGGAATGGATTATACCGAATGAATCAATGTTGGGCCAAGGCCACACACCAAAAAGCCCACCAAATACCCAGCCCATATGTGGCCAACCAAATGAACTACAAGTCAACGAACCAATTCAGCAACAACACAACAAAGAAACCAAACGAATTGATAATCCCAAATTCCCAATCGAATTAATCCAATCTTCCTGAGCTCCTATGGTTGGCGACGACGTGATGGGCGGGCATGGAGGGCGTATAGGTACATGAACCTTGCATTCAAACCTCGGAGATGAGAAATTTTCGATGTTAACCCTTGCACTAGTTGCATAGGTGAATAGATGTTATAGACCGATGGTCTAAAGTTGATGAGAATTGCTGGATGCAGGACTGCATGTCCCCAATATGTAGCTGGTAAATTATAATTCTGCAAAAGTGGTCGGGCAATAAATTTAATTCTCATGATTAATGCCTCTGCTAGTCCATTTTAAGTGTAGACATACAATACAGAATGCTCAACTGTAATTTCCATTGCCATGCAATAATCATCAAATGCCTTTGAAGTAAATTCTCCAGCGTTGTCCATTCTGATGGACTTTATGTGATGATCAGGGAAAATATTTCTAATGCAAATTATATGTGAGATCAGCTTTGCGAAAGCATAGTTTCTCGTAGACAATAAACATATGTGCGACCATTTCGAGGAAGCATTGATGAGCACCATGAAATATTGTGGCATTTCACGAAATGACAATATTTGGAGTGGAAAATAATCGATTTTCCCAAATAAAAATATATTTTCTATTTTTCTCTCTTTTTATTTTTGGATGTTTATTGAAAAGTGATAGTTTTGGATCTGCCTTATTAAAACCATGTGTCTATCTCAGCTATTTGTCGAAACATTTCTTGGTAAAAAACCATATGGTTGATATGTAGTAAAGATGACTTAATAAATCTAACAGTAAAAATGATTGCATGTTGAGTTTCTAAACTAAAACAAAACAGGAAAGGTTTAACTTATCTTAGCAAGTTATAAACTACAGTAATTATGTGACATGATACTATAGGTGCTGTTCTTAAAATTAGTGAGTGAGTTCTAGTTAAGGATGCAAACGGAGCGGATAATTTCCGTCCGACCGATCGACCGAAGGCCTACGGAGTGAATACGGAAGTGATAAATAGGTATCAGTACCATCCGTACCCCACTCCGACACAGAGGAAAAAAATATGGAATAGAATACGGGATAAACAATATCCATCCATATGTGTCCGAATATCATGTGGTATGAGAATAGCCATTGTGACTTCGCTTAGGAATATAATTAAAGATAGACGGATTGTTGTATCTGAGTAGGCAAGGAATCTATGGTGCTCTTATTTTGACATCTTAGCTATTAGTCTCTCGCTCTGACTGTGCCTTTATTGTTTAATGATTTGTGTAGGGGTGGAAAAGAAGTGAATAATTTCCGTCCACTGACCGATCGAAGAAGCGAGCGAATCTGAGAATAGAGAAATGGATATTCGGTACTATCTGTATCTAATTCCAACTCCGAGAAAAAATACAGAATAGAATATAGGATGAACAATATCCATCTGTATCCGCTTCGATTGCATCCCTAGTTCTAGTGGCCTAAACAATCAATTCTGTAAGATGTTAGAGTTAACCTGCTTCTTACCTTTTTATTAGTTATGCGTTTTGATTTCGAACAAAGCTATTTAGATTCGGCAAATTTGATAGTATTTGGTAGTTTCATGTGTAAGATGTACGGATTAATTGGGTTTTGAATTTGATGTTGAGGATTTCTTGTTAAAGGTTATGAGGATGTTTTGTATTGAGATTGTGCGTTGAATAGGAGAAATTTGAAGCTCTCTTGTGCTACACTTTATATGTTGGATAACACACAATATAGAGATTTTCACATTTTTTATGTTCAGATAGCTAAATCAAACTACACACCTCATAGTAAAGTACTAAAGTACATTGGGTATTGTGTTTTCTACATTTGACACTGCATGTCGGTTGTAATAATAAACCCACTATAAATAGAGTTGATTTTAAATTTATAACGGGCATCCATGTGGGAGCTAGTTGTTGGCGTTTGGATCTCAACGTTCATTGCCACTTGCCAGCGTGTCCTAGATTAGATTGACTTGATCAATGAGTTTTTTTCCCTCCCGACTAAAACACACTAAGAGCATATTATTAAAAAAAACAAGCATGTTACGTTAGCTCTGAATCAGATTAGAGTTTATAAGATACGGTACGAGTATGCACGGTATCAAAAACGAAGAAGATAAATCTCATAGAGAGAACCTAAATAATAAAGTTGAAGCTACCACAACGAAAGAGAAAAGATTTAGCAAAGCCGACCGCAAATTCTTTAAATACAACCTCAAAAGAGTACAAAAGATTGTCGCTCGCTCACAACCATCTCCAACCTCTTAGAACTCTCGGATCCTTACTCTATACAAGAATATAGTGATAAAGAATATCTTAGCCGCTAATCCTTTCTTGCGCCCTCTGTTTTGGATGAATTGACTTGATTGCTTGGTTACTTGATTCATCTCCATGGTCATTCATCATAGTTTATATAGTTCATCCTAACTCTTGTTTAATTTAGAGTAGCATAATTTTCTAAATCCTAAAAGACTAAAGGATAATGGTCTTTTTTGTTTTTGTTTTTCTTTATTTTTTTAATTAAATATGTCAAAAAATTTAACAGACGGTACAATGCCATTTTAGTTCAACATCACAGCACTTTGGAACAGGAGATTAGATGCCTGGACAGGGTAGGGCTCGGCTGATGCCAAATTTGCTCAACTACGCCTGGTTTCCAGTATCGGCAGTGTTTAAGCCCAAGTTTAGAGCCCTGAAATAATATATATTATGACTGGGGGATTCTCTGGCCCGTGAGGCCATCCACATGTCAGCCCCCGTGAAACAGCCCGCAAAGATTTGGTAATTACGTTTAGGTCCCCGATTTTCGCAGAAAGGTCCCTAAATTCTTGCGAAAAGCCCCTATTTCTTCCGAAAAGACCCTTGGTTTTTTTGCAAAAAGCCCCTCCACTCTCCTTTTATTGCAAAAAGGCCCTCTATTTTTTTGCCAAAAACCCCTACGCTTTCTTTTTCTACTAATTTTCGCCTCTTTTACTTCGGTCCACACGGTGGCTGGCGTGGCGTGGCGCTACGTGGCTAGTTTAGAGGATTCTCGTAGGGGTTAAACTATTTCACCTCAAATCCATGGGTTCCGAATAGGTCTTTTATGCGCTAGAGATTTAGCAAGTGGAATCTTAATCACTCTCTCATTTCACAACTTCCATTTAGAACAACAATTACGAGGAGATTACCTTTCGTTGCAATCGAGAACCAGATTTACAAATTACTTTAGCTAGATTATAAAGCTATACAATACTATTACAAGCACTATATCCTTTCGATTCAACATGTGCTCTTCCTTCTTTAAACTCCTGCAATACTAGTGTATAGTATATCAGTACAAGCTTTAATTTAAAGACAAACAATAACCCATGGTGTTCATACGCATGCATGCACGCAGCTTAACTCATGGAGTGATTGGGGTCATCAGTGGCAGATGGGGCACAACATGAGCCCGTTCTCGTTGCACTTGCCGCACCTCTCGACGACGACGCCGGCGACCACCTTGCAGCTGCCGCCGCACTCCCAGCACGGCACGAACCGCGCGCCGCCGCACCCCTCGCAGCCGCGGCCGTCCTTGGTCGCGCAGGCCTCCCCGCGCGCCCTGGCCCACCGCATCATCTCCCTCAGCTTCCCGCTCTCCGCGATCTCCGCGCACGCCTCCCCGCCGCCCAGGTACCGCCCCATCACGAACAGCCGCGGTGGCGCCGCGCCCTCGCCGGCCAGCTCCCGGAGCTCGCGCAGGTACTCCCCGTGCAGCGACACGTCACGCTCCTCCACGGCCACGGCCACGCCCGCCGCCTCCGCGCACGCCTCCACTGCCTGCCGCGCGCGTTCGCAGTCCTCGAACGTGCGCCGCACGCCGCGGAGCGACGTCGTGTACAGCACCACCCCACCGCCCGCGGCGCCTGGAGGCGCCGCTCGGGGTACCCTCGAACGGGTCCCTCCGCCGCCACTTGGCGCGGCGGCGCGCCATCGTTGTTCTTGTTCTCGCGGTCCCGCATCAGGAAGGGTTGTCCTTCACGGCGCGCCGCCCCGTGAGCTCCGGCGGCGGCAGCTTCCAATCGTCATCCTCAGCGCCATTTACGTATGGCGGTGGTGGCGCCTTCTTGCCAACCTCGCCTGTGCCAGCCACCGACGGCGTCTGCAACGGCTGCTGCTTCTGCGGCGGCGGCGGCGGTGTCTGCGCTTGAGCTGCTGGTTGATACGTCTTCTTCTTCTTGGGAGGAGGCTTGGGGTTCGTCGTCGTCTTGGAGTTGAGCGTAGGCTTGATGTCTTCAGGGCCTTGCTCACCTCGGACCAGGAGGCCGGGGCGAGCTCGTAGCTGTCGAGCTTCTCGAGGAGAGGCAGCGGCACGACGGTGGTGGGCTTCTTCGCATAGTCTCCGTCGTCTTCTTCCTCCTCCTCTTCACCGTCGTCATCGTCATCTTGGTCGACCTCGACGCCGCCGTTGGCAGCGTTGTGCTTGTCGGTGGCGATGAGCCATGGCTCCTCGACAGCGCTGATGTCGAAGAGGGAGACGCTCGTGGGCGGCGGGAGGTAGACGTCGGCCACTGCGACGTCCTTGGAGCCCGCGCACCCCATGAGCTTCTTGGCTGGCTTGCTCTGCCTGTCTCTGTGGCTGTGGAGGGAAAGAGTTTGGAGGAGAAGAGGGGGATGGAAGTCGTGGAGGGAAAGAGTTTGAGTGGCTGCGTGGTGATAAGAAGATGAGGCCTTGCGCAGCCGGGTTAACATCAAAGCGCCTTGCAAATTGCTTCTGCGGTTCTGCGCCATAGGAATTAGATTTCCTGTTTTTTTTTAAACCAATGGGGAGCCTGAACCAAAATACATAACCGCATTGCCCCCTCTTAATTAATTGCGTCTTATCTTCGAAACCAGTGGACCAAAATACATAACCGCGTTACCCCCTCCATAGTTAATTGCGTCTTGTCATCGAAACCAGTGGCAGAGCTTGAACCAAAATACATAGGCTACATTCTTTTAAGCCTATAATTTTTAATTTATATTATAATAACTAATTTTTAAATAATACCTTTTTAAAGTAAAGTTATAAGTCGACTGTAATAGATACATAGATACGTACTGAACTCATATATATCAGTCACAATCACATACAAATGCCCCTCTCCGTACGCACTTGCGAACAGCCAAAATTTAAAATTTTAAACCAAAACCCAAACAAACCCATCCATAATTTCATTCCTCTCGTAGTTAATTGTATCTTGTCTTCGCAACCAGTGGCAAAATGAGAACCAACATATATAACTGCATTCCCGTCTTAGTTAATTGTAGCGATTAAAGGTACAATTTAGCTCTCATATAACTATATATATGTATGTGCATACTATAACATATGTGCGTGCGACTTTGCTGTAGTAAATTCAACTCTTAGTATTTAGAGATTTAGCGCAAAAAGATATTTAGAGAGTGGGAGCCTGATTTGTAGAAGCTAAAATCCCAAAAAGGAGAAAAGTAAAGGAGCGAATACGTGATGCACGGTTAGGCGCAGACTAATATCTGGTAATATCAACATCGTGCATGTAGACCGATTCGGCCGCACCAGCATGTGAACCAGAAAAACTTCATTTCAACAGCATAGAATACAAGCAATATCCATTAACTGATGCACAGGCTTCTGACAGGGAAGTCCGAATCTCTTTTTACCTTGGGAAGAACAGGGATGGAATCAGAAAGTACAGAACATCACGACTCCCTCCGCTAGTTCTCCTTCCTTTCTCGAGAACTATTCACCTCAAGTGTTAACTGCCTTCGAACGATAATTTGGTTGTGGCCCCGCTCACTGCTGACGTGTCCTGGTTTTGGTAGTCCACTAAGAAGAAAATGGAGTAGTTCCAATACAGTTCCTTTTCATCTTTGGCTGCATCATGTTTGTCCTCATCTAGTTCATGCCACTAGTTTTTCTGGTTGTAACACGTTTGACATCTTGGCCCATGTACAGCTGGAAATTGGATCACCAGAAAAATGGCAGTTTGAGAACATGACACGCACAATGTCTAAAAACACGTAGTATTGAACTGTCGCTTCCTTCATCACAATGTTGGATTTCCCATTTCTAATGAAAAAATACAAGCTCGAATGAAAAACAGTTTATAGTTACAAACTTGCAAACATCAGTCTAAAACATTTTGAGTGCTGCCTCTTAAGTCTTCGAGGCCATCCAAACAACACAATATATCACATGGTTTGACTGCTAATGCTAAAATCGAAATAATACAGATTTAATTTTAAAAAACATATGTAAACATCACAAATCAACCATGTTGTCGTACAGAAGTCAGCACCAGATATTCAAGACTATCCAAAACTCATAGCACCAAAGAAATGTTCCTGACATAATTGGCAATTGTAGTCTGGGTTCAGAACCTGGGCCATCTTCTTCTTGCTAAATAAGTTTATTATGAGTTGTTTGCTAGATTCCAAACATCAAATTTTGAGAACCCAAGTTTGAAGATTGCACACCATATACCGCCCGGTTTTTGGGCGACAAACAAAACCAGCCAGGTTCCGGATTTCACGGCCTAAACCCTGGTTGCAGTAAGCAGGATGCAACAGCTACTAGAAGAATATTGGGGGTTGAACATCGTAACACAAGCATAACAGCTATTTAATGATTCAGTGTGAAAAGCCTCCTAAAAGTTCCCTATTCCCAAAAAAAAAAGAAACTAAACTAACACCCTGCAAATAATTTCCAAAATTTTCATATGCATGAGCAATGACAATATTTGCGCCAGATGCCCATGTAAACTCAAATCCTAGCTAATACCATTCAGACTGATGATACATTAAGCTAGTCCTTCTGTATCATCTAACAGCCTTCATTTTCATTAGGTATTCTTGTTTATTAAGGAAGGTTTTTTATTTCCTAATGCCCATGCTATTATTGCTGTTACATCAAAACCAACAGGCGGAGTTTATGAATACAAAGTGTAAGATAATTGTTCCTAACCGATTAGAAAACTGATAATTGTTCCTAACCGATTACAAAACTTATTATATACTTGTCAGAAAATAAACAGGACTAAAACATATAGCAAACAGGGTAACAATTTCTGAACTATAAATGCCTTGATCCAAAATATTTGCTGTAAACCACTAGTAAGGAGCAGTAGGAAAGCAAAGTAGCCATCAGCCAAAGTTGGCTGGTCATGAACATGTCGACCACTACAAGTATGATATGATGGGCCTACAGTACTATCGATCATGTAGTTATTTAGCTCACATGGTCAAAAGTAAACCTGAGTGTGTTTCTTATATGTAGAGAAATCAAAATGTATAATGTGCCTTCTTGGTAATATACAATATATAAGACCCGTTTGGTTTTGCCTAGGTTTTCTTTCCAGGCCAATTTTAGGCTTTTGGCCCACAACCATATTAAATCAGCATGATATAAACTATAAAAGTTGTTTGGAAAATGTTGACCCCTTTTAGCTTTCAAATGTTACCCCCTGTACCTCCCCCATAAGCTAGAAAATTTCAAGTATAAACAGCAGAGCTTACCCCTATAACTCACTTGGTCTTTTCCATACCAGCCTGCCCAGTCAAGTCAGTGCACAACATATGTAAATACACCTAGTTCTATTCTTTAATACGGGATAATCCATACTATATCACTCCAAATGTTGACAACCACTGATATATCACTCCAAAGATTCTTCTTCAGATAATACCACTCTAAAGATATTTAGATTCACACATTAGTATTTCTCCTCGTTTCCTCGTTTTTAATTCGTTTTCACCTTTTTTTATCAGCCTTGAAAAGACTCTTTTGCCATACAGTCGCACCTGGCTGCGCAACCAGTCCGACCCAACCAGCTAGCCCGAAGCACCTTCTCCCGTCGTGCTATCTGCTAAGCCCCCTCCTCTCTCCCTATTCTCCTCCCAATCCCCATCCTTCTCCAGTTCTCCCCATCGTGCTAACCCTAGATTCATGGGAATGGAGAGGATGGCAGCAGCCTGTTCCCTTAAACAGCGGTGGTGGCCCGGTGAATTAGTGCAGCGTCAGCGGAGGGGCGAATGGCTGCCGCTGCCATGGACGAAAGCAGACTCGTGGGGTAACTTATCCCTCCTTTTAAGTTGTTCTTGTTCTCATCTGGGTGCACGACATGAGTAGTGCGTAGCAGTTGGCAAGCTAAAAGCTAACTAGCGATTATTGTTTCCCTTATTGTTTCTATTCCTCCATTTTCACATAGGATGGCAATGAGCGTAGCGATTCAATGTTTACTCTGAACGTTAGTTGTGGGCTACACAGCATTGAATGGGAAGTACACTGGGCAGGTAGCATGTGCATGTGCACTAGATGGGCACAACTGGATGTATCCAGTGACTTGGGGAATACTAGACTCAATAGTCTGCTAAGAACTGGACATGGTTCATGCAACAACTGAAAAAGGCGATAGGCACTCCTCCTGGGTTGGCAATCTCTACAGATGCAAGCGAAGGTTTGGACACTGCAGTGAAGAGAGTATTTCCTGGCATTGAACATAGAGTGCATGAGGCATCTATGGATAAACTTCAGGAAAAAGTTCCATGGAGATGTTTTTGATGAGCATGTGGCCAACTACTAGAAGCTACAAGATGAAAAGTTCCATTTTGGTAAATTGTTGAGGCTTGTCCAGATGTTATAGAGTACCTCAACCAGCACCACAATCATTTATGAGGGTGGGTTCTTTTGGGCTGTGACTTTTAGCTTTTGGCTTAAAATTTCAAATTCTTGCTGTTCACAAGAAAGAGTACAAAGAGATAGACACTCGTATGTGATTTTGGCCGATATAGATGAATTCGATACAATGTTTACTACAATCGACTTGCAAATTCTGTCTTGAAAAGACACACCGTTTGAAAGCTAGTTCTTGTAACATAAGTCAAAAGTCACAAGCAGCAAGCCAAAAGAACCCAACTATGGAGTAGGGCCATGTTTTCTACAGAGTCCAAGTGTGACTATAATAACAGCAATCTAGCAGAGTCGTTCAACTCATGGGTCAGGCACTTCAAGGATTTGCCTAAAGTTGGGCTGGCCGATTGTTTAAGGCAAATGACAGTGCAACTTTCATAACGGGATAAATATCCGTTGGTGAGAGGTCGGACGACGACGACTCTCCAACGACTTAAGGTAGAATGGCGTTAGACAAAATAGGTCACCGATTAGGGAAGAGGAATAGAATGGCGTTAGACGAAATAGGGCACTGATTAGGGAAGAGGAATGGATCTAAATTAGCCGGCCTAGGGGAGAGAACAAAGCTAGAAATCGGAGACTTAGAAATACTTCTTCATTATTCATTGCTTGATGATAATGGATACATACTGTCCTTTTTATAGGGATAGCTCGACTTGACATTTGCTGTAGCATGGCACAACAGGGGTACATGGTAGTTGGTACCATTCTCCATGGGTGACACAGCACCAAGAGAACGAGAGAGAGCGAGCTAGTGGTCAGAATGAATGGATCTGGTCTCCTCATACCCCTCTTGGTGGCTTATATATATGAGTAGAGTGGATGGAAAATTTCCATCCTACCCCTTAATAATTACAAAAGGTAGGGATACATTGGTACATTCCTTTATTCTATTGAGCCTGCTGCAAGGCCACATGTTCATCCTATTGTTCATTTCCACAACAACCTCCAAGAAATAATCTCTATCTATAAAGCAACTCGCAAATGCAAAGCATAATACAAAAACTAACTGAAAAGCATAAAACGTATAAAACAAACAAGACCAAGAATATTTGGGCATACAGCTAACCATGTGAATTAATGACAACTGAATGAAAATACAATGGAGCTGTCAAGGACACACAATGAAGTTTGCTGATATGTAGATATTTCTGTTCTTAGAAATAATATTGAGAAGTACTACAAACGACCATTGAGGTCATATTACAAACGACCATTGAGGGCATTTCTAAGATTTCATTGACTGAATTAAATTATTTTAATACAAACAAGGATCATATAATTAGCCCAGAGTTGTTTATAGCATGCTATAGCGGAAAAAGTGCAACCAGCACACAGTATAGCCTATAACAGTGCTACTGCACAAAAACATTGCAACTGCCTTTGGAATAATTGATGTGCTTCTTTCTTCTAAAAGCAATTAGCACCTATTCCATTTAATAACCGTCCATATCCCCACCTATTCTGGTAAATGACCTTCCATATTCCTCAAACCATTTGAATTCCTCAAGTTTCAACAAGAGAAGAGAGCCCGGCTACCCATAAGCTTAATCCCTGATATGTTTCATCACATGATTTACTATCTTCTCTTTATGTGATATTTTTCATGTATTATTTCCCGTTTTCCCTGCACATGTTCATCCTATTGTTCATTTCCCCATTCTTCTTTAGATATAACAGAATTTATTGGTCAACTAGCTTAATTACTTGATAACCCTGACTGTAGCCTTGCTACCATCAGCATGTATATCAGAGAAGATAAGCATCCACAAGCTAAATTACCAATCTTAAGTCAAGTGTCACTATATTCTGAATAGCTGATGATGAAACAGAGCTATATAAGGTCACTTATTTTGAATATTGCCTTATACCTGAGAAAAACACATCTCCATACAGTCATCCTTGCAAATCACCAAGGTTCACATTGTGTTTACCATATTATTCAATAGAAGCCAACATATGTCCCAAACTACTCACAGAATTGTCATTTACGAAATTGTCTTCTATCAACTGATAATGACTGAAGACTTATTCAGTTATTCGGCTCATTAGTAACATAACCAGGTAGAATGAAGAAGTATTGACCTATCAGTCTGTCCGGTCGCCACAAAATATCCAACAACATTATAAATAAAATAATATAAAACATGCTACACATGGTTCATTTATTTCTCCAGATTGCTGTAAATAATCCCAGTATTAAATGAGGATTAAATTTACCTAGATATATTAAATCAAACCCCCATGACAATTACTATTTGGAAAGACAATCACTAATCAATACCCATAATCCCCCATATATCCTAACAAAGCAAATGAGTTATGAGCAGTGACTTGTAGTGGTCTGACAATTAGGAATCATGTAACATTCATATGAGATCAACTTTAAATTATTGATGAATTGCCACAGAGACTAAGGCAGGGATACCCACTGGCTCCAAGTTTGCTCATCACAACTCACAACTGAGGAAGTATTCAGGTGGGGGCTATTAGCTCCGTATACTACGGGAGCAGTAAAGCTTCTGTCCTGGCAAGCTCATATAATTCTCTTATTATTCTTGTAGCCATTTTTGTTTCTCTCAACGGATTGAAGACTTTCCTCTAAGAAGTGAGCTGGGTTGACTCATACAATATTATGTATTGAGAAGGAACACTTCTATTATGATGGATATGTATCAAAAAGCCTAGTGGTAAAAAAAGTTAATGTCTTTTTCACAATGTATGAATAGATTAGATCTTCTATTAAATTTAAATCATTTTAGAAACTAGCATACATTGATACAAGGCAAAATCCACAGATTTCTACCATAAAAGTCTAAAAGGTTGCAAAGTCCACAGATTTCCACCATAAAAGTCTAAAGGTTGTGAAATCCACAGATTTCTACTATATGCATCCCCAAATCCTAACCCCAATCAGTGAGAGTTTCCTCCCCGCCACCACATTCGAAACTGCGAGAGATGGAAGATGGAGATAGGGAAGGAGAACCAGAGAGCAAAAGAAATGTAGACAGGCATCTCAACAACGAGCTCGAAGACAGACAGAGGAACGAGTTTGTGGGTGCCCCAGTGACAAGTTTGCGGGCGGATGGCCTATATCTTCTCTCCTCCCGACTACCACTTATCTTCGTTCCATTCTTCCTCTTCCACCTCCCAACCAGCTAAGGTCCATCATATCATTTTTCCTTCCTCTCATCTCTTTTGATTACAAGTTCCAGTTCTGTTCGGTGGGGGCAGCCTCATATATCGATATGTATCTAATCGTATTGAAATTGTTCTTTTCTTCAAAAGGAAAGTAAACCGATACATGTTGGTGTTGTACCAGTACCTGATACATATTAGGGTACTGGTAGAGCAACTTGCGGCCGTATTGGTGCTTCTTAGCAGTACAAATATCAGACAAAAATGCAACAATCACTGATAGGCTAGTTTTCTTTATAGAAGTTCACAACATTTACATTATGGGTTTTCTCGCACAAAAAGGTTAGAAGCTTTCCAATTACAAGCATACAGCTTGCTAAAGTGATAGATTTCTGCAGCTACCCATAATTTTTCCATATCTCACAAGGGGAAGTTTGGGAGATTTTCCAAAGAACCTACTCACTAGAGAAGTTCCATCAGACTAGAATTTTAGACGCTACAGCATAATTAACCTCTTCAAGCATATGCAACTCTGCAAACAGGACATGCATATTCATAAATACGAACATACATAAGGTTACCAGCTTCACTGCCCACAGTCAAACATCACCAGAAACTCCACCAAGTATGATTTCCACAGAAGAAAGGAACAAGACATCAGAAGGGATGCGTCACCTTCAGAGATTTGAAATATCATGGGGCAACTGATTCACTTAGAACAAATGCTTGAACAAGACTTCGGGCTGCATGCATCTGATCCGGTGTGCCAGATATCAAAATAGCAGTGTCCATTGCATCAGCTATAGGTTCAGCGACTGTAATCTTAGCTCCTGAAAACTGCACATAGTATTAATTATGTCAATCATACACCTCATGGTTAACTGGATATGCTACACAACACGCTAGTCGAACACAAACCTCACGGATCTTATTCAAACAACCTCCATCTTCCCCACATAGAGCAGGTATAACTAATCTTGGAACCATGACATCCGCAGTTATGTTTGGTATCATAGATGACTGACCAGGACTGCAATTGCAATTTCTCTGGTAAATACATGATGTTTCCCAATGTTGTTGATCAAAAGACACACACAAAAAAAATTAAAAAGCAAGACAAGAAACAAACCAAGAAAATCCACCAATTCCTCTATGCGCCATTCCTGGGATATCAGATATTGACATCAGATCACCAACATTCCGCATTCCCTACAATGTTAGGACCACAATGGTATAAGAAAAGGCATACAAAATGTATAGAATGTAGAAGTTGTTTGCTTGGCAACCATATTAGTCTACAATCCAATGCATCATGCCATATCTCTTCAACCACAATTGATTTTGCTACTCAAGTAGTGGCAATCACATTCTGGTGCCACCACTTTTAGATTACTTCATCACAAAAATTAGGCAACGAGTCTGACGCCTAAAACCAAGCACAGCTCATCTTGCGGGACGTCACACTAGTTGGTGACCAAGTTTGGTTCCCATCCAAACAGAGCACTATAAGCATAGAGTCTATAAATGTTTCCTTCAAAAATTAAGAGGTTCTTAGGAAAGTTCAAGAAATTCATAATTCCTCTTTGAATGCTCAAGAACTTCTTACAGAAAAAGAATATATAGGTTAATACCTTTGTGGTCCAAGGAGTAGACATCTCATCCAATGGCAGTCCCGTATAATCTTTATGAAACTGAGACGCATTAGGATAAATCCTAGGAGACGAAGATTCATGGTTTGCCACATATGGACCAAGTTGAGGATCTAGCAAACCAAAAGGTGGTTGCATGTTAGGACCCATTGCAGCCATTCTGTCCCGGAAAAGATGGTTACGTAGTCTAGCAGTTGTCTGCATTAGAGCTTCTTGAATAGCTTCGGAATTCCCACTTATCTAAAAGAACAGTGATTTTGCAGTTAATTAACCAAAAAAGTACTAAAAGTGTTGTACAAAAGAGTCAAGCGTAGGTAAAATCAAGATGCAAAATAACAGGTGAAGTAGAATTTCATCAGGACAGAGAAAGATCTTAAGGTATTATTTGTAAAATTGGCATGTAGGTTCTACAATACAACAAAAGCAGACCTGAACAACTTCATCATTTTCTGGTACACCCCTTGGGATCTTGTCTTTGCTCAGCACTACTATATGTGCTTCTGATAGCTTCCTCATTTCAGCTATGATACTACCGCCTTTGCCAAGAAGGCAACCAACTTGGTTAGGTGAAACAATCATCCTACATATTGCAGGACCCTCCTTGTTGTTAGAGGTAGACAACACAATTCTGCGCTGCACATGCAGAATTGCATTCTGTGCAGGGGAAATTCCATCACCCGGATGCTACAGAATATAAAGACAAATGAATACATTAGTGATTCTCTCTCCTTGAAAACACATTAGATCATGACACAACTTTCCAGGTAGTAGATGACTTCATTCAAACTTTGAATGGTAAAAACAGTATTTAACTGTTACAAGCTAACTCCAATGCAAATCAAAAACTGTTTTGCTATTAAAGCACAGTTCCCAAATAAATGAATGCCTCATGTGTCAAAATAAAGAACAAAGTTGCAAAAACTTTTGGCAAAGTATGAGAAAAGTGCAAAAATCAGGAAATGTACCTAAAAAGTTTTGTGCCGTCCAACTTTCTAATGCATTCACCATGTGCCTCCATGCATAAAAAATAATTTATTGGATTTTCATATACCTTGAATTTTACCAAAATTTATGGCAGGCTGTCTGGCAACCACATTGCTGGTTGCTGCCTGCACTCCCTACTAATGTTAATCCGTACAGTGCTACCAAATGGCAACCTTGAATATAGAGCATGCATAAATATATGAATTTTGCAACAACACTTTGAGAATCCAAATATTCAAAACTTTAGAAACAATCCAGTTTGCAACATATATATTCTATACTTCTATAGTTCATTTGAATACCATATTGCCCAGACAGACCCCGAAGGCATTTTCAGCACTACTATGAAGCAGGTCACCAAATGGGCTAAACAGGTTTTAATTAAAGGCTGATGGATTTATTTCATGAAACTAACTATCAAGAGAAAAGGAAGGTGGTTACCGCTGGTCCAGAAATAATTATGATACGGTCATCTGATTTTGGAACAGTCTCAAGAACTTTTATTTCACAGCCTGTATCATTCTGAATAGCCTTGATATTGTTTCCACCCTTTCCTATTATGCTTCCAACCTTGTCACTTGAGCATAATAACCTAAAGGTGAGGGGTTCTGTAGGAACTGAAGTATATCCATGCATTAGAGCCTCAGGAAAAGTGGGAAAAGGAGCAACATTTGGCCGTTGATCAATGATATCAAAAGGTCCACCGGCATGGGATGGCCCTTGAAAAGGCAGATGGAAGTTAGGTTGCATTCCTGGAGGAAAACCATCTGACCGATTGAAGAGTGAACGAGATAATGAACCAGGAGGAGCAGCAGCAGGAACTACGTCACTTTCCCTAGGGGGATGAGCAAAGAGCACTTGAGCCACCGCATTCAGACCTTTCCTAACTAAGTCGAGCTCTCCAGTGATCTGCAGAAATGATATATCAAGAAACGCCAGAAATGATCTTCCAAAGCACAATCTAAGAAAGATTACAAAAGATAACGGTAGGGAACAAGAAAATGAAATCCAATACTGAAAAGACCTACCTGACAAATTTCGTCTTGGGATAAAGCACATGCAGGAAGCTTATCCTTTGAAACTCGAATTTCGCAGCCACTATCAGCTGAAATTTGCTTAATCACACTGCCACTCTTCCCCAACAGCCAACCTACTTGGCTATCAAGCACCAATAATCTCAAAGAAACAAGTGTTCTTGATGCATCCCCAGTTTCATTTTCATCTTCACTTGCAAAAATCCTATCAAAGACATGCAAAATGGCCTTCACTGGTGATGGGATTACCCTCTCCGGCTCTGACTTTGTATCGTTTGCAACAGAGGAACCATCCTTTTCTTCCTTACCGTGGTCTTTCTCTGCATCATCCTTTTCTTCTTTGACGTGGTCTTTCTCCGAATCAACCTTTTCTTCCTTCCTGTGGTCTTTCTCCTCCTCATGGTCACCATCAGCAGAAAAAGCAACACCTCCATCAGTCACTTTACCTTGCTCACGGCTAGCTTCTTTGTCCTTCTCAATGGCAGTTATGACAATAACTCTCTCATCACAACCAGGCATTGCTTCTTCAACCCTGATTCTTACTTCATTTTCTTTCCTTATCTTTGCAATGATACCACCACCTTTACCGATGACATTCCCAGATTTTGAAGCAGGGCAGAGAACCCGGAAAATAGGAACACCAGGCTGTATTATCAGCTGAGGTTGCTGTGAAGAAGCATGTTTTGTTTTCTGCCACTTGCCCCGACCATTGTGCTCCGAAGAATTCTTTTGAAACGGTCTCTTGGAAGGTGCCACATGCGAAGCCATGTCTTCCCCTACCCGACAGACAAGCCGAGAGCAGCAAAGAAAATAAGAAATTAGCTACTATGCAAATTACAAACATTCAACTAGCATCAAACTTATCAGTGGCCCAATTGTCAAAAGAAAATAAAGGTGCATGAAAACGCACTCTAATAGATCGGTCGCACTCGAACAACCAAGGACAGCATCACATATTGCTAAATATATAACAAAATCCGAATACATAGCACAGCCCCATCAACGGCGCTAGATCAAATCAAACCACTCGTGGTTGCTGCCAGCGCATAACAACCCCTAGTTCCTAAACCAAACTCCCCTCCTCGGCTAGCCACGCGCACCAAATCAACCAACCATCTAAACTGCGCAGGGAATCCACAACCTACCCAAGAGGTGTCCTCGTAACCGTAGAACGGCGCGAAACCGGAACCTGGGAACACCACCCAGGAGAAGGTTAAGCAGAGCTGGAGGAGAAGAGAACGGAGGGGGGGAAGGAGGTCGCTCACCTCGCGAGAGAGAAACCCTAGAGCTCGCGACGGCGAGCCAAGCCAAAAGCGCCGAGCACCGCGGCTTGCGAGGGCGAGGGGGTCTTTTCTTCTTCCAAACGAGTTCGGGGATCGGGCCTGACCTCACCAGAGCAGTCTGCCCAGTCGATGGACCGTGTTGCTTCTGGGCTATTTGGGCTGGGCCAGGATCCAGCCCAACGGATGGGTCGACATGTGCTTCTTATGCCTTAACTTTTTTTTTTGAACTTTAACTTTTTTTCTTTTTTGAACTTTCTTTGTGTCTTTTTTAAAAAAACACTAAAACTTTCTTATGCCTTATATTGTAACAAGGTTGTATTACTGGTTTGAAAATACTACACACGACAGCAAGATGGATCATTTCGTATGGATAATGTTGTAAATTTGATCAGTGACATGTAAACTTCGCTTCTCTTGTTGTATATCGGTGTACTTTGTGTGTAATATTTTTAGTGGACAAGGGTGGACCTACAGTAATTCAAAGGGTACTCAGTTAAATACCTTTTTTGATAAAAAAAACTAGTATATACAAGATATAATACATATGAATACATTTAGTTGGGCCAAATTCATTATTTTCATACCCGATCAGCCCAAATGTGTAGCAAACTTGTTTGGCCCATCCCACCTGTCGGCACGCGAATGGGTGAGCCCATTTGCTGAATGTGCAGCGCAATGCGGCATCAGCCCATGTTTTGCCACTTAGTCACGGACGAAGGTCTCTTGCGTCTCAACTCCCTCTAGGTGACTCAGTCGCTCTCCTGTGGCTGTGGAAACTAGGGTTGTTCGTTCGGTTTATTCGGTTTATACGGTTCGATAAATACGGTTAGTTCGGTAAATACGGTTTTAGTATTTCGGGAAATATGGTATTTTTTAGAATACAGTGTGGTATCGGTAAATACCATTTTATTTCGGTTCGGAATCGGTTAATACCAATTTTACCAAAGTTTACGCGAATTGCTAAACTCCAATTCTCCATTCTAGAATCAGAAATAATCAGAATAGCAAACTAGCGATGGCGATCGGACACAATGCATCACATTCACGAGCTCACAATCCCTACACATCAGTACACACTACACGGGATGCAAGGCGTCCCAGAGTGCCCGTTGGAACCAAATCGACTCCCAAAGAACCTCACCGAAATTGACATCAACAGGTCATTCGGGAGCCTGTCTAGAAACAGAACTTCCATCACCGTGTTTTACAAGGTGAGGCATGGCGTACGCAACGAAGCCTGCATGCTACGCGTTTTGATTTCTTCTTCGGCATTTAAAACCTGCGCAAACAGCCAAAATAATCTTATTTAGTACACTGACTATCAAGGATAAGAAGAAAAGAGAGCAGTGAGCAGACAACCACCAATACATTTGTCTATAGATACATTGTGACTTACTTCAGAGCTGATTCAAAATCATGGAGTAAATCATAAGTTTATCATTTATATTTTAGAAATAGGCATATTGCTTTCACAAATCTATATGAAGTACGTCTTGAAAAAATCTATATCTAGCAACGTCAAACAATCAACGAGAAGATTCATATACACAGACTAATTCAATTAAGTACCCCCATCCATAATCCAGTCATTATCTCTTCCACTTTGGGAAGGCAACACTGGAACTGTCTAATCATGCTGTATAGCATTTGGAGACATGGCATATGCAACAACATGATTAATATCAGTGCAACATATTTGATAAAAAGAATAACGAGTGAAAAATATTACAACTTGTACATATCAACATAATTTTGAAAGCCTAATACGAGTTACACATTTTTTTTAAAAAAAATTGGTATATATATATACACAACTCCAATTAGTTTACAGAATTCTTCCTGTCCTTAATAACCAAGTCTACTATTTTCTTGGATTCAGATATTATTCATATAGAAGAAAATCTTATCAAAATCAACATCTCATCAAATCACAATTGGATAAATGTTACAAGCAGACAAATCCGGACACATTTTCACTGAACATAAAGTTGGGTACCACCCGATATCACCCATATTCAAGATTCATTCGTGACTTAAGCAAGAAGGTAACAGCATGTAGCACATACCCATTTGTTTTGAACCACAATGACAGTCAAAACAACCAGACGACGCCGACGCCATGCTGCTGCCGGCGTGAGCGCCGCCGCGCGCTTCATGCGCGCGCGCCGCCGCTTCAGCGCGCGCGCGCCGTCGCCGTCCGTTTTTTCCGCGTGGAGAGGGTGAGAATGAATTAGGGTTGGGGTTTCTTCGGGCTTTTATCTTAGCCGCACGCGCGTTTCAGCCGTTCGATCAAATCCAACGGGCGATTTTTTGCGGGCCGAGGCGTTTTCAAGGCCGGCTGCGTTTCCAGCCGTCGGATGAGATCCGACGGCGCGCGCGTCTCGCAGGCGAGCGCATGTGTTCTCTGGGCTGCGTGCCTGCGCGCGTGATTGGGCCCGACCACCTCGGTTTTTTTGATTTTTAGTCGGTTTTTCCCGAAAAAACCGAATACCCAAAAAACCTAAAATATAAAAACCGAACCGAATACCGAAAACTAGTCAAACCAAGTTTGACCGGTTCGGTTTTTTCGGGTCAGTTTTTTCGGTTCGGTAATAAAATGCACAGCCCTAGTGGAAACCCTAGAATGTAGAGGGCTAGAGGCAACTAGAGATGGCATCGCGGCGACAATTAAGGCGGCGGCAGAGATGGAAGGCGTCCCTAGAGAGTAAAGAATGAAGGTGCATACAGAGTGTCGTACCTCACTAGCGGTGTGACCTCGACCTCCCTCCCGACCCGGCGGCACACGAGGTCGTCGTTCTCCTGCAACGGCGACCGCGAGCGCCAGGCCACCTGCAAGGCTCTCTCCCTCCTCAACTTCGTAAGCCACTTAGCACTTTCCCGTGACATCCATCTAGTGATCTACTACTCTCTTACCCCCAGCGTCGCGCGCAGTAGGTGTTTGATTGTTCGTCATATTGCGCCTGCGCTGATTTGTCGAATCTGGTGATTGGTGGGCCTGGATATGGGTGGATTCGGTGGAAAATGTTGGATTCTTAGGGTACTGACATGGAGAGATTGAAGATTTAGGAATGTTTTGAGTGTTACTTGTTTATTCTTAAGCTTGTGGTTAAGTTCAAGTATAAAACAGGAGCATGTAAACTATCATGTCTGTGAATGTCTCCAGGATTATTGTGGCCATGGTGATAGCCTTTGAGGGCCTCATCTCTTGGTTAGTTCCATTCTCCTTGCTTGCCTTTTTCCTTCCTATTTTGAAATTCACCTCTTGTTTATGCATTTCTAATGCATTATATCCATTCTAGGATGCTAATGTATGGAGAAATTAAGCTAGCTTTCTGAAACAAAACCGAGTTTTGTAAAGAATTCAAATCTCATTTTGATTTTGTTTCCCTTTGATCTCTAGTCCAATCCCGCACGAATCTCAAACCATTCCGCCCCTAATCCTTGTTAGCACTGCTTGAACAGAGGAGAGCCACACCGACACTGTTCCTCGTCCAAAAATAGTGCCGCCTCCTTATTTTTTCCGCCGCTAGCCTCTCCCGCGCCCTCTTGCCGCTGCCAACTCTGTACCTCATGTCAGAGACCGTACATTCTCTATTAAGAGCCTTAAACTCGTGTCAGAGCTGCCAGCTTTGGCCGCCGTCGTTGTGCCCACCGATTTTCCCCTCTCAGCTCTCTCAGCCCTCATTGCCGACTTGACACCGTTGACCACTTTTGACCGCCGCTCTGAGTCACCCGAGACAGCCATGATGACCCTCCTTGACAGCCACACCGAGCCTCCCCGAACATTCCCAGCTATGCCACGTGTCATCGTTGCCATGGCCAAGGCGCTGCGCCGAACCGCTTCCACTGCCCTATTTAAGCAACCAAGCTCCTCCAGTCGAAGCCATCAGCCCCTAGAGCCAGCCAAGCACCCCTGAAGCCCTAATCATCCTCCCCATTGCCGGCAATTGCCAAAATCCCCAAAGGCAAGCCCTAGCTCAATGTTACCTCTCTGATCCATCACTTTCTGATTAACCTCACCTGTAGCTTCTCCATGCCCCTTGGAGCACCCTTGAACTGCCACCTTAGCTCCCCGACCACCCCTTTTCCCCGGCACCGAGAGCCACCGCACGGCCAAACCACCTCGTCGTGGCCAGCCCACCTCCGGCCTCCTCAACCCAAACCGCCACTTCCATGAGCTCGCCTAGCCCCACTGATGCTCAAACACTAGCCAATCGCCCTGATTAAGCCCCCATTCACCCCCCACACTGTCCAAATCGCTGCTAAGGAGAAAAGCTCGCCGCCGGCGATCGCAGACTCCGTTGGCACAGCCGAACCCCAAAATGGAACCCTGGCAACCCTAGCAACCCGACCATGGTCTTAAAATCCATTGCAAAGTACCCTAGCCCCGCTGACCACTGTCCCCTTTCTCCCTTGTTTTGGCGGGCAGAACCAAATAGAACCAAACCCAAACCTGCATGAACAGTGTCAGATCCGATCAGCTGAACCCGCAATGAATAGTAAACCGACCCGTTACTGTTCACCTAAACCCAAAAACACATATATATACCCATCTTGATCGTTTCGAGCCCACTGACCCATTTCTCAGGCTCATTTCACCTTTTGGGCCCTCCTAAAAGCCGAAAACCCTATTTATTTGGATTTTTCAAATTTTCTTTCTTTATTTCATTTCTTTACTCCTAGCTCAATCCTTCGAGCGTGGAACTAAATCATTTTAATTGATTTTGCGTTAGCTTCCGACGTCAAAGCCCACCTGGAGCAGGAAGGAAAAGACCAAGCCCAGGCCCAAGCAACCGAAGAATTCGAACTTGTCGAAGTCGTAGATCCGCAAGGCAAGTCACATATGTTATTGATCATGTTGAACCTACATTTCCTCTATTTATCTACTTATCATTACTTTCATTATGTTATTTACGCACTATTATTTTATATACAATAATTGTTTAGAATGACTTGATATTAGCTATGTCTCACCATTCGAAAAAGCCCAGTTTAATTTGATGGACATATTCACCTTGACAAGACTTAGTAATATAAAATATATTAATAAGGTAATCATGATAGTATAGTGACTCAACAAACTTCAACACTATTAAAAGATTTGGTATTTGTGGGTTGAATTGTGGAAAATCGTTCTAGGATAAGGAAGGTTTGCTGGAGGCCACAAGACAACCGGATCCCGCGACCTTATCCTAGGGTGGAGGCATGGGTCATAAAATCGTGGCAGTGCAGTGAGCACTGAATATGGGTTTGTGGGAGGATGTTGTCTCGGTAAAAATTTTAAGGACTAGACCCTTATGCTGAGTAAAGAACATAGCACCCGCCCAACCACAAGCATTGACTTGTCAAACCTGATTTAGTAACTTTTTCAGTTCAATTGAACCTCTACAACTGGCGGGGGAGACCGAGGGTGAGTCTGTATAGGAGGTGGTTAACTATACAACAGTAAGGCTGCGACAAGTCGGGCGAGGCCCGTGGGGCCACCCGAGCTTGTTGAGATCAAAAACCTACTGGGTGGAGGCTATATAAGGAATTGAGCAGTGAACAGTCTTATTTTCTTAACTTTGTCACGGGAGTTAAGGAATCTTATGGGTAAAGCAGGACAGCTCTACAGAGTCATTGAATCATGGTATTCGAAGACGCCGTGCTTCCGGTAAATGAAGTATGTTTAATGGGTGAATCCAACAGTAAAGCATAAGTAGATTTGGGAATGATTTGAAAATATTGAAGGTTTGGTAATCAAGTTTGAAACCCCATTAACTAAAGAAGTTATCATTCTTTTATGTTTGAAACTGGTTTGCAACTAAAACTACATCAACATAACCCATCTCATGGTAAACCCTGCATGTAATTAATAGTACTTTCTGTGTGACTTGTTGAATACGGTGATTGTACTCATACTTACTAAAAACATCAACAGAGATAGCCTAGCAAAACAACGAGGAAGCCGATGAAGGCGATGAGGTGGAGTTCTACGAAATAGATGGCGCATGGATTAGGGTTGTTCTCCGCTCAAGCATGCGTGTGGCGTTCTTTTGTGATGTATGGTATCTAAGGGCCATTCGCCCCGCTGTAAAACTCGGCTTCTAAGTTTCTATATTGTAATAAAGTTGGCTTTTGTTCTTAAGCTTGTGTTAGTAATGTTGTACACTTGATTAATGTAACTTGCAACTGAACAATTCTGAGTAGTTACGAGGGATTCACGACACTGGGGGTGTTACTTGTTTACCTGTGGTACCCCAAAACAAAGGTAAGAAAGTATATTTGGTCGTCTGCTTTTATATTTCCTAGAATTTGTAGTTTTGTGTAAGAAACATCTGCATCAATACAATTGTTTCTGTAGGGCAGTGATGTTGTATATGACACCTTCGTTCGACCCATTGTGATGCAATGTGAACCAAAGATCGAGCAGAGGTTATTGCATCTGAGGGCAAAATTTGGGCAGCTACTTAGCTTCTACATTAAGAATTTCACTGACAAAGGCACAGCTTTCTTCATGGATGTCCTGCGCTATGTGGTTTCTGACAAACCTGAAGGATCCCGTGCGGAGGTAATGACATTTTTCTCTGTCAGTACTCAATATAGCATGCACTATATTAGACTGCATCTTCCACATGATCTATTCTTACCAATTTTCTGCACGAGGTTGTTACATGCTAGATAATTTTGGAGACTGCCTTTCTACTTTGGAGCTGTGAGAATTTGTATGAGTAAAATGGGTATAGTTTTACTAAAAAAAGAATTTGGCCATGCATTCACTCATATAAGTTGGTCTGCTGGTGGTCTAAGTTCATCTCCTATACATTATACAGGGCCTGTTCTTTTTTGCTGCGACTTGTGGCTTTTGGCTACGGCTTGTGGTTTTAGACTGTTCGTGAGAGAGATTATAAAGTAACAGAAACTTATGTGCGGTTTTTGCAGATATAAATGAAGTCGGTACAATATGTACTACAATTAACTAGTAGACCCTATTTGGAAAAGATATTCTGTTTAAAAGCTAGTTACGGTAGAAAAGCCGAAAAGCAGTTTTTAGAAGCTGAAAAGAATAGGACTACAATATGAAGAACTGGTGTCTGTGATCAGTTTACTATAAATTTAATAGAAACTATGTCTTGTTGATAAAATTTTAATATCATCGCTCAGCAATCATACATAAAAAAAACATCAGAGTGTGCAAGCTCGCACGCAAAGTACCAAAATTAAAAGATTACTCTTATTTACCACCAGAAATTCTACCAAAATTACTCCTGCCATCAGAAAACTCATGTTTAGTCTCCTAAGGAGTGCAGATTACTCAAAGTATCATTCTTAAAAACAGTTGAAATGTTTTTATATTATTTGAGATGTTATGTTTTCTATTGAGCAATATTTTTATAACTTTAAATACACATCTTGAACTTTCTGGATCCGCCACTATTAGGGGATGCAGGCACTTGGATGGGTTTGCATTGGTGGGAGCACGGAAGTGATCACTAATTAACTAGACCTTGGTTCGATCTCTGGTAAAAAAAAAGAATCTCTTGAGTCTTACCTAGGTTCGATCTCACCGTTATTTACAAAGAATTAAGGACCGCTATTTCTCAAAAGAATAAATTTGTAATGAAGTTGTTGTTAAGTCTGCAAATGTTGGAACCACTTCTTAGTGGATGGTGGGGTTGCAAGTGTATGATTCCACCCATCAAGGTTTAAATCATGATGCTCACTTTTATGCACACGAGTACAGTTTCAGCAAAAATTTTGTGAGGCCATGAATTTATCCCCGGCCTCCATCTTTCTAGACATGTACTAAGCGAGCGCTCTGTGTGTACATGTGGTGTTTGTTCATATGTGTCTTCTTTGTAATCGTAAACAAAGTTTACAAATGTTAGCCTAAATCATGTACACCAATCTAAGCTCTGCAAATGCAGAGAAGAGGATGTCCTTATTTTTTTAGCTTATAGTTTTCCTTGAGCAACCAAACGAGCAGCTTCTTCACCATTATTTTAAATATGTTTATCGATATAGTCTTTTTGAAGAGGCTTACCGACTTGTTGGCATTCGGTTCATTTGCATAAGTATTCGTGCTAGGGCCAAAAACCATCAATTGCAGCAATAAGCTGGTGCTTCTATATCCTCTTCAAGCTCCTCTTTTTCAACTTCTTCAGAAAATCCAACTTCAGCGCTCCACTCTTCTTCACTTGCAGATGCTTCTAAAGTGATCTCCTCCCTTTTGTGGTGGCCAAGTTTCCTTCAAATCGCCTTGGATATCGGCAATCTCAAGCAAAGTGACCCTTTTTACCACAATTGAAATATCCGCCATATTGTTTCCTCTCATTCTTCTCTTTTTGTTGATCTTGTCTTCCTCGTTGAGCTCCCCCTAAATAAATACTTCTCTCTATTGAATGCGACTTGCCACATTCTACCACCTTGTTTTGGGCCTCCATAGTCCCCCAGGTGGACCCTTCTTCTTGTTAGTGAAAAGTGCCCCCTCTTCTTCCTTTATAGTAATACTCCCCATCTGCTTGGCTAACTCCTCTTGATTAGCCAATAAATTCTCCAGCTCCACCAATGATGGCTGCGACAACCATCCTCTTACTGCGGCCATAAACCCGTTGTACTCGGGTCTTAAGCCATGGATAATGATCCTCTTCATCCTTGCCTCACTAATTTTCTCCTCAGGCTCAAGCTAAGATATCTCACGACAAATTTTTTTTCACCTTTGTAAAATACTGACTAATACTTAGAGTACCTTGTGAGATACCTACAAGCTCATTTTCAAGGAGCTGAAGATGCGCCTCATTCTTCTTCAAGAACAATTTTGCCAAAGTCTCCTAAGCCGACTGTGGCATCTTCTCATCACGAATGTGCTCCAGTAGGTCCTCCTCAATTGTTGTCTTCAGTACAAACAAAGACTTACCAATCTTGATGCGCCACTTCCACAAGGCTTCTACATTCTCCTTTGATGGAGGAGTTGTCCCGGTGCCGGCAACGACCTCCCATAGATCCTGACCTTGTAGATAGGACTCCATGAAGGTCTGCCAATAGCCATAGTTGTGGCTATTGAGCTTCTTGATCCCACTGCTTGCACCAACAAGATTCGCCATAATGACTCATGCCCGGTGTCAAGTAAGCCTCGGTTCTAGACCAATGAGCTTCACAGTCCCAGACTGTGCACTGGTAGAGTCTCTCCTTAGTGCCTCAAAGACTCCTCTCGATCTTGACGGTCCAGGAACATCTGCTTTGATACCACTTGTTGGTTTCTGAATCACTCAAAAGAAGCAAGACAAAGTAACTTTAGGACACTATTTTCTCATTTCTATCTCTAGCAAAACATACACATACTACTGAGGTATTGTCACCTCATACAAACACACGTATACAGAGCTTTTTTTTTGTCTAGGTGCTACTAACACACACACTTACATTGCCTCCACTGGCTTTTTACAAGAAGAATTTTATATCCTTATATAGGCTGCAACAACCGACTTAAAGCATCAACCGACTTAATAATTAGAGGTCATGTGGTTTATCTATTAGAACTTCTTGGAAAGAGCTAACTTAGCATGGTTGCTGACTTAGCACATGAGATATCCAAAGGCCAACTCATGTATTGTTTGAAATATCAAGGAGTATGCTGCATGTCGGCTGCTATAGCCAGTCTAAACGCTCACACTTGTTACGGCTGCCATTCAAAGCACACAGTCACTAGAGACTTCATGCTTTGCTGTCCTCCCTTGCTATCCTTCCTTGCTGACATTCTTGTTGTTCGGCTTGGAACGGCAACTGTGCCAACTCACATAACACTAGAGACTTCATAGCTGATCAGGAGTTATTTACCATAAGTATGTATTGCTATTTTCAACAGTGCATAAAATACTTTCTTTACACGGCAATTCATAATGGTAAGCGCACCATTCCTGGCATGTGTGAATTTTTTGTAACTAAATGCATTAGCACATATATCACCTTCTAATATAAAGGAGGCCCAACAGACCGGCCTTAGCTGTTCGATAGCGGAGAAACAAGTTGTAGTCGGCCCTAATGCATTGTCTCTCTCCTACAAGCTCTCCTTATTATGAGAAGGGAGGAGGCTCTCCCCCCAATCATCTCTTAAATCTCTTGTTCGATTGTGGATTATTATGCACTCGTTGCGTGGTATTCTTGTTGGCCCCATTCAACTCTTGTTTTTCTGATGAAGATGGAGGGTCCCCTTTTATGTCGATGGATTTCACTCTGGAATAAGGTGATACGAGTACATAAACTTAGTTCAACTATGGTTTGGTACTTTTGTTATTTTTCTATTCCTATTTTGTATGTTGCGCTACGTTGGCAATCTAGCTAACTAGTGTATTGAAGAAGATCCAATATATCTATGGATGTATATTGGGTTGTCTTAACTATTTATTTCATTTTTTCTGCATCACAAGTTCATGTCTTCAGGATACTAGGGGCCTGTTTGGTTCGGCTGCGGCTTATAGCTTTTTGCTGAAATTTTTGAATTTTAGCTGTTTACGACAGAGATTACGGAGAGATATATACTCACTTGTGATTTTGGTTAATACAGATATTAGGCTTTTAACATGTACTACAATTAACTTGTAGACCCCGTCTTGAGAAAATACCCCGTTTGAAAGTTAGGTACTGTAGCAAAGCCAAAAACCGCTAGTTTCGGTCGAAAAGAACAGGCCCTATATACTATCGACAAGCTTCGAAGGATGAGTAGGATTACTGCAGTTTCGCCTTCCTTGCATAGCAAAATTGATTGTTATCAGATCCAAACGGTTTGATATATTACATTATTCATAGTTTTTTAATTAATGAGGTATTCAATTAAAGAAAAATGAAGAGAAAAAAGAGAAAAATGAAAAACATTGTCATATCACGAATAATAAAAAGGAAAAAGGGAAAAAAGATTAAAAAATAGGAAAAAGGGAAAAACCGTGTTAAGAAGTCAATGTGTTCCAAATAACTTTTGGTTTCTGAAATTTAGAAGCCATCGTTGTTTGGAACGTGGCCTATATGAGTTTACTGCCCCTGTGTTATATTTACTTAGGTAGCATTCTTTTATTTAATCCGTAATCGTTCCAGATGAGTCTGCTTAAAAATTAATATAGGCCTATATGTTTTTCTTTAATCTACCCTAAACACCCCTTAATTTTCTTTGAAGTAGAAAAATCCTAAATATAATTCACCTCAGTAACTTACATAAAAATGAGCAGTATAAAGAACCAAATTATCAGGTCTGTTCTTTTTAGCTGCGGCTGATGGTTTTTGCTTCTAGAGTGAGGGTTTGTGCAAACAAATCGTAGGCTAATAAAATGATAAATCACTTCAAAAATATAAGTCACTTCAAAAAAGATAACAGAGAAATCATTCTATTTATTCATTCGAAGAAAATCATAAGTTAAGAAGAATAAGAACACAAAGAATAAGGTTGCTGATCGTGTATATAGAGAACTCATTAATCTAATCCATATGGGTGACTCATATCACAACAGCCAATCTAACAACTCGTTTACCATGTAGTATACTAGCAGTCACCGATGTTGTGTATGGTAAACTCTTTAATCTGGTACATGCTAGTAGCTCAACGTAACAAGCTCTCTCAACAACCAGGTTACCAAGCAATGCGCTAGGAGTCACCGATGACTGCGATGATAACTCTATATTACTAACTCAACACTACAACAACGAACAATCTAGTTACCATGCAATGAACTAGGGAGTCCTGATGGTGTGTAAAAGAAACGCGGCTTCTCTGTTCCTATTTTCCTGTCCTCCTCGTGTTTCTGTTCATGTAACGAAGATCCAGATCACTCTGTAATGAAGATCCAGATCACTCTGGATCTACTAGCAAAGAGGTAAGTGATTCTAGATGAATACCACGTAGACAAGAATATGAGAGAATAGAAAAACCGAAACAGGAAAGCCGCGCTCTTGCTGGAATGCACCGGAACCAGTCAGCCAGATGGTGTGCGTGGGGCAACGTTTCGGTGCCTCGAAACCTCTGCATGCGACGCACCCGCGGTGGCGCGTGTCCGCCCGCCCATGGCGGTGCCGTGAGCGCCGTGGCGTGGGCGTGTTCATGCGGAGCACGCGCATCTCATTGGACCCAGCTAGAGATGGCAATGGGTACCCGAAACCCGAGTACCCGATGGATTTTACCCGATAAGGAGGCGGGTATGGAAAGATATCTTCACCCGCGGGTATGCTAATGGGCAAAAATCTCTACCCATCGGGTATGCGGGTGCGTGCGGTGTATACTACCGTACCGCATACCGCGGTAAAATATACCCACGGTGTATATTAGATATAGCAACAGTACATATACACGTGGCGTATATATATATATTCAAACGGCCGATGGAAATACCCGCACTCGTATATACACGTGCCCGTATATACCCTTATCAATTCGGGTATGGGTTACCCGTCAGTATAAATACCGCGCGTGCGGGTATGGGTAAGTTTCTATACCCGTGTGCGGGTACGGGTATTGTAGCGGGTGCGGGTGCGGGTATCGGGTACGGGTATGGTTTGGCTATACCCGACGGGTATTTACCCGTTGCCATCTCTAGACCCAGCCAACCCTCGAACGCCTTTTCGAGCGCTTGGACCCCGCTTTTCTTTTCTTTTCTTTTTCTTCCGATTTGTGTTTACGCCCCTCAGATGCACCAGTAACGCATGCCATTACAGCGGGCTAATCACCCGGGACCACTCCGCGTACCGACAACTATACCCACCACCGCATGGAAAGGTCGACCCCGCGTGCAGGCGGGAAGCAGGGCCACCACGTCAGATCCGGTAAACGCCAGGCGGGTGGACGGAAAGCTGGTGCGAGAGGACTGTTCGTTCGGTTTTTTCGGTTTATACGGTTCGGTATATACGGTTTGATCGGTAAATACGGTTTTAGTAATTCAGGAAATACGATATTTTACAAAATACGGTGTGGTATCGGTAAATACCATCTTATTTCGGTACGGTATCGGTTAATACCAATTTTACCAAAGTTTGCGCGAATTGCTAAACGTTAATCTCATCTCCAAGACTCCAATTCTCCACATTTGATTGTGTAGCGCTTGTCACCTTGGCTTCTGACCTCTGGGATAACAGACATCGAGAATCATCCGGGATTTTGGAAGGAGTCAAGGAACAACATTTCTAGGAAGTCTAGCATGTCTCGTAAGAGAATATACATTGCTTCGCATTAGTAGGTCACCTTGAAGGCTAGAAGTTTAGAACTTGAACACGGAAAACAAGCATTTCTCATACACTTTGCAAAAATCACGGAGCCTAAAATGTGAATACAAGAAATCGATATGCATATCGGCATTATCCATCTGGATTGCTTAGAGGACAGTTGGTAATTAGCGGAAAGGACTAGCATATCCATTTGTTGCTATCATCCCTTGCATGTATTTTGATATTTCGTTGCATGTATTTTGATATTTCTGTTTGCATCTTCTGCGGCAGCAGTCGAGTGCCTCTCCACTGTATTTTCCGGGCCACAATAGATCGGCAAGGTGTTGCTAAGAAATCAGAGATGCATATTGGCACTGGCAGACGGGCCGTGAGGGAGAGCGGAGGCCTGGTGGGCCGAGCGCCAGGCTGTTCGGTTATTTCGGTACATTCGGTTTTCAGTCGGTATATACCGTAAATACCGAATCATTGATATGCTATTTTTTCACATACCGAACCGAATACCGAATACCGGTCAAACCGAGTTGACCGGTTCGGTTCGGTTTTTTCGGTTCGGTTTGTTCGGTTCGGTGTAAAAATGCACAGTCCTACGCTCGCGGGATCCCTTGCCACGTGTCAATGGCTACTCACGTTTTCCTTCAATGGAGTTCACGTACCCGCCCGCACCTGTGGGGCTCCACGTGCGGGACCACCGGTGCGTGGGGCCCACTCGTCAGGGGGCGAGGGCGCACGCTCGGGGCTCCTCGGGTGGGCACACGGGTCACGTGGCGTCACGAGCCCCCCTGAGTCGCCTCTCCGCTCCTCCCGATCCCGGCAGGGCCGTCGACACGTGGCGCGCACGTGCTCACGCGGCGGAGCCGCGGAGGGAGAGTACGGGCGGCTCCTGGCTCGGACTATCCGAGCCGAGCCAAGCCGAGGCACGTGAAGGGTTCATGTGCTTGGAGTGGGGAGGTCTGGATCTTCTGTGTAGGTGGGAAGGGGCTCGTCTTTATCCGATCTTAGGCCTGGGGCTCGTGAGGCACCGGGCCGGCCGGACCCAACCGGGCATTGTCACCTAGTGAAGGATCTGCATTGCCGTGTTCAAGAAAGGAATGCCAGCTCGGACAGGAGAAAAACGTAATTTTTCGCTATAGTACGAAAGTGAGATGAGATTAAGGCATCACTCATTCCAGCTTTAGTTTCTACATTTTAATTCACTATTTTTTTAATTTCGTTTTTTTGGTTTTTGAAATTTTAGCCTTTTCTATTTTTCGTATTATTTGTGATGGGCTAATCTGATTTCTTTTTTTTTACTTTTTAAATTTAATTACACCAAATAAGTTACCATCAGCTACAGATAAAAAAATAAGTCAATTATAGTAAAAAACCATAAGCCATCGTCAAACTGAGTGCTCTAGAGCTATAAGCCTATAATCTGTTAATGTACGACTTGCAGTCGTGTAGATGGAAAAGAAAGAGCCTGTTCTTTCTGGCTGTGACTTTTGGCTGAAATTTTTAAATTTTGGTTGTTCGCAACAGAGATTACTAAAGAGAGATATTTGTATGCGATTTTGGCCGGTACATGTGATGAGACTTTAATGTGTACTACAATTAATTTGTAGATCCCATCTTAAAAATACCCCGTTTAAAAGTTAGGTACTATAACAAAAATAAAAAACCGTGCAAAAAATCGAAAAAAATATGGCTTAATTCTAGAAGATGCGTGCAAGTGAGTTATACATGCAAATGTAATAAAGAACTTTTAGGCACATCATGGACTTTTGGTTACAATGATCCGCAAATTTTCCTCACATGGCCTGAAATTAAATATAGTTCTTTTATGTAACCATAGGTGTGTGGAACTTAAAACTACTGCCTTACATAACTACTATTCCTAAATAATCGCACTAACCCGATTCTAGGCTCAAGACTAGGCTTGGCATAGGCTTGATTGTCTCGTCAGGCTGTATTGAGCCAACTCTTAACAAAATTTCTCACTACAGTTATTTTTAAATTAAAATAGATCGGGGCGTTCAGCGCTTGGGCCCTACTTATGTTAGACACAGCTATTTTTTACATTTTAATTAAAATATGTTATTTTTTTGCTCAAGTCTAGTGAGCTCTTCCGCATGTATAAGCTTGTTTATCAAAATATCAGACAT